>CM066225.1:13706612-16432289 GCA_033675125.1 Athetis lepigone
AATCTGATAGATTAACAAATAGCATTTACCTACTATTGGTTGAAACATATTTTATCTAAATTTAAGTAAAAATCAAAGTTTATCATACTTTCGTAAATGTGAAGAAAATGAACATTCCTTTAAAAAGTGAAGTATGAGCACAGAATTAAGATGATGTAATTATTAGACCCTTACATTTTCATTGTTTATAAATGAAGGTAAATTAATTTTAAAAATTGAAATAATAATTAAGTACTATTCTTTTAATGTTTTGGAAAATATTGTAAATCTTAGATCTCACCCACAAATCAATATTTTAGCACTACCTGTTTCTATCATAATTTTCAAGTGAAACAATTAAGTATATTAAAATCTCTATCCATGTAGGTATGTACTGTACTTTCTCTTATTCATTTTAATTATCCTATTAAATAGAAAATGTTAAAATCAACTATGAAAATAATGTAGCACTAAATTGTATGTATATTTAAATAAAAAAAAAGTTTAAATGAATAGAGCATGTAGATGATAACAATGCTGATTAAAAAAAAATAAGTATTCAACTAAGGCAAAAAAGGTGCATGAGGTATTTTTGTATGTGTTGTAACTTTTAGTGATAATAGTTTTATTATGCTAATCAATATAAACAGCTACCTAGCCTTTTCCCAACTGTTTTGGAATTGGAATTCAATCTAACAGAATATAGCCGAAAACCAGTATTTTGCACAGAGTGACATAAGCACTATTTGCATGGTTTAATTGATATAAGCATTTATATATACTTTTTAACTTCTGGCCAATTTGTTTGTTATGCAATGTGTTTTATTGGTAGTCACCCTAAAGGTCATAGCTCATTAGAGCCACCCGGCACCCACCCCGCACCGCCTAGTCGCACGGCATCCACTCGTTGTCGACAGGTAATCTACCGCGGTCAGCCAGTGGACCCCACGCGGTCAACGAGTGAACGCCAAGTGGTCAACGAGTGGACGCCGCGCGGTGCACGTATTTTACATACAAAATAATTTTGAGCGGTGCATTGCAAAGTATCGCCCTCGCGAGTATCAATCTCTAGCAACGCGCGGTCCACTCGGGGCCGCGCGTTGTCAAAGCAAGGCAAGCATTCGAGCAGCGAGTTGTCACCGAGTGGTCCACCCGCCGTCCGCGCGTGGTGGTCTTATAACCGAGGCGATCTGGATGACGCTACGGAGTTGATATAGTGAGCGCATGCCCATACAAATCCATTTATAGAATACTACCCGCTGGAGGCGAGTCGGTGCGGAGTGGGTGCCGGGTGGCTCTAATGAACTTACTTTCATGCTATTACAAAGGTATGTAAATATTTTCCCAGTCTTTTTAGTGATATAGTTAATATAATACCTTTAGTGTAATGTTAGTGAAGTACTGTCAGTAAAAATGTAACTGAAGACCGAAAACACTTTTCAAAAAAGATTTATGAATTAGAACATTCTAATACACTGCTTGTAACAAGTTATTGAAGAGTAGAGAAATATATTGGTAGCTAGTTTTATGATTTAATCAGCACTAATTAATTTCATACATATTATTAGTCAATATTCTGGAACTTGAATGGCTGACTGTACCAAACTTCTCTGATAGTGTGATGACTGGTGGTATGTTATATAGCAATGCTCTAAATCGTAAGTTTGTATGTATAGGTTTAAAATAAAGGTCACTTATTGAAAACTTGACTGTCGTAAAAATGTCGTTCATCGTGTTATGTTGAGATCTAATTGTCTTTAACTTTGTAAATACTAGGGCATTAATATAATATGAGCGAGTTCAGAGACATTACATAATAATTGAAATTATATATAGATCATTTTGGTTTCATCTAATTTGTGACACTAATAATAATGTTCAGGACCTATGCCATCCATCACTCTTGTAACTATTTTGGCATAAAAATAAAGGCCGATAACGATATTAACCATTGTTTAATTTAAACTTTTTCCTGGTAGCGATTAGAGCGAGTTGAAAGTTAATAATAATTTATGTATGAACTACGTCTGCTAAAACAATAAGTTTCACGGCAGTAGATCGCTGTCCTTTTTAACCCTCAATGCCAAAATAGGCGTGTTATAGGTTTGACCGCCCCATGTGTGTGTGCGTGTCTATCTGTCACACCATAGCTCCCAAACGTGTGAATCGTTTTTTTTTCTATTTGAAAGTAGGCTATTTAGCCATGGTTCTTAGTTTCATCAAAATCGGTTCAGCCATTTTGAATATTTTAGCGCTTTCGTTTGCTTAAGTCGAGAACTTAATAAAATTTACACTTGTGTTTACACTTGACTGATCGAAGGGGAAAGGGTCGAATTTACCGCTCTCTGACAATTTAATTTAACAATTAGCATATTTCTTCACTAAGCGACTATTACAATCTTTTGTGAAAGTTCATCACTGACTAAACACGAAATCTCGAAAATTATTTGACCTATGAACTATAAAGCTGTATATCTACCGAGTCCTTATTTTAGTGAAACATTGTACATTGCTTCCTTTAAGGACGTAGTAGGAGAAAACTAAATACTTATGCCCTTACTAATAATCACTGTGTAAAGTTATGCAATGAATAAAGCCTGTGTAACCATACATTTTTTGGCAGGCTAGCTCGACGGAGGCCTTGGTGTGAAATAGAAAATTTGGAATAGACTGTTCAGAAAAAGTTGTAGCGATGGTAACAATATTGCTTTGTGTTATCTAAGAAACAGGTACTAGCAACTACACATAATAAAAAAAACCGGTTACTAGGTTTAATTATTTATTCACATTGCATTATTATCGCCCTCAACAAATTTCTCGACATCAACCGCACCTTTCCTAGACTTTTTGCCTCCTGGAGTTTGTGCGTTAAAAGTTTGCGCGGTCCTTTTTCTTAGCAAATTGACGTCTTCCGTGTCATCAGTTTGTTCTGCCCATTCTAATACTAGTCTTCTTCCGTAGAGATGTGTAGATTGACACAGAGCTTCAAACGCAGACTGAAATAAAATGGAGCATTTTAGTATTACTAATTTTGTGTTATAACCAAGTAACTAGATAGCCTAATAATTACTTTAAAATACCTTTGCGTCCGCTTTGGAATGATAGTCTACAAATGCAAAACCACGATGTTGGTCCGTTCCAGGAGATAGCTTTTTGGGCAATCTTAAAGTCTTAATTTCGCCAAAAGCCCTGTAAAATAGTAAAGTAATTTAACCCATCATATAAGAAATGTTGTCTGTCTGTACATACAATGTATTACAATAAAATTAAGTTTGGATACGATAGCGCATCATAATTACCGCTAACACCATATCAGTTCATTAAGATTACAATAACATACTGAAGTGAGGTGCGGCCTTCGCGTTCGTATTTGTTTTAAGAAAATTTGCTGTGCCTACATACTTCCGATTCATAGTGGATGGAAAATGCCTTTTATGAAGAAGAAAAAAATTAACTTTAAAAACTTAGGACTCGATGAATGGAGCATGTTAGGGGATGGAGAAGCACCTTCTTCAACAAAACCACGGTTCAATAGCTATGGGATCGTATGGGACTATTTAAGCGACTTCAAAAAGCAGGAGGTTATCAATTCGTCCGAAATTCATCAGATCAAGATCTGATGAGATCCTCGAGAAATCGAAGGAACATTGAAAATTCTATTGCGTATATCGATATTGTTATTATGTTTGGTTTAGCGTCAACATATAACTGGACTAGATTTAGACTACCATATAAATAAATAAATAAAATAAATAAATAATACCAGCCTATAACTGTCCCACTGCAGGGCAAAGGCCTCTTCTCATACAGAGAAGGCACGACTACCATATATTTAGACTATATTTTATTTTTATTTAAATTAACCTTTCAAAGAACAACCGACAGCCGGCTGTCGGGCTGATATTGTCTTTCTATTGTGTCTCGAATCACGTGTGTTCGAAGGTTTAATCTTACATCGAAGCCTTGGACCAAACAGACAAAGTTTCATTGAGTCAGTTATCGAGTTCAAGTTTAAGGCAAACCAGCGGCGCGGGCGACCGAATACAACCATGCATCGCCATCGTGTAAATTGATAGTGGTTGCAAAAGTTCTGTTTCAATTATTCCTGATTGAATATTTTGGAGTAATTCAGAAGTCAGTAGTCAGTACTGACTCCTGTCCGTACCTATATTCAAGCAAAAGCCGTATTTTGTTATATAAACACTTTACCTAAATATTTCGTGTAATTCGTTCCTGTTCGCTTGGAATGGTACATTTCGTACGAGAATTTTGGTTCCATTTTGCGTAGTTTCTTTATTGGTTTTCTTCGATGTTCTTACTTCATTTCTGCAAATAATAAAGAGTGAGTATATAATATAGACAAGTACCTAAAGAAAAATTTATATTACGTAAATACTTACGTATTTTCTCTTTCTGATCTTTTGAATTCTAACGACTTTCCATCAAGAGTAGTCACTTGAAGATTCTTGAGAGCTTCATTGGCGTGTTCCTTTTTGTAATATTGCACAAAGCCGTAACCCATTGAGAGAAATTGACCAGGATTTTTCGGGTCTTTCTTCCTTGCAATTGTCACACTGTATACTTTTCCAGCTGCAGAACAATGCTGAAAGAGAAATGTTGTTAGATAACTCTATTAACCCAAATTAGCAAGTATAATCGAAAAACAAAGGCAAATAAATCTTTTGCATACTAACCGCCTTTAGACTTTTTTCCGTGGTTTTGAAATTGAGATTTTTAACAAATAATGTCGTATCGTTTTCGGGTTCTTCCAGTTCCATCTCATCGTCTTCTTTGATATTATCTTCTTTCTCATTCTTAGGTTCATGTGAAACATCAGGTTTCTTTGGTTGGACTTTAGTTTCAATTTCTTCGGATTCTACTGCTACAGTGTTCTTCTCATCTGATTCAGTTCTCTCAGCAGATTTTAAGAACACATTTTCCGGTGCCCATTCTAAGTACAGTGGCGCACTCTTGTATTGTGAATATGCCAACTTAGTAAATGCTTTTTTAGCTTCGAATGGTTCGATAAAATCAACAAGTGCAGTTATGCCGTGTTGTGGCATTAAGAATCTGGCTAATAGTCCGTGTTTTGCAAACAATGCCTTTATTTCTTCTTTTTCTGTATTTGCAGGCAAATTTTTGACGAGTATGCATGTCTTTGATCTCTTTGTTGCAGGCTGTAAGTGAATTGAAATTAAGAAAGTGTTTTGATGATTTAAAGCTGGTCATTAGGATTTATTCAGAATTAAAAATCTACCCACTTTATTAAACGCATCTAAATACACTCCGTTTCCTTCGAGAAAGCTTCTGGTTTCAGCAACTAGCTGTGTTTCACCAAGAGCCAGTCTCACAGCAGCACTTGTATCTGTTTTATGATAATTAAGATGATTATAGTAATTGTAAATTAAGTAAATGCTCAGCAAATTATGTCAACCAATAATTCCGCCACGATCTATATCAAGCTCTTTGTATTCAGGGTTTGATTTAGATTCTGGGGGAATTAAAGCTATAAACCTATTTTATTTGCATGGAATCCCATGAAGTAATGCCTGATTCTATAAACTATATTTATTGTGAAAAACCTTTAGGACGGTATAAAGTACAAAGTTGTCACAAATATCCGCAGAACTTTGAAACTACTAACTATGGTAATAGCAGTCATTTCCCTTTCTTTAATGTCTCTTCATAGGAACCTGAACAATAAACCATTTACGGACTTTACTGCATTTTTCATTACTGAAACATGTTGACGTACTTATACGAGAAAAATAAAAAAAGACTAGCAATCTTGTTTTCGTTAAAGCCATTGCCACACAGGTGCCTTATTGTCGGTCGATATTATGGGATGTATTGCGATAATGAGCTATTGTGACAACTGCTTTTTTATAGTGCGATTATTATCGCAACAAATATCGACCAATAATAACACACTTGTGTGACAGAGGCTTAAAAGACATTATTAAGAATCTGTCCGTCCGTCTGTCAGTAGAGTGTATTTCATGAGCTATTATAGAGTTAATGTTTGTGTATAGCCTACTATACAAATAAAGTAAAAAATCATAAAGGAGAAAGGTAAAAAAATGCTGGTTTATACGGCGTTTTTTACTGGATATGATGATTGCAGAAGGACGCTTCGTGTGTAAAGTTCCAAAACACCTTTTTTCTAGAAAGTAATATGCATAGAAAAAAATTAGTATGTAAATTGAAGAGGTCATAAAGTGGTCGGACTTACTTTTATTATTGTCATTGAGTAGCTGTTCCTTCGTGGTGTTATATGTGGAGGCGATGACGTCAGCGACGGCGTTGGTACCCAGGAACAACACGTTCCAGTTGTGGGAGGACTTTGCTTGAGCTTTCAGCTTCTTTGCCTTCTTCTCTTTGAAAGTTAGTCCCTCTGCGTTGGAAATATTATATTAGGTTAAACATCATCATTATCTTTTTATAAAAAATACTAGCTGCCTCCCGCGGTTTCACCCGCGATAAAAATGTTGAGGGTGAACAACCCTTATCACTTAGCGCTATGAAAAATAGATAGTAGCCGATTCTCACACCAACTGAATATGCATATAAAATTTGGTAAAAATCGGTAAAGCCGTTTCGGAGGAATAAGGTAACTAACATTGTGACACGAGAATTTTATATACATACTAGCTGGCCCGTGCCCACTTCGTTGGGTTCCTAACATTTTAACTTAAAACTCGAAAACATGCGCTTCCCTAGACATAAGACTGAGCTAGATCGATTTCTCGTCCCCAAAAACCCCCACATATCAAATTTCAGCGAAATCGTTAGGGCCGTTTCGAGATCACATGTTTTTTCAAGCAATCAGCGCCATCTGCCGGGTTGATTTGTGAATCTAAACCATTCCCAGATCCCCTTGAACACACACAAAAAATTTCATCAAAATTGGTCCAGTTGGTTAGGAGGAGTTCAATGACATACACACTCACAGAAGAATTATATATATAAAGATAAGATTATTGCGTTGCAAAAGCAATTTTTATGCTTCTACCGTCGTTTATAGAATAACAATACCAAATATATTTTGCAGCCCCATGGACAAACTGCAATTAGGAATTGCAGTTTGCGAAAAATTTTATATGATTTGAACGTCACGAAAAGCAAATCGTGAAATGGTTTGATAAACAAATCTCTCAAGCAATTCCAGTTTATATTTTATAATTTCAGGGCTGGCTCGAAACGAAAAGATACGGCGTTCGCTCATTCAAGTCAGATTACCAACAGCGAGGTCAATAAAATTATACGATTATTATTGGATTGGATATGGATACATTTTGTAAACAGATCTAAAGTTAAAAATATAAATATTGTATTAAAAGAAGTGAAAATAAAAATGATGTAAACGGGCTGGTCTCACACATGGTCACAGCATGGTCGTAATGTCGTATTATATTACTTTCAGCGATAAGACTGCCATTTGCACTGTTCGTTTGTACTTAATGTTCATCAGTGTGCAATAACATTTTTAGTTTGGGTGTAGCTATAACGTTTTTAATGTTTAAAATAAACCTGGATCACTATACTGTCTGTACTGCCAAGGTTCCATACGAATTGTCATGACTTAAGATCTTTTGAGGAAAAAAATACTCAATCATATAATGGTTTGCCCTTAAAGGAATAACTTTGTAGTTCGTCCGACTGTTTGCCAATACCTACTTCGTCGTCAGATCTTAGCTTTAAGGAGAATTTTGGTACGTATAGTCCTTTCTGAGGCCCAAATATGGACGGATAACATAATAAATAGGTTTTCAAATATATAATTTTATATGTAACTAGCTTTTGCCCGCGGCTTCGCTCGCGTTAAAAAGAGAAAAAAAGTAGGCAATGTTACTCTCCATCCCTTCAACTATCTCCACTTAAAAAATCACGTCAATTCGTCGCTCCGTTTTGCCGTGAAAGAAAGACAAACATACAGACAGACACACTTTCCCATTAATAATATTAGTATGGAAGTATGGATGTTCAAGTATTTGGAGCAACCCGAAGAATTCCTATAAATTTATTATGTACTCTTGTAATTGAGCAATTATTTATTTATAAATACCGTCGTCATCATCGTTTTCCAGCTTCTCAGTTTTGGCGGGTAACAAATGAAGCATTCTGCCGCAGAAGGCGGTGCCATCTAGCTCAGTGTACGCTTTTACAGCATGCTCGGGCATCACAAACGTAACGGTTGCGAACCCTTTCGGCAGGCGAGAGATTGGGTCTATTGGCATGTTCACTTCGGCGAGTGGTCCTGTATTAAGAAATATACAAATTAGATCTTCTAAATTATAAATTCCCAATTCCCTTTGACAAGCTATACATTCTGTGCAAATACTAACAAAATGATAGGGTTTCCAAAAGCATAACGAAATAAAAATAAGATTTTAGTGTAGTATTTATAATAAATGATTGCATTTTTAAATGACAGAAAAAAAAATATGTTGTGTAGTTTAGTTAGTGAGCACATTTTTTTTATTTGTGTCGTCTGTGGTGAACACAGGATTAAATTCGAAAATGGCGTAGAAATTACTTACCATACTTTTCGAATAAGGCTGTGATTTCTTCCTCAGACACCACGTACGCCAAGTTTCGTACAAATATGCTTCCACTTTCACCGATGCTTTCTTCACTTTTAGACGTCTGAAAAATAAAGGTTTTGTAGAATATTGTAAGGTTTCGCCTGCGTGGAGATCAGAAAGCGACAATTGCAAGAAATAATGATTAGGTAAGTAAGTTAGTTTTTGTTCAAATTTAGGCCTTATCCTCGTTGGTACATAATACAGGACGCAGACAAAGTAAAAAATTGCCTCTGTCCTTGCTTATGTTAGATAGATAGTACATAGAGCATTTAGATGATGGGGATATAGAGATTTATTTTTTAACAAATGCCTTGAGCAAGCGTGGTGATCAATGTTCGTGCCTTCTCTGTATGAGAAGAGGCCTTTGTCCTGCAGTGGGACAGTTATAGGCTGGTATTATTATTTATATTTGTATTGGTGGCTACATCCCATTTTTGGTAGGATAGGATTTCTCTACTCTACAAGTAAAAAGACATTTTACACGCAGTATTGGTAACGAAAATTATAGATAGTTAGGCACTATATGTTTAATAGCACATTGCTAAAATTGGTTAAGTATATATTATGTTGTTTCCATTATCTATTTATTATCTTTAAAAGAATCAATTCACGAATTGATAAGCAAGCCTTACTTACGGAATTTAAATGGAAATCATTTGTTGCCATGATATCAATCAATATATTAGATGCATCAAAGATTGATATCATAGCAACAAGTTTATTATCTATACAAGTGTACAAGATTCTATATCTCGTAGACTAAACATATTTTTATAAATTTAGACGTGCTATACTATAGTACCTAAACGAGGATATTTAAATTGTCCTTCAATAAATATATGTATATATTATATACACGGCCTCAAGCCGTATGTAGGTCTTACATGGCCATCTGATCCACCAACCAGACAACTGATATAACTGATATTATATAATTCATAAATATTTACACACATAGGTATTTCAGATAAATTGTTATTTATCTATATATATAAAAGAAAGTCGTGTTAGTTACACATTTTATAACTCAAGAACGGCAGAACCGATTTGGCTGACAGTTAATTGGTGGGGAGGTAGCTTAGGACCAGGGGACGGTAGAGAATACTTTTTATCTTTTTTTAGTACCAAAAACCAAAAATCATATAACGCGGGTGAAACCGCGGGGGACAGCTAGTCTGTAATATTTAAGTATTTATAAATAATTGGGTGTTCCCAATCGAAGGTTAATGAACTTACGTCAGTAACATTGACATATTTATAGAAGTGGATATAAAACAGGCATTTGTGGAGTACCGAGTAGTGTAGGCCGAGGCGTTAGGCGAGGCACACATTGCAGCCAGTAGTTTTTTAATTGAAATTAAAATATCTCAAAATTGGTTATTTCACCAATCTTACAATTTGGAAATAGAAGTAATAAGAAAATCACACTAGACCGCACGGTTTTTATAGAAGAATATAATTCTGGATAAAGGTCATCAGACTTTTTCATACATTGTCGGTAAAAAATAAAACTTGCGCGGCCAGATCCAGAATTAGTCTTCATTGCTGTAATTACGGGCTAGATCCTGTAACTGCTTTTCATTAGTAGTAATTTTCTTAGTGCTTTGTAAGGTGAGTGAGCGCGCGACGAAATTTTGTCACCATTGAGAATTTTAGGTCTGGCCGCGCAATTTTTTTTATCGACGAAAATTTTTATGGATGGGAAATCCCTGATGAATCTCCCCCATTCGAGCATATTTCTTAAGAACAGTTTTTTTTTGGTTTTCAAAAATAAAATGCGAATTTCTGGTTTTTATAGGTTGTTTTTTTTTTTTTTTCTAAAGAAATGTTTTCAAATGAGCACAGATTTATGTTTTCCCACAAAATAATTTTCTATCATAATTACTCTTTAAGCATCGACATGCGTTCCTAATCTTCGTTTGTATGAGACGGTAAAAAAAATCACTTGGTATATAGACCGTGAAATTGTAATAGGTGGTGGTTTTTCCGTAGCGAAATGATTTTAAGTTGGTTGTCAATAAAAATAAATATAATAATAATTCGATTACATGCACTCAATTGAATTATAAGGTTTTTATTTACTAGAATCAAAAATGGCAAAACAATATATTAACAATATCTTTTAGTTTAACAATTTGGTTTGAGCGCGTATATGTATAAACTTTGTGATATAACGCTTTACTAAGTATTATTAATTTCCATTTATCAAGCGTTTTAAATCGCTTTGCACTTTGAAACTACGATTTTTTCAGATGATCATTAATAAGTATACGTTTATGTTGTTGTACATAGCATAACACTAAGTCTACCGTACTTTAGGCGATTATCAGACTGCTTCGTGCCAAGCGACTTAGCGCGGAGCCGCGACTTTTAACGTTGTTCTCGAGGAACTTGCATAGCAATTCCTGTGGTGATTGATTGCGACGCAGATCTGCGTCCCTACTACCGCATGAGTGACCTGTCGCCCCTCGCCCTGTTGTGTGGTGCGCAGCAGTGTAATAACCACCTGACATCTCAGTGTCAGAGGTCAAAATTCCCTAGTCAATCAGAAGCTTTAGGAATTTTTAAATGTAATTTATTTAGTAAGTTAAATACCTAGCTTCTGTTAATTTCCATAATTTTATTGACATGAATAATTCATTTATTCGCATAAGGTCAGATTCACAAAATGGCAGATTTTCAAAAAGACAGCACATGTATGTCGACAATTTAAACAGAAAACAACAACGAATGTGACTTTTTCAATTCATAATAATATGTACTTTCTAAAGTTTATCATAGACATCACAGACACCGGTGAAAGGAAAACATCGTGAGGAAACTTGGACTTGTAGTTAATATAAGTCCGAAATCGCCAATCTGCCTTGAGCAAGCGTGGTGATTAAGACTCGTGCCTTTTCTGTATGAGAAGAGGCCTTTGCCCTGCAGTGGGACAGCAATAGGCTAGTATTATTATAGACTATAATAATAATAATAAAATTCTTTATTGATATAAATAATACTAGCCTATTACTATAATTTATAGTAGTTTTAAAGTCCAAAAACAAGTTTTCAACGAGTAGCAGGCTATGTTTACCGCATGCCTAGCAAACTGTGGGTTCACGTAGCACGAAGCTGGAGCCCTGAGACGTGGGTGACGGGAGACCACAAAGGAAACGGCGCACGGTGGGCTGAAAATCGGCTTTCATAGACTTAGGGATTTCAATTTGCAAGTGCTTGTTTTTATGCCGGATATCGCTTCTATTAGTCATTACTATGTACAAAAATGACACCCGAGTTAATTCTACCCAAAAACGAAGGAAATATAATTTTTTTACGAAAAATTTGTATGAAGCTAGTATGAAAAATCGAATTATCTCCTAAACGGCATGTTTAACCGTAATATCCTTGGAGATGGTCATAGTGCTAATTATTTATGATTTTTTGGTTGGCAATTGGACGAAAAATTTAATGCCGTTTTTTTTTTAAAAATCGTCAAAATATTTTTATTTGTTTTTACGTATGAAACGATTCCTTTTGGTGTTTATGTTGAAGAACACGGACTTTTAACTACACATAACATAAAATAGCATCACTCCTATATTTCCGAAGGAGTTGGCAGAGGTTTATAGTACACCCACACGTAGCCAACTATGTTTGAGCTAGATATTTATCAGCACAAAATGAGTTTTAAAACTTTTCATACAACCAAATTACCAATTGTCTTCTAATGAGTCCAAAAAGAAGTGATTAAGTAACTACACTGATTAGGTCTTCTAATGAGTCTTAATAGGTGATTTAATGATTTTCAATATCTCACGACAATGGATTATATTTAACATTTCCTGATAAGTAAGCTAATTTGTTAATTAGCAGTGCTATGAGTTCTAAGAATAGTTAGTGACAATTATAGATTTTCATTAGCTAATGAGGAGATAACTAATGAGGGTAGTTACCTAATTATTGTCGTTTTGCAATAAAAGGGCTAAAGTTTTGTTTTATAATTTAATTTGTTCACAACTGTGTAACTGCTAACACTAAATCTGCGACTATAAAATCTTAAAATGGAAAGTTTAATCACCAATTTAGACTTGTTTGTTCTTCTACGAAGTGAGAGTACTTCATTTGATCATGAAGTATTGTTTAGTGCAGTTGTATCCCGCATAGGCGATTGCCTGTCTGACGAAGATTATGTTGTTCTCAAAGAATTTTGTCGGAGATTTACGCGAGCCGCTTTACAAAGGTGGGGGAAATCCAACCGATTCCTTGATAATTTCAGGAGAAAGTACGAGAATTGGTTGGGAGCAAATATTGATTGGCCGAGTTTTGTGCAAACTTTAGTTAATCAAGAACCAAGTGTTGATGAGATACCAAGAGCGCCCTCAGTCTCTCCAGAACCGTCGACATCAACGTCCATTGGAACAATGACGAAAAGATCCCGTAAACCATTCGAAGACCTGGGAAGTAAACAAAAAAAGAGAAGATCTGATGAACACACAGGCGAAGGTTCCAGTGAATTGGCATATGCAGCTGCAGCACGTTTAAAAAGAAGAAGGGCATGGAGATATCGCCTCTGTCATCGAATACATGATGAAAAATCCTGAAGCAGCCGCTAAATTAAATGAAACGCTTAAGAAACCAGCGAAAACAATCATATTTACGCCAGAAAAGGCGCTTGGATTGCTTCTTTCGCTAAAACTCTCAAAGTGGCAATATATTACGTTGCGTGAGGCTGCCATTCGAGAAGGTGCTAAAGATATTTATCCATCTTACTATAAAGTGCAACAAACTAAGCTTGATTGCTACCCTCCGAAGCAATCAGTGACAGTTACTGATTCATCGGCTAGGATTACACTTCAAGCTTTACTTGATATCACGGTTACAAGAATCCTTCAAAGCCTTTCTAACGAAGAGCATAACAAGCAGTTGAAGCTGATATCCAAGTGGGGATTTGACGGTGCTTCTAACCAAAGCCGATACAAGCAGAAAATTGAGGGTGAGGAAGATGATTCAAGCATTTTCATGACCTCCTTGGTGCCACTAAAACTGACAGATGGAGACAACATTTTATGGACGAACCCAAAACCATGCTCAGTTTTGTATTGTCGTCCAGTTCAGTTTACTTTTGTAAAGGAGAGTGAAGCAGTTGTCCTTGGGCTGAAAAAAAAAATGGATGAAGAAATTGAGGCCCTTATCCCCACAGAGTGCAATAATAATAATAGGGTGACTCATCAACTAATGATGACGATGATCGACGCTAAAGTCTGTACTTACCTTTCTGAAGCTAGATCAAATGCATCGTGCTACCTGTGCTTAGCAAAGCCTACAGAAATGAACCGCTTAGATGCTGTAACATCAAAAATTGTGTGTTCGGACCTGTATGAGTTTGCTTGTCATCCCTACACGCCCGTATAAATTGTATGGAATGTCTGTTACACATTGCATACAAACTGGACTTCAAACGGTGGGCAGCGAGAAGTGATGAGCACAAAGAAATGCTACAGACAAGAAAGAAAATAATTCAAAATAAATTCAAAGATGAGCTCAATCTGTTGATTGATATAGTAAAACAAGGCTCGGGAACCACCAATGACGGGAATACTGCAAGAAAATTCTTTGAGTTTTCTAATAAAACCGCAGCTATAACCGGTTTGGATGAAGACCTCATCAAAAGATTTGCTGTAATTTTACAAGCAATTACATCTGGAGAGCAGATCGATATAATAAAATTTAGAGATTATGCTCGCAAAACAGCAGAAAAGTACGTATTACTATACGACTGGTTCTACATGTCGTCAACCGTTCATAAGTTACTAATCCATGGGGCTGACATAATCGAGAAAAATAATATTGTGCCGATTGGGACTCCCTCGGAAGAAGCCTCAGAGTCTCGAAACAAAGATTTTAGGAGGTTTCGAGAACATCATTCGCGGAAAAGAAGCAGGCAGGATTCCAATCAAGACATTTTAAATATGCTTGTTGTTTCTTCGGACCCTTTGCTAAGTGCACAAAGGCCTAAGTTAGATGCCAAGAAAAAGCAGAGCTTTTTTGCTGAAACTCTCGACTTAATTCAATTTCAGGAAACTGAGTTCGAATTTTTGGATATATCCAATCTGGATGCTGACTCAGAATTGGAGTCTGACAACGAGAGTGATAAGGAAAATTTGTAAAAAAGATATATATGTACATATTTGTAAATTTGTATTTGAGTGTGTTTGGGTTTTTTTGTAATATTTAATGATATGTTTTATTTTTTTTATTTATTTTACTTTATTTTACGAATGCTTAGTATTAATTCCTTAAATTAACTTATTTTGTATAAAATATAACTTCATAATGTTACTTCAATATAAATCTTTTTTTATTTAAATTAATATAAATGTGTCAAAAACAGCAATTTTTTATTTTATTTTTCTTGTTTCGTGTGTTCTTAATATTTGGGTTAATAACATATCGAACTTTTTAACTTAGACACTAAAAGGGATCGTTTTACATGTAAAAATAAATAAAAATATTTTGACGATTTTTTAAAAAAAAACGGCATTAAATTTTTCGTCCTATCGCCAACCAAAAAATCATAAATAATTAGCACTATGACCATCTCCAAGGATATTACGGTTAAACATGCCGTTTAGGAGATAATTCGATTTTTCATACTAGCTTCATACAAATTTTTCGTAAAAAAAATATATTTCCTTCGTTTTTGGGTAGAATTAACTCGGGTGTCATTTTTGTACATAGTAATGACTAATAGAAGCGATATCCGGCATAAAAACAAGCACTTGCAAATTGAAATCCCTAAGTCTATGAAAGCCGATTTTCAGCCCACCGTGCGGCGGACCGAACTGGGTGGATTTTTGCCCATATGGAAGGAAGAAGAAGAAGCATAATATCGCGAGTTAATTGTATTTGCGATAGTTAATTAATTTAAAACTTATACAACATACAGTACTGCCCCCTTACCATGACGTTTAAAGTAAGATTGTTTTATTCCTGTTAAGGAGTGTGCAAGTGATAGCGTTAGACACATTGTCTAGCGCCGTCTCTTTCCCACTGAAAGTAATATCAAAGTAATACTGCTTATAAGGGCTTGTGATACGCCCTCTGGCCGTTCTTACCAAAGAGTACAGTATATACTATGAAAGTTCTTACCAAAAAAATCAAGTGACAGCTATTTTCAGTACAGACAAATGAAAACAAAAAAGCAAACACAAATGGCATTTCCAATTTTTTTTATGAAATTGCCAGCATCATTTAATACAAAATCATAGTTATTAGGACTATAGACTCCTTACAGGATAACCTCTATGACTACCATATTATGCCATAGTTTGAAAAAAATCTAATACTATTTTGAATAGAACCTCATTATATCTTCTTTGATTCATGCCTATTTCACACGAGGGCATGTGAAATGGGCATTATTATTTTAAAAGGGCTGCGGGCCTTCCTTTGCCGAAAAATTTAGAAACGCCATTTGTATTTCTTATTTTTTTTAGCCTGTTTTTGAAGATAACGACCAGTTTTCACAATTTCAGTAAATGTAAATTCGAATAATGTGTAAAGTCAATGCGAGTTTTATTTTATTGGTAAAACCTATTTGCATTATAAATGTCAAAGTTTGTAGGATGTTTGTTACTTATTCTTTCATGCAAAACCTACTCTACTACTTTTCTCCTAAATAATGTAAAAATAAATAGGGGGTAATAATATAATATTTTGGGGTTGCATTTGTTGCAGAGGACGTAATTTTTAGGGTTCCGTACCTCAAAAGGTAAAAACGGAACCCTTATAGGATCACTTTGTTGTCCGTCTGTCCGTCCGTCCGTCTGTCAAGACCCTTTTTCTCAGAAACGCGTCGAGATATCAAGCTGAAATTAATATCACATACTCAGGTCTGCTATCACTCTTATAGGATCACTTTGTTGTCCGTCTGTCCGTCCGTCCGTCTGTCAAGACCCTTTTTCTCAGAAACTCGAGATATCAAGCTGAAATTAATATCACATACTCAGGTCTGCTATCACTCAAAGCCGTGAAAAAATCAAGTTTCTAAATCAACGTAATAAAAAGATACGGCGGTTTATATGGCATATTTAGACATTTGCAAGGGAATCAAAACCTATAGGGTACTTCCCATTGATCTAGAATCATGAAATTTGGCAAGAAGCAAGGTCATGTAGCACAAGTATAGGGAAAACTCCGAAAAACGTAAATTTCTAGTTTGTTCACATCAGGCGTCCGTCTGTTCGTCCGTCTGTCAAGAACGTTTTTCTCAGGAACGCGTCGAGATATCAAGCTGAAATTATTATAACATACTCAGGTCTGCTATCTCTTAAAGCAGTGAAAAACTCAAGTTTCTAAATCAACGCAATAAAAAGATACGGCGGTTTATACTGCATATTTAGACATTTGCAAGGAAATCAAAACTCAAAACCTATAGGGTCCTTCCCATTGCCCAAGAATCATGAAATTCGGCAAGAAGCAAGGTCATGTAGCACAAGTAAAGAAAAAACTCTGAAAACCATAAGATTGCAGTTAGTTCACATCCATCTATCCTCCCGTTAGTCCGCCTGTCAAGACCCTTTTTCTCAGAAACGCGTCGAGATATCAAGCTGAAATTAATATCACATACTTAGGTCTGCTATCTCTTAAAGCAGTGAAAAACTCAAGTTTCTAAATCAACGCAATAAAAAGATAGGGCGGTTTTGTAAAAAGATGTCCAAAAGGTTTTTATGGTTTACCTTGGTTGCAATTACACGAAAGAAGTCTCAGTCTATATTTACTAATGAAATTTAGATCCCCCTTAACAGATTTTCAAAAATATGTACAGATAGATAGCAACAAAATGGCCGTTCTTTTTTTGATGCCAATTGATTCTGTTTCTAATACGGATCAAAAACTTCTGTTGGACCAACAGTCAAAGATGTACCAAGAAGCCAAAATTATCTAAAATCTTTCCCACTCTACTATATGAGAAAAGATTTTTTCTATTTCTGGACTCTTAGTACTCCAATGTTTTTTTTTGGTGTTACACGTGCATAGAGCTATATTGGTAAAGAAAAACCGAGCATTTTAAAGATATGCAATATCCGTCTGAAACAGGAGAGGGCCACTAGTTGTGGAAAAAGGTTTACCTCTTCCCTCCTCTTTTTATTCGTCTGTTCCTCCTCTTCAGCAGCTATTTTTGATTTATCCTCGTATTTGTGTATGTGAACACGGTGATTTCCTGAAAAAAATATCAATTTAATAATATTGAATTATTATTTGATTTTAATAACTGTTACTGCGAATAGTAGTTAATAGTTCACGTAGATAAAAATAGAGGGCGAAAAATAAAATAATTACCTAAAAATAATTTATCTTTTCCTAATGCTTTATTCAGCTCTTTTTCAGTTCTGAACCCAACATAGCAAAAGCCAGTGACTTTTTTTCCTTTGCCAAAGGGCAGCCTTATTGAAAATGGAACAAGTGGTCTGAAGAACTCTTTTATGTCCTTCTTTTTACATTTGTATGGTAGACCCATTATCTGTAACAAAAAAAAAAGTATAATCCGTACTTAATATTATAAATGCGAAAGTAACTCTGTCTGTCTGTCTGTTTCTTCTTCACGCCTAAACCGATTTGAATGAAATTTCGTACAGATATAGTCTGGGACCCGAGAAAGGACATAGGATAGTATTCATCCCGAAAATCCCCCGGGAACGGGAACTATTATTCCACGCGGACGAAGTCGCGGGCAAAAGCTAGTTTGTAAATTGTAATATGATGGTCAGTGTAAAAAACCGGTCAAGTGCGAGTTGGACTCGCGCAACGAGGGTTCCGTCAATGGAAAGTACCCTATAAGTTTTGAATCCCTCGCAAATATCTAAATGCAATATAAACCACCGTATCTTTTTATTGCGTTGATTTAGAAACTTGAGTTTTTCACTGCTTTAAGAGATAGCAGACCTGAGTATGTGATATTAATTTCAGCTTGATATATCGACGCGTTCCTGAGAAAAACGTTCTTGACAGACGGACGAACAGACGGACGCCTGATGTGAACAAACTACAAAACGGTTTTCGGAGTTTTCCCTATACTTGTGCTACATGACCTTGCTTCTTGCCAAATTTCATGATTCTATGGAAGTACCCTATAGGTTTTGAGTTTTGATTCTCTTGAAAATGTCTAAATATGCAATATAAACCGCCGTATCTTTTTATTATCCGACTGCGGGGCGCAAAGGGTAATGTGTTTATCAGTCTATGTATGTATGTTTGATTCTATGTGGCGTTCTAGAGACCAAATGCGTAGGCCGATTTTGATAATTCTTACGTTAATCGATTCGTCTTAACCTTGCGAGTGTCACTAAAGACATGACAGTAATCAAAATTCACCACAGCGACCACCAGACGCCATATTGTCAAAATGAAAAAAAAAAATGTCGATGAACTATGTCGAGTGGGGTGTCGTTGATTAGGTATTTTAAAATCATTCTTAGGTTCCTTTTATCATTTTTCATTTTAAATAATAGTTTAGGATATATAACGACTTAAAGTTGTGTAACAAAACAATCATTCTCGCTAATTTTCTTGCTTATTGATTTAAGTTTTTATTTCAAGTATAAACGATATGCATATAAACAAAACATTAAAAAACAAGAAGAACAAATATTTTTGGTAAAAAAAACCACTTTGGTGTCACTGTACACAAGCTCCAGGAACTACTTTGGACCAAACTGTGGTTGATTTAAGTTCACGCGTTTTTGTTAAAGGTCAAGCATTGTAGCTTTGAGCCGAGTTAGGTCTCTATAGGGACTAATCATCAGTAGTTTAGAGACCACCGCAAGTTACCTAATAATCCCCACGATATAACTCCTTCAATGAAATTACTAGATTGCGTAATTTTCTATCTTATAACGAAGTCAATGAACCGTAACTAAAAAGTATAAAATAAAATAAAAATTATTAAAAAACAAAAAACCCGACTGCGTGAAAACTAATTTTGAAAAATGCGTGAAAAATATAACTTAAATAAAAACTGAAAAGAAAGAAACAAGCCCAGTAGTTTAGAATAGAACAGAACGACTCACAGTCGGGGCCCCTTGGAAAGATTTGATCGGTAAAATTTTGGATGGGCCCCGACAGTCGGGTTTTTTTGTTTTTTTTAATTTTTTTTTGCGTTGATTTAGAAACCTGATTTTTTCATTGCTTTGAGAGATAGCAGACTTGAGTATGTGATATTAATTTCAGCTTGATATCTGGACACGTTTCTGAGAAAAAGGTTCTTGACAGACAGACGGACGCCTGATGTGAACTAACTACAAATTTACGGTTTTCGGAGTTTTCCCTATACTTGTGCTACATGACCTTGCTTCTTGCCAAATTTCATGATTCTAGGTCAATGGGAGTACCCTATAGGTTTTGAGTTTTGATTTCCTTGAAAATGTCTAAATATGCAATATAAACCGCCGTATCTTTTTATTGCGTTGATTTAGAAACTTGATTTTTTCATTGCTTTGAGAGATAGCAGACTTGAGTATGTGATATTAATTTAAGCTTGATATCCCGACGCGTTTCTGAGAAAAAGTATCTTGACAGACAGACGGACAGACGGACGCCTGATGTGAACTAACTACAAATTTACGGTTTTCGGAGTTTTTCCTTTACTTGTGCTACATGACCTTGCTTCTTGCCAAATTTCATGATTCTTGGTCAATGGGAAGTACCCTATAGGTTTGAAAATGTCTAAATATGCAATATAAACCGCCGTATCTTTTTATTGCGTTAATTTAGAAACTTGATTTTTTCATTGCTTTGAGTGATAGCAGACCTGAGTATGTGATATTAATTTCAGCTTGATATCTCGACGCGTTTCTGAGAAAAAGGGTCTTGACAGACGGACAGACGGACGGACAACAAAGTGATCCTATAAGGGTTCCGTTTTTACCTTTTGAGGTACGGAACCCTAAAAATGAAAGAAGTATTAGCATGGTGTTTATTTATGTTGCTGTTCATTTTATTAAATACCTGTATTAATTAGGAAACAAAATAATTACTATCAGATTTCTGATTGATTGATCTAAATACATAGATATCTAGGAAAAGTCACACACACACACACACATGAAATTTTACCCTGGCAGTGTGAGTTTTTGTCTACCTTTATGGTGATTCTAATAGGTTAAAAACAATAGGACAAGCACAAAGTTCGATGTGTAAGGCTCCAGGACGTAGCTCTAGGTCTGAGGAGCAGTAGCCTCCGTCGCCCCCGAGACTAGACCCTTGGGAACAGTACAGTACTCCCAAATAATGTATTTGATTTACACAACCTCATTACAAAACTAATTTTAGTCTAAACTGTGACAACTGTAAAAAGAAATAGAAACTTTTTTCCGTTGACACAAAGCTGAATATACAATAACTAGCTCTAAAGTTTAGAACTTCTTTTGTAATGAGATATTCTATGATCTCTGAGTATTTTTGTTTTAGTTCATTTTAAAAGAATACTATAATTAACTCACTTTTACATGAAACAAAGGTCTGTTTCTGATTTTCTTTGGCTGTTGTTCCTCTTCAACATTTTCACTTTTTTCTTCTGCTTTATTCTCACTGGAGGTACTTCCTACTTTCTTCATTAGCAATTTCATGTACTGGAATAACAAAAATATTGATGCTATTACTACTTCAATTTAACATCTCTCATAACGTAGCTTTAGTCTGATGGCTGCATGAATTTAGGCCGGTAGTATTTTCATATTTGGTTGACTATTAGGTACTTGTAAACCTGCTTAGCCCTGATCATTTTCTGTAAAGTTCTTTATATTTACTACTGCTCTGAAATTTTTAATAATTTTGCTAATGGATTTCTAAATGAAGAAAATTATTTTTATGTTCTTGCAATATTTTTGAAACTTGTATGCATCAACTCTTACCTCTAAGTCACTGATAGGTTTATTGGAGATTTTTTCATCTTTGTTCTCTTTTACTTTAACTTCTTTTTTTTCAGTTTTTTCATGAACTTCTGCAGGTTTTTCATCTTTCTCTAGGTTTTCATTGTGGTCTTTATTTGTTTCTTCATCATCATCATCATCATCACTTTTAGAAGCTGCCTCTAAAGCTTCTTTTATCCAAGCTGTGTTGTCATTGATATGGGCTTCTATGAATTCAGTGAATAATGGGTCATCTTTATGCTGAAATTAGAGTAGTATATTAAAAGCTTGTAATATTTTTTATGTAGTGAAATATGGTATAAAACATAGACTGACATACAGTAAGATATGATTAGTAGGAGTAGAATACAGTCATCAAAGTAGATTGGTAAAAGTGGCATAATAAAAAAATTAAGTTTTCTTGAACACTGATGGATGTATTAAAATGAAATTCAAATTGATAAAGGAACTAGCTATTATCTACTTTAATAAATATATTAAAAAAACTATCCATTGATTTCTGAGAAAAGTCAAATAATATCTGACAGCTTTGAATACTTATCTACTTTGCAAACTGTACTACCACCAAACCTATTTCAGCCAGAATGAATGAAGTTACCAGTTTGGTATGTGAAGGCACATGAGACCGGTAGTTACCACTTAGCATAAGGCGATTCACACACGGCACCGCGCACAGCCGCGGAGGGTGAACAAACGTACACCGCTCGACCGCGCGGTCGAGCGGTGTATGTGTGTTAGGTATCAACGGATTTCAAAGTGTCTTGTACAACATGAGATCCGACTTACGCCTTACGCCGGAGCGCGGTGCCGTGTGTGAATCGCCTTAGGTAGGCCATCAGCATGCTATCCAATTTAAAAAAAAAAAACGAATTTTACACTCTGTAGATGAGTTAAAACTAAACATATTTACCTTTCTAAGCAATTCCTTAATTTTATTTTTATTCTTCTCAATTTTTTTCTCTTTCTTAACTGATGTCTTTTTATCTTCTTTTTCATCTTTATGGAGCTTTTTATAAGCAGTACTGTCTGGTGCATATTTGCTCCATGCTTTAGGTTTCTTCTCGTCACCTAAGTTTGCGCATGTTTGCACTTGTATTTGCATAGAATTTATGCATGTGCCATCAAAATACTCCCTTGCTTGTGTTGCCTGTTCCTCTGTCCTATACCCAATAAAGGCAAAGTTCCTAAACTTGCCGTATTTGGTGTATTTTAACTGTACATCAGTCACTTCACCTTTTTCTACAAACACATCTCTTAGTTTTTCAACAGTTACCTAAAAACCAAATGTAAATAAAGTGTGGTTTACTTACAACATTATAATGGATCTTGAAAAGTTTCGGGTAATAATACTATTGTAATTTACCATACAGTGGAGAAAAGTCGGCATAGGGAGAGCTTTTAGCTTTGATGTTGAAGTCATACAACAACGATATAAAACAATTTCATGTCAACATCTCAGAAAAAAAATCTTCCAAACTTGCATAGCACATAAACAAGTAATATAAATATCGTACCTTATTTGGTAAATTCTTAACTATTAGTCGCGACATTTTACGTTATAATTATATATCTATTAGCTATTTGTAAATAAAATGTTTTCGATAGCACGTGCGGACACACATTTTACTGACTTTGACATTATTTTCGTCAATTGACATTTGACAGTACTCACTGACACTTGACACCGAAACAATGGCGTGTATCTAGGAACCATCCTTAACTATGAAAAGAATTCTTTTGTAGTTGATTATGTGATATTTTTACTCTAACTTTCTGTTTCGGATCTATACATCTGAATTCGACTTGCATCCGATTATTACAATACCTTGCATCCGATAATCCATACACTTTAAGTTTAATGTCTTTGTCTGAAATATATAAACCTAACTGTTAGTCGAAATGTGGTTGGATTCGAAATGCTCGGTACACACACACGACCACGATTTATCTCTACGATTTGACTGTGCATGTGACGGTGCATCCCGTTTGTGCAGTTTCATCGAACGTGTGTAAAATCGGTGCCGATTTTGTGGTCCTATGTACACTCACTCAACAGGCCGTCTATAAACTGCACAAACCAACTGGGCAGTCAGATCATAACGATTAATCGTTATATTTTGTACACGGCCAATGATTTTATAATAAACAGATATTTTATAGGCTCACAAAACACACAGCACACACACACATTTGTTGTTCATGTACATTTCACTACAAGTACAAATAAAAAAAAGGGACAGCAAGATAAATCCAATATGAAAAAAAGAAACAGCAATTTTGTTTAGTTACGCATGAATGTAAACAGTCATTTTTTTACCACCAATCACAGCACTTTAGCATCATACACTAACAAAATAATAAGACAGACAGTACACGCCATCGTCTACAAAATTCATAGACGTTGTTTGTACCCAACTAATAAACTCTAAAGATAGTTAGATGAGAAATTAAACAAGACAACGATATAATAAGAAAAAGTGATTGATTTTGTAATAAAAACAATATCACACCTTCGAAAAGATTTAATTTATTTCTTTTTTGTCTCTTAGAAAGTTTTTTTTTTGTTTCGGGTTTATTTTTTGAGTAGAATTGAGGCGAACTGTTGTATATTTATCAATAGCTTTAATTAAATGTATGCGATGATTACAATCGGGTGCCTGTTGTTTGGAATGTTCCAAAAGTGAATAAAATATTTTATAGGTATGTATGTGCGAAAATTTAAAAAATATTAGACACATTCTCTGTAATTTATTTTGGCAATCGTAAAGTTTTTTTTAATTGCTAATAATATATAAGGCAAGGTTGAAAAGAAAACAGAAGAAGAAAATAACGAGAGAATAGAACGGTGACATTACTGCCTAATATTCGCATCTGCTCTTTTGTTCTTTGTCCGGAGCCCACGCGTCCTTGTCGCTTTCACGGAAAAAGTGTATTTGCCATTTCTTTCTTTTTTCTAATTTAGCCTTATAATTACAGAATCATTGAAAGATATTAATAAATCGAAGTATATTGCATATTTTCTTGTGGTTTGAGATCCCTTATGTTTTATTAACTTTGGTATCATAATTGGTAAACTTTCTAAACACACAAGAAGGCATCTTTTTTATTTATTTCGTTGCAGCGTGCAGCGTATGAATCACAGCGATGCGTGACGCAGACCATAGATAATACATAAATAATACTGGTACCTAGCAGACTAAAGGCAATAGAACCTAATTAGGTTCTAACTGCTACACTACACTACGGCGAGCTCATAACATATCTGTTTATTATAAAATCATTGTACACGGCTTAGATTATTAACCTCTAGATGTAGCCACCGCGTGGCCGCACATGAGACAGCACTATAAAATTTCAATGTTGTCATTACGTAAAATTTTCCCGAAATATGACCAAAACCGTGAGATGTTCCGTTGCAACAACTACTTATTACATTCATGTACTGAGTTGCGTATCATAATCCTTATTAAGAGTGCAAAATTATTTATATCGTAAGTATTATTTAAGTTACGAGTCCAGGTTTTCTCACAATGTTTTCCTTCACTGATGTCTGTGATGTCCAACTATAAAAAATATATAAAATTTCTTGTAAAAGGGAGAGGATACCTCACAGGGCATCAAATAACTAATTAATCATCTGATTAATTTTATTTATTTAACTAGTTGCAATTTTATTATCAAGTTGTGGGAAAAATAGAACTGAGGTATGGTAACACTTTGAAAAACAAGTAATAGGTTATGTAGATAAAAATATAAACGATATCGCTAGAAAATGTCCTTAATTTTGATCGAAAGCCATGTAATTACATACACACAAATGTATTTATTCAATAAATGCACAATAACTTGTAATATTTGCATCCTTACGAGTGAAAAGTAACATTCTTATCTTGCTTTCTTTCTGTGCGGCTTTTGCAGCCTAAAATAGTGCATCCTTCCATTTTATAGCACAGAAAAAGCACTAAACACTTAACTACTGGAGTCAATTACTCAAATATACATTAAAACTATTGGTTTAATTACCGAAATTGTTATAAAATTGTAAAAACTAATACGAGCCAACCATTCAATGACAGTGACATCCCTTTGTTTGGCTAACTTTTCAATGTTCGCCAAGCGAAAACCGGCCACACCGAACGAGACAGAGTATGTTATGCTTTGTCTCAATTTTCTTACGAAATTCGTCACTTTCACACTTCTTTACAACCTCATGGCTACATCTAGAGGTTAATAATCTAAGGTACACGGCATTATTATCGGAGCTCTAGATTTTAGCCATAAATTAAATGAACACAACCTTAGACTATTAACTTCTAGACGTAACCATGAGGTTGTAAAGAAGTGTGAAAGTGAGAAGCATTTATACGAATTTCGTAAGAAAATTGAGACAAAGCATAACATGCTCTGTCTCGTTCGGCGTGGCCGGTTTTCGCTTGGCGAACATTGAAAAGTTAGCCAAACAAAGGGATGTCACTGTCATTGAATGGTCGGCTCGTATTAGTTTTTACAATTTTATAACAATTTCGGTAATTAAACCAATAGTTTTAATGTATATTTGAGAAATTGACTCCAGTAGTTAAGTGTTTAGTGCGTTTTCTGTGCTATAAAATGGGAGGATGCACTATTTTAGGCTGCAAAAGCCGCACAGAAAGAAAGCAAGATAAGAATGTTACTTTTCACTCGTAAGGATGCAAATATTACAAGTTATTGTGCATTGATTGAATAAATACATTTGTGTGTATGTAATTACATGGCTTTCGATCAAAATTAAGGACATTTTCTAGCGATATCGTTTATATTTTTATCTACATAACCTATTACTTGTTTTTCAAAGTGTTATCATACCTCAGTTCTATTTTTCCCATAAATTGATAATAAAATTGCAACTAGTTAAATAAATAAAATTAATCAGATGATTAATTAGTTCTTTGATGCCCTGTGAGGTACCCTCTCCCTTTTAAAAGGAATTTTATATAATTTTTATAGTTGGACATCACAGACATCAGTGAAGGAAAACATCGTGAGAAAACCTGGACTCGTAACTTAAATAATACTTACGATATAAATAATTTTGCACTCTTAATAAGGATTATGATACGCAACTTAGTACATGAATGTAATAAGTAGTTGTTGCAACGGAACATCTCACGGTTTTGGTCATATTTCGGGAAAATTTTACGTAATGACAACATTGAAATTTTATAGTGCTGTCTCATGTGCGGCCACGCGGTGGCTCAATCTAGAAGTTAATAATCTAAGAACACAACACTCTAATAATCTATGCTCTAATAATGTCACTAATGTGAGATGTCACGAGAGGCGGGAAATCGTTTGCATAGAAAGGCGCGCTTTTCGATTTTAAAAAATATTTATTTGTTAATTTTGTACAATTTCTTTGTAAAATCTTATTTCTATAGTTAGTTTTAAGTGTAAATATTTATTAAATAAGTAAAAATGGTGAAAAAAAGAAAGAGGAAGGAGGATAAGTCGCCACCGGATCTTCAGCAAGCATCAACCGATTCCGACTCAGCGGAATCGGCGGTAACATGTTCCTCTTACAGGGACGTAAATAAGAATAAGGACCCGAAGGATAAATACGCGGTCTATAAGGTAAAGGGTTACAGCCGTAAGTATCCGGAGGACACATCGAAAAAAGAGCTGGTTGTTTTCTTGAACCATGTTGAAGAAAATCGTTTTTTCACCGACAGAGATCGCATGGCGTTGTCGAAAGGCATACGCGAACACGGCGTTTCAGGCGTCTTGCACATGCGTTCAATAAATAAATATAAGGTTGGCATCACATTTGATCTTCCAAACAACGCCAATATGTTCCTCAAAAACAAAAAAATATTAGATCAGTTGGGTCTTAAAGCATCCATCCCTGCTGTTGATACAGAGGTTACTGGAGTTCTCACTTCAGTTCCTGTAGATATGTCGAATGCAGATATATTTTCACTAATAGGAAGCTCGAAAAATGTTGTACAGGTCAGGCGCTTTATGCGCAGGGTAAAGAGTTTCGGCAGTGTAGAATTCACACCTACACAAGCGGTCGCTGTTACCTTTGCGTCCACTATTCTTCCAGCTTATATATACTTGGACTCATGGCGTCACGAGGTGAAAACTTATATTCCACCTGTTAAGCAATGTCTGAAGTGCCTACGGTATGGTCATATTGCAAAATTTTGTCGCAATACGGAGGTATGTTCGATCTGCACATTAAATCATAATTTTAAGAATTGTCAAGTTGACCCTAAGGACGCTAAGTCTGCGAACTGCAAGGGTGATCACATAGCTATTTCCTCAGTTTGTCCATTAAAAAAACAAAAAATCGAAGAAAATAAAATAAAGTCAAGAAACGCCACATATTCTGATCTTTTTAATGTAAATGCTTTTCCAGCTCTAACTGCAAAAAATTTAGATGTACAAATTAATAATTTAATGAAATCTGATAAATTTATAAATATCTTAGTAGAAACAATTACCAAAATAGTTAGTAATAAAGATGTCCCTATAAACTCATCTTCAATTAAAGAGGTTTTAAAAACAACTCTTAGTAACAAAATTCCCTCACCTACATAATGGATTTATCAAATTTAAACGGTTCAGTCGTATAATGTACCTTTCGCAAAACGCACCCCCAACGAAAAACGTACCTTTCTCACAATGCACCTTTCTCATAATGCACCTTTCTCATAATGCACCCTTCTCATAATGCACCTTTCTCATAATGTACCTTTCTCATAATGCACCTTTCTCACAACGCACCTTTCTCACAACGCACCTTTCTCACAGTCACAAACTTAGTCAAATTTCCGGAGTTTTTTTTTTAAATTCGACCATTTCTTTTGCAGCATCTGATTAAGCTTAACCATAGAAACCATTTAGGATCTGAGAAGTATGGCCCTACGACCTACCGTTTCCGAGTTATGGGCCTTTAATTTTTTTTATTTAATATAAAACGATTTATATCTCTAAAATGGTAGCTCGGATGAGATTGTTTTCGCGAAAGAAATTGTTGCTCCACTCAAAAGCCATGCGATCATGTAAAAAAAATAACAAAAACATCGAAAAAAAAAACATCAAACATTTTCTAAGTGTCGGTCGTCGTTTCAGCTAGAGTATTCCAAGGGCACAGGACTTAGTCAAATTTTCGGAGTTTTTTTTTTATTTTAAACTCAACCATTTTTTTTGCAGCATCTGATTAAGTTTAACCTTAGAAACCATTTAGGATCTGAAAAGTATGGCCCTACGACCTACCGTTTCCGAGTTACGAGCCATTTACTTTTTTTTAAATATCTTGGAACATTCGATTTTTTTACGTGTAAGACCGGAGCTCTCGTTACGGTAAAGTTTGGCCCTACGTTAACAATACACATAATACGCGAAATATTGGGAATTCGATCCAAATTTTCTGTTTAGTTGTTTTAGCCATTTTATCCTGGTTTTTAGTCTTTCGATTGTTTTTATAAATAAGTTATTATTTTGTTTATTTTTCAGTAGATTTTGTTTATTAGTAGTTTGGTAAAATTTATTTTGTTTTATTTTTTAGGTTTAGTAGGTTTATAGGGTAGAAAGTTTTTATTTTATTTTATTAGTTTTAAGTTATAGTTTGTTGTTATTATTAGTTTTAGGTGTTAGTCTTAACATGGATCCTTTTTCATTAATTCTCGAAAGAAATTTTAATCTTTGGTATTATGCTGCAACTATTTGCAGCGAGGAAAGGGCCATTGAAGCGGCAAAACGGTGGTGATACGTTGCTGCGATCAAAAAAAGTACCCTTTAAAGGAGACTTAATAATGTTGCAGCCTGCCCTTCTGCAACGCCATCTGAACCCCAACTTATAATTGCTATTTTGTTCGGCATTCATTGGACGCCTACAGGATGGGCAGGGCGGCGTCTGAGAAGGAATTAGAAGCCACCGTTTTGCCGCTTCAATGGCCCTTTCCTCGCTGCAAGTAGTTGCAGCATAATACCAAAGATTAAAATTTCTTTCGAGAATTAATGAAAAAGGATCCATGTTAAGACTAACACCTAAAACTAATAATAACAACAAACTATAACTTAAAACTAATAAAATAAAATAAAAACTTTCTACCCTATAAACCTACTAAACCTAAAAAATAAAACAAAATAAATTTTACCAAACTACTAATAAACAAAATCTACTGAAAAATAAACAAAATAATAACTTATTTATAAAAACAATCGAAAGACTAAAAACCAGGATAAAATGGCTAAAACAACTAAACAGAAAATTTGGATCGAATTCCCAATATTTCGCGTATTATGTGTATTGTTAACGTAGGGCCAAACTTTACCGTAACGAGAGCTCCGGTCTTACACGTAAAAAAATCGAATGTTCCAAGATATTTAAAAAAAAGTAAATGGCTCGTAACTCGGAAACGGTAGGTCGTAGGGCCATACTTTTCAGATCCTAAGTGGTTTCTATGGTTAAACTTAATCAGATGCTGCAAAAAAATGGTTGAGTTTAAAATAAAAAAAAAAACTCCGAAAATTTGACTAAGTCCTGTGCCCTTGGAATACTCTAGCTGAAACGACGACCGACACTTAGAAAATGTTTGATGTTTTTTTTTTCGATGTTTTTGTTATTTTTTTTACATGATCGCATGGCTTTTGAGTGGAGCAACAATTTCTTTCGCGAAAACAATCTCATCCGAGCTACCATTTTAGAGATATAAATCGTTTTATATTAAATAAAAAAAATTAAAGGCCCATAACTCGGAAACGGTAGGTCGTAGGGCCATACTTCTCAGATCCTAAATGGTTTCTATGGTTAAGCTTAATCAGACGCTGCAAAAGAAATGGTCGAATTTAAAAAAAAAACTCCGGAAATTTGACTAAGTTTGTGACTGTGAGAAAGGTGCGTTGTGAGAAAGGTGCATTATGAGAAAGGTGCATTATGAGAAAGGTACATTATGAGAAAGGTGCATTATGAGAAAGGTGCATTATGAGAAAGGTGCATTGTGAGAAAGGTACGTTTTTCGTTGGGGGTGCGTTTTGCGAAAGGTACATTATACGACTGAACCATTTAAACATAATGCAATGGAATGCACAAAGCCTCAATAGCAACAAACATATATTTATAAATTTCCTCTATACGTACAATATTCACATTGCAATAATTAGTGAAACATGGCTCAAACCAGAACAAAACTTTAAAATTAAAAACTATAATATTGAAAGAAATGACTGTGGCAACAAACACAATGGAGTTGCCATTATTATTCATAAAAGTATTAATTACACTAAAATTAACACTTATTTTGACAATTCTTTACAAAATATCTGTGTAAAAGTTCTAATTAATAATAAGGAAATAAGTATAGTCAGTTTTTACAGTCCTTCGATTTCTAATCCAGCTTTCAATAAAGATAATTTTGATTCATTGGTCAAGTCTATTCCTGGTCCTTTTATATTTGCTGGGGACTTTAATGCTCATCACACATCTTGGGGTTGTGGTTCTGATTCTCCACGCGGTCGAAATATTTTAGAGGTCATTGACGAAAATAATTTAATTCTTCTTAACAATGGTCAGGCAACAACAGTGGGCTCTTTAACTTGGCGTGCGAATGCATTGGACTTGTCTTTAGTCTCTCCATCATTGGCACTTAATTGTGAATGGCACATGCATGATAGTCCTCTTGGTAGTAGTTACCACATTCCTGCAATTATAAAAGTTACAATGAGCAATAGTCAAAATGATTCCTATAGAGATTGTTCTAATGCTGAACATTTGCCTGTCTATCCAAATTACAAAATGGTGGACTGGCAAATGTTTAGTAATAAGGTGGATGAAATTTTTAGTTGATTTCAAAACAGATAACACAAGTCCTCTCTTGATTTATATTATCATTTTTGTACAGTTTTACGCACAGCCGCTGCTAATTCCATCCAAAATTCGAATGGCAATTTGAATGCCAGCAATCGCTCATGTCCCACAAATAGGAATAAAAGACCTTCCCTTCCTTGGTGGAATCAAAAATGTACAGAGGCTGTATCAAATTTCAAAACAGCTTACATTAATTTAAAAATAACCCATCTGAAGAAACATATATACAGTTTAAAAGACTTCGTGCACTTAAAAAATTAATTATAAAAACTGAACGACAAAAAAGCTGGTTGACTTTATGTGAAACTTTCAATAGATGCACACCAATATCTATTATATGGAACTTCATGCGCAAATATAATAAAACTTTTAATTCTAATAATCATGAAAATGACGCCTGGATTTTAGATTTTTGAAGAAATACTCACCAGATTTTGTGTCTAATGCTCCAAGATCCTTATTTAATAATACAATCAAGTCCAACTCGTCCAATCATAGTTTTCTTCTAGATCCTTTTACAATCAGTGAATTAATATCTGCTATTTCATCTCGAAGAGACACTACTCATGGTCTAGATGGCATGCCATACATTTTATTTAAAAAACTTAGCATTACTGGTCTAAAAATATTCATGAAAGTCCTGAATTTGCTATGGGAAAACAATATTATACCCCAAGACTGGAAAGTAGATTGTCTTGTACCAATTTTAAAACCAGACAAACCCAAATCATGTCCTGATTCCTATCGTCCCATAGCACTTACTTCTTGTGTTGGAAAACTATTTGAGCAATTGTTGAAGCAGCGTTTAGAGTTTTACGTTGAAAAAAATCATATTCTACCTTCTAATCAATTTGGATTTCGTAGAAATCGGTCGGCTAGAGAAAGTGTCTGTCAACTGCAGCTTGATATACATAATGCTTTATTGGCCAATGAGAATTTGGTTGGAGTTTTCTTTGATGTCGCTGGTGCTTTTAATAGCGTAAATATAGATATTTTATGTCATGAATTATTACAAATAGGGATCAGTGAAAAATTCATAATTTGGGTCAGAAACTTTTTGTGCAACAGAGAAGTATTTGTTAAATTTAATAGACATCTTTATGGTCCTAGAGTTGCATCTAAAGAGTTTGTCAAGGAGGTATATTATCACCATTATTATTTATATTGTATATACGTAGATTAAATTTAATTTTAGGATCTCAGGTCAAAAATTTACAATTTGCTGATGATTTGGTAGTCTATGCTTCTGGAAACAATTTATCACAGGTTGTTCACAAAGTTAATGATGCCCTGACAAATTTGTACAAGTTTTTCTCCTATCTTGACCTTAATGTCAATCCATCCAAGTCTAAAGTGGTAGTATTTGGTAAACAGTGTCATAATATGCCCCTCGTACAATATAACAATTGTGCATTGTCTATTTCACAAGAAGTTAAATTTTTAGGGATTCTATTTACACATAATTTGACATGGAACAACTACATTAAACATATTATTAGTAAAGCAAATAAAGCCTATAATATATTGAAATCTTTAGCTGGTTCATACTGGGGTGCAGACCCAAAAATTTTGCTACTGTTGTACAAATCTTTAGTTCGTAGTCATTTTGAATATGGTTTTTATTGTTTCGCTGCAGATACTAAATTTGTAAATAGTCTAGACGTTCTGCAAAATAAATGTTTGCGTGTTATCACTGGGGCATTCAGAAGTACTCCTATAAATGCAATGCAGATTGAATGTAATGTTCCACCATTAAAAATTCGATTTTATTACCTGAAAGAAAGATTCATACTAAAACTGTATAGCACATCCAATAATAGTCTTTTAGCCAATCTGTTGCATTCCAATCCTAGTTTGGGTATAAAACCATTTTATTTGTTAGAGAACCTTCATAATTTCATAAACTTTATTAAAAATGCAAATATATACCAATCACAACACATTCTGCCATGTTATCAAGGAACATTTGCTGCTAAATTTCCAGAAATAAATATAATTATAAAAAACAAAAAGGATCTCTCTTCAAAAGAGGAAGTTAGTGCAGTATTGTCAAAGTGGCCAGATCATAAATTTGTGTACAATGACGGCTCGAAAAATGATAGAGCAGTGTCTTTTGCTATTTATGAGCCAATCTCAAACATCGGTATAGGTCGAAAAATTGACAAAAATGCTAGTATTTTTACAGCTGAAGCTGTTGCTATTTTGGGTGCTTTAAAACATATAAAAAATTGCAATTTAGGCCACAACAGGTGGTTTGTAGTAAGTGACAGCATGAGTGTACTTAAAAATCTGGCAAACAACAAACTACATGCTAACACTAATTACATTATCTACTTGATAAAAGAGTTATGGATAGAACTGTCTTATTCTAATATTGAAGTTGGTTTTGTTTGGGTACCTTCACACATTGGCGTTACAGGAAATGAAAAGGCAGATTATCTGGCCAAAAAAATCGTTGATCTAGATGAATTGATTCCAAATACTGATATGAGTATTTCCATACCACATACAGAGGCAGTTAGTCTTTTAAAACAGCGTATGTATCAGGCGTGGGGAAGACATTCCTACCAGTCCACACATGTAGAAAATAAAGGCACTTGGTTTGCTACTTTGGATGTACAAATTAACTCCATACCTTGGTTTTGTAAGAATAGCAAGTTTATAAATAGAAAATTTTATTCATATAATTGTCGTATGCGTTTCGGTCACTGTCGTTTAAATTATCATCTTCATCGTCTTAAAATGGTTAACTCGCCTTATTGTGAATACTGTCAATTGGAAAAAGTGCAATCTTTACATCACATCTTCTTTGAGTGTTCGTCTTTCAACATTCAGCGCCTTGTGTTGTCGGATGAACTTTTGAAAATTTCTAGAAAACCTGATATGGTCCCGCAATGCATTCAGGAGCTACTTATGAATGCCTCAACTTATATATATTTGTACAAATTTATATTAGAAACTGTAAATGAGATTTAGGTTATGCTTTTACATATTTTATGCATTTATAATATACTTTATATATACCTAAATAAATTGTGTACATAGTTTTGTAGGTTATATTTTGTGCTAGAGGAAACTAGGAAATATGCTACGGCTACAAATAAATTTGACATGTTTCAACTTCAACTTCAACTTTATATTATTTATGGCAATTGTTAGGAGGACTGTACCATCGGTCTCCATAGTAACGGTTTTGGTTATAGTTGACACATAATATATTCTCATTCTATTGTATTTATTATTTTACTTTAATATGGTAGCAGAGCGTGGCTAACAAAAATAAATACAATAAATAAATACGAATCTCGATGGCGTCGGGCTCAACGAAAATTGAGACTTTAAACAAAGAAAATTATGACACATGGAGAATTCAAGCTAGGGCCGTACTCATCAAAAATAAATTATGGAGTGTTGTTGAAAAACCGCTGGATCTTGAGAAAGCTGATGAAGAGAAGAGAGAGAAGGATCTTTTGGCTCAATCCGAGTTAGTACTTCTGATTTCACCTTCTGAATTAAAGCAAATTAAAAACTGCGAAACAGCTCATAAGATTTGGACTACGCTTGATTCCATCTATGCGAGTAAGGGACCGGCTAGAAAGGCTTCACTTTTAAAGCAGTTAATATTGTCCAAAATGGAACATGGCAATATTAGAGAGCATTTAAATAAGTTCATGGACGTGGTAGACAAATTGCAAGATATGGACATTCATATTCACGAGGATTTGCTCGCTGTTATGATGTTATATAGCTTACCATCTGAATACGAAAATTTTCGTGTTGCTATAGAATCCAGAGACACGTTACCTAAACCTGAACAACTTAAGATAAAAATTTTAGAAGAATCAGAAGCCAGACAAATTAATAACAACAATACTAAAGATGAACATGAAGAAGAGTCGAATTTCGTGAAAACTTGCAAATTTTGCAAGAAGAAAGGACATGTTATCAATGAATGCAGAAAGCTGGAAAGTAAGAAAAAGAAAGAAACGAACGAAGAAGTTCCTAAAACTTCCCACGCTTTATGTATGCATTCAAAAAGTAAGAGTCCAGATGATGAAAAGGATACATGGATTCTTGATAGCGGTTGTACGTCGCACATGTCTTACAACAGAAACTATTTCGAAAATCTCGACAAATCTAACTTTCAACTGCTAAGACTAGCTTCCCAAGATGCAACAGCTGAAATTTCTGGTAAAGGCCAAGTCACCATCATGGTAGATGACGTTGGTGGCAAAAATAAAATTCAAGAGATCATTTTGAAAAATACCCTTTATGTGCCAACCTTATCCTCGAATTTACTATCTATTGGAAAAGCCACAGAATGTGGATGGACTTTCTTATTTACGAATAAAAAGGCCACAATTACTCATCCTAAAGAAAGAGTTATACTCGATGCGCCAAAAGGCAAAGATGGGCTGTACCACTTAAATCCTGCATCGTGTAAATACAACAACAAAGATAAATGTAACTTGGCAGAAGACAAGAAAATTCATAAATGGCACAAATGTTTAGGTCATATGAATGAAGCCGACATGAAATTGGCATTGAAAAATGAGACACTTGTCGGTTTAGATTTCAAGCCAGATGAGAAACTTGGAGACTGTGAAATATGCATTCAAGCAAAGATTAAAAGACTGCCTAGTAAACCCAATAACACACCACGCACGACGAAACGACTCGAGATAGTGCACAGTGACGTTTGTGGTCCGATGACTCAAACCCTCGGTGGAGAGAAATATTTTATAACCTTTATCGACGACTACTCTAGATACAGCCGAGTCTATTGTTTAAAGCAAAAAAGTGATGTATTGGACAAATTTAAACTCTACAAGGCAGAAATGGAAAATTTCACAGGAAACAAAATTGTCAGTCTCCAGTCTGACAATGGTTTAGAATACTGCAATCAAAATTTTGAAATTTTTTTAAAAGAGCATGGTATTACAAGACGATTGACAGCACCATATACACCACACCAGAATGGTGTTGCAGAACGCAAAAACCGTACCCTATTGGAAAAGGCTAGGAGCATGATGATTGAATCCAAAGCACCTCAAAGCCTTTGGGGAGAAGCTATTCAAACTGCAAACTACCTTTGCAATCGGAGTGTTAACAAAACTATTTCTGCACATTTTGGTACTGTTATTACACCTTATGAAAAATGGGTACAAAGGAAGCCTTGCATCTTCCATCTGCGTCAGTTTGGAATAAAAGCCTTCATACTACTTAAAGATGGCAAAGAACATAATAAATTCAAATCGAAAGCTATACCTGGGATGTTTGCAGGCTATTCAGATACATCCAAAGCTTATAGAATTTGGGTACCTTCAAAACATAAAATCATGATTGCCAAAGATGTTCGATTCACTAACAAACTCTACTACATCGAAACACAAAATTCAATTTCGGAAATTAAACAATCTTTGAACGATAACGATAAACATTACGCCGAAATAAACCTTTTTGATGATGATGTTGAAAGTGAGTATGAGTCAGCGCAAGAAAATAATGATGAACAACCTATCCCAGATACAGATGTTTATGACACTATTATTGAAATAAATCCAACTGAAGAAGTTACAAATAATGAAGTCACTTACAATGAAGCTTCTCATGAACAACGAGTACTTCGCGATCGCAGCCTTCTGAGAAAACCACAAAGGTTTGATGAATTTGTTCTCGCTGCTATTGAAGAGTTTAACACTTATAGAGAACCTTCAACCTATCGGGAAGTTCTAGAAAGCACAGACAAAGACAAGTGGTTGGGAGCGATGCTGAGCGAGATAAATTCTCTTAATAAGAACCAAACATGGGATCTTGTTTCTTTACCAAAAAACAGAAAAGCACTGCCTTGCAAGTGGGTATTTAAAGTTAAGACCAATCCAGATGGTAGTATCGAACGATACAAAGCAAGATTGGTAGTAAAAGGTTTCTCACAGAAACCCGGGGTAGACTATGACAAGACGTTCAGCCCTGTAGTGCGTCTTACTACTGTCCGTGCCTTATTAGCAGTGGCTGCAAAAGAGAAATTATCCCTCTGTCAATTTGATGTGTCTACAGCATTCCTTAACGGAAACGTTGAAGAAGAAATCTACATGAAACAGCCCGACGGTTATAACGATGGAACAGACAGAGTGTGTCGCCTGAAGCGGAGCTTGTACGGCCTCAAGCAGGCTCCAAGATGTTGGAACACCAGCATACATGAATTTCTTGTGAGCTCCAATTTCACACAGAGTACTACTGATCCATGCCTATATATTCGAGAAAATGAAAAATCTAAAGTGTTGATTGCGCTTTACGTTGATGATGGGCTAGTTGCATCAACTACAGAGGATGATGGTAAAAAATTCATAAAGGAACTACAAAATCGCTTTGAAATTGTAACGAAACCGGCTTCATATTTTCTTGGTTTGGAAATCGAAAGATCTGATAATGGGAACATAACATTAAGTCAAAAAGCCTATACAAAGAAAGTGCTAGAAAAGTATAAGATGTCTGAGTGTAAACCAGTCAAGACTCCAATTACTAAAGAAACGACGAAAATAAATATTTCATCAAGCGAAAAGGAAACTTTCCCTTATAGACAAGCTGTAGGTTCTTTAGCCTACCTCATGGTCGCGACTAGGCCAGACATCAATTTCGCCGTCAGCTGCGCTTCGAGAAACCTTGATAGTCCATCAAAAGCAGACATTCTAGCAGTAAAAAGAATACTACGCTACCTAAAAGGTACAATGAATAAAAGCCTAGTATTCAGTACGTCAAATAATGCCATTAATAAATTAGTCTGCTATAGCGATGCGGATTTTTCAGCAGCGCACTCAACGTCCGGCATACTTTGTTTGTATTATGGACCAATTAGCTGGCGGAGTAATAAACAAAAGACGATAGCTTTATCATCGACGGAGGCGGAGGTAGTGGCAGCTTCGGAAACAGCCCGGGAAATGATATGGCTACAACAGATGTTGGAGGAAATCACAAAAACTGAAAAGCCACCACTTCTTTATATTGACAATGAGTCAACGATAAAGTTGGCGTATAATCCGCCTTATGAGCAACATAGCCGAACGAAGCATATTCAACGGAGACATCTCTATGTCAGAGAGTGTGTGGCAGCTGGCACGCTTGAGGTCAAGCAAGTTACAACTGAGGACCAACTGGCTGATTGCTTTACAAAGCCTTTATATGCGCCCAGACTAGAAAAGTTATCTAACGCTCTTGGCCTCAATTCATAAAAGAGGAGTGGATGTTAGGAGGACTGTACCATCGGTCTCCATAGTAACGGTTTTGGTTATAGTTGACACATAATATATTCTCATTCTATTGTATTTATTATTTTACTTTAATAGCAATCCATCGAGATTTCGATGATTACTGCCAATGTCCAGGTTGGAAATAACACTTTTCAGTTCAAAGGACAATGCACGGTAAATTAATCATAGGATGTTATTGAAATATTCAAATCTGAAAATAGGACAACACAGTTTTGTTAGTAAATTAAAACGATACAAACAAATAAATATTAGAAGCTTATAATAAATACTAGCACATATATACTCTGTGGAGTGAACACAAACACTGAACAGCTGATTGGACTCTATGGAGAATATGGAGATAAAGGTGGTACCTACAAATTGATTTCACCAAATTTATTAGGAAGATTTTAGGCTTCCACATTATAACTTAATGTTATTGGCCAATATAAATTTGCCTAGCGTGTAAATATATTCAGAGAAGAAAGCATGGCTAAGGAGAAATCTCACGTTGATAGGACGTGGAATGTGGGTCGGTAAAATATCATATAGTTGAACTGACAACTTTGGGCAGTTCAGGAAGATATGGTCCACCGTTCCGTCCTCCAGTCCACATTCGCATATAGAGGAGTCACGAATACGCAACTTGGCAAGAAAAGAAGGAGAACAAACATGACCCAACCGAAGACGAATTATGACAGAGGTTAGTAGTTTTGAAAAATTTCGGAATTTAAAGAACCAAGGCTTATTAGGGATGGTAGGTTGTAGACTATGGTAGTATTTGCCTACAGTTAAACTATTCTTTTGCCACAACTCACTCCAGTTTTTTAACATTTCAGGTTTGGCAATAGAACGGAGATCTCTGAGATGTATGGCATTATGCATGTCCATACCTGTACGAATAGCCTGTTTAGCACAGTAATCGGCCCTTTCGTTGCCAACGATGCCACTGTGACCAGGGATCCAGGCCAGAGCCACTTCAATGCCAGCGGTGTGGCATTCAAGCAACTTCTCTTTGATTTTAAGGATTACACTAAAGTTATACAGGTAGTGGAAGGGGGGTTTAACTAGAGATTGTAAACAGCTCAGGGAATCAGAAAATATTACAGATCTGTTAATTTTATGAGACTTAATATATAACACAGCTTCCAATAAGGCTGTTGCCTCTCCAGTATAGACTGAGGTTTGCGGAGGACATTTAAAACTTAATATAATTTTAAATTTAGGAATCCAGACTGCTGCACCAAGGCATCCATCATTAGACAGCTTGGCAGCATCTGTATATATGCAGGTCCAGTTGTAGAACTTTGTATTTATTATTTTCATAAGCTCAGTGTTTGCTGTCTTTGAGTCTTTAGTCAGACCAAGGTTTAACAGAACCCGAGGTTGGTAAGTCAGAGCAGTAAAAGGAGTATCGAAGAGAGGATTGGTTAGGGAATTGAATTAATTTGTGGGAAAGGGAAACCAGATTATTATAACTCTTGACCAAAGGAGGAGAGTTTTTATGAAGCCAGTAAGAAGAGGTAGTGGTTAGGCTTGACAGGTCTTGCAGTTTCTTTATAAGAGGGTGGGAAGAAAATTGAAAGTAGCCAAAGGTAAAACGGTCACAGAGAAATTGTCTGCGAAGATGTAATGGGGCCTCAACACATTCCACTTGCATTGCATTTATTGGGGAGGACTTCATGGCACCAGTAATAATCCTTAAGCATCTTGATTGTAGTTTAACCAACTTTGTTAGCGCAAGTTTACTGCATGGTTCTAGGACAAAGCTGGCATAATCAAAGTGACTGCGAACTATAGCATTGTATAGTAGTTTCTGACAGTATGGATGAGAGCCCCAACGAACACCTGATAGAGACCTCAGAATGTTAATACCTTTTTTCAGCTTTATTGCAAATATGATTAAGATGAGGAATGCCTGATAATTTTTGAGTCAAAGTACACACCTAAAAATTTTACTTTGTTTACAATATTGATAGGGTGTTGATTAATTGAGATACATGTAGGAGGGATATTTTCTTGCGGGAAAAGATAACTGCATAGGATTTTGAGGGGGAAAGGGAAAGGCCATGGTCAGAGAGCCAAGTATCTAGGTAGTTGAGGGCGGAATTAATACGAGAGCTGGCGTCAGAGAGGTTTTTGGCAGATGAGTATAAGGCAATGTCATCGGCGTATTGCAGAATATCACAAAAGCAATTTACAGTTTGGTCAAGGTCATAGGTGTACAGATTGTATAACAAGGGAGATAAAACTGAGCCTTGTGGTAGGCCCTTCCACACCTGTCTGGATGAAGTGATAGAGCCGTTGACACGAACCGAAACCGTCCTTTCCATGTATAGACCACAGATAATGTTGATCAATCTCGCTGGTAGACTCAGATGTTGCAACTTTTGCCTGAGCATAGGAAGTTGGACATTATCGTAGGCCGAAGAGATATCCAGAAATACGCCGATGAGAAATTCGTTATTGGAGAATGCTCTGCGAACATCGGTGGTGAATACAGACAGGCTGTCGAGAGTGCCCATACCTCGTCTAAAACCAAACTGAGACTTTGGAAGTAGGCCTCTGTTTTCGACAATCCACTCAAGCCTGTTTTTAATTAAGTGCTCCAGTATTTTGCACATAACTGAGGACAGGGCTATTGGTCGATAGGCAGAAGGATCCGAAGTGTCTTTGCCAGGCTTTAGGAGCGGGATAACAATCTGGGATCGCCACGATGGAGGAGGGTTGCCGTTGATGAAAATTTCATTGATAATACTTAGGAAAACTACTTTAGAGGAGTCACTTAAATTAGTTATAAAAGAATACGGAATCCCGTCCTCTCCTGGGGCGGAATCGCGCAAGCCATCTAGAGCACAAACTAATTCTGAATATGAGAAGGGGTCATTCATTTTGTCAGAAGGATCAACTGGCAGGGGAGAAGGAAAACAGTCTAGGGGAGGGACATAAGGAGGAGCTAATTTACTAGTAAAACCTGCGATCCAAGTTTCGGGGTCATTTGAAGTCATATTAGTGGAGCTATATGAGCGTCTGAACCGTTTAATTTGTTTCCAGACTAATGAAGGAGGAGCTCGTGGAGAAAGTGATTCACAGAACGTCTGCCATCCCTTTACTTTCTTTTTAGACAGTGTGCGTTTAGTCCTGGCAGATGTTTTTTGAAAGGCTAGAAAATTTTCCATTGTGATATCTCTGGCGTATTTCATTTCGGCGCTGTTGCGTTTTCTAACACTTTCCGTACATTCTGCATCCCACCACGGAGGGGACGGAATCTTGCGGGTTGCAGAGTTTTTGAACGGAAATGTTTCATCGGCAGCTGATATTAACGCGGAAACAAAACGCTGGTACAAATCCAGATAATTTAACGGATCTACCATAGGGAAGGAGGAAGTTGACGTTTGGACAAGAAGCAAAAACTGATCCCAGTCAGCCTGTGCTAGTCTATATTTAAGTAAAGGACTAGGATCGATGGGCGGGAGAGAAGGACCGGGAAGACTTGATAATATCGGAAAGTGGTCACTACCATAGGAAGAGAACAGAACCTGCCAACACATAGAAGAGGAGATAGACGGGAGGCTAGAGTTAGATCGACAGCACTCACATTTTGAGATGGGGATACTCTACGTGTACCCGATCCGTCATTGAGAACACAGAGGTCTAGTTCGTCAAGCAGATCGAGAAAAGAAGAGGAGACTGAGTCACAATAATGCGAACCCCATAGTGTGTGGTGAATGTTGAAGTCACCGAAAACTATGACGTCACCTGACAAAGAAGAAAGGAGGATAGTTTTGAGATCTGTGATTATAGTGGTAGTAGGATGAGGGATGTATATAGAAACGAAGGAAACGTTTAAGGCTTTGATGGCCACAACTTGAAAGCCATCGCTGTGGGAGGAATGGGAATTTGGGTAAAGGAAATACGGGTGGATACTACAAGGGCAGCACCAGCCTTCCCATCGTCCCTATCGTCCGAAGACAGGAGTAGCCAGGAAGCCTAAACTGGGAACCAGGCTTGAGCCATGTCTCCGATACGCCAAGGACGACAGGTTGATATTTATTGACTAAGTAAATGAGGTCTGGTTTCTTATGGCGAATGCTCTTGCAATTCCATTGGAGGAACTTTAACATGTTTTAATTGGGTGATTAATTGTTCGAGTAGTGTATGGACATTGTTCGGTATGGCATCATTAAATTTGGCGAAAATGTTAATGGACCACGCTGAGAAGCAGCTCAATAAGGTTTTCGTCGGGAGAAGGGGAAGGAGGTGAACGACTAGGGTTGAGGGCACAACCATTATGTTGGGAAGATGAGGGGTTACGCACAATATCATTGTGGGCTTGCAGATCATAAGATTTGCCTAGAGTAGGACGTGGGCGACGACGGGAGTAAAGACAGTCTCTCTGTATGAGCGAGTGGGGGTAACGGAAATAGATTGCGATTGAAGCGAAGGGCGAGGAGGAGTCAGAGGAGGCGGGGAAGAAAAAAGAGTTTTAGAGATTTCAGCATACGACGGTCGTGACGGGCGAAAGCGCAGTGAAGCCTCCGAGTAGCTTATGTTTTCTTCCGACATCACAATTTTTATTGATTTTTGGCGTGTGTGTTCTGGACAGTTAGTGTCTATTGCTTTGTGGCTTCCTAGACAGAGTAAACAAGAAGCATTAGAGTCTGAGACGGAGCACGATTCGCCTAGGTGTTGCTGAGCGCACCGGTAGCACCGAGGTTTAGAGCGGCATTGAGCAGCAGTGTGCCCAAAGCGACAACACTGACGGCATTGTATTGTCGGTAACTGGTAGTGCTGTACTGTTAGGCTAGCAGAAAAGCAATAGATTTTTTCAGGCAGAACCTGGCCTTTAAATGTAAGGACAACCGTTGATGTTGGCACCCACTCTGTGGAGCCCTCTCTGTGGACTTTCCTATTAAGACGTCGAGCTTTGATTACTGGACCGCAGTAGTCAGGGACAGAAATTCCGTAAACCAATTCTTCTAACGTCCAATCGGTAGGGACGTCACGGACTACGCCCATACGCGAGATTTGATATTTAGGTATAACTGCTATAAATTTGTTATCTAGAATAAATGTATTTTTGAGAAAGTTGTTGGCGTCATCAGCTGTTTTAAATTCTACTGATACTCTGTTTCTACCTAATTCCTTGATTCCACCATCCCTAATACCTTGGACTTTATTCTTGTGGATCATTTGTGCAAGTTTAAGGATGCGAATAGAGTAACCGGCGGAGGGATCGGGTTCAACACGGGAAACGTGTACAATGAATGGGCCAGGGTCGGAGCATGAATAACTTAGTGCGACAGTGTCATAATCAGGGATGGAAAACGTGGACTGAGACGAGTCTGAAGGCTTATTTATCTTCTTTGCACTGATTGCTGTATCTAGGTCAGAAGCGGGACGTTTTTTAGCAGACGAGGGAGACTGCTCCACATCCATCCCTTGCGTAAACAAGGGAGGAGATTGGCCAGGTGGAGAAATTATTTCTCCACCTCCCCCATCAGGGGGCTCCTTCCCCATCTTTTACCACTAAAATGTACGAACACAACAACAGACGAACACACAAATTAAACTACCACCAATAAAATAAATAAATAAACAGAAAGAATATTACAAAACTCACGAAAGACTTTACAACCTAAAACACACGTGCGTTTCCAACCGAAGAAACATTGACAGTCACCTGACTTGTTTGTTCAAGTCATGTTTGACTTGACATTGACAATGACGCTCACGGATTTGACAAAAACTAATGATATACCTACTTAACGGACATGAATTGAATTGAAAAAAATTTTTTTTGAACATTGAATGGACTTATAACGAAAGACGATAAAAAAATAAAATTAAAATACTAAAAAAGCAAAAAAAATATGAGAAATAAAAACGAAAGACAATATTACACAAATATATCACGGAAGAAAATATCAAGACGAAAGACTAGGCAATATGGTTGAAAGACTATAGCCTTCCCATTAGGGTAAAAAAAAAAAAAAAAAAAAAAAAAAAATGTCGCTAATGTCAGTAATGTATATCTGTCAAACCAACCATCAGCTGATGAAGTTCAAGAAGTTGTAAATATAAATATTGAGAATCTTAAATCTAAAAAGAAAGCAAAGCCCGAGATCACAATAAGAAGTCTAGCGGTATTATTGACCATACATTTCTTAATAGAGATTAACGCTGTAATACATAAAAATGTCGACTGCCATGACATTTGGACAAAAACAGTTTATACCGACTCCGCCTGACAAGGGGAGCTTTCCTCTAGATCACGACGGCATTTGTAAGAACAGCATGAGGAACTACATGAAGTGCTTACTAAACCATAATGGTAATAATTCAATGTGCCGAGATGAAGCCAAGGAGTACCTAGGTTGCCGGATGGAAAATAACCTCATGGCTAAAGAAGATTGGGACAAATTAGGATTTAAAACTGAAGTGTCCGCTGAAACAAAAAAGTTGCCCTCTGTTTAGTATATAAATAAGAAAGTTGTTAATAATAATGTTGTTAAAAATAAATTATAGTATTTGTACAGTAGTGTTGTTCTTTATTGGATTCCTTTGTGATATAATTAAGTGGTTTTGTGTATTTATGAGTAGTCCATTTTAAGTTTTAAGCTCTAATTTTTATGGTGCTTTACATATACATTATATTTATTTAGTATACTTTATACATATACATACACCAAATAGCCGTAACGGTAACCATATAGTTTACTGGTTTGGCTGTTTTTAGTTTTCATTACAATTTAAATATTTATTAAATATTTAAAAGAACAATAACTAACAAATCATTTAAATAATAAGTTACTTTAATGTAAGATATGTATTGGACCCAGTAGGCAATGTTAATAAACACCAAAAGTATGATTATTTTATGCATTACTCAGAGCCAGAGTATCAATGAAAGATGGAGTATATTACTACATTTTTTTAAATATTTTATTAAGGTGCTTGTTTAATGAAGGACACCACCTTCTGCTAAAAATCACCTAAAATTCATGTGTTGCAGGGTTTTAAGCAAAGGCTTATCTATTAACTGTTTCATCTGTACCTGTGACAGATGATTTTATAATAAAATTAATAAAATTGTATCTTCTCAACATGACCAAACTGTTGTTTGTTTGTTTGTCATGGCCTCTCAAATGCTATTTTTTTTTTTCAAAACATGGCACAACAACATCCTAGAACCCCAACTGTAATAGCTCACTCTGTCAGCTTTTTGGAAGTCCAACTAAAAACACAACACATCAACAAAAATTCTTTCTTCACTCTGAGATTCCTTGCTGCCTTTTCAGATAATCAAGACGCTTTTGACCATGTCTGGCAAAAGGATTAATTTAATAGATAAAACCTGCTTTTATCGTAACCTATCGTACCTAAATTCTATATGCCAATAAAAAGTTATCTATCAAATCGGCACTGGGATTACGTATCTTGCAGAAGCCGAGCGATCGCGATAATTTAGCAATATAAACGTCAATTCAAAATACGTCATGTCAAATAGCATTCTAGCGATAGTGCTGCCTCTGTGGAGCAATCAGTTAACTAAAATATGCATTTTTCGTTTGGTGGTTTCGTATTTAGTATGGTTTTTAGAGCAAAGTTAAGTTTTTTTTGTAAAAGGGGATATTTAATAAGTTCCAGCGATTGCTACTTTATCGTCATCGTAGCAATAAGTGCATTAAAACAATCAGCGAGCGATTAGCAATCGGTTCATACAAAATACGATATTTTTTGATTAATCGCGCGGTGACGGCGCGATCACTGCGCAAATATTGCTGATTGCTCTTTCATAGGTAATAACCCCGCGGGTGGCTTATTACCTACGAAACAGCAATCAGCAATATTTGCGCAGTGATCGCGCGATCACTGCGCGATTAATCGCTAAACGTCAAAAAAAAAAATCGTATTATGTATGAATCGATTGCTAATCGATCGCTGATTGTTCTTATGCACTTATTGCTACGGTGACGATAAAGTAGCAATCGCTGGAACTAAAACTTTACTTTGCTCTTAAAAACCATACTAAATACGAAACATATACGAAACCACCAAACGAAAAATGCATGTTTTAGTTAACTGGTTGCTCTACAGAGACAGCACTATCGCTAGATTGCTATTTGACTTGACGTATTTTGAATTGACGTTTGAGAAGCAAATATTGCGCATTTATCGCGATCGCTCGGCTTCTGCAAGATACGTAATCACGGTGCGGATATATTTCAAGTAAAAAAAACTGGCAATCTGGGAGTTACTTGATATAAAAGCTGGCGTCCCACAAGGATCAGTGTTAGGGCCAATGTTGTAAGTGTATCATACACATGAGACATACCTGCAGAAGACAACGTGACTACAGCTACTTTCTGCAGTATTCTTTTAACAATGACTACACAAATAATACGAAAAGGCCTTGACAAAATATCGGATTGGCTTCTAAGACAATAATGTGCGAATGTGAGTCGTCTTAGGGGTGGCCGCACTGCCGCGCCATCGAGAAAGCGAAATTATCAGTGATTTTTTCCGCTCAAGAAACGTGTAATAGACTACATATAATACAACCAAAGAGATGCAGAGAGATCTAATAATAGTTGGTTGCTGAATGTTCACACCGCCGGCGAGTACTCGCACCACCAATTCGTCGCTGAGTGAGACAGAGGCAAGAGGCTCAAGAGCTATCCAAGACAGTACTCGATCAGCGATGCTCGTTTGGCGTTAGAATTCACAATTCACGTCCAGAGACCAAGTAGCAGTAATTTCTCCACAGAGCGGTTTAAAAAAAATATTCAAACGCCAATAATGTTTCCATTGCCTTTCGGACTCGACCACACTTTTAGCCCAACGACAAGATAATAAATATATTATCGCACAAGGATGGTGTGAGGTATTTAGACTTTCACCTCGATCACCGCCTCCCGTAAAGACAACATAAAAATCATATGAGTTGAGCTCGTCGTCTGATCTCCTCATTTAGTTAGACCACAGAACATATATACCTACCCTAACGAGAGTTAGAGTTAGACAGTCTAAGTGTCTCGTGCACTGTACACTTAAATACAGTAGGATTTACACTATGATTGGTGAATGCTAGGTGCAGAAACTGACGTCGGAATCCTGCTGGAAACGATCAGCTGTTGATGCACGTGCGGTGTGAGCCGTTTGATGGAAAAAATCTTTACACATTTGCTTATAGTATCGAAGTAATCTGGAGTCATCGACCCAACCAATACAGCGCACTCATCCAATTTCTTCGGAAACCATTTTGACAACCGGAAGTCGTTAATTTTATATTTAGTTCACATTATATTCATGTACTTACGTTAAGAGATGGTCAACACACTGTCTGCTAAGACGATTCTTCTATACTAGTCTATATCTATACTAATATTATTTGTAGGTTTGTAAGTTTGTATGTAGGGGGTAATACTACTCTGGAACTACTGGTCTGATTTGAAAAATTCTTTCAGTGTTAGATAGCCCATTTATCGAGGAATGCTATAGGCTATATACCATCATCGCTACGACCCACGGGAGCGGAGCAGTAACGAAAAATGCGGGTGAAACCGCAGGGGACAGCTAGTACTTACTAATATTATAAATGGGAAAGTGTGTCTGTCTGTATGTTTGTCTTTCTTTCACGGCAAAACGGAGCGACGAAATAACGTGATTTTTTTAAGTGGAGATAGTTGAAGGGATGGAGAGTAACATAGGCTACTTTTTGTCTCTTTCTAACGCGAGCGAAGCCGCGGGCAAAAGCTAGTGTTACATAAATTGAAAAAGTAGATCTGGGAATCGAACCCACGCACGCATGACGACCGGCATACGTGATTTTGTTTTGCAATTGGTAATGTCAGGGAAAAGAATAATAAAAAGATATCATAGAAAGATTTCTTTATTAAACATATAATATTACTTAAAAGATATTTATTACATTAACTAAAATTATTCATTGAGTAATTATTTTAGAAAGACTTTAGAATTTTTTATTCCTTTTTATCGCCAAAATTTCATGGCATTTTTTATAAAAGTAAATATCACAGTTATTATTAAAATGTATTTGTGACCAAAGAAATTATAAAAGTCTAATGTAGCCTATATTACATTAAATTGTGGCTTGAGAGGTATTACATTGTTTCAAGTCACACTAACTTATGGACCACTTGGCAGTAAATTATTCTAACTCCTTAAATATGAACATACTTTGACTGGTGATTGCACAATATAGTGTACTGTAATTGTTTCACAAGTTATTATATTTCTGTTCTAAGGAATTACTGGGAGAAGAGAGGTATATCATTGACTTTTATGGTAAACATTGATTCAGGACACAACAGCAACATACAAAAATATCCAAAGAGAATTTATTCTGTACAATGACTAACTATAATAAGCACCATTTTCATTCTAACAAGTTTTACTTTTTCTTTTCCACATTGGCAGCACAATCAGATTATACAATTCTTACAACATCCTTAGCTTTTTCACAGACACATAAGGCCATTTGTTAGAAAACATGTATATATTATATCATTAGGATAGTATGTATATAGGTATAATTAGCACTGATTAAAAATGGCATCTAATAATATTTACTTTACCATTATTTTATATTCCACTTATAAAATTTACAAATTACAGTATAATGTGTACCTCTTTTAACCAGCAATAAGAGATAATAAGTTATTCAACTATTATATAGATGACATACATAAATTATAAAGTAAACGAGTACAATTTTACAACATTAATCTAGAAATGCATGTTATTATGGTATGAGATATCCAAGGCAGTGTTGTTGATACGAGTATGACAAAATGTATTAATTGTTACTTAAATACTGCAATAAGTACACAAATACAACATATCTCTGATTTCCACATTAATAATTAAACATCGAAGTACAATACAAACTGTACAGAAGCTAAAGGGATGGTGTTTTTTACCTTACATGTCATTAACAAACCAAGCACTCGATCGTTTTGAGATCAAAATGTACAAATATAATAGAAATAATAATTCTTATCGATACTTATGTCTAATTATATCATAATTATTATATTTTGTTAGATTGTTGATTTTTAGTTTAATACTTACCTACTACACAGGCAGTGCAAATTTGCGCAATTGTTACTAAGTCTAGTTTTAATTTTCAGACGTTTCCGATATGTACTTGTTTTTTTTTCGATTTTGTTACGCGCTTGGCTTCTGCGCTGCGTGTCGCGGGTTTATTAAGTCCCGCGTGGGAGAAATATTTTGATTTACAAGTATTTATTTATACAAAAGCTTCTCTCAATTATGGCTTTAATACAAAAATTAAATAAAAAGAAATTTAATAATCACATAGGACACGGAAAGTTCCTAGTATTGGGCAAAGTTAAAAAAAAAGAAAAAGAAACTTGCATTTTGACACTTTAACTCATTTCCTCTTTGTGCTGCAAAAATATACATACCTAGGTGTTAAAGGTGAAAGTTAGTAAATTCAAGCTTATAGCTGTCGATATTTTACAATGATCCCAAATCTTATCTCTTATCAGTACTTTACTTTACCAAACATTAATAGCAACTAGCTCAAAGTACCTCATAAACTACCATATAGAAATATAGGCATTTGTTTTAACATCAAGGTTGGCGCAGCACGGCAGCAGTTATGTGCTTGCCTGTGGCGCTGCGTGTCGCAGTTTCGATTCCCGACACACGACAAACAGAATTGTTCCGAGTATGGTTGCCTGTGCCTGTGAGTTTATATATTTGTATGTATGTATCTAAAAAAATATATCTTTGTAGTATGACAGCCAAGTTTATAAGGTACCTAAACTAGATTGATTAATGTCCTGCAGTCATAGAAATAAATTATCTTAAATTAAGGTTAGATTGTTACTAACAGTATCTAATATAAGTTGACAATATTAAAAGTGTAGAGTATAAGAATGGTAGTAAAGTGGTAGTAATAGTATTTGCAGCACTGGGTGAGCGTAGTGTGGAGTGCGGGGCAGGCGGGGTCTTGTACCCGGCGCGCCGCCCCAGCCGGTCCTTACAGCCCATCCAGAATGTAGCTGATGAAAACTGTTTCTCATTTTCAACGCGCATCTTAAGGTCGTTGAACTTCCAAAAACCTTTGCCTTTGAAAAAGTACGTTTTACCTGGAAAGGGCAAAAGACAATAAAGAGATGAGTAAATTAAATTTAAAATGCTTTATTGTATAGGATGAAAAAAATCGTGGTTCACCATGAAGGATTTGACATTGAATACTAAGCAGATATCATAAATAATGTTTCTTTGAAATTATCCCGATTAGTAACAAAACGCAACCGTTTCATAACAGTACTGAAATCCTAGTGTAAATTTATACTTATGGTTATAATCTGGGATATCGAATTCATAGCTGGTCAATGTTTACGCCTCACCCTATTTGGCACACAAATAAGAAGTAATCATGCTTACTATCTTTCCATTGGAACGCGCTGTCGATATTGTATCCCACGCCTTTCCACATAGCCATGTTGCGAGGGTAATCGTAGTCAACGCGACGTTTTTCTTCATCGTACCTGAAATGGATTTAATATTTTAGCTTATGGTAAGAATACACCAACAATGGTTAGAATATACCAACGACAGAAACATTGAGACAAGCTTATCGTCAAAAAAGCAACGTTTGCGTAGCCTACCCAAACCCAGGCTGGCACCGCACCTTTAATGGGAATCAAACGAAAGTCTGGAGATCAATTATATTATCATGCTCTCTGCATGCGAACACACAATACAAAGCTGCTATAGGTATAGGCACTTTTCTCTGTCTGTCCTTCAGAAATTGCGGATGTGTTGAAAAAAGTTAAATTAACTTACTTCCAGTACATAGATCCGCTGTAGAAGTAGGTATTGCCGTTGTGACCCCAAACCATAGCAGCATCTAGTTTCTCCAAGTTTTCGGGAAGGCCAAGCGCTGACAATGGTTTCGGGTATCCACGCTTTAGACTTTGCGTATCGAACAAGTACAACTCTTTTCCTGAAATTAAAAAAAAAATAAGTTAAGAATAATATAGCTAATCATCTCCCTAGCCTTTTTCCCAACTATGTTGGGGTCGGCTTCCAGCCCAACCGGATTCAGCTGGGTACCTGAGTTTTACGTGAAGCGACTGCCTATCAGACCCCCACAATCCAGTAACTGGGCGACACGATACCTCTTGGTTAGACTGGTCAGACTTTTTGGCTTCTGACCACCCGTAACGACTGTCAAAGTTCTACGAATGACAAGCGGGACCAACGGCTTAACGTGATTTCCGAGGCACGGGTCTACCTAAGATGTCAGTGATGTCCTAGATAAACTTTAGGAAGTACATATGATTTGAAAAAGTCACATTGGTACTTGCCCGGATTCGTACCCACAACCTCTTACACGAGAGGCGGGCGCCTTATCCACTGAGCCATCACGACACTCAAGAATAATATAACTAATATTGATATTTTAAAAAAATAAGGAAGAGTTAATTGTTAATTGGTAGATAAGAGTTACTCGTCTCGTACCTATGAAAATAGCTATGTTCTTATCCGGTCTTTCATAAACGGCGTCAACGTGTGTTAAGTTCTTTGGTAGACTACTCCACATCCTTCTTATTTCCATAGGATATCCGTCGTAATGCCCTTGAGCTCCTATCCTCCAATGGTACTGAAAAAAATAGATAGAAATTTAGATGATATCCTCCTAATATTAAAAATCCGACTAATATAATAAATTGGTGGTGTGTGTGGCCTTTCACGCAAAAATATTGAACGGTTCGTTAAAACTTTGCAGTATTATAGCTTATACATCAGAATAAGACATAGGCTACATGACATCACGCTATGTCCCACGGGAGCAGAGCAGCAGCCAAAAACTTAACATTACGCGGGTGAAACCGCGGGGGACATCCGCATTGCCTGCTATCATTATAGGTTTCTTGGGCTGTGCCGTATGTAGTATTGGTCTTACTGTGGTGTTATAGCCAGTGCATGATCTTGGGCTAATAAATAGAAGAGATAGAGCAGAATTTTATTGTATTTTATTTATAGTTGATTTGGCAGTCATGACAAAAAATTAATATGAAGAGATTGTTAGTTTCTTACTCTATTTTTAAATATGAATAGTTCGCCACGTATAAGCGCGACTGCGTCATAGCTCGTATCACACTTGTCCGGTGTGTCGGAAGGTGTCGTGGTTGTCGTTCGCTGCGTCGTCTTCTCTGGGTAGTACGGCTTCCTCGGGTTATCTTGTCTAGGATCATTCGGGTAATGAGGTCTAGGATTACTTGGATACTCTGGCTGCAGTCGTGGATAGTGAGGCCGGTAGGTAGTGGAGTGGGGGGTAGTTTCAATAGGACGGTATGTGTGATGGTTATTGTGTCTTGGATTATCTTCAGTTGCGTTGTAACGGCGACGGTCAGGGTAGTGTGCTCGGTCGGGGTAGTGTGGTCGATCGGGGTAGTGTGGTCGATCGGGGTAGTGTGTTCGGTCGGGGTAATAGCTGGGTCGCTCGGCAGGATAGTATGTAGGATTTTTGTTAGGAGTGCGCGGGTAAGGGGTGTAACCCCGGCTAGGGGGGTATGGTTCTGGATGTCTGTTGTGGTGGTGATTGATGTACGGCCGTTTGGTGGTCGTAGTGGTGGTAGTAGTAGTGGTCGACGTGGTAGTAGTTCGTGGTAACTGAACTGGACGGTAATTGTTTGGGTTTATAGCCCACTTTGTAGGCTTTTTGGGACCTGAAAATAAAGTAATAAGATAAAATTAAGACCAGAAAAAGGTCAATAATACAAACATTCGGATTGCAGTGAAAAGACACGATAAAGAGACTGCTGGATTACTGTGGTACTTACCATACATTTGTTGAATGCCATTACGGTCGTCTTCGGGTAATACAAAGTTTGGTTGAATGCCTTGATACCACGGAAACATAAGAGCACCCTTCACAGAGCTGTGACTGAGTCCCAGCGAATGGCCGAACTCGTGTGCAGCCACCGCAAAAAGTGAAGTACCTAAAATAGAGAAAGTACGGTTAAGCATGAGGAAACATTCACTGATGAAGGTTCCGTTAGAAACCGATTTCCCGAAAAAAAAAAACGGTTTTTTCGCAATCAAAATCGTCACGTTATGCGGTCGGTAAAGCGGTCTATATTCTATTCACATGTGGGTTCAGTTGGATAAAGGTGGATGGAATATTTACACATAGCTAGCCGAATACAATTGGAAGTGGTGTTGTAACCGTCCGTTGTCCGTGTAAATTATCACGTGTGCACAGTGCGGCGCTGCGCGGTAATCGCAGCGGCGTCCTCGCCGCGCCTGCGGTCACCACCTATCGTGTGTTTACACTCTATATGCGAAGACCACACTTGGCTCGCTTCGCAGTGTTTCCTACTTGCCTATAGTGTACACATTCATTCTATGACGTAATCCTCATATCTCCATGAAGTTACATAAAGTCATAATCGTTACAATCTATTGACATGACCCCATGTTATAAAATTGACTCAGGCGAGGTAAAGAAATGGAGGGCAGTAAAGAAAACTGTTATTTAATCTAAACTAACCTTTAATCCGAAGGAAACTAACACCTAAATACTCAAAGTCATTTTAATAACTAATGTCGTGTTATTCTAAGCTAGACAGCTGTAATTCAGGAATAATATCTTTGTTAAGCTTACATTTAACACTTTACAAAAGGCAAAACGTGGGCGTGTGTAACAACGAAGGTGAACAGCGTATTCCGGCGCTTTCGACATTTGCATGTCAAAACATAGCTGACCGCAACATGCTCATTTCCGAGCTACACGTGAACTTTTCACGGAAGCTCTGCAAATTCATCGGAAATCTGTTAATTACGTAGGTACGTCTATATTATTAAAGAACTGAATTTACTACAAAATCAATATTAATTGTTTTAAAATACAACCTGTAGATATATGTACATTCAAAAATATTCGTTCTGTAAGTACATCGAATATTTTTACAATTGAATGACGAACAGCATGATTATTAAAAGAACGGTGATATACTGAAACAACTGATGATTACCTGCGATGTTTCTTACACTTTGAGAATAGATGTAGAAAGAGTTACTTAGATTTACGAATGTAGGCGAACTTGCGAGCAGTTTTGTGTTTTCACTTTAGGGTCTTCTTGTTTTCTTCTTATTTTAGTTTGGTATATGGAAAAAACGGGAATCTTTACCTTCTTCATCATCGTCTGTTGGGTGCAGCAGCCATAACTCGTCATCGTCGAAGTGAGCGTCTCCACCGCGACCAGTGCCGGGGAAGAACGCGTGCGCAAGGATGGAGCCGCGCCCGTCAAACGGATACGCGTCGTCATGGTAACGTCTATTAAAAAAATACAATAACATTTAAACACGTACAGAATAGATATAATAATAAAAGCAGTCTGTCGAATTTTAGAGGTCCAAGCATTTATTTTAATTAAAACTTATGGGTTGTTATGGGCTGTCAAGGTGTCGGTCAGTTGGCCAGAAAGTTAAAGTTTGTTTTAAAACGTAGGTGGGAGTTTATTCATTCGTATTGTATCATGACAAAGTTGCTTAAGGCTTTTACTGTTGATGAAACAGTCATACTGAAATAATGTATTCATCTCGCAACAAACAACAATGGATGGAGTGGATGGAGTCTGCAGAGCAATCAAACTTGCGTCCCGGGGGTCTCACGCTCGGCTACTACCCACCTAATCATTTTTCGCGCCAACAAAACAACTGAAAGACCTCACCCATGCATATTTCACGCGATATTAGCTGACCGTTGCGTTATTGAGTTTCCATGTGAAAGTTCTGCCATTAACCGATATGGGCGGGGTGCGCTAATAGGGAAAATATTCCTATACTTAGTACGGCTATTATTATGCTCGCTCGGTTTCTGAGTCGCTTGGGTAATAACAAGAGCCACAGCGGAATATTCCCGGGGTGCTATTTACTAGTTACTACCGCCTGCTATTGGTTGCGGGGCGGACAGGATTTTTTGTTTTCTGAACGTTTGAAAAGCAATATAAAAATGCAATCAGTTTTAAAACCCACATTATTACCATTACCTTACTTGTAATGACAGCACTTTTATTGAGTGCTTTCACAAAGGTAAGGTAGTGGAATGAGGAAGTGTCTCTCTGACATACGCCGTCAAACATAATGGGTTCGGAATGGAAAGTTTCCGAGTTAGAAGATGATTTATTGCCGTGTTGGTATCTGGCCTTAGCAACCGCGCGTGAACCTAATGTGTGTGGATATAAAACGGGTCAATGTATATCATATTTCAGATAGCCTCCTTTTTAGGGTTCCGTAGTCAACTAGGAACCCTTATAGTTTCGCCATGTCTGTCTGTCCGTCCGTCTGTCTGTCTGTCTGTCTGTCCGTCCTCACTTAATCTCTGTGACCGTTAGCACTAGAAAGCTGAAATTTGGTACCAATATGTATATCAATCACGCCGACAAAGTGGTAAAATAAAAATTGGAAATAAATGTTTTATTAGGTTAGCCCCCTATTTGTAAAGAGGAAAGAGATTTTTTTTTAATGTTAGCCCTGACGTGTGACATATTGTTGGATAGGTATTTAAAAATGAATAGGGGTTTATAAAATCATTTTTTGATAATGTCAATAATTTCGGAAATAATCGCTTCAAAAGGAAAAATCAAAGTGTAGGTTTAAAAAATATGAAAAAAATCTGGAAAGTACAACTTTATAAGGACTTTCTATGAAAATAATTTTGAACTTGATAGAAAGAACAGTTTTTGTACAAAAAAGACAAAAAGGTTGTACAAAATAATTTCAGCGTATTTAGTATGTCAACGTATCAAATAGTGGGAACACTTATTGTGACGGACAAGAAACTACGGAACCCTACATTGAGCGTGGCCGGACACGCTTTTGACCGGTTTTTTTAAGATGAAATAAAGAAAGACTTACAGGCATAAAGCTAAATACAAAAGACATATAAAATTCTTCACTGTAAAATTAGTCCATAAAATATACATTACATGTCTAAATATATGAGAACGAGAGTATTGTATCTAAGCGCATGGTAGCAGCCAGTGATTGCACTTATATCACTCGTGAGTTGGAGAACGCATTAAGTTGTACGTATCCTTTATTACTTGGGCAATATTACAGTTTATGAGAGTAATAAATCTGGTAGACGCATAGAGTAGGGTACTGCGCTATGTGCAATCACTCTCAGCGTTCCAGCCCAATGAAGTGATGATAGAATAATAAAATATCGTACAAAATTCCTATCATTTATCGTTTATGTTATGTATCGTTATTTACTCGCACAGCTATGAAAACTTGAGCTTTTCACGCAATCCATACATTTATTGATTTTGGTACCTCTTTGTATGTATTCTATATGCTAAGGTTGATTTTATTTGAATAATATGGAAATAGCGTTATGTGAAATAGAATCGAAGTATCTACTTATAAATAAATTAATTTGAATATGTGTCTGTACTGGGTTTTCTACCCCAAATATTAAAGGCACAGCTTTTTATATTCATTTGTTACTAAACTAAGATTATCTGGAATTTTAAATATATCCTGAGTAAGATATCACATCGTGTTATTACGTGACAACACACCCAAATAGATTATTTATTAAAGTTAAACCTTTTTATTTGGATTCAGTATTAAATCTCTAAATCTCTCTTCAAAATAAATAGGAGAAGAGAATTCTCATAACAATTTCTAAAAGCATTTTCTATTTGAACTATACAAGTTTAATTATATCGGTTTGTGTATCTTTGGAAGAAAACTTCTCCGTAGATATAGTTAGGTAGTAGGAAACGGAAGACTTTTATAGAGTGTAATATAAGTTAATGGCACGCATAAAATCCGAGACAGGTACCTACGCGCTACGCCGAAGCATTTGATATGCCTTAAGTAATACTCTATCGTATAGACATGACTTTAATATATCCAAAGCCTCGTGCATTAAAACACAGGTACAGGTATTATTTTAACCTGTTACAGGTAACTTATTTTTGACGTAAACAATAAAATTGAAACAAATTTGGGGAATGCGCGAAATTCAGTTTTATATTACTGTAGTAAATTTTAAAACAGCAAAGGAAAGTGGAGTGTATAGGAAAATATTATCGAATAATATATCTGAAGTCATGAGCAAACTTCTTATTGATTCGATGTAAGTAATAAAAGTGAGCTCGTGACGCGACTACGGCTACACAGAACAAGACGCTGCCGTCGCTTGCTTGGGAAAAAAGAAAATTTTATGCAGAGTGCGGTGAAGTTATCGGTTGCCGCTGCAAGTTTGCAGTGTCCGCCGCAATATGGTGGTCGCAATATGCCCAGCGTTGAGGTTTTTGTCGCCTCTACTTTCTCATATCGTCGTTTACGGTGATGTAATAAGTGAAACTTCGCCTTACTCTCATTCAATATGAGACTCCTGTCGGAAACTTTGTGTCATTTGTCAGGGTTAGCTTCATATGTCGCTGTCGGCTGATAATAGGTAATATTATAAAATGGTTCATAAGTAGCATTTCTGCGGCTCATTCTCCTTGACATAAATATATATTTTTTTGTACATTTGAGCTTTTCTGTGTATGTAAAGATTTGAAGAAGTTTAAGTTATTTGGGTTTGGTACAATTGGATATAAGGATTTTAAAGCGTCATGTCACCTTTCTTTGACTAAAAGCGGTTTTGGGGCAACCAATCCTTGAATATGCCCCATACTCCAAAAAATCATAGTTACATTAACTTACCCGATGGCAGTATTTTTTTCTAAGTTCGCTTCATCAAGTGAATGAAATATTTATAAAAATAAATTTTAATAAAAGGAAAGATGATATTTCTGGCTGGACTATAATGTCTGTTATGTAGTATAAGTAGAAATATGGCCAAAATACGAAAATATTATTTGATAAAACATATTTTTATAACTTTTGAGAAAAATGGTTTTATTCTATCACACTATAGTTATTGTATTCAAAAAGTGAAGGCTATAGTGTTCAGTTTGGCTCTTGAACAGTGTCCGACCCTATTCTTATGCCCCGCACGAGGAGATCGCAAATCCCCTTAAAATGGATAGGACGTTTCTGTAAATCCTCAGTTGATTATTATTTATTATCAACACAATAAATCAAGCTTGGGGGATATTTAAAGAAGTCTGCCAATGTTATTGGTTGCGATAAAGATAATTTATTTTTGAAACAGCTACTACAAAAAATAAATCATTGTTAATTGTGCGGGAGTTTTAAAGTCTTGAATGTTAATTTTGTGGGTCACTATACTAGAGTCACTATACATATATACACGGAATGGGTGTATCAGATCCACTCTAAACGTCAGCCTAAAGCTTTTTAAAATACACAATGTAAGTCTTGACATCCCGTGCCTGGAAAGGCTAGGGAGAAGATGATGACGGATTGTCTAGCAGTTGCGAAGTAGATGCGCGGTTTTGCCGTTATTAGACCACCATTTATTCTTGTTTTTTTCAACTTACCTGGCAAAGGAAATGACGATGTCAGCCTCATCCGAGTTGATTTCTTTGAAGGTCAGGCGGGATGCTTGTGCCCACACGTCGAGCGCCCGCTTCAGCACGTCTCGCGTTTCGTACGGGTCCAACTGTGATGGCCGCCGCGACGAAGACAAGCTGGAGACAAAAATACACTTCGTTAACTAATTGAACAACTCCATACCCTATGCAGTAATAAGAAATAACATCAATGAAACAAAACAAATGATGCACCGATGAAAACTAAGGTAATGGTGCCGATTCTCTTGTGCACAAACTATCGTAAATTTAAGTTAAGTGCATCTTTCTCTTTCCTTTTAATTAAGAAAAGGACAGAAGATCAAATATTAGTTAGGTCCTGTCAAATTTAGACACTCCATAGATAATTTAGACGCAATTTAAAAACATGGCGTCTAAATATACGTCAATTTTCATCAGTCGCTGTCTAATTTGACAGGATTAAACTAAAATGTATCTTCTGTCCTTTTCTTTAAGAAATGGAAAGAGAAAGATGCACTTAACTTAAATTTACGATAGTTTGTGCACAAGAGAATCGGCACCAATGTCATTATAAAAAGTTAAAACCAAAGAATATTATGAAGTATAATAGGTAGGTAATATGATTATGCTTTATTACTTAAGACTCCGCAGATGAAAGCTAGTTTATTATACCTATTTCTTCGATCAAGTGTTTATACTTGATCGAAGACCTATTTAAATATTTCGATAAAATTAAAAATATTCTGTGACGTCATTTGTTTTCGTGAAGATTTGACGAAGGTATATCAGGGTAACATAGGTAACATCTTAAGTAAACACACTGGACGATGCACATGACGCATTATAATCGAAAAGTAAAGAAACAACAATGCAAGAAAACACTGTAAAATTGTGTATACCTATAATGTGTCTCGCATTAAAAGTTACTAAAATGTAAGTTATATAGGACAAGAAATCCCCACACGAATGCGTTGTTCAGCGTTGTCATTCATCTTTGTTTAAACAAGTTTAAAGAGGACAAAAGTCTGTAAGTCCTAATAATAAAATAGTGGTCCTTGGCGTTGTCGAGAGTGGTCATTACGTAAAGGGACGCGCGTTACGTAGGTATTGTGCTCGATCGTGACTGTGTGAGTGGCATGGGGCTGAACGTACCCCATTTCAGAGCTGTGTTGTGTGTGCAGCGGCCGGACAGCTTTCGAGTAATGGAATAATCGCATTGTGGACAATTTGAGTGACTCGGCTCTATTTAACGCTCGCTGCGTTCATTACACGGGATTTATGCGTTGTCATGTACAACACAGAGACCTCATTAGGTCCACACAGGTTTTAATTAGAGATCTAGCCCGAGCTTAATACATATCGCTAAGCGGATATTTATCTCGAGGTTATTAAAACTGTAATAGATGAACTGTAGCGGCTGGCTTTATTCAATATTGATGTATCGGCAAGTGCACCAAACCACTGGTATCGTGGTCAGTGGTGAGCTTTTAGTCTATATTAGTACAACACATTTTGTCGGATAAAATATGGTATCCGCGGGTAATTAAAATTAACCAACGCGGCCGCCGCCCGCAGCTCGTGTTGTTAACAATTATTTAAATATAATTATTTAGGGACACCGGGGAAATTAGAGAGATAAAGCGGAGTAGGACGTATTAATGTTCCGAAGTCAACGTTATTCATTGAAGCACTTCTCTCGGTTGCAGCGACGTCGAAATTACTAATTAAATGATTGTAACATATGTCATAGAGTCTTTTTAGTATGCCGGTTGCCCCAGGACCGACGGGCGGCGAATGAAAACCGCTCGAAATTTATTATTGCCATGCCATATTAACATGGACCGCCGCTCTTGCACGCACTATATCAGCCAACTAGTTAATTGCAAGCCTTGGATGAAACTCGCAACCGCATTTCGAAGTTAATGTTGTTATGTCAGCTCAAAATAATGAGTGTGGTCAAACTGCATGAGGGAATTTAACCCGTGCTGCCATAGATTAATATAATCTTGGTGACAACATTCACAGCTGTATAGGGTTTGATATTAAGTAGTAAAATGTTGGTGTGTATCGACTAAATGGTTCGATAGTACGGTGCGTGTAACATTGACGCGGCCTCCTGGAGCGGTCACGTCACGCGTGTCATGTATCTTTACACCCCATTACACTAATTATCTGATAATCAAATCCACACACGTCCGCAGCTACGTATGTTTGGGGGACAAGCTTTACGCACACTTAGAACTCGTGTACGCACATGAATTTTAATTAACTCCGTATAACTAAACTAGTAAGTAGTGCTTATTGATTATTTTATTTCCGTGCTAAACATTTGGATTTCTTTAAAGTAGGTACTTCAGAAAGTTAAACTTGCCCCTTGTTAATGGACTAAGAATTGTATAGTCTTCACTTGGTACCGAAGTTTTTGAGGATGAAGCCAAAAAATGCCCATTTTTTTTACGAAACGAGGTCAGCTCCGTAATAATTTTCATTTAAATGAAACACGTGAGTTCGCAAATAAGTTTGTAGTGGTTTTGAAGGACTTCGCGGCACGTTGCTTATTGGTGGGTCAGTTTGAAGGAGTTGAGAGTAAACAGAAGCCTACAGTTTGAGCCGAGGGGTGGCGGACTGAACACGTGAGAGAAGGCGGGAGCTGGCGAGGGCACGTGCTCACGTGTTCGCCTTCACATCACAATACCGTGGGTCACGCCTACGCCTCCTTGCTCTGCCGGCACTTCTTTATAACCTTGTCGGGAAAATTCCACTTTTCTTTGCTGGAAAAGTTATGTGTCGCTTGAAATTATATTAAACTATATTTTTGTAATTCATCTCCCACATTCTCTAAAAGATTTTATCATAATTGTATGCAAAACTGGTAAGAATGGTGCAAGCCAACATTTCCAACATATTATCAGGGCATTTTGTCATTGTTAACTTTGTCCTCGATGGAGAACTTACAATGCGTGTTTTATGACCACATTCGTTTATCGTATGCATCTATAGGAGATTGACACCCGCATGAGTTCATGAAATCTTTATTCCCTATAAATAACTTCCATTGTTATATTTATTGGTAATAAACTGTCATCATGCGCGTTCAATACTCACATTAAAATGTTTCTGTATAATTTAGCTAAGGCGGGCGGCAGGGCAGCGACACTGCGTTTATTGCGTGAAATAATAAAACATGCGATATTATGACGACATGGCGACGCGAGACGTCTTCACTGCGAAACGGACATAATCTCGTTACGATGTCATAACAAACAGATTTGTAAGCACGAATTTTATGGGCTGTGTCCAACGAGCTAAAATTTAATTTTCTGAAATAATCTGTCAGCGAGCTATTAAAATTATTCGTCCGTGTAGGTACAGCCCTACAGACGTTACACTTTATTGCTGCAAAAGATGTTACAAACAGGACAAAGTGACTAACTTTGTTGGCCGAGTATTGCTTTACTACCACGTATATTTTCTGCTGTATCATATTAGACTTCGTTACTATCAGAATGTGCACCGCAGCAGTCTTTTGTGATCTGCACAATAAAATCTACGCAAGAAGTTGTTCTACAATAGCGGCATCATAAAGTTCTACCGAAATGTGCATATAATTTATTACTATTCGTTTAGCGTAAATTGTCTTTTGCTGTATTTTTTTTAAGCCTTGGCTAATTACCCAAATTATTAATATGACTTATTCTTGACTTTTTATCGAATGTTTGAAATCAAAATACGCGCATTTCAGTGTGGAATATCTCAAGGATAGAGATGCCAAATTACGTTTATTTTACTGCTCGAAAGGGGGAATTAGCATAAAAATAATAAAATGTCAGTGGGATAAGGTCCCCCGTGGCGTGCCAGGCGCGCCCTGCCACCGTCTGCCTGTCACAACGACTGTCAGCTCACCTCCGACAGCGAGACATGGAGCCGTTATCTCGATTATTGTTGATAAATAGAAAATATTGCTAAATTGAACGCTATCGATAAGCGATCATAAACATGATAGTCGGGAGAGTTCCATAAATATAACGCTAAACGAGACCCGCATCTTTGACAGCAAGTCTTGATTGAACCTTTGTATTCTACGCCTCGATGATAAAAATATTGAGTCTCGATATTAGTCAAGTCAGCTGTTTTTATTGGAGTGTTTTTATTGGCACATAAGTTTGTAAACAGTAAAGCGCAGATAACTTGAATACATCATCTGCAATACCCGACGTTCAGAAATGTTAATCGTGCCTGCCGATTGCTTTAATTGTTCACCCGGTGCATAAGGCACTCCTTTGAAATGTCTTCCCCTCCGTGCCGCGTTGCTGTGCCTTCAGCTCTCATGCCGTACATTGTAGATAAGCGACGTGGCAATAGGCATTGATGCTCACTGGGGATTTCAATAGTAGTCTACCGCTTGAATTCTTTGATGTATAAAGGGGTTTGAAGAGACTACAACGTGAGGAAATTTTAATCTAAAGGCGATGCGTTTCTGTTTTTCTTCTTTTAGCAGTAACCGCCATTAAATGTAGTTAATATAATTATGTGTTACACGTGCCAACTTACTGTGTAAAGAGTACCGAATAGAGATTTTTTATTTGTGTTCCCTAACGCAATATACATTTTTAGTATGTGAGTAATAAATTAGCGACTCAATAACGGTCAGTCAAGTGCAACGATTCATGGATGTTTGACGTCGATTCCTAATTGACCTCTACCGGCGTATTCCTTAATATAATAGCTCCTTTGAATGTCGGTTGTCGGCCGGCAGCTCTCACGTGCGCCATTGTGGAGGAAGCATTGGCGCTCCTTAGGGATCTCAGAGGATTTCTAGACAACGCTTAACCGTCTCTCTATAGACGTCGGCGTCGGTTTAAATGCTAGTTCTGCCTCTATTGTGAAGACGTTTACGTGTTTACAGAAGATTATAATGTCTGTCTTAGAGACTACATTTTCGTTTACATTGTGTTAGGCTTCGTAGAAGTTGTATGTGCTATAACAGACATTTGTCATGTTCGACTGCGCTTAGATTGGGGTTTGACGGTGAGCGGTGCGCATAGGAGAAATTAGTGAAGCCGGCCGGTATGCGGCAGAGCGCCGGGAGCGGAATTAAGTCGAGAGTAACGTTGTTAATATGATGGTAATAGCATATCACTGTTCACTCCGTGCGGACATTTTCTGCACGAGCACAGATACAAAATTGAAACGATTTTTCAGTAATACGATTGCATCGGTAATAAGTCCGCGTTCACTTCACTATTCGCGTTGCATATCAATGATGTGACTGCAGTTTTACTCTCAATCTTGTTATTATGTAGATTTACTTATTGTGAAAGTTAATCGCAATGAAACAAGAAAGAAGGCATGTCGGGAAATCCTTACAACTCCTCTCTGCCACGTCTTTAACCTAGCGCTTCAATCCGGTGTCTACCCTGAGCAATAAAAAATTTCGCGCGTCACTCCTATCCCAAAAACCAGTGACAAGTCATGTATAGAGGAACGTAGGCCTAAATCCGTCCTGCCAACTCTTGCAAAGGTGTTTGAGCATATACTCTACACGTACATCTATAGACGCATAAACGTGTTTCTCTCTGATGCTCAGCATGGTTTTCGTCAGAGGCGCTCTGTCGACTCGAATTTGAAGACTCAGGTCGATTTCATCTCTAGGGTCTTGGATAGCGAGGGACAAGTAGATGTCCTCTACTTCGACTTCTACAAAGCATTTGAATGCTAGTGATTTTCGTAACTCAAATGTCATCAAGCTTCTTTACACTGCCTTGGTTCGAAGTAAACTTGAGGCTTGTGCCTGTGTCTGGCATCCCTACACAGCTACTCAAACACTCGCGCTGGAAAAGGTGCAAAAGACCTTTTTAAGATTTTTGCACAAAAAGACACTGCACTTTTTCCCCTATAATGTACCCTACCAATTACCTCCTTGGAGTTCTAGGCTTCAACTCGTTGGAAGTTAGGCGAGGCTTTCAGCAGCTCATAGTTGCCTGCAAAGCTCTGCGAGGTATTATTGATTGTCCCGATCTCCACAATCTTTTCTGTCGTCTGTTTGTTCCTGACAAATACATCGGACATCGAAAAAGCTGTCGCCATGATCTGTTCGCGCTGCCTCTTTCTAAAACTGTTGCCAGAGCTGAGTCCCAGGTATGTCGTACCTTAAGGATGCTTAATGCTCTCCTGACCGATTACCCTGAATGTGATCTGTTTGCCGATGATTGAAGTAGAATTATGCGTGTTTGTCTGATGTTATGTGAGGGAAAGTATGCAAGAGTGTCCTCTATAATTTGTTCGTACGATATTGTATTTTCTTATTCTATCTTTTTTGTGATGTATTGTTTGTAAATTAAGATATCGTCTGTTTTTTTTCCTCTTTTGTTATTAGTGTAATTAATGTATTTTATTTTGCGTGTTAATAAATGTAATTGGCGTATACCGTTTTAATTAACAATAAGCAATTAAACAATAAAAAATAAAAAGAAAGGTTCAGAATCATAATGCATTTTCATGCAAAGAAAATTTATTGCAACCATAAACAACTACGTATGTAATGGTTACCTAAATAAAGTAAATAAGTTATGGTTTGGGTTGAGGTACTACCTGATCTGTACTTCAACCTAAACCATAACTTATCTTAGTTCATAAAACATAGGCTATTCTTGTATGATTAAAATCATAACATTGGCTGAACTAAGACCTAGTTAAAGACACGCGTTGTTAGAACTTTTATATGAGTTAGCTAAACTGGGAGGGATGTAATTGGAAACTTGAGACGACTTGCAATACCACCGCTGTACTGGATATTAGTAGTTACGACCTTAATTTTGGCTATAAAAGCGCAGTTTTTCTAGAGATAATCGGTTCATTAAGTTTTGAACAGCTGGAATTACATGGCTCAGAAATAGCTTATCTCGACTTCGGAACATTATAATTATCATGTATTACGTTAACTGGTAACCAGCTTAGGTACCAAAACATTGTATGGTACTTAATGAAAATAATGTTAGAAAACAAAATTGAGATTGTGTGGTGAAAAACGTGACGCAAAGTCTTTGAAAAACTTGCAAACTGTTTCTAAAGCGAAGTAATTTACAAGGTTTCCTTGCAGAAAAAACTCAACTGTGTAATTTTGTTTTCACAATAGTATAATAGGTTTTGAAACGTCGACTTTTTATTGTTTTACGAACTCGAAGTCTGCGAACTGTAACCCTCAACTAACCAATGTTTTGTAAAGAAAACGTCTTGAACTCTTGGTCTTTCTCTTTACGATTAAAATACGAATTAAAATAACGTCACAGAAACATGTGAAGAGTGTAATTTCCTCGTATCTCTTTCGATTTAAGGTAGTGTTTGCGGTGGAGCGGCGGCGGCGTTCCGCCCGATAACGGACGGATGTGAACGGGCTTTATGAATATTCCCGCAAGCCTTCTGAGGCTGTGGGAGTCCGGGACTCTGGGAGATTAGAGGGCACTGCGCTCGGATGCCGAATGTGCATGCCAACACATATCCTGCACTGTACGATGATGCTTTTTTGAGTATCGTGAATAACGTAGTGTACAGTAACTTCGTAGTAGTTAGATAATTTATTTTTATTTGGATATTTTTGCATATTATGTTTGTGTGCTCAAAAATTAACTGTATTCATATTTATTTACAAGCTTTTGCCATAGATTTCGGCACGTGCAATAATGTTGCTAATGTAGAAAATAATTTTCTACAACAAAAAGAAAACAGAACTACTCTAAAATTTATTGTCATCGACGTTGAGAAGCAGAAAAATATTTATTAACGACTAAAGCTGAGTGTGGGTTTTTTTTTCAAACTGTCGAGATAATTGAATAAAGTCTAACGGACGGTTTAATGCAATTCAGAATTCTCAAAATGGTTTCCTTTTTCCAATATTGTACTTGAGTGAAGCACTAGCACTTCAGACGTCTATGTTCGAAGATGTGTGTCTAAGTGAGTCTTAGTTTATCTATCCAATAACGCCATTGGCTAAAACAACGGCTGCTATTTGATGTTCTAACTCCGTGCTTTCAGAGCAGCAAGCGTCGCAAATTATTTTTCCTGTCCACCTTAAAGCACTAAAAGCTTTTCTCGTGAATTTTTAATGCAGCAATTGAACTTTAACGGGCAACGGACGTTGCTCGTTATAAAAGTTTAATGTTAAAATATGGACTATCTAATTACGAAAGTATTAGACAACAAAGTAAATTGTTGTTTCTGTCAGAAAATGGATTTGGCTCACGTTGTATAGTGATAGATCTAGAGTACGTTACGAGGATTTGATGAACAAATTGACTCTCCCTACAGTGTTGTAAACAAAGGACAAATATCAAGTATTCAAAACGGCGTCGCGGCGGTCGATTGCGGAAATGACAAACCGATTAGTTGCAGGTCTCTGCGTCCTGGGAGAGATATATCCGGCGGAACTGAGCGAAATTACTTCCCGCGTTGCTCCCGATGCACCGCAACAATGTCCAACCAAACTGCGCAATTCGATTTAAGAACGAGCCACCAGCGAAAAGTCCCCTCTACGTCCACTTGTAAACTTCCAACTCGCTCGCTTCATTAGAATCGAAATTCCCACGGTTCATTAGGATTCCCCAGAATTCTCGGCGTTCGTTAGAAATACTCTGGCGGCAGTGGACCCCGGACGTAAATAAGTGATTAACGCAGTTGGGATTGTTTTCAGACGCTCCGGAGCCGGCGCAGCACTACATAGTTGGAGTGAACTCTTGATACATTTTCAATGAGTCGCCGACTTCAGCGCCCTCTCTCCCGCGTCAACTGTACGCGCTAATGTTTAATGACATTACTTGCGATCTCTTTCAACTGACAATTTCGTCTCTTTAAATATTACCAACACTGTAGATAACAATTTCAATTTGTTACATCTTAGATGTACCAAAGAACAGACGTATGATCGCACCCAGCTTTAAAATATACTCATCTATACATATAATAAAATCGTAGGAAAGTCAAAACTGTACATTGAATATTTTTTTAAAAGAATAATTGGGGCGTGATCTACAATCGATACCGAAGCCAAAAATATAGTTTTTAGAATTTTTGTCTGTTTGTCTGTTTGTCTGTTTGTTTGTTTGTTTGTTTGTCTGTATGTATGTCCGGGATAAACTCAAAAAGTACTGCATGGATTTAGTTTAAATTTTGCAGGGATATTACTAAGAGGTCGAGTCATAACATAGGCTACAAATTATCACGCTATCACTTACGGGGGAGGAGCTGGAGCCTACACACTGACGACATCGCGGGCAGCAGCTGTCTTCGGAAGTACTCAACGGATTTCAATGATTTTTTTTTGTTGTATAAGTATTAAGTCTGGGCGACATATAGGCTATAACTTATCCTGGAAATTTTAACCACTGGTGCAGGACCGCAACAGACCAGCTAAACTATAAGAGATACAAAAATGGTATCATAGCAAAAATTGCTTCACGTGATAAGCAATTTCTGTTGAAAGAATAAATTTGAAGATCTGGAACACCTGAGGTGGAACTCCATGAGCCCAGCTAAACTATAACATATATAAGCATGACGTCTTAGCAGGAGTTGTTCAGCTTGATGAGCACCCTCTATTGAGTTATAAAAATTGAAGATCTGGAACACCTAATGTGGAACTCCAAGCACCCAACTACACCATAACACATTAAAAAAAAATGAAGTCTTAGCAAAAGTTGTTCGGTCTGATAGGCATTTTCTGGTTTATAAGATCAAAGATTAGAAACATCTGATGAGGCAATCAAAGCTATCACTGATTTCAAAAGCTATTATTTTATTTTCATTGTATAAAATAACTTAAGCTGGTAGTACCTCCACACGATGAAGGCGAAGAAACATGCATACAAACAGGTCGAACAGAGAACCTACTTTTTTTGAAGTCGGTTAAATCCATTAGTGTAATATTCCCCAGAATGTAACGAACACTTTACTGAAAATCGCATGAAAATCGGCTCAGCGAAATACCCATACAAACAGGTCGAACAGAGAACCTACTTTTTTTGAAGTCGGCTCAATGATGATGATCATTTCTTCATCAATTTCATGTTTTTAGTACTGAATAAACATTGACTGTTAATACTTTTGTTCGGTATTTATCTGTGTGATTATTGCTTTGTAAGTAATATAAATGTTTATGTCGTTGTATACCTAATTATGATGACTGATGATTATCTGTTTGCCGTCATCTTGGTGTTTTGAGGAGTCGCGAACCCGGTAGCTTTGTGGGAGAAGTACCGCCATCTTCTGTCCGAGGACTTTTTACGAGCTTTGAGGCGTGCTTTTGAAGGTGAAATCGAAGCAACTGATGAACGCGTGCTGAACACCTGCCTCAGTTCACTTCAAGATTTGGTCATTTTAATCGGCGGTAAACCACTGGTAGAGTACGGGTTGCCAGCTCCCAGATCATTACCGCATCAAGACCGTGGAAATCGGGAGTACACCGCCGAAACCAATTACGATTCGGGTTTAATGACCACTATCCGAAATGACCACGTCACTAGGTTCACTTCAGAGCAAAAACAAATATTTGACACTGTTCTGGAAAGCATTAGGCTCGACCTGGGTAACATTTTTTTCCTGGATGCTCCTGGTGGAACAGGGAAAACATTCATTATCACTGGTATCCTTGCAGAGGTCAGGAGGCAAGGCAAAATTGCCATTGCTGTAGCATCGTCAGGAATCACTGTTACGCTGCTTTCTGGTGGCAAAACAGCGCATGCCACGTTCAAAATACCCATAGATTTAGAAAGCGCCGAAATGCCTGTTTGTAACCCGTAACACTGACAAGGGACATGTGCTCAGGGATTGCTCTCTGATCGTATGGGATGAGTGCACGATGGCTAATAGGAAAGCCGTGGAGGCCGTGAGCAGAACCCTGCAGGACAACCGCAGGAATGAACACTTGATGGGTGGTGTTACAGTTCTGTTCAGCGGCGATTTCCGGCAAACACTTCCTGTGGTGGCACAGGGGTCTAGGGCTGACGAGGTGAATGCTTCGTTGAAACGATCTTCGTTGTGGTCACTAATTCATAGGCTGCGCTTGACCATCAATATGCGAGCTCAGCTCGGTGGCAATCCACTTGCCCAAGAATTCTCAGATGTCCTTCTAAGTCTCGGCGAAAGCACTCTACCAGAGGAAAGAGGTAAACAGGTAGTGCTCCCAGAGTCTCTCGGTAGAGTGGTGGCCTCCTTAGAAGAACTCATTTGTTGTGTGTATGGGAACATCAGTCGAATACCAAAGCAACAGAATTCTTGGGTGTGCCAGCGAGCCATTTTAACACCCAAAAATGATCAAGCTGCAGCCATCAACGAAAGCATTCTCTCGAAAATTGAGGGAAGCGAAGTAGTTTATATGTACGTCCATAAACACTGTAGTCGATCAAGATGTCGTCACAAATTATCCCGTAGAATTCCTAAACTCCCTTACAACAAGTGGACATCCAGCACACACCATCAAGCTGAAGGTCGGCGTCCCGATTATGCTTCTTCGGAACCTGTCCCCTCCGAAGCTGTGTAACGGGACCCGGCTCAAAGTCATCTCATTGCAATGGAATGTAATTGAAGCGGAAATACTGACGGGTTGTGGCGTCGGCGATGCAGTGTTAATACCACGTATTCCTCTCATACCGCACAACTACCCCTTCCAATTCAAGCGCATGCGCTTTCAAGTGAGTGTGTGCCTTGCAATGACTATTAACAAGTCGCCAGACGCTGAAGGCTGCGGGTGTCGACCTCAGGAAGAGCTGCTTCTCACACGGACAGCTGTACGTCGCTTGCTCCCGCGTCATGAGTCCTGATTTTCTGTATATTTTGGCTGCTGAGAGCAAAACTACAAACGTAATTTACAGAGAAGTTTTGTAATAATTCACAATCGTTAATGTTTTTTTATGTCGTCGATGTCGTGGAATTTAGAAAAAAAATGGTCAAGTGCGTGTCAGGCCACGCATAGAATAGGGTTCAATAACGAAACACGTCGCATTAACAATTTAACAACGATTTCATCTGAGCCGTTATAGCTTTCTTTTAAGGTACAATCCAAGGACGACCGTCATGATTTTTTTTTGAACTAGCCGTTTAAATTTAAAAGAGAGGGGAGACTATTTTGACAAAAAAAACGCTTGAACGTTAAATATCTTTTGTTGTTTGTTTGTCTGTATGTATGTCCGGGCTAATCTCTAAAAGGACTGCATGGATTTACTTAAAATTTTGCATGAATATTACTAAAAGGTCAGGTCAACATAATTATCACGCTATCACCTACGGGGGTGGAGCTGAAGCCTTCACGCAGACGACGTCGCGGGCAGCAGCTAGTATTCTATAAAAGGAATTTCTATATACTAAAGCTGCGATCAACGGTTTGTAGGCAGGTACGTAATGGGTATTTTTAAGCTGAATTTTATTAAGCCGCCATGAAAGAGGGTAAAACGTAATCCCAGGTATCAATGTAGATTCTGAACTACATTTCGTTGGAAGTTAATATTACGTCCTCACTTTGTACAGGCGGCTCTGCCTCCTTTATACTGCTCGCGTAGATAATTACTGAATCATCTAAAAGTGATTGTATTCGTTTAGGGGGAGAAGATTTTTTTCTTTTATGTTACTTGGTATATAGTAAGGTGTTTCTTTTGGAATTAATCTTTTAATTTAAAGGACGACAAAAAATGTTTATTAGTTTCTGCCTATGAAAATTTACTAGGCCGAACTATCTGGAAGTTAAGTAAATCGGAGTTACTGTATGCCACTCAGATAAGTGTAGTACTTTAGCTTTGTTACAGTTTTTTGATAGATACTATCAGAGACTATAAACGAACAAGCGATCTTAGTTGTTTATAATATTAAATAAATTGAAGTTTTCAAATTACATCGCGTCTAACTGTGATTTTCAATTGAAGAAAAAAAAAACATTTGTCTCTTTTTCTCCTCATATGAGGTGAATAGATCAATTCTTTTCGTAATATTGTAGTACGTGTGCAACCCTAATACACAGGAAGTACGAAGCTACAGCAGCTCACGTATGGGCTAGGGCGAGGTGACCCTTTTCGTGCGTGTGTAACTCTATTTACTGTAAGCTAGGGAGGATAACCGGTTGAATTCAGTTTTAAAAAGTGTGTTCCGGATATTGATGACTTTGGAAATACCCAGCATAGGGGGCCCTACTGTCTACATATTAGAACTTCCATGTGGATAAACTAATTGAAAAGTAATTCTGATGTTATGCTCACCTAAGATATTATTATCATTATAATCTTTGTTGGTTATTGGTGCTTGCTCAGAAGTTTGCAGTTAGTTTAGGGACTAAATGGACCCGCACGTCCGGACAAACATCGCGGGAATTCGCAACTCAAACAAGTTTAAGTAAATTTATAACTTCCGGATTGGAAGCAGGCTGTTGCCTTCTTGCGCTTACCGTACCTCCGTATCTACCAACACATCTAACAACTATATTAAACAAAATTACACGAGAGAGTTAAAGGGCCATAATTAACTTGTTAATAACTCAGAAAATACCCTCTTATTAAAATAAATAATTAGTTACAAAATTAAAAGTAATAAAGGGACGCTCGTGTTAAATAAAGCTGTACTGCTTTGTTTGCCCAGCCACATTAATAATACTAGGTAGTGATGTAATCTCATCGTGTTGTAATACTATTTGAATTTCTTATAAAACGCAGGTAAAGTAAAATTCGATAAACATTTTATCGTGGAAATATTTTCTCTCTTGTTATGAATACGAAAGCAGTTCAAACAGCAATTGTTGTAACTCTGAAGTGAGCGGAAACTTTCCTAATGATAAAGCACGGAGAAATGATATGAAAATAGTTTCCTTATACCGGTCGATGCGCTCTTCAGAGGAAATAAGGAGATGGAGTGCTGTACGAGCGAGGAGTCGAAGACCGTGAGGTCGTTGGCACATGTGTGCTGCACATCGCAGGGTTTTACGGAAGTATGTCACATCCCTCTTAATTTCAAAACCGATTTACTGAAACTTCTATATTATTTATTCATAATGTTGATGAAAAAGTATTATCGTCGCTAACCTTTAAAAAGAAAACTTATCTTCTTTTTAAAAGAATCTATGATTTTTATTGTTTAATAGAACTGTTAGAAAACGAACAAAGTTACGTAAAAATGCATTATCTTGAATAGAGAGAATAGAGTATAGAGATAGAGCGAGGGTGCAAGGTCCTCGAGGGCGGCGCCCTACGGGGTGCATGCCCGCACTAGCACCTTTTGTCTCCAGCGTTACGTCACGCAGGTGACCGCGTATCTCTGAATCATGCTAGTAAGTCAAGTCATATAATGGATGGTGACACAGGAATACGTAAACAACTTGTCAAATGAACTATAACATAAATCGTTAGCAATATTTTACGTCACATGTTTGCTGCTGTTGACATACATTACATAAGTAATTTTAATATTTTACTGTTTTAGAAGTTTATGCACAGGTCTGCAGTAGTTACAGATATAAAATCTTTCATGTCATAAAATCGGATTCTTTCCCTGAATAAGTTTTATGTATGGAAAGAAAGCTTTCGAAAATATGTGAAAATTATCTGGTGCTGCATATGAATCATTTTCGCGTACCTGGTATATGTATGTGTGTGGAAATTCAATTTTGAAAATAATAATTTTTGCAGTATAGTTTGAAAAATGTGGGATATATCTAAAAATCTAAACTGGTTTCAATCCGCGTTGCACAAGTGTGTAGTTGTTGTACATTGCATCACTGCAATATAATTTTATTTGAGATGCCGTCGACCGCGAGGTTACTGAACATGTTCAGAGTTCAACAGCTCCTGGGGTTCGAAGGTCGGAGTCCGCGTCAAGTGTCTTTGTTACATAATGTAAATAAGTGAGCTGGCTTCTTTAACTACTGCATCGTTATATAAACTTTCAGTTCATTTTTAATCGGTAATTTGGAATATTGCGAACATCAGTATTTGTTGCAAATAATAAATTATGAATTCAGCTTTTGGAAATTTCTGAAAGATGAAGTTAACTAATTAGTTAGAAACGCTTACCTTTTTTCGCCGATGATGGAGTCGGATGCAAAAAAATATTTTGTATAAATTTGCTTAGTAACGAAAATGTTATAAATGTTCGCTAAACCAACAGAAAAAGTCTGCATTTCAAAATACCACTTACCAATACAACTTATGATTAGCACTTTTAATAATGTTTTGAAGACTTCGAAGGGTTCTAGTGTTAGCACCTACACATTAAATCATTTTAGCTGTCTACGACAAGTAGTTCGTGGGAACGAGTTTTCGTGTTTCACCCGAAGGTGAATCCCGTTTGTACAGCAGGAGGAACATTGAGATAATCTCTGTCTGCCATCGGGTCCCTCGTATATCAAGACGCAAGAGTTTGTCATGTCCTAAGAATAAATGGGACATGTTTGTAATGTGAAGTTTTATCCATTGTGTGTTTATGTACTGTTTCGTTTTATTTGTAGCTTTCGAATACAGTTTACATTCACACCTGGCAGGTTTGCAGATTGCCTATTAATGGGTCTAAACCAATTGTTGCGTAATTACCCACCTGTTTCAGTTCGGTTGGCCTGAAACGTTATTTAAATTAAGTCCCATATTACAAAGCGAACCTCATTTGCGTTTACAAAAGTGCAGATCATATTTTTTCTTCTGTGTGTTCGAATTGAAAGCGGTGTAATATTCTTTTTTGTCTGGCAGCGGGCGCCGCGCGCGCCGCGCACAAAGCCTGCCTGGTTTTGTATTCGCTCCCTCACTCACCTGGAAACGAAAGAAAAGAAAATGTTAATTAAGAGCCACTGAACAAAATTGATATCGTCGGGAATGAAGCTTTCGCTGTTATTGTAAACGGATGCCAGCAGATCGCTATCAAGCTATCAAGGAAAATATTCTTTTATTTTATCTAAAAGCCACAATGTTTTCACTCGTATCGGAACAAAGAATCACAGTTTACGAACAATAAAAGTAAAGGAGAGTGTAATATGAAGTGGCATAACGGCTAGATATTTAGGTAATGTGGCACAGGGCGACGGCGGCAATGCCAAACGAGGCTGAAACGTACGTCTCATTAACACGTAGCGGCGGCGATATTTAGGGAGCGGTCGCGCGCGGTGAGCCGCGAACTAGCATTTGGCAATGCACGCGCTCGTACACAGCCGGCTCTGTAAACTAAACAACTCGTAAAAGTGTAAAAGTCGTAACGATAGCGGCGGAGAGACCGCCTAATATGAGCGGCGGCTGGAGCCGCGCCAGTCGCGCTCATTATCAGATGGGACGTTCCGGCGCAACCCTTTCGTTTTACGATTGGCCTCTAATTACAGTAGCGCTCAAGGCGGCGCGCTTTTTCAGTTGATACGAGCATGGAGTGGGCGCGCATTGCCAAATGGATATATTTATCGGCACAAGCCAAATCGTTTACGCGGTTCGACTGCCGCGTCCCGGTCGTCGGTTAGCGTTACAATCGGCAGCCGTTTTGCGATATGAAAAAAGTCTCGGGAAATGTCGCAACCGAGATGCAATAACAGCCGGCGTTGGTTTACGAGAGCCCGCTGATAAAGCCCGCGCGGCTCGCAGTGTGCGGGTCGCCTTAACGACGTGTTGCCAATTTATGTTACGCGATAAGCTGAGTTTGTTTAGCCTGAGGCTGAGACGAATTACATAACGCTCCAGGCCTCAAGCTAGGGCGGGGAACTTTGTAGATAGAAAAAATATATAATATGGTGCTGATAACTTAAAATGAACTCAATGCGATTAATGATTCATCTTATTTTTGCATCGTGGTTTAAAGATTTCTAAGAAGCAAAATCCTCACAGCCAAAGTCAGTAGAAGAGATATATTGTAATATAAGCCTAGTTATAGATAACCAACTACACAAATTTGAGTACTGGCATTTGAGAGGTAAACCGAGCTTTTAGTAGGCCCTATAGTAACATATTCAAGATACCACTAGCTGGTGTACAATCGGAGGCGGAGAGTACCGATTGGAATTACATGGAATCGTTCGCAGAGAATATTAGTATGCTAGGAGCGATCGCCGCTGGAATGAGTCGACGTGACGTAGGCGGCATCTTCCTCGTTGCTACGTCAAAGTGCAATAACAGGAATATCTTATACTGGGAGAAAAGGCGTTGTATACTGCAGGCAAAGATTGCAGTTAAATATCTACATAAAACGTTACAAATTCATGAAGTATTGATGAGATGTCTGGCCTTATAATGATCTATTTCTTTGATAATTGGAAATGCTCATTATTTAACTAAACAAATATGTAATCGTGTTAGATATTCATATTAAAAGATCGAGACAGAAGCTTTTTTAGCTGACAGTTATATATTTATTTATATTAAACGCCTATACACAGTGTAACATGTGCCCGTGGTGTATGAAATATATCGTAATAATGATTGAGTATTATTAGGGGGACCGTAAAGCTATTTGGAAGGATATCGCGTTATGAAAGATGAGGCGTTTTTTTAACGGTTACTCAAAAACAGCGCGTGACGTGCATCGAGTATAATATGAGAGAATATGACTCGTAATTCCGACGTATTGAAGGGAACAGACTCGCGTCCCATTCCAAGTTCCACTAAAAAATAGGAACAACCAAAAACGTTCTCCTCATTAGGTTTTGAAGATATTGATTGAAATGAAGACTTAAAAAAACTTTATCCAAAAAAAAGAACCGCCTTCATAAACTAAAAACCCAAAAATAACAAAACTTTCGGAAGTCGGTGGAACACAAATTGACTGGTAGAAGAGAAGCCACTGACTTCCGAAAGTTAAGTTATTTTTGGGTTTTTAGTTTTTAAAAGCGGTTCTTTTTTTTGGAAAAAGTTTTTTACTTTTTAGTGTCGACTCCCAATGTCTGACTGTGTATTACAGTATCTTTTAAAGTAATTTATTTTCAAAGAAAACTACCTACTTACAATCTATTAAAACGAAAATAGAAACTTGAAGAAACGCACACATCATCAATATCGTCGGCTTTTTTTTGTTCTTGATAAATTTTTCGAAAAGCACTGAACCGATCGCCATAAAATTTAGTGCGAGTCGGACTCGCTCATGAAGGGTTCCGTAGCAGTAAGTAACATAATATAAAGTTCTTGTAGTTCGTTGTAAATTAAATGTTTTCTTTTAATTTTTATATTTGAGTTGATTGAATGAAAGGTATATAAATTACGATATACGGTTTATGACGTATTAAAAAAAAACTATTTACTAGATCTCGTTCAAACCAATTTTCGGTGGAAGTTTACATGGTAATGTACATCATATATTTTTTATTTATTTATCATACTCTTATTTTGGAAGTTACAGGGGGGGGGGCAACATTTTACCACTTTGAAAGTGTCTCCCGCGCAAACTATTCAGTTTAGAGAAAAATGATATTAGAAACCTCAATATCATTTTTGAAGACCTATCCATAGATACCCCACAGATATGGGTACGATCAAAAAAAAAATTTGAGTTTAAGTTCTATGTATGGGGACCCCCAAATTTTTTTATTTATTTTCTATTTTTGTATCAGAATCTTAATGCGGTTCACAGAATACCCACTCAGCAAGTTTCAGCAGTATAGCTCTTATAGTTTCGGAAAAAAATGGCTGTGACATACGGATGGACAGACAGACAGACAGACAGACATGACGAATCTATAAGGGTTCCGTTTTTGCCATTTGGCTACGGAACCCTAAAAAGAACCATCAAAATCCGTTTACAGTTGACGGAGATATCGCGTAACAAACGAATTGAGAACCTCCTCCTTTTTTGAAGTCGGTTAATAATCCCGAAAATATTTTATTATCTGTAGTACTTAGTTTATCAAAGTTGATTTGTATTTTGTTATCTACCCATCAAAAATACTTTTAAGTATGGCAAATATCGAAACTTTAAAACCAAGAAAAAGGCCTATTAGGTACTTGTTTCTTGAAGTCGGTTGAAATTTATTAAAAAAAATGACATTGATAGTCGCTGAGATGACTAAGAACCAAAAACTTTATATTGCAGGATAATAATAACTAGTCTTTACTATTACTAGTTACTTTACTAATATTATAAAGAGGTAAAATTTTCAAGTTTGTAGGTTTGTAAGTTTGTATGTAGGGGGTAATCTCTGGAACTACTGGTCCGATTTGAAAATTCTTTCAGTGTTAGATAGCCCATTTATCGAGGAATGCTATAGGCTATATACCATTACGCTACGACCCAAGGGAGCGGAGCAGTAACGAAAAATGCGGGTGAAACCGCAGGGGACAGCTAGTTAGTAATAAATAAATAATATAGTGACGAAGGCTATATTGGCATTTATATGAGATACGAGTATAGTGCGATGCGTTGACGTCGGGTGTCGGCGCGTCACGGTGTCGTGTCGTTGCCGTCGTCAGTCGCCGGGCCTGCGGAGAGCCGCCCGCTCGCCGTGGGGACCGTCAACTCAATCTTGCCCCATTACGCGCGACAAATTGGAAAAATATTCAATTACATCTCGCTAAATATTGGATTATATCACAGCAAATTACAATTTTGCATCAGGGTAACACTATACTCGGTGCAAATTATCAAAATTGATGTTAGGAAAATGATATGTTTGAAATTATTCACATAATTGTATGCCTCATTAAGTTTCATGTGGCGTTATAGCATGCAATGCTCGAATTTCCACCTTTTGTTCAAATAGACACCCTTGTTGTGACGACAAAACAATATCCAAGATATTCAACATTGCAGTTATTATGCAAGATAATTACTGTAAACATAAAACAAAAACTTTGATTTCGTATTATTACCGTGAGTATAATAAAAATAATATGGAATTACAAAAATATTGATTACCCGTGCGTTAAGTGTTTGATTGTATTTTGTTCGCAGCACACACGATCAATTTATTTACTCGATGGAAAAATAATATGCGAGCATAGCTCGGCGACAAGTGGGCGCGGGAATTACTCGCCAGTTGGAGTAATTGCCAATTAATCACCAGCCGTTTTCTATTTCAGCAGGCGACGGCTATACGTGCCCGCCGCTAACGAAATTGAGACTGCACCATATGTACTGTTATGACAGCACTCTTCATTGCTTCCATACTTCCCATAACACTAATAAATGAGAAAATCGGAGCAGTTCAGAAGGAAGAACACGTATGATCGATCGCCATCAGGTAAATAAAATGTTTATCAAACAAAGTGGATTGTTGTATCTACTCAGTAGTATTTTGCATCTGAAATGTAAAGAGCTCTCTTTTATGACGAAAGCAATAAATAATGAAATGGAACAAGTCGCAGTCTGTAAGCCGCGGCAATGAGATACCAATTGTCTGTCGGTCCAGACGATTATTCCCTCGGCTTTCGGCGCTCCGTTTTATTCAGATCAGTATCTTTATAACATAATTAAGTAAATTTCGAAGTCGTCGCGCTCCATCTCCGAAATAATAAGAGTGAGAGCTTAGATAACCCGCGATTTAATACAATTTTCTCTTATTTTGCCATCTTCCGTAATTAGGAATTTCATTGTGAGTAACGAAATCACTCTACGTATCACGTTTTCCGTGAAATATTATGGATCTTAGGCCTGCTTTGAGGTATTATTTATGAACGGTGTGGAATCTCAATTTTGCCTTTATTTCGGAAACTTAAATAATAATAGTTTTATATAAGTAGTCTCTGATTCTAATTAGACATTTTACAAAACAAAAAGTTTACGCCTATTCATTTAACTGTTTTATTATTCCAACTCACTCAATATGTATTTGACAAATGACTTTATCATTTGTTTGCGTAAACAAGTTGGGTAATATCATAACTTTTCGCGATCAGGTAAATGTTTGTCATAAACAACGCTAGAACTTTCTGAAGTTAAGTGGGGACAAACAAAACAGATATGCAAAACGTTTTCGATGTTAGGTACCATTCAATTGAACAACATCAATAGACAAGCTTTCACAATATCGTCACCGTGAGTGGCGGCGCCGGTATCGGTACCGGTCTTGGTACCACGGGACGTTGTTTAAACACATGTCCAGCTAGGTAAATGGGTCGAGCAACTTATTTCCTCAGAGTGATTTATACCCAGGTTATTCTAGGTCGGGTATTTGTATCGGCAGTGATCGCTGAGTGGATTGCGCGGCGACACCTTTCAAATAAATTGTCTTGAGACCGGCCGGAGACGGTAAACAAACTCAACCCTATGCAGATGTTCTCAAACCAAACACCTTCAATTTCCTAGAGGGGTAGAGTCGGCCCTAAAATTGCACTCGACTCTCGTTCCTTCTCGCCGTAAGTGACTTAGGAGGCTTTTTTTATGGCAGAGGCAAAGTAAAATTGTTTTGGCTTGTTTAAAAAGCACTATCTTATATAAACGTCTGGAAAAGCGACTAAGTTTTCTGACGAAAAGTATAAAAGATTTTTCCTTATAATTTTTGAGGTTAAAGTTGTGCGAGTAGAGTACAAGAGTTGAATTTGAAATAAATATGTATGGCGAGCGTCGGCAAAGTTTGACAATTAGCGTCACCTTGCAGCGCGCTGTGATAACCCTCAATCGCTACTAAACAAGTTGATTAATTACTGGACAGCGCGTGGTGCTAACAAAGTTCCATTGTCAAGTGTAGAACTAGTCAGAGTCACGTGCAAATTGTATTGTTACCTCAGCGGTGCATAACTAACGAATGTTCAACTTGACGGTTCCAACCAAAAGGAAGCATTGGCAGCATGTGGCGAAGTTTATATTATATGTGTTTGTGTCGCAACATTTTTAATTATAACTTTTATTCTTGAGTACATGACATCAATGTTTCGCTTGTTCTCATCTATAAAAACCCGACTTTCGGCGATGAAAAGAACCGAAACGTATAGTCGTTTGTATGTAGGTCGCATAGGTAAATTCTGTATGATATATACAGATACCGTGTAATGGGTATTACACGGTATCTGTATATAAGCTAACTACAAGCTCATTATTAGTTAGCGACTAAACAGTTTAGCAAAGGCTTCCTTATTTTTTGCATTTTTTTTTATATCCAGGAGCATCGCTTGCTAATGACAATTCGTGTGTAAAGACTGCAGTACAGTCGATGTTGGCGTGTGTAATAAAAGCAATTCCAGCTACACGTTGTCGGTATGAAATTGGTGTTGCAATAGACGCGATGTCGCCGCTGCCAAATTACCGCCGTGTGTGGAACCGCCCTTACAATTACACCACCGGCCTTTAATGTTTCGTTGTTGTAATGTGATGAACCTGATGTTTTTGTATTAACTTTTATTGTTATTACTAACAATACTTTGGTACCAATAGAGGAGGGTTACTTATATACACAATGCTTGGCTGTTTTGTACTTACAATTACTCCAAATTCCTATAATTAGTCGCCAAAATAAGTACTTTATGTGATTTCCGTTTATCGGTCTAAAATATTGTAATGATTACACTTTCTCTTAATATTTCTATTACTTGCCTACTTTATGGAGGTGTATTGCAAGTTTTCCCATTTTGCATTATATTACATAAAACAATAATGTTACACACAACAAAGGAAGTACATCAAGCAAATAGGGCAATAAATATACGATAAATTACTATTGGGGTAATGAAAGTGTAATTCTCGTAGTCGGCTACGGTGCGACGGCGTAGCACGCGACGACAGCTGATATCGGCTTAGCCGCGTAGGCCTGTTAGTTGGCAACTGCTACGAATGCGCGAGTTGCCAGCGCCTAACGGATAAGCCCACCAGTTATACACAACAAGACACGAATATACGAGTACGCAAATTGTAAGGTACACCCGTCCTACCGTTGTATACACTAAATGTATATCTAGCTGATACACTAGTTATGTCGAGTTACGCTCTTAAACGGCGGAAAATTATATTATAAACCATAAAACACAGTGTACACGCATTCATACAAGGTGGCTACTATAATAATAAATGTATATCAGCGGTTTGGATTACAAAAACAGGTGGGATGTTGAAAATTTAAGTTTTGTATGCGATGAGATTTTTCAGACATAAGAATTGAAATATTGCAGCAATCCTATCATGGGCAGTCATTAATTGAGTAGGTAATTAAAAATGAATCTTCGATCGTTTCCGTCAACATGTGCATACATTCATTTCATATCTAATTATGCAGCAATTACAGATGGCTGCAATCGGACAGGTGTAAAGCGAGTACAATCGATGTCTAAGTGTGAACATTGCATGGCTAATCAGGCGCACAGTAAGCGCATATCAATGCGGCCAGGTGTAACACTTAGATAATGGCAGTTAACTATGTACTTCTGCTTGATGACTGTACCGCTCGGTACGGCAACTACTGCTATAACTATAAGTTATTAGAGATTGTGCGGAAACTGCCTGTGTGCGGCATTTATTGACACATTGCAAGTTTCTTCACAAAGGAGTCCGCTAGAAAATATTAACTCTATCGTTCACTTAAAATAACTTAAATACAAAATATATAAAACTGTTTATATTAAATACTAGCTGCCCCCCATGGTTTCACCCGTGTTATATCAGATTTTTGGTTACTAAAAAAAGAAGATAAAAAGTATTCTATGTCTGTCTCCTAGTTCTAAGCTACCTCCCCACCAATTTTCAGCCTAATCGGTTCTGCCGTTCTTGAGTTATATTTATGTGTAACTAACACGTCTTTCTTTTATATACATATATACAGGGTGTCCCACGGCAATGCCACATGGAGGGAAAGTACCTAAAATATTGTAGATAGAGCATTTTACTGAAAGAAGACATTATTTGAATTTTGAAAACATTTTAAACTGCATTCATAGATATTTAAATAATTACATAGTTGAACCGGGAATCGAACTCGAGAAAATTAATCAGCCTGTAGTTTTATCCTACAGATCGAAAGGCTTCATCACAAGGATTATTTTTTGCTAAATAACATAGTGTCAAAAATAAAAGAAAGACCGTGAATTTTAACATTTTTAATACAAAGTTAGTCAATTTTCCAAATGCTCAAAACTAGTCCCTTCTTCTTGAACACAAAGTGATAACTTTTGATTATTTCGTTTCCTGACAATTTTTTGGTCTTGTTGTGGTAGATATTTATTTACTTAAATGATGCGTACTACTCAAGTGGGTAGATTTATTAGTAATAAGTAGTTATGATTGTCAATTGTATATCCTTACGGCAATGTAAGCTTTTAACTTTTCAGAACAAAATTTTACATCAAATGTTAAAATTCACGGTCTTCCTTTTATTTGTCACACTAAGTTATTTAGCAAAAAATAATCCTTATGATGAAACCTTTCGATTGGTATGATAAAACTACAGGTTGATTATTTTTTCTCGGGGAACAAGTTCGATTCCCGGCCCAACCATTAAATTATTTAAAAATCTATGAATGCAATTTAAATTGTTTTTAAAATTCAAATAATGTCTTCTTTCAGTAAAATGTTCTATCTACAAGATTTAAGGTACTTTCCCTCCATGTGGCATAGCCGTGGGACACCCTGTATAGATTACTTTGTATTTTTAAGTAGCTTTCTATCGTCTACACATATAGATGATATCGGTAAATATGCTGTTACGGTTCGGTCAATAGATATGAGTAAATTGTTCATTTCAATTGCGATAGCGTGATAATAATATAGTTTATGTATTGATCCTCGCCTACTTTGCAATATTCATGCAAGATTTGAATGAAATCTCAGCAGTACTTTTTGAGTTTATCCCGGACAAATATAGAGGCAAACAGACACAGAGACAAGCAGACAAACAATTCTAAAAACTATATTTTTGGCATCGGTTGTAGAAAATAAATCAAGTATTCTTTATTTAAAATATTTAATGTAAAGTGACGACTTCGTTTTGATTTTAATATAATATATGCATTTATTATTAAGTTTTCATGTAATAAATATATATATATATATATATATACATATGTATTACATGAAAACTTTTCCCTACATTAAATTTACAGGTAAAACATCAACTTGACACATGTAAAATTAAATTAACGTTCCCGGAAAATGCTTTATGTAGATTATGAGAAGCATTCAAAATTCTGTAAAAATTTTTCAAAAAAAAATTTTGAACGTCTTACAGTAAGAGAAGGTAGTAATAATTTATGTCAAGGTTAATAACTTATAGACAGCGCTGTAAAACTACGTTAAAATTAAAATAAATAGTTAATCCAAGATTAGGCTTCCAGTATATTATCGAGCTTGTCGTTATTTCGCTAAGCGGATTGTGCTCAACAATAACTGCGCCAAATGGAATAGAGGATAGGATAAAAGCACTACTTGACGTAAACAGAGTACGCCTCTCACGTAACGATGTTTGCGAACCTTCTCTAACGCGAGCACAATGCTTTGCAGCTGCATTGTGCCACCTGATATTCGATACATTATTATCTATCCTTCATTTGACATATCCGTCTTGTACTATACCTAAGACCCTCTATCTGTATGTCGTAAACCGCCAAATCGGTAGCCAATAACGCATAAATCACGTGATCGATGCGCGCCTGTTTTCTGTATGTTCGTGATGCTATTTTTGCCGACCGACATCGGCAGGCCAATCGTTTTTCTATGAAAATTTCGACAAGATTCGTATTGATACACTTCATTGAATTTTACTACAGGCCAGTGCTGTTTAGTAGTGCTACACAGGTGTGTAGCACTACTAAACAGCACAACAGTGTGATTAATTTACCGTTGATACATAGGTATGCATCAACGGTAAATTAATCACCAAACATAGACAAGGTAAGATGTAAGCACATTAAAGATGCTAATAACATTCCGAAATCGAGAACACATTTTAAAGGTACATTATACTTTGAATTACATAAAAGACACACGTTCTTTGACGATATTAGTAATAATAACCTATTCAAATATTAAGAACAAAAGTGAGTTAATGGAAAAGTTTGTTGAGCTGTTAACTAAAAATGAAGAAAAATTAAGCTTCGTGTTAGTTCTTCTTTGGAGCTTCTCTGTTGTATGTCCCGTCCACGATCGCTCACTCAAGGAGGTTGTGATGGGCCGAGCAACGAGTGCACACATCACACCCAGGTTGAGTGAGTAACCGGGAACGAGGTTCTATCGTCTTCAGATCTTCTTAAAGCTGTGATGCCGGCTTCTTTCTTCAGGTTGAATTAAATAACTACACATTTAAAGAAAAGACTAAGATATCTTTTAAACATGACAGATAAAATACACAATACGTTAATAGAAGACATGGTACCAATTCGTAATTTATGTACTAATTGAATAACGATCACGCCTGACAACCAAATAAATCCCTTATCAATATTTTTTGACAAAATTCGACACCGCAACAAGAATTATGTTCGAATCATTGTATAAATCCATAAGAGCCATATCGACGCTTGTTTGATGGAGCGCCCAAAATAGCACGCTGTAAAGCTCCGCTTGTAAACCGATCGAACGTCTTACTCTGACTATTTCTGCTTCAACGCGAGGAACACGATGTTTTCATAATAAACACTCTTATAGCTTTCACCTTCGACTCTTGACCGCTACTTGCTATTTATTAGCGAAATATTAATCTGTTATCTTCGGCTACGCAAACCGCTCTCGACAACCGACTTAATCATGTCATATGCTGATTTTAAGAAAATATATATAAAATATACATATCATGTAGGTTGTAAAATGAAGAAATAAAATACATGGCTTTGCATAAAACATCTTTGTTCGCCAATAAAACGCAAACAGTTTTATGTAACGCAGCGACAGATTCGATTTATTTATTAACTACGTAAGTAATGCCACACGCGGCCAACGTTTTATACGCCAAATAAAATTGTATTGTAAAGGGGTGCGGTTCGAAGGCAACGCCATCTATTATTTACAGTACGCACTGTGCCTGGCCTACCCTCGTTTACATCACAATTAATTTAATTTGCTTTTTCACAGGCTTCTTCCATTCCCTCATTGTGACGTGGAGGGCTGAGGGCGTGAATTTTCTCGTGATTTGGTAACGGAGGCGGTAATTAGAGCAATTGTGAGGTTTCTCCATTTGTTTTTAACTGTTTATTACCGCGCGCGGTTATTTTGAATGTGCTTAGAATTAGCTAATGTCAGACATCGCTATAACTTCGTATTATCGCTTTGTTTTTTTGAAAACCAGATTTATTTTGTTATTTACAACGTATACGTATTACTTAGTGGTGTTTGCGGTAGGTTTGCTACAAGTAAGGCGAGCCGATAGAGTGGAACTCGATCCGTGAAGCGAGCCGGCTCACTGCCGTCGTATCGAGTGTCGCCGGACATGCGCACGCGACGACGGAAGCCGCCCACGAGCGCACTTCCGCCCGCAATACATCCGTCTGACATCTGTCATCGCACTGATATGATAAGGCTTCCTGGACAAAAGATTACGCCCGAGTTAAAATACATATTAATGAATATTGTCTATACACTTTTTCGTTCACCATTCACCACAGAATACAGTAAACATAAGCTGTGATGGAAATATAAAGCAATGGGCCGAAAATAGAATTTATAATGAGATGTTATCTTGATTGAAACACCAACGTGTGCACCCACTCGTAATATTTTCTCGAAATTGGCTCTTGACTCCTACGCGAGCATATTATTGACTCTTCTCAAGATGCACCAGTTCAGTCTATTTCATTTGTATTAAAGTTAAAGAAAATTAATAGCATTCAAGTTGATTCATACATAACAAAGAATATTTGATTATAAAGTTACTAAAATGCATAAAGAAAATTTCTCTAAATTTTAACACTGTGAATTTGTTAATAAGTAAAGTTATGCGGGCGTTGAAGTGCAACACGCTGTGTGACATAGTGTCAACAGCTAGGCGTTGAGAACAGTGCAAAGTTGGTGTAAATCTTGGTCTAAGTGAGCCGGGATATAGTTTAAACACGCGCTCGCGTCGCCGCGTCGTCGCCTTCAATCTAACTTTGGCCCGACCGTCGCCTGTCCGCTACACCCCTGCATAATGAAATGGGGACTGTCCTAGGCTAGAATTCACAAAGTTATCCGATACTCAATAATTACATCCATGTTCCGTGCTCCTTCATGTCAACGTTCAATATTCTACGTATTAAAATGTTTAGTGCAGTTTTTACACGAGATTTTCCCGACCTTTTTATGTGCTCCGCCCTTATCTAATGCGTCGTAACATTTATCTAGTATCTGTCACTTAAAGCCTTTGCTCTCGTGTAAACGGGCGACCTTATTTTTTGCCGAAGGGCCGGAGCTATCAGTTGGTCCCGCGACACAATATTACCCTGCACGGCGATGTATCGCGTTAGAATCACGTCATCGTTCACTTGCTGCCAGGGCGTGGCTGCTAAGCGTAAGCTTGCGGGAAGTGAGCATAAAGCTACCAACAGATATGCGCTGTTACCGTCGTCACATCGTCACACCGCTATTGTGTCACCGTCACCGCTTAACTTTAGAATTGTTTTGTTAAACATTGTGCTAAAGATTGAAATTGAAGTCTATGTTCTTTTCAATATGAACGAGTAAATAGATAATGTTTAAACGTAAAAGACATGAAATCTTCTGTATGACTGACTTATCACGTACGTGTTATTTTTACTAATCAAGTGATTAAGTATAGATCAACAGTGTAGGCTTTCTTTTAATTGTACCAGGCTATAATATAGATAAACAACACAGTAACTAATAGTAACCCAAATTAATACTGGCAGTGTCGCCAACTAAGCCGAGTGTACACTAGTATGTATTATACTATCATAGCGAACATAACGCGTCTGTTATAAACGTACAAGGGACATCTGCACGGAGCCTTATGAATCCAGAGGGTGATGGATGGATCGGTCTGAGCAGCGCCATGCATAGTCGATTATATGTCGGTTATAACAAATCTTTGTACGTCAAAGTTAATGCATATTATTTTAAGGAAGAATTTCGGTCAATATGCAGCTATGAAAAGTTACAACGGCTCGCGAAAACATTATCGCAAAATCGCAATGAATAGGAATTTCTCTAACCAATTAGATATTCAGCTGAAAACTTTAAAAGCATTTGTAAAGTAAATTAAGCGTACCAGTGGAGTAATTTGTCGAACGTTTCGGCTCACCCTTTTGCGGTGAATGACCTAGAAAAATAAGCTCTATCTTTCTCTGAATGGCCGCGAAATGAAGTAAGGTTTTAAGACAAGCTGTCAGTTTCACATAAAATGGACGTAAATTTCGAAATCTTGTGAAAAAATCATATTTTGTTAAAATGTTAATTTAAAATTACTTCAAAATGACAGGCGTATTTGACGGCTGCGTTGCAAGATAACAAAGTGTTTAAGGATAATACAGGAAAGTAACAAAAACCGTAAATTTAACATACGTTTTATACTGTTCACGTTTACATAATTTTAGATATCGTGTTGTCAACGAGGATGAAAGGAGCCAGTTGATTATAATGCTGCGATTGCACGCTACGAGAGGTAAATTCGGAAGCGTGCTTTTAGCAGATCATATCTACAAGAAGGCAGGGTTAATGATGAGGTCGATCACCTATCGCTTACTCACCCGAGAAGGGACAATGAATATATAAATAAAAAAGATTACTCGGCAAACTTGCTTGCTCGTGTATCAGGAGTGTCTAGTTGTAACGTAGGTACGTTTACTTTCAGCGTGTATCTAATGGTCTTACATACGTGTATGGTATAGGTGCGCACATATAGGCGACACCACGACAGAGCACTTAGCGGAGCCGCGTTGAGGCGGGGTCGCATCAATCACAACACAATTTTATATCAAATGTCGCTCTCAATCAATTTGTGCCAGGATCGTATTCCCCACTATACTACCAACTAGTGACGTTCACCTTCTACGGTTTGTGAAAGGGGATGATACACAAATCCAGGTATAACTAATGTCTTGTTTACATAGCAATATGTATTGAGAATAATAGATGGCGGCAGAAAATGGGATTTGTCTAAATCAAAGTGATATATAACTACGTTGTCGTAGTAGGTACGCTTTGAATTGCTTTCCAAGCGTACCTACTAATCTGTTACAGACGCTGAGTTAACTTTTAAAAACGTCTAAGTGCTTTCATTAGGCATAGGTAAATAAATGACTTTAGGTTCGTTTCTTTGTCTTTGGTTTTAGTCAGCGTATCGGCAACGAGTGACTAAGCAATTGTAGCGACACACAAATGTGAATGTTTCGTACGTTATTATATCCTCAGTTGTATTTTCCTCAACGCGCTCAGATGACTAATATCGGATGACGTTGTAACGTGGCCTGAGGTGTTACGTTGGCCACGGACTAACTTTCCTAATGGATGGCGTAGTTTTGAGGAAACCACTAGAGATAATTAGAGAGTTAGCCGCTCGCATGACTGTTCTTAATTGATCGAGACACTCTTACGTCACAACAGTTATACATGGCAAATTTTGTTAAGTCTATCTTTTCATTAATCTAGGGCAGAAATATTAGGAAGGCAACATTTTGAACAATTTGAAATTCAAATGTGTTTCAATTTCTTGCGCTGAATCATACCTACTTGTTTCCAGAGTGTAATAATGAGAAATTACAATTCCTTAAGATATGAGTAAATCGAGAGTTATGGGTAGGTATGGATGTGGCCACACAAAGGCGTTTGTTTATATAACAAAACAACCGCGTTTCTTGGTCTCGTGCAGTGCGTATTGAGAGACTATGAAAATAATGGTCTATTAAAGAGCTAGGCAGCTCCTTGTGCCTAGTGCTCTATTGTTCTGTAGTCGGCATTGCACTCACGTGCATTGTGGCACGTCTACCAGGAAAATAGCGGATAATGATTCCGCTACATACTAATTGTTGACAATATTTTTTTGGATATTGGACTAAAGTTACGTGTTTTGAATTAATAAGACGTTTACTTGAATTTAGAATGCCCGAGCGAATGCGAAGGTTACAATAAAAATTCATCTCTTAGGAGAATTATAAATTCTATGGGACCATTGTTAGTCGTTAATATTATATTACAACTGCTTCGTAGCCGTAAAGTCATTTAAGGTTACTTTTTAATTAATTTGTTTAATCAATTGGCGGATTATAAAACAACGACAAATTGATAACTTTCTTACTCTCTCTTTTATTCACTTGGGCTCAATACATGGGTCTATTAAACAAGAATGCATATTATCTACAAGCATTCTTTTATAAGGGCAGTTAAATCTTCTTTATTGACGTTTTATGGTTCTATAAAGTAATAACAACCATACCTGCGTTTGTAATATTGCGTTGATCGCAACTTATTTTATTAAAAAATACGTGCTACATGCTTCATAGAGTTTCCCTTATCCGTTTTCAATATTCCTGTTTTTTTGTAGAGTTCAGATTACACAACCAGCGTTGCTTGTATTGAGCATCTTCATTAAGCACTTTGGTTTTTTTCTGGTATCAGGGTGAGAGTGACAGGCAGGGGGCGGGCCGGACGAGATAAAGTATCTTATCATCTGTTATCTGGCCAAAGGGAAGCCACTCAATCGATAACTGAATGAAATACTTGTGTATTATGGGAACATAATGCGAGGAGCTATTAGGATTGTTCGGGATGATAACGGATATTTATGAAATGAAGTTTAATGTGTTAAAGTATGTGAGTGGCACTTACATAAATATGTAAGAGAGTTGTCAGACAAGCTGGTTTTGACTGCTTCTAAAATACTATGAAGCTTTAACCACTTATAGATTTTTCGTTTTGAAATACTGAGGTGTTTATTATTAAAATGTACATGTAGAACATAAGTTCAAGTGTTATCTAGTTTTAACACATGTCTATCTTAATCCATGTAGATTTTTATCAGTGAATATTATTGTACAAAAGCACATGTGATTGTGTAGATTAGTGATACATCCGAGAATATAAATTTATTGTACGCTTACTGTCGCTTTCTGTGACAAGTTTAAATGGTCTAATAGAATGGATGTTGTCGCTGATTGGTTCACAATGCGCGTGAGTGGAGAGTACTCGGGATCACAAGTCAAATTGTTGTTACTTACACATTTATAATGGTATGTTATGGTTAACGTTTTGAAACCGTATACGTTTTGCTCTTTTTCTACCACTAGATTAGGAAAACAAAAATGATTAATTATCGTAAGTAACAAATGTGCCAAAACGTACAAACTGAAAGGAAATTAAAATGTTCCATTCAAAACTGAGCAAGCAAAACGTACAAAATAAAACGTATATCAAATAATTTTTAAATGTTACAACTCACCGTTTCATAGCCCGCTTCCATTTTCACTTACGCACAAAACCAATAAAAACAAGAATAACAACGTAAAAAATAATACAGTCCGCGCTGCTCGAGTGCAATTGCATTAGGAGACGCGAAATAAAAACGAAAATAAAAAACGGAGTAATAAAACGGCGCGCGTTATCGCCGCGAGACGTACAATTAATGGTATGTTTGATTTGAATTGTTTAGCTTGGTCGCGGCACCGGAGTGCGTCCGCGGCGAGCGGAGGTTGGATGTGATATGGCCAGAGAGGCACGCTCGTGCCGTGACGTGGGCTCGACTCGGGCGGCACGCGCGTGCTATGCCGCGACACAGGCCTGCGCCGCGCCGGGCGGGCGGTTATAAGCGCGGACAGCGGGGCGGCGTCGATAAATTATACGATAATATCGCATTACATACCTATTAAAAGCTGCATTTTACATAACTATTAACTGATAAACATTAACATCTGTTTAAGGGACTGGTTTTTATCAGTTCTCTCCCATAAAAATGTTTTTCAATATTTCGTAACATTCCTAACGCATCTCTGCTTGCGTTCTGAATTTGGTGGCCGTTAATTTCAAAATGTGTAAACTATGCTCCACAATTTACTTGAAGTACATATGTGCATTTTGCAAAAGGTATAAATACTATGGAAAATATATCTAAAAATTACCTATCACAAAATATAGAAGCAAGTGGCAGGTAAATACCGATATAATAATCCTATAAGGTAATAAATGTGTGAGTCAGTATCTAGTAAGGGCGTCGCAAGGCTTCGCATAAGTAGCGCCGAATTGTGGCTTCATGTCCAAACGACGATAATCTAATGATTGTGGTGGAATATATACCCGATATCTAATTATACTTGTAAATGTATACGTAGCTTTAAGCACTTATTAAGGGGTGGTACAATCATTTTCGATCCATAATTTTAAGTCGATGCAGTATTGAATTTGTTATTATTGAATAGGGTTTTAAATTAATATGAATATAATTTTAATTAAGATAATTTGTGTCATAAAAAAACTGAACAAGAGTAAAAAATATTAATTTTGTAAATGTCTGTAGGAGGAATTTCAGGAATTTACTTATTGCTTCCAATATGGTAACAACATTAAATTGTAAATCATTTAAATCACACGTTCCTGAACCTAAGGTAAAATTTAGGTGGAGAGCATTGAGTTACATATACGTCATATAAACAGGCGTCGCTTAAATTGTAATTTCACGGCTCGGCGGAAATTTTCATTGGCGATTAATTCGTGATTTTAGTTCGTAGAGTAGACGCCTCTAGCGGAGGGCGCTCTCTAAGCATGCCGCTTACGTCATTGTTCAGTTCCTGATGTCAACTGTATCATAACAATTAATTTGTTTTTGTTTCCCTTTTGTGAGTTCGTAGCTTTATTTAAATCCTACGCGTTTGCTTTTTGTTTCTCGCCCGTGTTGAGGGTTGTACGTTTTTATCTTCTTATTGAATTACATTATTACCGAAATACATTAAGCGCCTTACTAATAAACGCTGCATAAAGTTATGACAGGTTTATACGTCAAAAAATGTATGGTTACACAGCCTTTATTCATTGCATAACTTTACACAGTGATTATTAGTAAGGGCATAAGAGTCTAATGTAAGATTTTAGTATGTCATACAAAATAAATATTAATCAATTCTCTTTTTATTAGCATTATTATTTCTATGTACAGAGTACTTAATTTAATATCTAATATGTCATTGTATTTCTAACATACAATTTACATACCTATATTATTGTGGTTAAGTTAGTTATATTTAGGATGAACAATGGTGGCTACAATGCGAACAGTAAATAATTTATATTTCTTATTATTTGCATTTGATTATTTGGAGTGAGTTATAACTAGTCCTCTATACTTTGTTATAAAGTAGTTTAATCAAAGTTACCTAACGGAAACTGGTAAGGGTTAATGAGTTTTTGCAAGATAAATTCGATTGTCCTGTAACACGACGTGCAAACCGCTGTAACTTGTCAGAGGAATATGGAACTGTTACGATACTTCCCGCATTCAAAAAACAAAGAGCCGACGGCATTTTCGACGCTGCCGCAAATTGTGACAAATTGTGTTATTGAAATTTATGTCCGGCAGTTTTGAGACATAATTGGATGCGGAGAGTCGGCAGCCATGTTCCCAGAGTGACGTCACGTGCTCTAATGACATTTATTACGGACAGTTCATTGGCGCCGCTCGTCTCCACAAACGTAGTGCTATTTCACATTTGAAAATTAATTTTCGCGGCATGCTGCAGGCCAACGCCCGGCGAGGATGCAATGTCCCGACATTGCTGCCGGAGCGGAGCTTAGCTTCGAAATTAAGTTTGTGTTTTGTTTTTCTAGTGGCTAACTGGATTAGTGTTTTATGGCTTTCGGTTAACTTTTCTAAATTTGTTCTGAGTTATTTGGCGTTAAATTAAATTTAACTCACTGCACTGTTGGAAGGTTGATGTGGATAGTAACTGATAGTCGCTTACCTGTAACGAAAAAAATAATAATTAGTTACTAATAAAATGTAAAATTAAGAAAATTTTCTAACATAAAATAACATTACTCTTATACAATCTCTTATATAAAAAAAAGGCCAATACAACCTGAGGTGGACAAGAAGGGCTGTGTTTACGTCAGCCCTGAAATCTGTTCCCAATAAAAGTAATAAATCGTGAAGTGTTGTCACACAGGTGGTGATTTTTTCCCACAGCAACAATGCGAAGATTGCGTCTATAAATAACTGCAGTAGTGAGATGGGACAGGACGTCCAGTCTGCCTGAGGGCCATTGACTGATTACCCGGAAAGTAAGGACCGACCGATAGGTGGCGTTGATTAAATAATTAATCAAGTTGGCAACACCTATAAAATAGCGTTATATTATTTTACTCGGAATTGCTTTGATAGAAGAAAAAATATATTCTATTATTAACCCATATTGTAAGTAACTTTGTGGCAATCTCTCTCATATTCAATATAATATTGATCCAAAAATGTAAAGTCAATATTTATTCGTATCTTATGCAGAATAAGGTGTAGTGCCATTATTGATGGTATGCACCCTTGTCGATATACCATCAATAATGATGTATAATGACATTATTGTTATTGTTTATCGAAAAATGCAAAGCAATTTTTAAATCATGTAATAAGGCTTTATTCTTTTTGTTAAACCTCCTCTTTGCGCCATTACGAAACAACGTTTTTTCAATCATCAATATATCACGTATGTGGGTAGAGAGGATAAGGATCAAGCCGAAAACATTGGCGAGGAGGAGTCGCTTTCAAACCTGTCAAAAGTGACAGGAAAAAGGGCGGGAAAATGTCACTATAATGGATGTGTCACCGGCATCGTGGCATAACGCGACCCGTTGGCATGCACGGCCTCAGATACACTCCCTGTGGATTAAGTAATACCAGATTTGATGAAAATTTTAATACCTACGGGTAACGAACAACCGCAGATTGAAAACGGGGTTGTACCGACTGCCTAGCTGACAGTTGTTTTATTGGAAACAAAACAAGTAAGTAGGGTTATTCTCAAACACACCAACTTTCTTTTTAGATTAATAATCTATTGACAATAGCAAAGAACGACAATGCGTACGGTATCTCTACATAGTTTTTTATTTTCTCAACATTTGTATAACATATTTTTTTATAAGTTGAGAACCAAACTAGACATTAAAGTGCAGTATGAAATATTGAAGCTGCGTTCTCTCGTAGTCATAATAATGAATGTGATGGTTCAGTACGATAGCCAATGGTTGAATATGGTTCGAAAAACACGTCCAAAAATGATGGATGATCGAACTGAAACATGATAAAAGATAGATATAAGATGAGATATAAGTGGATATGTCTGTTAACTTGTTAATAGCACTAACTTGTGAAAGCAGGAGGCGTCTTCAAAATGGAATACATTGATTATAGAATCTCTATGTTAGGAGTTGATGTTTGAATATTGCTTTTTCTTGGATACTTATAGAATAAGTGTCGTGTCAATTTTGTCTATGATAATTTGATTGGTTCTACCAAACTTTTACGTTCTCCTTTTTATTCTTCATAATTCTTATGAAAATTAAAACATTCATGAGCACTGAAATTCACCGAGGTAGATCAGTTTGATATCATCGAGTTGACATTTACCAACGGCCATATTGGTCGTTATCTGTCACCGCCCCCTACGATCCGTTTCACTTGCAACCCGATAGGGGGCGACACCGGGCGGCGCGACTACTCGCTCCATAATGGCTACCACGGCCCCTTTTTTATTACTGACCCGCTAGTAAACAGATCATTCGGGTTTGTGGTGTTATAAAAACGAAATTAACTCTGGCCGGTAGATGTCCAGATATCCTCAGTGCTTTGCTGCCCTACTATTAACGTAAAATCGCGTGTCACGCACATTCCGCAGTTTAAAGCGTCTCAGAGACATTAACAGCTCGTGTATATTACCTAGTAATATCCTCCGAAAGTACATCAACTGGGTAATACTCGCATATTTCCGCTAAGCCCCGCTATCATTTGAATTCTCAGGTGCGTTCATTCGCCCGACTCTCGCCGGTCGGGTCAATATAATAAGCTGACTTCCGAAGTCACTAGTTAAAATGCTAATTCCCAACATAAGTATTCCTTGCCTAGATAGTTACCTACTTACTGTTATCAACAATGGCACGCGCTTTTCCGTTTAGGCATGTGTGGCTGATATGATTAAACGATTCACATTGCTATCATTTCCTATGCGCCATCCGCCCGATGTTCATTATACCTACATAATATGAGTGTGCACGAGCCCACTAGGCATGTATGCTTGACCACCGCGAGTGGAGCCATTGTGCACTCCGATATTGTGTTAATAGATTAATCCAATCAAAATATTAATTCCACAACGCAGCTCGTTCGTACCTATTTACATTTCAATCGCACGATTTATTCGTTGGATTTGAGATATTCATCGACAATGTTCAGAATCGATTCTATTGGGAGGCATAAATACGCTTTTATAAAGTATGTTGTAATCCCCATTCGGGATCTGTACCTGGAACTGTAAGGACTAAAAACATCCCTGAAATATTTAGTAACAGGTGGAATATCGTTTAGAATTTCAGGTTGCGTTACTATGCTTGCTACACAGAAATCCTGGTTTCCAAATATCGAATGTAATAGAAAAACTCCAATATCAAAATCTATAGATATCATTTTATTGGAAGCAGATCGGCGCCGCAACTCGAGTCAGTACGCAACGTGAGCCTCTCGAGGGCTGCCTTGGGACCCATGAAAGCCGCTGTTTAAATAAGGGTCTAACTGTAAGGATTGCTCGAAATAGCACTTTGTAACACCATCGCTTGGCTCCAGAACATTCAACTTACGCTCCAATGTAATAACCGACTACCGTACAAGTGCAATTTTATTAAAACAGAACACAATCCGAATTTTAATAAATCTGATCTTTTTAAAATAATGACACCACTTTAGGAATAATCATTTTAATAGTGGTATTGAGAGAATTTCTAAATATAAACGCAAATTGTAAATTATCCAGAGGAAGTGTGGCGGCGCGTGCTCGACCCAACCCGCCCGGGATTAGAGTCCCAGTTGTGCGTTTGCGCTATTCACGTATAATATCCCTCTATTGTTTCTACTAGGAAAACCTTTTGTTATTCATTCCAAAGCTTGGTGAAAATACAAAAATTCGACCGAAACAGCTTAATTAGTAAATGCTAGTGTCGATTGTCACTTTTTCATTTCAGGCCGTTATAACAAAGTCGATCAAGTTGGTAAAGATATTGTGAGCGTTCATTGGGCTGTACCACAAGACAATTGAGTCCATATGGGACAGCGATAACAGGGGTTAGCATAGACGAAATGAGTCGGGGTCAGTGCGCGCTCTCAGGACTCAATATTTGCGCTGCAATACAACCTTTATTGTGAGGATCAACACGCTCGTGCCAACAAAGGCGTGGAAACGCCCCGCGCCGTAACCTTTTAATGAATAGGCATCAAATCACGTGAAACGTTTGAAGCTTATGAGAATTTAGGTATAACCACAAATTGTGTTAGATACTATCCACACAGCTCACGAACTTACTTGCAGCAAACGAGACAACATTTTTCTAGTGTCATTTGTTGGAGTCGCGTGGGATTGGATGATATTACGTCTGTGTGACGAAGACGAGCATGTAGCCGAGCACTTCGCAACTGCACCGACGACGACAGCTGCTCCTCTTTATTTGATTTCCAACTATACGAAGGAGCATTCAAGTTTATGTCAACGTTGCGACACATTCCAACATTTGGTACGAATTTTCTTTAATGAGGTTTCAGATTGCTAGTTACAATTCGATTCTATCTTCATGTATAGAAAGATTTATGGTTTTCTTATATGTACATTTTTATCCCCATGCTCCTTTACATTTTTCACCCTTATCGCGAGCAAACCTCGTAAGTGCGTTTACATAAAGTTGCTCGTTCGTTTTCGGATTTCGTGTATTGTTGTGTTACATTCTGGCATAAAAATGACGCAATTATATTTGTAAGTACTTGATTATTGGGTATTAATAGTAATAACGAATAATGTTTAAAAATGGGAGCAGCTTCGCCGCAATCGTTGTGGCTTGTTGTTGAACACTCAGCCGCTCGATGGGTTACTGATATTCCAGGATATGTTTCCAAGATAGGCATAAACATTAAAACTGTTGTTGAACAAACGTGGGTCGCGAATATCGTGCGTGAGCAATATCGTTTCGGATAGATGTCGAAGGACGGCGGTGTTTGCGTCTGTGCCTCGGACGGTCAACAGCGATGGCAAACACGCGTGCGAACGCTCATGTGTAGCGCCGAACGGCACGCTTGTTGCTATTTTGTATCAATAGAACTTGTGACGCGTCAAACGCGTTCAATTTGCGTGCTGTACGTTCTGCTATAATACAGCGCTTTGAAGTGGTTTTCACCTGATTCATGTTTGTGCACGCTTTGCAATGCCGCTTTGTGCATGCCTACTTTAACATGTTGGACCTAATATTGGTTTTAGTAATTGGTTCGCAGATGATGCGAACCGAAGTTCCTAACTTAAACGAGTAGGCGCAACACGGTTTTGTCAAGCTTAACAACTCCCCAATGGGTCAATGCTGATTAATCAGACATGTCTTGAACACAAGTTAGTGTAAAAATAAAAATACTTCGAACTTGTCATCGGCAACCTTAACCTTATGTGTATTACTTTAATGACGTAGATAAATTCAACATTTTAAAATAAATTTACGTTAGCTGCATGATAGTAGATAAGCAGCATGCAAGCGCCTCCGTCGAAGCGCATTTATCATCGCGAGTTCAAAGTTCCAATACAATAACCTTGTTAGTTACATGAGTGACATTTTCATGTCGTCGCCCCCGCATGCAGAAAATACTGGATAGTACTAAGATATGCCAGATTTGTACGTCGTATATCATAATCAGTGGTCGGAATTAGGTAGAGTTATTTTTAAGATATAATTATTGTTAATTTTCCAAGGAAAATTCAAGTTTGAAGCGATTTAAAAAGTAATTTCACGTACTAGAATTCCATATTTCCATGTGTTATAACTTAGTGCGATTCTTAACATTTAGATGCAAGGAATTCTGTAATACTTCGTCCATAGAGCAGGGAGCAGATAGCTGTAATTCCTTTTTCAAATTGCAGCGGCACGGCGCGCTGATGGAGATTCATTGAAGCAGCGCATCATTTATCAAGCCAACATTTCTTACTCAGTTTTATATCGCACAACCCTAGATTTAAACTTTATTCCACTTACTCGTTAAAGCGCTGCATACAATGATTGCACTTTTATTTTTTGGAGCTTTTTGTGCACAGTACACAAAACAACGAATGAGTTTTTTTCGTCGTTGACTTTTTAATTTAAGTTTTGGATTTCTGTGTATTCAAACCAAAATTAAAAGCGTGCTTCAAGTTTTGTTTTTCGGTGGGCGGTGTAGTGATGTCTCGTGGGTAAAGGAGGTCCACTATCTAAACGGGTTTCGGTGGTAATGTGAGCCACAGTTCCGCGGGAAATAATCAATAGTAGACGCGGCGGTGGTGTGATGGCGGAGGAGTTGTCGCTGATCACAGTTGTTTGTTTTATTTCCGCAGGCTCGTTTGGCCCCGCACTAGAAACAACTTCGCGTATATATATGTCGTCATTTGTTCAAATTGACTTTTGGAGTGACAGCTGCCAAAATCGCTGCGTGCAACAAACAAGTACAAAGGAAATATAGAGTCCAAAAGTCCTGTGTGTATACGTACAAACGATTCTTATAATTTGTTCCAAGCACAAGGGTTTCAAGGCTGAACTTGCCGTCCTAATTTTTTTTTTATGAAGGTCTGAACAATGTTATATGGCAAACATCTTTGTTTTTCACAAAAGGTACGGTGAGCTACCTTCGCTTCCGTCAGTACCAGTCCCTACCTATCTTAACTTTATATTATTCTTGTTTGTAGCTTATTATGACATTACAAATCTCATAAGTTTGGTATTCTTCTTAAGTTTTATAAGATTTATTACACAATAAGAAACAACCTCGGAAACTTTCGTATTTGAGTTTTGTTTCCTCAACAATATTAAAACAGCGATATAGAACTGAGAAGTATTGAAAAATGTGAGACGGAAACATCAGTTCACGAAACACAAAACCGGCACACGAAAGAAGTTGTCCGTCGTAGCCGCGGGGCCACCAGTGCTACAACTTCGCGCTACCAACTGCTACGCGCGTAGCCTCGTAGACCCGCCGCCGCGCGTAGCCGTGTTCAACTTTCAGCTACTTAGTTTTATTTCACACCCAATTTATTCCCGAGTAGCAATCTAAACGCGATAAACGTAGTTCGTTCTTGCTCTTTTATTACCTACCTGTGGGGTTACTAACTTACAATAAACGCTTGTTCAATATAATTCCGATCTAAATCTTGAATTCAAAAAGTGCCAACTGTTCTTTTACGAAACAGCTAATTCGACGTCCATAAACTTTAAGTTTCATTTTAATGATGATTGTATCTTTCTTAGCTTTAGTAAAGTGGTCCTTGTGTGCGTATCAGTAATAAATGTAATAACTGGCAATGTCGTAAAACATAAAAAACATAAAGACGCAATATTGGTTTAAACATAAAACTGCGGTTGATGTCTAAAAAACCCTTAAAAGTAGTATCAGTCCAATTTCCCTATTGGGGTTCAGAGTGTCACCGCATAAAATAAAAATACCTACATAACAGCCACCCCTTACCCATGCAGGGTGAGGGGGGGGGGGGGCAGGACACAGAGGGCTCGCGGGGAGCGCGGGTGGTACTTGTAATAAAAATTCGTTAATACTTTATTTACTGTATTAGTACACGTACGAGCATTTTCGCTTCATATGAAACGATCAATAAACCTATGCGTCTTCAACTATTTATTAGGTTTGTGGAACGCTTTTTCTTCACGGAACCAGTAAGGCTTTCAGCGGAAACGTGACGTCGGATATATGGCGGAAGGTCAAAATAACATGTCTATAATTTATGAGGTTGGTTAAAGGTAAGCAAGTAACTTACGTAAATCTATTTTATTACTCGTTCCAGTAGGTAAATTAAACGAAAAAATCTAAACCAAACAGACAGCTTAATTACGTTTTAATATCCAAAATAAAGATCCTTTACAAGCAAGATTAGGCGGGTTTAAAAGCATTAGGGGTTCAGCAAACAATGCAGGCGATTATCTAGTGAATGGTTGTCAGCGGCATCGGTCTCCGAGTTATTGTAATATGTAAACGAGTCCCGCCCGGCGTCCCGTCCGTCCGCACTTAATTGTCCACGTCAATATTAAACTTAAATGTTTGTCATCCCTGCCATTTGTGTAGGTGGTTAGTGACCTGATAGTGCGGGATTAAAAAGGTATTTACCGTAATAAAGGTGTTACAAACATTATGGTGATTCCTCTGTGATATTTAATTGTGCTTTGATGAACTTTGATGTTGACTCCCAAAAATATCAGAAATAGTTAACAAATAGCATTTAAGGTTTTGCGAAATGGTTATAATAGTTACCGTGACCCCGGAACATAAAGGGCAACCGAAGGAACATGAGTGGGTTTTAGTCAGTAAAAGTCTGACACGCCCTCCCGCCCCGCCCAGGACGGGAGAAGCCATTTGATGATTTCCCACTCCAAAAAAAAAACGTATAAGGTTTCATTAAATTTCTATTTCTCAAAAATAAAACTAATTTATCATTAAATAATTTCTTATCATACGAATAATATAAACAGGTATTTTTTCCAGTAATTGGTCAATTTAAAATGTATAGAATATCGCGAAGCTGTATAAAATACGGTAATACTTAGACGATACTCTGATAGTTTCTAATGGTTTAGAGTTCATTCAACTTTAATTGCCTCGTTAGATGGCTCAGACTGAAAATTTCCACGACAATAATTTTTCATTTTCAATAACGTGACAGACCTTTCGAATCACTGACTAATGGCGCGACAATATTTCAAGGAGATATAAAATAAAGCAATCTATTAGATTTGTGGTCGAAAATTAGGTTATTAATGACATGTTGTTAAATATAAAAGAATATTTGGATGGTAAGTGCTAAAAAAAACGTAAAGCTCCCAGTTGTCATTTCTGTTTTTGACAGTTGGTAAATTAGTCAGAAATCATAAACCCTAACAACAACTAGTCTAACTAAGTGGTATCATTTTACCCAGTAACTGGTTTGTGGAAGACAGTCGCTCAATATAAACACTGGTATTTCAATGAATTCGGTTAGAATAGAAGCCGACCCTAACATGGTTGGGGAAAGGCTAGGGAGATGATGATGTAAGTGGAAGAAAACGTATGTATGAAACGTTTGAGGCTTGTGTTGTTGAGACCGCCGGCGCCGCTCGCCGCACAGGTGTCCGGCATCAGGTGAGCACTAAGCGTACCCATGACTCAGCGCTCCGTGCCAAACTACTTACTCAATATGTTTTCTACCAACCTCACGTTTCTCTTTTCTACGAACGATAGCTTACAAGTTTTATTCAATTTATATTTATTGTTATATTTTCAACACAAGTTTTTGTTTACTACCAAAATTTAATTAACTTGTTTGCAGAACACAATAAAAAAACCGCCATTAATGTACTTAATTTGACAATTAAAATTTAATTTGATTGCGGCTGCGCGGCTTGCGGGCGCGGCTACACCTGCAGGTCCAAGTAAAATGAAGTAATTCGAGTCGTTGCGGCACGTCCCCGGCATTACTTACCATCTAGCAACAATTTGTTTTTTCCCCACCCTCGAGAGAAACTCGAGCAAGCGCGCCCTGCTTTTTAGTCCCAATTTATTCTTCCAATAAACTTTTCCGCTTTGCTTTTTGCACGGAAAATGTGCCTAAAATATTTAAACAGTTTATGTTTTCATTCACATCCTTATGTTACTGCTTATGAGCTCAGTATTACTCGATGATACCGTTCGCAAACTCTTAATGCCGTTCGTGCCCATCTAAGTTACGTAACCAGAATCACGAAACGCTATGTAAATAATCTGAAAAATTTGTTTGCAAAAACGACCCACAAAAATGTTGCCTTTTCATTTGATTGTTTTGGAGCGTCTGTCGTAAAAGTACTCGAAGGTACTAATTTAAACCTTACGGATAAATTGGAGGCTTTTACAACGACTCAGAATTTGAAAAAAGGAAGACGGCAATCTATGACAATCCGTATTTGAGGGTACCATGCGGAGAACGGCTGTACGCCCAGTGGCTCGCGTCTCTAACGGGCCGTGACAATCGCTTCCATGCTAAATGTCATGGTGGCCATTGTTCTACCCCGCCCCTCACCCCTTGAGTTGCCCGCGCCACCCTAACTTTCCCTACTGAAGCACTGGCATTTATACCCCACACCCTTACCTCCGTTAATGAAAAATGTAGGGCTCGAGATATTGATTATAGTTTTTACTCGTGTTTGTTTGGTAAAATATTCCAGAGTAATACTGACGCAGTACAGGGAAATTCCCATTTAATAATAGTAAGTGACTCAAGATAGGATCTAAGCTGAGAAGACTAAGTGTAAGACATGTTCATAGTGAATAACATATTTTCGGGAAAATACCTAAAAAGGTAAATTATTTCTAACAGCAACACATTTCTAACAGTCTAGCATGTTAAAGGATTCCATAAGTTTTTGTACTAAAATTATTATAATGGAAGGTCTAAACTCACGTTAATCAAGTCTAATCACCTTTATTACCACCTTAAGTAAATTATGACAATGAAATAGTGAATTTAGTGAGATGAAGTGAAGTAAGAGTGGGGGTGGGATGTTAACTTAATATGGCGGGGGCATCACGGCAATTTGTTCGAGACGAACCTCCAGTCTGCCTGAGTGCTGGCAATATCAGGGTTGCCGCCTATTATGACAACCTTTTAGTGTTGTCATGATACAGGGATTTGGAGCACTCGTAAACCGATTTTTATCGACTATCTGGCTAATATATTTCTAAAAATTTATTTTCAGCAATCTTTGTTATCTTGGCTTTGTCATAAATACATGACTCGAAAAGCATGCACGTAATATACATAGAAAGTATTAAGCATTGTGTAACCAATTCAGTGTCAGTTGCAAAAAAAAACATTTTTTATCACGCTTTTGCCAAACTGAATTTAGAAGTTGCCAGCCCTACATCAAGTTTACGCTTGCGTTATCGAAGGAAATCGCGCGCAAAGTAATTATAGATCGGTAAGACCTTTAGCTTAAAACCTGCACTTTCACCGACATCGATAATAATATGGCGAGGCGCACACACACTCGTGTCGTGTTGACGTCATTCACGCACACACATCACGGGCGACAACTTCATTAGGAAGCCATAAGTTGGCGTGAAGAGGCATCACACGATAGACTTATGTACATAGTAAATTGTTGACTCTACTTAGTTATGTACACGATCAAACTAATTATTTTGCCTACTTCACGGTTTCAAAAACATCAGTATTTTGCAATATTTGTGTTCTTATAACTTTTATTTTATTGAATTATATTGCATACATAGCATGGTAAAATTATTAAAATACATTATGTGTCACTTTATACGCTTGCAGATAACATGTTGTATTCATAATTAATTGTGACAATATTGTTACAGTTTCAAATCTCATTACACGTTATAAAATGGAGCACAAAATTACCATTAACGTTTAATGCCGCCTCATTATTTATTCATTTATGAAACAAAAACATTTGACTGCATTTGCGGGCTGACTGTGCCGACATGAATATTTTTTGTTTGAGAAGATTCTTTGCATTGTATTTTATGCGAATACTTCGTCTCGTCTATAAAAATCATAAAACGTAGTAAGGGCGGCCCCATTTGTTCCACTATTTGCATACGATACAAACGAGTGAAGACAACGATGTCCTTTACAAAGATCGTTGGCCGTCGACAATAAAAGTGTATTTGCGAAGAAATTTAATAAAGCGGAAGTGGACTGCTATTAGGGCTCGCCCCTGAGAGATCGCGGTACTTCGTACGTAGTCGTAGGTGTACAGAGGCGGCCGTACTGCGGCCTTGTTATGCCAGTAATGGTAATTCATATTTATTTAGTTGCGAAGGCCAACCGTCGGGTGGAAGCTCGAACACGTGTCAGATATCGGCGTTAAGATAAATATTGTCAGCGGAAACGTTATTGTTTAGTTTGTGCTTTATTTAATTTGTAAAATATGTTAGATAACAGATTTATACGATGACTATTGTTGAGCGATAATGAGGCGTGATATGGTCTGTTAGAATTATGAATTTATAACAGTTAATGGGTGTTATCGTAACTTATTGTTATATAGTTCTACTAATTTGACTTTAAATGAAGATAAACTTATATTTTGCACGTGTAACTTATTTTATTATTATCACGTGATCTGTACGGTTTATTAACTTGGAAATAAGAAAAAACTGAATTTGCAGAATTACCTAGTAATATGAATTCGAGGAATTTGTCTCGTGTATCAATAGCGTTCCGAAGAAAAGGTTCATAAGGCTTCACTATACGATACACCGAACGATTTCGCTTTAATATTATAAATCCCAGGAAACATTATTTTTTAACTTAAGGATAGAATAACATATTAAGGAGATTTTCCGGCTTCTCGTGGAAATCCGCCTATGTTTTGTTTATATTAAAGCATAATGTGAGACGGTAAAATAAATAAATCGAGGATAGACCTCGTTTTTTCTTTTGGGGTTGTACTTTTCTTGTAAATAGACATTGATTTCTAAGATTCAATTATCTATAAACGAAACTTATTTAATGTTGAGTATATTTTAGGTAATAATATTAGTATCAGCTGCAAAATTTGGTTTATATAAATCTTTTCCTTCAAGATGTAACTTTCGTAGCAATTTCGTAGCGGGCGGCGTAGCGCTCGTAGCAATAGACAATCTTATGACAATTTTAAATTGAAACTTTTTCGTCATAACGAACGAGAAACTAAATTCGTAGTAGTAAAGTAGAATGTAATGATTATAATATTTAAGATATTAATTGCAGCTATATAGTCGTGATTTCCCTGGGTTCGAGTTATTAGGTTTAAATCGATTGTATTCATCCGAAGAGTTTCCACGTTATTTCAATTTCCTTCAACGTTATCCATGAAGGTTGGTTCACTAATTCCAATATGTGATGGCGCCGACGCGTCGCCCTACTTGTTGCGCATCACGCCGCCCAGTATTTACGTTCGAACCAAACAATATCGACTCTTTCACTAAGCACACTCAATTGTTATGTCTCCATCTACATATTAGATATAATGTCGTTAAACGCGTCTCTTCTATTAGTTTTTAGAAGAATTATTACTATAAATATGGCAGCGTATCAACCGGTTTGTTTGGATTGCTTTAGTTTGAGGAGGCAAATACTACGTTTACTATGTAGTTTTTGATTACTGGTGAATAAGCACTTCCCTACAAGTTCTAGCTATATTGGTTCAGAGGTAAAAGGAACATAATGGGTTATTAGATTTGGTTAGCTCGTCTTGCCATCTTGGTGTGTTTTATTCTTTGGAATTTGAAACGTATTTTACAAATCCTAAACTCTAACAGCAACCATTACTAAGTTACAATCTGCGGAACTTTTAAATCTCCAACCGCTGTAAGTTTCAAATCCTAAGTTACACTAACTGTAATGCAGTAAATTTGTGAGGTCCACCCACAAACGAAGTTCTCGAATATTCGAGAAAGCACGTTAAGGGTAATAAAAGACAGTCGCTCGTGTGTAATTTGCGCCTTTGCTCAGCTCATCACGACCAGATTGAAATTCCTTTCGTAGCCCCACGTCGGCGGCTGGCTGGCGCCTCTACTTGTTGCGCTGTGAAACGTCATAACTACCCTTACGTGAGGATATTGTGATAGTTTGTTTTATTTGCGTCCGACTTATCAACGACTATCTACATAATAGATACGGGGATCCCTTGGTGTTGGAGGAGCAATAAATTTCGTCGTAACGTTGACATTCACGCAGTTACAAATGATAAGTTGTTGTTAACTTACGGTGCCTGACGACTATCATTGAATAGATATTGCAAATAATGTTACTTGATTTACGGCCAAGTTAAAGTTTCATAATAATACAGAGTAACGCGTTTAAGAAATTAAATATAAAAAAAAATACAAGACAGCAGTAACATCGCACTAGCTTTGAAAGTTAAACTTTTCAACTAAGTTTAAGAACAATCGTGAAAATAGAATTTTAGATTCTTTTAGTAACTGCAAGGTACTAGGACGCATGGATGTCTAACTGGTTTATGCTTAAATCTCGGTTTAACATTCAACTTCTCCAACAATTGGATAGAAAAAGGATTGCTGCATAAATGAATAGCAAAACAATCGACCAGTTGCTTTATGTAAACTAAGACAGATTTCCAAAGTAATTACAAAGTTCTGTTAACTTTGAGGCTACGAAGGTAGTCAATATATTGTTTAAGTTCGCTATTTTAATGATATTTTATCGTTGTCTTTCACAATGAAAGTATTTTCGAATGATATATTGTACTGATACATTAGTCATGTCGAAAGCGTCGACTGTGTAAAGAAAAAGCTCAAAGCTTCATAAATTCAATAAGGCAAGTCGAATCGCGAAGCCGTTCGATGCTCCTATGTGAAGAAGCAAGTAAATGAACTACAAGTCAAGTAAATAAAACCAATTTGCGTCGTCGAAGCTCCAATCAGTTTCTTAGAAGTGCGCTGTGAGTCCGTGCGACTCGCGACAAACGTGACCGTTCTGATTAATGGCTAAATGTTCACATGTTATTAATTAATTAGTTGCTACAAATTAATATTGTGAGGCTTGCAGTTGACGTGAGGCTGCAGCCCGTCGCGTCGCCGACATGCGTCACCGCGTACCGTGATTGCGCTTTGCGTCACTGCACCGCCGTTTAATTAAAGAAGACTTACAGTTCGGTTATGCACATGTAACTAATACTGAGACGTTGGAGGCGTCGCCGGAATCCTCAGAAATACCGTTCGATAGCGATACATTTTGTGCGAGGGCGTAAATCATTACTATATTAGTTTTCCATGCGATTTCAACCAGCAAACCTCGCACTTTACCAATATAGGGATTTAGGGATGAATGAAACCATTGAAAGGTGAATTTTAAAATAATCAGTTTACAATATTTCTTCGCATTATCCGTTGCAAAGACAATATCGAAGTGCACCAAAAGAGCTGGAATGATAAAAACTAAAATAAAATTCTTTACGATACTCAAGATGGAAATCTCAGTGTGTATGAAAGAAAACAGATATTCTTGAGGGCAACGGAGTCCCGAGCGGGCACTTAGCTTCGGCTATTAAGGGCGTTGTGACCGCCAGCGAGACGAAACGACGAAAACTATAAAACCGTTAAAGCAACGTTTCAGCAGCCGTAAAGAGCATCGCAAGATCTGTTGACAATGTCGCCCCAACCCGCCATAAACCGTATGCACCCGGCGAAGCAGTAAAACTTAATGGCACTCTGATTAAACTTATCTCTGGGGCTGGCAAATCATGACCTCTAATAAGCGCTCATTCACAACGCTCATGCACTTTTTGGTAGCTGCACAGTCTTAAACGTTATAAACCGAGGATTCCGGCGGAATATGTCAAGTGGAGAGCTATGGCTTCTTGGCGCGGCGCCCGCCGGCAACCCGACATTGGTTTGTTGTCCTAATAAGTTTACTTGTGCATCCTACAAATAGCAACACTAAATGCTTTAGGTCGCTCTATAAATTGTGTGGTTTGTTCGCAACCTCTGTTGTTTGCATTGTATCGTTTTATTATTTGATTAATCAAATGCCATTTGGTCTTGCTTAAGCGCAACATGCATTTGTGCTATTTCAGACTCACTTATAGAAGCATACGAGAAGGTTGTAAGTTCCACCAACAAGTATAAAGTAACAAGTGCTTGGCTAGAGTCAAAGATAAAATCTGCGTCTAAGCGGGTAGACTAACGAGGCGTAACTTTAAAATACTTTCATTTATAGCGAGCGCTCGCGATATCCAGTACAGACGTCTTTATGTACAAACTTGTCTACTTAGCGACGACTGTATGATCACACTGAGACACCAAAAAAGTGGAGATAGTGCGGCGTAATGTGAGGTCGCATAAAGCGGCGAGGACTCTCAAAACGCTTTACAAGTGCTGGAAGGATGTTATAAAGGTTTTACGATCACGTCCCGTCAGTGAACGTTGCATTGGCCTTAATGGACGAGCTAAGTGCATAGGGACATTCATGACAGCGGTAAAGCTGTAAGAAAACGCTTGCTTTACGAATAGTTATACTACTAACGGTTCATTAAAGAGAAATAAACGTGACCGCAGTTGCCGGAATGTTTGTAACGTCTACACTGACGAACGACACGGCCTGCGACGATACTTCGCATTGATAGTATTGTAACTTTTGTTGGGGGACGGAAACGAGATACTGGGGCCAGTATCTAAAAGTGTTCTGATAATTTACACACAAAAAATGGGTTACTAATGTTGGTACTTGCTGAAATTTTATAGGCTCATTTCTATTTGCTATAGCTAAAAAGTTACATTAATTTACGTGAGTCGCGATTTTGTAAACAAAATAAACGATTAACGTTCGCTTATCATGTACATTATGAACGGAAATAAAACGCTAAATAAATAGTATGCTAAATAAAAGCTTTCGACGCGTTCCTCTCGACTCGACATTTGATTTACTTTTTGTAGAAACGTTTATCTAGAGTGATTCATCACATTGGACAATAATGAGGGAGATTCAGTTCGGAAGTAAAACAAATCCACGTCATCGATTAGTAATTCGAGACTTTTGGGGTTTATTCCATTTTTCCATTTACCCGACGGCAAATGAGAATCTAATAGTTATGAAGCACGATCATGTTTCCATAAAGTGGTTTTCATTGTAAAATGAATTATTATTCATTACCTACGACTTTTATTTTGCAGTTTCCTACAATTTTAATATTCAATATACTAGTACCGTTGGGCGGTCGTATTCATATATTCTAGAGGTGGCATTAATGACTCCAATAGTTAACATATCCCTTACCACTGTTTTGTGAAATGTGACCGAATTTCAGAAGACGACAATCCTTTTCCATTCTGAGTTGTACCTAAAATACCCTTTTTACGTTAAAATGAAAATGCTAATGAAACCCCAACCAATATTACCTAAATCAAACAGTTGAGTGATTTAATTCCCACAAGCTTTTATTTAAACAATAGCGAACAACTATTGGATCCGAACGTAACTACTCAACCGAGTCCACTCGTAACTCTGCCCTTTGCAATCCAATTCCATAAAACACAGTGTTATTTCAAGTTTCAATCAACATGTCCCGGAATCGTTTTACTGGGTCATTGTACCAGGGACACAGAGAGTCGCAGGTGATGTAGGCTTTTGTATAGGGTGTGCTAGGCAATGGCTAGACAGACGTCGGCGTCGAGCTTGTTTTAGCGGCTGATCGATACGCCCGGCCCACCGCGCCCTACTTTGCTGCTGCCCACAACTCTATTTTCTTTTGCCCTTTATTTGAAAGCAACGATGAATGTATTATGAACAAACTCATTGCGATTACGTACCTCATGTATTTTGTGTAGATGAAACAAATAGTAATGCCAGATATAATGTACAATAAATAATTCAACGTTTGCAAAAGGAATAGGAATCGCCCGATAAAATGCCAATGTACATTCTGAAAAATAGGAGTAAAAGAAATTGAGCGTCGAAAAAATGTTGATGTATGTATAATTCTTCCTTTCTACGTGTTCTATTAAGATTTTTTACGTAGTGATTTGTCTTGATTTTTAAAGGAAGAATAAACACAACGGAAAGTAGAAAAAGAGAAACCGACCACAATTTTATACGCTAAAAACAAAGTGACAGAAGTCAGGGCTGTAATGCCGAGCTCAACAGCTAATTACAAAGAATAGTACCAAAGCTTGGCGCGGACATTATTAAGTAGGTACTATGAACCCTCCGCTTTGTAAACTGGAAAGTAGGTAGGAATCGCCCGCATTTTTGGCATACTTGCGACAACCAGTCTAGAAAGTGTCGTTCGAGAATTTATGGTAAAATGTAAGACCCTGACAAATGAACTTTACGCAGTTCGACGGGACGTGATGCCAAAGACAATGTGAATGTAAAATAGATTCAACAACATAAATTCTCGTTGTACTGTTTTCTTTAAGCTGAGAAGCGGACGTGAACGTGGAAATAGGTATGAAAGCTACGCTAATGGAAAATTGACTTGCTGAAAGCAACAGATAAACACGAAACCTGTTTATTTTTGTTAAGTGTACTTAACAAGTAACGCCAAGTTAGTAGTAGGTTATCATTCAGCTCTTTCTGATAATATTATATTTATCTATTTTATACTTGTGTACAATTGAGTAAGTCGCTTGGAGTTTGAAACTGAAGTTTAAAGAAAAATATTTTTCTAAACTAGAATGGCATTGTGTTGTGAGCGAGTTCTGTAATAGAATCATAAGTCGGTGGTTTCTCCACGGGTTGTGTGCAGTGTTTCTGCGAGACTTGTAAAAGCTTTCCTTTACGAGAAAAACTTTTATAATTAAAGGACATCAAAGAACCGCCGCGATGGGGTTACACTTTGGATCGTTATTCAAAGCGGCTGTAACCGAGATAAGGGATCTTTTGGCGCCTTTTCAATGGAAGTTTATTTTATGAACTGTTACAAGGAGATAAATTTGTTCCTATATATACATGTATAAATATTATTAAAATATATTTTTTACTAAATATTTTTGGAACTTAGTTTATATAACTTTGCGATATTTCTTAAAGAATGCCATGCGATGGTGGAGGATTTATTCGAGAAATGTTGTATATAGTTTGAAAGTCAGCAGTTCAGCAAAATATTTATAAATGTTTCAATAACCGAGTAAAATAAAATCAATCGGAATCAATAAAAAGGTACATATTTGTATCATTTCCCCATCGATTACATTTCGTGATACAAATAGCATCAGATAAATACGTGCCCTACTACGTAACTGAGTACCTATTGATAATCTACACTCGTATGTGAAACAGCCGCCCGATGAATACTAAAGACGCAATCGCAATGATACCCGTACACTGATGCGTTTCGACAATATCGTTAAGTCTACATCAGTAGTAGAGCAGTAATCAACTCCCCACTGGCGACTGCAGAGTAATTGATTGGTCTCAGACGCAGACAACAAAAGATAATACTGAGTCTCGTGGTAAATGGATTTGTCAACTGCTGCGCTAGTAATTAAATAAATACACTATTTGTTTCTTTTCTCGTGTACGGTTAGTTTACATGCTGACAAGTTTTATCAGCGGTCGCATGGCCTTTGTCACTGGAAGCAATTTGCAAGTTCTAATTGTCTAGAGATAGTATTCTAGTTATATAGACCGATTTCGAAGATCAAAACTTCTTTGATGTAATATGTATGTAGTTAACGGTTTAAAAACAAAACACTTATGGACCAGTTCGTGTTATAAAGGTAGTACCTTAGTTACTTCAATTATAAACATTTACTCCAAAAAAAGCTTTTTTCCAAATAAAGATAACCGACTTCAAAAACTAAAAGCTCAAAAATAACTATTTCGGAAGTCGGTGGCAACCCAAATCAACCGGCAGAAGAGAAGCCACCGACTTCCGAAATAGTTATTTTTGAGCTTTTAGTTTTTGAAGTCGGTTATCTTTTTTTTGGAAAAAAGCTTTTTATTTTTTAGTCCCAATGTCCGACTACGTTTTAGAGTAACTTTCAAAATAAAACTACTTATAATCTTATAAAGTGAAAATGGCACCACGCGCGCAACGTCACGGGATATCCATTAGTGGTATATACTAAAACCTTGCCCAGAATGTAACAAACACTTTGCTGAAAACCGCATCTAAATCGGTTTAGCCAAACGCGAGATAATCGCGGACAAACATACATACATACATACAGGTCGAACTGAGAACCTACTTTTTTTTGAAGTCGGTTAAAAAGCCCATATGTTTCGTCACATACATTAAAATATAATTCTAGAAACCAAAGCAGATAATCGCCTTTATTGTGTTCCGTGTGATATTTACGTATAAACGACCTTCTTCATGGAAAACTGGAGATTAATTAAAATTTTCCCACAATATTTTCTATAAAGAGAGCAGGGTAATGTGTAAAAGCTTATTTTATTTTTGCTTTTTCGCACCAAATCAGCTTTGATAGCATTTATAGACTTTGATACGCTTGAAACGGTGTAGAGCTATATCCACATAGGTCTGTACAAAAATCTTTTCGACATTACGTGGCCACGTATATTTGTGCGGCGGCGGCGTATATTATAGTTGGTTAGTCAGGGGGAAGGGGGGAAGGACATCAATCACTGAAACCTTTTTGTCAAGTTGCCACTTCGACACGTTTCCCCAATGTTATGGTTAATTCAAGTTGGCGTAGTTCGAGCTTTTGATGTTAAGGGTTGAACTGATATGTTTGTTAAGAAAATATTTATTTTTATTAGATTTGTGGCTGCTCCATAATAAAGAGATATAAAGATATAAGCGTTAATACCACAGAGTTTATGAATTAGACTTTTTTAAAGGGAAAATGAATATTGTGGACCCTTAAACCTTTTCTTTGAGTATAATATATTTTTGTATCCAACTAGAAGGGTTTATAAAATAAGATGAACTGTAACGATAAAACCAATTAACTTTATCGTGGCTTTTTAATCGTTTACGCAAGCAAAGCGTGATAATGCAGCGGGCCGAGTGCGGCGGCCGCGGCGCGCCGGCGCCCCACCTGATCCCTTTATATGCTCTCTCAACCTTTAACTTTTTAAAAGACCTTCTCTGTCTACCGACAAACAATTTAACAGTATAACTTCGTCGAATAGACTTTTCAGAGGAGATTTGTTATTCACTCAAAAGTTTTAAGTGGCTGTGAAACATCGTTGTCAAAGAATTAAATAACTACTCACTTTAAACGATTTTGTGCTTTAAAGTTGTGACGCAGGGTGTATAATTGTGTGTAGTTCCTTCGTGAAAAGTTGTTAGTCGACACGTCGATCTCGGAAGTTTTGCCGTCAGGTTGTGGTGAATCGAGTGTATTTCACTTGAAGGAATGTAGATGTTTGTACTTGTCGCGGATCGGGTTAAACTAACTTTAATAGAATTAGGACGCCCTTCCTACATAAAAAAAGAAAATTGTAGACGCTATTGCCATAAGTTTTGATTTGATCAGAACTTTTGACCCGATGTTGCTTGAAGAGGTCTCTTGGAAGTAATCATATAGGTAGAGAGAAGCACCAAACAAATACCTAAAATCTGAACAGTACCAATAGCTACTTCAATCTTTATTTCGCTAGGGAGCTTCAACACTTATATTTGAAATTACGTTAAAGTTCAACACTTATCAGAGATATTGCCAGTTCTATCAAGACTCGGCTTCAATCTATTAAATCTGGGATTAAGACTTTTACCAACCGTTATAAGTCCCATCTGTAGCAAAAAGTTGAAGAATCTTCTCTGAAATGTTACCTAGCGTATGTTAGAGAGAAGGCTTAATAATTCTTCGTTATTAAGAAAGTCGATGTTCGATAAGAGGCGTGTGTAATAGCCCCCCGGCGCGCTGCCGGCCCCTCCATTAGCGAGCGTGTTGGCTGCGGAGCCCTGCGACGCGCAGCGTGGCGCCGCGCACTACCCACGACTTCAACCACTCTCTTTTTCAAAGACAGTCATCGCAAATTAATATAATCAGCTCCCCAAAGAAGTGTTATTTCACGTTTCCTCGAAATAAATGGCTATGTAGTATTGTAAGGAGAACAGAAATCTGAATTCTCAGAAAAGAGTCCCATCTTGTTATGTTTTTGTTGTATGTTTTCATGAAAATGGTAGCCGAGGTTGGCAAAATCTTGAAGGCTAATAAGTGTCAACTTAAATATAATAAGGGCTACTAACGCGGGGCCCGGGAGTCGGTGTAACTCGTTAGTTTCCACGGACATGGAATAATTGTGATGACCGCATTTATGCGCGTCCGGAACTCTTGAATGTTAAACTTAATTGAGTTATTTTCTCCGGCGGCCTGCACGTCCCTACATGTGTACCTGTCTACCTGCAATACTCTAATACTGAAAAGTAAAAAGTGAAAATCAAACTAGCAAACCGTTTTTACAGCTAAAATAATTGAATAACGATTTCAGTTGACTTGTTCGTTACTGTCAATGTGACGTGAACTGACAGTACAGTTTCGTTCTATATTTGGACTACTTTTACGAAACTAAACAGAATCATGAAAATTCCATCAACACGAAACGTTAATCGAAATTTAGTCATTTTGATTTAAGACAATAATCCTGTAAGACAATAATTCGCGGCTTAAGGAAAAATAACTGAAGAAGAAGAATCAGTATGAGTATTAAGGCACGGTCTCAATGGCGTGTAGCCTAGGAGGCGGACGGTGCCTTAACGCAAAAATGCATAAAAAGATGGATTTTCATGCTCAAAGAATTCCATTCACAACGTGCCAGTGTCTGCTAGATTAAGAACTTTACTGCGACGAATAAAGTTCAGAATAGAACTCATTTTGAATTTTAATCGCATAATATTGGTTCGAGTCCATAAAAGCTTTTTGTTGGCAGTAATGGCTTACACAGAATTTCTAATAATGTTATTTTCACTAATTTATTATTTATAGCAATCTCAGTTTTAGCTATTCTAAATATGGTAGGAACGCACTTAACACAGGTTTTTTTAACTATTTGGATTTGTTATGAACACAACGAACGGAAAAAATCATGTGATTTCAAAATGAAGCACTAAAATCGTCATAATGAGAGGGCTCTGTAAATTTCTAGCGCACACACAAGATCCACGAGTTTCTGTTTCCGCCTGTGTGGCGTCTAATTACAAAATGTTGAATGAAACTTTTTGTTCGGCCAGATTGTCGCGTACCCGACTTACGAGTATATTCAATTCAAACTGTAGAATTTTTAACAGAGACTTACTTAGGTATGTGCGACGTGATCTATGCATGAATAGCGATACAGCTGTAGTGGTATTTATGTGACGATACCTTAACTATGGTTTTATGCTGTAAACTTTCTATGTACAAAGTTAAAATGGTGCACTGTAACTTTGTGAAGCAGAGAACTTATCTATAAAGTGAAACCCAGTATGTCGTTTCTGCTATACGTTTTTTTACAATTGTTTGAATTGCTTTTACTGCATATTCTAATTTTATAACCGAGGGACCGGTTGCGAACAGTATGAGAATGAAAATATGACAAAGGCGAATATAATCCAACTTGCCAAATTGTATGAGCATAATTGCTTTGTAAGTATATGAGATCTCGTTGTACGTATCGTGTAACATTATACTAATGTGTTGAACGCATGTACAGCTGCAGCTATTTCGGCAATACGACTGCATAATCCGCAGCATCCTATTTTGTAGCGGTAGCGGCTGCATAGCGTAATAATCTCAGCTATTCGGTGGGCTTCGTCAGCGCTCGGCTCGACAGGCACTCGAGGCGGCTCGAGTCTCAGGCTCAAGGCTCGAGGTGGCTCGAGCCCGCGGCCTGAGAGTGCTGGCGCGGCGGAAGCGGGCCCTTATGTGCTTGTCGTCACGACACGCCGCCTTTGTCCACCCACTAGGCTTATTTGCTGAACAATGAAAAAGACGAAAGCCTCCGACATATTTCTGCAAAGCTTTTGCGATGACTCGAAGGAAAAAGTATTTATCGCGTAAAAATATGCCATGATTCGAAAATAATAGAAGCTGCTCCCTGTCACTTTAGAATTCATTGTATTGATTGATGAAAAGGCTATTATGAGATTCTTCCAGATTTTGCGAATTTTTTATTTTCGTTTAAACGCGACTTTGCAATAAATCGATTTCGGGTCCAATTTATCAAGCTTTCTAAATACTCGTCTTAGGAGAGTCGTGTCTGTGAAATTGAGAGGAACATCGAAAATGGCTAAAATTATTTTAACATTCTTACCGCATGTCGTTCTAGAAGCGAGCGACAATTAAATTCAGAGGGTGTGAGCTCTAAGTGGGTACGTGTGCCTTTAAAATGTTATTAAGGAGGAATCCTGATTTGATTCTGAAGACTACTACAGCTCCAGCATACGTAGTAACCAGCGTAACTTTATAATTTACTACAAGAGACGTACATTTGAAACGATCAGCATTGATATTGGCGAGGTTTTTGTGATTAGATACGCGTTTCAATTTCTCAATTCAGTCGGTCCGTCGGAGCGCGTGAGCGATGCGCACGTCGAACTAGCGCGACAGCCGCCCCCTCGCGGCTAATACACGCCGCTCCCTAGCACTGAGTGTCTTGTAAGTATTTCCGTATTATCAACACATTGTCTTCCTATTACAAATATTTTGACAACGTTTTAAAAGGACAGGAGTCACGTCACGGTTATTTAATATGCTGATTGTATTTTTAATCGTATCCTCTCCAACGCTTCCTATGAACTCCAAATGAATTAGTTTTCAGTAAACCTAGCTACTGCTCCATTATTGATTTGGATGCCTTGTAGTAATTCGGTATTCAGCCTTAGTGATTTGTTGGGTAAGCCTTACTTACGTAAATCCTAATGTTTTACGGATTTCTTTTCCACAAATAATCAATGATGTTAACGATACCATACTTTCCTAGAGAGATTATTTTTGAAGTCTATTTTTCTATGCAGTAGTTACGTGCTCATATCAAAGGAGCTGTCAAGAATTTATGAAAACAAAAGCACGCGAACAATTCGGTTTTCAATCTTCGTCATCGTGAAATATCCATAGTCACGGAACAAACATCTATTGAAATCTTTTGGTAATATTATGATATGGCTACGATCTGTATTGAACTTCAACATATTTTTCGTAAACGCGAGGAGGGTCCGTTCGTACCTGTACTTCTTTGGTATCGGTATTTAAAATAATGTCAAATCAAGCGATTTTAGTATAGAGGATCGCGCAGGAGAGCACTCGAAGCGGTCGAAGGGTCCGGAGTGCACTCCTGGCGAGACCGTCACATTATTCGACCTACTTAGCGGCAACAGACGAGACGAGCCCGAGGTGTTGCTCGTAGCCGCCTACTTGATATTGTCGTGCTTATGGACTCCCTGTTGAGATCTACAAGTATTTTTATTATCTTTTTGAAACCACCATGAAATTATAAAAATCCTGATAGCCGCTCTAAAGTTCTTCAACTTCAATAGAAAGGTGAGGAAGATTTATATTATTTTATTCCTTTATTTTCACGTTTTCTCATCTGCAACTACAGAATAAAGATATTGGTAAAACAAAGTGCCTAATAAATGTAAGGCACAATACAAGTTCTAAAATGTAACGTCTTATATACAAAGTATAACAGCGAACTTTATCTACATGAATACGGAGGGTATGTGTAAACGTAAGAAAATAAGGCTTCGCCGAAAACGAATTGAAAAATTCAGTCGAGTGAATTACGGGATAGCTCCTAATGCCAAGATTAAGCAGGATTGCCTCTGCTTGAATATTTCCCTCCTTCTGTAAATAAAACACCCACATCTATTGGGTTGGTAAATTGAGAGCTCAACAAGACAATTTACTTTTGTAATTTTCTTTTTATATCAAAATCTGGTCAAGTATATTGCGTTAGATGATAGGAGAGCGGTTCGATATCGGTCGGCGAGTGACAGTGGCGGCCATATTGGTCGCATAAATCAAGCGGGGCGGCGAAGTGACACCGCGCGCCGTAAGCGATCGAGTGTCACCCGTCTAGAAATAAAAGCAAGAAAATTTTTCACTAGTTGAGTGGTTTACTCCGAGGCATGCGGTGAAATTTGTCTCGTCTGCTACCCACTTACTTGTTGTTTATGTTTTGTCTTCTAATTTGGAGACGCGGTTACTTAACAACTTGGTACGTTGTTTATCTGTGTTTGAGCAAAATATTTAATGTTGTATTTTAGTTACATAATCTTCACCACTCCTACTACCGCCTACTGACGAACTCTGATTTGTTTTAAAGCTTTAGTTACGTAATGGTTAGTTAGGGTCTTAGAGTAAACGGTTTTTTGTTCAACATTTAAACATTTCTAATATTTGTGTATTTTTGCGACTTCAGCATTTAAATGCTTTACGCAACAGACGGAAAGTTATACTCACAGTTAATTTTAGAACAATTGTGTTTGTTCGGCTTCCACGCTACACTGTTATACGGCGGGTCTACGCAACAGTTTGAAGTCCTTTAAGTTATTTTTTTTATTTCAATATAAATTCAAAAACTTCCATTATTTGCGTAACGTTCTTTCGACATAAACGAGTTTTTACGTAAACCTGCTACAATAAAATCTGTACAAGCATGTACAGACAGGCACTTAGTTTTATTATATTAGTGTAGATTACTAAATCAAGTCTATCTGCATTAGCGATGGGAAAGGATATTGATACGCGCGCCGGCGTCAAGTTTCGCGCGGTTGCATGTCAGCCGCAAGTTATGCATTCCGAGTACATATATTACTGTTACAAATCAACACACACGGGAATTTGTCGCTACTATACATAGTTTAAACTCTACAACATTGTAGATAGGTAAGAAGTTCTATTTCAAAGTTTTTCAAACTGAAATAGATTTATTTGAATTCAGAATATTGAAGTAAATTATAGGTATACTAGTTAGCTAGTAGCGTTCACTAGATCGATATAACATACTGATTAAATCTGTGAACAATGAACATATTTTTATATTTAACTTAGCTATGTCATGCATCTTATATAACAGAGCGGCGTATTTGTAATTCCTTGTAATGGATTAGTAAATTGTACAGTGTAAAAAATATATTTTGCAATAAACTCTAAGTAAAGGGCAACCACTGTGACTCAATGTTTCATGCATTTCATTCACGCGACTCTAAGGAGTGGTTCTCACAGGAGTTTACTTACAATAAGTATACGTGCAGGCTGCCTTGTTGTATATACTCTTGTTTATTCAAAGCCCATTTCATGAAGTATGGAAATATATTGCGACAACTGGATTATGAAGGCTTGCTGATGATTTACCGTGTAAGTAGTTTTAGTCTGTTTCAATTATTATAGTTAGGTAATTGGTACAGGATTTGTTTTCATTTATCACGCTTATAGTAAACATTTTATACACAGATACACAAGCCCAAGCTTTTTGGCTTTCGAGAAACGGTCGTACCTTATTCATGTTTGCTAAACGGATAAATAAGAAGATAGAAAAAAACATGATCCGCTCAGAAGCAGTTTATCCATGATACAGGTAAACGTTGACTTGTAAACTAAAGCAATGGGAAATAAAAAGCATTTCATATCACACGTCGCGAGGCGTGACCGAAATTTCCGTTCTCCTTGACACTGTCAATATTACCCTATCTTTTTCTTTTATGTTAAACCAATTTCTTTCAGGGTAAGAATCAAAATAAACTCAATGTGTCTTTTTTACATAGTTTGGCCGACCGGACCAAGAATTCGGCAAACTTTTGAATAATAAAAACAACTCTACCGTACTTGATATCCAATATTTCAATAAACCTCCAAGTTTTGGGCATGAGAAAATGGAGAGGCGAAAAATTACATTACGAAGGTCTAGCTAGGAGATATTGAGGCTCCCTTATCAGACCAACATGTAGGTAGGTACTTACATATGAGATGTCGTTCGGTGCGGCCAGATGGAGTTATTACATGAATAAAATCGCTCGAACGACTTTCATTTCGACATCCCTACTGCAAATTGTGAAATAGTGGAAATTTTAAGATGCATCCGTACTTTGAGCTCTACGTTAAAATATCTACCGTAAAAAGGAGTGCTTTGAGCGTTTGGAGACGTGTTAGTGCATTTTAACTGCAAAAAAATGTGCAACTATTTATCTAAATCCAACCCTAAAATATCGACAAATAAGTAATGACATCCCTAAAAAGAAATTCAATAAAATCAAACACAAAATCTGTCGTACTCAATCATAAAATATTCAAGAGGACACATGTAGCCGCTTTATTACTAAATCATAAACATATATTTTGATGAAGACTCTTTCCATCTATTATCTTATTGAATATTGTAAAAGCCCTCGCGTAATTCGTAAAATATTCCACTCGCAGTTCCCTGAACGTTTAATATTGGATAAAATACACCCTAACGTTCCTCCGTATTCCCCCGTTGTTCATATCGGCATGTTATTCAGATTATACACGAATATTTCAATGCTTTCTACTAAATTACAGCTCACGAAACTCTTTTACTTAATGTCGTACGTTGACTGGAGCGTGCCGGTGTGTACATCATGCTACGAGCGATAGCGATGTTTTGATAAATAAAATATGTGTATTACAATACGATGTTTTGACTAATTATAATGTTTAACTCTATTTTTGGAATTTCCTTTACTATTTCTGCTAATCAGGTTTTTGTGGAAATACTAGTTTATTTCAAATGGTTAGTCTTTTTCAATATTTTTTGTAATGAATAGTTCCATTATGTTATTGAGACAATAACAGAATCATCATCATAACCACGAGTCCCTACACAATTTGCATACTGTTATTATAGACGAAAAATTGCAACACATTAGGCGGCTACGTCTTAAATTGTAAGAGAATGGATTTCCTTGAGCAAATACGCCCGTTTCATTATTCTAAACAACGAATAAATTTACCGAGGGAAAACAAAACAATTGTATTCATTTTGAGCGACTGCGGTTGCTGCATTACTTGATCAAATTATTCATTCCTACTTTTTCTTTTCTTTGCTTTTTATACTTACCTATTACTTTTGTAGAACGTTAAAAAAATATAGCATGTAGAACAACCAACCAAAACAAACCAATTAACCTTCTGATTGGTATGGCAGATATAAAATAAAAATCGTGTCAAATGGCAACTGTCAGCATTTTGGACGAAACGGTGCCCTTTAATTAGATTCGAACCGGGCATAACCGGCTTATTCCAGCTTAGGCCGGTTCCGCGTAAACACAGCCGTGCCACTGCAAAAATGACCAACTAATTGGCTTAGAACATTGTGTTACGCAGTTTTCGTATCCAATATTCTGTGGATTGGTGCTTTGTAAAAAAGAGCATTTTTTCTTGTTAGTCCGATTTAGATAGGCATGTAATGGTTTATCTAGGGTCGCTTTTGGAACGGCTATTTGAGGCTTTTATCCGTATTAAAGTAATACTTGGTAAATACTTTTTAACGTTGTCCCCAAAGTCCATTAAATGGCAAAGGTTTGTGGTGAATACGGCAAGATGGCGTGTTGGCGTGATTGTCGCGGTGAGTCCGCTTCCGCTTGCCGGTGCTTGTGTACCGGATGCGTTACGTCTCCCGCGTCTACCGGCTGTTTCCAACTCATCTTGTTTCTTTGTATGTGCGCTTACCACGACACTGACAACTTTTAGGGTTAAGTATTTTGTGCTCGCTATACACATATTGAGGGATTGTGGTGTGTAATAACCACGTCTGCCTTTGAGTACGTTTTTACGTATATTTGAGAAGAGAAAATTGGTTGAAACAATTTTAATTCACGCCCTGTGAATAATAAAAGCAGCTCGCTAGCATAGAAGTGTTACAAAAAGTCAAAGCTCAATGAGCCTAAGTGGGTCTCAAAGAACCTCTATCCGGTGGGTATGTTAATTTAACGAGCGTTTATTAAGCAAATAGCCGAGAGTTGTGTAACGTAACGAAAGTGTTGTTCGGTTGTTTTGTGCCGGGAACACGGGCACGCGGCTCGCAGCGCGGGACTGAGGGCTGTGCACGCTGGGTTACTCACACTTGGCTTGGCGTGTCGCAGCAGCTTCAGGTTCAAATACATTCATGTGTGTAAACAAAACGGTTCTTACGGGACAAAGTGTACTACGCTTGATTTCCCGTCAATTAACTGCTTTTAAACTCTTTGACATACACACAAAACTTCACACTCGAGTAATGCTTAAATAATGTATATTTTAGCACATTACAAGAAGGTTTCAGTCAAGTTATTTTTAGATTTCATTTTGGGATCGTAATCATATATCCGACTTATTAAGTAAATGTTTTTCTTTTGAGATGTCACCATCAAGCAGATAATAATAAAATGATCAGGAAAAGGATGCTGTGTAGGTGGTGTGTTAGTAGTGTAATACGATAATAGAAATGTTTATAGAAACACAAGATAAAAGTGTAATAATAGATCTTATCTTTCCTTATACATTTATAGTTTCAGCGCAATACAAAGTTAAACTTCAGAGTGCTGTCAAGTTCTCAACGTAAGTAAAAAGTAAAGCTTCATCTCCACAATATCATTGTTTCAAGCACGTTGAAAAAAACGTAGGCAAGCTGTGAGTGTCCCAGTTACTCCCGTCGCTACAGTTTCAACCGCAACTAGACACGAACTTGCTTTAGTCGAGTCACCTCAGTAAGGTTTCGCGTGTGTTAAGCCTATAACAAACTGTGAACTTCCACTACACAGCCTCTGCAGTAAATTTCGGGGTTTTATTGAGCCGTTTTTTCAGCCGGGTTTATGTGGAGACAACGTATGCTCTGCGACAGCACAATAAATTAGTATTTAAATAAAAATCCTTTTTGTTATACGAATTTAACAATCCAATAACAAACTTTATGCCGTACTACAGATTTTATCGAGCACTTTGTTGGATCTAATCAAAATTGCTTACTAATAATGCCTACACAATTAACGTAATTTGCGTGGCTCTCCCACGCTTACTACAGATAATGGTTTTAATGTACCTTAAGTGAATTAATTGAAACCGGGCGACGAAAAGCCCTAGTAACAACTCCGAGCGGTACAGTCCGTAAAAAAATGAGAAAATTTGTGATTCTACTGACGTCGGTACGCAGGTTTGTTTGTAGTATTTAGTAGTAGCTATTCATGTGACGTTTGATATATGGGGTAGCGTCACGACCACCCGGCGTACATGTCGATAGTTATTGTACTTTGATATAAACAAAATTAAACGACAAATGTAAATGATATGTATGGAAATCGATATCATCTCTACGTATAGGTGAAATCAGTGATTACTTTGTTACATTTTGTATTTTCCTTTGTAGTTTTTACAAAGTTTAACTAATAATTTTCGCGTCACATACGTTTCTTCAGCGACAACAAATGTCTGCCGCAGCCATTACGTCCTTTAAAATGTAAGCGGTTCCTGGTACTGACACATGACGTTGACAAGTGACATGTATTATCATTCATTCGAGTGTTCCTAGTAGCTATACTTTGTTGTTTAAATAGAAGGCAAGGCACGCTAAGCTACCGCCAGCCGCGTCGGCGCCGAGCGCTTTAAATCTTTAATTACTGTACGGTTTATATGACCGGAACTGTTTTCCTGACGATAGTTGCGACATTTTACTTCGAAGTTATATCGCGATACCAAACACTTAGTAGGAGTTTTTTAAAAGTTAATCTTAAAGCCCAGGCTTTTGCCCCGTGAACCTTCAAAAAAAGATAGAAAGCAAAGTAAAGAAAGGTGTAGAACGTTTTTTTGGAAAAGATCTAACTACATTTCTGAAGTTAAAGTTTACTGTACTCTAGATTTATTAAAGAAAGTATGTATAATTGTAAGTAGCACTATATTCCCTATCTAGCATTTTATAGTTCGCCATTATTCCTATCTTAGCAGTGGAGTACGAGTAGAGCAATTACATAAATTAGGAGAAACTGTATTCTCAATAAATCTTTAATTACTACCATTTTATTAGTTCGACTACTTTAATTTCGAAGCAAGTTTTACCGTTACCAGTTTCGTTTCATAGAATACCTACTGTTTCATTATGTAACGTTCGGATTCCGTGTATTTATCAAAAAGCAATGTAGTTGTGAATTTATGATAAATAAATTTAATCGATTTTAACAAACAATTTTTGGAATTCGCATGATTAACTAATTGAATGTAAGCTTGGATGTGCACAGAGTATCAATACACGTACACGTAACATTGTACCCTGTTAATGTCGAAGTTCAAGTTGTAGCAGAAATGTGGTCGTAATGTCAGTTTGTCCGGGCGCTGGGCAGCCGGCGGAGGCGAGGGCAGGCGGGGAGCGTATCGCTACCACAATAATTTACTCGATTACCCGCGTCGCGTGCCCGCTACCACTACAAATAATTCATACGACCCGTCTAGTAATGGCCTTTTAGCTGCCCGTCTAACTTCAAATGTAGTTACGTAGATGTGGTTACCAACTATTGCTATTAAAGTAGCCACTAAAACCTTCAATTTGTGTGTGTCACATGTTGCTACTGGCAGTTGCGAAACAATTGTAAAATTAATTTCGGTTTACGTTCTAGTTGTTTAGGATTTTCACAATCTGGTTTACTTTCAGGGTTTGAAATTTATAAGATTTTATCCGCGTTTGACAATCACTTATAGGTAAAGTCTATTTGAAGGACTAGCAAAGAAAAACGAAGTCTGGTATTAGACTGGAAAAGTTAAGATGAAAAATAAGAAAAAAAACTTTATACTAATAAAAAGGAGTAGAGGACGCAAAAGATGTGTGCAAAGATTCAGAGCAGGCGGCGCGACGCAAGGTTTTTTGTCTTTGTAAAGGATCTTTTATTAAGATATGTGTTTGTACGAAACATTGGACAAAAAGCTTACTTTAATACAAGTTAAAAGAGAACTCCGAACGAGGGACTATTTAATATACGATAAAATGCTTTTGAGTAATTCACGAACAATTTATTATACCTACGTCAGAAATTCATTCAGAATATTTTAGAGTCGTACATTTTTGAGTGAGGTGGTTTGTCCCACTAGGCGCATGCTACGCCATCATAACTTAAAGCTATCAATTATTAATGTAACGTTGTCGGTCGGAGGGCTCAACAATAATTTTAGTGTGGCATTGTAATTTACCCGAGACTAGTCGTCAAGTTCCCTGGTTGAGACATGTTTAACTTCATTAAGCATAATACGAGCGCACAACATACTCGTTTAAGTCCAATCTAAGTTGTGAGAGAGGACGAGTTTACATGCGAATAAATTATTATCTTGCAGTCGGCAGAGTTGGTGTGAAACCTCGGGAACGCTATAAACTCGATGCACGGAATGTCTCGAATTCGTGTCGCTAGTTTAGATACGTACCTTTTAGTACAATATCGTAACTGTGGCAAGCGGTGGATTTGGTCGGAGTCAATTTTCAATAAAACTTTAGTTACTATCTGTTTCGCAGGGGGCCTAGTTCGTTTAAGATGAATAGTGAGTTTATACATAGTAAGTAAAGAAACCTGTCTCAACCAAGGGAAACTTTAAGCATTAAAACATATTTACCCCATCTATATTGAGTATGTAGGTATTCGCGAACCCTTTTAAGATTTGTCCTTGAAGAATATAAATTATGTAACACGTGAATATCTTATTAGGAATGTCATAGAGTTATCAGCCGCAGTACAATCGTCGACTAATACTCAGCGATGTTAGTCTGTGTGCTAACAGCTTTATACACTAACCCCGATTTCATAATAGCCAATTCAAACTGCGTTATCTTATCTGTTTGAGAGCAGGCCCCTATATTGTCTGTAGGACACTTCATACGGGCACAGATTCAGGCAAGGATTTACTGCATAGGAAGCCTATGCGTTAGACTATATCCAACAGACGTACTTTTACCACAAATTGTCCCAAGAGGTAGGTGTTTGTCATCCAACACTGTACTAATCAACATTTCGTGGTTTATCTGGCAACTGTGACAACTATAATTAAATCTAGCTTAGCCGATTACGATTTATTAGCAGATTAGAAATAAAATTATGTTATGCCAGATATCTACGACAAGGAAAACTCATTAATTTGTATATTTGGTATTCTTACAAAAACTTGTACAAAAAATCCTGTCCCGCTCTGAATTTGGACAAGTTCCCTAATAGCGTAATAACTGTATGAACTCATAATATACGCCGGCAATACGTTCTGAAAATTAATGAAAATGCGAATAAGAGAGCAATATCAGCATGGCACATACGCGTACCCGTTGTGCACAAAGTTTGTCCGCCACTGAATAATGTACTCGCTAATGGCCAGATCGCAAATAAACTCCAAATTATTGCACTCAAACTTCCTCCACGTTAGAACTATGAAACACGACTACGGTCAACAACTAACACTTTTTAAACTACTTATAGTAATAAGGCTTTATGGTCACTAATTATTAGTCAGTTACATTCGATAAACTCAAGGTCTACGCGAATAATGGCGCTCGTAGCAAACCGCTACGCCGTAGCACACATGAAGGTAAAATAAAGACTGTCTTGTGGAATTAATTATTAATGAAATATTATGCTTATAATAAATATTGTAAAATATTATACAGAGTCATATATATTTTCTCGAACTAGAAGCAAGTTAGTTCAGCGATTGTTACGGCCCGCTGCGTAGACCATCTACGAAATAGTATTTTCTGTAAGCGGAGTAAAATTGGAACATGTTTTTTTTTTAAATGTTGTCTCTGAGAAAATATTTTTATGTTGAAAGCCTTCGTATAAGGTTGCATTTTGAAGAAGCTGTCTACTTCATCTCAGTATTCGCTGGCTCTGCTAAAAGTAAGATGTTTGCCTGCTCGTTACGATGCTACGAAAGCTTATAAATATGGTTAAAAATCGCCTGCAACCTAAAGTATCTTCATTAGATTTAGTGTAAAGTATATTTTAAATTTATTGTACCTACTCTCATATTATTATTAAGTGTTTGAAAATAAACCCATGTATTTAAAATCCAATTATGCTTCAAATATATACCCAACAGAATAGAATAGAATAGAGAATAGATATCCAACAGTTTTAATTGCAAGTAACATGACGTAAGTATTTGATTAATATTTGTTGGCAACTAGTTATCATGAAAAATGACTAGCGCGATACGGAAGGTTATTAAAAGCTAGATACTGCGAGTATTTTGGGTTATTTGTTATTTGACCAGTATCTGCTAAACACTGATGTTTATGCGTAAGATGCGATCTACGTGTAGTGTGGGGGCAGTGGTCCAATATTATCGAGTAATACCTTCAATTCATATTGTTCCACCGAACTCGATTTACATAAACTGTGTTCCCAGGAGCACGTGCCGCTAAAACTGCACTGATTGCCGTGTACTGGCAAGCGATTAAACTTTTATTTGAACGTCAATTGAACAGATATGTTTTACACTTTCGATAGTATCTTCTTCCATTTTAAACTAGCCGATTTTATGGAGCGACTTAAGTTTTAGAGGAAAACTTGCAATCGGTTTCGGAATCGTAGAGCGCATTTACACCAGATTTTATGTAATCCTTTTTATCTATAAATGTGTTTATGTTATTATGAAAGTAAACTAAGCAATATACTCACGGTATTCGCATTTAAATTTTAGGTCAAATGAATCGTTATTGATTAGGCAAAACTTTAGAGCTTTTGCCAATGGGATTTCGTGAAACCTCAATGAAAATGTCACACACGAGAGGGCACGATATACATATTAACGTAATATCTGCATTCAGCTGTAAGGTATACTAATGTGGTTTACAGGCAGCTTTTAATCATATATGTTGATGCAATATTAACATTAATTTGCCTCTGTCAAGCTTGATAATTATAGAACGAAATTTTCGGCAACTGATACTTGTATTATGTAGTCAGTACTGCACTCCACATCATCACACAAAGTTTTCTTGTCGCGGCAGGTACCACTATAGTTATATGGTTTTTTAGCGCGTTTTAATAAAAAAATATAATTGGGACAGACGTAATCACCAGAAAAAAATTACTGAAAACTTATATTTCAAAGACTTTAGAATTATGAAACAATTAATTTTAAGACTAGCTTTCAAACAGACACACTTTCCCATTTATAATATCTGTATGGATGAGCGCACTGTTTAATAATTTATGAATTTACTTTTCGTAATTTATATTTGTTGGTTTCCAAACTTAAAAATGTTGTAGACGTCGGGACGAGCGTCAGTATAGAAATCTCCGCCGGTGGTCGTGGGTAATGGCCCAAGTTCGGCTAAGCCCCGGGAAGCCCCCGGACGTGTGAGGAATGCTCCCCGGCTCCGCCTTATTACATACGTGATTCTTATTTATATTATATTTGAAGGCGAGAAAACGCGTTTCCGATATCGCCAGTCGGATTAACGCATTGCCGCCTTTTAGTGCTCTTAGTACTCAACAACTTTGTAAGAACCTTCCAGAGTAACGCGAACATTGTCGGGAAACACTTTTACGGTTATAAGTTTGTTTTATAATGTATTTGATGGCTCTAAAATGTTATAACAACACTAAGTACCAGATTTACGATGTGTATCGTAAAAATAATATATTTTAGTTGCATCAAACGCACATAAACTTAGAGTAGCTAGTAGCTACGTACATTTAGAATGGAGGAGCAGTATCGTTTTATTTACTTTAAAATATTACCTTTTTATATTTCCTCTTACATTTTATCCCCATTCATGGAGCACAAATCGATATAAAACATCCGGTAACAATATATCAAGTGTGAGAGGGACCTTTATAAAGTATTTTCGGTAGTGTCCTGCGGGCATGTTGGAGTTGTAAGAAAATCCGGGCGTCCCTGAGGGCCGGATGCACTGTTTCCGTCCGACCCGATGGTGACAACTGCTCTGATTCTATATTTCTTTCTCCACCAGTTACATTTCGGAATAGAATAGGACTACCATATGGTGAAGTTAAAAACTTAAGTAGGTAGCTTTTAGCTACAATCTACAATTTTTTTTTCAAGTAATGTTATCTATAAATAGAAAATTGGCTTTTTTCGAGATACTTAAACTTTTTAAACCTTTGCTTTATTTTTACACCATTGGTAGAAAAGACACGTATACGTATTTTATGTACCTAATTGTTCAGAATGATCAAAATAATAAGGACAAATTGCCCTTGCAGATCCCTCGGTATCAATGGAGCGTATGTCAATGGTTAACAAAGTTTGACCGTCATCCCTGGGATATCGGCCGCCATTGTCACAGAACGCCGTGCCACTGTGAGCCGCTCAAAGGATTAATTACATCCTTACACTGATCGCTTTTTATCATGGCGTAATAAACAATGAAAATTAAATAGGTTCGACGAACAACTTTTTTACGTTCTCGTTGAACGGTATATATTTTAGATTTTCCTGATGTAATCAATATTAGTTGTTTTTTATGAAAAGTTTTTAAGATAAGGGAGTCCTGAAAACTGCTGCGTCGATAGTAATACACTTTTCTTACCAAATCCTGCGGTAGCCGGAAACAAGTACGTACCTGGAAAATAAAATAACTTTGTTAATACGTTTATCTTTATAAAGAGCCACAATTTACACTAATTTGTAATTAAGGCGGATTTCCATAGAGAAACGAATTTCGCGTTAATATATCAAAATTATAATTATAAATTGCGCTACCCTATTCATTTTCATATCCATACATCATAATATTGCTCGCGTTTATACCAATTAAAGCAGACGAAGATACATGTGGTTAGAAAAGTATAAAAAACAACATAAATATAATTTAAGCTGCGTAATATCTGTCTAAATTATAACGGAGAGCAATTACTCAAAATTAATGGTGAAATTAATACTTTGACCGTTGTGTTAATTAAGAGCTTTATATTTACTGGTGAATTTGTAACGCTGATGTTTTAATTACATTTGTATAGCTAGTAGTATGAAATCCAGTGTTCATTGACACGCAAAACACGATACTTTTTACAGGAAGCCGAACGTTCTCCTAATGAAACATGTCGACCGCCTAGACGTTATCTGATCACATTTCAACATGAGCACATTGCGACAACATTATGGATTTAATTTATTATGAACGAAGCCAGGTTTAAATCGAAATACGACTTTTCCGTCACGTTATTAAAGAACTTTGAAAGAAAATAAGCATTCTGCAAGCTACGCGGTAACAGAATAACAACAAGTGAAAGCTCTCTCTATTCGGAAATCTGTTCATCGACTCGCTTCACAGTTGATATTATTTTCCGTCTCGGAATATCTTTAAAAGAGACTGCCCGTTAATAGGTACACGGTGTGAATGCGTAAAAAGTTGCCTTTTGCATTACCGCGGCGTTTCACACGAACCGAAATATTCCGAGCGTGTATTACAATTTACATAAACTCCAACGTCATTCGAGATGTATTAAGGAGAATGACATTTTATGCTTTGATATGCGGTGGCGATGCAACGGAGTAGTGTGTACTGAATAAAGCAGAATGGCGTGGAATATACCTCTATTCTGGTTTTGTGTGTGATACTTATTACGTGTGACGGTGCTTTAGGTTTCTTGTTATATCAATAAGCTATGTTTTGAACAATATTGTACTTTAAAATTATGAGAAAAGTTCTTGAATTAGTATTAATTAATAAAGCAAGAAATGTTGGCATACCGACGAATCAATGTGGCGTCTGAATATCTGCGCAGGAATTATTCGAGGAAACTTTTTGAAATGTTATCTTTCCTCAAGTACTTATGCTAGAAGTTTAACATTAAAATATTAGAATAATCTTCAAATTATGAGATTTTAAAAACAATATTAAGAGGAACAGCTGCTCTTAATATGTTTTTGCTAAATATAATAGAAATTCAGTTTATTGAGTAGAATCGATCGTGCATGACTGACATCAAACAAACCGCAGTCTTTTGAGTCCGGTAATGCGATAGTTTCTTTGACATGATAACGACCCGCCTTCCCAGCTCATATCAACCGAATACATTATATTCTATTGACGTTCACCCTCATGATACTGTTCAGGCAACCAAGAAATATTGGTTATAATAAAGCTGCTATATCCTAGAAAAACAGTCAAAGTACCTGTGTACGAAAAAAGATCAACAATTGAGCTTCAGAGGTCAGTAAATAAAATGTGAAAATAAAATTAAAACAAAATGTAATCCGAGTGAACTCGGCCGCTGGCTGCAAACCGAGCCTAAGCTTTGCGAGAGATAAAAAACTTTTAATTGGAATTTTTTGTAGATTAAAACAATTATTACAGAGGAGTTTGTCAAAAAGTAACGTTGAAGAAAAATATGTTAAATTAGATACATTCCTCTTCTGTAAGTTTTAACAATCAATGTTTTATTTGAAATTGTTTACAAGACGACCGGAGCATGGTTAGTGATGATTAAAACTCTTGCAGTTAACTTAATATTTGAGCGAAGACGACACTTTTCATTCCCTGTTTTTCAGTCGATTATCGATATCAATGAGCTTTTGAGCGACGGATTAAATTATATTTGAATATCGATTAGGGATTTAAACTATGCGCGCAATCCTGTCGCTGGAGGATCGCTATTGTCTTTCAGAATTGGCGAATTCTGCCAACAATGAGCACTTTGTCGTGGCGCAGCCGTGCGTACATCGCTACGATTCAGCGTACATTTTGTTGAGCGCGTTGCGTCACTGTCAAAGCATTTTCATGTGCTAATATTTTTAAATTGCTATACAATGTTGAAGCTTTTATCTACATCACATTCCAGTACATTTTAGATAAGTCAAATGTTAGTACGAATGAGGTGAAATTGTCTTCTGTGTCGTATCCTTTGAGGATAATTCTATAATTCGTGGGTTTACCAGGAAGCACGGAACACAGTGTGCAGATCTTGGATTACTGGGAAGCAATCTCAATTATAATGTTGATTCAAAGCCGACACTTCGCAGTAGCGGGAATGAAACTCGCTCGATAAAATGCTTGAATGTTTGACTTGATGTACGATGTTAATTTAATGCGAACAAAGTAATTTAAAAAAGAGACGACGCGGTAAAATCTAATTTACAGCGAGCGAATCCTTAATCCTTAACCAAACATCGGGGAGGGGGAAACTGACGCATTAGCCGCGTCAGTCATCAGCAGAATGAATCATTACTTGAAGAGTGCGCCAGTGGCTCGTGTCAAAGAGCCTGTAGCTCAAAGGTCCTCGTGCCCCCCTCGCACCGCGGCACCGCGAATGCCGCGCGCCCCGCTCACGCCCGCAAGGAAGGGCTGATTGAAGGGCCACTCTAAAACCTCGACCACCCGCTCGTTCGCTCGCATTCAAGGGTCGAATCCGGATTATAGGGCGCCAAAGTCTGCACCTTCATCAGATATGTATAAATTTGTTTGCAGATCGGCAATTGAGGCGCCGAAAATTGTAGACTGTCTGTAATTTCGCTCCATTCAATGTATAAAATAAAACGGCTGTATGAAATTAAACTACCTTATCATAAGGCCGTAGTGAGGGTGCTTGGAGTAATGTGCTGACGTGATTGAAACGTCGACGATCTTTTATTAGATCTTTTTGGAAAAGCGCAATACTAATTGAAATGACATGCCATAATGCTAGGCAGCCGGCATTGAGGAGTCAAGGAGGGCGTGGTGGGCTTTTCCCTGTCGCGTGGTGTGTCGGCACACATCGATAGCTCAAGGCGAAGTTGCCGTGTAAGTTATTATAAGAGAGGTGCGCCGAGGGAAATGAATGTCGAGTAGGGCGACCCGTTGTCATTCATATTAGCTGCGACGGCTTAAATTTGTAATCGCACTGCGCCAATTCATGGTTGTTGCGCGCCATAACTGTGATGAAAATAGGAAAAGTAAGCGCTGCCAGTAAAAAGTAAATACCAACGTTGACAAAATTGAGCTGGAAGTGAGAAGAAAGCGATGTGCTATACTGTGGCTCGTTACTACAGAATAAAATTGGTATCCATTATGTTCGTTTTGATAGGACAATGCCATTTCTGAAGGGATTATGTCGGTCGGGTACAGACACTGAAGCTCGTGATTTCGTTTTTCAGTAGCGAGACTTAAAACGCTGTCAACTTTAATCGTGTATGACGTTAATTACAGACTATTACTTTTGTAGTTCTATCTTAAATTTTAAAACATTGTAAAACTAATTTTTAAAGATTTATAAAAAAGTTTCAAGTGCCTTTTTGGTCTAATTTAATAAATAAATAGTAGACTTTTATTGCAAAGTTCTAATGCTCATCTCTTGGTATTTTTAATGTCATCCAATAGTGCTGCAACCGCCTAGGATACGCGTACCAAACCTTCCGAGAAAGTGCAGAAAAAACCAGCCAAGTGCGAGTCGGACTTGCGCACGATGGGTTCAGTACTATTATAGGCAAAAAAGTATATTGTTGTATGAAATTCCCTCTTCAAAAAGGTTTTTTTTTGTTTTTAGTATTCGCTGTCATGTGACAAAACAGAAATACATCATTTGTGAAAGTTTCAATTGTATAGCTATCGTGGTTCTTGACATCCAGCCTGGTGACAGATAGAAAGACGGACAGATAGCAAAGTTTTACCCTTCGGGTACGGAACCCAAAAAACGTCATGGCAAAAGATGACAAAGATATGGTATGTTTTTGAGCTCTTTAAATCGCAGAGCATAAAGCTCAGCGGCGGAAGGACAGGCGCGCCTTAATAACACTCACGGATGACGAAGTCCGTCGTAACACAAAATGATTACACACATAAAGAACCTTATCTCTTTACATTCTACACTGGCATAAACTGGTTACAGTCGGGAGTAACCGTTCCGCAACCGCTCGAATGTTTACGCGAGTTTTACGCACCAATCTCGCCACCGACGTTCCCGCTAGAAATTGAAAACGGAATTATGATGAAATAAAAATGGCACACAAAATGTTCCCGTAACGTGGTCGGGCTGCCGACGTGGGGGCGCGGCACTGCAGTCAGCTGCTGACTAGACAGCAGGAAATGTACCATGTACTGGCGGATATCAGCAAATGCGTTCGAATTTTAAGTGAGCCGACGAAAATTGATTCTGCTCAATTTTACGTAAACATGACGAGTGGATGCATTGATTGAACTAAATCCGGATTGCATTCGCACCCCGTCCGCACGACGTAACCCCGGGCTACGAGCCCCGCGCTCCCAAATACAGATAGTCTACGAGCCAATCCGGTGACAGTAGGCCTAGCTCAAATCAAATGATGTTAACGTTTTGCAAATAACACTGGTTTAACTTTAAGGCAAAAATTAAAGAAATACAGATGCTTCTCCCAAAAAAACTGAGAAACTAGGATAGTCGTAACTACTCTTTGTTTAATTAAAAACACATCGTTTCCTCCTTATTACATATTTATGGATTTGTTGCAACAAAATGTCACAGGAAGTGTTTAATTATACTACATGCTTGACTTTCAATATGCACCGCAGTACCTGCGCGCGGAATGCGGTGGAAATATTCTGAATATCTGCGTAGCCTCAACGACCCCGAATCACGGGAAAGCATAACTTGTACATTGCGAAATATGTATCTATTTGTACGAACAGCAAACAGACGAATAACATTCCCTACATGCGAAAAGTAACATTTCAGGAAGCGAGTGCTTTATAAAAAACCTATTAACGTGAGCACAATAATTTAACACAACGTGCTCACAATGTTTGAATATGTCAGCTCAACAAAATAAGTTATACCGTTAAACGCATGAAAATGTAACAAGAACCTACTTAAACCGTACGTTTATTTGCGCTTAAGCGAACCGGGAAACGAGTAAAACCTAAATTAATATAGTCGACTGTGACCTTTCAACGCGACGCGATAAAAGACGATGATGTTTCATGAAACAAATTGCATGTAAAGCTCCGATATAAATGCGTTTTTAATTATCACGGAGCGGATGAAAATGAATGTAATTTGATCTGCAAACGGAGCATTTTAGCCTTTATGTGAGCTCTCTGTATTTAAATAGAACAATTAAAAGCGGTCAAGCGTTCTACGTAAACATTTTTACGTCCGCCTGTTCGCTGTTGTTAGGGCGGTAGTGAATTTGCATTTTGCACCGCGTCGCGTCCGCTTGCATCTGATTCAGCACTTCATTGCAACCTGGCAATTAGCAAGGAATCAGTCGTCTGGCTTTATTGATGTACGACCTATTTTAATTAACGTTGTTTTTTAAACACCATTTGGTTTGAGATAATAGTCATTTAGGAGCGCGTGAATATGCTAATGAATCATTTTGTAATGGGCGTTTACACGGGTGCTTTTCAGATTGTGTTTTTTTAAATAAAATGGTTTATTTGGTTGGAAAACTGAGAACCTGTGATGAGAAATAGTTAACGTATGTACAAACCTATTAGACGAAAAGTTATCTGAATGTCCATGATAAAAGTTTCGCTAGTTTCAATTCCCGTGCGGTCAGCAAAAAATTACCTCGGTCCGCTGTGTATGTAACGTGCTCGTCTTTTTGTGGACCGACAGCTTCTACCTGACTACAGGCTGCGAACTACTTCTCTCTTCAAATACTTGTATTTTTTTTGCATCAAAAACATTGGATTTACGGGCGACTTTGTTATTGGAGTTTATTTGTCGTACTGCCAAAAACTATTGGTACTTATTGACGACTTTGTACGAAACTAAGTCTTAGTACGTACGTAAATCACGAGCCTTTTAGAAATGGATCCGTTACACAAAGAGTACGAAGAAGAGATTGCTTTCTGTACTTGAAGAGAGAGGTAAAAACTATCAAACGAAACAAATGTCCGAGTCCGAGTAACCCAACGTGTTTCATTGAACACTAATTTAGCTTGTTAGAGAAAGGTCGCGAGACACGTGAATTCTATTACCAAACCACTTATCCCTATAAAACGTCACGTTTGCGTTAACGTTAAACTCAATTGCGCTAAAGTGAGGTGCACTCGCTTGCCAACGTGAATGTGTAGTAGGGGCAGGGGCTAAAATATTGAACTAGCTCAGTCCGTAGGTAAACATTTTTGATTGAGCCGGTACCAGCAACATTTTCTTCGGAATCGTTGAAAGAACTCGTCCGCATTTGCATTTACCTTTGCTACGAAAAATAAAGTTCGAATCGATTATATATTTTTGGAGGGGCCTATATATATGAGTACCGCCCTATGACACAGGGATCGCTGTATGTGTTTTTAGAGACATGTTTTATTGCGTTTGTCTGAAGGGGAAGGAGGTAAACCGTTTAAGGAATTGATGTGATTATTCATCAAAACGGTAATAGAAGAATTAGAGTGCTTCTTCTATTGTATGTTAAGGACTACCAATTGAAATTTTATTTATTATACCGGCTCATTGTATTTATATTTTTTGGACAAGACAGTTCTACAATCTAGATTAGACTCGCGTGTTTTGTCGCGTTTTAATTAAAGTTTACTTTTTGATTTTGATTTCAAACGGAGAAAATTATTTTGACTTAGCCAACTTTGTTACTCCAAAATGAAACATACTTGGTAATAGTGTTTCGTTTGTATTAAGTTTAATTTGTATATTAAAATCATAAATTCATTATTAAAATAATAAGAGTCCTACTGTGTTTATCTTAGAGACACGTATCAAATTACAAACTGTATGATGTACGCTGAAATCTAATAAATTGTTCTTAAAACATGTTATTGTACAATTAAGTACATCTGCAATGCTTTAACTTTAAATACACATAGTGTTAACAGGCAATTCCAAGCAACAACAAAATCACCCTTGTATAAATTACAATACGGAGCTAATTTTCATAATTGAAAGGAAAACGGTTTCCATTAGTTATTTAGAAATGGCGGTCCGTGATTTTGTACAACTTTAATAATAATTGTTAGCTGCGGTCGACACTACAAATTGACAACCGTACTGAATAAAACAGTAGTTCGCATTCCATTAAAATTGATACCCTTCAAATTACATTGTATTCAATTTGTTAAAAACTTTATGTTCATTTAAACGACGTACATCTGTTTAAGATAATTCGCGAACGCCGACAAAATTCAGTATCAAAGCGGCAATTAAATAGAACATTAAAAGTGAAACGGAACCTCCACCTTTAATTACGGCGGCTGCTTTCTTTCCTTATCGCAATTTTATTACAATGACAATACGCAGGAGCACGCCTATTAAATTATTTGTGCGCGTCTCTCCGAACGAAGCCGTGCAGCGGCGGTAAGCCAAAATTACTTATTGTACAAAAAACATTGTCGGTAAATGGTGTCAAATCATCCTTGTTTACCGGAGCGGGCCGGGCCGGGTGCCGCATAAATCATAATATTCGTAACGAGTGTAAGACGCTGCAAGGGTACTGACGGCTTGCCAACGTTTCCTCTATAATTCAAATGCGGCCTCCTTCGTTCTCAGCGGAAAAGTTGAGCTTTCCGCACATTTTAAAATGTGGCGGATACATCACGTATGTGTAGCGTGCTGTCCTCATACAGCCCAACATTAACATCGCTTCCTAAATAATATTTTGAGCTTTGAATTTTTATCTGGACGTTTTTAACAGTATACTCCTACATATTTATGTTTATTGTGAAATATTCCCCGAGAACAATACTTTTACCGCTACTGGGAGTAATTATGGTAAACACAGGATTGCTCATTCAAAGCATGAAAGTTACCTCCCATTCATAATGTTATCTAGTTAAATATCCTACAACTTTACAAGCCCCGTAGCAATAAAATACTTAGTTGTGAAAATAACTGTGAATATTTTCCGGAGCACGAGCCGCTACATTTTTGGGCTCAAGGTACAAAACGTAGCACAGTCGGATTATGAATAATAGCGGAGTATGAGCCCACTCGGCACATGATATACAGTACTTTTATGTACACCTATATTGTCCTTGGTTACACGTATCTAAAATTCATGCTCTAAATACAGAGCCGCGCGGTTCAGTACACACTTGCTGGTCTTTTATTGCCAACCACACGAAAGCAATCTTGAATACGGCGTGTACTACCACTTTTTATACTTTTTGACTTCTTATCCCCAAAATTGTACATAAAAATATATATGCTAGCCTTTGAAAAGATTTTCTTTTCAACTTTCCTTTATATTTTTGTGCATTAAGTAACTCATATTTTCATTAAAAGAGTCGCACTTTTTGATAAATTTACATTGGTTTCAAATGTGATTTAATATTGTAACTCATAATAACCCCTCCGAGAGCTGACGCGTAAAATGAGTTGAAAACTTTCCCGAAACAGTGTGATAAGCCTAATCAGAAGACAGAGCTGCTAATTCATTAATGGCTCAGTTTAACGAATAAGTGTTCTAGCGGAAATAAGATCGTTCGGAACAGACGCGAGACGTTTTAAAACAATGCGCATCATTCAAATATCCCATTAAATCGTGCGATTTAGCTCCGAGAGCGGGTTCGGGTAAATTAAGCAAATTAAGAGCTCGCTCCTGAGACAGTAATTACTGCGCGTCTGTACTTGGCCACCGACCAAGTACCCTGCCTACTTATACTACATTTATGATACTCGATTTATGAATGATTTCATTTTTCGAACATAACTTGATTGGTTCAAACCCCGTGAGCTCGCTATGGATTATGAATGTTTTCGTGTGCGAGCTGCAGAGACGCTCAACTATTTCTGTATCGACTGCGGCTAAGATTTTAAATGAGATTATAACCTTTAATAAATAGATTATCCCACGAAGCAGTGAACTGCAACGATCGAAGGTTCTAATGATAAGTTTAGCTTTAAGTACTTGTTACATATTTTCTTTACCCACCTACGGACACGGCAGCGTCTTAATCGATTCCTGCTGTTATTTATAAACTCATATACGTATCGATCATACCCGACAAAACTTTTTCACGGAACATGGAAAATGAATCGTTAGTAAAACAGGCGCTGACTGTAGTAATTTCCTGTGAAAAGACAACCTAATAAGTCGAGATAAGTCTAATTGAAAAGTTTGATAACGTTCTTGAGTATTTCCTGGAAGCTGGAACAGCGCAGCGGGCAAGTTTCCGGCGGTTTTTAGGTGATCACAACGCTTCGAAATGCAGAAAGCTGTTTGAAAATACAGGAAAAACTGTAAAAAATGCCACGTTATCAAATGAAACAGCTGTAGTGCAGGCGCGTGGGCGGGCGGGCGGCGCGCTGAGCCTATCGACTCGCTCGCCCCGCGCGTGCATCACTCACCTCAAGGTCGCCGCCGCCGGCCAGCGCCGCCAGTCGCCCGAGCCCTACTCGCGACCCTGCTGCGCCACCCTCCTTACATTTCGACTACCCACTTTAAAAATTTAAAGTATCCCTCGTCCTTCCGGCACATTTTCCCGGGTGAGGGCGACCGGCGCCCGTGTCGTCCCTGAGAAAACTGACGGACGTCGCCGGTCCTCGTCGGGTTATATAGGCGGCGGCGGGGCGGGGCGTCGGCGCGAGTTGCGCCGTCGATTCGCGAACTCGATAAATAAATTAATTAAAAGTGCAAGTGAGTGATCGCCCGCGTGCAGCCGACCTGCGAACTCGTCTAGAGCTTCCCCTTAATTGGAATTTCAGACCCACCGGATACTTGGACGAGGCACGGATTGTTTTCCAGTCCAGGATTTACGAGCCACTCGTACGGGGTCTCCAAACGTGGCGCTCGAACGAGCTCGGCCGAGATTGAACCTGATTTATATCGTCCTGTTAAACAACCTCATGTCTAACAATGTCTCAATCTCTGCTCACGATCAGAATGTATTGCACGACTTTACTTTAATGAAAATGGAGACTTTAAAGTTCAAAGGTAAAGGTATCAAAAACTATTCAGCTCTTTAACTTACAAACTCATCTGTATAATTTTAGAACAATGTTTCAGAATCTGAAACTAACATTACATCCATTTCTTAAAGTCCTTCGAGAAGGAACCTTAGAAAACCCGTGCTAGGTAAAAGTGACATAACAAACCATTCCTGTACATAAAACAAAAACCAGACACCGCTGTAAGAACTACAAGTAATAGAAAAAGCAAATGGATCTGTGTGGGCAGTAACGGAGTTAATCACTTCGTTACTGCTAGTAGTAACTTGAACCCTTCAGGTTCGAAGAAAAGCTGATTGAGGCCGGTGACGTCATCACGGCAAATACACCGGCGACGATTCGTAGCGGGACAATACTTACGTACGGATAGTGTCGTGCAGGAGTATCAGACTACCGTTGTCTGTTTATAAGTGTGGGTCTCCGGTATTTCTAGGAAATCCTTTTGTATTTTTTTCGGGTGTTTTACGCAGTCTCGGCCAGTGCTTGGAGTTTATAAGTAAAGTCAAACAAGTTGTATATTTACTATGTCTACTCACAAAACGATTTTTATATTATTTAAGATTTTCATTTAATTCAATAATTTAAATCTTTGCTACGTGGTTTGTTTACTATGTGTACCATGCTAACCTAAAAGGAAACGGGAAAAGATTGTAACTAAACCGGATTTTATAGAACAAACTTTGATAAAGAAGAAGAACATCCTGAAACAGCACAGCATAACATAGCACTATACTTCCGAACTACAATAATGTTACACAAGATACCCTAGCAACAACCAAAGCGTACCTACATACAGCTAGGTACATAGCACAACGTTGGTTCTCACATAGTATAAAGGCTAGCACTTTATTCCTCTATTCAGAGAACTAGCCGCTATCTCACAGGATAAAATTAACTCCGCCTTTCTAGAATCATTAAGTTTAATAATGAAAACTGTGATATGGGATACCGTTGAAAATGTTGCGACGAAATGAGGATGGGTAAACGAAAAGTATTATATTTCAATAATCTTTCAAAGTTTTCTTTTTATGAAAAAACTGTAGTTACTAGATTATAACAAGGAAGAATGTAGCTTTATTTAAAAGCTAATTTATTATTTATACATATATAAAATGCTAAACTGACTGACTGATTGACTGAGTATTGATATAGGTACTAATGCAGAGTCCAAACCTCTGGTCCTAGATTCTTGCAGAGTGTATTATTTGTAACTAGCTTTTGCCCGCGACTTCGTCCGCATGGAATAATAGTTCCCTTTCCGTTCTCGGGGGATTTCCGGGATGAAAACTATCCTATGTCCTTTCTCGGGTCCCAGACTACATAATATGTACCAAATTTCATTCAAATCGGTTCAGTGGTTTAAGCGTGAAGGAGAGACAGACAGACAGAGTTCCTTTCGCTTTTATAACATTAGCACGAAGTACGGATGAGTACGGGTTTACATAGGAGATGGAAGTGTCAACATACACACGGGCGAAGCCACGGGCGAAAGCTAGTACGTAAATATAATTTATCGTTTTATAACACTAAGTTAAGATGATTTTGATTAGGTTTTTCTGCTTATAAAGAATCCGGGTCTATTACTTTCGTTTAAATTGTAAGTTTCATGGAGAAAGTATTAATTTTACTTCCACTTTTGAACATGTTAATAACTCATTTACATGTTCAACTTAGTTAACCAGAATCTGATTTTTAAGGGTCATCAACACTTCGCTGTTCTAGCGTCTGACTGTCAAGAAGTCCCTTTTTTATGAAATGTCCAAATACCCTGACTGAGTATTGGGACAGATTGGGTATTTATTTCTAAAGTACCATGAAACTGAGAATAATCTAAACTTCTAAGTCAATGTAATTCATTATTTTTCCGTTGACATATTATTATGAAATTAGCCAATAAGCTGCGTCTTATAACACTGTAAAGAAAACGAATATCCTTAAGTTTTGAAAAATCAAGATATCGGAAAGGTAAATATATGAAAACGTTGACAATAAAAGTGAGAAAGTAAAATATCATCAATTCATCATGTAGGGAAAACCTGCCCAGTTATTAACTGAAATATATACACTAGCTGTCCCCCCAGTTTCACCTGCGCAGCGTTATTTTAGGTTTTTGTTTACGGCTCCGCTATCGTAGGTCATAGCGTGATGTTATCCATTACTAATATTATAAATGGGAAAGTGTGTCTGTCTGTCTGTCTGTTTGTCTTTCTTTCACGGCAAAACGGAGCGACGGATTGACGTGATTTTTTAAGTGGAGATAGTTGAAGGGATGGAGAGTAACATAGGCTACTTTTTGTCTCTTTCTAACGCGAGCGAAGCCGCGGGCAGAAACTAGTTACTAATAATAGGCTAATAACTTATTAGCCTATGCCTTATTCTGATAAATAATCTATATTTCTGTAAAGTATTATCAAAATTTCATACACACACACATACATACCAACAAACGTTCACATTTATAATATTAGTTAGATTATTTGTTACAGTGTGGCAGTAAGGACGTATCACTACATAGTATAAAACAAAGTCGCTATCCTCTGTCTGCCATATGTATGCTTAGATCTTTAAAACTACGCAACGGATTATGATGCGGTTTTTAATAGATAGAGTGATTCTTAAGGAAGGTTTATATGTATAATACATGCTTATCATAGTAGAGAAAAGGCGGAATTTTTAAAGATTTGTAACACCCGTGCGAAGCTGGTGCGGGTCGCTAGTAATATTATAATACGTTACGCAATCTCCTAATCTCTCAACGAATATCAGATAAGAGAGGTGACAGTTCAAATATGATACATCTGGATCTGGATATCTAAGTATGAATCAACATTTGAAATACCTGGGAATATTCCGTCGCAATTTCAAGGATTTTTCCTCAAAACCCTATTTACAGTCTAATCAGTAAAAACCTACATGTTTTCGGATCATAATAGAAAATCTATTCGCTGGTATGATAGGTATAATAAAATTGAAGATTTAGTGCTAATGTACGGATCTACAAGACTTACTGGGTAATTATTTTTGTATGTATATCATTATATAATATAGATTAAATAATATCAAGCTACGGTATGTGCCGTAGCTTGATATTATCTAATCTAGTAGCGAAGGCAAATTAAACTGCGTTGTACAACTAATTTCATAATATATGTGGTTAAAACTAAGAAAACCTGAGTAAGTATCTAAAATAATGTATAATTCCGTATTAGAATATCTGTGATTCCCGGTTTTGTCACTATTTTATGAAAGTTTGATGAACCTTGATAACGTGTCTCGTAATAAATGTATCTAAAATTTTTTTTTTTTTTTTTATCTAAAATTTTAATTGGAGTTTTTATCACAATGGATACGCCAACTCCATCATGCCTTATGCAAACTACTTTCACTTAAAATTACTAATTATACTTAACTGAAAGGAGAGTCTTAATCGCTATGGTACACCAACTCGCAAAACTTCCTTGCCAAGTCCGACTTTGGTTGTGCTAAAATAGTCTGGGTGAGACCAACCTCTGATATATTTAAGTTAAACTCATTGATTAAGATTCTCCTTTCTACTTGGTTCTTGACACAATCCATCAGCAAATGTTGTACATCCTCGAGTACATTGCATGTGTTGCAATTCGGAGAACTTACTTTCTTCATGAGAAATGCAAACTTTGCTGATGGATAGTGTCCAGACCGTAATCTTACAGCTAACTTAACATAACTCCTACTTAACCTGCTACTGTCAAACCAGGGCATTTGAGGAAGCTCATTTTGCACTGTTTTGTACCATATACCTTTGTCTACTGACTTACTATTAAAATGTTGTTTTCAATTGTTAAATTTTTTTATTTTAAATTTCGACACGTATTCTATGTAATCAGGTACAAAGCTCAGTTCGACTCCTTCCTTCGCTGCCAGTTTAGATGAACAATCAGCTTCCTCATTTCCCCTTAGACCAACATGAGCTGGGACCCATTGCAATTTCAACTCTAAGCCATTTACAATAAACTTATAAATATATTTTAAAATTTCGTAAGCTGTCGATGTGCCTCTGAAGCCTGAGGCGCATCGAGCTACGTGATGCAATGCGCTTTTGCTATCCGTAAATATAACGACCTTATCAAAATTTTTTTCCATTGCATAGGACAAGGCTTGCAAAATTGCAATGAGTTCCAGCGTCATGACAGAAACATCTGACCTTATATTAAAACCTGCTCGATGGTTACTACTTGGGTCGTAAAACGCTGCACCTAATCCATGAGAGCTCTTCGATCCGTCCGAATACAATTTATGCCATCCAGTATAATTTAGATTCAATTCACTCACAACTTCATTAACTAAAGCATTAGGCTCGTATCTTGATTTAGCTAGTGATATACATTCCAAGTTTATAACTAAACATTTATGAAAATCAATAGCTGATAACCAAATATCGAAAGTAAACATTGTAAGAATATCCACAGAAACACCTTCAATCTGATTTACATCCTCGATTGTTTGCGTGAGTAACGGTTTTTTTTTATTCACCCAGTAACTAATGTGCGTAAGAGCCCTCATTTCAGAGATTAAATTAGTAGTACTATTGTTTGACCAGGCACTGATTTTTAATAAATACTTATAGGCTAGATATTGTCTTCTAATAAATAAAGGGGCTATGTGTAACTCACTTTCCATGACGTGGATTGGAGTGCTTTTGATAAATCCGCCTACTATCCTCAGGGCTTGATTCTGAATTTTATCAAGTTTGCATTGCAAATATGAGTTTTAGCACTACTATCATTAGTGTCCGACCGAAGCTTCGGCTTCGGCTTCGGCTTCGGCCACCTTCGGCCAAAAAAACTATCTTCGGCGAAACCTTCGGCTTCGGCCCAAAACCCGGCCGAAGCCGAAGGTTTAGCCGAAGGTCCGAACAACCGTCGAGATTGAACGAACTGTTACGAAAGACGGAGTGAGAGAGCGACGGACCGGTCGTATTTACAAACTAACCTAAATTTAAGTTAAATGCATCTTTCTCTCTCCATTTCTTAAAGAAAAGGGAAAAAAATATATAAAAAATCTCCTAATTTGAGCCATGGACGTATATTATACGTCCATGATTTAAGCCCTAAAAATCTGGCTCATATTCAATTTACTTTGCAATCGATAAATAGTTAGACAATTGAGCTGTTTACTTAGTGACATAAGGTGTTTTGCCACACAAAAATCGATGGGCGAATATCGTTTTGACAACTCATAAAAAGTACGTCAATTGATGGTAAAATACCGTATTGTAGCTTGTAGACAATGGTGCCGATTCTCTTGTTCACAAACTAACGTAAATTTAAGTTAAGTGAATCTTTCTCTTTCCATTTAATTAAGAAAAGGACAGAAGATAAAATATTAGTTAAGTCCTGTCAAATTTAGACACTTCATAGATAATTTAGACGCGATTTTAAAACATGGCGTCACGTCCATTTTCTTTAGGGGCCGTTTAATTAGACAGGATTAAACTAAAATGTGTCTTCTGTTCTTTTCTTTTAGAAATGGAAAAAGAAAGATGCATTTAACTTAAATTTAGTTAAGTTTGTGAATAAGAGAATCAGCACCACTATTGAACAAAATTAATTACAGAGGGATTACAAACCTTCGGCTTCGGCTTCGGCTTCGGCCGAAGGTTGTGGCGATTGCCGATTAATCGGCTTCGGCTTCGGCTTCGGCCAAAAATAGACCTTCGGTCGAACACTAACTATCATATAAAACCGACCCATAATCAATACGGCTTCTAACGAGGGACATGTATAACCTTCGCAAATGTATCATGTGCACTCCCCTAAAATAAACATGAATAAAAAAATATTCGTGAACCAAAATTACTCACAACCAAATTGTATAGTAAGCGTCGCTTTGAACGCGGTGCGTAATTTCGACTCTATCGCTATGAGCCCGGATAGCTCAGTCGGTAGAGCATTGGACTTTTAATCCAAGGGTCCAGGGTTCAAGTCCCTGTTCGGGCGGCTATCTTTTTGCAACTTATTGTGTGAATTTATTGTTGAATTTATGAATTATTTTTACTTTTCTTCGCGTATGCTCGCTTTTAATGAAATAAAAAAGTAAAGACTGTCGAAAACAAAAAAACATTGTTAAACACTACGTTAGCGTTTTTGTTATTTTTGTTTGCTCTGTAAGTGATAACAAGAATGAAGAACGAGAAGGTGGTACTAAAAATATTATCTTGTGATATAACGTATAATTTCGACAGACCTCGACAAGCCCCTGTGGCCTAATGGATAAGGCATCGGCCTCCTAAGCCGGGGATTGTGGGTTCGAGTCCCACCAGGGGTACAATTTCTTTTTAATTTTTATATTTTACTTTCATTTTACCTAACTTTTAGCACTATTTTTTAAGTTGTAGTTATATATTATGATATTAATAAACGACATTTCTTTTTGTATATTTTCTGATATCATATTCTTAATTTATTCCCGCCAGATGGGGTGAGCGTGCTGAGATGCACTATAAGTTTCATACATAATAGGTTTATACGTATATCTAAATACAGGTGGGTGAAAATTCACGCTTTATTAAATTTTACGAGGTTCTCCTGTCCAGTCGGGGTTCAGAAAATGTTGCTGGGTAGATACTTTTAAAGAAATTTTACATTCGTGTACTGCAAGCATTATAAAATTGGATAGTGTTGTCGTTGCCAGCTGAACTTGCATTTTACTAGTCACCAACCACAAATTGTATCAAGTCTAGGAGAAAAGGTTTCGACTGTAAACACGGTGTACCCTCGTTTGTTTGATGTGCAAGTTACAAGATAAGCATAATTTTAATAAGATGATTTACAGATTCCACGTCAGTTTACTACATTCAATATACGCATAATAAGCTCTTTATTACGTCGTACAGTCGCAATAAAGAGCAATAGAAATTGTGAAATGCCTCCAATATTGAAATGTCGACCTACTTCGCGTGGCCACGGGGTACCGGAGGGGCGCGGCCGGTGGCGCGGGGCTCGGGGGCCGAGGACGAAGGGGGGCGGGCCACTGGCTACGTCACTACAATTAATAATGGCTCGTCATACTCATCTATTTTATCGGTGAGAAAATAACAGTTTTCCATAAAAGTTATGGGAAATGTGCAATGTTATTTAGGTATGCGTGCGGGTGCGTATGTTTGATGTTGCGGAACAAAGGTAACTTGCGCGTTATTAGATGTAATTTTTTTACACACAAGTTGCTAACCACTAACTAATAAAGTGGTTGCTAACCACATTATCAATACTAAATTTGAAAAAGATCACCTATTTTATTTATAGAATTCAAGTTCTTTTTTCATCCGCTATAATTAATCTTAATTTCACGACCTTTTACAGGATTGATATTACGTTAATACAAACTGTATGCAACCGCAAGTCTGACAGTATGAGGTGGTATGAGGTATGAGTTCCTTGGACATGCAACGATCGACTATTATTTCGTGACATTTTGCATGCTCATCATCGTGGCATGAGCTCAAGTTTATAGTAGCTCAACTTGCAGAGTTACGATAACTTGTTTTCATGCAAGTCATAATACTTCATTGCTATTTTCGGTTAGATTTATGTTCACTAGTACAAATTTATAAAAAGTAGCTTATATCTAAGTACTCAGGCTTATTTCAGCACTGTATCTGCCTAAACTTAATTTGAAATAATTACCAGTGAACTAATTTATCGCAAATCATTTGTAATTATTGTGATGTTTTAAGTTTTGGAGCTTTTTTAGTAGGTACCTTGATAAAAACTCCATTGATTTTCATCGAGGTAAACTAAACTCTGATATATCACTTACTACTGAATATCGAAACTAAAAAAAACAGACCCACAACAAAATATGTCTGTTTTACGTACTTACAATTGTTATCCGTTGCCATGATAAACAAATATTTTATAATTTATTTTAATAAGTGGAAAAGTGATCAAGTGTGTCTCTAAAGTCCATATCTCTTTTTAATGTATTCACAAGTCTAGAATCGACTAGAATAAAATCCAGACCAATAAAATGTTAACGGCCCGGCATTTAAATAATAAACTTTACATAGGTACCTAATATGGATTTCATAAAATAATAATATTATTCGTAGTGTTGAGCTGAGTGGCGATGACAGCGCCCCATGCGGCGGGAGGCGAAATGCGCCTGTCACTTCCCTGTCAGCGACATTGCGAAAACAATACCGTTATTTCCATGTAATAACTCTATCGTTATCGGACGTCTAAAACATAACGACATTTGTTTACGTTTCATTGTATCCATTGCATTAACTAACACCAGTTGCGTTGAAGCAATTACTTTAGGTAGGTACGTCGTTGCGACCATATACCTACGTTAAGGTTTAGATAACTAGATGTCTAAGTACTAAAGTCTGTTTTAATTATGAGATTTGCGAAGAGAGTAGGTAGTATTATGATGTTATATAAATTAATGAGATCGGCTACAATCTACCTACCATAAGGCGCTGCGCAAACGTAGACACTTTTGTGTCTTGTGTCGGACACCAAACACTTTTTGATCGTAATTAGTATGGTGTTAAGTGGAAGCAACTGGACACAACAAATGTAAACGTATGCGCGGGGAGTTGATGATTTCATACTGATTCTACAGAAATAAAATATTCATCGGTAGCTTGTATCTGACACAAGACACAAAAGTGTCTACGTTTGCGCAGCGCCTAAAGGAACTAAAATAATCAAGGTCTTGAAATAAAAGAAAATCTTTATTTTTAATTTATTTTTGCTACTTCAATTCAACTAGATTACATCTGTAGGTGCTTCATAAGGCACCTTGACAATCGTCTTAGTCTATAAATATATAAGTAAAAAGAAAGTTCTAAATCGAACCGAAAACATAAAAGACATTTTAGTACTGTAGGTAGCATTGACATTTGCTCTATCATTTATCTAAAATTTGAGAGTATTTTAGGAATAAGTGAAATCTATTCAAACCCACGTCAAACCGTTTACAGGAGGAGGTGTTTTCTAAGTACTAGCACAGATTAATAAATAGTTACTACGTAAGTACTAGCTGGCTAGCTGTACCCAGCTCGTGACATCGTCCATTCATGCGGACGATGTCACGGGCTACAGCTAGTACCGGTTGCCGCGTATAACATATAGGTACCTAATCTATTTTAAGTTTATCAAAATTTATTCAGTACTTTTTCTGTGAAATGGTAACAATCAAACATCCTGTGCGTTTGTATGTTACCATTGTGTTTAAACCAGTCAGTGTAAAAATGTAAGGTTTAATGGTATTATAAGATTTAAACAAAGCCATGACGCGGGTCGCGTGGGTCTGTGAGGACACTGTCTGTGCAACGCTGACCCGCCGGCGCCGCGCTCTCGTAAACCCACCGCGAGATGGCGCTGCTAGTTTTATTGCTTGTTTGCACAACAAGCTGTAATGGAGGACTACAATATTGACAGACCATTAATTCGACAGGAAATTGTGCTGAAGCCGCGGTCTGTGCAGGTGATTGTGAACTTTTCAAATTATCCGCGTGTTCCGCGGTTGTTTCCACTTCAAACAGCGAACGAGCAAGTCGGGCTTTTCACTCCAGGGATAGCAAGTTGAATAAACTCTACAAGCTACAGCCTAGCGGGCAACGTAACAGGCAGCGGCACGAACACGACACGTTTATATAAATGTCCCGCTATCGATTTTTCTCGAACATGTCAGTCTACCTACACTGAGGTGTTAAGTACATAGGTAGTGTTGTATTTCCCTCCACTCCATAGCAAGGTAAACATAATTGTTATGTTAGTAAATAGCTGGACCGAGTAAGTATGTAGCGTACCTAGTGACATCGTTAATCTTATGGGCATACGGCCAACGTCTTGTTCGAAATCAGCCTGATAGAAAATGCACAGCCAGCATGGGATCAGGTGAGCTCTTGAAACACAGTTGGCAGAAGTTCTCAATAGAACAAGGTAAGGAAATCGGTACTTTCAAGTCGGCGGGTTAATCAAAGAAAAGTTTAGTATCGCGGGAAGATCTAAAATGATTCTTATACCTATATAAAGCCTATATACCTGTTGTGGCTAGTGACTATTTTACATTACCTTTCAACGACCAACCGACAGCCGACTGTCGGGCTGCTAGGTATTGTCTTTCTAATGTGTCTCGAATCACGTGTGTTAAACCTTCATTTAATGATATCTTGAATGATTCGTTGGTTAAATGTTAACTGGAAGGAACAGGATATGACGGTGTTTCCTCAAAAATATTTTTGCAATACAGATAAATGCTTAAGTAAGTAATGATAAACCAGAAACCACTAGAAGTTTTGAATAATGTGCTCCATAAAAACGTAAGTCTGCTGATACCCTGTTACCATGTCGGTTACTTAGGAATATTATACGACAAAGCCGTTACTGTGCCACACCTAGCAGGAAAGTTTGTTCCAGAACTGATGCAAATAAAATCATTGATGAAACTCGGTAGCCAAATTACCTCACATTTACACAATATTTTACAGTAGTAGTACCTAAATACAATCAAAAATTTTATAACTGCGCTTAACTTTCTTCGTACTCACATTATGTCAATAAGAAATGTCGTAATCAGAGTGATGTTAGGATGAAGTTAAGAGCTATCCCTGTTTATTTGAAGCTCCAAATATCCGTCGTCAGGCGTCAAAAGGACATATTCTTTTAATTAAGCCACGCGGAAAGCGTCGTAACTTTTACGAGGTCCGTGATTTAACTATTATTTGTCATCAATTTTATGTGGTCTTAAAGCAAATAGTACAGTCGGAACTGTTCGACATAAAATGGGACATTAAGGTCCCACCTTATTCTTTTATAATATTGTTACTGCTCGTAATTTGCACGCATTATGGCATTCAATTACATTACATTAATTTGTCACTTTTCAAAAAAAAAAAACTAGGTATAACCTTTGATCATATCGGAAAATATCCAAATATCATATACAAAGAGTTTTCTGAAATAAAAGGTCAATTTCAATAATGAGTTAGAACATTGCTTCCGTGGCAGCGTTGAACGCTTTGTAGGTTTTGTCTACCACAACAAGGTTAGGTTTTTTTTTTGGTGAGTGGGAAATCATCCAAGCTCCCGTCCTGGGTGCGGCGGGAGGTTGGCGTGTCAGACTCTTACTGACTAAAACCCACTCATGTTCCTTCGATTGCCCTTTATGTTCCAGGGTCACGGTAACTATTATAAACATTCCGCAACCCCGGCAGGCAACAAGGTTAGGTTGTATACTTATTTTTAAATTATTAAAATTAAGTAGGTATTTTGTTAAAATCTTTTATTTATTGTTTACTGCTAAAAGTAAAACATATAGTAGCGTCATCTAGCGTTGAGTAGCGCAAACTGTATGACTATTTGAATATTGGCTGTCAAACTAGTATGGGTTATGTATAATAGATGGCTCTTATCTTCATAATTATACTATTCCATAAGAGGTGGCGCTGTTTGATAGAGTTTGTGAAATAACTCACAGATGGCGTTGTTTGTAACTTAAGTAATGTTGTTAATTAAAATTCCGTTTGGTTTATAAGATACTATAAAGTGAGTAGGTATTAACAAATATGTTTAAAATCGTATTTTCTTACGTTTAATTAAATTTATTAAAAAAATTGATAATTAGTAAGCGAGCTTACAGATCGTTATGCCGGCTTATAATGAATCGCTTGGACCGTTTATGTGTCGCTCAACGTAGAACAAGCCTTTTCACATTTTTATGACTATAGTTAAGCTCTTACCTCCAAGTTAAGTTGGTGTACTTCCACTTCTCCCCCTGCACTGCAAACCGCTTCTTCCTCCTATGTTCGTCGTAGCCATCCTCCCTGTCGGGTCGGCCGCATCGCTTCTGCTTCATCAGGTTCTTTGTCGCTTCATCCACCTCTCCCGTCACTGGTATCCCGCCAAAATGCTGGAATAATTAAGAGAAGTTAGTAAAGTATCTGGTTTACTAGGATTTTCTGGTTTCATCATAAGACACTATCAAACTTACTACTATGGAAATACTTATTCGTATTAAGTACTGTTTGTTCGTACTGAAAATATATCAAAGTTCACCGCACACAAGACTGTTTTCTACAGCACACTTATACAAATATATAATTATGTAAAATGGTACAAACTGACTCATTGACTGACTGTTGATATATCAACGCACAGCCCAAACCACTGCCACTGGGCCTAGAGACGTGAAACTTGCAGGGAGTGCTCTTTGTAAAGAGTAGGTAACCTAAGAAAGGATATTTGTAAATTCCAACCCTAAAGAGATAAAGTAGGGGATGGGAACATCGACATTCACGCGGGCGAAGCCGCGGGCAAAAGCTAGTAATAGATAAAATACATAATACACATATAAAAAATTAAGGGAATAGGGTAAAGATAAAACCAGAAAGACCAAGATATGACGCTATATAATATTTATTTACCTGAATCTGTTAAATAAATGATATCAATCCCATTATGAGGAAAGCTTACCTGCATTAAATTCCACGAATTTACACGCATAGATTGCCCTCCTCTTTACTCCTTCACACTCATACCCTCACACACCTTATTTTGGTTATGCAACTCTTTGGTTTGGTTTGGTTGGATTTATTTACATTTTTATCTTTGGCTATCACTATGATCTTTCTAGTTACACATTCCCAGACTACAACCAGTCCCTGAGACTACGCATTTTAACGAAGACCAAACAAGTGACTGCAGTAGATTTAAGAAGATATTAAGAATAGATAAATATGTATAGTATAGAAATAAGTACAGTACAGATAGGTGCGGGGTTGCGGAATGTTTATAATAGTTACCGTGACCCTGGAACATAAAGGGCAATCGAAGGAACATGAGTGGGTTTTGGTCAGTAAAAGTCTGACACTACCCGCCGCACCCAGGACGGGAGCAGTCATTTGATGATTTCCCACTCACAAAAAAAAAAGTATAAATAGGTGGCAACTAGTTAATACTAGCTGAGGATTTAGTTCAAACTGGGTCTATGGGTATCCAGCTAAGAATTGTCCTGACTAAAATATACTTACTTGTAATGTTCTAACCGCGATCCTGAAGTCGTCATACTCCTGTGCGCTGCCCATTAGCTGCAGGTTGCCCACCTCCGGCCTGCCCTTCTTCAGGTATCCGAACGTCTCCAGGTAGTTCCTCTGAAAGTAGACAATAATGACACATTAGAATTGTACGCTACTTACAGCCAGACAGACAATTAACGCCTTAGGGCGATTAAACTCTAAGTAAAATCAATTAAGGACACGTGTATCAATAATAAGTCTTTTTCAAGAACTGTTAACTTGTGACGTACAAGTCAAACCTTTGATATCTTTAAGATACTCAACTGGAGTAAAAAAGGGTAAAGTTCATCCATGCATTGAAATATGATTTAATTATCAAAAACATTAAAGCATGGTAAAGAAATTAGCAGGTCCTTTAAAAGCTAAACTCAAGAACTGTCTTCTAAGATAAGTGTTTATATTCAATATACAATAGATGATTATGTAAAGTTAAGTGTACCTGTATGTTCAGCACGTTCAAACATTGTTATGAATTTAAGTTGACATATTAGCTTCTGTGTTTCATTTCATTTTATTAGATAAATGAAAAAAATAACGCTCTTAGTCAACTGTATTACTTAGGGTCGGCGCAGCACGTTTTAATGTTCAAAGTCTGACTGTCAAGAGTAAAGGTCATAGCTCATTAGAGCCACCCGGCAACCACTCCGCACCGACTCGCCTCCTGCGGCTAGTATTCTTTTTATGGACTTGTATTGTATGGGCATGCGCTCACTGTATCAACTCCGTAGCGTCACCGAATCGCCTCGGTTATAAGGCGAGTCGGAGCGTAGTGGGTGCCGGTTGATGACCTTAATGCTATCACTCACTCTCTTGACTCTTCTCCTACTTTGTTCACATAATCTATCTATTTTGTCTTTGGCCTTACTTCTCCTAAAGTCTACTCTATTACTCGGTTAAATATTTTGTTAAGTTGGATCATACATTTTTTGAATTTTATTCTACTTAAGTATAGGAATATGAGTATAATTTTATTCGGAAAGCTTTACTTAATTGCAGGTAAAGGGTAAAACACAAACATTTATTATTTATTATGTAAAACCCACTTTGTTTCTGACGTTCAGAAATAACCACCGTAATTACATGATGGCATATTACCTACGTACCTACCTGAGTAACTTAGTAGGTATATGTCATAATTCACGTGATACATACGAGACGGCTAAATGGATTTACAGCGCGGGTACTTAGCGCATTAAGGATTCCTTTTACTTTCCGAATTGCGAAACCCCAAAGTACAGCTGATATTAAGCCTCCATTAGCGCCCCTTGCCGGACGGACAGCCCTACATTTATGTCCTTAAAGGTTGTCCTACAAACTGGACATGTAATTGTAATTATTTGCCGTAAGAATACACCACCCTTTTGCTGTGAGTAGCGTAAAAAGTGAAAAACAACCTAATCGTTTCTTCTATAGAATGTTGGGTATTTTTATTGCAGATTAGTTCTTAATTCAATTCTATATGTTAAATTATTTGACTGTATTTAAGACTGATACCGTACCGGACCGTACTAAAGCAAAATGGTTACAATTGTTATGCTGTGTTCGGTTGTAGCTCTATTCCAAGGATTAATTCAGTTGCATAGACAATACGCTCGGATTCGTCAATCAATCTGGCAAGCGCGGTGAATATTTAACTCTTAATCACGTGCTCCCTGTCGAAGGTCTGCAAAACAATCCTTCAGCAGGAAATAATGGCATTGTACCAACCACAGCTGTTCCGATTGATGTTGCGAACATTATCGTACCAGTTGTTGAAGTAGAAATACATTACAGCCAGAATATTCAACGTCGTCATGAAATATACAAATGAAACATTGCCGGTTTATTTCGGAAATTAGTAACGAGGTACTCAGCTATTACTAAGTCAACGGGCCCGGAATATAAAGTTTGTGATCTACATTTTTAAACACCCTCATTAATCCTAAACCAACTTTATTTTCTTCATCAAACATCCTCTTTTTTACTTTTAATTAAACCACACTTGTGGCTTGACAATGGTGGTTAAACGAATCCCTTTGTATTTTTTTGAGACTTTACTTTTGACTGTCTTTGTATATTTTTGAGGGATACGAGGTTGGTATTCAAAAGTTTTGTGGTGAGACCGATGGTTATCTCTGTCGCCTGTCAGTTTGTCTGTTACGCTCTATTATCTCCGAAATTACTAAAGCCGTTATCGTGAAGCTTGTTTATGTGCTGTGTTTAGAGGTGTATTGGTCACGCAAGTCTGGGTGCTTTTTAATGTGACATTTGATTATTGTTTTCTGATTTAGTTGAAGTTGGCTTATTATAGCATGATATATGAATATTTAACCTGACTTTCCTTTACAAATTTCCTGAATAGGTTCAAATTCGGAAGCTAACAAACTAATATTGTACGTAAGTAGTGGAATATCGTGGCTTTTTGTCCGGAGCTTGCGGTGAGCGAATGTTTGTTTTCACCGAGGATGGCTTGCCTCCACCCGACTTTACGACTAACAATAAAGACTTTGTAAAGCAATCTGCCGTCTATTATTCACTCCCTTAACTTATCTAAGTTAGCTTCTAAACGCTTCTGTGGGACTCTGTTTATTTACATACACCGGTGTTTGAAAAGGACCTAAAGTAACTTTCAAGTTGAACAATTTGACTCAATTTTAGGCAGCCATTCCTTTGTCTTCTGTTTTTATCGAAGTTAAATGCTGTTTTTTTTACTAAAACGTAATCTGTCTTGAAATAATTCGTGTAGACGTGCGAGCGAATATACCTCGACAGTGGAGGTTTTTTTATGATGTTTATATATGACACATTCTGTAAAATACAATTATAACGTGCCATAAATTATAATCGAAATATGACGTGATAGAATCTCCTTTATTAATTCTAGAGTGCATTACGAGGGTCAGAAAGACAGCAATTATTGACCACCGTTTCTGTGTCAGGTCAGCAGGTAGGTCACCCCAGTTCCGAATGACGTAGACATCGATAGCCATAAGAAACCCATAAAACAATGCAAATATTTCTACAATTAGGTTAATATTGTTGCCGTCCGGAACGATCAGAATATAATAGATAGCCATTAATTTGGAAAGACAAGTCTTTAATATTTTTATCGGAATTGCTTTTGCGATCTTGTTATCGGGAATAGAAATCAACACAAATAAAAACATTTGTTTTCCTGTAGCTATTGATTAAAACTTTGTTTTGGTAATTTAGGCTAGGGTGGTAAACAGGAAAAAATCTTCGTTTTTCACATTTAATAAAAATTTTAGGTTTTTTACGACTAACGTCCTTCACTTCATGCTTATCAACTTCAATGTTTATATTATAGTAATTACAATACAGGAAAACCGTTATTTATATTTTAAGTGTTTTTATTGTGTTCACAAATAATATTTCTGTACGTCCCAGTGCAAGAAGACAAATATTCTTGGAAGTTGAAGCGTTGACCTTTGGGTGCGCTGATTTTTTGTAGCACCTTTATCCTTCTTTACCTTAAGTAATATCGTGGTCAAAATTTCAAGACATTAATTTATTGAAGCGCTAATGTCTAGGTGGCAAATAAGTGTGGAGTTTTAGGTGTACAGTTCTGTTCTTTCAGTCGATACTTAATATTATATCCAAATTATTATGGCATCATGCCCCATTACCACACACCGTATTATAAGCGTTGATTTTTATAAACAAATATAATTAATGCATATGCACAAATTGACTACATTTTGATTATGAGGGAGATAAAAACATAATAGTATTAATTGTAGTACTTAATTACAATGTTGCATGTTCTACGTACTAGGGAAACAATCTGTCATCAAGATGCCCCTAAATAGGGGGCGAAGATTCCTAAATGTAGGACACGGTAGGTAAGTTAAGTACCCTGAATCACTAAGTGCGTCGCGTGACGACGCCTATTTTGTCCCCTAATTAATTAACAAATCTCTGCCATCAACCTGTGCCAGTTTCTTCAATGTTGCGGAAACAAGTCAAAAATCTTTATTTAGGTCGATTAGAATAATGTGTGTCGTTACGTTTGGGCCGCCTTTTGTTACTGTTGTTGCTATTTGTTATGCAAAAAATGAGGAACTGGCCGTTAAAAGTCGCAGTTTTAGTAAACACATATAGGTATAGGTATAGAAACAGTACGATCGCTGTCATGCACGATTAATTTCATCATTATAATTACATAATAACCATACGTTGATATTATCACGTCGCGTCGCTCCCGCAAAATATGAGCTTCAAAATACAAATTCCAACTTCATCAATATCCATTAAATTATACGGGGATAATTACCATACTGATTACCATGTGGCCGTCACCGTGCACCATAGACAACGGGCGCAGCGCCATAATGGCCATAGATTATAGAATGCGTCGTGTGTGGCTGTCATCGGGAGCTAATCAAGCGCGGTGCGAGGGTGAGTGCGTCTTGTCGCACGTTGCACCCCATTGATGGACACCCGCTGTCACTCCATCCGCGTCCCCCATTCGATATGATTATAAATTACTCACACCCATCTCACACTGCTCCGCTACCGTTTTGTAGACTAGTTTCAATTTATGCAGTCTGTCTGTTCGTAGAGTTTAAAAGAGACGAAGATTGATTTGGAAGTTGTTAATGCTTAGCTATCGTCGATGTATAATTATGAAGAAAACAAAGCATACTTAGATGGAGGTATAGGATATATCACAATACCTCATTGAGTGCTAAGCGCACTAACGCGGTTAAAACATAAATATTCATAGCGTGGATTGCGATTTACGTCGTGCGTAGGAATTTGTCCAGATGAATGAATGCAAATGTAGTAATACATTCTTGAATGGGCGCTCCGTCAAGTAGACTTCGTATTTATAAGCACTTGTTACATGTTTATCGTTCAATCCGTGAACATCTGCTCGCTAGATAATAATGATAACAATTTGTCGCATGCGTAGGAGTTCCTCATGTGTTATTTTAGTTAAAAGCGCTTCCTATTTCCAACAATAGAGCGGTGCACGTGTCTTATAGAGCGCTACACTTTACTATAGATATCTACATGCACGTTATAATAAACTAGATATATTTAACTAATGGGTATTTTCACCTTTTGTGCTAAATTTCTGAGTAGGTGTAAGTAGCTCGAAATCTGCGAAGTGTGTAGTGTCAAGAGAGAAATTATAGAGATGGTCTAGTTAAGGTACAGCATAAATTATAATTGTTATTACACTTACAAAACACAGTAGTGTTCTAAAGAGTATGGTCTATTACTGTGTAAATATATAATGAAGTATAAAAAGCTCCAGGCAACGCACTTTTCATCACAAACGATTTATTTTCACGGAAATGCTTAATGTGCAGATGATATTGCGTTATTAACTGCCGAATTAAATAAGTTGCTTTTTGTTGGCATCGATGGTCGTTTCCTGCTAACGTAAAACATGGCGTTCCCAGAAGGGAGTGCGGAGTAAAATTAAACTGTATTTTATTGCAGCCTGCCCTCCAGGGAAATGTGTGCATTATGGACTGCTAATAATACCCGCGATGTCATTAACTCAAAGAATATTTCATTTTCAGCACCATTTTTTATTGAAAATAATGTAAAATCCCAAAAATATTTCACTTTTAGATTAAAAATTAATTTCAAACAACAACAAAATGTTTTAGCTTAAGTGCAATACCTCGAAGCATCGTGATCATTCTTAAGTAATTATTTCTTTGAATGACATGATATGTAATTTAAAAAGTTTATAGACGCGACGAATGGACGGATGTAATAACGCGGACATTGAATGCACCCGATTACATTCAACTCGTCGCTCAGCATTATTCATTGGCGTCACATTATGTGAAGGTTTCATGACGTGGCACGGGGTAACTCGAATCAAAACACTAATTCGAGTTTAGGGGACAATGAGGGATGAATTTGAAATTCAAATAGCGTCAGTGACACATAAAATTGAATGGAATTATGTGCGAAACAATGGTGATGAGTTGTTTCTTTAATGTTTGTTCCGGCTTTTGTACCTCGTGATGTACGTTTTAAGCATCTATTTTGGAAAGTGCATTTTATATCCTGTTTTACCTTGTATAAACTGATATTCTATGACGTTAACTAACATTATGCGTCATGGTAGATCTTTTGGTATAGCTTTTAACAAATTATACTGCATTTGTTAAAAAATGTCTTGTCTTATATTTATTGTAACATAACGGAGCTTATTATAACGATAGCATTTTAACGTTATTTACCTATCTAATGTTTATAAGTATATAATGACAAATGACTCAAAAACAGTTATAATTAGTGAGTGATTTCTGCTACATGATTGCAGGATGTCAACGACATAATATAAATCACAAAGATCACGGTAGCTCACAAAAGAAATATACGTCAAACAGGTGTTTAGGGCATTGACATGACACATGGTCAGTCAGTCAGTCGTCCTTTTAAAGTTCAACTTTATTAATATTCAGAACAATGAAACGTGACGTTTGTGAAACGTCACTGGTAACTGTTTAAATTTTATTGTTAATGAACGATTCAATAAACTGTACTCACTATCTCTAAAATAAGGTTTATAGTGGTCATACGTGTATCAGTTATATGACTATTTTAATGTACTACTCATTATAATGCAGACGTTACACTTGTACAGCTAGTGGAAACTTTATATATCCAACTGTCGCAATTCACAGAACATGAAGAAGCGTAAAGGTAATGAAAATATTGCTGATTTTCCTAAAAATATCCTTACTTAATTATGTTTTGTCGATGCTATTTTTATAATGATACGGAGAAAGATATCGGTTTATATTTTGAGAACAACATATTTATAAACAAACATACCTTAGTCAGAAAACAGGAATATGTAGGTAGATAATAATTAAGGGATCTATTTTTGTATCTACCCCGCAGGTAAGTCCAGTCTTTCCATATATAGTACTCTGTGGTCCAGTCATGGGTTAATCTCCGTAGGCGATGTTAACAATCGGTAATGGTGTAGTTCCGCAGTACTATCTTTAATCTTTAAATTGGTCTTCTTCGTACATTGTTTCTATTTAGATATATTTATGAACTAAACAGGGATAGTAACTGACTATTACATTTGTTGTGAAGACTTAAAAAATTGGTGAGGTGATTATACATATTTAGTAATTAATAATTATCTGTAATTTAATCTAGTGTCGCTTTTGGGCTAATATATGATGAACTTTCCTTACAACGGCCAATCGACAGCCGGCTGTCGGGCTGCTATTGGCTTTCTATTGTGTATCGAATCACGTGTGTATGAAGGTTTAAACTCTGACAAATGCATTATGTGTACTTTATGTTTTTGTGATATTATTTGTACTGGTGAGAAGGATGCCGTAAGCGTCAATATTAACTTCGAAATTGGAATTTTCAAAGTAAATAACGCGGGATTTAAAAATAACTGTAAACAATAATATTATAACTAAATTCAATCTCCAGAGGTAAAATAATATTTATGTTGTTCAGAGTTTTAAAACTTTTTGTTCAACAAAAATAAGCCAGTTAGTTCTGGTAGAGAGCTTTGAGAAAAATATAATGTTTTTCAATTTTCTATACGGCTTGACCTCTATACATTATTGAATGTAAAGGTTGAGCCTAACTGAAGTCTAGACGCACCGCCCAAACATTTATATAGCTGAGATTTTATAAATAACTTAGATATCACTTTGATCTAGTCTTGTAGTGAGCTGTGGGTAAGTATTTTATATTTGTAAACGGATTGAAAACTATTGATCCACATAAAACATGTCTGTACCGTACTTTTACTATATAATCTTTTTTTTGTTATGAAACAAAAAGGGTTTTTACTTTTTACTGGCTCACAATGAACTTTTGCAGTCACTAAACCAGATCAATGTCATATCAATTAAAGCATTTAACCGCATTTCCAGTTAAAATGCTTTAAAAAGTGCGACTTTAATTATAGCACGAGCGTCCATGACTTTTTATACTAATAATAATTAGATGAATCTTTTGATTTTCCGTTGAAAGGAGTCTCTTGACATTTCTGGGATGTGTTCGGAGATTTCCTTTGTTCACACCTGATGTTTGGCTCACAGCCAGCAGACTATCTTTTAAGAGATGTTCATTATCATAAGGTAAGTCATATCTTTGTGCATTGTGCTTATATTTTAATAAAAACGTGTTATTTACGTAGCTAATAATAATATCTCATCATTATTACAGGCTATATACAAAAAAGCCTGTGGGAGTTAGTATCATTTCCAAAGAAATTGTTTCTTATTTTATTTCATTTTTTGGGGAGTGGGAAATCATCAGGGCGTGTCAGACTTTTACTGACTAAAACCCACTCATGTTCCTTCGGTCGCCCTTTATGTTCCGGGGGCAGGAATCGTTTCTTATTAAAGGTCAATTAGAGATTGCAAGATACTGGATTGGATTCAATTAAGATTAAATAAATAAATTAAGATTACACAGATAAAATGTGAGATTCAAACTTACAAGATTTTCTGCTGCTGCTCTTATTGTTGGTTAATATAAAATGATATTTTTGTTTTGTTTTCTCAACATGTAAGTATTTTCGTATACTCTTTACGTGAGCTTTCCAGGAAACCATTTAGAAGTATAAGTAAGGAACATGTGCAAAAGTAAGATCACGAGAAAGTACGACGCGCGTGGTAGCGACAATTCGCAAGGAGGGGCGCAATTAGAATCAGATTACAATCAGGATTCCATCGAACTGTGAATGACAGGCATTCTTAAGTAACTTGACGCGTACTGCTGAGAATTAACCTTACTCAGTTACATTGATTTTTAAATACAGCCTCAACAGTCAATAAAAATGTTACTTTTTATAATCTGATAAAATCAGAGACGATAAACATTTTATTGAAGAAACCAATCCTGTATTTAAGAATAAATTTTTTTTCGATGCCTTTCGATGACTTCATATATTAATAATGAATAAAAATATCCACAATTTGACGTTTTTTTATTTTATATAAAATTCCCATGTCACAAAATTGTTAGTTACCGTACTCCTCCGAAACGGCTTTACCGATTTTTACCAAATTTTATATGCATGTTCAGTAGGTCTGAGAATCGGCTACTATCTATTTTTCATACCCCTAAGTGACCCCCTTTTTAACGCGGGTGAAACTGCGGGAGGCAGCTAGTATTATATAAAAATAGGCATTAAGTCCGCAGTTGAGCATTGTTCTTTTTTTATGTGCATAAAGTTTTTTAAATAAATAAATTTAAAGTGAATTGATACACAATGCAAACCCACATAGTAGAAGTACGTAATGCAAATCTAATAAAACTACGAAAACTGTAAACGTGACCTAATTATATTCAGTATTATTATACAAGTCTAAGACACATGTTGAATCCTGATTTTAATAATATCATAGATTACTTATTCATATTATTAAATTTTTCTTTTGATTTTATTCAAAACACGTGTCAAGTTTTTCTAATAAAAAGAAAAGAGGGACCGTTTTTCATGAACACCCATACTTTTGTTTAATTTAGTTAAAGTAAAATAATATAATATAATGCAACTAATTACAAGAATTGAAATCACATTTGAATGGAATTAATTCGCAAATAACGATTGAGCTACTGTAAGTAAAGTTTCTAGAAAGGCTTTGTACAGTCGTTCACTTAAAACGCTCCAACTAAAAGCTAACTGGCATCGTTACTTGTCTTCCACTCGTGAAAACTTCTGCCCAAAGTTTAACAACTAAGCACCCAACTTCAGTGCTTAGATAAATTGATGAAACTAATCTATGTTTGATTCTTAAATATGTTCTTTTGCTTGTACTGTAAATAAGCTCATTCAATAAGAGATTGAACTAAATATTCCTAGAATAATAAAAAATACAATCAGACAAAATTTAATTTTCATAACTTTATGGCTTCGTTAGCTGCCTTCAGTCGTAAATGGGGGCGACAGTACAATGTTTAATGCACTCGTGACAACTGGCGAGACGTCGGCGATACGCCGTTTGAATAAACTCGTTGAGCCGCGGATGCTCTTGCGCATGCAATTTGTTAGGCGCGTGAGAACCACCAGAAATGGCGTGACGTGTGATGGGTAAAAGTGCGCTGTAAGCGATGCTATCGTGCGCCATTAGTCACAAGCGGTTAAGGCACCATATAGGAAGCTGACCTCTGACGTAAACGTAAATACTGACCCATCTGGTTTAAATGTCACGATTACGGATTAAGCTCGCTTTTGAATAAGTCTTCAGTGAAATCGGTATGTAAAATACTTCTTAAATATTTGCTCCTTATCATATTGTTTTTTCATTATATTCCAGACTTTAAAACTCAAAATCACAATACATGTTTGCGAATGTGTATATTATCCAAACATTCGCGAGAGAGCTTTTCAAGTGCGTTGTGTGCTAAGATTAGTTATGTAAATGTGGCTTGTATTGTAAACAGAGAGGTTGAAAGTTTCTCAGCAATATAGAGGTGAAAATCCCTGGCTAAACTCAGAGCGGCCAAATAGCCCACGGCTGGATTCTACCAAGTTTCAGTTATTGCCACAAAGTAAATACTAATATCGGCTGCCCTCGCTATAAACTTGTGATATTGCCCAACATTATATGGACACTTTTTACAGCTTTTACGAGTTCCTGAAGAAACGTTCACTCTTTTACTACAATACTTACGTTACATTTATGAAATTGATATAATATTATCTTCTAGATCGTGCCTGTGAATACGTACTTGTTTATGGCTACGGGAGAACATGAAATACGATATTTTATGACATTATTAATCAAGACTTATATGGGTAGAGTGTAATCGAAAGTTACATGCCAATTTAAACTTTATTTTAACGAAGTAAGGTTAAGCTTTCAGCTTCTAGCCGTAGTCATATTGTATAGAATAATATACTATTTAATGATAATAGATTTATACATATATAATCACATTCTTATTTTACTATTAACAGCTTTCTTATCTACCACTTAAGGAGGGATCAACTTCATTTAATGCTAAATGCTAAATAATACACTTAATTGCTTACTTAAAGCAATTAAGTGTATTATTTAGCCATTAAATGTTTGTCTCCAATGGTCACCTAACTGATTTACTTAGGATCGAACCATCACGCCACCTACTTACAAATGACTTATTTAATGCAACTGTAAGTAGGTACATTGCCTTTCCGGGGTTGCAGAATAGTTCTTATAGTTACCGCGGCCCTGGAACATAAAGGGCAACCGAAGGAACATGGTTGGGTTTTAGTCACCAAAAGTCTGACACTTTCTCCCGCCCCGCCTAGGGCGGGAGAAGTCATTTAATGATGATTACCCAACCATGTTATGGTGAGCTGCTATTAAAAGCCTTCTAAAACCTAAACTAAATTATACTGTAGATTAGTTTTTTTTAGTTGTAAACAAGGCAGATTTTTACTGGTTGGGTACCGCCCGGTGGTTGTTGGGATTTTGTATAAATGTTGCTTTGAACTTTGTTTGCGCGATGTAGGAAACGTCAGTTTTTATTCGCAGGTACTAAGTGCATTAGATGCCACCACGTGATTTATTAGATATAATAAGCAATAAAGGAAAAATGCACCGATGGTAATATGCACCTACTTAAAACGTTTAACTCCCGTCCTCACTGACAAGTATTGCGGTGATTCAACATACAGCTGCGTATAATGCAATCTTGCTTGTACTCTTATGGTAGCTTACCGGACAACTAGCACAAAGAAGTTTATTAAAACCTCATTAGTCCATGTCTATGTCTGATGCCCGAAGTCATAAATATTTAAGTATTATTTACGATGTATAAAATACCATTATTTTGCGAGAGATTTACAAGCCTCCCTTAATACGAAATTGCTTTGTGTAAAATGAAAACAAGTTTAGTTAGATTGAAACCCGTTAAAGTTACGTAACAGTCCGAAGTGCAAATGTAAGTTAAATATAAACTAATGAATACTAAAACAAAGTTACATACACGAGCTCTTGCAAGCTTCCATGTAAGTGGGCGCTAAAATACCTAACAGAATATGGTGAAAATTAAAGGCCTCTTAATTAATTTCGAAATAAGCTTAAAGCTGCAAAAGTTTGCAAACGACTTTGTTGACGTTACAACGAACTTTGGTTTTAAAACGAAATGTCAATAAATTTGCGCGCAAAGTTGTAATGGAAAGCTCTTCAAGTTATGCGAAATAATCATTCGTTATAAGGTCCTTAGTCATATCCCTAACTCGAGGTGCTGCCTCAGTTCGTGACCTGACCGATTAACTGTTAACTCTTCGACGCCAGGTAATAAATAAAACATAGATTAGATGCTACTAAGCCAATGGGATATTTCAACAGGCGATCAATCCACCCAGTATGTTTGTGTTTAAGATAATAAACATACAAACGGTACTTTAGGCAGGTAAAAGAAGCTTTAGAAACACTAAAAGCGCTCTAAACGATCCTAAACAGAAAAACAAAAGTGTCGATAAAGACATGTAAACAAACTATTCTATAGAGTATAGGCTTTATAAGGCCAGTGAAAAATTCCAAGTGTAGGAGAGTGGAGAGTGTAGCAAGTCACGCGTTACGACAAGATTGGAAGTCGAACACGTCACACCGCTGGCTTAATACTTTATCGGGAGACGCCAAATAGGGCGCCGCCAGCGGGAACAGAACACGACCTGCAGGGCTGACAGCTTGGCGATAGAGTTGGTTTAGGAACAAGACACTGCATATCGTCAGGGATGATTGCCCTTATAGGAGACAATCAAATTTTTGGAAGTTGCTTTTCAAAGGTTTCCTTGAGAGATTAAACTACGTCCTGGTTCATTGCAAATTTGATAAAATAATAAAATTTATTCGTAATATTTATTTTTATGTATAAGGTAAGGCAGGATTGATTAAAAAAGTTTAAGCAGATTTCGAAGCAATAATCAAGTTTTGTGTTAAGTTTTCAGTCAGTCAACCCTATGCCTGCTACGTTTAAGTGCATGCTTTAGTTCACATAGACAATTACACGCGATATGCACGATGCTTATAATAACAACGATAAAATACATCGTAAACCTACAGAAACCGAATGTTTTTAAGTTACTCAGAAACTAACAATACAAGGAGAAGTTATTATTGTCATTTATCAAGTGATGTCGTTAAACCGTTATTTAGTCATTTTGTGAACAATTTACGATTCCTTATATCTTAAGTAACTTTACGTACAATATCGTTGTTATTATAACAGAATTCTTGGCAGCCTATATTGTGTCTATTTAATGATCGCACGTCGCGTCAGTCATTGAACTAAAGTCTGGAGTATGGATGCGCATGCGCTCCTCTCGTTACACTGAGAGCAACAGGCGTGAGTGAATCACCCGGGAATCAAAACAAACACTATAGTTTTCTTTCAACATTATTTACACAACGAAGATACGGCTAATTCAAGGCTACAAAGTACGCTATACCGTGGCTTCTATTTATTAATGAGTCATTAAGATAGTGGCCAATTTCTATTCCATTGTTCTTTCGTGTTTAGAGAAATTCGCTCTGTACATAAAGTAAACTAAGGTTTTCATCTCTTTCACGCTATTATTAGTATTTTTCTTCCAAATGGAATGAATTTTCATGCTCTCCAACGTTCCATTTGGGACCACTATACACAACTAGCCCGCAAGAGACTTGGAGAGAAATATTGATAATAATTTGGCACGTAGTGGTCCTAAATTATTATCTCAATTCTCAAAATACGCATCACAGAAAAACAAAAATTGTTTCAATGCGCTTTTTAAGCCACCATTCATGATATACTTAATTAATATACGTATAACTTTCCTGATATAATATTTCCCACATCATTCAGAGTCCCCAGAGCATAATCACGACAATCTCGCATCCAATCGAGATCAAAAGTCCGCCAATAACGAATTGGGTCGTCGCCTTGTTACACACGATCTTATTATACAAACTTATGAGTCAATGACCGTTTGCAAATTCGTGTATCATATGCCGTGAGGTCGGCAAACTGGCAATAGCAAGGTCGTTGCGAGACCGACTACTACCTCCAAACGGTGAGATATTAGCCGAGACCGGCGAGCGGGGTTTACTCCATCGCACAGGTGTTCAACGTTACAATATTCTGTAGTCACCGCAACATAAATGCCAAAACATAAAGTACTGCGCACAGAGTAAGTGCAGAATAATTGCTTAGCTATTGAATTTGCAAGTTTTGCAATTAGAGCTTGTTAGGCGACTTTTGTTTAAGTTTATTTTTTCGACTGGTTTTAGCGGTGTTGTGGGTTTAGAGAAAGATTCTTTTACAGAGCACTTTCTGAATGAGCAAAATTGTTGAGATGCTATGTTAGTTTTAAGAAAGTATGAGAATGTATATCAAGCCTTTAAATCACCAACATATTGTTACAAATAGATGCACTACCTACGCAAATGCAGTGATGAATTTTAATCGTGTTTAGTAACATCTTCGTTGCTCATAAGTGTAAACAAAGGAAGAGCATTTGTGTGGAACTAATTTTACCGGTCGACGGTGACAAGGGACCCAGACGATCAGACAACAGGTATAGGTGTTACCTGAAATTTATAAATATCGTATATAACGTATAACAATATTCACTTGGGCAAAATATTCTGTAAATCTGTGACATTTCAATTGAAGTGAACTAAAATGATTTTGATATGAGTAAGGAAAAGCTTCTTTGAAAAACTTTCACACACTAAAAATCTTCCGGCTAACTAAAACGCTCGATTACCAGAAGATTGCCATCAATAAGAGCTTACCACTGCGTAGTGAGACATCAACAAAGTTAGCAAACTGCAGTTAGCCCTAACTATTAATTGTCCAGTGGACTTTGGCATGGTACTGTTATAAATTGGAGTGGTCCTTGGACATATTAACGTCCCTTAGTTGGCAGTGAGCGTGATTAATTATGTTGGTACAAAACACACAGACAGTCACTCGATTCGTGTTAACGTAGTTCACTGACTTGATGTGGAAAGCTCTACCAATGGCCGCCGTGCATTGAATGCATATTTGACAATTCGTACAGTCATCGATTGCACTGATACTTATTAGGTAAGGTTTGGCGTTATTTGTATAAATGCAACAACATACAATGCGACTTTATAAACTATGAAGGTGAGTTAAGTATATTGGCAAGTAGGGGTGTCAAGTGACCTGCCGGACCTCCGTACGACTGTCCGACAGTGGGCTCAGGAACAGGCATATAGGGAGTTTAATTTTTCTAGTGTGTATAGCTGCTAAAACAACATGTACAATTCGCAAGTTAAAAATCCCTATAAAAATGTTCGGTGGTCGTAAAGGAACCCTTCGTCTGCGAGTCTGATTCGAATTGACAGATTCTTTTTTTAAATGTGTAATTCGATTCGAAAAAATGTCGAGATGGTACTTAGTGCTCGTGACTAACCGCCAGACACGGCGGCTGTCGTGTACCGCATCAATTTCGATAATTGTCTGTGAGCAGCTTATGATCGTGCTGGCCGTAAAATTCTCGTCAGCAATTAAATGAATTACTGGTGATATATTTTATAGTTCTATAAGTACATTATTATAGTAGTTTAATAGCTGTGTTTTATTGATATCGCGATAATAAGCAATGCTAAAGCAGCTATGTTTTCTGTGGCGCTTTGATCGTAAAGTCAGTCACACAAATCATTCTTGAATTTAATTGTTATCGCACTTGCTTTTTCAGCAATTTCATTAAACTTCTAAACAAATAACCGAGGTGTAACTAATGCCAATTCTTACAGTCTTGTCTACCTCTACCCCGAGTCCCAGTAGGTACTTTTAGTAACCACAGTTGACAATAGTGCCAAACCTCTAAAAGTCACGTCCATGTCACCTCGATATAAAAGTGTCAAGATTGTATATTTTATTTATTGCGTTATGTTACTATACTATACGCCGTTTCGCGACTTTATTTGTGTTCAAAACTGCTTTCTTTATCTTTCTTTTTTATGTCCCCGCGGGAAATTCGGGAAATCCCATCTCTATGGTTGCGTGCGATAAAAGATACTGACTTGTTCATATTATATGTAAGAGTGTGTTTACATAAGCATTCACAATTTTGTGCATTACGTTGGGGTTAGAAAAACAAAATAATTTATTGTTTCTATTAAAGAAGTTCTCCGTATCAAGCTGCCTTTGCGTTTAAAACCCAAAAGGTATTGTTGTCAAGTTTGTACTCAATCATCTTTTTTCGGGATTAAGAGTTAAGGCTTGTAATGTACTAAGCTTAAAGAAAATTATTGCACTAACAAGGAGTAGAGCCTACAATAAATCAGTACAACAGCAACAGGCACTTGACCCACTGCTGCAAGAACCCGTGTAAACGCCGATCAAGCGATTATACCACTTGTCGACACAGCTCAACCATTCGAATATAGCGTTTATTACGAGGTAATTAAACTCAAAGAGATAGCAAACCTTAATCACATAAGTATTTACATATGGTTTATATTTGATATGCTGGACGCCCGCCGACAGTGTTGTCAAAACTGAGAGGCGGGCCACACACGTAGAACAGTGCAACAACGTAATATTGTAATTATTTATTCACATCTACATAATTAAATGAAATTTAAACGGTGGCGAAATCTATATACTCAAATAAATTAATTGACTCATTGACGGAGATGCATTACTTGAGAACAGTAGTACCGATTTTATTGATTTCATGTGTGGTGCTCGTAATTGTCAGGACGAGCCTGAAGGATTTATTTCTTAGAGCATTCAAAATTTTTACGCCTCTCTTGTGAAACTAGGGAAAAATTTTGGTTGGTTGAGTAAGTTTGGAAGGTTGGTAAATAATTTAACCCCTTGAAAAACCTCGGAAAATGATGGAAAAATAAAGTAAGTAGTATTCATTCCTCAATTTATGTTTCACTGTCGCTTTTATGGATATGTATACCAGTACGGATGAGACGTAATCGGTATCAGCATACTTAGGCGATACCACAAGCTTATAAGCGATACCACAGTATCGGTTGGAAACCTAGTAGAAAGGCAGTTTGTACTATCGAGTGTCATTATGATAACAACGTTAGGAATGTTCACTGTGGAATGAGGACACATTGAGGACAAGCGTTAGTATTAGAAATACCAATAGATTCGTTTTCACTATCAGGTCATTCTCCACCATCATTGGTAGGTCTTATCTTCTTACGCTCTTAATAATAGTGCATAGTTCTCTCCATTGTATATTCTAAAATAAATATTAAATTAACACAAATAAAACCAAGCAAGGCGTATACTTCGGCCGCTTTTGTTTCTTCATTCAAGTTCAAAACTTCATTAAAGTTTCAAATCTATTCATTTATGAGTTCATAATATTTATATTTTCATACTCAAAAAGGCTTTCCATAAGGGCACCTACGTGTGATAAACTCATAAATTTTGTATACTACAATGTTATCATGTAAAAAGTTAATAAACTTGTAAGTGTTTTGTACCTGTGATATTATATAAAAATAATTTAATATCGTTTAGCTCGCATCGCCAAAGCACAAAAGAAAATTGTAGACGTCTAAAAATATTTACGCGCAACTTTACGATAAGTATAATGTTTTATGAATGCATTTTTCATAAAACATTAACTTTTATTACGGTATTGCGTACAGTTTATACGAATCATAAATTTACATTAGATTTTTTACAATTTCTATGGTAGTCACGCTACGTCATTACTTTAAAGAAAAACGCAGTTAGTGTGGTGCAAGTCGCATATATTATTAATGTATACATATATTATTTATCGATAGTATAGGGTTGAGTTTACCGCGACGCGTGCGGCAGGCGTCGCCGGGCGCGTCGTTAAAGAGGTCGCATGATTCACTATCGTCGTCATCCCGGCGCCTACAGATTTTGCGATCATGTCCCAACTAACCCGAACCCGACTACCCCAGGGAACGGAGTAATCTATTTTCATTCGTTTGATGTGAAAAGCCGTGTCCGTCGGGCTAGAAAATTATATGTTACACACTCTTTTATCTTCATGTTACTTATAAGGCTGTATGACACTCTAACGTGGGCATTGTTGTTTCCACTTTATTGCAAAAATATGTTCGTGACTTGATGGCAGTCAAAGACGTAAGTAATCGTGACTAGAAAGCTTTTTAATCATATTTCGAAAACAAAATACATGTAGATAATCAATATTACGAATAGAAATCATTAGCGTGAAAATATTGTCCCGTCCGTATTAACTAAGATAGATATTCTTAATTCTTTAAATCTTATTAGGATTGCTTATGTTTTTCATTTATATTAATGGGTCAGAGCCCGTACGTCCCCTAAGATTTGTCCCCCAGCATAAAAGTTGTGGATTCGGCCCCTATATAGGTGCCCGTTGGTCTCCTGGTAGGGGACCAATTAATATTTTAATAAAAATATTATTTTTAAGGTACCCATTCGTCTCCTCTAATATATACACAATATAAGTTAAAGATTTGGCACCTATTCAGGTGCCTATTGGTCCCCTGAGATAAAATCACCTATATTTTACCTAAAAACGGTTAACATAGTACACTTGTGAACAGTTTATTAACGCAATTAATTTAATAAATCATAACAGATCATTGAAAAAAGAGCTACGATGAATGATAATCCGTCATGATAATAATGTAACCTGTATCGACAGGTTACATTATTATCATGACGGATTATCATTCATTCATGCTTACGATGTAATATTGTCTCTTTACGAATGGCTTGTTAAAAAACGGATATTAATGATTGAAAACTTAAGAGAACAAAAGTACTAGGCGCGCAGTAACGTGAAGTAGTCATGTATGAAAATCTAAAATTCACTGTGTTTTTAATTTTCTCACAAGATCACCTTAATCAATTCAAAGTACTAGGCGCGCAGTAACGTGAAGTAGTCATGTACGAAAATTTAAAATTCACTGTATTCCTTAATTTTCTCACAAGATCACCTTAATCAATGCAAAGTACTAGCTAGGCGCGCAGTAACGTGAAGTGGTAAATAGAAAACGATCGATCGACGAATCGATTAATTATTTTGAAGACTGACTTTATGCCTAGAGCCTAGAGGCATTTTATTAAACTTAATCTTATTTGAAATACTTAAACATGATATTTAAGGAATTATTATATTTTTATTTTACCCTTTTCTGCGCGACTGTACCAGGACTATATACATGTACTTATATTAGAAGAATGAATTAAAAAAAATATTCTTCAGGGGGTGAATAGGCCCCTCAAAAGTTCCAGGGGACGAATGGGCACAGGGTGCGAATCTTAGGGGACGTACGGGCTCTGACCCATATTAATAAAATTAATCATATCGTAGCTAAGGGTTAATCATAATTGTAATTCTAGTAATCTTTCGCTTGTCGTCTCCTAATTATGTTATAAATTAAATTATAAAATATTAAATAACATACTTATCTGACGTGACAGCGTCAACGTCATAGCGGAGACAAGAGCTTACGCAACAATGTTATAACTTAACAATTACTTATTATGTGATACAATGGGGTGACAGAATCTTGTCGCATTATAAGACTTAATTAATTTATTCACTGTAAAGTTACGTAGCGTGTTGATGAATTAATTATGCAGATTTTCAACCAAATCTGAACAAAAGCGGCGCCATGATTTATTCAGTCGCGTTATGTGGATAACGCCATAATATTAAATATAGCTATAGTTATGATGTTACGCAAACTTTACCAAGTTACATTAATATTATTAATTTTTATTACACTTTGCTCTAAGAATTAAAGTCTTAGTCAAATTTAAATTTGTGATCATTATTTTGGAAGAGTAATGCTTTTAAACTTAAACAATTTGTGAAAGATGGGCTTTATTTTATAAGGCAAATAAGTTTAAGTGTCAAATATTTTGATAAAGTAATTAATGTCATATTGTAATTTGTAAAGTGCGTCACACCTACTTCTATCTTCATCAACATCAATCAAGTTTATTCGTTTTTTATGACACTTTGTATAATAGTACCAGTATATTGTTGACCCACAAGACAAAGGCCTTTTCAAGGAGAAAGCAGGTGATTTGATCGCCACATTTTCTCAAGGAGTATTGGCGATTTGGGATTAGGTATATGTGGTTTTGTCTACCTATGTCTGTACTGTTCAAGATAAACTTGAGAAGGTACATAGTTGAATTCTCATTTGTACTTTCCCGGATTCAAACCCACCACCTCTTCCATGACGATGAATGCCTTAAACACTGGGTCGTCACGACCCTTACGACACTAATAAACTTTTAATACCGAGCTCTTGTAATTTGTGAGTAAAGCCTTAGTTTTAAGTAAGTATTGCTTATTGTTTCATTCGCACAGACGAGACGAACTACACTCAAAAATACATCAAATGTATTTGATACGATAAAATAAAGATGAAAACATTTTTAATGGGATCACATGACATGAAATATAATAAAAATGTTTCAAAGTAACGTGTAATTTCAGTAATAGAGGTTCAGCGCCTGTAATACAATAAATAATGGATGTTCCTAAGTAGGTCGAACAGGATTATGGAATATTACGTTTATCAAAGCCTTCAATATCTCACTCTTTATGTCCTTTCTTAACATTGTACTTCAATTTTTAATATAGATAAATTAAATCATTTTTGCAATTATTACCCTTTCAGAAATAAAGTCAATTAATTTTGTTTTGTGTTAAATGTTATCAATTATACTATATTATGGCCCCATTCCTTAGCACAGGTGTCTTTTCATACAGAGAAGTAATTTCATAGTAATTTTGACAGACCCGTTGGTCTAGTGGTAAATGACCGACCCTGACTGCTAAGCCGGAGCTCGTGGGTTCGAACCCACCCAGGACAAACTTTGTGTGAGGAGCATGATTGTTTGTTCTGTGTCTGGGTGTAATTTATCTATAATATGTATGTATTATTAATAAAGTATAAGTATGTATATCAGCTGTCTGGTTACCATAATACAAGCTCTGCGTAGCTTGGGATCAGATGACCGTGTGTGACTCGTCCCAAGATCATCATCTCCCTAGCCTTTTCCCAATCGTGTTGGGGTCGGCTGCCAGCCTAACCGTATTTAGCTGGACACCGGTGTTTTACGTGGAGCGACTGCCTACCTGACCTCCACAACCCAGTAACTGGGCGACACGATACCTCTTGGTTAGACTGGTCATAGTTTCTGGCTAACCAGTAACGACTGTCAAAGTTCTACGAATGACAACCGGGACCAACGGCTTTACGTGCTTTCCTAAGCACGGGATCTAAGTGATGTCTAAGATAAACTTTAGAAAGTACATATGAATTGAAAAAGTCACATTGGTACTTGCCCGGATTCGAACCCACAACCTCTTACACGAGAGGCCCAACTCGACCCAACTCGACCCAAGATATTTAAAAATTAAGAAAATATATATACCTATATAAAAAATTAAAAAAAATATATATACAAGCAGTTTCAAGCTTACATGTATTCGGAAATATGATGGACATGAATATGACAACTTTTAGTATATGTACAGACATTTTGGTATTTGTGCGCAGTGGAAACACAACCTCATATTTGTGTAGCCTTAAGGCGCTCCTAAACGGGCAACATAATTGCTGCAATTTTCTTGCAGCAATTTTTTGAGCATGGCCCGGCAACTCCGGCAATATTGCCGGTGTTGCTCGGCCATATATTGCAGCAATTTTTTGTCATACAAAAAGTGTTGCCCGGCAATACCGGCAATATTGCTGAGAGTTCGGAAACATTGCCGGGCAATGCCGGCAATGTATTGCAGCAACACAATTGCAGTAAAAAATTGCCCGTTTAGGAGCACCTTTACTAAACTGGACACAGTTTTTTTAGGTCATTGGATGCCAAACAAGCTGACGGGCGGTTCATCTGATGTCACCACCACCTACAGACATATGCAATACCAGAAAGAAACATTGCATAGACATAGCCCTCCCAGAGAAAAAGTTCTCCACAGAGAGACAGACAGCCAGACAAAGTTTTTAGAATAATACTAAGAACAAAAATAAATAATTTGATTTCAATAACAACATGTTAATTTCTATTAAATCTTATTTTCCTCACGTGAATTTAACTTACTAACCTACCTCAATTTACTTTTGCTAGCGAATTGTTTTTAATTCTACATTACTAATTTTTTTTTACAAGTACGCAGTTATTTATTGTATTTTATATTTAGGTATAAAACTATTGTAACAACTACAACTTACAAAATATGCGTATGTTGTGACAATATTGAATATTTTTCCTCCAATGCACTGATTTCTGTGAATACCATGATGACGCTCCTTGCGAAATAATGATCTTCATAATGAATAGGTTTCTGCTTGAAACTAAAGGCATTTTGATTTAAATTCACAAGTATTATGATTCAGATAAGTCAAAGATCACATTTGTTACGGAAGTTATATTTATAAATGCTTAAATAATGAAATATTAGTCCTTAGTCATTGTTCTCGAAAATGTGCGTATGTTGCAAAATGTTCACGTATCATGCCGATCGACTTTCATAATGACAACGAATATGTCTTGGCTGTAGATATTCACAATTCTAAAAACAAACACGAGAAAAAACATGATATGGAGTTTGTTATGAAGTTTGAAAGTAATAATGACGTCAAAATACCAAGTCAATCTAAGATCCTGTCGGCGTTGCGAAATAGTTCTAATAGTTGCCGAGGCCCCGTAATATAAAGGGCACCCGAGGGAACATGAGTGGGTTTTAGCCAGTAAAAGTCTGACACAATGGGCGGGAGAAGTCATTTGATGATTTCCCACCCACCAAAAAAATAAATCTAAGATGGACCACATTTGGTTGTGCGCTGGTAAGGTCCGAGTGACAAGTCAGCCCGATGATACCCTAGAGAATGGATGGAATGGATATAAAGTAAAACAAAAGGCTGAAGAAAACTAGAAAAAAAGAGAAGGAAAGAAGAATCTGGACTCTGACCATCATAATATCAATCATTTATTTTTGTCAATGTGTGTCAAGAAAATGAAAAGGTTTCTGTATTATTCCAATTGTCCAAATATGAAAATATGTGTTATTAATTAGACCACCCTTCAAATATTTGTCACATTTATCAATCATGTATGACAATCAATAAATAATGCTGATATAATTCTGACGTTCGCTTCCCTTATATGCCTCCATTATGTAATGAGGTATTGTATCGATATCACGCCCCATTTATTATTTCGCACATTATCGTAGAGAGGTGACTCACGTATCGATACTTTCGAATGTTCGATTGTGAAAATCTGATCACATTAAATTGGATCTGGTACACTTGCGCGAAAGACATTTGCGCGAAAGACACTTGCGCGCGGACGTTTGGGCGAATGGACACATGCGCGAATGGACGTTTGCGCCCATAGACATTTCCGCGAATGGACACTTGCGCGACTAGACGTTTCCGCGCCAAACCACTTGCGCGAAGCCCTTTGCGCGACGGACATTTGCGCGCCAGACAGTTTCGCGAGAGACGTTTGCGCCCAAACACTTCCGCGACTAGACACTTGCGCGAACTTTTTTCCAAAGGACATTGGGCAAATTTAAAAATATTATTAAGGGGTACCAATATTTTTTTATTTACTTAGTTTTTATTATATGGCGTCCACATACCTACCGAGGGTGGTAAGTCGTTTTCAAAAGCAAGATGGCGGCCATGATATTTTTCACAAAATACGTCATGGGTGTCAATTTCAAGGTTTTTTAGGGTGCTAAGGTCGAAAATGAGGTCGATTTAAGAATCCAAGATGGCGGCCGTGACCTTTCTGACAATATGCGTCATGGGTGTCGTTTTCATGGTTTTTTGGGGTGCTAAGGTCGAAAATGAGGTCAATTTGAGAATCCAAGATGGCGGCCGTGACCTTTTTCACAATATGCGTCATGGGTGTCGTTTTCATGGTTTTTTGGGGTGCTAAGGTCGAAAATGAGGTCGATTTGAGAATCCAAGATGGCGGCCGTGACCTTTCTCACAATATGCGTCATGGGTGTCGTTTTCATGGTTTTTTGGGGTGCTAAGGTCGAAAATGAGGTCGATTTGAGAATCCAAGATGGCGGCCGTGACCTTTTTCACAATATGCGTCATGGGTGTCGTTTTCATGGTTTTTTGGGGTGCTAAGGTCGAAAATGAGGTCGATTTGAGAATCCGAGATGGCGGCCGTGACCTTTCTCACAATATGCATCATGGGTGTCGTTTTCGTGGTTTTTTGGGGTGCTAAGGTCGAAAATGAGGTCGATTTGAGAATCCAAGATGGCGGTCGTGACCTTTTACACAATATGCGTCATGGGTGTCGTTTTCATGGTTTTTTGGGGTACTAAGGACAATATGCGTCAAAAACGACACCCATGATGCATATTGTGAGAAAGGTCACGGCCACCATCTTGGATTCTCAAATCGACGTCATTTTCGACCTTAGCACCCCAAAAAACCATGAAAACGACACCCATGATGCATATTGTGAGAAAGGTCAATACTGCCATCTTGGATTCTCAAATCGACCTAATTTTTGACCTTAGCACCCCAAAAAACCACGAACACGACACCCATGATGCATATTGTGAGAAAGGTCACGGCCGCCATCTTGGATTCTCAAATCGACCTCATTTTCGACCTTAGCACCGCAAAAAACCATGAAAACGACACCCATGACGCATATTGTGTAAAAGGTCACGACCGCCTTCTTGGATTCTCAAATCGACCTCATTTTCGACCTTAGCACCCCAAAAAACCATGAAAACGACACCCATGACGCATATTGTGAGAAAGGTCACGGCCGCCATCTTGGATTCTCAAATCGACCTCATTTTCGACCTTAGCAACCCAAAAAACCACGAAAACGACACCCATGATGCATATTGTGAGAAAGGTCACGGCCGCCATCTTGGATTCTCAAATCGACCTCATTTTCGACCTTAGCACCCCAAAAAACCTTGAAAACGACACCCATGACGCATATTGTGAGAAAGGTCACGGCCGCCATCTTGGATTCTCAAATTGACCTCATTATTGACCTTAGCACCCCAAAAAACCATGAAATCGACACCCATGACGCATATTGTGTAAAAGGTCACGACCGCCATGTTGGATTCTCAAATCGACCTCATTTTTGACGTTAGCACCCCAAAAAACCATGAAAACGACATCCATGACGCACATTGTGTAAAAGGTCACGACCGCCATCTTGGATTCTCAAATCGACCTTATTTTTGACCTTAGCACCCCAAAAAACCATGAAAACGACACCCATGATGCATATTGTGAGAAAGGTCACGGCCGCCATCTTGGATTCTCAAATTGACCTCATTATTGACCTTAGCACCCCAAGAAACCATGAAAACGACACCCATGACGCGTATTGTGTAAAAGGTCACGGCCGCCATCTCGGATTCTCAAATCGACCTCATTTTCGACCTTAGCACCCCAAAAAACCATAAAAACGACACCCATGACGCATATTGTGAGAAAGGTCACGGCCGCCATCTTGGATTCTCAAATCGACCTCATTTTCGACCTTAGCACCCCAAAAAACCATGAAAACGACACCCATGACGCATATTGTGAGAAAGGTCACGGCCGCCATCTTGGATTCTCAAATCGACCTCATTTTCGACCTTAGCACCCCAAAAAACCATGAAAACGACACCCATGACGCATATTGTGAGAAAGGTCACGGCCGCCATCTTGGATTCTCAAATCGACCTCATTTTCGACCTTAGCACCCCAAAAAACCATGAAAACGACACCCATGACGCATATTGTGTAAAAGGTCACGACCGCCATCTTCGATTCTCAAATCGACCTCATTTTTGACCTTAGCACCCCAAAAAACCATGAAAACGACACCCATGACGCACATTGTGTAAAAGGTCACGACCGCCATCTTGGATTGTCAAATCGACCCCATTTTTGACCTTAGCACCCCAAAAAACCATGAAAACGACACCCATGATGCATATTGTGAGAAAGGTCACGGCCGCCATCTTGGATTCTCAAATTGACCTCATTATTGACCTAAGCACCCCAAGAAACCATGAAAACGACACCCATGACGCGTATTGTGAGAAAGGTCACGGCCGCCATCTTGGATTCTCAAATCGACCTCATTTTCGACCTTAGCACCCCAAAAAACCATGAAAACGACACCCATGACGCATATTGTGTAAAAGGTCACGACCGCCATCTTCGATTCTCAAATCGACCTCATTTTTGACCTTAGCACCCCAAAAAACCATGAAAACGACACCCATGACGCACATTGTGTAAAAGGTCACGACCGCCATCTTGGATTGTCAAATCGACCCCATTTTTGACCTTAGCACCCCAAAAAACCATGAAAACGACACCCATGATGCATATTGTGAGAAAGGTCACGGCCGCCATCTTGGATTCTCAAATTGACCTCATTATTGACCTAAGCACCCCAAGAAACCATGAAAACGACACCCATGACGCGTATTGTGTAAAAGGTCACGGCCGCCATCTTGGATTCTCAAATCGACCTCATTTTTGACCTTAGCACCCCAAAAAACCATGAAAACGACACCCATGACGCACATTGTGTAAAAGGTCACGACCGCCATCTTGGATTGTCAAATCGACCCCATTTTTGACCTTAGCACCCCAAAAAACCATGAAAACGACACCCATGATGCATATTGTGAGAAAGGTCACGGCCGCCATCTTGGATTCTCAAATTGACCTCATTATTGACCTTAGCACCCCAAGAAACCATGAAAACGACACCCATGACGCGTATTGTGTAAAAGGTCACGGCCGCCATCTTGGATTCTCAAATCGACCTCATTTTCGACCTTAGCACCCCAAAAAACCATGAAAACGACACCCATGACGCATATTGTGAGAAAGGTCACGGCCGCCATCTTGGATTCTCAAATCGACCTCATTTTCGACCTTAGCACCCCAAAAAACCATGAAAACGACACCCATGACGCATATAGTGAGAAAGGTCACGGCCGCCATCTTGGATTCTCAAATCAACCTCATTTTCGACCTTAGCACCCCAAAAAACCATGAAAACGACACCCATGACGCATATTGTGAGAAAGGTCACGGCCGCCATCTTGGATTCTCAAATCGACCTCATTTTCGACCTTAGCACCCCAAAAAACCATGAAAACGACACCCATGACGCATATTGTGAGAAAGGTCACGGCCGCCATCTTGGATTCTCAAATCGACCTCATTTTCGACCTTAGCACCCCAAAAAACCATGAAAACGACACCCATGACGCATATTGTGTAAAAGGTCACGACCGCCATCTTCGATTCTCAAATCGACCTCATTTTTGACCTTAGCACCCCAAAAAACCATGAAAACGACACCCATGACGCACATTGTGTAAAAGGTCACGACCGCCATCTTGGATTGTCAAATCGACCCCATTTTTGACCTTAGCACCCCAAAAAACCATGAAAACGACACCCATGATGCATATTGTGAGAAAGGTCACGGCCGCCATCTTGGATTCTCAAATTGACCTCATTATTGACCTAAGCACCCCAAGAAACCATGAAAACGACACCCATGACGCGTATTGTGTAAAAGGTCACGGCCGCCATCTTGGATTCTCAAATCGACCTCATTTTTGACCTTAGCACCCCAAAAAACCATGAAAACGACACCCATGACGCACATTGTGTAAAAGGTCACGACCGCCATCTTGGATTGTCAAATCGACCCCATTTTTGACCTTAGCACCCCAAAAAACCATGAAAACGACACCCATGATGCATATTGTGAGAAAGGTCACGGCCGCCATCTTGGATTCTCAAATTGACCTCATTATTGACCTTAGCACCCCAAGAAACCATGAAAACGACACCCATGACGCGTATTGTGTAAAAGGTCACGGCCGCCATCTTGGATTCTCAAATCGACCTCATTTTCGACCTTAGCACCCCAAAAAACCATGAAAACGACACCCATGACGCATATTGTGAGAAAGGTCACGGCCGCCATCTTGGATTCTCAAATCGACCTCATTTTCGACCTTAGCACCCCAAAAAACCATGAAAACGACACCCATGACGCATATAGTGAGAAAGGTCACGGCCGCCATCTTGGATTCTCAAATCAACCTCATTTTCGACCTTAGCACCCCAAAAAACCATGAAAACGACACCCATGACGCATATTGTGAGAAAGGTCACGGCCGCCATCTTGGATTCTCAAATCGACCTCATTTTCGACCTTAGCACCCCAAAAAACCATGAAAACGACACCCATGATGCATATTGTGAGAAAGGTCAAGGCCGCCATCTTGGATTCTGAAATTGACCTCATTATTGACCTTAGCACCCCAAAAAACCATGAAAACGACACCCATGACGCATATTGTGTAAAAGGTCACGACCGCCATCTTGGATTCTCAAATCGACCTCATTTTCGGCCTTAGCACCCTAAAAAACCTTGAAATTGACACCCATGACGTATTTTGTGAAAAATATCATGGCCGCCATCTTGCTTTTGAAAACGACTTACCACCAACGGTAAATAAAAAAATATTGGTACCCCTTAATAATATTTTTAAAGAGTCACGGTCAAAATGGGCGTAAAACCAACAGCTTTAAAATATATTTTATGGGAAAGCTTATGACTATTACCTAATTTTATACTATGACGGCAATCACCCAAACAACCGGTGAGCAGAGATATTCAGTGATGTTCAAACGTATTTGTTATAGAATCCAAAACAATCGCTAATACAACGGAGATAACACGACACGATGTGGTGCAGAGGTAGGCCAAAGCACAGAACATATATACCCTAAAGAGGGCCAAAGAAACCAATATATTGGTTGACAAACAAAAAAAAATATTTTTCACAAAACATTTCCGCGATGGTGTTTATTTAATTGAATTATATAGAGAGGAGTCATTAGATGATTTAAACAGATGTAATATTCTGCAAACTAATGTGTGGTTGCTTCGAATTAAAATACGTCGCGGCATGTCAGATCGCGCATATATAATACTTACATTTTGATCGATAAAGATCAAATCGGTAGAAATGCGATAGTTGAGCATTACTGTACTTGCTTAACAGGCAGAAGAACAGTAGGAAGTTGAGCCCACATAGTTTCAGTTTTGTGGTTTTTAGGGTTAGGACGGCACGAGCCTTTCATTGCACCCGCAGAACATTTATTAGATGTTATAGTTGATGATAACCATTGATATTTAAATAAAAGGTATCAATATACAGTAGTTTTTAGCAAATATGTGTGTTTTATTTATCAATCTTGGGGATTTTTTTGCAGTCATACCCGGTCGATATTGGGGTTAACAAGTATTTAGGGGGTATTTAGAAGTACAATAAAGTAAATTACAACACATTTTATTTCTGTTGGTTTTACGCCCAGCTCTCATACAAAAATGCCCATGATCCTTTGCCCAATGTCCTTTGGAAAAAAGTTCGCGCAAGTGTCTAGTCGCGGAAGTGTTTGGGCGCAAACGTCTCTCGCGAAACTGTCTGGCGCGCAAGTGTCCGTCGCGCAAAGGGCTTCGCGCAAGTGGTTTGGCGCGGAAACGTCTAGTCGCGCAAGTGTCCATTCGCGGAAATGTCTATGGGCGCAAACGTCCATTCGCGCATGTGTCCATTCGCCCAAACGGCCGCGCGCAAGTGTCTTTCGCGCAAATGTCTTTCGCGCATGTGTCCTGATACCCATTAAATTTATTATGCCAGTTAAAAATGCAAGTCTCACGATAAATTTAATTTTCCGTCATGGCCAGCAAATCTGTCACCAAAATCCCGCCAAACGGTCACTTTAAAATTATTTACTGTTCCCATAATTCTTTTGGTAAATTTTTATGTTGCCATTGTTGCATTGCTGAGGTTGTATGAATGCAAATGAAATTACGTAAATAATGTAAGCGACACGTATTGTATACTGAAGAAGTGAGGAGCTTACATAAACGAACGAAACGTGTGATTTCTGTTGGCGATAGTTATATATTCAGTTATAAATTATATTATTAAATTCTTGCAATCAAGGCATTTTAGAACGTCAAGACAAAGAAAAATGAATCTTGTTGCCCATTCCTAAAAGTTGATTCGTATAGAGAAGAATGGACAAGAAAAGGGTTCTTATTTAGGAGAATTTTGTTTGTATGTTTTATTTTATTTTAATAGTATTTCTACAATTTAATAGAAAGAAAAGAAATTATTCAGCATCATCAAAAAAGCTATGGTGACACGTTACAACGACAATTCCCAGTAAGATTACGTTACATTTGATACGCAGCACAGTTAACTCAGTCAGTTAGAACAATGAGACTTAATTAAAAACTTTCATGCCAAATGATCCTTGCTCCCTACATTGTCGAGATCAGAAGTATAAGTTACATGATTTATGTCAAGTCACGAGCGACAGCTGCCTTGCAAATGATAACACATCCTAGAGTCAATCTTATAAAGCTATGTGCAGCCAACAACTTTTCTTAATAGTTACCTAACCATTATGAAACGTTTTTTGGGAATCAAACACAAACTTAAATCATTTATTTCTAATAGACCATTTAAAAGGCACTTTAGAAAAAATTTCAACTCAAGGCTAACGGTGTAAAATAGAGGATGGATGGAACGATATACATGTATGCAAAGCCGCGGGCGAAAGCTAGTTTAATACAAATACGTAGGTGCTTTAATTAAGATACCAATTACCTGACCACAAATCCCCGCAGTGCAATATGACAGGAAAACATTAATTCCGTAATCATAAAGTTTATTCCAGCTAAATGTTATTCCAGGACACAATGGACGTCCGCCGGCCACGTCACTGCACAACGTAACGTCTGGCCAGCATCCTCAACTAAGCACAATTAATCACCGGTTACCCATCCAATCAGGATAATAAATACCTTATTACCACGATGATATGGCCCAGTATCCTGTGATTGATTCATACCTAACAGTAAACGCAATATGTCGCTGATGTACAGACGGCACCAACCAATGAAGCTGTCTTAGAAAACGACATGATTATAAAAACAGAGATCTTAATCACACAGCTTAATCATGCAAATTCTGCACGTAGTGTTCTCAAGTCGAAAACAATAATTTCATTATTAATAAGTTTTAAAAAATTATCTAAACTAAGTTATATATTCAGAAACTTTAAAATCTAATCAAAAATCAAATTATTCAGTGTTGTGTCAAACTTATTCAATATAATTACAAGTTTTGAAGTTTTCTAAATGAACGATGTGATTGTTGTTAAGTTCAACAGGTAAATTATTAATGACTAAATCAGGTTTATGTCTTAATTTATTGAAGTTTATGTCTTGATTATTTACATAATTTCTAATATCATAGGCCACTATTAAACTAGCTCCAGGGAGAAGCTAAGTTATCCTGTTTATTACAGTATTCTGAGCTGAGTCAATGGTCTTTAATTAACAGAAACATAAAGTTCGGTGAAGGTTCGCCAAAGCTTACAAATGCGCACTTCTATAAAATACGTCGTGGAAAATGATGCGGACTGTCAAAAGATATGAGTAACGTACACTCACAAAGGATTTATTTCGATTATTCTCGGAACATATGTGAACATAGATAGGACAGAACAATAACTTTTGTCTATACAGTTCGTTCATGGCATCAAAACGCGTCATTTCATTGTTATTTCTTCTGTCAATTGTTCAGCAACCGTAAGGTTTGCGAGTCAAACAGTTCGGCAGTTCTATCTCGCCTCGAGTACTTCAGAGCGTGAACTTTGAGATAGAAACTACCCAAAATCATGATCAACTCCGCTACAGATAACCCGTAGAGCCACTGAGGTCCCATAAACTTTACTACGGACGTAAAGGAGACATTGATAAATAGCAAGATTATCACGAAATAGATCCTCTAGGAACTTTCTTCGCGTTGATTTTCTGTAAATAAAAACTAAGAGATTGCAACAATTGTTGGCGTTTGGTCGAATATAATAGTTATAATAGTCTGCAGTTTTAAGAATGTAGAGGCAAAGATTCTATCTGACCCTTATCCCTCTATCAACAATAAGCCTAATTAAGAACTGTGTCACAATGATTCATTCCTACATCTGCTATGAACCTATCTTAAATGGAGGACTAATAAGTTAAATTGCAATGTCTATGAGTAAGCAAACAAGTCCATTTAAATAAGGCAGATGAATGAGACTCTCATAAAGTGCAGAACCCAAAAGAAATGTAAGTGCTACCCCTGCGTAATCTGGCTATATAAATCTTGCCATAAAGTATAACGACATTTCAATACCTTTTAAAGTTATGTGCCTACAGAGATAGGGCTGGCTGGTAACTGATATTATTTCCCTATAATGTTTTCAAACATCTTTACTTTCCTGCTCTTTGAATTTAAATGTGTTTTTTCAACGGATTTTTGGTGATTTGTTTTGTTTAACTTGTTCATACTAATTATAATAAACGTGTACACCGAGAATGATTTCAACCGAATAATTATCACATCACATTCGCGGTCCCTAGACTATTAATAATATTGCTCAATACTGCTGGCAACAAAATATTGCGCAATATTATTTTCGTAAAAAAATATTTGGCAAATATTGTATTATATTATGAGCAAAAATATTGCCCGATATTATTGATGGGCGAGCCTTGGGGTTAATTAAGTGATTGAACTGACTACGCTTTGAAGAGTTAAAACATGCAATGAACTTTATAATTTGATGTCATGTCAAACAGCTCACTGTCGTGTTTAAAGCCAGCCCTGAACTTAACATTGAAGAGAGCCCGTGAGCGTGCGTTACACAAAGCAGTTAAAACTGAAATGCATTGATTGACGGATTCATGGAGCCCATAAAAAGTTCTTTGAACCTTCAAAAAAATACTTCACGGATGTATTTTGACTCGCGCTGCATAGCGTTTTGTCAATAACATTGTTATTAATGTTACCATTGACTTTGCCGGTGACCTATCAATTTAAAGTATGAATGTATTTGCTATTTTATCAGCTGCGACAATACAAAAGAATCGATTAAAATGTAGGAATCGATATGTCGTAGGCTGTATCGTGGGGCGGCCGTCACCTGTCTGCCATGTAAATGTTAACTGAACCAAATAAATTAATGTGTCTGACCCGAACTTCGCGCCCCTCTTCAAAGTAAAAGGACGAGTATTTGTTACTTTTTTACTATCAGTTACTGCTACAGGTTCATTTCACTCGAGTAGATTTTCTCATTAGCTCTCTAGACAGTCTGGAATAATAATTATCAAGTAAATAGTTTTTTCTCGTTTTTAATCAAAACGTAAGAAAGATGTTGTGAAAAAAGTCGTGCTCGTGGTTTGAAAAATCTTGCAACTAATTTTAATCGTTCATGTTATCAAATTAAAATGATAATTTTAAGCCTTAATTGAATTAACTTTACAAAAGCTTTAGTGAATTTCTGTAGTACGATTTGTTTTATCAGGCGGTCGGGTGGTTATGTACAAGAATACCCTTGAACCATTTATCGGCCACTAGTTTGATTATGAAAATACAAATGAACAATATTTTATTCTTAATCGGAATAATAGTTATTATGAAGGCATTGTATTTTGATAAGTTGATTCATAAATAAAGCTTGTCGAGTGTTCCAATAAAGGTAATGAACAAAGTAGCTTCTTGGAAGTAAGTCTCCGCGGACGATCCGCCATGGCTGGTGAGTGCATCGGTCTCTCGTTTTAATTGTAAAAGGGTATCATGGCGTTTTTATGAGTGATTGTTTTATAGCCATCGTCTAAACTTTATGTATTGTACTGTCAGGCAATCACCCCCTTGTGGAACTTAAAACGAACATAAAGCAAAGCAACCTTACTTACTACAACAATGCACTAACGCAAATTATATCTAATAGAGTTTATGCATATTTCAGTGTTTGAAATTCTAATTATTTTAGCGGAAGGCATAAAATAAATGGTTCATGTTCAAATAATAGCTGTAGAACGTTCGTAGGCTCGTAGCCAGTATTTAATTTAATCAAATATTCACCCCTATAATATTCAACGCGGTACTATGTCAGTATAATAACTAGGTTGGAACAGTAGTTATTTGCATTATGCAGGACATTATAATTACATAAATGTGTTGTTTATTTATTTATCACTTAGATTATGATGCAAATTAACATAATCGTCTCTAATAGGAGCTTTTAACCCTACAGTCTGTTCATTCAATATAATAATGACTTGTAAGGTCATTGCTACTCCACTCGGGGTTAAGTGTACTCAAACTTGGGCTTTAGTATCTAGGCCGTAAAGTGTATAATGTGTTCGAGGTTTACGTTTCCGTAGCAAGTTCAGAAAAGCTTCTCAATGGATGTGATAGGATACATCCTGCGGTTTCAATTACATTGAAAGTGCAATTTATAGTTTATTGATATGAATGCGGTTGATACAGATGAACAAGCTCAATTTATAGGCGTGTGGCATAAATAAACCACAATTTGCTTGTACGCGAGAACTCACCAAACATTATTAATACAGAATTCCTATAAAGCCTACAAAGGCTGTTCAGTAAATTATTACCAATTCTCTTGCTCAAGAATTTAAGCAATTCTCATTTACTTACAAACCCTATATCAGTGCAACTAAAATTAAACGTCAAGTACTTACGTAAACCCGAAAGCAATTGGACAGTGACAGTAACTGTGAATCATGAACAGGTATTTTGAATGGTTTGTTGCCCATAGCAATAAGCTAACAGGCGACGACTACGGTAGTAAAATACACGTGTTTAGAATCATTGTTGAACAGTGAGCCGTCTTTGTCTCGTCCTCCCTACAAAAAAGTAAGGGAGGTTTTTTAAACAATGAGCGTGTTTTGTTTGGGTTCCTAAAGGGTTGGGATTGGGTCTGCAGCGCAATGGATAGGGTTGGCAGATACAGGGTTAACGTTTTATTTTTTCTACATTTATAATTGTGTATCTCTCGACTGACATCCAGAAAGTCCAAATTCCAATTATAACTGTATTACTGTAGGTAGGTATTCAAATTAATTAAACACTAAATTATTTCTAAACAAAACTTAACAATGCAAATAAAGCCTATTTTAGGCGTTTAACAACACACAAGCAATCGTTCAGATATTCTACAATATTTAAACGTATATTTACTAGACACGGGACACATCAGAGAATACTAGGACTAGATGAGACGGAGCAGCTGGGTTATTCTGAAAACGTCACGTTTTAACTCATTACTACAATATCATTTACTTGAGTGACTTTTACTAGACGTTCAATAGTGAGCTTTTCAGAATAGCTCTGCCGGTCACATTGTAGGTCAGGTCCTTTACCTTAGCTTGGACGCACGGGTGAAGAAGGTTTAGGTAACTGTGCGTGTATCTATTAAGTAACCTTTAAGTAAATTATGTATTATTACTTTATCCTTTTTCAGTTCAGTGGTTCTGTGTTTGAAGATGACCTCTCTATGAAGGAGTTTTGACAAAAGTGTACTGTGTGCATATACCTTTCTTACGGTCACTTTTATTAATATTTTCTGAAATTATATCACAGAAAGTGTAATTCTAGTTACAAATCAAAAATGCATACTTTATACTAGGTGGTATGGTCCCCTGTCATTATTATTGACATTCTGACTGACATTATGTCTTTATTATTACACGAGAAAGCGACACAAAATTTGAAGAATATAATTCGGTCAAATCACAGCTGTTTTTTTGTGTATTTTTTGGATCTCTATTTAAAATAGAAATACAATAATTCTCTCTTTTATTTATTCTGTTTTTTTTTTAATTGCGTCATATTTTGATTAATTTTATACATACGTAGTAGAGGCAGATCTTAAGATGGCTTAAATAATTTAAAAAAAAATTTTCTTTGTTTATCAACACACTTACAGATTCATTTTTATATGTATGGTTTCGATTAGATATAGTAAATATACAGAAATCACTGATTGTAAAATCTAAATCGTCACAATAAAGTTATTTATAGATTATTCACGGCTTTATGAAGACAATATGAAATTTTATTATGCACTAAATTATGAGTGACTGGGATTCGACTCGACGTCCCCCGAGCTTTCATTCTGCAACATGTCAAAAACCCAACATGATAATATTTTATTCACGACCGACAGAGAAAATCTTTAATATTTTACTACATATTTAATTTGAATTTCAACTGAATGTCAGTGTGGTTGGTTGTTTGTTTTTCATAAACTTTCAATATTTGTTTTGTAATATTCATAGCTTTTGTGTGTCGCGTGTAGAGATATGCGCACTGAAATGTAATTACATGTATTGAACTAGCAATAAGATACAAGTGAATTTGATTTGTCTTTTCTTTGCATTTGTAGCATTAGATAGATACGTTCAACAAGTAGGTTCTGTACCAGTATATCCACTATTTATATTTATCATTGTTTGCTGTAAATTAACCGATCGTTTAGAAGGAACATGAGTTAAAACACATTATGTGTGTCAAGCTGAGACAGATCTGTTCCGCAAACTCCGGCGCCATTTATGATTAAGATCAAGCACACGTGCACACTTCGGTAAATAAAACGGTAGTAAAGCCGCTTACACACGAACCTCTGATCAAATTATCCCTAATATCCTTAATAAACTCCAATGTGTGTACTTGATGCGTGTAATAAAAACTTCCTCGAGAAAATATTTACAGTGATATAAAGCTTAGTACAGACCTGCATGATGGATGGCGTTTCGAGAGCTCCGTTTGTAAATAAACATTTTATTCCTTCGTTTTGATTTCTTTGTAAGATCTCGGTGTAAGGTAACACTTCATACAGATAAGATTTTATTTATTCTTTTTCATTTGCTCTTTTGAAGGGGGAAGCTCTCTTCGAGAATACTAATGAAGCCAGTTATGTTTGGACTGCCAGTTTCTGAGAAAAGGCGCTAATCGAATACATTTTTTAAGAATGTACTTTTTGATGACTTAAAGCTATTCCTGATACTATTACCATTAAACTGGTAACCTATCAAATAAAAAGTACAGGTCAGTATCCTACTGTAAATAATTTGAACAACAAACAATATCGTCAGAGGAGCCATGACGCTTGACGCTGATGAGTAAAATTAAAATTAATTCTGCGCATCATTACGTTCTGTTTCAATATTGTACGAATCGATTAAATAATGTAATGTCAACTTAATAAAGCAGTCATTCACCTATCGCATTGAAATGAAAACGTTTGTGCAACAGAGAAGTAAACAAACAGAGTGCCAATAAATACATTCGGGGGTAAGAAACGTTCTGATGTTGATGGAGATGCAGAAGGTTGCCAGGGTTGCGGAATAGATGGACAACCCTGGAACACAAAGCGCAACTGAGGGAACATGGGTGGGTTATGAAGTTTTTTTTTATGGTTAGGATATGATGATATCTCACCCATAAAAAAAAAATGCCGCAGAAGGTTCTCTAACGAACAATAACCAAGATTTATAAAGCAAAATCTTCAACGGTAAGTGCTGATTGTGCAACAATCTTTGCGCTTTGAAAGCTTTTACTCAAATCTTAAAGGGATTTCACGTCATCACTTCACGGATTGAGTACTCCATTCGCAACTCTTCCGTGTGCTGTCCCAATGCCCGCCATTGATTCCTCCAGTCGTGCGATCATTTCCGTAATCGATGACTCTGTTAAACAGTGACCACTTATGCGTTCATCGTGATGAATGACGTTGGACAACCCTTTACTGAATTATTACGTAACATCTAAATTAAGCTAGTATTGAAAGCGGAGAAACGTACTTAGCATTAGTAGGTGAGTGTAGGTTGAATAGAGGTGTATCAACACTACGTATTACAAAATTGATGGTCGCAAGTCAAGCTACACAATTTACTATCAAAGAAGATAATAATCAACCTAAAATATGCAGCTATGGACGCCTAGTAGCGTGCAGTTCAAAGCTGTGCATAGCTATTTGAAGAACAGACGGCTGTAAAAGGCGAACGGAATACCTAGACTGCATAAGGAAGGTAGAGAATATTATAACGCTAGCCTGACTTGATGGATTAAAATCATCAATAAATAATGCCGAAAGCGTGTCTACTGTTGACTTCTCAAAAATTGAATGCCGCCACCATGCTTAGTAAGGTCAATGGCCGTTCAGTGCATCCGTGAAATCCTATAGGTATAAACTGTACATGTAACTGTACATTTGCAATCGGGAACTGTTGGGAAACTCATCAGAATATCGATGTTTGTTAGCATCAATCATCCCTAAAACAAACGAGTGGCAGCCTGAAGCCTGGTTCTCACTACAGCTTTATTTATGGCACAGTTAGATTTAGAGTCGGGCAACAATTGTTAGTATTTATGCGACAGCGTATTTTATGACATTGTACTTTAAATGTTCGAACACAAGTGATTCGAGACACAATAGAAAGACAATAGCAGCGCGAGAGCCGGCTGTCGCTTGGTCGTCGAAAGGATGCACTCTTTGTTGGATGAACCTCCTCAACAGTCAGAACTTTATAAGCATCAGAACGGTCGCTCAATAAAAATTTAAACAATAAAGTTCAAAATGTACCAGGAAAGGCAATTCCTAAGTATTACAAAATAATAAAACTCTGCAGGGGTTTTATTGGTCGTTATAGGTAGATTCTGATTGAGGTAACTTTTCGCAACTGCCCAACCATTTGCCTTTACGTCTCTATGCGGAAACCGTTAAGCAAGATATGATAATCGCAGCCATCTGACAAGGCAATAAATAGGGAATGAAGATATAGTGCCATGTCAAGCAATAGGCCTTTTGTAAGCAGTTAATGAACCATTCAATGGCCTAAGGCCTTGTGCAAATTGTTAATATTGAGAAATTGTAAACTGGAATTTTTTGTCTGAAAAGAGATTTTAGATGCAATTTTTTAAATACATTTGCTGTAAGTAGGCACCTTTTATATTATTGTCTTTGTATTTATGTTTATAGCACATGATGGGTATATACAATATTTACAAACTAATACTAAATTAGAAAAAAACAATAGAATTAAAATAAAATGGCATCAAAAAACTCCTCCGCATCGCTGTCAACCGGTAAAGTGCCCAAGAGGCTGGCAGCATTGCTACGTTGGATGGCAATGCCTCTGGCCAAGATAAAAGCCAGCCTTTGGGTCACGGGAAGTATTAGTATTTATTTCGTATGGCTGTAAGAAGAAAAGAGAAGGATAGCTAGGGGTCTAAACTTATTGGTATCTCTATTACCGAAATCGAAACCAGTCTCAATAATATTAAGAGGAACCATTCAATACCCAACGGTGCATAATAAAAATTATGACCATGATTAACATCCTGAACTCTGAAGTGCATACATTAATTACATTAAACATACTTAATGCATAATGTTTGATATTCAAAACCGATAAATCTCAGGCATGAACTTTCATCGGCCTACATTTTATGTAACAGTAACTCTTTAAGATGAATCATCGTAACTTCACTACCTGTTACTGAGTGTATAAATAATGTTAGGAAGTAGTTGCCGATGGGTTTAATACGACCAATTTATAAGCCTACAAAATACGTGCTAGGTGTAAATTTTCTGAATAGTATAATTATTATGACTAATAAGACATTCTTATAAGGCGTTGGTTGTGACGGAAAATCTGTGTATTTGAGGTTAAAATAAGTTAGGTGTAGGTGGGCATGCTTTTTAGAACTTTATTAAAACAATCTTTCTTAGGAACCCCGACGCTATCTAGGTAATGTAATCAACATTCCCATTCTAGCGTAGGTTGATATTAATTGAAACTCTCCATAGCAACCAGCCTAGCATAAAATACTGGATCGACAGTGCTCACAACCGCGGCTATTGACATATGTGACTACATGATATGTTAGCTAAACAATCGAGCAAATAAGCTCGTTTAGTCAGTTGGGATGACAACAAAAGGAGCTCTCGATAGTTCATTTTCCGCGTCATTGGCGACCAGCCAAAGCATTGCGTTTAATTCTTTCAAGCCCCCTTCCTACGAGTTGGACATAAACTGCCTTTCCTCAGTGTCAGGGACACTAGAACGATTTATTAGTAAACAAGAAACGCCACGCGATTTCGGCTGGGGTGACTCACCGCGAAATAACATATGCGTGTAATAATGTGTGTATGTTGCAACTAGATCAACCATTGAAAAATGTGTCGGATTTGCATAAATTATAACGTTCCGAAATTAAATGGGTAATTTCTTTTACTAATTGGCTGTGTCTCATCTTGATATCTTACAGTTTTTCAGCCAACATTTTCGTGAATGTATTTTTTTTTCTATTTATTTCGGATCGCAGTTTTACTCACTACTAAATTGCAGTAAAAATAGATCATATGCTTGCTCCGACATTTGGGCAGCTAATTTAAGAGTGCTGCACATAACTGACATCTGTCACTGTTTCAACATCTTGTTCAGACATAAAACAACGCGCTTCTTGACTGAATTGAAATAAGTGAGCAGTTGAAATTGAGTGAGTATGTTGTGTGAGTAAATACTTACGAATCGCGACAATAACATCTGTTTTCACTTTCCAGCGACAGAGAGCTTGGGTTATTCGAAACAAGTTAGGCACTTTGTTTATTTGCTTTTGCTGGGCAATATTTGTTGCAATAAGAAAGGGTACATTGATGTAGAATAAAAATAGTTCACTATAAAGGATGATAATTAGATACCAATTTTAAAAACTAAATTCATCTTTCACTTAAAAAAATAGTTCATATTTCGAATAACAAGTAACGTTCGATCAGCTGGTTCAAAGGTCAGTTTCCGTGCGTTGACCCCCAGTAATCGATTGCGCTTCCCGCCATGGAGTATTGTTGGCATCTCCATTGAATAATATTCATGTTTGTATTTACTTACTCCTTGTCAAACTGCTCGAATAATGGTTGTACCTTTCACTAAGAACTCGTCCTAGATAATCGTTCATTGTTCTAAAAGTTATTGAAAGACCAAAATAAATAAACGTTGTTTAGCAAGTACTTTTAATAAGCCATATTCCTGTCACCGTCCCACAATTGTTAAACTACGTTGGCGAACGGAGATGGAAGATAGCTTAGCCATAGCACGTGCTAAGTAACAATATTATCTTAGCTAAATATCTCATCGACTTTATTAGAAAAGTAGAGTCAGTTATTCGGTTTAGATGTAAATTAACTACATTTTAGTTTACTGTTTTCTTTTTCTCTACATTTTTAGTTAGTTATATTATTTGTTGTGAAATAAAAGGCCTTCCCGTTTCCTAACTTTGATATAACGAGTGCGATATAACGTTATTTATTTGTCTAGTGGAGAATGTGTTTTTATTTTGGATTTATCACAATTTATATCATTAAACGAAAACTGAATTAATTAATATATTACGAAAATATTATGAAAATTTTAATCAAGCCTAGTCAAACAACATGATACGATTTTGTAAAGTGCCTAAGCTTGTGTAAGGTCTGATTAATAAACTGTAGACCAACAAAAAATTACGTGATCATTTGGAGCATACTGAGAGAGTAGGTACTGCTGAACTTATTCCAGAATACAGACTGAATGCTGGCAAACATTAAACTTTGGCGCGACTATGAATATTGCGTGCCGTCTGTACGTGATGATGAATATTTAAATTCATCCTGCTTTATCCTTTGACGAAACCTGCCCCATAGAAATTAATTAAAAAATATATTTACGAAGCTATGAAAGTTAACCTGTTTTACATTTTAAATCACAAGTTTCTACTTCAAGTTAATGGAAATGCTGTGCAACCTGTAGTTAATGCAAATACTTGGTGAACATTATACAAATGCAATTCTTTCGTTACCCGCGTACTGCCTGAATACAAATAAAAGAAACGCGTAAAGTCCGCAGATAAAGGAGCCAGCATTCTATCGCATCGGTAAACGCAGACTACTCCGAGATAATGTACGTAGATAATTAAAAATACCTTCTTTTCTTGCACTATCTTTACAGGAAGTGGGCACGTACGGAATCCGATATCTTGATATATTACTGGGGGGTCTCCGGCGCGTTTTTACAACCCCCAGGGGTGTCTATATATTTATAAGGGTGTGGGGTTCCGCCGACCTTTACAAATACAGCTCTAACCGATATGCTCTACAAACTGCTGTCATAAAAGCTTGTTCGATGAAAGTAAATTAGTGACGTGCCGTGAGGGACCCGCTGTCGTGGTGCTTACACGGAAATAACATATTCCCTTTTTGAGAATAAACTGACCTCTATGACTCTACATTCTTATTCATTGCAAACTGTATGTATATTGTATGCCTATGGGTTGTGCCTTATACCTAATCTATATTTTTTTTGTAGTCGCACCTTATGGACACCAAAAACTTTCGTGCCATTTCTTTTGTCAATATCTCATAACCACTCCTTTGTTTATATTCCAGTTCTGAAAGCACATCAAAGCTTAGGAACAAAGTGTACTGCTAAACAAACAAACATACCCGAAAAATATTAAAATCACTTCTGTTCTATTCTATTTATTATTTCTTCGAACTCAATGTTAATAGGCCTAGAATTGGTTGTGATCTAGTTTTGCGTTAGTGCTTCCTGTATTCTTAGGCGGTAGTCAGCGGTTTGCTAATCAGTAGTCCTAGACAGGTACTTACATATTATTTTCATTGGTATAGAGCTATGTAGCACAAGCTTTTGAGTTATGTAAACAAACAACTTAAAGTGCTCTATTAGGGAGCCGACTATTGATGTGGGAAGTGAATTACGAAATCAAATACTAAAATAATGTTATTATCTCTTGTAATTATGTACATTGCCTACATAAAGACATCATGAAAGTTTGAAAATGTTTATTTATTCTTTTTTTTGGGAGTGGGAAATCATCAAATGACTGCTCCCGTCCTGGGTGCGGCAGGAGGGCGTGTCAGACTTTTACTGACTAAAACCCACTCATGTTCCTTCGATTGCCCTTTATGTTCCGGGGTCACGGTAACTATAATAACCATTCTGCAACCCCGGCAGGTGTTGGCCCTGTTGGGCCCCTTCTCGTGCTGTCTGGTCACCATAATACTATAGATTTCTGGTGGTTACTAAGAGTTTAATCATTTTTTTTTTTGTTGAGTCGGAAGTCATCCAATGACTGCTCCCGTCCTGGGTGCGGCGGGAGGGCGTGTCAGACTCTTACTGACTAAAACCCACTCATGTTCCTTCGATTGCCTTTTATGTTCTAGGGTCACGGTAACTATTATACACATTCCGCAACCCCGGAAGAGTTTAATCATAATCGCACAAGAATGCTTGTTTCTATGAAACTAACACCGAGGATGGCAAACACAAATGAGCACAATACGAAAACCATCTACAACAAACATTATTAATGTTATTTTAGTTGCTAAGCATGTGTTTATTGCTAGACCAGTGATCTGTTGCTCCCATTTGCCAATACATCAGCTGTGGACGGGTCACGCCCTCGCGGCCGAGCGGTGAAAGTGGCCACATTTATAGTTCGGCGCATACACAGGTAGCCCCCTTCGCTGCGTCAGTCTATACTTAGCCTAAGACTGCAGACGTAGTGCATGGGCGGTACTGACACTCTTGGGCGACAAATAGAATAATTAGGAAAGGGACCAGGATATTTGTTCATAATTTATTCATGAACAACTTTTCATAGATGTCATAAGCTTATAATATACTTCAAAGTAATAATTTAAAGTAGAAAATTTTAGACCATTGTAAGTTTGTCTAAAAAATACTGAATTGTGCCAATAAAATCGCGATCTCTTGTACACTGTGTCCGCGGCTAGAGATATTATTAGGCCGCGCACGCGCCGGCCGCCCGCGCGCCCTCACTGTCTGCGTGCATTAATACATATTTGTATTTAAACTGTATTGACTGCGCATAGTTTATGAACCCTGAATGTAGCAGGCGTCAATCCACTGAAATATGATCGAGACGGAAGCGAACGCATCTTTCGAAATGTGCATATTGAATTAGCTACGCTTAACTCATTGAAAGTTAGTTGAAGTTTTAATTTGAATTACAACAAAGACATCGAAAGCAACTTTCCACAAATTGGTTAAAATTCTAGGTAGCATTCATTAGCTATTACAAATACGACTTTAACGTTTCAAATCCCTAGAACTACCGTTCCACCTACGAGTACAGTTACTAAAGTAAAAACTATGCTCAATTACTAAAACACTTTATAGCCAACGTGTAAATAATAAATTATACGGTCACTTCACACAGGTATTAATAAATTATGCAAAAAGCTCCTTTGCATGAACTCTAGTCACGTAGAGCCACATACGACGTTATAGTGTACAAGCCGAAGCGGTCAATCGATAAGCTGATATTGAGACCAGCCACGGATAATCCGAATTTCCATGTGTGAAATGTATCAAGAAATGACCGATAGTTTATTCGATAGGAATGTAACAGGTGGTAAGGTGAATACCACTTTTGCCAATAGCAACCAAGCTTACTAATGTCGGAAAGCGTCAACCCATTCTCGTAATGATTGAATTATTGACATCACATTAATTACATATGTTTAATGTGTTACAAACTGACAAAGTATGTGTCAGTGTTATAACAGTTCTATAGTATTTCTAAACATAAGCCTAGAATGGAACAGAATTAAAATTTATCGTCGTTCAATATCCAAATCAATATAAGAATCTTTAATGAAATCAATCTAGAAAAACTCTAACCAGGTTATGACATTATGAATATTATTTTCGAAGTTCCCCATGTTACATGCACCTACCAATGTGAGACTTGCCTTACCTTTACCAGTAGCTTGTAATAAAAACATAAGCAGGACTTAAAAAGGCTTTACACATGATTTGTTATGCCTTGGTCTTCGCTTTTTCTTATAATCTATCCTTAGTTTAACGTCATCTTTCGGAAACTTAGCTCTCAAAGTGAAGGACATTGTTTATCCAATGGGTATTTCATTTTAGGATAGTCGGTTTCTCGCCAGACAACTAAGATCGTCGGAGACGTACCAAACTGCTCTTGAGAATCTAGTCTATATTAGCTTTCCTTAAATCAATAGCAAACATTTGGGACAGCTGCCAAAGTATTATTGTTTGGGCTAATTAGTTTTGTTTGACTTGGTGTCTGTGTTCAATTCATTAGAAAATACATGACTTGAAATTTGTTATTAATCCAAAAGTCTTGTTAGTTAGTTTCGGTATTATTGGAGGTTATTGATTTGGGTTTTCTTGTACTTTTCGGTATTTATTGGTATATTTTATATTGAAAGAGTGGATTTTAGGATGGGAGGATGGAGGCAAATTTTATGTGTTTTTATGGCGAAACAGATCCTTAGTATGTTGCAAAAAGTTATTAATTTATCTCGCTATGGTCTGCAGCAAAGTCTATATCGTTTGAATGTAAAAAGTGCTTACATTTCTTTAAGGAAAAAACTATAAAAGACATTAACTTAAAAATACAACTGACTTACAAGAATCGATCAGCAATATAAATCAATTGGTTGGTGTAGAATGCGACTAAGGGGAGCATTAAAGACACAATCTGGTATAAAGCAAGGGAGACACGTAACGAGTTCAATAATAAACTTGACCATATAAAAACGACGGGTAGCGAGAATGCAGTATGCACTTTTAAGGTTACAAAGCCACTACGACAAGAGTACACTTGGTCACACAGGCGACACGCCTTCAAAACCGTGCACGCCGAAATAATCTTTCAACCGAAGCCTTTCAGACTGTTTTACTGTAAAGTTTGAAAACAAGGAGTCGTTAGCTTTTCGGTCAGCTGTACCTAGTTCTAGTGAAACCTGATGAGCGTTGTGACATAAGGAGAATGCGTGAAATGTTATGCTAGCAAAAGTACAAGGAAAATGAGCTATAGCGCAATCGATGTGATACTCGCTATTTTCTGAGCTCGCAGCTTTATGAGTGCTTGAAAATAATACATGAAGAGTAGTCTACGATGATAATACATGAAGGGTAATCTACGAAAGTTTGCTTCGTTTATTATGAAAATTATACCAAAATCTGTATATTATAGCAAAATATGTGCATGCGAAATGTAATAGAGTTTGGAGATATCATTATTATTTTTTTGGCCATTTATTATTTAGAGTTTACAAAATAAAGAAAAAATATATTAAAACAAAAGTGGTTGTGACGAAGTTCAAGACTAGCATTAAACCACGCACTAAACCTTAAGCAAACTTTGTACATGTGTACACATAAAGATAATAATTATGACTAAATTGCGAGACATTCGAAGTCCAAAATAAAGTCTACCTTGACAAGATGCTCGAACAACCTTATTTTTACAAAGAAAACTGTGGCTAAATGTAAGATTACTCATTGAACTTCAAACATAATTTTATCTTCATCGTTGGCAATTACTAATTTAGTAGAATTAAGACTAACATTAAATGCTCTGATTCTAAGAACTCAAACAATTGTTTTAACATCCACCTAAATTTTGAGTTGCACGCGAATGAGTAATTCCGATTAAAAGCGAATAAACTCTCTCCAAAGAAAAATTAATAATACTTGACTGAGAAAATATGGAACCTGATGCTGAATTTAAGATTTTCCATTCCATGTTGGACGATTTTGTAGGCATAAAAAAATATAGGTCAACGACGTCATATACATATAAAGTTTAAAGAATAAGCTAAAAATACGATACTGAAACACATTTGGAATAACAATGGGAAAGCGGAATAGAGCTAAATTACTAACAAAATTATGATTTGCATAGACTTTGATGCTTATTAGGATGCCACAGAGTTTAAAATTGTTCGGGGATTTGTAAATTCGGACGGATGTTCGTGACTCACCGGAACATTGCGCTGAATAGTGTCCTGCTGGTTCACCTGGGAGTCGGCGGCGAACAAGCAATGAATACTAATTGACGAATCTGTGAATAGTTGGTGCCACAGTACTCAAACATACCTTCAATTAATTGTTACAATTTACATTGTTAATTTTTCGAACAGCGACTCGAACTGAATTGAAATTAGGATTTGTATACATTTTTGCATGCCATAGTGTGTTATCATTCAACAGATCTTTATTTATGCCAATTTAGTTAAACAGCCGTACTTCCTTATCATAAGAATCTTCATTAGCTGACGTTATTTATTCCCTGTTGACAGTGGATATAAACACCTCATTGTCATTATCAGCCATCACTGTAAACTGTTCTTTCTTAAAATGTAACTCTTAAATGAATTCTTGTAGTAAGCCTTACAATTCATAATTTTATTATTTGCCACAAAAAGGGTCAAAACGATTTGCCAATTTAATCAAGGCAAATGCAATTAGCTAGACCAATTCATTAGAATTGATCAAAAACTCAGCTGTTATCAACACCGTATGAATAACCCAATTATCGTCGATTCACATGTAAAATAGTGCAGGCCTATTCAGCAGCTGAACAACTGAAATGTATCCGTCCCTTTCTAACTGGTTTGTTTGAGTATTATTTTTGTATGTCCGTCCTCTTTGCGGCTAAATTTATCTCGGAGATGCGGTTTCCGGTCAGCACATGCCATTCGGCAGGCTCCCAGAGTTGCATTGCACTCATTTTGAATAAGTTTGTGAAAGTCATGCTTTTCCTGAACTTTAAATACGACTGATGCTTTGTCTCGGTAATCAAGGATGTTCTCATGACATTTTTGATTAAAAAAATATACTGGTTGTTTCTTTTTTTATGAGAGGGCAAACGAACTAGCAGGTCATCGAGATGAATCCATAACACCAGGGGAGTCGCATTTGCGTTGCGTTTTCTTCAAAAAGCCTACAGGCCGGCAACGCAAATGCCATTAAGGCCATTTCCCTAATTCGTAACGGTCCGGTAATACTGTCGCAGAAAGCTGATTCCTTAAAACGGTCATGTATGGTAATAAACCCTCCGACAGACAGGGCACAGTATTGCAATGCACGTATTTGAGCCATGCATTTTTCCGGAAGCAAATATTGTACCAGATAAACAGAAGGCAAAATTCAATTTTTTTTCTACACTACTATTAGTGGCATCATTCTGTTTACTGCACCTTGTGCAGCTGATAATGACTACGTCTTATGTCATCGTTATCATATTTCGGCTTTCTTATCAGTGCGTCTTATCTTTGTAGGCGTTTAACAAAAGCCGATTGAGAATTTTAAGATACTGAGATGTATTTTTAGCTATCTAAGTTGTTATGATTTTGTTAATGTTGTTATTAGTCTGACGAGAACTCCTCAAAGCTTTGTCACAAGTATTACGTAGAAAATACACTTGATATTTAAAATAAATAATCGCTATCTTTATGAATCAAAGAACTAGTAGAAACTCATCGGATACGGAATACGTATTATCTTTAAGCAGAATTTAACAAGTAATATGTTACAGTACATGCAGTATTAACTACTTATAAAACAACACTCATATCAATGCTACAATCTAAGTAATTTAGAAAATCAGGCAGACTGCTTTGGAACTTCATTTTACCTTAATTTCGCTTCGATACCTTGAAAATTGTCTCTCAAACTTAACTCTCAAATTAAACTCAAAAAACAAGTTTAAAAAAAATTGCAATGCGACTTTTGTTGCTGGCTGTACCCATTTCTGTAAATTTAAATCTAATGCCGCCTGTCAAGCACATTTATTAACGATACAGAATTGTAGCATTATTTAATATCTAGGTTATCAGCGTTTCCTGGAAATCTAGGTTTTACCGAATATGGCGTGAAAGATGACCAGCTCGGGACATAAGGACCAAGTATGTTAATATTGACACAAATCTAAAAGCTTCATTTGGATTAAATTGACAGGCTAATTATTATCAAAGGTGTTTAGGTAGATACATATGCAATTTCGCTCTAAAATATATATTCTAATTATGACACGTCCATGAACAATATAGATATTAAATGTGGTTAGGATTTTGAGGAGGTTTTCGGTATCATTAAACGCGCTCACGCATTTAGGGTGACAGATGTATAAAAAATGATTGTACTCGTTACAGCTAATAACTTTCACAAATAAATTAATTCACAAATAGTATACTTGAATATTTGTGAATTAATTTATTGAATATTCAAGTATTTATTTGCATTCCACATGTGAAAAAGGTGTTACAATGGGCTTTAAGCTATTACATTTACAGTACATAGTGGACCCTGTTAGGGCAAGGCAACTAAAAATTAATACAATTTCTTAAAAGTATATATTTATAAAATAATAAATAATTAAGTTCCATTTGGAAAATTATTTGTTATAATGAGCACAAACACGCGTTGATGTATCGGTCACTAATATCAAACTTCACAAGTCGAATAACTTAAAAAATGGGTAATATTTTGAAGATTACAGAAGATCCACGTGGATCAGAAATTAATAACAAGAATTTGTTATACTCGTTCAATAAATTATGGTATACCTATTATTACAAAAATTAAGCACGTCGAAGTAAAATTAAAATGTTGTATTTAGAGCGAGATTTTGTTGAATGATGTGTCGAATAGGATGCTATAGATAGCGTAATGAATATTTGGGTCAATAACGACGGCCTCCAGCGCAGTTTCAAATTAATATGACGCATGTTAATTTTCACTTGTATTATCTACAAAATAAAGGTTACTAAATTATATTATTTTAGTAACTAATGTAATTTTTTACTTAAATACAGTGAAACAAAAAGAAGTGTTATGTTTGGTTGACGTAACTCAAGATACGTGTGAATTTACGTCCATTTATCACTTAGATCAATGTTAGCGCCGCATGCTACAGTCAGATGTGACCTCGTTTTGACTGAAGAGAATTATACACATCATACAACGTCGGCTAAAACACCTATAGCTAAATAACACTACTTACAAATTACGCGGGCGACGAAAAAATGGTAACCTAGATTTCGACAAAGGTCGGTTTTGTTTTAAACGACCGATGCTAAAGAAGCCTCGATGGTGGTATCAAGGAATTAATTAAGTATTTACAATTTCATATTATAAAAAGTAGATACATATAGGTATGTGTCAAGTTATGTTTTGCTGTTTGCAACAAGAACAAATAATGGAATTTGTACTATTTAGTATGGCAAACAATGACTAAGTAAAATATCACACTTTTTCTAAATGCAGTATTTATAACCATACTCAAATAGGTAATACATAATTCAAATGCCTAATGTGTACGAGTGGAGAAAATATAGAATTATCATCAATTTTGGCTAAAAGTTGACGCATTATGTGATATCACATACATTTTCCTACTATCAACATTACACAACATGGTTTCAGGTCCAAAATATCCTTGAATACCTAATACAGCAGAGTGTAGACAGCTAAGCTAAGTGGTCCGCCGTGAGGGAAGGCGGTAGACAATGCATATCCCGTGCAGTTTGCAAGGTATATGCCAGGCCACAAGCCGGGCCCAGACACCTTTTGTTTCATAGAACGTCACCCACACATAGCCACGGTATCGCACTGCATAAAATGAATCTGTTCAGGAAAGTGCCAGACTTTCGAGACCATGAAGAATGGAGATGATGCTGCATTCTGACGTTTTCTTTTTTAGTTGAAATTCTTTCCAAATTTTTTTATCGTCCTTGTAGACACAAACTTGTTGTTTAAAACCTAAACTAAATTTAAAGCCTATCATACTGCAGGTTAGTAAACATATACGAGATATTGGTAAGCCGTTTAAAATCCATACTAATATTATAAATGGGAAAGTGTGTCTGTCTGTCTGTTTGTCTTTCTTTCACGGCAAATCGGAGCGACGGATTGACGTGATTTTTTAAGTGGAGATAGTTGAAGGGATGGAGAGTAACATAGGCTACTTTTTGTCTCTTTCTAACGCGAGCGAAGCCGCGGGCAGAAGCTAGTAAAATATATTCCAATTTTCCTTGATGAATGCAATTTTAAGGTAAATCTGATCAATATCAAATTTTATGTCGAATTTTTGGAAGCAATAGTCGGTGATGGCAATTTAATAAAATAAATGTTTTACCCAGAACATAATTATTTACCATGACTTTATGTTTGGTTTTATGAGTAAGAATAAATAATATTATCGTCCTCCTACGCTTACATTAAACTCGACGAAAGAAAGTAAAGATGTTGAGGTTGCTCCTTGATTACACTGCATCTGAGATGCAATGTTTTAGCAAAGGACATTGACCATTCATGTATGGGAGTTGGGCCAAGTGTTGCCCAGCATGAACACATAGTGCATTATGTACCTTAGGCTAACACTACTCTGTAAACGAAAGCTCATCAAAATCTATTCGAGGAGATTTGAGAAAAAAATATTTTTATCAAGATTTTTTATTGGTGAAGAATGACATCCAATGGTACGTACCGCAATAATTATTTTAAACAATTGCTCACTTTATAATTACAATCAAGTATTTCATGGTTTCTGACATTCAGAATTGATTTACATTAATAATACTCACAGTTATCTACTTGACATTAAATAATGAATTACTAACATTGATAATATTACATTACTCGTTTACATCGTATGATCAGCCCCCCTAGACAAGCATTGGCATTGTAGAATAGATATAGCGAAAACGAATCGATTGTCAAATGTATGGAGATGTCAAATTGTTTAGCGAAAGCTTATGTCTACAGCACGAATAAACAGTTTTTCTTTCTTTCTTAATGTCAATTCCCTTAATCAATAAGTCAATTAACTTAATACCGTCGTGGTACCTAGCCCATCCTAAAAACCAAACTAAGCACATAATGTGGGCACAACTGCTAATAAATTGTTCTGTGAAACATGTTCATCATTTTCATTTTGTACTTACTTCTATTTCCTTCTTTATTTTTATTTTTTGTTATTATTTCACTGTGGCATTTGGGTTTTTGTACGTAGTTTGTTAATTGTTTTGTTAATTGTTTTTTATTAATTGTTTCTTTTTTTTTTAGTGTTGTGTATGTCTTGTGAGAATGTACCAAATAAATGTTTTATCTATCTACATGAGCAGCAATACCATTACCATTTTCTTATGCACTCTATTCCACGATTGTCCAGTTGTAGCAGTGGTACTTTTTAACATGTCTACTCTTTATGTGTGCTCGTATGAGTTTAACATTACTGGAAGGCATAGTAAATGCTGACAGATCGTTAAGATCTCCGTAATATTGTTGGATAAGAAATGATCCACTGCTGCGTACATGTTTACTGTAATAACTGGGCGCAAGTTTTTTTTTTTTGGTAGGTGCCTACAGCGAAAAGGGTCAATTCTTCAGCGGTCAATATCGTAAATAATTATATTAACTAAAATCGTTTAATACTTTTAACTAAAATCGTCCCAAAAATCTTAAAAACATAAATAAAAAAAGACCCTGGGACCGATTTTTTTTTAATAATTTTTAAAAGTATATGTTAATGCAAGTAATCATTTGGAAGTACTCCCATGTCTGGGCAGCATATGGCCCAAACCCGGTCAATGTCCTTTGCATTTTAGTCATAAGATAGAAGAAAAAAGAATTATTTCAGGCATGATTTCAAAAGTAGCAGAAATGTTTTCGTAAAGAACATTTTAAGCCCCTATCACAAAGGTGCGTTATTAGGGTCGATAAGATCGCATGCGTTTTCGTGACATCTATTTTAGTACATTATGTAATAGAATGACAACAAAGTTACACACTGCTGCGTTAATTATCGCAAGGTATGTGCAAGGAATCGGACGCACTAACACATGCGATATTATCGACCGATAATAACGCACCTGTAGGGTAGAAGCATCAACAGTAAAAAATCAGGTAACCTTGGCTCTTACCAGATCTTTGGTCTTACTACCACACTGTGTTCTGATTTATGCCTTCAACTTTCCAGTATTTATTGGAACAGGATTTATGTCCAGCAAAGGTTTGCGATATGCTGACCTGAGTGATTAATGTTGAATTGTTGATACTTAAAGCATAACGATTGCTCTTGCCATAACTTTATTGTACTTCCTATCTGTTCATTTATTTGTGAAAATACCCGGTACGTGCGTAAGTGGTAAAACTAATGACATAATAATGCAACAGCATAATAACATGTCATAGAAATATCTAAAACATTGCTATTGCACCCGTTTTCCCGCTCTTTAGTAAATAACTTGACTTATAAAAAACTTAGTTTGAGGAAAGAGGGGCAAGGCTATCACCGCTATTACAAACACAACAGGACATAAATAATAATAGCCTTTCATCGATTTAAATCGTTTAGAAGGAAAGTACAGAAAACATACTTTTGTAACAGTAACGAAAGTCTTAGAGTATTTTATGCTCACATATTCCTACGTTTACCTATTACCCCGTGATCGTGGACCAGTTATCACTTACATAAGTAAAGTTTAACACAAACACGGCCTATATGAGCTTGCGCAGGAAGCCGTTAACATCGCGGTCACGCCGTGTTTAAACTGTAATTAAATCGGGTTCAAATCTGATTCAACTCATCTTGTTCGACCTAACTCATTCTATCTCGTTGTAGTCTATTTTTGGTGTTCAGATTAAGAAATTTTGGGTGTCGTAATAGACACAAATGTAATTAGCGTAGCAGTTAAATCAGTCTACTAAAGTTTAGTTTTAGATTTTATGTCAGTGGCTATTAAATTTAATACCGAGATCATTATACCTACTAAAAAACTAAATGGTGATATAAAGTAAAATGTTGTTTCGAAATCGGAAGAATGCCGCATGACAATAATAAACATTCGCTCGAATAGCAAACCCGTGTCACCTACAGGACTAGCTGTCGCGTGGCCCCAATAAAATTAGTCGAATTTTTCACTATTTGTAACGGTCCACAAAATAAATGAGCGGGATGTCTTCCCGACTCGCGGAGGACTACAGGCATGCCTCCCACTCGTCACTTAGCCCATTAATCTCCTCCCAAACGGTCCGTCCGTCTGTCACTGCCAGTAATCTAATACGACACGCCAGCTTTTTGTCCCCATATTACTTGCACTCAGTAGAAATACGCCTTAAAATGGTCGTTAATCCGTCAGTGGATAACGGTCCCTTTTAAGGGAGAATCAAACATTCTCCGAGTAAAAGGGAGACGTTCATTGCGAGCATAGCTGACGGAACCTATGTGGACTTACATAACATCACGATTGTAATCGAATAACGTGACCCGACTGACTACACACGAATCATAAATGTAATACCTGCATAGCCCATGTTCTGTAATGGACCTCGTGTACCCATAAGCGTAATACCTAGCGTATACGAGTACCTAGCTATTCCACATATGAGTTTATTTAACAAAATGTTATGGAAGTATAATTAAAAATGTTCAGTAAACAAAGCCCATTTAGTAAACCGACGTACAAACTGCTTTTGTTTCGTATGAAAAGATCTCACACAAATCTGTGCGAGTGCTCAAAAAATGTCTGTGTAAAGAAAGACATTGTCTGTTAAATCAGACAGATTCAGATAACATAGACAATGGCAGTATAATAAGCAGCACGTTTCCGGCGCGCTGGGGACGAGATTGAAGTTTAAAAGTCTTCAGGATACACGTATCTTAGGCTCTTTAGTATGCATGAGCTATCTAGAATGGGCCATATCTTCCTACTTATTATTATGGATAAATCATAGGGACTATTGTCGTTATTTTTCTCTCCACAAATTATGCGTCTGCTATGAATCACGATAATTTAAATTTATGGTTTAAGGTTTAAAAACTTACCGCAGATTTCTCGTGTGCACTGCGCGTGGGCCGGGAGCGGGTCGGCGCGGGCGCCGCGGCAGTCGTCGCTATCATGGCCAGGAGCAACCACAACACGACTACAGCGAACACGTGAAGGGGGATACCCATTGTCCACCCAATCGCCCCCATACACTCCTGTGCATCCCGACCACATTTAAATTTCAAATTAGCGGACCGCCTTGAACTGCCGCATTCGTCAGCCTCAACCCTCTTTCTGGTAATCGATTCTTTTCCGTATACGTCTTCTTTGTTATGCAATACGCATAATTCAAAGGCTCCATCTGTGGCAGAGCATCGTCTTTCAGACTCATGTTGGCATTCTAATTTTTCTTTATTAAGTATCCTACATCTATCTAAGTCAGTCGATTTGTGAACTTGTTCTAAATTATCATTGGAATGATTGACGTGTGCCATTCTGTCGATGTTAGTTAGTACGCATGAAGTTTGCAGGTTAGTATGCGGCGTGCTTAATGCAGTAACCTTAGGGTTTTGAACCATCACTTTAGTAGTTAGGTTTGGATTTAAACTTCTGTGAGAGTAATGTGCTGGCGCGTCGCGTCTGTGGAGCGTCGGGGAGTCGGTCAACATTGTGGTAACTGCAGCAGGTAGTTCGCAGGTGTCAGCTAACCATATTAGAGCGTCAGCAGCTTGGAGCAGTTCTCTCATCAACTCTGTTATAGCATGGAGCACTTTATCGACATACTTCCTGTTACCGTGTTCCAGATTATTAATTTCTCTGTGGACGGGATGCTATGTTATCTCGTTACGTGGGCGATGCGCTGTGTTTGTTTTGTACTTATAATATTCTTGTGGGTACAAGATATCGAAGCGATTTCTGAAACAAAAGAAATATATTTTTTTTTTAAGATTTTAACGGGATAAGTTTCTGCACAAAGAATTCGTTGTGCATTATGTATAGAACTACAGTTTGTTCACATTAGTAACAACATTGTTGATATTGTACATTAATTAGATTCCATAGCATCGTACTCAGGTATTAAATAAACGTAGTTAGGCCCATATCAGATCATGAACTCGTATCTATCACATTAACTTTGAAAACAGGAAATCCACATAAGGGAAGCTCTGACGAGTGACTTTGCTGGTTGTCTACATTGTGAGTTGATAACAGAAGAGAAAGTTAGTATTTAATTATATTTCTGCGATAACACCTGAGCCTGTAGCAATAACTTCATGTTCTTATGTTTATAACGAATAGATTGTTTGTGTAGACTTTGTATGATTAAACAAAGGGTCTTAGAAAATGGTTTCAAACTGGTTTAACAAATTATTCAAGAGGATAATGAGACAAAATTTATTACTGTTTAGGCACTTGTTAGTAACACAAGCTTTGGCGTTTACCTTAATAAGTTTTAACAATTTGTGTTTTGTTAATTGTGATTTATTGTCATTTAATGCAATAAAAAAGATGATTAAGTAATTAAATTTCCCTTACAGTGTTTAGGTAGAGTTAGTACCAAAGTATTTACATGGTGTGATTCCCAATAAACATCTAAGGAAAAGTTGTAACCAGAAATTTAATAAACAGCCTGAAAATACTGTCTGTCGTGATTTAACTAGAATAGACTTTTAATTCAACATAACTACTTGGATATTAAGTTATAGAACCAGAGGTTAGTTATAGGAAACCCTTGATAATAAAATTCATAGTTTTTTAAATATAATATTTATAGCTCTAATTCAGCCAGAATTTAATTTTAGCCTTGGATGCAAGATGGAGTAAGCTTTATCCAATAGTTTGAATAATTAGATATTTGTTTTATTTTGTAACGACATGTCGGTAATAAGTTAGAGGAGGGTCAGAAGCTTGAGTCTGACAACCAGTCTTTCCAAAAGGTGTCCTATTACCCAATAACAGGGTTGTCGAGGTCTCATTGGCAGCTGCATCCGGTTAGACTGGGAGCCAACCTCAAATTAGTTGGGAAAAATATAGGCTAATGATGAAAACTTCATGTAAATTCACAGATTGAATACTTAAGGAACACGCGTGCACAATTGAAAAAATCTTGGTCGGTCATTGAACTAAAACTATCTTTGTGTATAGTATTGATCCACTTAGTATGTCACAGAGATATCTACGAGACATAATTAGTACTTTAATGTATGTGAAAAAACATGTTTCATGCATTTTGAATGAGTACTTAGGTATTGCGTTCGGTCCACCTTTCAACCTTTTTCGTGTACTAAGATAAACCTTAGATCTTTGCGTTCTGGGACTTCGGTTAGTCCTGCTTTTAAGTGCGTGTCTTCAGCGGAGACAGTCTCCAAAGCCAGAAATCTGGTAAGTTGGTTCTATACTTGTACTTATTTATTCTGTGGCCTGTGGTTCTATTGGGGAAAGAGGAGCGACCAGCCAAAACTTATCTATATATATATACATAAAATGGTAAACTGACTGATTGTTGATATCGACGCAGTCCTAGGCCTTGAGACATGAAACCTAGTGGGTGTGAACTAGTGTGAAACTGTGAAGTGTGGAAGAGTTGGAAGCCACTAGCCACTAAGAAATGTTTTTTTTGGAAATTCGACCCTTATAGGAGTAAAGTAGTGGCTGAAAGTTCGACATCCAGGCAGCAAAAGCCGTAACCGAAAGCTATAGCCTTATATAATATAATAATAATAATAAATAATATAAATATATACTGGGACAACTCACACACGGTTATCTGATCCCAAGTTAAGCTCTTCTAAGAGCTTGTGTTATGGTAACCAGACAACTGATATACATACTTATATAATTTATAAATACATACATATTATAGATAAATTACACCCAGACACAGAACAAACAATCATGCTCATCACACAAAGTTTGTTCTGGGTGGGAATCGAACCATAAAATAATAAAAGAGGTTCTGACTTTAGCGCCGAGTCAAGAATCAATCATCTAGGACTGATTTTCGTTAGCTGATGGGCTTCTAGACCGCTTCTAATGTAATATTTTTTTTAGATAGAAACGGGTTTCCAGCTTGGGCGTGGTAGCCCAGTAGTTAAAGCGGCCCGCCTCTTATTAGGGTTGTGAGAGGTTGTGCGTTCAAATCCTGTAAGTAACAATGCCACTTTTTCTATTCATACCTATGTACTTTTTAAAATTAATCTTTACAGTGGTGTAAAGATTAATTTCTAATTAAGTTCTTGACAACTGGCACGAAATGTCAGTGGTGACATTTCGTGCCAGTTGTCAAGAACTTTGACAGTCGTTACGGCTAGTCAGAAACCAGACAGTGTGACCATTCTAACTGGTGGTTATCGTAGCGCCTAGTAACTGGGTTATGAAGGCCTGATATGCAGTCATTTCAAGTAAAGCATTGGTATCCAGCTGAATTAGGTTAGGCTCGAAGCCGACCCCAAACTTGTTACGAAAAGGCTATGGAGATGAAAATGGGTTTTTTTTTCTTTTTAAAAATATAGGAATGTTAGCTTTAATAAAAGTGGCTTTCTTGGATCACTTCCCTCCAAACTGGCTGAAGCGAATTTATTGAAATTTTAGGGTAGAATTCTTATTGGCCCAGCGGCGGCCTATTCTTCGAAGTTTCGTCTCATCAAAAAACTTTTATTTTAGCAATTTTGTATCACGATTTTTAAAAAATTATGTGAAATTATATTACTAAAATTCATAAAATTTCGAAATAGGTCAAGAGTAACCGTTTCTCAATTTTATTAGGGTTGCCTTCCAGCCTTACCAGATTCAGTAGACTCAGCAAGATACAAGAGTAAAAAATATGTCAATGATAAAAACTAACTTTAGAACACTAAAACTCAAGACCAAACCTAACATGAAACATGCAAAATGTTGTAATAACGGTTAAAACACTTAAAAATTTACTGTAAGTACATTTGACAAGATTTGAAAAGCTCTCAAGTAAAGTTTTGAATGTTTAGTGTAATAATATGAGCTTAGTTAGCGGTTGGCACAAGTATCGTGCAAGTGATCCTAAGTGTGGGTTATTTATAAACGAACTCAAGTCTAATTGGAGCCATCCACATGACCGAGAGTGATCTACAAATAAATCATAACACAACACACTGAACACACTCACTAATTCAGAACTACTAGGCGACAATACACCAATAGGGATAATAGTTGTATGTAAAATTATAAACACATTGCTTTGTTATTGACAAAAATTATAATAAGTATTGGACATCCAAGACTAATACATAATAAATGAATAACACACAAAATAAGCACACAATTGTAAAAAATCATAAAAAGCTCAATGACTAAACTTACATTTTCTTAATCCGCTCTACAAATACATACAGCAAAGAAAATCATGAAAACAAAACAACGCTTGCTTAACACTTGGCCTTCCTTTCCCTTTCTACTCAACAGAGAGGGATAGCAAACCTACACAGCTGACACTGAAAGCACTAATAACTTTGTAGGATTCACACTCAGACTTTACATCCAATGAACTTGTACTCAAAAATGATGAAGCTAGCTAATTCTCTAAGGAGTTGCCAAAAATCGATAAATGGAACATGAAAATAGACACTAAATTAAATTCATACGTACAAACGGTGTAGTACTTAATTCGACTAGTACACTGTTTCCATAGAAATTCAAATTAAGTACGAGGTTTCGTAAATGAATAAAAACAGTGTCCATGAGCGCAACGCTCGTCTCGCGTCTACCGCGACCACGCGCGAACTGAATACTACTGGCAATACAATATTTGGATTGGCCAGGGATCGGAACGGCGCGGCGGCTCCGTTAGACTTTAGGGTTGTCAGTCTCTTCTTTCAAAATTCTGCCAAAAGAGACTTGTCAAACATTTCTCCCCCTTATTTTAATTATACTAACAAAACCTATCGATTTAGCGTACTGGATTTCAGTTTAACTAAGAAATATTTATGTTACATCGATGGCTGGAGTTCCCCATGATCTAGGCTATTTTATTAATTAGATTTCTTTTTCTTTTTCCTTCAAGAATATAAAAATAAAATCTTGTCGTAATTATAATTTTCATTTGTGGGAATTATACTGGTGACACTGTGTGTTAAAGTAGCTTGTCAACCCTAGCTGCCAGTACGCACCGCATTTGTTGCATTGTCCCTTTCCCTTCGCATGCGTTCTGGCGACATGAAGGACCCCCCTTTAAACAAGACATTGACAAAAGATTTTTCGATATTAAAAGAGTCGTCATCTGTGTAATTGACAATATAGAATAGATGTATTTCATTAACGGGCAACACAACATTTTAAGGAAAAAAAAGAATACCTTTATAAATACTTTAACCAATTAGACAATAACTTATTCCAAAAAGTTGCTTGCCCCTAAAATGCATATTATGTTTGCCAAGGACGATCATAAACATAATATTTTTGTGGCAGAACACCGACCCCCCGTTCAATTCAGACTTGACCGTTTTTTTTTGTTTTGTTACCGCACACAGCTTCTGTAGGACCTTTGTGCACGAGCTTAGGGGAACTTAATAGTCTGCAGCTCAATGCGTTTAATTAACACAGTTTACCGTTCAGAAATAAAAACAAAACACTTATGAATCGTGATGTAAAGCGTCCAGATCAAAAATCACCATGCAGTATTTACTTTTAATTCATGAAAGAGTATGGTAACGATTAACGAAGTTATGAGGCAAAATCGATCCAAAATTTTAAATCTAACTTGTTTTACCTAAACAGGAGTATAAAGTTCCCTCTACGTCGTCTAGACACGCAGTAAGTATCGTAACTAGGTAAGCTCCAGACGCTGCTAGTTTTGGAAGATAACATCTGGTCTAGACATGAGGAGCTTGCACATTGACTACTAACACAATAATGTAAACAATGCCATTTTTGCGTGTCCGAAATAGATCGTAACCTATTTTTCTGACGCATAGAATTACTCATTGACTCATTAAATTTAAAATGTAGGGTCAAATTTTATGGGTCATTACAGGCATTATTATCATCTTAATAGCAGAATAAAGATTAGATATAAAATTGAAAATGCGACCTTATTTACGAATGTTAGAATGTCGAAATGTTTCGAAGATGAAATTTTCTAGGAAAAACTCTTCCTTTATAGTCCTGGACAGGAAAATGTTACCGTTTTAGTTCTTGATATATGAGAAGGAAATCCAATGACCTAATCCCTATCAGAAGAAACATTATTGTACATTACATTTCTCATAATAATTATAATCTCATTTCCTTTCATGATTTAGTAATCTTAGTACTTGAGCCATGACGTTGTGAAAATGATCAATAATGACAGTGTGATACGAATGTTATGAAGATTTATGTTGGCCAATATTATTAGTAAGAAACGGAATCTATACTCGATAGTGAGTAATATAATGTAAACAAAACATTCTGTTCCAATGAATCATTAAAATTATAATAAGAAAAAGGTTTTTTCTAAAACCACAATCAACTTTAAGTTTCATGACCTAATCTGATGAAGATATTTGGATAGGATACCTCCCCGAGCGTCCTCATTCTTTTTATTTGCCATGTAACCTACAGTATACAATCAAGAGAATTCAAATAATTGCACAGAAATAACTGGAATTAAGAATGAATATTACAGTGCAGTATAAAATTCAAACAATAAATTGCGCAGAATGCAATAAAGTCCAGTAAAGACAGTTCTAATAACACAACGTCTGGACGTCCACACAAACAGGAAAACCGATAAGTTAAAGGAAACAGGTAAGTTCACGGTAATGTACTATAATGCGGTAGTTTAGCATACCCACTGTGTTTGGACAGACAGGTAGACGGCCACGACAATTGACAATGTTTCATCACTTATATGGGCTGATTCTAAAATTGGATGTTAATAAAGAACCATGCTTGCACACTGTATGGTATATAAATATTTCTCACGTATCAATAGAATTGCGATGACACATTGTCGGCAAGTGATTGTATGCTTGGTTATTTTATGAATCGGATTGCTGATATATGGGTTATTGAAGTGATTACCCACTGGACCAAAAGTGATCATAAGCCGGTCATGTTGTCTGTAGAACCAGCAACCGTTTGGCACACTGTCATACGTTCGTAGATCTTTAAAGTCCACGATTGTATCAAAGGAATGAATGAATGATCAACGAAAAAGTACAAGGTTTATATCAACAACACATGAGTTGTGTATGCTTTAGTTAGATAGACAGTTTTGTGTACGCACATTGCAATAAAAACAAGGTGACTTTGTTTCCATACTGTCTTTAACTAAGGTATGTCCTGCTCAAATTGTAGACTTCTTCATTATTAAGTAGGTCCTTCAAAAGTGCAATGCTTTCTTGAAACGTTAAGTTATTGCAATTACTTACATTGTGTCCACTGCTCTAAGTGTTGTTAACAGATGACGGTCAGCACTCTTCTTTGATGGAATGTTACAACAGAATCTCATCAACCACCCCGCCTGAAGATTACTATAACAAGTTATACACTAGTCTTGGCAAACTGAGCTGTTTCATGATGGTTAGGAGATTACTTGCCAAAATTCTAATACATTATACGGAATCCAGTGAATTCTTTCTTTTAATTTCTCTGATAGATGTGGAACGTTTCATTGATGTTCCCCTTTCACACATTTAAAAATAGCGTGTGTAGCCGACGCAGTTTTCTCATATGGAATAGTACGTGCCTAGGAGTGATGGCTAAGGCGCCGGCGCAACGTGACTGTGACCCACGACTGAGGATTGTTATTATACCAATCACGACGCCTCACATGTTTTTTAAATATTTATCGAATGGATGTTTGTATAGTCTGTTGTGGTACAGGAGAAAACATGATATCAGTCTATTTGTTATGATTGATTGAAGATAATTTCGAGCTTAGAAATTCGTTTATGGAATGAAATATAGGTGCAAACTAAACATACTAGCTTCCATTAGGTTGAAAGTCAACAACGATGCTTTCTGACACCAAAGGTGTCTGATGTCTGGGATCTTCTTTGGTTAAAATGCAGAGGCAACTTTACCTCCAAGCTCTCATGTTCTAAACCACTCCTCATTTAGCAGTTCCTGCTTTGGTTTCCTGTGCTAAAGTACAAAAAGACGTTTTTTTGTACTTTTTGCCTGATTGCACAAAAATGAAAAAAATAACAGAACTTTTGGTAGTGATTTTATTAAATAGATTTTACTCAGAATTTATAACAGGTGGAAAACAAATAGTAAAAGACGGCAAAGGAGAACGGAAGGTGCCTCATAACTCAGAGGAGGCTCAACTTAATCAGTATGCACCAGAAATTTACAGTCTATTGTTTCGAAAAATTCAGACAAGTAAATAAAAACTGCAATAACTGTTATCATTTTTTGCTCACAATGAGCGATGATGACTAACGGGTAACGCTGGTTGTTCACCAAATTCTAAGTACTTGACCCACATACGGGCCGACAGTCACCATGTAAGTTGACTAATAGGATTTATGAAAGCTAACATTAAGTAGGGTATAAACTTAATGGAAAAGTTTAGACGAAGTTGATAGCCGCAATAGCAAAATGTAGTTAATTTACGTAAGTCTTTTGCCATAATTCAAACAGTATGTGGCCTTTTTCTGGGAATAGGTTTACTTAAAGTGGGCCAACTGTTGTTGACGGTCCTGCTTGCTAAACCATTAGACATTCATGGGTGAAATGACTTGAATATTAGTCAATGACTTGACTAATACGGGACGACTAAAATTAGTTTCTACGATAAAAATATGGGGATCCCGGATTTCCCGAACGCTCAGTATCATTACATGACTCAATGAAAGGAAATAATGATTCGATTATGTATTTAATTATCGCCCTCGGAATAAATCATGTTTCCTGTATAATAAAGAAAGTCTTTTTCTTCTATGATGCTGGAAAGAGAGAGCAAATTACTATATATAACTATTATAGCGATGAAAGCGACTCAACAGTAATAATTCAATGAAGCATCAATCAAATGATTACAAATAGGAAAGTATATTGTACAACTTAAAAGCCGTACCACATTGGAAACAATTCTATTCGTACGTTCTCAAAAATGACGAGTGTGACATAAAGAAAGATTCATTAAAGAAACTCTAACTAGGAACTAAACTCTGAAATCATATGACACTTTTTTACATAAACAAGTCATACAATACAACAAGCGATTGTTTATTAGTTTTGTGCATTAAGTTCTAGTTTCTTTCTAACTTTTTCAAGATTTTCGAAATTTACATCCACTCTCGTGGGAACATCAGGATTGCGTTACCAAGTTTAAAGCTTTTTTATTACTTCTTAACTTTTGAATAATATGAATTTAGTGCGTGGGATTCTCTTTAGGGGATCGCTTTAATAAACCCAACCTCCTAAATAAGTCTGAGTACTATCTCGAATCACATCGGTTGCTTGAATTGTTAAACTAAAATTATTGATACCATATTCTGAAAACGACAGATGTCTTATTTTTCATCATACCGATCTTTAAGTTAAAATGACCAATAGTGTTTACTAATTTATGGAATAAACATTATTAAAAAATATATAATCGGTGTAGTTATATACATAAAAGATAGCCATCGAATCGAGTAATTCCTCCTTTTCGAAGTCGTTAAAAAAGTGCATAATATGATTCATCCGTTAGGGCGCCGGATGATACACATGTCTGCATTGGAATAAACTACATTAATAGAATTTAGATGGCATAAGCATATTTTATTACGGTATTTCCCAACAAGTTTCGTTAGAAAATTAAATCAATAATAATAGTAATTACCTCTGTAACTTAAGACTAGACTTACACTGTTGCGTTGTAAGTGTCGTCAAAGGAATGTTTAGTTGTTAACTATTATTTATTAGTCATGAGGAGTGGTAGGTGAGTGGTGAGTGGTCAGGTTTGCTTAACTATTGTTTGTCTCTTACGAAAGTAACGCCTCACTGGATACATTGCGTAATACAATAAAAAAAAAACAATTAATTTGTGTAATTATTGATGTGAAACATCTATAACCGCACGTAAAACAAATTTCTGGCGTGGCGATGCATGCCGTGGCGACGCTCGCCACGCTTTTGTTTTGTTTCTTTTCAATCATATTACTTTTTTTTTATATGCGCCTTGGCCTCAAGTTTTGTGGTTTTCGGGGGCACTGATGCCGAAAACGATGTCCATTTCAGAATCCAAGATGGCGATTAACACTTTTCAAAATTTCGGTCATGGGTATTGTTTCCCTGGTTTTCGGGGACACTGATGCCGAAAATGAGGTCCATTTCAGAATCCAAGATGGCGGCTAACATTTTTCAAAATTTCGGTCATGGTTATCGTTCCCGTGGTTTTCGGGGACACTGATGCAGAAAATGAGGTCCATTTCAGAATCCAAGATAGCGGCTAACATTTTTCAAAATTTCGGTCACGGGTATCGTTTCCGTGGTTTTCGGGGACACTGATGCCGAAAATGAGGTCCATTTCAGAATTTAAGATGGCGGCTAACATTTTTCAAAATTTCGGTCATGGGTATCGTTTCCGTGGTTTCAATGTGTGGATGTCGATGTTTCACATCTGCCAGGCGTCCCGTGACGGCTCACTTTTTATTTTTTATATCACTGTATATAAAGAGGCAGCCTTTTTAGTAGTAATACAGCCCAAAAGGCAAAAGCTCTAAAGCCAGAAACATGAAAGAAGAAGGCTCACGGCTCAAAACAAATTTAATCCACGCCCAATAGCAACATATCTAAAAAAAATGTTTATAAGAAGATGTCATACTTACGACCCTGAAGCTCAGTCTGTGCCTCTCAGTTCTTGCTGATATTCTAAAAAGTAAGTAGAAATTTTCTTGAGTTTATTAAATATAACATAAAATAGGTATCAAGCCCTAGGTACTTTAAATCCATACTGAAACATGTGTACAGGTAACATTTACCCTCAAGGGTGAATACATTTATGTCCTTTGTCTAGGCCACTTAGCCTGGATCAATGCTTGCGTGGGAGGTATCAATTAACAAAGAAAATATACTGTGTAGGTAATTACCTAATTAGGCACTAGTTTTATAATACTAACTCTTTTATGGCCTATGCCTCATAAATAATGAAATTATGTAATTGTCTTTTTAATGTCTGTTCACGCCTCAAACTGAAATTATATTTTTGTCTTTCTAGAGTGTTACGTCAATGTCGCAGTGGATTAGGTGTTAATTTGCTACTTATTAAAATACACACTAATATTTACCAGCAAAGCCGAAAAGGAGGGTAATGTTTTTTGTATCATTCTATGGTACGCTCTAACAGTCTAAACTGTTTCACGAATTTCGGCATATGAGGTGTCAATGACTTCGTTTCAGTGATGGAAGTGACATAGGTTAAATTAATTGAAACGAAAAGGGAAAATAGAAAAAAATATAATTTAATCTTTTTTTTTTATTATATATGGACTTGCTCTTGGTCCCAGACTAGCCCGAGGGCATAGACGGGGCCTACGATGGAGCGAGCTCACCCAAAAGATGCCTATGCACTCGTCTCTTGAATACATCCGGGTTATATGCATTAGGGAACACAGGCTCCGGCAGGGAATTCCATTCTTTTGCTTTTTAAATCATTAAAAAACCCAACTGCATGGCACCCAAGTTAGTGGAAACTAAATGAAACAGCAACAAAGCCACCGACTTTCAAAATCGCAGTTGGGTTTTTTGTTTCCTAGTCCATACTGATCTCTTCTAAGTCCTTCTTGGCACTAATTACAGTTGCCTCCTCCAACTAGCCAGTGTTAAGATCTTATTCTCCCGGGCCGGTCTCGGCGACACCGTCGCTGACACCATGGAGAATTTTCACGTCACCCGGACCTGGTATTTGAGCGTGACAACCATTGTCCGATAGATTGGTGTTGGAAGTTGGAATCCAGTGTGTTAAATCACTACAATTAATCTTTCATCTTTATACAATTAATAACATCGTAACAAAGTAATTAATATCCATATTAACAAAGTATATAATCTCTTTTACCCTACTGCCGACAGTAGGGTTATTTTATGGTAAATATAAACACCAAGACTGTTATTCCGAAATACTCAAACGTCACTTAATTTTAAGGCGCGGTAAGTAGCTATAGCTATTCGCGGTGGTGCATCGAATTAATAGAAATAAGGTCAAAAATATTTTGGCAAATCCGCAAAAATGTTAGTAATTTTGCAGTTTTAATTCAATATTTTAAAAATTACAGTCCTGTGTTTTCAAATTTTTAGATATGTCTTTAGTTTATAAAATCTTTGTTATAGATATAAAAAATATGATGGTTGTCGCTGAAAAAATTGAGAATTTCGAGACGAAAACTTTTTTTCGTGTTCTTTTTGAACATTTTTTTTTCGTAGTACTAGACCACATTTGTAAAATGTTTTTGTGTAAGTCTTTTCTTTATATATTAGACTATACACTGTATTTTTTTCTGGCTTGTGGTATGTATAGATACGGCTATCTTTGCGACGAATATCTAGACTTTTACAAGGTGTTCGCTATGGACAGCGCCATAAGACGCTCTCAAATCTGATGCTGTCCTTACTTTAGTAAGGACAGCATCAGATTTGAGAGCGATCCTTTAGAGTGATAAAGACAGCAACAGATTTGAGATCGTCTTAAAATGAAGTGACGTTTGGCTATTCGGGGGTAAGTGAGTATTGAGTATTTGTTGTTCGCGTCATCAAAGCCGTAACAACAGATACTCAAACTCAAATCATTTATTACTAATAAACCATTTTTAAAAAGGCACCTTAGAACGTCAAAAACAAAGAAAATGAGTCTAGTTGCCCATTCCAAAAAATTGATTCGTATGGAGAAGAATGGGCAAGAAACTCCATACTTACTCTTTTAAAATAATGTTATTACAATATTATTTGTACATAGTTAGGTGTGAAGAGAAGAATGTATATAATGACAAAACAGCTACTTAGTTCATAAATATTTGAATACCGAAATGCGATCCATACTTCAAGTTTCCGTTTTCCTGCGTTCATTAAACCACAGCAAAAAACATACGAATCAAACGTTTTTATGACTTAAGATAGGTATAACAGTGATAACCTTTTTATAGTTAAGACTTATTATACCAACATATCATAAATAAATAATTGCGACCTTTTGTCCTGGATTCACATTTAGTTCCGCGAATGGCGAACAAATGAATATTTCTTAATTTGGGGTCCTTCTTGATTAATGATGCTGAGACGTCTGAATGCCGCAAATGCCGAAATGATTCATAAACGTCCCTTTGGAATACTTCGACCGCTAAAGTTTAACGAACGTTGTGATATTAGGTCAGGACTACTATTATCGTTTAGTTACAGCCTTATTCTCCATGATGTCGCTTTTACAAAATCTCTTCAAATGGGGTAACAGCTGCTATCATCATTAGCTGCCGAAGCGAGAATTCTGTTTGAGAACCTAATTTCTAGGTCGTAACAATTCGGAGAGCAAAAGTTAATCAGAACATGTAGTAAGCAACTACGAGCTAAAGATGAAGATATGAAACTTCCAGTAAATTGCAAAAACAGATTTATTAATTTTTCTTAGTAGGCCATACTTGAATAAGAATGTGAATAAATTTACATACAGTTATTGCGTTACGTCATTTAGATAATGGTATAACGATCTGCAGGTAAGATCTTTAGACCTTACAAGATAATAAAGTTTAATCAGTGGACAGTGTGCCGTGTTCACTATCTTCAATATATTGAATATTAACATACTACATTGATATAAATTCAAATGTAGTATCTACGATTTATTGTACAATATTGTACTGGGGTCAGAAATCATTTTCATGTCGACCTTCTCACAGGTGGCGCTTGAATATTTACGTCTCAGCGTTTATTTATTGCGAAATATTCAGAAATGTCATTTTAAGGTATTCCTAAATAAAATACTTAGGTAATACTGAGAATATTCGAGACGCAGTAGTGTTAAGTTTGACTGCAGAAAAGTTATTTTTTTTTTGGTGAGTTCCAAATTAACCAATGACTGCTAAAATAAAAAATCATAAAATCATATTTATTTTGTAAATAGGTTATATCATAACACTTTTACACGTCAAATTTTTTGTTTTTTTTTTTGTTTTTTTTAAGCGAACGATGGGGCCGGTGTTTCGTAGCTGGACTGCTCTGAGAAGAAACATCCGAAACAAACTCAGAGGTCAAATTAAAGTCCATACAATCGTATTGGTCAAAAATAATGTCTGAGGCACTCTCTTGATGAGAGAAGGACACAGATTTGAGTGGACCTGTCCAGACAGTGCAAGCATTTGTCAGTAATCGTTTAGCTCAACTAAAAACTAAGGAGCCCAACGTCTTGACGAACAGTACCAAAGTAAGGACATTTGGGTAGGCCGCATTAAATACTCAAACCGTCAGACCTAATAAATTAATTAAAAAAAAGAAAAAACAAAGAAAAAAAACCAACGACCTCCATAGTCCTCACATTCACAAAAAAAATGTCACGAAAACATAATTATACATAATACTTTAAAAAGTACAATCAATGTCAAATAGAAATACATAAAAAAAGATTATATACTTTAAAAAGTACACATCAATGTCAAATAGAAATACATAAAAAAAGAGATTATATACTTTAAAAAGTACAAATAAATGTCAAAATAATAATTAAATGTCAAAGAGAAAAATAAAATAAAATGTACATAAAGTAAATAATGGCCAATGTATTAATCGAAACAGCTCAGTCCCAAGCATTTGAATCCTCAATGTAATCTTTAACAGAGTAAAAAGCTTTCTGACAAAGTTTACGTTTTATAAATAATTTAAATTTAGTAATGCTAAGTTCTTGAATTTGTCTGGGTAGTTTATTATAAAAGCGTATACATTGACATTTAAACGTGCTCCCGTCCTGAGTGCGGCGGGAGGGCGTGTCAGACTCTTACTGACTAAAACCCACTCATGTTCCTTCAATTGCCCTTTATGTTCCAGGGTCACGGTAACTATTATAAACATTCCGCAACCCCATTGGATTAATACTGACTCTAACGAAAAAGTTTGAAACTAGATCGGCAAGATAGATAAAATTACTTATGAATTTGCTCACAAAGATGTTTCGTTCTTAGGTTTTCACGGAGTGTTCCCATATAAGCATCTATTTTTGAGCACCAGTATTCACCAATTAAAATAGATAATAAATAAATAAATTTATTATTATTAAAATAGATGGTTTTGGTGTTTAATATATAGGTGCTCAAAAAATAGGCGCTCAGATGGGAATACTCCGTTTTGACGACGAAAAATGTATAAAAGTAAAATATTAATACTTGAAGTCGAGTTTTGCATAAAAAAAGCTTCACAATAAAAATAAGTTTTATTATTTTACGAACAAACATTATCGCACTCGTAATAGGTATATGGCAACATAATTTATAACAATTAGTTGCGGCCTGACAGAACGTCGACCCGCCGAGCACGACATCCTGCGACATGATAACGTACCGATCGACAATATAACTTAACTAGAACACTAATGTATACCAGCCTATATACATTTATTTACTGTCATTAAATAAATAATCACTCTCTGTCATACAAAAGTCGCAACTGATGAAACCTTTTCTCATAACTCTGCGAAATAATTTCGTTTTTCTAACAACGTGTTAAAACTTGACACAGATTAATTTAAATACAAATGCTGTAAATTAAATTCTATAAAAACTGAGTTAACATTGTTTTAAATTGCGCTAAATTTAAATCTGGGCTGTCATAACCATTGCTGAGCTGTACGTAATAACCGATTCAACGATGAAAACATTTTTAAATTATTCGTCGAGTCAGTTATGTGTTTTGACAGTATTTAATTTAATCTCAAAGCACAGACATGTATTAAAATTATTAATCGTGAAAATATAATACTCCTACACCCTTTTAGAATTCCACTAGAAGAGTAGATGAAGAGTATACAAAAGAGTGATTTATAATACAACGAAAGTAATATGAATAAAGTCATTAGAAAACTATGTAAAGAATACCCAAGAGAATACCCAATATCAATAAAATTAATAAAAAAATTAATGAACAGAAATTAAATAGAACCAAATAAATAGATAAATGGAATCATAAAAAAGTACCTTATATGTAACTAATAATAAAAAACTAATAAAGCGCTCTTCCTCTCTCCTACTTATTTCAAACTTGCTGTGCCCAACAGGGTCCATAATTGTTTCTATGTTATATTATTATATTTACCACCTGTAAGTGTACATTATGGATTGCAATAAACTATTTGATTTGATTTGATTTGATATCAGTGCCATTCAATTTAAAAATACTTAAGATGGTGTGTCTATAAGAAATACAAAGAATGTATTATAAATAACCCATTTTTACTACACCTCAGTCTGGTAATTACAACAGGGAGACTAAGTGTAGTAAAATCTGTGAAAAGAATTCGGCCGACAGTCCGTTAATCGGGAAATGTTTCGAATAGAGACGAAAATAGAAAATTCGGTCAAAGACCACGGCTGCTATTTAGCTGTCTAAGTAGGTATGTCCGCCCATTTATTTTCACACCACAAACTGCTCGAATCTGAAAAATTTAAATATCAGCACAATATGGGTAACTATGCAAAGTGTAAAGGAGTTTCTGCAGACTAGTCGTATCCAGCTACGGAGGATTTCACAACGCAAATGTTAGAAGCTTTTACACATTAGCGCGAGATATCAGTATGCATATCGTATAACGTGTTACTGCAATAACAGAAAGCTGTAATTTAAAATAATGGTCTGTTGTCCGCTGCTTTTCCTATCCTGAGAAAACTTACATATAGAATAAAAAAGCTTTTTCCAAGAAAAAAATAACCGACTTCAAAAACTAAAAGCACAAAAATAACTATTTTGGAAGTCGGTGGCAACACATCAAAAAGACCGGCAGAAGAAAAGCCTCCGACTTCCGAAATAGTTATTTTTGTGCTTTTAGTTTTTGAAGTCGGTTATTTATTTATTTTTTGGAAAAAGGTTTTTATTTTTTACTTTTTAGTTAGTCTCAATGTCTACGTTTTAGAGTAACTTACAGTGACTAGGTTTTAGAGTAACTTTCAAAATAAAAATTGAGGATTTCGGCATGATACCATCATCAGATCCTGCACCTGATGACAATGGGACCATTTGGGAATTCTACCCTTTCAAACAAAAAAAGATTTGTTCAAATCGGTTGATAAACGACGGAAAGAAAAAGAAAAAATATAAACATCCGAATTGAGAACCTCCTCATTTTTTAGAAGTCGGTTAAAAAATAAATCAAAGCATTCATTTACCTATAATATGTATGTATTTAAAAATATATAAGTATGTTTATCAGTTGTCTGGTTACCATAGTACAAGCTCTGCTTAGTTTGGGATCTGATGACCGTGTGTGAGTTGTCCAAGGATATTTATTTATTTATTTTTATTTATTTCATCCAGACCATTTACATTTTCTCTTAATGAATCGACCATTTGCTCTTAATGAATTGTCTAAGAGCCAGTTAGTTAAAAAAGTTGAAACTGGTTGCTTGTTCCGAAGTGTGTTGTTCTTTATTGAGAACAACGAGCGTGAATCTCCACGGATACTGTTTTCTATCATCAAGTTTTACGGTATGTTGGTCACCAAATTCGTGTTGCTTCAATAGTTCAATTATGAAAACGATGAAGGTAAAGAATAAAAAAATATATAATTTAAAAAAATAAAGAATTGTCCTATGGCATTTAAGGTAGACACAGTACCCGCAATTAGTCAATCAATGTGGGAAACGGGATTCTACCTGTAATAGGATATATGGATGTCATGCGGACAAACATAAAGGTTATAGACTGTTGTAATGACTCATTAATTTGTTTTATTATTTAAGCATAAAGGTAAGTAGGTGGGAATTATTAATTGACCTACATTGCACGCAAATCTGATGATTGCCGTGAGCAGTAGGATGGCCATCACCAAATTTTTTGCCCGCGACTTCGTCCGTGTAGAATAATAGTTCCCGTTCCTGGGGGATTTTCGGAATGAGAACTATTTCGTTTAAATCGGTTCAGTGGTCTACGCGTGAAGAAGAGACAGTCAGACAGACAGAGTTACTTTCGCATTTATAATATTAGTATCGAATTTGCAGATTAAAAAGTAACCTATGTCCACCTCTAGGTACTCAAGGTTATTTCCAGTCACATTTTACAATCTTGTACATCTGTTAGCCATAATAGTGTACCCGATATGTAGAAAGACATTTCATTATTAGGTAGTTATTTAGTTATGCGCACGGTTATGCGTCGCCAATTGATGACATTTCCTCTTTATTTCCTTCCTTGATTGAATTAAGCTACTGCCATTAAAATGGATAAATTAAGGACACAACCGTCAATGTGACAAAAATCATTTTACTTTATAAGGTAAAGTTGGTCAACATTCCGTTCATATTATGATAACACAATGGAAACAAATACCTACGCCAATTTTTATATTTAACAATTTATTTATTTATAAATAAGTAGGTAATTTATTGGGAAATGCCCATCGTCTGGGACTGGGCTAACACAATGACTACAGTTCACTGTCAATATAAGGTATTTACAAGTACAATACAATGCCATGTATGTTCTTCTTAATCGTGCACTCTTGACAGAGTGGTCGTGATCATGGGAAGTCCTTAGTAGCTGCCCTTGCGATTTCTTTCCACTTTTTTCTATTAGTGGCGTTCCTCGCGCACTCCACGATTGAGCTGGATGTCACTGTTTTAATAGCATCCGTCCATCTGGTTGGCGACCGACCACGAGGACGCTGCCCCTCAATTCGCCCTTGCACCACTAATCGCTCTATTGAGTCTTCGTTGCGGATAATGTGGCCAAATATTGTGAGTGTTCTTATTTGCACAATCGAAGATAGTCTTTGTTTGATACGAAGCTCTTTTAGTATGGATACATTGGTGCGGTGCGCAGTCCAGCTTATTCTCAGTAGTCTCCTCCAGCACCACATTTCCAACGCGTCTATTCTGTTGCGATCTCTTTGACGAATCGTCCACGTTTCCGCTCCATAGAGAAAGATAGGAAAAACTAAGCACCGCATCAGCCGATCACCTTGGTATTTTTGGTTATGCTGCTTTTTGAGCTTTTCAACAGCTGAACGTGTCACAGCACATCGCCTTCGTATCTCTTCCTCACAACTCCCAGTGTTGGTAATGGTAGAACCGAAATATATGTAGCTCTGGACAACTTCACAGTTACCTATGCTGTTGATCTCAGGTCTGTTACCGGTTTTGCGATCCACAATCATCATTTTTGTTTTCTCACGGTTTATAGCGAGTCCAAATTTGAGACTGGTACGTTCTAGGAGTTGTAGAAGGTGTTCTATGTCAGGCAGGGTGGAAGCCAGAAGAGTGGTGTCGTCAGCGTATCTGAGATTTGAAATCATGTGACCACCCACCGATATCCCTTTATCCCATTGATCCAGTACCTTGCGCATGATGTACTCAGTGTATATGTTGAACAATAACGGGCATGTATGTAGGTACCCAATTAATAACAATTATAATTTCACATACGATCTCCACAGCCAGTAGTGCCTATATTGCCTTGCATGGATGTTGTAGCATGAAACACAACTGTTTCATGCTATAGTACCTATAAAATTTATGCACACAACTCCTATGTGTTATTGGTAACTCTTTTTTTTATTATTTTGTTTTTTTTTTTATGGGAAAGTACCCATACAAATGTTTATAAACAATATAATAACAATTATAATACGGGAACTACATCTGCCTCATATGCATGTTACTTTATTACTAGCTAACCCTCGCGGATTCAACCATGATGATCTGTAATGTTATGCAGCTTACAGACTTTATAAAAGTTGTGATTTAGACAATGAATTCTTCAAATTGGACCAGTAATTCCTGAGATTAACGTGTTCTGATAAGAAATTGAATTTAGAAGTGATGAAACCTTTTTTTTTTTTTTTTTTGGTGAGTGGGAAATCATCCAATGACTGCTCCCGTCCTGGGTGCGACGGGAGGGCGTGTCAGACTCTTACTGACTAAAACCCACTCATGTTCCTTCGATTGCCCTTTATGTTCCAGGGTCACGGTAACCAATAATGTAATAATGACTTTTCTGACTGTACCATGTTAATTTATCAAAAATTTTGTATACCGATAATTCGGTGAGACATGCTGAACTTCTGCAATATTTATAAGTAACATCCTGTAACCATGTTTCTGACAAAATAAATTATTCTTATTCTTATTCTTATAAACATTCCGCAACCCTGGCAGGCGTTGGCCCTGTTGGGCCCCTTCCTGTGCTGACTCCTTCTCTTTGAGGCGCGCGTGGAACAAAACGCGCCGTCTACGCGGTCCTGGTCCTAGCCGGGCGGCGAGCTACCCATCGCTCGCCATTCGCAGAACCGCGCCTACGGTGGCCGGTAGTCGTCTTGCGACTCTCGACGTCTTCGCCTGGGTCTTAGTCCGGGGCGAGAGGCTCGTCGCTGCCTCTCGCGCGCCGCCGCTTCCTTCACTAGCATAACTGCTTCGCAGAAGGAGGCGACGGCATCCCATTCCGTCTCGCCCCGAAGCATGGCCTGAACCAGCGCCGGGCGCGAGAGGTCACCGCCGCCGATCGCCTCTACGAGGACACGTCGGTGCTCCGCCCATGCGCGGCACACCTCAACTGTGTGCTCGACCGTGTCCTCCAGGCGACCGTTACTGCAGTGGTGACACCCAGGCGTCGCTTCCGCCCGAATCCGACACAGGAACCTCCCGAACTGACCATGTCCGGTGAGGACCTGTGTCAAGCGAAACGTGAGAGTGCCATGACGCCTCTCCAGCCACTCCTCAAAGAGGGGTCTTACCGCCGCTATAACGGCGTGCCCAGCACTAGGTTGCGACAGTCGTTGTCTCCATTCCGCCATGAGATCTCGCCGGAGCTCCGTGAGCCGTGCCGCGATAACCCGCGGCATCGGGACTTCACCCCGGCGTTGCACTTCCACGCGCCACTCGTACGTGTGTGCAAGGACTGTTGCCTCCAGATCCCACGGCGGGACGCCGGCAAGGAGGCATGCCGCCTCACAGGAGACCGTGCGGTATCCCCGCACCATGCGAATGGCCATGACCCTCTGGGACGCCCTCAGAAGTCGGGCCGGAGCCGCGGCTAGATTGGGCGCCCACACCGGAGCCCCGTAGAGGGCCATGGACCGCACGATCCCCGTGTAGAGCCTCCGGCAGGAGGCGTTTGGGCCACCGAGATTGGGCAGGAGCCGCTTGAGGGCAGCTCCGGCCTTCGCCAGTTTGGGGCCCAAACGTCGGAAGTGCTCCGTAAAGTTCCATCGGTTGTCGAGGACAAGTCCCAGGTACTTTATCGTCGACTCGACACCGATGTGAACCCCTCCCACCGTTATCTGAGACCCCGGAGGTGGCCGGTGCCGAGGGCCATGAAAACACATGGCCTCGGACTTGTGCAGGGCCACCTCGAGTCCCAGCTGCCGGATCCTATCCACGACTGTCGCAACTCCACTTGTCATCAAGTCGGCCGCCGCCTGGAACGACCCTCCCTGCGCTAGGACTAGCGTGTCGTCAGCGTAGCATACTACGCTGACACCATCGGGAAGGTCGGCGCGCAGCACCCAGTCGTACCCGATGTCCCACAGGAGCGGCCCCAGGACCGATCCCTGTGGAACACCGCACGACATCCCTCGTCGACTCCACACTCCCTCGTGACCGGGGTAGATGACGGCCCTGTCCGTCAGATAGGCCTCGACCACACGACAGAGGTAGGCAGGCATCCGGTGATACCGGAGTGCCGCCACTATGCACCCCCAAGGCAGGGTGTTAAAGGCGTTGGCGATGTCGAGAGACACCGCCAAGACGACCCTGCCCTGTGCCACCGCATCCCCTGTCGTAAGGGCTCGCACGCGCATGATGGCGTCCACCGTGGAGCGTCCTCTGCGGAAGCCGAACTGACCGTCCGCCAGATGCGGCCCCACCCGCATCAGCCGCTCGACGAGGCGGCTCGCAATCACTCTCTCCAAGAGCTTTGCCGCCTCGTCGAGCAAAACGATGGGCCGGTACGCGGACGGAGAGTCCGCAGGACGCCCCGGCTTCGGTATGAGAAGTGATGAAACCTCAGTTACTTCTCTGCTCCCGTAGGCTGTAGCGTATATGCAGCTTATATAGCGTATTCATAAAAAATGGATTTTTCCAAAGATTTTTTCAAATAGGACCAGTAGTTCCTGAGATTAACGTGTTCTATTAATGCATTTAATTTAGAAGTGATGAAACCAGCCCTTTTATATCCAATCCATCTATGATTATGAAAACTTTGCTCTATAAAAGAATTGCGATATGAATGCACCTTAAGCGTAAACATAAGCAAAACCCAGTACCTCCAAGTGCTGATGCTACTAAGTGAATATTTTAAAAGTTTTTACATACAAAAGGTTGCTTTTGAGGCTTTCAGTGGGTATTTTTCATATTAACTGTATTTTTCGCAATAAAGGTTTAAATTAATTTCATAAAATCTTCGTACTTTCCTAAAATAATTGGTTAATTATTTTAGGAAAGTACGAAGATTTTATGAAATTAATTTTAATTTACTTTACCTACGTAGCTATTACTTACAAATAATAACAGGGTCAATCTTAAAACTAGATAAATGGATAACTGATGGAACCCACACCGATATCCATAAAATTAATTGTATGTTAGCAAAAAGGTAGATAAATCTATATTTATATAATTTTAATACAAAATAATGTTTTATAAGTATTGTACAGCATCAATCATATATATATATAATTTCTTCGGAGAAAATATCAAATCACTAACACAGCTGCGGCTGCAGCTTTTTGTAGCATTTCTATTCGATTTGTATTCAAACATTAAAAAGAAATGTGATAGTGACATTAATATGCTAGCCGAAACATTTCATAAGCAACGTTTCATTCCCTCGGCATTAATACCCTAGGTTTTTTTCTATCAGTCACATTCCAAAACAAAATATAAAAAGCAATTAAAAAGAAACAATTGCTTATACACAAACGTGGTTTATAAAACCCACTACGATCCAGACAATAAAAGTGACAAACAGGGCGTTGCACTCATAGTACTTGCGGTAATAATGCAACTGGGTTTATTTCAATATTTTTGGAGTCACTAAATACTTACATAGGCACTTTATTTTACAAGTACTTGAGGAGGAAAACTAGTATATGTAAATAAAGGACATCCGTCTCATTGGTTTAAACCGCACACATCGTTATTGCGAAGTGACATTATTTGACGTCAAAACTTTATGATTCAACCTTGCCATTGATTAACCATTGGCCATTCGCGCGTCAATGAACACCAAAGTATGGAACTAGGACGAAACAAGTCTAGGAAATGGAAGGAATTCATAGGAAAACGACACGTTAATTGCACGTGAAACTATGTGGAAATATTTTTGCGTAAAAGGGAAATTCACATAGGGAATAGGTACAGGTACAATTTGTATGCCGTACATATTCTTCAATGTAACTTCGCAAATACATAGAAGTTGAAGTACGGTGGGCTACACATCAAGCTGTACTTAACCAGTATAAGCTGACTTCTGATTGTACGAAAAACATACACAGTGCGAGGTCAGCTACAACTGGTTTTGTATAGCTTGATGTGTAGCCGTGTGTACCAGCAAATCTACAAATATGTTTGGTCTGCAATGAGAATATAACAATAAACATTGCAGACAATACGTAGGCCAGGTTATCTATGTATTCTAAAACAGCCAACAAAGATTTTCGGTTTTTTTCGATATTCATTGAAGCGTCGGGCTTTAAGGTTTTTTAAAAGAAATTATGAAGAAGGTGTAATTTTAATGTGCTTTGTGTAAAATTAAGACCTCACTCACTGGTTAAAACAAGGACTATCAGGAATAATGTCCAAAAAGAACGCCCAACGTGGGGCTCGAACCCACGACCCTGAGATTAAGAGTCTCATGCTCTACCGACTGAGCTAGCCGGGCTGTGGTAAAAGTTTCGAAATTGACCACTGCGTTCTATAATCTGAGCAGGTCGGGCTATATTTTATTTTTCAAAATTGACCAGTGCGTTCTATAATCTGAGCAGGTAGATAAACTGGCCAAACAATTGCCATAAATAAAAGCATTTTACTGGCTAACGTCATAATTTATTGAATCATTAGAAAAACCTTCAATTTATGCCCTAAAAAGGTTGCGTTGCATCAATTCCTAACTTTTTTACCTCTTCATGAATCAATCATACTTAAAATACAGGAAAATTTTTGTGTCTATACTTTATATAGACACTAAAATTTAGACTAGGTATTTACACCATTAAATAGCCCGAAAGCAACTGTACCAATTTTGTTGATTTATTGGACTTGTCTCCTCTGATAAAAGTAGAACCACCAATAAACCTTCGAATAAACGTGTTTCCAGACACAATAGAAAGGCAATAGCAGCGCGACAGCCGGCTGTCACTTGGTCCTGGAAAGGTTAAACATGCAAAATAGAAAAAATATATGAAGAAAATTATTTTTTACCACGCCATCTGTGAATCAAGACAGAAACAAAACTAGTATAAAACAGAAACAAAACTGATACAGGACAACGTCTGACAGGGTGCGTTGTTACTAAATAAATAAGGAAGCAATTATACCGATATAAATTAAACTTATAACCACGCCAAGGGATTGTCTCAAATCATTACATAAATAAATATATTATATGTTTTATGACTTTTTAGTAAATCACAAGAAATAAGCTGCTTTTTACATTTTGTTGAGTTATATCTACATCCATACTAATATTATAAATGGGAAAGTGTGTCTGTCTGTCTGTCTGTCTGTCTGTCTGTCTGTCTGTCTGTCTGTCTGTCTGTCTGTTTGTCTTTCTTTCACGGCAAAACGGAGCGACGGATTGACGTGATTTTTTAAATGGAGATAGTTGAAGGGATGGAGAGTAACATAGGCTACTTTTTGTCTCTAAAATTGCGAGAAAGATAGAGTAAAACAACAATTCCATTTTCCCATAAAAAAGTTGTCCATGTTTTGTTGGATGTCGTTGTCATAGTAACCGGCAAATCAAGCACAGAGAATATAATCACTACGTTATAAATCAAGTGTCAAAACAGTTACAACCATAGAGGTTACAACCCGTCAAACCTGACACAAATAAGTAATGTTTAATTGTTTTCAAAATACGAATGGAATCATTTTCATAAATCCAAATCATGCAAATAAAAGCCATTTAATACGGTTTTAAATAACAAAAAGGCGTGTAATATGCTGTTAAAAAATAATACTGTAACAGCTTTTCTTATTTCCAACGTACAAAAATAATATTAAGATAAAAAAAATATCTAGATTTAAAATATTTACTAGCCTTCGCCCGCGGCTTCGCCCGTGTGGATGTCGAACTTCTACCTACTATTTTAACCCTTTAGGGCTATTTTTTATATTCTTCACAAAGAATAAACCCTCCAAGTTTAATGTATTTAGTTAGTTATTGTTATATATTAACAAACACGTTGATATCAGGCAGTGAGTTTACTATTATATACATACTAGATGACCCGGTGAACTTCGTATCACTTACCTATTAATGTAAACAAAATTTATTTAAACCATATCACCTTTATTCATAAAAGATTTGTATCGATTCCCCCCCCCCCCACATTATCACAATCTAGATTCAGGTGTATATGAGTGGCCTAATAGTTGTTTAGTAATCTGGCAATACTGTCATTGTCGCTGTCACCTAACTTTTGAAGAAATGATCGTTGAAAGGAAATGTTATGAAATGGGCTTTTAGTTTTAAAAAAAAGTCCAGGATGGCCACACAAAAACAAAAAAAATATTAAAAGCACCATTATTTAATCAATACATCAATACATATAATAAAATCATTATATAATAAAATCAATCCATACTAATATTATAAATGGGAAAGTGTGTCTGTCTGTCTGTCTGTCTGTATGTTTGTCTTTCTTTCACGGCAAAACGGAGCGACGAATTGACGTGATTTTTAAAGTGGAGATAGTTGAAGGGCTGGAGAGTAACATAGGCTACTTTTTGTCTCTTTCTAACGCGAGCGAAGCCGCGGGCAAAAGCTAGTGATAAATATATACTACTTAACTGCTAATCTCAGGAAGAACTCAGTCCAAACAAAAAAAACTTTTTTCGAGAGGCTATACTCACCACTTTACGACCTAGAAGAGCGGAGTAGTAATTATTGGATTTTAGCCGGTTCGATTCCCAAGTGTGACAAGCGAATTTTCGAAAATCTTTGTTTCTTTTTAAAAATAGAGGAATGCTTCCTTTAAGTAAAATAATCTATCTTGACCATTTAATAAAAGGTAGTTTTCTTCCAGGGCCCATTGAAACTTTCCATCCTGTAGATGTGAGTGAAACCGCGGGGGATAGCTAGTGTTAGGCAATCTGAGCTGCTGCTGGTTGTTCAAAAGAGATACAGAGGCCTTTTATAGTTAAATTGCTTGTACATACATATGTACAAGCAATTTTTTTATAGTAATCATTTATAGTAGTCATTATATTTTTTGTAGTAATCAATCATCATTGTGAATTTACAAAGAACAAGATGAGTATGTTTACAACAAACTGAATCACTACTCCCTGTGCAAGCTAATTTAATGCGTCTGCACTTCACAGTTTACTTTGTAAACAAGTTTCGAAAGAAAAGGTTCGATACATCTTAATATGGTTAATTGGGGTATCTTGTCGGTGATAATTTTCGTAAGAAGTAATGGCAGCCGAAGCCAATTAGCAAGGGAAAAATTTAAAGAAATTGTTATTTTTTGTTTCTATTGTACTGCTGTGCCCGCTTAATCATAAATTTGTTGAGAAACTTGCTGTACCCCGCGGTTTCGCCCGCAACTTTGATTAGTCTGTTCAGGTAGATCGGTGCGTGATGTTATGCCAATAGTCTTCCTCAATAAATGGAGAATCCAATACAAAAATAATTGTTCAATTCGAACCAGTATTTCTAATTACCGCGTTCAGCCAAATAAATAATCAAACAAACTATTTAGCTTTATATTCTAGGTATAGAAGATGGTATAGATAATTTGAAATCGTCTCCCTTAATAAGGATACCAAAATAACAATTTTAGTGCAGATTGAAACCAAAACACCACATCTTCCAACGAGTAATGAATCATAACAATATCAAGACTTCAATATCAATTATTTTACCGTTTTATTATATCACTCAACCTTCATTGAGCCCACACAATAACGGTACAAGTCCAAAGAAAAACGATGCTAAAGAATATTCGTATCGGTGCATACAGTACCTACTAAATTAATTACAATAAACGCACGCGCATCGTGCATACTGTTCATTACGACTTACGACACATAAAACCGACGGGTCCCGATCGTAAACGGGGTGAACGATTCGATATGTTAGCATATTGTCATCGTACCAAGAAATGGACGTAATGACAACCAAATTAACCTTTATTATGATGATATGGTGCGTTGGAAGTACACACTTCAATGATCACAGGTATTTTTGTTTTCACTAACACGTCGGACAATTCTTTCAAAATTTTTATTTTTCGTTTTGAAATTATGCCGAAACTATCTGTTTCAGGACAATTTTGAGTTGTGAACACATTTTTATTGACAGTCAATTTCAAACATTGCTGAAAGTATCTTCTCACATTTCTTAAAAGATTATGTAAGTAAAATTATACAATATAGCGACACTAAACCAAAACGTGTATAACGGCAGAATATTTTCCGTTTCCATTGGAATTCGAACTTAGTTGTAAGTAGAAAAACACACATAAATCAGAGTAAATCATAACAATGCAATATAGTTAATTGCAAATTATTGTTATTGCGCGTTAATTTCCTGATTCTATATTAATATCCTGCATTGTTCCACAAATTTTCCCACTAACAAGCAGTTTGGATAAACCTGAGGCAAGTTATTTATGTGTAGGTATTCTGAGCTGAAACCTTTTCAAAAATCTGCGAAGGTAATACGAATAAAATTGTAAGGGTAATATACTAATATTATAAATTCGAAAGTAACTCTGTCTGTCTCTTCTTCACGCCTGAACCACTAAACCGATTTGAATGAAATTTGGTACATATATAGTCTGGGACCGAGAAAGGACATAGGATAGTTATCATCCCGGAAATCCCCCGGGAACTGGAACTATTATTCCAGGTGGACGAAGTCGGGGGCAAAAGCTAGCCCCATATATTTTTTTAATGGTTTTGTCACATCAAAATCTCAAAACTTTTAAAGTTTTATAAAAAAAATTGTGTTATTTTGAAAGTTTACCGTCATTAACCCAAATCATACAAAGGTACTAAATACATACATATAATGTAAGTGAGGAAATAGGTGGTGTTCAATTTAACTATAAGAAACTTCAGTAATAGTGACACAGTCTACTTCTATGAAATAACGGAAATATTGACCGCACTCATTAAACTTCGTGGTTGGTAGTAGAGTTGTGTAATAAAAAATAAAACTTATTTACGTCAATTACCGGTAAACTAGACGAATGAACGAACCAAGCAAAGAAAGTCTAGACACTGGAAAGGACAGAAAAGGGTCAGAAAAGTCACATTACACATATCCATCTTTAGACTAATAATGACATATTTTATCTATAATATTTATTTAATAGCTCTCTAGTTTTTTCATTAGTTAATTTGTTTATTTATAATCTCTAAAAGCAAAGGCGTGGACAAGAGAATTTGTGCTTGATAGGAAGCTACACAAGTAAAAATACACCGATAAAATATACCAGGGGCCCTAGTCTGCTTACAATCGTGTCGCAATGATTGATTTTCGTGTAACGTCAAACTTTTGACACATTTCCCATACAAAAACTGTCAAAGTTGTCAAATATCCGGCCGATGACTCGTCATTGAGACACGATTGTAATAGCAGACTAGGGCCCCAGTAAAGAAGCAAAGTGAGCTGTACATACACAAGTCAAAAGTCACCTTAGGATTTTCGGATGAAGAAACATCCTGCCAATCCCGGTGCGTATTAAAATTAAGAGATCAGTTCAAAGAAACCTAATTTCGCATTTGCATGCCATGTCTGGTCATCCAGTTCGCTTACAATACAGCCTAAAATAACACTGTACCGGTTGCACACGGTAGTTCCGCCTAATTTCATTGACGTTACTCCTCATGACTCATTGGAAATACCGGCCACAAAATGCTAACTCATTTATTATAAAAACACCACAAAATATACGCTGCACCTCATTTAAAATAAAAAGTGCCAATCAGTAGTAGGTCAATAAGTAATAATTGATTCTGTGAGTCAAAAGGTAAACTTTGTTTTATATTAGAACTTGGGATTGTATTCTGAGGTCATTATAAGTATACAGAGTGACAACATGTAGTAAACGATTTGTCATCATCAAGACGCCCACTACTGGGTTAAGTCACCCCTAAGACGTACTAATCGAAACGATCCTGACCTACTCCTTGTCTAACAGTCCATAGGACCTACCAATTTTGCAATGTCTGCTTAGTATAGAATTCTCATTTGCATATATCTTTCATTTCTTTACTGTCTGTCAAGACAAAGCAGAACAGGTCACACAAAAACATATATATTCAATATTTGGGCTCCTTACTTTTTAGTTGAATTTAGTTCATCCATTACTGACACATGCTTGTACTGCTTGGACAAGCCCACTGAAAATGTCTTTCTACCATCAAGAGAGCACCATAGTCAACAACCAAAATTGTTCAGATCATGCAAGAACCCATGCGTGATCTGATATGTTAAAGACTCAAAAAGAGACTTTGACCACCTAGTAATTTCGGATATTCTTCTCAGAGTAATTGGCTAGATAACACGGGTGTTTTCTAGGTGATTACTCGTTCGCTCACAAGAGGCAAAAAATGATACCGTGTAATAGCATTATTTTTGTTGTAGATAGTAACCTCTGTTGTGCTCTAGACACAAGTATTCTTTTAGATTAAGTTTTTGTATTTTTGTTTTTTAAAAGAATTGTCTCTTCGAATAAACACTCATGACAGTGAACATCTTTATAGTAATTTTATTTAACAAATCCAAATATTACAACACGTTATCAGCACGAAGCTCTTGAATAAAAGAAATAAAGAGCTAAAATATAGTGTGATTTGTTAAATGTGTGTTTGTGTGACCGGAAATAGTAAAATTTAAAAATGTCACACGAATATGGAGATGGTTCGAGTGTCAAAAGTTTCCCTTCGTCGAGCTCATCTATTCCATCTTTTTCTTTGAAAAGTAAGGATGGATACCCTACCTGGAAATTTAAGATGCGCAATTACCTTTTGCATGAAGATCTGTGGGAAACAATCACAGGTTACCCCGATGGAGACACGACTCCTGCTTCTTGTAAGGTAAGAAAAGACGCTAAAGCTCTGGCAAAGATATGCTTAACAGTAGACGGTGCAGCTATAACACATGTCAGATGTGCGAAAACTGCTGCCGAAGCATGGAAATCTCTGCAGCATGCTTTTGAGGATAAGGGAATGGGACGAAGACTTGCTTTAGAGCGCAAATTATACAGGCTGAGTCTGTCGGACTTCGAAAATATAGAGCTGTATATCAATGCAGTTTTGTCAACTGCACAGGATCTCGCAGACATTGATATAGTCATAGAAGACACGTCTATAGCAGCAATATTATTAGGAGGTCTCACTTCAAAGTACGATCCCCTTATAATGGCATTAGAAAACTGCAACGTAGACGTGACTACTGAGTTGGTGAAGACGAAACTACTGAATGAAATGTCAAAGGATGTGGCTATACCAAAAGATTCCGTTTTCCATGCGAAGAAGAAGCCAAAGACGAAGAAGAAAGAGATAAAATGCTATGAGTGCAAGATGCCTGGACACAAGAGACCAGACTGTCCATTGAGAAGTACCAAGAAGAATGTTAACAATACTTCATTAACCGCTCCCAATATCTCTAGCACCTCAATCAGAGACATTTTTTATGTGGATTCTGGCTGTACTCGACACATGACTTCCAGACGAGATTGGTTTCAGAGTATAAATATTCAGAACGAAGGTACAGTTACTGTCGCAAATGGAGAACAGATAAAGAGCTGCGGAGTTGGACAAATATTAATAAACACACCCGAGAACGTTGTTAATAAGATTAGTGACGTTGCTTTTGTACCAGATTTGAAAGCTAATTTATTATCTGTACAAAAAACTATTGAGAAGGGTTTTATATGTGTTTTTGATACAAATGGTTGTAATTTTTATAAATCTGATAATTTTCGTTTTACAGGTGAATCTGTTGCTCATGCCTCGCCCTGTGGTGGATTGTACGTTTTAGACGGTACAGTCAATGTTCCTAAGAAAGTGGCGGACAATTATTTGACGCAGGATGTACACTCTGACTGTCAGGATAGTTATAAACTTTGGCATAAGAGATTAGGACATTTGTGTCGTATAGGCATGAACCAACTGAAGAATCACAAGGTAGGCGTAAAGTATTCAGTTGTAGATAAAAACAGTTGCATTGCTTGCGTGGAAGGTAAAAAAGCTAGAAAACCTTTTAAGAAAGTAGCGTTTAATAGGGCTTCTGCCCCCCTTGAACTGATCCATATGGATCTCCTGGGACCAGTCTCTACTACCTCTTTTCAGGGGAACAGGTATATGTTGACAATAGTGGATGATTTTACGCGAATGGTTTTTACCTATTTTATTTCTTCCAAAACTGAGGTCAAAAATAAATTCTGTCTGTTTCAAACCTTTGTTGAAAACCAATTAGACAAGAAAATAAAGGCAGTTAGGACGGACGGCGGTAAAGAGTTCGTTAATAAGGAGTTTGTTGATTATCTTTTATCTAAAGGTATTTTACACCAAACGACGGCGCCGTATAGCAGTCAACAAGTTGGAGTCGCGGAACGCACACATCGTTCCATTACAGAAAGGTCGCGCACATTGCTAGCTGAAAGCTCGTTACCAAAGGTATTCTGGGAAGATGCTTTTCAAGTTGCTGTTTACCTGAAGAATAGGTCTCCTCACAGAGCCTTAGGTGCACATATTCCGTATGACAAATGGTATGGACGTAAGAGTGATCTTAGTCATTTGAAAGTGTTTGGATGTAGGGCACTTGTCCATATTTCTTCGTGTCACCGACGGAAATTAGATGTCAAGGCACGGGAAGCAATTTTCGTTGGTTATACTGAGAATACTGGTACCTATGTTTTTAGGGATCCTGCTAACCCACGAAAATTATTTACATCCAGAGATGCTACCTTTTTTGAGAATAACTTTACAAGTTTAAAGCAAGGACAATCCGAGTCTGTGGCACAGTTGGACTCTACAATTTTATTTGAAGAGGAACAAAATTCTGAGTCAGACTCTATCTTCTTATTTGAAGATAGAAGAGAGCCTGAGTCTGAGCCTCAAAATATTCAAGACTGTCAATTCTATAACTGCTGTGATACAAACCCTGCGGCTGAAGCATCTTTACCAATAAATGTAGAAAGTACAGATGAATCAGTGACTTTGCAAGAGCAAGAGCCTCTCACTGATTTAGTGCAGCCTAGTGTGGTAGAAGAGCCAGCTAATATGGAAGAGGAATGTCTTCCGGAGCGCAGATATCCGAGAAGAGATAGAAAGCTACCAGATTTCTTTTCATACAATACTTCAGCCATGGATACCAGTGAACCTGTGACATATTACGAAGCAACTCATACCGATGATGCGGATAAGTGGCATCATGCTATGGAGAATGAGTACAATTCACTTAAGAAACTACATACATGGGATTTAGTTGACAGACCTAACAAAAGGGTTATTCCATGTAAGTGGGTTTACAAGGTAAAAAGGGACACTTATGGAAATATCCTGAAGTATAAGGCGAGACTTGTTGTAAAAGGTTTTCATCAGGTCGAAGGAGTAGACTACGACGAGACGTTCGCACCAGTGATTCGTCATTCATCACTGCGCACTTTATTTGCCTTGGCTGCAGATATGGGATTAAGAATGAAACACTTGGATGTTGATACTGCGTTCTTAAACGGAGATTTAGATGAAGAAGTTTTCATGGAGCAACCCCTTGGTTTCATCGAAAAGGATAAGGAAAACAAGGTTTGCTTGCTGAAGAAATCCCTTTACGGCCTTAAACAGGCACCACGAGCATGGAACAAAAAGTTAAATGAAACATTATTAAAAATAGGTTTCAAAGTAACTCCTTCCGAGCCCTGTGTGTATAAAAAACTTTTTGGTAAGGAACTCGTAATACTGGGAATATTTGTCGATGACATTATTGTCATCTATAAGTCTGATGTGACATTTGATATTGTCAAGAAAGAATTATCGAAATATTTTTCATTAAAAGATCTTGGAATATTAAAATGTTACTTAGGTTTACAAATTGAATACGATTCTGAGAGTATAAAAGTAAATCAGCAAAATTATATTCTTTCTTTATTGGAAAAGTTTAACATGAAAGATTGCAAGACTGTGGATACTCCTCTTGTTAAAAAGAATATGGAAAGGAGAGCTGATGGTCAAGTCGGTGAGTCTTACCCCTATCAAAACTTAATAGGATGTCTTATGTACCTAACGGTAAACTCACGACCAGACATTGCTTACGCCACGAGCTACTTAAGTCAGTTTAATACGTGTTTTACTAAGGAACACTGGAATGCTGCAAAAAGGGTTCTGCAGTACTTAAAGGGTACTATAAACTACTCGTTGGTTTACAGGAAGAGTGGAGAACCTTTAAAAGGCTTTTGCGATGCAGACTGGGCAAACTGTCCAATCGACAGAAGGTCATACACAGGATATGTCTTCAAATTAAGTGGAGGTCCCGTATCCTGGGAGTCCAAGAAGCAGCCTACCGTAGCCTTAAGTTCAGCCGAGAGTGAATATATGGCATTATCATCTGCTACGAAAGAAGCGTGTTACTTGCGTCGTTTTATCTATGAAATAACAGGTAAACTTACAACAGTTAATTTAGCTTCTGACAGTCAGAGTGCCATTAATCTCGTTCGAAATCCAGTACACCACAGCAGGACGAAGCATATTGATACTAGGTTTCACTTTATTAGGGAGAAACTGTCTGATAATGTAATTAAATTAGAATTTATTAAGAGTAGCGATATGCCTGCTGATGTACTTACAAAACCACTTCAGCCTATTGTACACAAACGGTGTACTGCAAGCTTAGGTTTAGAAACTTAATTATTTTTGTGTTTGTCTGGCACAACTTCGATTAAGGGCGGCTGTTGTAGATAGTAACCTCTGTTGTGCTCTAGACACAAGTATTCTTTTAGATTAAGTTTTTGTATTTTTGGTTTTTAAAAGAATTGTCTCTTCGAATAAACACTCATGACAGTGAACATCTTTATAGTAATTTTATTTAACAAATCCAAATATTACAACAATTTTTAATAATTCACAAAGTAAATATATGTTTTTATTATTAATATTGAAGACAAATAGCACATTTATCACTACGCGATAAGATTAAGTTACGATTTCGTACCGTAACTTTGTACGTAAATATTGTTAACTGAGGGCCGCCACTGCTTGTTCAACTTATGTGTGTTCAAACGACAGAGATAGTACAATAAACTGACCAAGCTTTTTATTGATGGATTACGCCCGTGTTTACAAATTCATTTTGTCTGAGCCGGTCTTATGAATCATGAAAGGAATATGACCCTTTTTCTCAGAAGATAATAATATCTAAATCTTTAAAACCCAATAATGACAACCTAAATAATACAATTACCTCTAAACGTTCATTAAAAAAATAATTTCGTCTCGGGCTTAGCGCTAATTGTATTTATCGAGCTGTCTTGCAAGGCCCTAATGGAATGAAACCCCAACCGACACTGGTATTCAAGAATAAATTAATTTTAATACTGAAAAGCGGTAATATTGTTTGAAATCTGATGAAACACATTAGAAGAACAAATTGAACACGAGATGTTACTTGTATGTATATTATGTGCTACTGCTACGCAACCAACAGGTGCCTGCAAATAACTGCCCATAGTTAAGTAACCCTGGGCTATCTGAGGTCCAGTGACCCACATAGACCCCAGATGGTTTTCGACGTAATAATAAGCCATCGCATGTGAGCTTAGGTCATCGGCGTCGCTAAGTAAAAGCTAACTGTCAGCCGTGCCACTTCCTCCGAGCGACGCCGGAATACTAATCGGCGGAGCGTCGCGTCGCGCACACAACTTTAATGAAATTATCATTGACCGGGTGATGAAAACAACCTAAAGAAATGTTCTCCGTATAAATAATGTAGTTTGTGCTTAAACGCGTTTCCTTGCTCTCATAATCCAGTGGGACTTCAATACGACATAAACAACCTATGGTTTTATAAGTTACCGAAGCACGGAAACAAGTGAAATTTTCTAAAACACACATGACATTTGAAATGTCAAGTCACTTTGGGTATACTTTGCGTAACTTTGAGTCACAAGTCCTTTGACCTTACCATTAGGCTATCACGACATACCAATTTGCAGGACTCTAACTCTCCTCGAACTCCTTTTCTTCCATCCAGCATAAACAGTCAGTTTGCTATTGCAATAGCGGTTCAATGATCGATTATTAACGTGAAACGTCAAACTTTTGACTCATTTCTCATACAAAAACTGTCAAAGTCCTCAAATATCTAGTCAATGACTGGGCATTGAGACAGGATTGCAATAGCAGACTAAAGCCCTTGTTCATTTTCAAGATACCAACGAGTGTAGCGTTGGTTTTTAAATTCCATAAACATTATTTATCTGTCTCCTAAACTAAATTTCAGTTCTCAATATGTTTGTGAATGAATGGAAGATGATACTGTCAGGATTGAATTTTTGTTAAAAAAAATGTTAAATATGAAGAATAATAAATAATAATGTATAAATAGTGTTATAAGCTTAGGCCGTTCTATTTAAAATAAACTAGCTTTCGCCTGCGGCTACTCCCACGTAATACTTACTCTTTACAAAGAACATATTTCCGAGTTTCATATTTCCAGGAGAGTCGTCATTAATCAGCCCGTTTACAATTTTTTAAATACTTATAGATAGATAAATAAATCAAATCAAATTAAATTATTCATTGTATTTTTCTTGGAAGCTAACATTTTACCAGAATTTGAAGATGTGAACTTTTTGTCGGTGACTGTACTTACTACCGGCGCGCCGCTCGCGCCAGGCGCCATCTATTAGCGGGCCATCCACTAGCGTTCATTCCTTCAGGCTTGTCCCGTCGTTCAATCCGTACAGAAATGCGACGGGATAAAATAAAACCGTTGAAGCCACTAACTAAACCACAATCCTTCGTTCTTTCCCCTGGCTTTATCACGACGCGCCAGTCCGGCAGGAAAAACAATCCTTCAGTGACCATCCACACGTTTGTGTACATTCCTGTCACTTTGCATCTTGTCAGCCATACCGAGGGATTGCGCGTGTGTGGATGGTGACAATCCTCCTATTTTATGAAGATTGTTGTCATTTGAAAGGAATGCTCGTCATTTTGAATAATCTTTATGGATTATTTTCATTTTGCAACAATTATGTTTATATTTATCTTTATGTTTATGTGAGTGTACCTATATGTATTTATATATATACTACTATATTATGTAAATATATATATTTAATTTTGGTATTATTTTTGTACCTTTGCATTTTGCATCTACCATGATTTGTCTCTGCATCACCCTGCATCAAAATGCCTTAGTGTACGAACTGAGTGAAGAGCGTTCAGCGGAGCGTTGAGCGGAGCGTGCAGCGTTGCGTGCAAGTTGTTCTCGCGCCACTAGGTCGCCACTCAGGACACCTACGTGTAAATGCATCTGTTTGATATGGACGCCGCACGCCCCGCCCTGCTAGACGCTCGATTTGAGCGGGCACTCAGGCCCTACACTTAGGCAGAACATATTTATATTTATAAACAGACACTAACTTGATCACAGCGCGCGTCGCGCCAGTAGCGACAGGACTGGTAGCGAGGTTTTATACCGTCGTTCTTTCTTGCTCTTGCAAATCCACTGGTGTTCATTCCGTAAGGATTGTCGCGACGGTACGGGTGGCGGGATTTTAATACCGTCATTCTTTCTCGTTGTTGCAAATCCACTGGTTTTCATTCCGTAAGGATTGTCGCGACGGGATGGATGGTGGGATTTTAATACCGTCATTCTTTCTCGTTGTTGCAAATCCACTGGCGTTCATTCTGTAAGGATTGTACAATCCGGCAGGAATGAACGCTAGTGGATGGCCCGCTATCAATTACCTACAAGATAATACATACATTTTAACAATCTTATAATTTAAAATTAATGATTAAGTTTTGCGTTAAAATAACTTCTTAATTAATACTCTTATTAAATTAGTTTGTTTTGAGATAAAACTAAAATGTGACTAATTAATTGCGGTATACGAGTTAAAATAGATTTTTTGTATTATTTCATGTTGTAATGTTAAAAATGGTAGCTTACAATAATGTTTATCAACAGATTTCTAAGGGGTTCAGTACCCGAACATTTCATCTAGAGATTAATAATATATTCAAAATTCTCCGTCCGTCCGTCTGTTATTACTTTTAAAAAGCGTGTATAAGTGTTACTATAGCCAAGTGGGAATAAATTCTCACCTCTGATGGAGCTAGTGGGAATAAATTCCCCGACGAGCGCCAATTAAATTAAAATAGTGAGAGCCGATTTTCAGTGAATTATAAAAGAAAAATATACGTCTATGCCAGATCTAATTATTAATTTTGCCCCATCAACAGTAGCCCGGCTAGCTCAGTCGGTAGAGCATGAGACTCTTAATCTCAGGGTCGTGGGTTCGAGCCCCACGTTGGGCGAAAACTTTTTGAAATAAACTTAAAGGAATTAGGAATTTTCCCATTAGGTTGGGCAGTGCTTGATGCAGTGGTTGTGCATTCGGCTTGTGAGCTGCGGGTTCGACCCCCTGGAGGAAATATTTGATTAGAGTTTTTGTGCACATGAGTTTATTGATATGTTTATCAGGGATAGTTTCTACTTAAGGGGAACCATTTTTCGTATAATTTTATACTACTCAAAGGGTTTTGTTAAAACTTTACAGTAATATAGCTAGCTACAAAGTTAGTTTCACGAACAAATATATGACCCAGGTAGTCGACCAGAAATCGAAAACCTTACATGACAAGGATGAAACCGCAGTGGATAACTAGTCATGTGCCTATAATGAGTAGACAATATCGTCTAATAAGCTGCCATTACAGCAACAAAATTCTCCCACAAAATTCACACAAACAATTATTCCTTTCATTATAAATGTTTTATAAATAAATAATCGTTTATTTTAATAGTGTAGGATTGATTTCATTATGTGAATAAATAAAGCTTTTAAACAAAAAAAGATGCGGCTTAGGCTACAACCAATAATTTTCTAGTAAAAAAGGCTCTAAAAAATACAAACATCTAGGTAATGTCCCTAATAGCCATACCTATGTGAGTTAAATTAAAGTCATATCATATACTAGATTGGTCAGACTACCCACCGCCCATCGAGTTCACATGCTCCTGATCATGATCCAGTCGATAATATTGTGACAAATACAAAAAAAAAACTACAACTTAGTAAGCTCTATAAGTCATACATTTTACATCATAATTATCAACAGGATGCTACTGGCAGATTTAATTCTCAGGGTTCTTTAATAAACTTTGAAAAACCATTTCTTTATGTTGAATCATCATAGGCATTTAAAACTTAGTCATATTAAGTTCTTATGTTTTTTATTTAGGTCTAGCATTTCTAGCATTTACTTAAATTAAATTTGGCTCTTACGATACAGCGTCAATTGCCAAACACGTGATAAATGTTTGTAAAGATCTGCGGGTTTTGGTTCCAAGTATGGTGATTTCTGCCGATACAAGAGAAATGTTTGGTGTCGAATGCGTCGGCACGATTGAGTTACGTTATTAATATTCAGTCTCTGCCTAGTTTTTTTCCGAACACTTGTGGAGTTCAGACACACAATACAGAACAGTTGGAAAGCCACGTTTTCGCGGCTGCCAAGAAACGAACTGTAATCGACATTATCTAGAGTATATTAGATATAATTTAAACTTTCTAAAGAAAGTAGCAAATTTCAAAACAAATTATTTTCGTAAGGAACCCTTTAATTTTTTTTGACTCTGTGGTAGCTTCATTGACTTTTTATTTGCAGTAATCAATAACATAATGATGTGTCACATCACACTGACTCAGAGCTGCATTGTTGTCTGGCACTTACTATCTAGTACGTTGATAACTGAAATTATTAATTATATAAACGGTCTGAAATGTTTTGTTCCTCTGACGTTAAAATTACAGGCTTTTTAATACTACCAACGGTAACTAATACTTCAGAATTTGGCTGAATTTTGCCGAATGTCCGTACCTATTTGTATAAAACTTACTCGGCTGCAAACAGTAAAACAAAATAAAATAAACGGTGTTCCAAAATTTTATTCCACCAACTAGCTATTTCAATTTTATATTTTTTCTTTAATAAATATAAAACAGCATACAATTTTATTATTTGCCTTGCTAATGCTAAGTATTAAAGCTTTGTGCTCAAATGAAATGCACCTGAAAAAATACACAGATATTATTTTATCTATAAACAGACAAACACTATTTTTAACTCCTGGCTATTTTTGTTTGCCCCCAAATCCCTTTTAATCGCGATCACAAACGAGCTCTGGTTGTATGCATGAAAGTCTGATAGGTACTTTTTTTAAGTGTAAATACCTGAAAGCCGCTTTGTAAAGCAACGTTACGTTCAATTATCCTATAATCCACATCTACAACAGCGTTTTCCTCTAATTTTGAATCTCAGCAACCCGATTTCATGACAATTGTTGCCACCCGTTGCATAAAGCTTAAGTTCCTGTGTTGTACGGCATAATCTGCTACAGATTAGGTAAGGTGCATTAAAATAATTACAACAGCTTGGTATCTTTCGTTTTAGGTATAATATCATTTTCAACATTTTAGGTGCATAATCATTGTACATAATTAATCAAATAACAAGCACGCATTTAACCTTTTACCCGAGCGGGTGTCAGGGTCGGAAGGTTAAATTGAGAAATCCGTGCGTTTTTAAAAATAACTTACGAAAGTTCATAAAATTCTTACAATCTCGCATGCTTCTGTATGTATACCATGTTTATACAAATAAAGAATCTTATCTTATCTTATCTTATAATTATACAAGTAAATTGAAAAACGCTAATGGAACTTTCGCTCCCATAATATCGCGTTCGTCCCTAAACACCTCGTCGTACCAAAGGATTTATAATAATTAATAATTATGTACTCAAATGTTGTGTTCATGTACTACCTGTTCTACTACCGTGTTGGGGTAGCAGTAAAGACTATTCAGCTGATCGTTGAGATCAGCGACACTACTGTGAGTTCTTTTGTTGAAGGAATTTGTTATACCTCGACGATCATAAAAAATGTAATACGATGATGGTGAAAATGTGTGCCAACTCCTAGGGCGTTATCGTTTCTCCGCGACTCGTCGAGCATCATTGCCTCAATGCTTTTCTGGTGGACGCTAGTACTGTTGATTCTGGCTTTATGGCATAATAACAGTAATTAGAAATATTATATCAGGATATTCTATACCTACGCAAAACGCGTTTTTTGTCACACTTTTCTTTCGTTTCATCGGTATATTTGTATAAATGCCGTGATGGTCTAGTAGTTAAGGCACCCGCCTCTCATGCAAGTGGTTGTGGGTTCGAATGTGGATTGGGACGAAAGTGGACTGGGCAAGTACCAATGTGACTTTTTCAATTCATACGTACTTTCTAAAGATTATCTTAGACATCGCAGACATCGGTGAAGGAAAACATCGTGAGGAAATCTGGACTTGTAGTGATTATAAGTCTGAAATCGCCAACCCGTCTTGAGCAAGCGTGGTAATCAATGCTCGTGCCTTCTCTGTATGAGAAGAGACCTTTGCCCTGCAGTGGGACAGTTATAGGCTGGTATTATTTAACCGACTCTTTTGGGCTCGACTTTGCCCTACTTTGAACGATCAAATTTAATTTAAACTTTACACCGTGCTTTACACACCTGTCAAGACTGATGACGATGCAATCTTTGCTGCAAACTGATGATGATGCAACCAAAAAAAAATCTCTTAAAGAAATTCAATAAAAAAATAAAAAGAAATAGTTAAAAAAATATATAAAGAAAATCCAACTAAAAAGCGTAAATAAAATTTAACAAATATGGATTAAGAATAGTGTAAATAAGAAATCAATGTATGTATATTATTATAAAAATGCGTGGATGGCTCCTAACTGTCAATAAAATATTTATAACTATTGACACTATGCACCCCGCGCTTTTTTACAATATTATACCTTGATTTCTTATTGACTTTATTCTTAAATCAAATTAAACTTTGTTTTTTACTTTTGAGTTGTATTTTCTATGATAACGGTTTTTTTTGTTTTTTTTACTGATATAATGGTTTGTATGTGTGTGTGAAGAGTGTGGATGGTTGTTACTCTTTCACTCAAAAACTACTAATCGGATTTTGATTAAACTTTAACATCAGAATAAGATATTAGGCTACATAACATCACGCTATGACCTACGGGAGCGGAGGAGTGGAGGAGTAATTAAAAACATACATACCGCATTTAAATCCGCGGGGGTCAGCTAGTATAGGACATTTTGAGATTTGATGACTGCAGATTATTGGTTTTGTATCCTGTTGATTATCTCTACGACTAGACTATGCGGTTCCCATGTCTTTGTCTAGGGCAACCCAAGACGATAGGGCAACTAGAACCTAGGCCACTGAGATAACATATTACTATTGGATAGCGCCATCTATGTTCACTATTTCAAACTATCATGTTCGTTGTTTTGCTGATAACGCCATCTAGGGTCGAGTAGCGATACTTATTATAAATAAGTAACTTACAACTAGTAATTGTATTTTCGTATAGATGGCGCTTAATGAAATTAAAATATTTAATTCGATTTTATTCTATTTTTATATTCCTTCAAAGCTGTACTAAATAACTGTTTACAATATTATCATCGACTCATCGAGTATGTATGGTATGATTTTGTTTATGTAAAGTTTGTTTATTTAGATTTAGATGTTTTAAACGTTTAGATTATTTAACTTACAATTTACTATGCACTTGTATCGTATTTTATAATTTTACAAATAGAAGCACAAGCCGAAATAGCTCAGTTAGGAGAGCGACTGAAGAATCTTCAGTGAAGATCTAAAGGTTCCCGGTTCGTAAAATCTTTATTTAAGTCGAGTGACTTACCATTCATACTTACTTTACCATACTTTCATCTCCGTACCTAGCATTTTCAGAACTATGTTACAGTCGGCTTCCACAACCCAGTTATTGGGCAACACAATACCCCTTGGTTAGACTACTGGTCTTCTTATTAATACACTGTAATTCCATAAAATTTATAAGTAACCTGTTTGACCATCAAACTTGTATCAAAATGTTTATTTAAATTAAATATTATTTCAATATATTCTTTTCATTTAGGTTTTTAGAAATTTCGCTCTGATAACAACAAAAAAGGAAAAAAAAACAGTAAAAGTATTCTGCATCGACCGGGAATCGAACCCGGGCCGCCCGCGTGGCAGGCGAGCATTCTACCACTGAACCATCGATGCTTACGGTCTCTGTTCAAAATAGCGGTTAGTAACTTTCTAGTACTGATTAATTAAATCATTTACATATTTTACAACTGGAATTTCAGCTAGCCTGCATAATTGCTAGCTGACTTTCCCTCATTGTCAGTCACTGATTTATATAACTCATGTTTTTTTACGTAAGTGCCTACCTAGAATGTATCTATGTGGGTAATTAATTTAAGTTGGTTACATAATACTTCCTACAAATATCCTACTAATATTATAAATGTGAAAGGTTGTATGTGTGTTTGTTACTCTTTCACTCAAAAAATACTGAACAGATTTTGATGAAACTTCACAGAAATAAAGCATAAACATCAGATTAAGACATAGGCTACATATTATCATGCTCTTTGACCAACGGGAGCGGAGCAGTAACCAAAAACCTAACAAACGCGGGTGAAACCGCGGGAGACAGCTAGTACATTATAATTTTAGCACATTGGTATATATATTTAAGTACCTAGGCGTAATTTCCAGTAAATGTGTCCGGAACAAATCGGCATTTGAATTAACTTTTCTGTCTACCTACGTAACATTATGGAACACTCATAGGGGCGCCACGAGCGCGCGTACTCGAAGTAGGAGTACATACCTACCTACAAGTCTATTCTTTCGGTTTACAAAGATGTATACATGTGAAAATAATGGATTCGATAAGTATTTAAAAACTTACTAATTAGACTTAAACCTTCAAACACACGTGATTCAAGACACAATAGAAAGACAAAAGCAGCGCGACCGCCGACCGGCTGTCTCTTGGTCGTCGAAAGGATAAACTTCCTTTTTTGTTAATAAGTATTTTTTAAATAAAAATTATGTCATCGTACCGAGAATCTAAACTTTAATACTTATTGCTTATTGACAAATTGATTGCAGCGTTATTTCAATCGCATAAGGTGATACAGTAATATTTGATAGCTAATACCTTCCTATAAAAAACATGGATGATTTCACATGAAGAAACGCTAAGCCGTAGGTAACTCGCATTAATTGTGTGTGTGCATAGCACAAAAATCTTAGATAATATAAATATTATGGATATTTAAAATAATATCGCCTCTACAACATACACGTCTTATTTATTATGGTACTGCTCTTTTATTCTTCCAAGTACCATAATTATACTTAACTGGTAAAGTTATGGCAAATACATATGTCGCAGTCATCTGGTTGAATCAGCTATTTGATTGTATGACTAGCGCGTTCATTGAATAGCAACATTTAATTGAATGACTAGGCCGAAAGCTGATTAAACAAGCGTCACTCAACGTCCAACTAGATAGCTGATTAAGGCATAGCCCTTTGAACAGAGCGGACGTATTATCAGTCAGGATTGTAATTTAGTTCATTTTTTTTCCACTGCGGCGTTAGTAGTCACCAAAACAAATATGGCGTAAAATAGCTCGCGCAGATAGCACTGTTTTGATATTATTTTTATTAAATTTACTTTAAAGTGACTTTATTCTTGATAAAATAGTGTGACAGCATGGATTTACCTATTGATACGCCGCCGCCGGCTAGTTTTAAAGTTTTTTTTTTAATTAAAATCATAATAAAGTGTGTCATGTTATGTCCTCATTTTTGTTATGTAAAGGAAGTTAAGTTTTTAAGTTGTGAACTTATGGTCACCCTAAACAAGCATTACAAAGTCGACTGTATCCCATTAAACGACAATGCTAAATGACGTTCAGTCAAGTCGTTGAACGTTACATTAAACAACTTGACGAGTTGTCGTTTAGTCATTCAATTAATTGTCGTCATTCAATGAACGCGCTAGTCATACAATCAAATAGCTGATTTAACCAGATGACTGCGACACATACATTATGTCTATGCCATTGATTTCGAGATCATCTTGGCTGCGTGTTATTAGTGATTGAAAAGTTAGATCGTCTATCTCCGATGATCATCGTCAAATACAATACTTAAACCTTATCTGAAAAATAAAATATGTAATACTAATAAATTATTTATTTATTTATTTTATGGCTCTCCAACGACTTACTCACTAATACACTTACATACAATAATAGGCTTTATAACATTTTTTATGTTAGTTCGTTTTGACTAAGTATTTGAAAAGTTAATTCTGGAGATCATCCATCCAGCTGTACAGAATTAGGTGCTAGGAAAACCGGACAATGATGAATGAAGATCACGACATGAGCCAAACAAAGATAGTAAGACCAAATAAAGATAGCAACTTAAGACCAAATAAAGATAGCAACTTATTAGGGAGTATTAGGGACTACGCACATTTATTCAGCTCCATTCAGCTTATGCTCATAGAAAGTAACGATTTTGTACAAAAGCTGAACGGACGCGGAAAGCTGAACGGACGCGTACGCGTCTTACACATACAGACGTAAGCTGAATAAGTGTAGGTAATAACATTACCTAGTAATAAGTTGCTATCTTTATTTGGTCACGACACTCCATCTCATAACATGTCTTGTTAAAGTTGCAAATGAAGATGGCAACTTATTACTAAAACTTTTATTGTTACTACTTTTTAACCGACTTCAAAAAGGAGGAGGTTCTCAATTCGTCTGTATGTTTTAACTAAAAACCCAAAAATAACTAAAATTTCGGAAGTCGGTGGCAACACAAATTGAATGGCAGAAGAGAAGCCACCGACTTCCGAAATTTTAGTTATTTTTGGGTTTTTAGTTTTTGAAGGCGGTTATTATTTTTTTGAAAAAAGTTTTTTATTTATTACTTTTTAGTGTCGACTCCCAATGTTTGACTGTGTATAGTATCTTTCAAAGTAATTTATTTTCAAAATAAAACTACTTACAATCTTATAAAACGAAAATAGAAACTTGAAGAAAAAGCACACATCGTTGATCAAAAAATTGACGAAATTTTCATAGGAAAATTTCGTCAATTTTTTTTGTTCTTGGTGAATTTTTCGAGAAGCACTGAACCGATCGCCACAAAGTTTATATGGGACCACCCCTGAATCATGACTTATCAAAACAAAAAAAGAACCATCAAAATCCGTTTACAATTGACGGAGATATCGCGTAACAAACATACAAAAAAAAATTCAAATTCATTTGGTCACATCCACGGATCTGTCACCGGAAAATAACAACATCCGTAAGTTTATCAATCTACTAGGAAGTTTATAAACTTTCGTAAGATTCTAAACGGGAGATAAATTGTAATATTTTACGTCCATATTTTCGTAAATTTATCAATTTCCGACGTCATACGGTAAATTTATAAACTAACGGATATCTATTCGTAAGATTTTAAATGGTTCGACCAATCACAGAAACTCTTTTAAATATACGCATCTATATACGTAAAATAACACACTGCTCTCTGATTGGTCAATGTTCATAGTGGCAATGCTTGTGTCCAAAGATTTTGGTATAATCAGACTTGACAAACTATAAATTGGAAGCAACAATGCCAGGTTCCGCTCCGGCACGGATGTAGTGAGTTGAGTTTTCTTTTAGTTGCAACACAGTTCAACATTTAAAACTAATAAAAACGCACAAGCAAACTGGTTTATTTAAATATGTTCCGTGGCAAACAATGGCGGCCGCGAGGAAGGAGAAGTAGCACGTGACAGTCAACCAATCAGATCGCGCGTATCGTTTGGTTACTGCTTACTTATTATTTTACGAGTGAGTTCAGTAAGTTTATCAATATACGAAAATGTGGACGTAAAATATTACAATTTATCTCCTGTTTAGAATCTTACGAAAGTTTATAAACTTCCTAGTAGATTGATAAACTTACGGATCTTGTTATTTTCCGGTGACAGATCCACCATTAGTAACTAATGGTTCTTTTGACTAGTCGGAATACCAGAAAGGAGTAAATGCTGAAGGCTGGAGTGGAACATGCATCGAGTGTTTAAATGCCTCTTCTGATATAGAGAAGGCACGAGTTTGATCACGCTTGCTCAAGGCGAAGTTTTTTGCTCTTGTGTTGTGTGGCCAGGCCATTGCAGAAGGCAATCTATAAATAAGTACCTAATAAATAGAATAAGCAATAATAAGAAGTTCCACAAACAAACAAGGTTAAATTCCTTATCATTTATAAAAATCAATATTGTAAATACACTCAACCCTTATCTCTCACTTTATCTACGTTTGTCATTAATTATATTTGTTGCAAAACGTGTCGTACAGTAATTGAACTTAGTATCCGTAATGTGTTTTTCTTGTTTACTTGTATAGGTACATTCTTTTAAGTGTTATCATTTAGAGTCTCTATGTGGATGTTTTATGTGTGTAGGTTTTATGCATGCAGTTGCGGACTTGAAACCGGGGAGGTACCAATCATCATGTACTTTCTAGAGTTTATCTTGGATATCACAGACATCAGTGAAGGAAAACATCGAGACTGACTGGACTTACAATGACAACAAATTCGAAATCGGTAATCTGCCTTGAGCAATCCATGTGATCAAATCTCTGAACACTGAAGGGCCTTAACACTGCAGTGGGACAGCAATAGGCTGGTGTTTTCATGGCCCAGACCCAGTGCTTATGAAATCGGATAAGTATCAATGTGGCTTTTTCAACTCGTTACTTACACGTAACTTTCTAAGTTTATCTAGTACAAGTGGTACATCACTATTTGCGTGCCTTGTGCTTGTTCCGGTTAGTCAGAAGTCAAAAAGTTTGACAATCAGTCTAACCAAGGGGTGCCGTGATACCCAGTGGGTTATGGAGGTCTAATAGACAGCTCGGTCCATGCGAAACACTGGTATTCCGCTGGATCCTGTTAGACTGGAAGCCGAGTCTAACATAGTCTGGAAAAGGCTAGGGAGATAAACCTACTTTCTCAGTTTATCTTGGACATCAGTGACATTTCGTGTTTCGGCGAGCCCGAAAAGCTAGGTTACGGTAAACAATTAATACCCGCTTACCGTAACCCCCAGCTTTCCGGTTCAGAAGTAAGTTTAACTATGAATCTAACAAAGGGGTATCGTGGTTGGTTCCCCAGTAAGTTTTTAGGCATTTGCTCCTTGTATTAAACTATTACACTAGTTTTGAGCTAGTTCTTGTTAGACTGAATACCGAACCTAACGTTTTTGGGAAAAGGCTAAGAAGATGACTCATAATCGACCACTTTAATATGATCAACACGTCGGACGCAGTGAAAAGTAAGTATATTCGCAAACGGTTATAACAATCGAGCTAGGTTAGGTATTCGTATCTTTCGCCGAAATCGCAGCTAGTTATATTGTCTCGTAAACTTTTATATGTCGGCTCACGAATTGAAGTGCTGTCAATAGACGGTTTATGGTTGGAGACCGTTAACTTTTATTCTCGGTTCACGGAATGCTGTGGTAATGTTTCATAATCGAACGAGTGCGCGACACTTTGGCAGATTAAATTGTCTGAGAATTTAAGCACTTCTTCACTTCCTATAAACTGTAGGAATGTTTTGTTGTGGAATAGGAATGCTGTTTATTATTGTGCTGATGTTTTTATCTCATTTGATAAACGTTATTTTCATTAGAATATTGGTTTGGCGATTTCAGTTATGATTTAGTCTCAAGCGCACGAAGCTCGAATCTCACTTATACAATGTGAAGATATGTTTATAAGTACAAACCACATAGGCCACCGGCAACCATAGAATATGTATTATTAAAGTTTGAACATTGGGCCACCATAAAATAATCCTGGCTAGAACAACAGGACTACTGAACGATACTTCTAGCACCAACAACAGACGCCAGGACAGCAGGGCACAAAGTAAATAATTATACTCTGTATTGCAATCTTAGGGGTTCAATCATCGATTTTTGGGGTGTAATGTCAAACTTTTGACACATTTCCCATACAAAAACTGTCAAAGTTGTTAAATATCTGATCAATGACTCGTTATTGGGCACGATTGCAATAAAAGATTTGAGCCCTAGGTTGCGCGACTTGGTGGTCGTACCACCTACGACGTAGTGTCTAGGACTACCAAGCAAAAAACAACTGAAGAAACACTAAGGCTGTACGTTTCTAAATAGACGGCGCGTCGAAGAGTTGTGAGTACCTTTGCTATATGCACGTCGTAAAAGACACGGAGGGATGGGAGGATCATTGGTAGCGCAACATAAAAATATGGCCCGTTGAGCTTAATATATTTTTTTACTGGTTGCGCTACAAGCGGGTGATTTGGTCGCCGGCCACAACTGTCGCCCTTGAAATACCCTCCATACAACTCTATACATTACGAAGGTCGCGCGTCCCGCCCGAGTCCCGCAACCACCTGTCCTCGTGAGATATGGCTCTAAGATACTTCTAGAATGAAGAACAAAAAGCAGCTGTAAGCCTCCAGGGAACTTTAAAATCAGTTCCCAATTTATAGTTGGTGTTGTTGACTTTGACACTTTCGGTGAAGACCCCTTCACCATTCTGGTTGCAATGTGGAACATTGATACGTGGTTAAGAATCCAAATCCTCCCTGAATTTAATTTCTAGCATAACACCTTTAATAAATTACACTAGTACTCATAACCATCGAATTTAAAACATCGATAAGGCTTGACGGGAATAGTAACTATGAAGATTTATATTATTTAAGTTATAATAAAGCGGCAGCTTACATACCTAGTAAGTCCTGGATATTTATTTAGTAAATAAAATAAATAGTTAAAAATTGAGCACCAGTCTTATTGATCCATTAGGATCCATTAGACTGGTGCTCAACTTTTCACTATTTAAAAGAAAAAAAGCAGGAATTTTCTTTAATTTTAAAATATTATTTCAAATTAGATTCTTTCGTTTTGTGTTTATGATTTTTAGGACAAGGTTCGTATAAAATAAAAAGGCTTTTCTTATCAGATTCAGATTTTAAATAAATACCGGTCGCGGTCGTAATAAGTTTTCCAAGTAAGCGCATGTTGCAAAGTCCTCTATAACTACTAAACATTTATATTATAATGTAGGTACTCTGTGTAAGTGTGTACTGAACGAACAAAGTTATACAAGGCTTTTCAATTTTTAAAAGTTCATTAAGTATAGGCTATAATCATGAATTTTACCCGATTTTTCGAGCCAGACAGTTTTATTTATTATTTATTACAATGCGCTTAAAAATTAAATGTCTCGCAAACGGATACATAAATAAATCAAAAACCGCCTGATCAATCTCCCAATGTTTTTAAAAGACCTTTCGGATTATATGCCACACCATGGGGTAGACGCGGGAAAATTCTATCATCCCAACTTTAGGTTTGGTAAAAAAATATTTACCTATAGTGATTTTATTTTAGCAGTTTGTCGATGTGTTGTTTGATTAGAACCTCCTCATTGAATAATTAAGAAGGGTTGCTGGCCTTTATTCGTCAGAAAATTAGAAACGCCATTTATGTTTGTTTTTCAAATAATCTAGCCGTCACCTGTTTTTTGGGTAAGACGGCCAGTTTTAAACGTAAATTTGAAGATGAGAAAACTCTTTCGTGAGTTTTATAAAATTGGTAATACCCATTTGGTTATCGTCCTACTAATTGTCAGGATGTTGTTCATTCACGCAAAAACTAATGAAGTCTAAAGTAACGTAGCTTATATTCAGAATAACAATTAGGCTAAATAACAACACGCTATGACTAGAGGTTGCAATCGAATATTCGAATATTCGAATTATTCGAATACTCTTTCCAAATTTATATTCGAATAGTAAATAAATATTTATTCGAATATTCGAATATTACCGAAAAAAAATATCAGTTTAAAGTCTATGTTGATAGAGCTTGAAAATTGTTGTTAGCAACACTGCTTGACTCGACGCCATTTTATCACTTACAGAACACGTTGTTATTTATGTGTATAATGGTGCATTTTCTTTTTTGAAGTGATTTTAGATACTTTTATTTTGTTTTTATTACTAAAGAGAGAGAACGACTTTAAAATTTATTTAAGAATTTTATACTTAATATGTAAATCTGATTTTTTTTCCAAATTAATATTGACGAATTATTTGATTTTTAGTGACATGTGATAGTTTTTCTTTTTATTATTAACGAGCGAGAGAGAGATGTTTATTTTGTTCTTATTATTAACAGAAGAGTTGAATTTGTTTAAAAATGTTATAATACGTAAATCTGATTTATTTTCGAATTATAATTGATGAATCTGATTTTTCAGTGTAATATTGCATATTATGAAAATAATACTGTAATGTTTTTAAGACACATTTACGTATGTATGTGATACTTTTTGTTTTATTATTAACAAAAGAGAAAGACATTTATTTCTCGTAGAGGCGATCGTGACCTCGTAGAGGCGATCGGTGGCGTTGACCTCTCGCGCCCGGCGCTGGTTCAGGCCATGCTTCGGGGCGAGACGGAATGGGATGCCGTCGCCTTCTTCTGCGAAGCAGTTATGCTAGTGAAGGAAGCGGCGGCGCGCGAGAGGCAACGACGAGCCTCTCGCCTCGTACTAAGACCCAGGCGAAGACGTCGAGAGTCGCAAGACGACTACCCTGCCACCGTAGGCGCGGTTCTGCGGATGGCGAGCGATGGGTAGCTCGCCGCCCGGCTAGGACCAGGACCGCGTCGACGGCGCGTTAGTGTTCCACGCGCGCCTCAAAGAGAAGAAGTCAGCACAAGAAGGGGCCCAACAGGGCCACACCTGCCGGGGTTGCGGAATGTTTATAATTACCGTGACCCTGGAACATAAAGGGCAATCGAAGGAACATGAGTGGGTTTTAGTCAGTAAAAGTCTGACACGCCCTCCCGCCGCACCCAGGACGGGAGTAGTCATTTGATGATTTCCCACTCATAAAAAAAAAGACATTTTTTTTAATTATTACCGAGAGAGAGACTTTTAAATTTGTTAAAAAAAAATTGTTTTGATTAACATTTTCATGTATAATTGTTTTAAAATTTTGTTGAATAAGTAAATAATTATTGTGCTAGGTTTACTTATCTGCATAAAAATATAATTTTAAACCTATAAACGCTGATATTCTGTGTTTTATTATTTTTTCTTAAATATTCGAATATTCGAATAAAATTCGAATATCACTGAAAAAATATTCGAATATTCGAAAATTAAAATTATCGAATTTTTGCAACCTCTAGCTATGACCCGTGGAGCGAAGCAGTAACCAAAAATCAGATAGGTATATCGCAGGTGAAACCGCGAGGGACAGCTAGTAAACAAATATATTTTTTAAATTGAAATACAATAGAAGATAGCTAGAAACATTCAGACATAAATACTGATTATTATTTTAACAATAATAAGTCTATAACTTCCGCTATAAATGCATTTAAGATTTTTTGATATTGCCGTTTAAATTCAGAAACAAATCTGTGCATTCACCCCTGAGAGCAGTGTACCAATCTTTTTAAGAATAATATTTTTAAACAAGACAGTTTTGGATAGTATAATCATTGAAAAGTACAACCATAATTATCATTATGCTCCTTGTTGTCTCGTCCTCGATGATGATAGTAAACAAGTGTAGTACGGTCATAATGTCGTCGGCGCCACATAATTTTAAAGTCTAAAATGAAACGGAACGCATTCTGTATGCGCGTTCCTGAGACTCTGGGAAACTAGCTTCATTCGGTTTTTATGTCAAGACATGGCGTCACGACTTCTCTGTACAATTTTCTGTTTCATCGTTAAAAACCTAGTAATTCTAGTGAAAATGTGTAAAAAATAGGCAAATGATGGAAGGATAATTGGAAGAATTCATTTAATAAAGAAAATTTAAAGGTTCGTGAGGCGGATCAACAATAAATTTAAGTTCCGATTCCGAGGAAAGTACCTAAGATTTTTTGCCGCTTAACGTGAAGTTTTATGCTATTATCGGCTTAGAAGCCAAGAATATAATCGTGCCAAGCATGGAAAGACCAATACCTGCGAATAATCGCTAATTGAAACCTTGGGCGCGCGCGCAGCTTCGCACGTAGTTGCACTAAGAGTGAACATTTTGAGCCTAAAAACGACTGGCCTGACCTAGGGGCGTCCTGCGGGGGCGTACGTGGTCAAACATAGCTATGTTATAAACTAAGCGACCTGTGGGGTGTTCTTTAGGGGCACACGTGGTTGACTGTTTCTGTATAACCTTAAAGGGAAGTCCTGCGGGGGCTTACGTGGTTATAATATTGCTCTGTAACCTTAAAGGGAAGTCCTGCGGGGGCTTACGTGGTTACAATGTGCAAAGGCTTGTTGGCATGGGCATCTAGAGCACCAGAACTAGGTAACAATTCATTCACTTGACTTGCATGATCATAGTGAAATTGACCCTCCAAAGGTGGTTGAAAAGGAGCAATCCGAAGAAGATATGGAAGACGCACTGAAGAGGAATCGCCCCAGGAAGAAACATTAGAAACTCAGGGGCTGGTTTTTATTACCCACAACAACGGCAGATTGCTGCTGTGCTATTACATCTAGGCTTAGGCCTTTAAATGTGTCTCTAAGACATTCAAATTAACAAGATTGAAATTATTAAAAGTGAATAATGCCTCATCGCTGTTGAGCGATTCAATAATGTACCTGGACACAGGGACATAGAGCTCTCCCGCTATCAGTAATAAATAAAAACATGCAAAGTTTTTTCTGCAACATTAAGAGTTGAAAAGTAACCTCTTCACTGAAGATTCCACTGAAAAATTAAGAGCCTCTTAATCAGCTCAGAAACCAGGTCAGGAACTAAAAGTTACTGAAAAATTAAGTTTACTCGTAGACATAATTCATATGTTTCTAGATCAAAATACTAGTTAAAATAAAGCTTTAAACTGGTGGGACCCTACTCCCTCAGACATAAAAAGCAGAGGGGGGGGCAACATTAAGAGCACCAGCTGTGGATGGGAAATGGGAGGAGTGGAAGAGGAAACATCAACGCTGCAAGTAACTGCACAGGTGGGCAGACTTATATCTTACTTTTGTGATTGAAAACAAATCACAACAGACCCTATTATTGTTGACGGGGTGTTGTTAGGGTATAAAATACCTTTTCATACCAAACCACATCAGAGCTAACTCTGAATAATAAGTTCTCTAATTTAGAGTCTAAAGTTAATATTTGAAATTCATATATACATATGTATATAAATTTTTTTTTTTTGTCTATACAATCTATAGATATATAGATCAATTCACAGGTGACTTTAGTTCACCGATAATACACATTATGCACCTTGAGGGAAAAATTCCTCTTCATTTTAAATAAATAGGTAATTATTAGATAAATTTAAAAAAGTTAAATACTTTTTTAAAATCAGAACATTTTAACCTGCAAGACAGATATAGTTTTTTTTACAGAAATTTAAAGACAATTTTCTTGTAAAGCTATATTTAAAAGATTATTTTTTATAGTATATAGTTTGAGATTTATTTCTCATGAAATTTTCGAAAGTGTTAACAGTTTTTGGTATTAGGTTTTGGCTTGCATACTGATCCACTAATATTTACAAAGATTATGAAACATGTTAGAGCTTTCCTATCTACTTAAGAGAAAGAAGCTCCACATCAGTGTTATACCTTTACAACTTCTTTCCTTTGTAAAGGAAATAATTACATACATGTCTGGAAAATATGCAGGCATTTGTAAATGTAGAAAAAATTTGGTTTGGTTTGTAGAAAGAATATTGAAACCTTTTCACCAAGACAACACTTGGTTTAATTAACAATACCATTGTTAAAAATCTTTACAAAAGCACATAGAAAGAGTTAATAAAATTATTAATTAATTATAATCTAATGTGTCTAACCTTCAGGTTAGATTTCTTAGTTATTGAAACTTTAATATCAGTTTGTCCAGCCATTAAATATGTCATTCTTTATTTATGCCAAGGAACTTGAGCAACCTTTTAAATATCTCACATTAAAATATTATTATGACAATTACAGCGAAAACACTACATTGAGCTTTACAATGTAAATAAGACGATAATATAATGGTGATGTAATGGTGATTCCTTAGCATAATAATCTCAGGCAGTCCTATTAGAAAGACAAGGTATTTTTAAGTGAAAACCATTTACTGATGCTTCACGGTAAGGGAAGTGGCTGTCAGACTACTAGTGGACTGATTGAAAAGCCCAGATTACTAATATTCATTGGAATTAATTGCAACTCTCTCTGGATTAAAGTATTTTGGAGGGAAGTTTTTAGAGATTGTGAAATTTTGTTAAAAAGATTATATGTATAACTGCAATATCTTACTTTAATAGATTAGGAGGAATTTAATATTCCAATATTAAGATATTTTTTTTAATATTTGCTATTATTTCCTAATCACTAACAAAATTTGGTAATGGTGAGAAACTTATGATTATTTGCAACATACTTATATGTAAAAATATACTTTAACATTTATAAAGACTGATAAATCAGATTTTGAGTATGTATAAAAGGATTTGAACAATACTGAAGATTGGACTAATGGTGATAATGATCATTATCAAACACCTTACTTTGGTGAACCTCCAATTGATTTGAATACAACTCGGACTAACACAAGGTGCCTTTAGCCTTAGTTATGTCTCATAGAACTCAGATCCAAAGGCAGTAGCAATAGATGCATTTACATTAGATTGGTCAAGATTTCATCACTTTATGCTTTCCCTCCATTCTCTATTGTTATCAAGACTAGAAAAAACTATTACCAACAGATCAATAATAATCTATGGATCTGGAACTACTAAGTGAGTAGTTCCTTATTGAATTGTTCAACCATGGCTGTATACATACAAAACATGGTTGATAGATGAACCTGTTATATTTCAACCTTTTAAAGCCTTCATCAAAAGTTGAAAAGGAAGGAAGGAATATTATTAGGAAAACATTTATTTTTTGAATAAGTTATGAAACAGTTGAGATAATATTGTGTCTAATATCTAAACTATTGAATAAATACTCCCAAGCAATTCTAGGATGAGCTAAATACTGTAAATTCCAAAAAACTAATATTATAAAGCCTGTTAGAAGAAGTTTTTTATGAAAGCTTAAATTTCACTAGATCTGCTCTAGCTTTAAAGGAGTTCATTTAGGTATAAATGAAAAAGTGTAAAGCTTATTGGAGTTTTTTCAATGTTAAAACCTCCAGAATATAAATACGATAATATTGGAATAAATCGCTTTTTACCTAATGATATTGAATTCTTTAGAATAAATGTTTACTGCAATGATTTATAGACTGTTACCAAGATAACGGTTAACGTTATTAATGTTTTATAAAGGTACGGACTAAACTATCTCGTTAATATAAAATAACTAGCTGCCTTCTGCAGTTTCACCCGCGTTAAAAATGTTAAGGGTGAACAACCCTTATCACTTAGGGTTATGAAAAATACTGAATATATGCATATAAAATTTTAGAAAAAATCGGTAAAGCCGTTTGGAGGACGAGAAATTTATATATAAGATAATAATTAATAAGTTTATGATAGAAGAAGGCTGCTATTAAGATTGCTTAGTTATTTAAAACATCGGGCACAAATAGATATATCAACCCTTATTTTTATTTATTTTTTAAAACTAGTATTTTCCTTTATACCAGAATAGGAGTTTGCCCCGCTAGAGTTGTAGTTATTATTTATAATTAACTTAAGGTCTGTGAACCTGTAGTTATTTTATGTTCTAACTGGTAAGCCCTATAAAGCTTTGGGCCCAGTATAATCAGCCGATGGGTCAAAGAAGTTATGGTAGAGATTGAAATTGATATAACACATAGTTGCATGTGTTTGCAACAACATTAGCAGCATAAAGAAAAGGGGTAAATATTGATGACAAGAGGAGAGCGGCTAGTAAAACTGTGGAGTCAAAACTTTTGAGAGATTTTATAATAAACCTCAAAGCAATTTTTAGTACCAATTAAAATACTTTCAGGTACCAGTACCAGATATCAGTTCAGTAACTTACTTTAATTAATTATTTGTTTGAGTTTTTCCTTTTATTATTTTTTATGAAAAATAACATTATCATACTGTTGTTCTCTTGTTCTTTTTGTAACAATTGTTTATTGATTTTACAACTGGTCTTTGAACATCTACACTTGTTTACTATCATCATCGAGGACGAGACAACAAGGAGCATAATTGAATAGTCAAACGAACTTACCTGTAAGTGAAGTTCGACGGTAATTATGCTCCTTGTTGTCTCGTCCGAAGATGATGAGTCCCTCCCAACCCAAACATACCATGCTAATGGGCTCATGAGCATGGGCCCTGTGTTGTAAAACCAATAAAATCGCTGTGAACTTAATGAAGCTAGTTTTCCAGAGTCTCAGGAACGCGCATACAGAATGCGTTCCGTTTCATTTTAGACTTTAAAATTATGTGGCGCCGACGACATTATGACCGTACTACACTTGTTTTCTATCATCATCTTCGGACGAGACAACAAGGAGCATAATTACCGTCGAACTTCACTTACAGGTAAGTTCGTTTGACTATTCAATTGTTGGCTATATAAAAACAAAGCCTATGGCCTAGTCATAGAATAGAAGCTCGTTTGGGCGCGTATACTAATGCTCATTGGTCAGTATTTATTCGACTGATGGTACCACTCGGTGGTATAAAAAAATCACATATGGACAATACAAACTTATACAACAACATAAATCTGCCTTTGCTGTCATGAAGTCGGGTAAAAAGTGCTTATACGCCCCTACGGTTTGATGCCCTCGATATTTATGTGACAACAGATTTTAACATCCAGCCAGTCCGCCGACACGCGTCAGGCGGAGAACGCGCTTGTAGGTATTCGAATTTCAAATTCGAATAATAAAACATCGCGGTTTATTTTGACAGATGATTAAAAAAAATAAGTTTAGTCTTTTGTTTTAGTGAAAATAATATAGTTTTAATAGTTTTCGTCCATTTTGTTTATTAGTTTTTAAAGCAAGTTATTTTTTATTAGTTAAGTTTTATTTTCGCGGGTGATAATACTTACGCGGTCGCGTTTCCTTTTAATATATTTTCACTCCAAGAAATTTTGTCGCACGAAATGTAAGTAATTTTTTACTTCCCTACCCTCTCATTATAATATTAAGTAACGAATTTTAATAACTCGCATTTATTTTCGTTTATCATGATCGTATACCTACGTTTGTTTATAAGTTACAATAATAACGGTTTATACATTATTTAAATTCTTTTGCAATTGTACTTTACAGTTGGTGTAGTGTAGGTAGTTTCTAAATAGTAATAAAAATAAGATAGTGAAAAAAACAAATATAAAAATTCAGGAAGATGAAAAACAAAGAACTTGCCTATAAAATGTCTTGTAACGTATTTTTTAACAACTAATATTAACTAAAAGATCGTTAAATTAATAAATTATTTCATTATACATATAGTAGTTTTATAACAGTATCGTAAGTAGGTATTTCATTGTTATTTACTTAACTAGGTACCTACTATAATTATAATAAAATAATATAATTTCAGCAATTTATTATGTATCTTATTATTCGTTGCGTAGATACCCGCTATTTCAGACTTTATTTAAGAGTTAAAATGCGATCATAAAGAAATAGGTAGGTGTTTATAATTTTATCTAAGTTCGATATTACTTAAAAAAAAACAAAAGATAGGTACCTATATATTGTTTACTTAAACAGTTGGATTCGTTTTTTTTTTTGTAAATGCAACACGTTCAGGGGTTTCAGGAGAGGGGCATTGACCAAAAGAGGCGGGTAAAAACGCGAGGACAAGTAGTGATCAATTTTTTTTTATATTATAAAGGAACAAAACTTCTTAGCTAGTTGCTACGTAAATTATTTGTTAAACAGTGGAAAAAGTTACTTCAAATAGGTATGTGCTATCGCTCCAAGCACAAGTATACATAATGATTAAGTAATATACACAAGTAACACTCGTGACCCTAATGTCGTAATGATATTGAAGTTGAATGAGTCTTTATTGATATTATGAATGAAATGTAACGGCTAACTGTTACTTAGTAGGTATAAAGAGGTTATTTTCTTCTATATATTAAAAAGGTTATAGGGTTTAATATCAAAACATTTTATCTTTGTACCTACTATATTATTATAAAGATAATTAAACTTTGCCCTACACTAGGAATTTTCCCTAAATTGCGGACGGGTTTAAAAACATTCTAAAACTCACAAACAAAAACAACCAGACCCTGACGACTATGTAGGCCATACAAATATTTGTCTATGCGGAGTCGAACTCTCGACTTGCAGAGCAGAGCCAGCCTAGCGCTAATCGCATGCCAACAGTGTTATTCAATTAATGAACTAGTAAGTAATTAATGTGAAAGAAGCTCTGTCCGTCTGTTACTCTTTTACGACTAAATCGCTGTACCGTGTTTGATGAAATTTTGTATGGAGTGACATTGAATCGTAAAAGGTTGAGTTGAAATTTTAAATGTGTACTTCTATTGCCGCTACGAAAACGCAGATGAAATCAACAAAGTGGTTAATCTTAACGAATAATTTGCTTCATTTTAATATTCTTATATAGACAGAAATTCTTTCCTTACCTTTTTGAGGAAGTCGAACTTGCATTTGGCCATTTAGTTTTTGCCTAACTCTATTGTATGAACTGCATGGTATATTACCTAACTTTCTTTTCCTAACGAAATGGTACATATTTAGGTTTCTACCTCCCCTATCATTATTTACCGGCTACAGATACCCTACTTACATATTATTTACTCAGTAAACAATAACCAAACATTCCAATTATCGGTATTCACTTAAATGAAAATAAAAGTAAAGAATTATTTACTTACTCCTTTGCCACAGTTTAACGATCCATACAGTTGGAAAACGCCTTTGATGTCGGACGACACCGCCGCACGGTGGGCTGAAAATCGGCTTTCATAGACTTAGGGATTTCAATTTGCAAGTGCTTGTTTTTATGCCGGATATCGCTTCTATTAGTCATTACTATGTACAAAAATGACACCCGAGTTAATTCTACCCAAAAACGAAGGAAATATAATTTTTTTACGAAAAATTTGTATGAAGCTAGTATGAAAAATCGAATTATCTCCTAAACGGCATGTTTAACCGTAATATCCTTGGAGATGGTCATAGTGCTAATTATTTATGATTTTTTGGTTGGCAATTGGACGAAAAATTTAATGCCGTTTTTTTTTTAAAAATCGTCAAAATATTTTTATTTGTTTTTACGTATGAAACGATTCCTTTTGGTGTTTATGTTGAAGAACACGGACTTTTAACTACACATAACATAAAATAGCATCACTCCTATATTTCCGAAGGAGTTGGCAGAGGTTTATAGTACACCCACACGTAGCCAACTATGTTTGAGCTAGATATTTATCAGCACAAAATGAGTTTTAAAACTTTTCATACAACCAAATTACCAATTGTCTTCTAATGAGTCCAAAAAGAAGTGATTAAGTAACTACACTGATTAGGTCTTCTAATGAGTCTTAATAGGTGATTTAATGATTTTCAATATCTCACGACAATGGATTATATTTAACATTTCCTGATAAGTAAGCTAATTTGTTAATTAGCAGTGCTATGAGTTCTAAGAATAGTTAGTGACAATTATAGATTTTCATTAGCTAATGAGGAGATAACTAATGAGGGTAGTTACCTAATTATTGTCGTTTTGCAATAAAAGGGCTAAAGTTTTGTTTTATAATTTAATTTGTTCACAACTGTGTAACTGCTAACACTAAATTGTTAGGTTTTATTTTAATCTTTATAAACTGGCAACATTTCCGTAACTTTAAAAATGTTCGGTTTTCTATTATTTTTGTAAAGTGGCAACATTTCCGTAAAAGCAAAGTACTTTGAGTTGACTTAGCGGCGGTCGGTTGCGAGGCGGGCATTCTGTGGCGAGCAGCCGAGTTGGAAAGGTGTGTAGAAGTAAGCTGTGCTTGGTGGAATAATAAATACTTTATACTACGGATAAAGTCTGGTGTTTTATTATACTTCAGAAGTGGTATGTAACACGCAATTTATTTTCCTTTGTCTTGTTATTATTACTCTTCTTTGTTATGTACGTGTTTAGAATACAAACGTGTGTATTAAGTGTTTGGTCAGGGTACTCCCTGATAATACTTTCTACAAACATAATGCTATTTATTCTAAACACATACCAACATAAGTTTTAAGTATTTAATCAGGGTACCCCCTGATAATACTTTTTGCAATTTAGTGTTTATTTGTAAAGTGATGTTTAACAAAAGTATTTATTTATTCGTTATGTGTTTAAAATACATGCAAGTGTATTAAGTATTTGGTCAGGGTACTCCCTGATAATACTTTCTACAAATATAATGTTATTTATTCTAAACACATACCAACATAAGTTTTAAGTATTTGATCAGGGTACCCCCTGATAATACTTTTTGCAATTTAGTGTTTATCTGTAAAGTGATGTTTAAGAAAAGTATTTATTTATTCGTTATGTGTTTAGAATACATGCAAGTGTATTAAGTATTTGGTCAGGGTACTCCCTGATAATACTTTTTACAAACATAATGCTATTTGTTCTAAACACATATCAACACAAGTTTTAAGTATTTGATCAGGGTACCCCCTGATAATACTTTTTACGAATATTGTTTTAGTAATGTTTAACAAGATTATTCTCTATTTTGTATGTGTTTGGGGTACATGCAGATTTATTAAGTATTTGGTCAGGGTACTCCCTGGTAGTACTTTCTAGCAAGGCCATGTATTCTAAACATTTACTCACGAAGTTTATATGCGTTTCGAGTAGATGGGCCGACATTTTGAGTATTCGGTCAGGGCACTCCCTGATAATACTATTACTGTTATTCTGTCTGATCTAAACGCATATTCACGTAGGTATTGAGTATTTGATCAGGGCACTCCCTGATAATACTTTTTACTAAAGATGCGCATCCATACTTATGATTGAGCAAGTGGACGTTTGGTTAGGGCACTCCCTAATAGCGCCTTCTATGCGTCTGGAGACGATTGGTCGGGGTGCTCCCCGATATTGTTTCCTTTCGCGTACTGCTCGGTCATAATTATGGAAGTGTCGTGTATACTATATTATGTACTACTTGTTACGGTTAAATGGTGACAGTTTTATGTTCAATCTGTATTATTTTTCATTAGCCAATTAGGAGGATACAAATTTGTTTTTTTTTCGAGTTCCCAGATAAAATGCAGAGAGAGAAGAAGTCGCGATCTCGGCGTTTGATGACTCCGGATCATATGGAGTCACAATCCCGACAAACAAGCGACCGAATGAGACTCAGTCGTAGCCGTACCCGCCACGATGACATTCCTGAGTACCGTCGAAGCCACATGAGTGAACGCCGCAGTCCCGACGAGAAAGATAGGCTGCACACTCTGGAGCAGGAGATGGAACGAGAGCGGGAACGACTACGACGCCTGCAATATGACCTGGACAGGGAACGCAGCCTGCTGCGACGCCGACAAACTGTGAGTAATCGCAACTCCGAAAATCATCATTTTGCACGTAGTACTGTCGTCGAAAGAGAAGTACGCTCACGAAGGAGAGAACGGAGCTTACACGATGATGACGATTGCCCGGAACGACAAAGGAGTCGGATTGATCAAAGCCCGTCGTTTAGAACTAATGACGTAGTAAATCTATTAAAATCTATTAAGAATTTTCAGTCACAGCCGTCGACGTCAGTTGCGTTAGCACCCACTCATTCCAACCATAAAAATATTTTACCCGATTTTGATCCATCTTCTAAGAATCAACGAATAGACGTGTGGCTAAGAAAGGTTAATGAGTGCGCAACCGTCTACGGCTGGGACGATAAAACTACAATTCATTTTGCAATGCAAAAACTGCAGGGTTTGGCCAAGATTTGGTACGAGAGTTTGCCTACCATTCTTTTTAACTGGATTGAGTGGCAAAATAAGTTAGTAAGTGCATTCCCGTGTGAACAGAATTATGGCCAAACCTTGGAGGATATGTTAAAACGTAAAAGTAGATTTAATGAACCTATAGAAATATATTATTATGAAAAGCTTGCGCTGTTGAACCAATGCGACATTGAGGGTAAACGGGCGGTTGACTGTATCATACACGGGTTGACGGATAAAACTATTAGGTCAAGCGCGGTTGCATTACGATGTTCACATCCAGAACAATTGTTGAAATTTTTAATGAGTAATAAAGAGTCTTCTCAACCTTTTGATCGGCCAAATAAATTTAAATCCGGAAACGATACACGTTTAGCTGTTAACAATAATACAAATAACATAGGGAATAAAACGGGTGTAACCCAAAGTAATCTGTTCTGTTATAACTGCAAGGAAAAGGGTCATCCCTTTTTGAAATGCCCCAAACCTATAATTAAGTGTGACAAATGTCATAAAATGGGGCATAAAGCTGAAAATTGTTTCTCTAACGAAAAAGACAAGAAGGGTAACACTGTACATAAAACCATGCGCATTTCCGATTCTAACCCAAGTTCAAAATTTTATAAAGAAATCAAAGTTAATAACGTACCTTTGAAAGGTTTTGTGGATTTTGGTAGCGAGGTTTCATTAATTAAAGAATCAAATGCGTCTTTTTTAGGGTTATCATATAATAATGAGACAACTAGTTTAAAGGGGTTCGGAAATGAGATAGTTCGCACACTTGGTAGTGTTACCGTGAATTTGTCTATTGATGGGGTCGATGCTAGTGTCATATGCCAAGTGGTAGACGATCAGTACTTAGAATTGCCGTTGCTAATAGGACAGTCGTTTACCGAGCAATCGCACGTTGCGGTTTACAAAACTGCAGAAAAGCTTAGTTTCTTTGATATCGGTCGGGAAATGCCCTTTTCGGAAACTGATATAAGAAGCAATAATTCGATCAGGGTATCGGCACTCGTCGATGTTGATGTTTACGGGCCCGCTAGTATAAAGGTTGCTGTTGAACCACAAGTTCAGGGTGATATTTGGTTGGATAGCAAAATTATTGGCAAGCCTATGCAACAAGTCATTATTTCAGGAGGCGTTTATTCTGTCAGAAATGGAGTTTTTAGTGTCTTTATTTCCCCGATGTCGGAACATTGTTTCCTAGGAAAAGGTGCAGTGATCAGTCGCAGTGTAGAAGTTACGAAGGTCAATCGTATTATTACACCTTCTAAGGAGCTGTTAGAAATTAAAAAAATTGATAGGGCTAAGGTTCGTGTTGGAGACAGCGTCGATGAATCCCAACGACAAAATCTATTTCAAGTATTAGATAGATATCAGCATTGCTTTGCATTTTCGCTAAAAGAGCTAGGATGTACTAGTGTTACTGAGATGACTATCGAACTAAACAATAAAAAACCGGTGGTTTATCGACCTTATAGGCTTTCGCATAAGGAAAGGGAGAGCGTACGAGAAATGGTTGGTGATATGTTGGATGCAGGAGTAGTAAGGGAATCCGTGTCAGAGTATGCCAGTCCTATTATTCTAGTGCGTAAGAAAGATGGGCAACTAAGAATGTGTGTTGATTACAGAATGTTAAATTCTTTAACGATCAAAGAGCGTTACCCTATGCCAAATATTGATGACGAAATTGCACGTTTATCTGGACAGGCATACTTCGTCACTTTAGATTTGACATCTGGCTACTATCAGGTCCCTATTGCTGAGCAATCCCGACCATTGACCTCTTTTGTTACACCGGACGGCCAATACGAATTTAATCGCATGCCGTTCGGTCTAGCAAATGCCCCGGCCGTATTCCAGCGCATGATGAATAAAGTGCTGGGCCCTGTACGCTATAACGGAGCCACAGCGTACATGGATGACGTGCTTATATATGGTAAAAATGTAGAGGAATGTTTAGCTAGGTTGGAAAATGTCCTACAATTGTTAGATAACGCTAACCTTACTCTTAACCTAACGAAATGTGAGTTCCTAAAGGATAAAATTGACTATTTGGGTTATGAAATTAGTGCTGCTGGAGTGCGACCGGGTAGCAAAAAGATTCAATGTGTGTTAGACTTCCCTTGTCCCATAGATCAGCATACAGTGAGACAATTTCTTGGCCTCGTAGGGTATTTTCGAAAATTTATTAGAAATTTTGCATCGTTGGCAGATCCCTTAACAAAGTTGTTAACTAAGAATACAGCATGGGTCTGGACCCGTGAGCAGGAAGAGGCGTTTAAGACTCTCAAAAGTAAATTGCTAGACCGACCTATTCTTGCCATCTATAGCCCAGCTGCAGAGACCGAGCTTCACACGGATGCCAGTAAGCTAGGAGTCGGTGGTGTACTATTCCAGAGGTATGGCAGCGATAATTTTAGGCCAGTGGCTTTCTATAGCCGAAAGACTTCTCCTGAAGAAAAAAAATTTCATGCATACGAGTTAGAAACGCTAGCTGTAGTTTGCTCTCTAAAAAAATTTAGGGTATATTTGTTAGGCCAAGAGTTCAAAGTAGTCACCGATTGTAGTGCTCTTCGCTCTACTTTTTCAAAGCGAGATATAATTCCTCGAGTAGCGCGATGGTGGCTTCTTATGCAGGAATTTCAATGCACAGTCGAATATCGCCCCGGCACTAAAATGGCACATGTGGACGCCCTATCTCGTAATCCTATTTCGGACGAAGAAACTACTAAGATTCTGGATCAGTACCCGTCTGTCATGACTATTACCAATGATGACTGGTTACACACGTTGCAACTAGGTGATACAGAGCTATGTAGAATCCGGGATGTCCTTACTTCAGGCATAGACGCAGATAGGCTCAAATATATTAGAGATAATTTTCTGATAAAAGATAATAAATTGTATCGATACATAGATGGGGATCGGAATAATATTCGTTGGGTGGTACCGAAGGGTGCAAGGTGGCAACTTTGTCGATTAAATCATGACGAAATTGGTCACTTTGGAGTCGAAAAAACATTGGAACGTATAAAAAAATCATATTGGTTTTCCAAAATGTCAACATTTATCAAAAAATATGTTAGCGCATGTATTGAATGCGCATATGCGAAAAAAACCAATTCAAAGAAGGAAGGCTACTTGCATCCGATCGAAAAAGTGGAAGTTCCATTTCACACGCTGCATATTGACCACCTTGGACCCTTCGTTAGATCAAAACGCGGAAACACTCATCTTCTTGTTATCGTTGATGGATTCACTAAGTTTGTATTTACTAAGCCAGTGCGTAATACAAAAACTCAATGCGCGATTAAGGCTTTAGAAGACATTTTTTATACTTTCCGTGTCCCAGACCGCATTATAAGTGACCGAGGGTCATGTTTCACGTCACATGCTTTTAAAAGATTTTGTCTCGATAAAGGTGTTAGGCACATCCTCAACGCAGTAGCTAGCCCCCGATCAAATGGACAGGTTGAGAGATACAACCGCACCATTCTTAATTCGCTAACAGCTCAGAACTTAAATGGCGATGAAAAAGTGTGGGACGATGCTGTCGGTAGGGTACAGTGGGGAATAAATAACACTTGTCAAAAGAGTACAGGCAGAACACCAGCTGAGGTTATGTTCGGTACGTGTATGAATTCGGAAGCGAACCCGAAATTTAATAAAGTGTGTTATGAAACTCGCGAAGTAACTGATTTGACTACAATTAGAGAACAAGTTAAAGATGCAATTGATGAACAGCAGGAAAAACAAAAAAAGAATTACGATAAGGGAAGGCATCCAGCACGAGTTTACGCAGAAGGAGAGCTTGTTAAAATAACTAAAACCACTTTTGCAAATGATGGGAAGAGCAAAAAACTCCTTCCCTCATACATAGGCCCATACCGTGTAGTATCGATATTAGGTAATGATAGGTATAGGGTAGCAGCTATTCCGGGACTAACAGGAACGAAAAATAGACGACAGACAACCGTAGCCGCCGATAGAATGTTGCCTTGGGTCAATGTGGCTGCGTTAGAAGTCAATGAATCAGATTCAACTGATAATGATGTGGATAGCACTAGCGATTAACGAAACTAGAAATTATGTGTATTTTTAATATTATTCAATATTATATTATTGTGATAATGTTTAAGGATACGATTTATGAAGAGATATTGATTTTGTTTTGTAATAGTTAAGTTGTCATTGATGATAAAAAACGGTGATCATTTTATTATATTGATATGTTTTAACAAAAAGGTAATGATGATATTTTATTTTATAAATGAATGATGATTATGATATTTATGGTTACAAAAATTGTACGGTTTGAAACATTGATCTTACTGAGAGAATGGATGGGTTCTCAGTTATTTATGGTTACAAAAATTGTACGGTATGGAACATTGATTTTACTGAGAGAATGGATGGGTTCTCAGTTATTTATGGTTACAAAAATTGTACGGTATGGAACATTGATTTTACTGAGAGAATGGATGGGTTCTCAGTTAATCGCATCATTTGCTTGGTTACAAGAATGGATGGGTTTGTAGCTAAGCCGGTGAGGTGTTCCATACAAAGTTATATGGAATGTGTCCTGTTTGTCAAAATGGATGGTTTGGCAAAAAGAACTCATTCTTAATTGAAGATATTTTGTAAGAATTGATGGGTTTACAAATATCACTTGTGAAATATTGTACGTGTAATTAGTCCGGCTCTACGAGAATGGATGGATTCGCAGGACAAAGCCATAAGTTATACAAAGTTAGATTTAATTTGATTTAAACATAATGAAATGTTCCCTTCATGTTAAACCAAGAATTACTAATTAATGGATGGAACTTTAAAACTAGGTTGAGTACTTAAATGTAAATGTGTATTTTGTTTACCTTGTTTAACTTTTCTAATAATTAAGTAACCTTATTGTATTTAAATAAAAATAAATTGTTGAGTAGTTAAATGTAAATATGTATTTTGTTTACCTTGTTTAACTTGTTTAACTTTTCTAATAATTAAGTAATCTTATTGTATTTAAATAAAAATAAATTGTTGAGTAGTTAAATGTAAATATGTATTTTGTTTACCTTGTTTAAATTGTTTAACTTTTCTAATAATTAAGTAATCTTATTGTATTTAAATAAAAATAAATTGTTGAGTAGTTAAATGTAAATATATATTTTGTTTACCTTGTTTAACTTTTCTAATAATTAGGTAACCTTATTGTATTTAAATAAAAATAAATTGTTAAGTACGTCAATAAATTACGCAACGCAACTGACCGAATGTTAGGTTCATCTTTACTGTGCATGAGGACATGCACTACGTCAGGATGGACGAATGTTAGGTTTTATTTTAATCTTTATAAACTGGCAACATTTCCGTAACTTTAAAAATGTTCGGTTTTCTATTATTTTTGTAAAGTGGCAACATTTCCGTAAAAGCAAAGTACTTTGAGTTGACTTAGCGGCGGTCGGTTGCGAGGCGGGCATTCTGTGGCGAGCAGCCGAGTTGGAAAGGTGTGTAGAAGTAAGCTGTGCTTGGTGGAATAATAAATACTTTATACTACGGATAAAGTCTGGTGTTTTATTATAAAATCTGCGACTATAAAATCTTAAAATGGAAAGTTTAATCACTAATTTAGACTTGTTTGTTCTTCTACGAAGTGAGAGTACTTCATTTGATCATGAAGTATTGTTTAGTGCAGTTGTATCCCGCATAGGCGATTGCCTGTCTGACGAAGATTATGTTGTTCTCAAAGAATTTTGTCGGAGATTTACGCGAGCCGCTTTACAAAGGTGGGGGAAATCCAACCGATTCCTTGATAATTTCAGGAGAAAGTACGAGAATTGGTTGGGAGCAAATATTGATTGGCCGAGTTTTGTGCAAACTTTAGTTAATCAAGAACCAAGTGTTGATGAGATACCAAGAGCGCCCTCAGTCTCTCCAGAACCGTCGACATCAACGTCCATTGGAACAATGACGAAAAGATCCCGTAAACCATTCGAAGACCTGGGAAGTAAACAAAAAAAGAGAAGATCTGATGAACACACAGGCGAAGGTTCCAGTGAATTGGCATATGCAGCTGCAGCACGTTTAAAAGAAGAAGGGCATGGAGATATCGCCTCTGTCATCGAATACATGATGAAAAATCCTGAAGCAGCCGCTAAATTAAATGAAACGCTTAAGAAACCAGCGAAAACAATCATATTTACGCCAGAAAAGGCGCTTGGATTGCTTCTTTCGCTAAAACTCTCAAAGTGGCAATATATTACGTTGCGTGAGGCTGCCATTCGAGAAGGTGCTAAAGATATTTATCCATCTTACTATAAAGTGCAACAAACTAAGCTTGATTGCTACCCTCCGAAGCAATCAGTGACAGTTACTGATTCATCGGCTAGGATTACACTTCAAGCTTTACTTGATATCACGGTTACAAGAATCCTTCAAAGCCTTTCTAACGAAGAGCATAACAAGCAGTTGAAGCTGATATCCAAGTGGGGATTTGACGGTGCTTCTAACCAAAGCCGATACAAGCAGAAAATTGAGGGTGAGGAAGATGATTCAAGCATTTTCATGACCTCCTTGGTGCCACTAAAACTGACAGATGGAGACAACATTTTATGGACGAACCCAAAACCATGCTCAGTTTTGTATTGTCGTCCAGTTCAGTTTACTTTTGTAAAGGAGAGTGAAGCAGTTGTCCTTGGGCTGAAAAAACAAATGGATGAAGAAATTGAGGCCCTTATCCCCACAGAGTGCAATAATAATAATAGGGTGACTCATCAACTAATGATGACGATGATCGACGCTAAAGTCTGTACTTACCTTTCTGAAGCTAGATCAAATGCATCGTGCTACCTGTGCTTAGCAAAGCCTACAGAAATGAACCGCTTAGATGCTGTAACATCAAAAATTGTGTGTTCGGACCTGTATGAGTTTGGCTTGTCATCCCTACACGCCCGTATAAATTGTATGGAATGTCTGTTACACATTGCATACAAACTGGACTTCAAACGGTGGGCAGCGAGAAGTGATGAGCACAAAGAAATGCTACAGGCAAGAAAGAAAATAATTCAAAATAAATTCAAAGATGAGCTCAATCTGTTGATTGGTATAGTAAAACAAGGCTCGGGAACCACCAATGACGGGAATACTGCAAGAAAATTCTTTGAGTTTTCTAATAAAACCGCAGCTATAACCGGTTTGGATGAAGACCTCATCAAAAGATTTGCTGTAATTTTACAAGCAATTACATCTGGAGAGCAGATCGATATAATAAAATTTAGAGATTATGCTCGCAAAACAGCAGAAAAGTACGTATTACTATACGACTGGTTCTACATGTCGTCAACCGTTCATAAGTTACTAATCTATGGGGCTGACATAATCGAGAAAAATAATATTGTGCCGATTGGGACTCTCTCGGAAGAAGCCTCAGAGTCTCGAAACAAAGATTTTAGGAGGTTTCGAGAACATCATTCGCGGAAAAGAAGCAGGCAGGATTCCAATCAAGACATTTTAAATATGCTTGTTGTTTCTTCGGACCCTTTGCTAAGTGCACAAAGGCCTAAGTTAGATGCCAAGAAAAAGCAGAGCTTTTTTGCTGAAACTCTCGACTTAATTCAGTTTCAGGAAACTGAGTTCGAATTTTTGGATATATCCAATCTGGATGCTGACTCAGAATTGGAGTCTGACAACGAGAGTGATAAGGAAAATTTGTAAAAAAGATATATATGTACATATTTGTAAATTTGTATTTGAGTGTGTTTGGGTTTTTTTGTAATATTTAATGATATGTTTTATTTTTTTTATTTATTTTACTTTATTTTACGAATGCTTAGTATTAATTCCTTAAATTAACTTATTTTGTATAAAATATAACTTCATAATGTTACTTCAATATAAATCTTTTTTTATTTAAATTAATATAAATGTGTCAAAAACAGCAATTTTTTTATTTTATTTTTCTTGTTTCGTGTGTTCTTAATATTTGGGTTAATAACATATCGAACTTTTTAACTTAGACACTAAAAGGGATCGTTTTACATGTAAAAATAAATAAAAATATTTTGACGATTTTTTAAAAAAAAACGGCATTAAATTTTTCGTCTTATCGCCAACCAAAAAATCATAAATAATTAGCACTATGACCATCTCCAAGGATATTACGGTTAAACATGCCGTTTAGGAGATAATTCGTACTACCTACCTACTACCTACCTACTACCTACCTACTACCTACCTACTACCTACCTACTACCTACCTACTACCTACCTACTACCTACCTACTACCTACCTACTACCTACCTACTACCTACCTACTACCTACCTACTACCTACCTACTACCTACCTACTACCTACCTACTACCTACCTACTACCTACCTACTACCTACCTACTACCTACCTACTACCTACCTACTACCTACCTACTACCTACCTACTACCTACCTACTACCTACCTACTACCTACCTACTACCTACCTACTACCTACCTACTACCTACCTACTACCTACCTACTACCTACCTACTACCTACCTACTACCTACCTACTACCTACCTACTACCTACCTACTACCTACTACCTACCTACTACCTACCTACTACCTACCTACTACCTACCTACTACCTACCTACTACCTACCTACTACCTACCTACTACCTACCTACTACCTACCTACTACCTACCTACTACCTACCTACTACCTACCTACTACCTACCTACTACCTACCTACTACCTACCTACTACCTACCTACTACCTACCTACTACCTACCTACTACCTACCTACTACCTACCTACTACCTACCTACTACCTACCTACTACCTACCTACTACCTACCTACTACCTACCTACTACCTACCTACTACCTACCTACTACCTACCTACTACCTACCTACTACCTACCTACTACCTACCTACTACCTACCTACTACCTACCTACTACCTACCTACTACCTACCTACTACCTACCTACTACCTACCTACTACCTACCTACTACCTACCTACTACCTACCTACTACCTACCTACTACCTACCTACTACCTACCTACTACCTACCTACTACCTACCTACTACCTACCTACTACCTACCTACTACCTACCTACTACCTACCTACTACCTACCTACTACCTACCTACTACCTACCTACTACCTACCTACTACCTACCTACTACCTACCTACTACCTACCTACTACCTACCTACTACCTACCTACTACCTACCTACTACCTACCTACCTACTACCTACCTACTACCTACCTACTACCTACCTACTACCTACCTACTACCTACCTACTACCTACCTACTACCTACCTACTACCTACCTACTACCTACCTACTACCTACCTACTACCTACCTACTACCTACCTACTACCTACCTACTACCTACCTACTACCTACCTACTACCTACCTACTACCTACCTACTACCTACCTACTACCTACCTACTACCTACCTACTACCTACCTACTACCTACCTACTACCTACCTACTACCTACCTACTACCTACCTACTACCTACCTACTACCTACCTACTACCTACAAAACAAAGTCGGGTTTGTTACAACACTTATAACTCGAGATCGGCTAGACCAATTTTCATGGTTTTTGGTTCGTTGGATTTGTGCTAGTTTCAAATAAGATTAAGTTTAATAAAATGCCTCTAGGCTCTAGGCATTAAGTCAGTCTTCAAAATAATTAATCGATTCGTCGATCGATCGTTTTCTATTTACCACTTCACGTTACTGCGCGCCTAGTACTTTGGATTGATTAAGGTGATCTTGTGAGAAAATTAAGAATACAGTGAATTTTAAATTTTCGTACATGACTACTTCACGTTACTGCGCGCCTAGTACTTTGGATTGATTAAGGTGATCTTGTGAGAAAATTAAGAATACAGTGAATTTTTAATTTTCGTACATGACTACTTCACGTTACTGCGCGCCTAGTACTTTTGTTATCTTAAGTTTTCATTCATTAATACCCGTTTTTTTTTAAAATGATTCATCTTTTATAATTATGTTCTCGACGATTTTTCATTATTTTTATTTTTAAGATGTATTCTGCTATTCGGGGCGGGGACAAATCCAACGAACCAAAAACCATGAAAATTGGTCTAGCCGATCTCGAGTTATAAGTGTTGATACAAACCCGACTTTGTTTTATATATATAGATATGCATAAAATGGTGAACTAACTGATTGACTGACTGATTGTTGATATATCAACGCATAAACTAAACCCCTAGTCCTAGGCCCTTATTATTAGACGTCACTCAATTCTGTGACGCTCTCAAGTCTATAATTGCTGTCCTTATTTTTTCCCTTTAGAATGACAAGTACAGCAAGAGACTTGAGAGCGTCTCAGGATTGAGTGACTAGGGCCCGTATTAATAGACGTCACTCAATACTGTGACGCTCTCAAGTTTATTGCTGTCCTTATTTTTTCCCTTTAGAATCACAAGGACAGCAAGAGACTTGAGAGCGTCTCGGAGTTGAGTGACGTCTATTAATACGGGCCCTAGAGACAAACCTTGGAGAGTATGTTCCTTCCAAAGAGTAGGACCAACTAAGAAAAGATTTTTGGAAATCCCAATCCCAAAGGGGTAAAATAAGGTTTGGAAGTGTTGACAACCACGCGGCCAATGCCGGGGCGAAATTTAGTTTTTTATTTATTATATACTAGCTTTTGCCCGCGGCTTCGCTCGGGTTAGAAAGAGACAAAAAGTAGCCTATGTTACTCTCCATCCCTTCAACTATCTCCACTTAAAAAATCACGTCAATTCGTCGCTCCGTTTTACCGTGAAAGAAAGACAAACAGACAGACAGACAGACAGACAGACACACTTTCCCATTTATAATATTAGTATTGATACTAATATTATAAACGGGAAAGTGGGTCTGTCTGTCTGTATGTTTGTCTTTCTTTCACGGCAAAACGAGCGACGAATTGACGTGATTTTTAAGTGGAGATAGTTGAAGGGATGGAGAGTAACATAGGCTACTTTACGCGGGCAAAAGCTAGTGGATTTATAAAGACATAGGCGTTTTGGTAGAAACCTGCAATGCACCGCCATAGCTAAACATGAAAGTCCTGATGAAATTAGACATGTAAAGTAGCGACAAAGACGGAAGTTCGTAGGAAAATGGGCGGACAGAGCCGAAGGTAACAACTATGTAGTCAGCCAACCACAAAACCAGCAAGTTAACAACCAGCGTCAGGCAACGTAGTTGTCTGGCATTATTGGTGAACTGGACCTATTTGGCGCAGCCGCGAGACACGCAGTGTGTTTTTCCTTTGTTATGGTTTTTATTTAATGTTTTACGTGTGGTTTTCTGCACTGTGTGTGTCTATGTGTGCCAAATAAATATTTTCTTTCTTTCTTTCTTTCTTTCAACCATAAAATATGCGCTGTTTTCTGAAGTACTTACTTAAAACACATTTAGTTGTATTATAGGTCTGTATCTAGTTATGTTAAGTAACACATTTGATTTATTACATAACATAATTGCAAGTTGCCAGGTACCCATATCGGAAAACTATTACCTATTACAAAATAACCGTAGGACAAAAAGTCGAGAATCGTACGCGTCGCAACTGACAGCATTTGCTTACCCACGCTCCACTTGTAATTTTCTCATAATAACTTATCCTGAGATCATTATTTTGTAACACCGCGACTGTTTGGCACGATTTAATCGCAGACTCGTTTATGGCTTAAATTGACTAGACCACGTTTTAATAACGTAGATATTGGCTACGTGAACTTTGGAAAACATTGCCTCATAAAAATATATAGACTCAAACATAAAACGGCTAAGTACTTACTAACATCCGCTACAAAAATTCATTGCAATTGTTTCTCTGAAGGTTTTTCAACTCATATTTTAAGTGGCATTTATTTACTTTAGAAAACATTAACTAAAACACAAAAATCTAATTACTAAACAGGAGTAAAACGAAATACAAATAACACGCCATACCTACGAGTCCATATTAGTAACACTTTTGTAACAATTGTCGTTTGTACAAAACAAAGTTTGATTGATTCGCATTTTATTAAGTGTCAATTACAATTTTATGAACTTTCACATTCACTAAATTAATTACCCACAATGGTAGCGAGTAAAAACAGAACACACGACGTAAGAACAAAGAAACCATTGCGTGATGTGAACATTTATAATGGAATGATTTAGGTACGCGTCTACGTATGGAAACAAAAGACAAAGACGAGTGTAGACACCTGAATCACAGAATCTCTAGAATAAAAGTAAAAGGTACTAGTTCAGATGGTGTTCAATGAGATAAAGTGCTTGTTTCGTGATAGTGGGCGTGTAAGGTTTGTTTACGTTCTGCCGGTTTAGCTGTTCGGTCAACGGCTCTTATTTTATAAATAGTGCATCGATTGCTACGAGTATTACAGCTGCATTCAGCTGATTATTTTATTTTATTGGAGATTCGACTCGTTTCTACCCTCAACTTTGTCTTTTATCATCATATGCCAGCAATTATAGCCTCACTTAGGATTAACTTAGCTATGAATATAAAATTTCGAATTTATAATGGTAAGGATATTCAAAAAACTAGCTGTCCTTCGCGGTTTCACAAGGGTGATGTTAGGTGTTTGGATATCTCAGGAATTAATTGAGTTTTCATTAAAAGAATTCTACATTATTCGCCTTTCACATTACAAATTGACGGTTGAAGTCACAAAAGCTTGTAAATAATAAAACATAACTAAACACTGTAAGGTGGCTAGGATCTTATGGCAAAAGTTTCAGTCATAATGTGTCACTTCACCCGTAGCCGAAGCTATAGGGCCACGGTATGAGATAAAAAAGAAATAGTTTTTTTTATAGTCCTGGAATCGCATCGTATATGGTTTAAATTCTAATTGTCCATATGGTATTTTAACGTATGTTTAACCGGAGAGTCGAAAATTGAAATTAAGTTTTTTTTTATCAAGACCGACAAGACCTTTGCGTCATAAACCTTGAGAAGTGATATTATTTACTTATGTAATTCGGGCCTTGGCGTTTTGCAATAAGATCAAAATCTGCAAATGTCAAGTAAGTCTTAATAATGTAATTAAACTACTGGCTTATTACCCTAAAACATCAACATAAAATAATAACAATAATAATTTATACAATTTATATGACGATAATTTTATTAATATAACTACTACCAGTGTCCTTCCTCCTCTCTCCTACTTAATCTATGCTGTGCCCGTCAGGGTCCATAATTGTGACTATGTAACTGTTTCCTACCAACTTATGTATACATTATGGTACGCAATAAAGAATTGAGAATTGAGAAAAAAATACAAATACGTAATAATAATAAAATTAAAATAATAATTCAATAACACAAAGCCTTCATTACAGCTTTGGCAGTAAAGGACTACAGACCATGTTCGCACCTCGGCTGCGTCTCGGCCCACAAATTCTTTGGTCCACAAATGTCTGTTTTGCTGGCAGCTGCAGTAAATGCTCTTATTATGGTTATAATTAATAATCAAGTTACAAATTGCCGTGTTGTTCACGAATTCACGATCGTAAAACATAAAAATATCACGCCAGAATTAGTAGTTAGCAAATCTATCAATAGCAAATTTAATATCTGCCTACAAAACTAGTGTTTAATTTTGCCGGGAAATTAGGCCATCTAAAAAACGTCATAGTTTTACATGAAAAGAATGGTTATATTTTGTCTATTTAACATTTATCAAAGTCTACTTACATGAACCTCCGTGACGGTTCCACATTAAACATTTTTATTGCTATAAAACTTGATGTTCTTTGTTCAAAGTAAATACGATGTGTGTTAATTTCAGTAAGTAGCCACACCCTAAACCTCTATAATAGCTGGTACTTTGTGGAGCTGAAGCAACTAACTTCCATTTAGTTAGAAAAAGAAGAAAATAGGCTCTGCTTTCACGGATAACTTTCGATTGTGTAACAATCTCAAAAAAAAAAAACACTCGAAAACCATTTAGCACTGAGATCGAGGTAATTAAACGTTGCTTAGCACGTGCTTTCGTTGAACATCATTCCTCTGTCAAACAACTTCCCAACTACAAAACAAGTGTAAATAAAAAAAAATTAAATCCCCTAAAATTTTTAAAATTCAGACTGCAGCTTGCAAAACAGTTGATAATTTTAATGCAGCCAAACTGATTTAGAATCTATGTAGTGACACAACATTTAAGTGAGGACATGACATACCTCTGTAGGGAATTGAATTTGGAAGGACGAGGGATTCTACCGCTAGACAACCAAATCTCAAATAAAACTCCATCCAAATTGGATCACCCATTCAAGAGCTTCGGTACAGGTAGCATAGATAGACAAACAAAAGTCAGTGCAATCGGCTTTCTCATCAGCGAAGGATTAGTATTCTTTCATTGCCTCGTTCCCTGTCTCTCATGAATAATTTTGTTTTTGTACAACGATTTTATCGTGGGTTTCGCCTGTTGTGTAGTTTTTCCATATATGCTTCAAGAAAATTAAGCAAAAAATGATTCTATGAATGTATAATACACTGCTAGCTGTTGCCTGCGGCTCCGCCCGCCCATATGTTCATACAAACTCTCATCTCTTATTTTACCCCAGATTTTAAGAAATCAACCCCTATGATTAAATTTCTGAAAATCACTTCTTATGGCGAAATAAATAGACGTTACTAAGCACGTACTTTGGCTTAGCGGCGTTCCGTTTCCGTCTCTATCGTACACTTGACGTTTGGCAGTACTGCAGTGAAAAGTATAGTGCTAAGCCAAAGTCAGTGCTTGGAAACGTCTATTTATCTCGCCATTAGTGTCCCTCTACTTACATCATGAAAAGAAACTACTCACTGTGCAAAATTCGTGTTTTTAGCTTCAGGCTGTGCGTACTACCTATCAGCATATCAGCATCTACTCTTACACACGTATAAAAATGAACAATGTACATGACACGTCTAGATTCTAAAGAATGATTGAAAAACCCTTAAGCTATTTCAATCATTCTCCGCATTAGGCATAGATTGTCTTGAGTTCTGAATTTGCGAGAAAACATCAAATGCTTTATATTTTGTATTTCCTTAAATGGCACATGTTAATGTAAATTCCGGTCCGAAGAACTGCGGTAGCATTGGGCAAGTAATTAAGCTCATTGGCTTAATGAGACATTTCACTGAACCGGGTCACCGGTTGTACGGCCGCGTACTTCTCACAATCGCACTCACTTTGAGAACATCGCCGAACAAAGGACTTTGACTAATTACGTCTGCCTTTAAATAGTTGACGAAATAAGCTGCGTGTTAGAGGGCTTTAAATTATTCTAATGTTATGCCTAATTTTGTTCACATTTGGGTCACGGGGAACATGAAAACACGGACTTTCCCATGCTTACCTAGAGTTTATTTTATCTATGGTAGACTTTTTTTGGCTAAGTTTTTTAAATGTAGATCCTTCATTACCTGTTCTAATTGTTTAATTAATTTACAAATAGACGTTATGGTACTTATGGTTGCTAACCGCGTTTCATCAACATGTGCTTAGTCTGTTCCCACTTACACATTTTACTTATGCGTCAGCGTCCAGTCTAACCGGTTGCAGTGCTTTACATTGGTCTACTGCCTGTCAGACCTTCACAAGTCCGTTTGATTAGACTGATTGTCAGACATTTTGGCTTCTGACGATTGTCAAATAAAAAAAAACAACCGAAACGATTAGCTACACTGAAACGAGACATGGTGTCGTGCGTTTCACTCGTACAGAAAAAATAAAATAACTCAATAAGATTCTTCGCGACTCGAAAATCGAGCTTAGAACCGAGGATTAAGTACTAACCGTGCTTCATTATCTTAAATGATCCATCCATTTTTATTTATTTAATTTATTTATTCAGAAACCTCATTAGACGGTTTTTACCACGATTTTTTGGAACAGTTTTTATTGTATATTGAGTCTTTATATATGTTATACCAAATAATAATATCGTAGACATGAGAACATGTAGTCTATCCGTTACAATTTACATAACAAAACGTTTACTTGTGTTATGCTCTAAACCGCCGCGCCTATTGCATTGTGTTGTAAAAAATGACAAGGATTCGTGTCTGGCCATGATTTAAACATGAAACCACAAATTATTTATGAAATCTTACTCGAAAGGTTCTCGTTAACACAACCTACATTTGATAAGAAACCTTAGCGTTATAGTTGGTTGTTAACGTTGTACTTAAAGCCATAAACGCTAAAGTCCTTGGCTTCAATAAAAGTAAACCATGGCATGAAACACTTCAAAATACTTCTACAAGTATAGTCGAAAAGATTAAACGTGAAACAAAAGAATGTGGTTCTAGGGAAAGTCCGCATGCAAATTATCCAAATCCTTCCCACATTGATCTGTTTACATTGGCCACAGGCGGGATTTCTTCGGTCATGGCCGTTCCGCCCGGCTCTTTTAGATGTTTACATTTCTTATAGTTGTTTACGTAAACCGTTGTAAATGCAGAAAATATGTAAAACATCGCGGGCTGAATGAACTGTTTGAACCGTTCATGTTTAAATAAGGGGAAACACAAACAAAGCGCACCATTCTAAACTGATTGTCATCCCGCGCAAATTATAAACGTGAACTAGGTTATTGCGATCTCGTGGGCGATACACCACATCCTGATCCCTGATGCCTTGAGCTACTTGTGTTGTGCATATTTCATGCAAAATTAGCGAAATTTTAACTATTTTTAATAACTAGTCATCACGGGGATTACCATTGTTTTATTACTTAGTAAACATAACACTTGTAATCATTTATAACACTGTAGTTGTAATAATTTCCAGAAATAAGACGGTTTCTCATTTTATTGAATGCGAACTGTGGGCGGCTTCACTAATGCGTGGCATTTGACCGTCACGAATCGATAAGACAACATTTAATGATCATAACATGCGATTTTACATTAAGATTATCTAGTAACCGCATCGCTCTCTCACATAGATTTTATCATAAAACACAAGCATTTACATAAGTAGTAATTATGCACTGTATTAATCTCAAGTTACCACGGTTTCCAACAGACTCGGTGTGTCGGCTGGGTACAGACGGCTTGATTCCTGATAAGTTAGCTGAATGACGCCAGTCTGTACAGTCGCTAACAAAAGCTACAAGAGTTTATGATGTATGGCGACAGGGACAAGGTCGACCAGGTCGTTCTGCTCGGCCTAACTCGCGATAGGCTTTTGTTTAATTTTATTGAAATGCAACATGAATGAGTTTAGAGGATAATTGGTTAAATGCCTTTAAAAAATAAATTATGTAAAGTAGTTAATTATTTAGTCGACCAGCCTCGATTATGATTCAATTATCATTATTCGGCATTGTGTTTGATAACACAACCTATGAACATCTATAAGTACAACTTAAACCCCAAAATATGTCATCTTTCAGGAATCGACTTGAAACCATACTTCCTTAGTTGATAACTCCAGACTTCCTCACGTTTCACTAATAGTGAATTATGTGCTTCGCAAAATAGTAATTTAAAAAAGATCCGTTCCATTAATCACCAATAGACTTTTATCCAATGCCACGAGCATTGGATCAAAGCCATTTTTCTCTGAATGAGAAAGGCCTTTGCCCTGCTGAAGGACAATAATAGGCTAGTGTTATTATTATTATATTGCCTATCGTGTGAAAATGTATTTTGCTATCGACAATACATCTAGAGATCAAAGATAAAACGTGCCTATGGGCACAATGAGTCTATTCAACAAGAGCTGGAGCGCATGAAGTAGATGAACTCAATGCACAATAATATTTGTGCTAAGACCCAGCAATCGTAGCTACCACAAACAAGATAAATTGGTAAAACAAGAAATTTCATCTTGTTTGGAGATCCGGACAACCTTTTTAGTTCATATTGCATACTTAGTTATGCAAATTAAGTTTGCAAAGCTCAATCTATAAATGTACCTACATACTTGTCTTTTTCTTCTTTGCCAGCGAAAGAATGTTTATAATAGAGGGACAACGTGATGATAACGGCTACCACGGATGTTAATTGCACGTAATTAGCAATAGCGCTGTTGAATACTCTCTCATCTTCGCTAATAAATATTTTATCGATGTTAAAACTATGTTATTATGCAATTTCATTGATGCATTCTTTGATGTGGATAGTTTTGTTGGTTTTATGTTATTAATTCCATTATAGGGTTCGGTAGTCTACGTCTCGCTAGCCCGAGACATCTGAAAAAAAAACACGATGGTGATAAACTTTGAAGAAAAATAAGTTTGTTAGTTTTGGAGTTATAGAGGCCTAACTTATAAAATGCGCCTACTTGGTTTTTATTATCTTTATATTTAAATCTTAGACAGATTTCTTAACTATTAATGTGTGTAGGTATGTTTTTTTCAATCAGCTTAAAGTTCAGTACACTTACCTATCTACTTAAGTAATTAGTGGGTGTGTTTGGCTACGCCGCAAATAGCCAGACACACCCCGTAAAACGTGCCACTTCTGTTGTATGAGAAATGAGAATTCAGTTTACTATACACATTAATAAAACATTGAAAAAAAACCCAATCAAAAGGCCAATCACCTATATCATTGTAGCCAAGCAATTTATTATAATAATAATATACTTTAAGTAAAGGTAAGATTGCCAACTGCCAACTGTCATACCAGAGACGAGATTACATCATTGGTCGGGTCGTTCAACTTCACTTATGGTAGAGAAAAACTTTACATATTTGCTTTCCTAATATTATTAATTAAAAAGTCGTGTAATAGGTATTAATAGAGGCAAAAACTGAAGGTCACCTCGTAAAATGACTCCAATAAGATGAGAATATACCACAGACGTAAACAACAAAAAAACACGTGAATAATGGATTTGTACTTACCTACTAAAATCTAGACAAAAACGACATCACAACTAAATAGAAATAACATTGAATTATTTTATTAGTATCAGTTTTTGTTTAGCATAATTAAACAATTGTTTTGTTAGCATAATAATTATTAATTTTAAGTTGTTTTTGTAATTAAAATTGCTACCGTGTCATAACTATATACCGGGTATTACCGGGTGGGGCAGGCACATCCGTTTCACACCGTAACGATTAAAAAACTATAATTTGTGGTTAATCGTAATTTTTTGTTGCCTTGAACTGTAAATATAAATCTCTGAAAGACTGCTGGATCAGGTATCAATTTTTGATATTTTCGATAAATCTCAAATAAACAGTTTTATTTATGTAACGAAATTTTTCGCCAATAGAGAAACAAAGTGAAATTCGGTAAATTCCAATAAATTAACAATGTTATATCTGGTCTATATTTATGTTCGCTGAGTGATGAGTGAGATGACGCCGTTTCTATTCCCCCTCAAAGCTAAATATTTGTATGGCCGACACATTTTATGTGCTGCGATTAGTGAGTCTGAAGTCAGAACATGTGATGTATACGTGAGGTATCATGTTCTGTTTCTTTATTATTTTATCACTAGCCACGAACTGTTTGGAGGAAAAATCCATTCAATCCCAAATGATTTAATGATCTTTATTTAAGGATATAACGCAGTCGTACTAAATGTATGACTAAATCAATAAGCTGAGGTCTTTCGCCTTGCATACATACAGAAAACTTTAGGGGTTTTACCTTTGCGTGTTCTGCAATTGTGTGCAATGAAATAATTTATCTCTAGTGCAGTAACACAGATTCAATTTCGTTATCAGAGAAACAGGTTAATAACTTTAAAGTCATTGATACTTCGAAAGATAATAAACACATTTTTTTGTTCCACTAACACACAATTAATTACAAGTTTCAGATAAAATAGTAGGTAATTAGTGTGGTAGACACTAATTGTGTTTGTTGTTAGCGGAACAATTGTTTTTATGAATGACGAATTATAGAAAAAAAATATGTTTTTATTAAACGCAGATGATGAAAACAAATATTTAACGGGTACATAAAGTTTTAACAAATAGCTAGAATCGGAAAGGATATTAGGAAAAATACTTCATTCTCTAGCCTGAAATCACAAGGCTAAATAATTTAGTTCCAGTAATACAGGATTTTGTAATGGTAAATATGTACAGGCAAAGTATTAACACAGAGATGAGCCCGCCAGCAATCCGCGGAACTGTAGCGGTGCTTCGAATATTTTTGTCGCTGTTTATCTAACATACCGTAATGACTACATTATGATGTGCAATATAGGGTTGTCTAATGTGTGATGTTAGGTAGGTTAGCACCTTCTATCATCATCCACAAAAAAATGCTTTTTTCCAAGGGTTGCGAAACTTTTAGGGACGAATTGATTATTCGAAAGCTTCCATAGGATATCTTATTCGTAAATTCAGCATTCAGCACCCTTTACAGCGTAATACCAAATCAAGTTATTATTTATATCAAAGTTATAAGAGCAATTAGAGCCCTTTTACTCTTGAATTATCAAAATTAAAGGAAAATGTATGTTACAGAATTAGTTTTCCCGGCAATGCATTCCTGCTATATGGGTTTTACATAATTATCTTGTATGCAATTCAGTACAGTTACGAAATGGTCGTGAGTCTCGCAGCGTGCTCCCAATATTTGGAGTATACCAGCCCTATCAGTTACCTACATGGCGGTGCGTGGAATCTGAACAGAATTCTGATCAACAATTCAGTGCGTATTGTTTGAGCGTGTGCATGCTAGAAAGCCACTGTTTTGCAACTAACGCGCGAATGCAAGCCATTAACATAAGCATTATGCTGGTACTTAGATATTATTTAAGTGTATTACGCACATTGACGCCCCTTGCATAATGTTTACGAATGATGTTTCACAAAATATTTTGTATGTAAATAAAGTTTCTTATTTTACTTTAGATTTTTTAATCTAGCTTTTTACTGTTTGTGCACTCAGCCTGTTTTGAGTCTAGTTTTTTTTTTTCAAATGATTTTTATCAAAGAAAACATAAAAATCATAATCAACTATGCTACCTTTAATTTTTTAATTTTTTTATGTCGGCGTTAGCTTCCAAAAAAGCCAATAAAGCAGTTGGGAAACAAATTATATTGAACAAGACTTGATTTAAATATTTTTATTGTATTGTTTGTTACTTTTTCCGAGCTATTTTTTGTAATAGTGTTGTAACTATTACAAAATAGCTCGGAAAAAGCTTGTTTCTAGTAATTATTAGGTATAATAATTGTGGAATAATTTGCGCGTGTACTCGTAGTTGGTGGTCACCATTTCTCACCACTTTTTTATAAATATTTAATAATGTGTATCTAAAAAATAGTTATGCTTATGCATAATGCATAATCGAACTACAGTAGTAGGTATCATTCAAACTTGTTACTAGTTCATTCACTTTTTTCGCTTTGTTATTTGGTTTTTCCAGTCCAGTTTTTTTTTTATATTTTTTGTTTTTGTACCACAGTTTTGAATGTCATTTGTATCTTATACTTAACGATAAACAATATTTTTGATATACACTAAATGGGTCTCCTTTTCAGACTTAAACGCAGAATTTCCCGAGAATTAGACCTGCTTTTTCATCGTCAATTGAGTGTTTTCTATTCACCTGCTTGTCTATTTATGGTGAATTTGGGTGAAGTGATGAAAAGCACCTAAATGTTTGTTCACTTGGATCGCTTATCGATACGGTTATTTCCTTTAACTAATCAATATAACCAAGATGCTAAATAAAACCAACATTGCATCAAGCATTTGCCGCGGTAAACCAACTTCTTCATCCCAATTCACACACTACATGGTGCAAATAATACTAGTTTGTAAGTACATACGTTATACTGTTCGTTACGGCACAGCGGTCAAGGTATCGATGTGCGATACAGTGCGATACACTTTCATTGTGGAATAGAGAAATCCTAGATGCGCCCGCGACGCGACGATATCGCGGAAATAGGAAAACTGAATGTTTGTTATTTAATATAGCACATTAATTTGCTTCAACTGTGCTTTATTTTATTCATAAGTTATTTAATTTGATTTACGATATCGAAACCCAAATAAATAGAAATGAGTGGGTAAAGAGTGTCGTTACCAAAAGAGGTAAGGACAAGGACCAAGCAGTTCAGATAAATGAAATCCAAAACTTCTTTGATACCTAGACAGTCACCATAGACCATAATGATCGCTTTTTTGGCAACTACTGAATTCAGTTGACATTTAACTCAATTTGAAATTGCCACAAAAAGAAAAAAAAAACTAATTCAAAATGTTTACGGTACATCATTACGAGGAAAACATTTTTGATAGTGCTGCAACAGTTATTATTTGACGACGAGTCAGTGTCGGCAACTAGGGCCAAGATAAATACGTACTTAGCACGTGCTTTACTTAGCTATTATCCGTCTTTCTCTTGCTATCGTAATTTGACAGTTGTGTGACGGCCTAATATTCATAGATAAGTTAATGTCTTTGATAAGCTTAGCCTCAGCCTTGCCTAAACACTTGCTAAGCAATTATTTATCTCGCGCTAGGTATTGGCCGAATATTGAATGTTGATTCATAGCTTTTGGTAAAATACCTTATTCCAAAATTTTATTCTGTCTACTCAGCGTTAAATCAGGTAAAATAACAATTTGATATTATGGTACTTACTTACTTACCTACCAGCATCTTACTGGAATACTTCCTTTCCCCGAGCACGTTTGCTCTTGCGAATCTCCACTCAAACCAGCCAATGAAGGCAAGAGTGAGGTGGGAGCCTTGTTCCTCGTCAGTGATCACGCTGGCCGGCCAGTTAAGGCAAGCCAGAGATGAAGAACAAAGGGTCTCCCAGGAGGTCAGGTCCGTGGGGGTCGCTACTACCCAACAGGTCGCCACAAGCTGACCTGCGGGTTTATTATTATTATTATTAAATGATGTACTCGTCAACGTCTTCTTTGCCAACCTATGTAAACTAAAACATAACAAAGTTAACTTATTTTTATCAGATACTAAGCTTTAGACACACACAGCGCTGATTTTATGCTTTTTGATATTGCAAGAACTATTTCCAGTAATACGAATAGAAAAAAGAAAAACACTTTCTTAGGTGGAGTGAGTGACTAGACTAGATAATAACATCGACATGCAACATAACAAGCAGTTGCCGCCTCGTCTTGCATCTTCAATAGGGATTTCACTTTTACCCACTGTTTATTCTAGTGCTAAATAGCCCATGAATGTTTGTTTCCTCTGGTCACTATAATCTTGTTTTATGATGGCAATTCTATAAATTATATTTGTCTATTGTATATCTTTGCAATAACTAGGTTTGATGTAATTGTGTACAACATTAGCACCTTGTCAGTATTAATCACTTCTTTATTTATAAACGTATTGTCTCAAAATACAGTTTCTTTTTCTTTGTTACAGACAATTTCCAGAATGAAGTTAACATTTGCGTTTTCCGTACTCGTATGTGTAGTGAACGCAGTGGTACAGAATACTCCAACGGGCAATGAAATCGACTCAACACTGAAAAGGGTACAAACTTATACTGGTGGTCCTTTGTACCCAAGAGCAACAGAAACTAGGGACTTACGAACACTAGATGGATTATGGAACTTCAGGAAATCTCCTTCAGACCCTGAGACTGGGTACAAAGGAGGCTGGTTTGAACAGGATCTCGACAAGGTACCTAATATACTTGTTACCTACACATGTAAAAAGTAAGTTCGATGATATCATAAGCCCAAGGGGCCATACCACAAGACTCGTGTTCGTGTCGGTATGTAGGTACAGATATGAACAAGTAGCACGTTTGTAAAATGTATGCTCGATTGAAGTCATTTATATTCAGTGTAGAACTTAGGTTACATTCAGGATTACCTACAGATAATTGTCTAGCTCCCATAAGCAGCTCATGTAACAAATGCATTAAAGGACAATGATACAATCAAATAAATATATTCTAACTGTAATTACTAGTCTCTTTGAGAATTATGATGGTCAATCATCAATGATCAATGATACTTAGACCGAATTATAATACAACCTTCATGACCGCTAACACAGAATAATCTGCAATGGCTGAGCGTATTACTCTTAAAGCTATGAAATAAAGCTTGTCAAGTACTCAGCCCTCGCTTGTGCCGACCATTGAAAAGTATCCTGGCAGATTGCATCATTGATTGATTGAGTTCTTTGTGAAAAAACACTATTCTATCATCTCTGTAATTTACGGATAAACTTAGTCCAGACTTCAAGAAGTAAGTACTTAAATGCTACGGAGTAAAATAATAATAATAATAAGCTTGTGGCGAGCTGTCGGGCAGTAGCGACCCCGTGGACCTGACCTCCTGGGAGACCCTTTGTTCTTCATCTCTGGCTTGCCTTAACTGGCCGGCCAGAGTGAGCACTGACGAGGAACAAGGCTCCCACCTCACTCTTGCCTTAATTGGCTGGTTTGAGTGGAGATTCGCAAGAGCAAATTTGCTCGGGGGAAGGAAGTATTCCAGTAAGATGCTGGTAGGGATCTTGACCGTACTTCCGGGATTGTCCTGATAGCCGTGGAATACCTCTCCACTCCTCCAGCACCTCGATATATGTTGCCCCCTTGTCGCTACGTCACTATGTGCTAGCGGCCGTTTTCGGGGGCCCATTTACTGAGTGTGCAAGTCACCCCCTGCCTTTTATCCGTGTATACAAGCATTGGTTAGGCAGGGGCCATAGCCATTCAATAGTTTCAGATAAGTAATCCATCTTAGCAACCAAAACCCATAGCCCAATACTTTCTTTATTCCATGACCTGCAAGAGACCACCACCAACCGGGGGTTGACCTTAGGTGCACTTGAGTGGTGCATATAGGGATAATCGCCGGTTGGTGTCCCACTTCATATTATAAAGCTTTATTTAAGGGGCCTCTGCGAGTTGGCTTCGGCCCCTCGTACGCCTTTCAAAGGACCGGGACCCCAGGGTCCCGAGAAACTTAAAGTTTAAAATATAAATAATAATAATAATAATAATTTATTTCTCAAAAATGAACATCAATTTTGCACACAAACAATATACGGCTAGTCTAGGACAAATAATTCAGAACCCTGACTTCTAAACTAGGTTTATGTACCTGTATCTTAGAAGCCAGTGCACCTTCGACAATAGGATGCAGTATAAGCCTCTTAATTACCTTGATAGGACACAACTACGTACAATTTTGCATCATTACAAGTACACGAGAAAAAAAAAAAAAAAAAAGAGAAAGAGTGTTTTTAAAGAAAGTAGAAAAGATGCACATTTAGCGATTTTATCTGCAGAAGACGTGTTTAAAATATGTATGAGTTAGCTTGCAGTCGGATACTACGTTAAGTTTTAGCACGTTGCAACCTCACATTTGAGATAAATGTTTCAAACAATAATATGTATATCAAACTATTAAAGTATGCTGCTTAAATATCGTTGTAGATTCTTACTGCAAACCTGTCGACCTTGGCGCCTATGCTTTATTTACTAATACGATAATGTAATACTGGCTTTGTTAAATAACATTGTCCAAAAACTCGTTTGTCAACTTCGTTTATATTAATAGTTATTTAAATATCATAATAAATAGTCTGAATTTAACTTGTTTATCAAAAAAAGATTACTTTTTAATAATAAATATATCTTCATAATTATTCTGATTTACTTACCATATTTTAATATTAATTCAAGTTCGAACAGCCTCAAAAAGACCTTGAATTAATCTTTATTACTAAAATATGTCTATAAAAATCCTTTACTTTGTTCATTGAAACTTTTTTGCAAGAATTACTACACCGTTGCACTTTCATTAATCTAGTCAAGCGAGACGTATGAAAGATAACTCATGTGAAAAATGGTTTGTAATCAGTGTACCTACTTTGTTCTATAAATAACATTCGTTATTTTCTGTATTATTTATAGAGTAGATATGATCGTCTTCAAGATATTTTAATATGACCCTGCATCTCGAATGAAATCTTGGTCAACTTTTAACACTTCCAAATTACTTTGTCCTTTGCCTTACTTTTAATCATAAAACTATCGGCAACTTATATTATTTTGTTTAGCAACAGGTGTCTAATAAAACGTCAATGCATTATTAATAATATCAATAAACTATTCTGGTATCAATATGGTTGCAATATTAGATTAACAATATATTATTATTGAAGAATAAATTCAATTTAAAACTACATTCAAAACTGCTTTACGTTATGAATGGGTACTTTAATATCTGTAGTTTATTGTTAATGGGAAATAAGTAAACTGGATGTCTGGATCCACGGACCATCTCGAATTAAATCAGTACAGATCACCTACAACATATGTCTAGTAAACTACCACTTAAGATAATTTGTTCCCATTTAGACTGGTCCTGTGATCACAATGCCGGTGCCATCGTCCTACAACGACGTCGGCGAAGACATTACCTTGCGAGACCACGTGGGAGTGGTGTGGTATGACCGGCGGTTCTACGTGCCGTCCTCATGGGGAGCCTCGGGACAGCGGGTGTGGCTGCGGTTCAGCAGCGTCCACTACGCGACTGAAGTGGTAAGTGCCATCGGCAGAATACACGATAGCATTTCATAGACCAAGCGACTGCCGGCTGTCGCGCTGCTATTGGCATTCTTTTGGGTCTCGAATCACGTGTGTCCGAAGGCCAAGCTATCTCGGAGAAACCATTTAGGTTTCTCCGAGAATTTAGGTTTCTTTGAGCTTCAGTATCTCGCTTCATTGGGTTGGTTTTAAGGAGTTACAGTAGGCTAGTCATACAAATGATTGACAAAGTTAAATTGATCCTTTACAAAATGGAACTTTTCTGAAACACAATGACTCAATGATTGAGCCGCGTGCACTTCTATGTTCCTCGTGTCGGCATGAGTTCGTAATTATAAAACAGTTACGTCGTGCTTCGTGGTTACAAGTTAACCAGTCAGCTGATTAGTAAAGAAGCTGTGTGCTCCTGGTACCGGATGGTCAATTATAATAGTATAGCCACACGTTATGGGTTCAAGGTCTTAAGTTCTGTTTAAATCGTGTATTTAAGATTTAACTGCACTTTAAGTGTCTTGTTCACGACACCCACTTACTTTTAAGGTAGAGCTCATGTGACACAGAATTCAAATGCATTATTAAGGATTCGCAGATTTTTGAAGTAAACGAATATTAGTGAATTTATGTTACAACATTCATCTAGAACTTTTACGATAAGAAGAATTTAACATGTCTATCCATTTCGTGATTGGTAAGTAATTAGAATGATTAATAAATAGTACTAAATAGAATAATTGACATATAAAAGCTAAAAGCTTATAAATCAGAGTGGGTATAGCTTTATCAAAAAATAAGAAAGCATTGTATTTTTAAGCAGTTGTTATTATTTATAGCGTGGACCTTACAAACATACAGCATGTGCATTGTTGATTCAAAGGATTTGTGTGGAACGGACGCTGGCTGGAGAACCGAGGTTCACACGATTAACATATAAACGGTTTATTCGCTATTTCATCTTTTAGAAACATCCTTCTTGAGAAAATCCACGCCCAAAGGAGTGTTGAATTTTAAACAGTTGACTAACTGCCAGTGCCAGTAACACTCTGCGACAGATCGTCACTGTGTTACCTTACTTAAAATGTAATTTATGTAGGTATGAGTGTTTCATAGAAGTTTGAAAATTAGGACGTTCTTTATTTTAATCTAGATTTCATAAATTCTAAACGATATTCTCAGAGATATCATTTACTAGTAAATAACCATCGGACGTGTACATTATATTCTCTTTGTCTTTGTAGTTTATTTGGACAGATGATGAAATTATTTCATGTCACATTTTGAAAATTCTTAAAGAATTTTAAGCAATGTTAACTATAACAATAAAAGAATAATATTCAGATAACATATTTTTTACACACATAACATAAAACGTAAATGTTGGTAATCAAGATTTATTTTTATGTGTTTAGTCTGCTTTTTACGCAGTCGGCATTTTTTGCTTATTTTTCCATCGATGACATTTTAAAAATAGTTTTCAAATAATCTCTTACATCAAATAGTTCCAGATCCAAGAAAATTTATCTTAATTTTGAAAGGGCTTCTTTGTGTGTGTGGTATTATACAAATCGTTTTACTGCATGCATGGTTTTATACTTAACATTTTAGATGAATCAATAAACAACTAATTTGGTAAAATCCTTTTTGCTGCCAGAACGCTTTACGGATACAAGTGCCGGATTTAAACATGGGCAACATAGGCAGTTGCCTGTGGTCTCTGAAATAATTTAGCTTGTCGTGTCGGTACCCTCTAATTTAATATTGAATAAATTTTGTGTTAGCCAAAGTAGTATTGTACTTTAGTTGCTCTCTTCTTTACCTTGAGCTTTATATAAACTTTCAACAGTTAACAACAAACGATTTGAGAGGGCCTCCACCACATGCCATGCCCTTGGGCCGCCAAAGCCCTCTAAATCCGGCGCTGTAGATGCGTACTACTAAAATAGGTAACCTTGACATTGCTGTCGTAGACTTAGGTAAAAATAAACGTGCAAACGTCATTAAGGTTGGAATACAGAAGTTCTGTGGTCTAGAAAATATTTTTAACAGTGACATAATCACAAACAGTTAACAACAAGAAAGGGAGGATCCAGCCCCGAACAGGTTCAGTACGAGCCCAAAAGGTGTCGTTGTCACGAGGCGGCCTGACGACTATCAGTAATTGGGCAATTTGTCGTGTGACACCGGTCTCGCGAGTTCAGTCTAGTTTGACCCGACGGCCGACCACTAAGAAACAAAACACACCTACTTCGGGAGACAGGGCAGCCATCAATTATTTACTTTACACAGAACGCGCGCATGCAAATTCGTGCACCTGTTAACTTGTTAACTCTTTTGTATAGATAGAATCGATACGTTCGATTCCGATAATCCTTACTTTACGATCACGCGTTTAAACGTTGCCCACAATTGCATTTAATTTGTCGGAATTATTTAAACGAGTGGTTTCAGTGAAACCTGCTGGCTGATGTCTTTCATAGAACAAGTTGGATATCAGTTTGTGACTACTAAAACTGGGTTTCGAATTGACAATAAACCACAAATGCTGTTTTGCGCTTAATAAATTATTGTTTTTTTTAGCCGCAGTTAAAAACAGTAGAAAATATTTATATTAAATTTTATATTATAATATTTAAATAAAATTTAAATGGAGCTCCCATACTATAAAACATGTTTTTTTAACCATATTTTGCCGGTAAAATTAGGAAACCCTCAGACTCGCACGTGGCAGGTTTTTCTTCAACCCGATTCCATTAACAAGCCAATTGTTGTTAATTGCAATTTAAATGATTAGGTAAAGCCAGTACTAATCTCTATGTTAGGAAGTGGCTTAGCGTTTTATACAGACGGTCGTCATTCATACGCCAATTGTACCTACTACTAGAGGGCAATAAGAATCACTGACCTCACTTAACTGACATTACTCAATCAGCTTCCTGTCGACCGACATGTCTAGCGGACTCGTTCTTATCAGCCACCTCGGATGCGTAAATGGAATTTATACCTTCACTCAACGCTTGTACTATACGTCACAGGCCGTGTTGTCGTCGGATATTTTTTCAAATCCAGAAAACGAAAATGCAAGAAGCATTTTTATAAAGCCTACCTTTACGTAACATTTAGGACGTCACTGGTGCGAGTTGACTTGGGGTATATTTTCAATTTGGGGTATCCAAATTGAAAATATACCCCAAGTCAACTCGAGATGCGTGCGATTAATATAAAATATACCCGAACGTAACGCAGCTATCGCTGGCTGCTCTTCTGATTGATACTGATTTGCACACAAATTATTTAATATCGGAACTTCCAAAATAATTTTCGAGAACGAAATGGATTAATGATCACCAAATTTGGTTTGGTTAGGTTAGGTTAGAACTGTGACCACGTAACGCGCGAAGGCGAGCGAGCGGAGCGAGCGTTCCGCAGCAGCCAGGCTAGCGGCCGCCGAGCGGCGCCAGATCTTCTAGTGATTCAACAGATAGCCATTCAGTAAAACAGTTAAGCTTTAAAGCTCTAACAGTATAGTACCTATAATTAATTTATTTGATGAGAAAGTGTGCAATTCAGTATTTTTGGAGGTAATTTTTTATATTTTGATTAAAAAAAGGGGATTTACAGATAAAGTATTAAACTATTTTTTATTTGATTTTATTCTAGAAATTATATATTTTTTTAATTCAATTCCTTAATAATAAACTTTGTTTTTCCTTTTTAATTGTATTATTAATCTCATTCCTAATATAAAAATAACTAAGTATATCCCTTCTTCTGTCTCTGAGTTCATTTACACCTAATAATAATAAAACGGGTATAGATTATAGTGTAGCAAAATTAAGTGTCCTCCTTGAAAGTATACCCCAAACAAATGTTGCAGTCGGGTATACTTTGAAATTCTGATACGAGCTTTATACAATTTTAATGTATAAAACATGTCCGGGAATAAACGCACACCACCAGGCACCCCAATTAGAATATTATGTTATAATCATAATACATACACTGAATTTTTATTATCATGTTTAAAACACTGTTTTTTTTTATAAATTTGTTGTACAGATTGTGGGAGAAAATTATAGTCACATTACAAATCTATGCATGCACACAGTCGCACTTGCCTAAGGGTCTAGCGTAGTAGGTATTTTATCCATTTTAGTTTGTTTTTACTGTACAGGGCGGAAGTGTGACAGACAGCAGTTTACGTAGTTTTAATTATTTTTGGGATAATATATTAAAAATTACAAAAATCGATTCAGTAACGATTCTGAACAAACTATTTTCTGAAAGTGCATTAATTCAGTTACACATTGTATACGAACTCAACACTATTGTGTGAAGCATTGTGTGAAGGAATAAATTCCATATACGCACCTCGGATGCTCTGAGAGGTAGAAAGTTAAAGTTAACATTGGAATATGAGAAACACGCAATAGTTGTCTTGAGAATAATCAGTGATCTAGTGTACCTTTCGGGTGGATGGGGACAGTACCCTAACCTAAACACCTATGATTTATAATTGAGATATATAAGTAGATAATTATAAAAATAACCGCACTCGGAGTCATTACTTTAATTGGTTTAATTATAAACTTTAACTGATAAGAGGTATGAATCTGAACGTCATCTTTCAAAAATGATAAATTTCTTCTATGATAAATTGAAAACATTTATTTGTTCAGATATAACTTTATAAGTTGATTTCTTCATGTCTGGGAAATCATGTAGTGTCAGACTCTTACTGACTAAAACCCACCCTTATTGTTCCCTCGGTTGCCCTTTACGTTCCGGGGCCGCGGTGACTATTAAAGATATTCCGCAACCCCGGTTTATAAGTTAGTTAAAGTAAATCAATAGTTATTTTTAGAGACGTTTCTTTATGCGGGAGTACTTAAGTCTTCACATTGATCTATCTTAGCAATCAGATTATCAGAATCCATTCAACATTCTATTGCTAATAAATCTTTTCACATCGGCTCAGCGCAGCGGTTCTCTAGGTCAAAATAAGCAAATGAAATGTCTTCCGAGTACAAATTCTCTTTAAGTTGTAAATCACAGGCACGATGATTCATTCTGCATACGACATACTTGTATATACAGTAAATAATGTCAAGCGTCACAACTTCACTGCTCTGTAGTAGGCAATGCCTCATTACATTTACAATGATTTGTAAATCAACCACGAGGCGACTTAGCAAGAGATTCCGTCATATAAATTGGTGTATAAAGGCGCAATTTGTAGAATATGGGTCGACGGAACACAAATCTGACTAATACAAACAGATACAAGCCATTCAGTCGCAGACACCTACTGGGCTTAAATTCGCATTGAAAATAAATGGAAACACAACCAGAGATTTATAAGGACAAGGACATTGACATTGATATTTATTATGGTAGCCATGTTTACCGTATGTGGACAGTATTATCACAGATTATTATGCTGCATGACAAAAAACATGTAGCTCGGGAAATTAACTAAAATACAAGATGCCTATTGCCTTCTATTACTTCAAAATTTCGACGACCAAGCGACAGCCGGCTGTCGCGTTGCTATTGTCTTTTTATTATGCCTCGACTCACGTGTGTTCGAAGTTTTAAAAAATAAGTAGATTTACTTTCCACACAATCAAATATTTACCTACTACAAAAAACGCATCGATGAGTTTTCGGAAAAAAGATAAAAAAAAATTTATGAGCGTTGTGATTTATTGTAAAAGAATAAGAACGAGGCTGGTGACTTCACCCAAAACAAGAATATCGATTGATTTGGTTGACCTTTTTGTAAATTAAATCAATCTTGAGAGCAATGTCACCTTGTCTTGATTTAAAACAAACAAATTTCGGCTTTAACGTGATCACGAACTTCATATTCTGTTTTTTTTTTTAATAGAAATATTGACCTCGCTGACCTCACTTCACCGTAAAGTAAGACAAAAAATATTCTGTAAATAACACACACACAGCACTTATTTGAAGTATTTAAGGGAAACCTTTTAAAATCCCCCAATAAGGTTCAAATTACGCCCTCCGTATAATGTTATACGGTATATATAGTACATACTAGTGTGTTGTACAGCAAATTTTTTACGACACCCACGTAAAGTAAGGTGAATGCACCCAGCTTTTGTTCAAATTAACCGTGTATTTTTATCCTGGTAATGTTTTGTAGTCGATGGTAAAATGTTTTGTAGTCGAAACTTACTTCAGTATGTTTTTTTTTCAGTCGATAATCGATTGTAAAAAAAAAATGCGGAAATAAGTATGACATACCTAGACAACGACCGGGGTTGCGGAATAGTTCTTTCTAATAGTGGCCCCGGAACATACAGGGCAACCGAATTTGATGATTTCCCAAACCCACACACCAAAAAAAAAACCTAGATAAAGAACACCGTCAGTGAAAATTTGCTCTTAACCGAAATTGATTTTGTCTGTCTTAATTAATATTAAATAAGAATTTTTGGGTTTTATATTTCATAAATAAAATAAAAGTATTTGCGACATTGTCTTTTATGTTATGCCGTTTTATTTATTTATATATATACTTACAATTGTATTATTGATCAATGTAAGTATAGGTATATATAGTGCATTTCTAATTAGAAATTAACAGTCTTCCTGTTTAAATTCCATTCGTTGCTGACAATGTTCTTCCTGAATAGTCTCAATATATTATTATTATTTTACATGTTATTATTGACACTAAAACCGCACCGGGATTACGTATCTTGCAATAGCCGAACAATCGCGATAATTTAGCAATATTTGCTGCTCAAACGTCAATTCAAAATACGTCACGTCAAATAGCAATCTAGCAATAGTGCTGGGCCCCAAGTCTGCTATTACAATTGTGTCAGAATGGCTTCATCTTGATATCATAGTGGTCGATTTTGGCAAGTTTGGTAATCTACTAACACAATGGCGTCATTATGACTTTGATAAGGTCGATCACTGACACTTCATTGAAAAAAATGGCTAAATTGGTAATCTCGTACATAATGACACTAGAATGACTGACGAATTCGGTAATCTGCTAAAATTTTGACAGTTCCTTTGAACATTGACGTACCATTTGAATTTCATAGTGCAGTAATTGCTTTTAAGCCGGTAGCCGTGTGTCTCGAATCACGTTGTGTTCGAACAATAATACTAGTTTTTGATTAAGTGTCTTATTAATTACATTACTGCGATGTATTCGTTGCGATCTGCGATTCTGGACCTAGCCGACGCAGTGGATGATAGAGAAAGAAGAAGCAGGGAGTCCAGAAGGCGTCGTTTAGCCCGTCGGTTGATGAGAACTAATATTAACCCCTTTATTGATGTTCCCGAGGAGGAATTTGTCAAAACTTTTCGCCTCGGAAAGAACTCAGTAAGGGGGTTAATAGAAGAACTCATTCCCCTTATGGCTAAACGACGTCGAAATGATGGCATTACGACAGAAATGAAGGTGAGAATTTGACATTGCTTCATTATTCTATATATCTATAAACACATAGGTCGATCAGTGGGTCGTCTAAGGTCGATTAATATAATATTTGTTATTGCAGATTCTCATTGCACTTGCGTTCTATGCATCTGGTTCTTACCAAACTTTAATTGGACAGAGTGCCCTCCATAATGTCTCACAAATTACTGTGTCAAGAGCCATTAATCAAGTAACAGAGGCACTTAATAAATTGTATCATAAATATGTTAAATGGCCCACACAATGTGATGAAAGAAACATTTTAAAGGCTAAGTAAGTAGTTAAATATATCCTGATTATTTTGTTTGCATTGCTTGTTGTACCTAAGCAGAATTGTTTAGTTATTAAAAATGTTTCAGATTCTATCAAAAATTTCAATTTCCCGGTGTCCTGGGTTGTATTGATGGCACCCATGTGGCAATAATAAGGCCGGAGATACATGAGGAGCGCTATTATAATAGAAAGGGCTTCCACTCCCTTAATGTTATGATAGTAAGTATTGGGTAGATAGTAGAAATGTATACTATATAAACTATATAATGTCTGTAATGATGACTACACATATTAAAATATACTTAATTCATTTACAGATTTGCGATGCTGATTTGAATATTCTATGTGTGGATGCAAGCAACCCAGGTTCCACTCATGATTCCACAGTATGGCAGAGTCATCCACTAAGTAATCATTTAAAAACAATAACAGAAAATAGTAACGAACAGACATTTTTACTAGGTATTACTTACAATATTTTTGTTCAAAAATATTCTCTTTTATCATACTCATGTGTTAGTGTTTGTTGGCAAAATGATTATAATTTTCAGGTGATAGTGGGTATCCACTAAGAAAAACTATGATGACTCCCATTCTCAATACTGTGGAAGGGACACCACAGCACCATTATTATGTGAAACATGTGACTGCACGCAATACAGTGGAGCGTTGCATTGGTGTACTAAAAGCACGTTTCAGGTAATGAGCATTTTAAGGCAATTGTTTAACATACTCAAAAATAGGTATCACAAATTAGGTAAATTGGACCATACACAAATTGTTTGTCTTAATGATATATTAAAGTTTATAGATTAAGATGTTTGGTTAAATGGGGTTGTATAAAAGTAAACTGTTATTTTTTTCAGGTGTTTGCTTGCAGCGCGTGCTCTACGTTATAGCCCTATAACTGCAGGCAAAATAGTAAATGCATGTTGCATATTGCATAATATTGCCAACTCAGCAAGGGACCCATTACCACCTGATGAGGTTTATGCAGAAGCACTTCGCTTGCAACAGGTATGTAATTTCTATTCCACTATTTTGGAATATGTTCAATGAAATATATAAATAATACTACTATGTTAAAAAATCAACATTTATTATTAACAATCAACATCAAATATTATTATTACTCTTTCTTACGTCTCATAATCAGTCTTTATACAAAACAACAATAAAGTTCTTCAATATTTAATTGGCATTAATCACTAATCAGTCTTTCAATTACAGGAGGAAAAAAAATTACTTTTATAATAAAATAACAATATTAATCACTAATCAGCCTTTCAATTTAAGCAGGAAAATAATTATGCAGCACCTAATTATGAAGATCATCGAAGGGTGAACCGGGATCTACTTGAAGGTCGAGCACTGCAGCAGGCTCTTGTTGACAGACTGTGGAGAAATGCATAAATTAAATTAGCAGGTATGTAAGGTAAACCCAGCTTAATATTCTGGTAAAGTAAAATATAAATCTTTGTTACAGGTCTATGGCATCGAAGAAAACAAGGTGAAAGAAAAGGAGATTTTAATATGTATATAATATGAAGAATAAATTTTATAATGCTCTTTTTATAAACAAGTTTCATTTAATCATTTATCTTTACAACCATTTATAAACAAATGCTGAACACAGAGTCCTGCTAAAATAGATTTCATTTATCTTGACTAATATTTTAAAGTCAAAATTACCTCTTGCACCCTTCATGAAACTAGTATGACTCAGAATCCGAAGGCATTATAATTCTGCGGACTTTCTGTGACTTTCATTTTATAATGCATACCTACATTATATGTAACAAGGTACTCACTGTGCGCCACTCAGCCGGCGTTTTAGGCAGTCCACCGAAATCTAATTTGGGCGCACTCCATCCAACATCTTAAACTTCGTCCTTCATTAATGCGCCTGCAGTGGCCAAGCGCCAGTTCTTGGTGGCACTCAACGTAATCAATGAGTGCCGAAATCTGCTCTATTAGCACCATTTTAAATAAAAACAAACATAGGTACAATGAAACACCGGCCGAATTACAACAAAATAATTCCTCTCGTCTGTCCGGAAATCTCCTGTAGATTTCGTGGATCGGGTCGGATTAAATGGCAAATATAGCATACATAGAGTATACCTTTCCTACTCTAACTTAAACAGACTGTAGGTGAAAGAATAAGACAGGCATACAACATCATATGCTAAACATTCAACAACATGAAAGATGTGAAACTGTGAAGTGACATTCTTACATTCTGTCAAATTGTCAATGTCAGAGTCAAAGACTGACATTGACGGTTTCACATTTATACTTGTTACACGAACATTTAATGTTTTTTGGTATTTACGAACTTCTTACTACTTCAGACTGCTTATGACACTTTTAATAATATGTAAAATGAAATGTTAATAAAATCTGCCATGAATAAATTGTTAAATGTAGTAGTAGTTTTTCGAGAACCATTTCTACCAACAGGTTTCATAATAATGGCAATACCCGCAATTTCATTCTGGCACAATTCTCTATTGAGACCATTGACCGACCATTATGAATTAGCAGATTACGAACTTTTAGCAAAATGACAATGACGTCGTGTTGGTATGACCGATTTTATAAAATTAGCAGACTTGGGGCCCTGCCTCTGTGGAGCAATCAGTTAACTAAAATATGCATTTTTCGTTTGGTGGTTTCGTATTTAGTATGGTTTTAAGAGCAAAGTTAAGTTTTTTTGTTAAAGGTGATATTTAAATTAGTTCCAGCGATTGCTACTTTATAGTCATCGTAGCAATAAGTGCATTAGAACAATCAGCGAGCGATTAGCAATCGGTTCATACATAATACGATTTTTTTGACACCGCGCAATCTCTGCGCAAATATTGCTGATTGCTGTTTGATAGGTAATAACCCCGCCGAACAGTATTTATTTAAATATTTGATGCTAAATGATGAGTTTTTATAAATAGCTTGTTCATTGTATTGTAAATTTACAAGCTATTGGCGGCACTAAAAAAACATATTAAATGCATTATTTTACGCTAAATTATAAATATTGTTATAATCAAGCCTATTAAATATTTTATTGTAGATTAACATGTTATTAGTAGCACTAAAACAAAACTTTTTATGTTAATGTTTTGCGCTAAATAGTTAATAATAATAAATAAACCTGTTTAATATTGTATTGTATATTCAATTCAAAATAAAGTTACAATTAAAAAATGGCATTCAATTTAATAGCACTTCCTTCTCAAACAATTATTTTGTCGCTATTGGAAATTAATAACACGATTAGTTTAATTTCGTTTGAGGAATAACCAAATAATTCTAATCTTTGTTACGTTAATGTATTTACCTAGTTTGTAAACTTGCTCACAGCTTGATTCCAATAAAGATAGCGCGGTATTGAGTAATATCCGGAAACACTTAGGTACTAGTATTATCGTATCTGTTTACCTAAGCGTTAACAAATAGCTTAAGTCTAAAATAATGTTTTAGCAATAAAGTGCCTAAAGCTTTTAGCGTTACAAAAGCAGTTCAAGAAATAATAAGAAAATAAATAATACTGTATGTATTATTAATAATTCTCCCTTACAGTTACACACAATTTATTTGTACAACAACCACACATAGATATATCAAAACCTTATTTTTCTTTACCTAAATCTTAAACGTAAACGTTGTATGCTGCACTAAGCCATAGAAAAAAAACCAAATTGATGAGTACAACAACCCCTTTTCTGAGTTTCAAGAACGCTGTATAAATAACGGTCATTAATAGCTACGTACGCTAGTATAACTAGCAACAGTATTGCAGTGTTGAAGTGTTGTGTTATAACTAAGAAAGACAGTGAATCTTAATTTGTAGCAAGAGTGATTTGTGACATTTTGCTTACTACGAGTAAGATAGAAAGAGACCCATGTAGCGTTATGGTTTACCGTTCCGTTACAGTAACAGAAGTCAACATGAACATAATCTCATCATAAATAAGTATGACTGGTATGACTTCGTACCGTAATTTATTATTCTTTAAGTCTGACCGTGCCATTGAACAAAACAGTAGGAAAACAGATATCGTAGCTAGATCTTAGAGTTGATAATTTAATGACATGTAACATGCCAATGAAAATTAACACAACTATTTAATAAAATGTCTTTTAAGATCTGAGTATCTGACAACCACAAAGACTTCACTTAAGCTACCTTCATTTCTATATCCGGATTTCTATTCCTTTGTATACTTTCAGTTCATAAACGGCAAGTCGGTGATGTACCACGAGCTCGGGCACCTGCCGTTCGAGGCGGAAATCACGGACGTGGTCAGCTTCAACAGCAGCAACCTGCTGACTGTGGTGGTGGACAACACGCTGCTCAGCGACACCGTGCCTCAAGGCATCGTTAAGAATATTTATGACGGGTAAGATAGAATTATACTCCACGCCATGTTAATAACTCGGGTTCAATGGCAACAATAGGGATGACGACAGTTTAGTCCGTCTTGAGGATCGGCCAAAAATACGGGACACGTATATTTTTTGCTTGATCAAAATAATAAAAAAATACAAAGATATAGAGCACCAAACTTCCGGAGTGGGGGGGCCTTTGACGTCACCGTAATGCAAAGTTTGTATCTGATCGTGACGTTGCGCGCAACTTCAACGCACTGTATCGTCGTCATTTTTCAGTTACGAGAAAAAAGAAAAAATACGTGTCCAATATTTTTTAATAATCTAACTGAGGGACTAATTACTTTTTTTTCGTCGTCTCGCCTATTCATCTAGTACTGTTATTTTGCCAATGAAAATGAGCTTTAACATGTTTTTATGAAGTTGGTAGATTGTAAAATTGATCTTAATGGCGTATCTATGTCCCCGAGGCGAGATCGCTGATTGTGTCTTTGTCCATCAGTGGACTACTGGCAGTCTAATGAGCCTATAATGTTCGCTATGAACGCATAGAATTGCACGTTTAATTACTAAATAATACCAGATAAATTGAATCTTCTTACACAGAAAGTACACATCAGTTTTGGTAAATAAGAATTTATGAACATTTAAATTGGTAAATAGCAGTACTCAGTGTAAGAGTATGAGTATTATTATTTCCTTTCAATTCGTTACTACTTAACTATTGCACTTCACCAAAGTGTTTTCAAATACTTCTAGTTTTGTTTAAATTTGCATAAACTATGTTATACACATAAATGAAACTCTTCTAATGTTAGTCAATGAAAAGACAACAGTCGTTAATTTATTCAGACGGAAATAAAACTTAAATAGGCAACGAAACAGACCCATTAGCTGTTAACTATGCATGCATAAATATTATTGTCTATTAAACTAAGTAACATTGAGTGAAAAGTATTGGGAAACCAGTTTCATTTAGGGTGTGTATGGCATTAATGTTTATGATAGGGCGCAATGTTAACGCACGCAAATCATAAAATTTTACTTCCGTCATTTCAAAGTTTACGTTTACCAACCTTTAATTTTTTTTTTAAATAATAAGTAACTCTAACTTAACTCCTATTATTTTGCACCTCTATCGATATGTAAAATTTTAAACAAAACAGCTAGTTTTCAGGAGAGAATGCGCTCTCCTGAAAACTAGCTTAGGGTGCATTATTAATAAATTTTATTTCTATTAAGCAATACGAAAAATGCTTCATATTTTGTTTTTTTTTTTAACCGAATTTGTTGAAATTTTCGCTACCAACTCCATTACTTATTTAATAAGGCATCTACGTAACAGTAGTATCTACTTTTGAAATTTTGTTCTATGTTTATTTGACGTCGTGTTTAAATATGACAACTGTCGTTTCTCTTATCGAATATCGATTCTAAAAACACCCTTTCATCCGATCAAAATGTTTTTGTCTGTATATATCTATAAATATAGCTAACAATAAGAAAATAACAGGTTATAATAATATAATAAGTTATTGGTGATAATAATTTACGTACGTTAATATAAACATCTGCTTAGGTTGTATATCAATTAATGGCTAAGGTGAATTGTCACATAATGGTCGTGCATTTTTTTTGCAATAACTCAAGACTGCAATTAACTTTATTTACTTTGCACCCGTCGATATAACATAATAATATAAACCATTGTTTTAAATAACAAAGAACCATAAAATATATACCAATAAATAATACCTTATTGTCTAACATATATAATTATTTTTAAATACTAAACTGTTTATTGCACATGAATGACGGTGTCGACACGCGCTGCGAGGTGTCACGTATCCTTCTGCGAAAACGGCGATATATTCCTTTGAGGAAAGTCTCCAAATGTAAATTCGGCATCCATACCGATAGATGCGTTATGCATTCTGCGACTTGTTTTTTTGCTAGAGAAATTGAAATTGAAATTGAAATTGTTTATTATGCAAGTAGGATATTACATCACTTTTACATGTCATTTTTTTTAAACTAGATGGAGTCGGCATTTCCTAGCTGACTACCTCTGAGAAGAAATGCCGAAACAAACTCAAAGGATTATCGTCTCTTTTAAAGTCCAGACATAGATTCATCATTTTTTGTGCAACGAACCATGCAGAATACGTTTCGGTCAGGCCTCTTGAGGAAAGTTCCAATTACAATATTTAGGTACACCTGCCTCAACAAGCATCGTGAGCTCAACTTAATCTTTAGGAGCTCCACGAACCAACACAATAATACTTGTAGCAACATAAAAAAAAGTGGGCTTACAAGTCGCGTGCAAAATACTTATATAGTGCATTCTACATGATTTGTACACTTACAATAATAATTATGGTTCTTTTTTATACAACTAAAAAAAATTATAGTATGAATATTAACAGTGATTAGCAGAGCGAGCGGTTCAATCCCAAGCTTTTTTGTCTTCTAAATATTCTGAAATTTTATAGTACCCTTTTTTACAAAGTTTGGTTTTAATACAGATTTTAAATCTTCTAATGGGTAACTCTCGGATATCTGTGGGAAGTTTATTATAAAAACGTATACATTGACCCATGAACGAGTTGCCTACTCTGTGGAGGCGAGTGTGATGTACAGCAAGGTTGTCTTTGTTCCTGGTATTAAAACTATGAACATCAGATATTTTTTTAAAATCCGATATGTTTTTATGAACATACATTAAATTTTCAAATATGTATTGTGAAGCTACAGTCAGAATGTTCACTTCTTTGAATTTTTCTCTAAGAGAATCCCTCGGACCAAGGTTATAAATAGCTCGAACAGCCCTTTTTTGTAAAACAAAGATGGAATTGATGTCCGCGCAGGTTCCCCAGAGAAGAATCCCATATGACATTAGACTATGAAAATAACTGAAATAAACAATTCTGGCTGTATCCACATCAGTTATATAGCGAATTTTTTTAACAGCATAGGCGGCGGAACTTAGTCTTCCTGATAATTTCTCAATATGTGGCCCCCATTGCAATTTGGAGTCAATAGTTAATCCAAGAAAAACTGTTGACTCAACAGGGTTCAACTCTATTCCATTCAGTTGAACATTGGTACTCAGCTGTCTAACGTTTGGCGTAGAAAATTTTAAGACTTTTGTCTTTTTTTCGTTAAGAAGAAGATTATTTACATTAAACCAATGGACAACTTTAGAAAGAGCATTGTTGCATGTGCAGAGGTGCTAGGCGTCCTACTTTTTACAAAAGCGTTGGGCACCAACTATACATATTTCGGTAAGTGTAAGGTGTTTTAGGTGTTATTCCGCGCCTCTAGCTTGGACTGTACATACCTCGGCTAGGTTTGCTTTTAGAACTGTTAAATCCTTCAGCAACGGACTTCACTGACGGACCTGTTAGTCTAGTGTTTAGTGCCCCTGACTGCTAAGCCGAAGGTCGTGGGTTTGATTCGATTCCCACCCAGGACAAACCTTGTGTGATGAGCACGAATGTTTGTTCTGTGCCTGGGGGTGAATTATCTATAATATGTTTGTATTTAAAAATTATATAAGTACTTATATGTTTATCAGTTGTCTGGTTACCATAGTACAAGCTCTGCTTAGTTTGGGATCAGATGGCCGTGTGTGAGTTGTCCCAGGATATTTATTATTTATTTTTATTAACCTGGTGACGTCAACATGGCCAATACAGCTTATGAAGCTCCTCGCCACCAAAAAGCCTAAACATAGATAAATTATAATATATAAAAAATGTAAAATGGCGGACTTAATGCCTTAGGCATTATCTACCAATTATTCTACATACTATCTTTTTTCTTCTACCGCAGACCTAACAAAATCCGTCAAGAACAGCAGTACACGTTTGATTTCTACAACTACGCCGGCATCCATCGTACTGTGTTCCTTTACTCAACTCCTCAAGTGTACATCGATGACGTCATTGTCAACACCGACATACAAGGACTAACAGGTACTTCCACGGATCTTTTACCAACATTCATCATAATATGGCAATCCCTAACTGATTGATGAAATAAATGATTGATCGGTGATAATGCTTTTAGAATGATTGATGGTTGAAAAATTATACTCTTGATTATTAGGATTACAGATTGAGATTCTGTGCCATCTCCGTGTTTACGAACTAAAATAGAGCTGATAAATATTTCATATATAAAGTAGTATTTATTTTCAGGTTTCATAGTATATAACGTGACACATAAAGGCTCCACTGCGGACAATGTGCAGTGCTTCGTCCAAGTATTCGATAAGAACGACACGCAAGTGACTGCTTTCAACGAATGCGCTGGACTGCTGGAGATCGGCAACGCCAACTTCTGGTGGCCCTACCTCATGCATCCCGACTTCGGGTACTTGTATACCATGAAGGTAATATTTCGGTAACTTTTGTAATGTTTGTACATGAAGATTTGAAATGAGTATCTGTGGAGTTTCTTGCTTGTTCTTCTCCATTGAGATCTACCTACGTTTTGGAACAAGTAACTAGACTCTTTGACAATTAATAAATGCTTCGTAAATACCCGAACACATAGTTTCGGCTATGCGTTGACTGCACTAAAACCTTATCTTTCTATACAAGGTGGAAACTGAGTAGGGCAGTAAGGACAATAACCGTTGTAGCTACACGAAAATAGTTAGTCATAATACCATTTTTGTGTAACTGCTGTAGTTTCTCAAAGTTTCCACCCTGTACAAAAATATTTGTGGGTGCAATGATATTTGTGAGGCCTCTAGTATTCTCTTCTACATATAGGCGATCTTCTTAAAATAAAACTGATCGGTGGACCAACACTTCATTCATCATCTTCCTTACTTACCTGACCTTTTCCCAACTTTGCTGGGCTATCAGCCTAACTGGATTCAGCTAGAAACCAGTGTTTTACGTGAAGCGACTACCTATCAGGCCTTCACAACCCAGTTGCTGCGCGTCACGATACCCTGTCGGCCCTTCAAGTCATTATTTACCAATAATGATCTTTTCGCTCCAGGCATCGCTGATAGGTCCTCAGGGCGAGGTGATCGACACGTACAGCCAGAAGATCGGCATCCGGACAGTCACGTGGTCCAACACCACCATCTACTTGAACGAACAGCCGCTTTACTTGAAAGGATTTGGCATGCATGAAGATTCTGATGTAAGTCATCTGTGATAATTTATTTACAACTTTTCTCTTATAGTATTGCCAGATATAATTATGTAAGTAGTAAGACCGAGTGTTAATAAACAGCTGAAAGTAGTAGTAATAAATAGTGTTGTAGAAAAAAACCTACTGAAATGATTTTAGTAAATTGAAAAGGCTAAACTAATCCTTTGTTATTCAGCTAAGAGGCAAGGGTTGGGACCCAGTGCTGTGGGTTAAGAACTTCAACCTGATCAAGTGGTTGGGCGCCAACGCGTTCAGGACCTCCCACTATCCTTACGCCGAGGAGATCTACCAGCTCGCTGACGAGTACGGCATCATGATTATCGACGAGTGCCCCAGCGTTGATACTGAGTAAATATGCTTTAAAAATTTAGTATTAACATAGTTATGCAGTATTGAATTCTACACATAAGATGCTGGCTTACATAACTATTGTAATATCATCACGAGTATCGAGTATCGGTTCTGTATTAGTACCGGATATTTTGTTCTTTTTACTGCTTGCTCGATGAACCAGTTGTGCTAAAGAATCAAAATAATCATACAAAAATCTTATAGTGTTTTTTTCTTATTTGTCGAATTAAAAAAAAGAAACTCTCGATTTTTTTTCTAGTTTTTTTGCCAAAAAATTCTTATCCAAACAAAAATGGCCATAGATATCTAGACGTTATCAAATTTTGCACTTATATAGCAACACCCAACACATTTAGAATTTTTTAAACTCAAGTCCCACGTTGGGCGTCAATATCAATTTCTCAAAGCCGTACGTGAATCCTGGCACTGACTCATATCTATCCATTATTTCGCAGTGGCTTCTCCGATTCGTTGTTGGCAAAACACAAACAGTCGCTGACGGAGCTGATCCGGCGAGACAAGAACCACCCGAGTGTCATCATGTGGTCCATCGCCAACGAGCCTCGGTCTGCCAATAAGTTGGCCGACAGATACTTCGAGTGAGTATTGAAAACAAAGGTTAAATATGATAAGAATAATGTCCAACAAATTATGGCATAATAATCTTCAACAGCTAATAATCCCAAACAGTCACAACTTGCCTTTGAGGCTGGTGACGGTCGGAAAAAAACAGGACTTATTTTCCACAATAGGGTATTACACTCTTTTTTTTAAAGTTGTTCAAATAACTCCTACAGTACTAAGAAACCACTAAAAAAAATCCTAAATTTTTATTTAAACGCTAAGTACCCTAAAAACGCTTTTAAAAATTGTATTTTCAAGTTTCGCGCGGAAATTTCCAAAAACGGAAAACGCCGTGGGCGTGGTTTTGCTTTGGCGATATGACGTCCTCACGTCGTGTAAATAAACAAATGCGCTGTGATATTTTACATCATTATTATTGTTTTTATCTAAAAAATTAGTTACTGTTCGACTTACCGTTGGTGTGCGTTCCGGAATGCAAGAACACAAGTGTGAAAACATCGGAATAATTGTGAATCTAGTGTTAACTGATTCAAATTTAAGAAAAACTTAGTTAAAAGTTGTGGGAAGAGTATTCCAACTATTACACCATAAAAACCCGTTTGTACTTTAGTAAATATCACTTTGATGTAAGTACCTATGTGCTTTAGCCATCTAAAATATCTTTCACAATAACTTCCATAAAAAAGTATATTTTTATAATAAAGATCGTATTAAGAGGTTATAAATAAAACAAATAGTGACGTCTAGTGAATTTAAAAAAAATATTTTCTAGTTTTATGAACTAAAACTAACACTGTTCGGCTGCTTTTTGCAGCTATCTCAATAGATAAGATAAGATAAGATAAGATAAGATAAGATAATTTATTTATTTCTTACCACAAATTACATATGATGAATTGATAGTCTACAGATACAATTTTATCTATTAATTTGTGGAAGCTGGAAGACTGATGCCTAAACTAAGTTTTAAAAAAACTTGTATGTCAGGACATCAGGCCCCCTAGTAAAAGTTCTACACATTACATTTTGTTGCACTGAAGACGATGTGATTCATGAATCATATTGATACATAAAATCTTAGACTTTATAACTTTGCAAAACTATAACAATGTAATTAAAAATAATAATTTAAAAAAATCATGCAGGCAGGTGGTATGTGAAGGTGTGTAGAGTGTGGTGTGGAGTGTGTGTGTGTGATGTGGAGTACGTGTGTGTGATTTGGGTGCTTGAATGTGCAAGTAAAATCTCTAAATCAAAGTCAGGATCAGGAAGCAGTTTTGAATAAATCCTCAATTTGTGTATAATCTAGTGTAATAAGCCAGTCCGTTATTTTATTTTCAATAATATATTTTTAGATTATTTCTCTTGTACAGTGTAATATTGAGAATTAAAAAGTTCCATTCGTCAACACCATTATGGCTTCCTATGATCAACACTTACCGAACATACATACACACATTCGTTCTACATAACTACATTTTAATCATACTGCTTTGCTTACTCTTTCAGAGAGGTGGTGCGACACGTGAAATCTATGGACCTTTCAAGACCAGTCACTATTGCTATTTCGGCTGGGGCTACTGCTGACAAATCTGTAAGTATTAAAGTGGAAAAAAAAATCTGGGTCTGTTCTCCTAATTTGTTCTGATCGGATGACCACAAATGCAATTAGATACCCAAAGTATTGGTTGCTGTAACCGATTCGCGACGTCCTTTTAAAATCTGGAGCACTGTTTGATTATTCTATATGGACCGTCAGCCTATATAAAAGCACCGGCATTGTAATTCTTTCTACCATTTTCATAATATTAGCAACTTTAACTACTTCTCTTTAACAAACCAAAACCGTTTTCTCAACCAGGGTCGTCACCTGGACGTGATCAGCTTCAACCGCTACAACGGCTGGTATGTGAGCCCCGGCCAGACGTCGCAGATCACCGTCAACGTGGTGAAGGAGGCCACCAACTGGCATCGCATCCACAACAAGCCCATCATCATGACTGAGTATGGAGCCGATACCATTGAAGGACTGCATTTGGTAAGGCTTTAGTATAGCAGACAGTATGCCTGTAACTAGTAGATAGAACTGCTTTATTTAAAGCTTGAATTCAGTTCCCTATGTTCGTAAAGGATCGTTGTAAGTGAAATCAAAAAATCACATTCACACATGTACCACCTCAAAAGCATGTCAACACAAAGAAACCTAAACTCTAAAATCTTGTGTTTAAAAAAAAGATACCTAAAATCTTGTGTTTAAAGTTTAGTACTTGAAATTGTGATGGTGAAACATCACCATACATTTAACGTAATAATGGACTTACTGTGCGAGCAAAAACCTTATCTGTTACATCCCACTTGACCTTTGATCATAATAATGGTCATAAAAATGATCAAGTACCAAATTCACTTCATTTTCACTCGTTGTTAATAATATCAATTGTGAGATCCCAAGTCAGCTCGTCAAATGGTTTTTTCCATATAATCATAATTGACACAAATATTGATTTCCTTTAGTACCCTGAGTACATCTGGTCGGAGGAGTACCAATGCGTGCTGATCTCAGAACACTTCAAGGCGTTCGACCACCTGCGGAAGGCAGGGTTCTTCGCCGGAGAGTTCATCTGGAACTTCGCTGACTTCAAGACACCACAGTGTAAGTATTACCTACATCATTAGTCGAAATTATGATGTAACAAAACTAGGCTTATTACACAAAATTAATTGAAAAAGTGTTTGAGACCTTCATGATGTTTGGTATGCTGTGATCCGTTTCTTTGTCTGTCATATCTTGGCGGAAGCATCCTTTGTTTCCAAAAACTATCTGCATTCCAAGGCCAAAATAAAATGACAGTATTCACGTATTTTGATCGGCTTGTTGTTATCTAGGGAGGGTAGGCAAAGGCCCTCAACGTCGTCGAGACCGCCTCCAGCCTCACATTCGACACTACCAATGGTTGCGGTGTAAGCGATGAGGGAATTTCATTTTGATTTAGAATTAGGGTGGCGGTATATGAACTTGCTATGCCTGTGATCAGAATGCATGGTATTTGTAAGATTGAGTGACTGAAATAGGGTATTACACTGTATAAGAGAAAAAATATAAAAATATATTATTGAGGTAGCTTAAGCAAAAAGCAGCCGAACAGTGTTAGTTTTAGTTCATAAAACTAGAAAATATTTTTTTAAATTCAATTCAAAGTTTTCAGTTTTTTTTACCTGTTCTTAAACACACCGAAATACAGACCATAGACAGTGACAGCTGTCGACTGTCAACAGTGTCAACTAGACGTCACTATTTGTTTTATTTATAACCTCCTAATACGATCTTTATTATAAAAATATACTTTTTCATGGAAGTTATTGTGAAAGATATTTTAGATGGCTAATGCACATGTGTACTTACATCAAAGTGATATTTACAACAACAGTACAAACGGTACAAACGGGTTTTTATGGTGTAATAGTTGGAATACTCTTCCCACAACTTTTAACTAAGTTTTTCTTAAATTTGAATCAGTTAACACTAGAATTCACAATTATTCCGATGTTTTCACACTTGTGTTCTTGCATTCCGAAACGCACACCAACGGTAAGTCGAACAGTAACTAATTTTTTAGATAAAAACAATAAAAATTATGTAAAGTGTCACAGCGCGTTTGTTTATTTACATGACGTAAGGACGTCATATCGCCAAGGCAAAACCACGCCCACGGCGTTTTCCGTTTTTGGAAATTTCCGCGCGAAATTAGAAAATACAATTTTTAAAAGCGTTTTTAGGGTACTTAGCGCTTAAATAAAAATTTAGGATTTTTTTTAGTGGTTTCTTAGTACTGTAGGAGTTATTTGAAATACTTAAAAAAAAAGAGTGTAATACCCTATTGCATGGTTTAAAGTTCCTTTATCGTCAGACTTGTACTAAGCTGTTATAATCTCGGACATCAGCGAAAACAGTACCTATATTTTTAGAATTTACCGTCGTATTAAGTGCAAGTGTGGCGTAAAAATTAAACGATATTTGAGCAGTCTGATAGCATCAGCATGCTATCGTAGTGGTGGTAAACTGTTCGCAATTTTATTGCCCTCATTAGCATGTCTCAATAAATACATTTAAATACTATTGTCTGTTCTATTCTACTTGGCATACCGATTTTGTTACTACGTTAGTTCTGTTTTTATTTTCTTCGCAAATAATTTGTCTCTCTCATCGCCATCGTCTTATGTAGCATGAACGAAAAAGACCAATGCATCTTTAACTTCTTAACTTGCATCGATGAAGTTCCGATTTGTTACGACACCTGTGCATGAAGTTTAAATAAATAAATAAATTTGTGTAATCACTTGGGTAATCTTTTAATATTATAACTATTCCTGTCATTCTTGCAGCGATAACCCGCGTAGGCGGCAACAAGAAGGGTATATTCACCCGTAACCGGCAGCCCAAGGCAGCCGCGCATTTGTTGCGGTCTCGCTACCACGCGCTCGCCACCGCCGACTACGGGGCCCTTCTACCAGAGACAACGTACTACATCAGCGACAAGCAACCCGCCAAGCACGAAGAGCTGTAACCACAGACCTCTGCCATAACCACCAAATTGTTTATCATTAGACTCTATAAGTACATACAAGGAGATTTGTTTTACGGATTATTTTAAGTCTCTGTATGTTTTTTAGAAAATATCTGAGAGCCAATTTTCTTATTTTTACCATATATATTGTAGCTGGAGATTAGTTTGCGACCAGGTAACTTCAAGACTACTTTATAGACCAAGATCCCAGTCACCCCAGACTTACGTCATTTTAGGAAAGATGAAATTTTTAGGATTGGTAGTTTAACATAAGCTTAGAGAGGAATGGATACTCGCTAAGCTGAAAGCGGGGCCGTTTTACAGGTAGTAGGTATCAAAGGTGGTGAAAAATCATGCTAACTTACGTTAAAGTAGGAAGGCTGGTTTTTACATATGTTATATATGATATTGTTATAAACAAACAAACATAATTGCCAGACACTTCCTGTGGGCCATAACTTTTGACAGACACTTTAAAAGTCATAACAAAATATTGAAACTTACGTTATTTTAGGAAGGCTGAATTTTATATATATTAATATAATAAGCATAATATTTCAAAATATTTTCCAATGAGCCAGACAAATCTGACGGGCCAAACATCCTGCCAGACTCATTCAAAGTTCCGTTGTGCGTGGAAGCGCGACAGCATTATTCAAGTGTTAGGTACAAGTGAGATGCACTCTGACGCGTATATATCTCTCTCTTACTATTCGTGGCAACTGATATTTTGTAATATAAATTATTTGTAGTGTATATTTATCAAAGTAAATATCATAAAATTAAAATTTATAAATTACTTATAGGTGTTTATAATCATACAAAATATATGTTTAATCATCAATTTCATCATCCTCGAAGATGGACTCACGGTATTTTCCTCCAAGAAATCTTTAAAATTATAATTTTCGTCTTCTACCTCTTCCGTTTCACCGGTTAATTCATCTGTAACAAGAAATTGAATTACTACATTGCATATACCAACAAAGAACATAAAAATAATTTACATTAAATGTTTTTTACCTGGTTCATTTTGTAGTAAGTCGCTAACAAAGCTCGGTAATTGATCTCCATGAAACCAATTAAAATTATACTGGCTTTCTTCCATTACCCAACCATTATTTTCAGAACTGAAAATACTTGGATTTTGCATGTAAGCATTATTCCAAATACTTGCAATGTAGTTGGCTCGATGAAATTGTTAGAGTAATTCCTCTTTACACGGTGCGGTGGCAGATTACTTGCATCAAAGTTTCTTACACTTTTATGGTTGAATTGTTCATTTACATCAGAAACTGCGTATGTGTTGGTAAAAAGCTGAAGTCGAGCAGCATTCACTTCATTTACTCTTCTAACGTTATATACTTCACAGATGAATTTTTGTATAATATTAAATACAGTCGAGCAGCATTCAGATCCTCGTTATGTAGAAGCTTATCAGGATTTCATGCTATTACAGGATGTGATCACAATTATTCACAATCCTGCTTTCTTCGGGAAAGGAAAACAAAGACCTTTTAAAATATTACAAAGCAAACCTGATTATCAAGAAGCTTTTATTCGATTTGGCGAGCCTGAGTTATGATGAAAACACCGAACAAAATGTATTTAATATTCGAGGATGGTGAAATTGATGATTAAACATGATTAATCACATATATTTTGTATGATCAGAAGTTGCCACGAATAGTAAGAGAGAGATATATACGCGTCAGAGTGCATCTCACTTGTACATAACACTTGAATAATGCTGTCGCGCTTTCGCGCACAGCGGAACTTTGAATGAGTCTGGCAGGATGTTTGGCCCGTCAGATTTGTCTGGCTCATTGGGAAATATTTTGAAATATTATGCTTATTAATATATATAAAATTCAGCCTTCCTAAAATAACGTAAGTTTCAATATTTTGTTATGACTTTTAAAGTGTCTGTCAAAAGTTATGGCCCACAGGAAGTGTCTGGCAATTATGTTTGTTTGTTTATAACAATATCATATATAACATATGTAAAAACCAGCCTTCCTACTTTAACGTAAGTTAGCATGATTTTTCACCACCTTTGATACCTGCTACCTGTAAAACGGCCCCGCTTTCAGCTTAGCGAGTATCCATTCCTCTCTAAGCTTATGTTAAAACTATCAATCCTAAAAATTTCATCTTTCCTAAAATGACGTAAGTCTGGGGTGACTGGGATCTCACTCTATTAGGAACACAACCAGTTAAAAATGGCTTAAGTCACTTAGAAAGCTGCACTAGCACTCAAGTGAAACTGGGCTGGACACTTCTGCCGCGTATCAGTAAACAATATCTCAGGTTCAGGCAGATATGATGGGAGGAACCATACTTCTTTGATAACCACTGGGCAAAAAACATTGAGAATTTGATTAAAAATAGGTTGGATTAGCCCTGCAGTGGCATTCCAGCTAATAACAAATGACAAAAGGCATAAAGTCTGCTTCTAGCTGCTCAGATATATTTTAAAATTCCTTAAAGTCAAGAGACTAGTCTCAAAATAATCCGTTATAATAATTTCTGTTAGTAATTTAATCTATTATGATATGTTTTCTAGACTAGATAAAATGTCAAACAACCAAACGTACAAGCGACTGAATTTAGGAAGTGCTTGCTCTAAATGATTTTGTGCCACAAGTATGCGACCACGCGCGCATTGGTACTTAAAACAGAACTGTGAACTTTAGTTAAGAACTAGTGCATATGAAGTGTGAAAGCAAGATAACTTGACCAAAATGTAGAACTTGTTTAACTAGAAGCCTGTTTAAATTATCAAGCGAACGCTGTTTTTAGGAAGTAGGTATAGAAGTAAAGCCTCGGCCATATTGAAGTGACCACTTTGCTGTGCTGTGCCGCGCCCAAAATTATAAACGTCCGCCCCAGTGTGACTGGGGCTTTACAATAGTACAGTACAAGTAATCTACAATATTTCCGGCTGAGGAATTTCCAGTATCCGCGCTGTAAAAAATTACGTTTGCTGTTACCTAGATTGAAAGTGGTTGTAAGTTTACCGTTTACCAACATGACTCTTAAAGTTTTTTCTTTATACATAGGCAGAGCTCATGTCCTATCGAAAGGTTTCAATAGCATATATAAGACAAAGGTTGGTAGGTACTATCGACAAAATTGAATCTTGACCCATTTTGACGGTAAATCGTTTGAAGCTATCAAAATAATAAGACTAGACTTGTGACATTTTTAATACATGTTTACGCGATTGTCGACCTAATTGAATTTGAATGTCTCTAGGAAAATAAGCTTATGGTGGGTCATGATTCCATTGGGTTGATTGTACATATACCAAACCAAGTTTACAAGTATTTTACCTGAAGTCCTTTTTGCCCTGCCAACTTGTAAAATAAATAGTCATGTGGAAATAAATAGAATAGGTTCGTTGTTTTAGTAAGCTGTTGTATTTTATTATAAAAGAAAAAAATGAACGTACAACAATGTTATCTTATAAAAAAACTTTAGGTACCTAACTAATTATTTTTATTTATATTCATTATTATAGGTACCTATCTAGTTTAATATATGTAAATACTTATTTTAATGCAAATAAAGTACAAAATAAAAAAGGACTGCTATTTTACTCAATGTTCAACAAAAATTTAAGGTAACCCACCACGAGTTACCTTTAATTTTGGTGTCCCACCTTATAGTGCAAAAAAATCATAAAATAACTAATTACGATAAATAATTAATAACGCTAGCTTGTCGTTTTGTACGGTCTGCAAGGTTAATTAGTAAACAATCCCGTCAGATATAACCACAACTTATAAATTTAAGATATAGTAGAAAGTAATTATTGGTGCGTGAATTATTATTTCATTTGCATACATCTAATAATGTTCAAGACAAATTATAACAGATCTCTATACTAATTGACTTTGCTGACTGTACCTGACAACTTTATTTATACGGCGGGGACAAAAACAGATTCATAAAATGAAAGGTATAAATAATGGTATGGATGGATGGTATGGTATGGTAATGGTAGGTAATGGTAGGTAAGTCTTGTAAGGTAAGTATTTATTCCCTATCCAGCAGTATTTGGCTGGTTTTAAAGTACGGCTACGATATAAGTACATAATTAATTATACTTGCTATGACTAAAGATGCTCTGGCTCTAGAGACTAGCTTCTTACTCACCGGGAGACGCCCGTACGGTCCTGCACAACTCTAAATAAATATATTTTTTTAATTATTTCAAGCTATACAGCTGGAGTCGACACATATTTTTAAAAGTACTATAAATATTATGAAAAACAAAACCGTTACCAATTATTCTGCCAGTCCAAGTGAATTTGATATTAGGTAAGTACTTATTAATTCCATGCCAACCAAGATTCAAATGTCAGATAGTAATGCGCAGCGATGTCAAAACACCAGTGTCAAAGTCAAAAACACGTGGTTGGTTTAGCGTTGACAGTTCAGCAAAAAATAAATAAACAGTTCACTAACAGAGTTCACGTGTTATTGGCAGAATTGTGGTGTCTTTTCCACAAAGGCCATTCATTAGGAGTTGAAGTTGAAGATTGTAGTACACGGCACATATTGTACTAAAAACAATAATTAAAATGAGTTGCATACAATGTGAACAAACTGCCAAATATAAATGCCCTGTGTGCAGAGAGCCCTAGTAAGTAAAATTTACAAAATTCTTATGTGAGGAGGTAAAGTAAGTAAAACAATAAAACTAAGCAACCTGTTCTAGCTGCTCAGTGCCATGTTATAAGAACCACAAACAGACTCCTTGCAGTGCCCCGCCGGAACCTCCGAAGCAAATAGATTCAATTGATAAGGAAAGAGAATATGATTATCCTACAGAAGACACAGTCCCTATTGAAAAATTAAGACTATTAGGTAATTAAATAAAAATATTTAGTTCTTTGGTACCTACTAACATACCAATTAAGTAACTTCTTGCATAAAGTTCATGCAATTTTTATTTGTCAAAGTAAACCGGACTGATTATTATTTTACAAATCAGTTCAGATTTAACAGCACATACAATTTCAAACAGAAAGAAAAATGGAATGTATGACTGAATTTTCTTTAGATAGAAAACTGTTTAGCTTTTTACTGTTTATCGCTAAATGTATTTTTTATGAACATCTAAAACTAATTTACATTCTGTTTTTATCAACACTTTACAGAACAATCTAAAGAATTGAAGAAATGTTTGGAAAATCCCCATGTGAGGGAAATACTAGAGTTGCTGGATAAGTCTCCATATCCTGATGAATTGATGAAGGAGTATATGCAGGAACCTATCTTTACAGAATTTGTTGATGCTTGTTTAAAAGTTGTACAGCCACAAGATGACATGGATAAATAATAAACAAGATTAAGCTGAATCCTTTGTTATGTCTGCATTACAAAACTTCTAGATAAATCTATACTAATATTATAAAGAGGTAAAATTTGTAAGTTTGTATGTTTGGGGTAATCTCTGGAACTAATGAACCAATTCCAAAAATTTTTTTACTGGCGGAAAGCTACATTATTCCTGAGTGCTAGGCTATAAATTATTTTTATAACATGTATATTAACCGAGCTATCGCAACTTTTGTCTAGCAAGTCGGAAAAAATTACCTCACAAAACAGAATTATTTGCGTGCACTGCCTAAACAGTTGCTTAAAATTAAAAACAATGTATGGCAACTTGGTTTGTCTTAATTATTTCTACAAAAAAGTCCGCGGTACCATATCTCTATCTTTTATATTTTGTCTTTTATACTTCTTTTATTGCATTAATAAAACGATTTTTCGGCATACTTACGTTTGGTTGATTATTTGAGCAACTAAATATTAATTCTTATGACAATAAATTATTTCAGTATCACAAGGATATCATACAGATAAGGTTTGCCATTTACAGTATGTCAATTATTATTGGTCATTATAGTTCCGGAGATAATATAAAATTACTAAAACGCAAAATAGCCTAATTTTCATTGTGCGGAAGTCATTTATAATTTCAAAAAATAAAGGTATTTTTATTACAGAAGAAGATATTCACAGTTTTAAAATTACTCCGCAGCAAGCAATATAAATGACTAGCTTTTGCCCGCGGCTTCGCTCGCGTTAAAAAGAAACAAAAAGTAGCCTATGTTACTCTCCATCCCTTCAACTATCTCCACTTAAAAAATCACGTCAATTCGTCGCTCCGTTTTGCCGTGAAAGAAAGACAAACAGACAGACAGACACACTTTCCCATTTATAATATATTATAGATAGTATGTAATAGAAACTGCTTTTTAGCGAAAAAAGGCCGTCTATTGTACTCTTGCATATTTGTTTGTATTGTCCTTTACTGTTTATGTCCTATTGGTGTACAATAAAGAATATTGGCCGATGGCTTTGCAAGATATTCGTAGCTTATACATCAGAATAACACATCTGGGTCGTCATAAAGGCGCGTGTAAGAGGTTACGGGTTCGAATCCGGGCAAGTCCCAATGTGACTTTTTCAATTCATATGTACTTTCTATAGTTTATCTTGGACATCACTGACATCCCGTGCCTCGGAAAGCATGTTAAGCCCCGGTTGTCATTAGTAGAACTTTGACGCTAGGGGTATTCAGAAGCCAGAAAGTCTGACCAGTCCAACCAAAGGGTATCGTCGCCCAGTTACTGGGTTGTGGAGGTCTGATAGGCAGACGCTTCACGTAAAACACTGGTATCCGGCTGAATCCGGGTCGGCTGTAAGCCTACCCCAACATAGTTGGGAAAAGGCTAGGGAGATGATGATCCTCCTCACCGCACACGGACAATTCGGGAGGTTCCTATGTCGGATTCGGGCGGAAGTGACGCCTGCGTGACACGGTGTAGCATACGGTGGAGGTAGGCCCCGCTTGGGCGAACCACCACCGTGTCGTTGCAGAGGCGATCGGCGCTGGTTCAGGCCATGCTTCGGGGCGAGACTAAATAGGAAGCCGTCGCCTCCTGCGAAGCAGACACGCTGGAGACGAAAGCGGTGGGGCGCGTGAGGCAGCGTCAAGCTTCACGCCTCGGACAGAGACCCAGGCTTAGTTGTCGAGAGTCACAAGATGATGGCCACTGGAGGCGTGGGCCTGCGGAAGGCGAGTGGTAGGTAACTCGCCGCCCGACTAGGACCAGACCCGTGTCGACGGCGTGTCGATGCTTCTAAAAGTTACCGCGGCCCCGGAATATATAAGGGTAACCGAAGGGACATTGTTGGATTCTAGTCAGTAAAAGTCTGACCCTCCTTCCCTCTTCAGAGGCGGGAGAAGTCATTTGATGATTTCCTATCCATCAAAAAAAAACGCCATTGCACAGGCTAAAAACGGGGACTATTATCCCACGCGGACGAAGTCGCGGGCAAAAGCTAGTCAAAGATAAAATGACAATGCAAATGTAAAACTGACCTTTGCTGCAATTGTATTGCATGGGCTACTAGAGACGATAATCTTTGATAGTTTTAAGTTTAAATTCATATGAATCAATGTGTTAAGTCTGCCAACAAAGTTCGGTATACTTTCTGTGGCAAATAAAAAAAGCACACAGACCCATAAGGCCAAATTCATCAAACAGCAAAATCATCTATTTTATGTGATTCATGATGAAAAAAAAATGCAGGGCAGTAAAGGGAAACTACATTGGCCATTGCAATAGTAGCCCATAGCCCCTAAGTGACCCTCAATGTTTTATCCTGGTTTTTTAACACGTTAGCTGTCCAATGTACCGAATACAGTACACGCCGCATGGGTCCGTCACGTCCGTGTACCGTAAACGGTACACTCGCCCTTGTCTCTTTCTATGCGCTTTAACTTCATGGACTTGTGTGTTATGTTGCTCTATTTATCAGGACTTGTCAACAGGACACCAATGAATAGAAAAAACGGAAAACATGTAATTTCTTTTTGTCTTTTAAATGTGGGTAGTGGAATAAATAAGCAACTGTTTGTTAGTAAAAAGACTTTATTTATGCGAAGGAACTTCAGAATAACATTGAAGACAGTTCGTCTTTTTACATTTATTACAGTGCGTTGTCACTCTTTTAGCTTTAGCTCTCGCATCCTTAGGAAGTGTTCCCTGATCGATGTGTACCGAATACGGTACACGGGTAAAAGGTGTGATAAACTGAGTGATTTGTTATTAATTTGGCATATTTATCCAAAACTAGTTATTTTGTACTGATTTGAGACAGAATATTACAAAAAATGATTTGGACATTTGGGGTTTTCGAAAAATGATGTATGGGGACAGTTAAATTAGCCATTCACAAGTCCACGGTACACGCTAGAGTACACACAGCGTCGACTCGACAAGTCCGTGTACCGAATACGGTACACGGGTAAAAGGTGTGATAAACAGAGTGATTTGTTATTAATTAGGCATATTTATCCAAAACTAGTTATTTTGTACTGATTTGAGACAGAATATTACAAAAAATGATTTGGACATTTGGGGTTATCGAAAAATTATGTATGGGGACAGTGAACGTGTTAAATGAAATATGTGCAAACCAATAAACCTTTACTCATGCCAAAAGATATTTGTCCAATTAATAACTTTACGACTTTACTCCTAATCAAACATCTGAAAATAAAACAGTTAATAAATGAAAATCCTGTGTACAAAATCAAAAAATATTTATTTCAAGTAACAAGGCGATTGTTTACTAGAAAATACATGATCAATTCATCAACGCGGATCTCAGTAAATTTTCAAATTCTAACGATTTCTGTTTCCCTTCTTCAATTTGTTCTTCTAGCTGTTTGACAGCTTCTGCGCAGTTGTTATATTTCGATATATTAACATCTGTCTGCTTTAAACTTTCATCAACTGTTGTATAATCCCTATCTTCTAGCATCAGATATTCTAATGAATCTTCTTCTATTTTCCGACGCTTAGCTTCGATTTGGAAATCAATATCATCTTCATATTCTATTGCTTTGTGCTTCATTTCATTTATAACATTTACTTCATGCAACCAAAGAGCATTACGATAATCTTCTAGAACAGATTTTTCGTAAACAGCAAATCTATTTTCAAAATTATCCAATCTATTAATCTTTTCATATACAATTATGTTCATAAAGTCTGCAAGATTATAGTGGGAAAAATATTTGTTGAAATCCTCACAGGGCATGCTTACATTTGAGAGTTCCCTTGGTAGACAAGCTACAACTCTACAGACTACTTCTTCAGGCTTTTCAAACCAACCAATCTGATTGCAGTAGTCACTCATTTGCTCCTGCATGCTAATTGCATTCACTGGATTAAAAACTGATGAAGGGTCAGGCAATTTTAATTGCTTCATAATCCTTTTGATTGCAGACACATTGTCAGAAGTCTTCGCACTACTTGGTATGAACTCATAAGGTTTCGGATATGGAGACATACTATCCAAGTATTGCTGAAATTCCAATGGAAATGATGAATAATTAAACAAATCTTCATTTGTAATGACATTGGTCAAATTATCTACAGCACTGTTATAGCACTTGATTAATTTACATAAATCTCTTATAACTACATTCATGCGGCTATCGTTTTTCAACCTTATTCGGCACCATATCTCATTTCCAAGGTATCTTTGGCAAATAGATTTCAAATAGTCTACTTCCAATGGTGGGGTTTGTGGGAATTTTTTCGCCAACCATTTCATGGCACTTTTTGAGGAAATATTCAATGATTCGTAAACATTCTGTGCATCTATAACAAACACCTTGTACCCTGATATGATACTTTTTTGTACAAGATTTGACAATAAGACTTCCAGACGTTGAACGTGTTCGATTTTAGGAATGATGACGGCGACTGGAACCACCTGGTACGGATATTTGTGTTTGAGTATGTCCTCTATTGTTTCAATCAGATTGTCATATTCAGTGGCATAAAACAGCACAGCATTTGCACCTTCAATAGCCTCACTAACATTCATTTCCTTATCAGTCAAACTAACAGATATAGCGAAATCCATCAAATGATTCCAAGAATGCTTCCCAACATTTATCAGTGTATCAGAAGCATCATGATGCTTTCTGTCACTGAAAACATCGAGTAACCATTTTTCAATATTAATTTTTCGGTACAACCATTTCATTGCCCCCGGCGATACTAGAGTTACTTTCCAAAAGAAGCATTTATCATAAGGATAACTTATTTGTTTCATTCGCTTCAACAAAGGTGATCTTATTATTTCCATAATGTTAAATGGTTCAGGGGTTGGGAATTGTCTAAGTTCTCCAGTAAATTTATAGCCCCTGTGAATAGCATTCATATTCTTCAACGTGGCATTTTCAATAGGCCGCCTCAAACAAGATGCTTCTTCCAATGGAGTTCTACGAGTCAGCCAAACAGGGGTATCATCTAATAACTTTCGCCTTCTAATATTTCTGATATAATGTGTCCTCCAAATATGAAACCATTTTTTCATTATACTCTTTGTTAAAAATATTTCCGCTTTTAATTCAGATTCAGCCATCTCTTTGGACAAATTTAACAATATTTCATCAGTTACTGAATTTGCAAATTGCATCAAAGTATTAAACTTTTCAAATTCTTCTTGTAATATATTTTTTACGGTTGGATCATTTACTTCATTAACAAGTTCTTCAACAAGCTCCACAGATTCTTTTTCAACTCTTTCTTTGAATTTCCTTTCTTCCTCGGCCTTTCTTTGTAATTCAGCTCTCTTTTCTTCTTCTAATCTTTTCTTTAATTCCTCTTGTATCCTCTGTTCTTCTTTTTTGCGTTTTTCCTCCTGCAATCTAAGCTCTTCTTGCTTTCTTCGTGCTTCTTCCTGCTTTCTTCGGGCTTCTTCTTCTTTCCGCCTTTCTTCTTCTTGTCGCCGTATTTGTTCTTTTCTCATTTCTTCTTCTCTTTTTAATTTTTCCTGTAGTTGCCTTTCTTCTTCCTGTCTCATTCTTTCGGCATTAAGACGCTGAAGCTCGGCCTGCTTTTGTTCTTCGTCTTCATTTTGGTTAAACTCATAAACGGCAGGACTTTCAGTTGGTGCTATTGAATTTAAAATATTATCAGCCACTGTCTGTGCTTTATTTTTGCTTTGAAATATTGAATAGCTTTTAGCGTCAGGACCATTCGAAGGGACAACTGCACTTTTGAAAAGGCTACCTGGCGATAATTTGCTCGTTGTAGCATCACCATTGGCAAAAATAGATTGTGGCTTTGCTTGATTTTCTGAGTTGCCCGATTTTAAAAAGAGATTGGTAGTTTCCGACTGCTTTCCAAAAGCACCAAATATATTGGATGGACGGTTGTCTTCGCTTCCTGATGCGGGAACCGGTTTTGCAAAAATGTTGCCGCCTTTTTCAATGGCAGCAGTACTATCTGGTTTAGAGATCAGATCATTCTTAGCACCAGTAAATATACTATTATTGGTAAATATAGGTTGTTTATCTGTACTTTCTTCTTTTGCTGCAAATACATTTTTGGGCATTGTATTTGTAAACAAATTCGTTACAGGCTTTGTTTCAGTAGGCTGTCCAAAAATAGCACTTCCTTCAGGTCTTTTGAATGAACTGTCGTCAGACTTGGTCCCCTTAAAGAGCTGTGAGTTTTGACTGTTATCAGTACTAATCTTGCCAAATATGTTTTTAGTTTCTGGGGCTGAAGTATTTTCAAATAGACGTTTAACTGTTTCTTTTCCGGCAAACAAATTGGACTCAGCAGTTTCTTTACTGGTAAACAAGTTAGACCCGACAGCTTCTTTACTAGTAAACAAATTAGACCCGGCAGGTTCTTTACTGGTAAATAAATTGGCCCCAGCAGTTTCTTTACTGGTAAACAAATTAGACCCGGCAGTTCCTTTACTGGTAAACAAATTAGTCCCGGAAGTTTCTTTGCTGGTAAACAAGTTAGCCCCGGCAGTTTCTTTACTGGTAAATAAATTCGACCCGACAGTTTCTTTACTAGTAAACAAATTAGACCCAGCAGTTTCTTTACTAGTAAACAAATTAGACCCAGCAGTTTCTTTACTGGTAAACAAATTAGACCCAGCAGTTTCTTTTGCGGTAAACAAATTACTCCCGACAGTTTCTTTTCCAGTAAACAAATTAGACCCGACAGTTTCCTTCCCAGTAAACAAATTAGACCCAACAGTTTCCTTCCCAGTAAACAAATTAGACCCGACAGTTTCCTTCCCAGTAAACAAATTAGACCCGACAGTTTCCTTCCCAGTAAACAAATTAGACCCAACAGTTTCCTTCCCAGTAAACAAATTAGACCCAACAGTTTCTTTACTGGTAAACAAATTAGACCCAACAATTCCTTTTCCAGTAAATAAATTAGACCCGGCAGTTTCTTTTGCGGTGAACATACTAGTTCCGGCCGTTTCTTGAGGTTTAGAAAATAAGAATGATTTTTTTGTATCATCACTGAATATTTTTTCAGGAGAATGTTTAATGATATCAGTTGGAGCTACAGGAATAGCTGGTTTAAATAAAAACTGATTGGGTTCACTTGAAGGTGGTGGCTTAAAAAGAACTGGATTTGTAGGAGCACTAAATTTATGGGTCTGTTTTGGGCTAGAAGATATTACATCAGGTTTAGCAAAAACATTCACTCTACTTTCTGGTGCTTTTTCCATGACATATGCAATTTTTCCACCCTGAGATAATCTCTGAATCTCCGCTTTCAGTGATTTTATGTCTTTGTTGCTGTCATTCAATGTATTGTAGCCTTGCTCATCAGCTGTTAATGCACTTTCTTTTAATCTACCATCTGAGTTAAAACTCGTGTACAGTGTGTGTCGGCTGTATCCAGTATGTGGGAGTTGTCCACCAGCAATAATTTCGCCCACCGTAACGTGTCTTTTAGATTCGATAAGTTTTATAGCTCTTGAAGTGGGATAAGGATCACTGTCTTCTATAAACTGATTTCTATCTAATATAATAGATATTTCACCTTCGTCCTCAGTTCTGGCGAATCTGAGTCCATAGTGATTGATAAAAGATTTCAAATTTTCTGTTGTTTCAAAAGCGAGGGAATTCTTCATTTCTTCTGCAGGGTATCTAGAGCCGCCCCTTGGGGCGTATGCTTTGACTATTCTAGCAAGAGCCCGGGCACGTACGTCGTTGAAGTATCGCAAGAGTATGCAGGCTTGCAGGTAGGTTGCTCCTTCTTTCACAAGTCTGAAGAATCTCACATAGTTGTTGTTGTCTATAGCATTGAACACTTTGATAGCGAATATTATTGGTTCCGATTTCTGTATTTCTATTGGCAGCTGTTTTATCTGTAATAACAATGGAAAAATATAAGTTTTGATCCTTAAATCTGATAATTTAAAGAGCTGGTTGAAGATATACTAACCTCCCACCAAAAATTAGCGTCGCCCAGGTTTAGCAGGGCAACGTATCCTCTGAATTCTGCTTCTCTAGGTTTTTGTTCAGGGCTCACATCAGCATACATATGTTTTAACGTTTGCAGACATTTGGTAAGATTATCAGTGTTTAATTTCTGATCAAACTGGGTGTGCTCGAGGTCAGCGAGCCGAGCAGCGCAGTGCGCATGAAATCGAGCGCACATTTCCACTAAACAAATTGACTCTGAAAAGATCAAGGAACATAATGACAATATGTTGGTTAAGAAGAAGATGAAAAAATTAGAGAATTTATTGCGCTCCAAGCCTACCTGCACAACACAGAGCCTGCTGCGTTATGTCCTTCCGGATACCGCGAAATCGATCCCACATAAAGTGGAACCAATCCGCTAACGAAACCTAAAAACAGTAACATTGTTTCGTTATCCCACGATAATAAATATTTATGGCACAACATTTTCATTTTTATTACTCTGTTCATGGCAAGGCTCATGGCGTCATTAAGATCTCAAACAAAACGGTTTTATTTAAAAAATCAATTATATTAGTGATAGTAATTTTAGTAAAACCAACCTGTCGTTTGGTATCGGCGATCTCATGCAGTAGGTAAGCGCAGGTGCGCATGAGCACGGGCGCGGGCCGCAGTTCGTAGCACATCGGTATCTCCTGGTCGGCGGAGCTGCGACTATATTGTTTCACTGCTCGCGCAGGTTCCAGTTCGCCGTCGGAATCCAATATGGTTTCTAAAGTCATCACCTGGAGTAAAATGTGAATTGAAGTTTTAATACAAGTTGCGAGCTTTTAGGTGTTTACACCTTCAGTGTTCATTTTACAAACAATTGTTTTCAAAGATACAATACATATGTTTTCATAAAACCACTACATATTATCTGCTCACCTGATGCTCTGCTTGTCTGTGCAACAACTCCTTTTCTGGGCACATGTCTTGGCAGGTACCAATAGTAGCACCGCCTACTTTGATACGGGACCCAGCACCGCCCCAAGCCCTCAATATTCTAAGGAAAATATAAACATATTTTTAACCGACTTCTAGAAAAAGGAGGAGGTTCTCAATTTGGATGTTTGTATTTTTTTTTATGTTTGTTCGCGCATATCGCCGTCGTTTACCAACCGATTTGAACAATTCTTTTTTTGTTTGAAAGGTTAGACTTTCCAAATGGTCACATTGTCATCAGGTCCAGGATCTGATGATGGTATCATGCCAAAATCGAGGTAAGCCGTTTTTTTTTTTATGAAAACTATTACTGCACCGTAACAATTTATTAAAATAAGTGAATACATACTTGTCCCTTGCTTCAAGTATGCGCCATTGCTCATCAGGAGTCACTGACACTTTCGAGCGAAGTTGATGCAATTCTGCGGCTGCCTCAGAGGTGTTCAGCGTTGTTTGCGTTGTCACCACTGCTACTGGAGCCTCCATGACGCTTGCCGGTTGAGCGCTGAACAAGAATATTATTGTAGATAGTGAAAAGTAATAGACATGTACATACAATTTTGATTTCATTTCAATGAATGTCTTCCTCTCCTTTCCAGAACAGAGCATAACCAGAAACAATGATATTTTAAGTAAAAAAGGCGTAGATAGGTTACCCAAACGAAATTCTATCTTCAAAAACGGCACACTAAAGCCGGGTCTCCACTAGGCAACATTTGGCGCGCGACACGTGACGCTCAACATGTACGGCAACGCCGTCCAACAGCACGCGACGTTGCCAGCTGGCGCGCAACATGACGCGCGGCATGTTGTTTGTTTAAAGAGCATCGTTAGTTGAGCATCAATGAGGGTCTTTGCGTTTTTACATTTTGTTTGTTTTGTAGGTGTTTTTTAACCCACCAACGTGGATTTTTATTTTTGATGCATTTTTCGATAAAATTATAACCACTGCCGCTGAAATCAACACAAGTTCCTCTGGCGACATGTTGGCGACAACTGCAGATGCGTAGACAGACAACGTTGTTCAACAAAAGTTCCGCGCTGACTTTCAACATGTTGGGCAACTTGTTGTGCAACATGTTGCGCGTCAATTGTTGCCTAGTGGAGACCCGGCTTAAAGCACACATACATTACACGTCAAAGTAGGATGACATGATTGAAGTGGTGCGAGTGAAAAAGAGATAAACGTCAAATGTCAACGCGATACTCAGTATCATGTTTGCCAATTGGCAAATTTTTAATGTGCCACATTTTGACTGCATATAACCTATCTACACTTTTTTACTTAAAATATCATTGACCAGAAACATATTAGCCATCCCACATCAACTGAATTGATTCAAAAGTGTTCTTAAGAATTAAGCTGGAGGAAGAATTAAGGTGGAAACCAAACCTCCCAGAGGGAGGTGCATGAAGGAAAAGAATGGTAACCAGAAAATAAACAAATATCCTGGGACAACTCACACACAGCCATCTAATCTCAATCTAAGAAGAGCCTGTACTATGGTAACCAGAAAATAAATTAATATTGTGGGACAACTCACACTCAGCCATCAGATCTCAATCTAAGCAGAGCTTGTACAATGACATTATTATCCTACTAATATTATAAATCGGAAAATCAATTAAGTCGGAAAAAATCTTCCATCTGAGAGCTATCTTGGCTTGCGCTGCCTAAACCAATGGAGTTACATAAAGATGATGTGCTGCAGGATTGTTTGCCTTAAGTAGATCTAAATAAAAGTCCGCAACAGCATAATAATATATCTATCTTTTATGTGCAAGCAATGACCAAAATGGTGAACCATAAATTTAGCTAAATTTGGTACTACATTTTAAAATGCACATATTAGTATATAATTATCAAACTCTTATCAAAATGAGTACATTTCTCGCATTAAATATTTAATGTAGATAAACTTTGTCTTTCACACTAAGTAATTTGGCTGAATAGTTTAAAAGTTATCACGATATAATTGACTTGAACGGAGCGCCTAACGGCGACGACAGCACGGGCGGAGCGCGATGCGGCGTAAAATATAGGTAAAGATTGATAAATAAACCAGACTTAGCATTTTGAAATTAGCAGAGTCCTATTATAGCTTAAAATAATTAGCACCTGGAAAGTAATTCAGATAATTCCACCATCAAAAGATTCCCTCTAAATATTATTTAAAGGAGTTCAAAGATTGCATGGAAACTAATTTTGAAGTATGAAATCTGGGATTTACATTAAAAAAATATAAGTATTTAAAAAAAATACACAAAACTTATTATGTGGGAGACTAAATTCTGCACAAGCAAAGCCAAGGCCAAAAGCTAGTGGACAATATATTATGTGTTAATTTTTAATGTGACAACAGCTATAGCTACTGAAAGCAGTTTTTTAAATTTTTTATTAGGACTGAAGAAGCATAATATTACAATATCTTTAATTTTTAAATATTAAACACTTACACAACAGGTTTCTCACGTATTGGAAGCTTTTTCTTTAGTTGAGTTTGTTTCAAGGGTCTGGCTGGAATTCTTAACTTTGACGGAGGAGTTTTAGGTTCAGGTTCAACATCCATGGCTAAAAATAAATAATTGAAATGAAAAAATACCATTACAACTTAGTATGCTTAGTAAAAAAAAGTTTTAAAGTATTTGATAGATGTAAATGACACAGAAAGGGCACACATACATTTTTGACGAGTTACTCTATATGTTGGTGCTCCTCCCATTGCTGATAATTCCTCTTCTACATCGGAATCAGGCACCCAGTCTGGATCGTCATCTTTTCTACTGCTGCGCCTTCGTCTAAATTTTAGAAATCAAAAGTATAAAGAACATTATACAATAAAACAAAAATTCAAGACAAAAAGTATCTTAAAACTATTAGACTTACACCCTCATCTTACTCCGAGTGACATCAAACATGAATCCATCGTAAGCACCAGCATTCAGCACAGCACGTTCAGAGGAGCTTGGTTGATCATATTCAATAATACACATGTGACGCTTAGGATTCAGTCGTATCTTCTGAACGCGACCAAATTTACTGAAGTGCTTTTCTGCTGTGGTAGGATCAAACAGAGAATCCGGTACATTTGTGCATCTAAAAATAAAACATCAACATACATGTATTACAGTTAATATAAATCAAACCTAAAGATTATTTTTGTACAGTATTTTTCGTCAACCAAGCGACAGCCGGCTGTCGCACTGCTATTGTCTTTCTATTGTGTCTCGAATCACGTATGTTCGAAGGTTTAAATTGTTAACAATTTAGTGTTTGGAGGTATGTCAATAAAAATAACTCACGTGATAGAGGTTTTCGGGTTGATAATAACATCCTGTAATGGACTCTTTAGCTTTTTTCTAGGACTCGCAGCGGACTGCATATTGTATTGTTTTCCAGTATTTCTTCCTTCAAAACACCATTACCTACAACTTGTTATTTACGTAGATTCAAGATCAAACGCACGAGGTCATAGCAAGTTCTCATTGTTGTATTACAATGTCATCAAGCGGAAATATAAGAATAGATTAAAAAAAAATGAAATAAATTCCGTTTCAGTTTTATTACAATCTAACTATTTTCTAGAGTAGACGCGCAACGCAAAATTCTGCTGGATTCATCCTCCACTCACTCCAAAATCGAACGTTTGACACTTGTTTGCGCGATTGACATTAGCTTTGTTTGACACTTGATGACACTTGACAGGACAGCTAGCAACGGTTTTGTTTGACAACCGTGAATAGTGAAGACCGCTTTTTACAACTTGCCATAAACCATTTAGTCGATTTTTTAAATATGTAGTCGTTTTAGGGAAATCTTATTCTTTTGTTTGAATGTGGTTCTTATATTTTTTTTTTAATTAAGTATTATCAATTTTTCGAATAGCTTATTATTATTTTTTGAGTTTTTGAATTAGGTACTATCAATTTTTCGAATAACAAAACTCCGAAAAATAATATTTGCGGTGATCGCTGAGTAATGATTGTTAAATAGTCATAGATTGTGTGTTATAAAATATAACATAAAAACAATTGATTGTGCTACCTAAACAATCACATAGAAGTCGTCGCTGAAATCAAGATTCACGTTTTATTTCGCACTGCTCTAAGAAACAAAGTAAATACCAATTTTTTCGATACGTACTCGTAAGGTAACCGTAGTACTTACTGCTCGGGGCCTAAATATTTTATCTTAATTACAATTAGATATGATTAAACACTAAGATATTATACAAGATGGATACTTTCAACGGGGCAGTAAGTATTATCTAAGGGAATTACTTATACCTATACCATTGCAACTACTGGCTTTTGAATAGGTACCCGTCACGGCTTTCAAAGTTTTACGAATGACAACCGGGAACAACTTCTTTACGCGCTTCCCGCACCCGGCACCGGATGTCAGAGATAGCCAAACTCAGGTAGCCAAACTAGACTTTGGATGGTTTCGTAAGTGCCAGGCCACACGATGCGGCAACGCGCCGCACCGCATTACTCCGCACCGCACTGGCGGCCACACGAGCAGTGCGGCGCCGCACGGTGCCGCTGCGGCACCGCAATGTTCTTACGGCGCCGCTGCGGCGCCGCTGCGGCACCACAACAAGCTCAAAGTACTGTACTACCATCCCCATGAACTGAGCGGCGCCGCTGCGGCGCCGCTGCGGCACCGCACTGCTTGCACCCCTCCCCGCCTCGTCTGCCTCGCGCCGTTGTCCGGTGAGCCTGCGGTGCGGCACCGCTCAGGCGCCGCGCCGGAGCCGCACCGCACCGTGTGGCCTGGCGCTTAGAATTGAAAAAATTACAATGAACATACCCGGATTCGAACCCACAACCTCTTATTTGAGAGACGAGCGTCTTAACTACTGGTCCATCTAAGACAAAAAAAGTTTCAATTTTACAAGTCTCTAGACTGCTAATCTCGAAAATTAGTTAGCCCACGTCGAAGGGAAAATTCTGTACGGAGACAGATTATAAACAAGAGATTATGCAACGCTAGGCGAGAAAAGACAAGAAAATATCTTTCCGGGTGAAATTTAATTTGGAACTATGGCATTCTTGAACGTAAAAACTTAAAATAGGTATAACCTGGTTTATTAAAGAGAGACTGTCTTTATTAACTCGCGCGCGTACCATCAACATAAAAAAATTGTCTTGATTTGCTTCCATGCTGCCTTGACGGGCTCAGCAGTCAGTGATCCTTTTTACGAATATCTTGTTATAGTTTTCTGTTATTTTTCCTTTGTTACCTGTTTGTTATTGTTGTAAAAGTAGGCACTGTTTCCGATGAAAACAATAAAGATTCTTTATAATATTTTGGATTTGAAAAAAAAACGTTAACTTTAAATTTTATATGTTGACTGTACTACCTGTCAACGCAAGTAAGTACATGCCGCCATTTAAGATTCCTTTCTTTATTGCACCGGCATATATATAAATATATTATGTTAGTTAGACTGTTTTTTTTTAAGAAATAAAACTGCATTAACCATGTGACAACAATCTATTTATCGATAGGACCATTCATTTACAATCAAGGAAAACCAGAAATTTTTACTTGCAATCAACGGGTGAATAAATAAACCGTTGATAATTTTCGTTTAATTGAAATAATATTCTTCAGATTTAGGTATTCCATTAAATTAATTAATCATGTTTGTAAGAGAGATTTGGTCATTATCGTTCAGTAGTTTTTGCGTGAAATAGTAACAAACATAAATACATACAAATCTTCCCTCTATATTATAATATTAGTATAGATAAAAAAAAAACAAAGAATTATGTTTTCGTTCACCTTTTTTTTGGACCAGGCTCTGTTCTGTTCATAGCCTTATTGAATCAAATGTTACAAACATACCTATCTTCTATTTTATCAGTGGAGATATTACTACCGTCTAAATCTGTTGAAACCACTCATAGTAGTGGAGGCACGAGAACGCGGAAATTCCGTAGGACCCTCAGTGGAACCATTAGTCATAAACATTACAGTATTAATTACCATTTTGTTTTACCGATTAGGCTCAATTTTAAGAGGTTTTTATTAGATTATATACCTACCTATAATAGTGCCTATAAAAACTTATGTAATCATGATCATCTTTAGTACGTAAGTGTGTTTCGAGATCCAAATGCATCCTTTATTTAGATGTTTAGAGAAAGGAGAGACTTTTACATGGCCATTTCTTTTATATACTAACTATTCTATAATTCGTAATACAATATTAACTTTAGAGTTTCCTTTAAAAACCTTGATTGGTTCTTGAATCCATCCATACGCACTTGGTAACTATCTGTATCACGTGAAAACCGAACATTATTTGTATGAAAAAAGCTTTGTTTATTTTTACAGTAACATCTCAATGAGCTTTTTTTATCGGAAAGAAAGACATGCGATTATTAATAAAGTTTTATGACAAAATGTACACTTCTAGAGAATCGTCATAGTCTGTAGAAAGGTTCTGAATTGACAAGAATGTGCGAGGCGGGAATTTCATTGAAATAATACATTTGAAACGTATTGCTGTTCAATAGGAACACGTTTGACTCGTACTGTCTGGCTTTCGCTAGCCTTCGCAAGACAACGCTGTCGCCTTCGGTCAAGGGCATCTTGATTTGTTTCTTCCGATAGATTTCAACTTCAAATCTCTGACGTCTAGACTCGGTCTAGACTCGGTGTTCTGGCGGAAAAGCCTCATTAGAAATAATTTTGATATGGCCTGGACCTATCGTTCGTTATTAGTCATGTTGTACTTTGATACATTACGTGTTGGAAAAGTTTGCTTAGTTTGGTCCCATCAAGTCTGTTCAGTATTTTAACTGCTTCACTTTTGTTCAATGAGAACAATGTGCTTATCATGTGTGTGAATAGAACTTTTCAAAAACACAAAGAAGGTCAATTTCTGTTCAAAATTTAACCGTGTAACGTAACCTCAGCGACAATCAAAGTCAAAATTTAATCAAAATGTAGTACAAGTAGAGTCTCCTTAATATTTTAAGACTGTGATTAAAACATTCGGACAACGTACGGGAAATGTCCCTTAATTGTTCAACCAATATATCCTAAATGCCTAGCCTAAATGTATAGCCTGAATGGCTGGCTAACAGCTGGAATTGTGTGTAGTTAATAAATTAAACATTATAATAATTTATGTGGTGACCGCGGATGATGTAACCACATTCCTTAGCGCAGAACACGCCGTAGTTCCGGAACATGCCGGATGTACCTGTCACTTTCTAACTCTGCAACGTTATGTTTTGGCAATTTTGGCCTACTAGACTTTCAATGGCAGTGTTTTTTTCTAGGCAATTCCTTATAGTATGATTTCATATTGAATAAGCTAAAGCATTTCTGAGTTGCGGCCATTCCTGGTAGTCGAATTCTGGGAGTTTCATAAAGGTATCATCGCATCTTTATTATTTCTTCTTAACACATTTAAACCAAAATCTTGTAAGTTTTTCCTAAAAATGTTAGGTCCAGGTGCAGTGTTCTGACACACATAATTCGATTGTCAAATGTTCTTGCATGTTTCCTGGCCTGGCACTGAATACTAAAATGTAACTGTACTTTATCGGGATCATGACCGATTTGCAACCACGAGGAAAAATGTTTGTCTGATTTTGGTCTGAAAAGATTTATTATATTTCGACATAATATGTTCCATTTCCATAAAACCTGTCAAACCACCATAATTATATATTTACTCCATATTAACGTATAACGACGTATAATAATCGTTAAAATAAGTTTCAGTTTACAGGGTTTAGTGAAAAGACGTCATAATTGCCGCTCTTTACGAACTAACATGCAAAATAAATAGGTATGTTAGATAAGACTATAGCAGAGTTATTAAATTATGATTAAAATAATATGAGTAGATACTGAGAATTTAACTGTAAAAACTTATTTTAACGAACATCGACTTTTCGCTAATAATTATTTGTTCAACTGGCTGAATTTATGGCCCACTGAAATTGTCTGGCGATAATTTATAATGATTTTAACAATAACCCATAAAACATAATTATTATATTATATATAACCATCCATCTCACTCGTAAGTAATTACTGGTTTATGTGCCCTGCAACGTAATTGTTCTTGAACTGCATATTCCTGTATTTACCTTCTCGACGACGATGAAAAAATGAGATAGGTCTGATGATTCAAGAATCTAGCGATTAGGTGCAGGTCACTGCTCATCAACAACCATAGATACGATAATCCATAATTGAAGTAGGTTAGGAGCTGTTTAGGCGTTCCGATGGTGCGGACCGCGGTGAATCACCTCGCTGCGTGACGTCATCGCTATAAATTCGGGTGTCACATTCCGTTGGCAGGCGCATGCGGTTATATAAAAGAAAGTGGCGCGGCCGCGCGGCGACCTTGCTCGGTGAAAGGCGTGGCGCAAGTGGCACAGCCGGAACTCGCTCTTCCCACGGACCGATCCCGCGCCTCTCGCCCGCCATGCCGTTATGCGCTCGCGCAACTTTCGGTAACCGGTTTGATGTTAGCGAAAAAATTGACTACCTAGGCACGCTTGGACTGGTGCCAGTTTAGAGGATTCAAAGCGGTGGACATAAAACATGGAATGTTGCAAATGATCTGTATCGTTTACGTGAAAGCTTGTTCAGGAACGCAGCGTTGCAAATGTCTTTTTCCGAAGAAAATTGGCAAAATGCAGGAGCATAATGTCACAAAAATCACACGACCTATTGTCAACCTTTATGTGCGTAGTTATAAAACCTCTAAAGAGGCTGTTAAACTTTCTCACAGCCAAGAATTACATTGCTGAAGCCTAATCTAAGACTGACTAATAGACTGTATCTACAATACTGAAAATACTGCATTTCAGTTTTAAACATCGATTACGTGCATAAATTACAAATTACTTGTTAGACGTTGAACCTTCAAGGATTGAATGTTTAATGAGAGAAATCTGCAGCGACCTTGGACTATTGCGAAATGTTTAATGAAAACTAAATCTACGAACTTGCTAAAAGGACGATTAAAAAATTTGACCGATCTATGTGAATATTTAGCCATTTTTTCAATTTTTTTCTTACATTTAATTATATATTGCCTTGTTTGGTACTTAAATCAAAGCCACAATGGTGATGTTATCAAGCGTGTCAGATATCCAGTTTAGGCCGCATGCCTTTTAGTTTCCCCCCTGAAGGCTCTCACTATGATATTATTTTATCGTTTTTTGGTATCTAATAGAAATCACATTTTTCGGCATTCAGCTAAGATTTTGGTTTATAATTACTTACTCTATTGCCCATTATAGGTATAAGGTAAACAAAAAATAAGGTTGTATGCTTACGTAAAGCGCTTATTTCAAAAGCATTTCTTACCTTTCACTCAAACAAGACGATAAGGCTTGGATAATAGTAAAATCATCTCAAACCCTATGTCATCTGGCAATGATTCCGTAAATTGAGAACGAAAATGCTTTCTTAGCGCTGTTCACGGTTCATGAGCACAGTTTCCTCGCCTTAGACTATAAGAGGCATGAACATTTAGACAGAGACAGTTTACTTAATTGACAATACATTCAAGTTCCTTCAGGGAATTCTAATAGCCGTAAGTCTATTATGCATGGATTTGAGTGAGAGTTGTTGAGTTGAGTTGTTGAGTTTGTTGTTGTTTGACTGTCCTCACTGCCAAACCTCAAAGTAAGGCATTTACAAAAGGGCAGAAATCAGATCTCTCCCCGGGAATGCATGTGAAACACTTTTGATTAAAACGCAATCCTCGATAATGCATTTTACAGCGAATGTTAAAAATTAACATTTTTATTAAACAAGAAGGCTGTATTTATGTATGTTTTTACCGAGGAGGCCTGTAATTGTGCAAGTGAGACAGAATATAGCGATGTTCATAGTCGTGTTGGCATAGAATTCAGACAATTTCCGATTGCCATGGTCGGGCCGGGCGGGGAGGCGGCTTTGCCTAGCAACAGATAGAAGCGATCGGCGCACACGCTACTTGTTCCTAAGGAAAATTAACTTTGGGTTGACCTGTAGCTTGTTTATTACGCAAACATTTTTCAGAAGTTACTTGAGGACGATTTTTTTACTTGGTTAGTTTAGATACAATTAATTCATTTCCACATAGTATTAAAACAAATTTATAGTTTTGTACTACTTTCTACTTCACAGTTCACAATCAATAAAGCAATAATTTTATTTTTTTAATTATATGTCATGAAACTAACTACTAATATAACTTCCCAGTCTGGCATTTTATTCCGACAATTGAACTCAAAGCTCTTTAAGGAGTACATAACATAGACATACCCAGCACAACAACAGCAATGAACCACCACTTCACCGGACCAAAGTAACGGTAGAGACTTGGTAGAGACTATTTACAGCTTGAAACTTACAAATCCCACAAGGTCGATTAAAATGTAGAAACAAACAATTATTTGATATTGCCATATCAGCATAATGTTGGTTTCATTCAAGATATAGGACAACTTATCACCCCACACTATTTGATAACATTATCTTATCGGGTAGACAATGATGCAAGATATGGCAGGTTTTGTGGGAGTACGCCGTTTCTTTGCAAATGTGTACTAGGACCATGCGTGAAAAAAATGATCACAATTCAAATGAGCCATATACCTAGCTAAAAGCAATCCATAAAATAAGTTGTAAAATGTTCGCCACATGCAGTGCAAAACTTTGCACATGGCACACTTTAAGACATCGTTTTTGATTACAACAAAACGGATGTGCTTTCAACATGCATCATCTATGAGTAATGAAGTTGGGTAGGAGATATTGAAAGGGGGATAGTTGAAGTAATCTGTAGTAGTGAAGGTTCACCTGCAGAGGAGGCTTGAACAATACGGACTACGGAGCGGACAGAGCGGCGCGTGCGCACGGGCCGGTCGGTGCGCTGCGGCGGCCGCGAACCCGGATGCGGCCGGATGACGTAACGCAGCCTTCACTCCCCCCACTCCCCGCGCACGCTCCGCGAGAGCCTCCCCCTTTGCTGCACCCACCTCTTCGTGTCTGGTCGACCGTCTGAGCCGACATTGCCGCGCTTTGATCTCATGTTAGCCTGTCTTGTCAATGCTCTACTTATTTAATTAATCCCTTATACAGCGGCGTTTGAGGAGCGATAGTCGGTTCCTGGGAGTAGTTAACTATCTGAGAACAGATACAGTATACGGTCATGTATATTTTCACTGATTATGTATGTAAATTCGGAGGGAGTTATCAATAACTTTGTTGCCTAAGTTGCACGAGCATTTGGTGGTTGCATATTTAACTTTAGAGATTTTAAATGGATTTGGCTGTAAACAAAGAAGATTGAACTTCATCAACTTCATGCCATGATATAGATAACTGTACTTTAACTAAGGAAAATGTCGCTTAACGCTAGTTCAAAATTTTGGAAAGCTCTGTTGCATCTTCACCAAGGTTAAAGGTTGCCTGGAAGAAATTGCTTTTTAGCGATAAGGCCGCCTATTGTACTCATGCATATTTGTTTGTGTTGTCCTTTACTGTTTTTGTCCTATTGGTGTACAATAAAGAACATTCTATTCTATTCTATTCTTCAAAATTTTGAAATCATCAACAAAATTACTCATTACCAACATACAATATTTTCGTATGCAGCCCATTAGAAAGATTTAAATTACCAGCGTTATAATTGACGTGGCCGTCGCAATAGACCGCCAGAAAATTATTCAGAGTCTAATTAGCGAACATGCCTCGAAATATAATTATTATGTATTTGAAATTACAAAGTAGCGTCGGCCACCCGTCACGGTCTGTGACTGGGACGTCGACGTCTTACACTCTGCTTTAATATTTTTTTAAGATTTCATTTCATTTTACGACCTAACTTTGTTTGAACATTTTTTAAACCCCTAATATGCGTGTATATTTACAATTAATACCTATATAGACTAACTATCATTCACGTGTTTGTCATCGTTTGAAATTGCTATCTAAGAACGGATGTGCCTTGGTGACGAATATTATGTAGGTATAACTTATAATAAGTTATAAAATACCATATCACAATTATACAATTGTGGTAGGATATTTCCCGGCTCGAATTTCCTGGGTTATTGACCACATCCCGATAGACAAGTCCACTGAAAATACTAATTATAAGTACTTGTAGAGCGAACCATGACTGTAAAATGTAATGTTTTACTTACTTATTTATGAGCAAAAACATAAAATGAATTACATTTTAAATGAAACGGAAGTTAATAAAACTCAGTAAAATTTCTACAAACGCAACATTTCTAGAAAACAAATGCGCCACATGTGACAGTAGGACAGCGCTGTGCTGTGACTACATAATGAGCATTACATCGAAATAAAAACAACCTTGGGTGTGATGACAGTGAAATGGGAACATCACGCAACCACTGTGAATCATAGCCTGCCTGCTGCCACACAAAGCGCAGAGGTGAGTCAAACCTAGGGTTACTATCATTCTGGATAAAACCGGATTTATTACAGACTTGCTTGTGTTTTTAGAGCCTCAAAGATGTCAGGTATAGATAGTAGGCGCTTTAGGTACTGTTGAAACATAAAAAAATGCGCAGTAAGAAACTATTATAATATGCATATTTATAGGCACTTTAGTTTGGCACACGACCGGCTTAGCTCAAATAGGTATATTAAATCTGAAATACATAAAACTGTACGTACAATATTTCACACTCCTATACTAAGTTATCCTCGCGAGAAAATCTGAAAAATGAAAATGGCCCCCATTCTCATTTTTAAGGTTTTTTAAATACTGTAATCGATTTACTTTTCCAATTCAGTAATTCTTTACAAACCCTAATTAATATTAAATTAAATTAGTCATCAGTACAGATTACACGTAATTTATCCTGGACTAAAACATTTTTACTGGAACCTCTACCAGAGCATTACGAATTGTGTCATTATCTCCTGTGGTCACTGTCTTTGAGTGACACCACATGCGATGAATCAAACGACACGATAATCAGTTTCCTCCTTACCGGGAAATAAAGTTCGGCATTTGTAATAAACCATATCCGCATGATATTTTCGTTAACGTGATACCCCTCCAGAAAGGGCTCATATTTCTAGAACATTACCTGTCATTGTTTATGAATACCGCGTTTAATTACATTCTAATTAAAACCGAAGTTAGTATTGGCGTGTACAAAAAACCACAAAGTTCGTTCAATAGCCAATTATATAGACTCGGAACACTGCGTCTGTCGAGATGAAACTCCGATACGATTACATCGCGTTGAGACCACGGCTTAGCTGAATATCCCACCACTGCATCATGTATTATGAAACCCAACCTTCACAATGTTTTAAATCCAATCGCAATACATTATTTATTGACATTAATTTTAAAGAACAGTATCGAAACAGTGTATGAAATATGTAGAGCTAGGAACATCGAATATGGATTGTTTTGCACGGCCGCGGTCGCTTACAATGTAAAGCGACGGCATTCCTCAAGGCCGGTCGTTCCTTCCTCGTAGATTAGATTCACGTAGTTGTTATGTCGAACACTTATTCAATCTAAATTGCCACTCCGTCGCTTAGTGGAAAACTTGTTTTATATAGTCGAAAATTTCCATTTGAAGCTTTTTCATTAATTACTATTAATTTATTAAAAAAATAACAAAAACTTGATTTTGTAAGGTTTATTACAAAAAGAGTCTCTTCATCAAAGATAACTAGGTATTTTATTAATTGTTATATCAGTAACAATGGGCATTAGAAGTAAGCAGTTAAAGTTTTATGACACTCGATGGGAAACTAGCTGACAGAACAGTGTTTATTACTTTTTTCAGTTTTTACTAGGACATGCAATCCCGGTCTTGTGGGATCTCGTTTCATTTTTCGAGACCAATCTCGAAGCATTTTATGAAGAGATCTTGTACGTTTCCAGGGTTGTGTAGAAAGGCACTAATCCAAAGAGGAAATTTGCTGCTGCTGGCTACATAGCAACCCCAATAAATTTTTTTTTATTTTATTATGCTTGTATGTGTTTTTAAAAAAAATGTACGCCCCGAATTGAGATAATTAGGACTCCAGGAAACAGAAGAACTTGCATATATACAATTTCACCGTTTTAAAATTACTCTTCTAGTTTGCAACGTTTTTACCGCACAAAAGATAGCCCATTTAATTAAAATCTTCAAAGGCTTGAAGAGACTTGTTAATGTATATATTTAACAACGTAACCAGTGTTAAGTTGAACTTTGAAACGATTGGTCGTTTGTATGATAATATGAATTCCTCGTGCCGTTGCATATCACTAAATCATGGTTCGACAATGTGCTTATAGCAACGTACGTAAATCTAATATCTCAGCTAGTCTGCATGCCAATGTCTAGAGCCAGTCCAATGGGACAGATCGTGCCGGCCAACCTCTACCGATGCAATGCTATGCAATTGGGTGAATCGTGTCATACAGGGCTGCCCAGTTCACATAACTTAATCAAATTCGTAGATACTGTCTTCGCAGTTCTTTTCTGATTAATTTCGTTGCGGGATCCGAGACAGTTGCATCGCTTCTCCGGGACTCGTCGAGCTTCAATACTCGGCGCTTTTCTGGCGGACACTATTAATTCTGGCTTTCAGGAGTTGCAGTGGTTGGGAATAGTGCGGCGGGATTGTCCCAAACAAAAATATTTTCCCATGTTCTGAAATTTTCCTATGTTCAAATTAAATATTTTCCTATGTTCAGAGGTCCCTATTTCTTCAAAACTTTAGCTCTCCAAAAATGTATTAAATAGAACACGTAATATAATAGCGTTTTAAGTGACTACAGAAAGTGCACGATGATCTCTGCTGTTAATTCATTGAGTCATTTAAAAAAATGTTAACAAATGTTAAATGTTAAAACATTATCGACATACATATTCGTAAGTAGAAATATTAATATACTTTGAACACTTTGTGCGTGTATTTTAGCTATTTTGATATATCTACAACGTGATTCGAGACACAATGGAACGACAACAGCAGCCCGACAGCTGGCTGTCAGTTGGTCGTTGAAAAGTTAAATAGTAAATATTGTTTAATATTTTAGTTAATAAACTAAGGTCAGTAAATTAATGAAGTTTCATGATATTTAATCCTCGCGGTCCTATCGTTTTGTATAAGCTAGAAACAAAGTAAGTTTCATGCATTAAAAAAAGTGAGCCGTTACGGGACGCCTGGCAGATGTGAAACATTGACATTACATCATCGCCACACAGTACACAAGACTGTGACTGTATATATACACCATCATATATCGTGGCGACGCGTCGCCACGGCATGCGTCGCCACGGCAGATTTTTTTTTATGTGCGGCTATAGATGTTTCACATCAAAACTTAGTCAAAGGTTTAGTTGATTGATGACCTGATGAGTGTTTCTCTTGCATTATTTCTGGGCTCCGTTTCCTGGTAACTCATGGTAATAATGCTAAGAAGTATATTGATTCCGAATTAAACTGTCAGCACTTGCGGTTGTAGAGTCGCATTTCTAATGTGGTGTAAGTTATAATATGCTCTGCAATCTGGCAGAAATTACTTTGATGCTCCGTTATACTTATGATAGATAAGGTGTAACTAATAGGCGAATACTGTTTTGAAAGACAAATCAAAACAGTAAAGAAGAAGTTTAAAACAAATGAACAACCACGATGTGTTGCCGTGAGGGCTTAATTGACATTCACGCGAACGAAGCCATGTCTCCAGTGTGTCAGTATTTGTAATCTCATTAGCCACTTGCCAGCCCTACTGGTATTTGCCAGAGCAATGGCAGCAACGGTACCCGGCCTCCGCGGCGGTTAAGGGCGAGCCCTGAATGCCGTCCAACTAGTTTCTCCTTTGCGCGAGGAATGTCACCTACATGCTATATATCTTACGGGATTTCATTTGTTAAGTTTTACCATAAGCCTGATACAGCCTACCTATATTTTTTATATACTAATCTCTGATCGATCCCAAAAGATTTCATGTCATCGATTATTTTGCTTTTATTGGGATCTCTTCACTCTTATAGAAACATCAAGCTATTAAAGTAAGTAGGGCATTTCCTAAAGCTTCAAAGCATGATAATTGTCAGTGAGATTTAAGAGCTAAATTAATTAAAGAAATTAGACTTCTACGAGTAGCTTCATTAAGTATATATTTTAGTTATAAAAGAAGTTTTACATAATAGAATAAGTACATGTGGTTTATTTTTGCTAATGAGTTCTAAACGCCTCTTCACATCGTTTTCCGCTGTATAATTTACAAACATTGCGTAAAGCTATTTACCACACTACACTTACATATTATTACTAGCTTCTGCCCGCGGCTTCGCTCGCGTTAGAAAGAGACAAAAAGTAGCCTATGTTACTCTCCATCCCTTCAACTACCTCCATTTAAAAAATCAAAGAAAGACAAACAGACAGACAGACAGACAGACACACTTTCCCATTTATAATATTAGTATGGATACTTATTCATAGAACTTTATGCCTACTATATATTCTTGTTTTTGACAAGTGTTAAGAAAATTCAATGACAATACGATCTGCTGAAATAAAGTGGCTTTCAGGCGTGCATCGTACACACATTGTGGACAGAAAAGAAAGTTTTAGTATCAGACTTTCTAGAGCGCTTTGCCATCGTAATATGAGATTCTAACCAATAAACCCTTCTGATTGCACAAATAAACGATACACAAGTGAAACAATTGGTGAGTATTCATGGTTACAGTGGCTTCAAAAACTAAATTATTACTTGTAATCTATCACGATGTGGATGTATAATTACATATTATTAGATTATTAGAGTAAATACATAACATTATATTGTTTAATATTGTATCTTTATTATTTGAAGTGACGATAAAATTATACGAACAAGACGTATTGGCATGGCAACATGCATCTATCAACGTGGCAGGTTATAAAAATAAACGGATCTCAATGTATATGCCGAACAAGTTCGTAAGCATCGACATTATTTAAGCACTGTGAGCAATCAATGTTAGATTTGGCACGTGTAATAAGGTAATAACGTGACGTAAGCAGTGCATAAGAGATGCTGGCCGGTGAATCGTTGAAAGATGGCAAGTTTGCGCACAAGACATAATGCGCGCGCTCCGTGACGAATCCAATATGGCCGTTTGGCGCGGTTTGGCGGTCATTCACCTGCACCCGGCCGAATCTGCGATCCACGCAACGCTACATTTTGACGACTTACAGATAACATTTAAATTATTTTAGTACTCGGAGTGTTAATTTCTTATTCTGGTGAGAAATTGAATAATTGAGTTATACTACTCAAGATTATTCATTCGTCCACGCAGATGTGGATCAAGCCTCGTGTGGAAACCCAATACCATACCATAAGTATAATTCTTGTCTTCTTCTTAATCTTCTTTCTTGCGTCTCTCCTTCTCTATCTGTTCTTATCTTTAAAAGGATAATTAGATATTTTAAAAAGCAATATGCAAAAACTAAGTATTCAAGATAGACACACTGTTCAGAATTATTCAATAGATAAATATAGCTACAACCTACAACACACATCGCATCGATGACAAATAGCTTCAACGAGTCTTTCAAAACAAAAATAAATAACAAAGCGACTTCTTGGAAGGATTGTGGTGAGCGAGGGCAGGATGCTGAACAACAGTTTCAGCCAATGCGAGGGCCGATGACGTCATCTGCGCCCTCCCCGAGAGTGAGTCACCGTGGACGCCCGGCGGAGGATTTGAAAGTGCCGCAGTGAACGCTATCAATACCAGTGAGTTGGGATAGGAATATTAGGTAACTGAATGCGACCATGAGGCATTTTGCTGAACATACAAAATGTTAACATGAACTGCCTACTTCTAACTTACAACAACTTCCTGAAACATACTTAGAATCTAATATCACATATGAAAAACCGGGACACGAACCATAACTTCATATACGGATACGGTTTATTATTTATTTATATTAGATAGGAACTATTTATAATAGGCAAGATTTTCCGGTAGAAACTATCGTAGACTGGTTCGTAGCCACCATTGTCCCTAATAAAAGATTTCAACGTGCACTAAGTTACTTTGACTTTTTGTTATTACATTTTTATTTAGCTCATAATATATCTCAGGTCTATAGACTTGTAGGCAGACGTACGTTAAACCATAGTTACTCATCCTCTAAAGCAACATTCGATGAAATGGGCACCAAGTGACAATTTGAAATGAAATGAATGAATGAAATGAAACTGTTCATTATGCAATCTTGAAATCACTTTTACACCTCATATTTTCTTAAACTGGCTGGAGCCTGCATTTTTTAACTTTTTAAACTTTGAGAAGAAATGCCAAAACAAACTCAGGGATTATCGTCTCTTTTGAGAATTACATCATCCGCTAGCTTTTGGCCAACTTTGTGGGGGCCGGGATAGATAGCTGTGGATACCAGTGTTTTATTTTTTATCCAATTTGGTTGGTATTTCTTTTTTTTTCTGTTCAATATTGGCTGGCATTTGTAAGCTCTCGTCTGTTGTCTCTGGAATAATTACCTGTTTGCGAGGTCTCTGGTATTGCAGATATGCAGTGCTGACCACTTAACATCAAGTCAATTTCTTAAAATTAAAATGTCAAGTGTCACTGTGCATTAAAGCTTTAGGACTATTACAGAAGACATGGAAAAAATACTGGCTACTTGTAAAATCATTGATAAATGGGTTCCTGAAAAAATCTTGCCGTGTCTGAAAATCCCTACCTATTCCTAGACGTAAGACGTAAGTCTAGTGTCCTAGACACAAGTTTGATTCTTTATTCTTTATAGAACAAGAAAAACCATACATTTAAAAAAAATACCAAAAATATATGAGTTATGTACAATGGCGAGCTTAACCCAAAGGAGACAATTTTTTTTGGTCCCACTATTAAACGGTTACGTTTATTAATAATTTTACGCATGAAACAAGTCATCACCTTATTATAACTAACCCACTAAAAATTATATAGATATCTAACGGGAATAATGAAATAATAGTAAAAAACTATTACGGAAAAATGCATGTTGAGGAGCGTTTTTACATTTATTTCAACGTGAATTTAAATATATTATGTGAAACGAAACGTACCTAATTAACATTCCGTTGTAGATGCTCTGTGGTACAGTTTCAATCAGTTTGACACTGACAGACTACATTATTAAGCTAAGTTCATACGACCGCGCGAAACCGCTCTGTACCACTAACCGCGCGGTACAAGACCAAAGTAAGCAGCAATTATCGTAGACATTACCGCGCGTTCTACGTTCGTTGAAAAGCATTCTTGCATCCTATTTAAGTGAAAGACTTTCATTTAAAATAGGATGCAAGAAAGCTTTTTTATTGTCTTTGTCATTTTCTGCGACGACTCAGCCTTCGGTATAAAATCCATAAGCAAATTGCCCCCTCCTCAAGCAACATTGACATCCGGACTCGTATGCACATCATCATGCAAACGCCTCAACCACGCGGCGACGCGCGGCTTCTCGCGGTCATGTAAACTTAGCCTAATAGTTTCCAACAGTTTTTTAGATAGTCCGATAAGTGCTTCTTCTGTTCTTTTCGTATTTTTATTCAATAGATGTTAGAAAAATGGCTTCTGGAAATACAGTGCATAATATATAAAGCTGTTGTAACAATTGTACAGCTCGATTTCAACGAAATGTGCAACAACTTTACTTATAAAAGCATTGGCGTCCACAGTAAAAGAATAATCGAAAAAAATCACACCAAAGCCAGGTTTTTATGTCATTTACACCTATATTATTATTGAAAGTGCACTATTCTAATATAAAATACCTAGGAAACCTATTCACTCATTAAATAATCGCTCTTGTGAGATTTTAGGTCATTATGAGAGTCATGTTTTGACTGTCGTATTTCCCAGTATTCCGGTTACTTAGAGTTTTGCTAATATTGCCACTGTAATCTAGAGATTATAAGGAATAAACTAACGTGCATTTCATTAATAAATGCCACAATTTGTGGTGGGCCTAATCCCCGAACAAAAAAAATTGTCTCCTTTGAGTTATCTTCCAGCAAACCTTAATAATAAATAAATAAAAGAGATTGCAATAGAGGATATGGCTGTGTGCAATAACAATACAATTTTATTTTAAAATTAAATTATGATATATGATATAAAAAAGTATACATACTATAAATAAATAAATACATCAATAAATAAATAAATACATATAATATTAAATACATATATTTCAATCAACAGACAGGAAATGTTCCCTAATCCTCCTCTTGAACACCTCTAACGAAGAGCTATCTCGTAAAGAGTGCGGAAGTGCATTCCAAAGGCGCACAGCCTGAACTGTAAATGATTCATCATACCGACTTGAAGAGTGAGGAGGAAAACGAAAGAGAAGAGATGATGAAGACCGACAAGGTTTATCTCTCGGTACAAGAAACTCAAAACGTTCTCGAAGATAAGAGGGTGCCTTAGAATTGTGAAGAACAGAAAAGAGAAAAGCAAGAGTGTGACAATCTCGACGCTGCCGAATAGGTAGCCACTTCAACTGCCTCCGAAACTCCGACACGTGATCGTATTTTCGGAGGCCGAAGATGAAGCGAATACATAAATTCTGCAGATGTTCAAGCTTGTTAAGAAGTTCCTCAGTCGCATCAAGAAAACATACATCAGCATAATCTAGAAGAGGCAGAAGAAAAGACTGAGTAAGAATAATTTTAGTTTAAAAAGGCAGAAACTTCTGAAGACGCTTAAGAGATTGAAACGAACAGAAAACCCTCCTGCTTACTTCAGCAATGTGAACATTCCAAGATAGGTTGCAGTCTAAGAATACGCCCAAATTCCTTACTTTACTGGAATAATCTATCACAGTACCTTCAAACAGAACAGGTGGAAGGGAGAGATTATTCACTAAATTGACATAATATCTACCAGTTCTACCACCAATAATGAGGGCTTGTGATTTTGCAGGGTTGACTAACAGTCCAAAACTTTTAGCCCACTGACTGATGTTAACAAGATCATTATTGATGGCATCAATGGCTTCAGGAAGCTCCTCGATTTTAAAATAGCGATAGAGCTGCAAGTCGTCTGCATATAGATGAAAATGAGAAGTTAATACCTTGTGACAGCGTCAATGAAAACGGAGAAAAGAAGAGGAGAAAGGACACCACCCTGAGGAACCCCCGCAGAAAGGTCACACCAGTCAGAGCAAGACTCTTAGGAAGAGGCAAGACACGGGCCTTCTTTCAAGCAGACGGGAAAGTACTTGTAAACAAAGGATAATTAACTATATTGTGTGAAATTACAGGAATGAGGACATCAAGGATGGGAAGGAACATCTTAAGATGCAGACCATCATCACCTACTGCTTTTATGGAAATAAATGTGATGGCCCGCCTAATATCCCCTTCTGCGACTGGGTGAAAAGAGAACGAAGTACATAATGGCAAAGGAAAATTAAAGATATTGTCAAGAGTGGAAGATTTAACAGCATTATCCAAAGTTATTGGTGATTTGGAAAAGTGAGCATTAATTGATTGATTTTTAACCGACTTAAAAAAAGGAGGAGGTTCTCAATTCGTCTGTATGTTTTTTTTTTGTATGTTTGTTCCGCGATATCTCCTTCAATTGTAAACGGATTTTGATGGTTCTTTTTTTGTTTGATAATTCATGATTCAGGGGTGGTCCTATATAAATTTTGTGGCGATCGGCCAGTGCTTCTCGAAAAATTCACCAAGAACAAAAAAAATGACGAAATATTCATTTATTTATTTTATTTATTTATTTATTTATTTATGTTAACACGACTTTCAAAAGTCAATTACATTAACACAATATTAAGACATCATAATCATCACAAGACATCATAACAAAAGGGAAATATAAATAAAAACAAAACAGAATAACATATCAGAATAAAAAGAAATACAAAAACGAGATCGAAATAAAATCAACATAAAAATCAAAATTAAATTAAATTAAAATCAACATAAATTCGAGATAAAATAAAATCGAAATAAAACCATCATAACATCGAAATAAAAATAAAAATAAAAACACAATACTATTACATAAAAACAAAACACAAAAACATATCAGAATAAAAAGAAATACAAAAACGAGACCGAAATGAAATCAACATAAAATCAAAATTAAATTAAAATTAAAATCAACATAAATTCGAAATAAAATAAAATTGAAATAAAACCATCATAACATCGAAATAAAAATCAAAATAAAAACACAATACTATTACAGAATAATAAATTATGAAAACAAAACAGAATAAATGTTAAATTTTGCTTTCACAAAACACTAGGCATGTGCGCATTAAAATATTAAAATCATCTGCGAATATATCACAGTTCGGGTTAGCTACCATGAGGTTATTCAGCGCGGAGAGAACGCGAGGAATAGGGGATGAGGCACGAGCCACCGTGCGGCATGTTGGCACAGCTAGCAGACGGTGTTTCCGACCGCGGAGGTAGTTGCTAGGAACATGAAAACGAATCAGCTCATTGAGGAGATCACTAGCATCTGTTGTCCCCCTACATATTTTGAGCATGATATTCATTTGGTCGTATGCTCTTCTGGTTTCTAACATATTATACCCTAGACATCCTATAAGAAATTTTGTTGGGTATAAATATGGATAATATCCATGACTAGCTTTATACAGGAATCTCAAAAATGCTTTTTGAACCTTTTCAAGTAGTAGCGTATAGGTAGACTCGCGTGGATTCCAAACGCAGGAGCTTGCCTCTAACTTGCTTCTGACAAGAGTGCTGTACAAGAGTCGTATGACATGCCCGTTTCGAAAATCTCGTGAGTTTCTGAGGACAAAACCAAGTCTTTTGAAGGACTCCTTAGCAACAGTGGTAATGTGATCGTGGAATGTCAACTTCTGGTCGAATACGACACCCAGGTCTTTCATAATTGTTGATCTGGTTATGATAGTGTTATTTATTTTATACTCAAAACTAATTGGATGGCGCATTCGACCAAAAGTCATGACATAACACTTGGAGGAGTTGAATAGCATCTTATTGGAAATTCCCCAATCGTAAACGGCATCTATGTCTCTCTGAATAGCCTCACAATCTGATACAGTGTTGACACAAGCGTACAGTTTTAAGTCATCTGCATACAGAAGACATTTAGCGTGTTTGGGAACAGAAGGAAGATCATTAATCATCAGAAGGAACAGTAATGGCCCGAGGATAGATCCCTGACTTACACCTGAACGAGTGTGGTAGGCGCTGGATTCATAAATCCCTAGCCTAACAAATTGTTGACGATCGCGAAGATAATCAGCTAACAAACGCAGAAGGCCAGGACAAAATCCTATAGCGCTGAGCTTAGTAAGCAAGATGTCATTATTGACGCGGTCGAAGGCCTTTTGAAAATCAAAGTACAACACATCCACCTGGCACCGCTTGTCAAGCTGCGCTGAAATATAGTCAGTTAAGGTCAGCAAGTTAGTTTCAACAGATCTCCTGCGTCTAAAACCATGCTGAGCGTCGCTTAGGTGTTTTTCTACTTGAGTATATATTAATTTGTGGAGAACATTTTCAAATATTTTAGCCGGTGACGATAGTATTGCAATGGGCCGATATTGTTCAACATCAACTTTATTGGAAGTTTTAGGAATCGGCGTTACGCGTGAGATTTTCCAATGATGTGGATATAAACCAGTTTTTAACGATAAATTAAATATATGACATAAAGGAGAAGCGACTGACTTTTTCAAATGCTTTAAAATTATTGGCGGTATACTGTCCGGACCTATTGAACTACTTGATTTTAATTTACTTATTCCACTTAAAACATCCTGATAAGTAAAATGAAAGATGTTTATGTAATTGCTATTATTACAACTATTGTCACAACTGTTGGAATCAGCGGCATTCAACTGTGGCGTATCCGTCAAAAAGACACTCGCAAAAAACTCAGCAAAAGCCTCAGCCGCTGCAGTTCCTTTGAAACTGTCGCCGCGATAGTTCACACATGATTCAAACCCTCCCTTAGATCTTAAGTTGCAAATGTGGCGCCAGAATTCGCGTGGATTGATTTTAATATTTGTTTCTACGCGCTTAATATAATTTTGGTAAGCTTTAGTGACACGTTTTTTTAAGGAACTTCTAAGATCTGAGAAGACCTTATAGTCCTCACTGCTCTTAGAGCGTTTCCAAGTTGCATGTAAGGTGAGTTTCAGTTTGGTGTCATTCGTTATATCAGGAGTGAACCATACCGGGTATCGTTTAGTAATAGTTTTTGAACGATGTTTTTTTGGCATACAACTATCAAAAACGTCATAGATTATTTTATAAAAGGCATTGACGGCATCTGAAACATTACTGACTTGTAATACAGGGTCCCAAGAGCTCTCTGTTAGTAAAAGATAAAGCTGTTCATGATTACATTTTTTGAAATTCCAATCTTTCGTAGGGCTTATGTTACTAGGGTCCATTACATTTGTGCAATGAGCAGACTCAACACTTACCTCTATTTCCAGTGGAGGATGGTATGGGTCAGGTTGGACCAAGCCATCTGTACCGGAAACTGATACCTCATGAGAGCTTTCCCGAACCAGTACAACATCCAACATTCCTCGCAATGATTCACAATTACATTTTTATCTAAAAGCGAACAGAATGACAAGAAGTAACAATAATAATTTGTGATATTTGTAGACGCGCTTTTTAAATTAAGATCACCCGTTATAATTACGGAACCTTTAAAATTGTGTATAAAACTTTCAATTTTGCAAAACCATCGCATGTACTCATCGTCACTAGCACTAGGTTTTATGTACACAACACACACGATAAAAGGACGACCGTGCCACGTGAAGGAAGCCCATAGATCTTCACCATCGTCCGTTTCATACTCGCGTCTTCTACGCAACAAGAGTGGGGTACGGGCGGCCAGCAAGACGCCGCCGCACGGCGTATTTCTGTCACGTCGCAGTACATTCCAGTCGCCGCTTTCCAGCTCTGAATCTGTTACAGACGAGTCGAGAAATGTTTCAGTTACAGCAACCAGGTTGTGTTCCAATAACGATAGGTTATTGCGCCACGTAGATAGCTTCGTTTTTAAACCGCGAACATTTTAATAGAAAACATGTATGTAATTGGGTTTACCAGTTTTGTTATTGTTGTGAAGTTGCGGATTTACGAAAGGACTGATGGGCTGACGAGGTAGCCGGATCATTAATCTTGGAGGTAGGGCCGGTTCTTCTATAGTTTATCCAAGGTTTAATTCTCGCATTTATAGGCCATACATCTGTAGAATACATCTTGTCATAAAACGCAGCTGCAACACCAATTTTGTACGACTTATAGTCACCGCGGGTTGTCAATTCTTCCACTGAGCAGCTGGCGTCTGGACATAAATTGGTAACATAATGACGTATTTCTTCGACGTCCGAGGCCATATTCCAGAGGTGGAAATATTTACGCATTTCGATGGCTTTTATGTTAATCGAAACAGGATCAGCAGTTCCGTGTAGCGGTGGCAGGCGTTGTCTGTAGCTACGCTTCTTGACTACAGTCCATTCCCCATCTGGGTGAATGTCTTCTGCAGCCGATGTAGATTCCTGACTGACGATAGATACTGAGTCATTGTTTGATGTTGTATGCTGAGAATGTGCTCGTTTTTCAGCAGCTTTAAGTCGTTGCTGGCCGTTTCCTACCGCTTGTGCGTACTGTTTAGGCCGTTGGTCTCTTACCTGCGTTACCGATTCATCCGATGTATGAGAGGGAGGCGTAGGCTTACTTTGCACACGGGAAATGTTTTTGAGCGGTAAGTTTTCGTTTACATAGACGATGTGTGCTTTTTCTTCAAGTTTCTATTTTCGTTTTATAAGATTGTAAGTAGTTTTATTATGAAAATAATTTACTTTGAAAGATACTTTAATAAACAGTCAAACATTGGGAGTTGACACTTCTTCTTCTTCTTCCTGCCCTTATCTTACTTGGGAGTTGACACTAATAAAAAGTAATAAATAAAAAACTTTTTTCATACACTAAAAATTAATAAATAAAATTTCGGAAGTCGGTGGCACAAATTGACTGGCAGAACAGAAGCCACCGACTTCCGAAATTTTAGTTATTTTTGGGTCTTTAGTTTTTGAAGGCGGTTATTTTTTTTTTTAAATAGTTTTTATGAACCCCAATAAAGATGATAAAAGAAGGGAAAGAAATAAGGGAGAATCGGCGATTTATTCATCCGCAGTATTCTTCTGCAAAGAACAGAGCTGAGGACCAAGACCAGTCATGGAACGTCTCTTTTGGGTCAAGTATATACTTATTAGTGGAGAACGGATTGACTGTTGATATATCAACGAGCAGCCCAAACCGCTAGTCCTAGAGACATGAAAATTGCCAGATGTGTTCATTGTAAGGTGTAAATAACCACTAAGAATGGATTTTTGAAAATTCCATCTAAAGGAATAAAATTGGGGATGGAAGTGTTAACGACACGCGACCGAAGCCACGGGCGAAAGCTTGTGTAAAATAATATTACTTGTTCTCAGCCATATTACAAAGTTATCATATTTGTACAGGAGAAAATAATAAACTTCATTCAAAGCTTGTACATAAGTACAGTGTGGGTATTTATTATTAGGTAAGTAATAGAGTAACAATCTACTACAATAACTTTCAGGAATAACTTTATGACCAATATCTATACAAGGCCACATAGTCAAAATTAGATCCTCTTTCGAAAGTTCCGCAGTTCTTACGTGACACCTTGTAATCATACCAATCATTTACCACTTCATTCTAACGCAAGCACTTACGCAACGCAAACTTCCTTGTACATAGCTGGTTTGCTTATACCACAGTTCTTGGATCTCAGTACTGAATCATCAATGTATATCGATTAACAAAATAAAGTCATGGTCATAAATGTTAAAAACAACACACGGATGCTGTGAAACCAGATTTGTGGGCAGGTGTGAATCATACGCCGATATATTGATTGTACACCAAAAGATTAATTTTATTTGGCTCTGTCCACTTTGTCGCATATTTTGGCTAGCTGCTGCACCCACGTTAAATAGGTAGTTTTGAAACAGTGAGCTAGATACTTTAAAACTCGTAAATTCTTTAAAAATACTTCTATAGGGTTTAATCGCTTATACGTAGGCAGACAATAATAACAATAAAATAAAAAAAATGCGTCAATATTTATTTTTGTGACGCATTTAAGTACGAGGCTATCTATGATATCTAGACTGAGTGTTAGATAAGGTAAATTAGTTCTAGATTCTCCTTATCTTTTCAGGACGTAGCTACTTAAAATCAATGTTCTTTTCTAACAACAAAATAGAATAGAATAGAATAGAATAGAATATTCTTTATTGTACACCAATAGGACAAAAACAGTAAAGGACAACACAAACAAATATGCAAGAGTACAATAGGCGGCCTTATCGCTAAAAAGCAATTTCTTCCAGGCAACCTTTGGATGGAATCAAATTATATAAAAATGGGTAAAGGGTAGTCTATGGTAATGGTAGTATGGTAAGGGTAGTAAATAGTTGTGATTTTAAGCTGCTGCCTAACTATATATATAGGGCAACCTTTAGAAAGCTAAACCAATAAAGATACGTTTGAACAAAGATTCGCTCTCCGATGTTATTCCCATAAACTATTCAAGATAACACGTGAACAAGCGAAGAGAAGTGTTGATCTACAATTCCGCTTCAGCTATAATGTTGTCCGTAGCGAGTATCGTTTGTTTGTTGCGCGGGCGCACCCGACGCCGGTGACTCAGGGGGCGGTACCAAGGGCGCTACGCCCTGTCCCGCCCCGCGCCCCGCCCAGCCAGCCATGATTTTGCCGCGCTTTTTTTTTTCAATCAGGTCATGTCCGCGTCATTCTTAATGTGTTGCCAAACACTGGTGTAGTCACGTCAATGACTTGCTCCACCGAACAAGCATTCATCATAATACCGTGAGTCGTGATACTTATATTTGTCTGGAGTTTTTTTTCCTCATCTGTTCACGCGTGTTCTATTGGAAACTGTGAAGTCAACCACTTAGAGCTGTGCATTCTGACTTCTTTGGAACTTTGATTAGGAAGTGTCTTGATGAGCAGTCTTTATTCAAGTAAGTTGTTGCAAGTTTTTATTTTATTTCGCTGTCTAATGTTATCTTATCACTCTATGGCTATAGCTACTTAGGTAAACGAATAGTTTATGCTCATGCTTATCTGTGCGACAAATGTCTGGTTCCCGGAATACGTTGCAAAACCTGCCTTGTATATCATTTTGATTATATAGATATGCTATGTTCATTTATTTACAATTATTTTATTATCAAGATAGCCACTAAAGTAGCCGCTTCCTAGTATTATTTTGATTAGCTTCTCGTTATTTTTCCTTCTGTAATCTGCTTGTGCTGCGAAGGCAAACCCAAAATAATGGCACATAAACATCAATCAGTCATTGTAGTAAACTTGGCATCAAAAGACATACACATTTACCTTTCAACTCATCATCTGTCTATTTTACCTGTCTAAGGCCCGTATTAATAGTCGTCACTCAACTCCGAGACGCTCTCAAGTCTCTTGCCGTCCTTATTTTTTCCCTTTAGAATGACAAGGACAGCAAGAGACTTGAGAGCGTCTCGGGATTGAGTGACGTCTATTAATACGGGCCTAAGGTTATGAATACATAACCTTTGCTAAATAACCAACACCGATACTATATATACTACTTATCTTTATTCTAGATACGCTAGGACATTGATCACCTCATCATGACGATGACCAATATACATTAGGTAATTATGCCAAAAACCACTTGATAATATTTGGTTAGGAATTAAGCTATTAGATCATACATGATTTTAGTCATAAATGAAATATGGTATTACAATAAATACAATGAAAATTACCTAGAATAATATTATAGTTCAATTTCATAATCCATACAAATACGAAAGTAACTCTCTCAGTCTGTCTCTCTGTCTCGCTTTCACGTCAAAACTACTGAACCGATTTATATGATATTTAGTACGGAGATAGTCTATAGCCTGAGAAATAGACATAGGATATTTTTATCTATTTTATAGGAACGAAAACTACATGGGTAAACCGCGGGGTACAGCAAGTGGGGAATAAAATTTTAAAGGTCCAATTTTGAACTATTTAATTTGTTAAACAACTCCTAAACAAAAGAAGTTCACCAGACCACCTCACATGCACATACGTTGCAAAATAAAAATTCCAAGTTAATCACTTTAATCACAGCGAGTATTCGCTCTTATTAAAGAGATAAGTATCGGATTGTTCACGATGTTTGAGGCAAGAGAACGTTGTTAGCGATATGAAACGTGTAATAAATTGAGTACCGCTAGAGTTTCAGTTATGTATGTCTGCGATGGACGGCGATATACGCTCACCTCTCGCTGTATCACGTGGTTTTACGAACTTTCATTATTGTGAAAAGTTTTAAACGTTCCAAGAGACAAGTTCTCGGAAATCGATTGAAAGATTTGATGGCAGAAATTACTTGAAGTTTGTTTAATTGTTGGTTAGGATTAAATGTTTATCACAAAACGCAGTTATTTTTTTATTCCTGTTTTCTAAGTATCTAATATTTTTTAATGTCTGTTTTATTTCCTTTTTTTTTTAATGAAAGAGATATTTTTGATTCCATATTTTATTATAATGAGATTGAAAAAACTTGCTGTATAGAATTGCCAGTATGAGTCCGAGACCTACCTTGTCTTCAGGTTCATAGACAAAATATGTTTAACAACCTAAGCCTACCTCTATTGTAATTATAAATATATCTATCATAATTCTTGTAGCATACTGTATTTTCTAGTATTTTTTTAAATACTTTGAGTGTAATTGTCACAGTCCATGGGATTAACATTAAGGCTAGTCAGCAAGATACAGAAAAACCTATACGTGAAGAGTCTCTGAAGGTTCAGAAATGAGGTAGTCAGGCCGAGAGCAGAACTGAAAAGGCTATGGACCGAAAACTTTGGGTATACGTGTTGTTAAGTAAAGACCACGAATTGGCATTTTCGACATACTATATAATCGCCATACAACACCCTCAGGCTTGTGGGAATGAATCTCTGCAAAAGATAAAAATATCTTAGTCCTAATAACAAGTAACAACCTAAGATACTTCATAATAGATGAAATATTGCTTGAAATCTGAGGCATTGTAAAATCCACTGTGGTCGTTCTGAAATATTGGTATTAAATCACCAAAAAAAACAAAAAATGCTCTTTACTTCAGAGCAGAAGAGGCTTTTGTAAATTGCAACGTAAAAGAGGTAAAATTGGGGATGGAAATTTCGGCTTACACGCAGGCCAAGCCGCGGGCGGAAGCTAGTAATAGTATAAAGATAGCAAGTCGTACTATTAAATAGTATCTGAATAAACTTTGTTTGGTAAAATGTTGCCCCGTGACGACAAATCACTGAACTGATAAGGAGAAATTAGACTAGAATCTAGTCTAGTCTTAGTATCACGAGAAAAATAAAAATAATTAAAGTTACCTATGTACTACGTACCAGTACTTAGGTTACTTTTACTTTTTTAACTTGGACGTGATTTAACATACGAACGAAGTCACGGGCAACAGCGAGTTCACAATATAAAATATTTTATAAATAGAAATAAATGGCCATCGTCTGCTGTGGCATTATTATGTTACTGAGTGAAACCGGATTGGTTCAAAAGTAAATATTTTCGTTGAGTTTGTAACCGGTTACTGTGATAAACAGGCGCTGATGTTAAATTAAATCGTGTTTAACCATATCTTACTTTGGAGCTCTTATGATTCATTCGTCCTATGTATGTAGCTTATTAGAGGCCATAATTAGGCAATTATATTGTTGAGATGCAAAATTATAAGGAATGTTAGTAAGCTAACACAGGTATGGTGTGCATAAAACAAAATAAAAGTTTGGAACATGTGATCAAGGTAATGTAAAGTCACATTACAATTTTTTTTATTTGTAATTAATATTCATATTCATTAGTAATTTAAAAGGTAGGCAAATAAAAACTGTATCCGTGAAACATTATAAATATGTATGGTGCTACGCAGGTGCTACGGCCGCTACGCAGATTATAAATATTGCGTAAATTGCGTAAATCGACAATAGCCTACGTTGCCTGTGACATTAACAAACAAAGCAGTTTATCAACTATTTAGTTAACATACTCTAACACACATAATTTTATGAACTTTTTAAGAATTATTTTTACGGCTACGAATTTTTCGTAGCGCTACGTGCGTAGCACAATTTGACATCATATTTTTTTTTGTTGTAATGCCATTCTTAACATTAGAATATTCAGAATTAACATCACACACAAAATAGGCAACCATTATTCCAGTCATGTAAATCAGATAAAAACTTGGAAATTAAAACGTCGTGATTTAGGTTTAAAACATTTTTTTGTGATAACATACCAACACGTCGCCAGCTGATTGATAAATTCATTGGAATGTGCATTCTAATCATATTAAATTAAGTGTTCGTCACCACCAATCAAATAACGTACTTGGTATGAGTTGTCAAGACGTGATTCCCTCATATCTTTATGAAAAAATATTATTTAATCTATAATAATCTTATTTACATTTTATAAAACTAAGTCCGAAACCGCGTCCAACGTACTCGAAAATTAATGAACCGATTTTCATGCTGTTCTCACCAATAGAAATACTGATTCATAAGGAAGGTTTAAGAGCATATATTTTAAGTGCATTCATGGATTTTCTTTTTACTTAACAAGAAAAAATATATTTTTGTAGTACACAATAAACTCCAAAATTTTTAAAGTATAATTAAAGTATTGGTCAAATGGGTTGCTGATTTAATAATAAAAAAAAATCTAAATAAGTGTGACAATAAAATAAGAAATAATCTATTAAATACATAATCTCAAATAAACAAATTAAACCGAAAGAAAACTGCAAATTGATTAGAATCACAAAATGCAAATATGTATCTACACTTAAACAATTTATAATCTGAACACGGATGCCGACGCTTTAACCTTTGTTAAATAATTCATTGAACGTGTTCACGTTCAATCATTTTCATTTACAGTCAATACGTATAGAGCAGTTAATTAGTAGTTTTTGATTAGGCCATGTTATACTGGAGAATGTGGTCAACGTATAGTGATTGACTCTATTAGGGTTGGTACTGGCGTGACGCTTGATTTTTTTAACATATATATGAGTATTTTGAAGCTACTTACATTGCCCAGATGTGTACGTGTATATTAGTTATGTTTGTATGTATGTAATATTAGAGTATAATTGTTTTACATATTATATTATCTTATTTTTTGTATCGTGATGGCCCAATGGATGGCCTCTCGTGTACCAAAAAAAAAAGAGGTTGTGGGTTCGAATCCGGGCAAGTACCAATGTGACTTTTCCAATTCATATGCGCTTTCTAAAGTTTATCTTGGACATCACTGACATCCCGTGCCTCGAACAGCACGTAAAGGCGTTGGTCCTGGTTGTCACACGTAGAACTCTGACAGTCGTTATGGGTAAGCCAGAAAGTCTGACTAGTCTAAACCAAGAGGTACGTATCGCCCAGTTACTGGGTTGTGGAGGTCTGATAGGCAGTCGCTCCACGTAAATCACTGGTATCCAGCTGAATCCGGTTAGGCTGGAAGCCGACCTCAACATAGTTGGGAAAAAGGGTAGGGAAATGATGATGATATATTATCGTTTTTTAGTAAGTTCTTTGTCACATTTATTGCTTCTTATTATCTTTAATAATGCAAAATCAATGATAACTATCGCCTGGGTCATCACCAATGCAAAAAATGTTAATCAGTTATAAATATTTTATAAATATAGGTTTTAATTTATAAATAACTTTCACTTGTATTACCAAGCGTTTTTATTTCAGCTCTATAGTTCTTATTCAATATTTAATGTAAAAATTAAAAGGCAGATCTTTTGTGCTTTTGTTTTTCATAAGTCATAAGTATTTATTGCGTTCCATAATGTATATTATTAGGTATACATTTCTTTAGACTAGATTCATTTTTATTTGTTTTTGACGTTCTAAAGAGCCTTTGAAATGGTCTATTAGAAAGAAATGATTTGAGTTTTGAGTTTGAGTCTTTATTGCTTTCAGTCGATTAACTAGATTGAGTTTTAGTGTCGTGTCAGCCGTGTTACATCAAACTGAAATGTGGTAGGAACGGGTACTGAGCTTTATGATACCCTGGGCGTGTGCTCAGGTGTCGTGCAGTCATTTGTTATTCCTCTTCATCAATGGACCAGCCCTCATTGCTAATGTAAATTAAAATAACTAATCACTAGACACTATGTTTTGATTCGATGACAGTTTAATTTCACTTTGTTGATGAAATTCAATAAAAAATATTCTTATTCAATTTCAATGTTTTACCTACAATAATTATTACCAGAATTTTTTTTCTGGTTTTAGACCTTTCCTCCTCATGTTATAACAATGTAGTGTTATTATGCGAATGAAAACAATTATGACTCTCATTTAGAACCGAAATTAGGTAGATGGGGTTAAAAAATAAGAATGTGCACAATTTAAAACTACATATAATTTCTACGAACGATTAAGATAAATATTCTCGTAGAAAGAGGTGCAGTAGCGCGCATTGATGTCTTTTAAATAGGAAAGTGAGGAGGAATTCGTCTTTTTTCCTCTCCAATATAACCAAGAATTTAAATCATTATTTTTTTATTATTAAAACACTTTATTACAATACACCACCTCTAATTCTTATATCAATATGTACAAAATCGAATGTTATCAATTTTAACAATGGTTATCCCACTCATTAAATATATAAATTACTCTTCATATTTCATTTTAATTGAGTGCTTAGTGGGCAACTTTCTCCAACCAATTCCGACGGCCAAAGACAACACAGACGCTTTGGCGCCAGATTTATGAATGAGAATAGACAATTATTCTTTCCTCGACCAGTTCGGTTATGGTAAATTAATTCCATAAAAGAAGTGGTGTTTTGAATTGTAATTTTCAGAAATCATTAGATAACTTTTATTCGATTGATCTGAAAATTTCTTAAGCAGATCTTTTTCAATATTAAAAGATCAAATCATAATATGTATACGTTTAAACGTTGTGTTATGTCGTCTTTATGTTGGTCCTTCCAAAGAAAGTTTGCAGAAAGACATAAATAGAATTTATTATTTTAGCCTTAGCTAGCTAACCATAACGTTTTCGCCCAATAAGTGAAATAAGGACAATCAATTCAAACTTACATCCACCGCTAATACAGAATTCATTATTTTATATAAAAATAAGTAGATATAACTGTTGTTTTAATTATTATAAAAGATACTAATACTTAACAGGCCCAGCCATGAGTAATTACCACCGAGAATGGAAATTAAATTAAAATTAAGCGTTACGTACGAGATAACACCGTTAAATGTCATAGAAAGCGGTTCCGAACGGTGGACGTCAAGTGTGATACAGAAATTAAATATTTTTCTCTACAACAGATGTAATACCTAGTGCTTGTGACCAACGAGAGACAGTCCACAGGCTTAGAGTGGAGACATAATTATCAGTTGCTGGTAGATATTCGGACGATGAAGTTGCAAGTTCACAAAGTTTCGCGCCGAAAGAGTGAATGGCTAGTGGCAGTAGTGGCGGCACCACCGCAAGCGATTGGTGCACCAGTCGATGGGAAAACGCCCGCGTCGATGAAACATATTCGCAAGACGCTAATTTTTCAGAGGCAAACTGGCGAACGTGTGTCCCCCACCACCCACCACCGTATGGCAGTGACCCAAATGGAGCGCCGGCGCAGTCAGTTCCGTGAGCGCGCGCAAGGCTGGTCGACGTTCGTGCCCGCGCGCTGTCTGGCACGCGAGCTCCTATTCGCTGTCGTTTTAGTGTGATTTACGATCGGATAATACTGTGCACAATGCAGTGAGTGAACACCAGCTGGATCGCTGACTTGACCTGTGTGAATGCTGAACCCCCCTCTCCCCCCTTAGGTAAGAAGCAAAAAATAAATTACACCTGCAAATCTGACGTCAGAATGATGTTTGGCAAAATGGTAGTAAAATGAAGTAAGCACCATTTCTGTGGAATGGAAAGTGTATATAACGAGACGAGCAGTGTGGCGACGTCGATGGACGGAGTGATGAGTCAGCCGCATCTCGAATTTTCCTCGTGCACGAATAGTGGCATTGTCATAGAGGGGGTGTCGGCGGCAGCGGTGGCGTCGCTCGCTGCAGCGGCCGCGCCACCTCGCGCCTCCGCCGCCTGGCAACAGGTATCTAAGCCTATCAGCAAGCACAGCCGCCGTCTCCGCGCCGGAGCCGGCGGCGGCTCTCTCGGCCTCGCGGTCGCTGCAAGCTAACGGAATTGGATTCCTTGCGGCCGAAATTCCGCCGCGGACGTTCACGCCGCGACCGACTGAAATAAATCGCTCGTTTAACACAAATAGCACGACATTGTCGTCGCATTGACAGACCGACGAGCATTTCCGCTTCTCTTTTTATCTGCCTCTCGCCTACTGGAACCAGTAAAAGAAGCGCTTCCTCTGACGTAGGCGAGTCTTCCGTCATACATAATTCCATAGGTTTATTTTATTTACGATGCCGAACATTGACTATTTATCGATGAATGTAATTTGACTCGCATATTTATGTATGCTTGACCACGAAACGTGGAAAGAAATTTGACTCTCATATGAGGTAGGTATTTTATTGGCGTTCACGGTTCAATAGACGAGGTCTCCGACATGATAAACTTACCTTCTCCAAAAGACATTTTATGTGCTAAGGCATATTTTAATAAATAAAACATTTTGTTGAAGTAAACATTACCATGACTTGTAATAATATGTTAAGTAATATTTGTTAAGCAACTTTGTACAATTGAATACTATTTGTAGTATGAATAGTTGGAGACCTTGGGGTAAAAACTATGAGTTTTCCACAGAAACAATCGGCCGTGTAACATGTGAACGATGAAGCACCTATCATGCATGTGACGTCACAACCACGATTGCGCCCGCGCCGCGATCCGTGCGCTGAACTTTGCGACATTGTCACTGATAACGACTATTTATTGACTAATTCTGAATATGGATAAAGATATAAATTACCAATTAAAGAAGTTTTCCTCTAGGCAACATGTGCCAATCAATAGGTATATACTATTCAAGTGGAAGCGACGGTTTTTACTAGCTGAATATGGGATGAACCAGATCTTAACTCTACCAGCCATCCTTTGCCAAGTTGGACAAATAGGTAATACTCCAACGTTCTCTTAGCAATAGGGCCTATATTTAGCTTAATAGCTGATGAAAAATAATTTAACAATCAAACAAATGATTCCCATAATAAAAAAAAAATCCACAAGACCAAAATAAGAAACAATATCTAAACCATCTTCATGTCAATCAATGAGGTCAATAATTCGTTATAGGTCACAAACGTTTGAGCGGGCTATTTCTGAGCCAGCAACAAAAAGCTATAACTTTTATAAATCATCGGAGGTTATCGCGAGGTCCCCGGAGGAGGGCGATTGCCTCCGAGCTTCAAGTTGGGACCTGTCGCGGGCACATAATGCCAAACAATTACTCATCGGTGCAGAACAAAGAAATTCTGAGTTCAGGTGTCCTTTGTTATTATTTATACGTAAGAAACACTATCAGGTACTTTTGTGATTAAATATATGTAATCAATTATTGACTTCATGAAAAAAACTATAATATCTGATGAGTTTCTTAATTTAAGGCAAGAAAATCACTGTCCTGAAATCGATTCACTCCTTTTTCGATTAACCGCCAATAAAACTAAAATAAAACAGACTTCGAAATGAACATGGTAACAGTGAATAAAAGTGTTTCGATTGAGTGCAATATAGTCCGTAGAAGGGTTGGCTGTGTTGCGGCTGGTCCCTCGACAATGAGTCACACAGCCGGTTCCGATGCTTTTGACCAACGTTTGCCTTTTGCACATTAGACCTACGTGTCTCGCACACTGCTTGCATACATAAATAAATGTAAAGATATATCTAATTGTGCAAGTATATGGCGCCGGATTAGAAATATTATTGGGCTTAGATTTTGGTATTTAAAATAAAAACTGGCTTTTCTGGTGGTGACTGGATCCCCTAAATTGGCATTAAATGTTATAATTTTTAATTAGTTTTTTTAATAAAATTGTGAATTCTTATTTTGATAAGATATCCTTTAAATAACTTACGCCTTACTCAAAATAAATAAGTAACTTAGTACTAAATTATCTTTATGGATAAGGTAAGCAATTTATTTTTATATGTTTAGTAGTTTGGTATGCGAACAACTTACATGTTTTCGCAGCGTTTTTCCTTTTTACCTATTCTGCAAATGTTTGATGGCTTCGCACGTGGCCTTGGAATTTGTTCAGTGCCTACTGATGAGTTACTAACAAACTACTTTGATAGTGCTTATGTACGAATGAGCTGACTATTTAATTTTGCGGGCCTAAGTGCTAAAACATGAGCCAGAACAAGTCAATAATAGGACTTATCTTATAAAAACCTTTAATCGATTATCTTACTGCTAAATAGTGTCACAAAATAATTAAAATTTCAGCTGTTTTAAAAGCTGAATTATTATTTCGTTAAATTGAATACTTTGAAACAGTTATTTCTATAATATTAACGTGGAAGACAGTTATAATTTAAATGACGCTGAGTAAAAACATAAAGCCAGCCAACAATTAATTCTCGGAATACAGTTGGATACATAAATTATACTAATTATAAATTATCAAGTTTAAGTGCCAACACTCACTCGCTATTTTATGTGTTAGCTAGCCACATATTAAACTTACTATGTTGCATACAATGTACATATATACGCACTAGAAACGGTAAATGTGATTATCATGTACTCTCTGTTCTAAAAGTTATTATCGATAGGTATTAGTTTATTTATAGACGGACCCGTTGAGCAATAAGAAAGTGACTACGTGGTTAGAATAAAATTTGCGGTAAGGTTCTGTAGGTTGAAAGAGTACATTTATTTGCTTTAGTGCTGAAAAAAATTTAGATATTCTTGGTTGTATTAAATATAAGCTTTGTATTAAACACATGGGCAGAGAAAAGCTATATCAGATGATGATAAATACTCAGTATGGTACAAATCCCATCCTCACCATCTCGACTTTTGCTGGAATTTTCACTGTAATATGGTTTCGGTGGGTTTCTTATGAGGCACGACCACCTTGTGAAATCAGCTTTCAGAGGCGGTATTTTCAGACCGTTACAACAAAAAAGCCTACACCTTCAATTAAGGCCTACACGACACCGCAAATTCGACTATCCTTGTGTTGGTGGTTAGTTGCGTTCTTCGTTTGCCCCCATTTAAAAATAAAAATTTTACACGTGTTTATATAAAGGAAGGACTTACAACTATGTATTTTGAAACTTTAATCGTCATTATTAAATAGATATAATTAGAGATTTGGTACTTTCATCTGCCAAAACGTATGCGTTATTGTATGACTCAATAATAGCGTCCACACTTTGTTGGCGACGACAAAGCGTTCACTTGCTGAAAGTGCGCAGTTTGGATTCAAATTGCAAACAAGTTTGACAATACATATTGTGTGCTATATTTTATCTATAGTTGTTTGTTAAATACGCAGTGTGTGACTGATTTTAAATTAAATAGTGATTTAAGGAAAGCCCAGAGAAAAGGACTTTTCTTGTACAGAAAAACGAAGGTGATCGGCTGAGCTTGTACCGCATACTTCTTTTGTTGTTCTGCTATATAATTTGTACCGCAACTGAGCCAATTTATTTTCATATAGGTGTACTATTTTTAGAACCTCAGATTTATTCAATATCATTAAAAAGATTACACTAAATAGTACAGAATCTGACATAAATAAAACAATTTATAAAAATGTAATGAATTAAAAAGGGCTTGTCTTGAAATTCAACAAGCCTGTCGTTCACCAAAATTATTTCGAATAGAACTACTGCAAAAGGTTTATTTCAATTAATTATATCAAATCTTGCTTAAAGATTTGTTTTTTATTTTAAGGGACGTTGATGCCATGAGCACTAATTTATATCTGTTTCTCTGGTATCCTCAACACGCGCTGTCCCACCACTAAATGAACAACTCCTGAAAACTGTTCTAAAGGATGTATTTCTTTGAAACGATCGTGTTTTGATGTCAGTTTTTCTCAAATAGAACATGTTATCGTAGTTTTCTGGAAAAAACTGCAAAGAAGGAAGCACAGTATGGGTTAATGTAGACAGGCGCTCGGCGCTGAGCGCGGGAGGCAGCGCGTGATTCAGTGCTGCTGACGTGGGCTGCGCTGCGTCAGCGCACGTCACCATCACACGATTGTCAGATATCGTCACTAATATATTTAGAACGGAATGTGGAAAAATTTTCAATACAAACAGCCGTTACGCCTATAAGTTTCCGGATCACGTTGGCGCGATTCCAGGGACTTTCTAAATTACGCATACCGGTGTTTCATCAACCTATCATCATACCTGGCGCTGCTTGTTTTGATCATATTTTGGCAATCACTTCATTAAAATGTAGAGCAAATAAAATTTCTCTGCAAAATACTTTGGTGCACTTTATCATCTACATTACACTGCTCACAGCAGAAATGGTATTTTTTACTTTGTAATGTCGTTCGTATTAGGTATTAAGTGGTCCTTTTGTTCTGGAGAATAAAATTTTGCATAATTTTTTACTAAATATTATAGCACAAAGGCACAATATTATGATGCATTTTTAGAACTCTTTGTTTTTAAACGTAGAGCTATTCATAAGTTAGTTTCTGATTTAGTTTTTGCAATCAATTTGATTCAATGTTTCGGAACGTCTCGCCGTTTGCCAAGACAGTCGGGCTCCGAAATCATTTTATTTCATTGTTTTCCCGTCGTCAGTACGGAACAGTATAAATACATTGTGGTTCGCTCAACCTATCTAATCAGTTAACGAACTGGAACGAAGAGGCGTCAAGAATTTCTTGATTAGGACATTAAAATTGAATCTACGTATCTGCAAACTAAGACATTATAAAACGACTAGGCTTATAGGTGACATGTTAGCATATAGATAGATAGATAGATAGATAGATAAGGCGTTTATTTGGCGCAACACAAGACACAATACATACAGACAATAAACAAAAACATAATAAAAAGGAAAGCGAAAAAAGAACATAAACGATACAAGCCAGAACCACACTATTAAAATTCGACTCCATCCGAAATTCCAAAGCGACAACACGAGTTTTCCTTGGTTCGCGTGGAGGTGATGTGGTTCTGGCTTTAAAAAAAAAAATGACCATAGACTATAATTTGATTCTTATAACAATACTACTGGGCGGTGTGTGTCTCATGGTTGCACCAAATGGGAGTCCAGCTCAGCATATGCCAGGTATAATGCCTGACGCTGGTATTCTGCTGCATCCCGTTAGTGACATGCGGGTGTCGAGAAGACACATATGAAATTCCTACAGACCAGATACATGGTGCGGCGCGTATAGCATATATTATACGAGTATATAAAATTTCAAATTGACACATACGAAAATGTGTATAAGAATCTATTTAAATTGAAGTGTAGCATAAGGTCGATGACAAAACTTAGAATCCTAAAACTATGATGTCAGAGGCTGTTGCACATTGCCATTATCATGACTATGAATTATCCATTCATGATGTAATGTGTACGCATGAAGTCATTCCGTTTTACGTTTCCGTGTCAACGTGTCCTCAAGCTAGAATATTTTAAGCAAATCGAAGATTCCTGCTTTAATAACTATTTTCTATACGTGTGACATATTATATCTCCTATGTACATGTTCTTCTTCTCAGCCTGTCCAGTTTTAAATTTTTTGACTAGTTAGTCATCGTTGTTTATCTGGACTTGTCTTGACTCGACTCGTTCTCAAATATAACCGCTCTTCACTGTGACTATAAACTAAACACATACACAAACGACACACAGGCATCTTAGAATGGAAACCTTTGCTTACACGCTCTAACCATATAAAGAATGAATTCCAGAAGACTAGAAATAAATCATTTAGAAAATGCTCTATAAATTCAAGGATGCACCATACCATTTAACATTTAAAAATATCAAAAAGAACTCAAATATAGAAGCCATTTAATCGTAAAGTCAGCGAAATGGTGTCGTAAACAACGTTATTATAACACGCTAGTGACAATAATAGACTAGCATTGAGTGTTCCCAAATTACATTAGAGTGTGTACGGAGCGGCGCCAACTGACTCCCACACACCTCCTGACATGATACCGACAAATATATAAACAATATATCATACAGTACGTACGCTCGTACTTTGTAGATATTTCAGTTCAGTTGAACGCAAGACTCACCCAGTTCTTTCTACTCAAAGGTCACAACTAGACTCAGATCTTACCTGAAGAAGATGGTATCCAAAATTGTAATTGAGCCAGAGGTTAGTGACCGCGGCCCTTTCGCTCCAGTGAGTGACGCTATTACCAACGCAATAAACAAGTACATCATCCAAGTCTTGTTGCGGTTGGCAAGGGACAACGGATTCAACTTTTAGCTAAAATTTGTGTTTCCACCTTTCATTTCGATTGTTTTAATTAACTCTTCCCCGGTTTCTTCCTACGATTGAGCCAAACTCTCTCTCAATTCCAATCTCCTTTCTACTTACTTGTTTTAAGTGGGTAACTAAAGTAATTTTGCGCTGCGGACTCTGCCAGTAATGCCTGTATACCTAATCGGGAAATGAGTGATACACCTATTGTAGCTGTGATGTGACACGAACTATGCTTTGTCAACTGTTTGACGTCACAAGTGAGCAGTTGTGGGCTGTCTATTACAAGAAAACGTTTACACTTTGGGGCTAGTACTTCTGTTTAATTGTAAAATGAGACTTGAGTTTAAAATTGTAATGATGTTATTTATTACTTAACTACAATTCTAGTCATACCGTTTTTCGTTTGCAATAATAGATACAAGGGTGTTGGTGTCGTTCAATGAATAATTTATTTTACATTTGATTCTAAATAAAATAATCGAATTTAACTGCATACATAATAGTGCTCAATAATGTTTTTGAACAGCTGATGACGATTACTGATTCAAATGCCAGGCACCGCTATAAAATACTTTCCCACAGATTGTCCATTGATAATGTCAAGTTACGTCTAATCGTTCCAAATGGTCTACCAAGTATGGTGTTCCTCGTTATTGGAATTGTCGACCATAACACTCGTTCTAACCACGTTCCGAAATAGAAACCTTTGTCAAATATTTTTATTAATCACTGTCATCACAGTTACATAATCTAAAGTCGTTAAAAGTTATTACATTGCAAGTTTTCTCAACTTGAATAGTCTCATCCTGTGCTTAGAAACTTGAATTGTCTTAAAATTAAATAATTCATACATTTACACAAACTCAGTTAGATTTTTACATAAAACCGTATAGCGAAAACACCTGAATCCTGCAAATCGATCTTAATAAGATAGAATATGAATAAGAACTCTTGTTATGCAGTAGTGTGCGTGCATTTAAAGTAATTATCTTTTTATGTGGTCGATGGCTCGCTTCGCCGGCGCTGGCGTTCCCTCAGGAATGCAGCGCCGAACTAGTTTAACAGCTGAGCATGATGTAACAAGTAACGATAACCGTTGTGTTATCTTGTAGATATTTTTGTCATCGTACCGCGTACGTCATTCATCGAAGGTGGATCGCGATTGGTAGAGCTGAGGAAACTTCCATATAACATTTTTTTTTATTTTGTCTTTCAACAAGAACCACCAGATCAAATTAGTTTCAGAACCAAAATATACAGTCTGATGTTGCGAAGGGCTGAAATAAATTAAGTACTCTAAATTCACCATCTATAATATTTATGATCATCCATCAGATAAGTCTGCACGTTTACTGATAAAGAAAGGTCTTAAGCGTAGCGCCTTGATAAACACCAAGTGCTTTCTGTGTAGCGTTATCTGCTCTAGATATCAAACAAAATTTCGCCTACTGATACGATAACAATGATATCAAGGACCTTTTGAATTCCAAAATACGTGATTAATTGCCATTTCTTTAGATAATCTTGAGATAGTCGTTATGTTTTTTTTTCTGGTGCGACGGGCTTTTCTTCCAACAGCGGCCCACGGCCCAACTCGGCCCAGCTGACGTTGACGTAACTCGTGACACGAGTCCACGACATTATCGGCTCGTTGACATAACGATAACCCACACAATCATAGTTGTGTGTGCACACACACTGAACTACGTTTGTGAGCTAGCTGGTTCGTAGGTGTGCGCCCGCGCTCGCCGCCATTCAACATCGCTGACATCAAACAGTCATCATCATCATTCGAAATAAACGCGTAGGCCTGGAGGTGATTCTTACACGTTTATTATAGAAAAGTGGTTGTGTGTCAGGAAATCGCGCTAATGATAGAGATTTATTGTGGTCATTGTTTGATAGCGTGTTCGTAGTCACACACATTTTTGGAAATGTCCAATCAAAATTATTAAATTATATACTACAGAGTGCAGAATTTTCATCAATTGCTGTAGTTATTACTCGGAATTTGTGATTTAACAGCAAAATGCATTTCCATATATAACTATTTTTGCTATAAAACGAATACGTATCAATTACTTTCGCCCACGCAGATCATAAACCCGATAGGAAAGGGTTAGGTCTCACGTAGGCGGCTGCCTAACGATTTGCCATTGCCATAATATTTAAAAGGCTTAAATTATCAATGTCAGTATTACAAATACACGCTGTATTTATTATTTAGCCATTATATTTTCTTGCAAGTCTCTATGCATACAATTTGAAACATAGAACGTAACTAATTTTTAACCGACTTCAAAAAAAAGTAGGTTGTAAGGTAGTAAAGGTAGGGTTCTCTGTTCGACCTGTATGTATGTATGTATGTATGTTTGTCCGCGATTATCTCGCGTTTGGCTGAACCGATTTTGATGCGGTTTTCAGCAAAGTGTTTGTTACATTCTGGGGAAGGTATATAACACTAATGGATATCCCGTGACGTTGCGCGCATAGTGCCGTTTTCATTTTATAAGATTATAAGTTTATTTTGAGAGCTACCCTAAAACGTAGTCAGACACTGAGACTCTAACTAAAAAAACCGGTCAAGTGCGAGTTCTACTCGCGCAACGAGGGTTCCGTTAATTTGTTTTTTAGTGAAATAACTACAAATTTACGGTTTTCGGAGTTTTCTCTTTACTTGTGCTACATGACCTTGCTTCTTGCCAAATTTCACGATTCTAGGTCAATGGGAAGTACCCTGTAGGTTTTGAGTTTTGATTCCCTTGAAAATGTCTAAATATGCAATATAAACCGCCGTATCTTTTTATTGCGTTGATTTAGAAACTTGATTTATTCACTGCTTTGGGAGATAGCAGACTTGAGTATGTGATATTAATTTCAGTTTGATATCTCGACGCGTTCCTGAGAAAAAGGTTCTTGACAGACAGACGGACAGACGGACGCCTGATGTGAACTAACTACAAATTTACGGTTTTCAGAGTTTTCCCTTTACTTGTGCTACATGACCTTGCTTCTTGCCAAATTTCACAATTCTAGGTCAATAGGAAGTACCCTATAGGTTTTGAGTTTTGATTCCCTTGAAAATGTCTAAATATGCAATATAAACCGCCGTATTTTTTTATTGCATTGATTTAGAAACTTGATTTTTTCACTGCTTTGAGAGATAGCAGACCTGAGTATGTGATATTAATTTCAGCTTGATATCTCGACGCGTTTCTGAGAAAAAGGTTCTTGACAGACAGACGGACAGACGGACGCCTGATGTCAACTAACTACAAATTTACGGTTTTCGGAGTTTTCCCTTTACTTGTGCTACATGACCTTGCCTTTTGCCAAATTTCATGATTCTAGGTCAATGGGAAGTACCCTATAGGTTTTGATTTCCTTGCAAATGTCCAAATTTGCAATATAAACCGCCGTATCTTTTTATTGCGTTGATTTAAAAACTTGATTTTTTCACTGCTTTAAGAGATAGCAGACCCGAGTATGTGATATTAATTTCAGCTTGATATCTCGACGCGTTACTGAGAAAAAGGGTCTTGACAGCCGGACGGACGGACAGACGGACAACAAAGTGATCCTATAAGGGTTCCGTTTTTACCTTTTGAGGTACGGAACCCTAAAAGTATAAAATAAAAAGCTTTTTTAAAAAAAGATAACCGACTTCAAAAACTAAAAGCTCAAAAATAACTATTTCGGAAGTCGGTGGCTTCTCTTCTGCCGGCCGATTTGTGTTGCCATTGCCACCGACTTCCGAAATAGTTATTTTTGTAATAATATCTCCTTTAATGTAAACAGTGCGTATTTCATGCCTACCTTGATCTAACCTTACGTATTTTTCGATATGAAGCTATGAAAAAGAATTTGAAATAATTTACTTACAGAATTACAGATAGAGTCTCATAAACATACTACGGTCAACGACAAATACTTCTATATTGTTCTCAGTTTTACTTCGTTCAAAGGAGGTCATTCCTCATTGAAACGTATGCCACATTCCATTCTTTGATCCTGAACCATTGTGACTCAATTGTTGGTAACTTAGTAAACAGTCATTCAAATACAAAACAATATTCTACTTATTTAACATATTCTAGGAATTATTACGTCAACTGCAAAAAGCCTTGATGTCAAAGATAATCTCACTGATTGCGTTTGTCTAAAAATCTGCATCGCTTACCCATTTTTATAGGCTAACTTTGGTATTTTATCGCCTATTTTTCCCCATCAGGGATTAAAGTTCTTGTGCCTGCCCCTGTATTATGTAATTATATTTTTGTTAGATTTAAACGGACATTATTTATTATTATTATATTCTCACTTATCTATTTACAACGTATTAAGTTTCCAGTTATTTAATAATTGCATACTGGTTACTCTGCGGAATAAACTCTTTTGAAAACCTCAAACATAATTGGCAAGAGCTTTCTTTTTCGTAGACCTCGCGTAGGCCCGTAGCCAACGAGTCCTACGGGACCTACGCGTTGACGCTGGTACTTATGAATTGATTTTTTGCAGTAATAATTATTATTTAATAACCGAATAAAATTAATGTCTACTTCTTACAAAATCTTATTTTTTTGGGAATAATTGGTATATATACAATATTTACAAACTCCATTACTAATCTAAAAAAAAAAAACACTAGATTTAAAATACATCAAAAAACTCATCCGCATCGCTGTCAACCGGTAAAGTGCCCAAGAGTCTGGCAGCATTGCCACGTTGGATGGCAATGCTAAGCCTCTGGCCAAGTTAAAAGCCAGCCTTTGGGTCACGCGAAGAGTCAACTAGTCTTTTTGACAGCTCCTTAAAAATAATGTGGGCACTCGGACCCCATGGCTCAAGGGTTTCAACCCAAAACGGCTCGAAAATATAGTTTCCAGTAAGGTTACTTTCGCCGCTTGAGTTTTTCCGCAGCCGAGGCGGCAGCAGCGGCACAACACGCCGTACTAGGTAGGTGGGATGGATAGCGCAAGAGTTATCGACACACGTAGCTTCCCACAGTGACAACGATGCGGAGAACAACAGGACGCCTCTAAAACCTAACCTACCTCTTTATCTACATCGGCTGAACGCAAACATTTTTTTTGCACTAATAAGACTCAGTTTGATAAACGCAAGCAAGTGGCGCAAGCGCAAGTAAGACTTAAACTGTATATACAACAAACTCGTCCTCCACAAAACTGACTCTGAATACAAGACATATAAAAAGTTTAATCATTATAAAAATAGAGTTATTGCTTAACACGTCTCAGCGATAAAATAGTTGCTTACTGAATAGTAAAACAGGTGTCATACATGCGATATTATAATAATTACCTACTGCACTGTCAAAGTCCATGTCTTTAATGGCACACTTAATGTAGAAATGTATTTTAGTTAAGGTAGTGCTTTTAATATTACATAACTCGGCACATGCGACGGTAGAGTCCAATTAAAACTATTATTAAGAATTTATTTTGCATTATTAAAAACCCCGAAAGGAAAACAAATGTATTACTTGAGTCACATGTAATGTACAGGTGACATCATGCAGTTATTGGGTTGTTTGTGTGTGTGTGTGTGATTAAATTCACACATGGTTGAATGCGCGCGCGCCACCTCGCCGCCGCGCCGCCACGCCGCGCCGCTCGCTTCCCCAAAGACAAACGAATTATTCATAAGGAAACATTAATTGTGGAATAGTTATTGTCTAATTAAAAACTCTAAACAAAACACACAACTCCGAAAATAAGTAATCTCTTTAATCAACTCTTTGAACAGTTCATGGTTGGTACGCATTACTTTTTAATGGTTCGTGTATTTTTATATAAATAATTTCAGTATAAAGATACGTAACGGTATATTATAGAATATATAAATTCTGCGTTTAATTAAACATGTAAGTTTCCTAAAACAACCGTCGAATATTACAATACCCTTCAGAAAAAAAAACCGATACCTCTCCTAAAGTGTCTTGACTCGTCTAAACAGAGAGACGGACAACAACTCCGAATTTTCCTCTTGTTTTTTTATTATTTAAGATATTTATTAATTAAGGCTTAAATACCGAGAAATTAATGACATATATTTTGTTTGTTTCAGATTCGCTACCGAAAATTGTTTCTCTTTACAACGAGACTTATCGGACCTTGCATATATGGTTGCTATTGGGTAAGAATTCGTATAGGCCTAAATATAATCGTGAATGTATACACTTTCAGTGGCAAGTAAAAGCATATCTCAGTGTACAATAGCTAAGAGCCCTTTAAAATGAGCACAATGATATGTGTAAGTCGTTCATGCTTAGAATAATAATGCGACAGACGGAAGGACATGGACGCGTGGAGGTTACGCCGAATTCTGGGAAACAATAGGACGAGAAATCGCAGGGTTAACGATCCACACTACGCCCGCGATTCACACAAAGCGAATTGTTTTCAGAAATGTGGAATCCAACATCAACACACGCCTATTTTTATAATGGTATCTTCCCGTCTCATTTTCTCTCAATAAGCCTTTATTTAATGCTATGTTTATCAAGCTTTAATTAACATAATCATCTAATTACGAATGTTAGAAATTAACAGGAAACTGTGGAAGTTATAATAATACCTAATAGAATTTGCATAAATATTTAACTATTAAACTAAATGACCCATGAACATTACAGTGTATAATAATTCTGTCATCATAAAATACTGGCATCTCGACGTCTCGCCTTTAATAACTATTTTGTAATGTATTATTTGCAAATGAGTGGTCACATGCCTTCAACAATCGTTAATAGACTGACTGGAGTGATAAATATTACCGACCAGCTTTGTGCTGCGGTTTTGCTGGAGCTATATGATTCATAATTCCCGGATGCGTGCGCACAATAAATATTCATTAATTAATTTGAGGCAACTTCTAGCGATAAATAATATATGAAACTAAGTTAATGGCACCAACGTGGTGTAGGTACTTTACTTAGTTGTGTAACGGTATAAATAATAAAAACTATGAATATATTAGCTGCACATTATTATTGCAGTTGTTACTATCCACATACAATTCTAAGAAAAGAATAGTTCTTGAGTTTTGTTACAAGTACAACTATAGAAAATTTTAAGAAATTGCTAACATCTGATTCACCAGTTTAGCACTATGTAAATTTAAAAAAAAAACCTGGGCACATTGTCTGATCTCGAAGAACCATCGCACAAAGAAAAAAATAAAGTTAAAAGTGTGTTGTACAATTCATAAACTATTTCTTTTTTATTATTCCACGTTGCTCGCGCGGGTACTATAAATGTAACAGATCTCGATCATACTTCTCGATCAAGTCCATGCGCCGCTCCACGTCGATCGGTCCGAAATCAAATCGTAGTTAACTGCCAATAAGATGTCGATCGGCATCATTCAACGTTCTCAAATGAAACAAGCGAGGGTCAACTGTGCAGCGGGATGATAAAAACTGGCGTAAAATATAATGGCGGCAGCTAGGTATTGTGATGACGCGCTGCTCGTCGGGTCAATGACACCTGACTCATGTCCTGTGCCGCACTCGCCGAAGACATTCGCTGTGTAAATGATAAGTAGCGAAATATTGTTTGAAATACACTTAAGTTTTAACCAGCTACTCACATTTGGGAGCGATTTATATTTTAAATATTTTTTTTTTGGCCGTTAATACGTGACACTAGTTTTTTTTAGTGTCAGTTATCGGAACAGCACATTATAGTTATCTAATATTTTATTACTTATTAACTTTTTCAGGCCTATTTACAACGTGAAAGATGAAAACATGCGCACCTATTTCTTTTATTAAACAATCTTCATAAAATATAAATTTAAAAAAATATATCTACTGATGACTGCAATTAATAAGGTGTCCTCGGAAGTGAACTGCATAACATATACTATAAATCACCAATCGACCTCATTTTGCAAAGCACTGACCTGCAGACGCATCTTATAAAATAGACGTAATTATTGAACAGATAAATATAAGGAAAAATATGGACCTATTTATAAATATTCCAAACTTGAGACTGGTTGGCAGAAATGAGTCATAGACCCGAACTCACCCTGCAGCTTTCGTTGTAGAGGTCGTCCATATTATTATTGTCTCAATAAATAAACAACGAACTTGTATCTACTTGTTTACTTTAAACGAGGCTGATTTATAAGATTCTAAATAAATAGTCGAAATCCGTTAGATATTTAAATGTGAACATTGTGAAGTTAAATAGGTGTCTAAGAATCGATTAGTCGTTCTCCAAGTAAATAAGTGAGTCAACAAGTTACCAATAACATGCATTGTAAATTTTCCCATGTTTTTATCCCTAAAAACTTCACGCTGAAAATTACCATTAGTAGTCTGCTGTGTGCGTGACTCATTTACAAACACTACGAATGCATAATTAAACAGTTACTTATGAGAAAACTAGCTTTAGACTGTCTTATAAAACTGCATACAATCTTAAAAGATCATTAACTGATATCAATCAAAAAGATTTTAACAAAAACTGGAACCATAAATCCGCAGCGATTTCAGAAATGATTACATTAATTAGACCCTAATCACAGGACCACTATTCATAAAGCCAAGCGTTGGATTCGTCCACAGACTATATTAGGTAGGGTCTGCCGGACCCGACGCCTTTGATTAATTCTGTCTTGAAAAAACTTTAATATATTCAGACCGCGAATTATATTTCCGATTGCAATAATGCATTGCAGATATAAAACATTTGTTTTGCCCCTTTTATGGTCCTTAGGTAGGTGTGTGTAGAACCTGTGAATAAAGTTAGAATGAGTCCAGGGTTTTGTATTGAAAAGTTGACTTGATTCTAGACACAATAGAAAGACAATAACAGCGTGACAGCCGGCTGTCGCTTGGTCCTTAAAAGTTGAACATTTTAAACCTTCGAGCACACGTGATTTGAGGCACAATAGAACAGACGGCAGTCGCTTGATCGTCGAAAGGTGATAATAGTGGTAGTGGTAGGTGGTAATAGTGCCTGTTGATGGCTTCATTTAAAGAACTGCTTTAAAATTACACGGGTATTGCAGAATTAATAGTTATAATAATTAATTTTATTATACAATACTATAAATCCCTGATTTCGTAATGAAGTTCTTTTTACATAACAGTATTTTCATAACATTCACTTCAGCTGCAGGTATTCCTATTGTGTCTTTACTATTTTTAAATAAAGAAGAATAACATAAACTTATCTAATTTATGTTTTTATAAATAGTAAAAAGGAAATTAAAAGCAGATGTCACATGTATTGTATTCGTATGCTTTGCTAAAAAAACCTTATTATTTAACTAATTGGAATCGTAAATATCACATTTTAAAAATAAATATTATAAAATTAAAATCTAATCGTTAAAAACCTAAATTTCGGAATTTTGGTCTTTAACAAAATAATTTTCTTGCGAATGAACCTACATTGCTACGGCGTGGCACTCGCCTACGAAGTTTGCATTCGGGAATAAGGACGCTTTTTCCATTCATATTTTTTAGTTGTTTTGATTTGAATAGTAAGTAACTTGACAGGTCAAAATGAAAATGTGAAAAAACCTATGATATTTAATTTTTTTACTTATTTACACTGATCTTATCTGCCACGTGGTTAGACAGGCACCCTACTGCGACATAGTTGGAAAAAAGCTGGGGGTATAAAGGTATATGTATTCCCATTGTAAATTGTGATCTTAGAAATACTAATAAATAGCTGTTGAGCACAAAATTCAATTTCATTTTTTTTCGTTTAAGTTCGATGCGTCTGCGCCAACGCTAAGCGACGGCAGAGTTAACGTCACAACATCGCAACCCAACTGGCAGCCGCCATTTTGATAATAAAATGGATAACACGATACCTACGCTTTTTACCAAGACGGTCGATGTATAAAATCTTAATTAACAGAGGGTGTTCCCTTTAACTGTCAATATTATAGCGTTTATATAATTATGTCCTTATACTTTAAAATGTAAATACAAACAAAAAATACTTGAGGACTATGCATTTAGGAAAGTTAAAGTTACTTATTAATTCAACTAAGTACGTACGCGCAGAGTTTTTGAATCATAATAAATAACCAAGTGGATAAGGCGCCCGCATTTAATGGGAGAGTAGGTTGTGTGTGCGAAGTTGGGGAAGTACTATTGTGATTTATTAATTCATTTCATTCATAGGTTTGCCACTGACATTATGTAAAAAATCGTGACAATCACGGACTATTTTAATATAAATTGATTGAAATTAGTTCCGAATCGCCCAATTCCTCTTGAGCAATCGTGGAGCTGGAGATCAATGCTCGTTAATTCTGAGAGGTATTTGACTGGCAAAGGCTTCTTCTTATCATGCAGAAAATGTACTGGGATTATTTTTTTTATGTTAGAAGGCTTTAATACTGCTAGGTTAAGAACATCCACTATTAACAATATACTGAATTCTTTCTTATAAACAACAGATTTAGTAACCGCATGTCTTACACGTATTTTTTTATCGCTAACCAATATTTCGCTGCTTACATGAAAGTGAATAAATGAAACTTAGTCCTAAGTACTACTTCTTTTATTGTTTAATCAAAATACTAGAACTTACCGGTGGAATTTACCTAAATAAGTAGTGTCCGTGTAATCAGCGCATCAAATGTATAAAATTATAAGTTTATCCTCGTCAATTTGTGTATATCTCATAACTGAGAGGAAAATACCGTTTTAATTTACCTAGCTCTCAATTAAAACGCGTAAAGTATTGCAGGCTTAGTGCTTTATCTCGCTGGGTACCTGGGGATCGCTCGAGCATGACCACATTAGCATTTATCTATTCGTGCTAGACGCCAGACGGCTTCTTATTACCTATTTAATTGAGTAATTGAAATAAGCGTTAACATATCATATTACCCGATGTTACACTTAAGCAAAAGTAATATTTTTGTATACGTTTTGATTTTACCTTTTGACAAATAGAAAGACGTGTGTAAACAAAACTATGTCTATGTCTCTATTGATGTAAAAATAATTGAAAAGTTTTTGTAAACATCATAAATGAGGCACATAACCATGAACAGTAGAACTTATTTAGTTAAACATACATGCCCGTATGTCATTCACAAGATTACGTCGAAAGGTCGTCATGCTGAAATCGTGTTGTTGCCGACGCGACGACAGCGCCGCGCCGCGGTGTGCGTGCGATGTTCATGGTTCAGACGACTTGTTCCCGCCAAAACAGTCGCAGGCTGTGGCGCGAAGGCTCGTGATTGGTCGGCGCGCACGGCGGCGGCGGCGCGCGCGCAAGGCCGCCGGTTTTCCCGCGAACAATGCCAAATGGTGCATTTGTCAAGGTGAGTTCGTTCACCGCCGACGCCGGGCGCCCGCGCCGCGCGCTCCTCCGACGGACATTCGCCACAGCATTCGCTCGCTTCGCGCTGATCGAAGGTCGACGGAAGGCAACCGAGCGCTTATTTCACTTCGCACCGAATCTACATCCATTAGCATCCGCTCTTTATTACAGGTGAATAACTTACCTTAAATTTTATCTATTTTTTAAATGTATGCTTTTACTTATATTTAATTAATTAATCATATCTGTTATGGTGATTCATTTATATTATTGTATTCATTTCAAATCCTGTGTTCACGAATGTATACTTGTTACTTTTTTATACTTGAAGTATGAAACTGTAAAGTAACGGGAAGTGCGAAGACTGAAGACCGAAGATGGGAAGAAAGAAGAGCGGTATCAAGTGCTACGCCCGGACGAACTTCCCAGCTCGGCCGACATACACGGGTCGGTGGGATCTTCGTCCGTTTGTATCGCTTATACGTTTTTTTTCTACAAGCGACGATGCATCCAAGCAGAAGATAGATAATTATTCTCCTCTACGTGCAACCACGGATATCGACGTGCAACATTGATACGATCATCTTGCATCTTGAGAAGTTTTTGCTGGCTACAAGATTCGGAAAAAATCGATCTGTACTTAGTACTAACATCTCTTTGTCGTAAGTGTCGATACGTTACAGAGTTACATATTATCGTACTTCTAGTTTTTTCAGTAAGTTCTACTTATTTATAACTGGCAAAAATACCTCATTTAACTACATGTACGTATAATTAGAACTACATCGGTCAGTCACGTTCTTGGGAAATTCGTAGAACAAGCAACAATTTGTGGAATAAATATTGTTCTCTAATATTTATTCCACATTGTTACACAAAGGTAATTGTTAATTTTCATGTATAATTAAATTGCGCAAAGATTTCGTATTTCACGTGTAAACTTTTATTATTCATGTGTATTATATAAAATAATGGGATAGGGCTTGTAAAAATAATATTATAATACTAGTACTTGTAATATTAATACATATTACAAGTGCTTCAGTTATTGTGTTTAACTAAAATATTTAGTCATCTCATCTTCTTCGTTTATGATTTAACTACGGTTATGGCGCCTAAATGATCTCTAGATTTTGTTTTTGCTACAAAACGAAGTAGAGTGATAGATTCATCTTACATTATTTTAGTATACAATTTAATCTCGAAAAAATCGAATGAGTTAGTAAATATATCTACTTAAACAATTTCCTCAAATAAGTGGGGCACCTGATATCTTATAAATAGATAGTGGATATCTGTTACTTTACTTAATAAAAACAATTTAGTACAAAGACGAAGAACTCTTATAGATTAATATTGATAAGATTATTTTAGCACCTAATTAATCGTTTTGTATATAATTTATTTTTGCATAAATTTGTAAGTACAGTTAAGTCTTACTGAGAAATAGTTTTAGAATTTTCGAAGACTAATTTAGCATGAAACCTCAAAATTAAATCATGGTTGAAACAGTTAAAACTTTATATATATCTATTAAAATTTTAATTAATCTAAACATATGCAAATAAAGAAAGTGAATAGGTACATACCTACTCAGAAAAATAAGTACAAGAGGTACACGACAAATTCAATCTAATTGATCCACACGTTAAAATAAACACAAATAAAGAAAAGAAAATTTAAGGGTTAAACTTCGCCTAGGGTTTTTTTATGGATGGGAAATCATCGAATAATTTCTCCCACTCTGGGCGGGGCGAGAGGGAGTGTCAGACCTAACTAAACCCATTTGTTCCTTCGGTTACCCTTTATGTTCTGGGGCCGCGCCGCGGTAACAATTAGAATTATTCTGCAACCCCGGCAGGAACTTCGACTAGGGTCGGCTTTGTAACAGACATGAGTATTCTATGTCTATGGTTACCTGATACCTACTCTACCCTGTTGCGGAATGTTTATAATAGTTACCGTTACCCCGGAACATAAAGGGCAACCGAAGGAACATGAGCGGGTTTTAGTCAGTAAAAGTCTGACACGCCCTCCCGCCGCACCCAGGACGGGAGAAGTCAATTGATGATTTCCCACTCCCCAAAAAAAAATACCTATTCTACCCTTTATTTGATTACAATATCTCCCTGATTACGTGATTAATAACATAGAGCTTTGTAATTATGTTGGTATGTCAAAAATGTAAAACAAGCGACCGAAATACGCCCACCCTCGGGTTTCTTAATTTAGCTAGAAAAAGTGTAACGGACAGCCTACACAATTTCTGTAATTTTATGTACTCTGTACATATCTACTGTTGTATGTTTAAAATAAGATTATCTGTCTTGATATGCATTGATATGTGCTAGTGACTTGTTGACCTGCTTATTTGTTTTTCATTATCATTGCCGTTTCACTACCAAATCCGTACTATCCGTACGGATAGTACGGACATAGAGACAGACAGACAGAGTTACTTTATATTAGTACTAATATAAAGTAACTCTGTCTGTCTGTCTCTTCTTCACGCCTAAACCACTAAACCGATTTGAATGAAATTTGGTACAGATATAGTCTGAGACCCGAGAAAGGACATAGGATAGTTTTCATCCCGGAAATCCCCCGGGAATGGAAACTATTATTTCACGCGGACGAAGTCGCGGGCAAAAGCTAGTTACACATATATATTTAATTTTTAACAGTTTCCCACGGTTTGGTTTACTACCCCGGTCTCGTGGCTCATAGCGTGGTATTAAGCCTGGAATATCATTACAAAGTATGAAATGAAAACGCTTTTCTTTTAGAAAAAGCAGAAAAACATGCACTTTTCATCGATCAAAGGATTATTTCAATAGATTTGAACACCCTTAGGAAGCTGGGTAGCTATATAAGGTTCTTGTTTTGGCACCTTTATTATGTTTTTTAATATTGATTTGATTTGACTTCAAGACAGAATTGTTTCGCCTTATTGGGGCACAAGCAAAACTTTGAAGATGCAGGAAGCAGAGAACTGCTTTTAGCTGGAGAGCTCGTGAACCATCTGACTATCCCGTTTCCCACAAAGCTAGAAAATTGTTAAATGATGATTTATTAGCAGTCCATAAAGAAAATATCGTTCTGGCAGGCATCTCGCGGTTGCGTCTGCATCCCTTGAGCCAATGAAAATGTAAGAAAAAGTGTATAAAAAGCACAGTCCTTTTTTTTTTGGGAGTGGGAAATCATCAAATGACTAGTCCCGTCCTGGGTGCGGCGGGAGGGCGTGTCAGACTTTTACTGACTGAAACCATGCTACTATGTATGAGTAATGATTGACCTTTGATTCGCGAAAACTTTGATTATGGTGTACAGCCGTACAGCGAGTGTTCATACCTTATTCAATATTGCTGAAGAGTTTATTAAGTATTGCAAATAACTTTTTACAAAGTTTACTTATACGACATAATATATTCAAAAACGCCACACTAAAGCACACATACAAGTAGACGTCAAAGAAGGATGGCATGATTCAAGTAAAAAGGGGCAAATATAATTTGCGACTGAGGTCAATGGGGTGAAATAGCCAAATAAAGTGGCTGACTGCACAAGAAGGGGCCCAATAGGGCCACGCCTACCGAGGTTGCGGAATGTTTATAATAGTTACCGTGACCCTGGAACATAAAGGGCAATCGAAGGAACATGAGTGGATTTTAGTCAGTAAAAGTTTGACACGCCCTCCCGCCGCACCCAGGACGGGAGCAGTCATTTGTAGATTTCCCACTCACCAAAAAAAAAAAAAAGCTGGTTGGCTGACTGCCTTTAACCTACCTGCACCTTTTTACTTATAATATTTTATATATTATATAGAGGAAAAGTAACCAATGACATGGAAAAAAACCACGAGGGACAGTTCGAACTACTGGTACTTCCAAAGATTAGCGGATTTAAACAAACAAAAAATGTCTTCAACTTTTTTGATACTACAATACTATAAAGCTGAAGAAACTCTTCTTAGTACTATTGCGATTTATCCTAAAGTTTACCATACACATCACGTAAAAAATCGCGAGAACAAATGAACTTTTATCTATACAAATATTATAAAGCAGAAGAGTTTGTTTGTTTGTTTGGTTGGTTAACCGCGCTAATTTCAGGAACTATTGCCCCCTTACCATGACGTTTAAAGTATTGCGGAATGTTTATAATAGTTACCGTGACCCTGGAACATAAAGGGCAATCGAAGGAACATGAGTGGGTTTAGTCAGTAAGAGTCTGACACGCCCTCCCGTCGCACCCAGGACGGGAGCAGTCATTGGATGATTTCCCACTCACCAAAAAAAAAAAAAAAAAACGTTTAAAGTAAGATTGTTTTAATCCTGTTCCAGATTGTGCAAGTGACAGCGTTAGACAAGTTGTCTAGCGCCGTCTCTTTCCCACTGAATGTAATATCGAAGTACTTTCACTGCTATAAGAGCTTGTGGTAGCCCCCCTGGTCCGATTTGAATAATTCTTTTTGTGCTGGATAGACCATTTGTCAATGCTATAAATATCACACTATACGATCTACGGAAGCGGAGTAATAACCGCGGGAGATAGCTAGTTTGCTATATGTACAAGCACGGCCTATAAAAAAAGGCTTTTTGTTGGAAATTAACACATAACCGAAATTACTGAAAATAGAAACATGAAATTAGCACAAAAGTTTATTTCTATTAGTGGGGGCGTTATAAGCCATTAATGTATGGGAAGCAATATTTTTTGCATTAAAGCATGAGACTTGGTACACTTGTTAATGATGGCCTAGAGTGAAAATCGCCCGGGAGGCATTCGGAGGCACCCCTCTGAGGGGGAGGGGGAGGGGTTGAAGTTCTCTTCTGCCGCGCGCTCTGTTTGTCGTCTTAACTGCTAATTTATCGTTACTAGGGCAAGTGGGGTATGATATTCGGATAAATAAAAGATGGCCAATCGTTTTCTGGAATAAAAAATACATGTTTACATACAAAAAAAGTAAATAAAGTATGCCCTTAAATGTGAAAATTTCAACATTAACAAAAAACATTAAATGGCCATAATTTTTTAAATAGTGGCGATATCGACTTTAAAAAATGTGATTAAAAAGCTGTATGCGTATAAACTCCGAAAATCTTTATATATATAATTCTGCTCTGCGTGTGTATGTCATTGAACTCCTCCTAAACGGCTTGACCGATTTGAATGATTTTTTCTGTATGCGTTTGAGTGGCGCCCTGGATGGTTTAGATTCACAAATCAGCCCGGCAGATGGCGCTAATTGCTTGAAAAAGCATGTGATCTCGGAAACGACCCTAACGATTTCGCTGAAATTTGATATGTGGGGGTTTTCGGGGACGAGAAATCGATCTAGCTCAGTCTTATATCTGGGGAAGCGCATGTTTTCGAGTTTTAAGTTAAAATGTTTGGCGCCCAACGAAGTGGGCACGGGCCAGCTATAGTATATAATATATATGTCTATAGTGTATAAAGAAAAATCATTAGAAAAAAAATTAAAACAGCGTGGCGGAGCAGCCAAAATTCATTGTAAAATAAGGACAACAAAATCGATTTTTACAAGTTGCTCCAATCTTGTTACTAAAAAATATCGAGTTTTGGTCATATTAAACAGATCACGAATTAAAATGTTTTCTTTTTTATTAAAAATTTATCGTTTGTACCCTTACTACAAACAAGTAATAAAAAGCTTCTAACTATGCTAAAAGTAAGTAGTTTTAGCATAGTTAGATGTTGTTACTTTAATTACAGACGTATGATTCACTTGAAATAATCAACAGAGCCGGCTCCGCTATAAGATCAAAAATATGACTAATGTAATTTTTATTACTTGTAGTAAGGGTACAATTAAACGATCATTTTTTTATAAAAAAAAACATTTAAATTGTTGATCTGTTTAATATGACCAAAATTCTACATTGGAGCAACTTGTAAAAATCGATTTTGTTGTCCTTATTTTACAATGAATTTTGGATGCTCCGCCACGCTGTTTTAATTTTTTTCTAATGATTTTTCTTTATACACTATAGATATATATTATATTTTCGGAATCTATTATACGCATACAGCTTTTTAATCATATTTTTTTAAAGTCGATATCGCCACTATTTAAAAAATTATGGCCATTTAATGTTTTTGTTAAGGTTGAAATTTTCACATTTTAGGGCATAATTCACTTTTTTTGTATGTAAACATGCATTTTTTATTTCATAAAACGCTTTCATTATATTTTCATCGGGTCTAATAATAATAGCTTAGTCTGCTTAGCCCTGCGGCATGTCATTCATAATAATATTATGTTATGGTACTAATTTTGTTCTTTATTACCTCAGTGGTAGGTATTGTATAAAAATGTCCTTATGTGAATTTAGGTGGCGATTCCAACCGTTAGACCTTTGAACGCCGCAGTCGACATTGACTGATAAATGAAAATGCGACAAGGCACGGATGTCCAAGATACGTTTTAGAAAGTACATACGAATTGAAAAAGTCACATTGGTACTTGCCTTACTTGTTTAAGATCTGCGCGGCGCCTTAACCACTAAGCCATCACGACACATTACAGAATAAAATAAATATCTTATATTACTTAGCCCTGATATTTTGAACCAACCGATTTCTAAAATAACTTTAAGAGTTCAATAAACATAAACAATATAGGTATGTGGAAGGTTATCGGTATATCAACTCAAAGAGGCTATTCGTTGTTTAGGTAGGTATTCGTGCTGAATTGATATGACTTAACAGGCGTTTATGACACGTGGAAGCGTTCATGAACTCTCTGATGGTCCAAGGGTTAACACCAAGTAGGAATAGAGCTCATCTCTCCAGTTCACTTCACCTACACTAATCGGGTGCATCGCAGAAAAGACCCGACGGCTTAGGAATAACACTTGGTCACTCTTTTTTATCAATTCTGCAAGTCTTGTCAATTTTATAACCTGCATCATACATATTGCGAGTTCACTTACGCTGGCAACAAATAAAGTAACAAAATCAGCGTAGCTTTCGTAGGAGTTATTAATAGACGATGCGTGTCGTACCGACGAGTAACGTGTCTTGTTAGTCAGACTATGATTTCGCGACTGCGTCATACTAGCTCGACGTCGATTCACCAGATTATTCCCAAACAGTGCACTTGTTTACGAGCAATTAATACTGTGAGAAATAGTTTAAAATCAGACCAGTCAATGACGTCAATCAATCGTTTTTTTTTTGTAATGCTATTAAAACGAAGGAGAGTAAAGAAAAAGCCATCGTTTTAAACAAATCAATATTATTTCCAATAAATTTATCAGTACATCCACATTGAATGCATATTAATTTTACTCAATAAAATACAACATAAAGTCTTCGACAGCATGAACTAAACATAAGAACGAGTACAAGATATAACTTATTTACATTAAGGTGGTTTAAACACAAAATAAAACATTGAACATAACAAAAATCAGTGCAACAATAAAATAATAAATATTATAGACAGTGGACTTCAACGTGGTAGAGTTATAATAATTCTAAGGATATAATTATTCAATCGTTAGTTACACAAGTTTGTTACAAAATTAACTATTGGCCTCACATCACAGAGCTAAGCGGTCTTGAGGGTCGACCATAACGTGAACCAGCTCGCGGAGACGCTCGGTACAACCGATGCATCTCAACTATATAATAAACATTCTCTCTCGCGCAATCAACTCAAACTGTTCCTCTCAACAAACTAATAGTGGCACGATAACATCAAACCAAAACAAAACAAGTACGAGCACGGGCTCGTCTCCACCTGTGGCTCTCAACTAAAATGCGTCACTGCTACGTAATATTGTCAAAACCTGCAAACTATCAGAGCTTCGCGTAAATGCGTCCACGACAGACGAAGGGTTATACAGACTAAATTTGTAAATAAGCTCTAAACTGTAAAAAACGTAGGAGCTCAAAACATCATGCAATCAACTCTACGTCGATTCTAAAGACTAGAAAAATGCAAACCATTCCAAGAAGCCTAACATCGTGTCCGTCGACGTATAAATGCCCACACCGTGTTACCTAACAATGATATGTGTAGCTCCCGAAGCATGTAACGTAGCTCTGCTGCGGCCGCGAGTCCGTGATGCCCACAAGTATACCATAATAAAAAGTTGAACACACTATCAATTATTACCTAAAATATTTAACAAGGAAAATCAGCTGATTCGAATTGTCACCAATTGTCGCTCGGCTGAGAATTTCGATAGCTCTCGTACAACAATAATTATTTTAACTTAGGACAGTCGTTAGGCCTTAAAATTTAAAATGTACAGTTATTTATTATGGCAGATATCAACAATCAATTTATACTATATCGATACGATACTGACACTTTTTACAGAAACAATACTAAGTTATATACACTCATACGATAACAACGTGCTCCGACCCTCGCGGCGTCATCACGCCCTCCTCGCTAGCAAATGGCACTTTCATACAAGCTCCCGCTACTATTTGTTCTACACCGTCGACTCGCCAGTGTCGGGACCGAGGGTGCACAATAAACCAACTCTATCGTAATATAATATAATGTATGTATACTCTAAATTACTCTAATTCATAAATATACCGGAACCCCCGGCCGGCGATCACGAACAAGAAGCAGCGCATATTATATTCATATTCGAAACGAGGTCCCGGCGGGCCGAGCCGCGAGCTGCGGTCCGGGCGGTCACAGAGAGTACCGGGAGAGTGAGCAAAGAGTGTCGCTTGGGCGTCGCTCGGGGCCGGCGCTAGGCGTACCCGGGCGGGTCCCACGTGGCCGTCCATCAGGAGGCGCGCGGCAGCAGCAGCACGTACAGCAGCGCGGCCAGCAGCGGCACGGCCAGCGCCAGCGCGGCGCGCAGCGACACGCGCGCCGGCTTGCGCTGCGCCGCCGCCAGCGCCGCCGCCAGCCGCGCGCGCTCGCCGCACACCTCGGCCCAGCGCTCCTTGGCGCGCACCAGCTCCTCCTCCAGCGCGTGCAGCGAGCCGTTGTGCAGCGTCACCTGCAGCCGCTCCGAGTCCTGCAGCCGCACGTACGCGCCCACGCCCGCCTCCTCGACCTCCGCGCTCGAGTCCGCGCCCTCTGCGCCCGAGGCTTGCTCGCCCGCTTCCTCGTCGCGGTTGATCTCGGTGACGGCCGAGTCGGTCTCCTCGTCGTCGTCGTCGTCGTAGTCGAGGCGGAACATCTCATCGATCTCTGCGGAGATCTTGCCGGCGTCGATTGCCCGCTCGGGCGTCTCTTGTATTTCCTCAGGTGTAGCATCGGTCTCCACGGCCTTGTCTTGCGTGGAGCGCTCCCTGACGGTGGAGGTGCGAAGTCTCTCGATCTGCTGGTCTTTGGCGAGCACTTCGGCGCGCAGTTTGCCGACCACGGCGGTGAGGTCGTCGACGTCAGAGCGCGTCGGCCGGAAGGCGAGCTCCGCTTGCATCACGGCCGTACTTGACGACAGTCGCTGGATTTCGGAGAGATTCGACTCCTCGGCCTCAGTTGCACGGGTAAGTTGTGCCTAGAATTATAACATTTGAAAGTTTCTATATTGCTACAATGGAATAATTCAACCCCTTTCAAGAGCCCAGCCAAAGGAAGTCTTCAAGCCCATTGATATGAATAAACTAAGAGGCTATGCATGTCATTTGATTTTTTTTTACATATTCACGGCGATATTTGTATATATTTCGATCAATTTTCATATAAGACTTATACCAATAAATACCAATTAATGTTTTTATGACCAAAAAAGTTGTGAGAAGCAAGCTTTAGGTATACTTTTTTAGACAGTTTACATTTGTGCTGCAAGACGTTGTTTTTAAATTTGAGCATGTAATCCCGCCAACCCCTATGCTAACAACACTTTGTCGTTACCTGCAGGTCGGCGATGCGCGCGCGGTAGTTGGCGGCGTCGTCGGGCTCGAGCGCGGGCGGCTCGTGCGCGTCGGGCTGCGCGGCGAGCAGCTCGTCGCGCGCCGCCCGCAGCTGCTCGTTGTCGGCCGACGCCGCGCTCAGCCGCTCGCGCAGCACCTTGATCTCCTCGTTCAGGCCCGCCATCACGCGCAGAATGTTCGCCATCTCCACGCCGGCTTTGCTCTGCGTTAATAAAATGGATGTTACTATTTGTGTCTGTGTTTTATTCGACCCATAAACTAATTTAAGGTTATGAAATAGCAGACAGTGAAATGTAATAACTATTAGCTACCTTCCCAAAACATTGATGAAAGATGAAGCGAATAATATTTAGAACCTACCATACAAAATAATTAAGTATGCAACGCTGAAAACTGCAGCGTTAATTAACAACGCCACAGTCCACTAACCGTCGTAATTTTTGTAATTTAAATTGTTATTTTGAGCAGCTCTTTTACCTGACTTCATAATTTGAGTCATTGCACTGATGAGACAGAAGATCCATGTAAAATGTACCTTAACGACGTGTTAGGAACATTTGTCGGTGATCAACTGGGAGCATTGTATGAGAGTGGGCGGGGCGAGGCGGTGCCTGCAGTCCCGCCTGCCTGACTCACCGCCGCTCCGCAATAAAGAACAAAGCACCACACGAACTACCGCGCCGTGAAATTGTGCATTAACATACATAATAACAGGTATAATGCACCGCCCTTTACTTCAATATCGAAAATTTATAGAAAAATAAAACATTGAATTTTATCTGCATCTTGTATGCGTTATTTACGTGAGATAGTGTAACAAAGAAGTACATCAACTGTTTATTATCTGAGGAGTGACGAATATCTTTTGTGAGTCAACCCATCAACCGACAAACAAAAATACTTCCTCGTTGTTGAGACTTACAACGACGTCAGAGTAAAGTTAGATAGTCTTTGTCATACATTTAGAAACTACCTATCAAAAAGTAAAAGCCCTATCTGCCACCAGTACAGTAGTCATCAACCACAAAGGGTGAAGGGATGGTGGTCACCAAGAAAAAAACGCACATTTGACAATATTGCCCATAAACGACATGATTTAATAAGAATTGAGTTCTAACCGAAAGTGGTAAAATAGAATAATGGCCTGCAAACATCGATACACTCTTATTTGTGGGGCAAATACGGCGCCGAGGCGTGCTTGCATGCAAGTCAGAGGGTACGTCTTTCTGTGGGGGTATTCACGGAAGTATAAGTGACGTTAGACTTCTCAATATGAACTGCAATCAGTAAAAAAATACATCCATCAATGGATTTTAGGAACATTTTCATTTAAATGAATTATTTAGTTGGAAGTAAGATCGGTAAGCGTAACTAAACGTTTTCCGCTATAACAGGACAGTTACCAAGCAAAGTAGGTAAGTATCTCTAATTAAAATAATCTAAAGCAGCTGAATTACTCACAGACCAACAAGTGCTAAAAAACCTCCCACTGAGGTAGTAAAAAGGTTTCTCGAACACTACTACGTCAAAGCAGGCAGATAAACGTTCCAATCCGAGGTCTTGTCTAACGGTGATTCACGCGAATCCCGAGGCCGAGTAGAACAAACGTAGCAATAATTAATACGTTTTCATAAAAACGAATTCAAGCTAACTTATGTCGGATAAGGTATGGCACTGAATTATCAATCTTGTTTGTCCATAAGGGACGGAATTCTCAGTACGTATGAGAACGAAACTAAAGGACAAAATATTCCATAAGTATTTAAAGATTTCTTGGATTAAGTAACTTCTGACATACACTGTACTGTAAGAACGAAAGATTGTGTTGTGCTGCTCAAATTGGACAATGAGGCCTAACTCAGACGCTTAATTGTATATGACGCACAATTTTATGCGCAAAAATATGTATAATTAATTCCGCCTATATAAAGTTTGTGGATAAAATGTAAATAAATTTACAAATAATTATAAAGTAAGTGAGAGATATTTTTGTTTGTTTAATCTTAAAAAAGAACGATCCATCGGAGCAATAAGTGAAACCTCATAGTTAATAGCTGGACAGACACGAAGGATTCTGATCTTTGGATCGGGCTTCTGCCACGTACGATCGGAGCGCGGTAAATCGTTTGGTGTGGATCCGGCGATTGAGTAAGGCACACGACGGACATACGCCTAAGGTATTCTTGTTAATTTGAAAGATATTAGGCGCACCGCGCCTCAATAAAAGCATTTATGGACGAATGTTAAGCTTAGCCGAGACACAAACGTGCGACCGTAAATTCCTAGTGCCGTCATGGCTCGTACAATATTTTTTGTCAAATTCACAGTCAGCAAAGTAAATATTAAACTTTTAAAAAGCAGATATAGTCACCATACAATTTTCTTATTACTATTTATTGTCATGTTATTTTAAACTGCGACGAACATTTGTAGTCTACGGGAATCGACGAAGTAACCTGCCTGTCTTTATAACCAAAATCTTCTGAACTGGCACAATGCATTAAGTGAGATGTCCACGAAAACAAATACATTGATGAACTAGGTTACCGAAGTGCTATTTGAAAGAAGAATAGAACTGACACCACGCATTGAGCGCGATGACCTAGAATGAAAAAAAAAAGAAAATTGTCGTGAAATTTCCCGAACTGGGCAATTTTTAATATCCGCGCATCTTTAATTTTTTATTTCTTCCTTTAAAAATACTTCTACAGTTTGGACATAACTAGGCATTTATAGTGTGTACACACTTTCATCCATTTATGCCTGTTTTGCCGTCAATTATAAGCCACAAGTGCGTTAATTTGTTTCCTACATATTTTTCTCGTTTCATCCTTGGCCATCTCAGTACATTGTGCCAATTTTAAAATTCGACTAAATATTTAATTAAATCTTAATGCAACATAATCTTAATGAAAAAAAACATACAGGTTTAAGCAATAGGACCATAATAACCTTTTTATGTAAATTATATGGTAGCACTGCCGGCCATAAAGGCTTAGAAATCGATAATTTTACCATAAACAAGTTGTCGAAATAATGAACGACTTTCGAGCACTTGGAAAAAATATAATCAAATAAAGAAAAAACCCAACTTCAATTTAAGAATCTGGTGGCATTATTTCTGTTTTGAATTAATTACCGCCAACTTCCAAAATAGCAGTTGGGTTTTTTGATTATTTAATTATATTTTTTTCGCATTAATGTACCCTGTGTCACGCGCTCCCACAACTGAGACGAATGCAATGACACCTCATATGTCGAAATCCGTTAAACGGTTTAGGCTGTAGGGCGTACATACATACTCTTGAAAAATATAACCCTCCTTCGGCAGTCTGGTAGAAATATGTTTACTTTTTACACCTATCATTTGATCCACAACCCCTAACTCAACACACACGAACACTTTAGTAAGTAGGTACTCAGTGGCGTGTAGCACAGGAAAAAAAAGATAAACATAAAATACATTATTTCATGTGTAATTTTTATACTTGCAACAATATAGGATATTGTATCCTGTCTTATACGCGTCAATATTAAAGTTCGCCCCCACAGTATCATCAGAAAATGACAGAAAATGTACCTTTTAAGCTTTTCTAGAGTGTATGAAATATTCGCAAAAGTCAAAAGGACTGATAACCAACAATAGGCCTAGCAATTAATTTCCGCCAATCACTCGACAGCTGTACAATTACTAGTAAGATGTGAACCGATGTATTATGTATGGAACAATGTTCATATCTATACTAATATTATAAAGAGGAAAGATTCGTATTAACTCAAAAACTACCGATTTCAACGTAACACCGACCGCCGGACAAGCCACTACAATTATACAAATTAAGGAAAAAATGCACTTACAGGTGACTCTTCTCTAGTACTGGGTTCACTGTAGGTGGAGTTAGCGTTATTATCCGCGTGCAGCTCGCCGTCCAACGGACTCGAACACTCTTCGTGGCCAGGGTCTAATAATGACACAAATGTAAATATAAAAATCTTAGGGAAGCTTACATCGAGCCACCTGATCTACTATCCATACTAATATTATAAATGGGTAAGTGTGTGTGTGTCTGTCTGTTTGTTTGTCCGTCTTTCACGGCAAAACGGAGCGACAGATTGACGTGATTTTTTAAGTGGAGACAGTAGAAGGGATGTAGGAGATAGGCTAGTCTTTTATAAATTAAAACATGTTATAAATAAATTTCAACCATACACAGAACAATCGAAGTAAAATTCTCACAATCTTGGATATCACTGACATCCCGTGCCTCAGAAAGCACGTAAAGCCGTTGGTCACGGTCGTCGTTTGAAGAACTTTGACAGTCGTTACGAGTAAGCCAGAAAGTCTGACCAGTCTAATCAAGACGTATCGTGTCGCCCAGTAACTGGGTTGTGTCTGATGGGCAGTTGATTCACGTAAAACTTTGGTATTGTCTGGGTTAGCTGACTTAACAGTCAGTGTTACTGACTACTAGACAACAGGCAAAAATGACGTTCACATTATATGGCAGTGTAAAAAAAAACTTGATCGTAATCTTAGAAAGCGATAAAATGCAGTTTTACAATAATCGGAAGAAAAACTTTTATAACAAAAAAATTAATGAGTTCTATCTGATACAAGATCTATACAAGTCCACCGAAAATGGAATACCAAGACAATACCTCTTTGTACGCTTTTAACATTCTGTTTTACAGTCCCAAACAGTATGAATATTTTTTCTAATACGAATATTTTCTATTATTTACCTCAAGTAAATGATGGTAACCAGTACAATTCGTTTCTATCATTTATTGCTAGTTTAAACGTATTTGGAAGCTTAAACATTGCCTTATTAATTCCGAGACTATACTATCTACGATCCGATACGAGACTCGTATGACACGCCGTGAAATGCGTACCATGGTTGAGCCGCGACTGCTTTTCATCGTCAGTACATGAGTCAGGCTCACCAGTCTTGTCTTCGCCGCTGCCGCTGACGCCACCCTCTTCGTTGTTTTGTCTTTCTGTAAATAAATAACATTAAATGGAATTAATATGTAAGTAATAAACACAGCTTGCTTCACATGCATACAGAAGCACGGGCTCCACCAATTTCTCTGAACTACTAATACTTACATATCTCATACTAAGAAGGCACGAGCATTGATCACCATGACACAAGGCAGATTGGCAATTTCGAACTCATATACATTATTACTCACATTGCATGGATTCGAATCCACAACCTTTTACATGAGAGGTAGACGCTTTAACTACTGAGCTATTACGACGTTCTGAACTATTATTATGGAATCCCAAAACATTGTCTGACAATCGCAGAATTTGCTAACAGTCGCGCTTGTGATAAGATATGCAATGAATGAAAATATGACAGACAATAAAACTCACCTTTACTTTCGGCATTATAAATATTATTTGTCTTTAATATTAATTCGAACTCCTTCGCTGATTTGCCTTCGGCTGATATCGCTTTTATTCCGACCTAAAAAAAATATAAACATTATTATTTAAAAAGAAATATATCTCGCAACCCCGGAACTACGAGCATAATAAGGAGCAATTCCATGCTTGGGTCAGAAGATGAAATTTTGGTACGAAAGCCAGCAGGACGATAAACATCCCTCATCAACTGTTTGATAATAAATCAACATTTTTTTAAAAGATTCTGTTCTCTTTAAAAGATTCTAACACCTTTTACAACCTTAAAGAGTAACTAGCTGTTCCCTGCGATTTCACTCGTATATTTGGTTATTGCTCCACTTCCTTAGCGTGATGTTATATAGCCTACAGCCATTCTCGATAAATGGACTATGCAATATTAAATAATTATTTAATTCGAAGCAGTAGTAGTAAAGATAAGTAGTCTTCAGCTTTTTTTGTAGTGGTCAATCATCAATTGACTTCTCCCGTCCTGGGTGGGGCGGGGGGGCGTGTCAGACTAGAACCCAGTCCTGTTCCTTCAGTTGCCCTTTATGTTCCGGGGTCACGGTAACTATTATAACTATTCCGGAACCCCAGTCTTCAGCTTTCAAGTGTAGATTGAGCCGAAGAACCTTCTTTATAGGTTTGTTTTGTTGTAAGCTTGTACCTTGTTGAGTATCTGTTGCGGCAGCAGTAGCTTGATGTAGTCGGGCAGAGCGCGCACGGCGTCCTCGAGCGTGCCGCCGCGCTTCGCTTCTTGCAACTTGTTGCTGTCCGTGCATAGCACTAACATTTTCGCTTCACCGTTTTGTACCGAATACTGGAATATAAAATGGTTGATATTATTGAAATGTTTAAAACACAGCATTACAGACTACGCACATTTTTATATCTACAGTCTTTTGCCGTTTTAGGAACTAAGCATACTTATTAATCTCTACTCATTTTTCAGCAGAAAACCACAATTCACGTTTTTTATGAAAAGTTGAATAAAGCTGAAAGTATGCCTAGTGCCTTAAACGGCAAAAGCCTGACGATATGAAAGATGGAGTGTAAAAAGCACATAGTCGTAAATATTGAGAAAACATGTTACTGAGGGGAAAACTGTTGTCATGCACATTGTATGTTGCACACATAACATTGTTGTCATGAGGTTAATTTATAACATTAATATAGGGTGACTGGTAATTAATGTATGATACTTAAACACGTGATTGTGCTCAGCCACAAAATTCACCTAATGTACTGAACAGTTGATATTTTTCGCGATTTCGGCTTTGTTGCCATAACAAAAATTGTTTGTTATCATGAACACAATTACGTGTTTAAGTATCGTACACTAATTACCAGTCACCCTATATTTGTGTAGAAACTAGATGAAACTTGAACCCGGTATCTTTCTTTATTGTTATTGAGATATTTCCGAAAAATCGCTCAAAAAATTGAATATCACGTCTTTGTTTTTGTCTGTGTGTTTAACAGCCGTTCCAGTATACTTACAGCGAGCGGCAGATGGTTGCGCACGGCGAGCTCGCGCTCCTCGGCGGAGGCGATGGCGAGTCGCGCCGCGCACATCTTGCGCTCACACCGCGCTGCCAGCTTCTGTAACCACAACACATACTTTACGGAACTCTAATGGTGAGATAAATAGACGTTACTAAGCACTGACTTTGCCATGTTCCCGTCTCTATCGTGCACTTGACGTTGGCAGTTGTGCAACAGTGACAGGTATAGTGCTAAGCCAAAGTACTGACTTTGCCTTTTTTTAAATAGACGTTACTAAGCACTGGCTTAGTAACGTCTATTTATCTCGCCATAACACTAGGAATCGCTAAACTTACTAAACTTTATTTACTACACAAAATTGCCTTTTCTTTTTTAGCCGACCTTAATGGAGACGTAAAATGTTGGTTGCAACCTACAGCTACTTTAAATCTTAAATATTAACCAAGCAACCATGCTATTGCACCTAGAATTTCAAAAACAAGTGTTTAGAGGGTCGAAGAAAGGAACCTGAGGGAGGGCAGAAGTAGGGAGAGAGAACTGAGAGGTAGAGGGAGAAAGGAAGAAAAAGGGAGAAAGAAAGAGAGGGAGAAGGAGCGAGAGATCGAGAGAGAATTGGGGAAACAGAGAGGTAAAATTTGGCTCCCTAAAGACACTCTTACCTGTAGCTCGGCGAGCGCATTGTTAGCAGTGAGTCGGAACGCGTAGTTCTGTTGGTGCAACGCGGCTACCTCGCGGCTGCGTCGCTCTAACGTCTCTTCTAAGGCCAGCCTTTGTTCGTGTGCCGCGCGAAGACTCTCTTGCGCCACTTCCTGCAAATAACATAACATATATTAGAAAATATGTCATTTCATTATTTATGAACACGAGGAACAACGATAGCAACAGAATACAGACTAACATTGGCATGTTCCAGAATGGCTAATACATACCGAGTCAGAGAGGTCCACAACAAGGGTGAGCAATCTGCTGACATTGTAACAGCAGTGTTCCGACTATTACTTTTCATAACCTTTATATGTACTTGTGCTTTATTTCATTACCTAGAAGTCTATAGCACTAAGTGCATTGTTTAATACCACCCATTTGTCCTATCCAATCTGGTGTATCACTTACATAATTTTTGTTCAATAACTTTTAGCTTGCGCTTGTTATGCTCATTCCTCAATTTAAAGTCTGATACTATACGAGAAAAGTTGTTGGCTCACTGTCGTCTATGTATGTTTTATGTTTAGTATGGGAATGTTTAAGCTGTTAGTCTTCCAAGTTGTATTAAATAAATAAAATACTGAATGACCGTACCTGGTAGTTCCTCTTATCGCTGAGCAGCTGCGCGAGCTGCAGATGGTCGGGCTGCTTGCCGACGCTGAGCATGGTCTCGAGCGTGTGCACGCGCATGAGCAGGCGCTGCTCGCCCACGAACAGCTCCCACGACGCCGCCGCCTCGGCGCGCGTGCGCTCCACGCACTCGCGCAGTGTGCGCAGCCGCCCTTCTAGAGACGCTTCGCGCTGAATCGCTTCCTGGATTGTGCACAGAGAAGTGTTGTTGGAAAACAGTTTGGAGGCGGCAGTGTCAATCGGACTGGAGTATTCTACATCAAGTTGCAATACAGCATTTAAATGCTTATTGCAACTTATGTAGGATTTTGAACAACATTGACATCAAACAGAAAGCGAGCTAGAGCTTTTTAGTTTTATGGCATTTTCTACCGTCCGACATAATTTAACTAGTCGCTTACTAATTTTACTACCCAACGATACAATAACTACATACATTTTGAGCTGTTGCGAAAAAAAGAACGAATTAACGCATTAATCGACATTACAGTGTAGTGACAATAATCATTACTTATGCGAGAGAGTTACCTGAACAAAATTATTGAGCTGATAAAGTTCTTTGAGGTGCAGTGGTGTGGTCATAGTGGGGTTGAACGATAGCTTCGCCTCCTTTCCATCAGGGTGGTATAGCTTGAGCAGGGCAACCACTGGCGGGAACGTATTCTGCCAATAAATAAAGTAACAATAATTAATACATCACATAAAAGTCGATGTGTCAGACGATTTAAATTTGGAATGATTTAGTAGTATTGTGTTACTGTAAAGCCTCGTCCCCCACTAGGAACATTTGTAGAGCGACGTCGGACGACATAGCCGCGAAATTTTTGATAGGTTCCACTGAACTGAAGTGGACGGAGACAAGACATCGGGCAACGTGGAGCGATGTAGGGCGACATCGCCCGATGTCTCCGGGGACACATGTCGCTCGACAAATGTTCCTAGTGGGGACGAGGCTCTATGTACTCGAATTCTCTTGACGATAAGCAAAATTATTGGTCATCTAGTATTGACTTTTTGGTTTCTCTGGTTCATCTCACTCAGAGAAGGTTTGACTTTGACAATTGTAATTGGCTTTTAGCCGTTTTTGTAAATAAATAAATTGACAATTGTGATTTTAGAAGTCTTAGTGATCGGGAAGAGAGGTATGGACTTATGCCAAAAAGAGAAATAAGTTGCTTATTATACCCTTTTTATTATGTGTGTGGCGTGTTTGGAGTAATTTTTTCAGTGAAAACTCCTTTTTTTCACATCACACCCATCTTTTTAACCATAAAAATACATGCCTGAAAAAACTACCGCCTAACTTTTATTACAGAAGTAGATGGGTGGCAGTGGTCGAAGTTTTTGAACATAGTTGCACATTAGATTAAGGTTTAAGAGGTTTTCTCTTTACGCTACACTCTCGTATCTCCTATCAGTAGTCGAAACCGTTACACGCATTATCTTATCCATATCTTGAAAACTGCTGTACCGATTTTGCACTATTATCTAGGCTGGTGTAAGAAAAAAAATATGTCGGGGAAATGCATGGACAACCATAAATACATAACATGTCGAAATTCTATATCTAGATAATTAAAAAATCGCTTGCTTCAATAAGCATTTATTTAAAAAAAAAAATAGGATATTTAATGCTTACATTTAATGTTACTCGGTCTAAATATAATCGTAGCTCATGTATAGCACTCCAGTAGGCAAGCCTATGCTACAAATAAATACGTACTCCTATTTCTTTATTATACACCATGTCTGGTTAAACGAGGGACATGTTGAAGGAGGCTATTGTTGAGTTGAGAGCATTATTGTGATAATATCATTACGGTTTTCTTTACGTTTAAATTGTTCTATAGAAAAGAAAACTTTTATTTCAGGCAAATGCCCATATTTGGTTAGTGAGTTAGTAACAATATTAACTTACAATTTATGTTAGTAGTGTTAGTATCTATTATTACTTGCATTTTTATTAGTTATGACGTGAGCATATATTATCGCGACCTTGATCCTTCGTTTAACCAGTCATGGTGTATTGCAATTTAAATAAATAAGCGGCCGAAAAGAGACAGAAATATCTTTTAATTTAAACAATATTAAAGAAAAAATATTCATTTGTAACTTGCTAAATAAATAACGATGATCGTTTAGGAAAAGGAGCCATTTTTAGTTTTACATCTAAAGTAATGTTTGTAGTTCGTGCGAAGGTAATAACAGCGACAAAGAAACACATGATCGTAGCTGATAATAGTGTTCAATAATTTTCAGTTATGTCAGTACATTTAGCTAGTATATAGCACGCACAGAATTAAAAATGTAGTTATTACATCAAACAAATTTGGCTTTAATGCTAAAGATTTCAACAACCAAATGTAACGGATGACGCACATGGTTTGTTGATGGAATGTGTTCAGTTTTAGGTGAGTGAGAGGAATTTATTCCACGGTCGGAATTATGATTGATATACTGCCAAGCAGAGAGCTTGTCGTTTGTTTATGTCACTGGCAATCTGTATAATTCAGGTATTCAATCTAATACCTGGGCACCAGCGTGACTTGGTGTGAAAATTAGCACGTGCCCAAAAGATTTTTATGACTTTAATAAACCTCAGTAAGTAGTTACTGTTTTTCTTTTATATTGTTTTACTGACAGTCAAGTTATTTTAATAAACCGTTTAGAATACATGGAGCATCCAAACAATTTAGGGAGTATTATAAATATTTTTGTCCATTACAATATACTTATCAATGAACGTTGTATTTTTTACATGGGCAATATAAAAACAAAATTTGGTTTAAAACAGTCTCGGCTCGGCGGATCTGTTAAGCTAAAAAAAACATTTGGGTATTGGTTTGGTTGGCTCTAAACAGTAACTCGTTTTATCATGTAATGTTTGAAGGCAAACATGCCATAATTCGGTTTGTTATGACTTGCTTGGTGTTTCCTCTTACAATCGTCGATTGCATTTCAAACTGAATCAGTAATGACCTTCTTTAACCTACAGCTTGTCCAGGTATAAATCGAGCGTTTTTCGGCTTTGTTATGCGATTTTAAAATTTAATTGAGAGAGACATTTTACTGTGAGTAACAATAACTTATTAAAAAGATTTATACCGGATCTAAAATTAAGAACGGTTTTTTTTTAATTTATTTTATTCTAATCTTAATATATATAAATCTCGTGTCACAATGTTTGTCCTCAATGGACTCCTAAACCACTTAACCGATTATAATAAAATTCGCACACCATGTGCAGTTCGATCCAACTTGAGAGATAGGATAGTTTAAATCTCAAATTATAGTCGCAATTTTAATTTATTTGCTAATTATTTGTCTGTTATTATTTGACAGCCACAATTAATTTATTAGTAGTTGTTGATTTTGGAATGTTTTACATTGGATCTGACAGACGGCGCTACCATCGCAGTGTCAAATTTTAAATAATAATCACTTTCAGATGTCATAAACATAAACAATGATATTAAAAAGGTTCTATAAGAAAATGCGTAGCAGTACTTCTTAACATGTCGGCGCTACCATCGCAGTGTCAAATTTTAAATAATATTCGAATTTTAATTTTAGTCTGTCCCGCACTGGGATTACGTATCTTGCAATAGCCGAGCGATCGCGATAATTTAGCAAAATTTTGCTGCTCAAACGTCAATTCAAAATACGTCACGTCAAATAGCAAACTAGCGATAGTGCTGCCTCTGTGGAGCAATCAGTTAACTAAAATATTCATTTTTCGTTTGGTGGTTTCGTATTTAGTACGGTTTTTAAGAGCAAAGTTAAGTTTTTTTTTGTTAAAGGTGATATTTAATTAGTTCCAGCGATTGCTACTTTATCGTCATCGTAGCAATAAGTGCATTAGAACAATCAGCGAGCGATTAGCAATCGGTTCATACATAATACGATTTTTTTTGACGATCGCGCGGTGATCGCGCGATCACTGCGCAAATATTGCTCATTGCTGTTTCATAGGTAATAACCCCGCCGACAGCGCTGCGATCAAATTAAAAAAAAGTTTTGTTATCATTGTGTTATCTATTATTTTGTTATTATTGTGTTTTTATTGTGTCATCTTATATCTACCCGTGCGAAGCTGGGACGGGCCGCTAGTGAAGTTATAAATTAAGATATGTCGTTGTTACTGCGATCTTGCATTAAATAGATGGCCCAGTTGTTCTAGTGGTTAGTGACCCTGACTGCTAAGCCGGAGGTCGTGGGTTCGATTCCCACCCAGGACAAACTTTGTGTGATGAGCATGATTGTTTGTTCTGTGTCTGGGTGTAATTTATCTATAATATGTATGTATTTATAAAGTATATAAGTATGTTTATCAGTTGTCTGGTTACCATAACACAAGCTCTGCTTAGCTTGGGATCAGATGATCGTGTGTGAGTTGTCCTAAGATATTTATTTAAAAATTTATTATTAAAAAATCTAAAAAAAACCGGTCTTGATAAAATTGATGACGAATCATTCTCAGAGCATCTGATTAATTTATAATCACAATACAATGTTACGAACAGACTGAACTAAGATGAAGAAAAAACCGGTTGCGCAACTTAATACAATTTGTCAAAAATTTGAACACAAGTATTTATTGAGCGGCTACATTTTTAGGATTGTTTCGTCTATGAATAAAAAGAATGAAGACATCTGCAAGGTGCGACGAACTTTATGGTCAACGATATTTATTAATCCGTAATTCCGTTCAACCAATTTTTAACTGCAAATTGTCTGTGCTTACAGCTTGGGAACCACAGGTCCGATTAACGTGACTTTTGTTTTAATTTGTAAAATAAATAAAAATCTTGCTATCTTCTAAGGTAAATCATAGTCAGTAAAATCTGGATAAAGGTAGGAACACTGGTCTATTACAAAATATAATAAGTGCATCTAGATCGAAGCAGTAAAACCTATCACTTACAGTTCACTAACTTATGGCGATGGCCTACATGCAGCGACCGCAATAATTTATACAACAAATTGATTCATGTCTGTGGTCATCGCAAACATCAGGTATCGCATTGTTGTTGAGCCATCCGTAACACTAGTATGTAATAGTTGCACGGATAAGCAAGCCAACAAAGTACTAATGTTTTCTTTGATCACTGTCACATTGGCTTTCCATAAGTTGCTGTTTTGGTATAATCGATGTTCAGATCAATACAAATAAAAATATGATATAGATACACGTTTCCCCTTAGTCCCGAACACAAACACAAAAAAATTTCCACAAATTTCACTCACATCATTTTTACGATGCACACGAAAAACACGTTCGTAATCAGACGATCGCATGCGCCGCTGCGATCGGCGCATTATTCGGAATAACAACGAACACTGATATTTTACGTCCGCACAGTATCACTCCATTTAATATCTACTTTGTTACAGCACTTACCTTCTCAGAATTGACTGCATTCTCCACGACTGGTATGCCGAACTGCACCACGTCACCGGAGAACACCTCGTGCGGCTCTTGCTCCTTCGATATAGAGCACCGGTTGTTGTTGATGAACGTGCCATTGCTGCTCTGATTGTCCTGTAAACAATTCAACTCGCACGTCATACATCGAATACCTAGGCACAACAACAAAGGCATTGTTTGTAAATAAATGAATCATTTATTTTAAAGGGTGTAGCATTCGTTTTGATCTCTAGACTGAATTGTTTCTTAAGATTTTCAGTGCTCTCCAGGCATCTAACTAGGACAGTTATCAAGACCAATGCGCTCCACACTTAAAATGTACGATAATCCATACTAATATTATAAATGGGAAAGTGTGTCTGTCTGTCTGTCTGTTTGTCTTTCTTTCACGGCAAAACGGAGCGACGGATTGACGTGATTTTTTAAGTGGAGATAGTTGAAGGGATGGAGAGTAACATAGGCTACTTTTTGTCTCTTTCTAACGCGAGCGAAGCCGCAGGCAGAAGCTAGTATTTTAATATTATAACTGTACCATTGCGTTGGCGACTCTTTAATGTTATTTAATAATATTATTTAATAAGCATTCTGTATTAAAATATTCATCAATATACAAAAAAATATAAAAACCGTTTTATTTTTTGAAATCTATATTTTTTTCTATTTGTTTTTGAAAAGACTTAAAACATCTTGTTTTATTGTTGTACTACAGGTGTTACACAAATACGCGTTATTCATCACAGGTAAACGTTGCAATAAATTTTGTAAGTAAATAATAATATGAATTAAATAGCATCTATTAATAGCATAGCTATACACACAGTACTGGGCAGATAATCGAAACGTCACAAACGAGGCATAACCGGCTTAATTCGATTTACATATAAAATACTAAAATACATGATCAAAATCTGTTTCATCTAATTTCGTATTTAAATGTATTCGAACGCTTATCTTTACAAATTTTATTTTGTGTTTTGTTCTCACCGTTTGCTACGATATCCTTAAAGATGCATTCCTTTACAAAATAAGTTAGCGTTTGTTTGACCTCTGGTCTAGACTAAATCTAGAAAATAATTAATGTGGGACCAACAAACCCTGAAACTAGAGTAACTTTTGCTCTAAATAATTAAACAGTCGTTATGCCGTGTTGGTATTTGTATTCAATGCTAATAAAGCCGTTCATTTGCTAAGCTAACTACTTACAAATATTCTCATAATGTTACTGTAAAAGATGAACACTGGAATATTGCTAGATTATCTGTTATTGAGTTCAAAAAGAGCAAAATGCTTTAAGGTTTACTTAGTACCAAATCAGGTAATGTGTGTCAGACAGGGCTTGAAAACGTTACCAATTCACATTAAAAATAACGTTAAGTAACGTTATTTCCATAGAGATACTTGCATATCGGTATGATTTGGTAGCGTTATTTAGTAACATAACATTAAAAGAACGTTAAAAATAGCGTTAAAAATTACCGTTATTTTTAATGTTTTTGTGAAAATAGCGGTAACAAGTTAACGGTATATTTTGGTTATTTTATGCTACGTTGCCCTTTTTTCCAAGGCCGCGCGGGCGCGGCACGGCTTGTAGTGGCGGCGCCGCGCCGTGCCGGTAACAAAACTGACTCATAACGATAAAATTAACGTTATCGTACATTATAACGTTACGTATTTTTAACGGTAAAATGTGCCAGATATAACGTTAAATTTGGTAACGTTATTAATAGATAACGATATCTGCATCAAAGGGCTGTAACGATACCATATTTTTAACGGTATTTCAAGCCCTGGTGTCAGATATTAATTATATAACTATGATTAGGGCTTTTTTTTTTTTTTGGGACAATCCCACCACACTATTCCCAACCACTGCAACTCCTGAAAGCCAGAATCAACAGTGGAGTCCGCCAGAAAAGCGCCGAAGCAATGAAGCTCGACGAGTCCCGGAGAAACGATTCAACTGTCTTGGATCCCGCTACGAAATTAATCAGAAAGAACTGCGGAGGAGTAAGAAAAATAAATATTTCCACTTCCCTCCATAACAAGCAGGAGACAGAACAGAACTAGGCCAATAGGCACAAAGGGGCAATCACAACTGGGAGAAGCCCAGATTGCCTAGCACCACGGAATACAGTTTGTAATAAAAAATTACTGGGTCCTAAAACTGTGAGCTGTTACAATTGATTCCAATAATAGGTATGGCAAAAGCGCTTGAACGCACGGAAATTGGTTTTAGTTTCCACAAGGTCCGCATAGTAAACGACACCAGATGTAACCTGTATACTATCCAACATTATATTGCGCTCATTCTGCCAAAGAACACACTCCCATAAGATGTGATGTGCAGATTGTTCGTATTCACAGCCCAATGCAGAGCATATGATTAGGGCTACGATACCCGTGGTTTTACATCGAATATTATCTAAGAAATTTATACGAGTAAAGGCTCTATTAATAAACTCATTACATATTAACCGAATAAATAATTGTATCCCCTTCGAGAGCTTTCGTATAACTCAGGAATAGTCGGTAAATTACTTGAATGTTTTGCTGCTACAGTAACAATGTAATAATACATTGGCATTGTGTAAATAATGTATGTATTTATCAGACATTCCTGACATGTACTTTTTATTACATAAAAAGTACAAATCACATTTGTTTTTTTTATATATATATATTTTATTGCATATAGCAAACATACTAATAACTTTTAACTAATTTTCAGTTAAGTTTTCCTCAATGAAACATTTTTACTTTACGGTAAGTTACAAAGTACAGCGTGCCAGCGAATATCAATTTCCTCACTAACAGAAACGAGCAGCGAATCGTCGAGGTAACCAGGCATTATCGAGTCACGATCACGCTTAGTGTCTTTCTTTACAACTCATTGTGGATTTTTACGATGTAACCAGCAATGTTACGCGAACAATTCAGACGTTTGTAGGCAAACAACCTCTAAAACCGGAGACGCAGTTCGGTAAACGGAATTACCATGAAGACAAGCGACCATAGAAATCGCCTGTGGGCGGAAACAGTGAGAGTCGTGCTCAAATTACTAGGCTCCAATCCAACACGTAACCAGTACAAGGTTCTTTCATAATATAATGTGGGATGAGTTGACTTTTTCGTAACGCTCGTAATATTCATAACAACTAATTTGGTTACACTTATTACTCTCTGTTATGAACGTGCTATTGTTATTTTGTTTGAGAACGTGTCGTGAGATTGTCGGTCGAAAATGTACGGTTCTACACACTTGTTTCAATCTCAGGCTCAGGCTCTATTCTTATATTATGTCGAATCTTAATTATGCAATTAATTCAGAAATATTTTATTGTCTTTTACTAATTTTATTGTTTTTTTTTTACTAAACCTAGTACTTAGTAGACTGACCTGGTAGGGAATGAAGCATCGTATCCGTCTGTTTATACGGTTTAAGTATGTTAATATAAATGGGCAAAGCCGCGGCCCACTCTAATGTCACATAAATCTGAATGTCCCAGTTGGAAAACAGTTTCATTCAGCGCGACACTGGACAAGATGACGAAAAAAAAATCAAAGTGTCTTTCCGTTACTTAGATATTTCATTATTATTTTTAAATGAAATATTGATCAACTGCCGATTTTCTTAACAAATGATAGAGCTGCTAAAGTCCCTTTATTTCCAAATAACTAAAATATCGAATATCCATTTTCTTTAGAAGGCAAACAAAGTCGGCAGTATATCTACTAGTGTCAAATACAAAAAGCAATGCTAAATTCAATGGTAACCGTTTATAACGGGTCGTGGAATTCAGGCATTTGATTGAACAATATCTCGTCGATCTTGCGTCAGGTTTCTTGCTGAGCAAATGCAGCCTTAAAAAGCTGTCACAAGGATATGACCGATTTAATAACGAATGGTATTTATAAATGGTGTTGTCTCGTGCATGAGGTTGCAATTACTTGTATGACTTTTTAATTAATATGTACTTTCTAAGTTTATCTAGAACGTCACTGATACCTTGTGCCTCAGAAAGAACGTAAAGCCCAAAGGCTTTACGTAACTAATGTCCCTTTGACATTAGTTACGGGTAGTCAAAAGCCAGAAAGCTTAAAAATCGGTCTAACCAAGGGGTTACACAGTTATTGGGTTGTGGAGGTCTAGCAGAGTCACTCCAAATCACTGAATTCATTTATAATAGAATCCGACCTGATCTTTACTTGGAAAAGGGATTTTCTTTACAGTTTAGTTTGATTAAACTGGTTTATTTAAAGGTTAACTAATCTTCATAATTATGTATAAAGTTTTGTTCGCATCAACCGGTTAAGGCCAATAAAACGCGATTAATATGAACGTTTACTGAATTACGTCAATAAGATCGGCTGCAAAAATATTAAAAATGGGTAGTTTTAATATTTTTGCGCGTTAACGACGTTGCGTTCGTCGCGTTCAGTGTTTAATAAAGAGTTCGCATCCTTAGGAAAATTTTCAAAATGCAATTTTATCCAGTATGTTTTATGAACCGATTTCAAGCCTCGGTCAAAGCCAAAGCTATTTCAGATTTATAGACATAGCGCCTTACTAATAAACGCTGCATAAAGTTATGACAGGCTTATACGTCAAAAAATGTATGGTTACACTGGCTTTATTCATTGCATAACTTTACACAGTGATTATTAGTAAGGGCATTAGTTTATTTCCGCCATTCTTCCCTTGGTCTAAACGAAAGAAACACTTCCAGTTGCCCTCAGTGGAAGTGGTAACAGCCATAGAGATCTGTCGGTCTGTCGCAGCCGCGCATTAATTAGTCGGCTTGTCAGTACTGTTATGGAAAGAACTTCACAAACCTGACTGACGACAATTGATCAATCTACAGTACTCTTAATAGAGTTGGTTCCTTTGTTCTATTGTTTAAAGCGATCTCAGCAACTACTGATGAATGGTTTCTAAATTACATGAATTCTTGTTTTTCGAGCACAATATGTTTATGATATAGCTTGTTCATACGATATTTCAATCGTGGATACTAATTAATTATCATCTGTCATCTCTTCAAAAAATATACAGGAGAAAATTATTATTTATATATTAGGTAAAATAATTGGTTTCTTAACCAGTGTGTTGTGACTTGTGATTTTTCTTTAACCAGTCAAAGGTACTACTTAGATACTACGATATTTCGCATGCAGGTTCGCTGAGAAATATAATGATAGTGTTCGACGGAACTGGCCAGTAATAGCATGAATGTGAGTAACAATTGGTCGTAAGTTGGTACAGCGTACATAGCAGCAATTTGTGGGACTCACCACAAGGTAAAAGTGGCCCTTGTCGTAATAGAGCGTGGCGTGATGTCGAGACAACACTCGGCATTCGAATATAGTGTTGGTCGGGCTCGGAGTGGCGCGATACACGTTGCGTCCAATCTGAAACATTACAAACATTCTGTAAACGAATACGAGCATTAGATCCATTAGATAACATAAGCTTCCTCAATTATCACTAAACATTTAAAAAATCCCACTGTTTCGACATTCTATAGCCTTTGCCATGCAGTGAAACATTGTTTTTCTAACATTTACACACAAAATAGGTATAAAGCTATTTAATTAAGCTAATATATTTACGTTTTTTGAATCAGGCATTGAGAGACTACTGTCTTGCTCAAGTTGCTTACTAAAGTAGTTTCAGAAAGCAGATTGGCGAAGAATGGTAACCTAATTATCTGTAACCGCTGCGTACGTCAGGACAGATCAAAATAGATTGATCTGTGTATCAACATGTTATTTGTATTGAATTAAAGTGTACTATGTAGATCAATGGATCTCTAGCTCACGCCACGACATATAGGTGAAAAGTGCGCATCGTTAACAAAGATTTATTTATCTTGGATGATATGACATCAAGCCCCGCCTTTGTTTTATAGCTGAGTGCGTGTTTACTATCCACTAATGAAGTTTTACCCTTTTTCCTATTACTAATTACAGCACGTCACGTGCCTTGAGGGGGAGGAAAAACATCGTGTACCTAATGAATATCTAGTCAACCAACCACGAAGACTAATCAAGTCTACCAGTATCCGACTGCATGCAAAAAATTATAATACCTCCGCCTTCTAGTCAAGCGCATGTGTAAACGAATGTGTTGCATTATGCATATGTGATTAATTCGAATCACGTTTTGCATTATTACGTTCATAACATAATTACTCAGATGCACGCGCTACTTAGGTTTATTGATTTGCAACAGAGCTTCGATAGACCAACGAAAATTATTGAAGCACAGAACCGGAGTCGATTGCTCAGTTATGATTTTACTGCAGTAATATAGGAGGTACATACCTCAGGCCATTAGCCGATTCCAGCCAATCTTATTATCATAATTTTGCGATCATCAAAGGCTTCTCTTGCCAAACGTTCGCTCTAGTGGTATAGATAGATAACATGCGCTGTATTAAAAACCCCTCATTTCATAAACAGATGGTGTCAGCTTTAAAGCAAGGTAAGTTTCCTCTCCTATCGTTACACTTACGACCTCACAATCGGTTGCAATATGAATCAATTTTATTGGAAAGATAACGCGTAAAAAACACAATGTGTCACATGATATACGAACATGAGTTATTGTTTGTTTTATTAATAGCAAAACTTGGGGCAAAAGCTTCCTGTAAAATATAATATATAATAACATAAGCTTATAAGTATCGACTTCCTTACAAGCGTACTAGCAGATGCGTGCTCAGTGCTCAGAAATAGCACAATTTAATCTCATTAAATTTAATTGCCAATGCACAATTGTGGTCGTCTCAAGCACCTCGGGTCAAGCTGAGTCAGGCATGTTCGACCGTGCTCGAGCGCAATATACCCTCGACAGACAACTAAGCGCCTGGATTGAATACAAACTAAATTATGGATAAATGCAATGATTTGAATGTGACGCGTTTATCAATTGAGTTTTATATTAATGTTTGAATTGATTTAACAAAAGGGATGACTGTACTATTCATTGCAATAGTCCTTATCATTTTTAATATTATTAGTGCGAAAGTGAGTTTGTTTCGCGCTAACCACTTAAATACTGAAACGATTTCTTCGGAGAGTAGGATCCCTATTATCCCGAAAAAATGTGCTGTTCCTGAGGAATTGTCAAAAGTTCAAAAAATGGAAGATTACGCGGTCAATGCTGCGGGCAAAAGCTAGTCAAGGAATATTTGAATAAAAATATATATCGAGAACATTAATATGCCTGTTGATTTTTTATTTATTGCGTTTTAAGCAGTATAGTATGTTTTTATCGCACATATAATATATTCTGCAAAGCATACAGGAAAAGATAAACGTTAAGACGATTTGTTTGGAATGCAAGAGAGGCAGGCCCTCATTTGAGATGACGACCTCAATGTAGCGTCATGGAGGAATGGACATAGACAATAGCCTGTAGGTCCTTCCATAAACGTCTGAAAGTTAGTATAATCGTTTTTGCTCGAAATAACTGGCCGAAACTTTAAGATTTCATTTCTAGTTATATCTCACCCTGGTGTTGGTGACAATGTGCATAATTATTATGGAACTTCGCATGAAAAGAGGAACTTGCTTAATATCCCATATAAATCACCAAAAAATTGGGTGTTACGGGAAAGCAAATAGATACTTCACTACGTAACGGGATTTAACGTGCACATATAAGTGTAGTGAAGTATAAATATGCAACGCGAAAGTTTAAAGTATAATAAAGCAAATAGATATTGCGACTTTATATATATTACGCTTTTTTGCAATGTTAATGTTGCAAGCTTCACTACACTTTAATGTACTAAAACTTGCAACATTGATGGATTTAAATTGCCTGAATATACATACACACATATACATGCAATAGCGACAAATCGCGCCACATGGATTTTAGTAATATTTCTTAGTCGCAATTCGCGTCTTAGTGGGAGATCCTTGATGCTGGGGGTCTTAGAATATTCTACTAGTACTATAAAATGGCTAAAATGTATTTGTTATACTTGAAATACTTTTTTTTTTTTGAGTAGGTAATTAAAAACTAATGATTGCATAGGCAACAACCATTATGGTCATTGGTCATAGGCTACTTTTTATACTGATAAAAGTAATAAGAGTACCTATGTCTCTGGTGGGATAGAACATGGATTGATGAGTGCACAGCTACAATAAATAAAAGATTGTTGAAAAAAAAACATAGCCTTTCATGCAGTGGTTGAAATTGCCAAATAAGATGAAAAAATGAAGCAATTCATTATCATCAGGTAAATAATAAAAATTCTTCTTTAGTACTTTCCTATCATTTTAGGACAAGTGACTGTGTCCTCTTAAGAGATAAAGTTAAGAAAAATATCAATTGTTATCCAGATAAAGTTCTTATCTAGTTGGACAACCAATAAAGATTGTGAGAATTCTCTTGAGTTATCTTCTAAAAATAGCCATGAAAACTGTTTTGACAATATTTGATTATGATCATTTCAATACAAAAAATAAAAACATGCATGAAAATTATTGAATTTATAAAAAGTATAAAAAATGTTTGTGTGTAAAATAATCATACACACAACATGATTGACTCTGACAAAATATTATGGTCTGTTTTATTCGGTAACTCTCCAAAGTTTGTAAAATCAGTTCAACCCACATTTTATTATGAGTTTATAACCTTTCAACAACTAACCAACAGCTGGCTGTCAGGCTGCTATTGTATTTCTATTTTGTATCAAATCACGTGTGTTCGCAGAATTAAAACAATAAGAAAAGGATCAAGACTCCAACCAACCAATAATAAAATAATTCTTTCAATCTTCAATTTAGGAGACAAATATGAGATATCTTAAAGCTTCTTTATTGACTATACTTAGTTAAATCAAAACAAATAGTTAAGCAGGATGTCTTAAATCAAATAGAATAAAAAGTAACACTTCTGCTTGAGTACTACTAATTTATTCTGCCTGAAGTTTTCAAGGAAAAATAGTTTTTGTAGTAGTATTATGATCCAGTTACAGACTTATTTCATATTTGCATGCTAATGGCTACAGAGTAACCTTGAGAGTGTTACAACAGCACTATTGACACCTAGCTCAGGGTAAATTATGTATGAAACCACATTTGAAGTTATAAATATCATTGAATAGCAAATATTTTCAATCGGCCAATAAAAACTGTTAGCAACAAAATTATTTTGATTATTTTACTTATAATTTACTCTCTTTATCCCATAAATTCAAGTAGGCCATGAATTAAACTAGAAAAGGCTTCTGATACACTACTTTATTCTAAATATATATATAACCTCATAAAACCAAATGATATGGAATATTATATCAAAACAAATTATAAATTTTCCTATACTACCTACTACCAACAAAAGATTATTTGTACCGGTATCATAGTACATAGACTAAATAAATATTAAGTATGTTTGTGTATACAACTGGCATGTATTCTATTATTCTATCTACTTAGACCTACCATGTCTCACCAATTGACATAACTACTATAATTACTAGCCAGCACAGAATGAGCACAGATAACCCTTAGTAACATTAACTTATGCCAATCTTCCTCAATAAATTAAATAACTTCTTATGCTTAGCAATGACATGCCAGGTTCTTTAGACATCTAACTAGCTCATTCCAAGAGGGAAGTATTTACCTTGACAGGTTGCTCCAACGTGACGCGACGTTCTTCAAATGGCAGCGAGTTCGAATGTGGGATGAAGATAGCCCTGGGTATACCATCTTGATTGTTCTGTGACTCTGGACCGCCTGGTCCAGAGTCACTCGGTACGCCTGCCCAGTTGTAGTCCGTCGTACGAAGACTTTTGATAGTATTATTCATGTTCGACATGTTTGGTTTCACTTTTTTGCTCTTTGCTATCACCATCGCACACACTGCTCCTCAGAGTCAGCATTCGTGCCTCGTACGTTTTTTAACGAGAAACACATCGATGATCGAAACCAAATCTATTCACTTGCTGCAAGGTGAAAGGTGAGCACTGATCACTGCCATTTTGGGGGCCAAACACTGTTTCAAACTAAATGGAGTCAAAATGTTATAATTGATTAGATATTCTAAATATCAAGGCAATTATGCAAACACCATTATTTATGAAACTTGATTCCTTTCGTCGACGTAGGTATCAACGAACGATGTACAAAAAAATCAAAATCTGTAAGAAATTTATTAAAAAATGCTAGCTATTGTATTTTATTGTATAATAAAAAGACTTCACGCGTGGTTGAGTATTGTAGAAATATATTATTTTCAGGGCGTCAATCAAAATTATCATTTGAGGAACTTACGAAATGGGCGCACGATTCAGACATTTGTTTTGTTGAATTAGAGGTAGACAACGCAACTATAATTACTAAAAACTATAAATCGACTAACTAGTAACAGAACATTTCAGGCAATCTTGATAAGTGTTTTTACATTTTATAAAAATAGGATTTAAAAAGAGATTAAGTAATGGAGAGGCAATTTACTTACTAAATAGTTAGCTAGCATCATAGCCACTTTTATAATTTATTAGATGACAAAACAATTGCTTACAGCATTATTATTAAACATTTTATTTTCACTTCACATCTGATAAATAAATTCTGTGTATATGCTGTACATACATAGTCAGTGTGATTCGATTAGTCGATTACATGGTGATATGTCAATTTAATTTATGATGATCCCTCTAATATAATGCTGGACAAAATAGCTGAAACGGTAACTGGTCAAATTCACTTTTCTTAGCTTCACAGTCTTTAAAAAAAAGTAACTACCATGTTACCAGTCTAAAATAAAATAAATGTGCTTATTTAAAATATTGTACGCTGGTATTACTCGAATATTCGCCATTTCATTTTCTCGCATTCAATTTTGTATCTTCTATCTTTATTTACTTTCATAAATTGCCCTCTCAGAAACTAGATGGCGCTGACCCAGTAAATTTCGACAGAAGAAAGAAAATCGAAACTTCATGTTGTATTGGATTGGTTGGTGAGTTTGATTGAGCCATTGCAACGAAAACGGTTTTCTGCCTTGGGTCTTGTGTGAAGTGTGATTGTCGAGTGCGTGATATTTATTTCAGACAAAAGTGAAATTTTAAGTGTTTTTGTGTTCCGTAAGTATGAATTATTTTACTTCTCAGTCATATGCGTAGACCTTAGTGTAAATCGAACCAAAATATCTGCGTAGAGCTTGCCCGATGTAGACGTTCAATATGGCCGTTCTACTATAAAAATCGTTTATTATTTATTCGTAATTTGCAGCAATCGTTTGGATAACCATTCCAAACTCCAACTTTGTCTGCATAACTTCGGAATTTCATAAGATTCGTGAATTTCGTTGATGTGGCAAAATGACAGTAACCCTATTGGTTTTGACGTTTAATTTCTGAGTCATTTTGCTGCATTCAGTTTTTTCACTAATTTTATTTGGGTAATTGCATACTTACCAACACAATTCACAATTTGAGCTAGGACACACTACCCTACCTTAACTGTTTGTTACCCAATTAGCATTAAACGTTTAAAATAAAAAGCAAAACAATAATGCTGCGAAATTACATAAATCTTCGTCAAATTCCTGGTCACATACTTTTACTGTTTCCAAAAATCTTTGTGTTTCAGTGCAATATGGGGCCACTGGGCCAGTCTGTTAGTCAATCTGATACAAGAATTGAATTGATAATAACAAAAACAAATTTTTTTTTAGTTCATAGTTTCATAGTTTCCGCACTTAGTCCTCTTGATGATAGAACCATTATACGTGATCTGAACCCCTTATAAAAGCACATTATAGAAACTCTTAAATACAGATCATACCACTGCAGCAATTTCTGAGTATTTTGTTATCGTAATACAGTAAACATTACAATTTTTTTTCTAACCTTGAATAGTATTAAGAAACACATAAATACACATAAATTGTCTAATACATGACTATGGAACACCAAACCTCCTATTTACAAAGTTCATTAAACGCCACATTAAGGCTTCATTGGCATAACTTACCAAAATAAATGTAGGTTTGCCCTTGACATAGAAGCCATACTTAATTTTGATTAGCCTCAAATTACATGTTCACAGTTTAGCATTTTAAAATGTACTTAAATGAAGCCTATGAAGTGGTTTTTAACTTGGCACAGAAGGGCTTTTCTTGAGTTAATCCTTCAAACAAAGGTGATTTGAGACACAATAGAAAGACAATAGCAGTCCGACAGCCGGCTGTCGGTTGGTCGTTGAAAGGTTAAAGAATTTAATCTGCTCAAGCCATTATCATTTTATATTTCAATAATTTTATATCTGTTTCATATTTTAAATTTAACAGTAATCATATTTTAATCTCTAATGCCCTTACTAATAATCACTGTGTAAAGTTATGCAATGAATAAAGCCTGTGTAACCATACATTTTTTGACGTATACACCTGTCATAACTTTATTAGTAAGGCACTTAGAGTATTCCGCTTATGGCCGAATACTCAAACGTCACTTAATTTTAAGACGCTATCAAATCTGTTGCTGTCCTTACTTTATCCCTTTCAAGTGAACAAGACAGCAATAAATTTGACAGTCTTAAATTTGAGTGATGTTTGAGTATACAGCCTTTCAACGACCAACCGACAGCCGACTGTCGGGCTGCTATTGTCTTTCTATTGTGTCTCAAATCACGTGTGTTTGAAGGATTAATCTACCAAACATACCTCTGACATAGGATATATCAGAGGAATATTTGGATCTCTCTCTCTATTTGGCAAGTTTTTGATGTTTTGGCAAGTCTTTATATCAGAGAAGTGTCTGCTTATTGACATGACATAAGATTTCCCCCTGCATCTTTGAATTGTTTCAACAAGTTAGGGAGATCTGTTTGTAACTTTGCTCAACCCAAAAGCTTTTCCACAATTTGTGAAACCAAGTTTTTCCTTATACTATCAGCTAACTGCCTGTGAAAGTCCTGTCAAAATTAAATAATGTATATTATAAAAAAATATTAATTTTGATATTACAAACAGATACTTCAATTTTAATTATTTGTATATAACAATAATAAAGCCTTTTATTTCCGAAATTTACAATGATACATACTGTAAATTTCGACATTATTCTGTCATTATTGGTAACACTTTTTTTAGATACTTATATGCTAAGTTAAAATCAGTTCTTATACTATAATATATCCCTAACTTTGGTGTGCCTTACGACAAAGGCTTCTTCCAACTCTAATTATTTGTATATATATGCTTTTAAAGCTATAGACATAGTTACGTATACAAAAGGCAGTTTGTTATATTGATACTTACTGAATAATATTACTAATTTGGACAGAAACCAAAAAAGACAAAATCAACTGTCTTTGCAAGTACTCATTTATTTAAAATGATTGTACATGTCAAATATCACATTATTATTATGAATGTGCTAGATATCCTTAATAATCAATAATAAAACTAGAACTTCAGTAACTAAGTCAAGCCTTTTCAGACTTAGGTCATTGACCAATAACCTTTTGGACTTCCTGAACTTCCTGAACTTTATTAATACTTTAATATTATCTAACATTGTTAAAAGTCCAATATTTAATGGTATAAATTATAAAACTAAACACTTAAATTTAACTTATTAAAATTTACTTAGAGGTAATTCATTGAATCTTTTTTGTGTTTGTTGTGAACTAGCATTGAAATATTAGCTGAGGTGTACTATAAAACAAATCATTTACAGAATTAATCTTTTATAGAATTAAGGTTTGATGGAAGATAACTCTGGGTTACTCTTGCCATTGTACATAACTCATATATTTTTGCTGTTTTTTATGTGTATTGTGTGTATTGCTTTTCTTGTGCAATAAAGAATACAGAACAAGAACAATTTGCCAACCTTACTAAAAACACAGGGAGGTCAATGGGAATATAAGACCCATGTAGGTAATATTAATTTGAAATGTTTCCAAAAACCAATCAATTAAACTGATTGAAAGATGATTTTTGATAAACAAAAATCATCTTACTGGCAACAACGATAAAGTTTAATCTTGCGAACAGAGTATTTTCCTTGACTGTCAGGGTTAAATAAATAATACACAAACTAAGGACCTAAAAGCATGAGTGTTACACTGGTTACACAGTACCAAATGTGGATACTACACATAATATTTACGTAGATGACTCATTAAGTTTATGTTAATGTTGCCAGTGATGTAATATAACCTTTAATCTGTCTTCCTCATGTCTTAATTTATTTTGTTACTTTCAAACTGGTTGAACGAAATTTTGACAGTTGTTCTGCTAATATACTTTTTATACTAAGAAGTATTTAATCATTACCTTATGCAATGATTGCAAAATTTGATTCCTTTTTGCAATTTTCTTTTATAACATAGAACAGTTTATTTACAACTAGCCTTTGCCCACGACTTCGTCCCCGTGGAATAATAGTTCCCGTTCCCGGGGGATTTCCAGGATGAAAACTATCCTATGTCCTTTCTCAGGTCCCAGAATATATCTGTACCAAATTTCATTCAAATTGGTTCAGTGGTTTAGGCGTGAAGACCAGACAGACAGACAGACAGAGTTACTTTCGCATTTATAATATTAGTATGGATTTATCCCCCTAACTAAAGCATTTCTGGTGACATAAAATTCATAGTCCTAAGCAGGTTATGGTTATGAAATGTTATTAAAACTTTCTCTACAACAGGTCAGTAATATTACAAGTGATGTGTAAGCATAAAGTATTGTTGTTTGTTTGTACACAGGTGTTATAATGGCAACGGCGCTCCTGCCGTCGCCCGCGTGAATAAGTGAGACTCTTGTGCAGTGAACCAACCGGGCCCGCCGCCTCAAGCGTCACCCGACCACAATGAAAATGGTGTTGTCACAACGGCAACGAGAGGAGCTGTGAGTAAAGTTTATTATTGTAACATGTTCATTCAAATTCATCAGGGAAGAAAAACCAGAAGGAGCCAAATGCCAAGAATATTATGTCATGTACTGAGTAAACAAAATAACATCTCTTCTACCTGTATGACATTTTGTTAACCGACTTAAAAAAAAGTAGGTTCTTAGTTCGTCCTGTATGTATGTATGCTTGTATGTTTGTCCGCGATTATCTCGCGTTTGGCTGAACCGATTTTGATGCGGTTTTTAGGAAAGTGTTTGTTACATTCTAGGGAAGGTTAGTATATAACACTAATGGATATCCCGTGGCGTTGCCCGCATGAAAGTTACTGTAAATAAATAAAAAACCGGCCAAGAGCGTGTCGGGCCACGCTCAATGGTGGGTTCCGTAGTTTCCCGTCCGTCACAATAAGTGTTCCCACTTATAAGTTTAAAAAAGGGCTTTTGTACGCAGAAGAGTACTAAGTACGCAGAAATTATTTTTACAACCTTTTTGTCTTTTTTGTACAAAAACTGTTCTTTCTATCAAGTTCAAAATAATTTTCCTTGAAAGTCCTTATAAAGTTCTACTTTCCAGATTTTTTTCATATTTTTTAAACCTACGGATCAAAAGTTAGAGGGGGGGACGCTTTGATTTTTCCTTTTGGAGCGATTATTTCCGAAATTATTGACATTATCAAAAAATGATTTTAGTAAACCCCTATTCATTTTTCAATACCTATCTAACAATATATCATACGTCAGGGTTGAAATTAAAAAAAAAATCACTTCCCTCTTTACATATAGGGGGGCTACCCTAATAAAACATTTTTGTCCAATTTTTATTTTACCACTTTGTTGGCGTGATTGATATACATATTGGTACCAAATTTCAGCTTTCTAGTGCTAACGGACAGACAGACAGACATGGCGAAACTATAAGGGTTCCTAGTTGACTACGGAACCCTAAAAACACAGTCCGTCATTGGGACTCTAACTAAAATATAAAAAAAAAAGTTGTTGCCATCGAGTTCCGAAATAGTTTTTTTTTTGTGCTTTTCGTTTTTGAAGACGGTTATCATTTTTTCGAAAATGCTTTTAGAGGAAAATAATTACTGTTTTCTGCTTTAAAAAATAGGATGCTATAACCTGGGCTGATGTTTTATGGTCTACTTCTATGCACATTAGCACCCTCGGATTTGTTATGTATTTCGAGTAATAATTGTAATACGTATTTATGTGTCACACCCATATCAGTTCACGCTAGTTTAACATACTTTCAAACCTCTTTTTTTTCTTCCGTTTGAAACTTTTATCCGACCGCGCACAAGTAAGGGTTATGCCATTATGTTGCTAAAACAGATAATTACAATATTATAGCGGAAAAAGAAAAAAAGATTAATTCATTAATGTAAATTAATGCCAAATGTATGGTCTATGGAAATATCTTATCAGTTTATCACGTAATCAATTAAAATGGAAAATGGAATTAATGTATTCACTTCGCTTATCTCATGTTTATTTTAAAAAAAGATTCGTTATGCACGGATACCAGATTTGCAGTTTTATCAAAAAGCCAATGCAAATCTGGTGTCTGTGCATAACTAATCTTTTTTTAACGACTACATTATAAATCAAGACTACCTATAGTACCTTCTACGTAAAGATACAGCCCTGCTCAGAATTAGAACTAAAAGTCCTAGCAACGGGGTCCCGATGGGACGGAACCCTAAAGAAAAGATATAGTGAGTAATATACATATAAGACTTGTAGGACTATAGAGATAATTTAAGTACGCACCAGCGACGATGCATCACTTCCTCACTTTTCATAAGATAGAAATGAGCATTAATTTTACGGTTCGCGTTGAGGTCATATAGCAACAATTTGTTCGCAGAATAGATCTTTAAATTGGTTAGAAATCCGGAATAGAAAGCTGGTGCACTTAGAAATTAGAAGTAGTTTTTTTCTAATTGCACTGTTTCAGATGCAGTTCGTTATAGATGTTCGTTTTGTGAGCATTCGTTTACAAATACTTGATCTTTACGAAGCGATGTAGTTTGCGAATTGCGAAAACAAAGCATTATTTAAGAATATCTTGATCTCAATAGAGGACGCAGCATTTGGTATTGTCTTCCGAATATGCGATTGCGTTTTCAACAGCAGAATAAAGTTTCAATGAATTCGGTCAAGCAAATAGTTGCGGCGGCAACAAGGTCGCTACTGACGCAATGTTACCAATACTCTACTAGAAACTTTCTGAATTTGGTATTAATTACAATATCCAATCAAAACATCATTATTTTGTAACAGATATCTACGAAAGTATCGTCCAAGTATCTATAAAATACTTGTTACACTTTAAATCATTGCAAGACTGTCAGAAAACATAATTTACGCATGTAGATAACTAAATAATTAACTATTATAAAATACAAAAACGTCATATTTAAATAATATACTACCAATGCATAAGAAGTAAAAAAATATCAGCTGTATGTATCTGTGTCTAACAAAGTTCAATGCCCTCCCGACCATAATGTATGAAACAGCTGATATGTTTTTCGCGATTTCAGAGTTGGTTCCATAATAAAAGTTGTTTGTTTTCATGGGTAGAATCATCTCCTAGCGGGTTGTGCAGGACCAAAAATTCACCTAGTATAAATAACGTTGTAATGGAAGTTTCAATCTAGTTCCATGTAGTGATAAATTCTAGAGAATCTAGATGCCGAGACCGAAAGACGTTCTAAAACTTGTTCTGTATTATCTATGTAAGTACATACTGGTATTAGAACATTCAAGTGATTAGTGCTACACGCCAAATTACTTAATCATTTCAATTGCTCGATATCAAAACCCAGTTATATGCTTTGCGCTGTAGCAAGGTGCGGGTGACACATTCAGTAACGTTTCATTTCACTTAAGAAAGTTGCAGTGTTTTATAAATTATGACTTTAGTAGTTCTGCTGTACCACATTTCTAATACACTAAATCATTAATAACTGTAGTAAATTAATTTCAACCCAACCAGAATGCACTAAACCACAAATAAAATTAATTTGGGTTAAAAATTAAGCAATGTGTTATTCGTATAACGTAACGCCTTCGACGTAATTAGTGATGGGATGTCCTGCTACGATGGAATGTCGATATTATATATAATAATACTAGCTGATCCGTGCCCACTTCGTTGGGCGGTAAACATTTTTTTAACTTGTGATGAAATTATGACTGTGGTTCGGTTAGTACTGAGTGCTATGATTTATTTCCCGACTGCCAAAAGAAGGGTTTTGTTTTTATTGCATATCAGAAAGATGCTGCTCACGTTCAGCGCTAGATTCCTGAACAGGCGATGTAATCACAGTTTGGCTTGCGAGCCGCTGCGAGCGGAAAAATAAATTTTATTCATCTGAACTCATATCTAAGTCATGACCATCGGAATAGTCACTTGATTCATCATCTGAATCTGTGACGGATATTATTAACGATGACTCAATTATATTATCAATATGTATGTCGCGATCCCAATCAGACATAATGTCCGTTTTTACTTTATTTACGACCTTCGACCAGTCTCAGGTTGAACATTGAACAAACAATGAAATAGTAATATTAATACGTGTCACACAATACTAGCCGTTAGTACTCGTACTCGTTCTGACAGCATCGCACGGGTAAACAAAATCGCTGTCACTGAGTGTCACTACGATGCGCCATAGAGCAAAAATATTGTCACAAAAAAAACATAAACCCGATTTTGTTATTTTATATTAGTACTAGCGGTCGCCCGCGGTTCCGCCCGCGTGGATGTCGTTTACCGCTGCAATTATATTTTGTTCATGAAGACGTTGGGAATGCTCCAACCTCGAATCTTGAGCGCGTACCTCTGAGGTTCTCAGACTTTGTTCGGCAAGGCGTTGCGGACGCTCGAGACTCGACTCTCGCGCGCGTACTTACCTCGGAGGTTCTCAGACCTTGTTCAGCAAGGCGCTGTGAACGTTCATGTGAAGATTCTCGTGAACGTGCACTGTGTTTAGAAAGTTGAGACCTAAAATTAGAAAATTCTAGCATCGAAAAGAACTGTTTTTAGCCCTGGTTTTTGGTTAGCCCAACAAAATTTAATTCGATAAGGATCAATAGCATGAGTAAAATAAACGCGTTTAAATGATGTCCAAAAGAAAAACAAAATTTAAAAATGGTTGTTGTGCCTCACTCAGCATACATAGATAGTGTGTTGCGAACTTTTCCGAAGGTATTTATAAGATATACAATTGATTAGAACATTTTACGGTTTTAACTTTTATCGTTTAGGCAGTGTACGTAAAATAAGTAACTTTTCTGGTTGATTTTTTACATCTCCTGTCCGAAAAACCCAAATATCTAACGGAACCCTATTTTTATCCAAAATAAAATATAGCGTATGTTACTTGTGAACAATGTAGCTTTCGAATTGTAAAAGAATTATTAAAATCGGTCCAGTAGTTTTAAAGCCTATTCACTACAATCAAACAAACATTCAAAGTTTTCCTCTTTAGCACAAAACTGAATATCACACTAATTTTCGTAGTGTCGATAGCGATAAAGTGAATTGCATATCGTCCCTAGTCATGTGGTACTGACTGATGTCAACGTCATTTAGACAACTGCCACCCGCACCTTGCTACAGCGCAAAGCATATAGTTTTAGTAACATTTTTAACTATAGACTTCCTTCCGCGTGAAGCTAACTGTCTACTGTTACTGTTACCTATTGAGTCCCTTGTCTTCATAACTGGATAACGCTTATCGATCTTAATGCATAATAATATAGTTTTCGCAAATTCACAGTTACTTTTCATTACTTATGATCGTATCAAAATGTTTGATAATTAACTTTCAAATTATAATCGTATCAGTAGGTATTATAGCAATCGGGTACAGTAAAGTAATACGGTTTGTAGTTCCATTCAAAATAAAATTGTATCTAGTAGTTTAAAATGTTGCACACAATGTAAGTTCCATTAATACTAGAGCCCCATACAAGGAGTACCATCGGTACTAAGGCGACCTGCGTGCCGACCTTTGAAAGTGACAGTTGCTCTTATAACGCAGTGTCGTTGACCCCGCGTCGCTGTTGGCGCCTTCCTCGACTCATGTTGGTGTGCAGCTTTCATCGTAAACCTAGAAATCCCATCATTATTATGCGATTATTGATGTTGCAATTGCAAATAACGGCTCACCTGCGCTAACGCTGATTGCAGTTCTCAAAGAAACTTTATCATTTACAGGTGCTACTTACCTAATATTCAATCTGAAATTTAATGAGATTAAAAGCAGGTAGTTTCTTATTCGGCCATGTATAGTTAATGAGCTGCCGCAGACGAGATTGAGACTCTGTCTCCGTATTATTATCTAAGGAAGAGCTGATCAATCGCCGGTAGGCAAGTTGCTGTTGGTGGTGTGCCAAAAGAACTTAAACAGAACAGCACGCAGGGGGTAACCTTTTACTGATTGTACCTATAACATACTGATATAACATCGGCCGTGAACTAATGACCTAAAAAATACCCTACCTACCGTTCCTTATACCCTTTAACTCGCTTCACACGAAGTGAAAGGCGAGCTGAGATCTAATTCGCGATACTTCTATACAAAGATGTGGTCATGCTGTTCACACGCTATTGTTATACAAACGCAAACAACACGTCCGAATTCAAAGTGTCCATGTTATATAAGTTCATTAAACAAATAGGATTACCTTTATTAAGCTACGAAAATCGTATAATCCTAAAAAGTATGGGAAGATGACAAGTTACTTAGCCAAACGAATCGCAAAAATCCACACAACCCAATCCACTTCGTGGATATAACTAAACTTGATAGTAAATAGTAGTAATATTAATACAATTCTACTTTTTAGCTATTGGTGATCTAATGGTTTATTCCGCGTTCACTTCGGAACTGCTGCGTAGGGGTCATTGAACGCGTCTGTTGATTAAAAATAACGATCACAAATTAAAACACCAGCAGGCATATTTCGCTAAATGGACGTGCTCTTACCGTTGAAGATTGCAGCACTTGCTGTAACTGCTGTTGCTGTTATTCGGGTCGATTGTTCTTCGAGCAAACGTTTACTTACATCATTATCAAGATGTGCATGGTTTTGAATATTTCGTACATGACTATTATACATCACTACGTACATCACTACTGTGTATACCAGATCTGGTTAATTTCTTAAAGGAGCGAGTTTCCAGTATTTTTCCTGTGAAATATAATTCAGTGATTCCAATCTCTCTAATTAGATTCTTTTAATAGTAAGCTAACATCAACACTCAGCACTGAGATGTGCGGGTGCGTAGCGAGGGTATAAGTGAGAATTACCAGTGACATCGTTTCATTTTCGTAATTTAAGCTAATCTAGAAACTAATCCTAAGACGACCGTGTGACTACATTACCATTTATTTAGACAATTTTCAGGAAGAAACTCGTTCTAGTCGTTTCAAACTTAATAAAACAGAGAAAGTGCTTTTGTAGAACACTAAATGCATGTTGCAATTATAATATTATTTAAATTAGAACGATTAGAATCTTTTAACACTCGCCATTCAAGACCTCCTATTGGCTCCGAAATAAACGAGGTCATATCGAGAGTTGTCTTACATTTTGCGCGCCCAAATAAAAAAACAGCTTGCGTCATAGGTATCTCGTTATTACCATAATCGATCAAGATCATAATCTGTGTTACATAAATGTCTAGAACAAGATGTAAAGTGATTTGAATCGGAAATGGTGACAGTTGACAGTTTTCGGAAACGGTGTTTTGAGAGGGATGCATAAAAAAAATACACCACGTGAGCACTGTTCCCAAAATAACCTGCTTTTCTCGAATTTGTATTGTCGGCCTTGAGTGTGGATTTCGTAGATGGATGTTAGGCATGTCCGTACGACACGTTATGTGTACGTCATGGCATTCAATACGAGACGCATCCAGCCGGGCTATGAAATGTCGTGAGTCATCGTTCATTATTGTGATCAAGATAAGCCTGCATCAATGTCAACCTGCTGACTGCTCTTATGGTGCAATCTTGGTAGAACAAGGTTAACGTCATTTTTAATGAAATCGTAATCAGTTTGGCCAACGCACATGAAATGCTTTTAGGGTTCTGAACTCAACTAAGAATCCTTCATCTGTCTGTAGGTCTGACTGTTCGTCCGCAGCTTAGCTCACAGATATAACCAGAAAACTGTAATTTGGCGTGTAGGTATACCAAATATAAACCTACGGAACCCTCAATTACGTAATCAAAAATTTCAATTAAAATTTTAATTAATAGAATAATATTAATGGTAACTTGAGTCACTAAAATTCAAACAATATCAGGTTAAGTATTATTAATATTATCTTATCTGATAACAATCTTTAAAACAAGTCATTATCGATCAACATGTTAACTGAAATTGTAGTATCGTGGCAAATTGTAGGCAAATTATCGTTCAATGCAGTGAATGTAGAGGATTGGGGAATTTAAGCCATTGTTAGATTCAAGACCCGTTGTCCATCTGCCCTTATATCTCTCCTGCCTGCGGATCGCAAGGAATGCAGTCCTTGCTCGGTCACTACACTGCTGCCACGTACAGGTGTTGCTGTTTACATATATTATATTTTTCTATTTATAATGAACACAGATTCTAAAAGAAACTTTAACTTCAGAAGATTCTAAACCAAAAAGTTCTCAAGATTGTTTCCGAAACTGTTTATACCCAAATTACTAAAGGAAACGGTAATTAAACATCCATGGGAAAGTTAAAGAATACACGTTCGTACTTACCATGACTTATACATGATTGTAATTTAACTAATTGAGGCATTTCGGTACCATGTTCGTTAGGAACACAAAATACATACAAATCATTTATTTTGTTCAACAATTAATTCCATCGTGCTCAAACAAATCGACTTTACTATCCATGGAGAAATTTGAAATCTAATTAAGCAGAGCATTCACCTGCTTACTCCAAAGGATTTGAACGTCCGGTCACGAATGTAATTAAATTACTATGTAGAAACTTCCTCGGGAACTCTTCACTGTGTCAACGTTTTTGTTTTACATTGGTTTCCTTTATGGTTTCTTGGCAATTTACTGTCTGTTGTTTTCCATCAGCTATAACTTTTCCCCCTGGTAAATATCAAGTTGATGATATTTTCACCCCTGCGTTGTACGTTTAGGTTTTCCCACTAACTTTAATTTGCTCTACGACCCTTGTTTACTGCTTATTGGAAATTAAATGCAGGTTTACTGGGGTTGTAAACATAATACTCCCAACTTTACAGTTTAATAATGTTGATGCAAGTTCATTAAGTTGCTATTTTCACAACAAAGCGTCATAAACTCCTAATCATAACTAACTTCACAACTAATGCAATAAATGAGTAACTTTGCTGTAATAATAAAATAATAAGCTTAAACGTTTACAAGTCAACTAAACTAAGTATGTAGTAACTTATTTGTCTACATGCACTAGTAGTTACTGTTCTGCATTCAATCATTCAATGCATTACGTTATAATATTATTATTTTAATGACGTAATAATAATATTTATTCCCAAAATTACGCATTAGCTTTACGTTTGGCTTTTAATTCAATACGACGTTGACGGAGGAAAAATTGGTAACGATCAAAGCCTCTGGGGAAGTTAATTTTGTGAAACTCGTGGAACAGGGATTCGCAATGACGCAGTGTCGCTCTGACGTAGCCGGCGCCTAGTGGGGGCGGACTGCGATCGATATGCCGAGTCGCGTGGGCGGCCTCCCCTTCATCCCCGTACCGAGAAAAACTATTATTAACTCTAATCATCTACAAATAAACGAAAAAAAATCCTTAGCAATAAAAATAAAGGATGAGCAGATTCTACGCCTACTACTGAATACTAAGTTCATCATCATATTTAATGTGAAGCGAATGATGACGTGTACACAATACAAAATAAAATCGTATTATTAATGTTCTTAATCTATAGAGAAGAAGAATCTAATTAAGAAGTCTTATAAGCAAATCGAACTGCATCCAATCTTGTTGTGAAACGTCATCTTCATTATGTGCACAAATGAGCAAAATGACAATAACTTGTCTGTGGCTTACTTGCTTAGATGCTTGAATTTCAAGTCACGGCCGCCTATGCAAATTGTTGCTTGTTACGTGTTCTTCATACGTACGTGGTGAATACAGTGAGGTTTCTTCAACACTTTTAACATCGTTCCGTTCGTTCCGCTTTGTTACATCCATCCCGTTGTTTCCAACATTGGTAATCCCGTTACAGAGAATGCTCCATTTCACAATATTAAGGTTTACCAACCGATTGTTGATCATGTAATCATTCGTAGCATATGCCTGATTGACTCTGAAACATCTCTGAAAAGAATTTTATAATTGCTGCAAATTTTCCTGTAATTGCTTAATTTTCCTAATACAATGGATTAAATTGTGTTGCCTTTCATGATTCTGCGAATTATAGCTATAAGAATAGGAAAATGCAGATCTGCAGTGTTATAGTGTGAATTTAATTAACACATGTCCTTTGTAATTGGAACGTATGTGTAACTTTGTAGGAAAAAAAATATAATTAGCAGTTAGAAGCCATTCCATGGTAAGAATGTCATCAGCTTGGGTTCGTTGTCTGTATAAAATGCGGCATTTAGTAACCTTACTACCGAATTGATTCGCCACCTTAAATTGGAAGTCACATCGAAGTCAGCCAGAAAGCTAAAGCAATAAAAACCTTGGGTTTTCTAGTCTCTGTTTGTTACCTGTGAACCAACAATTAACCAAAACTATTTTTTTATCCGGTCATCGAGTTCAATTGGGTGAGGTAGCTCAGAAAAACACATCTCATGTCGACAAATCAATTTACGCTTATGGTCCTACCCTAAATCATGGCATACTACCTATATGCGTTACTTAATGTCTTACCTTCATTACAGTCATAATAGGTGTACGATTTCTTTGTCATGAATACAGATTTGCATTAACATTATCACAGGCCATTAATATTCCCTGTTATCGACTGACGTGACGTATCTGTTACGATGTTTCCGTCGTTTTATGTTCCAATACAAGCTTAACTCGTGTAAGCACTGTAAATATTTCTTGTTCATCGAACAATGCTAACTATTCGCCTATAAAAATATCTCGAACAACAGGCGCATATGTGGAACAACCTATTATTCAAAGCGCCTAACAATCAGAGATACCTGTTTAGATTGCCAATAGAACATCACGTAATATTGATGGTATCAGATATCTGACCATCAAGTAAAATGTAAATTAAGTTCGCTTATTTTTGGTTCGGTTAGTCAAGAGCTCAGTTTAAAATAAAAAAATATATTTATTTGTTTAACTTTATGTACAAACACCGTACAGAGGCGGACTTAATGCCTTAGGCATTTTTTACCAGTCTACCTTAGGGTGATGCAGAGACAAAACATAGTAGGTAGGTAGGTAAAATAAGTTTAATTAACACTGACCTTGTAAAACAATTGTAATTGTTTGTCTTAAGCGTGTATAAACATTATTATGTCCTGTTTCTATTACCACTCGTCCCTGCAATCAGAGTAATAACGTCGGAAATGTATCGTGAAAGTTATTTTCTCAGGCAGTCCCAGATCGGTCCGCGCCTCTAGCTCTACGCACGAAACCACTTTCGCTGTGCCCCAACATTGCTACTGAACTCTTATACTGTTCAAGATCGAAGCCATTGGCGAAATGTTGACTGTCTGGTCATAGTATTTTTTGCTTTGAAATTATTATCATTAATTATAATCACTTTAACGACCACATTTGTCAACATTTGTTACATCTTACGACCCCTTAAAAAAAAGCACAAACTAATTCTTCGGCATCGATTAAAATGATGATGATGATGATCTTTATTTGTAAATATGTTATGTATAACACTTTTACACGACAACCGTGTCGCTTAATCTTTTCACTTAGGCAGAATAAACGATAGGTACGAGTAACTTGATTGCTCCCACGCAAACAATAGGGACACCCGCGAGATTGTCTTTAGAATCGATTCGGTTTCACCTCACTGATATCGATGTCTGACATAGCATTAAAGCAAGAAATATACTCTATTTAACAAAGGCGTGTAGATGAAACGCTTCGCTCGCCATCGTCTTTTTAAAGTTTTCGTCAAATTTCTAAGTATAACAAGAAAGTATTGCAAATCGATGCTTTGATAGTCAGGATTATCTGTTGCATAAGCGCAATAATCGAATTATGCACTTCACTGCGAATAGGAAGTTATTGAGTCAGCAATACTTTGTATGTTCTTAAAAACACGTAAAATGACGTAAGACTCGGACACGACACTTGGAAGAGCCTGTTTTCTAAATAAATTAAGCTAGTTTGTCCACCGCGCAGCGAGGTCCCCACACAAGCACACTCACTGTACAAATATGCTCTCTGACATAAAAGACAAAACGAAATGTAGACTGTTTATAAATAGATATGTATATATAGGTTTATCTGTACCACAATGAGTCACTGTTTGCTTGTGATTATTTAATTCTACATTATGGATTTTATGGTTAAATTGTGCATTACCGAAAAACAGCTGTAAAGATTTTAATGTTAAAGACCCGGCTAAATGCGAGCCCGACTCGCACGAAGTGTTCCGTACTAATGTTTTTTAATAATCTTATAATGAGAAAATCCCTTCGAAAAGTACATGTATAGGAACCCCCTTTACTTATAACATTTTTTTGTAGTGGCAACAAATATAAACACTGAAAATTTCGACTCTACCTATTACAGTTATCCGAATGGATGAAAAATTTACGCTCGAAGGTACAGCCATTACGTTTTTGCTAGCTTAATTCTAAACGAATCTTAATTTCTCTCTTCTTAGCAGCTTATTAACCTTCCTAACATTAAGCACAAGTCTCATTAACATATAAGTACGTCACACAATTTATAGTACTTCTGTCTTCTTCAATATACTTTTAATGCAAATCACCACTACAAAGTAACCGCTTTATAGGCATATTAAACCTAGAAATATTCTAAACTTTCTTAGAAAGTTTGTGTAGGCGGTTCGTTTAATCCTCCGTAGGTGCCTACTTATCTGATTTGTCGTCGAAGTTTATTAATTAGCAGGTGAATTTACAACTCAAACTACTACATGTAATTAAAATGCCGTTTACTGCCAAATACTTACTTAGTTATTCTACACCTCGCTTTTACGAAGAGAGTAAAATAGAATCTTCTAATTTACATCTGATCGAAAAATAAATTCGTTTGTAATTACACTTTTAAAACTATCTTTATTACTCAGTTATTCACACAGGCTTTTGATAAAGTAAGGCATAAAGATCAAGCTGGCGTTAATAACATTTTGAGTTTTGGTAACTCAAAAAACTTTTTACAAAAAAAAAATAACCGACTTCAAAAAGTAAAAACTTAAAAATAACTTAAATTTCGGAAGTCGGTGTCTTTTCTACTGCCAGTCAATTTGTGTTGCCACCGACTTCCGAAATTTAAGTTATTTTTAAGTTTTTACTTTTTGAAGTCGGTTATTTTTTTTTTGTAAAAAGTTTTTTATTTTTTACTTTTTAGTGTGGAGTTAATGTTAGTCCTGTTTAAAGTGAGCCCAAACACGACTACTGTGCTGTAATTTCAAGGTTTGTACTTTTTCTGATGCTCCTGGCTTCAGCATCAGGTCTCTATGTACTTCGGTGTTCCTCATTAACAGTACGTTTATCCACACATCGAGCCCTTTTCAATGAGCCTAAACACGATATATCTGCTGTTATTTGTCGAGGAGTTAGGTACTCTGCAGACTATCCTGACTGCAGCATCAGGTCGTGACTTGATGATCATGAGCCCAAATGTGGCAAATGCCCTATCAAACATCAAAACAATTTACTAAAACAGTCCTTGCCTGTTCGAGTAACTTCTTACTGTTAAGGAGTTGTACCTTCCATCATCAGCTCAGCTAACTGAGATGGTGACAACCATACGCAAATACACAAGATACTTCATAAAATATGCGAAAAACAATAAGTGAGCCTATAAAATTTGAGGGTTGCCTTCGATTTCTCTATGATCCCATCATCAGATCCTAACTTGGTGACAATGGGACCACCTCAGAACTAGGGCTTTCAATACCGGTATTACGGGATCCCGTAATACCGTAATCACGGATATATTTCGGTCTTTTTTCAATACCGGTATTGAAGAGCCAATACCGTGATTACGGTATTACAATAGTTTTATAATTTTAATTATTGTGGTTTGTGGTTTGTTGTAATAAGTAGCAGGAAGCTGTATTAAATAATATAAATAACGATGTAATATTATTCTGACACTTCACACTTGTGTATTAAGCGCTAACTCTTGTCTCATTAGAAAATTGTAAACGGGATGCCAATTTACTAAAAGCGGATATGGCGCTAAAATTTATGTTGACAAAGTTACATGGTCAAGCTAATGACTAAAGCCAAAATCTTGCAAAAACATTTCGAAGACCCATAAAGAAGCGACGACTTTTAATATCTGGAGTATTACTATATATGCATGACCCTGAAACTTTTTTCAGTAATGATGATAGCGATAACGACACTTTTATAAAACCCACATCTGATGAAATATTAGATATTATAGTTAATCAACTTACACGTTTAAAATATAATAATAACATAACAAGACAAGATAGAAGAACCTTCTTCTTCTTCTTCAAGTTGTGACAATGAAGACACGTCCATACAAATTTAGAAAGGGAGATTTCTAAATTGCCTAAAAGTAAGGATGCAGCCTCGGCTGTAACCACAAGCACTGATTTTAGATCAATAATAAGAGTAGAGATGTGTCTTTGACACTGCTGGGAGTGGACCGGGTGGACGTGAGATATTTCTATCGGCCACATACAAAAAATTTAGATTTTTATTATTGTTTGTCAGCAAATTTCCAAAATTTCATTTGATTTATTTTGTTACTTGTTTAATTTTGGATTTTATGATTGTTTTTTTTTATGAATTTAATAGCGTTAGTAAAATGAAAGCCTAATGATTGCTGTAATAATAAATAATATAATAGTGTTGCCCCCTTGTCGCTACGTCACTATGTGCTAGCGGCCGTTTTCGGAGGCCCATTTACTGAGTGTGCAAGTCACCCCCTGCCATTCTTACCGTGTTTGCAACCATTGGTTAGGCCGGGACCATAGTCATTACATAGTATTTGGTATCTTATTCACTAAAGAACGCAAATCCATAATCCATTTTTTTTTTAGTTGCTATGTTTTGCTATAGTCCAACACAAACCGGGAATGTCCTTAGGTGCACTTACATAGTGCATATAGGGATAATCGTCGGTTCGTATTTCATTTCTTTAGCCAAAACTTTTGCTCAAGGGGCCTCTGCGAGTTGGCTTCGGCCCCTCGTACGCCTTCCAAAAGTCCGGGACCTCAGAGTCCCGAGATATGGAAAAATATAATAGATCTCATTATCATTGTAATTTGCATATTCTAAGTTGATTGCCTACGTGCGATATTACATTTAGCTTTAGTTTTGATTACGTTTATATATCCTAGTTCTATAATCAATCAATCCTATTTTTTTTAAGAAGCTTGAAAAACTTGAGTTCAATACCGTGATCACGTGATCACGGTATTGAAACTTCTAATACCGGTACTGATACCGGTATTGAAAAAATCCGGTATTTGAAAGCCCTACTCAGAACTATCTGCTTTCGAACAAAAAAATAATTTTGAAAATCCGTTGACAATTGACGGAGTAATCGATGAACAAACATACAAAAAAAAAAAAAAAAAAAAAACATACAAACAGCCGAACATAGTACCTCCTCCTTTTTGTGAAGTCGGTAAAAATGTTATTAACGCCAGTTTTTGATTACCTGAAAGCAAAATTAAAAATCAATAGTCAAGTATAGTTTATTACATAAATGCACAGCGATTGCAAAATGGTTGAAATAAACATTGGAATGCCTCAAGGATTTAATCGTGGCCCAGTCATAATATTCTCAAAAAACCGGCCAAGAGCGTGTCGGGCCACGCTCAGTGTTGGTTCCGTAGTTTCCCGTCCGTCAATAAGTGTTCCCACTTATTACAAACTTAGCCCAGAAATTCTGAGAAAATCGAGTTCAAAATAATTTTCCTAGAAAGTCCTTATAAAGTTGTACTTTCCAGATTATTTTCATATTTTCTAAACTTACGGTTCAAAGGTGGGGGACACATAGTTTTTTACTTTTTGAGCGATTATATCCGGAATTATTGACATTATAAAAAAAATATTTTAGTAAACCCCTATTCATTTTAAAATACCTATCAACAATATATCACACGTTAGGGATGAAATTAAAAAAAAAACACTTCTCACTTTACATAAGGGGGCTACCCTAATAAAACATTTTTTCCGCTTTGTACTAAACTTTGTACCAAACAGCTTTCTAGTGCTCACGGTCACAGAGATTAGGCGAGGACGGACAGACAGACAGACATGGCGAAACTGTAAGGGTTCCTAGTTGACTACGGAATCCTAATAAGAGCACTGCGCATAATTTTTGTCAATAAAAGTTAAAAGTTCAGACTGAATCATTTCTACGGCTAGAAGATTTGAAGTAAGGAAATATTGTTTATTGATTCTCACACGAAAACGCTGCTACTTTAGTTGTTCAACCAGAAGGAGCAGCTACCTTTAAATGGCTTTCGGCATGTTAGCTATTAAGAATAAATAATAAATGTAGCCGTATCCTAAACAAATTACTTCGTTTAATTAAACGAAGTAATTTGTTTTGGAAAAATCAAGCTTCACTATTATACTTGTAAATTATCTGCAAGAGATAAGTTACCTTATTAAATTAGAAGTTTCCAATATCTTAAATTCCAGTTTCTTTAAATAAATTATAATACTTATGTTGTCAAGACGAGACTCTTTAGTTAAAAAGAACCTTACCGAACAAGTTATTCTTTATGATGACTTCACACATTGAATACTTATTGTGTGTATTTTGATTTGAACAGATGTCAGATACAATTGGGATTGAACCAATAAACTGAAGTGAATATATTTTTAGAACCATATTACGTTTTAACAGTCTTATTAAGGAGGCCTCCATTTATCAATGTGGGTGTCTGTAGCCGCAGTTTCTATATTTTGTACTGTATGTATAGCGCTAACGTAGGACAAATTGACGTGAAATTTTTATTTATTTATAGTATAGTAAAACCGTAAATAGTATTACCTATTCGTAATAAACTCATTAGCACGGCATTTATTATACACCCTGACTCTCACCTACGAGGCTCTGACAATAGATTATAATTTAAGAACAGAAGAGAGGACTAGTTGTTAATTACGGTCATCTGCTAGTCTTTTGGTCTGGCGCTCCTGCACACGATGCCGCCACCGCGCCGTCGCCGCGCCGACGCCGCACAGCTACACTGTACATACGAGTCGCGCGAAGACCGCCACCGCGCCGCCGCCGCGCCGCCACCGCGCGCGTTCCCAGTTATTTTATTATCCTGATTCATTCCATTGCCGGCCGTGTATGATCATGCGGCCGGTAATGGAATGAATCAAATAGATGCGCGGTGGCGAGACGAGGACCGCGCGCGGTGGCGGCGCGGCGGCGGCGCGGTGGCGGTCTTCGCGCGACTCGTATGTACAGTGTAGCTGTGCGGCGTCGGCGCGGCGACGGCGCGGTAGCGGCATCGTGTGCAGGAGCGCTAAGGGCCAACAGCACCTTTTTGGAATAAGCCAGTTGTAATCAACCGCTACGATAGTGGTTTCATTAATATTTAATAATAAGTTGAACTTGAATCTCAACAATTGTAGAATCTTATCTTATACTAATCAAAATACAAGGTGTACTTTGTATCTACTGTTTTCGAAATACGTAGCTGTAGATATAAAGAAAAGTGTCTTAAGTACTCACTATCTTGGGTTCGTGACGTCACGGTCACAGCGACAAGGACAGCTTATCGAATTGGAGCAAGTTCGATGTCATTGTTATCTGTTTTAGAAATGTGCGTGAATGAAATTAATGAAATTGACATGTTTTGGCGTTTTTTGCCATAGCGCAGATTTTCTAAGAATTCTTCTCAATTCCAAAGTCAACACGTATTACAGATGACTTTTGATTTCAAGATTTACACAAAATCTTACGTATGCTGGTATAAATTATTAAAGTATGCATTATCTACACTAGATAAACCCATGAACGTTATAAATTTTATGTCTTTGAAGTAGTTAATGTAAATTAGTGAAACGATAACATTGACAAATCGCGTGGGATTCCCTTGACATTTGATACGGTCACACATTTAGAACATTCAGTAATCCGGAAACTGAAGTCAAATGAGCTGAAGTAGACGGAGATTAAGTGTCTCTAACAACAAGCAGCTAGCAAAAACAAACCACTCTTATCGATCAAGGAACTACATAACCTTGAAGTGATGGTAAAGCGTAGTACAAGAAATGAATAATAATGTCGAAAGCGAAAGAATAACAATATTCTTGTGCTCGTATTTTATCAAGGTGCATTACCAAACACGCCGGTCGAAATTAAAAAAGCAAAACTCTCACTAGCACCATGTGATTTACGCCCCCGTAAGAGTGAGATCGTCTCAGATCGTTTAGTTACATCAGATGATTAATCAACTTCTCAAGTGAACTACGTAATTGTACCGCAGAAAACGAAGACATTCCATTGACTGATTACGTTGCAAGTTCACATTGCTATTTCCTACATCGCAATATCCATGCAACCTTGCTACGGGACGTCGTTGGAATCATTAATTAATTTGTCATCACCATGTCTTTCTTCCCGTTTCCCTTTTTGATGAGTATTGTTACAAGATAGACCTCTCTTTATGAACATTTAAGTTAAAATAGCTAAGTGACTTCCGTTATCCCGACATTAATAACTTGAAAATGTACCGCTGTCCGTGATACTAATGAATTATTGAACATCCTGAACACGTTTTAAACCTAACTACTTACAAAATCCGAATTTTGTAAAAAACATGATTACGGAAATCCTGTTCTTGAGATCTACAGATGTTAGTTTTTGTAAAAACTTTTTGCCCTCGAACAATACTTGTATCTGCGTCATGCTTGTAGCGAACATCCGTTGTCTTAGTTTACGGTTCTCACATGTTATTATTTTAATTAGGCAATACCGTGTTGCTATTTTCTGAGAATTAACAAACAACGTAGCTCGTATCAATCAGTTCTTGTTAACCCGTATAACGGAATCACAATCCTATCGGTTTACTTCCATAATGATGGAGATTTTTTTCTGTACATATTTGGTTGCCACATTTGATCTACTAAGCCAAAACTCGGGGGGGTTCTCTCGCAAGGGGTTCCAATCCAAATAACCGTTAAAGAGATAGACTCTCGACCTCCTGACTCCATCGTCGCACCAAGTTCCAATAGGGATGACGACAACATAAAAAATGGCATTCTGTTTAGTCCGTCTTATAGATCGGCCAAAAATACGGGACACGTATTTTTTGCTTGATCAACTTAAAAAAATACAAAGATAAAGAGCAACAAAGTTCCAGAGTGTGAGTCCTTTTGACGTCACCGTCCTGCAAAATATGTATCTGATCGTGACGTCATGCGCAACTTTAACGCACTGTATCTTCGTCATTCTTCGTTTAAGAGAGAAAAGAAAAAATACGTGTCCAAAATTTTTTGATAATCTATCTGACGGACTAATTACTTTTTTTTGTCGTCTCGCCTATTGACAATAGACATTTTACTTGCGTGACAGAATTTACTGTCGATAAAAATAATAATTAAGATACTAATATTCTCAGTATTGAAATAGGAACTAAAGCAAAATATTTTAATTGTTACAGGAACAAAGCGATCGCCGACTATTTAGGCAGCAATGGCTACACGGACGCGCTGGAAGCGTTCAAGAAGGAGGCAGACATGTCCGGCGAGATGGATCGCAAGTTCGGCGGCCTACTCGAGAAGAAGTGGACTTCGGTCATCAGGTTGCAGAAAAAAGTAAGTAATCTTACTGCTTTTCCATTATTACCGAACCTTTAATTCACTGGAATTATGACAACGATAGAAGGATCGTGATTTTTTATGAACAATGAGAAACGGGAGATCACACCATACACTTAACAAGGATTTGTTCAACTTAAGATATCATTGCTAATGCAACTCCCACAATGAATAACGCATGAGTTTTCTCTAGAATACCAAACTTCTGTTAGTTGAGGTTTAGGTCCGTCTTATTTGCTAAGTTTTCTTTATACCAAGATTAAAATTAACGTGTTGCAGTGAATTCGTGTGTAACACTTTCTATAATTGATTACACGTAATCGGTCTGTGAGCACAAAAGATGATGACGCCTATTAGTGTCCCTGGTGTACGCAATATGTTAGTTACATAAGTGGGAAGCTGTTTCTCTGGTGTTTCAATGGTTCAGAAATTGCTTAACGGCTAGCAGCTGAACGGATTGATGGTTAAAACGTGTGGAGCTAAAATTTATAACGACATCTGAACACGATCCGGTCCGAGCAGTGTACTCCATCGATCTGAGCGGTGGACGTTTCTAGGTCAATCTTGGAACGATTTTCTTGGGCGGGGGTCGATGGCGACCGCGACACTTTGCTTTTATTAAACGACGACACGTTTTATCCATTGACTACTACTCCAGAAATAATGCCAACTATCTAAACAAATAAAACACAAGGTGATGGTAATCAGGTCGCTGCTCTGTTTTCATTATTAAACCTTGATCCAGTAATAGCTGGTATTGTTTACAGGCTTGATTTTATTAACGGTATCCACAGACTTTTGTAAAACACAAAACCTTGTGGATTATGTATGGTGTATTCGAAGAATGTTCTCTTAATGGCCGATTAGAAAAGTTACGGATTTACTTCTTTATCTATTTTTAAACATATTTTAAATAATTTATTATCACGCGATTGTGCTAAGCTAGTTTGATGAATAACAGAAACTGTGCTCGAAAAGCTATTTCAACGATAGCCAATCGTATGCTCAGCTTATTGTAGCTATCAACTTTGATTGAGGGCTAAACAGAAAGGAGTATCAATAATATAGCAGGCATTATTCAGTTTCTGTTCATCTTTACTCCAACCAAAGGATGTTTTTAATACTTAAATATTGATATTTTGTTTGTCAGGTGATGGAATTAGAATCGAAGCTGTCAGAGGCTCAGAAGGAATTCATCGAGGGTGCGCCAACGCGCGCCAAGCGCACGCCCGCCGAGTGGATCCCGCGTCCACCAGAAAAGTTCTGTCTCACCGGACACCGGGCCACCATTACTAAGGTTCATATTAATTATTTTATAGAACATGCATGTTACCTTATAATACGGGATAACATATCTTTGACTCACATGGAATATATTTATTACACTTCATGGGTCAAACAAATAAGTTTTTAATGACTCAAATTACATCAATTAAGTTCTTTTTAAAAGCCCAATGTATTTAGTTCACATCTCAACGTTTACTACAAATACCAGAAAAAGTTGGTCAAATGTACTTCTACTCCTTTCATTTCCGTTTAATATTTACATGTTACTGATTGCATATCAACTTGGTCTAAATAATCTCGTATCTTGACATTATTAAACCTAAATCAAGCATATTGAACTTATTTCGTTTTTATTATAAATGTATTCAGAAATGAATTATATCGTTAATCATATTCATTTTTCGCTGAAATAGTAGGCATCATTAACACAATTTAGATCTTTAGTAATTTCATAACAAGAATGAAAGATGCTCGAAACACATTCTTCGAATTATTAACGTATTCATCTTTTACTAATTACATTGCTGATGAAAATGCTACTAATTATAGATACTTTGTTACAAAATTGTTCAGTAACAGCATTTGTCGGTAAACAAAGTTGTTGTGATCTAACTCGAATTATATACAATAACTTTCGAATCCAATGAAAGCTGTCTAAAAATCTATTGTTTTGGTTTTTGTGCATAATTTCTCGTGATCATAACCATGCACAATTGTATCAAACGAATGGTGTGACTATTATCTATAGCTTTCCGCGAGTTTTTGTTCAACTGTTCGAAATAACGCAGCTTGGTTCTAGTTTATTGTGAGAATTCTACTCCTAACTGCTCTTCATAGGTCACGTTTTTATTGTAATAATTGTGTTTGTAAGACAATTATCGCCGCAGTATTGTATGCAGTTTTTAATGATAAACTTCACTGTAATCCATAGAAATGAACCAGTAACTAATGACATATCCACTGTACCGGATTAAGAACATTTTATTTCTTGAACAAGCCCCACAAAACTTGATTTATAATATTCCAGGTAATATTCCACCCGGTGTTCAGTTTGATGGTGTCGTCAAGTGAAGACGCGACCATCAAAGTGTGGGACTTTGAGAGCGGCGAGTACGAACGAACCCTGAAGGGACACACCGATTCCGTTCAGGATATCGCCTTCGACCATCATGGAAAACTACTCGGTAAGTCTTAAAACGAAAAACAATTAAATATGTGCCATATTGATAGCCATAGAGTAAACTGTTGTTGACGTAACATTTCTGTTTGCTTCGATCTCATAACAAATACGATTAGGAAGAGCAATATAGAATTTAGTTTTGTATTGAGTACATATGGATGTGATATCATTTGAAATGATCCCCACTAAATATTTTACTATAGTCGTTGGTCTTGGGTTCAGATAAAATAAATACAGAAAAATTTTGAAGGTAAATCTCTCAATTTAAATCATCACGGTAAGAACAAGTTCCCTGATCATGGCCAACAGAATCTAAAACGACTGATTGTCGGTTCCAGTGTCCTGCAGCGCTGACATGTCAATAAAGCTGTGGGACTTCAACCAAACGTTTGAGTGCGTGAAGACGATGCACGGCCATGACCACAACGTGTCGTCGGTGGCGTTTTCACCGAGCGGCGACATTGTCTACTCCGCCAGTCGAGATAAGACCATCAAAGCTTGGGAGGTGGCCACTGGGTAAGGGATTTTCATTATTCTTTCGTTTTTCCAGTATTCTACTACCTTAAATGTCTAGTGGTTGTCAAAATTAGTACAAGCCTAACAGATTTTTACTACGAAAACCTAATCTAAGTTAGCCCACACGTTGCGCGTTGGGCAAAAGCCGGAGCCGTTCGCCAAAAACAAGCACAAGCTAACATGGCAGAAAGCGCTATTACTGAATGTTGAATCTGAATTTAACTGGCTCGAAATCTGGGTAATTATAAAATTAACAATAAATTGTCACTTTCTGTTTGGGGAATATAGGTGTAAGTTTGTTTAAACTCTTACAAGGATGTGGTATTATTTAATTATTTCCTGCACTTTTATGCTCAAGTTGCGGATGTGGGACAAAAGTGTGAGTGCGTCGCGTCGGCTTGCCATGTGTCACAACTCACAACACAACGGATTAAACATTGCCGGTTTTAGTTACCTAAAGGAGAATACAAATAGCAGCGTTATTGTCTTTCTTTGATAAATTGAGTATTCTTGTAAATCGTTAAGTGTTGCTAAGCGGAAATTCAAGAACGATAGGCTAGCTAATACGGGTAATTTTGTTGTTAAAATATTTTTTGAAGTAGAAGGTTTTTATGATAAGAGAAATTTAAAAAGTAATCGGGATATTGTTTAAATTCGGGAAAAAGCACAAGTTCTTTTTTCTACGGCTTCTTAGAGTAACATTAGACGTCTCTCTGTGTCATCTTAGTAGAATAATAATAACAAAATGCCCTTATGTCCACCAGGTACTGCATCAAGACGTACAAGGGTCATCGTGAGTGGGTACGCATGGTGCGCGTGTCGGCGGACGGCGCGCTGCTCGCGTCCTGCTCCAACGACCAGACCGTGCGCATCTGGAACGCCGACACTAACGAGTGCAAGGTACGGGAGACTATTACTTCTTTGTACTTCTGTGAGGTGTGATGTGAATATTCCACAAGAGCTTTAAGGGTGCAAGCTTACGACGTTGTTTAAGAAAATGGAATGGCAAGGGTTTACTGACACGGCGCGTGCGACAGATTTTTCTGGCAGCTGTTCCGTCTAGTTCGTAGTAGCGTTCGCCTTAAAGGTCATAGCTCATTACAGCCACCCGGCAGCCACTCCGCACCGACTCGCCTTATAATCGAGGGGGTACCGGTGCCGCTCCGGAGTTGATATAGTGAGCGCATGCCCATACAAGTACATATAAAGAATACTAGCCGCAGGAGGCGAGGCGGTGCGGAGTGGCTGCCACCCGTGGCTCTAATGAGCTATGACCTTAAAACGTCTATCCATTATAACGAACTTTATAATAACAATAAAGTGATAAGATTAAAGTTTCATGATATTTTAACGCGCATTTCACACTAAAGCCGTCGACCTGTAGACATAGCCTGCCGACAATAAACCACCGTCGCTTATGTAAACAGGATGAGACTTGTATTTTGAGGTCCTTCCTATACCACCTATCAAACGCTGCTACATAAAACTGTCCCTGTTCAGATGGAGCTGCGCGAGCACGAGCACGTGGTGGAGTGCGTGTCGTGGGCGCCGGAGGCCGCGGGCGCCGCCATCAACGAGGCGGCCGGCGCAGACAACCGCCGCGCCAACCACGCCGGGCCCTTCCTCGCGTCCGGCTCGCGCGACAAGTCCGTCAAGGTATGTACTAAAAATTAAGATAACAAAAAACCTTTTTAACCGACTTCTAGGAGGAGGTTCTCAATTCGGATGTTTATATTTGTTGGTTTTATTTTTCGTTTGTTCGCGCATATCTCCATCGTTTACCAACCGATTTGTACAATTCTTTTTTTGTTTAAAAGGGTAGACTTCCCAAATGGTCCCATTGTCATCAGGTCTAGGATCTGATGATGGTATCATGCCGAAATCGAGGGAACACCTCAATTTTTATTGAAAAACGTTCATTTTTATTTTGAAAGTTACTCTAAAACGTAGTCAGACAATGAGACTCCAACTAAAAAGTAAAACATAAAAAGCTTTTTACAAAAAAAAAGATAACCGACTTATTTGGTGGCAACACATCAAATAGACCGGCAGAAGAGAAGCCACCGACTTCCAAAATAGTTTTTTTTTTTAAGACAAGCTTTTATTTAAATGCGCTAAAAAGAAAAAAAATAAACTTTTACACTAAAACTTTTACTGTTTTTAATCGTGCATTGTCATCCGAACTGGACGTGCATACCAAATTTCAGCTCAATCGGTAGAGGGAAAGTGCCTTTTAGTTGAGTTGTAAGATTCCACCGGTACAAACATACATTGCAAGTTAAAAAAAAGCTTTTAAAAAGACAACCTCACGTCTTAACTCGTTAACATTTCAACAGGATTGAAAGATCAGTTCATCTTCGAACAATATCAAAGTTCTGAGTAACTCATCTTTGTCATCGCGCTAAATAGTAAGCGCCCACTACTGGGCATAAGTCTCCTCTTTTAAACGAATAGATCCGAGCCTTGCTCAACTAGTACGCCTCTTGCATATGTCGTGTAAGAAAAAGATCAACCAGTTAAGAAAGTCGGCGTAATTATTATGACGCTAGTGTTCTGTTACCATAATAAAAGACACACTATTAATTAATTTGTTTTAAATAGAACTACTGAAACTAATTATACTTTTATTCATCCATACTAATATTATAAATGGGAAAGTGTGTCTGTCTGTCTGTCTGTCTGTCTGTTTGTCTTTCTTTCACGGCAAAACGGAGCGACGGATTGACGTGATTTTTTAAGTGGAGATAGTTGAAGGGATGGAGAGTAACATAGGCTACTTTTTGTCTCTTTCTAACGCGAGCGAAGCCGCGGGCAGAAGCTAGTACATTATAAACGCGAAAGTAACTCTGTCTGTCTGTCTCTTCTTCACGCCTAAACCACTGAACCGATTTGAATGAAATTTGGTACAGGTATGGTATGGGACCCGAGAAAGGACATAGGATAGTTTTCATCCCGGAAATCTCCCGGGAACGGGAACTATTATTCCACGCGGACGAAGTCGCGGGCAAAAGCTAGTTTAACATATTTTTTTCAACATAGTTTTGCATTATTCTCAACAAAGACCTACAGAGTGTTAATGGCCGATAATGTCCAAGGAATAGGTGACGTGGAGTGTGAAACATTATCTATATATGACTCATAATGCAGTTACAATATCTAGTGCTAAGAGACGACCATTTAATACAGCAAGAATAAACAACAATTTAGCAATAGGGTATATTTGTCACAGCACATATTCCGCAATATGCATCGTATTCATGTTTCGTCGAGTAATTGCTCTTAGCGTGTTGTGTCCATGACATGTCAATGTCACAAAAACATCAATACAATAAGTGCCGTGACCAGACACTTTGACCATGTGCCGTAACTGATGTGTCCTACTAAACGCCGAATAAACAAACACGCTTGCAAGAAGTGTTTGAATGTTTCGTTCAGAAATTAGCTGTTTATCTATAAATTTATACATTACAACATAATCAAAGGTTTTTTAACCGAAAATAAGCAATAGAATACTGTAAATACTGTAATCAAATGTCTCACAAATACGATAGGATAGCCATCGCGCCTTACGAATATGAACTTAAAATATTTGACTCCTAATTATGCATGCTTGTGGTGGATTCGATGTTCATTACTGTTACTCATTTATGCAGAAATAAAGTTCTTACATGTTTAGTTATTTTACTTCAGTTAGCTGAGATAAATAAACATTGCTTAGCAGTGCTTCGACTAAGCAATATACCTGTCACTGTTACACAACTGCCAAACGTCAAGTGCACGATAGAGACGGAACGTGGCTAAGCCAAAGTACGTGCTAAGTAACGTCTATTTATCTCGCATCACAGTCGCACAACTGTCAAACTACGAGTGCAAATCAGAGTCGGAAAATAGCTTAGCTAAAGTAAGTACTAGGTGGCGTTTATTTATCGAGGCCGTAGCCTTAAGGCCTAACATTTTTATTATGTTAAGTATAAGATGTTATGTATGTAATCTGTATGTTGTATTTATTTAACTACAAAACATAATTCTGTATATTAGATCTGGGACGTGAGCACAGGCCAGTGCCTGGCCACGCTGGTGGGGCACGACAACTGGGTGCGCGGCGCGGCGTGGCACCCGGGCGGCCGCTACCTGCTCACGGCGTCCGACGACAAGACGCTGCGCGTGTGGGACGTGGCGCACACGCGCTGCCTCAAGACGCTCTACGCGCACCAACACTTCGCCACCAGTCTTGGTTCGATTATGCTCTCTTTATTTCTTTAGTAATGTTCACTTTTTTTGGTCGCTTTCGACTGCAAAATGTAATGGAGCATTGCAGCCCAATGGACTAACTCACAACAGTAGTGTGACTAGACGATTTGCGACTATGTGGAACCTAACCCTGGTTTGTCATGCTCGTACCTGGGACACCTGTTACAAGAGAGTTCGTAGTGCCAGGTTGCTAGATCTCGAGCATGATGTATTAGAATTGGTCATCCTGTTAGTTCTTTTTCTGCTTGATCATTCATGCCTTTAAACTTATAAACTTCTCCTGTGTTATTACTTGTACTAGATAAAACCAATGAAGTCAGACAAAATCAATTAGCGTATACTCTTTGTCGTCCCCACAAACTTGAGAACACTTATAATATGTGTTACCAATAGTTAAACTACAGTAACCTTCTTTATGTTTTCAGATTTCCACAGGAGCTTGCCATACGTGATATCAGGCAGCGTCGATCAGACCGTCAAAGTTTGGGAGTGTCGCTAAGAGCGTTGCCATTTTAGTAACTTAAACTCACCGATGATATCCTTATCATTATAATTTCGCGTTGTAGCTACAATGGGAGCGATGTAAGCTGCTGTCATTATGGTCAATCATTTGTAAAGGAGAGACACTTTCGTCTTTGCCTTCTGCTCATTGTAGTTTGTTTTTTGTACACCTGACGATGCTATGTCTCCTATATCTAAATTGGCGTAAACTTTAAGCCCCGATTCTCGTTTCGTGTTCAACTTCTTCGGTTAGTTTCACACATTCCATTAACGTGTAATGGCACATAGTTTCTGTATATTTTTAGTTGAATTGATATTTCCGAATTTTGTAAAAATTTGGACCTACTTTTAGTTAGCAGTGACGTAGCATTCGTCATGTACCGCTCGCAACGATGGAGTGAGGAGTAGCTGTGTGTGTTATTATAAACTTTCATTGTCCTGTTTTATTTGATAGTTATTGTTTATTCGTAAAACGTTTAGATATAAATTTTATTTGTTATAATAAGTAATTTGATTTTATTATCCAGCCAATCAGATTTTGTACCTTGATTCCTTTATTGATAATGTTAGTTTTATGAAATTTGATATTGATAGTTATTCATGACAACCATTCAATAATTAACGAACACACTTGAACTCATCGTAAATGCTCCATCAACTCTCGTAGTGTACATAAGGCTTTTGATGTTTGTCTCAGCTCGATACGGTGTTCATTATGTTTGTTAGCACCGCGCCAACAACATTAATGAATATCTATGGAGACAACGAAACCGAAAGGGAATACTGTAGCGACCTTTGTAGAATTTTATATCAATCGGTTTCCTAGAGACTTATTTTAAGTTTTGGCAATTCAAAACTTTAACTATAAGTTAGAAAAGTTATATTTCAAAATTTTATTTATTTATATTGTCAGTTTTTATTTTCTTTGTCTCAAACAACAATTTCGTTAAGTGTAGAGCATTGAATTGCTAAATGGGTAATTGTAATACAATTCACGTTTTACATTTTAATTAATATCTGATTTTAAAGTTAAGCCAATTTCATTTATGTCATCATAATTATGTCGTAAGTAAATTAATGTGTGATATAAACTTTAATACTTTGAATTACAGGCCTGTTTAAGGTAGCTAGATTGAAAGAAAAACTTAATTAAAGCTTTTTACCCGACTACGGCGATACCAAAAGGAAGGGTTATGATTCGCATTCTGTGTGTACGGAAATACTCTCATTGTGTCGAAGTTACTGCACCAATTGTGACAAATAGGGTACTGTGGGTTCCTCATAATGATACGCATGTCATGGGGTGTATTATCCGTGGTCGGGTTTTAGTTTTTTAATTTAAAATATCTATTATAATATTAGTATGGATTACTATCAATAGTTATTTATTGTAATACGGAATAATTTTGTTGCCTGGTGTTGTAGAGGTTAGTTCGTAGTGTAGTTTGCGTAGTTACGCTCATACTGTTAGAAACAGCCGTGTTTAGTGCATGACATGATGCGACGTGTACATTGCTTACAAAGTGACGGCCGGTAACACCACGCTAATATATGATATTTATGGAGTTATCGCTTATACAATATGTCATTATTGCTTTTGTATTTTTAATCGAGATGTATGTATCTTTTAGCCGCAGCTGTCAGGATAGATGCTAAACTTGGTATCTAGAATCATTATACAAAGATTATACTATTCGCTTTGTCAGTGTGAATTCGTAAAATAATATGCTGAGACCAAGGAGATTGTAACAGTAGTGTTGTGGCGTATCTGTAGAGAGCGCTCAACTTACCATCTAATAAGCATCGGTGTACCCGTCTGTCTAGTGTACGAATATATTCAAAACATTTTAGCAGAAATGGAATCCTTAACTAAATAAAAATATTGTAAAAGCAGTTTTCAATTTGATATATCATTTACACTATATTGCTAATACATCACAATACACAATTTCTAGTCATTTTTATTTGCAATCATTTCCATTTATTAGATTTATTTCTTAATAATAGAAGATAGTGCATATTTTTTATGACCCGAAATGTATTTTTTATTAATTAATATAGCAAACTAAAGAAGCATTTGTATTACGGGTTTACGATATTATGTCAGTTTTGAAAAAATATTGTATTTGCGTACTATGCCTCTTTTTCATAAGTCAAGTACTTAAAACCCATTCTGATTACAACGATTAAAGTTAATTAAAATTCTCACAAAAAATATCTACATATAGTACCTGTGGTTGTTAACAATTTGGAAAAAAAATGTGAGGATAGATCTCCTCATAGGGCGCTCTCTACTATTACGCGTGCTATATTATCTTGGCATAGAAATATAATCTCTTTGAAATATGGCATTCGCCTACTATAAATAATCTGCTGAACATAAAGTTCTTCATAAAATCGTTTGTATTACAATTTAAAAATAAGTATCTTGCACTTTTTAAAATGTAATTACCGTAAGAATAATATCATCAACGTAAGTTATCTATTTGCAGAATTCTCTTGATACATAATTGCGAAAATATGTTACATTACCTACTGGATTCAGAATAGCACTAAGAATACGTGACTGAAGTGTTAATGGGAGAATTTTGCAGTTACTCAATATTACTGCTGTAACTTGTCAAAATTTATTACCGAAACCCAAATAGATTTGGTTCGCGTTTCATGTAAATAAACAAGTATTTAATTTATTTACAGTGCGTTTTATTATTATTCCTTTAAAAAATTAAAAAGCATTCCTTCGATTGTCACTTGCGACCTTTTTATAGCTTCATAGTGTATTTACTATGCCGAAGCTCCGCGATCAAAGTTCCTACTCAGTTGGTTCATCGGCAATCAGACCGTACTTCGGTCGCGTATAATATATGTGCTCACAGAATTAGTTGCCGCTGAACTTAAGTTTGACCGAAATTAGGCCCGAGTCACACCGGAATGGCAGCGCGGCGCGGCGAGCACCTTCAGTGTGAAATAATTTTAAACTTTAACTACATACTTAAAAGACTAGTATCGCTTGAAACGCTTGGAAAGGTCGCGAGGCCGCCCGCGGTGCCGCGAGGCCTCCCGCGGCGACGCGAGCGGCCGCGCGCTTCGCGCTTCTGCCGACTCTTTCGGTGTGACTCGGCCCTTAGCCTGTTCGCTATGACGCGACGTAATTTCGATATAGTAATTCTATTTGAATGTAGGGATAAAATCTTTCTAACAAACATGGTAAATTAAATTAGAGAAAAGCCATGAAATTTAAACTTTTCAAATCAGAGGACGACTATAATGCCCTTACTTTGCCCTTACTAACCAACTCTGACTCATGAGTCAGAGGTAACCAACCATACATTTTTTGACGTATAAACCTGTCATTACACCCATAATAGGTGGAAGCAGTGGTGAGGAAACCAGTTTATATTGTATAATCTATGGTGAGGAACATGACCCCTCTTTAGGGTATATATGTCTGTGAACATGACTAGAGGAAAATCTCCCGGGCATGACCATCTCAGTATCGAGCACCTGCAGCATGCAGGTGTTCATTTGTCGAGAGTGCTAGCCATATGCTTTTCACCTTCTGTGTTTGTCATTCGTACACTGCCGGTCGACATGGTGAAAACGCTTGTGGTGCCTATTATTAAAAATAAAAACTGGTGACGCCGCGGATATGAATAACTATAAGCCGGTTCAATAAAGAAAGAAATCTTAAATGGCGGCATGCTTGCGTTGACAGATAGTACAGTCTGATCAAATTGCTGGACGGCCTGCTTGATCGGCATCTAAAGCTTCACGATGCTCAGTTTGGTTTTAGGCCTGGGCTTTCTACCGAATCTGCTATCCTATGCCTCTAGCAGACAGCTCAGTACTACACGGATAGGAATACACCTGTATTCGCGTGTTTTTTAGACCTCTCCAAGGCGTTCGACCTGGTCGTGTATGGCGTGCTCTGGAAGAAACTGTCGGAGGATACCGGGCTGCCCAGTGAGCTGATTGCAGTGTTTGAATATTGGTACGGCAATTAGCCCAACTATGTCAGGTGGGCGGGATCGCTATCGTATGCGTACGGGTTGGAGTGCGGGGTGCGGCAGGGTGGGTTGACCTCACCCAAGCTCTTTAGTCTATATGTTAATAAGCTGATCGGTGAGCTCAGCGGTGCCGGAGTCGGTTGCTCAGTCGACGGTTGTTTTATAAACAATATCAATGGACTCAGGTATAACCCAGTAAAGAGCGAGTTGCTAGTTTTTAAAGCAGGTAACAAAAGTTACAATTCACCAACGGGGTGTCGAAATTCAAGTACCAGTCACTGGGTCACCGAGTCGCTTTCAGATGATGTGGATATTGAAAGGGAACGCAGGGCACTGGCAGTTAGGTCGAACATGCTGGCCCGTAGGTTTGCACGGTGTAATGACCAGGTGTAAAGGACTTTGTTTAGAGCATACTGCCAGTCCTTACTCGTGCAGCCTGGGGATCAAATATACTCAACGAGCTTTCAGTGCCTTGCGGGTCCAATACAATAATGCATTTAGGGCGTTGATGGGCTGCCACGCTACTGTAGCGCATCAAGGATGTTTGCGGTAGCCCAGGTAGATGGCTTTCATGCTATACTGCGCAAAAGAATTGGCTTCCTGTTGCGGCACGTGCGCGGCAGTCCCAACAGCCTCCTGAGGGTAGTGGCAAGTGGCAGAATGGCTGGACGCCGACTGTCCCATTATGAGGCACGTTACTGGACGAGGGTTCACATTACCTGTGAAACTTCGTCGGGTGCCCTCAGATTTTAGTTGTTAGTTTGTTTTTAATTAGTTTTTTATATCGTACTAACATAGTTTATAAGTCTGATTGTTACTAACCTAATATGGACCATACCACAGTCTGAAATAAATGATTTTTATTTATTTATTGATTTATAACTTTATGCAGCGATTATTAGTAAGACGCTAAACTGTCGAAATTTTCTTCTTCTTCCTGCCCTTATCCCATTTTACTTAGGGTCGGCGCAACATGCCTTTTTCTTCCATGTCGAAATTTTCGTTCTATTAAGGGTGAGGCCAAACGAGCGTAATTTTGTGACTAGTGAGTCGCGTAATTTCGGTCACTTATTTTACGTTCAACTGAATTTCTGTTGAGCTGCCAGACGAACTTAATTTATTCAGTTACTATCATCAGTTACTATTGAGCGTTGGTACGGGGTGTTCGTGTCGTCGAGTGCGATGGATCTTTTAAAAACATTGTGTATTTACAAAGCGTATTCCGAAGATGAGGCCAGAAAATAAAGCTGGGTAAATCCACTCAATAGTCAGAGGCTGATATGTGGACAGTTCCATACTTTATATGAACGTTTATGTGCAAATTCCAATTTTTTGGAAAGTACTGCCATATGCAGTTACGTGTTTTTCAAGAATTATTACACCACGTAAACACCACTCTTCACCGCTCCCGTTCCTTGCCCTTCCCTCACCCCAACCGAAATTCGGTCGAGTTTACGCGCATTGAGTCGGCAGACAACTCATTTTGCGTCGTCGTGTGGCACCAAATGCCTTTTTGTATGAAACCGAATGCAGCAGAATTTCTGTGGCCGAAATTCTGCGACTCACGACTCACAAAATTACGCTCGTTTGGTCTCACTCAAAAATTTTTTTTAAGATTTATGGTTTTCCTTTAATTTTAATAACCATGTTTGTTAGAGAGATTTTGTCCTAGGTCCTAACGTTTGACACCATACAAATAGAAAGTTTTACTTTTTTGGATTTCAGTTGGTTCGATTCCCGGGAGCGGTAAGCGAATTGTCGAAAATCATTGAATGCAGTTTTGTTTCTTTTTAAAAAGAAAGGAATGTTTCCTTTATGCAAAACAATCTATCTTAACGATTTATGATAGTTTTCTTCCAGGGCCCATTAAAACTTTCCACCCTGTATAACAGTTATGTTCTGTGCGAACGTAGTATCAACTATATCGTTATAAGGTCCCGCACCGACAAGATTGACTGTGTCAATAAATATCCGTATACGGATCTTGACACAATATCATTCCGTATACTGCGAATATTTATACATTTTGTATGATCACATCACTAGTGCCAAGTCGAGGCTTTGTTTTGTTCACATAATGGACCCGTTATTCGAAAGGCAGTTATTCTGCGGCTTTCCATATTTAATTTTGTGTCTCCATATCCCATACGACGTCCATAAATTTTGAACTTTCGATTCGCAGTCAGCGGATGAGAATACGCTTGGTGTGAACAAAGCCTGAAAGGGGTTTTTTTTTTTTTTTTGGTGAGTGGGAAATCATCCAATGACTGCTCCCGTCCTGGGTGTGACGGGAGGGCGTGTCAGACTCTTACTGACTAAAACCCACTCATGTTCCTTCGATTGCCCTTTATGTTCCGAGGTCACGGTAACTAGCCTGAAAGGGGGATTAGATCGCTGCCCGTATTACACCGCTGGAGGCGTTCTTATTGGTCGATAAGATCCTAAGCTCTTTATTGTACGTCTGTGACTAAATGTTAACCATATATATGAAACACATCCGAAATATATACAAAAGTATGAAAAATCATATCGTTAATTTACACCTTAAGGTGAACGCGGACTTGGCCGCACCGCACGCGCCGCAGTCTTCGCATTCGAATTCTTTGTATGAAGTTCTATGCCACCTCGCACACCTACCCGCGTCGCAGTTGCCGCAGACCCTGGAACGTCCGAAATCCCCAAACCGCAGCTGATGACGTCACCCGCACGCAGCGGACGCTGCGGCTAGCGCGGCGCGGATGACGTCATTCGCATCCTCGCCCCGGCGCACGGTGGGCTGAAAATCGGCTTTCATAGACTTAGGGATTTCAATTTGCAAGTGCTTGTTTTTATGCCGGATATCGCTTCTATTAGTCATTACTATGTACAAAAATGACACCCGAGTTAATTCTACCCAAAAACGAAGGAAATATATTTTTTTTACGAAAAATTTGTATGAAGCTAGTATGAAAAATCGAATTATCTCCTAAACGGCATGTTTAACCGTAATATCCTTGGAGATGGTCATAGTGCTAATTATTTATGATTTTTTGGTTGGCAATTGGACGAAAAATTTAATGCCGTTTTTTTTTTAAAAATCGTCAAAATATTTTTATTTGTTTTTACGTATGAAACGATTCCTTTTGGTGTTTATGTTGAAGAACACGGACTTTTAACTACACATAACATAAAATAGCATCACTCCTATATTTCCGAAGGAGTTGGCAGAGGTTTATAGTACACCCACACGTAGCCAACTATGTTTGAGCTAGATATTTATCAACACAAAATGAGTTTTAAAACTTTTCATACAACCAAATTACCAATTGTCTTTTAATGAGTCCAAAAAGAAGTGATTAAGTAACTACACTGATTAGGTCTTCTAATGAGTCTTAATAGGTGATTTAATGATTTTCAATATCTCACGACAATGGATTATATTTAACATTTCCTGATAAGTAAGCTAATTTGTTAATGTTGGGTTAATAACATATCGAACTTTTTAACTTAGACACTAAAAGGGATCGTTTTACATTTTAAAATAAATAAAAATATTTTGACGATTTTTTAAAAAAAAACGGCATTAAATTTTTCGTCCAATTGCCAACCAAAAAATCATAAATAATTAGCACTATGACCATCTCCAAGGATATTACGGTTAAACATGCCGTTTAGGAGATAATTCGATTTTTCATACTAGCTTCATACAAATTTTTCGTAAAAAAATTATATTTCCTTCGTTTTTGGGTAGAATTAACTCGGGTGTCATTTTTGTACATAGTAATGACTAATAGAAGCGATATCCGGCATAAAAACAAGCACTTGCAAATTGAAATCCCTAAGTCTATGAAAGCCGATTTTCAGCCCACCGTGCGGCGCGAGCGTAACGCGAGCCGAACCCGGATGCGTGCGTAGGGATGCATTATCGCTCTGAAAAATATCGATATTTACACGAGGGATATCGATGTTAAAAAAATATCGGTGTCAAGACCGATACATCGATATTCCTGAAGATATTTAAAAAGAAATATTAAGTTTGGCCAATTTAATAAAAATAAGTCTACTAGAAACAGTCTACAGTCTAGTCTATTTAGCACTAAACTATTGTTTTAAAAATTAAAATAAAAACACATATTGTTATTTAAGAAAACGTTTACTTTTTTTAATTAAAAAATCTAGAGATAGAATTAAGAAGAAGAAGCTTAGATAGCCTTGTACCTAGAAGTCTATTTCTTTCTTGGGTAATGCTCAATACGTAAGCGCGTGAAGGCGACCAAACGTGTTGACAGCTGTGTGATCCTCAAACAACTAAAGAGCGATATCGATATTTTTTACTTATGTCGTCGATACATCGGCGATATATCGTTCATAAAAACATCGATGTTTATATCGATATTTATGAGCGATATATCGATATTTTAAAACAATCGATGTATCGTTTTCATCCCTATGCGTGCGGCGACGGGAACGACTGCAGTGACTGCGGTGCGGATAAATGTGCGAGGCCATTAACAAAATGCGATGACTGCGGGGACTGCGGCGCGTGCGGTGCGGCCAAATCTGCGTTCACCTTTACATAGTATTACATCAACTACAAAATACAATGATAAATCTATAAGTCGACTAAAGTGATTTCATTATACAGTGCACCTCTAGTTTTATATAATCTGTATTGTAACGGCGCAACGACAGCTGGCTGTGGTCGACCGACCCGTCGTCAGATGACAGACGAAAGGTCACAGAAAACGGGAATGGATTTACACGTTCGGTCGAATACTCGTGATTATTTTTTGTGAAGGAAATATTATTTGAAATAAATAGTACTGCTAAAATGGATGTGGACGAGTGTGTCAAAGAATGGGAGGACCTACTAGCCGACTACAAACGTTTAGAGGTAATTAAGTATGAAAGTGATTTACATCTAAAACATATTTATAACATTTTTTATTGTCTGTTTTCATGCATAATTCTTTGTTCACAATATTTTTGATTTGCAGCCTGTTGATGGTAAACGACATCTCAAACAAAAACAATTACGATAATTTGTCGTTATTTGCGCAGTACAAGCTTGTTTAGTAACACGCTACTTCAATCATTTTCCTTTAAGCATTTCTTCAGCGATGAAAAGGCATTCATTATTCAGAAAACCATTTTTAGATAGATACTTTTACACGAAATTGTAGTAGCACTGTTTTCATGTTCCTCTAGGTCGTCAACAAAGACTATGTCGCGAAATTGGAGGAGGTTGGCGAGTTGCAAGCGGCCTGCATGAAGGAGATCAACCATCAGAAGTACCGCATGTCTATCATAGCCGCTGCTCTGAAAAGGTCAGAACAATAGTCAACAACATGTCTAAATGTCATTAGATAACATAATTATTTCCCTATTTGTTGTAGGAAGCAACTAGTAATGGCAAAACATCATCATTAGTGACTGTTGATCTAATTAATTTGCTAACTAATCCCCCTACAAACAAATGATATAGACTGCCTCTAAAGATTATGATTGTTTTCTTGATTATTAACAATTGGGGTCATCTAAATGTATTCAATACTTAGAAATATTATTGTTAGATTAAGAATCCACTAGTGAGCTCTTATTTAAGCATTTAGACTTGGCTTACCATTAGTGTAAAAAAGACAAAAGTCATCAGTATTTTTTTTTATAAATCACATTAAGTCTATAACTTGAATTATCACTGTTATTCTAAATATGTGTTATGTCCCTTTATACACATACACAACCTTTATTAAGATTCAAGAATAAAAGCATTCCCTAATTCATTTTTAAAGGTCTTTCAGAGTAATCCTTCAGATAAATTCACGTGCTTTGTCTAGTTTAGACAAAATAATTTATTATTATTCATGAGTTGCCGAACAAAACACAATATTTTTCCTTTTCCTTTTGTTTTCAGTCTTTCATATCCATTTTTTTTTAAATAAGTGTAACATGCTGGTACTTGGATGATTGAAATGTTATTTTAAAATTATGGTTTTAAATTGATAGCAAAAGATTACCTGCATAAATATTAATCCAATAAAGCAAACCTTGGTTTTGGGTTGTATTGCATTAAGTACATTAAGTTTCAATTATTATAAACTAGCTATTGCCTGCGACTTCGTCCGCGTGATTAAAACCTCCCGTTCCCAGGGAATTTCCAGGATGAAAAGTGTCTTATGTCCTTTCTTGGGTTGCAGATTATACCTGTACCAAATTTAATTCAAATCGGTTCAGTGGTTTAGGCGTGAAGAAGAGACAGACAGACAGAGTTACTATTGCATTTATAATACTACCTACTGTCTTTATCCATACTATGGATAAAGACAGTAGGTACCTAGATATATAAATTATATGAAATAATGTTGAAACTTATTATCCTCTTTTGTTTAGATAAACAATGAAATAAGTTTAACATCAACTCATAAAAATAGGGTACAAATCCATTTAAAACACGTTATTTGAGACACAATAGAAAGACAATAGCAGCCCGATGGCTGGCTGTCGGTTGGTTGTTAAAAGGTTAAGATTATGTACTGATGACATTATGGATATGTCTTTAATACAATCAATTAGAATTGAAGTGTATTTAATGACAAATAACATCATTTGAAACTTTTCTTTATTACTAGTACTCTTACTCTTTAGTACTCTTTGTTTTAGCTAATCTTACATTAGGGGTTTCTAAGGCTAATGCTACTTTTGTTTTTTAAAAGTTATTGATTAAGAAATTTCCCATAATAATGTCAAGTTTTTGGTTTGAATCAATAAATAACAGGCAAGGAAAAGTAAGTTATCAATTTTATAATCAGTATCACTAAGTAAGTACTGATTAACACATATCGATTTCTTGTTATTTACAGTAATATTATGTAAGAATAAAATTTACTTATAAAATACGATAAGCAGAGGGTATTATGGATATATTGATTAGTTATCAATGTATAGCAAGTAGCAACACCTCTACATTAAAATTTTTGAAATAAAAACTGTCTTTATTTCTACTACATACAAAAATAATAACATAACAATAAAACTTGCACATGCTTACTTCTCTTTAAGGGACTACGCACACTTATTCAGCTCTATTTAGCTTATGTCCGTAGAAAACCGGCCCTCCCCGAGGCGCGCGGCGCGGGCCCCAACGATATTGTATGAAGACGCGTACGCGTCCGTTCAGCTTTCCGCGTCCGTTCAGCTTCCGTACAAAATCGTTGTTTTATATGAGCATAAGCTGAATGGAGCTGATTAAATATGCGTAGTCCCTTACATGGCATCTAGAACTACCACTTACCAACCATTAGTACCAATTGCAATAATAAATTATAAGTTTTACAAGTTCACCAAGTCCGTTTAAGTTGATTCCCGATTATATTAAGTAATGTATATGTCACCGGAAAATAACAAGATCCGTAAGTTTATCAATCTACTAGGAAGTTTATAAACTTCCGTAAGATTCTAAAAGGGAGATAAATTGTAATATTTTACGTCCACATTTTCGTAAATTGATAAACTTACTGAACTCACTCGTAAAATAATAAGTAAGCAGTAACCAAACGATACGCGCGATCTGATTGGTTGAATGTCACGTGTCACTTCTCCTTCCTCGCGGCCGCCATTGTTCGCCACGGAACATAAACTATGAACGTTGACCAATCAGAGAGCAGTGTGTTATTTTACGTATCTCAAAGATGCGTATATTTAAAAGAGTTTCTGTGATTGGTCGAACCATATAAAATCTTACGAATATATATCCGTTACTTTATAAATTTACCGTATGACGTCGGAAATTGATAAATTTACGAAAATGTGGACGTAAAATATTACAATTTATCTCCCGTTTAGAATCCTACGGAAGCTTATAAACTTCCTAGTAGATTGATAAACTTGCGGATCTTGTTATTTTCCGGTGACATATATACGAAGTGTCACATAATACATATAACAGACTTAAGCCTCATCCTCTATAGAACCAAGCGCAAATCAAGGACTCTCTGGCCCAAGGTCTATGATGATCACTGATAATTTTAAAATCAAATTGAGGACCATAGTACCTTTCATTGAAATTCAACTGTGTGAAACCCTTAAAGTTTTATTTTATTTAATGCATTTGAGACTGCTTTAAATGTTCCTTTGGGTTAAAAACCTGGACTTGGACTTTGTAACCCCTTGAATTAAAGGCATTATATTTATGCACCCTTGAATAGAACAAAAGAGCGTCAGTACCTCTTTTGTTCTATTCAAGGGTGCATAAATATAATGCATTTAACTGTAGATAAGGTCTGTCATATTAGAACCTTTGAAGGATGGACTGCTTCGCATGACCTTCCATAGAGGTCGTCCTGCCAACTCTCAATTAACAAAATCAATTAACAATTCATTTTCCACAATCCCCCAACAGGTTAGATAAGAAGGCCGTCACGAAAGATGATCGAGTCGCAAATCTGGAGAAGGAAATTATGAAAAGGAAAGCTATGCTGCGTGAGATCAATGCAACGCTGCCGAAACAAAACAGCCTGTACTTGCGCATCATACTCGGGAACGTCAACGTGTCTATTCTCAACAAAAACGAAAAGTAAGTTATTTTCGCTTTAATACCTTCCAAGTAATCTGATACAAAATTAAGACGTACAAACTAATGGTGTAAATACATCAGCGCGAATGCAAATATTTGCTGCAGATATTCTTAAATGCGAATAGAAATATTCGTTACATCTCTTAAGCAAATATCTATGTACAAATGCATGTACCAAGGCCACAAAACGAAACCAACGCGCATTTCAGTTTACATCCGCAATTGATACATACGTGTATGTATGATTTCTTTAAATCCCAACTTAGTTGCAAAATTAGGTACAAATTAGGTACGCAGAGGCGTCTCTAGCCCTTGTGGCGCCCGTGTGCAACCAGTACCCTGGCGCCCTCTATTCTAGTAAGAGCGAGGTCAAATTGTAATACTAACAGTTATATTTTCAAACAGAAATTTGGATGCAAATGGTGCAATTTTAAATAATGTCGGGAAGCAAAAAGTTTCTTTGAAAGAATAGCCGATTTACTTCATGTTTACATGTTTATTTAAAGATGACACTTATTCCAATTGAATCAAAGTTTATTTCGCAAAACTACGGTGTTGCGGTAAAACAAAAATTGTGGCACAGGCCTTTGGAAATGACCGCCGCACGTCCCTGGGAATTACAATTTAAACTTCATAGCATTCTAATACAGCCGAGCTAGCATTGATTGTCGGCGTGTAGTCAAACGAATCAAAACGGCGGCCGAACCCAGGCGGCGGCCGAATTGATGTCACGAGGTGTTGCGACAGTCGTGGACAGGATCCGGCAGCTGGGACTCGGGGTGGCCCTGCACAAGTCCGAGGCCATGTGTTTTCATGGCCCTCGGCACCGGCCACCTCCGGGTTCTCAGATAACGGTGCAAGAGGTTCACATTGGTATCGAGTCGACGATGAAGTACTTGAGACTTGTCCTCGACAACCGATGGAACTTCAAGGAGCATTTCCGATGTTTGGCCCCTAAACTGGCGAGGAGTGGGGCTGCCCTCAAGTGGCTCCTGCCCAATCTGGGTGCTCCAAACGCCTCTTACCGGAGGCTCTACGCGGGGATCGTGCAGTCCATGGCCTTCTACTGGGCTCTGGTGTGGGCGCCCAATCTAGCCTTGGCTCCGGCCCGGCTTCTGAGGGCGTCCCGGAGAGTCATGGCTATTCGGATGGTGCGGGGATACCGCCCGATTTCCTGCGAGGCAGCGAGCCTCCTTGCCGGCGTGAGATCGGGAGGCAACAGTCCTTGCACACACGTACCAGCGGCGGGTGGAAGTGCAACGCCGGGCGAAGACCCGCTGCCGCAGCTGATCGCGGCGCGGTGCACAGAGCTCCGGTGAGATCTCATGACGGAATGGAAACAGCGACTGTCGCAACCCAGGGCTAGGCACGCCGTAATAGCGGCGGTAAGACCCCTCTTTGAGAAGTGGCTAGAGAGGCGCCACGGCGCTCTCACGTATCGCTTGACACAGGTCCTGTGTCGGATTCGGGCGGAAGCGACGCCTAGATGTCATCACTGCAGCAATGGTCGCCTGGAGGACACGGTCGAACACACAGTGGCGGTGTGCCCCGCTTGGGCGAGCCATCGCCGTGTCCTCGCAGAGGCGATCGGCGGCGGTGACCTCTCGAGCCCGGCGCTGGTTCAAGCCATGATTGGGAAGCCGTCGCCTCCTTCCGCGACGCAGTTAAGCTGGTGAAGGAAGCTGCGGCGCGCGCGGGGCAGCGTCAAGCCTCGCGCCCCGGACAGGGACCCAGGCGTAGACGTCGAGAGTCGTGGATCTGCGGACGGCTTCTTTGGAGATGTCATATTAGATGGCGCTCGGCGCCCCCTTAGACCTGGCGCCCGTGTGCGCCGCACACCCTGCACTATAGGTAAAAACGGCTCTGTAGGTACGTTCTTGCTCAAGCAAGAAGTAGCTGTCCCTTAACCTAGACCTGGATGGTCTAGTACAGCATTAAATGCCAATGGTGATACACCCATCTATCTGATCCATCAAATGGCTGAGTACGAAAATATTTGACGCGCCTGTTGTTCTAGTGTTCAGTGACCCTGGCTACTAAGCCAGAGATCGTGGGTTCGATTCCCACCCAGGACAAACTTTGTGTGATGAGCATAATTGTTTGTTTTGTGTCTGGGTGTTATTTATCTATCTCTGATTTAAAAATTATATGTATGTATCAGTTGTCTGATTACCGTAACACAAGCTCTGCTTAGTTTGGGATCAGATGGCCGTGTTTACGATGTCCCAGGATATTTATTTATTATTTATTTAACCACTATCAGTAAGAGTAAAACGCATAAAAATGTGAAATATTGAAAATGTTTAGATTAGTGATGTGTCGGATAATCTGGATCTGTTTAAGTTTTCGGTATTTTTTGGCAGATCCTTTGCTCTGTTAAATTCAAAATAAAATACTTCTTCGGAATTCTTTTTAGCGAAATCTTCGAAGAATAATTCTTATTCATCGGAATATTTTCTTTATTTTTATTTAGAGATGTGTCTTTAGTTTTCACCCTTACAGAAATAATTTCTATCGCACATTGTACGCTTGGTATTGTCACGGACTAAGTACAGAAGTTTTAATCCGTATTTGCGGATCTGATCCGTTTGTTTGTGTACGGATCTTTAAATTTCGTTCTCAATCACACCTCAACATAAAAAGGTACGCGCCGTAGGTACTTTTAGCAAAGATCGTGCAGTTAGCCAACTTCCTTAGGGGAAGGGTCAATTTCAACGTGAGCGGAACTTGCAATAAAAATATATCTAAAATGTATGTCAGGTGAAAATATACAAAAAGCTAATGTAAAGAAATAAGAAAAAGTTTACAGTTTCATCGTTGTTTTTAATACTTTGTACTCCGTAGAGAATTTTCTTGTTAAAAACTTACAATCGTAGCAAACAATAGCGACACTTTAACTTATAGACGTCGTAAACGGTTCATTAAAACCGACCCAGAGGTGAGGCCGTGAGGGTAATTGTCGGGAAGCTTTTTTTTTTTGTGAGTGGGAAATCATCCAATGACTTCTCCCGTCCTGGGTGCGACGGGAGGGCGTGTCAGACTCTTACTGACTAAAACCCACTCATGTTCCTTCGATTGCCCTTTATGTTCCAGGGTCACGGTAACCACTATAAACATTCCGCAACATTGTCGGGAAGCTGTCATATCTAATGACGTCACTTCTTGCTAATGAGTAGAATATCACTAGAATAGCACAAAAGCACAGATTAATAAATAGTTACTACGTAACAGATACTTCACTCCAATACAAAAACCAAAATACCTACGCTATAATAGCCTACAAAATCATAATAATAATACCAGTTGTTTGCAGCAAGGAGAAATGTACCATAAATACGCACAAAGAGAGTTGAGATTCTTTTGCCCGCCGCGCGACTAACGTGTGTGCGTGTCGTCAAGCAAATCTGCTAGGGTTATGCGTATGATGACAATGGTAATAAAACGAATGTTTTAGAAAAACAATTAATATTTTATTTGTTGATCAAATATTTTTTAGTTTGATAAATTGACTGATGCATATTTTTCGTTCCTTGAATTCCCGACTAATATATTTTAGTGTCGAAAATATCCAAAACCGCGTGAATAATTTTAATAAATAATCAAAAGGGAAACAAGAGAATTGGGAAATAGGGGAATTGCATAATAATCACGCAATAATTACGTGGTTTCGGCATTTTGATAGTCAGCGCTGTACCCGTGACGCGCGAGCACTCAGCCGGGCGCGCGACAGCCCGGTGTTCGTTGTATCGTCGACGATACGCGAAGCGGTAGGCATAAAACGCGTGGCCTTGAGCGAGTGACGGACGCCTGACAAAAGTGCCAAATATAAACATAAACATGCTGCCCAGCCCATTCTTCCGAGTCATCAAATTAAATTTAAAAAATCACATGGTTTTTGTTTTTACTTTGTTATTAATTGACTACAAAAATTCTTTTGCGTAATTTATTTGAAGTCGTTTAACATTTGTACAATAAGATTTTTTCCTATAGTCACCTTTTTTATTAGTAATCTATGTAAATAAAATTCAATTCTTAGAATCACTGAATGTGATACAATACTAATTGTATAACTCGAGAACAGCTGATTCTTATAAAGAGACAAATTGGAAAAGTTAGAAATAATAAAAATGCAACACCTCTTTCTCTACGGAAATCAAATCAAGGCTTGACTCGTTGGATGTTATAGAAAACAATGAAAACTATATAATTTTGTTATTTATCTCCATTTTTCTTCCAGGTTCAAATACAAGGACGAATATGAAAAGTTCAAGTTGATCCTCAGTGCGATAGCCTTCGTGTTAGCTGTTTTGAATCTTTACATAGATTTCAGGTAATTGAAGATTTCTTATTAATAGGAAATTTTGCATTCGTGCTGTAAATAAGTCTTATATGTTTATTGCAGAAAATAATTGCCTCATATTTGTTACTAAAATTTAAAGGGAAATAATATTGGTTCCGACAAACAAATTAATCTCCAGCAATCTGTGGCCGACTATTATTCTAATTAACCAGCGTTATAATGAATTACCGACAAAAAATCCTAATTTCCGAATAGAATACTAAATCTCCGACAAAATTACTAAGTTACTGACAACAGAGATTTCGTCAAAATAATCATATTTTTACAACTTGCATGAACTGTTTAAATTTCTATAGTTGGTTATCAAATTTATTTTTTAACTCTCAATAATAATGAAAACTGGTTGCAGTCTAGATTTTATAGGGCACCCCGACTCGGACAGGTTAGGTTAGAAGGGGATGGCGGGGTCGTGTGAGCGAGCGAAGCGAGCGAATAGAGCCCGCCATCCCCTTTGTGGTTATTTTTTTATAAGCCACCTAGAAGTCCATCGTCGACCCATGACTCCCTCGATCATGTATAGAATAAAAGTAAAGGTTAAAATTACAAAAGCATAGTTAAAAGTATAGTTTTCAGTTGAACGTAATTTATGCTGGTAGAAAAGTATTATAGCAATAAACGTTCATGTTTATTTTTCGGAGTTTTCAGTATCTCATTCGGTCGTTTCGTCATTTTAATTCGGTAAAATGTAGTCGGAAAGTTAGTATTTTAAGCAGTTAATTTAATATTTTGAGTAAGTACAATTCTTCTTTTTTTGTCGGAGCTTTTATTACTACCCAAATTTAAATACATACAAGAAATCTATTGATACCCGGTTCATAGTTCAACTTAGTTAGATTGACTTGAACTATAGACCGCATTGAAGCAAAGATTATTTGTACGTCATAAGTAAAAAAAATAACTTCTTTGTTTTATTGTAGGCCATTACAATTAATACTGTTGTTCCTCCTGGTATGGTATTACTGCACACTAACGATTCGTGAAAGCATCCTCAAAGTGAATGGGTCGCGAATCAAGGGATGGTGGCGCCTCCACCACTTCATATCCACGGTGGTCGCTGGTATCCTTCTCATCTGGCCACAGAATGAGCCCTGGAATATGTTCAGACATACGTTTATGTGGTTCATAGCCTACATCAGTAAGTATTAGTTGACATTTATAATTATTAGGTACTAAAACTTTGCATATTATGTCATTTATGTCCTCCTCCAAGGCTTAATGCCTGGGTTTATGCTAAAAATGTCCCAGGCACACAGTTTTGAATTTATTATGAAGTGTGAATTTTTTATAGCTACATGAATCGTTGGACTAGAAAAGAGAAGACTCTTCTTACTTTTTAGGGTTCCGTAGTCAACTAGAAACCCTTATAGTTTCGCCATGTCTGTCTGTCCGTCCTCGCTTAATCTCTGTGACCGTTAGCACTAGAAACCTGAAATTTGGTACCAATATGTATATCAATTACGCCGACAAAATGGTAAAATAAAAATTGGAAAAAAATATTTATTAGGGTAGCCCCCCTATATGTAAAGTGGGAAGTGATTTTTTTTTTCATTTCAACCCTACCGTGTGACATATTGTTGAATAGGTATTTAAAATTGAATAGGGGTTTACTAAAATCATTTTTTGATAATGTCAATAATTTCGGAAATAATCGCTCCAAAAGTAAAAAACAATGCCCCCCCCCCACCCCTAACTGTTAAACCTAAACTGTTTAGAAAATGTGAAAAAAATCTGAAAAGTAGAACTTTATATGGACTTTCTAGGAAAATTATTTTGAACTTAATGGAAAGAACAGTTTTATACAAAAAAGACAAAAAAGTTTTATAAAATAATTTCTGCGTACTTAGTATTAAATAGCCTTTTTTTAAACTCATAAGTGGGAACACTTATTGTGACGGACGGGAAACTACAGAACCCTACACTGAGCGTGGCCCGACATCGACACGCTCTTGGCTGGTTTTTTTTATATTCGTCCCTTTATAAACATTTGATGATACCTATTTCACCTAAATCATTTTCTAAATGCAAGCAATGATATCGTCATTTTTACAAACTTTAACAACGTAATTTCAATGCGCGTTAGTACTTAAGTCTATAATTTAAGCAAAATAGACATCCCATTGCACATAAGTGATGGTATAGCCAGTATAATGTCCACTGCAGTTATTGCAGATGGACAACGTTTAGTGCGAATTATGTGACGTGTAGTGTAGGCAAACGGATGGCCTAAACATACCTAGTCGGCACTAAAAAGATTGCGTAAGGCAGAGATCGGGGAACGCAACGTGATTATTTCCCCTCCGGATAGTACTTGAAATTTATTTGGCTTCGCAAACTGGGGCCCGTTCTCGAAAACTTTTTGTTAAATATGTTTAAAGAATTCCTATTCTTTGCAGGGATCACTGTAGTTTTAATTTTAAGCTCATCAAATTAGACCTTAACTGATAATCACTTTTTTATTCTACAGGTGTAGTCCAATTCATGCAGTTCAGATATCAAAGCGGGGTTCTGTACAGGCTAAAGGCTTTGGGAGCTCGACACAATATGGACATAACAATAGAGGGATTCCACTCATGGATGTGGCGAGGACTCTCGTACCTGCTTCCCTTCTTATTTGGTGGATACGTGTTCCAGCTATACATTGCATACACACTGTACAGTCTCAGTTATCACCCGGATGCCACTTGGCAGGTATGTACTTGATTATATTTACATTTATTACCTCAATTCTATACCAATACTAGGTCACTTGCAAAGTGCAAACATCATTCAGTACGGAAATAGCACATGCATAGAGTGCCAGTTACAATAACGATTTCAAACAAGCTAAATTGTTTAAAGAATAGTATGCCTCATTGCTAGCAGAACATAGTCAACGTAATACTTAAGTCATTATGTCGACACCGACAGTTGTTACAACTGTTTGAACTCTTGAACCTACTGAGTGTAGGAAAGAATCATTAGAAAGCTTTTGTGCTACTCTATTGCCAAAGTAATCACTTAACCGTCTTCAGTTTGTCTGAATAAAACAAAAGGAAAGGCATTTATAACGTTGGGAACAATTTGTAAACACTCGACAATGATTTTTCATGTCAAGGCTACCGAAATTTCAAGTCTAATCGTAGGACTTACCTAAACCTTAGTAATAGAACAATATATAAAACGCATGTCCTGTAACAAACCGACAACAGATCCCAGCATTAAGTTTATCATTCCTGACAATTGGCATCGGGAACTTCGCGACGACGCTCATCGTGATTCCTCAGAAACTCAACGAGCAGGTACAGTGGAACTGAAACGATCGGAAACGCAACGCGTCCGAGACGCGTGCCGCACGCTGTGTGATGTAGTGACGTAGACATGTAGACCTTATAACATTTAAGCTGAAGCCAGAACTTTCTGTACCAGTCCGTAAAAAAAAAATTGTTGGCTAAAAGGTTTCCATAGCGAAGCCATAAAATACAAAAAAAAATCTTAACTGTCACTTTGATCACGTTTGACAGATGGTACACTTACGCACACAACACTAATTTATTTTTATGACTGTTGCACAGGGTTTTGTAGCATGATCTATATTTTGCCAGCCACCTTCAGTTTAAATGCTATAAGTAGTTAAATGATACTACGGAAAGCATTTGGATTATGTCGTAGTTATTTAATATATTGACGTAATCACATGCTGCTCCGGAAAGTATACTTTCAGACAATCTGAATTTGTTTGCTTATAATGGAAAATTAAAGATCTCGATACAATTTTACGTACCTTTTATGCCTAAAACAAAAATAACATAGAGATTATCAAGTTTAAAAAAAATCGAATAAAGGTAATAAGTATTATTGTCTGGAAGTAGATACAAAGATGAAGCTCTGATAAGTTTCGCTATGGTTTCATTAAAGTTTAATAATGTAGATACAAATACCCTGTTTCTGAAAACTACACAAAAAATATCAAAGTGTTTGAGAGTGTGATAAGTAAATTTTATTTTTGATTAGACTTTTAAAAACCGGGTCTTAATCTTTTCGGTATCCACATTTTTTACACTTTGCAGCTTAGAATAATTTCTAGATACTAATAAATTATCGTGGATTAGGGTTGTAAAGAGATTTTATATAAGCAACTAATCTAACAACACTGCGTTTTCCTTACACATTTATCTTATCAGAGCTAAAGTATTGACACAACTCGAATGCATTCTTAGTGTTGGATGTTTTGGACCCGTGGACCAATGTGTTCCATTATAGTTTGTAGAACCTTAGATTTTATAATTATTTTATGTTCTGGTGTTTCTTAAAATTCTTCAAAGTATAAATATTTAATATTCAAATCCTATCTCGTATTATATTAGCCGCACGCGATCTATATGAGTTTGAGTTCTCATTTTTTGGCAAGTAATTGTTATTATGCCTGAGGTATAATTTACAAAATATTTATATTAATTTGAACCTATGCTTGAATATACAGGGTCACGGTTATTTAAAAACACAAAATCTCGTAGGATTGTATTACTGACATTATAAACGACACCTTTTGTTTTGTGACTTATGATGATTCAACAAAACGAAACTGGCGCGCCATAAATTTTATCGAATTATGCGAACACAAACTTAGTCTGATCGTGTGCGATGATATAAAAAACAACGATAGTAATATTTTTTGTTAGATTAATAATACTTATTATTAACTTATTCGTAAGTAGGTATGCCACATTCTAACAAATCTCTAACAAAATCGATTAATATGTGTATATAATGTGAAGTTAGTTTTTATTATTTATTATGTGTACTTTTCTATTTTCAGTAAATAACTGGACTTCATTTTATACCTATTCGTTTTTTATACGGAATCTATACTAAACGGATTTAGTATATATTTCTGCACATAATATTTTAATATAATTAAAAATGTTTATATATTTAAGTACCTATTTATTTTCTTATATAAATTATTTAAGTATGTAATATATCGAAATACTTATGAACAAATTTTGTGCCAAAAATGTATTTTCTGTTTTTTACGCTTAAGTTTGTTTAATGGTATGCATTTTTATGATTAGGTACTTACAAACATTAGCTTTTGCTGATAGCTACGCAGATAAAGCTTGCATAGTTGGACAGTGTTTGATTTGCTTCTTGCAATACTATTTATTACTTATTCATGCCAATATGTTGTGACACCTCAATTAAATAATAAACATTAGTAAAGTAATCTGTTTTTCAGTAAAATAAAGTAAATGAAGGTAATATTACAATTTAATATATTTTTGCTCTATAGTTAGTTATTCATGAGCATCAACACATATGCATTAGACCATACTGTAAATGTACAGCATGATTAAATTAAATACTTGTAGAATTAAATACCTGTTACAGGAAAACCATTTACATTTACGAGTTATAAACCTTTTATCTGATCGTTAACATAAATTAAACAACGATTGTAAAAGAGTAATCTAGTAATATTTACAAAAAGTTGAGTCACTTATGCCGTAATACTTAAACGTCACTTAATTTTTGAGAGTCAATAGTCAAATCATTTATTTTTATTAGACCAAAAAAGGCACTTTGAAAAGTCATAATTATAAAACAAAAGTGAATCTACTGAAGACGATCTTAAATCTGTTTCTGTCTTTGTCACTCTAACTAAAGGTATAAAGTTAGGACAGCAACTTTAACAGGGTCTTAAAATTAAGTGACGTTTGAGTACTCGGGGGTTAGGTAAGTAATATTTATTTGTGCATGATTTGATATTTTTGTCTGAGTGTTGCAACAAATTTTAATTAATTCTCATTTCGTCACTTGGTCAGGATAATGGAATGTAGGCCAAAATGTCGCCACATACAAAAAACGACTAGAAAATCATAAAAAGCTGAATAGCAGTGTGAACCACATAGGCGGTAACGCGTGTTATTGTGGAAATACAATGATCTGTATAGTTCGCGTCACGTAAACTTGCCCCTCTGAAGTTCGACGCAATTGGCTGCGCAGTAGCCGATTTTACAAACAAACGCAGACCGCGCATGCGCGGTCACCTGAAAGATGGCGCCTGTAATGGCGTCTCTGTCACTCGCATACGTTCAATGCTTGCTTCTGTCCTGCTTGCTCAATGCAAAAGTACTGTTGTTGCGAAAACTGTTAAACTTTGTTATTGTTTTTAATTATTTTATTTTCACCGCCACAACATAAATCAAACTAATAACTGCTATTATAAATACAGTAAAATATTGCCCGTTTAGAAGCAGCTTTACAATCGCAATGTTTACAATTTAATTCGATTCTGTAAAAAACAAAAAAAAAACTACGAACGTAACACTTTTGTACGTGATTGTACCTGCGCGGTCGTCACAAAAGCCTTACTTCAGAGGGGCAAGCTTACGTGACGCGAACTATAATAAATAACGCATGTGTGTGGAGAATGCAATACATATGAATTACAAAATGTCATATCTGGTCGTTATTTATCGGTGGAGATGTATTAAATTTTATATAACATTATGTTACTTTTAATCTATTTAAAATTTAAGTTCTTATGCATTTCTTTGTCTCCATGTGACTTGCATTTTATATTAGGCATTATACTTATGTTGCAGAACGATCGTAAAATTAGCTGTTTTACATAGCGATTATGTTTATGAAAATGCATTTTCAAAAAGCTTTTTTCGTTTATCGTTTGATGAAATGTAAAATCTTACGTTTCTAAGTTATTTAAAGAAACACTAATTAAAAAGTTTTGCTGATTTATATGACGTCTAAACGTGGTTATCGGGTTTTTTAAATGTATCGCAATGATAATTCAGTTGAACATTCTGTAACAACAACTAGTGGTTATGAAAACAGCTTATTTACACAGTCTATCTGCGACATTTAAATGGAATCTATTCAGCATACATGTCATAGAAAAACTTAGCAGGGACATAGCAAAAGTGACAAGGGGTATATTGGTGCCGATTCTCTTGTGCACAAACTATCGTAAATTTAAGTTAAGTGCATCTTTCTCTTTCCTTTTAATTAAGAAAAGGACAGAAGATCAAATATTAGTTAAGTCCTGTCAAATTTAGACACTCCATAGATAATTTAGACGCAATTTAAAAACATGGCGTGTAAATATACGTCAATTTTCATCAGGAGCTGTCTAAATTGACAGGATTAAACTAAAATGTATCTTCTGTCCTTTTCTTTAAGAAATGGAAAGAGAAAGATGCACTTAACTTAAATTTACGATAGTTTGTGCACAAGAGAATCGGCACCATTGTCTCTTATCAGCACTTTTGCTATGCTGTAGCTTTTTATATTATTTTTATGGATCTGATCGTAGGATAGGGACGTGATTTCAGTTATTGTATGTTGTTAAAGGCACAAATAGTTCATTTTAGACAAATTTGTTGTGGGATGAAGATTGAGATGTATTCATAACATTTTTATAGATTGATTTATATATTATGATGCCATTTCAAATATCACAAGGCCTACAGACAAATAAAATTTCGTAATAAAATATTTGGACATATCTAAATATAAGCTGGAAGTAAATCTAGATATAGATAATAATTAGAAGAGCCGTCCTAAAGTAATAAATCATGGTTATTATAATATTAGTGTGTTATCAAATAACAGGACTAGTCATATTCTAACATCGCTGATTAATTGTATTTTTTATTTCTGAATTAATGCAAGGTAACCTGAATACCTAATGATGTTATCGCTGTATTGTAAAATACCGATATCGCAGCAATTTTAAATATTACGTAACAGGTAACTGTTAAACAGAAATCGATAGATGTTTCATAATGACTCAAGATTATGAAGTGGAATACATAGACAGATTAAATGTACACAACAGAGTGAATATTTCGTGCCTTGATCAAACAATAAACTATTCGTAATTTAGTGGTAATGTTGTACTTATGGTTTGTATATTCGATTAATTTATAATGGTTGTTTAGCTCTTATTTGTAATGAATGTTATTTATTTGAATGCATTGATGAATAAATTTGTTTTTCAGCGATATTTGCATCTTTTAATTTATTTTTTATGTATTTTGTTTGCACCATTCGACAGATACCTTACCTGGCGGCTTTCTTCCTTACATTGCACTCTCTCAACATGTACACAATTTACCAGACCTTGCACAAGAAAATTCAAGGAGGTTTGAAGTTACGGTACAAATTACGTGCAATTGCCTACCGTCTATCCAATGAGCTCGCCGTATTGGTACGTGCATGATGTATCACTTATTAGCGTACTTTGAACTTCCTATTCTGAACTAATCACTCGTGTTTACTTTATCGTGCGACGAGTCTCGGTATTGAATCTTATATCAATTTCGACTTGTATCATTACGACTGATTATGTCAGAGTGGGTGCTTTCGGGTTAGGAGATTGCAGGTCGAGTTTCATATTGTTTGTGAGTTATGTCCTATTATTTTCGTCTTGTTTATTTCCTATTATTTTTATAAACACAACCAATCACTTTGTATTCTTATTATAATAATACACTGGACTTTAAGTCATTGTTACGACTACATACAGCTTTAGAATAATAATAATAATGATTCAAAATATAACCTAGGTGAAGGTAAAAAAAAAACTATATCTTTTGTCACGCAAATACTGTCAATATATAGTTCAAGAGCTTGTAAGGTGCTGGTAAGTACCTAATGTTTTGAGCAAGTGTTGACGTCATGTATCATACATAGTGAATGTTGTTAAAAATACAGTATGTAGGAATGTATATATATGTATGTATGTTAAGTATACTTGTGTAAATAATTGTGTATGTTCGGGTATTCAATGTTGGTTTTCTTTTGATGTCTGTTATTTTGTGCTGTATGCTCTTTAGGTAGATAGTGTATGGCTTGGCGCACTTTGGGTCGTGCGGTTAGCAGTCATAGAAAAATAAATAATACCTCATTGGTTTATACGCTTAACTGAAAGTATCATATGCTGGTTTTCTGCAGCCGTTCGAAACAATGTGAAGTATTTATTATTTATTTTTCTATGGCTCAGTACATAGAAAAACATACATTAATTGATTTCTCTTACTTAGTTGCATGCCATTTGTAAAGTTATTTATATCTATGTCACTCTGTGTGGTCTAACGGTTAACATGGAAATTCAAAAATCATATTTATCAATTACAGGAACAAAAATGGCGACAGAATAAAGTGGAAACGAAATCAGATTAACTTTATCTGGCCTATATTTTAATGTGATTTACTAACGAATGTATTAAATAGATTGATGGACAATTTATATTTTCATAATTCATGGTGTTTAAAACTGTATAATGGCGTTATTTCTCTAATGTAAATAATATAGTTATTTAATAACATTTTTGGCTTTTTATTAATCTTCTTGTTGGTGTGGCGGGGTTTAATTAGGGTGAATTTTCAGATATCACAGTATCAGTATCTAATCAATAGGTTAAGGTCATCGTTAAAAAAAAGAACTTTGTCCAAAGGGTAATCAAATTCGTAAATCGATTGCATAAATGCTGTGACTAATCGACGATCTTTATTGTGATATAAAGGTGCAGTAAATTGGCATATTTTTTATTGGCAGCGTGCAAAGGCGGAGGGCTCTTATAAATTGCCTTGAACTTTGAGAATTCGGCTTATTCTACTTTTTCACCCTAATTTTAGATTCTCCTTGGGCGGGAAAGTGTAATCGGAAAAATAAGTCTACATATCCTTCCTAGTACTCCAACATGAGGAGCAAAGTGGAATCGAAAAAATAGTTTCTACAAATCAACCCTAATGGGGAAAGTGGAATTTATAAATTTCAATGTCCAGAAATTACGACTCTGAGTCCGCGTTTTAAAGCCGAAATGGAGACTGCGTCTTGTTGACATTTTGAGTGGCCTTAAGCTGAGAAATTGACATTAGGCTAGCCGCACACACACAATAATATTGTCAATACAAGATTGTCAATAATCTAGATTCTATATAACCAATACCGCAATACAGGCCGCACACACACAATATTATTGACAATACGTACTTTATTGTCAATATTATTGTGTGTGTGCGGCTAGCCTTAGAATTTGACTTTCTAAGTGAAAATTATAATAAATGGTAAAAAATTTACACTAGGTATAAAATATTGGTGAAATTCGTCTTTAAGAGAGGTAAGTAGACTAAGCAACTGGCTGAGACCCTGGAAGACCTTGGCAGACAGAATGCTCGATGACGTCGGTAGTGCTTCCCAGGGAGTGGGTCTTAAGATGAACATGGATACGACGAAGATAATGGCAAACAACCGTGATGTACCCTCTTAAAATAGGAGACACTAGGCTCGAAGTTGTCGACGAATATATTTACCTGGGACAAACAGCCCAGTTAGGTAAGTCCAACTTCGAGAAAGAGATCAATCGCCGAATCCAACTCGACTGGGCAGCGTTGGGGAAGTTACGCATACATATCTTCTCTTCCAAAATACCGCAATGTCTCAAGACGAAGGTCTTTGACAGTTTGACTTTTGTCAGAGTGTGTTGCCAGTGATGTCTTATGGAACAGAGACGTGGCCATTCACAGTGCGCCTCATATGAAGGCTCAAGGTCACTTAAAGGGCAATGGAGCGAGCAATGCTTGAAGTTTCCCTTCGTGATAGAATCAGTGATGAGGAAATCCGCAAAATCACCGACATAGCTCGTCGAATTGCCAAACTTAAGTGGCAGTGGGCGGGGCACATTGCTTGTAGAACTGACGGCCGATGACGTTGTGGCGGAAAGGTTCTCGAGTGGCGGCCGCGTACCGGTAAACGCCGATGATCTCGTCAAGATCGCCGGGTCCCGCCCGTTGGATGCGGGTGGCGCAGGACCGATCATGTGGAGATCTTTGGGGGTGGCCTTTGTCCAGCAGTGGACGTCTATCGGCTGATAATGATGATGAGACTAAGCAAAATTGTTCAGGGGAAGTTTTGGTATCCATTTTTATTAGGAAATTTTTCCTTCTTCTAGAGATTTCTCAGTGGAGAAATGTGCACTCAATAAAGTTTTCGAGGGAGTGTTCTGGTCAATATTTTTTTTTTCATAAAATTAGTTTGCCCCTTGGACTGGAATTTTATAGCGGAAAAGTGTAATAAGCCGGAAATTCCGCCTTTCTTACATAATAAGTTCACAGAGAGAGGCCATGGCAGAGCAAGTGAACTTTGCCTTAAATCGTGTCCCAATGGGGCGTCATAATCTAGTGCAGTTCAATGCCGCCAAAACGCAAGCGTGTCTGCTCTCCGCTAAACGGAGCCCATTCGACCTGGCTCCTACTTTCCGAGGTGCACCTGTAAAAGTAACCGGCTCCCTAGAACTCCTTAGCATGGAGTTGAGTTCGGACCTCAACTTCGGCACTTTCATTGAGTCCAAAGCACAGACTGCGGCGAAAAAGCTGGGCATCCTTAACAAGGTTAAGCGATATTTCACGCCGGGACAGCTTCTAACACTCTATAAAGCTCAAGTCCGATTGTGTATGGAGTATTGCTGTCATCTGTAGGATGGCTCAGCCAAATACCAACTGGCCGCATTGGATTCGGTAGAACGCAGAGCCAGGAGGTTGTTTGGTGACAAGAAGCTGGTGGCCCAACTACAACCTCTACAGCACATCGGCGTAAAGTTGCCTGTCTGGCGGTATTTTACAGATTACATTTAGGTGAGTGTGCTCATGAGCTACACGAGCTCATTTCCCCTTCTCCGTTTTACCACCGGACATCTAGACGTACGGCAGGATACCACCCTTTCTTGGTCGATATTCCTCGTATCCGCACAAAAAATCCAATAAAGGATTTCGTGAAACGCTGCGTTTCACGAAATCATCCGGTCAGCCGGTCAGCCGGTATTTAAGAAACGAGTGCATAGGCATCTTTTGGGTGAGCTCGCTTCATCGTAGGCCCCGTCTATGCCCTCGGGCTAGTCTGAGGCCAAGAGCAAGCCCATAAGTAATAATAATAAAAAAATATAATATTGTATGTAGCTGTGGCGACATCTATCGCCTAAGAGCCGAGTCACACCGGAATGGCAGCGGCCGGCAGCGACGCGGCGAGCACTTTCAGTGTGAAATAATTTTAAACTTTAACTTCATACTTAAAATACCATATCCCTTGAAATACTTGAAAAGGTCGCGAGGCCGCCAGCGGCTGCCAGCGGCGACGCGAGGCCGCTCGCGGCACCGCGGGCCGGTAAACTCGTCAAGAAGATACCAGGGTGCTTACTCTTGACGCTCGATTCCAATCGTAATTTCGAATTCGTAACGAAATTTTACCATTTGGCACTCTTGAATGCAACACTAGCGCACGATCGAGTTCAAATTTAGTGGATTTTTTTGGAACTAAAACAAGATCGACTAAATACGATCCGAATGCGCTTTAGGTTACTCTTGACGCGATTTTGAAACTGATTATAGAGCTTGAGTTCGAGTTTGCGATCGAGTTTTTACAGTTACAAAAGTTTAACTTTTTTGTGTTCGAGTGTGTTTGTTTTGATGTTTTTGAAGATTTCTTTGTAAATTCGGATATTATAATGACACGTTTGGCTCTTATATTGACGTTTTACAAAATTCGCATAGAGAAGATGTAAGAGAATCTTAATCCATACTTTCCATACTAATATTATAAATGTGAAAGTAACTCTGTCTGTCTCTTCTTCACGCCTAAACCACTGAACCGATTAGAATGAAATTTGGTACAGATATAGTCTGGGACCCGAGAAAGGATATAGAATAGTTTTCATCCCGGAAATCCCCTGGGAACGGGAACTATTATTTCACGCGGACGCAGTCGCAGACAAAAGTTAGTTTAAATTAAGTGCATCTTTCTCTTTTCATTTCATTAAAAAAGGACATAAGATAAAACATTACTTAAGTCCTAACAAATTAAGACACTCCATAGATAATTTAGATGCGATTAAAAAGATGGCGGCGAAGCATACGTTAATTTTCTTTAGACGCTGTCTAATTTGGCAGGACTAAACGAATATGTATCTTTTGTCCTTTTCTTAATGAAATGGAAAAACATTTAATTATAAGGTTTTGTGTTTTCGTTATTAATTATGACGAAAAAACATAACCTTCCTATTAGTAGTCAGGTACCTAATAATACTTAATTTTATCTTAGGGAGTTTATGTTTCATTGTATGGCTCTACCCCATTTTTCTGTTACATACGATTATGCACTCAATTTCAATCTCTATTTTGTTACGATTATACACTCGATTTCAATTTCAATCTCTATTTTGTTACGATTATGCACTCGATTCTAATTTCAATCTCTATTTTGTTCGAGAGTGCCTATTTTTCGTAAATCTGGATTGAAACTGGAACGGATTAGAATTTCATTGAGATTGAAATTGAAGTCAAGAGTAAGCACCCAGGCGCGCGGAGTCGCGAGGCTACCAGCGGCGACGCTGGCGGCCGCTGCCATTTCGGTATGACTCGGCCCTAACACTGTAACTACAACTGACATTAGCATTTATACAACCCGTACATTTTGTGCATCTCTGTGATGCGACCCCTCTCGACCGTACGGGTAGTATATATCATAGAAGGGTAGTATACAAAATCACGACGTCAAACGTCGGGACTAAACACCCGTCTAGTTTGATGAAAGATAAGGAATTTTACTCTGTTGCATACATCTAAATGGCCATTTGATACTTGATATTAGGTGAGTACAAATTACAAATACAACCAAAATAAATAAATATTCTGGGACCACTCACACACGGCCATCTGATCCCAAGCTAAGCAGAGCTTGTACTATGGTAACCAGACAACTGATAAACATACTTGTATAATTTATAAACACATACATATTATAGATTAATGATACCCAGACACAGAACAAACAATCATGCTCGTCACACAAAGTTTGTTACTGGGTGGGAGGAATCGAACCCACGACCTCCGGCTTAGCAGTCAGGGTCCCTTACCACTAAACCAACAGGCCCGCTCCAAATTTACGACTGATAGCTCGAGAAGTTAATCTAAAAACATTATCGCTATATTTGTTCTAAATGTGTTTATGTAGAAGATTTTAACTGTAATATTTTATTAGGATACCAGGTTGTCCTATGAAATATGGCCCGTAAACACATGGTTTGATTTAAAATAATCGCTGTCAGTTTCGATTTCTTTACAACTATTTTAGTGCCATAAATAAGAAAGGCTCGGATTAATTAAAAAAAAACATAAATTCTCCTATAATTATCATCCTTGTATTTGTTATACTAACATTATATTTACAACACATTTAATGCTTATGTTTAATTAACAAAATAAATACATTATACATTTTTGTATGTATTATAAACAGTGAGTTGAACATGCCTGAAAAAATTACAAAATTATTATTATTAGGACTTGGCTTTTGTGCAAAAGTTTAAATCTAATTGCATCAGTCAACTTTTAGCTAAATATTTACATAAATAAATCAATTATTTGTCTGGTTCATCTCCTGAACTGTAACCTACATTATTATCACCATCGTGATCGGAATTTTCACTACCCTCATTTACGTCTATACGAGGTTTCTTCACCAATAGACCTTGCTGCTGTAACCTTTGTATAGCTTCTAAAGTAGTTCGTTTTATCGGACTTGATTCGTTATTCGATACTTGTTCTTGCAATTGAGATTGTTTGTATTGACTAGCCATTACTTTTAACCCAGTTTTATTATTAAGCCTATTCATCTGTTGTGAAGTAGCACTCACTTCTGATTTTGTTTGTTTTGCAGTCATCACAGAATTACCTTTGACTATCTTTGTAGTACTCGTAAAATTAGAACTGCTAGTATGCGACGCCGAAGTGAAATGAGCAGTACTCTCGCTCGCACTGTTAGGAAAACTCGGAATATCAGATACTGGTATTAAAGACTCTTTTGGTTTCTTAAAACAGCTGAAAGGACCACTCACATCTTCGGTGTTCGGCCTTTTGACCACTGCAGTAGGTGAAATTTTTAAGGGTCTGCCTACCACTGGCTGGTTAGCACTGGGTGAAGGCGTTATTTTTTTCCCTACCATTCTTGGGTTATTGGGCCTGGCTAAATTTATACGAGTCCTCACAGGAACATTTGGCTTTGGAGGTCTCACTGTAGAACCAGCTGGCCTAATTTGAGCTATTGTATTACTAGTTCTAGCTCCCAACAGAGGTGAAGCATGTCTAATAACAACACCTTGAAGATTCTTGGACTGACTCGGTCTCACGCCTTGGATTCGTTGTGTCACTAATGGAGAATTCGTTTGAAGATTGCTTCGTACTTCTTGTTTCATAGTCTGGTTCACTGTCTTAATAGTTTTCGTAACAGTTGTCGTTATTTCTTGTATCACAGTTTTTGTTTGTATCGTTTTTACTGTTACTTCCTTGTTAACAGTGTTTACTTGATTCATTGCGTTTATAGTTTTATTCCAGGACTGAGCGGTAACATGGTCAACATTTTTTGTAATCCGATTAATAGACATGTTATCACTTTGTGGGTCTTTGATAACTTGGTTTGACGACTTTGTTGATAATTGTTTTTTCTGTGGTGATTCTTGACTGTCATGTGTTTGAGTTTGTTTAAGTTTATCGTCGTTTTCTGTTGGATTTTTACTCAATGATTTGATTGTTATATTTTTATTTATATTCTTTAGGTTATTGTAACATACAGAATTGATAGTTGAATTCATAGATTGGGTACTCTTTTGCACAGTGCTAACTTTTATGTCTGTTTCGAAGTCATGCTCGTCCTCATCTTCGTTGTCGAAGTCATCTTTCGGCGACTCCACAATCGGCTCACAATTTTTGTTTAATGTTTCAGTTCTTTCAGAGTTTTCTTCGTCGTCGCCGTCAAATTCCATATCCTCATCCAGTTCTGTAATTTTAACATTTCCCGGACAAGCGTCACAATCGCTTTCTTCGTTGTCTTCTAAATCCTTATCATCTTGTGAATTGTATTCTTCCGATTTCAGAATTTGACTTGGTGATGACTTGATTGTTATATTTTTACATAAACCCTGGAGCACGTTTTTAAAAGCACTACTCTTGTTTTGCATGTTAATGAGTGTATCAATGTTTGGTTGATCTTTAAACTTATTTTGGCTATAATTGTCTTCTTTTTCAATTTTAATATTTTTGATACTATTTTCAATTTTAACATTTTTTTGTGCTGATTGTTGATTTAAAGATTTAATAGTGATATTCTTACTAATATTTTTGAGTGCATCCATGGGTTTAGGGTTTTGAGTAAGTTGAAGCTTTCTACTGTTTTCTTCTTCATCTTCAGAATCATCAACATCAAAAATTTCTATTATTTCCTCCTTTTTCTCATTGATTTCTGTAATTTTTTTGGCAACATTAGGCGGCTGTTTGACATTAGAAGGTAGACAAGTGTTCTTGTTTACTATCGATTTACTCGTAATATTTGTAAGCCTTTTTAAGATATTTGCATTAGATGTCCCTGGACTGGTATCCACCTTCTCTACCATAGGTTTGTTAGAGATTTTTCCTACTGGTGGTCTAGGTATTTGTTGTTTAACAGGAATACATTTTCTTTCTTGATTATTAATAGAATTAATAATGTTAGAATTTGGAATAGATTGACTTATTTCTTCATTCGTCTTTTTATTAACAGTTACATTTTTGTTGCAACTTACATCTTTTATTTTCAGGTTCCTTGTTGACTTTTCTTTTACATCAATTTCGTCACGTACAGATTCACTTTCATTTATATTTCTTTTTGATGATAAAGATGTTATTGTAATATTTTTACTTAAAGTCTTCAGGGCGTCCATGGCTGGGTTTTTTTCAACAATACTAGATGGTTTGTTTACACTGGCCCTATCAGTAGTGAGATGCGTGCTGGATGTTTCTTTGTTATTGTCAATTTGAGAAGGTAGGCTATTTGTTTCAGTTATTTTATCAGTTGCAGGTTCTGTTGATAAGTTATTTCTGTTTTGACTTACAGGCTTCACTGTAATTAAATGACTCAAATGTTTTAACGTAGATAAAGAGCTAGCTGAAGCATTGAATACACTTTCGTGGTTGCTGTTATTATCCCTATCATCTCGAATAGCATCGGAGGGTTTAACATCATTTATGCAGCTCTGTGATTCAGATTTCTTTTCTACGTCTTCTAATTCAGTATCAGAATGAAATTCATCGGATTCTTCTTCCTCTTGGTTTTGGTTCTGTTCTGGATTTACTTCATTCACAACTCCATCACGCGGTTTATAATTCTCTGGTTTTGTTGCTTGATCCGAATCTGTGGACTGGGATATTCTTTGCACATTTTCATTATTATTTGATACATTCTTAGTTATTTTTTCAACTGCATCAGAATTAATGTCATTTTTACTTAATTTATTTGTCAATGAGTCATCTGTTGAAACAGTCTCTAGTGGTTGTTCAGACTTTGAAGATAAATCCTTTGTTATATCACCATCTGATTTAGGTGGTATACTTATTTTTTCAATAATACTATTAGATTCATTCTGATTTTCATTTTTGTCATCAAGTGCTGTCTCTTCACTTGGAATAGATTTTATTTGCTTAGGTTCATTAGGGTTTACTTTTTTTACAATTTTAATTTGATTATTGCTTTGATTGATTAATTTAGTCAACACCTCACTTGAAGTTTCTATTTCTCGTACTTTATTTATTTTGTGAACAGGTTTATTTAGAACAGTTTTACTAGGAATAGAATTAGTAACTTTAAGACCTTTAATTATTGGGTTTCGGGCAACTTTTCTCTTTACAACAATACCGGCTTTTTTTAATTTATCTAATTCTGCACAAGTTACCATAGGGTTACTAGGTTTTTTAGTTTTAAGTTGTTTTTTAACTACTCGTGTTGGAACTTCTTCAATGCCCTGAAAATCTAGATCCTCGCCAAACACGTCTTGGTTCATACTAAGAAACTCATCGAGAGTGATAGCTGATTTCTTGGATTTTTTATGTTTCTTATGTTTTTTTACTTTAACTGGACAACTATCTTCAGATTGATCCATCGCCAACTCCAAGAACTTTTCCTGTAATGACATAGTTAAAGTTAGGATAAAAATTCGTACTAACCAAAACTGATGAGATGTACGAGACCTAATAATTTAGGTGTAAAGTATTGAAGTAATATAAACCATGATCTGAGTTCTCGAAAAAGTGTCTAAACATGTCATTTAAAAATTCTGGGGTCTCATATTATGTGTTTGGCGCTGGCTTGCTTTATAGCTATGATGAAAGTCTACCGGTGTTAAAGTAGCTGAAACATCATGTTTGGTGTCCACACAGGAGTCGCACATAATCAGTACTTACTGATAATATCTCTCCATCCATTTTTCCGACAGAGAGCGCATTTTTGAGATAATTGGGCATAAAAGCTGTCAAAGAGCAATTGCCTCAAACTAGTACTAATTATCAAAACCAAGTTATTTCACAGGGCTACCATTTTTTCTCCTCAGATTTTTTATAAAATCAGAAAATTATTACTTACAATTCCTACAGCATTCATAGTAGATTCTGCTTCTGCATCTTGAGCTGGATCTTCTATTTCCAAGTTTTCTACCTTTTCTATAATAGGTGGCACTGTTTCTAGTGAATAGTCCAGTAAGTCACTGTACCTGCAATTTACAACATTATTAGAACTACTATGTCAGTTCATTTATTTTAACAAAATTAATGATTATTGGACTCTTATTATGTACTACTACTATGTATATCTCTTTAGAGATGCCAATAAACTTGAGCATTTGCTTGTAACAGAACATCAAGCATTTCTATTATGTTACAACTTGATTCCAGAAATGCAAACCCACAAGCAAGGCGGAGCAGGACAGGCAATTTTGTAGGTTTGACATTTCTACAAAGAGTAAAGGCAACGTAAAAAAAAATGTAACTGGTACTCACTGAGCATTATGCCAAACAGAGTCGAGCATTTGCACGAAAATGCCATGATCAAATAAATAAATTTAGCCAAATCATAAGTGATTGAGCTAACTGTCGTAGAGATTGAAAGTAGTGTAATGATATTAAACAAGGAAATTGCTTTTTCTGCGAGCTTAATTAATAGGAACAACCAAACAATTCCTTATTAATACTTACTCTGGGTTTTTAACACTGTACATATCTTCAGATGAATGAAAAGTGAGGTGAATTTCATAGGCATCCAAATGATAGAACACTGCTTCACACATTGGGCATTTTAACACTTCATCAGGACTCTGATTTTCATCTCCGTGATCATCTGTTGTGTGTTTCTGAAATAAGTTTACATACTTTATTCAGTTAGCAAGTAAATAAATATTGAAAATTAAAAATTTAAATTAATGATATCCATTTATGCACCATTACCACTATTTTTATTGCCATAGAGAATTTAATAATTAACTGATATAAACTTACAAATAAATTAACTTTATTTTCATATTCCTCTCCACAAAAAGCACAATAATAAACTGGGATGACTTCCTGAAAATTACAAAGTATGATTAGGTTTATTGTGTTAGAGACTTCTTCGTTACAACTTATTATGACTGTTTTGAGGATTACCTGTTCATAAAATTTGACTTTCTTTGACTGCCCTATGTCTGGTAAATCAGTATCTTGTCTATGGAAGAATTTGTTATGGTTGATCATCGCCGATGGGATGTAAAAGTCTACATTGCAACTGTCGCAGCTAAAACGCTTGCTTTCACTTTTCTCTTGTTTGCCATGAGTGGACTGGACATGCACATTATATAAATGCTGGAACATAAAGATGTTATTAGATGTTAGAATTACTATTTTATGGATATGAGTTATAACTCATATTTTTTTTGGTAGCACTGAAAAAGTGTATTAGGTTTATATATTTCACAAACTATGAATTTGTAGGTATAAAGTACATTGAGTCAAAGGTATAAGTTTTAAATTTTTAGTTAACTTGTAACCAACAAATAAATAACATTTATTTATTTATTACCAACATACAACTATTATCACAGGAGTTTCCTAATACAATATAATCTATCATATTAACAAATAACTTTTGTATGAAAACTAAGTCAGACTAAATAACCTTGAGATAAAAAATCCCATTGAAAAATCGGATGTTAGTCGCAAAAATTAGGGGATTGGAGATTGTATTATGATGATGATAAAAGATACACACACATCTGTCAAAATTGATACCGATAAGAAAATCGACGCGTGTTTGGGTGGGGGCACAGGTCGAACTGCAAATAGATTAAATCGCGCGTGCCGCCGGCTCGCAAACGAAACTAGAAACAAGTGTTACCTTCATAGTGAACAGTTTTCCACACCAGGGACAGAAGTACTTCGCATCGTGGTCCGGGTGCACCTTATGTTTGTGAGTTATAGCCTTGGATATTGTGGGGAACACTTGCGCACACACGTCACAGCTAACCAACTCCGCCTTCTCCTTAGACTTCTCATCAGACGCTTGTCCATCTATTTCGAAGCGGTTTTTAAACTTAGGGTCACCGTGTTTCCTAAACATTTAAAAAGATAACCATTTTTTATAGACGTCTAATCTGTTATAATTTTTGACAATCACAACAAACACATTATAGAAGTTACCGAAAGTGTTCTTGTAAATCTTCTTTATTTTCGAAAGTGTCTTTGCAAAATACACAATTGAATTCCTGCTTTGTAGTCATGGTCTTCACTGTAAAATACTCTTGAGGCAGGAGACAGTATTACTTTACAAGGCCTTCTGCCATCGTTTGCTATTTTAACAAAATATTAACTACTCTCCGCACTAAAGGCAGTGAAATAAGTTGTTTATAATAATTATTTTTTAATTATGGTTAGTAATAAGTAAGTAGTGATTTTGGGCATAATCGTAAAACCCAAACAATACGTAGGCCATTTTGTATTTATAAACTTCATTTTCTTTTAAATTCATTCAATCCTGTCGTCCGTCACTCTAATCGACTATGTATTGATTTGACATATTATGTTTCTTTAGTCGATTCGACGGCTTGTATTGTCGATGGTTCCTTCACAGGGTATTTGAGGTGAACGCAGATTTGGCCGCACCGCACGCGCCGCAGTCCCCGCAGTCATCGCATTTTGTTAATGGCCTCGCACATCTATCCGCACCGCAGTCACTGCAGTCGTTCCCGTCGCCGCACGCATAGGGATGAAAACGATACATCGATTGTTTTAAAATATCGATATATCGCTCATAAATATCGATATAAACATCGATGTTTTTATGAACGATATATCGCCGATGTATCGAATCGTAAAAATATCGATATCGCTCTTTAGTTGTTTGAGGATCACACAGCTGTCAACACGTGACACGTTTGGTCGCCGTCACGCGCTTACGTATTGAGCATTACCCAAGAAAGAAATAGACTTCTAGGTACAAGGCTATCTAAGCTTCTTTTTCTTAATTCTATCTCTAGATTTTTTAATTAAAAAAAGTAAACGTTTTCTAAATACCAATATGTGTTTTTATTTTAATTTTTAAAACAATAGTTTAGTGCTAAATAGACTAGACTGTAGCTGGTTTCTAGTAGACTTATTTTTATTAAATTGGCCAAACTTAATATTTATTTTTAAATATCGTCAGGAATATCGATGTATCGGTCTTGGGACCGATATTTTTTTAACATCGATATCCCTCGTGTAAATATCGATATTTTTCAGAGCGATATTGCATCCCTACTGGGCGGGGATGCGAATGACGTCATCCGCGCCGCGCTAGCCGCAGCGTCCGCTGCGTGCGGGTGACGTCATCAGCTGCGGTTTAGGGATTTCGGTGGTTTCAGGGTCTGCGGCGACTGCGACGCGGGTAGGTGTGCGAGGTGGCATAGAACTTCATATAAAGAATTCGAATGCGGAGACTGCGGCGCGTGCGGTGCGGTCAAATCTGCGTTCACCTTTATACTGTATCGCATACCCGCCGGGTATGATGCTATAATGCTGGGGCCGCACCTGCGCCTATCGTCACGAAGTAATTCGCAGTTTTTGAAAGACACATCAACGAGCTGAAAAGTTTAAAACAAACCGCAGGTTTGACAGAAACAAACGTCAAAATTAATAACGCTATTTGGCCGGTCACATTTGCGAGTATCGTACTCTATTACGAAGCTTCGTCGTGACGATAGGCGCAGGTGCGGCCCCAGCATAACGGATATGGGAAATAATCTTAAATATAAAATTCTCGTGTCATAATGTTAGTTATTTACCAAATTTTATATGCATATTCAGTAGGTCAGAAGAATCAGCTACTATCTATTTTTCATACCCCTAAGTGATAAGGGTTTGTTCACCCTTAACATTTTTAACGCGGGTGATACCGCGGGAGGCAGCTAGTCTTATATCGGTATTACAGTTTCTAATTTATGATGGTATGAATTGTGTTGCTCATTTACAATGATTTGATTATGCATGTATTTTATTTACAGATTTGATTAATTCTTCTGAAACCACGTAGGTATCATCGTAAAAATGGTTCGAATTCTCCCTTCATTTAATGTTGCCAAACGGATGTATTCAGGAACAACTGGTAAAATTAAAGCTCAAAAATACGTGCTGACTAAGTATTTCCAAGGAGAACCAAAGAAGACTGACTTTAAAATCGTTGAAGAAGAACTCCCCGAGTTAAAAGATGGAGGTACAATACTGATTATGATTACCTTATTCGCGTACTACTTGTAGTATCCTAAGTGTAATAGAAGTAAATATAATTTGCTGGTATTAACTTTTTGTCACATTTTCATTTTCAGAAGTATTGACTGAAGCTGAATATCTTAGTGTTGATCCGTACATGAGGGCTTATATGATTGGATATAAATTACCAACTGATATGATCGGAGGACAAGTAGCGAAGTCAGTTTTTTTAATGTAATTTAAAACAGTAGTAAATTGAAATGCTAAAATAATCGATTACATTTTCAGGATAATATCAAGTCGGAATAAAAATTATGCCGTAGGAAAATATTTAACTGGCTCTTTTGGTTGGCGTACACATACTATTATAAATCCTGATACTGCCAATAATCAGGCGGGATTGATTCCTGTTACACTAGTGCCTGATTTCGGATCGCACCCTGTCTCCCTTGCTTTAGGAATACTTGGTATGCCTGGGTCAGTATTTTTTGTCAGTTAATAAAATATGAGTTTTTACATTTTATTTAACATTGGATATGGCTGCGATTTATAGGTATTTACGCTAAAATTTGAATTTTAGAAATACCGCTCATTTCGGCTTAAAAGAAATATGCCAACCAAAACCTGGTGAAACGATTGTAATCACCGGTGCAGCTGGTGCTGTGGGATCACATGTTGGACAAATCGGCAAAAATATGGGTAAGAAATAAGAACTAGAACTATTTTATTAAAACTATTGGTGCCGATTCTGTTGTCACAAAAATCGCTAAACTAAATTAAAAATCGCTAAAATTTAGTTAAGTCCTGTCAAACGACCTAACTCATTCTGAAATGGACTAAAGTGACATTTCTAAACTTATTATAGTTTGACAGCTCTAATATCGTTTAGTTTTATTCAATTTAGTGAAAATGCCAGTAAAGCTATTCTGATTTTGACGTTTATCACCTAAAATTAAGGTTGCCTATCTAATTTTAATCGCGTTTAAAAAGGTGTAGAATAAAATTAGTTTGTCATGAATTAAAATTTAAAACACATTTTTCTCAAAGTTATTAATTGTTTATGTGAAATTGTACATTGAATAATCATTTATTATGGAAACATATGCGATTGCAGCAGTTGTGGATACTCAAAAAAGGTAAATAAGAAAGTTATTGTTATTAGAAAAGAGACGATGATCCCGTTGTTTGTTTCGGCATTTCTTCTCATAAGTAGTCAATTGAGACATACCGAGTCCATCTATTTACAAAAGAGACCGGTAAAAGTAATATGAATCATAGGATTTATAGATTTATATCACTTTTACATGTCTGTAATGAAATTAGAACTGAATTTGTTTAGTATGCAAGTAGTTGAATACCAAACGAGTTCATTTCATTTTAATACAATACGAAATGCATGCAATACAATAAGAATAAACATAAGGGAGCAAAACATCTCCTATTTTCAGTTACTTACATAAACAAGGCAGCCCGACAGTAAAAAAAACAATGCAAATGTTTCTTAACTGTAACCCTATTTTAAGTGTAAGCCCACTAACCCTGACTATTGTCTGTCAAGATATATCTTAGATCACAAATGTCTGTACACAAAGTTATGGAGGTTGTGTATTTATTATTGTGTTATCCAAGTATACCTATAAGTACCCGTGTGTTCATTGTGACAATAAAATATTATTAGACAAGTTATTAGACATGTTGCAGAAAAACAAAAAAGAACAGTCAGGATTAGTTATCCATGTTCTATCTATACTACCTTTTATTACTTTAATATAGTTTTTGTTTTAGATACTCAACAATACAACAAAGAATTTTAGATGTTGATATTAATGTTGTGAATGTGTCAACAGTCTCCGGCCCAAAACACACAGCCACTCATAACCTGAAGAACCAGAACGGGGCTTGAAAATTGCACCTTCATATCTAAGAGAGGTAACATTGATAACATGTCTAATATTTACCTACTTTTAAAATAAAATAATTATGCAAATACCTAATACATATTGTATTCTCTTGTTTTATTCAGATTCTGCTAAGAGGACTGATTTGAAATGTTTGGTGGGTTCATCACATAGAAGTGTGGAGCATGCTATAAGGATTGTGGATAAATAGCAAACTGCAGCACCGTCTTACCTTCACAATGATTGTGTGGCCATGAAATATTACTATAGTTGACCATCAGGAAAACATAGTGAGATGCTGTTATCACAACATGCCACTGTGTTTTATTTGGGATGAACTCGGTTTCAAGAAAGTATAAAAGGAATACTGTTGTCCCTGGAGTAAATATAAATAAGAGGCGAGGTTGTGGAAAGTAAATAAAATAAAAAGTTTTCACAGGTTGTTTTATTTATATGTATACTTCTCACATCTGATTACACACATTCACATTCTTATACTAATAGCTGAACATTATAGAACTTGTTTGAAATAATGTTAAATACCATTAAATACTGCATAATTGGGTAGTAGTTGTTTGGTTATCTGTTGCTGAGTAGTCAACTCTACTAATAACAACTTGTTTCCAATGAATTATCGAAGTCCAGGTATATTGATAGGCATCAAAGAATAAAACACCACAACGTTTGAAAATAATATTGAAGTCTTCGTTTTCTGCTCCTTAATCCAGTTGTTTTAATAGGATATGATCTAGTAGGTACGGCAGTAATCGAAGAGAATACCTACTTGTAGTCCAATTTTATTTATAAAACTAGCAAAGGCCCAATATTTAAAAAAATCATCTTTGTTTATTTTGTAGGTAGATACATAATATAACCATTTACCTATTAACATAAACATCAATCAAATGTCATTACACTGACATTAGTGACATTACGCTACTCCCCATATTTAGTGTTTGTTGCTATCCTTTACCGAGTTAATTATAATGTTTAAAAAAAAACGGAGAAAAGTTATAGAAAATTACATAGTGTGCATTGTACTGGCTTTAATTCATCACATTTCTTGAACATCTTATCTACGGTATTTTTGTTTTTAACTGTCCAAGAGCTATACTTTTACCCGGCATTGCGAGAAAATATTTAATCTAGCAAGCCTAAAAGTAATATGACACTCACAGATTATTGAAATATTTTTTGTTATATCTTAAATTAGTAAAATGTTAACAACAATTTAGTATTATGCCGTCATTATGCTCCCTGTATTTTATTATTGATAAACAATCAAAGATCGGTATGTAATTGTACTCAGGATTTTTGCATTTCAGATCATATTGCTCACTTTCATTCACTCTTTACTTTAATTTCCTATAAATCTTAATCTATGGTTTACTCAATTAAGTGATGTCAAAGTCGATTTTTAGTTACGTCAAAACTGTTTCTAAGTTTAAAGAGTCTGGTTTACAGAATAACTTTAAACGTTCTCTAAACTAAAATTAGGATATTTTAGAGATAGTTAAGTTTAGTTTGGTGTACAACAGAATCGGCACCATTGTCTAATAAAAAAGTCGATCATTTTTGTGCAGAACGTCAACCATCAACTTTAATCATTTCAAATATCTTGATTTTTACTAGGTTGCCGTGTGGTCGGTTTTGCTGGAACTGATGAAAAATGTGAATACTTGGAAAAAGAACTGGGCTTCGATCGAGCTTTCAATTACAAAACAGTTGATATCAGAGCTGCCCTCAAAGAAGGCTGTCCAAAGCGAGTTGACTGCTATTTTGATAATGTAGGTGCATTATTTTATTAATTGATTTATATATTCCATCGTCCCTTGAAGAGATAATAGAGCAGTGATGATGGGGTGCTACTTATGCATTAGAATATCTTCGAAATTCTACCAATACACGGTCTCCAGCGCATCTAGCTATCTGACACGGTCAACTTTACCCAATGAACCTTGAACAAAATGTTTAGCGGTAAAGGTAAACCTATCAAAGTTTGCCTGATAGAATGTAGTAGGCAGCTATGCAGGCGACGGCGTACGTGCACAAACTAAGTACGTGGTCAAAATTTCGTCTGGAGAATAGTTATTTATTTAATTATCAAAAGCATAATATTTTATTGATTGTTGTTTTGACAGGTGGGTGGAGAAATAAGCTCAACTATAATCAATTATATGAACAAATATGGAAGAATAGCTGTTTGCGGTTCCATATCGTCATATAACGACAGTAAACTACCAAAAGGTTTGTATTCAAAAATTGTAGCAAAATAAAATTCCAATAAAATAAATGTGTTTTCATGATCACTTAATTAATGAGTATATTAATTATTATATTTCAGTGCCGATTTTGCAACCAGCACTTGTTTTAAAAGAATTAAAAATGGAAGGTTTTCTAGTAAACCGTTGGACAGATCGTTGGAATGAAGGAGTTGAAGCTAATCTGAAATTGTTTGAAGAAGGAAAACTGAAGTATCAAGAGAAAATATATCATGGTTTTGATAATATGGTGGACGCGCTTGTGGGTATGCTAAGAGGAGAAAATACAGGGAAAGCAGTGGTGAAGGTTAAATAATATCATTTCTTTTTTCTCAACGTTTATATACAATGTTTTAAGTTTTATAATAATGTATTGTGAACTGAAACCTTATTATGTATTAAATTTAACATTTTTAACCTGAATGTGTTTCTTATTTAAAACCTATCATCGCGCTGCTGTTACTTCATGTGCGAGGAATTTGTCGATTATTTTTAAGAAATATGAATAGCACCTATTTACAATTACTTAATCGTTGCCATAATGTTTATATAATTAAGGCTAAGTTCAAATGGCCGCGCGGTACCGCGCGGAACCACGAACCGCGCGGTACAAGATCAAACTAAACAGTAAGGCTAAGTTCATATGGTCGTGCGGTACCGCGCGGAACAACGTACCGCGCGGTACAAGATCAATCTAAACAATAAGGCTAAGTTCATATGGGCGCGCGGTATAGCGCGGTGCCGATGCCGCAACCGCGCGGTAATGTAAACGATAGTTACCGTTTATATTGATCTTGTACCGCGCGGTACCGCGCGGCCATGTGAACTTAGCCTAAATTTAGATATATAGTATTTTATACGGAAGACAAAGAAATATAACCGCTAACTTACCCTCTAAATGAAGAAAACTCTCAAGGGCGCGAGCAGCGCAGTGGTGGGTCGTTGGGTTGGAAAAGATTTTATAATTCCACACATTATTATAATTAAAAATCCACAAATTATAAATGTGAAAGTTTGTTTATAATACATTTTTAGTTTGTATTGAATGCTTGTTACTCTTTCACACAAAAATACTGAAGAGCTTTTAACGCATTCCGTGCACTCGGCGCACATGCGCGTTTTTCGAACTTTGGCCAGGTGCTTACGGCGCGTATGCGAGTCCACCTAATTTACATAACTTTCTTCCAGTGCGGCGCGGCGCACCTGTGCGTTCATTGTTCATTTCTATTGTTTCGGAAACATCATAAAATAAGGATCAGTAAAGGTGTCTACACACATGCTTCAATTTTTACGTACGATATTCGGTTGTAATTGTTACCGACACATAAGTACTTAATCATGTTACGAATGTCAGAATGGAATGGAATGATTTTGGTTCGTGGTTAAAGTACCTACCTAAAGTTACAGTTCGTTTTTCGAATTGTTTCTTTACGTAGGTAATTAATTATTGATTTGTGAGCGTGCAATAAAAGATAAGTCTTTAAATTTTATTTATTTATTTTTTAGTTTTTTTACCTACGCCTTTGCCTTTAGGCGTAGGTTCCGGGTGCGGTCGTTTGGCAGGCCGCGCTTCTATAATGACGGCTCTTTTGGCAGCCTCCAAAAGAGCCGTCAATTTAATGCCGCTCCCACTGGGCTCACCGCTTCCCCCAGGCACGCCGGAGTCGGCACTGGTCGGAGGCGGTGTCTCCGACGGGACCCAGTCACTGGGATTTGTATCCTCATCTTGCCTAACAAAATAACAAAACGTAACAATAATGTACACTTATTAGGACCTTGTTTCCAAAATTATTTATGGCAATATAATAACTTCGAAGAGAACTATTAAGTCTAAATGTATAGCTATATTAATTATGAATACTTACAAAAATCCTCCCAATTCCATTTTAATCCTTCGAACGTGATTTGAGACACAATAGAAATACAATAGCAGCCTCACAGCTGACTGTCGGTTGGTCGTTAAAAAGAGCAGGTTATGTGAAACCATATCATAGATATTAATTTAATCTTTTAATTTTTGTGGCCATTCAGTACCAGGCTATGGTAATCGAACCATACAGCCTAGTTCTAAATTGTTTTAAGTAAAAATATATTAATATGTTATGAACCTCAACGAATTTATACAATAATTAAATACAGTAGGTAACTAGGTAAACAATTTCGTTCCGATCCATTGTCAAGCCCTCAGTCCAGAACCTGCAAGATATGAGGGCCGTACCCGTGAAAGATCAAAGAAATAATTAAAGATCAAAAAAATTCTGTGGTATCAATAAAATTAAAAAGTTGGCACAAGCCTTGAAGCCATGCCAAAAATGGAAACACACTTCTATCATCACAAATAGTCTAGAAGTCTAGTGCCCATCTAGTACATACTCACATAATATCAGCCTCACCTGGTGAGTCTTTATTTCATGATAGTGTGTGTGGGTGTGTGTGATGGTACTTAGATTATAAAGGGTAATGTAATGATGATAAAATAAAAAACTTGGGGAAAAGTTCATAGTTTAATGGGGGAGCCCTGATGAGTCGCTGGGACAAGAGCGGTCACCAGGGCTCCCCATAATCAATTCGTTCTGTGAGCCATGCCACGTACACGCTGCGTGGAGCCGGTGGCGCTGCTGGTGCAGGCCGGGGAGGTACGCTTCTGCAATAAAGAAAATTATGATTTGTAGTTAAAAATAACATAAAAACTTAATTGAAATCCTAAATGTAATAATCATTCTTGAATGTTCTAAGGCAAAACTTTAAAGGGACAAAGTTGGACGGCTTGTTTTTTATATTTTCAGGGAACTAATATAACATCCCTAAATTAACGTTGAAAGTATTGACTTGTTTTAGAATGTTATACCCATTCCTTACTTCTAACCAGTAAATTGATAACTGTTCTCCAAAGCATATTACAAAAAAATATTGATGTGTAAATACATTAATATAATTTCAACGACATGAATGAAACAGAGTTTGAGTTTACTTTACTACTTACATTTGTTTTTGTGTACACAAAATGTGAACAATGTCCATAAGGTTACTGATCAAATTAAACAAAATATTGAGGTGGCATGTAATTGCACCAAAGCATGGTCTCACTCACCGCATATCCATGTACTCCCCTTCTTCTGGCCTGTAGACCAGCAGCGGGTGGAGATTTAACTCCAATCGCCGCATGCGCTCCGGCACGTCGGCGATTGGAAGCAGCATGCGCCGAATCTGTCGAAGAAGCAAACAATGAAATTGTATTAGATACCTACATCCGATTTGTATTATGTTTCGGGCGTAAAAATGGGGCGTGTGTTTATATTATTATAGAGGCATAAATTATTAACAAAAGTGGTTCTAAAAGAACAACAGGCATAGTACAGTTGTAGGTATTTACCTCCTCCACCGACTCCACCACCAGTCGCAGCGTGCCCGCCGCGTCGCCGTCGTAGGCCTGGTGCAGAACCCCCACGTTCTCGTAGATTGGCCTGAAATAAACAAAACATAGAAAATAATATATTTGTTCCTAAATTATACAATATTGTTAACACAAGTATTCATTCAGATTTTGATACTTACTCATCATTTGTGTACGGTAGGTATGGTACGGTAGAAGAACTCTCGGTGGCACCAGGCCCACAGCAAAACAAGCGGCGGATGGCACGGCTCCATGCGTCCATTTTAAATTATAAGTAATAAAAAAAAATTCTAACAAAATAATAAACAACGGCGTCGCAGGTCGCGGCAAGAACCAAAAAGAAAGTTTACGAAAGTGGTTTAAATGTCAGTGCCAAATTTAAAATTTTGAACGAGTGAATGAATGACAAAACAAAATAATGTTACCATGTAATTAATTTTAGATTATAGACGTAATATTTGGTAGAACTTATTTAAGTTGTCATTTATTAGACTGACATTTTTTATATATAATCCATATTAAGTGTAGGGATGCGACAAACTATATAAAATAATCGATTATTAAGTTTACTATTGATGAATTATCGATTTTTCTAACAATATTAATCGATTTTGTTATCATAATCGTTTTTTTTCAAAGTAATCAAAATAAGATTTATTGAAAGAAAAGTAATTATTATTCACAAATAAGTAAGTTGAATAATCAACAAAAAACACACAAACAAAAACAATTGTAGGATAAACGGAAAATGTGTCAATAATATAAAAATTTGCATTTAACGAAAATTTACTAATTAATAGGGTTTATTTACACACGAAGTGTCGTACTAATAATCGCTGCTTAAAGTTATGACAGGTTTAAATGTCAAAAAATGTATGATTACTCAGGCATTATTCATGACATAACTTTATATAGTGGTTATTAGTAAGCGTAATAATGTATAAAATTCAAATTACAAACATGTTAGTATCCTAAATATAGTTTATATAAAACAAGTAGGCAGCAAAAAATCTAATCATATTTGGTCGATTTTAGAAAATCGTTTGTGTTGAACGAAATCGATTCTTTGCAAAAGTTTTTTTTTCACATCCCTAATTAAGATATTAATTAAGTCACTTCTGTTTTGCTTTCGTGGTGAACAGACGTACCCTCCGTGCTCTGCCTTTCTTTAGTTTCTCTTGCCTTTTTTGACCGTTGCTTGTTTTCTGGTCCTCTGATCTGCCCCGTGATAACTTTGGCTTGTGATTTTGGACTCTTAAAACACCTTGTGGTTACTTTGGCTTGTGATACTGGACTCTGATAACACCTTGTGATTACTTTGGCTTGTGATTCTGGACTCTGAAATTCCTTGTGATTACCTTGGCTTGTGATTTGGATTCTGGATATACCTTGTGATCGGTTGGTGTCTACTGAACTCTGTGATCTTCATGGTAAGTACCAACAGTTATTATTGTAAGCTCTCTTTAGCGTAATTTACTGCAGTTAACATTAAGGAATATGGTATTTATGTACAATAATAATGTAGCCGATGCCAATTCATCGTATTACTTCGTAATCGACGAATGATGGAGTTTAACTATTACACGAAAAATCTGAAATAATGTTTATCTTTAACTTTTTTCTCAATATAAGCATCATCATATTTCAATGTATGCCTCTGCCAAATCTCTTGCTGTTATAGCTAGGCTCCCCGGAATTAGTTTTAGGTGTGCACCAATGCAATGTAATGTTGTTACTTTTCGATGTAATGTTGTCTTTTTAATTTTGGCTTTTAAAGAATTAAAGGAGACTGCTCTCTTTTTTGTATATTTCTAACCAAAAGTTTTCCGTATAACTTGAAAAGTTTAATCAAAAGTACTCAATAAACACGTTATATAAGCCGATTTATTATGATTTCGTAATATCAAATATTATTGTACATATAGAAACACTCGAGCGCAACTTGAAGTGAACACGACGTCAGCGCCACTTCAAAAATTACGGAAGCGTCAGTGAACTAATAGCGACCGCACACGACAAGATGGCGACATATTTAGAACGAATGTACTCCTATAAATAAGTTAACCACATTGATAACATCCTGAACTTCAAGATATCAATAGACAGGGTCATTCATAAGGATGAAATCTTTCAAATAAACGTGGCAAATTCGTAAGAACCATTAAATTTAAATCTTTAAACTCGAAGGGCAAATTCGATTGTCGATAATTTTCGTTTCGTTAAAACAATATTCTTCAGATTTATGCTATTGTTAGTCAAGTTGGTTAGAGATATTTAGATTTAGTAATGTCTAAGCTATACTTTGTAAATATCTAGTGTATATAAACGTTTTATGTGTAAATCAATGTTTTAATTATAAATAAATGTTTTAATTGATATTTACTTGTTTTATTCTAAGACATATTAAACCCAACTGCAATGGTCTTTTGTATCTCTTTTTCCTTGTTTTCCTTTTTTTCACTTTTATGTTCATGCAGTTTTCATATCTTTAAATTAAAATAACTTATGCCACTCCCACAAATCAGACGATTCTATGACACCACAAAAAAAATGTAAAAATCCGTTAAATGGTTTAAGCTGCAAAGCATGCCAAGAAATGGTGCATACATATATACTCACATTCGCACGGTAAACATAACCCTTCTTTCAGCAGTCGGGTAATAAGCCTTCAGGGAACTACCCAGATCATTCATAAAGTTATAATTTATTGACTATGAAATGGCAACACTAAAATTTTAATTTCATTCATTCATTCGTTCACTGTCTACGACTGCCTTGATTGGCTAGTGGCTACGAAAATATGAACAACAAAAATTATGAATATAACCGGTGACTTGATCCGAATTCGAGAAAAAAAATGTTACATAAAATACTATGGTGTACCACATCCTTTACATGCACAGTTTTATGACGCTCATATAATAATTAGTATTATATGACTGTCATAAAACTCGAAAATTCTCAAACGCACATGAGCGCCGTGCCGCATTGTATGAAAGTGTTAAAGGGCGCACTAATGCGGCCAGCCGCACCGGATAACTTCCTTCGATCGCGCATAAGCGTTCATAGCACCACACGAAATACTTATTGAACGCGTAAGAGCGTTTGCCGCACAGGGTTAGTAAGCCACTAATTAGCATTTGCAAAAAGTTCGCTAATTATTCAGCATGTAATGCGCACAAGTGTACAGTAATATAGCTTCTTCATCAGAATAATACAGGCTACATGACATTTCGCTATAACTCACATGCAAACGTAGTTTACGCAAAACATGCAATGTTACCATCACACACAGTTAACATAACGCGGTGTAGCCGTGGAAACAGCTAGTAGGTAATGCAATTGGGGAAAAAGATGGGGGAAAAGCTACGGTTATAATTCTCAGCGAGCCTTCGTTCTCCAAAAAAGAGCGATTCGTACTATTGTCAGAATTACACAAAGAGAAAGCTGTCGATCTCATTTTCAGCGTTTAAATATTCTAACTCTGCCCAGCTTATATATACTAGTGTTGAGGTTTAATTTTTAAAAAATCTACATGAATTCGAGTCTGATGAAGAAAGAATATTTAGGGAAAGCACTCGTAGAAAGGATTTTAAAAATAAAATTGCATCTAGTTTTAATATTGTAAAGCACAGCGAACATTATCAAGCTGTACAAATATTTATTAGACTACCAGCGGATTTGAAAATATTGCTATACACCAGTAGTTTTAAAGCTAAGCTCAAAGCATTTCTGTTGGATAGAAACTTATACTCCATTGAAGATTTGTAGTTTAATATTAACGTTCCAATTTTGTTATAATTATTGTTTTTTAGAAATAGTATTTATATACCTTTAGGTACCTTTAGAATTTATATTAATTTAATTAAGAATTTATAAATATGATATCAAACACAATATGAATATTGTAAAATGATCAAATAAATAAATAAAAATAAATAAAAACTGGAAGAAGAGTTATAGTTAGGCCCGAGTCACATCGGAATGGCAGCGGCCGCCAGCGTCGCTAGAAACAAGAGGCGCGCGGCCGCTCGCGGCACCGCTGACGGCCGCTGCCGCTGGCAGCCTCGCGACCTTTTCAAGCTTTTCAAGCGATACTAGTCTTTTAAGTATGTAGTTAAAGTTTAAAATTATTTCACACTGAAGGTGCTCGCCGCGCCGCTGCCGGCCGCTGCCATTCCGGTGTGACTCGGGCCTTAAACATTATAAAATAAAGAACTTAAGGTGAACGCAGACTTGGCCGCACCGCACGCGCCGCAGTCCCCGCAGTCATCGCATTTTGATAATGGCCTCGCACATCTATCCGCACCGCAGTCACTGCAGTCGTTCCCGTCGCCGCACGCATAGGGATGAAAACGATACATCGATTGTTTTAAAATATCGATATATCGCTCATAAATATCGATATAAACATCGATGTTTTTATGAACGATATATCGCCGATGTATCGACGACATTAGTAAAAAATATCGATATCGCTCTTTAGTTGTTTGAGGATCACACAGCTGTCAACACGTTTGGTCGCCGTCACGCGCTTACGTATTGAGCATTACCCAAGAAAGAAATAGACTTCTAGGTACAAGGCTATCTAAGCTTCTTTTTCTTAATTCTATCTCTAGATTTTTTAATTAAAAAAAGTAAACGTTTTCGACTGGCCCGTAGAGCCAGCAAGAATCACACCAGTTCGGGAGGAGTTAAAGCCTAGCGAATTGGTGGGACTCCTCGATTTGACTCCAACTCCAGAAAACTTGCCAAGTCCGGTAACTGCTGATTTCGCACGCTTCAGCTGTTGGCTCCGCCTTATACGGGCTTCAGCGCGAATCATTCAGGCCGCTCAATTATTTAAAGTCGGTTGTGGCAATATCGGTCACCTACGTCATTCAAACACTCGCCGTAATAATCACGCGACATCCCTTTGTCGACGAGACGTAGCGTCCACCACTCTAATACCTCTTACAGCGGACCTACTAAAAGCAGCGGAAAGGCAAATTTTTCTAAGAGTTCAACTCGACAGTTTCAGAAATGAATATTGCTGCCTATTGCGATCCGAGTCAGTTTCAAAGAAAAGCCGCCTTGCTAAGTTATCACCCACAATGGAGGATAGACTACTTCGGTTGGCCGGCAGAATTGGTAACGTGAGGGAGGTACAACCAGAAGTTCGAAGACCAATTCTACTCGACGGAAAGCATCCAGTAGTAAGGCTCCTTGTGGAACATTATCATCGGAGAACCGCCGCACATGGTAACAACGAATTGGTTGTCAACGAGCTTCGACAAAAATACTGGATACTGCACCTGCGACCCACAGTAAGAAGTGTTGCAAGCAAATGCGCATTTTGTCGTTTTCGAAGAAGCCTTCCAGCGATTCCGGTGACAGGAGACTTGCCTCCGCAGAGAATGGCACATCATCAACGGCCCTTCACTTTTACTGGCGTTGACTACTTCGGACCTCTTAACGTCACCATTGGCAGAAGGCATGAAAAACGTTATGTGGCTCTTTACACCTGTCTAACCACTCGAGCTGTTCACCTGGAGGTTGTCCACAATCTTTCCGCTGATTCTGCGATCATGAGTCTCCGAAGATTTATCGCACGAAGAGGGGTACCTGACACGATCTTTTCTGATAATGGAACTGCTTTCGTAGGAGCCAATCGGATTTTAAAGGAATTCTATCAAAGCGACGTACAAAACTTCGCGGCGAACAGAGGCATTACTTGGCGCTTTATACCTCCAGCTGCACCTACGTTTGGCGGATGCTGGGAGCGGATGGTTCGCTCAATTAAGACTGCTTTAGGGGCCACGCTTCACGAAAGAGCTCCCAAGGAGGAAATTTTGATAACGCTCCTACTTGAAGCTGAAGCTATAGTGAACTCCCATCCACTAACGCATGTTTCTGTTAACCCGGATGACCAGGAGACCTTAACGCCTTTCCACTTTTTAATTGGATCATCATCTACACAAGCTCTCCCGGCCACGCTTTCAGATGGAGACCTCTGTGGGCGAGTCGAGTACCGCAAGGCTTTGCTCCTCGCAGATCATTTCTGGAACAGATGGGTCCGTGAAGTTCTGCTAACATTACAGCCTCGCTTACCAGGAGATCGAACCATAAGACATGAGGTGGATGACATCGTAATCATCGCCGATGAAACCTTACCACGGGGAAGCTGGCCGCGTGGACGTATCTCCGCAGTGTACCCAGGAAAAGATGGTGTTGTTAGGGTGGTGGACGTTGCTACAGCTGCTGGCACATTGCGCCGCCCCTGCCGTAAAGTTATCCGTCTCATTCCTTGACTGTGCATTTCTGCACAAGGGGCGGGAATGTTGCAGAGCAACCTCTTTTTTGATACTATATTATTTTTGTATCTTTTTTGGAATCAGTTTTAAATTAGAAGAAAGCTTGTCATATGTTGTCTAGTGTTGTCTTAGCTACATTACAGTTGTTAATTTCCACTAATTGTTAATATTCGTCTTTATTCAATAAATATCATAGTTCTAATAACAATATGTGTTTTTATTTTAATTTTTAAAACAATAGTTTAGTGCTAAATAGACTAGACTGTAGACTGTTTCTAGTAGACTTATTTTTATTAAATTGGCCAAACTTAATATTTCTTTTTAAATATCGTCAGGAATATCGATGTATCGGTCTTGGGACCGATATTTTTTTAACATCGATATCCCTCGTGTAAATATCGATATTTTTCAGAGCGATATTGCATCCCTACGCACGCATCCGGGTTCAGCTCGCGTTACGCTCGCGCCGGGGTGGAGATGCGAATGACGTCATCCGCGCCGCGCTAGCCACAGCGTCCGCTGCGTGCGGGTGACGTCATCAGCTGCGGTTTGGGGATTTCGGTCGTTTCAGGGTCTGCGGCAACTGCGACGCGGGTAGGTGTGCGAGGTGGCATAGAACTTCATACAAAGAATTCGAATGCGAAGACTGCGGCGCTTGCGGTGCGGCCAAGTCTGCGTTCACCTTTAGGCTACTGGCTATTCTAGAAACCGAAATCCACGGATAAGTTTTTGAATTTCGGAAAAAAAAAGAGAATTGAACAAAAAAAAGACCACTAAACAAACGATAAATAAAGCGGGAAATGCCTCAGGTTTCCTTTTTTCCTCCTGTCACTAAAGGTGAACGCAGACTTGGCCGCACCGCACGCACCGCAGTCCCCGCAGTCATCGCATTTTCGTTGTTGTCGTTTCTGGGTCTGCGGCAACTGCGACGCGGGTAGGTGTGCGAGGTGGCATAGAACTTCATATAAAGAATTCGAATGCGAAGACTGCGGCGCGTGCGGTGCGGCCAAGTCTGCGTTTACCTTTACTCAAACTTATTCTCTATGGATGGGTAAAAAACTATGAATGAAAGTGACAGAACTGACAGGTTCATTCATTCAGTAATTTGAATTTTGTTTTTTTTTTGTGTTGTTTACATTACATGTTTACACTTTAAACTTGTGACGAGTTTTATATTATACATAGTAACTATGGCTCTTTCAAGAATTATTGAAAAGTTTTCAAAGAACCCTGGTAACTCGGTTTGTTTGTACACCTATGAAACTCCCGTGGGTAAATTTATTACTGCAGCAGATGATGATTTTTTGTACATCGTAGCTTTTGAGGATTCTAAAAGCTTCGAAAAGAGTATTGAAACGCTCGCTAAAGAGATATCGTGCAAATTTATAGAAAGTGAGAACAAATTGCTACAGAAATTTAAAGATGAACTTTCAGATTACTTTGATGGTAAATTGAAAAAATTCACAGTCCCAATAAAAACGTTTGGATCGGAGTTTCAGAAGGTTGGTCTTCTTAACAGTTTAACTTTTAAATTTTATTTCAGGCAGGTATTATGCCGGTTCTCTAATATCATATATGATTCAACTTATAATTCCTGACAGTAATTTTAAAAATATATAATTTATAGCTACTATATTATTGGCATTTTCAGGATGTGTGGGCCAAACTCCTGGAGCTACCTTATGGATCCACACAAACTTATGGGGATGTAGCAAAGGCTATGGGCCGTCCGGCAAGCCATTCTCGGGCTGTGGGGGCAGCCTGTGGTGCTAATTCCATAGTGGTGGTGATACCATGCCACAGGGTAGTTGCATCAGGATCCAAAGGTGGTTATGGTGGTGGCTTGGACCGTAAAGATAAACTTCTAGAGTTAGAAAAATCTGGATCAGTGTAAATTGATTTCTGTCAAAATATGTAGTACCTAACACCTTACTTCATTAATGAAGAAATGAGTGAGTTTATGCTTAAACCTTATATTGAACGTTAAAATTGAAAGCATAACAATGATGTTAAAGCTAGTAATTCTACCAGTTCATTCCAAATTCTTTTTTTTTAAGTCTGACTGTGCTGTTGATATTATACAGCACTTTAAGATAATTATGTTATGTTATTACATATTAAATAAATACAAGTTTGAGTATAATGTCTCTTCTCTGTATGAGAAGAGGCCTTTGCCCTGTGGGATAGTAATAGGCATTGTTGTTGGTTGTTGAGTATAATTATTTGAATTGTGATAATTGTTGTGATAGTGTATAAAGTTACCTAGGACCAATCAAACAATTACGTTGTAAAGAGCGTTTATTTAAGTATAAATACACCTGCTTAGAATTCTAAGTAGTTATACCTGTTTGTCATTCAAAATTGCTTTTGTATCGTTAGGGTCAATTTATACTAGCGCAGAGTCGAAGTGCATCGAAGCGTTTATCCAAAACTGAACATAACAAATTCAACTTTAACTCCACAGCGTAACGCACACATTACTCTTGAGAATTTACAAAGTCGCGCGCGACTTTTTCGCGTTTGCGCGAATTCGCGCGTCTGCGCATGAACAACGCTGATTGGTGCGCGCGCATTGTCGCGTATACATGCGCCCACTAGCGAACCTACGCGTCACACAAAAAAGAACACTATAATTTCCGCTTTCTATTTTCATCTTCTTCCACTTTCGATATAAGTTATTCATAGCAAGATCAATGTCAAACAATTTACACACGTGTCAGTTACGAGAGTCAACTGACAAGTGGTTCAATAGCTCAGTTGTAAAATAGTGCGCGCGTATTCTAGCGAATACGCGCGCATTCGTACGGATTCGCTTTAGTTGTACAAAATTTGACGCTTCGATGCGCTTCGACTCTGCGCTAGTATAAATTGACCCTTAATCAATGAAAGTTATGTTTATTTATTTCCACTATAATGTTTTCATTCCTAATTTTCAACCGACTTCAAAAAAGGAGGAGTTCTCAATTCGTCTGTATGTTTTTTTTTTGTATGTTTGTTACGCGATATCTCCGTCAATTGTAAACGGATTTTGATGGTTCTTTTTTTGTTTGATAGGATAGGATTCAGGAGTGGTCCTATATAAATTTTGTGGCGATCGGATCAGTGCTTCTCGAAAAATTCACCAAGAACCAAAAAACTTGAGATACGCACACATCGTCTATGTATATACACAGACGAAGTGTGCGTTTCTTCAAGTTTCTATTTTCGTTTTATACTGATATACTGTTATACACAGTCAGACATTGGGAGTCGACACCAAAAAGTAAAAAATAAAAAACTTTTTCCAAAAAAAAAGAACCGCCTTCAAAAACTAAAAACCCAAACGTAACTAAAATTTCGGAAGTCGGTGGCAAACTGGCAACACAAATTAACTGTTAGAAGAGAAGCCACCGACTTCCGAAATTTTAGTTTTTTTTGGGTTTTTAGTTTTTGAAGGTGGTTCTTTTTTTTGGAAATAGTTTTTTATAATGTACATAATCTATCATATTCATTATGTATCTTTAGCATATTATCATATTGCTAAGAAATGAGTTCTAAATATTGTAAAGCTAAAAGAGAAATTATAGATTTTCTTGCTCATTTTCCTGAAATAACAGGTTGGATTGAGCTATTAGATTGATTTCATTATTCTTGTTAATGACATTCCAAAGTGCCTTTTAATGGTCTAATGGAAGTAAAAAAAAGCGTGACTATAAATATAATACTTACGTTTATTTCAGACTTAGAAGTCAACATTCACAAATTAATTTAAGCAAAGGTTTAAATAAAAATGTTACTGTGTTTTAACAATAATAATAGAAGCGTGTAATTAATAAAGCGGTTCCCAAATTGGGCCCTTTTTGACTCACCATTTTTCGACGGAACCCTAGCTTAAGTTTCAATTTTTTTTAATTTGATGCATGATAATATATGATTAATATGCATTTTTTAATTTGAATAAAAAAGTTTTTTGACATAAATACGCTTATTTTCATTTTATTATAACGTAAAGTATAACACAAAAGCATAATAATAATAATTAGTATTGATAGAGACAATCATTACCTTCGCGAAAGGCTATGTCCGCCTCTCTTAAGGCGCGGAACCACTGTGCACTGGCTTCTGTCCACGACTCTAAAACCCACTAATGTTCCTTCGGTTGCCCTTTATGTTCCGGGGCCACGGTAACTATTACAACTATTCCGTAACCCCAGCAGGCATTGGCTTGGCCCTAGAGAGCCCCTTCACGTGCTGATTGCTCTTAGAGTCGCGCGTGCAATACGCGCCGTCAACACGGGCCTGGTGCTAGTCAGTCACCCACGACGTCTACGCCTGGGTCCCTGTCCGGGGCGTGGGGCTTGACGTTGCCTTACGCGCGCCGCCGCCACCTTCTCCAGCATGACTGCTTCGCAGAAGGAGGCGACGGCTTCCCATTCAGTCTCACCCCGGAGCATGGCCTAAACCAGCGCCGGGCGCGAGAGGTCACCGCCGCCGATAGCCTCTGCGAGGACACGGCGATGGTTCGACCAAGCGGGGCACACCCCTACCGTAAAACAGTGTGTTTTGAGAAGTCGGAAAGAACCCAACAAAAAGCTTTTTTAAAAAAAAGATAACCGACTTCAAAAACTAAAAGTTCAAAAATAACTATTTCGGAAGTCGGTGGCAATACAAATCGACCGGCAGAAGAGAAGCCACCGACTTCCGAAATAGTTATTTTTGAGCTTTTAGTTTTTGAAGTCGGTTATCTTTTTTTTAAAAAAGCTTTTTATTTTTTACTTTTTAGTTAGAGTCTCAGTGTCTGACTACGTTTTAGGGCAGCTCTCAAAATAAACTTATAATGTTATAAAATGAAAACGGCACTATGCGCGCAACGTCACAGCCCAAGTAACACAGAAAGCATTTTAACAAATGAAAATTAAACTTATGTAAAACTTAAGGCCCGTATAAACTTTTATATAAGTTCACCGAGCATCTTGACGCTTTATATTGGCATTTCAAAACCGTTTAAATGCTTTGTACTGTATAACGGTTGGATAATGGTATATCAAAATGCTTTTGTGAAGCCTTTAGTTTCAGTGCAGCAAACCACAATGCTGTTGTACAGCTTTCAGCTGTTTTTAGTGCATTTGGATTTACAGTAGCATTTTTAAGTAGTAAATAAATGCTCAATGTTGTTTAATAGCATAAATATGAACCATTATAATGCCACGAAATTCCTCTATACAACTTTTAGCTGTTTTTAGTGCCTTAGGGTCTACAATAGCATTTTAAAGTAGTAAGATAATGCCTAATGCTGGTTAATAGCATAAACTTGTATCATTATAATGCACCGAAATTCGTTAAACGGCTTTGAGCTGTATTTAGTGCCCTTTGTTGTGTAATAGCACATCTAAGTGCTAAGTAAAAGCCTATTGCTGCTGAACAGCATGAACGTAAACCAATGTAATGCTTGTATTTTTAAAGATCAACTGAGTGCTGTTGTACTGCTAACAGCACTTTAAACAAATACAAGTGAGTTATTTAAATGTGTAAAGCTGCATATACATTCAATTTACTGCATTCGTAAAACCATTGGTCGACATCTGTGTATATTGCGTAACCGTGTGTTTAGCATACGTTTATAATGAAGCTGGTCAAGTGCGAGTCGGACTCGCGCAACAAGGGTTCCGTAAAATGGACACCTACATCAACATCAACAATATTTGAAAAAAAAAAAATAACTACATATTTCCGGATTTCAGAGTTTTTTCTTTACTTTTGCTACATGACATTGCCGATCAACTGATGAGGCCTAAGTTATTGAGATTTGTCACAAATCTACAGAGTGAATAATTATATCTGTATTCTGTTATGTTTGTGTGTTTTTATACCTAACTTTGGATATTGAAAAATATATTATCTTCAATATCCATCCATACGGATTTAAGTTGTACAAAAATTCTGAAATGGGTTTTATTGTTTTGCTCAATGATCCCCAAAATTCCGTTCAAGTAATGGCACCAATTCAGTCTACATCAAGTCTACTGGTATATCGGTGAACTCAAATAGAACTACTTTATAGTCAATGGCACTACAGTAGTTCATCAAAAGTCTTCTCTCTGGCCTCTGGCCTTAATAATTGTACATGTGTGAGTATTTATACTGCTGGCGGCATTAAGTAGCCTTTTTAAACGCTCACCGGGCTGCTACAGGCTGCCACCATTTTGTAAATATTTTATAACCTAAAAATATTATCCTTCTAACCCATTTATAAAAGTAATAGACCTATATAATAGTAATTAACTTAATCCAATACTTCCCAACCAATACTGTTATGTTAATTATGCAAAATTCGTTCTATACTAAGAATACAAAATTGTTTTGGTTATTTCACACAATAACATTTTATATCAAAATCACAAAATATCAAAGGCGCGTGAAAATTTTCAAAGAAACTTATATAGATATTTACAGTAAACTACATTGCGCAGTAATATTTGAAGGTATGAAAAAAAAAAAGTCAAAACCTAACCCAGTATTATAAATTTTGTTTTAAAAATGGTGTCACGCACTGAGTTTTTGTTGTAAAATTTACATTGAAACATGACTCTGACGGTTGAAAATATTTTATTGAGTGACGTAAGTACAAAAGAACTGGAAAAACATAATACCAATCACATTTGAAATTTTAGATAAATAAGCCAGTAACAAACAATCAACAGAGTTTATACTACATAACCCCCACTTAATCTAAAATCTCAAAGAAACAAATAAATAAAATAACCTGTTCCCTATTTAATGTTGAAACAACTTAACATCAACATTAATAAAACAATAAAAGTTAATATTAAAATTAAAAAGTTTACATTAACTAACCCAGTCCCATTTGTACAATACACCTACCATGTGCTACACGTCCTAAGGGTTTAGTCATAATATCAGCTGACAAATCACTAGTAGGCATATAACTTAACTTAATAAAACCCTTGGAAAGCATGTCCCGTATGAAATGAAATCTTACATCTATGTGCTTGGTTCTGTTATGATGTATGGGATTTAAAGCTAATGTTTGAGCACCCTGTGAATCATTATAAATTTTAACAGAATCACACATACCAGTAAGTTCTTGCAAGAGTCGGCGCAGATGAACTGCTTCTTTCGTCGCAGAACAAAGCGACATGTATTCCGCCTCTGTGGAGGATAGTGCAGGTGTCGGCTGCTTCTTACATTCCCACGAAATTGGGGCACCTGCCAGTTTCATCCAGAAACCTGTGTACGAACGCCGATCAACGAGACAATTTGCCCAGTCCGCGTCTGCGTACCCAGTAAGGTATTCCTTCGTTTTCCTGAAAGTTATACAGTAGTCGATTGTACCCTTAAGGTATTGGAGTACACGTTTTGCCGCCAACCAATGTGTTTCATTATATTTTGTATTAAACTGGCTTAGATAGCTGGTGGCAAAAGCTATATCCGGTCTACTGCTCACAGCGATGAACATCAAACAACCTATGAGGCTCTGATATGGGTAAAAAGAATATTTACCTGACTCATCTGGCAACAACTTATGTTTAGCTAACGGAGTACTATATGTTTTGCAATCCTCCATTTTAAACCTTTTTAGCACATCTAAAATAAACGTCTTTTGACTTAGTTGTATAATATCTTCTTTGACTACTATATTTTGCCCCAGAAAATATTTAATTTTCCCCAAATCTTTCAGAGAAAAATATTTTCTTAAATCATTCTTTACAATGTCATAAGTATTGTCATTGATATGCAAAAATGTAATGTCATCAACATAAACGGCCAGTATAACGAGTTCTTTATCAAAAAGTTTTGTATACACGCAAGATTCTGATACACATTTCTTAAAACCTAATAATTTTAAGATCTCGTCAAGCTTCGTGTTCCAAGCTCTTGCGGCCTGTTTTAAGCCATACAAAGACTTTTTCAGAAGACATACTTTATTTTCACCTTCAGTAAAACCAAGAGGCTGTTCCATGTACACTTCCTCTTCAAGGTCACCGTTAAGGAAAGCTGTGTCAACGTCAATGTGCTTAATTTTATAATTATCTTCTACAGCAACAGCTAACAACATCCGTAGTGACGAGTTCCTTACTACCGGTGAAAAAGTCTCGGAATAATCAATTCCCTCTTGCTGACTAAAGCCTTTCGCAACAAGTCTTGCCTTGTATTTGACTATGTTCCCAAGCGCATCCTTTTTGAGTTTATATACCCATTTACACTTGATTACTTTTTTAACTGGTCTATCCACTAACAACCATGTTTTATTTTTCAATAAAGACTTGTACTCCTCTTCCATAGCAGCTAACCAATTCCCTTTATCATCTGCATCCATGGCTTCAGAGTAACTAGATGGTTCTTCACTTACTGCTTCTTCTGCGCAGGTTTTGTAAAGAATATAATCAGGACCAAAATCTTTACGCTTTCTGTCTCGTAATGGATAGCGACGCTTTTCAATGTTAGCATCTGTAACAACACTATTATCTTGTTCATCAACAGAATGAAACGATTCAACAGCATCATCATAAAATTCATCTGTTTGAGAGGTATTTAATTCTCTCTGCTTTGAATTATTTTCTTCTTCTACAGTGAATACATGTATCTGGCTATCTTTACTTGTACTAGCAGTTTCATTATGATTAGCCAGTTCACTAGCAGTTGAAGATTCGACAGTAATGTTTGAGTTTCCCAAGGACTCAGTTAAATGTATCGGTACTTCAACAACATCACTAATTATAGAATTGTTCCCTTTTAAATTGGAAAACTTGTCTTCAAAAAACGAAACATTTCTAGCTTTAATCAGTCGACGAGGACACTGAACATCTCTAAAGAAGTAACTATTATGATCATCAGTGTAACCTACAAATATGTGTTCCGCTGATTTCACATCCAATTTCTTCCGATTGCAATCAGGTATGTGAACCATAGCTCTACAGCCGAAAACCTTGAGATGAGAAAGGTTAGGTTTATGACCGTACCATTTCTCGTATGGAGTTTTATTTCCTAGAGCACGGTGAGGGGACCTATTCTTTAAATATACTGCTGTTTCGACCGCATCTTGCCAATATGCTTTCGAAAGACAGCTTCCCGCAAGGATGCAACGAGCTTTCTCGATCAATGTACGATTAGTCCGTTCAGCAACGCCATTGGATTCGGGGCTATAAGGCACCGTCGTTTCGTGTTTGATACCCTTGCTACGTAAATAGTCACCTAAGTCCTTATTCACAAACTCTGATCCATTGTCTGTTCTGAGACATTTAATCTTTGCTCCTGTCTGTCGCTCAATTGTCGACTGAAAATCACAAAACATTTTAGTAACTTGATTCTTCGCCGAGATAAAAAACGGAAAAACAGCTCTAGAAAAATCATCGACAATTATTAAAAGGTACTTGTTACCTTGAAAAGACATTTGTGACATTGGACCACAAACATCTGCATGCAACAATTCCAGCTGGGCTGTAGCTTTCTTGTATTTAATGGTCTTAAAAGGCTTCTTTGCTTGCTTACCTTCAAGACACGACACGCATGGTTCCTTGTCCACAGTTTCGTATTCTATACCTAATGCCTCACCCTTGCGAAGTCTGTTCATAGCTATACGACACAGATGGCCTAACCGTTTATGCCAAAGTCTGAATTTACTCGCATCTAATAAAACAGGGGCAGCAAATTGTTTAGGTATATTAACCGCACAATCTAAAGTGTATAAACCATTATAAACAGAACCATGCATTACAATATCGCCTTTACAAGTAAAATCTTTATAAAAATCACATCCGTTTTTATTAAATACAACACTTAAACCTTTATCACAAACTTTCTTTACCGACAGTAAATTACAGTTTAATTCGGGTACAACTACAATATCAGAAATAGTTCCGTTACAGTCTTTACCAGAAAAATGGGCAACTCCCACACCAGTGCAATTTAATTTATTACCATTTGCTACAGTAACGCTATTTTTAATATTGAGATTATCTAATGAGTTTACAATATGCAATTGACTAACATTAGAAGTCATATGATTGGTAGCACCGCTGTCAATAAACCATTTTGTGGATGAACTTTCATCATTAACATTAAAAGCACTTAACAAACTTACGGTTTTGGCTTTTCTCTCCTTGTCATGTTTATTAGGACAGTCTGGTCTCTTGTGACCATGTTCTCCACAATCATAACATACTATTTGCTTCTTGCCTTTCCTACTATGGTATTTCTGTTTATTAATACCCTGTGAAGACTTTAAAGCTGCAGATGACGTGGAAGGTTTGTCAACATTCCATGACAAATCATTTAAAAGTTTACTTTTAACTAGCTCGCTGGTGATCGTGATATTGGAATTTTCTAATGACATTATAAGTGGATCATACCGAGGTCCTAATCCTCCTAGCATGATCGCAGCAATACTTTCATCTTCAATTATTTTTCCTATATCCGCCAGATCCTGCGTAATACTGACAATGGAATTGATATAGCGCTCAATATCATTATCGACGTCAGAAAGAGTCAACCGATAAAGTCTCCTCTCTAAAGACAAACGTCTGCCCATACCTTTATCTTCGTAGGCTGCGGACAACGCAAGCCAAGCTTCTTTTGCAGTCTTTGCTTGCCTTACCTGCGTTATCGCACTTCCGTCCAATGTGAGGCAAATTTTAGATAATGCCTTTTGATCAGCTAACATTCTTTTTCTCGATACTTCTGGTGTAGTATCTCCATCAGGATACCCAACTACTGCTTCCCAGAGTTCCTCGTGTAGTAAGTACATACGCATTTTAAATTTCCAAATACTATAACCATCCCTATTGATTAGAGGTCTAATAGAACTTGGGTTTGACGACGATCCCATTGAATTAAAATTCCTACCTTCTGGAGGCACGTCTGAAAGTGGCATTCTGCTAAAATAATATCACCACTTAATGCTCTTCTAGGTATTAATATTAAACTAGTTAAAATACTGCGTTTCGTGCTGATAACGATTTGTTGTAAAATTTACATTGAAACATGACTCTGACGGTTGAAAATATTTTATTGAGTGACGTAAGTACAAAAGAACTGGAAAAACATAATACCAATCACATTTGAAATTTTAGATAAATAAGCCAGTAACAAACAATCAACAGAGTTTATACTACAGTTTTGACGTCTTCGTTCATATTATATTGCGAGCCAAAGTTGATAAATTGCAACGACGGGACGTTCAGAGTATTATAACAATTAGTACCGTGGCATTAGATACGTTTTTGCAATGATGTAGGGTTTATTTAAGTTCTAACTGTAAACCCTTATGTAGCTCCAATCATTCTTTTACTACATTCTAATGCTGGTATAATGCTTTTGTAATGTAATTAGCATCTTCACTATCAATGTCATTGCTAGTGTAATGCTTCAGTAATGCGATTGGCAACTTCGTTGACCGTAATAATGTTTCTTTAATGCAACTGGTACTTTCTTTGACCACAATAATGCTTCTTTAATGCAACTGGTACTTTATTTGACCACAATAATGCTAATATAATGCGCCTGTAATGCGATTAAACAATTATTGTGAACATATTAAGGATCTAAAGCCGTATAATTTGTGCCCAAATAAGCATTACAGTAGCCGTATAAACGTTTGTAATGCTACTATCGAACTAAATCAACATGCGAAAACGATACAAAAATGCTGTAAATCGGCCGTTATAATGCTTTGATGTGTTACTTGGGAGGATATCCATTAGTGCTATATACTAAAACCTTCCACAGAATGTTACAAAGACTTTTCTGAAAACCGCATCGAAATCGGTATAGCTAAACGCGAGATAATCGCGGTCAAACATACAATCGTCTTTGAAAATCTACAATCCATGAAAGCAAAACGCGATCTATGCGGGCAACGTCACGGGATATCTATTAGTGTTATATACTAAAACCTTCCCCAGAAAGTAACAAACACTTTGCTGAAAACCGCATCAAAATCGGTTTAGCCAAACGCGAGATAATCGCGGACAAACATACATACATACATACATACATACAGGTCGAACAGAGAACCTACTTTTTTTTTGAAGTCGGTTAATAACATTCTACTTTCCCCAGACATAAGGATAGATAAGGATTTCCACACGAGATAAGAAGGGCTAAAGCTTTGGAGGTTTATACTTTGTTGTTTCCAAAGTCTCTAAGCTTACGGTTGATGCGAAAACATTGCATACCAACTTCTATTATAAAACCAAGGAATGCAGGAATAGTCAAGAATTAAATTGCACCTGAACACCTCTATAAATACATAAATAGTTTTGGAATAGTAGTTGTAAAATAGTTTTAGAATCGCAAATTTATTAAATAATCATTTAAATTGTGTAGGTAGATGCATACTTCTGAAATAGTTATTTTTATGTAAGGCATTTTTATTTTCGGGCGCGCGCTCCCCCTGTATCCTGGCGCCCTAGGCACGTGAGGCATAGCTCACTACGGCCACCCGGCAGCCACCCCGCACCGCCTCGACGCACGGCGTCAACTCGTTGTCGAAGGGTGGGCCACCCGCCGTCAACCAGTGGGCCACCCGCGGTCAACGAGCGAACGCCGAGGCGTCTACCCGCGTTTTGATGTTTATTTTATTTAAATTTAGTTCCTCTATTATATCTTTTTACTCGTATTTTGGTTTAAAAAATAATAATGCGCTAACGTTCGTAAAGCTTATGTTCAGACTCGCCAAGTTACGGCCTAATATCGTCCTCGCGTGTATCAATCGCGGGCAGCGAGTTGTCAACGAGTGGCCCATCTTCCGACCGCGCGCGAACGGCTTAAAACCGAGGCGATCCGGTGACGCTACGGAGTTGATATAGTGAGCGCATGCCCATACAAAACCACATAAAGAATACTAGCCGCAGGAGGCGAGTCGGTGCGGAGTGGCTGCCGGGTGGCCGTAATGAGCTATGACCTAGGGTTAATCCGCCACTGTATAAACGTTACATGAAAAGACATTTTATCACCAGTTAGTTTATTTTACGTTTCAAGTTGCCTATCATATATTTTGAAATTAAATTAGGTACTTATACTAAATAATTTTATAAAATTTTAATGTACATATTCTAAGCTAAAACAAATAAATAATTTAGCAGTTTATTCGGAACTAGCAACCCGCCCCAGCTTCGCATGGGTGTTACAAATCTTTAGAAATCACGGCTTTTCCTACTATAATAAGCATGGATTATACTTAAAAATCTTCCTTAAGAATCACTCTATCTATTAAAAAAAACCGCATCAAAATCCGTTGCGTAGTTTTAAAGGTCTAAGCATACATAGGGCCAGACAGACGGCCTGGCTCGGACGCTTGGTCTGTTCCACCCATGTTCCACCTGTAAGGCTGCGGTCACGAATTCGTAGCCATTACACTAATTCTATTTACAATGTTACAACCTAAGCAAGTGGGTAAGTATACGTGATGCGGTTTTTCAATTTACACTCTGCAACAATATTATTGTGTATGTTACTACTACAGAAGCAATAGAAACTAATAGTGAATAATTCAATGTGAAGAAATTTTCCATGTTGAAGTAAATGGGTCGTTCTTGCATTATCGTCCGCAAATCGACTATCGCTGATCGTAGATCCTCATCTGTTAATAAAATGAGTAGGTGTTTTACATGCATTTTGAGAAGTTGGAGCAAACACGATAATGGTGCCGATTCCCTTGTTCACAAACTAAACTTAATTTAAGTTTAGTGCATCTTTTTCTTTCCATTTCATTAAGAAAAGGACAGAAGATTAAATAAAGTTAGAGCTATCAACTTAAGACACTCCATAAATAATATAGACGCGACTAGCGAACATAAGATTAAAAAAATCTGGTTTTTTAAAAACAGTACCTATGTTAGTGTGATTTTGACCTTTTTTTCCAGAATTACAGTATGACATTTTTGTCGTCTAATTACAATTTACGTTTTACCCGTTTACTTTTTGAAAACCCTTTAGGAGAACCTTTGGCTCTGAATTAGGACAATACCGGGGAATCGCAGACCCAAATCAAGACCAAGTCTTACAATACTTGTCAAAGTAAAACTTAGGCTTACGTTGACGGGTCTTTGGTTTTTGTAAACTTTTTCTTTCCATTTCATTTATAAACGGGCAGAAGATAAAATACTAGTTTAGTCCTGGCAAATTAAGATACTCCATAAATAATTTAGACTCGATTAAAAACATGGCCACTTAAAATACGTCGATTTACTTCAGACGCTCTGGTTAATTTGACAGGGCTAAACTTATAATATTTATCTTCTGCCATTTTCTTTTTAAAATGGAAGAAGAAAGACGCACTTATTTTAAATTTAGTTTAGTTTGTGAACAAAAGAATCAGCACAGTATGACTTGGTTACCAGCTGTTTCCTGCGGCTTCGCCCGCTCATTTTTATTCCTTTTTGTATCCCCTATTTTACGCCCTAGGGCGTTGACTTACCAAAAATGCCTTCTTGCTGTGCCTCTAATTTATCATAAAAAATTACTGCCATGTTTCCAGCTGCAGTTGTTGTATTATACGATTACTTATACTGTGCGTTAATAAGAATGACTCTTTACCTACAGTATGTGCGTTTTAAACGGATAAAGCATAGGTACCTGGATTTTTGTTTACTAGGAAGTGGTCTATGACGTTAATGCCTTGCTGTCTCTGTTGGTAAGCCTTCTCGCATTGGTATACAAGAGATGTTACAATACAGACACATGTTAGAAAACGCATTAAGCCCGATATTCCTGGTAAAAAATTATAACTGTTGCCATGGTAGAGGGTTTTCTGCAAGTATAAAAATTATAGTAATTAATAGTTTTAGAATATTATAAATATGTTAGCATGCTTCGGTGTACGGACTACCTACCTGAGAACCCACTACGATCCTTATTGCTAAATTCAAAATTTTCACCATGTCTAAAAGCAGGTTCAGTGTGTTCAGCAATATCTATAAAAAAAAACAAATAAATAAACACATGTAAGACATTTGTCTAAGACTTGTAGGTGCAGCAGAGGAGAGAGTAAAAAAAACACGAAATATTTTGGCCCTAGGAGAAGGAGACTTGAAATGACCCGCCGACCACAGCTTACTTCTAATTATAAGGGTTTTTCTGTTCTGTGGGAACTTCAGGCAGGGTTTGATGTATGGTCAACACCCACATTCACAGCTCTGCTAGAATCGGACTAGACTTGGCGTAAAGAGAAGCAGAGCAACTTGTCAGACTTACCCTAAGCCCGAAAATTTTGTTTACAAACATCACTTGTTCTGTTAACACGAGATAGCACTTGGTAATGCGTTTAATTTCGACAGAATCGATTGCACGTTCTTTCGGTTTTTTCGGTAACGCACCGTCTTCGTCACTATATAGCCAGTTTTTGTTGCTTACAACTTCTGCTAACTGACCTGATGGACACAATTCTGTACAAGTATAGCAACTTTGTATTAAATTACTGATCATTCGCAGTCGGGCTTCGATATGCATGATGTGAGCTATCACGTCTACTGTAGTCACAATTTTAATCAATAGAAATACGTATGTTATTGCATGTACCGACGGGATTACCCATCCGAATGTAATGGCCCAAGCTCCTAAGTCGCAAACTGAACTCAACGTCCAAATGATTGCAAAAAACGTCATAATTTTAAAAAGTTTCCGTTTCAATATAGAGTAACAACTTGTATCAAGAAAGTTGTCAATTTTATCGTATTGTTTAAAGTATTCTATACATATTTTTCTACCGTATTTATAAACTAAATATAAATCGACCGCATATTGAAAAACGTCTACAACAACCTGCAGCAAGTCAGTAAGTCTTACAGAAACATCCAGCCTTTGGTAAACATTTTTTATTTTGAAGAATAAACAATACAAACTTAAACCTCCAAGTACAAAATATGTGCAAAAACTTTTGGTAATCACGTATATCTTAGATCGCGGTGGATCTACATTGACATTTAAGGCAAATATTTTTAATATCCATACTAAAGGTCTCATAGAATCATAAGTTTTACTTTTGGAAAATCTATTTTTGGTCACATCACCAACTTGCATTATCATAAGATGAGTAATATTCTCGTACACCACACTACTACCAGCTGTACTCACTGGAAACAAACTGTTTCCATTTACAATAAATTGTAGATAGACCTATGCGACTACGTCTACATAAACGTTTTTCGTATCATAAACATCAATCAATTGAACGACGTTTACATTATATTAATGAATTTTATGAAGTAGTATGAAGTGGCATGTTCAAAGTAATAAGTATTTTTTCTGTACGTAAGTAGATTCTGTAAGTGTCTGTTAGTTTGTTTGAATAGTTTTTGAAAATTGATATTGTTGCTTAAGTTTAGGGGTCAATATCAGTTTATGTTACCTTGTGTAAATTTGACTTGTCTATTAGATACCCCCAAGTAACACAGAAAGCATTTTAACAAACGAAAATTAAACTTATGTAAAACTTAAGGCCCGTATAAACTTTTATATAAGTTCACCGAGCATCTTGACGCTTTATATAGGCATTTCAAAACCGTTTAGATGCTTTATACTGTATAACGGTTGGATAATGGTATATCAAAATGCTTTTGTGAAGCTTTTAGTTTCAGTGCAGCAAACCACAATGCTGTTGTACAGCTTTCAGCTGTTTTTAGTGCATTTGGATTTACAGTAGCATTTTTAAGTAGTAAATAAATGCTCAATGGTGTTTAATAGCATAAATATGAACCATTATAATGCCACGAAAATCCTCTATACAACTTTTAGCTGCTTTTAGTGCCTAAGGGTCTACAATAGCAGTTTAAAGTAGTAAGATAATGCCTAATGCTGGTTAATAGCATAAACTTGTATCATTATAATGCACCGAAATTCTTTAAACGGCTTTGAGCTGTATTTAGTGCCCTTTGTTGTGTAATAGCACATCTAAGTGCTAAATAAAAGCCTAGTGCTGCTGATCAGCATGAACGTGAACCAATGTAATGCTTGTATTTTTAAAGATCAACTGAGTGCTGTTGTACTGCTAACAGCTCTTTAAACAAATACAAGTGAGTTATTGAAATGTTTAAAGCTGCATATACATTCAATTTACTGCATTCGTAAAACCATTTGTCGACATCAGTGTGTATTGCGTAACCGTGTGTTTGTCAAGTGCGAGTCGGACTCGCGCAACAAGGGTTCCGTAAAATGGACACCTACATTCATCAACAATATTTGAAAAAAAAAACTACAAACCGGATTTCGGAGTATTTCCTTTACTTGTGCTACATGACATTGCCGGTCAAGTGATGAGGCCTAAGTTATTGAGAGTTGTCACAAATCTACGGGGTAAATATCTGTATTCTGTTATGTTTGTGTGTTTGTATTCCTAACTTTGGATATTGAAAAATATATTATCTTCAATATCCATCCACACGGATTTAAGATGTACAAAAATTCTGAAATGGGTTTTATAGTTTTGCTCAAAGATCCCCAAAATTCCGTTCAAGTAATGGCACCAATTCAGTCTACATCAAGTTTACTGGTATATCGGTGAACTCATATAGAACTACTTTATAGTCAATGGCACTACAGTGGTTCATCAAAAGTCTTCTCTCTGGCCTCTGGCCTTAATAATTGTGAATGTGTGAGTATTTATACTGCTGGCGGCATTAAGTAGCCTAGTTAAACGCTCACCGGGGTGCTATAGGCTGCCACCATTTTGTAAATATTTTATAACCTAAAAATATTATCCTTCTAACCCATTTATAAAAGTAATAGACTTATATAATAATAATTAACTTAATCCAATACTTCCCAACCAATACTGTTATGTTAATTATGTAAAATTCGTTCTATACTAAGAATACACAATTATTTTGGTTATTCCACACAATAACATTTTCTATCAAAATCACAAAATAGCAAAGGCGCGTGAAAATTTTTAAAGAAACTTATATAGATATTTACAGTAAACTACATTGCGCAGTAGTATTCGAAGGTATGAAATAAAAAAAGAGTCAAAACCTAACCCAGTATTATAAATTTTGTTTTAAAAATGGTGTCACGCACTGAGTTTTGACGTCTTCGTTCATATTATATTGCGAGCCAAAGTTGATAAATTGCAACGACGGGACGTTCAGAGTATTATAACAATTAGTACCGTGGCATTAGAAACGTTTTTGCAATGATGTAGGGTTTATTTAAGTTCTAACTGTGAACCCTTATGTAGCTCCAATCATTCTTTTACTACATTCTAATGCTGGTATAATGCTTTTGTAATGTAATTAGCATCTTCGCTATCAATGTCATTGCCAGTGTAATGCTTCTGTAATGCGATTGGCAACTTCGTCGACCGTAATAATGTTTCTTTAATGCAACTGGTACTTTCTTTGACCACAATAATGCTTCTTTAATGCCAATGGTACTTTATTTAACCACAATAATGCTAATATAATGCGCCTGTAATGCGATTAAACAACTAATGTGAACATGTTAAGGATCTAAAGCCGTATAATTTGTGCCCAAATTAGCATTACAGTAGCCGTATAAACGTTTGTAATGCTACTATAGAACTGAATCAAAATGCGAAAACGATTCAGAAATGCTGTAAGCCGGCCGTTATAATGCTTTGCCGTAGCTTTAGCCAGCTAGTTCTTTGATGGTTAAAATGTTAAGAAAAAGATTACTTAGATATTTAAAATGAAATACGAGCAACATACAATCAAAAACTAGTTAAAAAATGTGTGTTTATGTGTTTTTATAGCTAAAACGTTTTATTCAATTAACTAAAAACATGGGTAAGGTCACGCTAGGGCACGCCCCAACGTATCCGGAGATCTACTAGGTGTATTTTTGGTCCTGCTCAACCCGCTAGGAGATGATTCTACCCATGAAAACAAACAACTTTTATTATGGAAGCAACTCAGAAATCTCGAAAAAAATATCAGCTGTTTCATACATTATGATCGGGAGGGCATTGAACTTTTGTTAGAACAGCTGATATTTTTTCGCGATTTCAGAGTTGGTTCTATAATAAAAGTTGTTTGTTTTCGTGGGTAAAATCATCTCCTAGAAGGTTGAGCAAGACCAAAATACACCTAGTATACAAGTCCCGCGAGTTGTACTGTTTCAGGCAAGGTATTGGTGGCCATTCTCTTGTTTACAAACTTAACTAAATTTAAGTTAGTGCACTGTGCAACTTTTCTTTCCATTTAATTAAGAAAAGTATATAATTATATTTATAAAGGGTGACTGGTAATTAGTGTACGATACTTAAACACATGATTGTACTCAAGATAACCAACAAATTTTACTATGGGAACATACCTGAAATCACGAATAAAAACAGCTTTTCAATACATTTATGTTTGTCAATTTACTGAACAGTTAACATCTTTCCGCGATTTCATCTTTGCTCCCATAATAAAATTAATGCCTCCATTGCCACAAGAAGAAGAACATGGCTCTTACTATTTTGACGTGACTAAACTAATATTTTATATTCTGTCCCTTTCTTACTAAAATGGAAAGAAAAAGATGCGCTGAACTTAAATTTAGTTTAGTTTATGAACACGGGAATCGGCCCAATAGCCCAATACTTGTAGGTAATAATAAGGTACCTGCTGTAAACTTAAACGGTTTAAATTTGAAATAAGTAAGTATTATCCAATTTATACAACAACGTGAATTACTTAAAATACTACCGAATAAGTTAAGGAACTGAACAAAACGCCCAAATTGCGACTAGTTTCAAGTTTTCGTTAATAATAGGAGCCCAAATAAAGTTATACTATAATTATTGAATAATAGAACACGTTTTGGGCACTTGTGTATCGATACGTAAGCAAGTAACTAGGTATACCCTAAAGTTAAATTATAGGTAGCACCTACATCTACCTAACCTAACTATAAATTGAACTAAGTAACCTCGATTATTATAAATAATTGAATCCTATACTAATTAAGCGTACCTACCCATTTACGAGCTCGAATTTTTAAATAAGGTCAATTTAATTAATGGTCGTTTACGCCCATTAATATTTCAGTAGGTAGATAAGTCAATAATCGACATGATTTTAAAACAGTAAGTACCGTGAAATCAATATACGCCCGCTATAGTATGTGACCGTAAGGCCACGTCCGCACAGGCAGGCGGCTTGCTTAGCGCCTAGTGTCTAGCGCGTCACCTAGCTAGTAGCTTAATAAAACAAACGCTCTAAAATGAACGCGACCGGCTGCACTGCGCGCTTAGCGCCTAGCTAGTCGCTTGGCGTGCATCCATGTAAACAAACGTGTTGGTTTTTTGTTGCGAGGTGCCAGGTTGCAAAGTAGCCACTGGGTGAAAACTTAACTCGGATTTTTGTAATACTATAGGAGGTTAGAAGAAAACAATGGATGAAATATTGATTGTTTCAGTTTTCAAAAGAAAACCTTTGTGGAACCTTTTTCTAAGATGAGTATCCAAATGAGTTAGTTTTCCTTTAACTTTACTGAGAAGTAGATCAAATGTTTCCCTGGTCATACGCAAATATTAATAAAATTTATCGTCAAAATTACGCAATTGTTTATATAGAACATTAAACTCCCCATAACTTGACCGTGATTTATTTATATCATGAACCCAACATGACGGATAAGGCCGTGAACTAATATATTTAAAAGATGAATTTTCTGTGAGTAGTAGTTTTAGAGCTATTTTTGAAAGCGACATCTCGTCAACGTGGAGACAAGCAAATGCCCAAGGCACCTAGTGACCTACCACGCAAACCACCTCATGTGCGGCCACCCGTGTATCCAAGCAAATAGCCAGGATGCAAGCCGCTAGGCTCTAGGCGCTAAGCAAGCCACCTGCCTGTGCGGACGTGGCCTTAGTAGCGACACAGTTTAACACTGGTTTCGGTACTTCGACGTTATTGTCGATTTAACAGTAACCTTAACAATGTAAATAGTTTGTCAAACTTCTTTATTTGATTCTCAACATTGTGAAATAATCGCTTTCAAAAACTAACAACAAAACAACTGACTAAATTCAGAAGTCTGGCTTCTGTTCTGTTCATTGACTTTTTACCAGCAAAGTTTCTTCCTTGGTACCGACTTCACAAAAAGGAGGAGGTACTATGTTCGGCTGTTTGTATGTTTTTTTTTGTATGTTTGTTCATCGATTACTCCGTCAATTGTCAACGGATTTTGATGGTTCTTTTTTTTGTTTGATAAGTCATGATTCAGGGGTGGTCCCATATAAATTTTGTGGCGATCGGTTCAGTGCTTCTCGAAAAATTCACCAAGAACAAAAAAAAATTGACGAAATTTTCATAGACGATGTGTGCTTTGTCTTCAAGTTTCTATTTTCGTTTTATAAGATTGTTAGTAGTTTTATTTTGAAAATAAATTACTTTGAAAGATACTATACACAGTCAAACATTGGGAGTCGACACTAAAAAGTAATAAATAAAAAACTTTTTTCAAAAAAAAAAATAACCGCCTTCAAAAACTAAAAACCCAGTAATAACTAAAATTTCGGAAGTCGGTGGTTTCTCTTCTGCCATTCAATTTGTGTTGCCACCGACTTCCGAAATTTTAGTTATTATTGGGTTTTTAGTTTTTGAAGGCGGTTATTTTTTTTTGAAAAAAGTTTTTTTTTCTTCTTTACGATACTTATCTGCCTTAAAGAGAAGTTCACCATAGATAAGTGGCTACCTAGCTATCATCATTGAATTACAATAGCAGAAATACAATCAGTGCACTGTTATTGAGGAGTTTCATTGTCTATCTTCGGAGGTCTACAGAAGACTTAAAAAAATATATATGGTTCTCAACTTGAGTGTGAATTTTTCAGCCTTTAAATTAATCGGTTAGGTAATCGGTTCGTAAAATTGACGAAAATTATTTTCTACAGGATATTTTAAAGAAACGTATTGTTCAAGTCTATTAAAAATACTAATCGACAATCGTTACTGGTGTACCTCCTTGATTGACTTCCGTCTCTGATTGTACCCACTTAGATACTCATGATTTCAAGAATCAAGATAGGTTATTATATGTAGATTAGTTCGCTGCCCAAATGTGATACAAATTGTGATAAATTAGTGTACGGCGTACGGCCTAATTCAGTGCTTCACACCATATTTTTACACAAATAAGTAATAATTAAAAGTGTTAAAGTATTTAAAACTTTTAACCTCTTGCTTCCCGCGCTCGCTTACATGAAACGGTAAATGAAATGCAATTAAACATTCTTTTCCATTTTGATGCCTATGTCTGTGACCTTACGTTCTACGAAGTATGTGGTCAGATAACACGGGGAAAATTAGCAGTAACAAACAAAATCCGAAAGGTGCCTTACAGTTACAGTAGAAAATGCTTCAATTTTATTTTTGGCTTGACGTTTCGGCAGGGTTATTACACCTGCCATGGTCACAATGTGGTCACAAGCAGACTGTCCGGCGACACTACTCCGTCGATAAGCGATGAAGTATAAATATGCAACGCGAAAGTTTAAAGTATAATAAACCACTAGTATGTTGGATTTGGGAAAAGCAAGCTAAATACTTGGGTGTAAACTTAAGATGAACGCAGACTTGGCCGCACCGCGCGCGCCGCAGTCCCCGCAGTCATCGCATTTTCTTTGTTGTCGTTTTAGGGTCTGCGGCAACTGCGACGCGGGTAAGTGTGCGAGGTGGCATAGAACTTCATATAAAGAATTAGAATGCGAAGACTGCGGCGCGTGCGGTGCGGCCAAGTCTGCGTTCACCTTTAGACCGCCACGTTATTTTCAAGGTTGCTCTCGATGAGTTCATAAAGACATTGCATTCGTTCTTTCGCATATAAGGCAGGCCAAAACCCTAACTACTTACTGCAAATTGGCACTATAACGCTAATAGCTCATCTATAGGGTGACTGGTAATTAGTGTACGATACTAGTTATATATAATTACGTGATTTTGCTCATGATAACAAACAATTTTTATTATGGGAGCAAAGCCGAAATCGCGAAAAAAATATCAGCTGTTAATGTACAATAGCTGATTTGTTTTCGCGATTTTAGGTTTGTTCCCATAATAAAAATTGTTTGTCATCATGAGCACAATTACGTGTTTAATTATCGAACACTAATTACCAGCCATCCTAAAAATTAAATAAATTAGTGCGTCCCTGCGTGCTCCTGCACATTAGGAATGAGCTTCATATCGACCTAAAAATCTTAACCGTATAGAATATTTTTTACATAAATCCATAAATAATATAGCATATTATTACTGTCCCACTGCAGGGCAAAGACCTCTTCTCATACAGAGAAGGCACAAGCAATGGCTCATCACCACGCTTGCTCAAGGGCGATTGGTGTGTGAAATCGGCCTTGAGCAAGCGTGGTGATCAATGTTGGTATTATTTATTTATGTATGTTATAGTAGTGGTTAGTGAAAGTCAGTAAGTAAAACACTTATAGTCATGGCAATCACGTACTTTATATACAACACACACTGTACAAGTTAATTGAATATTACGAACTAACTTAAACATAGTGGAAAAAACTAATATAAAGAATAAAAGGGGAAACATCCCTGAGCGGGAGTTACGCGTGCGCCGGTCTAGTTACAACTCACTGACTCAAGAGGCGCGCGCGGCGCGGGGTTCGCACGAACCGTTGCAGCGCGCTAGCGCGTCATTCCTTGTACCCCTCCACCGTGTAGTCCGTTAAATAGGCGGGAAGACGCCCGCGGCGTTTTAAATTACGCGGGTTTGCGATAGGCTCCCCCTCTAGCCTAGGAGAACGCCCTCGTTCCTGGGCTAGCTCATTAGTACCTGCCTGTTTCGGACGTCCGCGGCGTCTTTTCGGCATAACCGGCTTAGGTATAGCACCTGCTGCATCACTTGACACGAAAGGCGTTAGGTCCTGAGAATGGTATTTACCTAAAGATTCCTCAGGTTTTCCCACAGGAGAGATAAGGTAAGTAGTAGGAGTTACCTTCTTTGTAATGATATATGGTCCGTCCCTTTTAGGTACGAATTTAGCAGTCAGACCTTTATTTCCTTGACTGAGAACGTGGGACTTAACAAGTACTTGGTCACCTACCTCGAATACATGTGCAGGACGGCGTGACTGATCAGCAACTCTCTTGGTTTGATCTTGCTGGGCTTCAACGCGCTCTCGTACAGCAGAAAGAGAATTTATAAAAGACCTTAGATAAGGTGTGATCTGAGGGACGAAGTTTTCCTTATCAAGGATAGCTCGTAGATCATGACGAGCTTCCGTAGGAGTTCGCATTTCTCTGGCGAACATTAGGTAAGCGGGAGTAGTTCCAGTGGTACGACAGACAGAACTGTTCATGGCAAAACGAATCACTGCTAATTTCTTGGGCCATGAGGCATGATCATTCTCCACGAGTTGAGCGAGTTGGACCTTTAGGTCCCGATTCTTCCGCTCCGCGGGGTTCGCCTCAGGGTGATATAATGGGACAAAGTTCTGTTTTACTCCCAATAAAAACATACATTGCTGCATAACAGCTCCAACAAATTGTACGCCATTGTCAGAAGTCACTCTGCGGGGTAAACCGTACCTGAGAAAATATTCCTCGAGAAGGGTGCGAGCGCAGGCTTCAGCGGTGGCTTGCTGAAGGGCATAGAGTTCAACCCAACGGGTAGCGGTATCCTCTACCAGAAGGACCCATCTCTCACCATGTTCACGTTCAGGCAAGGGACCAAACAGATCAATGGCTAGGACTTCGTTGCGTTGTTGCAACCCAGGCGTCTGTAAGAGACCAGGGGGCTTGGCGTTGGCAGCTTTATAACGCTGACAGTCTACACACGCCTTTACATAATCGGAAATTATTCTTCTCATTCCAGGAAAATAGTAAGATTTAGAAACTTTAAGGTAAGTGCGATCAATTCCCGGATGACCGGCGATTGGCGAGTCGTGACATTTCTTCAGGATCTCAGCTCGGAGGGAATTAGGAATCACGAGCTGTGCGGACTCACTCTCCGAATCAGGGTTTAGCCTGTAGAGTACTCCTTGTTCCATGAGGTACCCGCGCTCCGTCCAGCGGCGGGTGGCCACTTCATCGGGACCTTCCACTTCCTTAATAATTTTCTCCACCTCCGGGTCAGCAAGTTGCTCCTGTCTCAGTTCTGCAGGGCTCTTAGTGGGTAAGTCTACAATAACGGAACAAATGCCGCAATCCTCACGAGTGTCCTCGGAACAGACTGGTCTACTCAAGGTATCCGCCACTACATTTGCTTTACCAGGCGTATACTGATACTGAATATTAAATGATTGGAGCTTGAGTGCCCATCTTACCAAACGTCCAGTAGGGGATTTAAGAGTCAATAACCAGCGAAGAGGTTGATGGTCGCTGGCGACTATTACTGGATGCCCATCCAAGTAACATCTAAATCTCTCTACTGCCCACACCACGGCCAGAGCTTCACGCTCCGTGGTGGAATAGTTACGTTTAGCAGAGGTTAAGAGGCGACTAGCGTACTCAATTGGTCGCTCTCCCTTGCCCTCCCCCTGTAGGAGAACCCCGCCGATCGCATAATTGCTCGCGTCGGTACGAAGAATTATGGGCCGGTTGAAATCAGCTTGGACTAAGATGGGTGCGGACGTAAGGAGCGTCTTCAGCTTGTTAAAAGCAGTAGCCTGATCTGAGCCCCAAGTCCAAGTTTGATTCTTCCTCGTTAGCCTTGTAAGTGGTTCTGCTACAGAGGAAAAGTTCGGAATAAATTTGCGAAACCATGAGCAGGTTTGCAAAAAAGTTCTGAGATGCTTCAAATTGTGGGGTTCCTTCATATTAAGAACGGCCTGTACCTTGTCAGGGTCGGGTGAGACGCCTTGCTGAGTAACCACGTGTCCTAAATACTTGACACTTTCTCTAGCGAAAGCACATTTCTCCCGATTCACCCGCAGGTTAAACTCGCGCAGGCGTTGGAATACGGCATTAAGGTCCCGAAGGTGCTGTTGAAAACCCTCAGATATTACCAGAAGGTCATCCAAGTAGGCCAAGATGGTCACCTGGGATAAAGAGGAGCAGGAGCGCAAGCGGTCGATTAGGCGCTGAAACGTCGCTGGCGCATTTTTCAGGCCAAACGGCATACGCTTAAAGCGAAACGTGCCTAATGGGCTTATAAAAGCCGTCTTGTCTCTGTCTTGCTCCTGAACAGCAACCTGCCAGTATCCAGATCTTAAATCAAGAGTGCTCATATAGCAGTTACTCTTTGTGGACTGAAGCAACTCGTCAATCAGCGGCATCGGATAATGGTCCGTTTTAGTAACAGCGTTGAGACGTCTATAATCGACACAGAAGCGGACGCTGCCATTGGACTTGGGAACCAGAAGAGCTGGTGAACACCAAGCAGACTCACACTCTTCGATGATGTCATCCTTCAGCATCTTGTCGATTTCTCGACGCATGACTTCCTTCTTGGCCGGAGTTAGGCGGTAAGGAGGTACAGAAATGGGAGGAGCCTCACCTGTGTCAATCCGGTGCTCAGCGTAAGGGGTAGGTTCTCCCCCTGGCTGGAAGATGTCCGCATTGTCAGCCAGTATTTGTGTCAGCTGATCACGTTCAGGTGGATTTAAAATTGTACCTTCGTCATCACGGAGTACGACTGCCGAGGAGCAGGAAACCTCCGGCAAAGTAACAGGCTCGAAGCGCATTCTATGGACGCGGCTGTTATTAGAAAAATACCAACATTCCTTAGAAAAATCCATAACAATCTCGGCTTTAATCAAAAAGTCGATACCTAGCAGCGTCTCGTTGTTTCGCGCCTCAGGAAGAATAAGAAAGGTAGTCTTGATCACTTTCTCGTCTAAGTGCACGTCAACGGTAGTCAGGAGTACGTTAGTATCTCGAATATGACCGTCTGCTAATTTTATAGATCGTCGCGCCGGCTCTAATGGATAATTTACACGGCGGAGGAATGCATACAGAGTGTGACCCGCGATAGAATGTTTAGCCCCGGTATCAATCAAAGCAGTTCCGGGCGATCCCAATATCGTTATGTCGAAAATCGGGCGTAAAACTTGTCGAAGTTTTCGATCAGAACTATTCCCGGCGCACGCGGTATCAACATTATCACAAAAATAATCATTTTCACAAAAAGAGTCATTATTACAAAAATAATCATTACAAGAAATATTTTCTTGAATACAAAATAACTTTTGTTCGTGAGTGTACACATTCTCAGAAAAATTATCAATAACAAAACTATTATCATTCAAACAAAATGACTTTTGTGCACGATTGTACTCATTACAAGGAAAATTGTTAATAGAAATATTCTTACAATCAACTGATTTTTGTACGCAACTGTACCTATTATCATTATCACGATAATCGTTACAAAAATTGTTATCATCATACAAGTTATTAATACAGAAACTATCACTTCTAGACAATGAACGAAAATCGGAAGGCACATCTGTGTCTGTGTCGACACTATAAAAACATTGGTTACTATTACTATTGCACTGTTTACAGTTCTCGCGTGTTACGTTTTTCGAACCGCACTTGTAACATGAAACGATAGGCACAGTGTTCAGAGAGTTAATATCAGCACTGGACTCACCTTTTTCCGCCAACTTACGGCACTGGTCACGAAGATGTCCGTAGCGTTTGCAATACAAGCAAAACGTTCGTTGTGGCCTCGGTGTCGTCTTGTCAACCTTATCACGTAGCGGCGGCTGCGGGGGCGGCGCTGGTGCACCGTGAGCGTTCGACGATAGCGCGGGCGGCGCCCGCGGGGCGCTCGCGGCGGCGACGGACGGTTGCGCGCGCGGCGCGCTCGCGGCGGCGACGGCGGGTTGCGCGGTACGCACGCCGGTGTCGGCAGGCGCGGCGCGCGTGTTCACAGATGTCGCGCGTTGCGGTGGCGTAGTCTCACTTTTACGAACGGGGATACTCTCCATGGATTCTCTCTGAATGGTTTCTTCTATACGTCTCGCTTTAGACAGTAACTCAGTGAAATTATTAACTTCTTCACGGCGCAGTTTAGAATATATTTTGCTATGGAGAAGGCCGAACACCATGTCCAACTGTACTTTCACTGATAAGTCGTTACGTGGGAGGCGCGCTATAAGGGCGCGTTTCTTCGCCACGAAGATATCGGTTCTTTCGTCCTTTCTTTGTTCGGAACTAAAGATTTCCCGATAAATCAAGTACTCCGGGCGGCGGTCACCGTACGCGTCGCGTAGGTATTGTATGAACTGATCCCATGACGACACTTCGGCGCGGATGCTCTGCCACCAGGTAGCTGCTTCATCGGTGAGGAGCATGGAAATTCCCTTGATCGCGACCTCCTCGGTAATATTTGTGCATTCTTTGTATGCTTCTACGGCATCTATGAATGTTTCAACGTTGTCGTCGGGCGCTCCGGAGAACCTTGACGTGCAGCGAGCGAAGTTGCCGGTCCTTTCCCCCGTTATAAAGGAACTCAGCGGCGGCGGCGTGCCAGCCTGCTGGATAGGGGTAGACGACAAATTTTCCAGGCGATTAACCATGCGATCACAGATTTCAGCACTCGATTGCTGAATCGTGTTTAACAAGGACGCGAACATCTCGCGCGACATGGTTACGTTGGTACTCGCGTAGTCAACGGTATTATCACCGTCATCGGATTGCCTTCTGGTACGTGGCATGATTGATGATGCAAACTATCACTGATCGATCACTAACAGTCACAGTTTTTCAAAACTTTTACGTGCGGCATTCGGGCTCGCACGTTGGGACGCCATTTTATAGTAGTGGTTAGTGAAAGTCAGTAAGTAAAACACTTATAGTCATGGCAATCACGTACTTTATATACAACACAAACACACACTGTACAAGTTAATTGAATATTACGAACTAACTTAAACATAGTGGAAAAAACTAATATAAAGAATAAAAGGGGAAACATCCCTGAGCGGGAGTTACGCGTGCGCCGGTCTAGTTACAACTCACTGACTCAAGAGGCGCGCGCGGCGCGGGGTTCGCACGAACCGTTGCAGCGCGCTAGCGCGTCATTCCTTGTACCCCTCCACCGTGTAGTCCGTTAAATAGGCGGGAAGACGCCCGCGGCGTTTTAAATTACGCGGGTTTGCGATAATGTGTTTTTTTTTGTTTTTATTAAATGACTTCTCCCGTCCTATGTGTTAGTTAAGTTAGTTTTATTACAGATGAATTACACCCTGACACAGAACATACAATCATGCTGATCACACAAAGTTTGTCCGGGTGGGAATCGAACCCACGACCTCCAGCTTAGCAGTCAGGGCCACTAACCACTAAACCATAGATAATACTTATAATACTGGTATAGATGAGACACTGACAGATCAGTTTTATTTTCAACTACTCGCCCTCCCCGCTAGTTGGCGCTAGCGTCTGCGAAACCTTGATATTTATATATAGCTATAGCTATGTAGGCGCCGCCAGGCGCCATCTACATACTTACTATACCTATATTGGTGACCATGCTCAGATAGCATTTTTTATTTTTATCCGTGTTAAAAAATGAACCAAAGCGAAAAACCGTAGAGGGTTTTTCACCATAGTACATTTTTTACACGGATACGATAAATATACATCAATATAATGGGAAATAATGCACCGAAAATAGAAATAGTTTATTTATTTATTAAAACTCCAGAGAATTTATACAAATTAACCACTTTTTTGTAGGAGAAAGTGAATATTGTGATAATTTGATAGGAAAATACTTAATTTGTAAATTGTATTAGTACCTACTTAACTAGACAGAGATAGACTTAGGTACATTCGCAACAGATTATTGTCATTATTTTAATTACCACAGGGAATAACATAAATGAGTGCGAGGGTTTTTCGGTAATCTCGCAATCGTAATCCAAAATCGTAGCCAAATTTGTCAGAGTAAACATACACGTTGAAGTCCATAAAACGATGGAATGGGTCAATGGAAATAAGAAGTAAATTCGTCGATATCCGTTAACAAAAGCCAAGTAACAGTGTAAGAAGCACTCTGGGGGTCCAGGAAACACGCGGTGGTCAATAAAAGTAGACATAAACACAGAAAACTCGAAAAACTCACGGCACACACAATCACAACGAACAATGAATGAAAAGTTTGAAACTTTTTTTTACCCGTAATATTATCAGTGTTGCCATTGAAAACATAAGTATTAATATACATAAAATAAAATATTGACGTTTTTGAAGACGTATAACCAATAGCAAAAAATGTAAGATTATTTTTATGTTTCTATTATTAAATCACATTTCATAAATTATTAAGATAATAACATTTTAAGAAGGGGTCATCTAAGGCGACATCTAGTAGTATTTAAGGGAATATTTTTGCATTAGTTGGCACGCCTTCCCCGCTAGATGGCACTACTTTCCATACATTTTCTATTCTTGACCTCAAAGTACTGTACTGTCATCCCCATGCACTAAACCAACAAGCCCGCCCGTAAATAATATTTAAATACGAAAAGTTTATAATATATAAGGTGTTAAAAAATTTACTGCAAGAAAAGTAAGTACTTGTTTAGAATTATAATTAAAAAATATTAGGGGAAAAAAATTTCAAAATAAACAACCCGTTTCAGAGTTAAGCAATATTTTAACTTCGCACATAATTCTTGAATATGCGCACTGTACGGTGCACGCGCTCCGGCGTCGGCGTCACACGCGTGGCTCGTTCACCCCTGCTGCGATACGACATGCGACGGTGCGCTAAAAAGTATTTAACTAAATTGTTTTATTTATGTATGGCAAAATATAAAAAAGCTCCAACAAAAATATTTTTTTTTTCAGTGTTTATGTTTTCGATGTCGGGTTGATATCGGGTAAGTGGACGAAGTTCTTGCAGTTAATTTTTTAACACCTTATTTTTTATTTTACATTATGAAACGTTTTTCTAAGCGTTTCTTTGAAGCTTTCTTAGACGGAATCCTGATGCTCATTCGAGGTTCAGCACACGGCTTCGGAATTCTGCAATGTCGTATTTTTATAATCCCTAGGGATTTAAGAGCTATTATTATTACATTCATTTATTTAACAATGTAGATCTTTTTCAACGGAACAAAAAAAATCGCGAAGGTACCTTTAGGCTTACAGTAATTCATTCCTAAATATACTGGTCGCCTTGTATTTTTTGTATAATTATCAAACAAATTATTACAAAATACAATGCGACCAGTATAAAAGTTTGTCGTAATCGTCATCTATAGACTACAGACAGAGCATAGATAATACATTGCTGTGATTAAAGGTGAACGCAGACTTGGCCGCACCGCACGCGCCGCAGTCCCCGTAGTCATCGCATTTTCTTTGTTGTCGTTTCAGGGTCTGCGGCAGCTGCGACGCGGGTAGGTGTGCGAGGTGGCATAGAACTTCATATAAAGAATTCGAATGCGAAGACTGCGGCGCGTGCGGTGCGGCCAAGTCTGCGTTCACCTTTAAAAAACTAAAGAGTAAAGATAAGTCTACACACTATATACCTAACCGTCTGACGTCTTCTGTCTGCTCACTGCTCACTGTGTTCGTTCTTCGTTCACTGTTCACTGTTGTCTATGCTGTTGAGAAAAAGATTACTTTTTGGATGTTTTTATTGTGTTGTGTGTTTATTTTTTTGTAAAAAATACTACATACCTAAATTGTTTTTAACTATAAGGTTTTAGGTTCTGGTACTAGTATGTCCTTTTTAATTGTTTAAATTGTAAAGTTTCACATATTAAGTCATTTGTTTTCACTGGAGAAAGCCTGAAGTTGGTAAGTGTTATTCTACTGAGTCCGAACCAAATAATACATAAAAAAAACTATATTTAGAGTGCGTGATTACAATTTATAGGTGCATTGCATATCTGCGTATTCTAGGTGCACAGCTTCTACCTATATTAGGTTAGAAAATTAGATATTGCAAAATAGTAAACTACAGTCAACACTGCAAAATATTTATGTCTGTGCTACGCTAAGTGTGCGTTGAGTGTGCTTCATAATCATAATTTAAAAAAACATAGTCTAAAATATACCACTATCTAGAATACAAACGCGAAAAGTATTTGAATAAAATTGTGTGCCAAGTAATCTAAAAATAAGTTTTCATAAAATTATGCTCCTTGAAAAGTGTCCTTTTATGAGTAAGTGTGACAAAATGTTATTGTTTTTTTTATGTTTGTTTAAGATACTATCATGGGAGGGTGTCGCTGCTCTTACCGTAACTGCTCTTTACGGACGGATGGAAAAACACACATGTTTCACTACCCTGTGTTTGATAAAGTTCGTTGTCACCAATGGCTTACAAACGCACACAAATTAGAATTTCTCAATTTGAAAGTGTCACAGCTCAAGAACAGAGTTGTGTGCCAACACCATTTTAAAGATGATTGTTTTATGAATTTTAAGGTTTGTATATCTTTTCTTATGTATATCTTAACCTAACTGTTAGATTGATCCATATTGCTGATGTACTGTTTGGTTTCTTTTTTTAAACTAATAAAAGTGCAGGATTTTTTGTCAAAATTTACTTTTGAACTCAGGGTTACGTTTTTAACCCTGAGTTTAAAAGTAAATTTTAGGATACAATGTATGTAGACTTAAACATGTAATTATAACATATCCAACGGCTGTTGAAACTTGTGCTCGAATTAGCATAAAAACTTATGCTACATCCCAATAGTGTGATTGACTTGGCTGACTAATTGGCCAGTTGGTCAAAGTAGTGCGTTCCGCACATCACTAATCAATATTTATTGTTGCACTTGTTCATTGAAATAGAGTAACTTTCAACTGACTTTTATAGAATAAATATGTCTTCATGAATAATCTACCTGCTGTTGCTTGATTTATGTGTAATCTCATGACAGCATTAATTGTCATTATTTACTTATTTTGATTTCAGAAAGATAAACTTACATTTGATGCTGTGCCTACAGAAGATGGACCTTACTGTGATTCTAGTCAGAAAAGCGAATCAAAACCTGAACAAGAAGAGTCAAAAGTGTTCAGTATAACTCTTGATGATATTGAAAATGAATACTTGACTTTAGGAGATAAGAAAGCTAACTTTTCAGTGAAATATGGAGATTTCTTAACAAATTGCGATTTAATGGATTTAGATTCATTAAACTCTTTAAACCAAATAAATGACAACAACCAGATTGCTTTTAAAGGTCTCTGCGAACTAGAGTCAATTCCAAATGTTCCAAAAGTCCAGGTTCTTCCTAAAAACCCTGTTAAAAGCGTGCGACCTCTCACACGTAAAAATAGAGGGAAACGTTTTGGCCAGTTCAGCAATAGCAATTTGAAAAATACAATTCAGAAAAATGACACATTAATGAATGACAAGTTAAGATTAAATGATGATCACACGGTAGATATCAGTCAGCTAATTGAGACACCACGAACAAAAGAGCGCAAAAAACCATTGAATATAGTACTTAATGTGTCTCATGTGCCAGTAGAATTTGAAAACACAAAATCATATGGTAAAATTCAGGGAAATTCCGAACAACCCAAACTTTTAAATGATCAGGCAAGAGCTTTTGATGAATCTAAACTATTAAATAATATGTCGATTGAGAGACCTTCTGATCAATCAAAATCAGTAAATGATCAGTCAAATGATGTCAGAGCTTTTGATGAACCAAGAATATTTAATGATCAGTCAATACTTGATCTCAGAGCTTTTGATGAACCAAAAACATTAAATGATCAGTCAGTTGATGTCAGAACTTTTTATGAATCAAAAATATTAAATGATCAGTCAGTTGATGTCAGAGCTTTTGATGAACCAAAAATATTAAATGAACAGTCTGTTGATGTCAGAGCTTTTAATGAATCAAAAATATTAAACGATCAGGCGATAGATGTTGAATTACCTAATTTGTTAAATAATCAGCCTTTTGATGTAAAAGTACTGGACGAACCACAACTTCCAAACACAAATGCTGATAGAAGTATATTGAAGGTAGGTCAAAAGATGAACAATATATCTGCAAAGACAGACAATACTGATAGAAGTTTGTTAAAGCAAAAGAAAAAGATAAGGATTATATCTGAGAAAAAGATCTCTGAACCTTTACAACTTGTAGGAAAATTTGAACCACTTTCACCTACTAGAGTCTTGACTCTCCCAAATAAGAGAAGAATTTGTAATCCAAATCCATTAGTAGACATTCCGGAAGTACCAATTAATAGTGTTCTAAAGAAGTCACACACAGAAAGACTACAAAATGAACCAATTGCCAGCAATAGGCACGATAATGTTTCCACTCAGGAAATAGTAAATGATGTAGTAGATTTAATTCCTAATGAAGTTTTACCCATAAATGCTTCTTCACAAAAAACTAAATATGATGTTGGAATAAATAAAAGTCCTAATGACGTTTCACCTAAAAAGTCGTTGTTAAAGAACAAAATACCTCCTGAAAGAGTGGCTGCAATAGAAGAAAAAAGAAAATTTAACATGAAATTAAGAGACATAGTTGAAAGTTGTTTAGATAAATTAGACGGACCAGAAGCATTAGATTTCGACAATAGAAAAACAAAAACAATGCAGAGTAAACAACAGCAAGTTGGTTCTTATTTTGCTAAAAATCCAGACCTGCCTAGTGTTCAAGACTATACAATTGCTTACTTAGAAGCGAGAATGAAAAAGATGGAAAATAATTTACTTAATAAAATAGAAGAAAACTCCCAAAAAATTGTAGACTTGAAACAAGCATACGCACCATCATGTGGTAAGAAAAATGTGCATACACAAACATCAATTAGTGAAGATATACATAAAAAACAGCTTTATCAAGAACTTTCTAAATATTTAAGTCCTGAGGCAAATAATTTAGTCTATGAAGAACTTTTTATTAATAAATATTCAAGGGATGCGCCCCAAGGCTCCCCGTCTATAAAACGACGCCGACGCAGGTGATGAAGATCGGTAAATAAAATAATATTGTTAAGTATACGTGTGTTATATATTTACATTATATTTATTAGCGTGGTTACTTTTTATTTCACTTTCACCAAACTCTTTCCGACGTTGTCCCCTCTAAATAATCCTATAAAAGCATCATCAGCTGATTCAAATCCCTCAGTTATATGTTCTTTGTACTTTAGTTTTCCTGCTTTTACCCATTTCAAGTTTTGATTGATACCTTCAATAGTGCGGTCAGCAAATCTATTAACCTGGAAACCTTCGATTTTTAGCTGTCGACCAACGACGAACATTTGTATCACTGTCGCTGAAAATAGAAATAGGTAGTTAAAAAAAACATGTTGTACTGAGTTATTCAACCTTTTTTTTGTATATACCTTTCCGCTTTTCAGGGTCTGTTTCATTGTAACTAGCAATAGCGCCACAGACGGCTACCCTTCCGTACTGGTTCATTTTTGCCAAGACAGTACTACTAATTTCTCCGCCAACATTATCAAAGTAGCAGTCCACGCCATTTGGAGCGTTTTCTTCAAGGAATTTAGCTAGGTCTGTGGTTTTATAGTTTGCTGCATAATCGAAACCTAGTTGTTTGACCAGCCATTCACATTTTTCGTCAGTGCCTGCGAAGCCAATAACTTTGCATCCTGTAAAAATATGATACATGTTCGTGTTCAATATCAGTAATAGCTGACCATAAGGCTTCTGTCATGCGTTTTCCTGTCTCGATGTAAACCTGGGTGATTTCAAATGAGTTTCCTTTCGACGACCAATCGACAGCCGGCTGGCGCGCTGCTTGTGTTTTTTTTTGTGTACCGAAACACGTGTGTTCGAAGGATTAAAAAAGGCGACTTTGTTTTTCGATTTTTTTATCACACTTTCTGTACAATCTCTAGACCGAAGCCAGAGTGACCGTGGCTCACCGTGGCTTGCCAATTAATTACTTACCCGTCTTGCCGCTCGATTGTATGACAGAAACATTAAAACGCGACCTAGTTTAAAAATCGAGAATAACGTTAAATTTATGCAAGGATAATTATGACAACATACCCAGGATCTTAGCAATTTGACCGACGTGTGAGCCCACTGCACCCGCGGCACCTGACACTACCAACGTTTCCCCTGCCTTCGGTTGGCAGATGTCGGTTAAGCCAAAGTAAGCAGTGTTCCTATAATAAAATTATGTTCTTAAGTAATTGTTATATTGGAATGTAAATCTAGGCTTAAATAAATATATTTCATTACGGTCCTTACCCTACTCTTCCACACACTCCTAGTGCCAAAGACACAGGCAGGTCTCCAAAGTCGGGTAATTTGTAAAGATAAGGTTTTTGCCCACAGAATTTTTCATTTTCGGGTTTCGTGACCGTGTGGGTTCTCCAACCGAAATGTCCCATGACCCATGATCCTACTGGGTATTCAGAATTTCTGCTTTCTATTACTCTGTAAATGAAAACTCAAATTTGTTTCACTTGAATTTGAAACTGAAAATAGCACTTGTGCCATTAGGTTTGCTTACCTTTGTAGGATACCCACGTACGTACATAATGGTGCCGATTCCCTTGTTCACAAACTAAGCTAAATTCAGAGAGTTCAGTGCATCTTTTTTTTTTACAGAGGATAAAATATTACTTTAGTCCTGTCATAATTATTGAGATACCTACTTCAGAGATAAGGAAATTTAACGCGCCCAATAAAAATACGCCGATTTACTTCAGGCGCTGGCTAAACTGAAAGGACTAAACTAATACGTACGTATTTTCTGCCCTTTCTTAATGAAAGAAAAAGATGCACTAAATTTAGTTTAGTTTGTGAATAAGAGAACTAATACCAATATTAAACAAACCATGTACTTAGTAAATAAGTAGTTTAGATAGATACTAACTTCGCAACTTGCCCCCCAATCATATCACAAGGGAAGGACGCTCCAAGTTTCATACGCTGGTAAGGATCAACACTGATGTAAGCTGCTTCGGCAAGGAATTCTGGAATATTATAAAAAAATATTTACTCACTAGGTTTTGAATTTTTGCTAATAGGTAGGTATGAAAAAAGTCTGATGAAAAACAAACCTACAAACAAGTCTCTTACCATTTTCTTGTAATTCAGGAAGAACTTCTTCGACGATTTTGAAATCACTTTTCTTAGGTTCCCCAACAAAAGGATTCTGAACAACGTATTTCTTTGCGATGACCATTGCGATTTTTTATTACAAGATTTTATTGTACATACAAGTCAGATGAGAACTATAAAACAAATATTGTTTGAGTGAAACAGCAAAAAATTATATCTACTTTACCGGTTTTATCTTTGATACGAAACTATCAATTTAATAACTATTTTAGACCTTATTTCCTTCATATAAAGTCTAGGTTTTTTGAGAATGTGTCGAAAAAGTACTTCAGAAGTTCAGACACGTTATCTTTTGGAGAGAGAGGATAATACTTAGTTCAAGGTCGTAGACGATACCTAGCTAAATTGCGCAGACAAGCATATTTTATTAAATTATTGAATATAGTATTCTCTGAAAACTTTAAATCTAAATAGGTAACCGAAAGGTAGGTAATAAATAAATAAGGTTATCAAACCTACTTTACCAACATAATCGAGAACATAATTTAGAAAACATAGATAATATTCTATAATGTTGTCTATGTTTTTGCTTGCATTATCTATGTTTTTGAAAATGGCGCCAAATTTGATGATGACGACGCTACGCAGGTATTCCTAATATTTGTTTTCTTTTTGATTCAAGTTCTATTTGTACTAATTAGTATAATTAAAATAAAAAATACTAGTACAAGCTCCTTTTATCATGTTTTTGATTTACGAAATACAGCTGCAGCTTTATTGCTTCCCATGAATACGCGGATAGCCAGGAATGTCGAGCGCGGCTGTATATTTTTCTTTTCGCCAGCTATGAACTTTTCACAAGGAGCAGCAGGCACTACTTGCAGCATACTTATGGCAGAAGTTTGAACACATATTTTTGTGCAGTGCTAGAAACGCGTTGTTTGTTGTGTGAACCTTCATACGTCAATCGTCTTTCGCTTCTAATGACATCTATGAAAGATATATCAACTGGTTTTAATTTATCAGTTTATCAGTTCAAGTTTTCATTATGTATATTGTAAAATGTTGCAAATCACCGTGTGCGTTATTTTTATGAGACCGTATCCTTAAAAAAATATTTTTTCTTGAAAATGGGCAGGCTTCGTAACGAACACAAGCAAAAGAAGAGTGGGAAACAGTGAGTCCTTTATATTATGGTTGTAAAAACAATAACATTTTTTGTACTGCTAATTTCATTCTTAATCATATTCAGTTCGGTTAGTCAAAAGCTCTAATAAAATGACTTCTCATTCGGTACCTCATTCGAGTTAGTTTATTTTACAAATGCACAAAAATGTATTTAACATAAGTAACCTAGCAAGTGTGAAAGGCGTGGCTTCCTTCAGTTATTGCAAATGGCTTTAAAATTTATATACTTACATTACATTTATTTAGAGTTGTCGATCATTCAGGTTAGGTCTGTTGTAGACTGGTTGTCCAACTATCATAACATCCTGTGTGTTTCCATCCCATGTTATTTACTTACCCTTTTTTGAAAATATGATATCATCAAATGACTTCTCTTGCCCTTATTGTCAGACTTTTACTGACTAAAACCTACCTTAATTGTTCCTTCGGTTGCCCTTTAAGTTCTGTTCTGGGGCCGCGGTAACTATTAGAACTATTCCGCAACCTTATATGTATTTTTAATATGTTTCAGCAATAAAAAAGAAAGTCAACAAACAGAAACTGCGCCATCTATATCATATTCGACATTGGTATACTTCTATTTTTATATATTTATTTTGCTATTTGACCCCTTGATGGCTCTTTGGTAAAGCCAACATAAAAAAAAGTTTAAAAATTAAAGATTTCTATCAGTAGTTTCTGGTCACATATGTGACGGCACGCGGTTACGAAAGTGACTTTCTGTGCAGCGTGTCCCGGGTTTGATCTCCGAACTATACAGGTGGTTGTTTCGAGTTTGTTTGTTTTTGCTTATGAGTTCATAATGTTTCTTAAGGCACCCACACTACTGACTTTCTGTGCAGCGTGTCCGGGGTTTGATCTCCGAACTATACCTACAGGTGGTGGTTTCGAGTTTGTTTGTTTTTGCCTATGAGTTCATAATGTTTCTTATGGCACTCACACTACTTTGATAAAGTATAAATTGCCGCCGATGTGAGGCAACGCGATGACACCTTGCAATGTCTACGTGTATAGCTACTCTTAGTTCCGAAAAAATACAAAATCAAAGAGATCGACACGAATGGCGGCTTTGTTTTACTTATAGTATTTATTAATTTATTTTCAGTACAGTTTTGCATCAAAGATGGATAGATTTTTGATATGTGTATCCATAACTGCATCGTTTATTGCCGGAGCTACTCTGCCTTACGCCATAACCTTGGTTGCGAATGTGTTTCAAAATATGATTACATACAATAAGGCGGTTCGATCTCGGACCCAGGACGATAAGGCTTTTCTACAGAGTATGCACAATTTTGGTGTTGTATACTCTTCTGTTGGAGTCTTGTTGTTCTTTTGTACATATTTGGGATCTGCACTTATGAATATTACGGCTATAAATCAGGTAATCTATGAAATATTACTATTTATTTTATAAAGAATTTATATCTTATGTAGAGATAGGTACCTAAATAAAAAATGGGTTCCATCCTATGTATTTCGCAGGGACCCTCTCCAGTCCACCCAGTCGGAACCCGTACCATTTTGTCTTGCTACGATATTGTTTTGTCTATGTTGTTTTAATTACTTTCATAAGTCAGTACTTTACCATTTCAGGTATTTAAAATCAGAGAAGAATATTTTAGAGCAGCGCTCAATCAAGATTTTGAGTATTTTGATCTTAAACAAACTGGAGACTTCGCCTCTAAAATGGCTGAGTGAGAATCTTTAACTTTGTTTGACATAGGCTGCAATTTTTTCCCAAGGACTTTGAAACGCCTATTCTGCACTTAGGTTATCCGAACGAACTACCTACCTAGATCTCGGTCACTAAATAAGGTGCGTTGGGGTAATACCGGACGGATTTTCGAATAGTTGCAAGCATGTTGCAAAAAATTTTTTTTCTCCTATTTGGTAAACACCGCGTTCTTGAGAAATGGTGGAAATTGATAGTGAATTATCAAAGCGTAATTTTAATATTAGTTTATTTATGAACACACAACAGTTTTTGTTTGAGAAGCCTGTAAAATCAGGAAATTTTTTTTGAGAGTGTAATGACGATTTGGCCGTCAAGGGGCAAGTTCGGACAACAATTTAATCTATTCCTACTGCTAGGAGCATAGGATGCAAGAAAAGAATGTGTCCGATCTTATCCACTCATTTTTACAAAACCTACCTTGTTTCACCTTTTACCTTTTATTACTCGTCCTAGCTGTCGGAGGGACTGGCGGTCACTGCGGAGTGGGGCGGAACAAAATAACGTATTGCGCAATGTGGCTAGCATTAAAAAATATACCCAAATAAGTGGAATATTTTATTCCTACGTTCTTACCCCAGCGCCGATCTTACCCCAACGCACCTTATTAGTAACCTTAAATAGCTTTCACCTGCTTGAATGTCCATTTTACCCCCCTTAGGGCGTGAAAACGTAAAAATGTGCAAAATTTCAAATTTCTAACCTTTATAGGATAGGCCCGCGTTAGTGTCATGATGGCTGGCCCATTGGACAAGGCGCCGCCTCTCGTGTAAGACTGTTGTGGGTTCAAATCCGGGCCAGTACTAATGTGACTTTTTCAAGTCATATGTACTTTCTAAAGTTTATTTTGGACATCAGTGACAATCATCCAATGCCTCGGAAAGCACGTAAAGCTGTTGGTCCCGGTTATCATTCGTAGAACTTTGACAGTCGTTACGGGTAAGCCCGAAAGTCTGACCAGACCAGTCTAACCAAGAGGTACCTTGTCGGCCAGTTACTGAATTGTGGAGGTCTGACAGATATCGCTTCACGTAAAACACTGGTATCCAGCTGAATACGGTAAGGTTGGTAACCGACCCCAACATAGTTGGGAAAAAGGTTAGGGAGATGATCGTATAGACCCAGCGTTGAAATGTCAGTCAGTAGTCAGCAAATCCTTTTAAAAATACAAGGTCCATTTTTAAATCTGTAAAACCTTACAGGAGGCAATTATGTTAGTGATTCTCGACCCGAACCAACAATAAAATGGGTAGGTATTTTTTAAATTTCATTATTATTTATGCACATCGGTAAATGTGAAACTACCGTTCTTAAAACGCGGTCTGTAACCACCCTATAACCGCGCGGTCACACACAGAAACAAACACACGATAATTTGTTAGGTCCGAAGCATAGGTATCTACCAGGTTTATTACGAGAGTTATTCTGAAGAACAGAATAAAATAACATGTATTATTGGTTGTTGACCAGGTATCTTATTTTTATATGATTAATTACTAGTTATAACAACCTCCTGAAAAGTTTAGCAGTTTCAAAAATGCACCTTGTGTATAGATGTATTTATTATCTGCTCTCTCTCTCTCTCTCTCTCCTAGTGATGTAATAAAGTTAGAAGAAGGCATCGGTGACAAAGTGTCAGCCTTCGTGTACAGTTTTACAACGGCAGTCGGCTGCATCGTCATGGCGATGATGAAGGGGTGGAAACTATCGCTCCTGTGCCTGGTCACGACGCCCGTTACCTTTATACTGGTCGGCTTCACTGGGCGAGTATGTGGTTTGGTTTCAGTTAGTACATTCCTAGGTTTTTGCAGTGCTTTATCAGTAGACAACTCGCCTACTAAGCTGCAATTTCCACAAAATTTGTACATTTCATCACACACAATTGCATTCTCCTAAATTCCTGTCCTTTTAATCGGAAAACGAAGGTGGGAATTCATAATTATGTTTTCTCTTTTCTTTGTTCATTATTTTACTGAAATTGTTTTTCAATTGCCCTCGAGCCCCTGGCTATTTTCCCGTTTTGCCACCCTGTGGTTACACCATTTTCATATAATTTACTCGTATTTTAATGTAATTTACATAACAGAGATTGGCAAAAACACAACCAAAAACTATTTGCGAGACCTCAGAACCAGAGCAGTTGAACAGTTTGTCTACATTATTATGATTATTAATTTTACTCAGATAGCAGATCGCTTGTACAAGCAAGAGGCACTTGAAACTGGGCAAGCTAGTGCCATCGCACAGGAAGTACTGAGCTCTATACGAACTGTATACTCATTTAATGGCCAAAAGAAAGAATTGGAGCGATATAAGAAACCACTGGCTGCCGCTAAGAAAATTTATATCAAGAAAGGTAGAGTAATCTTTTGGAGAATTCAGCTCATGGGAACGATGTTTCAATATGAGGTCCTAAGTTTACGCATAATTATTCATTGCTTTGCAGAATTTTTTACAGGACTCTCGATGGGATTCCTGTTTTTCTGCGTTTTCTGCTCTTATGCCTTGTCATTCTATTTCGGAATTTACTTCGTAATAAACGACCCTGAAAACTATAACGCTGATGTTATGTTTTCTGTAAGTTCCACACAGTCTCCGAATATTTTTCTCATGTCTTGTCTTATGTTACATTTAGGTTTTACAACCTCACCTAATTTTTTTAGGTATTTTTTGGTGTAATGACAGCCCTTGGGAACTTCGGCATGGTGGGTTCTCTAGTTCGATCGTTCGGCCTGGCCCGAGGCGCTGGAGCACAGATATTTAACCTTTTGCAAAATGTGCCCACTATCAACCCCTTAATAGACCGCGGGTTTAAACCTGCTGCGCCTGAAGGAACTATTGAACTGAAGAATGTGGTGTTCCAGTATCCCTCCAGACCGAATGTGCCTGTTAGTACTAATGTTAACTATATTTGATTTGTTAAGTGCATTTTAATTAGATTCAAAGCAGTTGTTCTATTTGGGAATAAATTGATCCTCTCTCTTCTTGTGTAATTTGATGATTTCTTCACAATTTCGTTCTTATCTATTCCAGTATATTATGGATTTTAATTTTCCTTACTTACAGGTATTAAAGGGCGTAAGTTTAAGTGTGAAACGCGGGCAATCTGTCGCTTTGGTTGGGCACTCCGGTTGCGGAAAATCTACTATCATACAACTTATATCCAGATATTATGATGTGGTCAAAGGCAGTGTAAGTATTCAGCAACACAAAGTACTTAATTTACATAGCCAGCTGAAAATACTAGATACCAAACATTCATGAGGAAATGCTTAAAGAACCCAGATCCTCATCAATTATGTTTTAACAATTCTATGAATGCTGATAAATTAACTGTCTTGTTCCAACTAGGTATGTGTGGACAATATAGACGTGCGTGACCTGTCGGTGCGGTGGCTGAGGTCGCAGATAGGTCTGGTGCGGCAGGAGCCGGTGCTGTTCAACAACACGGTGCGGGAGAACATCCGCTTCGGACGCGAAAGCGCTACTGATGTGGAGATACAAGCCGCTGCTAAGCAAGCCAACGCTCATGACTTTATCATCAATCTACCAAAGGTAAATCCTTTTGTTTTCCTTACATCCTTACGTCAGGCAAATAGGGTCTTGGACCAAATAACAGTTTAGATCACTCGAGTTGTTCTTGAGGCTAAGTTGAGCTCTCACTGCTCTTGGTTTTCGTGAAGTGCTAATAGAGGGGTTCGGTTCAAATTCAGGGCATTTATATTGAGTCTTGGACCGTTTAGAGACACTTATTATGAATTGTCAAAGAGTTAATCGGTTATTCAGAAAGGTGACGCCAGTTGCTTTTTCCAAAACACAGTTAGAGATCTCTATGGAGAAGCACAAGTAAGTATGGAGTAGAAAAAGAAAATACACAAGAGACAAGCGTAGAGATGACCGACAATATAATATTCCCTATCTTTTAATTATTATTATCATGATGAAAATAAATGACGCCTATTTCTACATAATATCTTAGGGTTACAATACACTGGTAGGCGAGCGCGGCGCATCGCTGTCGGGCGGTCAGAAACAACGTATTGCGATAGCGCGCGCGCTTGTTCGTAAACCAATGTTGCTACTGCTGGATGAGGCGACCAGTGCACTGGATCCCGCTTCTGAAGCTAGAGTACAAGTCGCATTGGATAAGGTTAGTTTAATTTGGTTTCGCTTCTGTTTTAAAACATTTTAATCGTTTTAAGACACTTTTCTTTAGATAGGTATCTTAAATAAAGTGGGTTTATAAGTGTTATTGAATTGCTGGTGCCATCGGAGAGAAAAAAAATCACACAATAAAATTCTTTAGACTTATTTACCCATAAAATAGTTCGGGATAATGATGTTGATGTTGAATAATGAATATGATACATTATATTCTCGATCGAGCAAAAATTCACTATCAAAAGTTGGAGATCAATAGGGATAACGTTCAATCCTTCCATAATATTGACTGTCAAGATACTAATTCATAATTTTTATCTTATTGTAAATCGTACTAGTTATTTTAGCAGTCGAAGAAAGTGGCAAACACATTGTGTGATAAGATCAATTAAATTCAATTATACCAGGCCGCCGAAGGTCGGACAACAGTGGTGGTAGCTCATCGTCTGTCTACCATCAGACATGTGGATCTCATCTACGTAATGGATGGTGGAGAGGTCGTGGAGACGGGCAAACACGAAGAGCTTATGACCAACAAGGGCCATTACTATCAAATGGTGAACATGCAGGAACCTGTCGATGTTGAGGGTAGCAAAGGTACTGTACTATATTTAGAAACTCTTCAGCCTTAAGTTATGAAGAGTTTTATCTCTTGTCGACCTTTTTCTCAAACCTTTATGACCAAGGGCGGATCCAGCTTTGGCACCAGGGGGGGGTCACATAGTCGTGGTAGTAGGTACGGGTAATAAGTAGGTACTTTGTTCATGTATGTAAATACTGTACCTCAAAACACATAAGTCTATTCAAGCCCGACAGCCGGCTGTCGCTTGGCCGTCGAATGGTTATAAAAAAACTAAAAAAAATCTTTCCCCTAAAACGCGTTATCACTTGCATCTACTTTTCTAATTAAAAAAAAATAAATTACTTTAATGGGTACGTTTTGATGGAAGTGGAAAAGTGCCAGTCCCAGTGGTGGTTGGTAGCATTTGCCATAGACCCCGTGCCTCTAAGGGGCCTCGCGCCTCCGGCGGTTTGATGTGTGCTATGAAGTCAGTGACTTTTTTTTATAATTATTTTGGCTCGTCTGTATCTTCATAATTTTGAGCAATTCCGAATGATGGGTGTTCAAAACTCTCTAAATAACCGTTTCTTTCAATAAAGACCTCTTTACCATATCAGCCTATTACCGTCCATTGCTGAACGATAGGCCTTCCCCAGAAAGCTACAGCCTTCCCAGTCTTGGGCAGCTCGCATCCACAAGTTGCTCGCCACCTTCTGTAAATCATTGGTCCATCGTGTGGCAGGATGACCATCACCATTCGTTTTTAAAGAGGTCTCCACGCTAAAACATGTCTAGTCCACCATCGTCTGTCCTTCTGCAGAATGGCCGGTTTACTTCCATTTGAGCGTACTGACTCTGCGAGTAATGCCGGTGATGCTAGTTCTTTGGATTGTTCTCGTTTCAGCTACATGAGTTATTACCTGTCGTACACATTAAAGATCTCAGGGTAAAAGGATTGTGCGGAATGGAGACAGCAACTGTCGCAACCTAGGGCTGGGCATGCCGTAATAGCGGCGGTAAGAGCTTTCTTTTAAGAAAGTGGCTGGAGACGCGTCACGGCGCTCTCACGTATCGCTTGACACAGGTCACCGGACATGGTCAGTTTGGGAAGTTCCTGTGTCGAATTCGGGCGGAGGCGACGCCTAGGTGTCACCACTGCAGCAACGGTCGCCTGGAGGACACGGTCAAGCACACGGTTGAGGTGTGCCCCGCTTGGGCGAGCCATCGCCGTGTCCTCACAGAGGCGATCGACGGTGGTGACCTCTCGCGCCCGGCGCTGGTTCAGGCCATGCTCCGGGGCGAGACTGAATGGGAAGCCGTCGCCTCCTTCTGCGAAACAGTTATGCTGGTGAAGGAAGTGGCGGCGCGCGCGAGGCAGCGTCAAACCTCGCGCCCCGGACAGAGAACCAGACGTAGACGTCGAGAGTCGCAAGACGACTAGTGGCCACTATAGGTGCGGGTCTGCGGACGGCGAGTGATGGGTAGCTCACCGCCGGGTAGGACCAGGCCCGCGTCGAACGGCGCGTTGTATTCCACGCGCGCCTCAAATTATTTGTCCAAAATATATTCTTACATCAACTCGAGAGTAGCGCCATTTTCACATACGGGAAACAGGGCCATCTACAAGACTTTGGTCCTATCCAAGTTCATCCCAAAGCACCCTTTGAGGGTCTGCCATGTCATCCGTAAACCGATGTGAGATACATTGACCGTCGATATTTTGGCCATGGTCCTCCAAAGCGTCGGTAAAACTTGAGATTTTAGTTTATTCTTCAGATTATATTAATCTCAAGATGTGTGGCGCAGGACCGATGCATGTAAAAATCTTTGGGGGAGACCTTTGTCTAGCAGTGGACATCTATCTGCTGATGATGATATTAATCTCAAGTTTTATGAGTTATTAACTCCCTGTCTTACCTTTCGACGGAGTTGGAGTGGTTTTGTGCACTGTTCTTTCACTTAGATGTTCATTGTTGTGGCCTCATACAGAGATTTCAACACTTCGATATAATTTTAACCTCATCTTTCAATTCGATCTCCCTAGCCTTTTCTTCAGGTTTGGGAACAAGATACAGTTGCAGATGGTTAATTGTAGAGCCTTCTCTTGGTTTTGGTTATAATTAGATTTTTATACAAAAATAAGCAATCAAAATTCACTTTTTACAGTCTCTAATCCAAGAGTCAAAAATGATAGCAGCAAATGAAATAAAACAGCCATCAAACTTCCGTAGTAACGCAATACCCTGAAATAAGCCCACGAGTGACCCGAAGCAATAACGTTTTAACTTCAGAAAAAAAGTTTAAATAAATGCTATTATACGAGATAAATGTAGATTTGTTTTTTTTTTTCTAAACTAAAATTCCTTTGGCTAGGCCACAGGGCCCGCACCAGATTAATCCGGCAGTCGGTAGTCGGTACTGGCCGGTGAAAAGTTTTTCAACATTGATTTTTAGTAAAGCAGAGAAAGACATTTCTGCTGTGGCTACACAAACTGGTAGTGTAGCAATATTTTTCTTTTCATATACTAGGATACATAATTATTATCTCAATTTCGTAATTTAAAATAGGGTCACTTTACTATCCACATCTGGTATTCGTTTTCAACAACAGAAACTGGAGTATCAATCTAGTAACAGTATTGAAGGTACTTACATAAAATTATATTGTGACAAAAATATTTTTTTAATATCATGTTACTTAATTTTTATCTGTGGCTATGAGCCGGTTTCAGGACCTAGGCAACTAGGTCCTGGAACCGGCTCAGGGGGGGGTCATGACCCCCATGACCCCCCCCCCTGGATCCGCCCTTGTTTATGACACTTCTACTGATTATTAGGAAGTGAAACGTTTCATTATGCTAATGCGATTGTGTTATACAGATCATGTACTAATGAAACAAGATTCTATTGTGTCAGAATACAACGGTGCTGAAATACTGGCTGCTGTAAGTATAACAATACCTATAAGTTCAAATGTATTTAAAGCTAAAGTACTAAAGCTGTTTAAGTTTACGTGCTCATATTTTAAAGCCCTTGGAAGACGAAAACCCAGCGCAAGTTCCGCACCTATCTTTTTGGCGAGTACTTGCTATGAAGTCCAAGGAATGGAGGTGGATTGCAGTAGGAACGACTTGTTCTATCGTCATCGGCTTCGCGATGCCGCTGTTTATTGTCGTCTTCGGGGATTTGTTCGGTGTGCGTAACTTCTTTAAATACTTGTTCGTTTGGTAATACTTGTACTCGTTCATCACTAATATTATACATTTAATTTCATGGTGGCTTTGGTGAACAAAAATTACCAATTTCGGTAAGTTATTATCAGAGCCATCATAGGGATAGAAATGCGGTCTGTGCAGTTGTACATGCCTTGTTATAAAATCATCTCATTAGACCGAAAACTTTTCTACTTAAATATTTCTTTCAGTCCATGTCAGACCCTGACCCAAATAAGTTAATGCAGAAAGTGGAGAAAGTATCTATAGTTTGCGTATCTATTGGATTAGTAATGGGCGCCTCCAATTTAATTGAAGTAAGATTCATTTATTTTGTGATATGTTTTTATTAACATTAACTATTGTGTTATTAACATACTCTTGTAGTGAGGACTGCACAGACCTATTTTCTGTTTCGTTTATTCTATAGGCCTTAACATTTGGGGTGGCCGGTGCTCGGTTAACTGAGAGGTTACGAACTAGAATGTTCGAGCACTTATTGAGACAACATGTAGGGTTCTTCGACGAGCGAAGTAACTCCACCGGTGCTCTGTGTGCCAAGCTGTCCTCTGAAGCTTCTTACGTGCAAGGCGTGAGTATACAAGAAGATCCAACAGTCCTATGCCCGAATGCTTAAACATCAAAAAATTTTGAGACGCTCTCAACTTAAAACTGTTGCTGTCTTTATTACCCTAAAGGGATAAAGTAAGAACAACCACAGATTTGAGAGCGTCTCAAAATTAAGTGACTTTGAGTATTCGGCCATTAGTGCCAAAGTCTTGGGAAGGCACAGTGTGTGAGTAGATCGAAAAAATACGATGATATGGGAAGTATATGTGTAGCTGTGGATATATTGTTGGGTTATGTTAAACATAGCGATCAACTTGAATTCATTGTCAACTTGCATCCAACAGAAATAAGGTAATTTTTTTTCATTGTCGAAGATGGCTTGACTGTATCAGCTGCAGCACGCCTCGGATAGGGACATGTAAGTAATGTTAACTTTTATCATTCCCAGGCCACTGGTCAGCGGATAGGCATATGCTTGCAAGGCTTCGGGTCCGTCGGCTTGGCACTGGTACTAGCCATGATGTACGAGTACCGCGTGGGATTGGTCGCGCTCTCCTTCTTGCCGATCATCATCTTTGTAGTATACCAACAGGTTAAAGCCATAAGACGGGAATCTTATGGAAACGCCAAGTCGCTGGAAAATAGCACTAAGGTGACTTTAAAACTTACGTACCATCTATTCACAGGGAATTATTAGTTATGAACATAGACCCTTAGTAATTAAAGGACGGAACATAGAACTTCCATATTTGTATTATGTAGTTGTTACAACACTTGCAATTTTATCCGCACAATATTCATCCTAAGCATCATGATCAGTTGTAATGTCGTATGAAGTGATGGTCTAGTAGTTAAAGCGCCTGCCTCTCATGTATGAGGTTGTGGGTTCGCATCCGGGCAAGTACCAATGTGACACTTTCAATTCATAATTATGTACTTTCTAAAGTTGTATCTTGGTCATCATATGACGTGACGTCGGTGAAGGAAAAAGTCGTGAGGAAACCTGGACTAATAGAAAATATTGAAATCACTTAATTATCTGCCTTAAGCAAGCGTGGTGATCAATGATCGTGCTCTGTTTGAGAAGAGACTTTTGCCCTTCAGTGGGACAGTTACAGGCTGGTATTCATTTATTTAATAACGGACAGGTAGCGGTAGAAGCGATATCCAACGTGCGTACCGTGGTAAGCCTGGGTCGGGAGCAGATGTTCGTTCGAGACTACGTGCGGCAACTGACACCTGCTCTGAAGTACGCGAAGAAAGCCGCTCACTGCCGCGGTCTCGTCAACGGGCTCTCGCGGTCCATCTTCAACTTCATCAATGCCACGGCACTCACGTATGGCGGACATCTCATCGTGTCCGAGGGTGTAGCCTACGAGAATATCTTAGTGTGAGTAGTTTTAGACATAGTTTGTCCGCGATGGACTCCTAAACTTTAACCGATCAATTTTAGTCATATGCATACGGTGTGCAGTTTGATTCAACTTCAAAGATATTTTATGCCATATTTTATTTCGATCAAAGTCTATGTCGAATCATTAATTTCTATAGACCATTAAACACTTCTTAGCCACTTCCGCCCTATCTCTATGCTCCCTTTTTAGTCTAAAGTGCTTGAGGCCTGTGTCCACAAGCAATTCTCCCACTTCATTCAGCTAAACTCCCTCATTAATCCTTTTCAATCCGGGTTCAGGCCCGGTCACAGCACTGTTTCTGCTTTGCTTAAAGTGACTGACGATTTAAGGCGGGGAATGGAAGACACTAAAGTCTCCGTTTTAATCTTGATCGATTTTTCGAACGCTTTAAATATACCGTCAGTCACGAAGTTCTTTTACCCATCCTTTCCTATCTTATGGTCTCTTCCGAGGTTCTGGATTGGTTCTCCTCGTATCTTCAGGGGCGTCAGCAAGCAGTTCTTGCGAGAGATTTGTCTTCTCACTGGTGTGAGCTTGTTTCTGGCGTCCCTCAAGACTGTATATTATCCCCACTTTTGTTCTCAATCTTTATTGATCTTATTACTACTGAACTTCAGTGTGCGTATCATCTTTACGATGATACGATTACTGATGACTTACAGCTCTACACTCAGGCAAGTGTTGACAATTTATCTGATGCGATTGAGGAGCTGAACCGGAATTTAGTGGTGGTGAGGGATTGGTCTAATCGTTTCGGGGTAGCGGTTAACCCTACAAAATGCCAAGCCACTGTTATAGGGAGTACCTTTAGTCAACGCAGTCTGAGTGGCTTAGTGGTGTCACCGGTTATCTATGATGACAAAGTCATTCCGTTTAGCTCCGACGTCAAGGATCTGGGTCTGCATGTTGACACTTGCCTAGACTGGCGTAAGCAGGTTGCAAGTGTGAGCAAAAAAGTCACCGGGACGTTGCGATCGCTTTATAGGCTAAAAAATGTGCTTTCATCACACATAAAGGCAATGCTTGTTCAATCCCTTATCTTCCCCATTATTGATTATGGTGATGTGTGTTATTACGACCTGAATGCAGATCTACTCAATAAACTTGACCGACTTCTAAATAACTGCATTCGATTCGTATTTAATCTTCGTAAGTACGATCATGTATCTTCTCACAGGTTCGACTTGAAATGGCTACCCATCAGGCAGCGCAGAGCTCTAAGAGCTTTGACGACCTTGTTTTCACTCCTACACAAACCTTGTTCTGCTTCTTATCTTACTTCTCATTTTCAATATTTATGCTCTGCTCATAATAAGAATCTTCGTTCTCCCAATAATTGTCTTCTACGATGTCCTTCTCATCGCTCTGGTTTTCTTAAATCTTCAATTCTTGTCCAGGCGGTTTTCCTCTGGAACGATCTTCCTCAGGATATCAGGACGTTGACCAGTCGGTACACATTTAAAGCTAAAGCTCGCGAATACTTACGCAATTGTCAGATTCATCCCACATGTAATTTATTCTTTTTCTCTATCTATATTTTTTTCTCCCTCTACTGTTTATATTTTGTATGTATTTATTGTAATAATTCATTTCTTTTTCCTCTTTTACTTTAATATCTTTGCACCTACCATGTTTTGTCTCTGCATCACCTGGTAGACTGGTAGAAAATGCCTTAGGCATTAAGTCCGCCATTGTGCAATGTTTTTCTTTGTGCATAAAGTTTTAATAAATAAATAAAAAGGCACTTTAGAATGTCATAACACAACCAAATAATAAATATCTAGTTGCCCATTCCAAAAAGTTGATTCGTATGGAGGAGAATGGACAAGAAACTCCATAATTACTCTTTTGAAATAATTTTGTTACTATATTAGTAGAATGAATATAATGTCACAAGTTGTGACATTATATTGCTGACTCGGCCACTCATTGCTGTGGTTGTGACTCACAACCACAGCAATGAGTGGCCGAGTCAGCTAGAAATATAACCGAGTCACGGTATAATTATAAACTATTAGTACGTTTGATTTAATAAAAAAATGTTACCAGGACTACGCAGTCATTGCAAATGGCGTCAGGCCAAGCGCAGAACGCTTTCTCGTTCGCGCCAGAATTCCAAAAGGGCGTAAGTGCGGCTTCCAGGATAGTCGCACTGCTCAACTCTAAACCACAGATACACGATCCGATCGTACCATTGGTCTCACCTTTTGTAAGTTATTCACTTATTTACTCATTTACTTGAATCCCACATTAACTAGGTCAGGTTATAAGTCCTGGCGCGCCATATAGTACTTTCCTTAAAATGCCAGACGAGGATAAGTGTATATTTTAGCGACTCCACATTAGGAGATAGACTTTTATGATCTGGCATAGTCGGTGTATGAGCCGTTTGTACTAGTTACAATGATTTTTGTATTAATGCTAGGTTACTAACAGTTAGTTTTTCAACCTGCACGTCCGTCAATAATAAATTACAAATCTTTGTTGAAAGAAATCAGAAGGCGAGGCGAGCTTAGAAGAAGTTCAGTTCAGATACCCAAATAGACCGGGAATACGCGTGCTGCGTGGTTTGGACCTGAATGTGCGTATAACAATTTCTAAGGCTTCTTGTCCTTTTAACCTAACCTATCCGAGCGGATTGACATTTTAGTCAATTCGTACATTTACTCTGATATTTTGCCTTCGACTTTTTACATGCTTTTATACTGCGAGCGTAAACGGTAGATGAAATACAAAATGCCTGGCCCGCCTGAGTTTGTACTCACCATTATAACTTATCCTTAAGTCGTGATAAAACGAAAGCTGATACTTAAAAAAATTTAGCAAAAAATACTAAGTAAGTATCTTTTGCGGCTTCAGGTTTGGCCTACAGATGGATGGTTTGGATATACAGAAAAAATTTGATGGGGCTTTCATCCCATCTAATTTTTAAAATTAAAATTAAGATTAAAAAAATAAAAACTTGAAAGGCATTCGTGTGTCCTCGTAAAGTTTAATTGCAGTAGACCGCAGTTTTATGTGCAACAATTATAATATTTTCCTCGTAAAAGTTAAGAGAACATTGCTACGTAGGTGGAGAGAGGCAAAACAATCGCCTTGGTGGGTCGCAGCGGCTGCGGCAAGAGCACCATCACACAACTGATGCTGAGGTTCTATGACCCTGATGCGGGAGATGTCGTTAGTACACAGAGTGGAGCTCTCTCAAATATTCTACCATTCCACATAGCTTTTGTGTACTAGGAAGACAGTGCATGTAGCCTGGCAGAATTATTTGAGAGAGCTCTAGAGCCCCGGCGTTTACGTAGGACTAGGTACTTCTAGGTGTATGAACCACACGGAACGGAAATTTTGTCAGCCATCTTCTGTGCGGAATGACTGTCCATATTATAGCATGTAATACGGAGCAATCGATGTTCTCCGTAGTGTCAACCATACAAATGGCATGATGTGATAGCAGCCATCTTGGATGCTGCGGACGGACCAGTCACCTAGTCCTAGTCAAAATCTTAATCTGTTCCACAATTTGTTAAACATATTAAAAATTATCTATCTCCAAGGGTTCTTTATTTCATTCAGCGTTTGGACGGTATCCCACTCCCGGGGCTGATGTTGTCCGAGGCCCGGTCTGGTTTCGGGCTGGTATCGCAGGAGCCCATACTGTTCGACTACAGCATTGCAGAGAATATCGCGTACGGAGACTACGCACGCTGCCCGCCGCACCAGGACATCATTGATGCAGCCAAGCAAGCCAACATACATGATTTTATCGTGTCCTTACCGCAGGTGTGGCTTTAGACTGTTCAGGCTCTTTGTTCCGGCCTCGTAGATTCAATAGATAAGGTTTAGGTGTAGTCTGCAGAGATTACTAGGACATGGTTGGTTGCTCATAATAGGTAGGTATTTACTTTACTTTATTTTTTGTCATTGAGAGAAACAGGATGAAGTAGTAAATTTTTAATCTCTAAAAAGATGTCAACCAATAATTATAATTTTGTACTTTTAAACGTGGTAGGAAATCTAAGTAATAATATACTTTTTACAAGGTTTCTTAATTTGTAAAGTAGCTGCTCTAATAATTCTAATAAAATTTGGATTATCATGGTTAGCTATCGAAATCGAGTGTAAATATTTAATCACTAATGTGATTGATTTAGTGTTCAATTTGTTAAATTAACAGGGGTACGACACAAATATCGGCTCGAAAGGAATGCAGTTATCAGGTGGGCAGAAGCAGAGGGTGGCAATAGCCCGGGCTCTTATACGGCAACCCAAGATCCTTCTCCTAGACGAAGCTACTAGTGCTTTGGACACAGAAAGCGAAAAGGTCTGTGCATCAGAATACTACCATTTTGTTCACATTATTCCATAGTAGCAAGTTAAAATGTTCCAAATGAACTCGTAACAGCAGGTGGAAAAATACTTGCTTGATCAATGTGTTCACTGGATGGAAGGGCACGTCCATTTTAGGATTTTCTTTTTTTGTCTCATTTTTGAAAGCAAGACTAAACACAGGTAGTGCAAGATGCGTTGGACGCTGCGAAAGCCGGTCGCACGTGCGTCACCATTGCCCATCGACTGAGCACAATACGCGACGCCGACCGCATCTACGTCATCGCCAAGGGCCGAGTTGCCGAGGCGGGCACCCACCAGCAACTGCTCGATATCAAGGGACTCTACTACGACCTACATGTTAATGCCAAATAAAAGCGCTTGTTCAAAACTTTGTTTCTTTAAAAATCCAATTTTTCTTGAATTCAATCTAATTGTCTGCAAAATTGGTTACCAAAAGGATTGTATTTCACACAAAATCTACGACTCTGTTTGGTCCAAATTTGAAAATGCCGCCCAAAGGAAAAAAAAATTATATTCTGTTAGAATTTGTTCTGTTTATAGGTGTATTTTTGGTCTTGCACAACCCGCCACGGAGATGATTTCTACCTAGGTGGGCTACAAACACGTAGTAACTATGTATAAGTTCAAATTCGCACATTTTTTAAGTGAAATATATTGCCAAATCAAAAGATTTAGCTTTTAAGAGGTACAAGGAACATAGTGTAAATTAAGTTTATCAAGGATCCTCCGACCAGACGTGTGTTGTGTTGTGTCTTTGGATCAAAAATGTATGAGGAGTAATTGATGTCCTTTCACACTTTCGGAATTTAATATTAAGTATTTTGTTAAGATATATAAGATACTTGTATTAGAACTTAACAAAAAAAACCGTTAAAATAAGACTGGTGTAAAAAAAAACTATAAATTTCATCTACATACAGCTTTATTTCCATCAACACTACATGCATTGTATCTGCTACAATGTGTATGAGGAGGAGTTTATCTGAAACAACAAGAAACGAAAGTTTAGCTTGTGACTTTTTCGTTCATACTTACACAAAACATTTTTGTTGTGTTCTTTGAAACGGGTTAGTTAGGTTAAGTTAGGTAACATGGCTTATTTGTTTTTAGTTCCTTTCTTTTATCGTGTGAAAAAATGTGATAATTTGAAACCCATTGCACAATGCTCTTTGTCTATCTTGTGCGACTCTTGGCTATTATTAGGTCACGTCAAAGTATTTCAATGAGCATAACAAAATTCGACTACGTCATCGGTTATCGTATCTATCTAATTGATGTGCAGATAAGAGTGCTTGCACTGCCTACTATACACAATGGTCTCTCTGTTATGGTTGGGTAGAATTTTAAGTGGTGTTATAAAATCTCGAATAGTTGTAGTAGGTATATGTACTAGCTGTCCCTCGCAGTCGCGGTTTCACCCGCGTTATGTTAGGTTTTTGGTTACTGCTCTGCCCTCATGGGTCATAGCGTGATGTTATGTACCTAGCCTATAACTTATTCTGATGTATAAGTTATAATTCTGTAAACTTTCAGCAAAATCCGTTCAGAATTTTTTGCATGAAAGAGTAACAAACACAAAATATTTTTTCTTTATAATATTAGTATAGATTAAGGTAAGGTAAAGTATTTACGGTGTAGGAGCAGCCATGGCAGCAGCAGTCAGCTGCGATATGATGGAGCCAGCAACTAGGTTGCCGTAATAGGCCTGGGCTGCGGCTGCAGTCGACCCAGCCGCGATGCCGGCACTGCCGAAGCCCAGCATCCCTAGCAGGGGACCCACGATCGGAAGCAGGAGGCCTCCGGTGTACAGCACGGCACCACCGAGAAGGTTGACGAGAATAGCGGCCAGGAGCCCCATTGTTTACTGAAACAGTTAACAGATACACATTAAACCATCGAATACACGTCATTCAAGTCACAATATAAAGACAATAGGAGCGCGACAGCCGGTTGTCACTTGGTCGTCGAAAAGTTAATGTTATGTTTATGTCGCTGGGAGATGCTCCTAAACATTAAATACAACCCTGAGCATATAGCAATAAATATACTGAAAGACAGTAAATTAAGTATCTTAGTGTACTCGACAAATTAAGTGAAATATACAGTTAAAAAAAATTTTGGTACTGTACTGTACCTAAGTACATTTTTTTTTATTTGAACAACACAACTGTGATATGATTGAATTAACAAACAAATTAGGCCACGATTAAAAAACTAGGTAGGTACCTTTTGGGAGGGTTTGTTCCCGTTGTCCCCGTACGCCGTGTCCCCGTCTTACGGAGATATAAATATTTAACCATAAATTCGTAATACCTACCTACATAATCGGTAAGTAGGTACTATAATACTTTAGCGGATGTGTGTAGATGGGTAAGCCTATAGGTATTATTAATGTATTACTTTAATATAAGGTAGGTATGTAAGTAAATAAATATCTTAGGACAACTCACACACGGTCATCTGATCCCAAGCTAAGCAGAGCTTGTGTTATGGTAATCAGACAACTGATATACATACTTATATACTTTGTAAATACATCAAGTAGGTACTAACAAACTAAATCACCTAAGTATCTATAACAATATCATTGAAAAAGCTACCTATAAGAAATGCATTACCGATACTACTACAATTTAAAAATGGAGAAAAGTAAATTAAAAGACAAATAGATATAAATGCATTCATGATTTTCTCTTGATTAACTTACTTGGGTAAATCAATATTATTGATTAGTTAGGTACAATACTTTTCTTATCACGGTTGGTAGACGGCCATTGTTAGCAGAAAAAGCCTTTGTTCTTAAAAACATAGTTTTTAAAAACACAGAAACTGATGTCATTATACTTTAATAAGTAGGTATGTATCAAGTATGTATCGTTGAAAAACTCACCGTTTGTAAAATAATAAATAAGTTAGTTTGCTGGTACCTAATCACTGAACAAAAATTGCGAGTTGCACTGAAGTTTCCTTTCATCGACCCACTATTTATAGACTTCGGTTTACTAAGGTACTACAACTCACTAATACTTGTACTCGCCTATATGTTATAGTCGGAACAAAATGCGCTGCACAGAGACACGAAACTGAAATCAGTGCGAGAAAACCGCACATAGTAGCAATTCCAACGGGGAATCCCGAAGTATAGACATAGGTATTTGATCAATACTCGGATCATGTCCTACACTCTAGTAGATTAGATAAATAATAGTATGGTGTTGGTGATTCTCTGTACACAAACTAAACTAATTTTAAGTTAAGTGCATCTTTCTCTTTTCATTTCATTACGAAAAGGACAGAATGAATGATGAACTTCCTTTACTAGATATGAAATGTTTCCATAGAAAATAAATAAAAATATCTTTGCCTCTGTGAATTACTGAATATACTGCATGGTCAAGGTGCACGATGCTTATTACGTCATTTGTTTTATAAATAGATTAATACGTACTTATTTGATAAAATGATAAACATTATGAACGAATAATGATTGCCCTTGAAATGTGCAGATTCTATTTTGTTTCCTACTTTAGTCTTATAAAAACCGGCCAAGAGCGTGTCGGGCTACGCTCAGTGTAGGGTTCCATGGTTTCCTGTCCGTAACAATAAGTGTTCCCAATTATGAGTTTAAAAAAAGGCTATTTGTTACATTGACATACTAAGTACACAGAAATTATTTTGTACAACCTTTTTGTCTTTTTTGTAAAAAACTGTTCTTTCCATCAAGTTCAAAATAATATTCCTTTTCAGATTTTTTTCATATTTTTTAAACTTATGGTTCAAAAGTTAGAGGTAGGGGGGAGGGACACATAGTTTTTTTTTAATTTTGGAGCGATTGTTTTCGAAATGATGACATTAACAAAAAATGATTTTAGTAAACCCCTATTCATTTTTAAATACCTATCCAACGACATATCGCACGTTAGGGTTAAAATTAAAAAAAAAATCACTTCTCACTTTACATAGGGAGGCAACCCTAACAAAACATTTTTTTCAAATTTTTAATTTACCACTTTGTCCGCTGTACCAAATATTTGTACCAAATTTCAGCTTTCTAGTGCTAACGGTCACAGAGATTAAGCGAGGACGGACAGACAGACAGACATGGCGAAACTATAAGGGTTCCTAGTTGAACCTACGAAACCTTGTAGTTCCTGCGGAACCCTAAAAAGTTTGATTTGACAAACGGTTCCTAAAAATATTACGTTGTTAAAATTTTCGTTCTAATAAATAATAATGCAAATTAATCAATTATGATGTTTGAATATGAATTACAATGAAATTATATTAGAATTACAGGAAACGTCAGATGATAAAAGAAAAATAAGAATTGCCTACTTCGGTTTTAAGTTGCCTCGTATAATAAATAACAAAGTAAGTGATGGTGGGGTGCATGAAGTAATAATAAGATACATTTTTTGCAGGACGGTGACGTCAAAAGCCCCCACTCCGGAGCTTTGTTGCTCTTTATTTTTGTATTTTTTTATTAATTTGATCAACCAAAAACGTGTCCCGTATTTTCGGCCGATCTATCAGACGGACTAAACAGAATGCCTTTTTTTTAATGCTGGCTGTCGTCATCCCTATTACTGCAGATAAATTGCAATAAAGTATACAAATCGGTGATTGTTTTATTGAAATTAAATAAGTATATTAACAAAACCGTGAAGCATTTCATTTGTATACAAAAATAATATTTGTTATGATGAATGAACATCAACTGTACACCTTTGTTAAGTACACCATCACCAGTATAAACAACATATTTAAGATAAACATCCTCAAACAACTATGAGTAGCGAAAGAAACACTTACCTCCTTGAATTTAGAGCACAAGGTCCACGGACGTCTTTCACGGCCTCACAGCAGTCACAGCTCAAAATACTTAGTAATTATATTTAACTATTTAAGTTTAAAGGTCTGACTTCGATCGTCACGTAAGCCAACACCGAGTGCATATGAGAGACTGAGACTGTTCTGTTCTTTGATTCCTTTACCTACATTGCCTCCAGCTCTTAAGAACCATACCCCAACGCTTTTTCTTTGCTATAGCTTTTATTTACTCTTGCCCAAAAAATGGTATTGATCTTTTGTACAATCTTTTTCAATTGTTTTAGAGCATCGGCGTCGCTTTATGAACCTTTTTAATGATGTCCAGATGTGTTACTAGTGTTGTTCTTTGCATTTTTTTGGCATGAATACTTTCTTCGAATTCTTAGAAATTGTAAAAATAAATTGCAAATTGTAATTTCGTTTGTTTCTCATAAACTAAATACTTAATTATGTTGCTAAGTGTCTGTTATCGTGTTATCATTTAAAATGTACTTTGTAAATAAAAATAAAATAAATATCCTGGGACAATTCACGCACGTCCATAAAGTAAGCAAAGGTTGTACTACGGTAACAAGATTATTGATAAATATACTCATCATATAATTTATAAATACATACGACATACATATCGTACATAAATTACACCCAGACGCAGAACAAACAATCCTGCTCATCACACAAAGTTTGTCCTGGGTGAGAACCAGAGAACCGAACGCACGACCTCCGGCTTAGCAGTTAGGGTCACTAACCACTAGACCAACAGACCCGACAAATACAATTACACACTACCACGGCACACTACTTACGCTTTGGGTACGGAACCCTAAAAAAAGTTATCGATGAAATTGCTTTACAATTTAATAGTATCGATTTTATCGAGCAGGTAGGCATTTCTAGAAATTAATTTCTCGAGTTTTTGGGCTACAAAAATTCATTATAGGTATTTGTTGTAGCCCAAAATTTTCAAATGATTCTAATAGTCTCTGTAAAGATTTTATGAACAAAAAAAATACGTAGGTAGGTACTGGTAATTTCAAAATAAGGGAATAAAAGCAAGGAATGGAATTTTTATGACCTTTATTGTTTGGACAGTATACAACATATGTCTGTTCTTCGGCTCAGCAAGGAGTAAAAAAATAAGAAATCCATTTATACAATTACATTTTTATTTCAACATTACATGCATTGTACTGGTACAATGTCAACGATGCGATGTGAAATTATCTGTAACAAAGATAAAAAAAAATTGTTACAGATTAGATTACTTTACTTAAGTTTGAATAACACCGGCCATAGTTTACATCAAAGACATTAAAGACTTTGGTTTACAAAATTAATAGCAACAGAAACACTCTGTTACTGAATGTTTTATTAGCATGGATGATATTCTTTCTTTTGCACAACAAAAAGCAGTACACATAAAAAAACAGCAAAATACATGAGTTATGTAAGTACAATCGACCAATTGGATTCATGACCCATCATAAGCTTATTTTCCTACAGACATTTAAATACAATTGGGGCGACATTCGCGTAAACATTTATTAAAATAAAAATGACACTTGTCACGTGTTATTTTGACAATCTCAAACAATTTATCGTCAAAATGGGTCATGATTCTTATTTGTCGATAGTACAATCAAGTACAATGGCGAGCTTAACCCAAAGTTAAGTTATCTTCCAGCTAACCATATTTTTATAAAAGAGATTACAAAGAGGAGAGTGTACTACGTGAGCTCGACAAATGGATGGGCGTTTAACGCTTGTGCGACAAAACTGTACAGCGACTCACCATAGTTCGAATGCACGCTAGTGCGACACACTGAAGATCGACATCACGCTAGTACGACATGAAGACACATTTGTATTCAATACTAGCTTTCGGCCACATGGATGTCGAACTTCTCCACTATTTTAACCCTTTAGGGGTTAAATTAAAAAAAAATACTTTCGTAGTGGCTATTTACTCTTCACAAAGAATAAACCCTCCAAGTTTCATGTCTCTAGTTCGTTAAACAACAACAAATGATGATATCAGTCAGTGAGTTTTTAAATGACTTCAAATGACTTCTCATGAGGGAGTGTCAGACTTTAACTGATTAAAACCCACTCATGTTCCTCCGGTTACCCTTTATTATTGTAACGATTAGAATCATTCCGCAACGGCATGTGCCGGAGGGCCCCGTCACGTGCTGACTGCTCTTTGAGTCGCGCGTGGAGCAAACGCGCCATCGACACAGGCCTGGACCTTATCGGGCGGCGAGCTACCCATCGCTCGCCGTCCGCAGTACCGCGCCTACGGCGGTCCGTAGTCGACTTGCAACTTGCGACGCCTACGCCTGGGTCTCTGTCCGCGGCGTGAGGCTGGACGCTGCCTTACCCGCCCCGCCGCCTTCTTCTCCAGCATGACTGCTTCGCAAAAGGAGGCGACGGCTTCCCATTCAGTCTCGCCCTGGAGCATGGCCTAAACCAGCGCGGGTGCGAGAGGTCAGCCCCGCCGATCGCGTCTGCAAGGACACGGCGGTGGTCCGGCCAAACGGGCATACCTCCACCGTGTCACTCAGGCGTCGCTTACGCCAGAATCAGACACATTAATCTTCCGAACTGACCGTGTCCGGTGAGGACCTGTGTCAGGCGATAAGTGAAAGCACCGAGGCGCCTCTCCAGCCACTTATACCTAATATTTTTCGAACACACGCATAGTGTGTTTTTTAGGGTTCCGTAGTCAACTAGGAACCCTTATAGTTTCGCCATGTCTGTCTGTCTGTCCGTCCGTCCTCGCTTAATCTCTGTGACCGTTAGCACTAGAAAGCTGAAATTTGGTACCAATATGTATATCAACCACGCCGACAAAGTGGTAAAATAAAAATTTGAAAAAATGTTTTATTAGGGTAGCTCCCTTATATTATGTAAAGAGGGAAGTGATTTTTTTTTTAATTTCAACCCTGACGTGTGATATATTGTTGGATAGGTATAAATAAAAAGGGGTTTACTAAAATCAGTTTTTAATAATGTCAATAATGTCGGAAATAATCGCTCCAAAATGAAAAAATTAAAGCGTCCCCCCCCTCTAACTTTTGACCCGTAGGTTTAAAAAATTTGAAAAAAGTCTGGAAAGTAGAACTTTATAAGTACTTTCTAGGAAAATTATTTTGAACTTGATAGAAAGAACAGTTTTTGTACAAAAAAGACAAAAAGGTTGTACAAAATAATTTCTGCGTACTTAGTATGTCAACGTAACAAATAGCCTTTTTTTTTATTTATAAGTGGGAACACTTATTGTGACGGACGGGAAACTACGGAACCCTACATTGAGCGTGGCCCGACACGCTCTTGGCCGGTTTTTTTTACTACAACTACTACGACTACTACCACTACACATTTTGGCGATTCATTTTTATTTAGGTATTTAGATGAAGATAATTCTTTCTTATATCTACAGACGGCAGTGTCGCATAATCGTTTCACTTAGCATAATCACTTGGGCAGTGTCAAACAACTGTAATTCTACACCAACGTTCTATCGAATCAGAGTACTGTTGTACTACCGTAGTGTCGCACTACCGTAGTGTCGATCTACTGTCGCGAAATCGTTTGTCACACTTGCGTGATGTCGATCTTCAGTGTGTCGCACTAGCGTGCATTCGAAATATAGTGAGTCGCTGTACAGTTTTGTCGCACAAGCGGTAAACGCCCATCCATTTGTCGAGCTCACGTAGTACACTCCAAAGAGGATGCCTTTGTGCAAAAACAATATATTTAAATCATAAAATTAATATAATGATAGTTATAATATGTAACTATACACTCACGGTGTAGGGGCTACCATCGCAGCTGCAGTAAGCTGGGATATAATGGAGCCGGCAGCAAGGTTGCCGTAGTAGGCCTGCGCCGCGGCTGCAGTCGACCCTGCAGCGATGCCGGCGCTGCCGAAGCCCAGCATAGGTGCGACAGCTGGGGCCAGGATACCTCCTGTGCCGTAGATGACGGCACCTCCTATCACGTTGACTGCAATAGCGGCCAGAAGACCCATGGTTTACTGAAACGTTAATTTATAGAAAAAAAGTTGAAAACAAAGCATTAATTTAACATTTTTACTTTAACCGCTTATATAAAAAATGACAAAGAGTCAGTAGGGTCAGAAAAGTTGAAGCTACTTGCTTGCTCCAAAACGTAGGTTGGTCTCTATGAAGAAGAACAGACAAGAAACTCAAGGGCACTCTTTTAAATCTTAAGGTTTTACATTATCTTTGTTACATTATTCGTGTTGTTTCTTTGATGTAAAAAAAATAAAATAATGTGAAATAAAAAATACATTGTTTGGTTGGTAAGCCGCTCCGCGCCCCTTAGGCAAGGTAATTAACACACTGACTACGACGCGACGCATCACGCTGTTTGTTGCGTTGCGTGATTGCGTGTCAACGCACCTAGGCGCGTACTTGCGGAAGTATAATAAAATTGTGTGTAATGTAATACCTACATTTACCTTTACACAAAAGGGCACAGCGCTGCGTTCTACTGGTTATCTTATAACACATATATAAAATTCTCGTGTTAGTTACCTTACTCCTCCGAAACGGCTTTATCGATTTTTACATAATTTTATAGGTATGCATATTAGTAGGTCTGAGAATCGGCTACTATCTATTTTCATACCCAGTGATTAATAAGGGTCGTTCACCCTTAACATTTTTAACGCGGGAGGCAGCTAGTATTTATTTATTTATTTATTTAAATAGGTTAGCCAACAATTATTACACTTTAACATCACTATTACTAAAAGATACCTACCGGCTAACACAGCATGCATAATATTATCAGTTAACAATACATTATTTATAAAATATAATAAAGTGATAATTTATGAAAAATAACAGTGTAGAAAACAAACTGACAGAAAAATATGTAGTAGGTATACTATGAAAAACAAATAAACTCAAAATCTACTGGACCGATTTCAAAAATACCTTTATTATTAGAAAGAAAAATTATTCCTGAGTAACATAGGCTATATATTATACATATGTCCTACGGGAGCAAAGCAGTAACAAAAACCTAACGCGAGTAAAACAGCGAGGATCAGCTAGTGTTTAATAAATTAAGTTAAACTTCGTGCTCTACATGTTAGTATTACATTATTTATGATTAGCAACCGATTAATATTAATAACGACGATTGTACGACGTCCAAAGGGGTTCTATAATTTTCAAGGTGTACCCTTATTGCTCAAATAAGACAACAACTTTTAACAAACAAACTATTTCAATTGTTGATAACACTAACCGTGAACTTGACGCGACGCGGTCTTGAAATCACACTAAGGTAATACTTACAGTATTAGTATTTTGTTGTTTTAAGTAATTGAATGTGAATGAATGATTTTATAACATCTATAATTTTCAAAAAGCCCTTTAAAAAGTGCCGGAACATTTTGGAAAACGTTACTTTACATTTACCGTTTCTTGTTTCCTTTTTGGTGTAGCACAAAGTAAGTTTTACTTCGTGGTCTAAGGGGCACTTTTAAATTCGAGAGGCGTTTACTACTCAGTACCTACGAGATACATATATACTGAAATGCTTTACTGGAAATCGGTGGTATACTTAATTTTAAATATCGTTTAAACTACTTACTTACTTACTACTTACTTTGCCATCTAATACTCAATTCTCATCAAAATGGCGTCAGTGGGCAGCCATTGTGGACGAAAAACGAAACCTAAAGGCTCTTAATTGAAGAACTTTAACCACAACATCAAATTAAAGTTTCGAAAAAGAAGCGCAGTAAGTTACTATGAGTTATGAAAAGAATCTCACCTTTGAAATTAATAAACGTTCTCCAATGACGGAACTGAACAGCGCACACTGCGCAATGCACTGAAGCTCGCTCTGTGACTAACCGAAGCTTCCCTTCTTCGAACTCTTATATAGATTGCAACCCAGACAGTTTTACCAAGATACTACAACTCACCACACTCTTTACTCGCCTCTATATTATACAAATTAGCGAGTTGACATAATAGAACTATGTACCAAAACGAAAGAGTAAAACCAGTGGCTTGTTTATCAGTTTGAGACTGCTTTTGACGAAAGTCTTGTAAAAACATGGGAACACTACCTACTCATAACTTTTTATACTCGCCTCTTAGAATAAAAGTGAACACTCATAGTATTACTCTACTCTATGTGACTCTATGACTCATAGTAAGATCGCGACCAATGCGAGTGAGGCACGTCAATTGGTAAATCCCCCTTCAAAAATATGCACACACACATACTCACTAATTAATCAGGGTTCCGTTCTTTTCAGGGGAAGATAATTTGTACTTACTAATTTCACTGGTAATTGAGGAGCATTAAAATTTGTCATTAATTACAATCTAGTTGTACCTATACTATAACCTAAATGAGAGGAGAGTTTCATTATAAAAACTGAAAGTACAAGATCTTTCAGTTTATTTTTGGCACATAAACCATTTGGCACATTTCATTTTTGACTTAATAGAAAGCTTCCTTACATGATTATAAAGTACGGTGTGGATTCTTTGATTTATGCAGCCAGTAGTAAATAAAATGAAAAAAGGTTGTTTCTTTTTTAAGTTTAGTTTCGAAACTAAACTAAAAAGTATGTTTGTAAATAAAATAAAATAAGTACTTAAGAGTCCTATGACGAATCGAACGGGACTGAGGGGCGCGCTGAATCGACGCAGAATTTTAACATTTTAAGCATTTTAACTTTATTTATTGCAATTTTGTTTTATTAAATTGAGATACAAAAATTAATGAAACGTATGCATTGTAGATTGAAGTTTAATATCATATTAGTTTATTTGATAAAGTTGCGTTAATTTGGAATATAATGGACGCTGAATCAAGACATTTATGGCTTAAATTAGGGTTTCTTTACGATTTTTTCCTTAAAAACTCAAGGAATTTAAAGGAATTCTAGAACTCCAATAAACAAGTAAAACATTCAAAGTATCTGTTAGTAATTTTAACATTAATCAGAATTGAATGTAGCAATGTGAATTTGAGCGTCAAAGTTCCATTGCCAACGGTTTTTCTTGCAAGCTGTGTTCGTAAAATATTTATAGTAAATTACACGAAAATAAAAATGAAAATGTGTAACTCCAACTTACAAGAAAGAGAATGGTACTATCGTTATTATTTAACAAATAATTAAAATATCTTACTACTGCTGAAAATTACAGCATCAATAATTATGAATTTGCGTAAAAAAATGTAATATCTAGGACTCTTAAAAGATTAGTTAGGCACATGCCTAACTAATCCTTTTTTAAATTAATTTACTGTCTAATGGTTGTAGCAAAAAAAAACTAGATTTTTTAAATGATTATGATTTTCAAATACTTAAGGGGGAAAAGCTAAGTGTGTAGGTATAAATAAAAATAAATATAAATATCTTGGGACAACTCACACACGGCCATCTGATCCCAAGCTAAGCAAAGCTTGTGTTGTGGTAACCAGACAACTGATAAACATACTTATATATTTTTTTTTAAATACATACATATTATAGATAAATCACACCCAGACACAGAACAAACATCTATGCTCATCACAGAAAGCTTGTCTTGGGTGGGAATCGAACCCACGACCTCCGGCTTAGCCAATGACAATAAAGCCTCTTGACTGCTCATACGGGCGACTCAGGCTCACGACACATAAATGCAATTGCACTTACGCTAGATGAAACTATGAGTGACCGTTTTAGTTTTGACCAGTTATTGGAACTCTCCGCACGCGATTATTTTGATAACTTTTTTAAACAATACTGCTTTTATCAAATTAATTATGAAATTAACTAGAACATCCAGCTATAAAAAGGATGGCATAACTTGTCATCCGTAAGTAAATAATTATTATAATTTAATATATTATGAATAATTGCAGGGCTCAAGCTAAACTGGTAGTTTACGTTTAAGGCACACAAAACGTACACCGCGTTGATGTCTTTTTGAAAAGTCCCTTTCTCTCACTAGGTATTGTCAATAAGTATGTCCCTTTCCATCTGTAGGTATAGATACAAAGGGACAGACGCATTGCTGTAGTGTTGTGACAACTTAGAAACAAAGTCTTTATATTCTTGACGATAAAAATTACGATGTTCCCTAACTGTAAAAAAATAACATTACTTAATGTTTATATTTTAGATTTTCTGTAACTCTAACACCTTTTGTATTGTACACCTGCATTGACGAATAAAAAGATAAAAGATTTGTATTTGTATTTGCTATAAATAGAGTTAGAATATAGCGATCATAATAATGATTTCAATTAAAGAAAACGTACCTACCATCCAACAGAATTGAAACAAGAGTCATTTGGAAGATCTAGCTACTAGAATAGAGAACTTTTTATAATAAGTACATTGTTTCGTTATCGGATCATATGAGAAACATATACATCCTGCTAAATAATGTTTGGCTAGTTAGAGTGCGGATTCAGTCACAACTTGTCCGTTCCCGTATTTATTACAATTATATTTTAGACCGCGATTTATCTGATGGACATGCTATTGCTTGTTGGTAGATACTGCACCTGCCTTACAGACAATTCCACTATTGGAAGTTGTGCGCACATTATATCTAATGTATGGCACATGGAGTTAGGGCGACATAATGATTTCATCGCACTAGCACAAATGCATAATAGTATTTAACCTTTCAACGACCAACCGACAGCCGGCTGTCGGGCTGCTATAATTGTCTTTTTTGTCTCTAATCACGTGTATTCGAAGGTATAATAGATGAATACGCAATATAAAAATCAGAGCTTGACTTAAGCCCTCTAATTTTTTACAAAACTAACAAAGACCCCGAATCTTATATCCGGGAAACCTATACTAAATTGATTCATTTTAAAAATCAATAATTGTCTCGTCGAGGAGTCCAACCTAGGCGCAACATTTTTTTTTTTGTTTTTTTTACGATTATTTAACCTTGATTTAATTTTAGCATTGATTTGAATAAAGTAAAATTTACTGTGTTACGTAAGTATTTTATTTGCACCCAGTTAACTCCCAACCAGTATAGTTAAAAATATAGAATTAACAGACATCGTTATGTTCGATTTTATCGATATTAGGTATTGTTGCAAAACTGACTTGTGCATCACTATGTTTGGAACATTCGTCCTTACATTGTTGCATCGGCCAATCACAACCGTTGATTTTTCTTCGTCCCCCGACCCGCAGTGGTGAGTCGTGTGCCTAGGCGAAATGGGTCTATCAGCTCTCAAGTGGTTTAATTCTCTTTGGGCTTAGCAGACGGGCTACTAACCACTATTTAACTACTTGTTCTGAAATTCTGAATGCTTTTTTATAATAATACTGGCCAGCCTTTTTCTGTCCCACTAAAGGGCAAGGGCCTTTTCTCGTACAGAGGAAGCACGATCGTTGATCACCACGTCCTCGAGGCGAATTGGCGATTTCAGAGTACCAGGCTTGTATTTATTTAGAACTACCTACTACCTGTCCCGTCCCCTGTGCTTTGGCTAGCATCTTGGTTTACTACTCTGCTTTCAATGGTCGTAGTCACGAAGTAATACTTACTCCGTGGTCATAGCGAGGGTGAAAAAATAATTTTCATTCCGAAAAATCCTGAGAATAGTGCGTTCAACCAAACAAACAAATTCTTCAGATTTATAATATTAGTATAGCCTAAAAAGAACAACGATAGTTCTCTAATCTAATATAGGATTCTACATTGCTTCTGATTGTGCAAGTTTAACCATATAGATCAAATTCTAAGATCAATAATAAAACTTTTTATAACAAAACTCAGAATAAAATAGTATGCAGAACCATAATCAGTAAACGCAGCGATCGATGAAACAGCTTGCCAAGAAATTTACCGATCATAAACTAAAATAACTTGAATGTTGCCAAAAGGAAATTTCAAACAAAAAAGTACTTACTGGTGAAATTAATTTCATTTAAATTTTCAGGGTGTTTTATAGATATATAAGTAAAATATTATTTAAATATATTGTTCAAAATATAATATTGACTAAAAAGATGAATAAACAATTTTGTATGTTTTAGAAAAGAGCCATCTGTTGAACATAAGACAAACTGACATAAAATCATTTTTGTTTTCTAGGCGATGCAATGCAACTAATATTTCGATTTTAAAGCATTTTACCCACGTTTCTAGTAATAGGGCTTAATAAAAAGAAATAGGCACAAAGGTAAAGTAAAAAGACGGGTTGCACTCCGGGAGTGCCGGCAGAAGTGAAAACTTGATTATTAACGTTGAGCATGTTTGATATTTTGGAATAGTTAGGGAATAATTTTGCACCAATTGCTTTATCAGTATAAAAGTACTATCATTTATGTGGTAGAATACAATATTCATTTATTGCGCTATCGTACACAAACATGACAATTTATATTACATTAAAAATTTAACACTTTAAAACTATTACAATTATTTTACATTAAAATCCATCCGTCCTACGCTTTTTCGATCAGGTCACGTGTCCTGACGCGAGTTTAAGATTTTATACCCATTACAGAAAAAGTGCTCAACGCCGCTAAAGAAGTTTTCACTTCAAAAAATGAATTTCTTTCACTTCATAAGATGATTTCATTGTGTATTATTTAGTTCTTACGGTTTAATACAGATGTCGCTATCAGTAGGCACGTAAGTAACTTATTATTAGAGTATCTACCTCGTAGCAGTACGAGGTAAAATATTAGATCTTTAGATTCTTTACCCACGATTGTCGTTTTCAAGTATGAAAAAATTTAAACGATTTTTTTTCATGCATTTTTTATTTGTTATTCAAATTTATTTTCCTATAATTTAAAACAAGAACTATTTATTATTATATTTGTATTATAATCGAAGTAATCACCCATGCCATGCAACCAATGCTGCCATGCAATCTTTGCAAACGCAGTGGCAGTTTTTTTGTGCCCTTTTTGAAGAAATCAGCTGGATGGAAGGCAACAAATTCTTCAAGGGCATTTTGTACTGCCTCTCGGGTATTGTTTTTTTTTTCTCGCCAAGAAGTTATCCAAATTCTTGAAAATGTAGTAATCTGTAGGCGCAAGGCCCGGTGAGTAGGGCGGATGACGAAGAGCTTCCATCCCCAGTTGAAACTTAGAGACCGTCTGCTATGCAGTACATGAGTTGGCGCGTTGTCGTGCAGGAGCAGCGGACGAGGAGCGATTGACCAATGCTGGTAAGAGATGTCTCAGTTTGATAAGTTTCTCCATCATTGTGTTCAGTTCTACACAGTACTTACATCTGCAGTAATGCTCATCCCGTTTGATAAGAAGCTGTGATGAATCACACCGGCGCTAGACCATTTAACAGTGACCATTAAACAATGACCACTAGGGTTAATCGCAGATAACAATGCGGTTCAAAACTCCTTCATTCGTGTGTCTGTTGAGCAGTGCAAGGCACGTCTCGTAATTTAGTTGTAGATTATGTATCATCAGCTTCCACAATCGCCTTTAATTCGACATTGTCGACCAAAGTCTTCGGACGACCGTGAGGTTCATTTTTCAGGTCAAAACTCCGAGAACAGAAGCGAGCAAATCAATAACTTACAGGTGGTACGGTGTTGGTTTGTTCAACAAACAAACAAAAAAACAAACTTTGTTGTAATGTTAGCTTCGTACTCAGGCTCCGCCTAAGGGCTCCGCAAATGTCGTTGATGTTGCGAGACGCTTGCGTATCCATGATGACGAAAAAGATTGAAATGCGATGAAAATGTAAGGCTAGCCGCACACACACAATAATATTGTCAATACAAGATTGTCAATAATCTAGATTCTATCTATCCAATACCGCAATACAGGCCGCACACACACAATATTATTGACAATACGTACTTTATTGTCAATATTATTGTGTGTGTGCGGCTAGCCCTAATCAATAAACAAATGACAACTTTTGGAAGAAGAATTCCATGTTTTTAAAATAAAATTTATTTGAAATTAGAATCCTTAGCTAAAAACAAAAATATTTTAACTTGAAATGGCCAGTACTGCAGAACGGCAGAATTCATAGGTAAAGGCTGTCAAATTACAAATACGAGATTAAGGGACAACGCACACCGGAATGGCAGCGAAAAAGCAGCGGCCGCCAGCGTCGATAGAAACGAAAGGCGCGCGGCCGCTGGCAGCCGCTGGCGGCCGCTGGCGGCCTCGCGACCTTTTCAAGCTTTTCTAGCGATACTAGTCTTTTAAGTATGTAGTTAAAGTTTAAAATTATTTCACACGGAAAGTGCTCGCCGCGTCGCTACCGGCCGCTGCCATTCCGGTATGACTCGGGCCTTAGACGGAACATGTAGTAAAATGAAAACCGGCCAAGTACGAGTTGGACTCGAGCACCGAGGGTTCCGTATTGTGCTCTGTAAAATAAAAGCACGCCGCCAAAGCACAACGCGGGCGGCCGGCGCATTTAAAAATGTGGTGTACAATGTATGCATAGCCCATAGATTATAAAAGCGTTAATGAGAAGTTGGCAAAATTCAATTTGTGAGATTTTTTACACAGTTCCACAGCTCAGTGCCGATTTCTCTTATTCGCAAACTAAGCTAAATTTTTTGCACGGGCTGCTAAGTCTCCCGATATCTACTTTTTGACGCAAGATATTGCCAACAGGTGGTTACTAGCTTCATAATCGCCGCCAAGTCGACATCTCGGGACGCTTTTATATGGTTCAGCAATGAGCTTTCAATAGGAATTAGTTTAAAGGAGGATCAAAAACAAAGGATTTACTTTTGACGTGACAATGCCTCTAATGAACGCCGGCTGCACGCACGAAAAAGCATGATTTATTGGTGCCGATTCTCTTGTGCACAACTTAACGTAAATTTAAGTTAGGTGCATCTTTCTCTTTCCATTTCTTAAAGAAAAGGACAGAAGATACATTTTAGTTTAATCCTGTCAAATTAGACAGCGCCTCATGACAATTGACGTATATTTAGACGCCATGTTTTTAAATTGCGTCTAAATTATCTATGGAGTGTCTAAATTTGACAGGACTTAACTAATATTTGATCGTCTGTCCTTTTCTTAATTAAACGGAAAGAGAAAGATGCATTTAACTTAAATTTACGATAGTTTGTGCACAAGAGAATCGGCACCATTGTCACATTTTGTCTAACCGCAAGTGAGAGCGTCAAACAAGCGATAGAGCGGCATGAACTCGAAAGGCCTAAGCGTTCGGCTGGTGATTTAATGTGAGGCTTATGACTTTATTACGTAAAATTATCGTCCTTTAACCGACCTTTAAACAACTCTCAGCTTACACAAAAATGGTCATTTAACCGATTTTATTGATGTGGAACTGTTAAAATCAAAAATATAATAATAAACTTTTTTTTTTGGTGAGTGGGAAATCATCCAATGACTGCTCCCGTCCTGGGTGCGGCGGGAGGGCGTGTCAGACTCTTACTGACTAAAACCCACTCATGTTCCTTCGATTGCCCTTTATGTTCCAGGGTCACGGTAACTGTTATAAACATTCCGCAACCCTCTTACATAGCTAACATTATCCTATGTCTAGCCTACAAAGGTAGACTATGTGGCTATAATAATCACAAAAGAACAAAAAACACATAACGGTAGAGTAGATCAGTATTAAATTTAACAGTAAAAAATTATGTTTGGGTAGTCTTGGGACTTAGGAGTAAATATTAATAGAAGTAAAGTTATTCAGTACAAATTCAGACGCTTTAGGATCGAGTTCAAAATATTTCAAGTAGATTCACAGTTTTTCATAAAAGTTTAATTAAATTCTTTATTTCATTTCCAAATAAAAACCACAAAGTTTAAATAAAAAATATATTTTAAATGCATTAGGTTCAATCAATAGTTGATTACTACTGCCGCGGCTAGGTCACACATACCGTAAACTATTATAACGGTCCTTATACTCTTTAACTGCACTGAAATTTTCACATAAATCCCTTTTTTTTTTTGTGTAAGTAAACGTTTTTTTTTATTTCAGGAGACGAATGGCCATCTTTTATTTGTCCGAAAATGATATCCCACTTGCCTTGGTAACGATAAATATCAGTTATAACGACAAACAAAGCGCGCGGCAGAAGAGAACTTCCGGGTGATTTTCACTCTAGGCCACCTAACTAACAAGCGTATATATCAAGTCTCATGCTTTAATGCAAACATGTTGCTCTCCATACATTAATGTCTTATAACGCCCCCACTAAAAGAAAACTTTATCGTTTTGTCATAATCGTCCGTCCTCGACTTACCGTCCAATCGGTTACTGCTAGAAAGGTGAAACTTTGCAAGGATAGGTATGTGTAGTGTAGTAAATTGCATACCACGTTTACAAAGTGCTAAAATAAAACTGCATTTTTTTTGTTTAACATCTCCCAAAGAAAAACATCCCCAGTTTAGGACTGGGGATGTTTTTCTTTTCTTTAGATAATCATGCCAACCTCGTGTGTCGACCGTTTTTCTCTTAAATAGAGTTATCAGTATTTTAAATAATAAGACCAATGTACCTATAAAAATAAAAAAAAAATGTTTTTCCATAATATGTGTAATTAAAAAGAGAAATAACGCAATCATCAAACGCGCTTAGAATGCGTCATCAGCGTAAACAAACGAAGACTCTCAGTTGATGGTGTCACGCAGGAGCGTGACGCGCCAGGGTTCACGTCTGCGGGAGCTGCGCCCGCCGCCGACCGCCCAGTCGGGACGCACACGGCGCGACTGCAGCACGCCTCCCCACCACCGCACGACACCGGCCACCGCTTATCTCTTATCATCACGAAAATGATACATCAAATTACCTCACTAGTGCTCAGATAATGAACACTTCAACCGTGATAGCACCTTCAGTGCCCATTTAATTCTTTTAAGACATTTTTTAACCAAATTTCTCTATTTTTTCTTACTGAAACTGAAATGAGAGTGAGCGTGTGCCTAGAACTTTAGACGTAGAGTGACAAAGTTTTTGTGGAAATACTAGAATTAGTGTTTCGTGAAAATGAAGACGATATTGATAGCAGTGACCCAAATCTTACTGTTAGTGAGTATCCAGTGTACTCCGTGCTCAAAGGTGCAAAGTTTGGACATAACAAATGGTGTGAAGCATCCGAACTCTTCAGTGATATTCGAAGGAGTGGAGTATAAGGACGGGACCTGGTACGAGCTTGAGGAGAACGGGACGACCTTGGTGATGGGATGTCCATGTATTGGGAGAACATGTGTGCACCGATGTTGTCCACAAGGAAATGCATTTTATAGCGGAGAGAACGGAGTAGAATGCGGTGAAACGAACTCTACTGCTATAAACCCCTTCAGTCCGCCGGTTTACAATGGGAAGGTCCCGTCGAGCGTGGTGGCGCACGAGCAGTTCTTCTACCTGTACGTGCGACCCTGTGAAGACAGCTACTTGGTCGACTCCGGCGCCCCTAACGAGGAGCTTTACATTCAACAGGTAACATTACAAAATCACTGACTAAACGTAGCAAGAATACACTCATAAGGTGCATACAATTTATTGTAATAGGAAATAAAACTGAATCACTTTTGGGTCTCATGAAAATACGGGGAAACCAACGTAAGAATTTATCGTTTTGATTGTATCATCAACACAAATACAGAAATGACAGACAGCTTGATACGTGTTATCTATGGAGTCGCGTTTTGAAACAAAAACATTAAAAGTATTTTTTAAACTTTATTCTTCCATACTAATATGTTTTTTTATATCTTACGTTTTTTAAGCTAAACCACCCAACATGCTTTCATGAATGAAAGTATATAAACTCAAGCCCCAAGGAATGATTTAGGCTACATGATATGTATAGGGTATTTTATCCGCTACCATAATAAAATCAAAACTTTTTCAAAGGAGTTTCTCGATTGGAAGAGTATTGTTTTCCGAGATAAAACTATGTAACTAAACACGACCTGCTTTTTCGTTTCTTTACCGTTTCCTGTCGCACTTTAAATAATTAAATCTTAGTTCATGTTCATCATCTATACCTTGGGCTTGGGCCTACATCCAATAATAACCCTGAAAAATCAGTCCAACTTGATAATACAGAAATTTAGGAACTGTCCCTTATAATTTGGCCAGATACAGTAAGTTTATATTAATTTGTAAAACGTACTTTAAAAACAATAGCAAAGTTCATACTGGGTCAAAAAAGAAAAAAAAAATTCTGTCTGTACGAAATTAGAATTACGCTTAATATTTTGAAAAACGAAATGGATTTTATATGGTTTTCAACAATAGATTGAGCCTAACCTAATAGATCAAACAAATCCTTGTTTCGTCCGGGAATCTAACCCGCAATGCTAAGCGAAGAAGTAGAGATCATAATGGGTGAATAAATCATTTTATTGCTTTGTATCGTATTTTTGAAGCGTACATCTTTTGATATATAATTTAAATGAAAATTGACGATAGAAAAATCGATTTTTAAAGGAAAATTAAACGTTTTTCGCCTGTAAAATAGTTATTTCGTAGGTATTAGACTATGATACTTCACCGTCGAAATACTCAATACTAAAAATTTCTATATCTTTATTGTTTGCAACTGATGCAACTGGTTGTTGTTCTCAATAAAATAAAATATCATGCTACCTAATATTATTTTGCTCATTACATTTACCTGCTCGATTTAGACTTTGTCCCTAGAAAAATATCTTTTTAGGTGTTGAGGTTCCGCGTCTATTTTCTAGGCTGCACAGTTGCCTAGTTTTCTGAGGTATCAAACTGGTGTACTTTGACAAAAACTAAAAATACCTTCGAACACACGTGATTTGAAACATAAAAGAAAGACAATAGCAACCCTATAGCCGGCTGTAGCTTGGTCGTTGAACGGTTAATGATCTAGTAGTCATTAGTGTCCGATATTGCTGTTCTTCCTACTCTAGAATGGTAATTAAAGTCTACTAATTGACAAGTAAATAAAAAAGAAGTTCATAATTTAATTTGACGGTGGTTAAACCGTGTGATTAGCGCAGTAGCTGACCAATCAACTGCTATCGCGGTTTCGATATACCACAGAACAAATATTTGTATGGCCTATCTACAGGTGTGATCAGTCTGGTTGTTTGTGTATCTAAGTTTATGTTTGTAAACCCACCCACCATACAGGAGAAATTTCCAGTGTGGGACAACGTCCTTAAAAAAACGACAGCAAAGTTTAGTGTTCATTCTGGGTCAAAGTTGTGTTTTTAAAAATATGGCTATTTTGGATAAAATAATTTCAAGTAACATACGGGATGTGGTTTACCATTCATAGAGGAAACGATTGGAATACGTTTTTATTAATTGGATCATTATTTTGCAAAATATATTCAACTTACGTAAATAGATAAGAAACACGTCAGTAATTTATATTGTTTACTTACCGGGTAATTTCAGAATGCAATATTTCAGGAAACTTGTTAGGTATAACTAAATTTATTCGCAGATAACGGGAAAAGGATACATAATTTTAACTAAGATTTCGTTCTTATTTATTTTTATTTTAATACCGTCAACATCAACAAAAGTACAATATTGTAAATAACATTAATAAATTTTTAAGTTTAAGTAAAAAGAGATTGATATTATCATAATTGATTGTAGACAGAATAAAGTGCTATTAGTGTAATTAATAATAATCACAACTTATACTTATGCATACCTACATATATTTTTAATTTTTTATGAAAATGTAATGACTAAAATATCATAATTTTTAAAATGTCGTAGAACAAAAGTTGTTGTTTATGATGTTAGTAACATAGTCCTGAGTGGATGTCGGTGTTTTACCAATAACCCTGTATACATATAACAAAAACCACAAAGTCAACATTATAGGTTATCCTAGAACCCCTTTACTTTGTAGGAGAAAAGCTATGTAAATATTCAAATATTTGAAGTAACCGAATTAACATTTATGAGAAAACTTCATCTTGAGTAAGTGCGTTACGTCATAATGCCACCTGTTAACCTGTGTGGCACAAATAGTTCATAAGTTCATTTTCAGCCGAAAAGTGAGTATGACTTTGTATAACCCTACAAGATGGTAGGTTCATCGGTTCAATCAATTAATCTCTAGTCTCTACACAGTAACAAAAAAAAACCTGTCCGTACGTAAATTACGCTTAATATTTTGAAAAACGAAATGGATTTTATACGGTTTTCATAAACTTTCTTTTTGACATACTCAATCTATTGTGATTGAGTATGTCAAAAAGAAAGTTTATAGAACACTAGTTTTTGCCCGCGACTTCGTCCGCGTGGATGGTTCCCGTTCCCGGAGGACTTCCGAGATGAAAACTATCCTATGTCCTTTCGCGGGTCCCAGACTATATCTGTACCCAAATTTCATTTAAATCGGTTCAGTGGTTTAAGCGTGAAGAAGAGACAGACAGACAGACAGTTACTTTCGCATTTATAATAGGTATTAGTACGGATTTAAACTCACAAACACAATCGACGACAAACCAAACTTGTTTGGTCCGGGAATCGAACCTGCAATGCTAAACGAAGAAGTAGAGTCCATACACATTTTTCATAATTACACCGTAGACAGAACTAGTTGGTTTGCTACGTTTTATCACAGATTAATAAATAGTTACTACGTAAGTTTTATTAAGTAAATTAGGTAAGTATTTTATTCGTTCTCGTCTGATAACGTGGCGGAGTGTTTAACTTTTTTTCTCTGCTATTGCCTATCTATTGTGTCTCGAATCACGCGTGTTCGGAGGTTTAATGATTAACACATTTTACATACCAACACAAACCATCGCGGTTTTAACAGTGGTATAAAATGACATAATAATTTATTGCTCAACTAGCTTTTGCCCGCGGCTTTGCTCGCGTCAGAAAGAGACATAAAGTAGCCTTTGTTACTCTCCATCCCTTCAGCTATCTCCACTTAAAAAATCACGTATATTCGTCCCTCTGTTTTCCCGTGAAAGAAAGACAAACATAATATACAGACAGACAGACAGACTTTCCCATTTTAATATTTAGTATGGATGTATATTTTATAAATAAGCTTAGTTACGGATAACTGCCAGTCCTAGTTGCAGTACCAACAATACGACATAATAAAAATAGACAGGACGAAACAGACACCAGAGAACAGTAAAGTCCCATTTATTTGATCATATCGTGTGTATGACAAATGCGGGTACTACAGATTATCTAATAACCACTGCCTACCTATCTACGGAACACAAGTATTCTTAACACTCTTAAAAGGAAAGATGGCCTATTCACTACCACGTTCGCTTATCATGATGGCTTAACATAAAAAGTTCAAATTAGTTTATCAATGAACAGACGACGCCAGGGACGTAGAATATAGGCAGATAAGATATTAATTGAGATTTTTATAGCCATCATTTGTAATCCATTAGAGAACAAAGGATGTCGTTAGAAAACGCGGGTTAAATGCGCTTCGCACACAAGTCAATGCCACCGTAATATAAAACGTCAAAATTCTATTTTGTAAAACTTGAAACTCTATGTAAAAAAAAACAATTTCATAAGTTTTAAATCTATTTTAATAAATAAAGTAAGAAATAATTAAATAAAGTTATTATTAAGCTATTTTAATAAATTAACTCTATTTAAATTACTTGTTGTTATCGCGACCACGACAGGTATAATAGTGTATTGTATAAAGTAGTCCATTTGGGAATTAGTTATATGGCGGAACTTTTTTGTACAGCAGCAGCAGTACTATACAACAGATATACAAGAAATATTGAATAATTTACGTGTTAATAATCAACTAGATATTAAATGCGCTGACTCACGACGTACCTAAGCCTCCACGACACAGAGAATCCTGTTTGTCGCGAGCAAAAGCTAGTTAGCTATAAAACCAAGTAAAACCATATTATATGCCAATATTTTGTAATTTTGTCACGGATAAAGCAAGTGACCTTTCGACGTACGGTATATTATAGGATTATAAATCACTCTAAAAATGTACAAGAAAGAGTTTATCGTAGCCATGTAATTGACAATCTTTTGGGAGAGTGCCTAACATTTGTTGTAGACCGAGCGACGTGTCGCCTGTTCTGCTTTCTCAAGCTCGTGCGTTTGCTCACTAAAAGTTACGCAAAACACTCGTTAGTTCCTAAAGTCAAGTTGTAACAAAACAATGCTCAAAATCAGCACATTGAGTCCAAAAATGTGTATCTATCCGAACAGAGTCCATAGATCATAGTCACATTTAGTTAAAATTCTATTGAAAAATTTAGGTTTTCCAAGATCTACTATTTACGGAAACAGCTAAGATAAACATTTGACTGTGACTCGTTAAAGAGAAGCAAACAATGGCTCATTAAGTACTTCGAGATAAACGGGAACAAATAGTTTAAAGAAGAATTTAAATGCTTACGGCTTAACTAACATTAGTATTATCTAACATTTGGGGCTCAATTCTTAGTTGAATAAGAGTAAAGTATTTTTTTTGTACATACTGTAATGTAAAATTTAAAAATGTAAAGTTGACTTTGTAAGAATAATAATGCTTTTTATGGATTTTTTATATGCTGTTAAATCGGGCTGTTCTCTACGGGTCATGAGCTGGATCGTAGCGTGATTTAACATAACCTTTGATCACCATGCTTGCTCAAGGCGGTTTGGCGATTTCATATAATTATTATAAGTCCAGTTTCCCTTGTCCCAAGATGCAAAATTTATTCAAAAGTCACCGCGGCTCTGAAACGCAAAGGGCAGAAGGAACGCGGATACAGAAGGAGTCATTTGTTGATTTTCCGTCCATAAAAAAGGTTCCTTACCACCACGACTAAGATAAACTTAGAGACTACTTGTAACTTTTTTTTTTTAATAATTAAAAACTAGACCTGTAGCGCTTCGCACGACCTAAATAAAACAGTATGTAGTAAAATTACTATAATAGTGTTCACTAAAATAAAAACAATACCGAAAAAAAAGTTTGATATTAAGCACCAAAACCGAATAAAATAAAAGTATATCAATATTTCAGATAAAAAAAAAATGGGTATATGTATTAAAAAACTCTGTGCTCATGCGTGCTCAACTTAAATAAATACAATAATAATAGGGATAACGACAACATAAAAAAATACAATACAATACAAATACAAAAGTTTATTTTCTCTCTCACATAGAATTATACAAGGAATATAAATAGTAATATACATATTTCAAGGTGTACATTTTGTGGATTATAATCTATGTGAGAGACTGGGTTTCTGTACTAGGAGACCTGTATGACAGATAACCAGCCTCTCCAGACTCCGGAAGTGGGTAACGGTAAGCTGTACATCATTCCAGAAACGTGATATTTAAATAATTAAATAGGTAAAGCTGGGTGAAGTGTGACTGTAGTGAGAATTAAGTAAAAGAGGTTGTGAGAGTCAGGTGTGTGAATGTGTATATGAGGGTGTGTGTTGGGGGTGAGGGTGTGTGTGGGGGGTGAGGGTGTGTGTGGGGGGAGTGTGTGTGTCAGGGGGGCGAGGGTGTGTGACTTGTGTGGGTGTAAATGTGTGTGTGGAGTGGGTGTAAAAATGGCATTCTGTTTAGTCCGTCTTGTAGATCGGCCAAAAATACGATACACGTATTTTTTGCTTCATCAAAATATTTAAAAAATATGAAGATAAAGAGCAACAAAGTCTGGAGTGGGGGCTTTTGACGTCACCGTAATGCAAAAATTGTATCCTATCGTGACGTCACGCACAACATCAACGCATTGTATCGTCGTCATTTTTCGATTTCGAGAAAAAAGAAAAAATACGTGTTCAAATTTTTTTAATAATCTCAATGACGGACTAATTACTATTTTTTTCGACGTCTTGCTTATTGTAAGATTTTTTAAAAGTATTTTTCAAAGGTAAAAACCAAAATTTAAAGTTGTTTTCTAAAAGAAAAATGGTTAAAGGAACGCCTTCTGTTAATTCAGGTTATAGCCGCTTTGTCACCGCTCCCGAAGCTTGTAGAGTGATGTTAAATAAAGCCTATATAGCCTTCCTGCCTTCCTTGATAAATGGACTATCTAACACAAAAATAATAAGTATTTTAATTTGAATCAACACTTCCTGAGATTAGCGCGTTCAACCAAACCAACTCTTTAGCTTTGTATTATTAGTATAGACTGATAATTATTATCAAACTGAGTTATCTCAATTTTATTTTATTTATGTAATTTTAGCTGAAACTTTTAAGTGAGACTTTTATCATTAACGGTTGGTGTAACTGTTCACTAATTCCCTGTCTAAAATTGTATAATTTGCATTGGCGTTCCTAAAGTTCAAAATTAGGGTAAGTCTGACAGATTTCAAAAAGAATGAGAAAAATCCTACAAGATTTCCTGGGTAGACTAGTAGAGAATACCAAGGGCATTAAGTCCGCCATTGTACATTTGCATAAAGATTAAATAAATAAACAAGGCTCTTAAACTTTATGCCAATGACTATCAACGTTAACATTTTCATTTTCGTTCATTGATTGACTTGCGACCCGCACGAGAATCCCATATCTTTAAAAATCCCGAAATGGAAAAAAATGCCCTTCATCCTTCCTCTTAAATCACTCTATCTATTAAAAAATCGCGTCAAAATTCGTTGAAAATACGTATATTTGAAATACGTACGCGGGCAGGCAGACAGCGTATAGGCGCTTTGTTTTAAAGTTGTCTGGTTACCATAGTACAAGCTCTGCTTAGTTTGGGATCAGATGACAGTGTGTGAGTTGTCCCAGGATATGTATATGTATATACAGTATGTCGTGACAGGCTCAGGTTTATTTAAATGTAAGCCAGGATTTTCAACTTGCATTTAAAAGGCACGCTACTGTATGATTAGGGATCTTTAATTCCGCAGATTGTGACTAAGTTGTTGTAGACACGCGAGATTTCGCCTTGGCACAAAGGTGCTCTTTTTAGACAAGGATTTTACTAAACTAAAAAGTCACACTATTTTTAAATTCGTATTTTAGTACCTTGACAGTCATGTTTATAAATAATAAATCAACTCGGGACCCCGTTCGCTCTGTCGACCGATTTCGAGTTGAGTTTCAGATTAAAATAAGTGGTACTTAAAAGCTTTTTAACGTTCCCTTGCCTACGTAATCTAGATAAAAAAAGTGCTATGCTATTTCTGGATCATGATTAAATCTAGATCTCTTGTTTAACAGCTGGTAGCCAAAGAAACAAACCAAACCTGCTTCCGTGGTATATTGATAGAATAAATAGATATAATGAACTCATAGTTTAAAAATAAGAATTGGTATTTAAAGATAAGATAAGAAATCTAGAGAATAATGATCACAAAGAAAGTTTCTTTTGAAGAGACAATAAGCTATGAATATGGAAATGTAATAAAAAAATGTCTTGAAAAGTCATCAATTCCGAAAGGTTAGTAACCGACAGACACCTTTCTGTACTTAAGATTGAAGTGAAGATTTAAAGCCTAATTTAAGATTTCTAATTTAAGATTATGAATTGGTTAAAGATCGTTTTATTATTTAAGAGTTCACGACTCATTTGCGTGAGAATTAAAATTAAGAACTAACTTAAGAAGTATTTATCTAAGTACACTTTTTAATTTTTACAATCATTTAATGCATAAGGAAAGTAGTCTATATGTCCACCATGACGCATCTGCCGTAACATATAAATAGAATCATTTTGATACAAGTTACAACAAAAACAAAGTAGACAAACGTTATCAGCAGTATTATCTTATCTAAATGGGTGTGACCAAGAAACGCTTAAGAAAAATTAGTCATATCGCTTATTACAATGCGCATGCTTTTCTCCGTTTAGGCAAAGGGCACAAAATGACAAAGATAAAAAAATATTTTTTTTATCTTTAGATATGACTAGCTTTTGCCCGCGACTTCGTCCGCGTGGAATAATAGTTCCCGTTTCCGGGGGATTTCCGAAACGAAAACTATCCTATGTCCTTTCTCGGGTCCCAGACTATAATATCTGTTCCAAATTTCATACAAATCGGTTCAGTGGTATAAGCGTGAAGAAGAGACAGACACACAGACAGACAGAGTTACTTTCGCATTTATAATATTGGTACGGATTACTAATTAGCTGTCCTTCAAGTTTTCAGCCCTTTTAATTCGGGTTCAGCGGGTTTTTTTAGCCTTGTTCGCTAAGGTTGGATGACGACAGCATTAAAAAACCGGCCAAGAGCTTGTCGGGCCACGCTCAATGTAGGATTCCGTAAATACCCGTCCGTCACAATAAGTGTTCCCACTTATAAGTTAAAAAAAAGGCTTTTGTTACGTTGACATACTAAGTACACAGAAATTATTTTGTACAACCTTTTTGTCTTTTTTGTACAAAAACTGTTCTTTCTATCAAGTTCAAAATAATTTTCCTAGAAAGTCCTTATAAAGTTAGACTTTCCAGATTTTTTCATATTTTTTAAACCTACGGGTCAAAAGTTAGAGGGGAGGGGCGCTTTGATTTTTCCTTTTGGATCAATTATTTCCAAAATTATTGACATTATCAAAAAATGATCTTAGTAAACCCCTATTCATTTTTAAATACCTATCCAATAATATATCACACGTCAAGGTTGAAATAAAAAAAAAACACTTCCCTTTTTACATATAGGGGAGCTACCCTAATAAAACATTTTTTCTAATTTTATTTTACCACTTTGTCGGCGTGATTGATATACATATTGGTACCAAAGGACATTGACCATTCATGTATGGGAGTTGGGCCAAGTGTTGCCCAGCATGAACACATAGTGCATTATGTACCTTAGGCTAACACTACTCTGTAAACGAAAGCTCATCAAAATCTATTCGAGGAGATTTGAGAAAAATATATTTTTATCAAGATTTTTTATTGGTGAAGAATGACATCCAATGGTACATACCGCAGTAATTATTTTAAACAATTGCTCACTTTATAATTACAAACAAGTATTTCATGGTTTCTGACATTCAGAATTGATTTACATTAATAATACTCACATAGCGAAAACGAATCGATTGTCAAATGTATGGAGATGTCAAATTGTTTAGCAAAAGCTTATGTCTACAGCACGAATAAACAGTTTTTCTTTCTTTCTTTATCGTCATTTCCCATAATCAATTAACTTAATACCGTCCTGGTACCTAGCCCATCCTAAAAACCAAACTAAGCACATAATGTGGGCACAACTACCAATTGTTCTGTGAAACATGTTCACCATTTTCATTTTGTACTTCTATTTCCTTCTTTATTTTTATTTTTTGTTATTATTTCACTGTGGCATTTGGGTTTTTGTACGTAGTTTGTTAATTGTTTTTTATTAATTGTTTCTTTTTTTGTGTTGTGTAGGTCTTGTGAGAATGTACCAAATAAATGTATTATCTATCTACATGAGCAGCAATACTTTCTTATGCACTCTATTCCACGATTGTCCTGATATAACAGTGGTACATTTTCGACGAAACATGTCTACTCTTTATGTGTGCTGATCGTTAAGATCTCCGTTATATTGTTGGATAAGAAATGATCCACTGCTGCGTACATGTTCACTGTAATAACTGGGCGCAAGTTTTTTTTGGTAGGTGCCTACAGCGAAAAGGGTCAATTCTTCAGCGGTCAATATCAAAAATAGTTATATTAACTAAAATCGTTTAATAATTTTAACTAAAATCGTCCCGAAAATCTTAAAAACAAAACTAAAAAAAAACCCTGGGACCGATTTTTTTTTTAATAATTTTTAAAATTATATGTTAATGCAAGTAATCATTTGGAAGTACTCTCATGTCTGGGCAGCATATAGCCCAAACCCGGTCAATGTCCTTTCAGCTTTCTAGTGCTAACGGTCACAGAGATTAAGCGAGGACGGACAGACAGACAGACAGACAGACAGACAGACAGACAGACAGACAGACGGGCGGACGGACAGACAGACATGGCGAAACTATAAGGGTTCCTAGTTGACTACGGAACCCTAAAAAGGCATTCTGTTTAGTCAGTCTGATAGATCAGCCGAAAATACGGGACACGTATTTTTTGCTTGATCAAATTAATAAAAAGTACAAAGATAAAGAGCAAAAAAGTTCCGGAGTGGGGGCTTTTGACGTCACCGTCCTGCAAAAATTGTATCAGATCGTGACGTAATGCGCAACTTCAACGCACTGTATCATTCGTCATTCTTTGTTTACGAGAAAAATAAAAAAATACGTGTTTAAATTTTTTTGATAATCTATCTGACGGACTAATTACTTTTTTTTGTCGTCTCGCCTATCAAACAATGTTATGTATGGTGTAAATATTCATTATGCAACCAAAGCCAGCAATTTTAATACTTATAACAATTAGACTTCAATTTCTATCGATTTGTATAGATTAGAGTGCTTGTACACGGTGCATGTAGCTTGCGCATGTTGAGGCACTTGCGCGGGTTATATGCATCGTAAACATATCGTTTAAAAACATGTGCGGGTCTAGTGCCTCAGAAACTCGAACAAATAGCTTGCGCATATTACTCACGCGTGTAACCCGCATCTTTACTTGCTCCAGCTACATGCACCGTGTACAAGCATCCTTAAAAACTTAAATACTTGCACTAGTTGAAGACGCAATGGTTATTAACAAGGTTGAATCAACCTGCCAAGATTTTTTTAGAAGAATAATTAATAACAGAGGTTGAAGTCATTATTCAACTGAAAAAACATCGTATGATGTAGTGTCTTATTACTTGTCGTGATCAATCAGTGACCATTTGACCTAGTTCATTTTATTTATTTTTATTTTATCTTTCCTCTTTATTTTCACAGTCCTCCACGAGTGCAAAATGTTTAAAAACAGCATATTGCATTTACTGAGTGGATTAAGCACCGTTCTTTTATGAAGGCAAGAGTAACAGCATTCAAAAAAACATTACATTATTGTTTAAATAAAGTAGAACAAAGAACAGTTTTGTGTAATTAAATTAAATACGTCTTTTAAATGTAAATATAAGTACATAAAAATTTTGAACATCCGTCATATTATATGTATTTTGACCATATTTGGAGCCTGATATTAATATTTCAGAAATATAATGCCCCATCTCGAACGAACAGGTCATGCATAGCTGAAAAAGCGAATGTTAGGCACAGATAAACAGTTTCCTTCCACTTTGAAAAAAAATGATGACGAATATTTTTTATCTCGTATTCTGTCAAGGTTGTGGTGATGGGAAAGCACAAGCTTTGTCAGTGGATTCTTGGAAAGGATATAATGTGTTTGAATGGAGATTACTTCTGAATCTTTACGACTGCTAAAATTCGTCACACTATTATGGGCCCTTCATTAAGCTAGACGACCAAAACAAACAATTTAGTCCGTCAGTTAGGTTACGAATAATTTTTGGACATATTTTTTTTTTCTTGTAACGAAAAATGACGACAATACAGTGCGTTGAAGTTACATTTTTTAACGAATAAAAACTGTCATATGTAGACAGTTATCGGAGGCTTAGTAATTAGCACTGACCGTCTGTCGGTTATTGTATCTCATGATAGGATACATTTATGATGGTAGGTACATTACTGTCAGTCATATCTATTTCACGATGTAAATACCTAATTGAAAAGCAAATATTTCAATAATTGTAAGTAAGCAAGTTTTGAAATATTACAAGTTAAAGGTGCCGATTTTACTAACAAATCTGCTTGTCTTTACTTAAAGACAAGCCTCATTCAACATTTTACATACACTGCACAACTCTGCTATTCAGCAGTGTTTTACACGAAGCGATAGCCTGTTATACATATTATCTTCTCAACCCAGTAGTATTGAGAAACACGATATTCGATATTAATTGTGTTAACAAAATTGTTCCCAATAAATTTTATTATTATTATTTATCTTTAAACTTTGCGTTACTCGGGACCCTGGGGTCCCGGACCTTTGAAAGGCGTACGAGGGGCCAAAGCCAACTCTATTATTATATTCGCTGGTTAGACTGATTCAGAATTTCTGGCTTCTGACTGGGTCTTTTAAAGTTCTGTAAGATATGTATAAGATATTATTTTGAGGTAGAATTAGCTACTAAACATAATGACAAATTTTAAATATGTAACTGTGGTATATCAGCTTCCGTTGCTATTAATGGAACCATAGTCTGTAATACGTAATTTTTTATCATTTCCACATATCAAAAACCGGCCATTTTCAAGCCGTACTCGTATTTGGAGGGACCCGTACAATCGTACTAACAAAATTCATAATAATACCAAAGAGCCTCGATCAACACCTAAGGAGGCTCTCGATAGGCAGCTGGATCAAGGGCCTGATGCAGAAGGCGATATTCCTGGACACGGCGCGCATTGTCCGGCCGGAGGTTCCACTCTCTGGAGCCCTGACCATCGGTAGCTTGGACCGTGTTCCCGATGCCGGTGAGCTACAATTTTAATATTTTTAAACGTTATTTTTCATATTAATATTTAAACATGTAATTAATATGTATGCTTAATGAATAAATGGAATAATAATACCAGCCTATTACTGTCCCGCTGCCCCGGCAAAGGCCTCTTCTCATACATACTGAGAACGCATGAGCATTGGATCACCACGGGCAAAATCCTCTTAAACTCTCATCAACAATCAATCTATCATCTCAACTCTCTTATTATATTATATACTTTTAGTACCGATAGTCAGGGCCGTCTTTACCAGGGGGTGCAAGGGGCGCGGAGCGCCCGGGGGCGCCTGTCGAGCGCTGATTTTTTGGACTATTGTTCTTGTTACTTACGACAAATATGTATGCGCAAGCTAGAAAAAATAGTCATCAACAATTAAGTATTTTTTTCTTTTATTATACTTTCGTCGCTGTTATTGACTTGATATAGCCGTCCGGGCGCTCGCACTTAAGGTGGATGTTAAAGGTAACCTGCGAAATTTAAATTATCTTACGTATTTTTGCAATTTGCAGCTCAGTGTCTAAGTGTATGTTGATATTAATTATCAAGAGACAGTCACACGAAACGTCAGGAAGCCGTGCCGTCCCCCGAGCCAATCGCTTCGATGGTGATGAGGCCGGCGGTAGGGCGTGAAAGCCTGTTCCGCCACTCAGCCACCAGGACCTCGCGAAGCTGCGACCGACGCAGCTCTATCTCCCGTTGCATCGGTCGCTCTCCTCGGCTTCGCGCCCCCTCGCGCCACCGGTACAGTGATGCGAGCACCTTAGTATCCAGGCCCTATGGCGGGGATCAGGCCAGTGCACAAGCCGCCTCGTAGGAGATCGTGCGATATCCCCTAATAACTCTGACGGCCAACCCCCTGTGGGGATGGGGGTGACCCTGTGGCCTCCGCAGAACAGTAATGGTGCTGGCCGTCAGGTCAGCCGCCCAGATCGGGGGCCCCATACAGAGCCATTGATAGCATGATCCCCACGTACAACCGCCTACAGGCGGTGCTCGGGCCCCCCAGATTGGGAAGCAGTGTTGTCAGCGCACCGGCCGCGCCCAACAGCTTAGGCGCCAGCCCAGCATACGGGCTCCGCCGACCACGATGTGAGAACCAGGAGGCGGCGTACGTCGGGGGCCATGAAAAACCATGGCCTCCGACTTGTTGAGAGCCACCTCCAGGCCCAGGCGCCGTATGCGGCTCACAACCTGCCGTCGCTAGCAACGCTGCCTCCCTGTGCGAGCTGCCACAAGCAGAGAACTAACCTAACCTAGCAAAATTTGGTGATCAGTAATCCATTTTGGTAGGCAAAAATATTTTTTGCCGATCATTTAAATTATGACCAGGATGTCGTGATGGCCCAGTGGATAAGGCGCCTGCCTCTCGTGAAAGAGGTTGCCCGTTGCGGGTTCGAATCCGGGCAAGCACCAATGTGACTTTTTCAATTCATATGTACTTTCTAAAGTTTATCTTGGACATCACTACAAAAAAATTGTCAACCAAACAATAAATTGTTTGGTTAACATTTTTTTTTTGTTACTTTTGACTTTTGGGGGGCCTGGAGTGCTACAGGCCTAGGCTTAGTTTAGACTCCAGATCTCCCACAAATTACAAATCAAACCGGTCAAGCTGAATTGTACTAGTAGAATGTAAGTATCTTGCAAATAAGTACCTTCATATTGTAATTTGTGGAGATGAAATAAACAAATTTTTATTATTATTATTATCGCTGACATCCCGTGCCTCGGAAAGCACGTAAAGCCGTTGGTCCCGGTTGTCATTCGTAGAACTTTGACAGTCGTTACGGTGCCAGAAAGTCTGACCAGTTTACAAGGGGTATTCGTGTCGCCCAGTAACCGGGTTATGGAGGTCTGATAGGCAGTCGCTTAACGTACAACATCACTGATATCCTGCTGAATCCGGTTAGGCAGAAAGCCGACCCCAAGATAGTTGGGAAAAGGCTAGGAAAATGATGATTTAAATTATATCCAAAAAAAACGAGGGCGCAGGCTGAGTCCCGCACCCCGGCGCAGAATAGGCTTAAGACGGCCCTGCCGATAGTGATTCCAGTAATATACAACCTGAGACCAATTTATGTCTACTTGCGCAGACAGTCGGCGGCGGAACCGTTTTTTTATGGCTGGGAAATCATCAAATGACTTCTCCCGCCCTGAGCGGGGCGGGATTGCGTTTCAGACTTTTACTGACTAAAACCCACCCATGTTCCTTCGGTTGTCCTTTATGTTCCTGGGCCGCGGTAACTATTAGAACTATTCCGCAAGGAACTGTAATAATAAGGTCTCATTTAATACCTTTTGTGTGTATATTATACCCTATAATTATCCTTTTTTTTGGGAGTTGGAAATCATCGAATGACTACTCCCGTCCTTCGTGTCAGACTTTTACTGACTAAAACCCACTCATGTTCCTTCTGTTTCTCTTTATGTTCCGTGGTCACGGTAACTATTATAAACATTTCGCAATCCAAGGCATATAATTACCTTAACGTGATCGTTATAGCAACTACTACAATCAACTAACACCATTTGTGTTTCCTATATGTCATGAAATTACCTTATTCTTTCACAAAACATTCAATTCTGTGTCATAGTTGTCCCTGTACTTTTTAATTGGTTTTTGTTATAGTTACGTAGTAACTAACATTAAACCTGACAAAACAACGAGCAGTAGTTAAATAGATATAAAATATTTAATACTCAACTTTATTATAGTGTATAGTTAAGTACTACTTATACATCTAGGCGTTTCGAGTAGCCCTTGACCTGCCAAAACAATTTATTAAACGGATATACGAAATCCAGAATAACTGGCATCCTCTGGGGAACTCGTTTCAGCGAATAGGACTAATTTTTTGTTCGCGTGTTGTACAACTGTATTAACTGACATAATTAAAAAAGAGAAGCTTTCATATTTCGGGAGAATTTTGGTCAAATAGTAGAGTAGTTTAATTTGTGCATTCAATGCCGTTGATATAATATCTTGACTTTTATGGAAAGGAGCTTTTAAGGGCTTGCAATTCCTTATATTATTATTTTAATTAAACTGTTTATAACAAGGAGCATTCTGCTTGGAAAAATTACCATAATCAGTAAAAAAAATCAAAAATATTTGAATACTTCGCGTGTCTACCTTAGGGCTGAATACCAACAAATGACCATGTTGTTACAAACTATGCCGTGTTTATTATAACAAGTGGTGTTAAATAATATGCGTACTGGGCGCCACGACCGTGAGAATATTTGTTGTAGAAAATCAAGGACATGTGAAACCATGCGGATATATTTAAGTTTTAAGTAGATAAGTAAAAAATTAACCATTTTTAAATTTATATAATACAAGCTTTTGCCCGCGACTTCGTCCGCGTGGAATAATACTTCCCGTTCCCGGAAGATTTCCGGTATTAAAACCATGGGCGTAGCCACACTGGGGCAAGCTGGGGCGCTTGCCCCACCCTGGCTCTGATCTATTAGGTGCCTAACTAAAAAAAATTCTTATACTAACAACAATCATAATATCGGTAAGAAAGTTACACAAAAAAAATTGTCTACATGAAAAAAAGTGCGATCAAAACAAAAAGCGCGCACGATGGACCGAACGCACGCATCGCAGCGGTCTTTTGAAACCGAGCCGTATTACCGTAGGTCAACATAGTCTAGCGATATTTCAATTAAACCTAAATAACTATAATTCTATTAACTTTTTGTTAAGACACCTACACAATTAAAATAATGAATAGCCAACAAATCTGAAAATAAACTTTTAGATAAAGTAATATTAAAAAAAAACTTAGAAGAAGAGGAAAAACTCGGACAAAACTTCAATCTTAACTTTATTTTTAACCGACTTCAAAAAAAAAGGAGGAGTTTCTCAATTAGTTGCGATCTTTTTTTTATGTATGTTCACCGATTACTCAAAGACGCCTGGACCGATTTACAAAATTATTTTTTTGTTTAATAGGGTATATTTCCCATTGTCATGATCTGATGATGGAAACTCTGAGAAATCGAGGGCAACTTTTAAAAAAGAAAGTTGTAGGCATGCATAGGTTAAAAACTTAACACATAGGTGTATGTTTAAAAACATTTTAAAATAGTAAAGGATTAAAGCTGACCTGATGATGGAGACGAGAGACAGTTGAGGGAACTCCGCAATGATATATATTAACTACGTCGTGTTTGGGCTTATTATATTCGTATTGACGAGGAATTTCCACTAATGTATATAGTCATTGAAAAGCTAAAAATAAGCAACTAACAACAACGTTAAAGAGATAAAGGGTACATGGCTTGCGTTATTGCAACAATACTTTGTGATTATCGTTTTATAAGATTGTAAGTAGTTTTATAATGAAAATCAATTTCTTCGAATTCACAGTCAACATTTGGGACTCGACACTAAAAAATAAAAAACTTTTTCCAAAAAAATAATAACCGACTTCAAAAACTAAAAGCTCAAAAATAACCTTTCGGAAGTCGGTGGCTTCTCTTCTGCCGGTCGAATTGTGTTGCCTTGCCACCGACTTCCGAAATAGTTATTTAAGAGCTTTTAGTTTTTGAAGTCGGTTATCTTTTTTTTGGAAAAAGTTTTTTATTTTTTACTTTTTAGTTAGAGTCCCAACTAGGTTTTAGGGTAACTTTCAAAAAAAAAATGTACGTTTTTCTATAAAAATTGAGGAGTTCCCTCGATTTCGGCATGATACCATCATCAGTGATCAGATCCTAGACCTGATGACAATGGGACCATTTGGGAAGTCTACCCTTTCAAATAAAAAAGAATTGTTCAAATCGGTTGGCAAACGACGGAGATATCGCGAACAAACATAAAAAAAAATACAAACATCCGAATTGAGAACCTCCTCCTTTTTAGGGTTCCGTAGCCAAATGGCAAAAATGTCATGTCTGTCTGTCTGTCCGTCCGTATGTCACAGCCATTTTTTTCCGAAACTATAAGAGCTATACTGTTGAAACTTGCTGAGTGGATGTATTCTGTGAACCGCATTAAGATTCTGATACAAAAATAGAAAATAAATAAAAAAAGGAGACAATTTTTTTTGTTCGGGGATTAGGCCCACCACAAATTGTGGCATTTATTAATGAAATGCACGTTAGTTTATTCCTTATAATCTCTAGATTACAGTGGCAATATTAGCAAAACTCTAAGTAACCGGAATACTGGGAAATACGACAGTCAAAACATGACTCTCATAATGACCTAAAATCTCACAAGAGCGATTATTTAATGAGTGAATAGGTTTCCTAGGTATTTTATGTTAGAATAGTGCACTTTCAATAATAATATAGGTGTAAATGACATAAAAACCTGGCTTTGGTGTGATTTTTTTTCGATTATTCTTTTACTGTGGACGCCAATGCTTTTATAAGTAAAGTTGTTGCACATTTCGTTGAAATCGAGCTGTACAATTGTTACAACAGCTTTATATATTATGCACTGTATCTCCAGAAGCCATTTTTCTAACATCTATTGAATAAAAATACGAAAAGAACAGAAGAAGCACTTATCTGACTATCTAGAAAACTGTTGGAAACTATTAGGCTAAGTTTACATGACCGCGAGAAGCCGCGCGTCGCCGCGTGGTTGAGGCCCTGTCCAGGAAGGCGAATTCGCCGCGATTCGATTCGCGCGAATTCACTCGCGGGTAGGCAAGATACTAGGCACCAATACATCGCGTCCACAAGCATCGCGCGACTAATAAACTCGCGCGTGACTTGCGCGTAATGCGCGCGAGTCGGGATACTAGGGCCGCCTTGTTGCGTCCAGATTTCGCGCGAATTTCAGAGCGAGTGCACGTATAAAAGAGAAAGAGAAGGAAATATGACTCGCGCGTACGTACGCTCTATACGCGTAGACTCTGGACGCAACACTCGCGCGTGTTACGCGCGAGAGAATTGCGGCGAATTCGCCTCCTGGACAGGGTCTGAGGCGTTCGCATGATGATGTGCATACCAGTCCGGATGTCAATGTTGCTTGAGGAGGGGGCAATTTGCTTATGGATTTTATACCGAAGGCTGAGTCGTCGCAGAAAATGACAAAGACAATAAAAAAGCTTTCTTGCATCCTAATTTAAATGAAAGTCTTTCACTTAAAATAGGATGCAAGAATGCTTTTCAACGAACGTAGAACGCGCGGTAATGTCTACGATAATTGTTGCTTACTTTGGTCTTGTACCGCGCGGTTAGTGGTACAGAGCGGTTTCGCGCGGTCGTATGAACTAAGCTTAATAATGTAGTCTGTCAGTGTCAAACTGATTGAAACTGTACCACAGAGCATCTACAACGGAATGTTAATTAGGTACGTTTCGTTTCACATAATATATTTAAATTCACGTTGAAATAAATGTAAAAACGCTCCTCAACATGCATTTTTCCGTAATAGTTTTTTACTATTATTTCATTATTCCCGTTAGATATCTATATAATTTTTAGTGGGTTAGTTATAATAAGGTGATGACTTGTTTCATGCGTAAAATTATTAATAAACGTAACCGTTTAATAGTGGGACCAAAAAAAATTGTCTCCTTTGGGGGTCCAAATACATAGAATTTAAACTCAAAAAAATATTTTTGCATCATACCCATATGTGTGGGGTATCTATGGATAGGTCTTCAAAAATGATATTGAGGTTTCTAATATAATTTTTCTCTAAACTGAATAGTTTGCGCGAGAGACACTTTCAAAGTGGTAAAATGTTGGTCCCCCCCCCTGTAACTTCCAAAATAAGAGTATGATAAATAAAAAAAAAATATGATATACATTACCATGTAAACTTCCACTGAAAATTGGTTTGAACGAGATCTAGTAAATAGTTTTTTTTTTAATACGTCATAAACCGTATATCGGAACGGAACCCTTCATGAGCGAGTCCGACTCGCACTTGGCCGGTTTTTTTTAGAAGTCGGTTAAAAACACAATAATAACTAATATTTCGGAAGTCACAGCCACAGACTTCCGAAGTTTTTGTGTTTTTAGTTTTTGAAGGCGGTTATTATTTTTTTGGAAAAAGTTTTTTATTGAAACATCAAAGCCTAAACAAAACAACTACTTTTTTATAAAAAATGTTGTAAACTTAAAATTAATAATCCGTGGATCCACCTAAGACTCTTCTGACACATCTGCAGCGGTTCTGCATACTCAAAACCAGGGTGTTAAAATCCTGTTGTGGAATACTGCCTTAAGTCCTGCTAAGATGCAAGAAAAGCTGGTTTTCATCCACAATATCTTCAGGGAAATTCCTAAGAGCTCTTCTCTAAAGCATATCCCAGGCATGCTCAATAGGATTTAAGTCAGGGGATTGTGCAGGCCAGTCTAAAGCTTGGATGCTGTTGTAACTTGTAACAATAGGCGCCGTATGTTGTCGGGCATTGTTGTGCATTAGCTGGAAATTTTGTCCTAATTGCTGTCTATGGGGCATGCTTACAGGCACCTCATCTCGGTATTTTAGAGCAGTCATATTGCCTTGTATCCAAACGAGATCCGTTCTACCGCCGAGACGAATTCCAGCCCAAACATAATCGTGCCACCTTGATATGCATGAACTTGTTGTGGATGCTGCATGTCGATTCCAACGTCCGGGTTCACCCCAAACGCGTACTCTTCGCGAATCAGGATAAAATCCAAACCTGGATTCATCAGTAAACAGTACAAGTGACCATTGAGAATGGTTCCAGTTTTCGTGTGCAATAGCCCATTGTAATCTTCTTCCTCGATTGCCTCTCCTTAGCGCTGATGGTACCCTCGAAGTGGCCGTACGAGCACGTAGGTTGACTTCATGCAGTCTTCTTAAAGTTTGACCGCTAACCAGCAAACCATACGCTCTCTATGTCTCTCTCGTTATGTGAAATTTGTACCTACTTTACTTAGGTATTTTGAGAAGATTTTATTATTCTATATCTCTGGTCCAATTTCGTTCTGGCGCGTCCGCTCTGCCCTTTCTCTAGCACCGTTCACACACTCACTCACACTCTTGGCAATAACATTACAAAATACAAAACATGGACATGGCCAATCCATACTAATATTATAAATGGGAAAGTGTGTCTGTCTGTCTGTCTCTCTGTCTGTTTGTCTTTCTTTCACGGCAAAACGGAGCGACGAATTGACGTGATTTTTTTGGTGGAGATAGTTGAAGGGATGGAGAGTAACATAGGCTACTTTTTGTCTCTTTCTAACGCGAGCGAAGCCGCGGGCAAAAGCTAGTACTTTAATAAAGATTTGAATAAACTAAATATTACATTTTATTAAGGCGCAGAGCCCAAACGGCTTAGGTTACAAAAAAAAACCGGCCAAGAGTGTGTTGGGCTACGCTCAATGTAGGGTTCCGTAGTTTCCCGTCCGTCACAATAAGTGTTCCCACTTATAAGTTTAAAAAAAAGGCTTTTGTTACGTTGACATACTAGGTACACAGAAATTATTTTGTACAACCTTCTTGTCCTTTTTGTACAAAAACTGTTCTTTCTATCAAGTTCAAAATAATTTTCCTAGAAAGTACTTATAAAGTTCTACTTTCCAGATTTTTTAAACCTACGGGTCAAAAGTTAGAGGGGGGGGACGCTTTGATTTTTCCTTTTGGAACGATTATTTCCGAAATTATTGACATTATCAAAAAATGATTTTTGTAAACCCCTATTCATTTTTCAATACCTATCTAACAATATATCACACGTCGGGATTGAAATTTTAAAAAAAATCACTTCCCTCTTTACATATAGGGGGGCTACCCTAATAAAACATTTTTTTCCAATTTTTATTTTACCACTTTGTCGGCGTGATTGATATACACATTGGTACCAAATTTCAGCTTTCTAGTGCTAACGGTCACAGAGATTAAGCGAGGACGGACGGACAGACAGACAGACATGGCGAAACTATAAGGGTTCCTAGTTGACTACGGAACCCTAAAAAGGGGGGGGGGGAGGTTGACTTCTGCCCCATCCTGAGCCCAAGGCTGGCTACGCCCATGATTAAAACTATCCTATGTCCTTTCTCGTGTCCCAGACTATATCTGTACCATATTTCATTGATGTTCAGCGGTTAAGGCTTGAAGAAGAGACAGACAGAGTTACTTTTGCATTTATAATATTAGTACGGATAGTACGGATGTATGTTCTAGCTGTTACAGTAATTCCTGAGATTAGTGTGTTTTAAACCAAACAAATTCTTCAGATTAGTTGAAATAACAATACATTGGTGCCGATTCTCTTGTGCACAAACTATCGTAAATTTAAGTTAAGTGCATCTTTCTCTTTCCATTTCTTAAAGAAAAAGACAGAAGATACATTTTAGTTTAATCCTGTCAAATTAGACAGCGCCTGATGACAATTGACGTATATTTAGACGCCATGTTTTTAAATTGCTTCTAAATTATCTATGGAGTGTCTAAATTTGACAGGACTTAACTAATATTTGGAAAAAAGCGCGGGAAACTTCAAGCTTGGTGGACGCGTCCTTTTTGCGATAAGATTTTAAAATAATTTTTCATTGAATAGGATCAGTTAACCATTAGTTTTAGTCTCATATTTTCATTTATTTTTAATTTAATAGTTAGTTCTTAGAAATATTCTTCAGTAGGTAAGTTTTTAATTTATTATATAGTAGGTAGCATGAGCGAACCGCCTGACCCGGGGGGCTTTGTCCCCCCGGCAGGCAATTTTGTCACAATAACTGCGTCTAATGAATCGGGAATGGAAACCGATGGGTCATCTTCGACCCGTAATTTAAAAAGAAGCCGTGTGCATGTCTGCAAACATTGTAATAAGCGTCGTCGTACACGCAAACACGGATCCGAGTCTTCGGGTTGTGGTTGCACAGAAACAACTTTAATAGCCGAGTCAGAAAAAAAAACTATAACAACAAGTATAGATCCTAACACAATTTCGGCAATCCCTGCTGCTTCGTCCTTGCCTGTTCCTCTGACCCACATTGGTAGAAAACTATATGAAAAGTCGGACAGCGCGCCGTATGTAATACACGTTCAAAAAACGCAACTTTCTCCAGATGATGGCACCACGCTGCACCCAGTCGCATTTGGTAAATTTTTGAAATTCAACGCCTTCCAGAGTATTATTAACGGCAGTGTAAAAAAAATAGGCCGTAACAAAATTTCCATAGCATTCTCTAGTTTTCTGGACGCTAATTCTTTCATTACAGACAAACGTCTGGACACTTACAATTATAAAGCTTTTATTCCAACTTTCAATGTTACGAGAATGGGTTTAGTGCGTGGTGTACCTGCAGAGTGGTCTCCAGAGGAAGTTATTGAGAATATTACGGTGCCCATTGGGTGCGGTCCAATTTTAAAAGTTAGGAGACTTAATTTTAAAACAATAGTTGATGGTTCAACCGTTTGGAAACCATCTCAGTCCATGGTTATAACTTTTGATGGACAGGTGTTACCAAAACGAATTTTCATGTGCTATAATGCATTACCTGTAGATTTATATATTTTTCCTACTGTACAATGTTTTAATTGCTGTCGTTATGGTCATACCAAACTTCAGTGCAGGTCCAAACCTCGCTGTTATAAATGTGGTCAAGGTCACACTGGGGACAGCTGTGATATAGAACCAGAAAATGCATCCTGTTGTCTTTGTTCCGGTGCCACTTTGCAACCAATAAGTCATGCCCAGAATTTTCCAGGCAAAAATCAATAAAAACACATATGGCACAAAGCTCAATTTCATATGCAGAAGCCTCAAAATTACACCCCCCTGTTACTAAATCTTATGCTGATACTCTTTTATCTTCTCCTTCCAAAAACTTTTCCAACATCCCATCAATCTCTTCGCCTAATATAAAACCTGCATCTAGCAGTTATAAAAAGACTGTCTTTCTCAAACCACGTTCTCCTCCCAAATCTGCACAAGGCTATAATAAAGAGGCTCATAATGCCATTATTAAAGATTATGACATTCCTCAACCATCAAATGGTTGTGCTATTACTAATAATTTTAATAAGGATGAAAATGAAACTAATTTTTCAATAAATGATTTTCTTTCTGCATTACATAAACTTCTGTCACAGTTCAACATTTCACCGTCCAACGATGCCCCTTCTTTAAATTTTTCTCAATCCATTCATAATGGACAACACATCAAACATTCTTCAGTGGAACTGCCGCAGTCTGGTAAACAAAAAGAGTGATGTTATATATCTGTTAAACAAGTTTGAGCCATTTGCCTTTGCCTTAGCAGAGACATGGCTCAAACCTCATCATATTTTTAAAATCAATGGTTATTCAACCATAAGAGAGGATAGATCTGATGGGTATGGTGGTGTAGCTATGCTTATCAAGAATTCTATCCCATTCTCCATCATTACATTACCTCCTCATAGTGAGGAGATTTCAGTTGTAGCAATAAAATTGTATCACACCTGTCTTGTATCTATTTACATTCCTCACCCTTCTTCTCATTTACTTCAAGAGATGAACAATCTCATTTCATTTCTGCCTAAGCCACTTTTAATATTAGGGGACTTTAATTGTCATCATCAATCATGGGGATGTTCAATTTCAAATAGTTATGGGGATGAATTACTAGAAATAATAGACTTACATAACTTATGCATTTTAAACACAGGATCTGTCACACGCCGCTCAGAGCCTAATCAGAACCAAAGTGCAATTGACATTTCCATCTGTTCTCCAAACTTAGCTTCTAAATTAACTTGGCATACTCTAACCTCCACTTATGGTAGTGACCACTTTCCAATAGTAATTTCTTATCCTCTTTCCAAATCAAAGACATCAGTACGGAGATCTAACTTAAAACATAAACTGCCTGACAAAACTAATAATGACTGGGACAATTTTAGAAACATTGTTGACAGAAAGTTATCTTCCTTACCAGTAATTTCTGTTGGGAATGAAAATAGTTGTGCTGAAGTCTTGGCGCACATACTAATTGCAGCAGCTGATGAAGTTTTCCCTGTAAAAAATAACAATATTAATTCAATTCCTTCTCCTCCTTGGTGGGACTCTGAATGTACAGAAGCAATTAAAAAACGCAATGAGGCTGAACACAATTATAACCTCGACATGTCTGATATTAATTATGATATCTTTTCTAACATAAGTATAGAAACTCGCAAACTATTCAAAAAGAAAAAATTTGAAGGCTGGCGTAAGTTTTGTACGTCGATTTCACCGAATACTCACCCTACTATTGTTTGGAGCAATATCCGTAGATTTAGGTCCATTTATAAGAACCCTTCGACTATTCCTGACACTTTATCTAATGAGTTTTTAAATAAATTAGCGCCGCCATGGGTTCCGGAGGCTATTAACCATAACGTTTCTCGGTCTCCAATCAATAACCAAAACACCCACGAGCCGTTAGATCTTCCATTCTCTCTCACTGAAGTTAAGGCTGTTATCCATAACACTAAAGAATCTGCCCCAGGTATAGACGGTATTCCATATTCCTTTTTTTCTCATTTAAACGATGACGTACTCTGTTATTATTTAGAACTTATTAATTCTTTATTGAATACAGGAAACATCCCTGTTAAATGGAAACGTCAAATGGTGTTACCATTTCTTAAACCAAATAAAACACCATCTGATGTTTCTTCATATCGTCCCATAGTTTTGTCTTCAGTTCTCATGAAATTAGCAGAACACTTAATTAAAAACCGTCTAGAATGGTATGTTGAAAGCAAGGGTCTATTAGCAGAATCACAATATGGCTTTAGAAAAGGTAAAAGTACCGCTGACTGTATAAGTATTTTAACATCCGATATTCGATTATCCTTTTCTAATAATCAGTCTACCATTGCAGTTTTTTTAGATATCGATGCAGCTTATGATAATGTTATATTATCAGTTTTACAAAATAAATTAAACACTTTAAAAGTTCCATTAAACCTGTCGAACTTTATTATTAATATCTTATCTGAACGCTCAGTTAGCATGTTAATTGGAGATCAGGAGGTATCTCGTCTAGTATCGAGAGGTCTCCCACAAGGTTCTGTGCTCAGTCCCCTTTTATACAATATTTACACTTTTGATTTAGATTCGGCCATATCTAACCAAGTTAAAGTTCTTCAATATGCTGATGACTTATTATTATATTCTTCCAATCATTCTATTGAACAAGCTAGGTATGCTATCAATTCTGCTTTAACTACCTTAGAATCATGGTTAAGTCTCAATGGTTTAGATTTATCCACATCTAAAAGTGCAGCCATTCTATTCACTCGAAAGAGAAATGTTCCTTTAATAAATCTTATATTTAAGAATACAACTATTCCGGTTAAAGATAAATTTAAATATCTGGGGGTAATCTTAGACTCTAAGCTAAATTGTGCTCCCCACTGTGAATATGTAGTTAATAAATGTGAAAAACACTTAAACATGTTAAGATGCCTTTCGGGTGTATGGTGGGGTGCACATCCTTTTTCTTTAAAGTTAATTTATAATGCTATTATCAGAAGCATTCTGGACTATGGACTGTTTATTTTGGACCCTGGTAGCATTACCGCATTTAATAAATTGGACCGCATCCAATCTAAAGCTTTACGCATTATTTCGGGTGCCATGAAATCTAGCCCCATTAATGCACTACAAGTTGAATGCGAGGAAGCCCCGTTATATCTTAGGAGGCAATTCCTTTCCGATAAGTATTTATTCCGGATTATTCAATTTTCAAATCATCCTCTCATTCCCAAACTAAACTCTTTAGTGACGTATATCGAATCCTCAGATTACTGGTCTCATAAACGTGCTCCTTGTTTAGTTATAAGCTACAAAAAAACCCTGTCTCTATCTTCTCCCACTCATCATTCCAATAAACTCCCCATATTTAACAGTAGCTATGAAAGTTTGCAATTTAGTCCGGACATAAACCTTGATTGTGTAAGTAAGTCTGACCCCTATTGTCAGTCTAGTTTTAATAATTTTCTCGATGAACACTCTGAGTACCAACATATTTACACAGATGCAGCCAAGCGCTCTCCGACGGATTGCGTTGGGATAAGCACTTACCATTCACAGTACAAAATCGTGCAGAAAATAAAATTACCTCCGGAGACTTCTGTTTTTACCGGGGAATGTTTTGGCATTTTAAAAGCCATTGAATATTTCCGTGTTGTTAAATTAAAAAAAGCTATAATTTTTTCAGATTCCCAAAGTGCTCTTCAAGCCATTGGCAAATCTCCTTTATTTCATAAGTCCCAGAATCCTGTTGTTTGTTTGGTTAGAGATTTGGCGTGTAGAACTATCTCAGAGGGTAATGCATTGAAATTTGTTTGGATACCGGTCACGCTGGAATACATGGCAATGAGGAGGCCGATAAACTTGCGGTGACGCGGTGCAGTGTGGTGATTTATCACCTTATACAAACTTTAGTTCTGATCTCATGACCTTACCAAAAACTTTTTTACGAGACACCTGGAAGGTAGCGTGGGATACAAGCAGCAAATCGAAAGGACATTACTTTTCTTTAATTCAACCTGACATTCAAGAAAAAGCGTGGTTCGGAAAGATGAAGTTTGGTAAGATGGAGACATCCATTCTTATACGGATGAGGCTGGGTCATGTTTGCTCCCCAGCCCATCTTGCCAAACTTCATATCATCGGCGACCCTAATTGCGAATGTGGCACAGACGTAGGCGATCTAAATCATATATTTTTCTCCTGTCCTCTTTATGATCATTCCTCTTTTATCAGTGACCTCACATCCCTTCGTATTCCTTTTCCTACTTCCTTACTTTCTTTGTTATGTACAAATAGTTTTCCTGTATATAAATGTATAGTTTCATTCATCACATTAAATAATATTAAGTTGTAAATTTTCTCCTTTAATTATTTTAGATATAGCGCTATTTAATTGTATTCGTAACTGTTGTAAATACTGATCCTATAATATTCCTTTTCCAAATTCCGTTAATTCCCTTATTATGTAATTTAATTATATTTACGTTTCCCTACCTTTTACAAAATAAAAACTCAAAAACTTGACATTGGCCTAATGCACAAACCGTGCGGAGCCAGAAGAAAAAAAAAAAAAAAAACTAATATTTGATCTTCTGTCCTTTTCTTAATTAAACGGAAAGAGAAAGATGCATTTAACTTAAATTTACGATAGTTTGTGCACAAGAGAATCGGCACCATTGTATTATTTTTCTTATCGCGGCTGGACGCGTACAGCTTAAGCTTGGAAATAGGGTCCCGTTGTGATCTTTTGGGTTCGAAATAAATATTGTTATAATACTTCAAATAAAACCCGTTTCTTTTTTCCAGCACGTGTCGCATTTGACACTTTTCCAGTACAACCTAAACATTAAATCTCCATAAACAGTCTTGTATCAGTGGCCATTAGCAATACAAACGTACTTTCACCTAAGTCACAGCATGTGACATGATACAATTTTTCAAGTAATTAATCATTATAATGAAAGCTAACCAGACCCTGACATTAACAAATTAAGTTCGTGACACGAAATAAAATTTTGATATTTCCCTGAAAAATTAAAAGGGTGTGGAGATAACCATCTCATTTCAGGCTTTTACACGTAAAACCTTTTCAAGTCGCTAACATTTTAGGTATTTGAAAAAAATATACCCTAAACTGTTAACTAATGTGGTACGACTGCCGGCCGGGGTTGCGGAATGTTTATAATAGTTACCGTGACCCTGGAACATAAAGGGCAATCGAAGGAACATGAGTGGGTTTTAGTCAGTACGAGTCTGACACGCCCTCTCGCCGCACCCAGGACGGGAGCAGTCATTGGATGATTTCCGACTAACCAAAAAAAAAAACTATTGTGGTAAATTATATGTAAGCACGAACATTAATTTCATTTCGTAATTTATTACAAGAGCACCGGTTTGCGGAAACTTCTGCTATAAAAATACAACACCGTTTCTATAACAGTGATTCTGTTGTAACTGAAATCTATGGATTCTCACAATGTTTATTATTATTTTACTCAACAACGTAATAAACGTATCAGTGGGATCTCTATTCAATATGGCTATTTTTAGGAGAGACGTTAAATATCGGGGAGCCACATCGATTAAAAGCCCTTGAAACTCAGATTAAATATATATGTGGGTAGTCCTAAGTGGGCAGAGATTGAAAAAGTTGTCTAGAGTAGGGCCACCGTTTAAATATCTGAAAAGTTTTGTTTGTGTAGGTTGGTAAGCACTAAGCTTGTGCGGTCTTTTCCTTGTTTGGGAAACTTAAGGGATTCGCCACAAAGAAGCGTTAATGCGGCATTATTATCGAACTGTTCTTGGTCCAGTCTACACTACGCCGCATATAACGCTTTTGCGGGATGAAAAAACGTGACCTTATAAAACGTAAAAATATAAAAATATCGGCCTTAATAAATCATTGCATAAAAGATAACCCTACGAATGTGGGCGTCGTCGGGACGTCCCGAAAGACTAATAATGTTACTATTTTTGTGAATAAAATGTAATATGAATGATATTTTTTGAAGCTACCACTTGTGTAAACGCTCCATCTTCAATGTATCTTCGAGAATATTTCTAACTTGGTTATACTCCAACAAAAAGTGTAACCTTAAGTAATGAGCTAAATATGCTTTACTTATTACCAGTAGCCATTTTAGTTTGAAAAACATTTTTGCACATTTCCATTTGTCGGTACAAATATTTTATTTAAATGGGAATGTATCTCTGTCTGTCTTACGCTTTCCATTATTAATTTCTAAACTAAGTACTACATACTGAACCAATTTTGTAAAAATTGAGCACAAAGTTAAACCTTTTTACAGGATATAGCAAAAAAAAAAGTTTGCATATTTCGATAATATGTATTATACTCAGTCAAAAATTTGCGACATAATGCAAAGCTACCTGTCATTCCGCAACTGTGAAAGAACATTAATTTCCTGCCCATATGTTTTACGATCAATAACACTACGTGTAGGTGGAACGGAAACCTATTGAATCGGGAACTGAATATTGTTAATACTGGATACTTTAAAATATCCTCTTTAGATGAATTAAAATATTATTTTCTTTGTATTTGTTTTTTTTTGGTTTAACATAAGAAAATCTAGATATTTTTTTCGCGTATGTGATGTTCAAGCGGACAAACGGGAAATGGCTAGTAAGAAATTAAATAAAACCATAAATAAAACTACGGAGTACCAAGCTGGAGTAACGTAGTCGTTTATGAACTGTGACCTACAGCCACATACCTAAGTAATGACTAAATTCCCCACAAGTTCATACCACATTTATTGTACCTAAGCGAATAATAGTAAACACTGCTATATTCATGCATTTTCTTATAAACGTAGGTAGACTGAAAGTACTATAAAATCTACTGCAGCACTACAGCTACATTTCTTAGTGCATTACTCTTTGGGGATATTTCATTTCATAAAGTTTTATACACGGAACGAATGTACGGAAAAAGTCTTCAGAAAATTATATTACTTGGTAGTGATAGGAATTAAGTAGTTTTCTATGCAAATTGTCGGTAATTAATCTAGCTAAGACACTTCTAGCTATATTTCACTGACTTAGTAAGAGTCATTGTAACTTTGTTATAATTAATCGGAGAAGGTGCGGCAGGTCGAAATTAACATTGTAAGTCTACAACATAATTTGGGTTGTCTATTGTTTGCCCGAAGATTATATGCCATAATCATCATTTTCCCGAATTTCATTTACCCGAATTTCATTTGCCCGAATGTTTCATTTGCCCTAAAAGACATATGACATACTTTTAATTGCCCGAATTTTAGATACCATAAGATACGAATGCCATAAGTATTGTTTGCCATAATTTTATGTGCCATAATAATTATTAGACATAATATTTAAATGGCATAATATTTAAATGGCATAACAAGTATTAGACAAATATTTAAGCCCCGTAATGGTTTTTTTTTCTGTGCATGGTTGATGGTGGGCTAGGTCGACGGAGCCCCGCTTCGCGGGGCTCCTACTTCTGTGTGGTTTATAAAAAAATAACCACGAAGGGGATGGCGGGGTCTATTCGCTCGCTTCGCTCGCTCACACGACCCCGCCATCCCCTTCTAACCTAACCTGTCCGAGTCGGGGTGCCCTAAAGTCCCAATTGCATCCAATTTCTTTTGATATAAACAACCGTTATACACCCGATGTCGATGGCAAATTATGTTATGGCATATCATAATTATGGCATGTGATAATTAGGACATGTGATAATTATGGCTTACAATGATTATGGCAAATGATGTTATGGTAAGTGACTTTATGGGAAACAATGATTCTGGCACGTGACTATTATGGCAAATGAGAGTAGGGCAAATGAGTATTATGTCGTATGATATTATGGCTGTTGACTATTATGGCAAATGAAATTAGGGCAAATAAAATTCGGGTAAACGGCGGTATACCCATAATTTGACTTGTTAAGCTGACTACTTACTTCTGAAATACTTCCAACGGAGACATCAAATTCAATGTTAAAATTATAAGAGTTATAATTGATTATTTTTTTGAGAAAGGTGTACCGACAGCCGTAGTTTAGCCAGGTTTTGCTTTTCACATGTATGAAGTCTCCATACATGTGAAAAGCAGCACCTTATTGTAAAATGTGAAACTGTTTTTCGAAACGGTTATGTGGACACTTCTTGAGAAAACAATGAAGTTCTGAGTCTTATTGGTGAAAAGTAGAATAAAGAAGAAAAGAAGAGTGAAATGATCATTAGCTACATTACATCACGATACAACCTATCTAGTAAATTATAATATAGACAAGATAGGTAGCTAGTTAATTAAAATTTGAACTTAAGATCTTCCAAGATATGACGACGCATAATTTGCTCTCATCTATCATGTGTATAGCCCGTAAGCCTTGGATATATTGAGACGTAAGTCAATATATCTAGAAGTCCCAAGATAATTTGCGTTCGTATATCAGAGGCTGAAGATCACCCGACTACGGCAATGATATATTTGACAATTTGTGACATACTGAAAACCGATATTCAGTTTGCATATCCTCTTCCATATCCTAAGTTTCTGTGGTCTGTATATGTATCTAGGTATATGATCTGTAGATCCGTTGCTAGCATAGTGACAAAACGTGTGCTACAAATCTGGTTTGAGCTTAAAAGAAACGCGCTTTGTTTACTGAACGACGAAATAAAAATGGTATTGCAATTTCTTCCTCAATGTTCTTGGTTCTCTTTTATGCATTTTTAATTTGTATATTCTGTGCACTTAGTAGCAATTAAGTAGTCTACTGGGATTGCTTCTATTATGTGAAAGCAACAAAAATAACTTTGTTGGATACTAGTTCATTTTTAGCACTTTCCTCTAAACATTGTTAAGTAAACAGTTTCTCATTTCTGTTGTTGTATTTAACTGACTTAAAATGAAAAATGCATACATCTTGCATACATATTGAATGTACCAATGTTTACATGTCCGCGATTTTCTTAAAAAAACGCAGATCCAATTTGAATTAAGCTTGCATTATTTAATTGCAAAAAAGCATAACATGGTTACATACATATGACCCCAATACAGGCTCTAATTTTTTTGCAGCCATTTAATAGGATTAATAAGTCAGTGTTAGCAAAGTCTGTGATGTAAAAAACTGTGATGATTAGGTACAGACAGTTGTGCCGATTCTCTTGTGCACAAACTAACGTAAATTTAAGTTAAGTGCATCTTTCTCTTTCCGTTTAATTAATAAAAGGACAGAAGATCAAATATTAGTTAAGTCCTGTCAAATTTAGACACGCCATAGATAATTTAGACGCATTTTAAAAACATGGCGTATAAATATACGTCAATTTTCATCAGGCGCTGTCTAATTTGACAGGATTAAACTAAAATGTATCTTCTGTCCTTTTCTTTAAGAAATGGAAAGAGAAAGATGCACTTAACTTAAATTTACGTTAGTTTGTGCACAAGAGAATCGGCACCAATGTTCGTTATTGTACAATCGTACCTAATTATTTCGCAGAATAAACACCAAACTTTTTATAGTCCCTCATTTGAAATCGGGCAGCTATTCATTACATCACTGTAGGTACATTCAAAGCTGTTATAATGATTGACGCCATTTTAATCATTGCTCACCGTCCAACCCCAGCCCTAACGACGCCATTAATACCAATTACACACAAAAACATACACACATGATATCGCGGTATGAAATATCATAATTACCTAACGATTTTTGCTTTTAGTATTATACGTGCTAATAGAAGCGATTTTAATCTGCAATCGTTTGTTATTGGGCAATTTGGGCATTCGAAGTAGTTAAAAAGCAAAATACAGCAGAACAAGCCATGATCTATAAATATAATAAAATCGTAAAGAAGTCGAAACTCTACATTGAATAATTTAAAAGATAGAAATAGAGACTGGGGATAGCTAAGCCAAAGTACATGCCAAGTAATGTATGTATTCATCTTGGCCCTAGTCTAGTAGAATTAATGTTTTAAAGTATTAAATGGCACATAAACGCGATCGATGGCGATCCAATAATTTAAAATTGTACCCGAGCAGGAACATTGGGAGGGCGCATAAATCAGGAATATTGTGTGAGCGTGGCCTATAAATCTACCAACACGACCTGTTCAGTGTGACCGGCTATCATAACCTTTAGTATCGTTGGTACATATAGCGTTAAACTCGTTCCAAAACATAATTTATATACCCATATATTGAAATATATCGCTAAATCGTTAAAACTCGAGTACGCCTGGATCATGTTCTTGAGCATTTCAAATATTCGGTAAAGTCTGAGGAAAGTTTTAGGAAAAAAGAAAGATTGGAAAAGTTGCCCAACAACTGATTAAATTCGCGGAAAAGTACAGCGTAATAACTCAAAAAATTTAACAAAACAATGTCTGTCGGGTTAGCAGGTTATAAATGCATATTCGTAAATAAACGTTCTAAAATGAAGTGGCAAAAAACCGCTAGCTAAAGATTTTATGTAGATGATGTTGCATTGCGATATTTTCTTTAGAAAGCATTTAGAAACACGTGATAATGTACTCTGGTACTTCAGAAAATAACGCAAATCAAAAGAACTATAAATTCGCAGCTTTTTACCCATTTAGGGCCTCTTTCACAACCTTAAAATAGTCCTTAACTACAAGATTTGTTAAAGTTTTAATACCTACTGTTAGTAGTATCTGTGAAAATGTCAAGCCTTCCTCTCTCTTGTTTCTGACATCCGTGGTAGTAGAACGTTGTGTGTATTTTATAGTAATTTATTTTTATTAAAGTTTTACATAGTTCAACAAAATCCATTTTATTGCAACAGGTTATGGGCCCAGAAGTCCTAATAATAATAAAAAGTGAAAAATAAATAGTTCGTAGAAAAAGTAACGTCAAACTGGAAAATTTTCTTAACCCAAACGTCATCGTATTCTTACGCCATTTACGAAAATTTTCAGTGATCACAAAATTTAGTAAAAATGTCTTCCAGTAATCCATTGGCATTAATTGAAAAGTTAACGGGCCGAGACAATTACTCGACGTGGAGATTTGCCGTTAAAACGTATCTTCAACATGAGGAATTGTGGGATTGTGTGGAGAGCAATGGCGCCGTAGATACGAAGCGTGACACGAAGGCTAAAACAAAAATAATTTTGCTAGTTGACACTACGAATTATGTTCACATCCAAGATGCCCAAACCGCAAAGGAAGTATGGAACAATCTGGCAAAAGCTTTTGACGATTCAGGGCTGACACGCCGTGTTGGACTATTAAGAGAATTATGTACTACAACGCTCACCAGTTGCCAAAATGTCGAGGAGTACGTCAGCAAAATTATGACGACGTCTCACAAATTAAGAAACATTGGGTTTAAAGTAGACGACGAGTGGTTAGGAACCTTACTGCTCTCTGGTCTTCCTGAGTCATATCAACCCATGATCATTGCAATTGAAAGTTCCGGAATGACTATTAGTGCAGATTCAGTAAAATCGAAAATCTTGCAAGACGTCAAAATGAACGAAAGTCAAACTTCTGCATTTGCAATGAATCAAAGTTTCAAGAAAAAAGGAAACAAGAAGCCGTCTCCAAAAGGGCCTCGGTGTTACATTTGTAACAAATTTGGTCACGTACGTACAGAGTGCAAATCAAAGAAAAAAAACGAAACGGAAAACTCTAGTTATGCCGCAGCATTCATTGCCTCCGATAATAAGAGTGATGGATGGTATATTGATTCAGGCGCCTCTGTACACATGACGAGACATAGTCACTTATTGACACATAGCAAGGAATCAGTGATCAAGACTATCAAAGTCGCCAATGATAAGTCTTTGTCTGTGAAATGCTCTGGACAGGTATCTCTAGAAGTTTTCAATGAGAAAAGTCAATGCAATAAAATACTGCTCCAAAATGTGCTATGTGTACCTGAGCTGGCAACTAATCTAATTTCAGTTAGCCAGATAAGAAGATGTGGTGGCCAAGTTAAATTCAACAGCAAAGGATGTGTTATTCCGAACAAATATAACACAATAGTGGCGACAGCTGTTTCAGTCAATAATATGTACCGTCTCAACATGTACAACGAACATGTTTACATATCTGATATTGATGAAAAAGATTTATATCTGTGGCACCAACGAATGGGTCATCTGAACTTTAATGACCTTAATAAAGTGATGGAAAATACAGAAGGAATGAAAATACTAAAGAAAAAGGACAATTTGACATGCATAACATGCCTAGAAGCCAAACAAACAAGATTACCCTTCAAAAATTAAGGTACAAGGGCAACTAAGCTACTTGAACTAGTGCATTCGGATGTGTGTGGGTCCATGGAGACTGAGTCTCTTGGTGGAGCTAAGTATTTTCTCACCTTCATCGACGACTACTCTAAAAAGGTATTTGTGTACTTTCTACAAAGAGGAATTAAGGAAAGAGTACATATGTAGAAAACCAACTGGAATGTAAAATCAAGTGTCTTCGCACTGACAATGGCCTCGAATTTGTGAACAAGAATATCTCTGATCTTTAAAAAAGTAATGGTATTCAACATCAAACAACAGTACCATACACTCCACAACAAAACGGAGTTGCAGAACGTTTGAATAGGACTTTAGTGGAAAAAGCTAAAAGCATGTTGTTTAATGCTAAGTTATCTAAGCAGTACTGGGCAGAAGCCATACACACAGCAGCTTATCTTATTAACAGAATTCCAACAAAATCCCTATCGTTCAAAACGCCTGAAGAGTTATGGTCTGGAAGAAAACCATCTGTCAGTCACCTACGAGTATTGGGGTGTGAAGCTTTAGTACACTTACCCAAAGAGAAAACAAAGAAATGGGATCCTAAAGCTATGAAGACTATATTCATTGGTTACTGTAATGATACAAAAGGTTACAGATTCATTATTCCTACTTCTAAAATAGTTGTGAAAGCAGAGATGCAGTTTTCTTGGAATCGACTGTTACAAGAAACTATGTTCCGGTGGAGTTAACTGAATCAAAGGAGAAGCGAAAGCTCTAATTGAGAGGGCAACCTCCACAAACATTTCCACAACTTCTGATGAAAGTGAAGAATCTGAATCTGATGAGTCACTAAACAGAGTATTTATATACCTGAGAGAAAAATTAAAAATCTACCTACTTCGAACTGTTGAATTGAAATGTTAGACTTAAACATTTGATTGTGATGTCTTTTTGTGCTTAATTAATAAGAAGTAGAATATTTATATTTATACTTAGTTATTGTGTTAGGAAGGCTCTAATTTGAAGGGAGTGTTAAAGTTTTAATACCTACTGTTAGTAGTATCTGTGAAAATGTCAAGCCTTCCTCTCTCTTGTTTCTGACATCCGTGGTAGTAGAACGTTGTGTGTATTTTATAGTAATTTATTTTTATTAAAGTTTTACATAGTTCAACAAAATCCATTTTATTGCAACAAGATTAATTAAAAAATGGAACAGATTTTGTATGACTTTATAAAAATTATCAGAAGAACACAGGCGTTTAGTTTTACCAAAAACAATTGCTCCTTAAATTAAAGTGCATGTAGTTAAAACACGGGGACACTTAACATCGTATCTATAAAACTGTTGTTTGTTCCAGAATGGCACTCTATACGAGGTGGCCCCTGGTGGGCAGATGTGGCACCCGTCTACAACGCACTGCGTGGAGATGAGGTTCAATGGGACCTTCCAGGAGCCGCGCCTTGTGGCAGGCGTCTGCTTCCAGGACATCGTCACGGATGACAGTCCTGTCCTCTACACCGCGTATGCTGTTGGTGAGTTTTTTAAAACACGGTGTTTTCGTCTTACTAAGAAAGGTCACAAAAAAATTAAATTGTCTAGTACAAAATATTCTAAAACTACTTAGTGTAATAGAGAAAAAATACTACATTAAAATAATTTAAGTCGATATAAAACAAAGAAGAAACTGAAAAACTTAAATAAAATAGCATTATATAATTCCTTCGCAGCGTCGTAACCTGGTAAGTAAAATGCCCAAGAGGCAAGCAGCATTGCTACGTTAGATGGCATGCATGCCTGAAGCCAAGTAAAACTCTGTAAAACCTAGCCTGTGGGACACGGGAAAGTTTATTGCCCTTATATTGTAAGACGATTGAGGATGTGAGAAATCATACTCTCAGGTCGAGATAAATATACGCTGTTTACCAGGTGTTTTGGCTAAGCTTTTCTTCACCTTTCGTCTGTATTTTCCCATCGCACTTAGATAGTTGTGCAACAGTAACTGATGCATAGTCAAAATACTTGCTAAGTATAGTTTCTTTATCTTGTCTTTGTATTGATCGGGAAATACTTTGGTAAGGAGTTCCAATCTTTATATAACTGTTCTCATGTAATCCTGGAGATGCGTTTTTTCAATGCCATTTTTTTACATGGTCACCGGATAATTATGGTCAATGGATACTGGGCATGGGCTTGACGGGCAACGCCCGTCCTAAATACCTGTTGAATATTACCTAAAAAGTGGGAGTGGATACCAAAAGATGGTCATTTTGTAGAACAGGCCATTAATCTAAACTTGACAGCCTCATTAGCGGAAGCGGCCCTCAATTTTCCCATTTTCTTTAAGGGTCTGTACAGACGAGGGACAATGGCGGAGAAAATGTCCGCGGTGCGCTCTTATTACTGTCATTAGATTGTTTTTTCTGGTTGCAGTCCACCAGGCCAGGTACGGTATTGCACGGACCAAGTGCAACCTTATTGTAGTACTAATAAATGCGCACTAAGGACTTTTTGTCCGCCATTGCCCCTTATCTGCACAGGCTTTAAGCAACATCGTAAATCGAATGATTACTTTAAGCAAGTTAGCATTAATTTATTACTCATTTAGTTTTTTGAACGGGCGTGTAATGTGGGTTCATTAAAACAACACGTTTGTTGACTCAACAAGGCAATAGGATATCCGCTTTTACGAGCTATGGGATAGGCCCTGTTAAAATGTCCGTTAATTATCTATAAGTAGGTATAATACTCGGGAACACTTAGTATGTCCATGAATATTGATTGGTCGTTTTTAAAAGTGTGTTGTGTTACACTATGACATAATGGAGGATCGTTTAGTAATTCCACTTACTGCTGATGAGGTCAATATTTATTTGTTTGCATTTACTTGCCCTTATTGGTCATCAGATCAGAGTTTTGTAATTGTACCCAAACTGCATGTTATTGAAATAAAATTAAATAGTTTATTATGCAAGTACGATATTAAAATCACTTTAACACGTCAGATACTTTTAATAAACTACACAGGTGTCGGCAATTCGGCATGTCTTACTGGCTACCTCCGAAAAGGAATCCCGAAAAAAACTCACGAATTGTCTGTTTTGAAATCGTTAACAGCAACAGTTGTAGACATTAACCTTTTGACGACCAACTGACAGCTGGCTGTCGGGCTGCTATTGTCTTTCTATTGTGTCTCAAATCACGTGTGTTCGAAGGATTAAAGATACCTTTATATGGACTAGCTTCTTGAGGAAAGTGCCAATAACATCGAGTTACAATTTGCTTTTCGTATGGCTTAATAAGTACACGAAATAGCATGCATAAATAAAAATAAAAAACTTTTGTTACCGGTCTAGTTATAAAATAAAAATGAAACTATAAGAATGAGAATAAATACAGAGATTTCGTTTTATTGAAATTACTCCTATTTTATGAAACCGCAGTTTTCCAAACCACTGGACAGTGGAATAGCAGAACAAATTGAAACGCGATAGTTTCAGACCACACTTAAGATATCGCTAGCAATTTCTCACATAGATATAATACACTAACAGAACGCACTTATTCTTTGTTCTAGTCGAAAATATATGATTGGTTTGAAACAATGTTTACTTTACTGATTCCGAAGCAATAAGTTTCAAAAATAATAAAAAGTTCTAGGAAAATTTATTGATTTAATCGATGGCTACGGCTGCATTTTATAGCATTTTGCGTGTGCTATAATAACCGTACGTGTTACAACGAATCGGGATAAGAATAAATATAAATGAAAAAATCTGGAACATGCAAATAATCAAAAATGACTCAGAGGTGACTGTTTTGATAACTGCAGCTCATAAAAGAATTGATAACTTCAGAATGGCTATGTATTTTGACAAAACATTTAACAAAATTTGAGACATTTAGAACTATAACTAAATAAACTACTTTTTAATAACAAAACCGCATCCAAATCGGTTCACCCTTTAAGAGCTACGGTACTACAGACAAACAGACACATAACATTCAAACTTATACAAATTTTGTTTACCCAACTTGTCTAAATCTCGTTGTTCGACTGTTAGTTTATGTTTTCCACGATAAGAACGACATTCTTATAAGTATAAAACAATTATTTTGTGAAGTAAATATAATAATAACACAGTTTAATTTCATTTTAAGCCTTATCTCGCCATTAATTCAGAAAGGCAAGGCTTATCTACTACGTCTTGTCATCAAAATCCTTAGATCCCATTCCTTATGGAATAACTTTGAAACGAAGAGGTGCTAAAATTTACGTCTCTAACGTCGCCTATTTTGAACGTGATATGTTTGCCAACAATTATGTATGGCAGTAAAAGTTATTATGGGAGCAATATTCTACGCGTTTATAACGACAAGTTCATTACTATGTGGACATCTAAAATAGTTTCGATTCGAATACCTTAGTTTTATGTATTTCGGCCATTCTCCGATAAGCAAATTTTACGTGTCCGGGCTTGAATAATCCGTACTTTTATCATATTTAATCATCCAATATTTTTTATATGTTAGATAGCATCCCTATCTAGCCATAAACAAAAACACAGGCTTCTGTTTAAAGTATTTAAGACTAAATTAATTTAATCTAAGTTCAAAAACCTCTGTTCTCTAATTACCGTAACGTGTCCGCACACTGTCTTAATGTTAAAACTTACTTGTAATTTTTATGACTTACAGGTTTATTTTGATCTATTCAACATTTTAAATGGTGTTAAACAACGTGTATCGCATAGTAAAATATTGACTCACTAGAACCAGTCTATAAATAATTATCGTTAAATTATCGGATGTCCGATGGAAAGTTATAATTACCGTGACATATTCTGTTCTCGAGTGCACACCCCTAAAAAACAGTATTTGGCACACCACTTCCGAACGCGTCTCGTCTCCTCCTTGTGTACCGCGAAACATCAGTAGTTGCACGTCTCTAACATTAGTGTACCGCTAATAAAGCGCTCTTGTATATAATTACCGTAACCTTGGTTACAAACTTTTCTAATTACCGTTTCACATTATATAAATTTGATTTTTTAAGTTAGACCCAAGTTGATCATGTAAATCGAGGCAGTACTTTGGCCTCCGTACGTTGTAATAAGCTAGTATTTGCATATTTTGTTGGTTTCCGAAATTTTTAAGAAAATCTATCGTTTTCTAATTACCGTATACTAATTACCGTATGTTTATAATTACCGTTGTATGAAAAATTAATTATTATTTACTAACTGTAGCCTCAAAATAGATGGGTACAGAAGTCAATCTACATGCAAAGCGCGCTTGAGCATCACCCGCGATCATCAGTGATGAGTTGATGAGGCATATCCGCGGGATATATATATATAATCCCGCGGATATGTGGAGGACGAGGCTTCCTTAATGCTAAGTCTCTCCTCAACCGCGAGACCCAGAGGTTGTATCTCCGGGAATATTTCCTTAAAGCTGACGTGGTTCCTTACGTCAGCACCGAGAATCCGAGATGTGGTCACTGTGTTCAAGAACCTCACTCCGCTCTCCTTAACTAAAGAGAACTGGCGCAAACTTGTAGTGATTGAGGCAAAGGATCGTGAGGAAGTATGGCAGAGTAAGGCGCTACACGGGCGGTTTTTCCGGGCCCTGCATGGGCCCGATGTAGACTTTTTAGTGTCAGTTTAGTAGCTACAATTTGGTGACCTATTTGGGGAAACCGAAGGTTTTGTCTGTACAATTATGGATGAGGTTATCATGACGAAGAATTATCGGAAATTTATTGTGAAAGATGGTACGGTTGACTTAAGTCGGGCGTGTCACCTGCCGGGAGAACGATTCGACACACTATCTCTGATTATTCTCGTCTTGCTAACAAAGAGGACTTGAATGGGCACAACCTAGTAGCCAGAATTATCAATCAGCAACTTGCTCTGAGATACGGCCTCGTAGAATCTGAAGATGACAATGTCACATTGTACTGGGGTCGATACATCATCACTGAAAGGACTGTTGTAGCAAACAAGCCTGATATAGTGGTGGTGGATCGATTGGAGCGGCGCGTAATGCTCGTTGACGTAACGGTCCCGCGTGACAAGAACCTTGTGAAGACCGAGAAAGATAATAAAAATTAAGTATCGACTTGGCTCGCGAGATTGTTGACAAGTTGAATGTGGTCTCTACGGTCATGTGCCGATAGTTGTTTCTACCAATGGTTTAATAGCCGAGAGTCTCGACCAACACCTAAGGAGGCTCTCGTCAGATGGTTGGATCTAGGGCTTCATTCAGAAGCTTTTGGACACGGCTTGCATCGTTAGGAAGTTCTTCTCTCTGAAGCCCTGATCACCGGTAGCTGGGACCCTGTTCCCGATGCCGTTGGGCTACTGTTTTTTATATTCTTACATGTTTTTGTTTGTTTATATATCAATATTTAAAAATGTAAATAATCTGTATGAAAATAACGCAAAAACGAACCCGCGGCTTCACTCCTACTATACCATACTCTAGCCTACTCTAGCCTACCCTACTATATCCCACTCTAGCCTGCTCTAGCCTACCCTACTATATCCCACTCTACCCTACTCTACTCTAACCTACACTACTCTAAAGTACCCTTTAAATTTTCAATTTTTTTTTTCATAAGAACCTTCTCCAAACAATAACAAACACAACAAAGAATTAGTGAAATCGGTCCAAAGATGATAAAGGGAAATAGGGATTCATTTTATATAAACAGATGTATACAAATTATTAATGTGTGTTATTTTTATTATATTATATCACATTTTACTTAAAATTGACAGTGTTTTCTAATTACCGTGGCATAAGATATTAAACTTTTCTAATTACCGTACTCATATTTTTTTTAAGTCTCAATAACTAGAAAACTACCAGTAATTAAAACATGCCTCATTTATTATTGAATCCGTATTTTTTACTAGTTTCATATTTTAATGAGTTTAAGGTATATCAGTGAAAAGTAAAAATGGTTACGGTAATTAGGCAAATAACGCCGAATCGGAGAATGACCGATTTGTAGCTTGTAGATACTGTTACGGGAACCATGCGCCTCCAGACAGCATCTGTTTCTCGCCAGATTTCTGCGGTGACTTCGGCATATTAAAACCGGTCAGAAAATTTAAAGATTGGCTCAAAATCAAATTCAAATGCTATTCTTATATCCATTGTGTAGCATTGGCAGTGTCCGATTTTAAAAGCTATCAATAGTAGTAGAGTTATATATGTTTGACAAGAAAGAGGCTCAAGACCCTTCCTGAAGTCTGTGGTCCTGTGTGGCAATAGTTTTGTAAATGGAAGTCCTGGTATATTTTTCCTTAATTTCTTTGCTATTAATAACTCTTTTTTTTACCTTGACCTTTCGACGACCAAGTGGGAGCCAGCTGTCGGGCAGCTATTGTCTTTCTATTGTGTCTAGAATCACGTGTGACCGAAGGGTTAATGTATCTAAAAAAATCTAAACAAAATACCAATCTATACTAATATTATAAAGAGGAAAACTTTATTTGTTTGATTGTAATGAATAGGCTGAAAAACTACTGGACCGATTTTAATAATTCTTTCACCATTCGAAAGCTACGTCGACCACGAGTAACATTAGGCTATATAATATCACGCTATGTCCCACGGGAGCGAAGCAGTAACCAAAAACCTAATATAAGGTGGGTGAAACCGCGAGGAACAGCTAGTGCTGGGATAAAATTAAAGTTGATGTGTTTGCCATTTCTGAAGAGAAATCCTGCTTTAATATGTCAGCTAGTAATACATATCTACATAGATAGATGGATACTTGATAATAATACCAAATTATTATACGTGTGCGGCCCACCTATACAGGGTGTCCCACGGCAATGCCACATGGAGGGAAAGTACCTTAAATATTGTAGATAGAACATTTTACTGAAAGAAGACATTATATGAATTTTAAAAACAATTTAAACTGCATTCATAGATATTTAAATAATTACATAGTTGAACCGGGAATCGAACCTGTTACTCGAGAAAATTAATCAACCTGTAGTTTTATCCTACCGATCGAAAGGCACAAGGATTATTTTTTGCTAAATAACATAGTGTCAAAAATAAAAGAAAGACCATGAATTATAACATTTTTAATACAAAATTAGTCAATTTTTCAAATGCTCAAAACTAGTCCCTTCTTCTTGAATACAAAGTGATAACTTTTGATTATTTCGTTCCCTGACGATTTTTATGTCTTGTTGTGGTGGATATTTATTCATTTAAATGATGCGTACTACTCAAGTGGGTAGATTAAATAGTAATAAGTAGTTATGATTGTCAATTGTATGTCCTTACGGCAATGTAAGCTTTTAACTCTCAGAACAAAATTTTACATCAAATGTTAAAATTCACGGTCTTCCTTTTATTTGTGACACTATGTTATTTAGCAAAAAATTATTCTTATGATGAAACCATTCGATTGGTATGATAAAACTACGGGGTGATTATTTTTTCTCGTGGAACAAGTTCGATTCCCGGCCCAACCATTCAATTAATTAAAAATCTATGAATGCAATTTAAATTGTTTTTAAAATTCAAATAATGTCTTCTTTCAGTAAAATGTTCTATCCACAAAATTTAAGGTACTTTCCCTCCATGTGGCATAGCCGTGGGACACCCTGTATATCTCACTTTGTAACCCTTGTCTGCCAAAAGTTATCCGACCACTAACTACTAAGTTAGACCATTAACTTGTTGTTCCGCTTTACAAGAAGATACTTTGCAACTTAATTAATTGATATCTTTGTTTCAGGTCTAATCATGTCAGTTCCATTCCTCCTGGCAACGTTCTTGATATACGCGTTTATCCCTGAACTGAGGAATCTTCACGGGATGTGCCTCATGGCGTACTGCGGAGGACTGATTGTGGCTTACCCGTTCCTGGCTTATCTGAAGCTCCATGTGGGGCAAGTAGGTGTCGCGATGACTGGGTGCTTGGTTGTTGGTAAGTCTTACGTATTTTTGTCAGGTTGTAAAGAAATTTGACATTAATCTATCCGGAAGCAGCTGAGTATTGGTGTTTTGGAGCTGCATAAAGCTTTCATGGAGCAAGTTCAGTTCCTAGGTAGGTTAGTAGTCCTTGGTAACACTGGTTAGAATTTCGGACGTCCAACTGCCCGTAACGACTGTCAAAGAGCAATGAGCAACAGCAGGGATTATCGGCTTAACGTGCTTTGAGAGCCGCGGAGATGTCACATTTCTGACTGCGAAACTCAGGGAGAAAAAGAAAAACACCATTTTGCCAGCCGGGAATTGTACCCATTCAAAACTACTGAAAATGAGATAATTTAACTCCTAGTCTAATGTTCTTTTCTAATCATGAAAGTTTATTGCGCGTTCCAAGACAGGGGGTTATAATGGGTAAGGAGGGTCGTTGCCTCTGTATATTCTAGCTTTAACGAGTTGGGTGTGAAATAGACTGACAGGCTAGTCCTAACAAAACACAGTCCTAATGAAAATACCAAGTTGCTTTTATTTGTGAAAGAAACTCGAGGTGTTTATTTTTATTTTGGTTAATATAGTTATTCCTTTAGAAAACAATTTAGGTTCAAAGATCTGGGTCACATTCACATCACACTATTTATCGGGCGGCAAAACAATTCGAACACGCGCGACTGCAGCTTGTGCAATTTACTGAGGATTTGCAACGTGAAATCAATAGGCTCACATACAATATACATTGTATTTTATCCAGTTTCCACAATCTGGAGTTTTCCATATAACAGTATTTTTCGAAATTGTAGGAATACAGGTTTTTGGCACGTACAGAAGTCGGTAATATCTTCTTGATTCCATCATCAACCAAAGTTGAAATTAATATTATTATCTTGAGAGTCGATATTTGTGCAAAGTTTATGAGAAATTAGAAGTACTGATAAAAATGTCTCAAGATATTCGGGGCCAAGTCAAATAAAACTGTTTAATTTATTATAACGACCGTCAATATGTGTTAATGAAGTTTCCTATTATTACACATAATAGCTTACTGTTAATGCTGAAATCCAGAAATGAGTTATTTTATTGGTTAATAATTCCGGTCCGATGAAAACGCGCACACAGCGGCTCTCAAACTTTCTGGCCATAGTACTCTTTAGGGAAACAATTTATTTTATGGAGCTCTAAAATAATCTATGTTAGCCGCCTGCGCTTCTTTAATAAAATTATATTATTTAGCACTTATATTCATACAAGTTCATCTATTGTTTGATGTTAGGCTAACGACGACTAAAATTATGACATTAGCATCTAAAAACTCCTCCGTATCGCTGTCAACTGGTAAAGTGAGTAAGTGTTAGGCTTATGTGTATTACAAATATTTTGCGGGGCCCTGCAGAGGCTTTCCGAAGCTCTTGGAATTCATTGAGCACGTAGCAGTTTGAGTATAGCTGTATTAATAAAACGCTTTATAGTCGTGTTTATAACAGCGCGAATTTGATCGCGTTGGGTATCAATCATTTTGGATACGGGTCGTTAATCAGTTGATGGTTCGTTCGGACTTCTGGATTCGATTCAGCAATCTTAAGTACGTGTTAGGTTATCGGGAGTTTAAATGTGTGGGTAAACTTTCAACGTAAGTGTTTTTGTTGGGAGAAACGCAGACATTCGTTATGCCTAGTCCATTTGCATAGCATTACGCACAGACTTATATCATTGCGTCTACTTGTCAAATATTTTCTTTTACGTTCATAATTTTCATAGTGCAATCTCTTTTGTTAATTTAGTAAAATAAATAGTTTTCTACAGTTAAAGAGACTATAATAAAAGGGAAAGTAAGGGGTTTTTGTTAATCTGGTCCTGTACACTTAGCGTATATTTACTATTGGAACGGATGGCTTTGCGGCTTTGCGGATACTTTCCCCCGTTTTTTCATAGTCCTACTTATTTATCCTATTAGTAGGACCACGAGGGAGACCTACTTCTGTCTGTCCTATTACGTGAAGAATCAAAAATTTACCTCCATCCCTCCTCTGGTGAAAATTTCTTAACTTATTATTGACATTTTGAGAGCACATGTTTAGACAGTGACTGGAAACCTTAAGTGGCTCATAACGTGCAAGGGTAGCATCTAAATTAGTTCAGGCATTCAGAAGCTAAGCTTACATATTCATATAAACATTTTAAAGTCTGGCTGAAGTTACGCATCACAAAATCACGAATTCTGGCAATATCAAATAATTATCTGCTAGTATGTTCTCTAGAACAGATGTACCCTTTCCTATAAAAAACTACACTTGATCCATTCCCCTATTAATTCTCAAAATTTCATTCTAGCTAAAACCAGTGAATTTGTTAAGAACTAGTTATAATTAATACCATTTTTTACCAGAACAATAGCACAAGCTCCATGGCTTATTACAAATTCTGAAATACATGCCAACCTACATATGACAACTGTGAGAGAGGAAATCTAAACCTCTATAAATTCATACCAAAGGCGGCTGGAAAAACACCCGAATATGCTTGCTGCGAGCCTAATAACACGCAGCTATCAAAAACGTCTTAAAAGAAAAGACATTTTGTAGTAAAGAAGAGCACCTGTTCTCACTGGAGAACCCGAAATGCACCTACACTACATCTGGGTCAATATCAACAAAGTGCATTTTCTGTCAATTTTGGTGGCGAAGAATTTTCTTCAGTTTTCGTGAAAAATAAGTTCCTAGTACAAAAGTAGTAAGTCAAAGCTAAAAGGATCTTCAAGAGGGACTAAGATAACTCGATAAGTTTTCGAGATATCTTAGTTTAAAGTTTAGTGCCGCCACCAAAATTGAAAACCGACCACCAAAATTAGAAGAGCCCACCAAAATTTAAAATCAGTACACCAAAATTGAATTGCTCTGAGCAAATGAGCCTTAATTTAGGCATAATAAGGTTCATTTGCTCAGAGCAATTTTGGAGAACCAATAATGGGCCAATGGTGTCAGTCAGCGTAGTGTGTTCCGCTGACGACACGCTTGTTCTAGCGCAGGAAAGGCCGTTCCTGGCGGCGGCCGACTTCATGTCAGTAGGAGTTGCAACAGTCGTGGACAAGATCATCATCTGGGACTCAAGGTGGTCCTGCCCAAGTCCGAGGCTCTCAGATAACGGTGGGAGGGGTTCACATCGGTGTCGAGTCGACGATGAAGTGCCTGGGACTTGTCCTCGACAACCAATGGAACTACACGGAGCATTCTGGACGTTTGGTCCCTAAACTGGCGAGGACTGGGGCTGCCCTCAAGCGGCTCGTGCCCAATCTGAGTGGTCTAAACGCCTCCTGCCATAGGCTCTACGCGGGGGTCGTGCGTTCCATGGCCCTTTTCGGAGCTCCGGTGTGGGCGCCCAATCTAGCCTTGGCTCTGGCCCGGCTTCTGACGGCGTCCCAGACAAGTCCCATGGCGATCCAGATGGTGCGGGGACACCGCACGATTTCTTGCGAGGCGCGAGCCTGTTTGCCCGTGGGATCCCGCAGTGGGATCTGGAGGCGACAGTTCTTGCACACACGTACCAGTGGCGCGTGCAAGTGCAACGTCGGGACAAAGTCGACCCGCTGCCGCAACTAATCGTGGCGCGGTGCACAGAGCTCCGGCGGGATCTCATGGCGGAATGGAGACAGCAACTGTCGCAACCCAGGGCTGGGCACGCCGTAATAGCGGCGGTAAGACTCCTCTTTAATATATAATATACCTTTAAAATAGGTCTTACTAACTGCTAATTGACTCAGCGAATTTCAAGACGCAGGTGGGTGTCCGGCAAGGCTTTCAGTCCCCGTTATTGTTCAACATACATATACACAGAGTACATCATGCGCAAGGTACTGAATCAATGGGATAAAGGAATATCGGTGGGTGGTCTCATGGTTTCAAATCTCAGGTACTCTGACGACACCACTCTTCTGGCTTCCACCCTGCCTGACATAGAACACAATCTACAACTTTTAAAACGTACCAGTCTCGAACTTGTACTCGCTATAAACCGTAAGAAAACAAAACTGATGATTGTGGATCACAAAACCGGTAACAGATCTGAGATCAACAGCATAGGCAACTGTAAAGTTGTCCAGAGCTACATATACTTAGGTTCTACCATTACACTGGGAGTTGTGTTGTGACTGTTTAAAAACTCAAAAAGATTTAGAAAGACAGGCGCATAACCAAAAATACAGCTAGCACATAGGTTCGGCTGATGCGGTGCACAGTTTTTCCTATCTTTCTCTATGGAGCGGAAATGTGGACGATTCGTCAAAGAGATCGCAACAGAATAGACGCGTTGGAAATGTGGTGCTGGAGGAGACTACTGAGAATAAGCTGGACTGTGCACCGCACCAATGTATCCATCAAACAAAAACTTTCTTCGATTGTGCAAATAAGAACAATCACAATATTTGGCCACATTATCCACAACGAAGACTCAATGAAGCGATTAGTGGTGCAAGGGAGAATAGAGGGGCAGCGTCCTCGTGGTCGGTCACCAACCAGATGGGCGGATGCTATAAAAACAGTAACAGCCAGCTCAATCGTGGAGTGCGCGAGGAACGCCACTAATAGAAAAAAGTGGAGAGAAATCGCAAGGGCAGCTACTAAGGACTTTCCATGATCACGACCACTCTGTCAAGAGTGCACGATTAAGAAGAAGAACTGCTAATTACATAACATTTATCAGTTTATTAATCAAACTATCTTGCAACGTTAAAACTGGCTCAAAAGGTACAAACCTCGTTCAAAAAATACATATTTCAAACTTGGTGGGTCGTTTTCAATTTTGGTGACGTAAAAATGCCACCAAAAACACCAAACTTGAACCACCAAAATTGAAACCAGGCATAAATAAAATCTTTAAAAATAGGGGTTTAGAGTTACAATTCAAATGATATTAAATAACTAATGCGTAACCCAAATCACTACATATAACGTGCAGCTTAATATCTAAAACACTTAAAAATCAGTAGTAAATCGATCCACCAAAATTGAACAATTCTTGTCCCCCGTGCCTCCCAACATGATGATTACGTTTTTGTCGGGAGATCTCAGCACTAATCACACACTGTTCATCGCAAGCGCCGGCACACGATAGAGAGTAAGTGAAATAATTAAATTAAATTGATCGCATATGCACGAAACTTCATGATTTTGTAAGTTGAACAAATGCCACAAAAATTTACATATTTGCTTGGACAAACTTTAATCGAATGTCCTGTGCTTTTAAATTTGTTTTTTTAACATGGATTATATGTTTTTTAATTGTTTATCTAATGTACATACTAACGAAATCTATTATTTTTGATCTTTGCTTAAATTGTTACCTAGATGAATGCAATTGTATAAAAAAATGGAAATGGGACAGGCCACCAAACTTGAATTTTAGAGGATATTTTTTTTTCTCTGCCTATATATAGACATATATACAAAAATATATGTGGCCCTAATTGAACCAAGTTCCGTAGTTCACTATAAAAAAACATAAGAAAAATCCTACAATTTAACACCTTGATTCTCAACGTGGACACGCAAAATTCACCTCCGGGATATTCACCCATCTGCTTATAGTTTGCTACTAATTGCAGATCGTCACAGAAAAAAAAAATCACCAAACCAAAAACTCTGTAGCTGTTATTGAAGTATCGATACTTAATTAATGCTTACTAACTAGCCAATAAATTGGTATGTATAAAACAACTCTACTTAATGACCTTTGTTACCGCAATCATCTTGTTATGATAATTCGAGTATTATGCGAAATTGGGTTTAATATTACAGCGGCTATAAACATTTCCGATTTTATCGTCTGCTCATAAAATCTTTGATTAAATCTGCCAACTCCGGGTGTAGGGCTTTCGGTACTAACTACTCTAGACGAGGAAAGGAGAGAGGGAGGAAATGACCAGATGGAATAGCCATATTAGGTGTGACTTTGGTGACCTCCTAGCACGGCTTACTGTGCTAAGATTGCCATTGCAGGTGCAAAATACCTCAAGCTACACAAATATAATGAATAATCTTCTTGACAGTAATATCCCATAGCCCAATCGCTTGGACTATGAGTTACCAGTACATAAAAAGCTTTTCATGTTATCATGAAGCAATTTGTCGAATTTCCACGTTACACGCACGTTACACACAACGCAATGCAATTCAAAGCAATGCCCCTAGCTTTTTTGGACGACCTATTTTGCTTCTCAATTATGAGATTAGAAACTTTGACTAAATAACTTATTCATACATATATTCTTGTTAATCTGTTGTTTTTCTTTGTCTAATGAGGCTTCATTAGTAGTAAGTAACTAATCAGATAAGTAGCTACTTTGTAGCGTCAGTAAAACAATCTGTCTTGCTTTCACATATTACGGGTAATTTCCGGGATAATTACGGAATACCACACCCTGTATAGTTATAGTAATAGAAGTAATTTGCCGCAGTATATTAACATAACAGTGATACTGTACCAGCTAATGTAATTAAAAACATGATTTCTTGTGACCAGCGTAACATGACACATGGTTTTAGCTGGTAGTCCGTGATAATAGTGTCTTTTTCGTCGTTCTATTTAAACGACTCCATTTTTTTTTAAGAGTAGCTTTTATTGCAACACATATTACAGCGAATGAAACTGTTTACTTAATTCATAAACAATTTAGCTACTTACACAATAGTTTTGTATTTCATCGATATCCGTACAGACACGGGAAACCAAACTAGTGTTTTCTAAGGGTAAAAGCTAATGCTAATTTCTTTGACGATTTTGTTGCATGCCAAATTATGTTGGAAAAGTTACGTTATGACATATTTTAAGTAGTTGTTCGTGAGCGCAAACACAACACACTCGGCTTATTATTTCTTTTATGGCTAGCTAAAAAGTTTGTTCATTTGAATAAATATATTCATGAGCCAAATTAAGTCAGGGTATAATTAAATTTTCGTGCAGGCCTTAAAACAAGGAACTTTGTTGAATGTTACGCAAATCCCTAGAGAAGGACGGAAACTTATGAAAATTCATAACGGGTACATTAATTTCTTTTGATTTGTTCCAGCTTTTTATTGTTAACGGTAATATTTGATTAAATATGGTTATTATGAAAATTATGTGGTTATATTGTTTGGGACGTTTATTTAGTTTTATAACGATGTGTTACGGTTACATCAGTCTTTTTGACGTACTTAAATGTTACCGATTTGGTGTGACATTTTAGAAGTCATAGTGGTTGATATAACTTTTTATCTGTGATTGTCTAGAACTTCAAGAATTGCCATTGAAAGAGCATTCCAAAATATTTACGCATTTATTAGTTAGTTATTTTAGTGTACAGTGGGCAAAGCAGATAAGTATCCACGACGGCTCTGGATACTTATCCGCTTTGCCCACCGTACATTCCCTAGTTACGTAATTTTGTCTCCAGATTCAGACAGTTTATGAATAAATGACTAACTAGGCACTAGGCAGCAAATTGCAATTTGGAATCAGTTTTGGGCAGTTGGTACAATTGTCCAACTTTGTTTCAATTATACAGGAACTACATCAGAACTGCAAGTAGGACGCACAGTTTAACAGTCCATCTATTTGGAGCACAGTTCCCCAAACTTTTTTCTCACATAAACCACTAGGTATATTTTTTAATTTTGTGTAGCCCTCTGTCATTTTGTTTAATAAAAATGTTTTAGGCTAATAAGGGTTTAGGTTTTATAATTGATGTTTTTATTTAGGACGACATTTTGTATTATAAGCACGAGTTGTTTCAGCATTCTCCTTTTAAAATCTTTTATCCCTATTTTACCACAGATTACTAAATAGTTATTTTACTTCGTCGAATTTCCAAATTCAATTTATACGTGACACAAAAATAAACTGTTACAGGTCCAAATAATTTATAGTTTCTAGCCTCAGAAGTTTTTTTTTACAACAAAGATTTATATTTAAAAAGTTTTTTTATGATATCGTTTGACTACAGGGATTGTCCCGTTGACAAAACACCAAAACTTAAGTCTTATCCTGTAGAGAGATCCACTGTTGGCACTTATTAAATTTCGGCTAAATTGTATTATGTCATGCCACCTACGTGTTTGTTGTATACGATTCACAGATCGCAGGAGGTTAACAAACTAATGTGACCCAGACAATTGATCACAATCATTCTATAATGTGTGAAACTGAATGTGATCTAATTTCATTGGATGATGGCTTCTACCAATATAAATAATGGTGCTGATTCTCTTGTTCACAAACTTAACTAGATTTAAGTTAAATGCATCTTTCTCTATCCATTTCTTAAAAAAAAGGACAGAAGATACATTTTACTTAAATCCTGTCAAATTAGACAGCCCCTGATAAAAATTGACGTATATTTAGACGTCATGTTTTTAAATCGCGTCTAAATTATCTATAGGGTGTCTAAAGACAGGACTTGACTGATATTTTATATTCTGTCCTTTTCTTAAATGGAAAGAGAAAGGTGCACTTAATTTAAATTTACGTTAGTTTGTAAATAAAGGAATCGGCACCATTATCATTTATCTGTCAGTTAGTCTCCATACCGACCATATTGTGGTTTAGAGTCAATCCTACAATCCTTCTAATTTTACTTCTTTCATTACGTAAGTGTAAAAGCTTATGAGGTTATAGATATATGGATGTATGTTTGATGGATTTACGGATTTTGTTGAAACTTTACAATAACATAGCCTTTCGACGACCAAGCGACAGCCGGCTGTCGTGCTGCTATTGTCTTGAATCACGTGTATTCGAACATTTAATTGTACATAAAAAGAACAAATCCCGTTATGAAAGTAACCAAAGGTCTAATATAATGCGGTTGAAACCACAAAATATTTGTGGTTTTGTTATCTATTTCTAGTCAGAGACAAGAGACGATCTTGATAAAAACCTTAACACTGCTCGGTTAAGTCAAAACGCCATCAGCTGTGCAGAGCGATAGTGCCAATCAATTAAGTACCTATTTAACATCAATATTAAGTTAGCCATGGAACTACATCAAACTAATATATTTTAATAATAATTAACTTGCTTGTGGAATTGTGAAGGCTTGAAACAAAGAATGCTCTATATTTAGAAGAACCTCCATAATGACTAAAGATACTTGATGACGTACAATAAATACTAAGTACTTAATTACCTTTAAAATCAATTAAATGAACAACACAATAATATAAATAATTATGACAGAACCGCAGCCTAAATGACTGGCCGGATATTTTAATGCCAACGAATTTATTTATGAATAAACTTAATCGTCATTTAATATTTTCCTATACCTACAGCTGATAAGGCATAGTTACGGAGTAGTTGAGTCATTTGTTATGTGTGAATGATCCAGGCGATGAAATCTTTAATACAGTCCCCTGACATGACGTGGGTGGCAAAGTTCATTGGATTTAAATAGATTGAGTCGATGGACCTTAATACGAAATAAACAAGTCCTCTGCTTTCTGCATGTATTTAAAGGATTTAAAGGTCTTATTTATAATATGACGCGGAATATTCTTTGGACCCATTTGACCATACAGCTTTACGGGTAACGATATTTTTGTTTAACTACGCTATCTAGCGTACTCTCGCATAGTTATTCTTTGAAATCGAAAGCACGGATCTCTTAACTGATGAAGTAGTAGAGTAGAGTCATATCTCATTCCCATTCACATTCATTAATGTAATTGTATCTTCCTAATTGGGCTTTTACTTGCCAAGTTTATACTATCGACTTTCTGAATAATCTAAGACCAAATCTTATTCTACGAAAAAAGCTATAATAACTTCTAACTTCATATGCTTTTTGGTGGTATAGCGATTTACTGAAGACTTAAACAATGGTAAAACAAAAAATTCATAAAGAATAAATGACAATTTACACTCAAACTCAAATTATTTATTTCTAATAGATCATTTTAAAGACACTTTGAAACGTTAAAAACAAAGAAAAATGAATCTAGTTGCTCATCTCAAGTAAAAGTTAATCTCGATTTGTAGAATCGTCTCTTAACCGTACAAATAGCTCAAATATTTATAACTAACCGACACGGCTCGTATCGCTCGTCAAACCGACTGTGTCAAACGCCTACCACTTCGCTGCAACTGCGGGAAACCTACACTGTGGCAAGATTTATCTCCTCATTGATTTCCGATATGAAAACAGCGTGTCAGCCGGCCAGATGGTTCTCTTCCAATGCAGTTTATTAAAAAAGAAACTACATACTGCACAACGTATGTTGCCCACTGCGAAGTTTGTGCACAAAATTCTGGTTTTAGTTTTTGTGTGTGTGCCACAAATGATGAAACGATGTTCTGAGGAACTTTGAGACGATTCTAGCGAAGTCGCTTTTGTTTGTCCGGAACAATCAGAGGACTCAGAGTAGGCAAACGTAAAAGAAACTCATTTCATTTTTAGTGGGAAATACCCATCCAGCCGTAATATATATTGCTTTTTAATTGACCTTTCGACGAGCAAGCGACAGCCGGCTGTCGCGCTATTATTGTGTCTCGAATCACGTGTGTTCGAAGGTTTAAACGAGTATTCATATCAGTTGGCCAAATTGAAAAGATTAAAAAATTGAAGAAGCCAAATTGTTTAGACAGTTTTTTTTTTTTTTTTATTATAATGGGCTTGCTCTTGGTCCCAGACTAGCCCGAGGGCATAGACGGAGCCTACGATGGAGCGAGCTTACCCAGTAGATGCCTATGCACTCTATTCTTAAATACTTCCGGGACAGTAGACCTTAGTAGACTATCGGTTTGTCTAAAATATAAATTATTTACAACAATATATAATTAATACTTTACCTGCTAATTGCATGTTAATTTACCTGCTGCTCACTAATTGTGTGAAAACAAAAGCGCATCAAACCGACTTGATTAATCCCACGTAATTAGCGTTAAAGAGAATAGTTCTCAGGCCCACATTAGTCTCCTGTCGTACTCGTAGGTGCCTTTCATTAAAACCCATATGTCAGATCCACCCACATGTGGCTTCCAAGCGTTTATAATGGCAAAATACGGGAAATCCAATTTGCTTTTGGATAGGAAAATAGTTTTAGTATGAAAATGTCACAAAGAATCTTCTTACCCTTGGTCTAATTACTTCGTAATGTTTTGAAGATCTTGTGTCGCAATATAATAACTTGTTTTCTTTCCCAATATAAACCGTCTGTCAATTGAATTCGCAGAGCTACGTAGTTGACCCACATTTCAATTAAAGAGCTCCTCACACCTTTTGTTTATTATCTTTTGATACCTGCGTACCGTGGTTATCGTTTGTTTTGTTTCTTTTTATCTTTTTTGTTGACGCCGAATCATTTCCTCTCAGCAATGTGGTTTCTTGATTTTGTGTTTTACGTTTATTTATATTTTTCAGCGTTCATCGTTTACTACGCATTCCAAACGAGTTTCTTCTGGCTCAACGTCATGTGTTTCGATATATGGAGGACTTTCAGGTAAATAACGCTATTCTTTATATTAAGCTAAAGCGATAATACATTTATTTTATATAAGCTCTACAATACATGAAGAATAATACTTTTACCAAAACGTTTACTAATCCATGGATTGGCTCTAATAAGATTTAATATTTCTTCGTGAATATTTAGACTGTAGCTATCATCAACATGTGAGAAAACCAAAGTATTTTCATCATATTATTATTATCCAATCCACATGGTATATAAACAAATCCAGATAGCACAATATGATAGAAACAGCCGGAGGATATCTGCCACGATGGAACCTCTCTACAAGGTTACATATCGTGTGGGATATTGTGAGAATTTCAGAAAAAGATAACCTATTGCGCGGTTATATATCCGTGTCCGCACCTACTCGGATACTTTTTAAACAACGTAGATTGATAGTGTTTTATACTGGTTTTTATGCGGCTGTATAGTACGATATAGAGACTCGTATGTTTATTCTACGATAACAGAGGACTCAAAGTTAAATAACGTACACCAAGTTTTTTTTATAAAATCAGTTAAAAGAAACATGCGCCTTCTGATTAACAGAAGTCAAACGTCTGTTTCTATGTTTTTCTAAACTCTTCGTCTTATTTCTTAACTGGTTTAATTAATATTTTTATTTATAAGAGAGCTCTATGTGGTGTCGCATTTTCAGTCAGTGGGTTGTCGCATTGGTAATTGGTTTTATTGATCCACCCATGCCTAGCTGAACGAACAAAGAACTACTGCAGAAGCACGGCACTAGTTATTAATATTAACTTTCCTTATTATTTACCACATAGGGAAAACAAGGTAATTTACTTTTATCTTAAAGTGGTTTATGCAGTAGGGAATTGCATTTGCTTTGGGCTTATTTTGAGGAGAATATGTACCTAATGCAATTTATCAACAATTATACAAAAATAATTATGGTCAGTATTTATATAAAACGGTAAATAATAATTATTGTAATTAGCTTACCTTATTATTGTCCATATAGGGAATACATTTGTATTATTTATTAACAGCATCTATAATAAAACATGGTAATTTAATTATTCTCTAAAAGTGTTGCTAGAGTAGGAAAGTTCATTTGATTTGAGGACAATAATAATTACCTTATTGCGAAGAACATAATTTATAACAGTTATTACTCTTAGCTGTCCTTAATATTTTTTTGCAATTGGGAAGACCTTCGTATACAATGTGTTTTCTTTGATATCCCATAACTCAGGGTGTGACTGAGACCATATCAAAGAACTAATTATTTCTTTCTTTTCTTTCTAACTGGCATATGAATTATTTTTCGACCATATTTTTTTTTTGTTTTCATTTTCCATAGAAAATTATTCGACATCGTCACGATTATTAATGTAAAGCAGCCTTACGTGAAATATGACTACGTCACATTTTCTTACCCTTAAATATGAATGATAAGTTTAAATATAAATTAATTACTCGTATTTATCAATGAAATTTAGATACCTTTACACATGAGAGTCTTTAATTATGATTGATTATGTCTTCGAAACTATGCATTTTTGAACCACCTATTCTTGGAGATTTTGTGTTATTTTACTTAAATAATATAACCCCAGAGTTATGAGATATCAAAAACAACACGTTGTTTATTAATTGTTAAGGTAAATATGGTAACTTATTGTCAGGGAATTTTATTTATTATCGTCTCATTTTTAGGATAAGATGTAAAGTACCTTAATATATCATGTCTGAATGACAATACACTGTAATGAAAGACAGTTTCATCAATCATCATTGGTATGAGGACAGCGCGACATAAATTTTATTACAACAAACACATGTTTATACGGAGAAATATTTGTAGCAACAATATTGCTTCTATTTTGGCACGCCAATATTTATGCGGCCGAGAATAATAGCCACTAACTTTAAGCCTAGGTCATCACAGACTACAATAGTCTATGGTGACCCACAAAAGAGTTTTCATTTAAGCTTTCGACGACCAAGCGGCAACCGGCTGTCGCGCTGCCATTGTCTGTCCATTGTGTCTCGAATCACGTGTATTCGAAGGTTTTAAATTCAGAGTAACATACAGGCAATTTAACAGTTTGTACGACATTTTTGCGATAGATAATTCCCACCATGGTAACTGCGGTACGTTTTTGATAACAAGCTATCTATACGCTTACGATCCTATATTCCCCTCAATTGAAGTGGATTCCCATTATCATGGTATTAAGGTTACCTGATAATGTAACAACCCGTAACATAGATTTTAGGAATGTGTACACCAAATGATAAAAACTGTTATGTTTTTTAAATACTGGTGATTTTTTACATAAACCAATGAATGTAGATATCTACTTATACATAAACGAAGAATTGAATTTGAATCTGCTGAATTTAGGATTTCAATTATGTTTAAGCACTTTTGAATACAACGTGTCTTCTCGGTAAAAGAAAAGCTCTTTGAAGTTTCAAAAGCATTTTCGATGACAAATAAAACTTTTTGTTTATTTATCAGACTATTTAAAGTTCATGGTCGAAGGAATTTGAAGAAATAAATTTATTTAAGATGCGTTAATGAAATTCCAGTAATAATGATTATATTGAGAGAGATCTTTACACTATATCAACATTAGTGAAGGATTACACTGAATCCAAACATTAAAACAAAAAACGTCTTACGCTCAATTTACGATCTACTTGCGGCCAGTGGCGAGCTTTTCATACAAATCGAAAACCCCTGCTTGCCCAATGCGACCGTAACAAATATGAAAATAAAATGTATAAATTTTAAAAATGATTAGACGAATATCTTAAATATATGCTAATAATTTTACACAAAAACATTAACACACAACAAAATTAAACACAACAATGATATGATAGAGTATCAGAATAATAATTTGACGTATGCCTTGGATTGCAGATCAGTCACGCCGTGTCTCACGGGCTGCGGCAGTCGCCTGTAGGTCCCTAAGCCTGGCTTACAGGTCGATGTCTGTAATGGCATGATATTCGTGTGCTACAGCTAGTGACGCTAGATAATGCTCGTAATGTCTGCCTACTACAACGTGTCTATACCATGGTCGTGCTAGGAAGGAGTCAAAACATATTTTTTGTACTGAAAAGTCTGATCTAGTGGGTATAATGATACTTTTTAGTGCAAAGAATATATTACTCACAGATATGGCAGGAGGATGATACTCTGTTGTTACGTTCCAGTGGACACAGTTCATAGCACGGTTATGGTATGGTACGGTATAGAGGGCAGTTTATATGTGGGACCACAAAATAAAGAGGTACGGTAGATGTCTACTTCATGATATGCTATAATATTAAATGTGCGAAGAACGAAATAAACGAATCACAAATGCTTGGTATATTAGGCCGGATTTGTAAAGGCTAACAATCGGATCGTTAGCGTGAATGATAAAAGCTCTAAAGAAAATTCGTTAGTAAATTTTCCTTAGGGCTTTGTTTAGTTGTTAGGGTTAAGGTAAGCACATTTTTTGTTCTGTTTTTTTCAATCTAGGTAAAGTAGTTCTAGGACAACCTAAGCTTTTACGTGTGATTAAAAATGGCGCCGCTTCGTTTTGTTGTTACTTATTTTTCACTTCATTCATAGCTTAGGGAATGTTACGAAAGAATTACGCGTCTAGCACTATCTGGACGTTTTAGGTTCTTCTAGTATTTACGATTACGTTAGCTCATTATCTTGTTTCGTATAGCATGAAGTGGATTGCGTACCTGTTAATTTTGTGGTCATTAACGTTCGGTGTTAACACTCGCCAGATCTATGTTGTTATTAAGAGATGAATAACATGCATCTTAACCAAAAAAATAAAAGACGAGATACAGTCACAGATATATATTTAATATATAATCCGTCAGGTAGAAGCGGTAATAAAAGCTGTGCTTTTCTCATTAAACCCCAATATGTAATATAATACCCAGAGAGAAATGGAAGGAGAATAGGGTGGTCTTTGCAATGCAGTAAAAACAATATTGTTACAACTACAATGGTGCTGATTCTCTTGTTTACAAGCTTAACTAAATTTAAGTTAATTACATCTTTCTCTTTTTATTTCTTAAAGAAAAGGACAGAAGATACATTTTAGTTTAATCCTGTCAAATTATACAGCGCCTGAAGTAAATTAACGAACATTTAGACACCATGTTTTTAAATCGCGTCTAAATTATCTATGGAATGTCTAAATTTGACAGGACTTAACTAATATTTTATCTTCTGTCCTTTTCTTAATTAAATGGAAAGAGAAAGATGCACTTAACTTAAATTTACGTTAGTTTGTGAATAAGACAATCGGCACCAATATCTTAAAAATATACATAAATCCATACTAATATTATAAATGGGAAAGTGTGTCTGTCTGTCTGTCTGTCTGTTTGTCTTTCTTTCACGGCAAAACGGAGCGACGGATTGACGTGATTTTTTAAGTGGAGATAGTTGAAGGGATGGAGAGTATCATAGGCTACTTTTTGTCTCTTTCTAACGCGAGCGAAGCCGCGGGCAGAAGCTAGTATAATATATTTGTCTAATACTTGCTTAGGTAGTTCACAACTAAAAAATACTTTCAATAAATCATCTTGTTTGAAGCATATCTTAAACATTTGTGTAGTGTCTACCTATTTAGTCTAAAAACCGGACGGTATGCAGTTAATTTAGGTATAGAGGCTGAAACCATTTATTTATAATAAAACACTATTTAATGGTTTAATGGAAATAAATAATGTTATTCTGAAATACAGTCGGTCGAAATACAATCAATCGAGAACTCGATATAAGTAGTAGGCTTATTACTCGTATATATGTATTGCATACAGGGAATGTCTCTTGATATTAGTATATCAAGATATGTATACTCGCTGTATGCAACAGCGTGTGTTGTTGTGCTGACATATTAGATTACTTTGAATAACGTTGTACCAATAACGTTGGCATAATGCTGTTAAAGCTTATCACTGATTATATTGCATACAATATAATAATATGCTTCTATTAGGTTCATACAATGCTCCTATTAGGGTATGAAATTGATACTTGGTTTTACTGTGCCATAATAATAATATGCAAAACAATTTTTTAAGTAATATTACCCTTAATGTAGAAATTTTAATTTGAACTTTGAAAGTAACTTAAACTGTGCCATACTTGTTTCTCTCAGGTTAATTTTGGTACATTTCAGACGAGGTGGTTTCATACGAATACTATCTTTCAATTACAAAGTAGAGGTCAGTCAACTTAGTTATAAAGGAAGTGTAAAGACCGCAGAGTGAGTAAACATTTTGTAGAAATCGTTTAGAATGCCTCATTTATCACCTTAGTACCCATAGGTGGTTTACAGCACGAAAGTGGGTTCGTCTTAATAGTGTACTTCTATTTTAGAGTTAAGAAGTAGTGGTCAATAACTCAATAATGACCCACTTTTGAACAGTTCGTAATGGTTGAAAATTGGTGGAGCTGCCTTATTCACGCATTCGGGAAGATTGAGAAGAATCCATGGCTGTACACATAGAACTAACCTCCCTTCGTGTCATAAAACATCTTTAAGTTATTACATTCTAATTAACAGTTATTTAATGTAGAATGTAGAATTTTCTATTTCAAAAGCCTATTTAGTTATCACGTAATTGTACAAACTTGAATCTAAAGATTGCTACTTTTACATTTCGCTTCACAGTGCAAAAGAAAATAATCATTCGATCGGATTCATTCAGCTGCAAATTGTAAAAAATGTGTGGTTAAAAAGTTCTCTCGCTTTGAAGCGGGCTCAAGGCAACTACGTATAATTTGGTCTTGTCAGACTTTGTTGCACATTATTTTAAATTTGTAGTCAAGCGTTGAGTTTCCGCGAAGTCATGGCTAAATATCTAGCCTGGTAAAATCTTAAATAGTGACTGGGTCACCGACGAAAAATACGGCTAAGCTTTTTTCTCTCTTTTTGCTCCTATTTTTCAGCAGAAGGATTCCAATTCAGTAATTGACGGACATGGATAATTCGGTATAAAAAAATGTGAGTCCGTCGGGGTCCGTCTTGTAAATTGTAGGTTACCTGAAAACATATTTGAGATTAGATTACAAACATAAACATCGGTAAATAGGTACACATTTACCTAATATAAGTAATTCGCTTTCGAATATAATTAATGAATACCTTATATTCAAATTAAATTATTTATACTGATGCAAATAAATGATTTCATATAATTTTGTAAATACGCAATTGAGTAGGTATGTAGTACGTAGTTTAGTGGAGACCCTTAGTAATATTGCATCCATTTTAAAAATAGTTTTAAACAAAGCACACATACATTCCTAGCGGCGTAGTTTCTAAATACGTAGAAATATGAAGTATGTAAGTATTTGGTAGTTAGAAAACTAGTCACAGTTATTTTTAACTTCCAGTAGGTTTAGATGTTTGTTAACATTACGACGTAGTTAGTGTAACCTTTAGTAACTCGCTAGTAGTATTTATTAGTATTGTAATTAACGGTAATAGTTATTAGTCGGAATATCATCGTTAGTGTTCAGTAGCTTTGATTTGTATGACCTTGGGAAAAGATATATAGCTCTCGTAATTTTTTATAAAAATATTTTATTTATTGCTTTGTGCAAAGGTCGCCAACTTTGAACGATTTTATGCATGAATTCGACCTCAAAGCTAAGCTTCCTGAAAATTCCTTTTTATCTTGATTTTTATTTATTGTGGAGTGTGTTTTATCGCTATGATTACGTCCAAAGTAGCTCATTACATTAATGTTACATTAGGATTTACCTCTTTTATCTTTGAATGCCGTTTCATAGCCATAAATTTTAAGTGCTTTTTATATGACATAATGGCACGATAAAATAAAATGTGTATCGATAACATTTGATGTAGCAATAATAAATCTCATGAAAAAATTCTCTACACCTGGTACGAATTTAATTGGCACATAATATTACTTGTATATAAATTGTTATCTACATAATTCATGTTTTAATTATGTTTCTAATGCTTCCTATTGAAGAGTTGGGACTTTAGCTCAACAGTCGCAAAGGTAAGGTGCTAAAACTTGTACATAAAAGCCTGTAAATAATATTTTATTTGTTTGTTTATTTCCTGTGTATTTTTACCTGACTCATTGACAAGCAGACGTCAATACACTGCAAATAATAAGGAAAATTATAGAGACAACTGTTTCTTTAAAGGAAAACCGTACATATAAAATACATTAAGAAAATGTAGACCAGGTATATAAATATCAAACCTCACTTTTGCATCATTGTAAAACATTGTTGATAAATTAAGGTGCTACGAAACAGCTACGCGCTACGCGAAAGTTATTGCTACCTTTACTTAAGAGCTACGTGTCGTAGCAAGTCCGTTACGAGCGGCGTAGCAAACAATAAAAATGCCACGATCTTACTTTGTTGTAGAAGTAAAAATGTTTTGCTGCAGAATAAAAAAAACATAATATTATAAATTATATTTATTTTATTTTTAACGCTATCATATGTAACAACTGTCCGTTCCTACGTATTCATAAGATACTTAAGTTCATATTATGTTATTGGCGTGAATAAAAAATTGTGCCCAAGCCACCACAACCTATCTGAATTGTTTATCCGATTCGGCATTTACAATTACAATATCAGCTGTAAAAGCATAAAATCTACGGTATTCCGAATTTAATACCACCAGGTAGTCTATGCCGTAGCTCTAACATCCGGTATAATAAGGTTTAGTTCAAAGATTTCAGTAGGTCCCGCCTCCCGAGACCCATTTACATTCAAGTCAGACCCATCAATTATATCCGGGTGACTTTATGAAGGAGGCTTTATTAGGTTGAGGTGAATGTGGTTGAAAATATATGCCAGTTTGTTACATTAATTTATTTCTAGAAGTTGGGTATACATAGTTATCTTGCTCCAGAATGTGGGTTCTTCAACTTTGTGGTTACCGTCTCGCTTGACTTAGCGCACATACGTACGTACATAGTTAGATAGCAGGGGTACAAAGGTTTAGTATTGTTCATACTCGTATGTTCGTCTTAAAAACCGCAACCGTGCGGTGACCATAACATATACCCAGTAGCCACCGCAATTAATCTGCTACTGTTTGGCCGCGAATTTTAATAAGTTTGTACCTTTAAGAACCTAATACATCTTCTATTTTATATCAGCAACCTAGGAATTGAGTAGGTATAAATCCAAATGAGTTTTTCATGGAATTGTGCTCCAATTTAATACGAATGGATGAAGTTATAATTCGATTTAGATTGTATCATATTGTTTTGAAATTTACTGTAACGGGTAATACGTTAATAGGCTAATTATTAGTAGTTAACAATATTTAAACTGTTACACTATTTTATATAAAATAAACGTGTTGCGGTTAGGATTTACATAAAATACCAAACCTATCTCAATTATAATAAGTAGGGATATTTTAATCAGAATAGCGAAGGTATTAAGAGAAAAATACCGTAAATCGCTGACCATAAAAAATAGATATACTGTCCCACATCTGACGGTAATCTGCTGAGGTATCAACCTCGGCCTCCTTTCGATTGCAGATCTTATAAAAGCTATGTTAATAACAGTGGGTACCGCGGCGGGAGCACCAACAAGCGCAGAGACCAGAGACGGTTCCTTCTATACGGCCTGTACGCGTGGGGCGTGCCTCTCATCCTGACCGGAATTACTGCTGCCATGCAGTTTGGTGACCTGCCCGCTCATATTATCAAGCCTGGCTTTGGGAATAGAAGATGCTGGTTTGTGGGTAAGTGACGTTTATTTTTTTTATTAAATCCTTTTTAAAGAGGTCAGAAGATTTTTCAGTATCAAAAATCGAGGGGTTTGGTTGAGATTTCCCCACCACAAAAGAAAAAGAAGATTTGATACTTTATGACTGGCTGCCTTGCTTCAACAAATATAGACGTTTATTGTCCGTAGTGCTAGAACTGACCATCATGATTGCTTCAGGCGGATTGTCGGTTTCAGACTCTTCTTCATTATTGAGTCCACAGTTCCCAGATGTCATGATGAACATAATATAGAAAGTAAGAGTACATCATCAATAGTTCAGTGTGTGAACAAGTACCCAAAAATAGACCTTCTGTCATTGTTTAAAACCTCGTTTTCAAGATTTACCGTTGACTGCATTTTCCAACGCAAAATATACTATTCTAAAATGTAAAACAAAGTAACGCAGTAGAAATACAAACAAAACAAAAATAAAATATTTCAAGTATGTTTCCAGAAATAATAAACCCCTTTGTTTTAGTGCTCATAGCAAATAATATTTACTGTTCTACTATTATTCATACTGCACATTAAAAAATAACGGTTTCAACATAAAGACTCGTTGGTAAAATAGAATTATGGGACCGTTGAGCGGTCTTATTCATATGAAACGAGTGGCACAATAAGGCTGCGTTCAACTCTTGTGTTAGAGTTGAACGCAGCCTTATTGTGTGTGTTACTTATGCTTTATGTATAGGCATAGCTTCTGTACTGTAGTTGCACTGAGGGGTAGTACATTTAGATATGGGAATGTATTATAGTTTAAATCAACATATTGTTAAAACATCAGGTCCCTAGCATGTTTCCATATGGCCCATCAATGCTCCACAACCTAGTTTCTGCGTAACACGGAACCCCTTGTTTATCGGACTTTTTAAATTCTGACTAACCGTAACGACTGTCAAAGTTTTACAAATGGCATCCGGGACCAAAGGCTTTACGAGCTTTCCAAGGCACGGAATGTCCTAGTAGCAAGTCACATTGGTATTTGTTTGACTTCAAATCCACAAACTCACATGAAAGGCGGCAACCGCCTCAACCACTAAATCACCGACAATTCGTTAAAAAAGATAAATAAAATTCCTGGTTCGTTTTTAGGGACTGTTGAAATTTACTGAAAATATTTGTCGAAATGAAGACGGATTTCAAGAATCAATCTTCTTAAACTCGACAGGTATTTATTAACTTAGAGTTCCATTATCACTGATATCGGCTTGCCATCTTTCAAAAGTTTAGTCCGCTATTCGTTTTAATCATTTTGGTCAATGTCGTCTTTTATACCGGAAAAACAATGGATTTTGTCTGAACAGCAATCAATCACCGACCTCGTTATTTACCGTTTACAAATCATGTATGATTGGCATCATGTATTTGTACTAATTCGTAGAAAACTTTGCAATGATGGTGTCAAATACAAATTATCTGTCTCTTTCTACAATTTTAGTCTTACTATCTGCCTAGTCTTTCTCAACTATGTTAGAGTCGGCGTCCAGTGTGACCTGTAAATAAATATTATTGTTGTATGGAGCAAACTGTCTCTCAGACCTCTATAAGCCAGTAACCTTACAGATTATCAGACTTTGTAACTACTCATAATGACCATCAAAGAATTTCGATAACAATTGATCGACGGCAATACATGCTTACCGACATGAGATGTCGGCGATTTACTTTTCCACGGCTGAGCAGATGCCTCTATTTCCTCCATCCGTTAAAAATGTATTATTACGTTTTGCCAATTCTCAAGGAAGCCATTCAAGTCGCAGAACGCACACATAAATTTAAAAAGTCACATTTGTATTCTCCGTTTGGTATCCTTCGAGCCAAAACGACATTTCCTGAGCTTTTATTTCAATACACTTTTTTTCACCACACTTCACTAAAACCTGTTATCTTCACAGATTGGCTGGCCGACCTGGTGTACTTCTTCAGCCCAGTACTGGTGCTCGTGGTGTGCAACATAATCTTCTTCTCCGTGACCGCGCACCGCATCCGCTCCATCAGACAAGAGACGGCCATCTTGAAAGGCTCCGAGTCCTCGCGCAGTGACAAGCTTAAGAAAGATAAACAGAGGTAATTAGTACTTCGTTTTTGCTCGTTTCTTGCAGGTTTTTCACGACTATTACAAGATAGCTTTGAAGCTGAGGATTTTCTTTTTTATCTTTCTATTATTTCTTATTTGAAACATTTCTTGTGGTTGAAAAAGTCGACAATTTAAAAGACCTTTGAGTTAACTGGAAAAGTGGTCTTATTATAGTAATCACAAAAGAGCGTCAATCACGTCAAATGTTATATTACAATGATTATGAATTTATGACACAGAGTTTTACTCATATCATACGTATGACACGCGCTCGTGAATCACAGGGACACTAAGTACACTTATTTATTTTAGCATCCTTGTAGCCGCTAAACATCAGATGAGCGTAGTAGGTAATATACGGTCTTAGTAGAGGTGGATTACGCAAAGCGTGTACTTTTTATTATTTCTAGACGTTTATCTAGCGAATTATATCGTGAAGCAAATAAACGTCTAACGTAAATCCATTGCTTTTTAATAAAAAGCTGCAATGCAACTTTTTATTAGTTCTCTGATTCAATCGAAAATAATGTTCTGTACGATTTTAATTCCACTATATATGCATACGTTAATATAACGCTATTTATTCTGCTTTTAACCCTACGCGAAATTAGTTAGGAACATTTTAGGAGAATCTAATCTAACGAGGATAGCATTGCTCGGAAAATGTGGCGAGCGCAGCTTAGTCTAGAGATACCTACGTTGCAAATGTAATTTTAACTTCTGAATTGAATGCAAATAGGATAAACTTTGTTTGATACTTCTAGTAGCTAACTCGTTGGTAGCATACTTTCTTACCACAAATATTTACTTACTTATCGTGTCTTCGTATAATAAGTAGAATGTCAACACGTAAATACTTTTTTTTGTGTAATATCTTTTGTTTGCTTGGTGATACTAATGATCGTATTAACAAGTTGTTAAACAATTTATTTCAAACGAGCTTTTGCCCGCGGCTTCGCTCGCGTTAAAAAGAGACAAAAAGTAGCCTATGTTACTCTCCATCGCCATCCCTTCAACTATCTCCACTTAAAAAATCACGTCAATTCGTCGCTCCGCTTTGCCGTGAAAGAAAGACAAACATACAGACAGACAGACAGACACACTTTCCCATTTATAATATTAGTACAGATATGGATGTCTAACAATTCGTTGACGTTGGTCTTTAAAAGGTAAACAGACAGAATAGCCATAAAATAAAGAGGAGATAAAACTGGCGGGAATTCGCGCCCGCTGGGCGTGTTCGACAATATTTCAAATGGGATTGCTTCCTAACTTTTATCAAACAAAAGTTTTATCAGAAACATACCTAAGGCGCCCTAAGGCTTTGCTTAGCCGTATACCTTCGTTGTCGTCTATACAGGTTGGAAAGTTTCAATGGGCCCTGGAAGAATACTACCATAAATCATAAAGATTGATTATTTTACTTAAAGGAAACATTATTTTATACAAGAAATAAAAATGCATTCATAAATTTTCGAAAACTCGCTTACCACTCCGGGAATCGAACCGGCTAAAATCCAAAAAAGTAACACTCTGTATTTTTATGACATCAAACGTTAGGGTTGCTTATAAGGACTAAATCTTTCTAACAAACATGGGTAATAAAATTAAAGGAAAACCATAAATCTTAAGAATTTTATTTTAATTGAACGAAAATTTCGACAGGTTAAAGTCGTCCTTTGATTTGAAAAGTTTAATTTTTATGGTTTTCCTCTTATTTAATTTACTATGTTTGTTAGAAACAATTGATCCTTATAAATGACCCTATCGATTAACGTCATAAAAGTACAGGCTGTAACTTTCCCTATAATTTAAATAGCCATGTTTGTTGGAGAGATTTTGTCCTTATGAATGGCCCTAACGTTTGACAGCATAAAAATAGTTGGTTCGATTCCCGGGAGTGGTAAGCGAATTTTCGAACATCTTTGAATACAGTTTGGTTTCTTTTAAAAAATAAAGGAATGTTTCCTTTAAGTAAAATAATCTATCTCAACGATTTTAGGTAATTTTTATTCCAGGGCCCATTAAATCTTTCCACCCTGTATATGACCTTATCCTGAAAGCTCGGAGAATTAGGACGCTAATTTATTTATTAAACATAAATATGTTGCATTTAAAAAAAGTCTGGCTTATTAATAAGCTAGAATTTTTATAATCCAGGATATGGTTTTTATAAGACAGGTATAAAGATGAATGTTTATATAAAAAAAAATTCAAGTCCCTCTCTTGAAACAATGCCTTATGCTATTATTACAAGATATAGTTTATCACTGAGTGATGTTCTGGTTCACCCATAATGATACAACGAAGTCAGTTTTTAAGTATTTGATCGTGGTTTTTTAATTTAAAAAAATATTGTTTATTAGTTACAATTCGTGTCCGGTCCGAGCAATGACTATAAAACCTAATTCTGTTTGGATCCGTGCATCAATTGTGTAAAGGTTGTTTGTGCTGCAAGTAGCTATTACCAGTAGGTAGCAAGCTAGTAGAAATAAATTATGGCTTTTATTAGGTAGCTATCGATCAGTCACGTTAACCAGGAAAAGGGTGGATTGCATAGAAAGGCTAACCGAACACCAAAGACTGCCATACGATACAGAAAGTACTAACATAGGTACCAATAGTACCTAGTATAGGCACAGTTTAACGGTATAGGTAACACTACATACAGAGTATACCTACTACTAAGGGCAAGCAAAAATAGCGGAATAATGGTCTAAATTTTAAAATGATGTGCAAATAAAATTGAGCTTGCACCTTATAAAAAAAATCTTGCATTTATGGAAACAATTTTCAACTTCATTTCAGTTGTATTTGAATTGAAAATCAATTAACCTAAGTGTATTTACGGTCAGCACGAGTACAAAAGTGGTGACCAATCGTTTGAAACAACAATAGATAGGCACCTACTTGAAAAAGAATAAAAACAAAAGTTGTGAATATATAACACTGGCAGCTGTTTGGGTCATAAATTCTCATTTACCGTCAGACGTTTATAGCCAGTTTATTTTTCATTCATTCAGATTTCAAAAAAACTTTTTTTGAATATGCAAAACTGACATACTTGTTGGGCCATTAGACGTTCTAACGCTTTAGAAAAAGGATTGCTTACAGTAATTAACAATTAGACAGAGACAACATTTTTTTCCTGTATGTGTCATATATATGTCTTATTTATGTACTTTTTTATTTTATTTTTTCTTTGTGGCTCCTTGAATTTAGGTACTTGCTCTTCATACAAGTCTCGTTCAAAAATAACTCGTGTATTGTTTAAAAGACTCCTTTAGACTAAAATCATTGTTTATTTGTATTATAATAGCAGCTGGTTATCGTCTTTAAAACAGACCGTATTTCATAAAGGAAACTGATCGCTAGCTCACACAACACATACGTTAAATAAATAAGTGCCTAAATGTACTGTGTTAAAACTGATTTAACCATGGCATTTTCATTTCATTATATTCCAATGGAAAATCTATTTTATCCATTGATATAATTTAACATAAGAATGTTTTACTTATTTCATTCTATTCCATTTTCCATTTTTCTATGATACGAGTAAGTAGTAGTGCCTTCTCTGTATGAGAAGAGGCCTTTGCCCAGCAGTGGGACAGTTATAGGCTGGTATTATTATTATTTATTATCATTACGAGTAAGTATTTATCCAATAGCAAATGGGCTTTGACACTTGGTACTTCAGCACTTGGAATATCATAGCTAGGTAGTAAGCGCCAAGGCGGTTATTTAGCTTTCTTTTGTGGTTAAATACTCTATAGAATTTTATTATTGCTCGAATAGAGCACTCAACTGTCACTCTCAGTTTATAAAAAGGTCACAACAACGATTATGACCATTATGATCAAGATTTTAACGATTAAAAATTGTAGTTATGACATTTCCCCTGAGTATTAATTTTATTTATATACCTACCAGGTTAACCAAAAACTGGGTCAGTAGGTACATTTGAATATGGACTAAATAATATAATGTACAGTTTGACGAAGCCATGTGGTGTATGTATGAATACCTATTACCTATGTATGTATGTGTGTCTATCTACCTTATTAAATCATGTATCATTTCATATTATATTCAGTAATAAATGGTTACTCGTGAGGAGCTGTGTTTCTCTAAACGTCCAACCTTATAGCCACTTCGACAGTTGTTTTAAAGTTATTTATCTATAATACTAGCTGCCTCCCGCGGTTTCATCCGCGTTAAAAATGTTAAGGGTGAACAACCTTTATCACTTAGGTGTATGAAAAATAGGTAGTGGCAGATTCTCAGACCTACTGAATATGCATATAAAATTTGGTAAAAATAGGTTAAGCCGTTTCGGAGGAGTAAGGTTACTAACATTGTGACACGAGTATAGTATTTTATATATAAGATGTATGTATTTATAAATTATATAAGTATGTTTATCAGTAAGTCTGATTACCATAGTACAAGCTCTGCTTAGTTTGGGATCAGATGACCATGTGTGAATTGTCCCAGGATATATATTTTAATATTGTAAAAATACTTTCAGTATTTCCTTATTATTATTTACATATAAAACCTGCCAAGTGCGAGTTCTTACAATCTTGGATGCACCGAGAATCGATCCAAGTCTCGAAAATTGTTCCTTAGTTGAAAAAATTCTGTATACATATAAAGATGTCTACAGCAGACAGCATACATCATGTCAGTGAGCCTATATTTTGTACAGACACTGTACTTGACACTAAACTTGTATTTTATACAGTCATTTCCAGTATGGTATGTCAAAAAGCTAACCCATGAATTGAACTGTTAAAAAAAATAGTACCTAAGTAATTCCTAACCAGATTTTACCACAGCAGAATAAGTAATAGTACAAGTTTTACTAACAATCTCAAGTAACGTAACACCAATCTAAATTCCAGATACGGTCTCTACCTGAAGCTATTCATGGTGATGGGCGTGAACTGGTCTGTGGAACTCCTCAGCTTCGCAGTGGGCGGCTCCAACTGGTACTGGATCGTCATCGACATCTCCAACATAGGCCTTGGAATCTTCGTCTTCCTCATCTTCGTGTGGAAGAAGAAAGTGCGTAACTTGGTGCAGAAGAGGTACGTTCGTAGGAGCCCTTTGGTCTCGTCTCTTATTGATGTAACCGGTACAACGCCTGCCTCTTGTCAAAGGGTCTCCTGGCCATTGTGGAACCAGAAGAAACCATTACTTTAATTTGCACTCTTCCCACAGAAAAACTAGGTGAAAGCTAAGTTTTGTGGGGCATAGTTTTGAAGTTAAGATTTTTAATACTTTGTATCAATATAAATAATAGATAATTTTCTAAAAGAATGTTTAAAACAGCTAACTTAATAAAAGAACTTCTTCCTTCCTCAAGACAAGTTCCCATCAAGGGAGAGCTCCATCTTAATTTAATTTGTATCACTGTTGATGTAGGACTTTTTGAATAAGTATAATGCGTAGCGGCAACCCTGTGGATAAGTGGATAATGATAACGAGCGGGCGTATGTCGTCCAATCTCAGTCACTTCTTTGTGCGATAAAATTGAAAGGAACGGATTTTCTTATCAGTCCATATCCTCATTTTCTAATGTTGACGCGCTATTTTGAGAAACGACACGTGCTAATCAAATCACACAGTCATGTAAAAGCCTTTTTTGTTTACCATACCACTTTTAGAGAAAATCAAGTGGTCTATAAAAAAATGAGATTACGCCAGTACTTTTGATTAAGCTATTACAATCTGTCTAATTTCTTTAATCGATTTTCAAGGTTATTGCTAAATGATTTGCGAAGTCCGTTTCGAGTAGCTCAATGCGCTGACAGCAGTAAAATTACGTATGAAACAGGCTGAATATTTTCGCGATTTTATGGTTGATTCCATCCATAGTAAAAGTTGTCCATAACTTACATTGATCGGTAGTCACTGAATATTTATTTGATTACCATTATTTGTAGGCAAAACAGTAACGAGGGTAATTCATTTTTCCCATTGATCGATGGTTCGACCAAAACTCGATCGGGAACCAGTGGGCAGTAGCGGGTCCCATCGCGCGCCAAGGTGTAAGGCTTTACAAAACAAATATATTTTAACTATGGCATTTTTGATAACGTGACACAATTAATTAATGTTTACTTGACTTGACATTTTGTATTTAATAAAAATAATGTATAACAGAAAATGTGCTAACGGTGATGCTCAGATTTTATACTGACACAGGACACTACGCAGAAAACTTCGACATCATTCTTTCTTTTTTTGCACATTAATATGGAGGGAAAGTACCTTAAATATTGTAGATAGAACATTTTACTGAAAGAAAACATTATTTGAATTTGAAAAACATTTTAAACTGTACTCCTGTGTTTGTAATGTGCATTACAAAGTGAATACTGTGTTTGTTAATGTGCATTGAAAAGTTAATAAGTCGTTCGTCTTTTACGGACAAACACAACAAAAAAAGAATTAGTGAAATCGGTCCAGCAGTTCACGCGTGATTACATCCGTGTATGGTGTTTTTGGTTACTGCTCTGCTCCCGAGGGTCATAGCGCAATGTTATGTAGCCTATGTCTAATTCTGATGTATAAGCTATATTTCTATAAAGTTTTATCCAAATCTGTTCAGTAGCTTTTGGGTGAAAGAGTAACAAACATACATACATACAAATCTTTCCTCTTGATAATATATTGATGGTGTCCGCGAGCTTCTTACGCGCATGAAATTTTTTTTCGTCAAGGTATCGGAGCTGCATGTATTATGTAGACATAAAGCTAAGAGCTAACCCACATGTAACCTAAGTATAAACAAGTAAACCGATGCGACTACAAGTACAATGAATACCCCTATTCAGTCAATGTCGACAAATGTTGACAGGAACTAATACCATACGTGTATTCAGGATTGTGTACTGAGTACACAGAACCTAGATACAACATGACAATATGGCTTAACTGTGTTAGGAACGATATTCCGAAAGGCAATTTATCAACAACCGACTCTTGACATGTTTGACAAAGATAATATCGCTCTTGAATACCAAGAACTGTTTGCTTTGAAGAATTTTAAATGTAAATTGAATTTGACGATTATTATTAAAAGCGTTGTAAGTTTATTAGATCAACTTGATGTTAGGCTACTTAAAACTTCACATGGCAATAGGCCAAAGAGGGGTATCGTGGTTCAATCCCTTCTCGAAATCAATTTCGTGCGAAATTGACGCATCTCACATCGGGTAAAGGGGGGGTGAAATTTGGACAAGGCCCAATTGACAGATACGCCTCCCTGAAATTAATTCCTGGCTGCAACTACAACCTACACTTATTATGCCCAAACACTATTACTACTGGCTGTCACGACACACCACGAACACTAGGTGTTGGAATGTACAACGTTTGACTAAAATGACTAATTTCACCGAAACTTTTTGTCACACACGGTTTCCATAAATAATAATTAAAATACCTAATCCTACTTAAAGGACTAAACATTTGAATGTTAATGCATTTAATAAAATAAACATGATATTCAAAGGTTAGCACAATTTTGTTTTGTACAGATCTACCCTAAGATCAAACCTATCTCTGTACCAAAATTCACCAAAATTGGTTCAGCGGTTCAGGCGTGAAAACATAATAATTAAACTTAGCATATTAGTAGCTATTACATGTGACGTCACAGTTTGCTATTACCGATATCTTCAGAAATATCGAGTTTTGACAACCTACTAAAGCTATGTAAGTTGGGCTGTAATAAGTTAACCTTAAGTTAACATTGCGTTCTGCTAATAATTTTTTTTTTCATCTAGATTCCGCAGTATGTTCGGTATGGGGACCACGGAACGCGACCACCCGACCGGCAAGTGGAACACGACCAGCACCGCGCCAACGGAAGACACGCGTATATCTACCGACGACTCCGCTATGCGACTCAAAGATATGCACTAATCTAGGTAAGAAATAAGCTAAGAGATTCACTCGTTCCTTGGTGATGTTGATGTTTTCTCTATCCTTATTCAGCTTAAGTCCAACGATTTTGTGAAGGTTTGATGGCTTTTCTCATTCTTACGATGCTGACAGCGACTGATAGAAACAGCGAACTGAATAAGTGTGACGAAAATCGTTTGAAATGTGATGAATAAGTGTTCGTAGTTTTAAAATTCGAAACGTCTTCTTCTAATTTTCTAAATCTTTGTAATCTTCAAATTGAATAGTGTAGTAGTGCACTCTAGGGGTGCTTACTACACTATTCAATTTGAAAAAAAAATTGTTAGGAAATCGGAAAATGTAATCATACAGATTGTCGATAGGATCCGATTTCGTGTAAATTGGAGGTCTGACCACTATACTTCCTATGTTGTCTACAATCTAGCTAGGACATCTACAAATTGCCAAATTCGAGCGAAAGCTGAAGTTATAGCAGACTCTGCTGAAGCTTAGCGGTGTGTGTAATATTCCTACTAATCTATTTTTTTTTTCACAGATTCCAAAACATGACAAATGTTTGCACCAAAGAATTCTCATGAACACACGGACGCATCACATTTAAAAATCGCTAGTCAATTTCATCGTAAAATAAAATCACGACATAGTATAACGCTTTATAAAATTATCTAGATTTATAATAATTTAGTGCCTAAGTCAATAGAGGTTAGGGGAAGCATAGTAAGATCGACGTGCATGTACATTTTCATTTTAGGAAAACCATTAATCCACGAGCATTTATTTCTCTAACGTTAAGTATTAATTAATTTGTTGTACCGATTATAATTTCCAGTTGTACCTAAGTTGTAACCTATGTAGGCCATACACGCTAGGTTATGCACGAAAAACCTAGTTTATTGTGATAAAACTACGCAGTTTATCTTCACATCAAACCAACAAGAAAGAAGGTTTTAGTTCATTAAAACGTATTAAAAAAATCTTAGCCAAGATTATTCAATAAGCTTAGAACTGAATAAATTGTGGAAGGTTTAACTGGCCTACTAAACCGTCCGTAGCTCCAACAACCGTCTTTATGGAAAAATTGTGCATGCAAACCTATCGTGTATCATGTCCAATAAGAAACTCGACTTTGCATGAAGGATATGCATCATATTATTGTATAAATAACCTAGCGTGTGTGGCCTACATTATGCCTCGCGGGGCGTGTGTGGCGGCCGTCGTGCTTGCATGCACAATTTTCAGTTTTTTATTGACTGCTTTGGTTGAAGGTTTAACTGGCCTACACAGTCGTCTGGTAGCTTCAAATGTGTTTATGGCAAAATTGTGCATGCAAAACCTAATGTATATATATCTAATACGAAACTCAGTTGTGCAGGCATGTTTAACCATCGTGTTTAACCTAGTGTGTATGGGCATGACTGGAAGTTACCTACGAAACATCTGAAAACTCTGCCTATTCGCCTAGTAAGTATTTAAACATGTTTTATAGCCACGAGCAAAAATAAACAGATTTATTAGAGTTCTCAAGAACTTCTTTACAATAGTTAAGTAAGTAGATGTTTTTTTTTCTGTATAGTAATGTAAAAGTAACCTATGAAAATCGAGCGTTGAGCAAATGTTACCACCAATATTTTTATTTAAAATATTAGGTTAAAAGAATCGTGCCTACTGTTGTTTTTAGCTAAAGTACAAACGTAGGCAGGTATAGTTTTATAAAAAATGCAGTAGATTGGTACCTAAGTATGATAACTATAATAATATGTACGTTGAATTGATACAGATTTTTTTCGATTAAAATGTGTAACTTTTAGAATAAATTATCTATTTAATTAAAATGAGTTTGTTTTATTTATAAACTAGTTTTTCAGCCGTTTAGTCAAGCTAGCTGTCATGTAAATCGGTTATTATAAAAGGGCGCCTTCTAATATAATCTAAAGGTAAGCGTCCACTTGTCGGTATCGTACGCAACGGACGCATCGCACGCAACGGATTGTAGTATTATTTGTATAGAAACTCGTATAAGTGCGTCCATCTGTCCGCATCGTACGCATCGCACATCGGCAATGCCGACACCGTTGCTCCGAGTCCGAGAGGCAACTTTTGCGATGCCTGCCGATGACGTCTTACGGAATGCCGATCAGTGGACGCACTCCGCGCGCTCGCTCTGCTTCCTTGCATCGCTTTCCTCCATTCTTACAGAGTCCACACGTGCGTTCACTATGAAAATTTGAATGAACTGGCATCGTCAATCAATCCGTACGCTGGTACTCACCGTCGGTAATCCGTACGCTGCCGGTACAGTGGACGCACTGTGAAACATTTATCCGTTTTGTACGATGCGTTCGTTGCGTACGATACCGACAAGTGGACGCTTACCTTAACCTTAAATTTTTTGACGTATAAACCTGGCTAATACTGTTTTCTTACTGCTGTTTTTTCTTGACTACCTAAATACAATAAGGTCGACCATTCAATAAGGTCAGAGACATTTGAGTGTTTTTTAAGGGTGCGTTCCAAAAAGGGTAAGAATTACACGGAGTAGTGCGAAAGTTACTCTAGAGCGTTCCGAAATGAGCCGAGTGAAACCGAGGGTAACCGAACATTTACTCGACAGCTACCCGAGCAGTATTTAGGAACGCTTTCGGTAGAGTAATTTTCGCGCTGACAAGTGCGATTTCTCTCCCTTGGCTGAGCGTCGTTAAAAATTACCTGACATATGTCAAAATCATATATGAGCCAATGTTGAAGTTTGATGTTGAAGAAAGAATGGACTTACTAAAGTATAAACGAACAGGTAGTACTTATTTATTTGCAAAATATACTTAAAAAACACGATTTTTCTTCTTTGCAATAGAGAAAAAAGGTTATGTTGACAGTGTCATCATACGACTCTAACCATCTTGACCCTAACCCGTTCCAAAACAGAAAATCGCTCTGTAGCGTTCAAAAACAGTATAGCCGTTCTCTTTCTTTCGTTGTTTCTATCTCTTTTTAATTTTCGAGTGAATTCATCGCACGTTTAGGAACGCACCCTAAGTAATTTATCTTAATGTATTTGTCGCAGTCATCTGGTTAAATCAGCTATTTGATTGTATGACTAGCGCGTTCATTGAATGACAACATTTAATTGAATGACTAAACGACAACTCGTCAAGTTGTTTAATGTAACGTTCAACGACTTGGCTGAACGTCATTTAGCATTGTCGTTTAATGGGATATAGTCGACTTTGTAATGTTTGTTTAGGGTGGCCATAAGTTCGCAACTTAAAAACTTAACTTCCTTTACATAACAAAAATGAGGACATGACATGACACACTTTATTATGATTTTAATTTTAAAAAAACTTTAAAACTAGCCGGCGGCGGCGTATCAATAGGTAAATCCACGCTGGCTGTCACACTATTTTATCAAGAATAGGTCACTTTAAAGTAAATTTAATAAAAACAATATCAAAACAGTGCTATCTGCGCGAGCTATTTTACGCCATATTTGTTTTGGTGACTACTAACGCCGCAGTGGAAAAAAAATGAACTAAATTACAATCTCTAGACTTCTCAATATTTACCCAAAAACCTTCCGTGAGTGCAAAGTACTTATCGCCAAATGGTTGTCCACTCTCACATATGAAGAACTGGAGGACTTAGTGAAATTAAATTAAGAAGTTATTTTGCCTACCTTCTACTGTACATTACGTCATTACTTCTAAGCTTTCTCATACATCTCACACACACACACACACACACATACACTCACACACACACACACTCTCACACACACACACACACACACACACACACACACACACATCCACACACACCCACTAACTAACCTTACTCTCCCATTTTGTCTAAATTTTTCTCTTTCAATTTCTATTACTTGGAACGCTGACGTTCCCAACCTCCTGGAGGTGGGCGCTAATAGCTACGACACAGTTCTCAACTAATGTAGCTATTATCGTACACAAGAAATTTGCATGTATTTTTTCTGTTCCAAATAAAGAAATTATTATATTATATTATTATAATCACCTGACTGATATTACGTCCGCTCTGTTCAAAGGGCTATGCTTCAATCAGCTATCTAGTTAGACGTTGAGTGACGCTTGTTCAATCAGCTTTCGGCCTAGTCATTCAATTAAATGTTGCTATTCAATGAACGAGCTAGTCATACAATCAAATAGCTGATTCAACCAGATGACTGCGACATATTCACTATAAAGTTTCTGACGTGGTTCGATAAAATCATCATCAGTCGGTGCAGCAACCGAAAATGGGAGCGAGGCCGCAACTTTACACCTCTTTATAAATTAAGTATATAAAATATAAAACTAGCGATCCGCCCCAGCATTGCACGGGTGTTACAAATTGCATTGAAATAACAGGTTTTCTAACGATGGTTTTAGTTCACCGATGTGTGATGGATGACCAATAATATTTATATGCATTGAGGATACGACTTCATTTTCGATTGAATTAAAAAAAAATTAAAAAAAAAGTCCTACGTAAAGCCTGTACCACATGTTATAATGTCGATTTAAAATAATGTACCCACATTATTTTAAATCGACATTATAACATTCCGATTCCATGCACACAACACACAAGCAAACAGCGTATAACTTCGTAGCACTCCTAAATACAAAATGCATATTATAACAGTTATCGTTGGGTCCTTTTTACTAGAGGCTCTCAAAGTTTCAATTAGATTTTTTTTTAAATGAGTTTGGAAATATATATCAAATTAATACCGATCGACCTCTGTTAGAGCTCATTAAACATATAAAACGTATGTAGTCGTGAGACACTGTGGTATTTTAGACAAGAAGATATTGCGTAAAATTCCGAACGCTGCCCAGCCCAGCCTAGTAAGACGAAAGGCTTTGACCAGTGTGTGTTGCCAATGATGACTACTAAACTTACGGTACTGAGATGTGGTCACTCATAATGGGCCTCACAAGAAGGCTCAGAGTCACTCAAAGGGCAATGGAGCGAGCAATATTTGTTATTTTTCCTACGCTATAGAATCAGAAATGAGGAAATCCTCAGGAGAGCAAAAATCACCGACATGGTTCGGAAAATTACCATACATAAGTAGCAGTGGGTGGGACATACTTATAGCTCGTAGAACTGACTGCTGTTGGGGCGTATCCGCGTAAAGGTAAGTTCTCGTTCGGTGACGATAGACCCGTTAGATGCGGGTGGCGCAGGACCGACGTGGAGATCTTTGGGAGAGGCTTTTGACCAACAGTGGACGTCTTTGGGCTGATGTTGATGATGCAGTCTTATCGACCGTAACGCAGCTGTGTGGTAGAGGCTTAAGCCGTTTCTTACAATTTACCATAGACTTTGGAATATTATTTATCTGCGATCAAGAAGAAGAAGATGTGTTGTTTTTTGGTTCTGTTCGGACTGTCAATGTCAATGAAACCCCCAAGCCCCCAATCTCTAATTCTCTATAATCTATGGAGTAACCTAACTTTGTGACTTTTGTTTTGTTTTAGTGCGCGACAAAAACTATATACTCTTTTTTATATTAATATATTTTATGACCGAAAGAAAACATTTTATTTTATGTTTTACTTCATAAGTCAAATTTTAACTTTTCTTTTGATTAGGTAATATAATAAGTATCTACAATTTAATCACATATCCTTTACTTCAAGCCGACTCAACCTCATATTAATGTTATTGTAGTAAATTCTTTTATATTATTAGTTCTATTATGTTTAACAGTAGAAACATTTTACGTTGGTGATTTTTTAAATAGTAATATCAATGAACATATATATTAGAATTCATGTACACTGATCAGTATGTTTAATTCAATAGATACTAGTTTTCAACCTTTGGACTTTAGTTAATCGGCTTAAAATAATGTTTAACATTGGCTACGGCGTGCCTCTTGTGGTTCTTTTGCTTTCAGTCATTGCGTCGTATATTTTTGTGATGATGCCAACAGGTGGGTCACTAAACAAAACAAAATTAGTAATTTTCATATCTGCTTTTAGGTTTCTTTCCTTGGGAACGTTATTAGTACCAATTATGCGTAGTAATACTAACAATATTTTTTTATATTATCAGTTTATGTAATCTCTATTAACAATTAAACCTCTGTTTACAGTTGATGAAATGGCAAACAATGGATTTGTATTTATTTCGAGTGCTGCCAAGGCTCACCTAGTATGTCAGCAGGCTTCCAAGTTTGTGAGGAGAGTTTTATATGTGAAAGTAAAGGATTACTCTGACAATGCACTACCGGTGCTTAGCAAACAGATTGAGCATGTGTACAAGAAAGTAAGACATTTTATAAACAACAACGCTAGCCAAGTGGTGGTTCTGATAAACATAATGGCTTATAATATTTTTTGTTTCTTAGGCTGCTGCACAAAATAGTCATTTGGACATAAGACTGATCTTAAAACCTGGTGGAAAAGTAAAAGAAATAGTTACAAATTCTCCTATTGACTTGATACTGTATGACAGTGAGTTAGCCAAGGATGTTGAGCAATTAAAGAATATGGTGGCTACAGTGCAAACGGGATTCAAAACCCAAAGTATTGGTATGTATGACTCAAAAATTTAATAATCCTACTAATATTATAAATGTGAAAGTTTGTACAGCATTAATTATTTACTTAGCAATGGTGGACTCTACCTAATTCATTGGATGGTTTGGATAGAGATTTTTAATTTGTTTTCCTTTATAGATTGTCAAGAAGAATCATTTTGTGACACATTGCCAAAAATTCAGACTTATGAGAATGTTGCTCTTGGTGGGTCATTTGACCGACTACACAACGGACACAAAATCTTGCTTTCTCAAGCGGCGTTACGAGCAACCAGTCTTGTCACGGTGGGAGTCACTGATGTTAATATGATTCAGTGTAAGAACTATATTTTGGTTTATATTAAAACGAGCTATCTTGCACTAGGCACGATAATTAACTGCTTACCTACATGACAAGCATAAATACTATAAATAATCACTCATTTTAATTTAAGATAAGAATAAAATAGCATTTTGTCTACAATTACATGATTTTCCATATGTATGGGAGCTAGATCATTCAATCTACAAAAGATTAGCCTCTTGGTGTTTCTGGTGATATGTTATATCTTAGATTCTCAGCAGTTGAGGGATATAGATTGCTTTAGCATAGCCTCAATTCTACAACTTTTTTTTATGGTTTTTATTTCACTTACAGCTAAAACTTTATATGAATTAATACAACCCGTGGATGTTAGAATAAAAGAAGTATTGTCCTTCCTAATGGATATTAAACCGGATTTGGAATACAATGTGATTCCTATAAGAGACCTTTATGGACCCACTAAAGATGATCCTAAGCAACAGGTACATATTTTTCATATTATTACATACTTCAGGAACACTAAGAGCTATAATAGTTATGAGAGTTGTTGAGAGATAATTACTCCAGTCTGCAATCATTGGTTAACAAAGTATGACAACATTTTATAAAACATTGATTGGCCCTACAGCACAGCATTTCCGTATATTCTATCTGTAATCACTTATAGTTAAGGGTATTACCATAGCTTATCACTATGGGTACTTGAAAATAACACCATTGTATAACTACGCAATTCTTGTTATATAAATAGACTTTTGTTTTAGTTGCTAATTGTAAGTGAGGAAACATATCGTGGCGCGGCGAAAATCAACGCGAAGCGAGCGGAGAACGGACTTAGGCCTATGGATGTGCATGTGATAGAATTACTCAAGGATGAGAGGGCGCAAGACTCGCAGGAAGAAGAGCATAAGATCAGTTCTAGCAACCAGAGGATGAGGATGCTGGGCACCCTCATAAAGCCACCTACAGTAAGAATCCTTACTATTGTGTTCAAGTTAAAGTAGATGTAAACGCGTCGTGAATTCAATCAGTTCAAGTAAGAATTCGTATGTGGACGATTTTTCTTGTTTGCTGTAGATTTTTTTGGTGTCGACAGCTGTTGTTTGGCAGTACTCAAACAGCGCGGCATCCCTGCACGAAAGTTGATTCTTACTGGGGTTTAATTTTTTATTTCATCAATGGCATGACGCAGGTGCTTTAAAAGTGTTGAAAACATAGCGCACAATTTCCTACGTCGACGTTTTGTCGATTTCTGTGCCATAAAGGGATTGCTTGAAATAAGTGATTATATGTATAAATATGACCTGCCTTTCATATAAGAGATTAAGGGCTCGAATCCATAAGTGCTTTTTTAAATTATCTCGGGGACATCAATCATGATATGATGATAAAGAATATGAAAGGACTTATCTATCTATATAAATAAAATAGTAAATTGGCTGCATGACTGTTAAAATTTTGAGGGCCTGATGTTTACGAAGTGTATGTATGCACTAAGAAAGGATGTTTTAAAAATTTAACCCTAATTTAAGTCTGATTTCATTTGTATTAATTAAATATTATATTTTTGTTATCCATACTAATATTATAAATGGGAAAGTGTGTCTGTCTGTCTGTCTGTTTGTCTTTCCTTCACGGCAAAACGGAGCGACGGATTGACGTGATTTTTTTAAATGGAAATAGTTGAAGGGATGGAGAGTAACATAGGCTACTTTTTGTCTCTTTCTAACGCGAGCGAAGCCGCGGGCAGAAGCTAGTTATAAATAATTTTGCATGCTGAATGGTAAAATGTGGCTGAGCTGTATTATATTATCCTAAGACCTAATTGTTTACCCATATTTGCAAAAATAAAATATTCTATTCTATTCTAAGGCCGTTTGTCCAACGCCGCTGTTACCGTCACGTACACGAGATGACGGCGAGCCGAGTTAATTATGAGGTGACGCGACATGCGGTGAACACGCGGCTATAGTATATGTACCGCCACTGCGGCGCTATCAGCTCGTTTTTGTTGACGTGGCGGTGACGGTGGCAGTGGACAAACGGGCTAAAGGGGTAAAATAGAAGATTCAACATCCACGCGGGCGAAAGTTAGCAAATCCATACTAATATTATAAATGGGAAAGTGTGTCTGTCTGTCTGTCTGTCTGTTTGTCTTTCTTTCACAGCAAAACGGAGCGACGGATTGACGTGATTTTTTAAGTGGAGATAGTTGAAGGGATGGAGAGTAACATAGGCTACTTTTTGTCTCTTTCTAACGCGAGCGAAGCCGCGGGCAGAAGCTAGTACTAAATACATTGACTTCTTTTCTTCTTAAATACTTAAAATTGCAGCATAATCCCAATATCCCAGACTGGCCGTATGTCATCGGATTGGCGGGAGGTATTGGCAGCGGTAAAAGCTCTATTGCGGAAAAGTTAAGGTGAGCAATTGAATTTAATACACTATTATAGTTTAAATATATTCGTTTGTAAGGTGAACTGTATCTAGTGACCGATACACACGATTCATTCAAACAACATTCCTTATCATTTTTTTTGCAAATTAGGTATTTTGTATACTCGCTCGCGTTTATAAAATACCTTTTAACAAGCGTGGACAAATAAAAACACTTCGTGAATTAAGGTCCTACGTATCCATCTAATGAGATTGCTAAGAGATATAGATAAAACAAATTCACAGATTTCACGGATACAAAGGGCAAAATTCCACGGTAATTGAATACAAAAACTAGAATATAAATAACTATAATCCCGTTACATGCGAGTCCACCTCGGACTTGACTATGTTTTTAATTTAATTCTGGTTGGGTCTAGAATCATGAACTGAATCCATGGTAAAAGTGCGTCACAATGTTCCCGCAGCGTACTTATATTTTTTTTTACTTTTTAACACATATAGAGGTTACACATAACAAAATAAAAACCATAAAGCGTATTTATTTTAAATTTTATATTTCCTGTTTACCTTTGCAGGGAGAAAGGTGCAGCGATAGTAAACTGCGACCTAATAGCCCACGACTTGTACAAGCCAGGTCTACCACTCAACCGCACCATTTCCGAACAGTTTGGAGAAGATGTCATTACGGAAGCCGGGGAAGTTGACAGGAAAAAACTGGGGAAAATCGTGTTTTCTGATAAGGTAAATAGATTTGAACTTCCAAATAAGTCCTACTTTTGAATTTATATCTTTATTTGTAAAAAATAAGGGTCATACTTCAAAAAGTAACTTATAGAGATTAGAGATTACATGATGTAAATTTTGCGTTACTTAATTTTTTAATGAGATTGAATTAAGTTCAATTTTATAGCATTAATCCACTCAACAGCTTCAGTAGTCGTTAAAGGATGTCGGGTTATTTTCGTCAAAAAAGTCATCTAAATATTGTTATTATTATGAGTGGGGTTAACGTGTTAACTGTGTTGTGGAGATCTGAATGGCAGTCGCTTCATGTAAACCACTGGTATTTATCTGAATCCGCTAAGACTGGAAGCCGACCCCAACATAGTTAGGCAAAGGTTAAGGAGATGATATAAAGGAGTGTCAAAAGTGGCTTCTTACTGCAAGAAGAGGGATCCACAAAGATGGAAATGCCTAAATAAATTCTTTTCTGAACAGGCACCCTGCTATCCCTCCCTTATCTTAGAGTTTAGGACTCAATAAATAAATAAAAAAACCCATTCTGCAGGAGCAACTAGCAAAATTGGACAGTTTGGTATGGCCAGCGGTAATCGAAGAAGCACAGCGTCGTATTCAAGCGTTTGGCGAGGAGGGATACCGAATTGTCGTTTTGGAGGCCGCAGTCATGGTGCGCGCGAAATGGTACCAGTACTGCCATGAACTGTGGGTTGCCATCGTGCCCAGAGATGAGGTGAGACAATCTTCTGTCTTTTTAACATATAATGCAGTTCGGTTTTTCTATTAGGAATTATTCTGTATGGTGTGACACCTTTATTTATCATAAAGAATATAATAGCAACGGAAAACACGTAAAGCCATGTCCTATTCTGTATGTTCAGCAAGCCAATAGAATATAGTTTAGCAAGTGTGTGTGTTCTAAATAAATGTATGGTGAACAATAATGTGAGCGGCATAGTCTAATATGAGCTTAAGAATTAATTTCACTTTTATTATATTAGTTTACCATGGTTGAATAACTCGCTTGGTGAATACCAAGCGAGTAGATATGTCAGGTCGCCTTGTACGTAAGGATGAATCTCGACCTGTATCCAAAGGTAGGCAGCCGACATACATATTGCACAAGAAGCAGGGGGCAATTATCGACGGTCTCGAGAACACTCGTTAAATCATCCAAGACGACCCATGTTATGGGCCCGACAGTGTACAACCTGCTGCCAGCAGACATTTCTAATGCCCCGACGATAGGCAGCTTCAAAGCTCGCTTAAAAAGATGGCTTATCGAGCAAGCGTTTGACGAATTTAAGATCATGTAAACTTTGACATATGAACTTGAATTGTATTTTTTTACTGTGACTTTTTATTGTGACTCTTTCTTTTGACTTGACTATTTGTGTATGTGTTCGAATGTTGTTTGACAACTTGATTTTTGAAATGTGTTTAATAATGTATTGTGTTTTTTTACCTGAATATGACTTGTAAGAATCCCTTACCAATAAAATACTATGACTATGACTATGCTTTTTGGATGTGCCTCATTTAAAAATATATCTTATCAATTATACAAAAATACACACATCTTTCCTTATAAGTGACTTATAAAATCTTTCAAGGCAATAAAAAGAGTACAACGCCGGGACAACCTATCAGAGGAAGCCGCGATCAAAAGAGTGGATTCCCAAGTGTCCAATCAAGAACACGTGGCCCACGCCAACGTAGTGTTCAGTCCACTGTGGAGCTACAAACACACACAGGGACAAGTCGACCGAGCGTGGCAGCAGCTGCAAGCGAATCTAGACTCTAGGAAGTAGGTAACGTAAAATCGAGGCCATTGAACTCGTAGTATATGTACTGTGAGATGAGATAATTTTGCCAAAAACGCAGGGCTACTGTTTTAAAGCAAAAAAATTATATTTTGCTTTAAAACAGTAGCCCTTTCGTAACATCCGATGCCACTGCCTCTGCCATAAGCAGGCGTTATTAACGTGGCGCGGCGTGGCGTGTTTTAAGTCTATTTCTGCCCTTACCATTTTAAAGTGCTTTGAGTACAGTAAAATTCTTTGTTAACTCATCATTGGCATACTTTTTGGCAAGCTGTTTATAAGAAGAGTGGAACAATAATAAGCAAGTTTTTTGTTTCTTTTTTGCAAAATTATCTGACTCTGTGTTAGTACGATAGTACTACTAGTGATCAACAAAATTATTACGTAGAATAAGCAAACACAATGTTTTGTATATATTGCAGGCATCGTTAGATTGTATAACAGACCATTTCTAAGAATATTATCTTCTTCATTAGCTGGCAACATACGAACTTTTTTTGTAATAATAAACTCTTATAAAGTGCCTATTAAATGTTCTAATTGTAATATGTTTCTGTTAATGGTCAACAAAACCTGGTGGTTGTTTCTAAAATTGTTGTAAATTTCATACATGCTTTGCTTTTTTGCGGTGTGTAACTATACATCTCAGTTCTGAAGTTATTATACTAAAGACATAATGTGAAGTTGGTGCTGTGGTAGCAATATTTATTGTTAGGTCTATATATTTATTGTAGTCGGTTACGTCATCACATGGCAACAGTATGCATAGTTTTGTGTATTTTTTCCGCCTTATTACAAAACAAGGTTTTTCTCTAAACCAGGTTTAAACCATTGAGCTAGCTTTTGTATTTCGAATCTTGAACATATCAGAATAAGATTCAAATTACAAAACCTGGCTCAATGGTTTAAACCTGGTTTAGAGAAAAACCTTGTTTTATAATAAGGCGGTTTATGTTTAAATCAATGCTGGTCTTAGGACGAGAGGCTAACATCAAATCTTCATTCAATTGTGTCATATTTCGTCGGGCCACACTTATCTGGATCAAGTTTCCGAGCTGCTGTTTCTAATATGATTTGTTGTTCGGAGAGGTTTGTCAGACTCTTACTGACTAAAAACCACCTCGGTATTCCTTCTCCCAAACCGAAAGTCGCGGAAACTGATGCGTCTTCCCGCAATCCCCGGCTGTCATCATCCTATGTCAATGTTATAGTCGTTGACTATAGCATAGCAGTACGCGAACAGTAAGCCATGACAGCCCATAGCCCCAAAGTTCCTTATCCAGATCTGTGTGAAACAATATTCACCATGGATGGTGAAACGAGGGACATATTGAAGGAGGCTCTTCAGTATTCGATTACATCTATATCTATACTTATAATAAAACTGTAGAGAGGTCAATTCTGTACATTGAATAAAATATTCAAAATAATTATTGGAGGATGATTGGTGATCGATACTGATGCCAAAAATGCAATTAGTAAATTTTTTGTCTGTCTGCCTGTATGTGCACGCATGGGTTAAAAACTACGGAAGGGATTTTAATCAAAATTGGTACGATTATAACCCATACTCCTGGACAGGTTATAAAACATAACGCTAAGACTCATAGGAGCCGAGCAGTAATCAAAAGTGTGACAAAAACAGGAATAAAATATTCCTTTGAGAGATTCCTTTGCGTTCGCTGCGTAAATGGTTGAAGTAACGCAAAAATTATGTACTAAAGAATTGTTCCTCCTAAAAAGTTCTAAAAAAGAAGTCCGCGACAGCATATGTCTAATATTTATAGTTCTCTCACTATAACCATTTTTATGGCAATGAAATTAGTTCTAAAGTAATGCATGATTTGCCAGGGTGTTTTCATGAATATAGTATGAATCCTTATCAATACAAAAACGTTATCCAATACAAGTTTTTAATTTTGTACAAAATTGCCTTTTACATAAGTTAATTTCAATAAATATCTTCGGAAATATTACAGTTTTAAAATTACTTCGCAGCAATATAATGATGGTACGCACGTGCAGTGACTAGGCTGGCCGATGGCTTTGCAAGATATTCGAAGCATCAGAATATATAATCACATAATATTGTTCTACAATAACATTGCGCCATGAGCCACGGGAGCCGATCAGAAACCAAAAACCTAACATAATGCGGGGACGCGGGGATCGTGCGGTCTAGGGCCTTCTACGGGGCTCTGGTGTGGGCGCCCAGCCTGGCCTTGGCTTTTGCCCAGCTAATGATGGCGCCCGAGGGTCGTGGCCATTCGGATGGTGGGATTTGGAGACAACAGTCCTTGCACACACGTACCAGTGGCGCGTGGAAGTGCAACGGCGGGGCGAGACTCTAATCACGGCGTGGCGCACAGAGCTTCTGTGGGGTCTCATGGCGGAATGGAGACTGCGACTGTGGCAACCCAGAGTTGGGCACGCCTCTTTAAGGAGTGGCAGGAGAGGCGCCTGGGCGCTCTCACGTATCGCCTAACACAGGTCCTCACCGGACACGGACATTTCGGGAGGTTCCTGTGTCGAATTCGGGTGAAAGCGACGCCGTGTTCTTTCAGAGGCGATCGGCGGCGGTGACCTCTCACGCCCAGCGCTCGTTCAGGCCATGCTCCGGGGCGAGACTGAAGGAAGGAGGCAGCAGGGCGCGTGAGGCAGCGTGAAACCTCACGCCCCGGACAGAAACCCAGGCTTAGGCGTCGAAAATCGCAAGGCGACTACCGGCCACCGTACAGGCCTGCGGACGGCGAGCGATGGGTAGCTCGCCGCCCGATAAGGACCAGGCCCGTGTCAACGGTGCGTTTGTTCCACGCGCGCCTCAAAAAGCAATCAGCACGTGACGGGGCCCTCTAGGTCTTATATCTGTTTGGGTTGCTGAATAGTTTAACAGTTACCGCGGCCCCAGAACATAAAGGGAACCCGAACGAGACTGGGTTTTAGTCAGAAAAAGTCTGTCACTCTCTCATGAGAACTAATTAATTGATGATTTTTCATCCATAAAAAACATAAAGCGGGTGAAACTGCGGTATATACAGGGTGGAAAGTTTCAATGGGCCCTGGAAGAAAACTACATAAAATCATTGAGATAGATTATTTTTCTTAAAGGAAACATTCCTTTATTTTTTTAAGGAAACGAAACTGCATTCATCTATTTTCGAAAATTAGCTTGTCACAGTCGGGAATCGAACCTGCTAAAATCCAAAAAAGTAACACTGTTTTTATAGCATCAAACGTTAGGGCCATTCTTAAGGCCTAAATCTCTCTAACAAACGTGGGTAATTAAATAAAAGGAAAACCATAAATCTTAAGATTTTTTTTACAAAATTACAATATTATGGGGGGTCCCCATACAATAAACGTGTTTTTTTCGTATTTTTTTTGCTCAATATTAAAAACGGTAACAGGTAGACGCTTCAAATTTTCACAGAATATTTACTTGTATATTACCTTTCAAAATAAATAAATAACAATAAACTAAATATTAAAGGGGGCTCTCACCTCCCATACAACAAACGTAATTTTTAAGCAATTTTTACTCGATCTTAATAAACAGGTAGAAACTTGTCTATTATAGATGATAGTACGGAACCCTTCGTGCGCGAGTCGCACTCGCACTTGGCCAGTTTTTTTAGTTATCACCGTCCTTTGTGGGCCCGTTTTTAGAGTTCCGTACTTAGTATGTCAACGTAACAAAATCAAATAGCCTTTTTATGAACTCGTTGTTCCTCGCGGTTTCACCCACGTTACATTAGGTTTTTGGTTACTGCTTCGCTCCCGTGGGACATAGCGTGATATTATATAGCCTATGTTACTCGTGGACAATGTAGCTTTAGAATGGTGAAGGATTTTTTAAAATCGTTCCAGTAGTTTTTAGCCTATTCATTACAACCAAACAAAGTTTTCCTCTTTATAATATTAGTATAGATAAGTGGGAAGACTTATTGAGACGGACGAGAAACTACAGAACCCTACACTAAGCGTGGCCCCACACGCTCTTGGCCGGTTTTTATTTAAGACTGAGAGCCTCATTATAATACCACAGTATAAAAAATCATACAGTAGCACGACGCCTTTGATCTTGTGTAAAATGCCGACATCGTCTAGACAATAACGCATCGGTCAGGGTTGTCACAAATAAACAATATTTATGAAATTAATTGTTTATTGCAGATCAACATCGATAGCAGTATTATAAATAAAACAATATTACATATGAATATATTAATGAAATTTATGACAATAAAAAAAATCAAATGAGGCGTATATATTTTTTAAACTTTCGTAAAATCTTTCAAGTAAATCCGGTCTTCTACAAGCTTCCACCCATAATTTACATCTGAAATGTTAAAACCCAATACAAATTATTAAATATATTCTAACCGAAAGGGTAAATACATACATCCAAACGAAAGAATTTGCTACAGACCACCAAACTAAACAACTTTTACTGTAGGATCAATCCGAGACAGACTTAAATTATTTAGATGGCATTTTCGTAACCAGCATCCCAATTTACCTCGGAATTGACACCCATATCATAATTATTATAAAAAAATGACGTCCGCCATCTTGGGTTTCAAAAAGGATGGCTTTTTCGTAACAAGAACCCCAATTATACTCAAAATTGACACCCATATGAAATTATAAAAAAACCACGTCCGCCATCTTGGATTTCAAAAAAGATGGCTTTTTCGTAACAAGCACCCCAGTTATACTCAAAATTGTCACCCATATCAAATTATAAAAAAATCACGTCCGCCATCTTGGATTACAAAAAGGATGGCTTTTTCGTAACAAGCACCCCAATTATACTCAAAATTGACACCCATATCAAATTATAAAAAAAACACGTCCGCCATCTTGGATTTCAAAAAAGATGGCTGTTTCGTAACAAGCACCCCAATCATACTCAAAATTGACACCCATATCAAATTCTAAAAGATCCACGTCCGCCATCTTGGATTTCAAAAAAGATGGCTTTTTCGTAACAAGCACCCCAATTATACTCAAAATTGACACCCATATCAAATTATAAAAAAATCACGTCCGCCATCTTGGATTACAAAAAGGATGGCTTTTTCGTAACAAGCACCCCAATTATACTCAAAATTGACACCCATATCAAATTATAAAAAAATTACGTCCGCCATCTCGAAATTCACCCTTAGTAAATAATTAAAAAGTCCACCATCTTGACACGGAACATACAAACAAACGCTTTCACATTTATAATATTATTAGGATTTCCAAACACATGATGCACTATGCGATTATCTATTATTTTTAATTATTTTTTACCGTCCGCCGGTTGGCCATTTTATTAGCGTGGCACGACATTACAAAAATAAAATTATTTATTCACTCAATAACAAAACAGATTTATTTACCTTTCTTCTGTGCGTGGAAGCTGATGAAACCGCAAATCTTTATTTAGTTGAGATGAAGACTTGCAATCACTCACAGCACACGTCGTATGCACCATTTTTAAATAACATATAAAAAAGAAACACGCGTTAGCCCTGAATGATAGATCCCAAACTACCAACATCGTTTTGTTCGCAGTTTGGGATCGGCTTACCCGCGTCTCGCCCCTCACACCCCGCACGATTGCCCTGTCTAGACGTCTTCGTTGGACGACTGTATGATTTTTAGACTGTGATAATACCATTGAATGTGATTTGAGAACATGAATTGCAGTTTTATTATTAATTACATTTTATATTTATTTTGTGCATATTGTGCATATATTCAAGGACGCGGTCATATACCGCGTCCTTGAATATATTGTGTCCCTCGTTTAACCAGTCAATGTGTTTAACTATAGCAATCACAAGGCGTAGCTTTTGACTTAGCAATAAGAATAAAAAAAATCTTATAAAATATAATGTGTAGTCAATGTTTTACAAATACCTGTTTATTGTAATTAATAATAAAATTATACTAGTGATGTTTATAAAGTTGTCGACACCAATAAATTTGTCGTGATTAGCATAGAAGCATTTGTCATTAAATATATTGTACAAACGTTATTTATATTGTATAGAAAATCGTGATTTATATTTAAAATTTTATTTGTATGTTTAACATTATTTTGTTTTTGCATAGTATATTTACGCCCGACCTTGCTACTTGAAATAATGTTATTATGAAAAAAATCTTTTTGCTTGATAATCTCTATGTTAACACTACATAGAAGAACTTGCAGGTACAATAAAGTGCATGCAACGAATTGTATTATCTTCATTTGTTAAAAAAATATACAGCACTCATAAACACAGTACAAATATTACTTGCATAGTGCACAGATTACTTATTGAAAACGCAATTGGCGGCTTCTAATCTTAAAGTTCGCTCTTCGACTTTGCTAAGATAAAAATATAAAATGTGTTCATCGGCATTTAATTGATATTAATTATATTATTTATTAGTTCGGTTTGAATCTTAGGACTTTCAATTGAATATATGTTATACACCTTTACAGTTTAGACAATATATCAAATAAAAATATTTTGTTATTTTATGTCTTATTTATCCAATAAGTACCAAGTTTGATTACTTATTTAATCTCTTAAGTACCATAATGATCAAAATTTTTGGTCATTATTATGTGCGCGCAGCTTGATCATTATATAAATTGGCGTTGTATTCCAAATGTTCCAATCATATTCCAATATATAATTTTAGTAGCGATACGACCAGGCGTAATATTAAAATTATTTCCTAAATGGATGAATGGAAATTAAGGCTTTTATGTAAATAAGATTTGATTTTTCATATTTATAAGTATTTTGATGATTGTGGTTGAATAATTTATTTGATTTGTTTTTCTTTAAGCAGGGTATCTGTGCCTGATATATAATACAATGTGTGCATTGATCCATGAACACACTGTAGACAACGCTCTGAGCATTTCGACGTGAACAATTGGACCCGCTGTTAAAAAAGAAGAATTAAGTAATTTAGAAGAATTAAATATTTATGCCAGAGCTTGCTAGCTTTTTGCTAAGTTTAAAAATATACAAAAAGGCATGCAATCATGAAGTATTTTTCTATGCTCATTTTCGGCATGATTGCCAATACTGTTTCTGGAAACTTCATGATTAACTTTGAACCAGACTTGGAAGAACAAAGGATCGAAATGATTGTGAGTTTTGTCAATATTTTACGGGTAAAATATTAATATGTAATGGTGGCATTTGATTCGACGTATTTTGTCGCGCCCCTTGACGTATTTTGTCTATTATAAACTTGCGTTACTTAGGTAATACAAACTATACTCTGATGTTATTAGAATAAGGTTCATATTGCGTTGCATCGAATACGCAAATATTTGGCCAAATAAAGTGCCACTGTAATCATCAGTTTATTTTACCTTTTACATAAAGTTTAAAAAAAAACTCAAGTTTTTTCTCTTTTACATGTAAATGGTTATCAACGTCTCATTTTTTCTTTCAGGTGGACATAATGACTTTAAATTTTAAAAATAATGGATGGAACACAATACTTTCCATCGGACATTTACCCGATGTGTTCTACAATAAAATTAAGCACTTATCGTACGCTTTCGTGGTCATGACTTTTAACGACACTGAAGACTATTATGTAGAAGATGTGATACCACATCACTCAAATATTATCGTTATCAGCTGCCAAGATTTTGGAGAATATCAAGAACTTTTGCAAAAATTACTAACGTCACCTTTTTGGCATCCCTTATCAAATATAATAATTTATTACCACAAAGGAGAGGACAAAGAAGTCATAGCTAAAATATTCTTCAGTTTATGGTATCATAAAGCTATTAACTCTATTTTAGTTCAGTATAACGATACGCAGGGAAGTTTGCTAGTGACCGAGTTCACTCCGTATGTTAACGAACATAATAAGGTTCAACCAGAAAACAAATATGGCTGTTGGACTGTGAGAAACCTCGGATTACCAGTTCATGATTTCTTAGAAGAAATGCTTTGTGTAGAGAAATGTCATAACGTGTCTATACTATCCAAACTGAGAACTAATCATCTTGGCACTTGTATTGGCTACAATACAAACGCTGTATCGTATGCCTCTAAAACACATCTGAGAAACTTAAATCTGTTTGAAGATAGAAGCAAAAACTTACACGGTTTCAAGTTCGCGGCATATGTTAATGAAGTTAAACCATTTTCCCTCATAGATGACCTTGGGAATGGAACTTACAAACTGTCTGCTAGGGATGGAATGATCTGGAACACTATGACCGAACTCATGAACTTCACTATTGATCTCGGTCTGAGTCTGGCAGACATGAAGAAACCATTCAATTACGAAACTAACATTAAACAAGTATTTGACTTTGCATACAGAAGAGGAGACTTATGCCTATTCCCGATATATCAATTTGATGTCGTTGTAGTAGAAATTGATTTCACTTTTCCATTTAAAGAGAGTGGTATTTGTATTGCATGTGGTCGCGCCGAATTTGAAACCACCCTTCTTCAGGTGAAAAATTTTCAATTTAACTTGGATCATTTCGTCAGAATTTATTCATGTTTCTTATGTATTTGGGCTACTTTCTCCATCCATAAGGCTGTAGAAAATAGACGTCTTACCTTGGACCAAGTTGGCAAAGATTTCATGAATACCTGGAGAAACGTTTTAATGTTAAACTTACATAAACCGCCAAAGTACGAGTCTTTTCGTATTTTCTTGACGGTATCCATGTGGAGCTTTTTCGTGATAAATTTTACTACACAAGCCATGATAGTATCTTTCTTCACTGCAACCAAAAGAGGCAAGGAAGTTGATACGTTTGACGATGTTATTGCGAAGGGATACCCTATCGAGGGCATGGCATCACCAGATCTGATCCTTCCAGAAACCGAAGAAAAGTACAGAATATTTAACTCCAGATTAGTTTACGAAAGGGATTTATACGGGTGTATTACCCGCATGGCAAGTGATCCTCGTCGATTTTGCCTTATAGATTGTTCAGTGGGTCGATACATCAAGAGAAACTATCTGAATGACAAGGGTGAACAATATATACATATCGCTGAACGCGATAGGATACATGGCCATTACTTGTCCATGGTGTTTCCTAAACATTCGCCCTTAACTGATACGTATAGTAGAATAATGATGCATATTTTTGAAGCTGGATTGATAAGTAAATGGGAGCGATATAGATACACAGACATAAAAGACGAAGTCACCACGAAACCTCTTGGAATGAATGATTTGAGCGGTATATTTGAAGCTTACAGTATTAGCACGGCATTGACATTAGCTGTATTCGTGATAGAATTAGTAATATATCGGATAAGAATGTGCTTTAACCCTCTACCGCATACAAACCCATATTTGGTTCGGAAACTTTAGTATTTTTTTTCTTCGTAATAATGCTAATGCAATAAATAAGCGCATCGTCTATCTTAAGATTAATATGTTGAAAATACAAAAATAATATTTTATTGTCTGTGGTCAAACGTAAATTCAGTTAAAACCCCACTTGTATCACCGCGGGTGTGAAGTTCAACACAGTGTCTGCAAATTCATTTTTCAACAAAGTTTATCTACATGATAAAGGTAAGTTTTGCTTGATAAAAAAACAAAATATGGTGCTATTACTATTCTATTTCAATAATGTTTTAGTTTTTTATAGCTTTTTTGCATATTTCTATCATAATGAGGGACTTTTTCTACGAGACCATATATGGTTTCGCATGCATTCTAACCAAACTTTGACTTTTTTCTGTCAACCAGATATGGTTTCGTATGCATTATCAGTATTTTGTGTGATGCTATGCTATGCTTTTCCTTGGTTGCAGAATGAATCCTGCTCGCTTTTATGGCTCTTATAAACATGTTAATCCCTTTCCTGGAGATGGTAAGATAAGTGATGATGACTCAGTTTCAGAACACTTACGCAAATCAGGTAAAGCCGTAAGTATTCGAAAAAGAGGACGTCCCGGTAATCAAAGCAGAGATGGAACGCCTATAAGTTTTACTGGCCACGAAAGTCCTACTCCATCTAATCCAGGAACACCCAATCGTCCAAGTAAAATAAGAAAAGTTCCTGTCAGAAACCAAGAACTGCCGTTGAACTCTGTAAGAACCGACAAAATAGACCATATTTTTTTATTCCGGCGAATGGATGAAAAACCGACAAAAATGTCAATGCTGCGGCTAAAAAAGTTATACAAAATCTAAAATTGTATGGTTTTTCTTTGTTACAACGACAAACGGAACTGTTTATCAGATTTTCATGATAAATACTAAGACTATTGTATGAGATACTACAAGCTCAATTTATTACTTTATTTCATACGAACCCATATATGTCACTAGTAATTTTGATTAAAATTTGTTTGAATGCATGGGAACCCATATATGGCCTTAATTTTTTTTTCACTTCCTGTAACCGTTTTATTTTAGGCTCAATTCACACGTACCACAACCACACCACAGCGACAACCACACCACAACGCCGCGATGTGGTCGGGCGTAAATTTTGTATTGAAAATGAATATTACAATTCACACGCACCACATTTTGTGGTTGTTATCGACCACCTGTGTAATACGACTACATCGCAACCACATCGCGACGGCAACGCGGCGGCAGCGCGGCCACATCGTCACGACATGACGTCCACGCGCGCCTAGCTGGCGCCTGCGCTAACCACATCGACATTTTGTGGCTACCACAACGCAGCTGCAAAAAGCCGCTGCGACACTATTCACACGTAACCACATCTTGACCACATTTTGTCGCTGCGACGTGGTGTGGTTGTGGTACGTGTGAATTGACACTAAAATTTCATTTCTGTACTAAATCTTATCCCTAAATAAAGCCTAAAAACCCATCAAATATTTTTTTTATCGTTTCATTCATAATTCATGCAGTAGAGGGTTAAAAACTGTTTGAAATCTAGAACATTTCGGAGGTTGTGTATTGACAAACAACGTGCGTTTTGAAAAAAAAGGAAACAAAATTGTGCTTGAAATTCTTGTAATTCTTAACTTTCTGGGTGTTGTTTTCTTAATTCGAAATATTTTTGATGTTTACCTTAAGTCCCTTTTGGACCCAACAAGTCCCTTTTGGACCCAACAAGTCCTTTTTGGACCAGGCTCTAGACAGACGGACTGCATTTCAACTGCAAATTTGCAGTCCGGATGCAGTTTGAATGCAGTTGAAACGACTGCAATAGAACTGCAAACCAACCGTGCGGTCCAATTGCAGTCGGCGTGCAGTCGTGTGAACTGCACACCGACTGCAATCGGACTGCACGGTAAATATCGAGCAAATTAAAAGCAAACTTGAATGGCAAATGAATATGATTTAATGTGTCCAATTTCTTATTGAAGTATTGAATAAAAAAACGAATTATAATACTTACAAATTATATTTTTCTCCTTCTTACTCTTTTGTTCAAATCCGGGCGTAAACATTTCGCAAATAGTGGTCTATGCTTTGTTTTTTTTCAATTTTGTTACCGAAGATTTAATCTTAAATTTCCAAATGCAAGGTTTGGATTTTAACCGTGCAGTCCGATTGCAGTCCGTGTGCAGTTCACACGACTGCACGCCGACTGCAATTGGACCGCACGGTTGGTTTGCAGTTCTATTGCAGTCGTGTCAACTGCATTCAAACTGCATCCGAACAGTTGGATTGCAGTTGAAATGCAGTCCGTCTGTCTAGAGCCTAACTCTAATTACTTATCTACTTTTTACTTATAAAATTCATTACTTTAAGTTAAAAAAGGCAATACAAAGAAGAAAACATAGCGATGTATTGTAAAATAAATGTCATTGCATTTTTGCAAATGGCGTCACAGATCGCCATTTTGAAAAAAAATGGCCGCCACATTTGTGTGAATAATAATAATTTATTTACTTCTTTATATTGTCTTTTTTAACTTAAAGTAATGAATTTTATAGGTAAAAAGTAGATAAGTAATTAGAGTTAATGTAGGACTAATCGCCTATCCAGATTTTGTTTTTTTTAAATGCGTAATTTAAAAGTACATTGCTGGCTAACTGTTATAGAAGAAGTCATTTTTTGTAAAAACTTAAACGGAACAAATTACGTGTTATGCATATTTCGATAGAACAAATATAGAACTAATTATTTAATGTATTCGTTAATCCGCAGGGTATGGTCAATCGCTAGGTAAAGTCGCGGTCTGAAAAGGTTTACCAATTTTGAAAGTACATTCTATATCACACTTTTTTCATTAAAATCTAAAATGGCATAACATGTTACTTGTTACCTTTCAGAAGTTATTATGCAAAATGATACAACGAGAACAACAAAGACGTTACTAAGCAACGGCTTCGGCTTAGCCATGTTTCGTCTCTATCGTGCACTTGAAGTTTGGCAGTTGTTTAACAGTGACAGGTATAGTGCCAAAGTCAGTGCTTAATAACGTCTATTTATCTCGCCATAAGTGATGATGAAACTCTTTTCTTAATTTGTTTAATTGACATTTGTCAAAAAATATCGTTTGAACGTCGTTTAGACAAGAGTAAAATTTTACGAAATATGTTTATTCACATCGAAATAAAATGGCAAGTTTAACCCTGGAGCAAAGGGCAATCTTTGAAAATGGACACAGTTTTATATCTTTAGTGCCTTATCACGAAAATTCATTATAACTATTGTGATTTACTGTGAAGTTTGAATAAGATGTCCAGCGAAGAAGACCAAATAATAGATCATGGAAATGATTCAGGAAAAAGTGATACTGTCTACTACGTAGTGTATCCTGCAACAGAATTCCCTCACATTAATTACGTTCAAGATAATGCACGGACATACCCAGCTTGTGCTACTATGGCGTGGTTCATTCTGCACCGTGAAATTATTCGTCTCATTCAATAGCCCGCTCGGTCTACTGATTTAAACTCTATAAAAAAAATTATGAGGGCTTATGGTTCAGCGCTGGAACTGACAAAATGAAAGAAATCCTCATAGATCACGCTGTGCTCGAGTGGTACCAGAAAATGATACCAGAAATACTGATCTATGCGCGTGTCTTGTTGCATCTATGCACAGATGCACTAGTCGTAACTGCGGAGTAATGTTATACTAGATATTGAATAAAGATTTTTTGAGATTTGATTTATTATTTCCTTATATATTCTTATTTAAAAAAGCTATTATACTACTATTATAAATTGCGAAAGTAATTATCTGTCTGTATTGCTTTCGCGCCAAAACTACCGAAACGATTTAAATGAAATTTGGTACAGAGATAGTCTATAGCCTGAGAAAGGGCACAGGAAAGTTTTTTTATTTAATTCCAAGGGAACGGGAACTACGCGGGTAAAACCGTGGGGGACAGATAGTATTTAATAAAGATTTTGTTCAGTGTTTTTTTTATTATTTCTTCATATTCATATTCAAAAACCTAAATTAGTCATAGCTGCAAAGTGATGTTATACCAGATATTGAATAAAGATTTTTTAAAACTTTTATTTATATTTATTATGTCTTCATATTCTTATTAAAAAAAATAATTGTTTTCCAAAGTAAGTTTTCTGTATAGTATATCAAACCTTTATAGTAGTCAGTCCATCACCTATAGCGATTGATTGTCATATCATTAGAAAAAATAATCTGTGATCAATCAAATTATCATGAAATAGACATTTAGAACTTGTGGCCTCAACGTGTGCATGCAATTGTGATCCTTATGGTGGTAAAAACTTTCAGACCGCAACTGTACAAGGACATCTGACGGCCGCTAGCACAGTCGAGCTTTTTACCTGCAGAAATTGACAGAAAAAACGGACGTATAAGTATACATACGTTCGAGTAAAGGTGAACGCAGACTTGGCCGCACCGCACGCGCCGCAGTCTTCGCATTCGAATTCTTTATATGAAGTTCTATGCCACCTCGCACACCTACCCGCGTCGCAGTTGCCGCAGACCCTGAAACGACAACAAAGAAAATGCGATGACTGCGGCGCGTGCGGTGCGGCCAAGTCTGCGTTCACCTTTAGTCAATTAGCCGTGTGTTTTTGCTGTTAAACATCATCCTTTTAGTATCCATACCAATGCAATATTATAAATGGGAAAGTGTGTCTGTCTGTCTGTATGTTTGTCTTTCTTTCACGGCAAAACGGAGCGACGAATTGACGTGATTTTTTATGTGGAGATAGTTGAAGGGATAGAGAGTAACATATGCTACTTTTTGTCTCTTTCTAACGCGAGCGAAGCCGCGGGCAGAAGCTAGTGGTTCTATAACTTTTTTTCATTATCAGGTCAGGGTGCTGTGACACCTAGGAGAATTAACCAGACAGTTTATTTTCCAATGAAAATAAATTCAACCTAAGAGCTTGTTAGAGATTGCAGCCTGAACCGTAATAGTGACAGCCTATATAGTTAGGGCTGCCATCCGTCCGGGTTTCCCCGGATTTGTCCTAGTTTAGAGGGCGTCCGGGGAGCGTCCGGGCGGGGCTGGCAAAAAGTGTCCGGGTGAAACCCGGACACTTTTAGTGTCAGGGTATTCCCAATTAATTAAAAGATAAGCGATAAATCTAAACAAATCTTAGTTAAAAATTCATTCGTAATTGGTAAGCGCAACCAAGCTAACACCTACGCTTCAAAAAAGCCGATAACGGCCGATGTCCGAACGATCCCCGGCGCGCCACCACCCGCTACAACTGCCGGGGCGGTTAAAGCAATGCAAGACTTTGACAAATTCGACTGGATGATTTTGCCGAAGATCAGTGAAAGTACTCCATGGTCTGATGTTGAAAAAACAGTTATTTTCCTCAAGGATATTAATATAGAAATCGATGACACAAAGTTAATTGATGAATGGGTAAATTTAAAAGCTTTTAGCTTGAGCCTTAGTGACGGAGATAAACTGTTAAGCGCAAACCAGCTATGGCTGAATTTTTCTCATAAATAGAAGAGTGTAAAATGTTGACTATTTTATTTGTTAAACAGTAGTTTAAGTTGATTGTGTCAAACATTGTTAAATAGCTAGCAAACAAGCTGTTTTTAAGTGAATACATTTTATTTTTATTGTTTTTTTTTTTCTGGGATGTCCGGGATAAATACTGAATTTCATCCAAATGTCCGGGGTTTTTGAAGTGTTTGTCCGGGGTCGGCAATTTAGGTGATGGCAGCCCTATATATAGTGCCAAAAGCAAGGGCGGATCCAGCTTTGGCGCCAGGGGGGGGTCACTCAGTCGTGGTAAAGTCCAGAGGTTATTATTTAATTTAGATAATAATAGATACGGGTAGAAAGTAGGTAGGTTATTCATGCATGTTAAACACTTTATTTAAAAATACATATGTATATTTAAATATCAAAACATTTTTTTTTGAAAACGTGTTTTCATGCCATCTACTTCAACGGGTTGATGGACGTAGAGAAGTAGGTGGCTTTTGCGACAAGCCCCTCGCGTCCGAGGGGCCCCGCGTGTGCTCGAAACGTTGGTAGTCCAATGTTGCAAATAATGGATATTCATAGTCCTCAAAATAAGCGTTAGTGTCAGTAATGACCTCTTCATTTATCATCTCAACCTGAGGTTTCCTCTAAAAAGTGCCAGCTCTTGGGCAGCTCGCATCAGCAAGTTGCCTGCCACCTTCTGTATATTCAAGCAACATTCTGAATGCTGCCCAGCCTAAGCGCATCCTTCTGATCGCCTCTTTCTCGACGTTGTGCAAGCCCAGTTGAATTAGCGTAAAAGTAAATAAAAGCAAAAGTAGCGCCATTTATGGCTATATGGCTCGGGAAATAAGGCACATTGTATATTATGACGTCCGTAAACTGGTGTGAGATGTATTTGACCATCGATATTCATGCCCTGTCCTCCTCCGAAGCGTTAGTAAAACTTCTGATCCATCGCATTCTTTTGCGGAACAGTCTTTGTCAAATGAGATCTTTTCTGCTTCAATTCAAAATAGAATCTATTCAAAAACTCTGAATAATATATGCTGGTGATGCTTTTACCTTTTTTAAAGAAATTGAAATATGGATGACTCCTCGCATCGCAATCAAATATAGCCAAGGCTTAATTGGCTGGCAGGACCACATTATTAGACTTGTGCACGTTTACCGCAAGGAACCTTCTGTATGTTCTGTGGTCTCTGTTCATTTTGACAAATTCAATACATTTTTGAACAACGAATATCGATAAATTGCTGCTGAATTGCGTATCTCAACTTCGATCACTCTTTTAAAGTAGTCACGGTTGCTCTTATGATCGAATTTTAGTGCGCGCAGTAGCCATGACGCAATCAGCTTCTTCATGTCAAAAGTGATATCATACATTTGCTGAGCTGATATCAGCCTAACATCAGTCGTCTCACATACGTTTATTCACCAATTGGTCAAAATCATTTAATGGATTTTATCTAAAATTTGGCTGGAGAGGCATCACGGCACTCTCACGTGTTGCCTGACACAGGTCCTCACCGGATACGGTCAGTTCGCCAGGTTCCTGTGTCGGATTCGGGCGGAAGCGACGCCTGGGTGTCACCTCAGCAGCAACGATCGCCTGAAGGACACGGTGGAGCATAGTTGGAGGTGTGCCCCGCTTGTGCGGTCCATGTCCTTGCAGAGGCGATCGGTGGGGGTGACCTCTCGCGCCCGGCGCTGTTTCAGGCCATGCTCTGGGGCGAGACTAAATGGCATGACGTCGCCTCCTTCTGCGAAGCAGTCATGCTGGAGAAGGAGGCGGCGGCGCGCGTGAGGCAGCGTCAAGACTCACGCCCTGGGGCCCTAGTCTGCTATAACAATCGTGTCTCAATGACCAGTCATCGGCCGGATATTGACAACTTTGACAGTTTTGTATGGGAAATGTGTCAAAATTTTGACGTGTAAAATCGATCATTGAGACACGATTGTAATAGCAGACTAGGGCCCCTGGACCCAGGCGTAGGCATCGAGAGTCGCAAAGCGACTACCGGCCACCGTAGGCGCGGGACTACGAACGGTGAGCGATGGGTAGCAAGCCGCCCGACCAGGCTCGTGTCCCAGGCGCGTTGAGTTCCACGCGCGCCTCTGAGAGCAGACAGCAAGTGCGGTTGCAGAATAGTTACCGTGGCCCATAGTTACCATAAATGTCAACCGAAGGAGCATGGGTGGGTTTTAGTCAGTAAAAGTCTGAAACGCCCTCTCCGTAGCCTCCTTCTATAAAAGGGCCCATTGTTCAAATTTGCCACAGGCCTCGCACTAACTTGACCCGGCACTGGCTAGTCCGTTTTCTTTTTCGCCACGATTTGATTTTTCGTAGAGAAAATAAGAGATACATATCTCAATATCCGAATTTAAAATAAGGTAATTTAAAAAAAATAGTTTGCGGTATGTCCTGACGCCGGCGCACGGTGGGCTGAAAATCGGCTTTCATAGACTTAGGGATTTCAATTTGCAAGTGCTTGTTTTTATGCCGGATATCGCTTCTATTAGTCATTACTATGTACAAAAATGACACCCGAGTTAATTCTACCCAAAAACGAAGGAAATATAATTTTTTTACGAAAAATTTGTATGAAGCTAGTATGAAAAATCGAATTATCTCCTAAACGGCATGTTTAACCGTAATATCCTTGGAGATGGTCATAGTGCTAATTATTTATGATTTTTTGGTTGGCGATAGGACGAAAAATTTAATGCCGTTTTTTTTTAAAAAATCGTCAAAATATTTTTATTTATTTTTACATGTAAAACGATCCCTTTTAGTGTCTAAGTTAAAAAGTTCGATATGTTATTAACCCAAATATTAAGAACACACGAAACAAGAAAAATAAAATAAAAAATTGCTGTTTTTGACACATTTATATTAATTTAAATAAAAAAAGATTTATATTGAAGTAACATTATGAAGTTATATTTTATACAAAATAAGTTAATTTAAGGAATTAATACTAAGCATTCGTAAAATAAAGTAAAATAAATAAAAAAAATAAAACATATCATTAAATATTACAAAAAAACCCAAACACACTCAAATACAAATTTACAAATATGTACATATATATCTTTTTTACAAATTTTCCTTATCACTCTCGTTGTCAGACTCCAACTGAGTCAGCATCCAGATTGGATATATCCAAAAATTCGAACTCAGTTTCCTGAAATTGAATTAAGTCGAGAGTTTCAGCAAAAAAGCTCTGCTTTTTCTTGGCATCTAACTTAGGCCTTTGTGCACTTAGCAAAGGGTCCGAAGAAACAACAAGCATATTTAAAATGTCTTGATTGGAATCCTGCCTGCTTCTTTTCCGCTAATGATGTTCTCGAAACCTCCTAAAATCTTTGTTTCGAGACTCTGAGGCTTCTTCGAGAGAGTCCCAATCGGCACAATATTATTTTTCTCGATTATGTCAGCCCCATGGATTAGTAACTTATGAACGGTTGACGACATGTAGAACCAGTCGTATAGTAATACGTACTTTTCTGCTGTTTTGCGAGCATAATCTCTAAATTTTATTATATCGATCTGCTCTCCAGATGTAATTGCTTGTAAAATTACAGCAAATCTTTTGATGAGGTCTTCATCCAAACGGTTATAGCTGCGGTTTTATTAGAAAACTCAAAGAATTTTCTTGCAGTATTCCGTCATTGGTGGTTCCCGAGCCTTGTTTTACTATATCAATCAACAGATTGAGCTCATCTTTGAATTTATTTTGAATTATTTTCTTTCTTGTCTGTAGCATTTCTTTGTGCTCCTCACTTCTCGCTGCCCACCGTTTGAAGTCCAGTTTGTATGCAATGTGTAACAGACATTCCATACAATTTATACGGGCGTGTAGGGATGACAAGCCAAACTCATACAGGTCCGAACACACAATTTTTGATGTTACAGCATCTAAGCGGTTCATTTCTGTAGGCTTTGCTAAGCACAGGTAGCACGATGCATTTGATCTAGCTTCAGAAAGGTAAGTACAGACTTTAGCGTCGATCATCGTCATCATTAGTTGATGAGTCACCCTATTATTATTATTGCACTCTGTGGGGATAAGGCCTCAATTTCTTCATCCATTTGTTTTTTCAGCCCAGGTCAACTGCTTCACTCTCCTTTACAAAAGTAAACTGAACTGGACGACAATACAAAACTGAGCATGGTTTTGGGTTCGTCCATAAAATGTTGTCTCCATCTGTCAGTTTTAGTGGCACCAAGGAGGTCATGAAAATGCTTGAATCATCTTCCTCACCCTCAATTTTCTGCTTGTATCGGCTTTGGTTAGAAGCACCGTCAAATCCCCACTTGGATATCAGCTTCAACTGCTTGTTATGCTCTTCGTTAGAAAGGCTTTGAAGGATTCTTGTAACCGTGATATCAAGTAAAGCTTGAAGTGTAATCCTAGCCGATGAATCAGTAACTGTCACTGATTGCTTCGGAGGGTAGCAATCAAGCTTAGTTTGTTGCACTTTATAGTAAGATGGATAAATATCTTTAGCACCTTCTCGAATGGCAGCCTCACGCAACGTAATATATTGCCACTTTGAGAGTTTTAGCGAAAGAAGCAATCCAAGCGCCTTTTCTGGCGTAAATATGATTGTTTTCGCTGGTTTCTTAAGCGTTTCATTTAATTTAGCGGCTGCTTCAGGATTTTTCATCATGTATTCGATGACAGAGGCGATATCTCCATGCCCTTCTTCTTTTAAACGTGCTGCAGCTGCATATGCCAATTCACTGGAACCTTCGCCTGTGTGTTCATCAGATCTTCTCTTTTTTTGTTTACTTCCCAGGTCTTCGAATGGTTTACGGGATCTTTCGTCGTTGTTCCAATGGACGTTGATGTCGACGGTTCTGGAGAGACTGAGGGCGCTCTTGGTATCTCATCAACACTTGGTTCTTGATTAACTAAAGTTTGCACAAAACTCGGCCAATCAATATTTGCTCCCAACCAATTCTCGTACTTTCTCCTGAAATTATCAAGGAATCGGTGGGAGTTCCCCACCTTTGTAAAGCGGCTCGCGTAAATCTCCGACAAAATTCTTTGAGAACAACATAATCTTCGTCAGACAGGCAATCGCCTATGCGGGATACAACTGCACTAAACAATACTTCATGATCAAATGAAGTACTCTCACTTCGTAGAAGAACAAACAAGTCTAAATTGGTGATTAAACTTTCCATTTTAAGATTTTATAGTCGCAGATTTAGTGTTAGCAGTTACACAGTTGTGAACAAATTAAATTATAAAACAAAACTTTAGCCCTTTTATTGCAAAACGACAATAATTAGGTAACTACCCTCATTAGTTATCTCCTCATTAGCTAATGAAAATCTATAATTGTCACTAACTATTCTTAGAACTCATAGCACTGCTAATTAACAAATTAGCTTACTTATCAGGAAATGTTAAATATAATCCATTGTCGTGAGATATTGAAAATCATTAAATCACCTATTAAGACTCATTAGAAGACCTAATCAGTGTAGTTACTTAATCACTTCTTTTTGGACTCATTAGAAGACAATTGGTAATTTGGTTGTATGAAAAGTTTTAAAAACTCATTTGTGCTGATAAATATCTAGCTCAAACATAGTTGGCTACGTGTGGGTGTACTATAAACCTCTGCCAACTCCTTCGGAAATATAGGAGTGATGCTATTTTATGTTATGTGTAGTTAAAAGTCCGTGTTCTTCAACATAAACACCAAAAGGAATCGTTTCATACGTAAAAACAAATAAAAATATTTTGACGATTTTTAAAAAAAAAACGGTATTAAATTTTTCGTCCAATTGCCAACCAAAAAATCATAAATAATTAGCACTATGACCATCTCCAAGGATATTACGGTTAAACATGCCGTTTAGGAGATAATTCGATTTTTCATACTAGCTTCATACAAATTTTTCGTAAAAAAATTATATTTCCTTCGTTTTTGGGTAGAATTAACTCGGGTGTCATTTTTGTACATAGTAATGACTAATAGAAGCGATATCCGGCATAAAAACAAGCACTTGCAAATTGAAATCCCTAAGTCTATGAAAGCCGATTTTCAGCCCACCGTGCGGCGCCGCTTCTTCACCATCCACAGCCGATATTCTTTTACAACAACAGAAACGGGAGTATTTATCTAATAACAATATTGAATGATATTACATAAAACCTATATAGTTGCAAAAAAAAATTAAAACATTATATTTTATTTTAAAACATACTGGTCCACCTAGGTCCTGGACTCGGCTCAGGGGGGGGGGTCATGACCCCCATGACCCCCCCCCTGGATCCGCCCTTGGCCAAAAGTATAATGACGAATAGTGTTTAAAGTGCTCTCGTTTGGCATAGGACGTTTTTCAACATAACACACATTTGTGTAGAAATAAAATAAAATTATAAATGCACTGAGTAAGGTACATACTGCGAAATGAAAATGATGACGGTGGCGCGCGAGTTCCCTCCATAATTCAAACTTAGGGCCGAGTAAGGTAACACCGAAATGGCAGCGGCCGCCAGCGTCGCCGCTGGCGGCCTCTCGCGACCTTCAGACCCCACGCGCTGGTATCTTCTTGACGAGTTTACCGGCCCGCGGTGCCGATGCCGCTGGCGACCTCTCGCGACCTTCAGACCCGACGCACCTGGTATCTTCTTGACGAGTTTACCGGCCTGCGGTGCCGCGAGCGGCCTCGCGACGTTTTCAAGTATTTCAAGCGATACATTTAAGTATGTAGTTAAAGTTTAAAATTAGTTCACACTGAAAGTGCTTGCTGCGTCGCAGCCGGCCGCTGCCATTCCGGTGTGACTCGCTCGGCCCTTAGAGCGTGTAACATGGACCTAAAAAAAACCTTTTTATAGGTCCATGGCCTGTGAATTGATTACGGGGGACCCTAGACTACCAATAATGGTGATAAGGTTGATAGCACAGAGTACCATATACATACTGGTTGATAGGGTCCGTCCGCCCCGGTCCGCCTTACGATGCTGGCTGAAGCCCCTACCACACAGGTGCGTTATTATTGGTTTGGTATGATGGATATTCTATTCCACAATAAAAAGTTACCATATTAGAAAACTTTTCAGTTTTTTCTGAGTTGCTCTTATAAATAAAAAAAAATATTTTGACGTGACAACGTCTTAAAATTGGTTTGCCGGGTGACACTTCAAGAAACTGCGTTACGCTCCGCTCACGTTATGCGCTCACAATGAGAGCGAGTGAGAGGCACGCGTCCCTTCCACTCGGGCATGGTTAGCCCGCCTAAGAGCGAGAGAGACAGACATAAAAAGTGAATTATTTTACCACTCAAAGTCGTTGTCACGTAAAACTTTCGCCCGTATACCGACTTTACAGGCAACCAATTTTTTTATACTATTTTTAATGTTTTCATCACAATAAAGGACGGCTGTAATTTTTATTATTAATTCCAGTTGATTTACCATAAACTTTGATTTTTTTTATGTTTTTCCAATAAGACTTGTAATGGCAACATTGGTTTTATTGTTTATGGGCGATTCATGGTGGAAAAATTAGTCAACAGTTTTTAAAATATTATGAAAATACACCTGAAAAGGCATGATTATAGCGAGTTAGTTTAGTTTAATGGGAAACACGCATAATAAAAACTCTGAGCACAAAAATCAAAAGCAGTCTACGCATTCAGACCGCGACGGCCAGGCGTTCACTAGTCAGGTAAGTGATGAAACGAAAACTTGTTCTATGTCATTCTCAGCTGAACTCACATAATTGATATTTTTGTAAATAGACACAGGATTCTCCTGTGGCTGAAGTGATGCGTAGTGTTTCTAATAAATGCTTTGTGTAGACAAGTTTGTGTATATTCAGTTTCGTTAAATGTCCATTGTTTGTGTCAGTTCTTTGTTACCTTTAGGCGCATAAATTTATTTTTGTATAAAGTTCAGTCTCTCCCATTTCGTGGGCAACCTCAGCGGGCGTTCCTTCGTCAGCGTAACAAGCAACCAGTCCGTGTACAGCGCATCGCGGCCTTGGTCTCGCGTCTCGAGGCGAAGGTTAGTACACAATACATAACGTTATAAAATTTCGTCAAAACAAACAGTTTTCTTTACGTTGATTACTAATATGTAGACCGCGCCAGTTTCAAATTTCAAGATTTTTTTGTAAAATTTATTCATTGTACATGATTTTATTACATTTTAGTCAGTTTTCTATGTCATTGATACATTTTCAAATAAAATGATGAACAATCCACTTTTTACACACATCTCAGTCTGTGTTTTATCTGAAAGTATGTGTGATAAATTTATTGGATTGTATATTTGGGCAATGATAATAAATAGTAAATTCAATTCATACATTACCATGTTTGCATATTAATGAAACTACTTTAAAATTATTTAAAATATGAAGAATATCTGTAACCTTGAAGTCTGCTTTATTTTTTATAATTTATTCGACCAAATGTATGAGTCAAATGTTTGTAATGGTTTGTCTGTTTAACTAACCTATAAAATTATTTCCCTTTTACCTATTTTTGATACCATGCTTATAGAAATGAATAAAAAAAAGAACCTTGAAGGTATTTAGACGATGAACAAAAAATGTATTATTTATAATGATTCTTTATAATTGTACTACTTTTTATACATTTGTATGTGCAAATAAATAGAACTATAGTCTTACTAAGATTGTTATGGCCTATGAAATACATAAGCAGTCATTAATGTCTATTATTCTGTGCCAGTACCAACATATCATTTTTGATTTACTAAGAAGTTAGAAGTGAAAATCTTTACACGAATCTGATTCAGTCATTGTAAATGTAATAGCAGGCTTTGTTAATATTTAATTGTTTTTTACCACCAATAAACCAATTTTTTTTCTTATATTATCCTGTCTTCATATGGCTTATCTTAATCCTATGACTTGCAGATAATTCATTCTTGCACAAACTTTTGCAATAGTCATAAACTACTTTTTAGAGCAGATATTATGAATGATTATTCGAAGCAAATTAATTAACCTTTCAACGACTAACCGACAGCCGGCTGTCAGTCGATGGTCAAAAGGTTAAGACATTATACAACTCTTTGATCAGCGGCTATTAGGCATCCTAGGTTTGTATCGTAGGGATGCTGCTACTCCCAATATTAACAAAAAAAATACTAAATCATTTATAGGAAATCACGGCTTAGTCTTCTGAGACCCACTGGTACTCTAGTATAAATTATTGTCCCCAAAAATCGGTGGGTCCACAGAACTATTAATTTTATACATCTTGTCGGACTTTCCAGATATCAGATATACATACTTATTTTAATATATTTGAAATGACTTTATGCAAGAAAACTGTTAATATTAAACCTTTAAAATTCACCCTCACAACATGCACACCCTCCCCACTCTCACACACTCACATGCACACATACATCTTACACCTTCCTCCCATTTGATACACACATGTACACTTGTAATCTGTTTTATAAACAAAATTTTGGCCAATTACTGTCTCTTTAGATACAGGCCTCCTGGGGCCCTAGTCTGCTATTACAATCGTGTCTCAATGACCAGTCATCGGCCGAATATTTGACAACTTTGACAGTTTTTGTATGGGAAATGTTTGACGTTACACGTCAAAAATCGATCATTGAGACACGATTGTAATAGCAGACTAGGGCCCCTGGTTTAAGAGACAGGGTTCATAATTTTTGTACATGGAAAGACTTTCTTTTGTAGACCTAAATCTTCTGTGTGCAAGTTTGTTATAAACTGTGTCTGTGTGTTTTACTTGGATAAATAAACAATTTTATTATTATTTATAATCAAAAATACTTTTAAAAAAATTGTTAAAAGTGAAACATTTCCTAATTTCAATTTCGAACAATTAGGTACAGTTGGTTAGATTCTGCAATATATGAAAGCAACAGAATAAATGTGAATAGAATAAATGCCTTTAAAATGCATTTAAATTTTATGTCTAAAATTTCCACAGTACAACAGTACCAGAAAAGGATTTTGGAGACTATTGTATTCAGAGATTCACTTGTGGGTCTTTAAAGATTAAGGATAACTATTTCACACTAGCTTCTGCCCGCGGCTTCCCTCGCGTTAGAAAGAGACAAAAAGTAGCCTATGTTACTCTCCATCCCTTCAACTATCTCCACTTAAAAAATCACGTCAATCCGTCGCTCCGTTTTGCCCTGAAAGAAAGACAAACAGACAGACAGACACACTTTCCCATTTTTAACCGACTTCAAAAAAAAAGTAGGTTCTCTGTTCGACCTGTATGTATGTATGTATGTATGTTTGTCCGCGATTATCTCGCGTTTGGCTGAACTGATTTTGATGCGGTTTTCAGCAAAGTGTTTGCTACATTCTGGGGAAGGTTTTAGTATATAACACTAATAGATATCCCGCGACGTTCTCCTCATAGATCGCGTTTTGCTTTCTTGGATTGTAGATTTAATTATAAGATTATAAGTTTATTTTGAGAGCTACCCTAAAACATAGTCAGACACTGAGACTCTAACTAAAAAGTAAAAAATAAAAAGCTTTTTTAAAAAAAAGATAACCGACTTCAAAAACTAAAAGCTCAAAAATAACTATTTCGGAAGTCGGTGGCTTCTCTTCTGCCGGTCGATTTGTGTTGCCACCGACTTCCGAAATAGTTATTTTTGAGCTTTTAGTTTTTGAAGTCGGTTATCTTTTTTTTAAAAAAGCTTTTTTTAATATTAGTATGGATAATATGCAGCTGATATTTGACATGAGTTACTAAGAGGATATGTCAGTTGAAAACAGCTTTAACTTCCACATGAACAGGGACATGGACAAAGCTTGCATTGATGTAAATATTTCAAAACCATTTATTCTAAACATATGTTTATAAAACCTATTCTGTCCTTCAAACTTGAAACTTGAACTATAGCCAGGAAATAATTAATTTCATGACCATTGTCTAACATTGTGAGTACACAATGCTACCTATCATTGATAAAGATGATTACTTACATGCAATAATTAAATCATTTGACTCAGCTATCCGTGTTGTGGAGATAGGTATTACATGGTATTTAACTGTGCACTATGAAGACATCATTTTAAGTGATACATACTCTTTATTGTATGGGATTTTAAGAGAATAAACCTTTGTGTGTGTTATTTAATTACATACATTACGTAGGACAGGCGGTGGCCATAGTTATCACTGTTCTTTTGTACAAGTTCGTTTTGTACACAATCTTTCTTTTTATTACTTAGGCAAAGAAAACTGTTTGTATTACCGCAATTTGAATGTTGAATACATTAACAGATTCTTATCTACCAATTTTACATAAAGGCAACACTTTCAGATGGAATGACTCGACATTAAAGAACCCTCTAGAAGCAAGTAAGACAGCCTGGCCCGTGGCTCATAAAGAATCAATCTTCCAGCCTGAATTCCCCATCACCACTGATCTACTCCAGAAAGACTTCCAGATAGAAGAGACTATAGCCAAGGGGGCGTTTGGAGAAGTTTACAAAGTGAAGAAGATTAGTGAAGACAAAGAATACGCACTGAAAGTGCTGAGTAAGTCACAGGTAAGGTTTCAGTTTTTCTGAATGTATTTTTGTATCTTTGTAAGCCAGCATCAATTTTAGCTTTAAGTAGCTTCTTTTCAGAAGCCGCCGCGCCGTAGGACCTGTTGAAAAACCAGGTCTAGATCATAATACACATGTCAAAATTGTCTTTCCCATCCAGCTATTACAATACATACTAGCCAATAGTGATTTAGTGTAGTCTGTTCTGTGATTTTGCTGTTCTATGTTGGTTGTTCGAATATCAAAAAAAAAAAATTTTACTTAGTTGCATGTAGTTTTGTGTGTGTGAGATGGCCCAGTGTGAAATGCGCCCGCTCTTCAAGTAAGAGGTTGTGGATTTGAATCCGGCCAAGTACCAATGTGACTTTCAATTCATGTGTAAGTACTTTTTAAAGTTTATCTTGGACGTTACTGACATCCATTTGTTGTTATTCGTAGAACTTCGACAGTTGTTTCGAGTTATCGGGAGCCAGAAAAGTCTGATCAGTCTAACCAAGGAGTAACGTGTCGCCCAGTAACTGCGTTGTGGAGGACTCTCATGTAGAGAGAGAGACTAAATTGCCATCTCCTTGAGTAATTTAATTAAAGTAAAACAAACTTTTGGAAGTGTGTAGACAAAAAAAAAACATAACATTCCTTGACATCAACGCTAGATAAATAATCTTCCACAGACATAACTTAGATCGTTATCTATGACATACTTATATCACAGGGGTCGGGGTAGAGTTTATCTCACACAAATTAATTAGGTATATTAGTCCCCAGATTCATCGAAAAACGTATATAAAGTTAAAAGTATTAAAAACCCATGCATACTTCGACAGACCACAAATTCACGACAGCGTCATTTGTTTGAGAAAGACACGTGGTTATGTCTATTTATTTTAGACTTTATTTCATTGTGAGTAATGTTGACAATCGTTAATTTGACAGTAAACCCATGCTGCCCATAGTCACACTACATACCTTCAATACAGTAAAATAACGAATTAGACTACGATGATTACTTATATTATAATCATGGATAATACGGTAGTTTCCACCATTATCAATTGACGTACTTTTTATGAGCTGTCAAAACGCCATTCTCCTATAGATTTTGTATGGCAATGGTGATTTATGACGTCACTAAAATAACAACTCAGTTGACCATCTATTTATTGATTTCAAAACAACTAAAAATCAAATTTTATAGCAAATTGAAAATGAACCGAATTTATTAGGCTGAAATTAACAGAGGTTTTATAGGAATTGTGTCTAACATTTATTGGTTAATGGTGGAAACTACCCAATTCTGGATAAACAGCCAATGATTGTTTTATCAGTTTGCTCACGCGCAGGTATAATGTTACTGACCTACAACTATTATAATTATCTACCTGCGTGATTATAAAAAAAATAACGCTCAACTTCTTATTGACATAGGGGAAAAAAGAAACATGATTTAATGTATCTTAGTCGCATGTGCTCTACACTGGAATAAAACTGTTTAAGTTTTTTTTTATACTAATGAATTTGAACTTTGAATGTTCCACAAATATCATGGCAACAAACTCCATGAACATTTTTTATGACATTACTCAGCAAAACTTGCTTAGAAATGGCTCGAACATTGATGAGATCATTTCATAAAAAATATAGGTAATGTTCAATGTGTTAAAAGTGATTAAAGTGATAAATGATCCTATGATGAGATGATCCTATCCTTCGAACACGTGATTTGAGACACAATAGAAAGACAATAGCAGCACGACAGCCGGCTGTCGGTTGGTCGTCAAAAGGTGAAACCTTCGAATACACGTGATTCGAGACACAATAGCAGCGCGACAGTCTGCTGTCGCTTAGTCGTTGAAAGGTTAAATAAAAAGCATGAACAAGGATCAACATGATCTTAGCATGCATTACATTTTTTCACCGTAACACGTGTTTAATTCAAAATTTGGTAATATGAAAAAGGATTATAGAGCATGTATGCGCTTTTATCGACAATCTTCTTATCACATTGACCCATATGTAAACTTATTGCCACTAAATGAGTTTCATGCAGCGATAAGCTTTCAGTGGAATACTGCGTCTTATCACTATATTTCGTCGCACACTTAAAGGGACTCATGGCTACTTAAATAGCTAGAACGCAGATCGTTATATTACATGATGAATAACTTGGTTAAGGCAGATGGGTAAACGCTCTGTCGTAGAAACATGACGCACCGTGATGAGTAATAATTAATCATTAGATTAAGGCATATGTTCAAGCCAGCCACTTCTTGCTATATAACCAGACACCCCACTGTTTGAGATGTGGTTGTAAGATTGCCCCCTCTCTGTAAAATGTCTCTATGAAATTTCTGTCTAATTATACTCAACAAGTTAGCATAACCGATTTGATAGGTCAAAGAACATTTACCCCGGTTTTTTCTGTCGAAGTGCGTTAAGCTTTACTTTGATGATTTTACAGATGTTTTGTACATACGATTACATAGTGTTTAGTTATTGAGGATTTAAATATAAATGGGTAATTAGTCGGTGGATCCACGTTGCGTCGGCGGTCGTGCGGAACGGGCCGTGGTCTTCCCTATCGCGTCTTCATTATGACACACGCCTAGCGCATCACTGTAACGCGTGCCTCACAATGTATGTCTGACATTATGATAAGTCGAGTACATATTTACTTGTTAGAAAACAAGTTTTGGAACTTATCAGGTCATTTCTAGAATACTGTGTTATTGACCCCAGTTTACCATTGTACCCATAAATTGAAACAGTCATGCTGCGTAAAACTTTACGCAATTACTGATAATCGTCATGTAAAATTGGCTGGAAATACCCGCACACAATTGTAACACTTTGTTATTTTCAGTCACTTTCTATAATTCAATTCGCTCGTGTCTAAATGTAAGTTAAATAATTTCAGATAGTAAACGAGAGTGCAGTGCGTCAGGTGAAGGAGGAGGCGCGCATTCAGGCGGCGTGCGGCCACCATTCCTTTATAGCGGGCGCTGTGGCCCGCTGGCAGACCAAGAAAAGACTTTACATTGGTAAGTACTCATACTGAACCCAGCATTTTCGTACGACAGATCAGAGAAGTGTCATAAATCCCTTAGCGAATCAACTAATCTATACATATAATAAAATTCTAAAAGGTCTGTGTCTGTACATGGAAGATAAATAAGAAAAACTTTATTAGGGGAACTTTATACACGAAATAGAACCCAAAACAAAGATTTTTAGAATTTTTGTCTGTTTGTCTGTTTATCTGTATGTCTGTTTGTCTGTATGTCTGTTTGTCTGTACGTTTGTTCAGGCTAATCTCAGAAACGGCTTAACCTAATTGAATGCTGTTTTCACTAATGCGTTGCGGTTTTCTGGGATTAACATTTAGTCTTTGTTTTGTATTAATCGGTCAATAAATAAAAAAGTTATGTCAATCTAAAGAATCGCATCAACACATCAATCAATCAAATCAATCAAAAAATAAAATGTTGTATACATCCTTACCAAAATAAATATTTTTTTATTCAAGTCTGTTTCAACACCTACTAATTACTTTTTGAATTACTCAAATCAGACATTTCATTCAAAAAATATTAAACCCAAAGCAACGGTTTAAATTTCTCCATAGTTTCCGTTTAATTTCGCTAGATGGCGCTGTACCGTCTGTCATGATTCCTAAAAAGTGGTGTTAAGATTTTTGTGAAAATAATGACTCTCCCAGGCAGATCCCTGTTGTAAAAAGTGTTTGGTTGACGATTCGTTTGTGATAAATATTGGGTCATTTGGTCAAAAACAATAAGTAATCAATTAATTTAGTAAATTAATTAATTGTTTACTTTAACCCCTTGCAGGTTCTATCCCTGATTCGATTTGTATGTGGGGTGTCGTTTCGTATGCTTATGAGAGTGGGTCGTGAAGCAAAATTATATATAAATTCAAAACTAGCTTTTGCCCGCGACTTCGTCCGCGTGGAATAACAGTTCCCGTTCCCGGGGAATTTCCGGGACGAAAACTATCATATGTCCTTTCTCGGGTCTCAGACTATATCGAATTGGTTCAGTGGTTTAGGCGTGAAGAAGAGACTGACAGACAGAGTTACTATCGCATTTATAATATTAGTACGGATTAATATTGTAGGATGATTGGTGATCGATACTGATGCCAAAAATGCAATCAGTATTTTTTGTCTGTCTGTATGTGCACGCATGGGCTAAAAACTACTAAAGGGATTTAACCAAACTTGGTACGATTGTATTCCATACTCTTGGCCTGATTATAGGCTATTTAAGGCCCGGTAAGTAGCTAATCTTTAGGTATTCGCGGGGGTGAAGCAGCGGCGGCGAAATTGAGCGCGAAGCTCCGCCTACTTTTCGGCAGCGCGCGGCCGTATTCTGAAGCCGTCTGTATTCTATACTCCCGGACTCGTAAATCGAGCCACCTAGCGTAATGAGTTATATCGTACATAACTTTAAAAAAATATATGTATATGTACACACTTGGGTCAATTAGTGGTACCTCTTAGTGCAACAATATAGAAAGCTGTCTTGGTAAAAAAGATCGGGATTCTTTATCATAAAAAGAAAACATTGATTCATAATTAAAAATTGGTTTGTTAAGGATATTTGGTAATGACTTAAATTTAAAATTAAATTATCACTTAAAAAAAGCACCATTTTAGGTCATTTTGGAATAAAAAATGAGAACTTTCTTATTAAGATGTACATACTTATTGGCACATGTATATATATATATCTATATATATATATATCTATCTATCTATATAAATAAAAATGAATTGATGTTCGTTAGTCTGATTAAAACTAGAGAACGGTTGAGCCGATTGAGCTGATTTTGGGTTTAAAATGTTTGTCGTAGTCCAGGGTAGGTCTAAACGGTGAGCAAATAAGGAAAAATTGCGAGAAAGATAAAGTAAAACAACAATTTCATTTTCCCTTAAAAAGTTGTCCATGTTCTGTTGGATGTCGTTGTCATAGTAACCGGCAAATCAAGTGTCAAATTCAATTATTCAAGTGTGACATTTACAACTGCGGAGGTTACAACCCGTCAACCTGACACAAGTAATGTTTTATTCTAAGGTTTTATTGTTTTAAAAAGACGCAAAGGAATCATTTTCATAAATCCAAATCATGCATATAATTACTTGGTTTTATTTTAAAGCCATTTAAACGGTTTGAAATAACAGAAAGGCGTATAATATGCTATAAAAAATAATACTGTAGCAGGTTTTCTTTTTCCAATGTACAAAAATAATATTACGATAAAAAATATCTAGATTTTAAATATTTATTTTTTAAATAATGGTGCTTTTAATATTTATTTTTTTGTTTTTGTATGGCCATCCTGGACAATGTTCCCTACCAGAAAAACCGCACATGATAGTTGTTCAAAAACAAAATTATTTTAAGCCCATTTCGTAACATGTCCTTTATATGGGACTACCACTGCATCATAACTTATCAAACAAAAAACCGGCCAAGAGCGTGTCGGGCCACGCTCAATGTAGGGTTCCGTAGTTTCCCGACCGTCACAATAAGTGTTCCCACTTATAAGTTTAAAAAAAGGCTTTTGTTACGTTGACATCCCATCACACTATTCCCAACCACTGCAACTCCTGAAAGCCAGAATCAACAGTGGAGTCCGCCAGAAAAGCGCCGAGCAATGAAGCTTGACGAGTCCCGGAGAAACGATTCAACTGTCTTGGATCCCGCAACGAAATTAATCAGAAAAGAACAACGGAGGAGTAAGAAAAGTATATTTTTCCACTTCCCTCCATAACAAGCAGGAGACAGAACAGAACTAGGCCGATAGGCACAAAGGGGCAATTACAACTGGGAGAAGCCCAGATTGCCTAGCACCACGGAATATGATCTGTTAAAAATTAATGGGTCCTAAATTGTGAGCTGTTACGAATGATTCCAATAGTAGGTATGGCAAAAACGCTTGAACGCACGGAAATTGGTTCTGGTTTCCACAAGGTCCGTATAATAAACAACACCGGATGTAACCTGTAAACTATCCAACATAACATTGCGCTCATTCTGCCAAAGAATACACTCCCATAGGATGTGATGAGCAGATTGTTCGAATTCACAGTTCGATGTGGAACATTGACACAATGGCGAAGCAACAAGTTTGAAAGAATATAGTTTACTTTTAAAATTGCCATGACCTGTGAGAAATTGAGCAACGCAATGATCAACCTCCAACCATGTCTTAGCCAGCCGCTCACGAACGGATGGAAAGAACAGATGGAGGTGACGGCCCTTCATGGAATTATCCCACCTACTTTGCCATTCGGATAAGAGTTCCTCCCAGACTTCAGTCTGCGGTTTAAATAATCTAGAAATTTTATTAAAGTCGCGTTGTGGTATAAAGTTAGTGTCCATGGTTTCCCGCGCGGAATAGTACATTGAAGCACGACGCTGTACCTCAAGATCGACTGGAAGTACACCTGCGAGTACCGGTAGGGCCTCAGTACTGACCGTTCTATACGCTTTGCATAAAAATATCAAAGCTAAACGTTGACTTTGAAGTAGTTTACGTCGTACCGCCCCTATTGTGGCCCTATCGGCCCAAACAGGTGCACCGTAGCACATACAACCTAAGTAGGTAGCCCCATATATAGTTTTTAAAGTTAAAAATGATAAACCCCAAGTTGCTTTGGATATTCTCGTTAGGGCATAAAAGTTCCTTTTAGCTTTTTCACCTACTGTTACGTTGACATACTAAGTACGCAGAAATTATTTTGTACAACCTTTTTGTCTTTTTTGTACAAAAACTGTTCTTTCTATCAAGTTCGAAATAATTTTCCTAGAAAGTCCTTATAAAGTTCTACTTTCCAGATTTTTTTCATATTTTTTAAACCTACGGATCAAAAGTTAGAGGGGGGACGCTTTGATTTTTTCTTTTGGAGCGATTATTTCCAAAATTATTGACATTATCAAAAAATGATTTTAGTAAACCCCTATTCATTTTTAAATACCTATCTAACAATATATCACACGTAAGGGTTAAATTTAAAAAAAAATACTTCCCTCTTTACATAATTATAGGGGGGCTACCCTAATAAAACGTTTTTTTACAATTTTTATTTTACCACTTTGTCGGCGTGATTGATATACATATTGGTACCAAATTTCAGCTTTCTAGTGATAACGGTCACAGAGATTAAGCGAGGACGGACGGACAGACAGACAGACATGGCGAAACTATAAGGGTTCCTAGTTGACTACGGAACCCTAAAAAGAACCCTCAAAATCTGTTTACAATTGACGGAGATATCGCGTAACAAACATACAAAAAAAAACATACAGACGAAATGAACCTCCTCCTTTTTTTAAGTCGGTTAAAAATCAAATAATTTCCTATTTGAAAAAAGAAATACAAAGATAAGTGGGAATATTGTAGGTGAATTTTTTTTTTGTGAGTGGGAAATCATCAAATGACTGCTCCCGTCCTGGGTGCGGCGGGGGCGTGTCAGACTTTTACTGCCTAAAACCCACTAATGTTCCTTCGATTGCCCTTTATGTTCCAGGGTCACGGTAACTATTTTATAAACATTCCGCAACCCCGGCAGGACCATTGTAGGTGAATAATGATTATGATTAACTCATTAGACAGCATTAGACACTAATGAGATCCTTATACATTTAGTCAAAATTTAGCTGTCTGTTACAGCTTTCTTGCTGTATGTTTTCGTTCATTACAGATAGGACCGTGCATATTTCTGATCTCTCAACAAAAGATAGATAGATAGCCAACTTGGTGCAATACTTTTATACTGTAGTCTATTTTTTTTAACAAACGAGTACTAAGTATATCTCTTTTATATTTCCGGTATTGGACAGAGATAGATGGGAAATTAGTCGAGGCGGAGCCAATGCTTTTAACACTAATGATAACACTTATGCTGATTATGTGGACCAATAAAAATGCAGAAAAATTTTTGGTACTCGTTTGTTAAAAAAAAAAACAGACTATAGGTGTATTTTTGGTCTTGCTCACCCTGCTAGGAAATGTTCTACCCTTGAAAACAAACAACTTTTATTATAGAACCAAGTCTGAAATCGCGAAAAAAATATCAGCTGTTTCTAAGAAAAGTTCAATGCCGTCCCAACCACAATGTATGAAACAGGTGATAATTTTTTTCGACATATCAGAGTTGGTTCTATAATAAAAGTTGTTGGTTTTTATGAGTAGAAACATCTCCTAGCAGGTTGAGCAAGACCAAAAATACACCTAGTATAAATTCAATCTCAGCAATGTAACGGCAATTGCACATGGCGTAGAAAATGAACAACTCGCTTTGTAGCAACTTATCCAAGAAAATGTTATCATTGATCCTTGAGGTTTATTTGTAGACCACGAATATCCTTTTATTGGCGCCACGCCGGATGGTTTGATAGGCCAAGACACAGTATTCGAAGTCAAATGTCTAAAGTGGCTTTCAAAAACGGTCTGGATAATGCCCTAAAAGAGAACAAAATTCAAATAATAATGGAATTTTGTTCTCTTTTAGAGCATACAAGCTTCTGCCCGCGGCTTCGCTCGCGTTAGTGAGAGACAAAAAGTAGCCTATGTTACTCTCCATCCCTTCAACTATCTCCACTTAAAAAATCACGTCAATCCGTCGCTTCGTTTTGCCGTGAAAGAAAGACAAACAGACAAACAGACAGACAGACAGACAGACAGACACACTTTCCCATTTATAATATTAGTATGGATTATATGGAGATACGACAAAAATAATGGTATTTTCAGTATCAACAAAAAGAGTTACTGGTACTACCAACTTCAGAGGCAACTTCATGTACCATGTATAAAAATGCTTATTTGATGTGTGGGGTGCTGAAACTATTATGACATCATCACGTGAGATGACTCGTCGAAATGTAACTATTTCGGACTTGGTCTTATTATAAAAGTTGTATCACAATGACCAGGGGGCCTACCACAAGCCCTTATAGCAGTAATACCACAGATTAATAAATAGTTACTACGTAACAGATACTTCACTCCAATACAAAAACGAAAATACCTACGCTATAATAGCCTACAAAATTATAATAATAATACCAGCTGTTTGCAGCGAGGAAAAATGTACCATAAGTACGCACAAAGAGAGTTGAGATTCTTTTGCCCGCCGCGCGACTAACGTGTGTGCGTGCCATCTAGTAAATGTGCTAGGGTTATACGTATGATGATAATGGTAATAAAACGAATGTTTTAGAAAAACAATATTTTTTTTATTTGTTGATCAAATATTTTTTAGTTTAATAAAATGACTGATGCATATTTTTCGTCCCTTGAATTCCCGATTATTATATTTTAGTGTCGTATTCAAAACCGCGTGAATAATTTTAATAAATAATCAAAAGGGAAACAGGAGAATTGGGAAACAGGGGAATGGCACAATAATCACACAATAATTACGTGGTTTCGGCATTTTGATAGTCAGCGCTGTACCCATGACGCGCGAGCACACAGCCGGGCGCGCGACAGCCCGGTGTTCGTTGTACCGTCGACGGTACGCGAAGCGGTAGGCATAAAACGCGTGGCCTTGAGCGAGTGACGGACGCCTGGTAATACTTTGATATTACTTTCAGTGGGAAAGAGACGGCGCTAGACAACGTGTCTAACGCTGACAACGTGTCAAACGTCATGGTAAGGGGGCAGTTCAATAAAAAACCCGTTGATTATTTTACTTTGATGATACATACTCGTAATTTTGTTCTTCAATGGTTCCTTTATTTGTCGCGGTTGGATTAACTGCAGTTAGAAGTGATAGGGATGTTTCAGACCTATTGAGTTGAAAATTCTTGAGTTCTCTGTAATTAAATATAAAAAGCACGATTTTTACATTGGCACAGATAATTCTTTTATAACAATGAAACCAATAAAATAAAACAGTTTTTGAACTAATTTAATTTTTATAATGTAGATTTGCAAAAATAATTTATGTTCACAAAAACATAGTTCACAAAATAATATCACAAAGTAAACGGGCACAAAAAATAAGTATAGAAACAATATAATACTAAATTCGTGTACGTCGGTCTACCGAAGCGCCATTTTAGGCCTCGTCGTTGTTCGTACGCCGCACGCGGAGCGTGCAGCATATTAGCGCCCATAGCCGCAGCTACTGTTTTACCAACTTATTTGTGAAATGGCTAAAATTGGAACTACGGCTGACATGACATTTCAGTCATACATTTGACTTCATTTGAGTATACTCTGTCTCTTTCTCTTAGCAACGCTGTATTGACAGTGTCGCCCTCCTTCAGTTCACAGATAAGTTGGTCTATCTGTAGACAAAAATTGGTTTTTATTTTGATGTATTTTGTTTGCCTATTTTTTACGAATTACCAAAAGATAAATGAGTTTCATAATATATTGATACTAATAATGCCATAATGGGTATAAAAAAAAGGAATACTTACTTGTATACTTTATTTTTTACTTTTATTACGTCGTTTTCTTGTACAAATCCGTTGCAACTCTTTATTTCTTTTATTTCCCATTGCTTAGAAACACGAATCACTATAAGTAAATTACTAAAATCAAAAACAAAGAATCAAAAAAATAAACAAAGCGCGAAATAATAATGGACCAAATGTGTAAAAATCGGACGTGACCTCTCGTAGCAACGGCTAGCTGCCGACTGGGCGTGGACTGACACAAGCTTGACACAATGTACGACAGTAGTGCATCGAATTAATAGAAATAAGGTCGAAAATATTTTGGCGTTTCATTTTACTTGAATAGCATGTCCGCAAAAATGTAAATCATTTTGCAGTTTTAATTAAATATTTAAAAAGATACAGTTCTGTGTATTAAAATTTTTAGATATGTCTTTAGTTTATTAAATTTTCTTTGTTATAGATATAAAAAATATGGTGGTTGTCGCTGAAAAAATTGAGAACTTCGAGACGAAAATTTTTTTTCAGGGGTCTATTTGAACATTTTTTTTTCGTCGTTCTAGACCACTTTTGCAAATTGTTTTTGTGTAAGTCTTTTCTTTATATATTAGACTATACACTGTATTTTTTTCTGGCTTGTGGTATGTATAGATACGGCTAACTTCGCGACGAAAATCTAGACGTTTTACAAGGTGTACGCTATGGACAGCGCCTTAACATAACGCTGAGACACATAGGCGCCCCGGCGGGCGCTCTCACGTATCGCCAGAAACAGGTCCTCACCAGAAACGGATATCTGAGAAAATGGTCGCCTAGAGCACTCGGTGGAGCATACGATGGTAGTATGCCCCGCTTGGGTGGGCCACCGCCGTGTTCTTCCAAAGGCGATCGGTGGGGGTGGCCGTCGCCTCTTTCTGCGAAGCAGTCATGCTGGAGAAGGTGGCGGCGGCGCGCATGACGCAGCGTCAAGCCTCACGCCCAGGACAGTGAGCCAGGCGTAGACGTCGAAAGTCGCAAGACGACTACCGTAGGCGCGGGACTGCGAATGGCGAGCGATGGGTAGCTCGCCGTCCGATAAGGACCGTTTGTTCCACTCGCGCCTCAAACAGCAGTCAGCATGTGTCGGGGTTACGGATTAATTCTAATAGTTACCGCTGCCCCGGAAGTAAACTCACTGACTAATACCAACGCGTTTGTTGATATTTAACAATAACTAACTAGAGACACGAAACTTGGAGGATTATTCTTTGTTAAGAGTAAGCCTAAGCCACTAAGAAAGGATTTTTTTTTATTCAACTCCTAAAGGGCTTAAAATTGTGGATAGAAGTTGGATATCTACGCAGGCGAAGCCGCGGGCAAAAGCTAGTCAAGAAATATATTTGGAAATATGCTCTCAAAACTACAGAGGTCACCGGATTCTGGGTTAAGGAAAGCTTTCTGTTTATCCTCCTAAAAACGTTGAAATACCAATATAGTCAGAAATTCATTTGAACAAAAAAAAGCGGCGAAGCGTCTAAAATTAGGTCATCCGAAATTAGACTTTTTTCAAGATGAAGCAAACGTGCAGTAGTTTATTTTTTCACCTTACGCAGACTTTATGATAAGAAATCATAACAACACGTGCCGATTCACCACTATCATCGTGATGTTTTATTAGAGCGACGTCAAAATGTGATTGAACAACTTTAAGGTGGATAAAAGGATTTACAAAAATATTCCGACCGGAAATGTAGTCTGACTTTATAGTGATAAGTCTGTAAGCAAGCAAGCATGTTAACTTATATTAGTTAAATGAATATTATAATGACGCCTTTATATTGAAAATTATTTATAATTATATATTAACGTTACTTTCTCTTTCGCTTCTTTTTCCTTTCACAAAAATATCCAAAACATAGTGAGAAGTTAAACAATCTAGACAAATCTTGATACTACGACATATTTACAAAACTTTGTCCTCACTCGTAGACGTTGCCACACACAAGTCCTGTGATAGTCACTTATTTGCTGGGTGATTGCATTATCTTACACTCTAAATATAGTCTACGCAGGCATGTCACGGACACTCGGCAGACGGCTCCATTGTTCCCTCCTCAAATCCAATTTATTTTGAATTCAACAGGATGACCCAATTAGCTAGCACGTTTTTAATGGAGCACTGTTGCCTACAACACGAATTGAATCGAAAATGGCACTTATCAATTTCCTTGTAACAACATGGCCTATAGTCTTCAAACTGCTGACCGTCGGGCCTACAGTAAGAGGAAGTTTGCTTCAATCCACCACGCGGTCAAATTGAGAGTTGCTGGTTCTAGATCATCTCGATTTCCTCACGATGCTTTAATATTTTCCCATCTTAACACAAAAATAACTGACAGAACATTTATCATCATTAACCCTTTTGACTTTACCTATCATTTTAAATGGGTAATTTGTTGAAGTCACCTGTATGATTTGCTTCAGTGCGGTGACTGAGTCAACCTGGTTGCGGTCATAGGGTTAATTTGTCCAGGAACTATCACAGCATTAGCACGTCGGCTGATAACAGTGATAACACGCGACCCATTAGTAAAGGTGATTGTTCTAGCTAGATAAAGATTCTACAACAATACAACTATCTTTTTTTTATCGGTTATGTTTATCTTGGAGTGTTTGAGTGTCTCGCTTCGTCAGATTAGGCTGACTGTACATGATCAAAACCACCTTCCGCTGCACCTGACTTGTTCCAATCAGTATTGCGTGTGGATGATACGACGTCAAGGCCATTGCGCTTACTACCGCGTGCATCTATCTTGAAATTAATCTTTGAACCAAAACAGTTTTACCTTGCAATATTTATGCACTCTTCTAGTCATACTAAAGTGAAACATGACCAATTGTTCAGTTTAGCGTCTTCTCGTGAAGTAAGCCTAACCATACTTTATTGCACGAATTAGGTCGTCAGTTTTGCTACTATACTACGTATTTTGTGGTTTGCTTTATTGTTTGTTTATTTTGTTGATTGAGGTCGCTTATCGGTTAAGTAATTTGAACTGAGTTAGCGAGATTGAATTAATGATGTGTTAATTAGTTGTATTCTAATTGTACTTACGTCGTAGTTGATGCAAAATAAATTAAAATAAATACATTTCTGTAAGGAATTGTCAATGCACCTGGAGCTTGTGTGGTGATCAATGGTCGTGTCTTCTCTTTAAGAGAAGGGTGTTCCCAAAAGTGGATACTCTCGTTATCCTTGACGCGACTCGACTTGAAATACTTTAGGCGACCTAGTATTCGACTTTTCCTTTATTAAGATAAAACCTTAGATTGTTTAAAGGACACTCATACCTGTATTTTCTCGTCATTTATATTCGCTTCTAGACAAGAGCGAGTTCTCTCCGAGTAAGTTCATATGTTCTCAGGCGGCCACTCATCACCAGTACGACCAATTGCCTGCTTCTTGACATATTCAAGTATTATCATTAAGTATTTACAGTTTCAGAATACATTCCTGGAGGCGAGCTGTTGGCTCTACTCGACAAGCACGGGAGACTGCCTGAAGAACTCGTCAAAATATTCGTTGCTGAAATTGCTATTGCTATTGGTAAGTACCATTTTCATTATAAGGCCATTGTTTTCTGGAAATGGGCCTTCGGAAATGCCGACGTAATGAAAGCATGTCATAACAGAGATAACTAAATGGATTGTTGACAACACTGCGTTGTTATCGGCGTATTGACTTATGTTATATAGTTGGGCATCCCCTTAAACTAATCCTTTAGTTGATTTGACACAGAAACATAAAGGGGCATTTACCATATTTTTGTTAAAAACTAGTACTTTCAAATTTCATCAATTCGTAATGGTAATATAAGTCTTATACTTTATTATTATGTGTGTTTTCTAAAGTGTATATTTAATATGCTTTCAGATTTTCTTCATAACGCTGGCGTTATATACCGAGACTTGAAGCCGGAGAACATTCTACTAGATTCAGACTGTCACATACGATTGATCGACTTCGGGCTCTCTAAGTGGCTGTCGATTGGATCGCGCACCACTACGCTCTGCGGGACACTCAAGTATATGGGTGAGTTCATTTAAATGTTTTGTTATTTTCATGGGATTCACTCTGGAAGCTTAGACTAAACCGCGCATAGGTCAATGTGTGTGCTTACGTGATAGGACCACCAATAGCTGTTACCATAGTATTAATTGACACGCCAAACTAAAACGGTCATTCTCCATTTCAGTGTGGGAGTTGACTCGTTTCATAATTTAAAAATGGCACAGTGCATCGCTCGCTCCGTATCCGTTGCGCGTCTGACACAGTGGAGCCGTCAGTAAGGGGAGCCCGTTTGAGTGATTATGTCGATAGTAGCGGCTCGCACTGTTGCGTCGGCCCACTGACGCCGGCAACATGAACGCACGCACTATCGCGTTCGAGCTGTCGATGGAGGGCAGGCAGGTGGACGAGGTGGTCGCTTGCATCTTCCACACGGTGCTGTTCCACCGCTCCAGCGGCAAGTTCACGTACAACAACGAGGAGAGCTACTCCATCCGCACCGTGAGCTACGTGGACGTGGACTGCGACTTCATCGACTTCACGTACGTGTGCTGCGAGTCGGGCGCGCTGGGCCGCAGCGTGCGGCGCGAGATCTCGGACTTCTCGTCGCTGCTGCGCGGCGCCGACGCCAGCGCCGCCCCGCCGCGCGGCTCCATCTCGCTCGAGTTCTTCCAGAAGCGGCGCGCGCGCTGGCCCTTCCAGCCCGAGTGCGTGCCCTGGGAGGTGTGGACCGTGTACTGCGAGCTCACCGAGGCGCGCAGCGAGCACGACATGCACAGCAAGCACGAGAACGTCGTGGAGATGCTGCAGGACAAGATCGTGTTCATCACCGAGATCATCAACCGGCACGAGTACGTGCCCAAGATGCCGAGCCGCTCGGACGCGGACCTCATCTTCGACACGTCGTACGCCGACATCCAGCCCTACCTGTTCAAGATCCACTACAACCTGTCGGGCGCGCCGCCCACGTCCGTCGGCAACACGGTGCGCAAGCTCATACGAGACACGCTCTCCTTGTGATGCACATTGTGTTCATACTCCCCGATGTTACGCGCTGCAACACGCCGAAGGATTTTACACTTCGACTATGCGTGATACAGGCGCCTTGATGTGACCTAATTAACACCAATTTTATAATCTTCCGAAGTAAACTAAATTATATTTATGAAGATGGCGGCGCCATCGCCCAATGCAGTACATAATATTATTTTACTAAAGATTAAAATTGAAATGTGTGATTTATTTTTACTACGGACATGTGTAAATAACAATCATAATGATGAATGAATTGTTTTAATATTGATGCTGTATTTGTATTTGACGTTTTGACAATACATAGCAACTGAATCTAATATCTCTGTGTCATTTATTGTACTTATGCTTTGTTTGTTGCACAAACGTGTGTCGTAGTTATCGTTGCAATCAATGTTTTGTGTAACTTTAATTACTATATATCAGCTTTATTACTGACTGTTAGCTTATACTAAACTCTTTTGTGTTTCATAATCGTGTAGGTCTCTATTTCTATTAGGAGTTCCAGCTTATCTATGGTATCTTATAAATGGTTGAGGTCATTAATCTTAGTTACAGATTAATGGAAGTATCGTATGTTTCGCTCATTTACTCCCTTCGCGGGACGAGCCGAGCCGCTACTAGACGTCGTATTTAACTAATAGTCTTTTATGTAATCGAAGATTTTGTCTGTTGTAATGTTAGTTTTAACTTTAGTTATAATAACAGAGCTATGACTCGGAAGGCTGGTTGATGTGTCCATTCATTTTGTCGATTATTTAAGCTTTGAATTCGTCTGTTGTTTATTAGTAAGGTTTTTTTTTTAATATAGAACGGTTCTCAAGCATTCACATAAGTTTGATGTAGACGTAATAGTTACCTAGAAATTTGTTTGCGTAAGTAATAGTTAGTTTTTATGAATTATAATTAAACACTTGTGTTTTTGTTAATGAGGTGGCACTAAATCTTTTATTCTCGACTTCCAATGCTTTGAGTTTAGTCACGCTTCGAGTCACATTTTACTCCTTTAGTGTAGTCATTTGACTATTCACTTATATTTAGATGATCGCTTTGTGATATTGCCGAGTATAATCCAGAAATATATAAAAAAATGTAAAAAATATATTGAATTTTGATTAGGTGTGAATCTACGAAAGATTGAATTATTATTATTATTATATTGTAATAGTATTACGACTTAAGTAGTTATATATTGTCAGTAATTTTTATGAATGTGTATATTGTAAATAGCATTGATAGTCGTCACTTGAGTTATTCGAATAGTGGATGCAGTTTATTGAGAGAGCTTTATTGGTATAGATGTTCTAGATGATCAGTGATCGTTCATGTATTATGTAAAAATGTTAGGGTAGGCGCGGTATGTGGAATGTCTCGTGTAGTGTTAAGTGACGGTGAGGCGAGTAATCAAGTTTGAATCGTAACGTCATTTTATCGTCTTGTTCTAATACCTAGTTTGAAAAACTTACTTTAATGCCCCGTCAATAAGGTCTTAATTTATTGTAACGTGTCTCACAGAGCGTCGTGAAAGAAAAGCATATGAATCCATGACTTGCAACAGAACATATTTTAGGATAACTTTATTCTTTACTACAGTTAACGTTATATCTATGTTTTATGCCAGAGTCAGTTGCTCTTAGTTTTTTTTTGTTTTCTAGAGGACTGTGACCCGAAGTCCATCCATAAATTTCTGATTTACTATCCTACCTCATTTTGTGACTAGCTTTAGTGTATCACGTCTCTAGGCCTATCTAATCACATTTGTACCTATTACAAAATATTTATCTGAATTGTTTCGTCACCAAAGATGAGGCTGTACATGCTTTACGATCTTATAATTCAAATTCTTTTAAATATTTTACCAATTTCGTTAAACGATAACTTGTTTAAGTGCAATGTTGGTATTTTGAAGTGGAGTATTGTTGTAAAAAGGAACAAAGTAAAATGTATGGTAAATATCGACAAGGCACTTGTAACAGTATCTTTTACTCAAAGATATAATATTATATCCCTTTGTCATTTTCATATCAGTGAGTACCTTAAAATTTTAATGATTTCAAAATGTTTACAAACAAAACCCTGGTGATAACGACAATATATTTTATTCTATTGATACCTTGACGGTGTGCCTCGTTTAGTGTAAGTGTGGTGTATCGAGCACATTGTAAAATATTATATCATTGCACTCGCTATGGCCTTATTTAAAAAGATGTTTTAGAACTATAAAATTCACGAATCGCGTGTAATAACGGCTGTTACATATTAGAGTTTATGATAAATGAAACAGGAAGTATATATGTTGTGATGTATAAGTTCAAAAAAAAATAAGCTAAAATCTTAGTCTTGTGATATAATTTATATATAAGTGAATAAATGATGAAGTATTTATTTTTGTTTTTTTAATGCCTGCTGAGCTAATTTCGGAAAAGTCAGAATCGTACCGAATACATCATAAGATGTTAGTTTTCACTGCTAAGTACCCTCTAAACACACAATCAAATAAAATATGACCTCACACGCAAAAAATACACAAATTTTATACCGCTTAATTAACGAAGGGCGATTCAATATGTAAAAGAAACGTACATACGCATATTACAAGTTCCTTTACAAATTATTTTCGAGGAATATGCAGAATCCGTTATTGGAATACTCAATAATCGATTTTTTTTTATTATTTATATTTTAAGTATAATTATTTTTTAGGTAGTGTACCCATTAATCGATAATATTATGGCAGTCATAGTATTATTGAGCGTCTTTTGGTAATGAATTAGCATTGCTAGAAACATGAAATAGCGGCGCTAAGTATTTATTTCCACGAAAGAAGACTGGTTCTCTTAAGAATTTGTTTATTCGCTGTTTTTCTTTGACGTGGGCATGGAATAGCATACTGGCGCGAGTTATACAAGAAAGTTCTTTATTTCCATTGAATAAACTACTTAATTAAAATATTAACTCAACATAAATTCGCAAACTAAAATTAATGAAGTAAATAGTTGTAAGTAGTTGAAATTCGTGGAACGTATACTGTGGTGCATCTTAATAAACATAATGCCTAAATTTACATACGCGTTCGTAATTTTTAATAAGTTTGTTGTGTTGTGCTGTTTCGCAAAGTGGGAGACGGGAGGACTTCGTGTGCTACACGTCATCAAGGAGTTCCTTCCATATAAAAGTAATTATTATGTTACAATAATATTAATGATATATTTAAGCGTGAATGGAGGAATGACTGCTGCGTAGAGCACAAGAAGTGTGAATGGTATATTTGAAACAGCTTGTGGTATATTACATAAAATAATAATATATTAGATAAAATTGGGGACACAGTTTTTACATAGGGATAGCAGTCTTAAATGCCTATTCAACTAAATTCATTGGAGCTGATACGTTGACATTGATTTCTTTTTGTTGATTGTTATTTTGCGTTTATTATTAAAATATGACCAATATTGATATCTACTGTACTGATAAAAATATTGCACTACCTGTTATTTTAAATAAGTGGCGCAATTTAATTTAAAGAAAGCATAGTTTCTGGGTCTGAAAAAAAAACAGGTTGTTTATTATTTACATTAGGAACCATCAATTCATGCAGTTACTTTACGAGTTTGGGGACGTGTAGAGGTTTTCTGTTTTTTACCCTCTCTGGTTAAGGTACGGGAGCTAAATGTCATTTGGCTCCCCTTCAGGCGCTCCACGTATTTAACGCACTCTCTTACAAGCAACTGATTTTTAAGCGAGTGTAGAATTTACTGGGTTTTGCAGGGAATCGTCTTGACAGAAGTTGCCAATCCTTACTTAAACAAATCTTTTGTTGGCAGCCCCCGAAGTGCTGTCTCGAGAGCCCTACGGACATGCTGTGGACTGGTGGTCACTGGGAGTCCTCACCTGCCGTATGCTGACTAATGAGGTATTTATAAAATGTAATTAGGCTATCTATTTCGGGACCTATAAGATTGGTCATGTTTAAAACTATGTCCAAAAGATGGCGATAGGTGCTTGGGACTTTATATGAACCACCGTAAAATTATTATTATACAGCTCATTCAACCACAAAACTAATAATTGAAAAAGAACAGCTGATAAGCCCATTAAATTAAAATTTTCTCCACCAGTACAGTCTCTGAGATGAGCGCGTTTCGCCAAACAAATTCTTCAGCTTTATAATATTAGTACAGATTGTATAAGGCCAAAATCTCATGAAGATCTACACATTGTACTTTGTACCCTTCTTAAGGCGCGGTAAGTAGCTATTCGCGGTGGTGCATCGAATTACATAATAGAAATACACACATCAAAAGTGTCTAGGGATATTTCAATTAAACCTAAACAACTTGACGTGACGGGCCTGTTGGTCTAGTGGTCAGTGACCCTGACTGCTAAGCCAGAGGTCGTGGGTTCGATTCCCACCCAGGACAAACTTTGTGTGATGAGCATAATTGTTTGTTCTGTGTCTGGGTGTTATTTATCTATAATATGTATGTACTTAAAAAAAATATATAAGTATGTATATCAGTTGTCTGATTACCATAACACAAGCTCTGCTTAGCTTGGGATCAGATAGCCGTGTGTAAGATGTCCCAGGATATTTATTATTTATATTTATTATTATTTAACTAAAATTCTATTAACTTAGTGTTAAGACACCTACACATTAAAATAAACCTTGTTTAATAGCCTATCTAATCTGATAATAAACATTTAGATAAAGTTAAATTAAAAAAAAAACTTAGAAGAAGAGAAATTCTTAGACAAAATTTCAATCTTAACTTTATTTTTGAAACATCAAAACCTGAACAAAAATACTATTTTTTTTACAAAAATTGTTGAAAACATAAAATTAATAATCCGTGGATCCACTTAAGACTCTCCTGACACATCTGCAGCGGTTCTGCATACTCAAAACAAGGTGTCAATATCCTGTTGTGGAATACTTTTCCAAGTCCTTTTAAGATGCAAGAAAAGCTGGTTATCATCCTCAATATCTTCAGGGAAATTCCTAAGAGCTCTTCTCAGAAGCATATCCCAGGCATGCATAATAGGATTTAAGTCAGGGGATTGTGAAGGCCAGTCTAAAGCTTGGATATCATGCTGTTGTAACCAACTTGTGACGATACGCGCCGTATGTGGCCGGGCATTGTCGTGCATTAGCTGGAAATTTTGTCCCATTTGTTGTCTGTAGGGCAAGATTACAGGCTCTAGCACCTCATCTCGGTATTTTAGAGCAGTCATATTGTCTTGTATCCGTTCTACCGCCGAGACGAATTCCTGCCCAAACCATAATCGTGCCACCTTGATATGCATGAACTTGTTGTAGGTGCTGCAGTCGATTCCAACGTCCAGGTTCTCTCCAAACGCGTACTCTTCGCGAATCAGGATGAAATCCAAACCTGGATTCATCAGTGAAAAGCACAAGTGACCATTGAGAATGGTTCCAGTTTTCGTGTGCAATAGCCCATTGTAATCTTCTTCATCGATTGCCTCTCCTTAGCGCTGGTACCCGAAGTGGCCTACGAGTACGTAGGTTGAGTTCATGCAGTCGTCTTCTCAAAGTTTGACCGCTTACAAGCAAACCATTTTCTCTGTAGCCTTTGAACCAATTGCATCGCCGTTACATTTGGTTGACTTCGTGCAGCATTATTATGAATCAGTCCTGTACATGTGTTGTAATGCGTTGAGGTCCTCGGTGCCGTTCCACCACTTCCCCCGTGACACGATAACGTGACCAAAGCCTAGATATAACGCTCTGACTGGTCCTCATGGCTTCAGAAACCGCAATTTGGTACAGTATTCCACAACAGGATATTGACACCCTTGTTTTGAGTACACAGAACCGCTGCAGATGTGTCAGGAGAGTCTTAAGTGGATCCACGGATTATTAATTTTAAGTTTTCAACAATTTTTATAAAAAAATAGTTGTTTTGTTTAGGTTTTGATGTTTCAAAAATAAAGTTTAGATTGAAATTTTGTCTGAGTTTTTCCTCTTCTTCTAAGTTTTTTTTTAAATTTATCTTTATCTAAAAGATTATTATCAGATTAGATAGGCTATTAAACAAGGTTTATTTTAATGTGTAGGTGTCTTAACAAAAAGTTAATAGAATTTTAGTTGTTTAGGTTTAATTGAAATATCCTTAGACACTTTTGATGTGTGTAAAGTCAAAAATATTTTGGCAAATCCGCAAAAATGTTAGTAATTTTGCAGTTTTAATTGAATATTTAAAAAAATACAGTTCTGTGTTTTAAAATTTTTAGGTATGTTTTTAGTTTATAAAATTTTCTTTAATATAGATATAAAAAATACGATGGTTGTCGCTGAAAAAAATTGAGAATAACGAGACGATAACTTTTTTTCGTGGTCTTTTTGAACATTTTTTTTTGTAGTACTAGACCACATATGTAAATTGATTTTGTGTAAGTCTTTTCTTTTTTATTAAAAAACTCAGAAACAATCGACTATCGACTTTTTACGGTTGAAATGAAATTGTGTCAATATATTCAAATAAGTAAGAATCTAATTGTCGTATCGCACACTACAATAGAAATAAGCACTAATTAAGCCAAACCTAGTATACAGGGTGGAAAGTTTTAATGGGCCCTGGAAGAAAACTACCTTAAATCCTTAAGATAGATTATTTACCCTAAAGGAGACATTCCTTTATTTTTAAAAAGAAACAAAACTGCATTCAACCATTTTTGTTTGCGCTTGTCACACTCTGGAATCGAACCGGCTAAAATCCAAAAAAGTAACACTTTGTATTTTTATGGCATCAAATGTTAGGGCCATTCATAAGGACAAAATCTCTCTAACAAACATGGTTAATTAAATTAAAGCCTAAAGGAACCCATAAATAAATATCTTAGGACAACTCACACACGGTCATCTGATCCCAAGTTAAGCAGAGCTTGTGATATGGTAACCAGACAACTGATATACATACTTATGTACTTTATAAATGTCTGTATGTATATCAGTGTCTGTCTGTATGTATATCAGTGTCTGTCTGTCTGTATGTTTGTCTTTCTTTCACGGCAAAACGGAGCGACAAATTGACGTCATTTTTTAAGTGGAGATATTTGAAGGGATGGAGAGTAACATAGGCTACTTTTTGTCTCTTTCTAACGCGAGCGAAGCCGCGGGCAGAAGCTAGTTTAGATAAATTACACCCAGACACAGAACAAACAATCATGCTCATCACATCAAGTTTGTCCTGGGCGGGAATCGAACCCATGACCTCCGGCTTAGCAGTCAGAGTCACTAACCACTAGACCAACAGGCCCATCTCGACCCATACAATTTAAGAATTTCATTTCAATTGAACGATAATTTCGACAGTCTAAGTCGTCCTTTGATTTGAAAAGTTAAAATTTTATGGTTTTCCTCTAATTTAATTTACTCTGTTTGTTTGAAAGATTTGATCCTTATAAATGACCCTATCGATTGACGTCATAAAAGTACAGGATGTTGTGTTTTCATTTTAAGCCAGTTAGATTCCCGAGTGTGGCAAGCGAATTTTCGAAAATCTTAGAATGCATTTTTTTTTTGGTTTAAAAAGTAAGGGTTTGTTTCCTTTAAGTAAAAAAATCTATCGTAACGATTTAAAGTAGTTTTCATCCAGGGCCCATAAAAACAAGTCACTTCGAAAATGTGTCATTCCCGGAATCGAACGGGCTGAAATGAAAAAAAAAACAAGAAACTGTACTTTTATGACGGGTCATTAATAAAGATCAAATGCTTCAAACAAATATGATTAATTAAATTAGAGGAAAACCATGAAATTCAACCTTTTGAAATCAAAGGACGAATTTAATCGTCGAAATTTTTGTTCAATTAAAATAAATTCTTAAGATTTATGGTTTTCCTTACATTTAATTAACCATGTTTGTTAGAGAGATTTGGTCCTTATAAATGACCCTAACGTTTTATGTCGTAAAAATACAGAGTGTTACTTTTTTGGATTTTAGCCGGTTCGATTCCCGACAGCGGTAAACGAGTTTTAGAAAATATGTGCAAGCAGTTTTTGTCTCTTTTAAAAAATAAAGGAATGTTTCCTTCAAGTAAAATAATCTATCTAAAGAATTTAAGGTAGTTTTCTTCCATGGCCCATTGAAACTTTCCACCCTGTATATAAGAATGTATTTAAGCTTCATCACATTGCCTTAAATTACATATTCTAGTAGCATACTCCAACGTGTTTTCCATATTGTTAGAATTTATTATACCTAGAAAATCTTAAGAACTGGAAGTACTGACATGCAATTAGCTTTAACCTGGAACAAAATATATGGTGTATGGAGTTTCATGAGTGGAAAAGTAGTTCCATCAGATTATTTTGAACATATTTTCTATTGCTAAAACTCAATTAGGTAAGCCGATTATGACACAATACTGTCTTCGCCATCTTGTGATATTTAGTCAAAAACATAATTATTACATAGTATAAAAAGTCACTTTCCTTTGTCTGTAACTATGTATGCTTAGATCTTTAAAAATGCGCAACGGATTTCGATGTGGCTTTTTAAATAGATAGAGTGATTCAAGTGGAAGGTTTAAATGTATAATACTTACTACATTAATATAAAAAAGCTGGGGTCCTCAGATTTGTAACACTCGTGCGAAGATGGGGCGGGTCGCTTGTTAATTTATAAATATAAAATGGTAAACTGAATGACTGTTGATATATCAATGCACAACCCAAGACGCTGGCCCAGTCATGAAACTTGCAGGGTGTGTTCTTTGTGAAAAGTAGGTGTCCACACTGTCCAATAAGAACTGTGTTGAATATGTGGGAAATATTCGCCCCGTAAATGGGGGTAAAGAGGGGTAAAGTAGTCAAAAAGTGGATAAATATAATAATAAATATTTTGGGACAACTCACACACGGTCATCTGATCCCAAACTAAGCAGAGCTTGTACTATGGTAACCATACAACTGATATACATACTTATTTAATTTATAAATACATACGTATTATAGATAAATTACACCCAGACACAGAACAAACAATCATGCTCATCACACAAAGTTTGTCCTGAGTGGGAATCGAACCCACGACCTCCGGCTTAGCAGTCAAAGTAAACCACTAGACCAACAGGCCCGTCATATGTACGTTGATACAGATTTTTTTCGATTAAAATGTGTAACTTTTAGAATAAATTATAATAAGTTTGACATCCGCGCCGGCGAAAGCTTGTTTATATAAAAATAACCCTTGCTGTCATTCTTCTATTATGCCCGGTTTCCACCGCGAGCGGAACGGACCCATTAATGACTTTGTTCACAAGCGCAAACTGCAAACAACAAATAGTCAAACAAATAAACAACAAATAGTCGAATAATAATTAATAATAAATGCATTTATAATAAAGTATGTATTAATTATAATTTTGTTGGTGGAAATACAAGTATGCAGTTTGCGCTTGCGAGCGAAGTCATTAATGGGGCCGTTCCGCTCGCGGTGGAAACCGGGCTTTAGGGTTGGATGATTCACTTTGACCCTTGAAATATTCAGATATAAGAAGAAATCTCTAAGCTCTACAATTTCTTATACTGTTCTTATTTCATATGAATTAGGCACTACTACTGTTAAGTAAAATTTTTCATTGGTCTGGGCCTATTTTTCAGCCTCAGTTTAAAAAAGCAAGAGATTTATTGCGATAAGCTCAGCAACAATGTACAGTCCATCGCACGTCTACATTCACAGTAATAATACAGTTTTGACAGCTTTTGTTTGGCGATATAGTAAACATGTTTTCAGAGTCAGCAATGATTTTGACTCTATGTATTATGTTTAGAACCATAACTAGAGAGGTCATCATGCTTGTGGAAAAAGGAAACTCATAATTATAAAAACATATTTTATTACTTATAGTACCGGAAATTCGATAATTTACTTTGACAAATAATAATTACAACGTAGGTAATTTTTCGGTTCGGCTATTTAAATAGTCTCTAGATCTAATGAATAGTCGGAGATACTCGCAGTCGGCACACTCAGTCACAGTCACTCGCATGCACTCATGCGCGGGCGGGGCGGGCCGCCGGGCGGGGGGCGCGTGTCGAGGGACGTCGACACACGCCCGCCGCCGCACGCCACCACACACTAATCTAAGATTCGGTTTTCTCCTCGGATGAGTTTGATTCTGCACTCTCTGCGCTTTCCTCAGAGCTTGAGCTTGATGGTTGGTCTTTTTGAGGTTTCTCTTCAGATTTAGTCGGAGATTGTTCGCTCTTTTTAGGTTCTTTGCTCTCTACCTTCGGCTCTTCGGCCGCTGGCGTAGGCGCGGCCTCAGCCTTAGCCACTGGCTCTGCGGCAGGCTCTGATGCTACAGCAGGTTCGCTTGATTTTGGTTCCTTCTTTTCGGCCTCGGCCTTCTTTTCCTCTTTGGGACTTTCTGCTTCTTTGGGTACTTCAGCAGGCTGGACCTCGGGTTTGGGTTCTTCGGCAGCAGGTGCAGCTTTGCTCTCTGCAGCAGGCACTGGTTTGCTCTCGGCTACAGGCTCAGGTTGGCTCTCGCTGGCAGGTTCAGGTTTGACTTCCTCAGATTTGACCTCAGGAGCTGGCTCAGATTTACTCTCGGCAACAGCCTCAGATTTGCTTTCGGCTACAGGCTCAGGTTTGCTTTCGGCAGCAGGCTCAGATTTGCTCTCAACAACAGCAGGCTCAGATTTGATCTCGGCTACAGGCTCAGGTTTGCTTTCCGCAGCTGGCTCAGGTTGGTTCTCGGGAGCAACAACCAGTTTACCATCGACAGTATTGCGGACTACACGTAGGCTGTCCTCAGATGCAGAAGTCTCCTCTGTTTTAGGTGCATCAGGAGTGGCAGGGGCGGGTTCTGGTGACTTAGCTTCGATTTTGGGTTCTTCCGCTTTGATTACTTCGGGTTTAGCAGGCTCTTCTACAGGGGCAGATGATTCAGGCTTTTTAGGTTCTGGTTCAACTGGAGCAGCGGGAACAACTGGCAAGTCAATTTTCTTTTCTGGGACGGGAATTAACACATCAGGCATCATCACATCGTCAGCAATGCTAGGGTCATTTTTCACTGCGTTAACAACATCAATGCTTTCTTCGGGCACCGCTGCCTTTGCAGATGCATCCTTAGGGACCTCATTAACTATAGCAGGTGCTTCAGCCGCTTTGGGCTCTTCGGCTGCTTTAGCTTCAGGCTCAACGACTTTCTCTTCTGGTTTAGACTCCGCAACTTCGCTTACTTCAGGCTTCTTCTCAGGTTCAGGTTCTGCCGATTTAGGTTCGGGTACAACTTCTTCGCTTTTAATTTCTGGAGCCTTTTCAGGTACTTCGGCTTTGATCTCAGGTTTGATTTCTTCTACGGGTGCGTTTTTAGCTTCAGGTTGTTTTGCAGGTTCTTTCGACTCTGGTACTTCCTCAGCTTTTTTCTCTTCAACTGGAGCAGGTTGATCGTTAACAACTTCCTCTGATTTAGCGGCAGCGACGGGTGTAGGTGGTGCAGCGACATCTGGCTTCTCTTCGGCCACTGGCATAGCCAGAGCCGCAGCCGCGAAGGCCAAGCATAATAGTAAGACCTTCATCCTGAAAAGACGAAAACGTACAATTAGTGGTCTGACAAAATAATGACAGAGATTATTATGGATTCAAATGCACGTCTGCAAGTCGTGAGCGCGGTAAGGCCAATGTTACGCGGCGGCCGGCTTCGATGTTTCGCAGCAATTTTCCTATTAAGACTGAATCATCTAAGGGCCCGATACGCTGGGGAACGGGTACCTATCTTCGAATCGTCTCGAATTAATGTCGATGTGCATAAGTAGGATGTAAACTATTTATTAAGTAGGCTATGATGTGATAGAGAGCTTACTAAAGAACTTTCTCATGCACCCATCGAAATGAGATGATTCTCGTCATAAAATAATATTCATTGCTAATCAACATCCGTTGTTGCTCGAATATGGACTTGTATACACGTATAATCGTGGTACTGAATGAAAGATATATTTTTTTGCCAGAGCCTTCGGGAGGGCTCATCTATTTTCCATTAGCTGAGAAGGTCGTCTACCTCTGCGGGTTCTATTTTTAGCCCACACTAGCTGAAGGTAGGGCATTAAGGCGATATCCCAGCTCCTGCTGGAATGTGGTCTGGCGCCGCACTACAAATAGATAACAACCTGCGGTGGGAATAATTATCTCAAAATAACCTAGTATTAGTTACCATACAGCCTGGCATTAACTTTAAGATGTAATCGTTACAGAAGTACTTATAAAAATCTATGTATCGCGTAAATTTTATGACTTGAAGTGGTGACGTCAATAATGTTCTTAAGCCGAAATTGGGTGAAAAGGGAGAATATGCTAGTTAACAATTTATTAGTTATAATATATGTGTTGCACATGATAGACACTTCCTAGTGCGTGCTCAGAACTACGCAGGATGCTAGACGCGCGTTAGAAATATGGATGATCCGGCCAGACGTCGGCAACGCATTATCTGAATTTTAATTGGCTCATTGAATTGAATCGCCAACTAGAATGCAATACAAGGCATCGTATGAATGATTCACACGCATACGCACTTGTCTCCCCACGATTTAATCGGCCTCGTTTCAGCCCGATATTTATAGTTTTAGAAAAACGTTCGCTTCGAAATTCACACGTAAGTACTTATTTAAATTGCGGACAGTCTAGGCGTTACCCCGTCATTCACTGTCTGCGGTGTCTAGAATTTGAATGTGAATAGTTTTTATATAAAAAACAACTCTGATGCCATCTGGACATAGTGACACACCGTCTTGTGACGACAGACTGGTAAGATTGTATTAATATTGAGTCGTGTGCTTTTTACGATAACTGATATACAAAAGTTCATTATTATGCGCCAGCAAGCCAGTTTCCAGATTTCGTTTTTCCTTTATTGCGAAGCTGACGACGTTGTTTCGATTTCTTTTTTATCTGTAACAGGTCAGGATGACCATTTCAGGTGTATCTTTACGTGTAGTTGCACAAGTCAAGTTCAATACGTAACGAGAACCAGTTCGATAGGTTCTTGGTTACCGGTTATTACGGCGCCGTTCTTACTTCATTTTATAGACGATCAGTTGGTGACTTTTTGTTTCTTGAAGAGTTGTCCGGTATTCAATGAGTAAAAATATTTACAAGCTTTCATGTGGTGACCAAATGTTTCGTTATAGGTGCGTACGAACATGAGTCCTTAGTTAAGTTACTGATTTACTTATGAGATTTTTGTTTTATGCTGACGCGATCATTTAATGCTTTATCCTCCTTATCAAATGTAGAAATGGGCATTATTTCCCTTATTTAAAAAAAAGGATGACAGTATATGAAATAAAAATGCTTTTACTGCAGTTCTAGGGAGGCAAGCAAAAGTACCATAAATAACGAATATGAACCAGAGACAGCTAAACTCCTCCCTGGCAAAAATTTGAAGTAAGCAGAGAAAAAAATGTAGCGAGCATCAATTTCATGAAACTGGTTCCATCAATAAACCGATGAACCTTGCGCGGGCGTTGCTCTGCAGCCCTGCGCTGCTGGCATCTGATTACACTTAATTTAGTATTATTACTGCAACACTGATCGCTATCAACCATCTTGAATTTTGTGGTACTCAAATCGTAAATATTGTTCCCAGAGCCGTCTATAATTTTCCGTGAATCATTTTGAAAAAATACAATATCATGAAATAGGCTTTGATTTTTTCGGTGAATCGGTATTCCTCCACGCAAAATTTGAAACAGACTAAGGCAGACAGATACTTAATTCTGAAGCGCAATAGACGGGTGCAAAGTGACTACATTAAGTTCTCATCGCAGTTTACGTTAACATGTTTAATGTAGGTATGCGTTAGTCCGTTGAGTTATTTTCTGGAAGGATATCCTCGGCGGCTGAGGGCAAGGATTGTCGCCCTCCCACACGACGCGGCAATCTTCCAATTGAAGCCCAGCGCATGCTCGCTCATTGGCGCAATGAAAAAATTTGCCTGCCTGTAGGCACGCAGTATATGGCGCGACGTGATGCTCCTGACAACTACACTGTCAATACATTTTTTAATTTTTACGTGCAAATTGATGCAACAAGATTGCAGTTAATTTTACCTGAGAATTTGACTGCGTCATTTAAATTAGTCTATTCTTCTTGACTTTCATGCGTAACGGTTTTAAAGCATTTCGATTAGTTTGTTAACTGTTTAAACTTTTTCTCTGTTCAACCTTATTCTGTAGGCCTTGTGTACTCCATTTATTATATCGTATAACTTGTCACAATTACAACATAATGACAATGTTACGCCTGATCGAGCTTATTTACGAAATGCACATATTTTAACGCCGATCTCCTTATTCGAGCGTAACAGATGAAAATTGATTAGTTTGAATTTTATATAGACATTCAGACCCCAAAATTTAACTTTTGTCATTTGTTATTGTCAGTATTGAAATAATTCATGTAGAAATCGACCAATACAATTTGGTTTCTATTTGGTATTTTCTTTAAAATCGTCTTTTGTCAAACCAATAACTTTCAAAATCCTTCTAATTACTTAATGTCGGTAATTTTTCATGCGTGCACCTATCGTGTGTATTGCAAAGTACAGTAATCAACATTAAAATATGTTGCATCAGTAGTATTTTCTACGAGTAGTGTAGTGATGTGATGTTTCATCAAAATGTTACAAGGACTCCATAATGTGCTTCGTAATTACTTAGGCACACCATAATAACCCCCGTTTTCTTTATCTACCAAGTGAATCACATGAGTTCTTAACTGATGATAAATATCTAAGTTTATTCTTCTAACGCTAAGTTTATATCGCGACCTTTCCGTAGCTTTAACAAAATGTACGATTGCAGATCTTTCTTGTAAATTCTAAAAGGTAGACAAGAGCTACCGACTAATTTAAAAGATTTTGTCAACTCCTAGAACTTTATTTTAAATGGCACTTGAATAACCAGTTACAGTATTTAAATTGCTATAATAAAATATCTTAAAGCTTTAGAAGTGCATCCATTTGTCAAAGATAAGCATATTTTACTAGAAACGCTGGTTACGAATACAAAGGGCGTTTATATATAATTACATATAAAAGCGTTAGAAATGTAATTTTCATATAGCGTTGCAGCATTATATTCATGTGCAGGAATCACGACCATTTTTCAATCTAATTACGTGTTTACCGAGGACGAACTAAGATCCGACCAATCAAAGTGTCACAATAATAAAAACTGCGCAACACTTTGTATCAGTATGTAAAACACCTATTCTGAGGTAACTTCATTATCTCATATGAACTACTTATACTTAACTAGCTTTTGCCCGCGACTTCGTCCGCGTGGATTAATAGCTCCCGTTCCCGGGGGATTTCCGGGATGAAAACTATCCTATGTCCTTTCTCGGGTCCCAGACTATATCTGCACCAAATCGGTTCAGTGGTTTAGGCGTGAAGAAGAGACAGACAGACAGAGTTACTTTCGCATTTATAATATTAGTACGGATTATTAATGGAAAGGTAGGTATAAGTTTAATTAACAGTACCACATAATTATGAAGTATTGCGCTTATTATTTTCGCATAAACTATCATTTACAACTGAAGAAACGGAGTATAATTGAATTTTAAGCTTTTTATGATAATAAGGAATCATCATGCGAGCGTAACTACTCGCTGTTATTTAGGTCCTGCGAAATATTCCATTGCGGCGCGTTGAGTAATGTTCACGTTTTAGTAAAGGTTAATGCTGCAGTCCCATTCTTCGCGCAGGCACACCACATGTCCAGGTGCTTATCGATAAAGTGCCGAGATGTCCACGCTTACTAAATTCCCCAAACAGGTTTCACATTCTTCTGATAGGTAACTGTGATTATTGGGAAATGTATTGAAATTAATTTCCATCAACCGTGCGTGCTGTGTTGCAATGGTATAAATAAAAGATACCAGTTCACAATAAATTATGTACAAATGTGTAAGTGTTATTATGCCCCGAACACCTTGATAAATAAATGACCTAACTATTTATTAATCTGTGCCTAAACGGGTATACTTAAAAAGCTAATCTTTCTTTTTGATTTCTCCGTAGTTAGAAACAAGAATTAATCGACCTAGACGCTATTTTTTCTAATCACGTTTCGCGCTTTCTACAAAAAATGACCTGGTCTAGTAGTCTAGTCCATAGCTAGTTTATTTTAATAGCCCACTTTCTATAGCTGTACCTATGCAATTGTTAGGAATTTTTAATCGGAGCAGATTGGGCGAATAAGTGTTATTGGTGCTGATTCTCTTATTCACACACCTAACTAAATTAAAGTTAAATGTATCTTTCTCTTGCCATTTCTTAAAGAAAAGTACAGAAGATACATTTTAGTTTAATCCTGTCAAATTAGACAGCGCCTGAAGTAAATAGACGTATTTTTAGTCGCCATGTTTTTAATCGCGTCTAAATTATCTATGGAGTGTCTGATTTTGATAGGACTTAACTAATATTTTACATCTGTCTTTTTCTTGATGAAATGGAAAGAGAAAGATGCACTTAACTTAAATTTTGGTTAGTTTGTGAACAAGGTAATCGGCACCATTGTCTGTAAAGCTGTGATGCATTATGAAACTGATTGGTACCTACGTGCGCGTTGTGCAACTGTCGACCCGCGGCCCACGGTTCATTGTCGACATATTGGGAGTACGGATCGATCCTATCCGGTCTACAATAACATCTCACTCGCATAAATCAAACACGCGAAGTGACAATGGCTTAGGCATGATGGATTGTTCGACTGCGAAGCCTAGTGAAGCCTATGGTGCAATCTGTGTAAAGTGTGTGATTTGCTTGACTAAATATAAATGTTAGATACAGTATTTACATTCCATTGAGAATAATTTAAATGTCAAATGATAAATTTTAATTATCGTAAGGATGTCAAGTTTTCACTCAATTAATTTCATTCGCAACGTGGTTTCGAAAATAAACAAAAACTATCTTAGGCGATTATCACACTGCCCCGGACCCCGCTGCATGTTGCGTGTCAACGCACCTACGCGCGTTTCTGCGGGAGTGCAGATCTGCATCATCGTGCGGGTTTTTTGCGCACTCACGCGCGTAGGTGCGTTTTGTAGATTCACGCACGGCGGCTCTCATTTATTCGCCGTTCTCTCGTTCTCATTGATTCACACGTCACGCTCATTCAAAATCACGCGCGGCACTGCGGGATTCGGTGTGCCATACCTTGCGTCCCGCCCCGCACCTACGCGCGGGGGTGCATGTTTCTCCGCGTGTGTGCGCGTGATCCGCATGAACGCGCGTGGATGCATTTTCAGTGTGTTAGACTATGCGTGTTTTCCATACAAACGGAGATACTTACAAGCAACGGAAGAACACGCATCCACGCGCTACGCTGCATCATGCGGGGCAGTGTGAAGATCGCCTTATTTAAATTTTTATGTGCTGTTTTGCTTATTCTAATAGTCCAAATTAGCAGCCCCAATCTGCTAATTTGGACTATTAGAATTTTGAATTATGACAAAATGGAAGTGCTTAGTGCATTTTTATTGTATGCAGTTGCAACACTGTGTAACCTATACTTTGTGCGCTTTTCGTTCTGTAGCGAATCGTTTCTATATACTATAATGACCGCTTGGAATTTAAACTTCATTTAAGACAGTTGCGTACGATAGGTATGCCTCTTGCACAAAAATATTAAATGAATAAAGGTAACTGCCAATAAGATTTGTTATAATCACTTATTTATTCATATTAATTTATTACACATTTAAATGATTAAGTTACCTGCCTATTTTATTACTTAGTTAAGGTTAAATAATATATACTTATTGACTTATTATCTAAATGATTAAAGATTATTCAATAAAGTCAAGCTCAAAGGTTTAATATACCTTGAAACTTTAGATACTTGTTTTTTATTGCCGTTTTATAGCTACAGATACGTTTTTAACGATTCAACTGTATTCGATGTGTTGTTTCGAAATCGATTTGGTAAGATCAGAAATACAATTGTGTGTATCCAAACTGAGGCAATATTCGGACCATTTCTGAATGTGTACTTGTATTTATGTTAAAGTAAATAAAATGATGAACTACTAGATGAACGGTAAATACGCGGTGGACAGTGCATTGTAAGACCAGCATAGGTCAATGCCAGCGGAAGAACTGAGTTTGACTAACGGCACAGTCCGGCTCGGGCAAGTGTGAAATGTCAACAAATCTTTCGTCTGAGAGTCACTTAATTCACCGGTGACTTATCTTGAACTCTGTCTATGTAACCTGACATTTTTAGTAGTTTGTCGACATACCTGCATGCGTTATGTAACGGCTTTTAATTATCTAATGTTACATTATGTAAATGATTGCATTTATTTTAATCAAATCGATGTAGTGGAAACACTACTGACACAATAATAGAAGCCGTGCCAAATTGAATGGAGCTTTTTTTGCTTTTATTACTTTTTCAGTTTACTTAAGTTATTGTTTAAAAAACCGTTTCCTCTTTGGAATCTTCGCAACCGTGAAGATCACAGAATCGCAGTTCTTTATTTCAACCATGAAAATATTGTCTTTTTTATGTTTATGCATAAGTCGCAAGATTGGCCTTGCCTGTCCAAAATAATTACGTATGCTGCTTCCAACCATTGTGGTGGCTAAATACCCATGATCCGTGGAAATGTTTATCATTATGCTGTATAATTGACGTGACTGGTTACCTTGGCTCGAGTACTTTACTGGCCACTGCAGTGCTTTTGCATAGACCCACTAGTAAAAGTAGGGTAACAAAGAGATTCCGCGGATATTTCCATTACCGTGTTATGTATTTAATGGTTTATGGGCGATGTCTTTCACGGAAATATACTGCGCAAATCATATTGGTGTTTGCGTCACACTGGGTCGGCAGGAGCGTATGCAAACTGACGCCATGCCAGATTTATGGAGTGCGGATGTGATAGTTTTGCTAACTATTCATGTCATTCGTGTATCTACGGCTTTATCGCCTATTGTTAACTATTATTTATGAATTGTTCTCTATGAATGAAGGTGCTTGCCATTTTTATAGTCTGTAACAAAGGCCCAATATTTAACATCGGTGTTTAAGCTAATATATGCGGAGTTAGTTGGGCAGAAAATTGGGATCGTGTCATGCCAGCAAATGTATAAAAACGTGTAAAACTGCAATTTTAAATACAATGCCATATACGCACACCACTTGTATTGTGCGCAGTTTACAATGTTTTTTATTGCTTACAAGTTAATGAATAGCATCGTGTCATTTTAATTATTTTTTACTGGTCTAAATTTAGTTTGCACTTGCCCGTTGTGAGTCATGAAAACAATTTGTTTTTTTCTCGTCCAAGCTCACGATAGCTCGTCAAGCGGTAGGTTTTATTGGTGAGATGTTTTTATCGCAGTTTTGTTTCGCTCCAGTCAGCTAGCGGGGTCATTAGCTAGAGCTACTCAAGACCATCTGTGGCAAATTACTGATTTTGTTGCCGTAATTCCTAGTTCATCAACTTTATAGGTTTTTCCGAATATAAATGCACAATTAAATTTCGAATATAATTATATAATTCAATATAATTATACTTCGCCGAAAACAAAGAAAAAACTATTGTATAATTTATTTACCATTGCCATCTCGATGACTCATATGGGTTTAACTCAAAAAAAGTATCACGTGGAGTACATTAATCAATATTTAATTTCACACAAAAATGTATATTAGTTCCACTACTTACATGTATATTTTTAATAGAAATAATATTTCACTATTTTTTTCTCAAACGTCTGAGCATTTATGGCGTGGAAGAAAACAACTAAAAAGTTATGTTAATTTATTTAAACGCCTAATTAACACACAATGTTACTTGTCAGCAAGTTAGTGGAGAAGGTGCGAATGTTTCAGGCGGAACCTGCACATAGGCCTGAAATCGATTCAACACGCATTAGTCTCGCTTGAACTGTCGTATTGTGTTAACACTTGCTTAGTTGAAATCTGGGAATTAATTGCGAATTTCTAGCAAAATATGGTTTTTTTTTTTGTGTTAAAAATAAGATATAACAAATTTTGGGTCGCTAAAGCCTACCTGACCACAATTTTGGTTTGAATGTATTCATCTAAAATCATTAAGGACAATAATATACCTTTACATATTTTTAGACACTACTAAATAAAACGGGTTTAAAAAAATGCTCCATGCACCTTTGCAGTATTTTTAAACCGACAATATTTAAAAGAATATTGACTAACACGTCGTTAATTTTGAAAACAAATACATTGCGGTGTTTAATAACCGCAAATTGTCCATCTCCGGTGACAGACAACGACGGTTGCACATCGCATCGCCAGTCAGCCCTGTCTCACCGTTGGGAATAATCCTGGCCATCCTAGCGCGAATTGCTACTTGTTTTATTTATTGTCGGGACAGGTTGCAGCCTTTGCCAAGCTAGCTACTATACCTAGACTAAATAGTGCATAGAATGCAACTGATCAATTGAAACTGATTGCTCGAACTAGCGCAAGGTATTACAAACAAACGCCAAGTGCTATTGTTACTTGAAATATTATGTTTCAAAATATGAACAGTATAGTTTCTTTTAAAACCATTATTGCTAGCTAGTTTAAAACAGAATTTAATAGAAAACGTTTGTGTCATGTCTCATCATCACCATTTATTTGAAACATCCTAGCGTCAACTGCTTTAGTAGATCTATTTACTCCGTAAACAGGTTATTGTTACGGCCAGTTTCATACTATTTGAACTAGATCAGTATAATTTTATGCGTTCGAATTAGAGAGTGCAGTGACAAAGGTCTGTTCGGCTCTATGTTAGAGATTTTGTCTTGTGTTTATTTTAGTTAAATAAACATTTTTATTAATGCGTTAAAATGAAACTGAATAAATGTATGGATACGTCAACTAGCAAAGCCTTTAACACTGTTCAAAATTACAAATCCCTATCTTCACAAGTTTTTTAACACTATGTTTGCATACTCACATGAATTTAGGTCCTGTAAAAATGTTGAAGGGACGATGTAATCACTGACACAACTTAATTTTTTTAAAAGCTCCAAGTTATTTATTTTAAATGTGCGGTCGCTGTGACGGTCGGCAATGTATTGGTGGTAGTTTGATAATGGCCGTGTTTATATAGCGCGTTCGGGAGGCGCGTTGACATAGCCGATGCAAGCAGGCTGCGTATGACCATCTCTACAGTTGAAAGCTTCGCTTTTTAAAATATTGTCTACCTTTTGTTGTTTTTAGATAGCTGGATAAAATACTTCTTTTAACAATCTTACGTGGAACGTTAAAATTACGTTACGATGGCCAATGAAACGTTTAATATAAGTACGTTGATTTCAACTGAAGGTATATTCTGTAATAAACTACTCGTAATAAATTAGTCATCAATTGTTGCGTGAAACAAAACATACTCTGTTTACAAATAAATTGTGGTCATTGTGATTAAAAAAGAGATTCGTAAAGACAACTCCTGAATTTAATTACAAATACGTGCAACTTATAACTTGAGGTTTAAATATAACCGGTGTATAAATATGATTATTTTCATAGGCTGCCGTAATTTTATATACCTACTAATAACACGTTTTTAGACATTGTTCATGTAGAATGTCTTCGGAAGGTCCACGTCGCGAGTAAGCATAATTTTCGTATTAGTTAATGTCAGTACATTCCGCGAAGGCATTTTCCTTTGCAATATGTAATGCAAAATAGATAATTATTAATGTTTCCTATATCTGCCGGGGTTGCGGAATGTTTATAATAGTTACCGTGACCCTGGAACATAAAGGGCAATCGAAGGAACATGAGTGTGTTTTAGTCAGTCAGTAAGAGTCTGACACGCCCTCCCGCCGCACCCAGGACGGGAGCAGTCATTGGATGATTTCCCACTCACCAAAAAAAAAAATTTTCCTATATTGTTATGTTAATTAATAGTTTTATATAGAGTTTGCGCCACACGCCGAAATGTGTATTGTTTATTTAAAACGTAACCTAAATATATAGCTTTTTACAGTTCATTGGAAATTATTTCGTGATTTTGAAGTAAACAATGCTAACCAATTTTGAAGATGATAGTGTTTTGTTTTCTTAAAGAATTCAACATCTTGCTTATGCGTATTTGTCCTTACTTAGATTTTAAAATTTACTTAGTTACCTATATTGGGATAATAATTTGATAAGAATATCAATTTAACTATTTATCTTATTACTGTTTTGGGTATCACAACATGTTTATCATCATCATCTCCCTAGCCTTTTCCCAATCGTGTTGGCTGCCAGGCTAACCGGATTCAGCTGGATACCGGTGTTTTACGTGGAGCGACTGCTTACCTGACCTCCACAACCCAGTAACTGGGCGACACGATACCTCTTGGTTAGACTGGTCATAGTTTCTGGCTAACCAGTAACGACTGTCAAAGTTCTACGAATGACAACCGGGACCAACGGCTTTACGTGCTTTCCGACGTTTTGCATCACAACATGTTTATATTGTATGTATATAGCGGTATAAAATTCTATTCTATTAATAGGTATATTTATAAAAAAATTTCAATCGGTCGGTAGGTACCTAAGCCGTTAAGAATCGTTCATACTGGTTTTCATGTTAAACATTTATAGAAATCAAATCAGATAAGTTTAAAATTACCGTAGGTGTATATTTAACTACAAATTAAATCTGTCATAATGACCGAATTCTATATTTAAAATTAACACTTTCAGAATAGTCCTTTAATACTTTAGTAGAGTGATCAGATATATTCACCTACTATGTTTTATCTCTGCATCACCCTAAGGTAGACTGGTAGGAAATGCCTAAGGCATTAAGTCCGCCTATGTACTGTGTTCGTACAAAAAGTTCAATAAATTAATATAAGTAAGTAGGTAGGTATACTCAGTTTAAAGAAAAAAGCTAGTCTTATCATTTTTTATTAAAAAGCAAACAAAAAGAAGAATCTGACGGAGATTCATTCAATAATAAGAGTTTCAATTAATACTAAACCTTTAATTGAATAAATAATATATCGAAGATAATATGTTGGTATTCCATGGACATTCCTAAGATTTAGTTTAGTGCCAATTGGATTATTATATATTTTTTGGAAATCTAATTGAACATAAAAAAAATACTTACATTTTACAGCTATTATTTCAGGAAACTGATATTCGACAAATATTCAAAAAGTGAATATATTTTCATAATATTTCCTTCAAAATTACGTGCAATATTTGCTATGTTTATAAATGGCATTGATAACAACAAAATATCAGATATTTGTGACTAAAAGTTTTTGGTGAACATTTTGTCACTAGAAAACTTTCGTTTTCAAGAGCTATGCCCTTTACATACTATTCGTACTTATATTATAAATGCGAAAGTAACTCTGTCTGTCTGTCTCTTCTTCACGCTTAAACCACTGAACCGATTTAAATAGAATTTGATACAGACGTAGTGGGTCAGAGCCCATTCATCTCCTAAGATTCGCACCCTGTGCCCATTTGTCCCCTGGAACTTTTGAGGGGCCTATTCGTCCCCGTCTGGGACCCGAGAAAGGACATAGGATAGTTTTCATCCCGGAAATCCCCCGGGAACGGGAACTACTATTCCAGGCGGACGTAGTCGCGGGCAAAAGCTAGTTTAGAATAATTTCGAAACGTTCTGAGCTGCGTTTGCAGAAAGTAGGAGCAAAGTACAAGAAAAATGATATCACTACCCTAACGTTTTTCCAACTAGGTATATTATTAAGGTCAGCTTCCAGAACGGAATTTAGCTCAATACTGAAAACCAGTGTTTTCTTTAGCGCGACTGCCTCCCCTTCCTCGAAAACCGAGTATCATAATACCTCTTGGTTACACTGTCTCCTGACTTTCGGAGTTATTTCTACCAAGAACAACTGTCAAAGATGTACGAATAACAACAAGGACTGTCGGCTTTACATGCATTCGGAGACCGGGGTGTAAATGATATCCATACTTACTATACCTACTTACTAATATTATAAATGGGAAAGTGTGTCTGTCTGTCTGTCTGTATGTTTGTCTGTCTTTCACGGCAAAACGGAGCGACGAATTGACGTGATTTTTTAAGTGGAGATAGTTGAAGGGATGAAGAGTAACATAGGCTACTTTTTGTCTCTTAAACGCGAGCGAAGACGCGGACAAAAGCTAGTCCTAAATTAATTTAGGTAGTCTTCTTCTGAATTAAATTAATTACATTGGTACTTGCTACACTTTTAAGCCACAATCTTAACCGTACCAGGAAAATATGGAGGCTCATTGAGGAATTTTTAAACATACACCTGGTCTCAATACCCAGCTTTACAAAAACGTTATAAGGTTAGAACATAAAAGAGACCCGCAAATGTTTGTAATTAATTTGCCGATCAATTAACAATTACTATCAATTTGCTCAAAACGGCCAAAATACAAACCTATTCGGGTATTGATTCAACAGTTTATTAATAAAGGCATTTATCCTATCAATTTGAAACCTTCACGATTAGATAACCTAGTGTTCAAATAAATTGCCATGAAGCCTCTAACATCCATGAGAACGAGGTCTCCAGTCCAAAGTTATCTAAGGTTTTATTTAAATGCTTTTTGTTTTATTAATAGGAGGAAGTTATTAGAGGACTCCTAAAATTATTTATAAATATTATTATTTACATTCATGAAAATGTAAGGAAACACAAAAGATGCGTAGGAACGTAGCACATGCTGTTATTTGGTTTCCGCTTACATATGTATTGTATACGTCATTAGTTACAATACATTTTCATAGTTCATTAACTTTTATTTCATTAATTTAGATTTCTGCGGGCGGCTTATCTATTCGGTAGTGCCTTACGCAATGCACTCTTGAGGTCCATAAACAAAGACATGGCATTGAATTGATTAGCACTGTTCTAGGTACTACGAATTGGGAAGCATTTAAGTTTTCAAGCACTGGGAACTAAGAATAAAGATAATATAATAACGTAAAGAAAATCGCGGAAAAGTTTATAAGTATACCTACAATAAATGTATTTTAAAAACAATACGATGATATAGGAACTCTTTGCTTTATTTCTAAGTGGGTCTTTATTATGGGTCCTTCAAGAACAAACAATATTTTGGAATCGATGTAGAATTTTGTATTTTATTTTGGCTCTTTGTTTGGAGAACCGAAAGCCATTAGGCTAGGTAAATACATCACCTTTTTTATTTTTTGCGCAAACAAGGTTAAATGGACGAAAACATAACTTTGCTAATAAGGAAACATCAAACGATTACACAATGTATGTACGGATCTTCCCAGATTTGCCTTGTTCCGTTTTTTGTCCTACTCAAGTTTCGGTCTACACATCATTTTATTATTTCAACAGAGTGAACAGATAGAAAATTTTACATCCCCAAAACTGAATGGGTTTGTAGCAGTCGCTACCTGCGATTTTTCTTTTTTTTTTTACTTTCATTAATTTAAGTACCTACATAATGGGTAAGCATTGTATAATTTTCATTTTTAAATAAATGAAAACCAATATTTCACAAAATCAAAAATAACGTACAGGGGTAAAAAAAAATAGAGTAGAGGTACCAATACGCGCATGCGGCAAATATTCAGGGTCAACTTGAGTATTTCTATTTTTTTATTCGCACGTAGGTAAGGTAAATAGTCGTGACAATAGTGGAAATGTATGAAAATAGTCAAGTTTGTCCAAGTCTGTGTGTTCATAGGAAACAGGAAAACGTGCAAACTTGGTCCGTTTATGTTTGATCTTGAGACAGATTAATTGAAGCGACGTAAATCTTCTTTGTCTATCTAGTAGTGTTTTGAATCGCGATAGAGTTGGTACGTACGTGAGTATATGTGCTGATTTAGAGAGTAGAATACCAAATGTTTAATCTTTGATATTAACATTGTAGAAGTGATCAATGTATCAAAGCAACTACTACAGCTCATTCAATGTCTAAAATAACGGCCGAAAAAATCATAAATGCCTATGTTATATCATTTTTGTCTATGAGACCTTCTGTCTAAAATACCGGAGAATTGAGATTTTTGCACTCGTAGTATCTTAAAGTTCATGATTTGCATCGTATTTATTTCGTGATCGTCACCCTTTTACAATTAAAAGTTATATAATGCGAAAGGTCAAGTTATAAGCATCTTTTATACTACAACCGCAAACTGGGTTTTTATGCATGTAGGTATAGAAATTAAGTTACCTACACATTGTTAAATATTAAATTGTAAGCTTTAACTTTTGTTGAAGCGACATTAGTCTAAGAGTCCGGGTAAACGAGATATATGCACATAGATAACTATTATATTCGTATTATACTTATCCAGTCCTGTATTGTTATAAGTACAATTATAACGAGGAAGGCTAAGTTAAAAGCCATATTTTTCAAAATTGCGATAACACTCGAATATCCGTGGTTAAAGTAGGGACGTTTGTTGTAAGTAAGTTGGTTATTATTAGAATGCATTTACTTTTTTTTTTAATATTTTTACTTAACTTTCTGTTGATACAAAGGGCATGAAATAAGTTTAGTAAAAGTATTAGATTTTTGGGATAAAAAAAGAGTAAGTATAGGTATGTCTCGCTTACTCAGGGTCTTAGGCTTGTGTCGCCATAATAATAAATAAAGCTTGTAACTTGGCATTTAGTGTTGTAAAACTTTAATTTCTATACACACACGTAAATTATATAAATTAAAATAATGAAAATCACAAATTCTAAGGTACCCCAAGTGCATAGAATAGCTTCTATTAAAGTGCAATTTTGTCGCATAATATCATATTTCGCATACCTATGAAAACTGTCAAAGTCATTCAGCCCGATTGCAATAGCAGACTGAGGACGTTAGAGAGAAGTCCCCATATATACTCCATAGTAGAAAATGAAACTTTTATAGACCTTTTGCGTTTCGGGACTGGCCAAATTGCCTAGGTTTCTAAATCTTTAACTGAATTTGGCGCCCTCTTAGTTGTAATAATTCGACTATAATTTTTATTGCTTTTTACTTCTTTTTTGGGATTCCGTACCAAAATGGCACTAGGGACCCTTATAGTCCCCCTCCCCCCTCCGCTCTATAAAAACTGGCTCGAAAAAATCAAAATGGACTACCATTTTGTTTCTTTTTTCAGATTCCGATTTCAATTTCCGTGTAGTTACGGAGCCTAGCCAAAACAAACAACACAAACAATCAATCAAATCTATCCTCTTTATGATATTATTATAGATTAGATATACATAATTATAGTTATTAATTTAGTCGGAAGACCTAAGTGAGTAAAAGGTAGTAATAGAATAATAAAAGTTAAATAAATCAAGACAATGTTATATTAGCCGCAGTTCTGCACGTGTCTGTGTAATCAAAACTTTAAATAGTACTTAATCGATGCACACCAATACAAGTACTGTTAGTGACCGCTACATCAATTGTCGATACCAAAACAAAAATTTAACTTTATCTACCTGCGTCTTTGCCTGACCTTGACATTTCTCTCGAGATGTGAAAGTATCGAACATTTGGTGAACTACCGTTTATCAGTATTAAGTAATGTTACGTGTTCAGTTTATTACCGGTCGTAGGACCGTAAAACGACACCATCTCACCGCAGGAAGGTCATGCTACCTTGCGTAGGCGCATACGACGAATTTTCTTATTCCAATGGTGTTCTCTCTCGATTTAAAACGAACTAAGTATTTAAATTCTGGATCCGATTACCAGTTCGAATGATCATTTGAACTTTCTATGCGTCGTGTCTTGTGAACGCCTCCGATAACCAACACGAGGTCACTAATAGATTCTGGGTATGTATCTGTTGGCTTATGGCTTGTATTCTTATCTAAGGTACTTTTGATTTCTAAAATATTTATTGTAATGGGAACAAATTAATTTGGTATGACACTTCCCATAAATATAATACTTAAATTATCTGCATAGTCATCATTCAGATGTATACTGGCTTACTGGCTGTTCTTTAATTGTATTTTAACGAAGGATTTTCCAATTAGTCTCATTAATGAAGGACAATAGAGTTTGGAAAAAATCTTAATAGGCGTTTAAAAACTAATCAATTCTGAACTAAAACATGACTTGTCTTCGCAAAGGAGTCAAGTCATCATGTTGGAAATTTTTGGGTGCATTATTGGCATGAGGAAAAAACCTAAGATCGTGAATTTTGGAGACGGAATGCTAAGCAGGCATCGGTCGCTCGTAAAGTGACCAAGAGCATTAATCTTTTTTGAATATTACTCACTTATTGGAAGGTGAGACCGGGGTATATCCGAATCGTTTGCTATGAAGTTTATTCACACTTTGCTAAACTCTTAGGGTTTTAAAAGATAGTATTTGCCCCCTTACTATATATATTTAGTATATACAAAACCACATACTAACACGATACGGTATTAAAAACTAGAGCTATGCTACACTACATTTTTTATGATTCTTAATTCGTGACACCAACATACGGGTCAAAATTGATTTTTGGTTTTACCTCAAACGGGTTTGCCCCAAGGCTCTTGATATATAAATATGTATATCACTTAAAAAAATCATTTCCAATAATAAGGAAAGACCCATAGCATATTTCAGATTTAACTAAACTAAAACATAACAACGTTTACTTTATTTTTCGGCCTAAGCATGGTGTAATCATTATTATACTCTGCTAAACAATTTTGTACATGTCAAAATAGATACTATTCATTTAATTATTTAGGTATAACACCCACGTTTGCAACCACGCGTTGCTTACAATTTCAAGAGAATTTTAATTGTGATTAATAATAAATATCCTGGGACATCTTACACACGGCTATCTGATCCCAAGCTAAGCAGAGCTTGTGTTATGGTAATCAGACAACTGATATACATACTTATATAATTTTTAAATACATACATATTATAGATAAATAACACCCAGACACAGAACAAACAATTATGCTTATCACACAAAGTTTGTCCTGGGTGGGAATCGAACCCACGACCTCTGGCTTAGCAGTCAGGGTCACTGACCACTAGACCAAAAGGCCCGTCAACTACGGGATTGTAACTGAAAATTTATCCTAAATCTAGGTCTATGCAATTCCAAAGTTTTCTAAAATCCAGAAGGCTACGCAACCGTGGACTATTTGTATATAGCAAAAACCAATTACATATTTTATTAACATTTGCGCTGAATTTCTTGTAAATTTAACTTTATTAAACATTTAAGTTAATTAACAACTTTCTCTTTCCATTCAACTGAGAGAGGAACAGAAGAAACATAATAATATGAGATTAGTCCTGTCAAATTAGTCAGCGCCCATTTTAGCGGCCATATTTTTAATCGCGGATTTATGGAGTGTCTTAATTTGACAGGACTAAAGTAATATTTTGTCATCTGTAGCATAGGTATATCTTCAATTAGCCATTATCTTTAATAGCTTCGTGTTCAATCACTTAGTATTTTTCAATGTTATGTAGGTAACATAGTTATTGTATAGTTCACTTATTACGATTAGGTGCATCTAATACCAATGCATTTTATACGTCACAGATACGTTGTAAACTTAAATATATTAGTCACGCGATTGGCATTGTAAATAAAAGAATTTTGTAATTAATTTAACGTATCTCCAAGGAGATTCTTTATATTAAGAAATAAAGTGATGGGCGCAAAGTCGCAAACATTATCGTTAGCCTCTAGTTTAAACTCTTATCATGCCCAATGTGAATCATGTCTCTTCCAAGATTAAAATCTCCATGTAAAAGTCTTCAAAAAAAGGATAGAATACCAAACCTATATTATTTTTAGAACACATAGGTACATAAATTTACGTGTACGGTACATTTATTTACGTGCGTCAATAACTTTTAATGGATACACATTCCATAGTGTAATATTTATGAGATTTAAGCACAATGTCGCCGATATCAATAAAACTTCTTAAAATACTTTTAAATGTGCATCCACACACAGCCATTAGATATTTTACAGACATATTAAGCCATGCATTAATGACTTGGATGCATTTAAATTTTAAATACATTCATGAGCCTCATAAAAGCATATTATTTTTGAATTTTCTCATAAAACAAGCTATTATAGTATTTTCCAACTAACCTGACTTTATAGAAGTGGTTTTTCTATTTAAGTATCTTCTAGTTCTTGCCTATAAATAGTTCTTTATAATATAATAAAGTACATTACTTTTATATGAGGTTATTATCAGGAATATAAAACAAACAGTTCTCGGTATTATTTTACATAATATCCGTATCTGTTTCAGTTTGACGATTTTTCCATTCTATGAAGGTGACACTGTTTAGCAGATCAGACTGAAAATTGGCACATTTGATTTGACAAATGCTTGGTTTATGTTCCGATACGGGCTCAGTCATAATGAGCCGTACAAAATATTACAGACTTTGTTTTGGATTTGTATCATTGTGCAATTTTAATATTGTAATTTTTTTTTGTAGATACAATAAAGACAATTGAATAAGATTGGCTGTGAACCAAAAAATGTATCGTAATAACGTGGCCTTCTTTAATTTTATGTGGGGTGTATTGTTGTAATTGATCAGAAAAAATGCGCGCAGCTGCAACATCCACTTTTTTGCATGTGCAATTTATTTTAATCTTGCGACTCGTAGGACCAAACCTTTTGGTCCTTGTCGTCGCGTTGTATTTGTAGAGAATCCCCGGTGCTTCTGTATAATTAGCACTTGGCCTGTGGTTGTTAGAGGCTTCGTATTGTTATTTGCTCTTAGCATCTCCCTGATTTTTCCCAACTTGGGCGGTACTAATTAATGTCTCTAAATATTATCCAATGAAAGGCCCTTCCTTACAGAGTTGCTTATAGGTATTGTATTTGTAGCATTAAAATTACAATAAATACTCCATAAGAATTAGGTGTTAGGAACGTTTTCATGGAAACTTGTTATAAAAAATTTTAGCGGTTCCCAAATGATGTCTTCGCAGAAATATGTTTAGGGAAAACAGCGTTGTTTTTGTACTGTAGCGTAAATTACATTTTATACCTACTACTCACAATACTCATCTCAATTGAAATATTTTTGGGATGACCTATGCTTATCTTCATATTGTAACGTAAATAAGGTATGTACGTAAGTTCTCCATTCGTCATTTTAACTTCAAGTCCTTGTCAACATTTTTATTGAGTGAACACAGAATTTTGTTTATTATAGGTGTACCAGTAACTCATGACAAAAAAAAAGTAAAACAAATAATGATTTTTATATGGTAATGTTGTCATGTCATCTGTCAAGTGTCATTACGTTTGTTTGTTTACATTTGTTATTTTTAAAGAAATCTTCAGTAAAAAGTGAAAGAATGACTAAGAAACCACCGCGGTCACAATCTAGAAGCACTGTTTATAACGTGTACCGATAAATCTGTAAAAAATATGGTGTAGGTTACGCGCAATTTTTGATTTTAGACCGCGTGCTTGTGTTGACTGGTTAGTATAACTCGTCAAAGTTGATACTTTGTTTCATATCCATTTATATGAGTTTATCAAAATGTATATATATTACGTAACATATAACTCTGGCTTATTACAGGGGCGTGTACTAGTACTATGCGACGAATTATTGCAGAAGGCAGTAGCCTTGGTGTCAGATTCGCATGAGCCGCCTAAAGACGTTTGACTTGCCTTATGTGACGATTACTACCATAGTCAATGCCCTAAACAAACCCGGATACCAATCACAAAGCGAAAAACCATTTCTTTCATTTTTGTTGTGTAAATAAAGTACTTATATTATAGTGATTGGGTTTATCTTAATTTATTTTATACTAGCTTTTGTCCGCGACTTCATTCCCGTTCCCGGGGGATTTCCGGGACGAAAAACTACACTATGTCCTTTCTTGGGTCCCAGACTATATCTGTACCAAATTTTATTCAAATCGGTTCAGTGGCTTAGGAGTCAAGAAGAGACAGACAGACAGAGTTATTTTCGCATTTATAATATTAGAATGGATTAACCAAATATGTATATATCTTGCTATTATATGTCTCACTCTTTTTAAAAAAATATCTTAATTTAGGTCACTCATTTATTTATTCGATTTACACGGCCGAAGACCAGTTACATAAATCAACATAGTTAATGGGTTTAAATTAGTGCGTCAAGCCTTTATAGCTTTATCCAGAGTAGACTGCAAGTAGGTAGGTCCCAAGTCCCAATCCTCTCATCAGCTCATAGAAAAATACAACTAATCAAACATCACTGTTGAATAAACTGCACAAATTATCACCTATGTCTTATTCTGATATATAATAACTAATAAGACAAAGGCGATAATTCTGTATTCTGTAAAGTTTCATTCAAATCCGTTCAGTAATCAGTAGTTTATGCGTGAAAGAGTAACAAACAAAACTACATACAACTCTTTCCTCTTTAAAAACTTAGTATTGTTAATAAACAGAAGTATAATATTTTTTTAAGGTAAAAATACAAGTATCAAAACATTTTAATCCTTTTTCCCCAGTGTTGCTCTTATCATATTTTATTTACCATTTTTGTCATCATTTACTGGTACACCTATAGTTATTTAAAGACTTGTGACGTTTTACCTCTTAAATGATTTCAGTCATTATTCAGATGACCTATTGTGTTATGTTATGTTGTTACTACAGAAAAAAAACAAATGTTATTCTTAGATTGTATTAATACCAGAAAATGAAACATCAATGAATTATGAGTGCCTTTATGGCAGTTTCACGGTTCAACCAAATTAGCTCAATCGATTAAAAAGGTTTCGGCCGGAGAGCATACTTCAAAATGATTCAATTTTGTTGCTTCATTCAAATTGAAGGACATGAGTGAACCATGTTGTTTTGTCAGGCATAATCAGGCATTAGTTTATTCGCTAGGAATGGACTTTGGCTGTTGGCATTTATTTTCCTACATACCTCGGTACTATCTTACGTTATACATATGCTCATATTCACAGTCCTCACCAAATCATAGACTCGAATTCAATCAAACAACGAATCTTGATTGCCCGGGGCTAAAGTGACTACGGGGCTATTGTAACTAAATTAAAGATTATTATATTAAAAACTCTTTAATAATAACAAAGTTGTTCAAAATCTTCGAACACACGGGATTCGAGACACAATAGAAAGATAATAGCAGTGCGACAGCTGACTGTGTCTTCGTCGAATGGCTAATTAGTTACCATAGCCCCGTAGTCGCTTTAGCCCCGGGGCACCCTAATTTAATTAGCTTTCGCCCGCGGCTTCACCCGTGTGGATGGCGAAACTACCATCCCCTATTTTAGCCCTTTAAGGGTTGAATTTCCAAAAATCTTTTCCTAGTGGTTACTTACTCTTTATAATGTACTAGCTGTTCCTCGCGGTTTCACCCACGTTACATTAGGTTTTTGGTTACTGCTTCGCTCCCGTGGGACATAGCGTGATATTATATAGCTTATGTTACTCGTGGACAATGTAGGTTTCGAATGGTGAAAGAATTTTTAAAATCGGTCTTGTAGTTTTTGAGCCTATTCGTTACAATCAAACGAACGAACAAAGTTTTCCTTTTTATAATATTAGTATATAGACAATAGTCTGTAATAATTTTTAATGTGTAATAGAAGTTTTTTGTCTCTAGAACCAGCGGTTTGGGCTGTACGTTGATATATCATCAGTCAGTCAGTTTACCATTTTATTAATATAGATTGTTTATTAATCCTTCGTCAAGAATTAACTATGCTTCATTTTAGTAAAAGTTAGGGGTGTTACTGCATTGCTGTACCTAGCGTAAAACCAGCTGACTACTGTTCTTCTTATTTCTATGAATGATTTTATTCAAAAGTATCTGAATTAAGTCGGCAAAGGCTCGGAATTTTAAGAAGAAAAAGGATAAGAACAAAATTGTTGTTTGTGGAAGTTTTAGAATCCTGTTTTCCCACGCGTACCTTAATAATCTGTTTTCGTAGTCGAGTTACTATGATACCTACGGTGCCTAGTTATCTGTTATTATAATAATCATTCTGTGTTATTTATTACTATTAAATCCTATCATTATGGCTATTCGTGACTTTAGGAAGTTTAGCTCATAGCACAAAAGAAAAGACGTGGCGATATGTTCATTTCCATATTATTGTGTGTTATGGGATTTTTGATACGTAGCATTTTTTCTACTATTTTCTTGAGACGTGATCATATTGTGTAATGTAGGTAGTCAGTGTCAATCTCGTTACCGCCATGTAAAGTGATGATCGTATCGTTTAAAAATACCTAATACATACTTGTAGCATTTGTTTGCAATTTGCATGCAACCCGCGCGGCTTCTGCGTCTACTCTGACTCATTTATTCATCCGTTGACATTACAACTTACGCCAAAATGGCAGATCAACGTCACACGATATAATCGCTCTTAGCCCAGCTATGTGCATAATTATGTGATAGCGGTAAAATTAGACTTGAGAAAATTGCTTTTTTATTTACAGCTTCGGTTGCATTGCATTGGAATTGAATGGTGAGTAATATAAATAAATAAATATCTTCGGACAACTCAATGTAGTAATGCTTGGAAAAATGCTGGTCCCGCTACATATGAAAATGTAGAGTTTAGACAATATCAACAACTTAGTTGCTAATTTATTTTCGTCCTATAACATCTTTTTTTTTCATTAATTTAATGATACTTTTTGAATGTGTCTATGCCTTAAACACTGATTTACTGTCTTTTGAAATGTTTGAAATGTTCTCGTCTATCACAATACCTGCCACTAAGTATTCGTAATTAATTTAGATGACATTGATAGTAGCATCTATAATGGTTATTTGTTTTTGGTAAGTACTGCGTTTTCACATTGTTTTCTCATCTCTCTCTCACTATAATTTATAAAAAATTAAAATTTGTAAAGAAATAAAATTTATAAAAACCATTAATTTAAAAGTATATGAATTTTCTTGCCAATACTTCTCCAAACAAAACTACCTTTTGGAAGAGGCGACTACGACTAGAGTTATTTATTTTATTTGTAAATAAAATATCTTTTATTGTTGTCATATCGAATATAACAAAATTTATGATAAATAAATACTGTATCTCTAAAACTAAAATCGGAAGAAATAACTATGCATGTGATAGCCAGAATGATGAAGAATAATATCGGCTACAAAATAACGCAACAGCCCACTGTACCGGAGCACTGTTCTCAGTTAAGTAAAATGTAAAAAGAAACATCTTTTAGAGAAAAAAAAAATCTTTAACCACAATACGGTTTTACAGCTATGTATCACGTAAGAGTAGAGATATAATAAGTAGTCTTTACTCGATCTTCTGGCTATTCGGGATGCAATTCTGGCAATTGGTCCGGTCTAAAAATACGTCAACGGCAAATTGTCATTGATCCGTCATTCATAAACTTCCATCGAAGGTTCTGTTTGTCGCTAATTTTAGAATCATGCAGTCATTGGTTCGTTGCGTTTTGATATAAAAAAACAACATTCACGGTCTGTGGCAGCTCGGTGCATCATCAGGTGATTATTGAGTAGTTTTGTGGCTCTGGAAATAAATATTCGGTTCAATGAGTACATTGAAGCTAGTCAACTTTAAATTGATATAGGTACTCAACACTTAAATAATTATGACTACCTTAATCAAAAACTGACTGACATGATAATTGATCTGTAAACAACTTATTTTATTTGTGAAGTGAAGCCAACAATTATTTAATCAAAATTTTATTCACAAATCTTTTATGTTTTGCAGAAGACAAAAAACAAATAGGTACTTATGTTCATGCTACGTTTAGTTCTTAAAGATGATAACGTCGTTAACCTCCAAACAATTGGAGACTAAATAATACTGATAATATTTGTATAAACATGAATTGAAAAGACGACCTTGCGGAGATGAAGAATAAAAGGACATAATCAAACTAAAGCTTTTGACACAAGACAGCTATTGTAGATACGTACATACCTACCTAATTAAATAATCAATTAATTTTTAATTGATTACCGTTTGAAAGCTCAAAATCAACGCAAATACTTGAAAAAAAAATAGGAATCCCAAAACTTTGTCGGTAATATAATCAATGAAATTTTTATTATCATCCAAAACGCAGGAAACAGTAATAATTTATTTATATCGTGTTAGGGCCTGTGCACACCACGTATGTTGAGGTGCAGGTATGTCGCGCGTTTGAATCGATACAAACGCGATGCTAACGCGCGTATGTTTCGATATAAACGACAGCAAACCGAACAGCGCTTCGTGGACGCGTCGCACGTTTCTAATCGTAAACATGCGCCTCTTTATCGATTCAAACCCGTGTTTGAATTTATATGGGTATGCACAGGCTGCATCTGACTCGCGATCATTGACGTCAGCGATACTGACGTGCGTATCGCGTCTGTAACGATACAAACGCGCGTCAACTGCGCGTTTTAAAATCATGTTGTGCACAAGCCCTTACAGTGCATCATTTTTGTCACTTAAGGCGCGGTAAGTAGCTATTCGCGGTGGTGCATCGAATTAATAGAAATAAGGTCGAAAATATTTTAGCAAATCCGCAAAAATGTAAGCAATTTTGCAGTTTTATTTGTATATTTAAATAAAAACTGTTCTGTGTTTTAAAATTTTTAGGTATGTCTTTAGTTTATTTAATTTTCTTTGTTATAGATATGTCGCAGTCATCTAGTTGAATCAGCTATTTGATTGTATGACTAGCGCGTTTATTGAATGGCAACATTTAATTGAATGACTAGACCGAAAGCTGATTGAACAAGCGTCACTCAACGTCCAACTAGATAGCTGATTGTAGCATAGCCCTTTTAACAGAGCGGACGTAAAATCAGTCAGGTGATTAAAATTTAGTTCATTTTTTTTCCACTGCGGCGTTAGTAGTCACCAAAACAAATATGGCGTAAAACAGCTGGCGCAGATAGCACTGTCTTGATATTATTTTGATTTAATTTACTTTAAAGTGAGTTTTTCTTGATTAAATAGTGTGCTAGCATGGATTTACTTATTAATACGCCGCCGCCGGCTACATTTAAAGTTTTTTTTTTTAAATTAAAATCATAATAAAGTGTGTCATGTCATGTTCTCATATTTGTTATGTAAAGGAAGTTAAGTTTTTAAGTTGCGAACTTATGGTCACCTTAAACAAACATTACAAAGTCGACTATATCCCATTTAACGACAATGCTAAATAACGTTCAGTCAAGTTGTTGAACGTTACATTAAACAACTTGACGAGTTGTCATTTAGTCGTTCAATTAAATGTCGTCATTCAATAAACGCGCTAGTCATACAATCAAATAGCTGATTTAACCAGATGACTGCGACAGATATAAAAAATATGATGGTTGTCGCTGCAAAAATTGAGAATTTCGAGACGATAACTTTTTTTCGAGGTCTTTTTGAACATTATTTTTTCGTAGTACTAGACCACATTTGTGAATTGTTTTTGTCTATTGTCTTTTCTTTATATATTAGACTATACACTGTATTTTTTTCTGGCTTGTGGTATGTATAGATACGGCTAACTTTGCGACGAAAATCTAGACTTTTACAAGGTGTTTGCTATGGACAGCGCCATAAGTGTTTGTGTCGTTGCCGTCCAGAACATACGCTTGCTTTTATGTATGTGCATACATCTAACATATAAAAATAGGCGTTCAAATGGTTAGAGTGTATATTCTGTTGGTCTTGAATGTCATCATATTATTTCTGTGGCAATGCAACAGCCACGGAAGCGACAACTATTTCTTTAATAATAATAAATACATTTATTTACCATCACAAATTACATGCTTACATCGAAAAATACATAAATAGGGCGAAAACAGAGGAGTAATTTGTGAGGGATTTGGAGTCTAAACTAGGCCTAGGCCTGTATCTTAGAGCTCCAAGGTCCCCCCCACAAACCATTATTAAGTCTTATTATTCAGTAAATATTTAATTTATTCTTGCACTTTTGTTTTTTAGGTACTATTAAAAAAGATGTGATTTAAATAAGTCGTTAAGAAACCTGAGACTGGGTTCATTAACATATAAGCATAATATTGTTAATTATTTTTTGTCGAGCCATTTATGTTGTTTTTTTTTTTATTAATGAATGCAAATGTTAAATGTTATGACAGCATTTTTTAAGTTTTGGTTATTTTATTTGCGGCTGGTATTGTTACGACGACAGTATTTTTAAAATTATTGTTAATTTAGCTATAGTGACCCATCATTAGTCGAATTTCAACCCGAATTCATAGCGTTATTTATAATAATAATAAATTGCAGAGCAGCTTGTGGCGAGCTGTTGGGCAGTAGCGACCCCCACGGACCTGACCTCCTGGGAGACCCTTTGTTCTTCATCCCTGGCTTGCCTTCATTGGCCGGCCAGAGTGAGCACTGACGAGGAACAAGGCTCCCACCTCATTCTTGCCTTAATTGGCTGGTTTGAGTGGAGAATCGCAAGAGCAAACGTGCTCGGGGGAAGGAAGTATACCAGTAAGATGCTGGTAGGGATCTTGACCGTACTTCCGGGATTATCTTGATAGCCGTGGAATACCTCTCCACTCCTTAAGCACCTCGATATATGTTGCCCCCTTGTCGCTACGTCACTTTGTGCTAGCGGCCGTTTTCGGGGGCCCATTTACTGAGTGTGCAAGTCACCCCCCGCCATTTTATCCGTGTATACAAGCATTGGTTAGGCAGGGGCCATAGTCATTCCATAGTCTTCGTATCTAATTCACTAAACAACCAAAACCTATTTACCATGTCGTGAAAAAGTCCAGCACTCACCGGGGATTGTCCTTAGGTGCACTTACCTACATAGTGCATATAGGGATAATCGTTGGTTACTTCACATAAAGTTTAGATCAAGAGGCCTCTGCGAGTTGGCCTCGGCCCCTCGTACGCCTTCCAAAAGACCCCTGGGTCCCGAGATGTAACGCATGTAAAATAATAATAATAATATTTATTTATTTCTCTCAAAAAGAAAGAAATAAACACTCAACATTTATATACACTGATTACGCTGCAATTTTTGATCCGATTTACGTGATTCTTATTAAGTTCCTTATTTTTAAGATGTTTATTTACATATTTGGATGATGTTATACTGTTTAGCTCAACTAGCATTAACCTATATCTGGCCTAGATTTGAGCTACGAGAACTCCCCACTAAAAAGTAAAAAAGAAAAAATAAAAAACTGTGTTCTAAAACTAAAAACAGAAAAATAACTTAAACGGAAATCGTTGACCTTGTAAAACATAAACAGAACGGAAGCTTTTTTATTTTTTGCTTTTTGCACTCTATTTAAACTTCTACTGGCCAAAAGGTATCCTCCTCCATTCCCACAAAATGTTTAAAAAGGGATACAAATATCTCTCTTCGCATATTAATATAGAAAATATAATATTCTGTTGATTAGATATAACGCTGTACTTACTACACTTTTAAGCACCACCATCAACCTTGCCTTTTTATTGCTCTACTTACTGAAATAAATAATTAGACTGCTTATACTTTTAAAGAAGGTAAGTGTCTTCCTATCCAATATCCAATTGCTACATCTTCAGCATTCATATTATTTTTTGAACCTGTGAAAAGTGTCGTGATGGCCTAGAGGTTAAGGCGCCCGTCTCTCATGCAAGGTTCGAATCCGGGCCAGTACCAATGTGACTTTTTCAATTCATATGTACTTTCTAAAGATTATCTTAGACATCACAGACATTGGTGAAGGAAAACATCGTGAGGAAACCTGGACTTGTAGTGAATATAAGTCCGAAATTGCCAATCCGCCTTAAGCAATGGTGATCAATGCTCGTGCCTTCTCTGTATGAGAAGAGGCCTTTGCCCTGCAGTGGGACAGTAATAGGCTGGTATTATTAACAGTTTACAGGTGTTTATGTCAGTCAGGTCTGTATTCGTCACATCAAGCGTCAAATCGTCGTTTTGTGAAAAATTTCACGCGTTTCCTTACAAATTGCTAATGGAAAAGAAAAGGCGTTTTTCATCTTTGTTATTATAATAACAAACTTTTCAATCCTAAAATTATCTATACTAAATCCATTATCAACGGGTGTTAATTACCTACTTATTTGTCTTTTTATTGTCTTTTTGTTTCGCATATATTTGACAACGGCCCGTGATTGGTAAAACAAATTACGTCAGAAAATATCACACCGTATTTTTCATAATTTTCAAAGTCAGGTTTATTCAATGGTTTTTGAAAATCTAAAATTGATTTTGTAAAATGTAGTATCAGGAGCAGACGATTTGTTAAATCATCATCATCATTTGTCAACGTAAGTCTACTGCTGGAATAGGTCTCTCACGAAACGCCATTCAACCTGATCTACGGGTAAGCAGTGCCGTAACTCGCCTTTTATGCACCCGGTGCGAGCTCTCAAAACTGCGCCCCTGAAAAGATACTAGTCTGGTCATTTCTGCGCAACTCCAGGGTATGCGCCCTGTCCCTGGGCACTGCTGGCACCGCCCTAGTTACGGCACTGCGGGTAAGGGTACCCGAAGATCAGGTTGAATGCCGAACCTTGGATTAGCTAAATAAAATTAAACAATTTGAATTCCCGAAATATGATTTGTAATTATATACCAACAAATTACTTGTAGGTACTGTTTTCCGTATTTCCGCCAGCAAACAAAAAATACATAACTAAAAATACTATACTAGTCACCTACATATACTTAAAAGTTGTAGTTTAGATGCTTAGGGAAGATTGCACGATACTCTTTAGACATAAGGAAGTATAATAGTCATTAAGGAAAACAACAAAATACACAATTAAGCACGTGCTTAAAGTTAATTTACTGGTTGGAAACAACACAGAATTCTATTTGTTTGCTATTTAATAGATAGAAATTTAATTATCACCGTATCTGTGATTGGAATTTAAATTAGCATTTAAAGATTATTGACCCTCATGCAAAGCTTAGGCTTTATTTTGTGAACTCAATATTTATAGGTAAGTACTATGTATGTAAATAGCGGAAAATATAATGTCGGTACATAAAAACAGGAAAAAAACTTAATGTTTAGGGGTTTTTACTTTAGAATAATTATTAGCATGTTTATCTACGTTCACTAGTATAAATATACACGAGTACATCATTAAGCTTTGCGAACTTTACGTGCAAATATTTAAAAACACTTGTGTTTTTTATTTATTTTTGATTTTGTAAATAACACCATTAGCTTAGCCAGTGAAATGGATTACTATGTAACGAGAAATAATGTTAATTCGCTTCAATGCAATCGGAAACCTTAACAAACTGCAATAAGAGGGCCTAACTCAACCAAAATTATATTAAGTAGTCGTATGTTTTAATATCACTTACCTATTTCGTAATCACTTTCCACTTTAGCCTAATTTTCGCAGTGAAAATACACAAGTAAATGCTGCCAGTTAATGGAAAACACTGAAGACAATCACGCCTAAGAGAAATGGTACGCAAATAATTTGCGTCATCGCCCACATTTTCAACGAATTACGTGGGCTTTTGAACGCACTTGTATCTAGGTATAAATCTTTAGTATTTTGAACCTATGACGCTTTTCTTTGCGAAGCAGACACACTGGGTATGAGCAATTAAATTGTAGTAATCGATACCAAAAATTAGAGCTAAATAAACTGACTCGGGTTGTTCTGTTTGTGAATTCTTCACAGTAATGAATCAAAAGTTTGTAGAATAATTAAATAGCAGTCCGTATCCGGTGGCGAGTTTATAATGAAACCCAATGCATTAAAATGTTAATCTTATCTCCATCTTCGTTTCAGCTGAAGACATCCGATATTGATGTAGCATTTAATAAAACAAAACTTAAGTACTAGCATTATACACCTGCTATTGAAATTTATTTCTACAGTAATTAGTTGTAATTTTGATTTTGTTTGACGGTTTACCTTTACGTAACTAACACTGTTTTGTGCATAGGCTATACGATGACCGAACAATCAACCTATTACTATTGACCTCTTCAATGTTACCTTCTGATATCTATGCCTCACTGCATAGTATTCGCGTGTAGGTATAGTGACTGCTTCTAGCCTACCCTAGGCTGATATTTTTTTTAATTTTCCTAAATACAAACATTAGTGATGGGGATGGCTTCCCCCGAGGGGGAAGGGACCGTGCCCCTCCACCGCACGGTTCTGTAGAGCTCGTCCCAAACTGGACACTCTCCCACCATGGTATAATATTGTAACCCTGTACTTATACAAAATATTGAAACAATACATTGACTTTCTAACCCATTCTTTGCTATAAGAAAACTTCCTTGTGGGACTGGATTTAACTCTAAACAGTTTAACCCGTTTATGTGTCATGCATGATGACTGAATCTCTTATGTTAAATATGTGACCAGTATGTAAGTTCAAGGACGGCCCGGGGGTATGGAGGTCGTTTGGGAGGGAGAGGGGTAGAGTTAATACCATGGAGAATGAAGGAAACTATGAATATTACAGTCAAGAGTATATGGAGTTTTAGAATTGGAGTGCGAGTTTTTCTTTACTCCTATACGGGGATTGTAGGTAATAAGAAAGGTACGAAGTCCGAGTAGAGCTCTATGAGTTTTTGGGTCGAGGAAGCTCCGCTCTACACGCTCCCTTCTGTTGGTAGGTGTTTCCTCAGCTTGATACATTTCTCAAAAAAAAAATATTTGTTTGCCTCCAAACTCTAAAGAAACTTTTGTCACGGTCATTTTATTACTTAAAACAGTATACAGAACTGAAGAGTAAACCCAATTCTTAACAATTTTAGAGTCCTGTGGCTTTCTGGATATTTTTGTGGTAAATACGAATCTTAGAAAAATACTAGATAATAGTATATGCCTAACAAATCTTCTAAGCGGTCAAACACTCGACAGCTTTATCTGTGGTTTCTTCACACAAGTATTTGTACGTAGACAGAAGGTAATTAAATTAACATTCTTGAAATCCTCCTAGTAACGCGTAAGCAGTAATAAAGTTAGCATAATTTAAACCTTAATAACAGCAGGAAAGGGCACGCACTAAGGAAACGGACAGACCATTAATTTGACGCTTAACGTGTGGTCCACCTGTTCACAAATGAAAGACCTTTTGTCCCTTTTTATAGGTCAATTTGTGATGCTCTATCACGAACGTTACAAGCTTTTTCAGCTGTCACAACAAAAGCTTTTGTGTTAGTACCGCATTAGTAATAGTAGGTACTAGCAATACCGAACATTAAGTTTGGAACGATTGCCTATACGAACGGTAAGTACGCCTACATGTTCGTTCATGGGTCAATGTATACGTTTTTATAATAAACTTCCCACAGATATTCGAAAATTACCCATTAGAAGATTTAAAAGCTGTATTAAAAGCAAACTATGTAAAAAAGGGTACTATAAAATTTCAGAATATTTAGAAGACATTAAAGCTTGGGATTGAACTGCTCGCTCTGCTAAGCTCTGTTAACCCATACTAGAATATATATTTTTTTGGTGTATAAAAAAAAAAATTCATATTATTATTGTAAGTGTACAAATCATATAGAATGCACTATGTAACTATTTTGCACGCGGCTTGAAGCCCATTTTTAAGCTCTTACAAGTAATATTGTGTCGGTTCGTGGAGCTCCTTAAGATTAAGTTGAGCTCACGTTGCTTGTTGAGGCAGGTGTACCTAAATATTGTAATTGGAACTTTCCTCAAGAGGTCTGACCGAAACGTATTCTGCATGGTTTGTTGCACAAAAAAAATTGAAATCTATGTCTGGACTTTAAAAGAGACGATAATCCTTTGAGTTTGTTTCGGCATTTCTTCTCAGAGGTAGTCAGCTAGGAAATGCCGACTCCATCTAGTTTAAAAAAATGACATGTAAAAGTGATTTAATATCCTACTTGCATAATAAACAATTTCAATTTCAATTTCCTACATCGAACAGGAATATAACATTTTGCATAGATTGTAACTCTTGAGACTAAGCTGTTGACACACATTCACGTTTCCTTGTGATCTGCTAAGAGTATTTCAATGTTAAAATTAGAAAACAGAATTTGTTAGGCAATCAGTCAAAACCACACAAAACAACTAAAATTTCCAATACTTCACTTGGAAAAGCAATATACGCAGTAAGCCGTCATACAACTTTACCGTACCGTAATGTACCCTGTGCGATGCTTAAAGTCATCTCGTCTAAGCACTAAACTGCATGAATTAAACGCGGCTGAAACAACGGCACGACATTCGACTAGAAATGTAATTATGTGTTCCGGTTTAACCGTTAACTGAGCACAAACCGTTAATGTTACTTAATCGCTTTTCGGAGCGACTCGGCTCGCCCCTGTCCAGTCTATCGGACGATGATTAGACGTCAATCATAGTAAGATTGAACTATCACCGCTAAGTATTCCGGTTTTCCGTTCTGCGCCGGCGCCGTCTCCGTGACATAGATTATTTTTGTGTGCTCATTAAATATTTTAAGTGCTGTCTACGCTAATTGATGTTGATTTTGTTGTTTTCTAATTATGGTCTGTCAGACTATCGAAAATTAAATTATTCTTGTTTTAAGATTTAACCTTGTCTAATTTTAGAGAGACGTTTCACTTTATTTCAAACCTGATATGAGTTAAATACACGACCTGAAAATGCTTACAACTTTCATATTATGGGCAAAAATTTCTCGTGAGACGGTAGAACAAAATGCAGTTACCTTATACGGGAGTATCTTATTCAAAGACAATCCGTAGTGTAATAGTGAGTACCAAAGCTAAGGGTAATTTACGTTGTTTTAATTGTAAGCACGACTCATTTAGCAACTGGCTGCATGAACGGTATGTTTCCGTCATTTAAGGTTGATTGTGTTGCTTTGTTCCAACATTCTTACAACGGACTCCTAATTGTACAGTTTGCATGAACATGCACATTTAGTTCTGTTAACATTTTTGCAAAGGGAATAAAAACTGAGGACACGAGAATTCGTCGGTGCAGGTAAAATAAGCGAGATGTTTTTGTGAAATACAAGGAATTATAAAATTTAGACGTATGATTCATTTAAATAAGGAAACATCTCGGAAGTAACGATCATTACCACAGTCGTAAAAAAAGTTCGTGACTGTTCTCTAGCTAATCTTCTAGTACACCTAAATGAACAAAACGGTTCCGAGAAACCCACGAAGTTAGATTAGAATGAAAAGATGTTATTACTTTGTTTAATCGTCAAAGTCATCACTTAGTAGGTAACGATATAAAAGGTAATCGTTATGGTGGTTCAAATCCTGACTTTATTGTTATTATGACCCACGAATTCATTAAGGACCGAAATATGTACGTCATCAGCCCATTGAGGGCGTCCTCCAAAAACTACTAAGTACATGACACAAAGAACGGTCTAAGCCAAGACCGCCAATGGATGGTGACACTTTGCAGGTTTTGACTGCATAATTTTATTCGTTAGGACAAAGAGAAAGTCAAATAACTATCTTTTGGTAATTGACAAATTCATTTAAGTATCTAACAAAATAAAAACATTAGAATGTTATTTTTTCAGAGTTTAACTAATTAAAGTAAAGAGTTCAAATGGTTTTCCTTAAAATGTTTGAATCAATAAACCAAAACAAAGCGCCAAGAAGAATTAAGCTCTAAATTGAAAACCAGAAACTATTAAAGAACTGAAACCGCAAAAACTCATAATCGAAGCTATATATTACGGGGTTTACCCAACTGTCTCTGGGAATTGTTCATCTTGCAATTATGCTCGTTTTTTTCTCCTGCATATTATTATCCCTCTTAGTTCTGCTGGTCTTCCTTTGTGTTTCATCATTATTATTGGGTAGTCCAGATCATTGGTCTCTTCTCATTTTGATGTTCCATAATATTAAATTACATTGGTCCTTCCGTTGGGTTTTATTTCATTGAAGTAGAAAATAGTCTACGAGTATTTACCATCACTATAAAAGAACTTATCTGAATTGGCCCTTAATAAACGAATAATAACCTTATTTACATAGGTATATTTTCAATCTACATGCTGTTTTCCCAGTTTTCCTAACCTCGGGAAATAATTCTAAATGTCCCACCAAGCAACTATGTATGTAATACTACTAAGAATTATATCTAATTTATTGATCAACTTAGGTACAGTTAAAATAATAAAATTGCTATTTGCATCGCCTTCATAGAGACGATCATCGTCGTGTCGTCGGCGCCGGCGCAGGCGCTACGTGGTAATGACAATGAATATACACGCTAATGACTCCTACAGGCGATACTACTTACTAACTGATCTCGATTTAATAGAGCTTTCTAGATTAAATGTGTTCTGAATTCGAAATACCTATAAGACAGGTTTTTAAACTAGAGCATTTTGTATCTGTAATTCTGTTTTATTTTAACATAATTTAATGATTTTATAAAACTAATCTATGTCATAAAAAAACTCTTAATTAACAGTTAGTCACTTTAATCAATAGACATAATTAATTGTAACTGATTAATACATTCCGTCCGATGTAAAAATGAGTTCGATAAAACAGGTAGGGGCTTAGTATTGGTTCTAAATCTAAATTTAGCATCGTCAAGTGCTAGCCAGGAGCCAATCGTGGATGCAAACACTAAGTTAGTGCAAATAAACAGGTTTTACGAAGCTGTGGCGACTGCCCTGCACTTATTATAGGTAATCACCCCTCAAGTTAACGATTCATAATGACAGGAAGGTTGCTTCCGCGTCGTCGAAGCATTTGCGTCAAAGAGAGAGAAGCACTCGACTCCAGCTGTGTTGATGTTGTCACTCATTGTTAAATGCAGAAGTGGTCTGTGGGAGGACGGAGATGAACGATTATTGTGTGTCCCGTATTGTACGCTATTCTAGGAAGAATTTTATTTAACTTGGGCTTTAACAGACTAGCAACTTTTAGCAGCGGCAATCGGCGATATAGTGGTTTATTAGAAGCTTATATTGTCTAATTGCTAAAATTAAAAGTAAGTAGGTAGTCTACATAGGCCCAGCTTCGTTAGCAAGCGTTTAAAAAATATTTTGAAGTGTTTTTCCTACTTTCTCCCAAATAAAATACTGTTATTAAGTATATAGCGAGAAATCTATAAGGAAATGCAAATGCTGCAGCTTTTAGATTTCTAATTAACAGATGCCGTTAATGCACCACTATCTTTTTATGTCTTTAATATTTATCCTTTTGTCATTAATATTATTCTACAATAACCGTTCTTGTTTTGATCAGAATATCTTTCGTTGTTACATAAACATTCTTCGTGTCGCTTAGAACCTTCACAGCGTTTAGTGTTGCCCTTCGATGGAAGCATTAGGCTAACTAGTAAATGTTGACCACGAGTACTCGGTCTTTGCGGTAAACAGTCGTGCTTACTCGGAATTCTAATATTTGTTTCACTATATTTCCGACTAGCGAGCAAAGCTTTACTCCTTCCCATTGTACACTAGCAGAAGTGAATGGAATACCGATTTAAAATCGAGCTCAAATTTACATAAATTAATGTAAATAAGATTTTGTGAGACAAAGAATACCTAAAATGAAAGGATCTGTTTAAAGTTTATGACATGAATGCAGCATAAATGAATAGACTTGTAATTAAATATTTAAAAATGAGAACGGTATCATTTCTATATTTGTAACAGTATAATTTCTATACTTCTTTAGGTAACTACTTGAAAATGTGAATACACTGAATGAAAATAAACTGTCACTGTCACATTCATGACCATCAATCTGCTTCGTGCACGAAATACAATGCATACATATTACTCGCTGTTATTTGGTGTACTGTTGACTAGTTATCATGTAAAAGTAACAAAATACTTAAATTATTTTTTTCTTATTCAAATCCATTTTCACCAATACAGTACTAGTGCTGAACAAAAATGGAGTTTTCGCCGAAAAAAAAGATTCGGCGCGGCGCCGGCCTTGCTTAGGGCCAAAGTCGAAATGAAATGAAATTGTTTACGAAACTACTTTTTTTATTATGTAAATAGGAAAAGTCTTTAAACTTAATGCAATTTTATATTTTTTTAAGCTGAAAACGAAAATAATGCGTCTCCGTTAAAGTCGACTGATGTCATGAGTTTTACCTACCATGGCGGATCCCATCACCCCGCAGACCGCAGTTAGCCAAAAAGCACCAGATATTAACTTACGAAGTAGGCCGTAGAACACGCGACAAATCACGATTTTCTGATCGGCTTGGCCGAAGCTTCGTCTGGCACGAAAACGAAGCTTCGGTCAGTCACTATACCTTACTTACTGGGGTTTTGTCTTTTGGTATTTAGTGTTGTATCGGCCTCATTCAACTTACTTAGGTAATTATGGAAGAAACATTGCTAGTCGAATTTTAAAGTCAAATTCATAAGTGTTAGAATTCTGATTTTTAAGGCCTTATGTCCTTGTCCTCTATAATAATTGCTCTGCTTTTGCATTTTTAACCGACTTCATAAAAGAAACAGCTAATGTGGATGGTTATTTGAACTAATTAAAACAGTATTTTAGAAACGACGCAATTTGGATGCTGAACCTGTTCTCTTTGTTCAGTAAACTATGGCCCACTTGTACTAGCCAGTTTTATCTTTAAACTTTGAGTAATAGAGAACTAGTTGCTACCACAGGTTTATTATGTGTGACAATTGAAAATTTAAACCTGTGACTTTTATTCTAAGTTTAATTTTTAGCGCTAGTTGGCCTTTATTATCCGAAAATGTAAGTGGCGTTAGCCTAGTCTTTTTAATGTAATGCCGCCGTCTGGCGTCGAACTAGTGCTGAATAAATAACAGCACTAAAGCTGAAAAAAAAACTCATAGGTACCTACAACAGCTGTTTATTTATAACAGCCATAAAGTTTCTCCACGTGACTACATTGCATTAAATGACGATAATTATGCGTGTGGTTAAAGAATACAAATAGTATGTAAACACAAAACGGGTACAATGTCAAGGCCGTTGACCGCGAGCCGACGTTAGCGCGAGCCACCCTGCCTGACACACGTAGGTAGGTATTTTCTGCGCAAACGCAGCGCTCCACATCGCTCAGAAATGTTGCTTTCGTCTTAATCTGACAACAATTTATTGAGGACGTCAGTTTCTTTGTTCAATCATTCAAAATTGATGTTAAGAGGACAAAGGAGGTTTCGAAATGACAGCCCTAAACTTAACTGGATATATTAATTCTTTAAGTTTAAGGACCAGGAACGTATCCTGTCATATTTGCTGAAGCTTATCATTAATCTTATTTCAAACGCAGATTCTCCTAATCAGCTACCCTGCAACAGGTAAACGCGTCTTAAAAATATGTTAAGGAGTTAATTCCCATATTTATAGGAACCCGAGTTTTAATTTTACTATAACTTTTTTGGAATAGAATAAAACGATGTCCAGGTAATATTCTGACTTCATCATGATTGTGGGCGGAGTTAATAATATTCACGTTATTCTGCTGTATCTGCATAGAAAACGGAAAGTTCAAAGAGCAATATTTTGTCAAATTTTAGTTGCTTTACACATTTTAGCAGTGTGCTACCCACGACGTCGTCCGCATAGACGCTATAAAGCAGCAAAAATACCGGCTGCCTCACTTCTAAGTGGGCTAACCTCTTGGTAATACACATGCAAAACAATTTAATTTTATCCCCGACAAATATACAGACAGACAATAATTCTAAAAACTTTATTTTTGGTTTCGACACCGATTGTTGTTTTCTTTTTTTTTTTAATATTTAATGTACAATTTCGACCGTAGTGTGAACGTGTGCTGCTTAGTCAGTATTGTTGAGTATTGTTTTTAAATAATACCTATACATACTTTATAATGAGTAAAGTTTTAAAACAATTCAAAAACGATCATTATATAAATGTGGTAAAGCTTTTGACGTGCCTAGTTCTTTTTGAAGAATTGGCCGCTTGCTAAGAACAATCGTAGGAGACACAGAGTTGGATAAACTATTAAAGGTAAAAGAGAAATAAACAAACTGAACTTCCTGTTTTCGTTTAAGCTAGTAACACTGCCTTAGGTTTTTTAACGAGTCTCTCACCTATCTTCACCATTTCCCGTGAATACGCTAAGATAATCACGGAGACAATATTAAGTCGTCCACGGTCCAAAGTTTGCAACTGATGGAAACTACAGACTATCTTCCACTCCGTGGAGTACCGTCTAAGAATTTATAAGGTAATTTCGTGGAGGCAAAATGGTCGAAGTACGTACTTATGTACACATTGTAATATCGACTGCACGAACTTGAACAAATTGCCCGTGCATCCATGTTATTAAATAAAACACATTGAAGCAATCTGCCGTTGGACTTAACGTATGTCTTGCGAGTATCTATTTTCCCCTCGGCTTGTTGCAAGTGGTCATTCATCACACGATATTAATATTTCCGTCTGCAACTTACAACGGTACTACTTACTGCCGCATGGTGTCTTAATGCCTCGGCTCGTCACAATAAGATAATACGATACTTATTTTATTTCTGCACTAGCATACTAGGTTCAACTAACGGAACATAATGTTTCTGGTCTGAATTTCTACTAAAACATGTTTTACAATGCCTGCTGAAGGAACTCGATTAAAAGTGGTTTTGGTTGTATCTTTTATTTTCCCCTCGTTTGGAATTAGACAAAAAGAAGCTGCGAAAAAAATAACAGCATGACAAACTGAACCTGTAACTGGCCTAACGGGCTTGTACGAGTCTGACCTCTCGGGGTTAGTAGCCAATTACATGGTTGCTACGTGTCGCACATTATTTAAAAAATAAACCAAAAAGAAAATGTAACCAGGACTTTGTAAAACATGATATTTTTAAAAGAGTGTCCGTGGAGTTTCTTGCCTGTTCTTCTCCATAGAGATCTACGTTTTGGAACAGGCAATTAGCGTCACTTTTCTTTTCTGACTAACAGACAGACTTTTTGACAATTCATAAGTACCTGTAAATGGTCTAAGTGAAATAAATGCTTTGAATATTGAATTTTTTTGAAAAACTGACTTAAACAATAATATATTTGTGTGAAACGGTTTCGAATTGATTTCGTTTGGTGGAAAAAAAAATATTATTTAGGTATAATATATTTTTAAAACATCTTCATTTCTCAATCAAGAACGGTCAATGGTGCTAAGGTCGGAATAGTAATTAATTGTCATTCATTGTTAATAAATTTTGGTAAATAAAGTTCAGTGTCCATCTATTTTGTGCCGAAATTAACTTTTATACCTAAAACCTACATATGTTTTTTTCGTGCGCCTAGACTCATGTGAAAACGACATTCGACAAAGCACTATCTTTACATTATCAAGTAAGTACTCATCTCTCAGCTACAACATAGCAACATTGTTGTGTTCCGGTTTGAAAAGTACGCCTGTTGGTTCGGTGAAATTACACACTCATGAGACTTTAATCCTGGACCTGAGTGACATGACCGGAGCTTACACATTCATTATACACATCTAGATTCCAATCTAGTTTTCCTATACTACTATGTATGTTACCAGGAAAAAGTTACCTCTTAATATTCATTTTGTCAGGTCGTCATCACTCGTCAACCTTCCGTTATTCATTTAGGAAATCAGGATGTGGAAACTCTATGCCGGAAAACATTTTCAAAGGAAAAAGAATCGAGGGTCACTAAGAGGAACATCGATTTTTCAAACTCAAACTTAAACTCAAACTCAAAACTATTTTATTCAAATAAACCATTTACAGGTACTTTTGAATCGTCAAGGTGTCAGTCTGTCAGAAAAATGAAGCTAGTTGCTCGTTCCAAAGGAGTAGGTCTCATGGAGAAGAGCGAGCAAGAAACTCCATGGACACTCTTTTAAAAAATCAATAGATTACAAAAATTTGGTTACATCATTCATTGTAGAATTTAAAGTACTATGTGAGAACAACGTAACAAGTCATAATGTAAGAAGAGATATTGTAAATTTAAGGAATCAAAACAAAATTTAAAATAACTGTGGCAGCTAAGAGATGACCTGTCTCAGCAGACAGCGCCCGTTCACGGACATGACCTGTGGATCGGCACCAAATAGCTCAACCATTTTGAAGGGAACCAAATGATCCAACACACACGCCACCGTCAGTGAGACATTTGAGTGAGCATGACAACATTTTGCAACTAAGTATATACCTAGTTGCAAAAAAAAAACATAATCTACATGGAAATTAAGTAATTTCTATGCACTACTTAGGTATACATATTTATGCTATAATCCCTTGTCACTAAGAGGGACATCGATTTATTCAACCATGATGTAGGTACCTACCTATATAGTTGCAAAAATTTCGTAAATCTACATAGAACTTCAACTCTATGCACTACTTAGGGAAACAAGTCAAACTTTATTCAAAACAATCAACATACTAATTTCCAACAATTCTTCTGGACTCATTTTCAACCGGTTTTTGTTAACTATCTAATGGAAGTCAATGACATTTTGGGATTTCATTCGGAGTATGCAAAACATCTGCTCTACCTGGCTGAAATGCAAAACTGCTTTTGCGGTTGACTCGTCCAGCAATAACTTCTAACTCTGAACGGACATAATGTTTTCTTTTTTTATTATTTCTTTAATGGCCTCAATTGGAGTTTGCTGTGCTAATTTCCGATTTAATTCAGGTTTGTTAAGCCTAAAGTATAGGCTGCAACTTAACGTGGATATTTATTTGAGTTATAGTACTCAATGTTTTATTAGATGCGGTTGACGTCAAGTTATTCAAAATCAATCAATTGTAAATCGTTTTAATACGCACATACGTTTTGGACGTGACATTGAAATTGCATAAAAGAATATTTTCTGAAGACATAAACAACAATAATACAGTTTATTTTGGTAAAATTTCACAACTGCCATCGCGAACATTGATCGATCACGAATTCACGAGTAGAAGAGTCAAGGTCTCGACATCCCAGGACTGTCACACAATCAAACCACGCAATCACTCGTCAGATAGCTTTTTAATTAGCTGTCTTTGTGTTGGAATTACGACACTTGGTGTAGAAGTACAGCACACATGCTGATACATAATTTTTTTCAGAATGATGATGTAAAGGTCATTGCACGCACACCTCCACAGACAGTCATTGATAAACTTTCCATGTATCAAGGCCAAAAGTGACGTATATAATTGATTTAATAATAAGGTCAGGAATGCAGCTGTGACATTCCGAGCCATTATTATATATTTGACTTTATATGGAAAGCTTCCTTGCTGATGATCAGTTGTGCATTACTTGCCTGGATACCTTTCTTCTGCCGCGCCGTCATCATTTATTTACTCTTATATACATCTAGGTTATCTATACATTTACTTTTTTATAAAAAAAAAATCAATTGCTGTTCGTTAGTCTCGCTAAAACTCGAGACCGGCTGAATCAGCTTATTTTAGTCTTGAAATATTCGTGGAAGCCCAAGGAAGGTTTAAACGGTGAAAAAATATGGAAAAGTTGCGAGTAAGATAGTAAAGTAAAGACGTCTATTTTATTTTATTTTTATTATATTATTTTTATTATAATTTTATTTTCCCATACGTACACACTGTTTTTACCTGCCAAACATTTGATATTCGTCCTGTCTGTTCCGTTTCGTGAGGTTTAATATATAAAGTCAAAACATAAATGGATACATCCAGCTATGTAGTAGGTGTGTTGAATGAAACTAATTTAGATATTTACCCAGTTTGTACAAATCGATGTTTAAAACAAGTTTAGTACAAAACAACAGGAAAACGGGGAAATAAATTCCGACAGTTTTATTATAGTGCCGGTTAGCGATTTCTTTTGTGATTTACAATACCTGCACGACTGGACCCTTACTGGGCCTTTGAATATACAAAGACTAAATCATATTGGTTTAAGAAAATAAGTTTAGGTGCTAATAATTTGCCTAATCATAGCACGTAAATAATTTTGGCACGATATTTTATTGCATCAAAATTTGAGCCACGCATCTGCATCATCAATCACCCTGTTTTTTGTGTTTTTTCTACGACAAAATTAAACAATTTACACACCATAAAACCTTCTTGTAACTAAATAGGTATTTCTAAAAGATTTATAATGAAAAGAACCTATAGAAACTCTCTGGTAACTAATAAGGTTTTGGTATTTTAAATATTTTATGGCGTCGTATTTTCTAATGCCAATTAAGTGGATAGTAAATATTTAATTGTGTATTATAGAAAATAAACAGAAAAACGTCAAGCCGGCTTTAACGAGGCCGAGGGTATTAAAAGAGATGGAAATGAAAAGACTGCGATAAACCAACGCTTACTTGTCTTTTGAACATTTACCTTTCGACGACACACGACAGCCGGCTGTCGCGCTGCTTTTGTCTTTCTATTGTGTCTCAAATCACGTGTGTTCGAAGGTTTCATGAATTTAATTATGTACAGACGGCCAGCACATCAAGCTTCTACAATCTGACAAAGGAGAAGGGGACTTCTGGGCCTAGCAGCTTAGCAGCTAACCATGCCTATTATTTACCTAGGTCCAGGGATGTATGGAGCCATTCCCTTCTCCTTTATTTAATAGGTTTTGAACGTTATCGCTTAAGCACCAAGTAGGTTCAAGTTTGCAGTTTGAAATGATGACGATGCATCATAATCATAATTATCATAATATATGTCTTGCAAAAAAAATACTACTACGTGTAAAAACCAGTTACAAATAAGTCATAAAAAGAAAATAAAATCAAGGCGAAGAAACAAAACAATTTTGTTTTCATGCCAAAATAAAACGATTGTCTGATTCAATCTTTAATTTGTTTTCGTATGTTTACATAAAGGTGTTACGTAATTGATGTTAAAATCTTATCGAAGGATATAAAAAATCAGATCTGGAACAATTCTTTTTCCTTTAAGCAAAAATTCATTTATGGGTTGAGCTCGCATTTTTGTACATAATTTTTTTTTGCTACTTTAATGTAAAACTGTACATTTCTTGTTTGTGTGCAGTAAACAATATCAATATGAATCGGATATGTGCACTGTGGACACTTATCTACGACGACTATTTACAGAGACAGACTATGTATCTATCTTCCCTTTAAAATAATGCAAGTATAAAAAATACCTACCTATAACTTGGATTTCCGTTTACCAAGTGGAAATAAATTAAATGAATCATTTCTAATCATCTGTGACTTTTCAAATTAACATAATCCCTGACGGGAAATAATTAATTTACATTTAGTGCTGATTAAATTCTGAATAAATGCTTACATTAAGTAATAATATACTTCTTCATGTGTATGACAAGATGATTCTTTCGTTCCGAAGTTCCGAACGAGCTTTGACCCCCTTGTCCTAAAAAAACAGGACCACCTGTGTATGCCACAAAGTCCAAGATAAATAAAAGTACTTATTTATCTATACTAATATTATATAGAGGTAAAATTTGTAAGTTTGTAGACAATTTCTTTTTAATGTTAAGTGTAATGGTAATATGTTTCGTATAAATATTCATAAACAAACATATAATAACTCCAATAAGATCTTACACGAGCAACAGTATGGCTTTACCAAAGGACGTTGCACGACCGACGCCGGTGTGGCTTTATTAAAACATATATTTACAGCTTGGGAAGAGGCGCAGGATGCTATAGGAATCTTTTGTGACCTTTCCAAGGCATTTGATTGCGTAAATCATGACACGTTACTGCTGAAACTTGAGCATTATGGACTGGGTAAACTTGCGATTAATTTAATGAAGTCTTATTTAAACGACAGACAACAGCAAGTGCAGATAAATGGAGTTAATTCTAGTGGCTTGAAAGTAGAAATGGGGGTTCCACAGGGCTCAATATTGGGTCCCTTCCTCTTTTTAGTGTATATTAATGACCTGCCCCATTTATTTAAACACCAACCTCATATGGTGTTATTTGCCGACGACACTTCTTTGATCTTTAAGATTAATAGACGGGCCAAAAATCTTGACTGCGTAAATAACGCCCTCACTCAGGTCCATAATTGGTTTACGGCTAATAATTTAGTATTAAACGGTAATAAAACTAAGTGCATTCGATTTTCTCTACCAAATGTCAAAAGTAGCGATTGTGATATAGTTCTTAATAAAGAGAAATTAGAATTTGTAGACAAAACTGTTTTCCTAGGAATCACGCTTGACTCAAAACTACAATGGGGTCCTCATTTAACATCCCTTGCAGGTCGGTTAAGCTCAGCAGCATTTGCTGTTAGAAAAATTCGGCAATTTACTGACGTAGATACCGCGAGGCTGGTCTATTTCAGCTATTTTCATAGCATTATGTCGTATGGTATCTTATTGTGGGGACGAGCTGCTGACGTTGAGTCTATTTTTATTCTGCAAAAAAGAGCCATCAGATCCATATACAATCTGCGTATGCGCGATTCACTACGGGAACTGTTTAAGCAAATCAACATCATGACGGTACCCTGTCAATTTATCTATGAAAACATCATGTATGCAAGAAAAAATCTGAATCTTTTTGGTAAAAGAGGGCAAAGGCATAATTATAATACTAGAAATAGGGACGAATTGGTTCAACCAGGCTTTAGGCTAGCTAAAGTAGACTCATCTTTCATGGGGTTCTGTTTAAAGTGCTATAATAAAATACCTCCTCACATTCTATCGCTGAATGAAACTAAATTTAAAAGTAAAATAAAACGCACACTATGTAGCCAGGCATATTATAAATTGAGCGATTATATCGCTGACAAAAATGCTTGGCTGGATGCTGGTCTAGCTCCACAACCGTGTAATTGATTAGTATTCGACAATATCTGATTGTAAAACTACAAAAATAATAGTATTGTGTCGAGTCAAAGTGTTTGTTTTATATAAATTCACATAGCATACAATGTGAGCACTATGTTCTTTACATTTCTTCTGTCTATCATTGACTGAATATACTCTGGCAGCTGGGAGTTTGTCATGCTCACTCAAATGTCTCACTGACGGTGGCGTGTGTGTTGGATCATTTGGTTCCCTTCAAAATGGTTGAGCTATTTGGTGCCAATCCATACGTCATGTCCGTGAACGGGCGCTGTCTGATGAGACTGGTCATCTCTTAGCTGACACAGTTATTTTAAAATTTATTTTGTTTATTTTAATATTTCTAACATGTCCGACTTGTTACGTTGTTCTCACATAGTACCTTAGATACAACAATGAATGATGTAACCAAATTATTGTAATATATTGATTTTAAAAGAGTGTCCATGGAGTTTCTTGCTCGCTCTTCTCCATGGGACCTACTTTTTGGAACGAGCAACTAGCTTCATTTTTTTTGACAGACTGACACCTTGACGATTCAAAAGTACCTGTAATTGGTTTATTTGAATAAAATAGTTTTGAAGTTTGAAGTTTATAATAGCTAAAATTTTGGTCTTACAAACAGACATTTTTTTGTACAGATAGATGATGATTTTATTAACAATATTAAACCCAATAAATATTCCTGATAAAAAGAATTCTGTCCATCAATACAATACCAAACAAATAACAGATGTTGCAGATGACCTTTAGCGGATTTAGTAATAATAGACCTATTACAAGTAAGATTTTTTTGTATTGTAATCGGATAAATTCGTTGATTGGAACAATTTAGTAAAAAAACACTAAATGGGATTTTTATGCTACAAATTAATTACAGTGAAGGTATAATCACTGAGTAACGTATTTTAGGGGAATAAGAATTATTTATTTTTGTGCATTTAGTTTGAATGAGGGGTCCGTCCGTCCATTATAATAACCTCACTCGTCAAAAGGTATTTATTAAGTTTAACTACTAGGGATATTTCAATTAAACCTAAATAACTAAAATTCTATTAACTTTTTGTTAAGACACCTACACACTAAAATAAACCTTGTTTAATAGCCTATATAATCTGATAATAAACTTTGAGATAAAGTTAAATTAAAAAAAACTTAGAAGAAGAGGAAAAACTCAGACAAAATTTCAATCATAACTTTACTTTTAAAACATCAGAACCTAAACAAAACAACATTTTTTTTTAATAAAAAATGCTAAGACTCTCGTGACACATCTGCAGCGGTTGTGCGTACTCAAAAGAAGGGTGTCAATATCTTACTGTGGAATACTGTCCCAAGTCCTGCTAAGATGCAAGAAAAGCTGGTTTTCATGCACACAATAATTTGGAACTGCTATTTAATTAATTCTGAATGTAAGTATAACTGCAAAAGATGCCACAAAAAGGAGGTGCAGGGCGTTATAAATTTTACAGCTTGTGGCAAGGTCGAAAAGGGGGTCAAAAATGTGTTTCGTGTGACGTAATTTATGTAACGGGCTCTGATTAGATAAATGCCATTGAACAATGTTAAAAAGTTCTAAAATGTTTATTTATATCTTTGGTAAGTAGATAGAGATACGAGATATTAATTAATTCCAACTTCAGCTTTCAGCTGCTCTATTCGTGCCACAAACACATTGAAAAATAAAAAGTTAGATGTTAGATAGTTCTAGCACTTGTTAATATTCTACACTTACTTACAGATATGCTTCCCACCTAAAAAAAATTAAGTAGGTGCCAATTCATGCGTCAACTTGTAACAATTAAGACTACACATACTAAAGAATTCATTTCATATTCACAAAAGCGGCCGAATCGTGACCAGAACAAAATGTAGGTAATCATTATTATGCCCCTGTATTCGGAGGCAGCGAGCTGATAAAGATAAGAGATGAATAGTAGTCAAAGCGGTGGTTCCGAGGTTCTAACGGATCTTTGTTCTTAATTGTCGCTTGAGTGACAGCTACTGTCATTTATCAGCTAGCATACAAAGAGAGTAAAACAGGCTTAAGGCTTTGAGCCTCCAGTGAGTGCCCTGGATTATTTTATTTATTACTAGCTTTTGCCCGCGGCTTCGCTCGCGTTAGAAAGAGACAAAAAGTAGCCTATGTTACTCTCCATCCCTTCAACTATCTCCACTTTAAAAATCACGTCATTTCGTCGCTCCGCTTTGCCGTGAAAGAAAGACAAACATACAGACAGACAGACAGACACACTTTCCCATTTATAATATTAGTATGGATAGTCACTTAAAAAAATACTATAAGCTACAATACGTGGTCTCTTATGAACTTCACCTTTCCACCCAGTATACAGGTCTATGTCTAAGGCATCCGCAACAGTGCTAAGAGTGCGCAGTATAGGTACGAGTCAGCGATGCTACCTGCAGCAGCAGCGGTTTGCACCGCCGTGCGTGCCACGCACTTATCTGATAAATTAAACCCTATTTCTGATAGTATACCTGAGTTTTGTATACTGCCTCTAAAAACACTGAAGTATCACTTCGCGCCTAATTTCTAATTAGTAGCTACCATACCAAGACAGATAAAGGTGGGATACAGTACCGGGTATCCCTGGTATATTATAATTATAATAAATACATACATCTGACGAATTTGTTTTGTATCCGTTCAAGCATGTATTTTAATTTATTTTCTCTCAGACTCTAGACTCCAGATGACTCCCCACAAGAACCGCTTATAAAGCCTTCAATGCACTGATGTTTATGAAATCATTTGCCTGACGCAGCACAAATCCCAGATTCCCAATGCAGATTCCTATACGCCTTTTTACAATCGTGTTCCAAGTGTTTGCAAAACTGCAGATTACTGGTGAAATGAATGCCTAAAGCCTAAATCCTTAACCAGCATGACACGCTGCAGAGGCTCCCTATTCATGCTGTACTAGCTAGTGTTGTTGTGGAATTCGTGTGCGTGTGAATGAGAGCACCGAGCACTTTGATACATTAAAGCTCATTGTACTATTTAGTTATTAGCTTATTGCAGTGACTCCATCTAGTGACCCGACCATCCAAGTCGTGCTGCAGCATGACACGATCCGCAGTGTCTCGAAGTGCCAAAAACGAGATTTTTAGACAAAACAGGAATCGAAGTTGCTTTGACTAATTATTTTCGAGTTTTCTGTAACACAAAGTCGATAATGGTCGAGTGTGCCGATTCATAGCTGCACAATTTAGTATTCTAGAGGTCAGATCAATTAGTAATCAAACCCACCTAGGTCACGGTGTAGGTACCGGAAAAAATTAAACAATTAGCATATAGGTATGTAGATTTCTTATAAGCGCTGCTAAGGAAAAACGCGAGTTAACCATAACCTCATTGTCATAAATTTTCATTTTATGACTTTGAAGCTATTGAAAGGTGCGTTTTTTCGTCGCCGTAAGTAATAACATTTTTATGTGCAACAATATACTAATTACGTTCCCAATCTTTGCTTCCATTACTCCGCCCTCTCGTTAAGCCGCTCTGAAGTCCCAACACAATCATTAAATCGTGCAGTAAATTCCAAGTGTGCAATTAAGGGGCTGGCTCCCTATTTTTAGCCGGACGAGTGATGTTGACTTTTTTCTTTTCAAACGAGGCGCGGGGACGGGTTGCAGTGTCGTTCCCCTTAAACCTTAGGGCTCTGAAACCTACATAAGTACCGAGGTATTCGTGTACGACAGAGATGGGTTCTCCTGATTATAAATTAACATGCCCGTATGCGTTTGCGATTGAGTTTGAATTACCTACCTACCTGTTTTGTGATTGGAGTGATGTTTAGTTGTTCATTTTTAAATTGTATAAGAATATTGCTGAACAGGAATTATCATTGTATAAGATTGTTACGTATCTCCGTCTCATAATTATGTTTCGTAATTTGTATGTAGGTGTATTTGTATTTTTTTTTATTTGTCTGTGTGGAATCGTAAAACTTTAAATGTTGTAATTCCAGTATCCAGCGCCTGCCATCGGTAAAAGAGCAACGACTGGTGACTATGGAGTTACAAAAGGCGCCGCTAGGAGCCCCAAAAATAACGCATCTGGTTCTGATGAAAATGGGTACTTATGAGTTCTAAAATATTCTTTTGTTAAATTGTGTAGGTACTTTTATTCTTCTACTTATATCATCATACTAAATAATAAACTAGTGAAGTAGCTAGGTACTTAACTAACTAGCTAACACAGTACCTTATAGTTAAATAAATGAATATTTCTTGAACTGCTATTTGTACTTAGTTCACATTTTGAAACGTACCTAATTTAATGCAGATATCTAGTTTACAATCAGCAAGTCACGATTGATTTTGACTGGTAATTAACGTAGTTAATAACAAAATCTAATATAATAAATTGAAATTGAACAAATTTAGTAAACTTTCAAATAAAAACTAAAGCTAAAACAATATTTTTTCGTAACGCGCCAAAATAAATAACAGATAAAACAGTAAAACTTTTTTTTCAGCTCCCAAGAACAACATCTCATTCAGCCAGTCGCGGGCACTCTGCCAGACAGCGCAACTTCTTTGTCAAATGCAGCTCGAGGTTTACTCATGCGTTTACTAGAACGAGATCCGCGGGTCCGAATCAGAAACTTGAGACAACTGCAGCAGTCGGCTTTTTATATGAAGTTTAATTTTGAGCATATAAAGACGAAAAAGGTAAATAAAAGGAAGACACAACGCTCTAGATGCTTTTCTAAATAAGTCGTAAATATAACATCAAGCATAAAGCGGTTTTTTTTGCTTAAATTGTGCTTAGCTGCTAGGTGGTGGCACCGGTTGAAACGAAGTACGTCCTAAGTACTAGTCAATCATTTTTATGTTTTCCCTGTACAGGTATCTCCAAGGTCTATTTTAAAGCGTCACTTCCCTGACGGTGCCATGGACTCTCCAGTGAATAACCTTCGGATGGCTAGCCAAACAATGTTTTCGGCATTCGATCAACCAACTCTAATATAATAGTTAAAAAGTAAATCGATTAAGGAGGTGAAAATCTTAACTAATAACCCCACAAAAAAATACTAATACTACTAAGTATTATAATAGGTACATTATTTTCAAATTAATTTGACTTATGTACTAACCACTTTTTAATTTTTTAAATATTATTGTCAAGTAAGGCATAAAGGCATACTTATGCTTTGTTTAATACATTCCATTAGAATAGTATTGTAGTAACTAATGTAATCTTCATTGTGTACACCTAGGGCGTAATGTTGTTAACTCTCTTACCGTTACTTAAATGTTATAATATTATTTTAAATGACCATCGCTGTAATCACAGATACTTTTATGTTAGATCTGGATCTGCATATTCCTATATTAATAGACATTTCACGAGACGACTTCACTTGGTGTATTTGGCAAACATTTGCGTGTTCGATGCAACGTAGTATGTACCTTAATCTAATAAGAATAACGTATTATATATTTAATTACTTTGTATTGTTATTATTGCAACTGTATATTACTTTCATTTACTTTCAATTATTATTATTGCAAATATTTGCCACGCCAAGTTAGATCGCACCATTATAAGAATCTCAACTCAATCATGACCAACTAAACTTATAATAAATACTATACTATTTTTTTGTTTTATGTCATGTTATTAGATAGAAGGACATTGTAAAATCTTATTAAAGTGTTAAAACAAATTTTCTTTTTATTTTATTTACATATCGGCTCCTTCTGAAGGTGAATAACATTGTGTATCCCTAGTTAAAAAGTTTGCCTATCAGCCTATGTATGTAGTAGTAAGTACACAGAATGAGTACATAATAGTAGAATGAGTACAGTAGGGGACAGTTCTCTTAAAAGCGTTTCCGTTTTATTCGATTTTAATCTCAATCATTAGTATTGCATTGCAGGTAAATAGGGTGACAAGTGACAGAAAGTGAATCTAACAAACCCTTAATCATCGCCCTTAATGATTTACGGAATACCGTGACAATATAAAAGTCACAAAGGCCCGCTTGATGAATTTGCCGCAGGCCTTTAACGACAAAATGCGCACTCTAATCAAAGGCGGATTAAGAGCAAGGCAAACTCATTATCGCCGCCCTTCTGGCCCCTTTTTTTTGCTAGACTATACTGTCCCTCTACTGGGAAAATGCCTCCCCTAGATCTCATCAGATAATTTCTTCCCGCGCCTCTTTTAGTCCTGGTATGCCTTATAATACTTGCGAGTACTCGGTGCGCCTCTCCCTTCCAGTAATGCAATGCCTGGTTTCCACCAAAGCGAAAAGGAGAGATGTCTTGTAAATTAACTAATAGTGTATTTTTTTTGTGCTGAAGCATTGAGCTTATAATTTCTAATATTCGATAAATAGGTATAAATGAAAAAAATGTCACAGACATCGGTGAAGGAAAACATTGTGAGGAAACCGTAGTAAATACAAGTCCAAAATCGCTAATCCGCCTTGAGCATGCGTGGTGATCAATGCTCGTGCCTTCTCTGTATGAGAAGAAGCCTTTGCCCTGCAGTGGGACAGTTAAAGGCTGGTATTATTAGGTACTTATTCATATTTTTTTATAAATATCTTACATTTAAGTAACAGGCCTGTTGATCTAGTAGTTAATGACCCTGATATTATCCAAAGATATTTGAAAAATAAGTTGGTGTTTAGCGACAACAATTGATCCGGTTATTTGAATTTCTACTCTATTACAGGTAAAATGAATAAATTATTCTAATTATCTTGTTATATTACAGACAAAATGGACATAGTTGGATCTACTGCCTCTGTAATGTTAAATATTGACGATGCCCATTAGGCCCGAGTCGGCCGTGAAATAATTTTAAACTTTAACTACATACTTAAAAGACTAGTATCGCTTGAAAAGGTCGCGAGGCTGCCAGCGGCCGCCCGCGGCGCCGCGAGCGGCCGCGCGCCTCTTGTTTCTAGCGACGCTGGCGGCCTCGCGGCGCCGCGGCCGGCCGCTGCCATTCCGGTGTGACTCGGGCCTTATAGTACTTGATAATTCCAACACATCCAATAAATTCCACAACATTACCATAGATTAGATACAAATTCCAGTATAATATACGTCCATGCAAATTCCATAACATTACCATAGACTAGAGCGTTATTGATTTTTCTTAGGTGTGGCAACATTTTAATACATGTCAAAAAGATTGACAATTTGACAGTCAGTCAAGTGCGACAACTGGGGTTTCTGTTTTTCGATTGTTCGACATTTTTAAGCAAGATGAATTCCCTTTTGAGAAAGGCTGCCATCCAGTACCTGAAGACTAACGCGCGTTCTTCTACCCACGCTGCTACCGCTGGAGGCCATGGAGGTAAAATATATTATGGAAAACAAAAAATTATGTAATCAGATAACCTAAAGTGTCTTATCTACCTGGTCTCTATCTAATTCTACAAAATGCCCTATTTTATTCAACTACGCCTAATCCACAACTAACATCTATTACTTCAAAATAGTAATGGCACTAATGAATATTTTTCCTGTTGAACTTGTCCATTTTGATTTTTCAAAATCACTAGGCACTAACATTGATTTACTAATTTCCTGTTATAACAAACATGTTATAGACTTATCTGTTACATGTGTAGTGTAGTACCCTTAGTGTCATCAAATTGTTTAATAAACCAAGGCCTGTATTGACTTACAAAATAGAGTACTTACTATAAACTCACATATTTATTATTAATATCACTATATTCTCGTCATCTTCATGATAGGAGTTTCTCTTGTATTGAAAAACTGCTGTACAAACTTAAAGAACCAGACTAGAGACAAATACATAGTTGCAGGAATCAAATCTGCGAGGCACAGCACAGTGATTGTCTACAATCACTGTGCTAATCTTGGAGTTATAATCATCATTGTCGTTAAGATCAATTTCAAAAGAACATTCTAAACCACTGAAACACTGCTTTACAACTGGCTATTGTGCAGTTTTCATACAATTTCTAGAAATCATAAATTAAAATCTTGCTCACTTTATTTCAGAAGTAGGTCGGACTTGAAACTAATTATATCAAATACATTGAAGTTCATATCTTGAATCTGTGTGTTCCAGCTGTTTCCTTCTGTATTAACCAAGAAATATGAATTTAAAACCAATTTTTTTAATGTTTCAGGTGGCTACAAACTATGGAAGAAGATGACTTTCTTCGTAGCATTCCCAGCTGTTGGTCTTGGCATGGTCAATGCTTACCTAGCCCACCAGGAGCATGCCCATGAGGGACATCCTGAGTTTGTGCCCTATGACTTCATGAGGGTTCGCTCCAAGGTATTATTGATTTTTTTACTTTGTTTATTGATCTTTAAGATTTTCAAGAAAAAATCTTTAAATGTTAAATCTAAGTAATTTATAGATAGAGAAAGGTGTAGTGTTTATTCTAAACAGTGAAAGAAACTAGATTAGTAACTGAGAATAGAACCTAAACTAATTTATTAGTGTTTGGATGCACTGTAACAGTACCTGTTTTTTTTTTAAGTTATGATTTAGTTGCAAGTTACTTAAGTGTTTGTTCTTCCCTTACAGCGTTTCCCGTGGGGTGACGGCCAGAAGTCACTCTTCCATAACCCCCATGTCAACGCTCTCCCCAGCGGCTATGAGCACTAATTTGTTCACCTTAAAACTCTAGTGCAATCATGCAAAACACACTTAGATTACAAATTATAATGTATTGTGATAAGAAACTAAAATAAATTGCTTGAAAATGTACTCAGAGTTTATATTTTACTATGTTTGGTCCAGAAAATAACATGGGTTATTCTTCTTAGAGTATTTAAATTGGATAGGACCATTAACCCATGACATGATCCATCTTACCTTACCTATGGGCTATGCTCTAGTTCAATAAAATTGTCTAGTCTACAGAAAAGAAACAACAGGATTAAAAAGAAAAATGAAATTTTATTATATGTAAATTGGTACCAACGACATTTTCAGATTGGTACCATTGTACTATCGACAAAATTGAATCATGACCCATTTTGACGATAAATCGTTTGAAGCTGTCAAAATAATAAGACTAGACGTGTGACATTTTTAATACATGTTTACACGATTGTCGACCTAATTGAATTTAAATGTCTGTAGGAAAATCAGCTTATGGTGGGTCATGATTCTATTGGGTTGATTGTACATTGTACAATCCATACCATACTAATATTTTAAATGGGGAAGTGTGTGTGTCTGTCTGCTTGTTTGTCCGTCTTTCACGGCAAAACTGAGCGACAGATTGACGTGATTTTTAAGTGGAGATAGGTGAAGGGATGAAGAGTGACATAGACTACTTTTTGTCATTTTCTAACGCGAGTGAAGCCGCGGGCAAAAGCAAGTATTTAATACTAGCTTTTTCCCGCGACTTCGTCCGCGTGGATAATTAGTTCCCGTTCCCGGAGGATTTTCGGAATGAAAACTATCCTATGTCCTTTCTCGGGTCCCAGACTAGGAATATCTGTACCAAACATTCAAATCGCTTCAGTGGTATAAGCGTGAAGAAGTACTTTTAACTTTTCTTTTAACATCCGCATTTATAATATTAGTACGGATACCATCAAAACGGAGTCAATCGGATGAAAGGACATCAGGCAATTTTCATACACTGTTGGTCCAAAAAAAAATATGTCTGGCCGCCCAAGTTTTATTTTGGACTAAAATGTTGGATGTCCTTTACCACCTCGGGTTTTATAGTTATTTATTTTTTATATAGTTTCAGTTACATAAACATTCCATAGATTCCAATGTATTTGTCATGTTTTTATATGTATTTTTTTATTTCTGTACTGCACTGGCCACGTTGATGAACGACTTAACAACTGTCACTGTCAAAATGTGTACAAAATCGATTGGCAATTTTGGCAAATTGGATGATGTGTAAATAAAATATATTCTAATTTTCTGACTCTCTTGGCGAGTGCATTTATGAAATAAAATAATGATATAAATTGAAATATCCATTTTATAAATTACACCATGTCGAGTGCTTCGGTAAAGGAGTTTGGCAAGGCATGGTGGTCGGAGGTATACAATAGAATTATTGGTGCTGTGGTGTTCCTCGACGATGCTAGTGCTGAGTGTTTACATTGGGACGGCGGCCTCTTCAATCTGCTAAACGAGGGAGCGGTTGCTGTTAAGAGTCTGTCTCCGTTTGAGGTAAACAATAGTAAACATTACACTCAGTTGGAATTTTGGAATGCTCATGATATTATCAATAGATTTTCGTTGTTTTGCTTGTTCTAGTTTATTTGCGATTTCGCACCTCTTTGTTTTATATTTTATTTGGCTTGTAAGAATGTTACCTGAATGGGTGTCCCATTGCTTTCTGCCTACATTACTTAATATGACTAAAAATAGTAGTTATGTTCTACTGATTGAAATCTATGTACTTCCTACAGAGACTGTTCAAGCAGATAAGTTTACGTGTATGTATACAGATATCTATGTAAAGACTTACTGTGATATGTAATCTTCTTCTTCCTGCCCTTATCCCATTTCTAGGGGTTGGTTCAATATGTTTTCTTCTTCCATGTCAACCTATCACCCGTCATGCTATTACTCACTCCTTTTCTCACATCTTTCTTAGTAACATGTGTTTTAACAAATATATAACATAACATCCAATTTTGAAGAAGATTCTATGAAAACCGTTTTTACATTCCAGGTATGCAAGAAAGACCAAAAGAAAGCAGTGTTTATAAGTCAACTAACAAATACGCAGCTTCAAACTATATCTGAGATAATACGACACAGTGACTTAACAAACTGCATTCTCATATCTTGCGTAAGCCTGGATATAGTGTATTTAGAAGTGAATGATGGGAGGGACGTGAGTGACATCATAGCTGCTGGACTTGGACAAGTTGAAGCCATCAAACAGCTTGAAATGATGCTGATTGGTTGGATTGGGAAAAAGGTAAGTTTGGGATGATTATGTTATAATGAACAATATAGTTTGTTCTTTGTGTCATAATCTTTTACTTATGTGTAAAAAAAAATTAAAATGACTGCATCCCTTTTTCAACCCAATAATTTTCTATTTCAGCAAAGCTCTGTCGAAGTAATACACATACCAATCTTCACGATAGCTCTAACCAATGTGGTGTTTGTCACTCCTCCCTACAGCGACATTTACCCACTGTTTCACAATAAGCTAATCCCCGACACCCCATCTATAGACCTGCACACCTTGTCCAGTGAGGAACGTACTCAAGCTCGAAGACTGGCTAGCGGACTCAATAGTATGCTGGATTCCATGAATTTAAAAGAAGATATCTTCTACATCGGTACTTACGGTTCATTGTTAGCTGGCATTTTAGAAAATTCACCTGTGTGTTTGGCAAGGCGGAGGGTAAGTTTCTGTTGATTTATTATTCTAACTTACACACCTGCCCTGTACTCAACTGTACACTGTAAGTGTAAAGCTACTTGTGCCCTTGACAGCACCTACAAAGTTCGTACTATTTTTCATCCTATGTCACTTGCTATGGAGCAAGTTCATACATTGAAGATGAGGTCTAGACCATCCTCCATCATTTATCAATTTACGACGACTCCTCTGTTGATAACTTGTGTGGGCTTTTGTGCCCAATTTAATACAAGATGCTCACACTAAGGCCCCACTACCAATTTATTACATTATTCAATGTCCACAAAAATGCCATGAACATGATCATTTCGGTGTAGCTATAGTGAAAACAAGACTAATATACCTTTCACGTTTCAGAACTGCCTACACCCCGCCTCTCTGATAATTGTAGACCGGACTCTGGACCTGTGTGGTGTGACCAGCTACTCTACAGAGTCAGTTCTAGATAAGATAATGTCAGCACTGCCCAGGTTTCCAGGACATTCCAATGAAGTAGCTATCGATATGTCGCCGCTTTGTGCAGCTAGTGTGTAAGTACTCGTTATCTTTATTGGCATTGGCATATTAATACCTACTTATTGATTAATTTAGTGATCAGTACGAAAAGTAAAGAATTATATACAGAGTTAGGCCTTAGGAAGTGGTGAGTAATGACTAAAGATCCACATTTACTGTTAGTGTATATTTGTCATACAAGCTAGTTATAAACATATTTGAATTTTTTCAAACAGTTTTGTGTTCCTAACAATTTTTCTCCATTCATTTATAATGGTAATACTAATTCCTTTATTTTTGTCCACTGAGGGCCACAGATTTAATAAGTGTAAACAGAATCATAAACAAAACAAATAAATATTTTGAAATCATCATAATATAAATCTACAAATCAGTAATTTATGTTCGCAAAAACACCGACACCTGTCTACCGAAATTCTTCACTCACCACAAAGGCTATTAAGACATGTAAAAAGTCCTTTAATCTTTATTTAAAACCTTATTGTTTTATACTTATAAATGGAATCTAGATTCCCTCCTCTACTTTTACCAACCCCCCTCTAATTTTCAGCGTAAACCACCCAGAGGACGTGCAACTAAGCCCTGGGTGCCTGTACCACGCGAACGACGATGCGTGCGTGCAAACATACGAGTACATGATAAATAAGTCGCATAAGGAGGTCATGTTCGACCTCTACAACAAACTGTCCAAGATAGACGTACAGAAGTCGCCCAGCCCTAAGACCTTGCTGAAGGTCACGCCACAGAGCGTTGAGAAAATCGTTACCGCTTCTAAAGGTATGCTGACACGTCAAAATTGTAACAATTGTATGATGTTGCAGGATGATGTTTTATACATCGCGTAAACAATTTATACACAGTGTTAGGTAAGTCGAGGGACATACTGAAGAAGGCTATTCTCATAAAAATGATAAATTTACGACACATGCTTTAAATTTTGCTTTGCATTGCCTGAACAATGGATGCTTTGGATGTATTTACTTTAACATTCAGAGCAATAGCTACACCCCTGTAACTAGAATAGTACAGGTACCCGAAAAAAAAAATTGTTGTGACGTCACGTCGCTCCGAAAATTGTTAGATTGTATGCAGTGACTGTCTTACAAGAAATATTTCTATTAAGTTCTAGAAACGTCCATGTTCTAATCTTATTCGTTTTTAAGTATAATTCTGTTATCGTGTTTACTTGAGATGAACAACCATTAGTGTTTTACAAACATCAACAATATGCTCTCGTATGTTAAGTTGACTTTTGAAGTATAGAACGAAAACGAAACAAGGGCTAAGGCTGCTCTCGCCGAGTTAAAAAAAAAACTACGTAATTACAGGTAATTACGACATCATCAGCAAGCATCTAGGCGTGTTACAACAATCGTTAGCAGTAGTGCAAACGTTGAAGTCGCCGAAGCGAGCGCAGCAGGAACTGCTCATGAGCTTGGAGAAGCAGGTTCTTCAGAACCTGGCCGCTAGCCGGGACTCCACTAGTGTGCTGCATCAGGTAAATTATTCTTTTATTTTACCCAGCCATATTTTTGTATGGTTTTTTCTTACTTTCTAGTATTGGAAAATGTTGGATTCAATTGCCGTCATAATTTGCAAAATTCCATTTGTAAAAAATTACAATGAATAAGTTCTAAACGTCATCCTGGTTTAAAGCCTGTTCCCAAAACTTTCTTGTAAAAATCGACAAGTCTACTCAAATTTCATTTAAAATCTTAGGGCATGCGCACACAATCGAAAAAAAAAACAATTGCGAGTCATATATATATTTTTGGTTTGAAGAATAAAAACTACCACAGTATAGATTCTGGTATTTTTAAGACTAGCACAATTTCCATCAGCTATTGATTTCAATAAATTATGCTATACATAAAACGTTATTTGCGGAATTCGAATTTTAAAATTGGCATTTCGTTACAGACATTTCGTACTAAGCTCGCATATAAACTACATTTCGGACAACCTATCAATAGACAACACAAACCACATAATAACTACTTACACAATTCTTTGTTTCAGTTGAGCCACCTCATCAAAACTCGTAAGGAAAGGAACCTGCCTCTTGATAGTCTCCTAGCATTACTCATTCACGTATACTCCCTTGTGGGGACAGAAGTATCTTTCTCCAAACAACATGAAGACAGCCTCACAGAAACGCTTAGTGTGGCTATCTTCGAAGACCATAAAAGTCTGTACCATAAGAATGATGAGACAGGGCTGACTGTCACCCCTGAGGATTGCGATGCGACGTCCAAAAGATTGATGGGACGGTTGAAAGATATAGCTCAGATGAGGAGGGTGTTGCACAAGTAAGTATGTTTATAAGGCCACATTTCGAGAATGGCCATTAAAATGCGGAATGTCAACAGAACCAAAGTCTAACTGACAACTTCCAAAAAGTACTTGAAAGATATTTTTCACTTGTGTTTTTGAATTTGAAAAACTTCTCAAACCGAATGCTATGTCCATTGATTTATGTGATAGTTATTATTTTGAAGTATTTTCTCGCATATCTGTAAACAATTGCTGAATTACTTATTCGCAAAATTTTGAATATCCGCAGATACAACTCCGTACTAAAGCCGTGCGAGACGGGAGTGGGTCACGAGTACCGGGGCGTTCTTCAGCAATTGGTGGACGACTTGGTCGACACAGAACGGCCTGATATGACCGACCTCAAGCACAGGAGCGACAGCCTTAAAGACTTGCTAAGAAGTGGACTCAAGTAAGCAGTTTATTTATATATTTGTCAATAAAATTGTGAACAACGCCATCTAGTGGCGAGTAGATAACTCATACAAAAAGCACCATCTAGTAGTGACTAGAAGCAATTAATTTGTATTTTTTTTACAGCATTTTAACTAGCAAGAAAAAGAACTCGAAGCATCCATTGGACAACTCAACGATAATCATCTTTGTAGTCGGCGGCATCACGGCCGAGGAATGTAAACGATTGCATCGAAGCGTGATCACCAGCGGTATAGACAATACCGTTCTAATTGGTTCCACGAAGATGGTCACCCCTGTCGAAGCTATGAGGGATGTGCTACCATTATAGCGACACGAGAAAAAAGTGGTCAAAACAGATTTTGACTACTGGATGCGTTGCCGTTACTCAAAATTGCGACGAACACGGCTCGCCACGGCTTTTTTAGTTGGTGAGCCCTACCCATAAAGCCGTTATAATAAATGTTGGTACAAAATGCTTTGCGCAAAAATGAGTTGTTACGATCTACGGATTTTTTGAATTGCGTATTTTTTACATAATACGATGCAATACATAGTTTTGGTGAAATTGTTGAACTATTAATATTTTGTTTTTTTTTTCTAAACTGTAAGACTACATTGTTGTGTTAGGTGTGAACCTGTTAAAACAAATGTATGTGATTGATAATATTAATGAACTTTAATATGTATTCCATAAACTTTTATAGAAATTAATCAGTATATTGCTAAATGTTGTTATTGCTTGCAAAACCTATTAGTATGGTTAAATTGAAAATCAAAATTTCGTAATTATTCTGTACAAAAATATTGACTTTTTAACTTCATCCATTTTTTTTCTTTCTTAGCAATGTAAGTAATTCTGGTTTAAAATGGTATTAATAAATGTTGAATATCTTTAAAAAATATAAACATTCAAAAAATATATGACTATTTCTAGATATAACTAGATGTTCAAAATAGAATTTAATGGAACAATTTATGTCTAAATTAGATTCTTGGTGGTAAATGGGATCGTTCAAAAGCTTGTATAAAATACAATGCTTTACCTAGGTGTTAAAATATTTGTTGTTATTAATTATTATTTCAACTGTAAATAATTAATTATTAAAATAGTATGTAAATGTAAGCATAACGCAATGCAATTACAATGCAAAATAAAATTCAATTTTTCTTGAATGGTTTTTAGTACTTTAGCTCTCAATCTTCGTCGTAGTAAAACAAAATACTTAGTTACGAGGGTAAATAAAAATCCTTAGATAACATTTAAAAGTTTATTTTGCAAACACTAGTTTGTGACCATTTCTAAGTAATCAGTTCACTCCATTTCAGATAAATATTAACGTTTTCCATTATAATGGCTGATGAGGAAATAAAGTAATAATCAATGATATTATAAATAAAAAGGTGTAAATAGGTTACGTATAAACGACATTTTATCTTCAAAAACGGCACACTAACGCACACATACATACAATTAGACGTCAAAGTAGGATGGCATGATTCAAGTATTGCGAGTGAAAAAGAAACGAATATAATTTGCGACAATTATAATCTGGTGAAATAGCCACATTTAAAGTGCATGTAACCTATATACACCTTTTTACATATAATATTATTTGGATAAACTCAGCTTTGCAGTAGTCAGTCTGACATTTTTCCCACTTTGATTGGTAGAGCATTAAAGTTATACGTACGTACATAATCTCATGGTTTTTATCTCATAGGAATGTCTACAGTTTCATTTCAGCAATACTGTTACAGTTTGTTTACACAAGATATGTTATTGGCAGTAATACATAGTAGTATATAAAAAGGAAAAGAGTAAATGATCGAAATCTTTGTGCTATGCCTAGGGCAGATTTAAAAAAAAAAAACTAATGAGAAAAGTTATTTTTCCATAAAATAAAATAAAATTCAAAATCATCGAAACTATACAATATACTATCTTTTGATACTTTGATAGGCATATATATGTATCTAATGCGAAATTAAATAAATAGTTAGGTAAGCACCTTTCCAGTTACTTTTACTGCGGCATCCTGGTCATTTCTTTCCCAAACATTAAAACTAAATGAATTAAAAATTGTCTATTACAAAGTTACCTACTTACTGTTAAATGCGGTCATTTCAGTTTGCTCATATTCATTAAGTATCTAGCCCATTTACTAACTTCCAGTAATTATTCTATATAACCCAATTAGTTTTGTAGTAGGTATCTTCATTGAATACTATTACATAAATGCATTTTATAATTCATTGTGCTATTTGTTCAATTATCATAAACAATAGCATGTTTTTTAGGAAGACGGCCATATTTCATAATCCTATCTATATTATCGTTTATTTACTATCACATTTTTCTTGTAATAAGTTTCTTAATGCCTACTTTTTATTGTATCGCCAAATTACGTTAATACTTCGAGACTACGATGTGGATTTTCCACACTTAATCTTTATATTTTAAATCAAGCTAAAGAAAGAAATTATGGACTTGTGATTGGCAGGTTTAAAAGGTCAGGAATAGAATGATTTGAATGAACTAATAATAGTTTACACATACCATTTCTATGATTACATACTGTATTGAATAATTTCGAAAATGGAAGCATATTTCGTGATCAACTTCTGGGGGCTTTAGCCTAGAGAGGTTCAGCAATAAACCACGAAAATTGGTCACATTTTCATAACAAAAAAATGCATCCTTATTTCTACCAGATTCATATTATGAAAGTTTCATTCACGACATAAACATAGTAATACTTATTGTATAGTTAGTTAGGCACAGGGATATCAGTCCATGCCGGCGACGTCGCCGCCCTTTCTGAAGTCGGCGTTAGCGTAGATTCCGGTTTGGTTTCTAAATAATGCGCAGATTATTGAGCCTCTGCTCCGGTACCGAACCATTCCGTGGCCTTTTGCTCGAAGACCTTTGACTATGTCCTGTGAATAGAAAGTTTTATGTCAGTGGTCAAGCATTATCTTAAAGGAAGGTAGATATGCAGCAGTAGGCATTTCTATTATTGAATTTTCCGATAGAAGAGTCTTAGAAAAATGAGTCATGTTTTGCAATTCCTGCCAGCAGTATCGGAACTATTGCTATTACTGCCAGAGGCCTGTGTTTAAAAAAAAGCATTTAAGAGTGCCCTACACTTCCCAGCCCGTAACAATTTATCTTGTAGGGCCTTATGGGGTCGTCATTATCTCCCTAGATTTTTCCAGCTAAATTGGGGTCGGCTTCCAGCCTAACCGGATTCAGTTGGATGCCAGAGTTTTATGTAAAACGACTGCCTATCAGACCTCCACAACCCAGATACTGGGCGACCCGATACCCTTAGGTTAGACTAATATATATATCCAAAGGTTGGAAGAGTTTGCTGGCTGGAAGGCAATATCGGCTAAAGATTAAATTTGATTAAGTATAAACAGGAAATAAAACATTTCTTACATCTGTAATACCAAATTCGTACTCCACGTGCATCGGGGTGATCTGATGATGGATCCGGGCTTCGTCTACGGCTTCCTTTATCGACTGATCAAACCATAGTTTGCGCATTGTCACCTGGAAAGGAAAGTTTGAATTTTATAAAAAACCGGCCAAGAGCGTGTCGTGCCAGGCTTAATGTAGGGTTCCGTAGTTTCCCGTCCGTCACAATAAGTGTTCCCACTTATAAGTTTAAAAAAAGGCTTTTGTTACGTTGACATACTAAGCACGCAGAAATTATTTTGTACAACTTTTTGTCTTTTTTGTACAAAAACTGTTCTTTCTATCAAGTTCAAAATAATAAATCCTAGAAAGTCCTTATAAAGTTCTACTTTCCAGATTTTTTGCATATTTTTTAAACCTACGGGTCAAAAGTTAGAGGGGGGGGGGACGCTTTGATTTTTTCCTTTTGGAGCGATTATTTCCGAAATTATTGACATTATCAAAAAATGATTTTAGTAAACCCATATTCATTTTTTAATACCTATCTAACAATATAACACACGATAGGGTTGAAATTAAAAAAAAAATCACTTCACTCTTTACGTATAGGGGGGCTACCTTAATAAAACATTTTTTTCCAATTTTTATTTTACCACTTTGTCGGCGTGATTGATATACATATTGGTACCAAATTTTAGCTTTCTAGTGCTAACGGTCACAAAGATTAAGCGAGGACGGACGGACAGACAGACAGACATGGCGAAACTATAAGGGTTCCTAGTTGACTACGGAACCCTAAAAATGAAACATACAATTGGATATTATCCCCCTCGTTATCATGTACGTTTTTAGCTACCTGTGCCCATAAGCCGTTTATGATGTTAAATATAATAAAAATTTCCTCGATAAGCAATTCAACGCTAAAAGATTTGACAGATTTTTCATTTCGAACTAATAGATCCTGAGAAACGCGTTCAGCCAAACTAATAAAGAAACACTAAAGCTTTAAATATGATTAGTAAAGGTTCGGAACTTCGGAAGGCGTTTTTTGTGGATTAAATACCAGATCACTAAATTTTATTTATATCACCAAAAGACTATGACGGAGGTAGCTTTTCTTTCGGTTTTGAGACCTAAAAAGGAATATACTACTAACAACCACTTACCAAAGCCACAGACGTAGTAATCTTAGTTCCTCCTGACGCGCCAATCACAAGTTTAGCGTTGCCGTTTCTATCCACAATGATGCTAGGACTCATTGAGGACATGGGCCTCTTGTGGGGCGCAATGAAATTGGCGGGAGAAGGCTTCAAGCCGAAGTAGTTAGTGATGCCAGGAGAGGAGAAGTCATCCATCACATTGTTCATGATGATACCTGTCTTGAGGGTCGAGAAACCGGCGCCGTAACTACAAGAAGATAGAATGTTTATTATTTGCGTGGTAGAATATTTGTCTTAAAGTTACTTTTGATTGAGCGGATGGTATAGCCTCTTTTGCATTAGGGATAATCCGCCACTGATTACTAGACTAATATAATTAGTCGGCTTGCAGCGCAATAACTGGGATCAGTTAGTCTCGACTGCCAAACGGCGTCATAACATCCAGCTGTTTATCATGTTAAATGTAGTTTGGCATAGGATTTCGGTTGAAGTTTAGAATGAGTGACACTATCCACGGAGGCGTAAAATGACGAATATGCGTGTATGCATCAGTGGTACTGCTTGGTGAATGTAAGACCGAAGATATAATTCTTCCTTAATATACTCACTAATAGTTGATAGAACTGGTAACAGAAACAGCATCGCCATTAGCTGCGATGATAGATATATGGGCGGTTCCTGCGTCAGGCTGGTTGTAGGTCTCTGCCCCGTAGGTGGCAGTGTCGTTGCTGGTGGCTGTATCATTGATGCGCAGACGCACCTCAATGCCGTACTCAGGAGTAGTCACGTTGCGGATAAACTGAAGACCAGAGAGTCAAATTGCAGAGATGGGAAAATAATTTAGTACACATTTTACTGGTCAAATAATTAAACCCCTGAGTGAGTTAGTAGTAGTTCTGCGAGTTTTATAAGTACTTTAATTTTCTTTCGAGAGACTGGGATTCACTTATATTGAGGTTGTTAACGCTGTTTAGTATAATTAGCAAGAAAAGGCATACTCCTACCACTAAATCTCATAAAATGTGTGGTTTTGCTCTCTATTGCTGAGCTGAGTTTCGATTTCGAATTACCAAAAATATCGAAGGATTTCTTGTATCTTTTACCTACCCTAATGTGTTCTACTGTGGCAGAATAGTATACCTATATAGTAATAACACACTACCTATACAAGGCAAGATAACACCGAGTCAAAAGGTTAAGTTATTTATACTTAGTTATGTTGTACCTAATACGTACTAAATTGTGAATGATTATCAAATTAATGGAAATTCCTTCCTTCAGAGTTCACTTTTGCGAAACATTTCCTTGTTATTATTCAGATGCATTTATCAGTAATTAAATTAGCTTGGTCGTTGATTATTACATTGTAGCTAAGAATTTCTATTGCGACGCAGTTGATTTATTTATTACCATAAAGTATAAAATTATTTATGTAGGTACTTTTAGTTAATCGAGGATGATATTTATATTTATCTTCTATAATTATTTTAAATTGTAAACTGACTGGTTGACAAATAACGCTCAGCCCAAAACATTGGTCCTAGAGACAGGCAACTTGGACGGTGTTGTCCTTGTGAAAAGTAAGGATTTTTGGTATTTCCACTCCTATAGAAGTAAAATCATGGATCGAAGTTACATACGCTTACCAAATAGAAATGATCGACCATTACATTAGGCAATGTCGTTGGTATACCAATTAGCCAGTAACGTCCTAGCAGTTAAATACTTAGGTACCTTTGCGGTTTCGAAATATCCTAGGGTCAACTTACCTGTATTACCTATTGCGGTATAGCATAGCTTAAAATTTTTTTCATGTAAAGTGCTGAGACTTTATGATAAGGCTTGCACTCAAACGTCAAAAAGTTATCAGATCTCATGTCGCGCCAAGCTACGAACTCTACAAGACCCAACTAAACAAGCTCACGATTTAGTCAAAATATGTGATTTGGCTTTTACTACCGCCAAATTTTAATAAGCTATGTTAAAGATTTTATTTCGTTACCGTCACATATTGTTAAGTGCAAAACTGTAGATAACTTCTTTACACAATAGTTCTTGTAATAACAACACGGCCTCTTTATTAAGAACTATCGGTAAGATTTCTAACTAAATTATTTCACAAAAATACCATCTGACAGTCTACTCACCTCAGTCAAATCGAGAAAGTCCATATCTCCTAGCTTCGTTCTAGCCGCGTACGCATATTTGAAGGCTTCAATAATCCTGTGGTACGTGAGGATCTTGTCTTCCGTGCTATTGATGCTGGCGGCGGTGAAGTTGTAACCACTCAGGATGTTCAGGATGTTCACCAAGATGGCGCCGCTACTGGGAGGCGGAACTGAGTAGAACGTGTCGCCATTGCTCAGGGTAACTGCGATGGGATCCGTTATTTTTGCCCTGGAAAAGATTGGAAACGGAGAGAGATTTAACTCTGATTTTTAACAGCTGCAGATGATCTGTGGTTTGGTAGGAGAAAACAGAAGAACGAACGGCTAGATTGACAAACCTAGTCTTAACAAAGAAACGCCCATCAAATGCCTTTATTGTTGAACTTGGCTTTTCTTTTGTGTTCGTTTCATAGCCTTTTGACTGTTCTCTTGCCGTATTACTGAAGAATAGTGGGGTGAAGGGTTCGATACCCACTCCACTGTTTTATCGTTAGAAAATTGTTTAGTTTTATTAGACATTTACAATTATAAAAATAAATTAATCTAGTTGCAGCATGGAGTTTAAAAGTTGGTGGCGTGATACCCGCCCGCCTCGGAGAGCCGAGAAAGCCGTTGTTTCTGCGCCTGATCTTTCTCTGCATGTGTTAAATTGCCATCCCGTTTGAACAATAAAATCAATGGAAACCAGTGCACTATATTTCCTCTTCTTCGACTAATAAATCTCTCTCTTTTTGAATATACTACGATCATTGTCCATTGTTTGACTATATTAAAACCATAAATGCGGTGACCAATTTTACACAGAAACAAAAGGTAACAAAAATGCGTCATATTCATTTATGTTACAAACAATAACATATCTGTCACGATTTCACCTTTAAAATAACTCATTTTTTTCCATATTAATACAACGAGTCATATTTCTATCGTTTGATCAGGTGCACTAATGTATTGTTTTATATATTTATTTCATTATTTAATGATGCCACGGTCCGAGAATATTGCAAAATATTTAAATAATAGCGGCCTGCCCCGCTTAGCTAAAGTGGATATTTTTCCTATTAAAAAAATTATCCTGATTTTGATCCTGTTTTCGAGTTTAACTTTTCCACGACCAAGTGACAGCCGGCGGTCGCGCTGCTATTGTCTTTCTATTGTGTCACGAATCACGTGTGTTCGAAAGTTTAATCACTCAACATAAACAAAAAAAAAACAATTCATGTTACCATTTTATTCGTACATAAGTACCTACCTAAGCCGTTTTAGTTTTTCATGTTATCGACTCAGGAATTCGAAACGAATTTTAGGAATTAGTCACATCAATGGTACGTTAGGTAAATGATTGAAAGTTATATAATTTTAATGTTTCTAATAAGAAAATTCCAATGACCAGAAATCATTGGAATTTTCTTTACCTAAGTGAGTGTTATTCGTTACCTCTTGGGTGAACTCCAAATAGTTTAGAAATTATTTTAATAAAAAAAATAGTCTAACGCAGATAACGCACTTAGCAACTTGATATGGGAAGAGTTTAAGCTGATTTAATTAATAAATAAACGCTTTGCAGACAAAGGAGAGTGATAACAAAAACACTGATTGAAAGTGACACTATACCTGAGTGGTAATCTACTAATTTAATAATTGGGAATATTCACATTATGGTATGCAAATAAATCAATATGAATAGGAAAAATTCTGCGGAAGAATGTTTGATACTTGTTCACATAAAAACTACTGAAAGGATTTTGTTGAAGCTTTACAGTAATATAACTTGTACATTAGAGTAGCACATATACTACATAACGCGGGTGAAACCGCGCGGAAATTGAGAATATCAGAAATGTTTATTTTCCTCATTTCCTCTATAATATTTGTGGTGACATTGGAACCTATTATTTTCATGACATAATACTCAATTTTCATAAAAGTATTTTACCAAACATTTGTCATACTTATGATTGCATGAGAGTTATACATATATACACAGCTGCTTAAAAAGTCAACAATGATGTAATATGGACATTGTTTAAAAACAAGCTCTATGAGTCAGTACATACATCAACAATGTAGGTGCCGTATCTAGGTACACTATGTACATGTTTAATACGTACCTAAGCGCAAGGGTTGACAGACTACCTGAACGAAAATGGCGTCGTTGTCTGTCCGTCCCTTTGTATGCTTAGATCTCTAAAACCTCGGAACAGATTTTGATGCGTTATTAATAGACAGAGTGATTCAAGAGGAAGCTTTATAATGCGTGTTTGTTATAGTAGAGAATAGCCGAAGCTGGGACAGGTCGCTAGATGGCACAGGCGGTAGCTTATCGATTCGATATCTTGTGAAGAGATAGTTCACATTGTTTGAATAGGGCAAAGGCCTCTACTTAAACAGATATCATTCATTAAGTGGCGCAGCCTATAAGTTTCTTATGATGTTAGAGACCAGCATATTATCCACCTCCACATTTTCTAATAAGACGGCACAATGCAGCGGTGACAATAGGGAAAGAATATAAAACTAAGAAATAAATTACTTGGCACGCATTTTGGCTTAGCTATTCTCCATCTCTGTCTTAAGTTGTTGAGAATGAAAAGAAGAATAAACAAAAGTTAAAAGATATTACAACTATCAAACTATTGTGATTTAGCAAATCTTAGCAAATTTTAGTCTCTAACATCCAGGATCTTGGACTTAGGTTTGTAAATAAAATTCGTTTTACCTTTTTTATAGCACTTTTTAAATAATAACTTAAAAATTAGGACCACGATGTCATGATTTATTTTTATTCAGCAAACGTACATAAGTTGTCATTGTAGTTATTTAAAATAGCAGGAAAAAGTACTATATCAGTTACTAACCTGCATAAAGCCACCAAAAAGTGTATGTAATTTTCTGTAATTACATAAGAGCCATGAATGACCACAGTTCGTCAGAGCCTAAAAACCTATAAATATATACATATATTTATTGCTTAGACGATGTATTTTCTAAGCAACGTTTATTTATCTCGACCTATCACTTGATATCAGGAAATATGTGACGCTTGAGGAATCATAATAATGTAAGTATTGTGTTATAACTGTGACAATGGAATTTTTTGCTGCGTACCTATTTACAAGTATTTTGTAAAAGCAAAAAGTCGCCACTTTCTATCACATTTTTACTTAGATTTTTGAGTACATGCATTTCGTAACATAAACTACTGCGGAGCCATACTAATTGTTATTTTATATCTCCAAAAGCACCCATTCAACAGACGAAAAGCAGGCCCATCAACTAGGCCAGAAATTACAGGATAGATGAAAATTCTCACAAGGGATGTTGACTACATCAAAAGAATGACATTCTGTTTAGTCCGTCTGTCAGACAGTCCAAAAATACTGGACACATATTTTTTGCTTGATCAAATTAATAACAAAATACAAAGATAAAGAGCATCAAAGTTCTATATCAGTTACTAACCTGCATAAAGCCACCAAAAAGTGTATGTAATTTTCTGTAATTACATAAGAGCCATGAATGACCACAGTTCGTCAGAGCCTAAAAAGTTAAAAACCTATAAATATATACATATATTTATTGCTTAGACGATGCATTTTCTAAGCAACGTTTATTTATCTCGACCTAAGACTTACTCCAACAATTCGGCACTTTTTCGTGTTGTTTTCTTTAAAACAAAGTAATTTGTATAAACACTATTTATAGCGTCAATTATCACTCCGATTGTGGAAAGTTCAATTCGGTCACAAAATGTTTTTGCTCTCACAGTGAAATCATCGGTATTTTTGTAAGTGAGTATGTATTTGTAAGTTAGTATACTTACCTTACTACATTTACAATTTATTTATTGCTACCTATCCTCCGCAGTTTCACCGTCTTTAGGTCGTAGTCTCCCGTTTGGTCGCCGCGTGATGTATGTAACTTACACCATTACTTCCAAAAGGGGTCTATATCGACCTCTGGGATCCGACCAGAGGTCTGTGCCAGTAAAAAATGAAATGGGGTTCACGAGATGTTGATGAGGATAGATGATAGTGGATATCTTTAACAGGCGGTGATTTGTGAGTTAACTATTTTTGAATGGTGTTCGTTTCTTTTCAAACCGATGGCTTTATTTTACTTTTAAGAACTTTTGAATTTGGGGGGCATTATGTCAAGTGGTCTAAGTGACAAATAAGTAAGGATCGAGTATATCTACGTGACAAATAATATGGACATGGAAGTCTGATGGTCTTTCTCCTTTAATTGTTTTCTCGTGAACCAGTGATACAAATACTAAAATGATTTCAATCCGAGTAGTTTCAGAGAATAGCCATTTTAGTAGGATTGAAAAGGTTTAAAAGATGTTTAATATTTTATCATAACATAAGTACAAATGTACTTGACTAATTTATTTGAGAACGGAGCACGCCACTTCGATTGTTGACAAAACAAAACACAATTGATCAAGTGATATCAGGAAATATGTGACGCTTGAGGAATCATAATAATGTATTGTGTTTGTGTTATAGCTGTGACAATGGAATTTCTTGCTGTGTACCAATTTATACGTATTTGTAAAAGCAAAGAGTCGCCAGTTTCTATCACATTTTTACTTAGATTTTTATGTACATGCATTTCGTAACATAAACTACTGCTGAGCCATACTATTTGTTACTTTATATCTCCAAAAGCACCCATTCAACAGACGAAAAGGAGGCCTATCAACTAGGCCAGATATTACAGGATAGATGAAAATCCTCACTACAATAAAAACCCTAACGCCTGATGAAACTAAATCTAGCAAGAACTTACTCGTATTCTGACTACATATTATTGCTTTATCAAAATAATTTAGGTCTGTCAAATCCAGGATCTTGAACATAAGTGATAAAATCCGTTTTACCTGTTTGAGGCAGTTTCTTAAATAAATACATAAGATAAAGAGGATGATGTCAAGAGTTTATTTTCATTCAGAAAACGTTCACAAGATGCCACTGCAGTTATTTAAAATAGCAGGAAAAATGGTCAGATATCAGGTACTTAATCTGCCTAAAGCCACCAAAAAGTGCATTGTCAGTCTTTGAAAAGGCAAGAGCCATGACTACAGTTAGTCAATACGTTAAACACTTACTTTTGTTACCTTACCGTTGATAAACTTATAAGTCCATCGTAAAGGTTGTCATTTTGTATCTATTTATCCACACCTGCTCAGTGTAAACAGCCTTAAATTGAGCTTAATGTCAAAACACAACTTACATTTTTCCAATAATGAAATGAATTACGTCAAGCTAAATGGATTTGCCAAATGTATTACATTACTTTCGACGAAAAACAAGTCAATGAACATATTTACATTTCCAATTATGCTTGAATGAATATTCAAAAATATAAACTTTGCTTCAAAAATATTTGCGCATGAAACAAATATTATGGCCTACAGGTTCCGGGTCTTGTTGTTTGTATGCCTGAGTTAATCGATTTGTAAAAACTAAGTTTTCAACTGCAAAAAATCACAGTGTATTTTGACCATTTGACCGATTTGGATAATTTTATTTTGAATATCACAATAATCTTAGCGTAAATATAATAATTATTGTATTTCCAAATATTACATTTACGAATAAAGGCATATTAATCACCACGCTTGCTCAAAGCGGCTTGCGAATTCGGACTTATTAACGTTAGTAGTCCAGGTTTCCTTCACCGATGTCGTGTGATGTCCTAGACAAACTCTTAAACTACGTGTATTAATTTTAAAAGTCACACTGGTATATGTCCGAATTCCGGCTTTTAAATAGAACACCTTCAAAATCTACTTACTCATACTGCCTCAGATCCTCAGCAGTGATGATGCTGCCGACTCTCTCTAGGTCATCCAGGAGGTCTGCAGCCAGGGTCCCGTTGTACAGATCATCGCCTCCGTTGTCAGCCACCCTTTGGAAGGTGTTGCACAAAGCCTCGCTGGGCTTCACAATGGTGCCTGGCTTGTGGAACTGCCCCTTGGCCGAGTTGAAGTACATTTTCCTGGTGACAAGAAAATTTATTACATGGTTAGCTTCCTTGTGTTGCCAAATATGGGTGGAGGTAGGCGGTGTGTGGTTTTGGCTCGTTTGATTGTGTTTTTCAAAAAGGATGTGTATTTTATGTATTGCTTTGTGTGGAGAAGGACCTTTTTCGTTGTAATGGTTGCTTTTGTTGTTAAAATGCATCTAAACTTCTTTTGTCCTTTCACCCCTTTTCTCCCTCTTAACTTTGTTTTCCTCTATCTCTCTAATAAATTCTAATTAATGCTATGATATGGGAGAGATAATGTGCAAACTCTATAGACTTGCTTCATTGTAGCATTTTCTATAGGAATAGCACAATGCACGATGAGATTTATAACTAGGTATATTTTATAACCGCTAAAGGATAAGAGGATGCATCTGTTACCTTTTACGCAAACACTATTGAACGAATTTTATTATGATGATTCTTTATAGCTATGTAAATTATTATCAGATTAACATTGGTTATGTCACTAATATGCTCTTTTAGGCAATAAAATTGTAAGTAAAAAGGTGCAGATAGGTTACAGGTCTTGAATCATACTATCTTACTCTGATGTCTAATTGTATGTGTGCGTTAGGGTGCCGTATTTGAATAAAGAATGTCGTGTAAGTAACCTATCTACATCTTTTTACTAATAGTATCATGGCCTATAGGCCATGTAGCCTATAAGAGTGGAGCGACAGCAACGACCTAAGTTAACATGTATAAAAAAAAGCTGCTAGACAGTTTTACCAGTAACTAAGTAACATATTGGGCAATAGAGATACCACTGAAACATTGTAAGTAGCTAATTATGTGGTTAGTTAAGCAATATATTAGTACCTAAGTATTAACCCTGACATCAACAAGTACAAAGAACTCTGTAATCTGATAGATTATGTAAATAACAATGTGATTTAAAAAATACTAATTAGGCAGAAACTGAATGTAATCTGTAAATCTGTTTGTTTTGAAATGATTCGTTATTTTGTTAGTCAGCTATCATAATTAATTAGCTTTAGTAGACGTTTATGTTGTTTGTTTTTGTATCTTGTAGAAATATTTTGATTGTTTTTACAATATACGTGTACAAGTTATGGTTTTAGAGGTTGTTTTTCAGGCAGGGTTTTTATTTTAATTTAATAAATTACTGAATAGCGGACCGCTGTACTTTGACTCTGTGTGACTTTAAGAGCGAATAAGCCCTTATGGCCTTAGTGATATTTAAGTCGTCTTTCCGCAAAGATATGATAACAATAATCTACAAAAACACATACTAGGTTCATTAATCGAAAATCAAAGCTATAAAAACAGTTGCGGAATGTTTATAACAGTTACCGTGACCCTGGAACATAAAGGGCAATCGAAGGAACATGAGTGGGTTTTAGTCAGTAAGAGTCTGACACGCCCTCCCGCCGCACCCAGGACGGGAGCAGTCATTGGATGATTTCCCACTCACCAAAAAAAAAAAAAGCTATAAAAACATATCCTGAAAAAAACACCCTGAAATCCTGTCTCCGTGAATATCGCAAATGAAGTCGTTAATTTATTGAAGATTCTTTCTGAAGTTCAGGTTCAAGTACGAAATTTTGTCAAGATAGGCTCAGAAATATGCACAACAAACGGACAAATAGACAAAGTTACTTTCGTCTTAAACCTTTGTATTATATGTAGAGGTAAAATAAAGGTTCCTGCTGTTTATAGAAATGCACGCTTAAATCTTTTGAACCTCGGACTTTTATGCGGTTTTTAATTTTTCATCAATAGATAGAGTTATTTAAGAAGGTGCCTGTCTGCATTAACCTAGAAAAGAAAAGCCATGATTTTCAAAAATTTTTAACACCTGTGCGAAGCCACTTAAAAAATCACGTCAATTCGTCGCTCCGATTTGCCGTGAAAGAAAGACAAACATACAGACAGACAGACACACTTTCCCATTTATAATATTAGTATGGATAGGTGTATACTTACATATACACACATCAAAAGTGTCTAGGGATATTTTAATTGAACCTAAATAACTAAAATTCTATTAACTTTTTGTTAAGACACCTACACTTTAAAATAAACCTTGTTTAATTGCCTATCTAATCTGATAATAAACTTTTAGGTAAAGTTAAATTTAAAAAAAAACTTCGAAGAAGAGGAAAAACTTAACAAAATTTCAATTTAACTTTATTTTTGAAATTTCAAAACCTAAACAACAAAACAATTTTTTTTTATAAAAATTTTTGAAAACTTAAAATTAATCATTCGTGGATCCACCTAAGACTCTCCTGACACATCTGGAGCGGTTCTGCATACTCAAAACAAGGGTGTCAATATCCTGTTGTGGAGTACTGTCCCAAATCCTGCTAAGATGCTCGCCTTCTCAAAGTTTGACCGCTTACCAGCAAACCATACTCTCTCTGTAGCCTTTGAACCAATTGCATCGCCGCTGCATTTAGTTGACTTCGTGCAGCATTTACTAAGAATCGGTCCTGTACATGTGTTGTAATGCGTCGAGGTCTTCGGTGCCGTTCCACCACTTCCTCCGTGACACGATAACATGACCAAAGTCGGATATTACGCTCTGACTGGTCTTCATGGCTACAGAAACGGCAATTATGGGACAGTATTCCACAACAGGATATTGACACCCTTGTTTTGAGTATGCAGAACCGCTGCAGATGTGTCAGGAGAGTCTTAGGTGGATCCACGGAATATTAATTTTAAGTTTTCAAGAATTTTTATAAAAAAAAATTGTTGTTTTGTTTAAGTTTTGATGTTTTAAAAATAAAGTTAAGATTGAAATTTTGTTTGAGTTTTTCCTCTTCTTCTAAGTTTTTTTTAAATTTAACTTTATCTAAAAGTTTATTATCAGATTAAATAGTCTATTAAACAAGGTTTATTTTAATGTGTAGGTACATGTTTTAACAAAAAGTTAATAGAATTTTAGTAATTTAGGTTTAATTGAAATATCCCTAGACACTTTTCATGTGTGTATTACCTCTATAAAACTGGTGTCAGTAAATAAACTTGAACTCGGCGATCAGGAAACGTTTACTTATTTATAGCATAAGGATGTTGGTGATAAAATACAAAGACAAAGTTTACATTAACTACTACCAAATATACGAATACCAATAGATGATTCCATACTTCCATATTTGGGGGAAAGTTGTACTATGAATGTTTTGACTAGCTTGTTGGATTTGTGGTTAGTGTCGACTGTTAAGCTGGAGGTCGTGATTTCTATTCCCTCTCAGAACAACTTTTTGGACCATGATGGTTCATGATAATAGGCGGGACGACAAAAAGAAAGTAATTAGTCCGTCAGAAAGATTATCAGTAAATTTTGGACACTTATTTTTTCTTTTTTCTCGTAAACGAAGAATGACGGCGTTACAGTGCGTTGAAGTTGCGCGTGACGTCACAATAAGATAAAATTTTGCATTACGGTGACGTCAAAAGCCCCCACTCCGGAACTTTGTTGCTCTTTATCTTTGTATTTTTTATTAATTTGATCAAGCATAAAAAACGTGTCCCCAATTTTCGGCCCATCTATCAGACGGACTAAACAGAATGCCATTTTTTAATGCTGTCGTCATCCCTATTGTGATGTTTGCTCTGTGTCTGGGTGTAGTATTTCTTATAATAAGTACTTATTTGTAAATAATATAAGAAGGTTCCTTATCAGTTGTCTGTTTGATATCAGATGGTGTGTGTGTGAGTGAGTTGCCCAAAGATGTTTACATAGTTTTTTTTTAATGTTGTTACTAGGAAGTAAATTTGCAAACGTAGGAATATTTTACAGAACTATTTTGGGAGTGCTAAATTATGCGCGACGTAGACTGTATGCCTTGGCACGAACCCGGTATGTAGATGGGAACTGTCTGACAAAAATCATCTTGGACATTATTCTTTATGAAAATGCAAATTAAAGTCAGACGCACAAAAACTGTAATTACATACCAACGTGTTATGAATTTCTCAAAAAATATAGTGTGCGTATCGTCTAATAGATTAAATAGAAAAATCCTTTGCCTAAAAATACAAAAACAGAGTACCGTAGCTGGGGTAGGTTGCCATAACAAGCGACCTACCCCAGCTACGCACGAGATTTTTTTCGGAAATATTAAAAAAATATTTTATAAAATTTATTACCTACTCTAGTCTTTACAAATAAACCTTCCTCTTGAATCACTTTACTACCGATAAGATAAACCAAGCATACATCGTTCATACAAAAAGAAAACTAAATTTTATTCTATGTAAAGACTATTTAAAACACAATTTAGAACAATTCGTTCTTATTAATACAAAATAACAAACTATTCACTGAAAGAAACATAACAGCGCCATTTACCTGAGATGAGGGTCCGTCTTGATGTAGGGGGCGCTCTCGAGGCCGTCGTACATGACCTTGGACATTGGGAAGCCATTCCTGCACAGGTCAAGGCTGGGTGCGATGAGGCTGTCCCAAGGTAACTTGCCCCAACGTTTGTGAGCTGCCCACATGCCTCGGAGTTCGCCTGGGACGCCGATAGCCAGGGGACCTGGTAAAATAAATAGATTTTAGTTGAGGAATGTTTTATTATTACAATGGTATATAAAAGCGGTTAGGTCATATTTTAAGGCAATGGGATTTCATGCAACGAAAGTTCTTTTATTATGGGACTTCACATTAAATTGCCTACAAATTAAAAGCGCAATTTAAAATAAAAACATGCTCTCATTCAGCGTCTTTGGTTATTGCTTTCATGGCTCGTAGCGAGATGTTATGTACGCTATAATATTCTTTATAAATCTCTCCTTAAATTCTAAACGAAAATAAAGATTTTTCAATCCTGCCGATAGCTCCCTAGAGTAGTGCGGTTAAACAAACAAGATATCTCTTCAGCTTTATGACATAGGTAATATATTGTTTTAAAGTCAATCTATATTTTTTAATGTGAAGAACGGATTTTTTTCACTGTTTCATAATTACCAACACAACTGGAACGATTTGATGGTATGTGTAAAAGTAATTTTTTTACAGTGGAATGTTGGGAAGTTTTCTACTGAAAACATTTTATGATTTGAACATCGTATATAATATAGAGCATAGTTTGACTGCCCAGTTGAATAAAATAGTGGTGTCGTATTTTTTCTTTAGAAATTTCTCAATGGTAACCCGAAGTTTGGAAGATGGTTGCGAACTCGTGCCTCCGAAAGTATATGAATCGGATTTTCTATTGAGATTACTATTGAGATTAAATCGTCTGCGTGCTAATCTCAATTATGATCAGCCGAATGAATTCGATTTGAAGAGTTTTATTATACAGCATAGTAAAGTTAAAGAAATCTATTTGAAATGTTGCAGATCTTGATCAATATTCAGTATGCAGTTTGCCGATTTACATAATGATGTAGTCCAGCCGACTTTGACCGGTTTTTGCTATGCTTAATAGTTGTTCCCCAACAAAAGATCGCCACCAGGTAGCATTATCTTTTTAACCTATAGTATCTGAACCATTTTATTTTTTTCTGAGCACAGGGCCCGTACCATGACGTTTAAAGTAAGATTGTTTTATCCCTGTTCCAGAGTGTGCAAGCGACAGCGTTAGACACGTTGTCTAGCGCCGTCTCTTTCCCACTGAAAGTAATACTGCTATAAGGGCGTGTGGTAGGCCCCCAGGTAATTCTGCAAGTTGGGCTGTACTATAAAATATGAATGCCATCATTGTCTCGCTGCGAAAAAGGGATGATGCTATTTGACACCTCTAGCGCCGTCTCTTTTTATCGCACTGGAATAATGATAGCATTACCTACCTATTACTTCCTGGTACGATTTAAAGTCTGTACTGCTATTCTGAATTCATCTCCTTCGGTGAATTTATTATAAGGTTAGTGGTCAATTTACCTTTAGCCTAAATTAGATGAAATCAGAGGCATGCTCTGCATACAAGTCATTTAGCTTATATTTGTAAAAAGCACATGAAGTCTATATTTATTCTGAAGTTAGAAAGATATTGCATCAGCAGAGATTTATACAGGGACCAGCTGAGTCACATTGCTATACAACTAATTATAAGTTAAGGTGTCCTCCTCGCATCGGTTTCCTCTGTGCTGAGGATTGTGACCACTTTTGAGAAACTTCTGGTAGACAACTCTACGCAATCTGCGCCGATATGCTTCCGAGTGCAAAGCATTATAAACTGTGGTGTTGAGGGTGCGGATCTGGTCAGACGAACGTATTGGGCTACAGTTAATATGAAAAATATGTTAAGCAACAAATTGCCTTCTTGCTATTACTCAATACGTCTATCATTAAAGTTTTACATGGGACGTTGACGGCACTACGATAATATATCTTGCGAACTAACCATTAAAACCGCAAGCGTGACGCTTTTGTGGTTAACAATAAATAATAATAATAAATTTCTTTATTGCCATAAAAACAGGTTACAGATAAGTGAGACCCTGGCTCAAGAGCTAGGTTAGAGAACCTGTGTTGTGTGAACAATATTATGTGTATTTCAATATCTGCCATGTAATGAACTCTGGAAAGTCGAAAATGCGATATGTGCGATATAATAAGTTATTGTGAAACAAATATGAATAAGTACAATAAAATTGAGTTCAATCAGATATTTAAAGAGTATCGACGTTTAATATTTAAGTTCATTGACTTGCAAATGATCTAAATTTTTAATTTAAGTTGAAATACTAGATTTTTCCTTAAAATTAAGCAATGTAAACATTTGTATCATAATATAGTAATAATATTATTATTACGTCAGGTTATTATGTCGACGGAAAAAAACATTGAATACCGATACACAATTTAAGAACTCGTTTTTTATTATACCATCAGTAATAAAATTTATTTTGGTGTTTATGTAAGAAAAATATGAGCGTCGCGTCGGTTGAAAGCGCCGTGTGGTATAGATAATCACATAATAATTCCTAGACTGTGTAGGAGGTAAACAGGCTATGTAACGGTGTTCCCCCTAGCAGGTAATGGATTGCCAAGACGCTGCAACTTGGGCTATAAGACGGAATTTCTTGTACCATTTGACAACCTTTATAGATATGTATGAGATGATCCGTTTTCCAACCTAAAAAATAAAAAAATGGGTTTTTACAAGTTTTAAGGAGAACGTTTTTTTGATTGTTTTTGCATATACATCATACTCGATTACGTTTTGGTAATGGTGAACACTAATGAAGTGAATAGCTATCCATAGTTTTACCCGCGTTGTTCGAAGTTAAAATGTTTTTTGTAAAGTTTAAAGTGTAAAGTTTTCTTTGCGCAATAAACTTTCTGAAAGTATTAGAATTCATAAGAAGAAATGAAATGACATCAGTGAATTCGTATTCAAGCTATGGCGTGTTCAAAAGAGATGAAGATTCATAAGGTTTCAGAGCCAGATCTTAAAAATTCTAACCTGAAATGATTATTTTATGAAGTAATCAAATACCAGAAGAACATTCCATGAAATGATCACTTTTATGGCCACCAAAACTATTACATTTTATCTTTATTCTCTCTCCGTAAGCAACTTTACGCAACGATTTTACTAAGAAACAATATCCAAAATGCATCTCGTCATGACTCATGCCTATTAGCATTTTATTTATTAAGTTACCAGTTGCATAAAAGCTTAATGAATTGGAAAGGCAACGCCACGAGGCTTACAATGCTGCGAGTGAAACTGAACGCGGCCGGCGCCGGCGCAGAGGCTTAGCCGTCTTGATTGGACGACATTCAAAGAGAAAGCATTACTTAGAGAAATTCGCAATGACGTAGGTACTTAATATCACACGCGATTGTTATCAAAATTATTTGGATTGAAATCTCTGTAACGAAATGAGTACGATTACTGTAAAGTACTACTGTAAGGTCATCATTTCTTCCTTCACCATCTATCTAGTCTTTTTCCGCAGGTTCTTATTCAGCTGGATATCAGAGTTTTACATGAAGCGAATGCCTATCATCCTTTCCTTCCAATTCCTAATTAATATTTTTTTTTTATTGTGGTTATATCCTTTTTTTTACTTGCCCTTTCTTCTCTATACCAAACACCTTTCCACAACACAACTATATTCATTTTTATATAGTGCCTTTTTAATGGTCTATTAGAATTGAATTATTTGATTTTGACTTTGACTTATCAGACCTTCACAAACAAATTACTGAGCGACACGATACCCCTTAGCTAGACTGATCATAGTTTCTGACTTCCGAATAATGGGTATTCGGAAATCAGAAAATAACGACAGTCAAAGTTCTACTTATGACTACCGGGACCAACGGCTTTACGTGTTTACCGAGACACGAGATGTCAGTGATGTCCAAAATCTCCTTAAGAATCATTTGCCCCTTGTTGTGTTTCAACTACCCTATAATGGTATCTCATTACTTAGATTGAACTAACTGGTTTAAACTAGGTTCTTTGCCTGGAGTGGGTTGAACAGTGGGAGTATACAAGTCTACGATATCCAGAATTGGCAATAAATTTTGATTGATACAATGAACTAAGTTTTACTTATGGCGATCATTTACTTGAGATCCTATTTTATCTGCGTGTAATCTGGTATCAGGTCCTGTTTAACAATATTCATGTTATGTATAAAGAGCACGAAGATAAATAGACAGGCCTTTTGGTACAACCACTGCAGTTGCAAATATGGCTAGATTGTAGTTTTTTTTATGGTTTTTATGATTTTTGGAAATTGTAGCGCCTTTGTTTTTCTTTCTCTCTCTTTATCTCTTATGTAATTCCCAAACCTTCACCCATCGTAAGTTTTATGTTGCAAGTCAAAGCGCACACCATTTTTAACTCCCGACGCAAAAAGAGAGGTCTATGTTTGAAATCTATGTGTGTTTCTGTTTGTTTGTCTTCTGTTGAACCGTAGCTCTTGAACAGGTGAACCGATTTGGATGTTTCAATATCGGTTCAGCCGTTTCGGTTCAACTTTTGTGTTAGCTGCAATAGCGATCTCAATAACTTCGGGAAGGGTTTTTTTTTGTCAGTTGTTGTCATTACTTCGTAACTATTATTCTTAACTTTAAGTTCAAGACAAAGACATGGACACAGCTAAACCACAATCTAAAAATGAATAAAAGTGTTCAATGAGTTACAAGAACTTGCAAACTTAAAGCAGTTGGTTAGATGTTCCGAATCGATGAGCTCAACTCCATTCGACTTTGCCAACAAGCGAAGGGTGAATGAGTTATAAAATTTCAGAGGGGTGGAAAGGTCTAGCAATATCGCCTAAAGCAGACGTAGCTAAGTAAACCTAAATGTCATGCGTCGATGAAGGCTATGAATATTAAATATTATTATAACCAGACCCCTCGAAATAAATTTTGCTGTAGACAGAGAATACTTCATGAATAAAGTGGAAAAAGAAGCATTGCCTTAGTAAGTTTAAAATCCAGAATTAAGTATATTTTTTTGTTTATTCAACTGTTTTATTCGAACAATATGCTGATAATGAATGAAATACGTGTAGAACTGGTGTAACGAAATATCTAGAAAGTTTTCAATAGTTGATTAACCGATATTATACGTGGTCGATAGTCTTTTGTTTCAAGCACGCATGTCTACGTATCTATGATATTATTGTTCACGGAAATGCAAGTTTTAGGTATTCTAGATATAAAATAAAATTTAATAATAAATGGTTTCCTTATTTCCTTTGTGAGTGAGTCTTTCTTTATACTATATCTACCTAGCTAGCCTTCTATCTGCTCGCCAACCGACGACGCGGCGACCGACGGCGACGTCTGGCGTTTTTCCATTCAGCCCGGCACGGCTTGGAAATGTGGAATACCAAAATTGAAAACCGCTCTTAAAATTGTACAAAGTCTTGAAGGCTGCGGCACTTACAGTTACTTTATATTTACATGAAGATAAAAGAGAACCATTTTATTTACGTCTTATTTGAAGCATTTAAGTAAATATTATCAACTGGGCATTATCAATACGTCAAAATATTGAATTTCTTGCAATATTGAAAACGTCGAAAAGTAAACATCACTGATGATTATGCCAAATCAAAATACTTATTCACACAAAATAGATAACTACTATTACGCATGGATCACGCATGACCGACTGCCAATCACTTAAGTATGTTTTCCGTTCGAATTTCAAGAATTTTCTCGAACTCAACAACTGCGGGGCCGTGCACTCGAGTAGATTATTCTACAGAGGCCGAGTACCACACAACGGTTGGCATATTGTCTATGCGTTGCGCGATTGTTCCACCAAGCAGGTTTCTCACGGTAAGTGAGAGGGGATCATTTTATGAAGTTGTGCCTCTGTGCCGTATTATTCATGGCATAGTTATAAAAAGAGCCTAGTTGTGCTAAAACCAGCTTATTGCTCTTGGAGAATTATGGATAAAATGCAGGGTTGGGCGTCTACGGTGTGGATTTGGTGAAAGTCTAGAGAAATCTATGGACGTGAAATGTGTAGGACCGGGTTCATTTGAAAAACTTGGGAAAGACTTATGCTAAGCAGCAGCTGTAGGCTTGTTTTAATTGATGTGATGATGATGTGCTAAATCAAGCAAATTCATTCTGATCCCAAAACTTCTTGCAAACTATTAACGAATAATTATTATAAATGCAGAAGTATATAGCTCTGTTTGCCTCTCTATTATTCACGGCTAAACCACTGAACCGATGGTGATGACATTCGGAGGAAACTTGAATCCCAAGGAGGTCTCCTGAGGGTCCAAGCTGACATGGACTTTTTAATCTGTGATTTCGTATGCATTCACGTAGACGAAGCTGCTTGAAAAAGCTTTTAAAATTCCTATTTCGCCACATACTGACTTAGTAGGGTGCCTTATTGGGACTAGTATTCGACACCCATACATGTCATCTCGGGTAGACTAACCACATTAGTAGCAGTCGTTAGGCCTAGGTATTTCACAAGCCAGTGTTATGTAATATGCTGTCAAAGTAGTCTAACGATAAAGATTATATTGTTTGTCATAATCGGGAAACCAGTCTGCGATAAAACCGCTATCTATTCTGTTTACGGCCGCTTTGTCACGTATATTGGGACAAATGAAAAAAAACAACATTAACTATTGCCTAAGGTTTTACTCACATGTTAGAAAAAAAGGAATTGAAACGAAAAGATTAAATGGCAACCATGACCAAAAAAAGTAAATTAATTGAGTTTACCAATTACCAAAATGTGCAATTCTGAGCCAAAAAGAAGGCGTTAGCCTTCCCTGAATGTCAAATTTTATCAAAGTGCGTTTAGTCGTTTAACCGTGACGTGATTGGATATTCCACAAACAAACTCACATACTTACATAAAACCTTTTTGGTGTATGTTCCTGCTTTATTAGTTTACCTTTGATCGATTTTCCGAAACATTAAAAAGCAATAAAAATTACAGTTAAATCCGTCAAGGTTATTAGATAAGTTAGTTTACATAAACAAAATAACCTTTAGGTATTTATTTATTAAATGCACTCAGACAAGATTAAAATTGACCTCAATTTCATATCTAAGGCGCTAAAAATATTAAGTACTTACGTTGATTATTTTGTTTTGTTTATTATTATCTTGGGATAATTATCTTTTCGAGTATTTATTATTATTTTTGGAAAACCCAGTGGTGTTTGTTTTTCGTATTTATCTACAAATATTCAAGAAACTAATCAGTTCATTTAATTCATGATAATTGAATTGGGATTAGATACAAAGCCATTGAGGATAAATTTACTCAGTAGAATGAGTGGCTACCGGCCACCGACCTACCGGATTTGTCAAAAAGAAGTACCACATTAAAATTATAATTCCGAGAAAGAATAAAACATACGAAAATAACGAGCTTTTGATCCATTTTTTTAAACTAGCGATAAGCGATCCGCCCCAGCATTGCGCGGCTGTTACAAATCTTTAGTAATCCTGGCTTTTCTCTAATATAATGTGCTGTAGTACATATAAAACTTCATAATGAATCACTCTTATTAAAAAAATATCAAAATCCGTTGCGTAGTTTTAAAAATCTTAGCATACGTTTGCACAGACAGACAGCGACGGAATTCTTCGACCTTAATCTTATCAACAGAGAAGTTAACCTTAACTTCAAATAAATTATAAACTTTAAGTATATTAGCTGTCTCCCGCACTCGCATCTTTGGTTCCTCCTCCACCCTAGATCGTAGTGTGATGTCATAAAGTCTATATGAGCAGAAACAGCGCTGTTAGCTCTCTTATTCAGCAAGTTTATTCGGCTTAAGATTCTATAGGAGACGGTAATTCAGCTAATATACAGCGTTTCGCTTCGGTGTTACCAGGGTATAGCCCACCCCGTTAAATGAGCTATTCAACACAATAAGATTTTTTCTAACAAACAAGCAAACTCTTCATCTTTATAGTAATAGTATAGTTAAAAAACTCACCTTTAGAAGACTTATCCGAGCTACCATTGAACATATCGACGGTGGCGGCTCCAGGAGCCTTTTCCCTGGCATTGACAGTGTAAGCCTTCTCCTCGTTCTTCAGGTAGACCGTCATAAAGAACCCTCCGCCGAGCCCCATGCTCTGCTGGTTGAGCAGGCCGTTGCAGAACATGGCTGCCACCGCTGCGTCCACTGCTGATCCATTTTTCGTGAGGACCTCTCTGAAACAAAGGGTATTTTGATTTTTCTGTATTTTGCAGGGATGTATTAGAACTTTTTGAAGAGTAACTTTGCCCTAAATTGTTTTCCACAAAGTTACTCTTCATCTCCATGTCCGCATCTCCCCTATAAGATCACTAGTATTTCTGTGTTTCTGTCTGTCTAACGGATTTTTTGTTTTCGGAAACGTTTGTCTATTTGAAATAAAAACCACAAAAGCTTGTTTACTTATAAAGTACAGGAAATCTTATGAACGGAACCCAATGTCAAGCTCCACTTTTAGCTCTTTCTACATATTGCTGACTCTAATTTCAATTGAACACTCAATCAAAATAATAGAATAAATTCAAATGTTACTCCTTACACAGGTTGTGATGATTTCATTTCATCATAGTTTAACTAATTATTGTAATATTATCCATACCTATATTCCTACTATAGGAACTTAAAAAGACGTACCAATTTAAAGACTACGAGTACGTACTTATTGTTATGTTGAACAAGTAAATACTTAGTGGCTTATTTCTTTGTTTACGTTCATGGAGAGTGTTGTTATCTCTTTATCGCTGTTTGTTTACCCAACAGGCAACACTATCATTTCATATCATACCTGAAGTGTTCAGATTAGTACTTTGTATTCTGTAATACTTAGATGTGCTTCCTCTACTTTTATGATGGCATTTTAGAATACAGTGGTCCGGTATGGCACCTATTTAAACACCTGGTAATAGATCTAAAACTAGCTTTCAGCCCCGTTTTCCAAATTATGGCTTTTTCAGCCAGGAGCCTCAATCTATCAAAATGTTTTTTTTTATGGGTTTGCTCTTGGTCCCAGACTAGCCTAGATGGGGCCTACGATGGAGCGAGCTTACCCAATAGATGCCTATGCACTCGTTTCTTGAATACTTCCGGGTGATATGAATTTGGAAACAGACCTACTTAAAATAATGTTTCCTTAAAGAAAAAAAACCCACTTAAACGATTTAAGGTAGTTTTCATCCAGGGCCCATTGAAACTTTCTATAAATAAACTATCGGTGGATTACTTAGAGTCTGAAATCACCGGTACTTTTGAACAGTTAAGGAATCAGTCAGAAAATTAAGATATTGTACTAATAAGCAAACTATTAGTGGCTCCTTACAGTTTATTAATGTAAATTTCGCTGTAACCCCTCGAACATAAAATGAAGACAACAAACAGCTATTTTTAACAGTAACTCTCATACAATAAGGGGCGAGCTGCAGATATAAATATACCAAGTTATAAGTAGTAAGTCGAGCTTACAATGTTAGCTAACTGTCCTGTTTGACATTATTAAATCAGACTGGGTTGTTAGAGGTCAAGATGGATCGATATTATCTGACTAGGCTAGCAATATTCTGCCTTCACTCTCATCTCGATTTATTAAGGTAGGTATTTCATATAGGATAGTCTCGGGCGGTGATATTGAGGCCATTTCTTTCTGTTAGCATATTTTGGTGGTTGGATACTAAAGGTAAAGAAGTCAGCTAGGGTACAACTCATAGTAGGCTCATAATCAGTCAAAACTACTTTTGCCTGAATTTTAAAACATATGAACACAGTTCAGCACCCCGATTCACAGCAATCCAACTCGGATGGTTAGAAGGCTAGGGCGGGAGCGGGGCGGACCAATTCCCGCCTTAGCCTTCGTAATTCTGTGAATACGAACAATGTGAAGTTTATGTGATAAGTGTATTTAACATACGGTTGAATATACTTTTGACTGATTTTGTCAGTCAAAAGTAGTTTTGCCTGCGATTGCCTTCGCGTTAAAGTCGGTTTTCATTGATGCAAACGAAGCTGCGATTTAAATAATGTTAGGTGAAAATCTGTTTACTAAATGTCATGATGTCAGACTGATCAGAAAGCGTCTGAACAGTGGTTTAGCCATGATAGCGTAAAATACAAACAAACAGTCCGACAGAGTTCCTTTCGCATTAGTAGTAAAGATGTAAATCGTGAGAACATAATATTTTTCTTGCATACTTTTTTAGTGCCGACCTGTAAATTAATCAAATTACTACATTATTTTATAAGATGCTCTGACTGTACTAACTTGTTGATTTATCAGATGTTAAATTATTTACAACAATACAAAACAATAAATGAATACCTATATCTATTATACTTTACAACAATACAATAAATTCGGAAACAGGTCGGACCGATTTGTTTAACAATAATAAACATTGTTCTAACTAATTAATTGTGTATATTTAGCACGTAGATAATCTTTTTCCTCAATTGAATACATATACCTATAATGTACTGTTTATTTATTATTATTAACCGCTTTTAAAACATTGCTAGGTATTAAATATGTACTTAAAATACTAATTTGAAAGAAGAGTTTGTTTGTTTGAAGTAACGTGCTACGGAACTACGGTTCCGAATTTAAAAAAAATGCGTAGGGCCTAAAACATACACAAGCGACGTAAGGCCTAAAACATACACAGGCGACATAAGGCAGCAGGCGTGGAACAGGCGTGGCGCAGGCGTGCGTCGCTTCAAAACAATTTCATACAAAATGTATGCAGGCGACGTTTTTGAATTATACTGAAGCGACGCGGCGCATACACGCCGTTTCGTTGCCAGTGACGCGGCGCCACGCCTGTTCCACCTCTGCTGCCTTACGTAGCTTGTGTATGTTTTAGGCCTAGGATAGCTCAGTTATCAAGGAAGGTTATATAACATAGATAGGCTATGTAACATCGCGCTACAACCTATCGGAGCGAAGCAGTAACTAACAACGTGGAAGGAACCGCAGTGGTAGCTTTATTAATATTTAATCTGGAAAAGTTGACTTCCATTGAACGTGTGTTTAAATATTTGGTTTACCAAATAGTGCCCTATCTCGGTCTGATTAGATATAATGTGCAACCCCTATACTAAAAATAAAAAAAGTGAGCCGTCACGGGACGCCTGGCAGATGTGAAACATCGACATTACATCATCGCCACACAGTACACAAGACTGTGACTGTATATATGTTATAGGCAATGTGTATAATCCGGCATTGTATAGAATGCCTAGGCATTATATATATTGCCTAAAACTTTCAGGCAATGTATATAATACGTTTCATTTCATACATTGCCCAGGTATTGTAAAAAAATGCCTAAAGCGCATCAGGCAATGTGTGTAATGAACGACCACGGGAAGGAGACACGTGTTTCTAATATTTCATTTTGTCATTTCTATTATTACTTTTAATAATTAAATGGTAAATAATATTTCTCACACTTAACTTCACATTTTTAATACCTACATAATATGAAACCTTTTTAGAAGATTTTTAATTTATATTATTTAGAGTAATGTTTGTGTTAAATTAAAGTTTAATAATGTTGATTTTGAATGGTTTATACCAAACTTTACCTAAGTATTTTTTGAATAATATGTTTAATTTGATAACGTAGCGCATAGATTTTGTGTCGATTACTGAACTGAACATGATTGTGAAGATATTTAAGAAAATAATTGTTTTCAAATCAAATTTCTATAATCAAGTGGTAAGAAATGAACAGGGCGACTATCTGCAGCAAAATTTTTGGTGCGTTGTAAATGTAAATGTTTATCCGAATGCAACTTGAGAAACGCTCTCTACGCAAAAACTCGTATGTACTTAGGCAATTAGGCATACAAACCAATAGAACACATGTCTTATCGCTGTCTGATAATGGAAGTCGAAATTAGGATTAGCTCTCAAAAGATCAGTACCTATCTAACTAAATCGTAGAGAAGAAAAATCGATTACATACGTTGCCTGTGCTTCAACTGGCATTCTATACAATGCCTAGGTATTTTATACATTTCCTAGGTAAAGTGTAAAATAGTTTAAACATTGAACATCATTTCATACATTGCCTGAACGACCCCGGCGTTCTATACATTTCCTAGGTATTGTATAGAATGCCTGCATTGTACACATTGCCTATAACATATATACTCCATCGTATAGCGTGGCGACGCGTCGCCACGGCATGCGTCGCCACGCCAGAAATTTGTTTTACGTGCGGCTATAGATGTTTCAAATCAATATGAACGAATTTATTTTCATTCAAAAATATTCTGGGTGAGAAAACCTTTTTTCTAAAAGTCCAAATTTTTGTTTCAGCCTGTAGTTGTAGCTCCAAAGCAAATTACTGCACAATTCTGTTTTTTTTATTCTTTAATTTTTAATTATTTACATACATATGAAAAGGCAAATGACATTGTTGCCTGATAAATTTAATTTAAAGCAGACAGGAAAATATTCTAACGAAAACTCAATTTGATCTTGAATTTCGTAAAACTGGTTTATAAGGCCCTAAAAACAATTTATCGCATTTTAAAGAGGAAGAGGAAGCTAAGTGACAATATATATTCATTATTCAATTATATTCGAGTCAAGTACATATAATACGTATCCATACGTAAAATCGATGAATAGGAAAAAAATAATCGATTTTATTATTTCCGTGAAAAGATAAACGAATGACACACTCTACTTTAGCTACAGATTACATACCGATATTTCATTCTTATGAAATAAAAATATTTCCTATTATTATTTTGACTCATTAATATGTCATGCTAGTTTTACGCTAAACAAAAATGTAATTTGGATAAACTCAAAAATACTCATTCAAAATTACTATATCCAAGTCAACTATTTGCAGGCACTTTTCTTATGCCAAGAGCCAGAAGTTGCTATTTAAGGAGAAGATTTGCAATTTGAGAAGTAGGACAAGAAACTCCACAAACACTCTTTTAAAATCAATGTTGAATCTAAAATGACCAGCCCATGCTGACAGTGTCATTATATAACCATTTAAGCTGACAGCTTCATTTAGCTCACACACACATCAAAAGTGTCTAGGGATATTTTAATTAAACCTTATTATTATTACCTATTATTATTTATGATTATTACAAGCCTAAACTTTCCCACTGCAGGGCAAAGGCCTCCCTACTCTCTTTCCACCTCTCTCTGCATAAAGCTATTTGGGGCCAATCTTTATCGAAGGAGTCTAGTTCGTCCCGCCATCTCCGCCTCGGCCTACCGCGATGTCGCTTCCCTTGTAAAGGCACCCATTGAGTCGTGAGTTTAGCCCATCGCTCGTCCGACATGCGGCAGATGTGTCCAGCCCAGTTCCATTTCAGTGTGGCAGGCAGCTTTCCGAGTGACATCAGCGATTTTTGTGATGGAACGGATAGTAGAACGAATTAAACCTAAATAACTAAAATTCTATTAACTTTTTGTTAAGACACCTACACTTTAAAATAAACCTTTTTAATTGCCTATCTGATCTGATAATAAACTTTCAGATAAAGTTAAATTTAAAAAAAACTTAGAAGAAGAGAAAAAACTCTACCTAAGGCTCTCCTGACACATCTGCAGCGGTTCTGCATACTCCAAACAAGAGACACACAACACACACACAACAAACATATCCACGGATTATTAATTTTAAGTTTTCAACATTTTTTATTAAAAAAAATATTATCAGATTGATAGGCTATTAAACAAGGTTTATTTTAATGTGTAAATGTCTTAACAAAAACTTAATAGAATTTTAGTTATTTAGGTTTAATTGAAATATCCCTAGACACTTTTGATGTGTGTATATTGATTCCATTCAACACATTCTGATAATTTATTGCATAATTAAGTACAATTCAAGGAAATTTTCGCGCTCTACGTTTGTTTTTCTATTTGAAAGATAAGATTAGCATTGAATTAGGTCAAGATCAGCAGTAAACGCTTTCAGCATTTGGGGCAAATTTATTGGTTTCCTCTACTTTTAATTTATTTGGCACATTCGTAGCTAACATTTTCCCTAGGAACTACCTCTAAATCAGTGCCAATAAAACTGTAAACCGTTTGCAATTATATGTTTGGCAAAAGTTTGGCTTGGAAATATTTTATTTTTTATTAAAAAAAAAAATAATGATATTTTACCATGACTAGTGATTAAAGAATTAATCTTTCATGGTTTCACAATGTCACAAAATTACATCTTAGTCACAAAGTAAACAGCGATTGTTTTAATCATTCTCAGAAATGTTTCATATCGCACATAATTGTACCACCTAGCTCACACACGCATGCGCCTGACCGCTTTGTTTTATAACGATAACTTTATAACAATGCTTCAACATTTTCCGAGATTTCATCATTCAGATTAATAATAAAAAAAACCTTGTGTGACTCGTTCAATTGTTTTGATTTGAAATCACATGAGCGCAGATGCATAACTAAAGTTGTGAAGAAAATGCGACTTTTCTTATCAAGAACATAAATATTTACATTAATATTATTATATTACACATACGTTTGTGTCAGTCTTGTTGGCCTTTCGCAAGTTGATTGTGCTGTTCAAGTAGGTATTTAAAATAAATGAAAATAAAATTCAAGACTAGGTCACGTAAGATTATCGTTTACATTTAGGTGTAAACTAGCTTCTGCCCGCGGCTTCACTCCCGTTAGAAAGAGACAAAAAGTAGCCTATGTTACTATCCATCCCTTCAACTATCTCCACTTAAAAAAATCACGTCAATCTGTCGCTCCGTTTTGCCGTGAAAGAAAGACAAACAGACAGACAGACAGACACACTTTCCCATTTATAATATTAGTATGGAATGGATGTAGGAAATGTCAACACGAATTTAAAATCTTAGTCATAAATCATAATACTTCTTGATAATTCTGCATGAATAAATTTAGATATGAGTCGAATCGAATTTCAGACTACAAACTTCTAGAAATATTTTATTTTTGTAATCCAACCTGCATTTATTTCCATTTAGTGAGAAATTGAAAGTAAAAAGTATGTGGCTCCTCCGGGAGGTTCTTATGGAGCAGAACAAGCAGTTGTACTTACATGTTAAGTTTAATCGCGTTCCAATAATAATTAAGACCTGCGATCTTAATGAGGCCCGTTTTTAGGGTTCCGTAGTCAACTAGGAACCCGTATAGTTTCGCCATGTCTGTCTGTCTGTCCGGCCTCGCTTAATCTCCGTGACTGTTAGCACTAGAAAGCTGAAATTTAATACTAATATGTAATCACGCCGACAAAGTGGTAAAATACAAATTGGAGAGAAATGTTTTATTAGGGTAGCCCCCCTATATGTAAAGTGGGAAGTGTTTTTTTTAATTTCAACAATTTAGATAGGTATTTAAAAATGAATAGGGGTTTACTGAAATCATTTTTTGATAAAATCAATCATTTCGGAAATAATCGCTCCAAAAGTAAAAAAACAATGTGTCCCCCCACCCCTAACTTTTGAACCATAAGTTTAAATATGAAAAAAATCTGAAAAGTAGAACTTTATAAGGACTTTCTAGGAAAATTATTTTGAACTTGATGGAAAGAACAGTTTTTGTACAAAAAATACAAAAACGTTGTACAAAATAATTTCTGCGTACTTAGTATGTCAACGTAACAAATAGCCATTTTTAAAACTCATAAGAGGGAACACTTATTGTGAAACTACAGAACCCTACACTGAGCGTGGCCCGACACGCTCTTGGCCGGTTTTTTCGATTGCATTAACCACTTAATCATCAATCATTGTCTATTAAAAGCGGTGGTTTGTATTAACAATTAGAGGTTACTGGCGTGACTATACAGCTCACGAAGTAACTGCTCCTAGCTGCCTCTAGAGACGAGCCTATGATCTATAGCGAAAGATGCCACTCACCTTAAAGAATATTTATGAAATTTACATCGGAACATAGCGAGGGTTGAATAAGAAAATGAAATTACTTGCCATGCGTTATTAGGGCTAAGCTAGCACAGAAGTGGGTCCTCAGAGCTAGCACTGAGAAGCTTTAAAAGAAACTTTGACTTGTATTATTTCTAAGCGAGCATTCTCGACTCTGATGGAAGTAACCTTGTGGAGGTCTCACTATAACATCACCTAAATACAGCTTGGTGCTTACGTTTACGTTACGATTGATAATTCATACAAATGAGCCATAATTCATTTCTCAAAGTTTTTGAATAACAAGTTTTCATTTGCGACTTAATCAGCTAGACAAGCTTAGTCTTCAGTAATTTTGTTTTAAAATACAACCTGCGGAACTCAGGAATAAAAAAGCTTTAAAGTGCTGAATAATTTTTGGAATTGGACGCGTAAGGAACCTGAGACCGCATTCAATCAAACAAACTCTTTAGCTTTATAATCTTCTTTGAAATAAGACCTTTAAATATGATCTTTATATATTTTCCACTTCTTACACGTTCGTGGTAAAAGGTAATAATATACATTGTATGTAACATTTATCTGTCTTACACACGATCAATGACCTAACTGGTTGTAGCAGATGTAGAGCAAAAAATATTACGTAGCTATGAATTTGTTGACCGTTACATGATCTCGGCTCTCTTAGGCGGTATCTTTAATATTATAGTTTCATAGATAGACATATATTTTGAGTTAAGAAGTTTTCGGGAGCTGTCAAAGATACTGTTCCGTTTGAAACTGACAAACAGATTGGCAAGGCTGGCAAAATGCTGCGGGCCCCCGACCAGGACCCTTACAAATTGAGAGGCGCTTCGAATTCATGTAAGCTAGCCAGCTTGAGGCAAAGCTGGGTGCAGACTAGATGGTGCATGACTGTGCACTATGGGGCCCGATATTTGGTACAGAGTAAGCTAAAACAAAGGGTACTTTTTTCCCACTCACGCGGACGAAGTGGGCAAAAAGTAGAAAAATAAAATTACCAGCCTATAAAAGTCCCGCGGTAGGACTCCCTTAGGGTTTATCACCACGCTAGCCCAAATGTGCGATTGGCGATTTCAGAGTTATATTCACTATAAGAAAAACTAGAAAATACCACTAATAATTCTCACTTTTCAACTAGGTTTTGAACTATGTATGTTTATTGGTCAGCAAAAGTATTTTTTAGCATTTAAAATTCTTAACTAATTCCTAACTAACGATCACAGAACAGAAGTGTCAATAAAAGCAAATTATAATACGCATTTTCTCTTATAATACGTCATTGTGATGGACGTAGAATTATCTTTTGTTTATAAACCTCATTGTTTAGTAAACTGGATGTTTTTCAGCCCACAACCAGCTGTTTTCTCTTTCTTAACGGGTCATAAACTTGAAACGGTTCATAAGGCCCTATTTGTGAGTGATTCTACACGACTGCTGCTATAAACCTACACTGAACTTCACAATAATTAGCTAACTCACTGTTAAGTTTACTATGTTTGGCTGGTCGGCTGGTTGGCTAATAACATATTAGTAGGTTTATTTAGTTAAAGGGTTTGATAACTGGTTAGGAAAAATAAGTACGAAAATATATAAATAGAAGAGGATACAATAAGCCTACAAATTAGAGCATTTAAACCCCAGTTCCAAAGGGCCAAAGTCAAACCATTTGTTCAACTAATCAATCAATGTGCAGACTTTTTTAATTATCGAGGTATTATCGGTCACTAAGTCGTTTAAAGTGAATTGGCCATTGCAAACTGCAGGTGTGTTTTTATGGAAAAGAGCGAGAAAGAAACTTCACAATTACTCGTATTTGGTCAAGTTGAAGGGTATATCGAGAGTAAACTGGTCTTGTATCCCACACCGTCAAAGTCAAATCGTGACTTGGTTATAATTACAGGCAAATGTTACAGTCACACAGAGCTTAAGCATTACTTAAAGTATTCCTAACCCAAACTTTGGTCACTAAATTATGAGGCCTACCCTCAAGTCAAAAACAATCCATACATTCGAATAGTTAAAATAAAAATTCTTTTAGTATTGAATGGCCTATTTATCGAAAACATACCATCATGCTTCGACTAACGAGAACGAGCAGTAACCAAAGCTATTGGTGAAAGCGGGGAGTCAGTTGGTATAAAATATAAATGGCAAGTAACCTATATACTAAGATCTCTGCTAATCTTTTTGGGGAATTCAGGCGATATTATGTTGCATACTTATGTTGCTTTCCGCAAGTTGCGACATTATTTTAAAATAAAATTTCGTAATCGTGTAAACATGTTCAAACAATAAATTAGATACTTAGACACATTTTATGTGCCATCAAAACAGTAAGTAATATGATATTGAAATGGAAAATTTGCAGGAAATACTCCGTTACTTCTAACACAATATTGTACAAAGCGATAAACTATTATACAAAGTACACAGTTGCGATGCCAGGTACGGACTAGGCGGTGCATGGGCCCCCATGCTCAAGGGCCCCCTGACCGCAAACCTCAAAATGATGACGCGATTTTTTCTAGTAAATTGATTAAATCTAATTCGATTAGTAATTTATTGTTATTTATCACCATTACATTATTAGATATATAAAAAAATCATGCAGTTTTCACTAATACACAGAGTGATGATGTTTTAGGTGGATACTTTATAGCAGAAAAGTCGAGCTGAAAACGTCCGCCTCCTTGTGAGGTCGGTACTATTTCGGTCTTAGAGTTTTTGAATAAGTAAGAACCGAGTCAAAAATTTTCTAAAAAGTACTGTTATGTTTTCAATATTTTTCAAGAAGAAGTTTCCGGATTGGAAATATTGAAGGCTGTCTAGTTTTCCCCAATACGAGTGATTCTATGTTCCGTTTTTCATTTTTCTACCTTTAAAACCGTAATAATAGAAGTAACATTTAACTGTCAGTTGTTCTAAATATATTTTTACACCCGTTATATAGTGATACCATTATGAATTACTTTATTATACAGTTAACTGATAAGACAAACCGTTTAGTTAACCGCATGTTCCAACACTTGAACATGTCGGACAGAGCGTAATTCGTTCATATTTGTTTTGTCTGGCGAAATAAAACAAATTAAAGTTATTTTAGTTCATTTGTTTTTCAGGCCAAACCTATTACAATATTGTTTTCTACAACTCGTTATTTGTATTGGTAATCGGATTGAAATAATTGTACTAATTTATTGCCACCGGTCGCGGTCTTTTCATTTAAGCTAAGAGTTTTTGCCGCCAGTCTTTTGGGCTGCATAGAACAAGTTGAGAACAATGCGTAACAGTTTTTCAATGCTACGTGTTTTTTAATTAGCTGTCATGTATTTATTAAGGGTGTAACTTCAATCCATACTTAATTGAATGGTCTGTTCTTACTCCAATATTATCATTCGTACATTTCCATGTGAAAATATATTCGGTACTTAGTAGAAATTTTAACAAAACATCATTTCTTAACTTTTTGACTGCCTATTTGTTCTGACTTTACTATTTACTATTTCAAATTATTATTATTTACGATTACTTTAAAAAGGATTACAATCCTAAGCCTCAGATTAGTAAACAGAAGGCAGATAGACATAGACAGCGCGGAACATTACGAGTGCGGCGAATGTCGAGACATGTGTGCGTGACTGTCACGTGACTGCGCTGTAAGAACACGTCGTCTCTGTGTGCGTTCCGGTTGCCAGGATGATGAAAAATTACCCGTAATATTTCATTCTTATCTGTCTATATTAATTAAAATCAATTTATGAAATTACTAAAAGTATGTAGGTACGCGCGTAGCATAAGAACTGCTACGCCTAATTAGGTGAATCTACTTTGTTGTGTTTGTAATTGTCAGGACAATGTTGGTATGACAACATTGATTTAAAAAAATGCACCCTGGCTAAGCTGGAAGCGGGCAGATAGTACAAAAAGTTTGTTTGTTTTAAAACTTGTACGCGCCAATTTATTCTCTTATTCACAAACTACTAAATTTTAAATGCATCTGTCTCTTTCCATTTCTTAAAGAAAAGGACAGAATATAAAATATTAGTTAAGGCCTCTTTTTCTGTTCACTGTTTTTTACTATATTAACTTTATGTTGGCGAATCGACTGGTGTACATAATTTTAGTTAGAGACAAAACATTCACTAGTTTTATTAACGAAGACTTTTAACACATACAAGATAAGTACACACACATGATACCTACAAACATACCAACCAAAAAGAAAAAAACACTCGAAATAAAATATTCTTGTACATCGATAATCCTGTGTCCAATACATATTTCCTAACTTAGGGGTAAATTTTTTCACAATAAAATAGCAACACCGACAGATTTCTGTTGAGGTTTTGTGTTCCAAATAAAATAACATCCAAAAAGGCAAAAATAACTATATTAATCTATAAAAAGGTACTCCATCTTCTTTCTCCTTTATTTAGGGAACAATTTTTGCAATGTTTAAAAACAAAAGACGGCATCATTTTCGAAAATATGAATATTTTCTGTGACATTTTTACGGCGCGACGCTTCGTGCCGTACTGACTCGAGATTGTATTCGCTTTTGGTTTTTTATTTGCTTTGTCGACCTCACTCGCGGTGTTCCGCGCTATCTATCTGCCTTCTGTTTACTAATCTGAGTCCTAAGCAATAAAAACTCATGTCATCTCAATTAAATTCATTATGGCATCCGGATAAAGTCAGAATTTGAGCAGAAGTTACTTAACAATAGGCGAGACGACAAAAAAAAAGGTAATTAGTCCGTCAGAAAGATTATCAAAAAATTTTGGACACGTATTTTTCTTTTTTCTCGTAAACGAAGAATGACGACGATACAGTGTGGTGAAGTTGCGTGTGACGTCACAATAAGATACAATTTTTGCATTACGGTGACGTCAAAAGCCCCCACTCCGGAACTTTGTTGCTCTTTATCTTTGTATTTTTTAATTAATTTGATCAAGCAAAAAATACGTGTCCCGTATTTTCTGCCGATCTATCAGACGGACTAAACAGAATGCCATTTTTTTAATGCTGTCGTCATCCCTATTGTGTGAATCTATTTATTAATAAATAAATTAAGATTTTATGCTAAATTATCACAGAGGTATTCGTTGGTTGAAATGTAAATAGTATGCACAGTTTTCGACATATATTTAGGCGGAGAGAAGTTTAAAATAACTAAAGGCATGGAATGTCTATTTTGAAATGTTTCTTTTCTCTAAAAGCTCTCCGTTTGTCAATGTGTCTGTTGAGATGAGTCGCATTTTATCTGTTCTTTTATTCTATTAATGTATGGCTTTCATGCTTATTTTTTAGACCACGCGCTTAATATTTTCTCTAAAACCTCTAATTTTGATATTATATGTAGATCTGTGGGCTCCACATCCCGAACTTTATTTAATTCAATAAATTAAATAAAGTGTGTTAATTTTCGCACTTGTACCTAAAAAAATTGTTACAATACATACATAAATAAAACCCAATGGAAGTTATACTTATATTTTATAAAATTTTTCCTTAATTTTCTTTGGGTATTTCACTGCCCCTTGGAAAGTCTCTAGTGCCAACAAAGGGGCCTATGCCTATGTTGTTGGGATACTGACCCTATGATGTATAGATGAATATGTTGATGGAAAATCATAAATCCATCAAATAAAACCGAACAAGACTAATGTACAGTCAGCATCAAAAGTTGATGACCACATTTAGATTTTCAAAATCGCTGTACACCGTATAATATCTAAATCGCTCAACATGACAAGCGCCAGAAATAAATGATCATCATAAAAAAGTATAAGTAGGTGACCATCACTTTTCAAAAGTCGCTAAACAAAGTAATGGTAAAAAAATCATGACATTCTTGGTCTCTAAAGTCTCTGAACATATTTTTGACAAAAATAGCATACCATCGTTTATCTCAAAAGTCTCTGAACAAAATCAAATGTTTTTTGGGTTTAATATGTTTGAGTATTTTTTTTGGTAGGTATATCATGTCACTTTTCAATTGAAGTGACATTAACATAACCTTCCTTTTCGAAGTTTGACAACTTAAGCATCTGGAGGCACGGTAGTGCCCCCGCCAAGACGATAAATTTTTCTCATTAGTAAAACCGTTTAAAATCTACCCTGGGTACTTGTCGCAGATTTTTACCAGATTTTTTATATATTTTTTTCAGGTTTTTTAATTTAATATTTTACAATAAAGTTATAATTAAGTAGAAATATTCTTTTTTATATTTAAGGGTAAATAGTTTTTCAAATACCCTATGTTTCCCAAAGAATTTATTTCAAAGGGAAACTGCGTGATTTTTGAAAATGAGCCATTGGTTTACAAAAAAGGTTATAATTCAATCGAATAAAAAAATCTTTAATTATGTCGATGGTATAAATTTAAACAATAATAGGATCTGCGTGATTTTTGATAGTGAGCCTTATAGTTTTACAAATAAGGCTAAATTCAATCTTAATATGGAAAGTATAGATGACTTTGAAAATTTGCTTGTTGCTTGACCCACTTCTACTACTCTCATTGACTCTAAGAAAGAAAAAAAAAAACAATATATTTTGGAAAGTTACATTCGGAATTTACATTCATTAAATATTTTTTTACATGATTTAGTTTTGATACTACAGGATTGGATTTATAACTCTGAAGAGTAGCAAGCACTTTTTTTGTTTGCAGTTCAGTATACGATACAAAGTAATGTTCAGTAACTTTTGGTAGTTATGTTGTTAAGTTATTTTTGGACGTTGCCGTGATTACACTAGAGAACCAAAACACGAATTTTATATTGTTCAGTAACTTTTGCAAAACTGAATGTTATGATATTTTCGGATTTTATAACCATCAGCAACTTTTGACAAAATGGTGTTCAGCTAATTTTGAACTTTAATGATGTTCATTCAATACTGGCGCTCATCTTGTTGAGCAATTTATGGATGATGTAGTGTACAGTAGTTCTGAAAATCTGAATGTGGTCAGCGACTTTTGATGCTGACTGTACCCAATTTAAATTTTAAGTTCACCTCAAAATGTAGCTAGCAGTTTCATTTTGATTGAACAATTTGAAAGCGTTCCGAAATCCTTCTTTTACCTTAGGCCTATTTAGTAATCTGTGCGTAGGCATACATGCTCAGCAATCAAAATTACGTGATATCACCTTTGTCTTACCTTTAAAATGCTTACTAATAGCATAATTATTTACCATTCAATCTAGTCACGTGGTCTGACTAAAGAGGTTCTAGTTAGCAGTCAGTGTACGTGACTAAAATCTAAATTGTCTTACGATGACCATTCAGTAGGGGCGTAAGACATACAAATGTACGTTCTGTCATTATAATAATAATGACAGTCCGTCTGGCTGTGAGACTAATTGGAAACTACACAAAGATAATGCGACTTTAAATAAGTTTGTTATCAAACACTTTGTTTGCCAGGTTTGTCTTCTTTGACCGTTACTACGTCACGCTTGTAAACAGCGTTAAGATTCCTAAATGTTAATTACAAAAAAATATTTAAAACACAAAATGTTACTAAATGTTCATTAGGTTATGTAATCGGCGTGTTGTGTTTGGTCTCCTATTAGATTTAGTCGTTCGATTTTTCTACGACGCAAAAGTATTGTGTAGGTGTGTAGTAGATAATACGCGGGCAAGGCCAGCAACCTCGCGGGCTGCCGGCTCGCCCAAGGTTGTTTTTGTGTATAAACACGGCTCAGGCGATCGATAGTGGGCGATCAACCGCCGCCACTGAGCGGACGACCTCGCACACTTAACATTTTCCGCTTCAAAACAAACGAAGCAAGAAACAATGAAACCACAACATAGTCTTAGAACTATAATTTTATATTTTATTTTCTTAAATTATTACAGTCCTTCAAGTACCTACCTCAGGAAAGATACAGAACATAATAATCTAACTAGGAGTAATAACACAGCAGTTGTGAGCTTTACAACAAGCTCAAATAATAATAAGAGTTGAGATCAGTGTTGGAGCGGTGTTGGGTCCAGTGGAGAGGTGCGCGCTCACCGGGGGCGCTGCGCCCTCGTGCGGCACCGCGTCCTGCTGGAGTGGTGCGCCAGGTAGAAGCCTTGTGTTAGCAGGAACCGCCTTGGGTGCTCCGTTGATCTCTGAGACGACTGGCGGCCGGAGTTCTCCTCCGGTATCCGCCATAATGTCCTCCGTTCGCTCGGCATTTCGATTGTCCTTTTACAAGCCATAGTTCAAGTCCAATGATCCATTTAATGCTTGTTGTTAGTGGTCTTCTTGTTGTTTTCTGTGTTCATGAGCTTGGTGACGATCTTTCTAGAATGTCCGGACGGGTCGAAGTGGTTGGTGTGCTCGTTGACCTCCTTCTTGGTGCGCTGCTTGCCGCTGTGGCCGGAGAAGATGTGCTTGTCGTGGTCGAAGTTGTAGTAGTCGTACTCGTCAAAGAAGGCTTCGGACATATTTACGTTTGGATAGTTGTAAATATTGAAATCACGGGAAATTTGTAGCAGTAGCAACTGACAACGTTACTCAAGGTTTTGTTTTCACTGAATGTTCAATGTAATGGCCGCGCGGGGCTTTATATAGGCTGCCAGCAACACGTCACCGACCGCATGCGCGTCGATAAAATTCTCGACTTGTGATTGGTTGAGCACCGGCGACGACCCGGTTATGAAGGATGTTTTGTTTATTTATAGACGTTGCTTGTGTGGGTAAGCCGGCTCGGCTAGTGTGCCTATGTGCAGAATTTAATTTTCTTCCAACAGGTTTTTATTGTGGTAGAATTTATTAACTTTCAGAGTTAAGATCGCAGACATTTTTCTACTAGATATAGGGAACAATGATTTGTTATTTTACCAGTTATGTAGTCAACGGCTTATTTGAATAGATGCTCGATTTTAGATCTAAAGTGACTAAAAGTTTCGATAGGTACATAATGTATACATAGTTTTTACATAGTTTGTGGCTTGGTCCGCGTGAATGTCAGATAAAAAACAGCTTATCGTTTTTGGGGTTACAGCTTACTTTATCCAAATTCCATCAGAATCGGCTTAAGGGTTTAGAAATGAATACAAAGCAGACAGAAATATAGTTTATGAAGTATAGATAATTGTGCTAATTCTCTTGTTCACAAACTTAACTAAATTTAAGTTAAATGCATCTTTCTCTTTCTATTTATTAAAGAAAAGGACAGAAGATACATTTATTTTAATCCTGTCAAATTAGACAGCGCCTGAAAATTGGCGTATAATTTAGTCGTCATGTTAATCGCGTTTAAATTATCTATGGAGTGTCTAAATTTGACAGAACTTAACTAATATTACATTTTCAGTCCTATTCTTAATGAAATGGCAAGAGAAAGATGCACTTAACTAAATTTAATTTGGTTTGTGAATAAGAGCGGCAATTATCTAACTCAATTTATAATTCTCATTTACCGTAGGTATTCGTTACTGTACTGTTCATTATGCGTACTTATACACTATTTAATGTTTTACTTTAATTATATCGGAGTAGAATGAAAAACTCATCTCATGATACAAACAAAATTACCATTTCGGTAGTAAATTCGACTGGCTAGACAACACTGAATGCCGGTTCAATGTTATCGAGATTATACCACTAAAACAACACGTATGCGTTGATAATATATTGTAATCAAGTTTTTTAAATAGGAAACCAATTAGAGTTTATAGGTAAGCGCTGATTTTGAGATATAAAGAGGTATGATAAGAACATAAGTCGACAAGAGCAGTTAAAGTATAAGTATTTAATTCAAACATGCAGCGCCACCTAGTATCGAGTAGCGGCTGCTTGAGTGTGAAAACTTAAGTTCTAAGTTTGAAGAGTTTTCCAGAATGGCTATTATGTAAATAAATAAACTCTCACATTGTGATGAGACTTTAGAGTGATGTTTTTCATTTTATAAATGGAGAAAAGTATGGACAAAAATGAACAAATGTGGTATATCTTGCAGAAGAACAAAATGGAACGTCGTCATTGCCAGGATTTTAAACATAATTTTTCAATGAGATATCATTTATATATCTACGGGACAGCTAATATATAATAAAATCTGTGTTGACAGTGATTACATACGCATACATGGTATGTTATGTGTGAACTGCACATGCTAGAAGCACCGTACTACTAATACTCACTACCTCTCACCACTTGAGAACTTCAGAAGACAACTTGTCAGTACTAACCATCCGCTATTGTCCACTCAGTGGCAGTTTTAATAATTCAAGAGCCTTATATTTTTTTCTTAGCACCTGGTAAGGGTTTAGGACCCTTTTTCATTATGACACCATGGTTGCACAACCTTAAGTTGAATCCAGAAGTACCCTACATAGAACTGCGATCAGGTAGCACAACCATGAAAGAAGGGCCCCTTTCAATCGTTGGAAATACTTTATAAAATTTTGGCTTTTCTTTTTTGGTACCGTATTACACGATCAACAAAATTTGAACTAGGTACTGTGAATGATAAGACGGATAAGTACCACGTTGTGGTTTACGATTCTATTTGATGACTGTTTCAAAGTCATTCAATTGATATTATGTGTGATTTGGTGAGCCAAGGTTATTCGTTGCTGGTTTTATTAAAAACAATAGTAGGTAGATATACACTAACCTGCCAATCAATGAGCACTGTGGAGCATCCGTACACACAGCAGCCTTTTGGAATACATGAAGTCGGGAAGCCGAAGGTTTCAACGGTTCAATAGGATCGGGAGGTTCCGCCGCCCTCCGTGAAGCATAGTCTGCACTCCCGATGAGGTATCCACTGAGGGCCGATATGAAGACCAGGACCGCTAACGCTGTGATGACGACTTTAGTCTTGAGTTTGTACGGCCTGTAACAAAATTGTGAGGTTATTACCGCCATCTGTTATCGAGTAGCAAGAACTATTTTACCAGATTCTAACAGTAATTTTGTAAATACTGTGCTTATGTACTAATTAATAGTAAAAATAATAGTCTGAGTGTCTTTTATAAGATTTTTGGAATGTGAATAAGCTGCAGAAAACTCACTTCTCTGGGTAATCGTCGTCATCATAACTAAAGTTGCCTTGGAATATAGCGAACCTATTAATAGGGGACACAAGACGTATCGTATCTATGGGACTATCATCGGCATGGTTGCTGATGAAGTTTCTCCTGTGGAGACCGCTTCGTAAGTGATTCTTCATGGTGTTTCAGATATAACAGAGTAGTTCTTCAGCGGCACATAACAACATAACCTAAACACTTTTTGACTATTGTTTTGCCACGAGTTTGTACGGGAAGTTTGTGGTAAAATTAGTTGAATACGCTCGTGTTTTATTTTGTTTTTAATCGCGTAACACGGCTATAATTAAGTCCTGACGGTGCCAGTGACGTATACTCTGAAATGGCAGGTGGTTACGCAGTGAACTTGCTTGCGGGTATCGTGAAAATCGATAAGGTAACAGCTGTTTTCAGCGCTTTCAGACTTCTAAACACTGATGAAAATTAAAGACAGATGGCGGTACTGAAGCAGTAATAACTTAAGTTATAACTTTGATCACAGATTAATAAATAGTTACTACGTAACAGATACTTCACTCCAATACAAAAACTAAAATACCTACGCTATAATAGCCTACAAAATCGTAATAATAATACCAGCTGTTTGCAACGAGGAGAAATGTACCATAAGTACTCACGAAGAGAGTTGAGATTCTTTTGCCCGCCGCGCGACTAACGTGTGTGTGTGTCTTCCAGCAAATGTGCTAGGGTTATACGTATGATGATAATGGTAATAAAACGAATGTTTTAGAAAAACAATTATTTTTTTATTTGTTGATCAAATATTTTAAAGTTTAATAAAATGACTGATGCATATTTTTCGTTCCTTGATTTCCCGATTATTATATTTTAGTGTCGAAAATATCCAAAACCGCGTGAATAATTGTAATAAATAATCAAAAAGGAAACAGGAGAATTGGGAAACAGGGGAATTGCACTATAATCACGCAATAATTACCTACGTGATTTCGGCATTTTGATAGTCAGCGCCTGTACCCGTGACGCGCGAGCACTCAATCGGGCGCGCGACAGCCCGGTGTTCGTTGTATCGTCGACGATACGCGAAGCAGTAGGCATAAAACGCGTGGCCTTGAGCGAGTGACGGAAGCCTGCTTTGATTTAGATGTTGGATAACGCCTGAGTTAGTTTTTCTGTTTTGTGTTATTTAATGTTTGGAAATGCGCTGATTTTAATTACAGGCGCTTATTGTAAACTGTGTTTACTTTCATGGAAGTTATTGGAAGTAATTTTAATGGTTATTAAGTTCCATTTAACTTTAACTATTAATTCGTATTACTGCGAATAACGATTCAATATGTTTTTATTAACTTGTAAGTAGGATAATATTTAGTCGAATTGCGGTCACGGTTACGATGGGCCAGTTTCAATACGGACTAGGCAAGTTCGCCTTCGCAGGACGTTTGTACTGCACAATCACAAACAATTCCTCTTCCCTTATTCCCATAGTTCTATATGACGGCTATCGGACACGACCGGGGAAAGATCAAACACTGCTTCAACTACAATTTATTAACAAAGGTTAATGAGAAAACGGTTTTCTGGATAAACAAAATCCATACTAATATTATAAATGGAAAAGTGTGTCTGTCTGTATGTTTGTCTTTTTTCACGGCAAAACGGAGCGACGAATTGACGTGATTTAGGCACGAGCATTGATCACCACGCTTGCTCAAGGCGGGTTGGCGATTTCGGACTGTATTAACTACAAGTCCAGGTCACGATGTTTTCCTTCACCGATAATAATACCTAATATAATTTAATGTTTACCTGTCAGGATCCGAATCAGGTACCCGGATTAGCACATGGCGTCTTTTCCTCCTTACATCCGATTTCCCAGGTTTCTTTAGCGAACTTTGTCTCAGTAATTGTTTGTCCGACATAGTTATTTTTAACTAACAGCAGTCATTTAATTTCACTATTATTTTTCACACTAATGTTCTTCTTATTTTGGTATTCTTTTCACAGATTTCTTGTCATTATTAGTCACATATCACTCATTTAATAGTCACTTCACTAATGAAAGGAAATTAATTGTTAAAATAATCTTATGTTATTTCCAATTTTACTAAACGATTGTCATTACATCGTTTAGTATGATTAAGAAACAAAACCATTCTTAAATTGAATGTATTTGTTTAAATTTCCCTAAGGCAGTCACTCTCTCAACCAATCGATCAACGTGTCCATGATTGTTGTTAGTTTTTTTAGTATTTCGATCTACCATCGATATAAAGTTCGAAATAGAGGTCGATGGGTTGCGGAATGTTTATAATAGTTACCGTGACCACGGAACATAAAGGGCAACCGAAGGAACAAGTGGATTTTAGTCCGTAAAAGTCTGACACGCCCTCTCGCCGCACCCTAGACGGGAGCAGTAATTTGATGATTTCACACTCCAAAAAAAAAAATAGAGGTTGATAAATCATCGATCGTCTATCGAGACGAGAAGCAGGGCAGGACGGTTCGACGTCAATTGATCTATTATACTGACGAGATCGAGAGATTTGTGTGAAGTAACCCGTATTGAATATTGCGACAAAATCGTTTCTGAAAAGACAGATCACCTGAAACCCAAATCACCCAACAGAAAGGTCAGTAACTGTTTTACTTTTGCAATAATATAAGAGAGAAATTATTGGTAATTGCAATTATCTCCACACTACTGATAAAGGCTCTCTTAGTTCTTATAAATAAATATTTACTATTGTTTACAATTTTGTCAACAAAGTAAAGTGTGGTGAAGGTCCTTGATCGTAAAAGTTTCTATTAGTACTATCATCATTATTAGTTAGTTCGCTATATACTACTTATTTGAGTACCTGGTGTGAGTTCTTGAAATGAAGTACTCAATTTCGAAAACGTACTTTATCACTTATGTCAATTTCCAACAATTTCAATTGTTGTGATCAGTCTGCGTTATTCCACTTTCAGTACAAATTGAAGTTTACGTGAACACGTCTATTTCTGAACGGCCAGCAAACTGCAATCTCTACGTACATTAATTTTGTGCATAAAGTGTAAATAAATAAATAAATCTCTCTTAACAACTATTGTTCTACATATATATTTAGTTAAACAGTTAGAACATTATATAAATTACTTTTTAAGCTTATTTTTGCTATTCGTTTTCGCATACTAAAACGCCCATCCACCTTTGAAGTGAAATATTAAAAACCAACATACTTTCTCTTATATTTTTGGACTTATTACAAACTAGCGACCCGGCCCAGCTTCGCTCCTTGTTACAAATATTTGAAAATCTCGGATTTTTAAAGATCTAAGCATACATACGTACAGACAGCGGAACGCAACTTTGTTTTATGTAATGATGATTACCTTATGAATCTGTATGTTTGTTAGAGTTTAAAAGGATTACAATACATGTGTAATTTTTAGATTATATCATTCGATAATTGTATTGTTTAAAACAGGATGGAGACAATAATTATGATTGTTTAAAATTGTATGATTAATACATGAATTGTTTGGTATTGTGAACATGTCCAGTAATATTGTTATGGCTCCGGTGACTGTGACGAGGGATACAATCTGAACTTGGATGAAAGGTCCTGTGATTAATTATAATAATTATACAATCTATATTCAGGTAAAAAGGCAATTTTTTTTATGATAATCAACTCACAGACGAAACCACTGAATAATGGACGCAGTAATATCTTTTTACAACGTTTAGGGCAGGCACACAACGAAGCGACTTTTTATAATTCAGTCCCTAACAGAGTAAAATAGAAGATAACGTTGTGTATGGAAATGGGCATACCGCAGGACAAATAAGAAAAATAAAAGCTCAATTAAAATAACAACTTATAAAAACTTCGATCACACGTGATTCGAGACAAAATAGAAAGACAATATAGCACCCCGGCCCGACAGCCGGCTGTCGCTTAGTCCTTGAAAGGTTATTATTCTTTCAAATCAAAGCAGTAGTACCTGAGAAACTCTTCACCTTTATAATATTCGTACAGATTTTCTTTCACTGTATCCGTACTAATATAAATGCGAAAGTAACTCTGTCTGCCTGTCTTTCTGTCTGTCTGTCATCTCTTCTTTACGCCTAAACCACTGAACCTATTTGAATAAAATTTGGTACAGATATATTCTGGGACCCGAGAAAGGGCATAGGATATCATCCCGGGATTTCATCTCGGAAATTCCCCGGGAACGGGAACTATTATTCCACGCGGACGAAGTCACGGGCAAAAGCTAGTGTTTTATATAACTGAATAATTCACGAGTACAATTTGGCTTATTTACCACCCTACAGCCTGTAATGTGTGGTAACTATACCTTACTAAATTATGTAATAAATAGTAATAAATAACACAAAGTGTCACGTGTACAATTAGCTGGTAGCCAGACAGGGCCGTGTGTGTCCGTGCAGCGGACGTTATGAATGAACCGCTGGCCATCACTGACACATGACAACCTGAGGGACATTCATGGTCAGTGTCACAGTGTGACTACTTCGGATATAAAGGAAACAATTTTTAATCCGTCGAACACACGTGATTTGAGACACAAACAATAGAAAGACCGTAGCAGCCCGACAGCCGGCTGTCGATTCGTCGTGGAAAGGTTAATACCGTTACGTCATTTTGTAGACGTTATGTAATAAAAATACATCTTATAAATTTATTTATTTATTTATTAAACATTTGTAGACTTAACAGGTCAACCCAAAGCGTCTACAAACAAGTTACATTTCAGTAATATACGCGTACAGTTGCTTGTTGTTAACGTAGGTACTATTTTATTATATTTAAATTATGGTTAATACAGCAGGTAATTCACAGTGTTAGTGTTACACATAACTTTATAAGTAGATTACATTAAAAACATTAACATAGTTATTATATTATTAAGATTATTTTCATTACAATATTATTTATTTTAAATCATTTACATAGGTATTTTATTATTAAGATTTAATTATTACATTATTATAAATTATTACATATGTAGCATTCGCATTGCGCCCGCGCTGCGCCGTCGCCATAGCGACAAGGTTACCCCGCTCTCGCCCCTCCCCGCGGCCCGCCGCCGCGACGCAGGCGCTCGCTCGCGTGGCCACTGGCCAGTCGGCACCCGTGAGGCAAAGAGTAGGCTGCGCACGATCTGCGATCGCGCGACCGACGCCATCTTACCGCCATAAGTTTTATTGTACATATTGTGATTGTGACTGTAATATTGTATCGTGTGTGTGTTTTATTGATTATATTACCTACTGTTTTACCTCGAACCAGTGCGTTTATTTAACCTCCCGTAGGAGAGCCCCGTTATAAATTGCGCCCAACTAGTGGCACGTGCTCCGTACGGAAAATACCTAAAAAACCGTCGCGAGTGCGTACGAAATCCACGTTAAAGACTATATCGAGGGGTGAAAGGCTATTTGGTTTAAGCGACATCTGGGGCGATATTGAGTTATACTAGGTGTATTTTTGGTATTGCTCAACCCGCTAGGAGATGATTCTACTCATAAAAACAAACAACTTTTATTATGGAACCAACTCTGAAATCGCGAAAAAAATATCAGCTGTTACTAACAAAAGTTCAATGCCCTCCGACCATAATGTTAGAAACAGCTGATATTTTTTTCGCGATTTCAGAGTTGGTTCCATAATAAAAGTTGTTTGTTTTCATGAGTAGAATCATCTCCTAGCAGGTTGAGCAATACCAAAAATACACCTTGTATATACAGTCGTGGTCAACTAATTAGGGACAACCTGATATACTATGAGTAACATTTAATTCTCCTTCCCATAAGTTTAGTTTGCTCGAGACTTTGGCAGTTTAGTTACTATTAATATAAAACTTAACCAATATCTTAACAAATAGGCATAGCCATTAAAGGAATGTACTACACGTAAAATAAATATCGATCAAAATTCAACTTAACTTCTTCTTCATCCTATTCGTACCCTGGACAACTAATTAGGGACACTTAAGACAACATTAAAAATAATTATTGCAAAGAGCAATAAAGGAAAAAATATGTTTATTTATTATTCAATTAGGCTTAATGTGTCGTACTGTAAGACAAATCAATATCCAGAGTGATTGCTAAGGATTGCCGTAACCATGTAACAAAGGTATGGAATCGACGCAATCTAAATGTCACATTGTTCTTTAGTGATACTGTTTCAGCCTTCTTCAAAGTTACTACTGTTGATTTTTAATAGTCAGTTTATTTACACTATTTTTAAACCTACTATTCTTTCATAACGTACCACAAAATGTTTCCAAGCATTCAGGTCTGGGCTCTAGGCCGGCCAATTTATAACCGATACCTACTCATCAGTGAGAAATGTTCTAACAGACAGTGCAGTATGTTTTGGGGTGGTAATCGTGTTTTCTTAAACATAAAGTAGTGTGATTGCTTGTAGTATTTCTCTTTATTAAATTGAATCTAGTGTGCCTTCCATTTGCTCTAAAGGTCCCACACCATTTCCAGAAAACCAACGCCATAGTTTTATGTTCTCTCCTTAAGTTGAATTTGTTTATTGGAGTAGTTTGGAGACTTTTTGCTTTTTAAGGCGCCATTAATACTGCCTGCCTTCTGATGAAACAAAATGTACCTTCGTTTAGTCCAAAATCAAAACATTTTTTTATTGACAATCAGTCTTAATATCGGTGCCTCATAACTAAGGCCAACCGTAGCGAGTCTGTGATTTTTTCAGCACTGGAACTTTTCGTACGACCATGCCAAACAGTTTAGCTTCAACAAATTGACGTCGAAAGATTGTTGTAGATTACTCCACCGCCATTTTATAGTCCAAATACCAACACTATTCAGACCTATAATCAATAAAAAGTCAATAAGTGGGTCTTATATCGCCTCTATCACCGTTTTGCGATGTTTTTGCACAATAGTTTTTTTTGATATTTCCTTTCTATTTGCACGTTTAGTAGTTTTATAGATTCAAAAGTATAATTTCTAAATAAAGATTATAATTGTCCTGTTTTGAAAATCATTATAATGGAGCAATTTCAATGTTTTAATAATTTACGATATTATATTTACTATAATAAACAATAATAATTATTTTTCGCATTGTTGTATCAGAACTTTTATTGCGCCCCATGTTTAATTAAACATTATGATAATATTTCAACAAATTCAAAGTCAACGTATAGACTCTAATCTAAATTATTAAAAAAAAATTACATCCCATCAGATTTTATAAAAAATGGGAATATAACACACAACTTTTGTTTTTGTCCCTAATTAGATGGCCACCCAGAACACGCTGCGATTTGGTTGCAAGAGATTTGTTTTTAAATTTCCTATTACAAAATATTACCAACTTCGAAGCAATGCTCACAATTTTCAAGTATTCTTAATATTAATTAGTATTTCATAAAATTAAACTTAATTATTTAGTTTATCTGATCTACCATGGACATGAAAATTAAAATTCAGCTCAAATTTTTGTTTGTCCCTAATTAGTTGACCACGACTGTATATTCGGAATCAGCGAATTTTTCTCCGTCGAATGATGCCGGATTCATTAAAATCGAAGCACTTTTTTGGCGTTTAAAACAATACTATTTTTGGGCTGTTTCCAAAGTGGCATTGTATTAACCGACGTGAATTTTGCATTTTTTTTAAAATTATGTACATGAACCATACAATCAATCATATTAAAAACCGAGACATAAACCAGTTACCCTTTCCTAGATAAATAACTCATTATGAGTTAAAGCGTTTTTCCTGTTTAAATTTTTTGTTAAGACGTAATTTAAATCATTTTGACTTCCACCAATTACTCGGTGTAATGCCACTTAAACCATTTGTCCGTCACCCAAATACGACACCGAGTGTCGCTTAAGCTCTTTCAGCGGCATCTATTTTCCACACAGGGTGATACTTAACCCAAGTAGTCGTTTTGTTTCAGATATTATGTTTAAAATGCATGTCGTTTAATACAGACGATAAAATGAAATGATGAATATTAAATCATTTTTCCAGTATTAATAAAAATACGAGACGGTCTTTCAGTCATTAAATTTTGATATGATACATTTCAATTATGTCATATCATACCATATTTATTTCATTTCCCGGGTGGTGAAAATCGTGATCATTCAACTGGACTGCCGCGCGCCGGCGCTTCAGTCGAACTCTAGAGTGCATGACGTGACGCGCAGTCACCACCAGAGTTCACGTACACACAACAACATGGTCTAGGGATATATAACTTTTTTAAATAACTTAAAAATTACTGACCTTACAAAAAAACTAATGATGACAGATTATAAAAACATTAACTTCCTTTTTTTTAATTCAAAATTGTATAATTATAAAACGTTTTGTTTTAAGATGAAATTCGCATTCATTGAATTTCTTCCAAGAAGTAAATCTTTACGAACTTCTAACTTTATTAAAACTCGGTTTTAATCATACCACGTAGACACTTGACCAGGAACGAAATGTTAAGAGCAGTGGGCATGATTCAAGCTGGTGCTACCCAAATTGCGGTTTCTGAAGCCATAAGGACCAGTCAGAGCGTTATATCCAGGCTTTGGTCACGTTATCGTGTCACGGGGGAAGTGGTGGAACGGCACCGAGGACCTCAACGCATTACAACACATGTACAGGACTGATTCATAGTAAATGCTGCACGAAGTCAACCAAATGTAACGGCGATGCAATTGGTTCAAAGGCTACAGAGAGAGTCATGGTTTGCTGGTAAGCAGTCCAAATTAAAGAAAACGACTGCATGAAGTCAACCTACGTGCTCGTGGACTACTTTCGGTACCAGCGCTAAGGAGAGGCAATCGAGGAAGAAGATTACAATGGGCTATTGCATACTAAAACTGGAACCATTCTCAATGGTCACTTGTGCTTTTCACTGATAAATCCAGGTTTGGTATTCATCCTGATTCGCGAAGAGTACGCGTTTGGAGAGAACCTGGACGTTGGAATCGACTGCAGCACCTACAACAAGTTCATGCATATCAAGGTGACACGATTATGGGTTGGGCAGGAATTCGTCTCGGCGGTAGAACGGACCCCGTTTGGATACAAGGCAATAATATGATTGTTCTAAAATACCGAGATGAAGTGCTAGAGCCTGTAATCTTGCCCCACAAACAGCAAATGGGACAAATTTTACAAACTTGGTTACAGCAGCATAATATCGAAGCTTTAGACTGGTCTGCACAATCCCCTGACTTAAATCCCATTGAGCATGCCTGGGATTTGCTTCAGAGAAGAGCTCTTACGAATTTCCAAATACTAAACAAAAACGAAAACCAGCTTTTCTTGCATCTTAGCAGGACTTGGTTCAGTATTCTACAACAGGATATTGACACCCTTGTTTTGAGTGTGCAGAACCGCTGCAGATGTGTCAGGAGAATTTAAGGCAGATCCACGGATTATTAATTTTTAGTTTTTAACAGTTTATATTAAAAAAAAATAGTGGTTTTGTTTAAGTTTTGATGTTTCAAAAATAAAGTTAAGATTGAAATTTTGTCTGATATTATCCTCTTCTTTTTAGTTTTTTTTTAAATATAACTTTATCTAAAAGTTTAATATCAGATTAGATAGGCTAATAACCTATCACAAACCTAATAGCCTATAACAAGGTTTATTTTAATATGTAGGTGACTTAACAAAAAGTTAATAGAATTTTAGTTATTTAGGGTTAATTGAAATATCCCTGGACCATATTGATGTGTGTAATTATATAATTGATGTTCCTATTGAGACTGTTCTATATAATTATTATTTAAAATAAATACTTTAACTGATGTTGTACTTATTTATTCAATATAAGCACCTGAGATTTTCGGTGATTGCGATATATCGAGGTTGTTTTAACAGCCTTTGATAGTATTAGATGTAAAAAAAATGTAACATCATACGTAACAATTTCAAGATTATATGTCACATAAGTAAATTAGCCTGCCAGTCATTTTAGTCTAAATTGGTAGTTGAGATAAATAGCTTGCTACTATTAATTTTGGGCTATGTCACTTCATACTTTTTGGCTTACTCTGAAAATGTACTGCGTCGTCGCTTAATTTTGTTTTACCGTAGCCAATTGTAGTTATGGAATAACTTAAATCTTTTTTCCGTGCTCTAAAAAATAAGGGCTTAAGGCAATTTGTATTAAGCGACATTTATCTTTGTAATTAAAAGTCCGTTTTATTTCGTATTAGCATCAACAACTCGATGTTTTTAATTGAATTTCAATGAAGTTTACCTCGTTTAAATAGCTTAAGTAGTTTTTTTGTTATGATTTTTTTTCCAAAATTTCAAACTTTAAATGGCTCTCCTGTAAAGTTGCAAAAATGTCGCTTAAACCAAATAGCCTTTCACCCCTCGATATTATCACGGTTCGAGTGCCTAATAAGGGTACCTACTGGACTACAGCCGTTATTACCGTTTGCGTGAATTACCGCGTGCTATCGTCGAGAAGATGCCGCCGAAATCACGTCGCGCGCGCGCAAACGAGCGGGAAACGGACGGTTCCAGTAGTGAGGAAGAAACCCACGCAGTAACTGACCCCGTGAGCGTGAATACCACGGCAACGTCAACACCGATACCAGCAATGACAGGAGCTAACATGATCTCCATGTCCGAGGAACAGCTCACACGTCTGCTATCCAACGTCATGAGAAGCGTCGCGACCTTGACGCCGACGTCGACGAGTAGCGACCCGACGGGACCGACTCAACCCACCGCCGCACACACAGGCGCGACCGTGCAGGGCATGCACGGCATGCACAGCAACTTCACCCGGTGCACGGCCCGATTCGACGGAGCCGCCCGAAGTACCGAGGCCCTAGAAGCGTTCGTCGAGAGCGTGCTCATTTACAAAGAGTGCGCAAGTGTTTCCGACGAACACGCCCTTCGAGGATTACCTATGTTGCTGACCGGAGACGCCGCAGTGTGGTGGCAAGGAGTAAGATCTACCGTGGAGACCTGGGACGACGCGATACGCCGCCTGCGATTCATGTACGGCGCCCCGCGCCCCGCCCACCGGATTCTTCGAGAAATATTTGCGCGGGAACAAAGTGACAACGATAGTGTCGATTCGTTTATATCGCGAGTGCGAGCAGAAATGTCGCGTTTACCATATAAGTTGCCCGATGTTATGCAAGTAGATATAGTTTACGGCCTTTTACACCGCAAGTTCCGAAAAAGAGTGTCACGCGATAGTGTAAGTAGTGTCGACTGTCTACTCGAGCGAGCAAGGTATGTAGAGGAGACGCTGAGCGAGGTGAGTCGATTAAAACCACTAATTCCGTCTCATAACGCGAGCATATCGACTAATAACGATGATAACGTTGCAAGTACCGCGAGTTCTCGAAATGTAAACAATAACCCTCCACCGGCTACGGTTATTCAAAGTAACCCTTCGCGCGCTGAGTCCGACTCTAGTTCGAATATTTGTAACGATACGAATTCGAATAGTAAACGTGTACGACCGCGCTGCGCTTTCTGTAAACGGTTTGGTCATTCGATAGACGATTGTAAAATGAAAATAAAATCGAGTGACAAGGACAACAATGCACCGCTGTCTTGTTACGGTTGCGGTCGAGAAGGAGTGGTACGCTCGAAGTGTCCGACGTGTAAAAGCACGCCCTCCGCCGCCACGGTGAGTTTTCAAAGTGCTACCATCCATGAGTCTGACTTATCACACCCTACGGTTAAGATTGAAGTTGCGTCTTTAGTAGGTGTTGCAGTGTTAGACACGGGTGCAAACGAGAGTCTTGCTAGTCCCGGAATGTATAAAATATTATTGGACAGCGGGACGACTTTCGTGAAAACACGTCGCAACCTCGGCCTCGCCGACGGAACACAGCAGGTACGTGAAATGTTGTCATGTAACACGAACGTCACTATTCAGGGACGCGTTATTCCCACCACATTCTTAGTGATACCAGAAGCGGATAATAGGACCCTTCTAGGACAGGACTTTATCACTAAAGCAGGTATATGTGTGAACCTCCAACGTCAATGTTGGTATTTTGGTAATACCCCTAAGCGGAAGTTTACGTTCGTGCAATCGTACAGTCTTCCATCCACCAGCGATACAGAGCTGACGCAGGTTAATACCACCGGCTTGGCGCTGAGAGAGGATGAAGGGACGAGACTGTCACCTGCAGATAGGACGCAGCTCAACCAGCTCATAAGTAGGAGAGCTGAGCGCTTCGCCACCGAAGGACCCCCTACAACTTATGCCACTCATCACATCCAGGCTGACGAGAAGCAGGAGCCGACCGCTTCACCACCCTGTAGGATGTCGAAAGGTAAGAGAAAGTTGTTGGACGGTGAGATTAAGAAGCTGCTGCGCGCAGATGTAATAGAGGATGAGCGCTCTAACCAGCTCAAGGACCCGGAGCTGAAGAGGATTGTCGAAGATCTGGAGACGACCGACGATCCCTTCAGGGGGAGAGGATGGACAGAGAGAGGATACCTGATGTGTGATGGTGTGTTGTATAAGTGCGCCCCAGAATCGAAAGACGCCGATTCCGCCTGTCTCGTGGTCCCTAAACACGAGAGAGAAACCGTCCTCGTAGAGTTCCGCGACGCTCCCACAGCAGGCCATACGGGTGCTAAACGTACTTTACAACGCATCCGATCGCGATTCTTCTGGCCAGGTATGAAGTCTTTTGTAAAGAAATATATCGAACGCTGTGCCGTTTGCCAGCGATGTAAGGTAGTGATCGTAGTATTCTTGATAATAAAACCACCAGTTTGTGGGAACACACCATATATTATTTATTATACTTATTATGTTACAGAGCTCTCAATTAGTGCGTCTCGTATATGACAAACAAATGCAACGCGTCCATGACGCCACCATGTTACTCAGCTAACCTTTTAATAAAACTATACAAACTCTGGCGTCTGTACCTACATGCCAATTGTTGCATTGTCAATTACAAAACGTCTGTACTTGTTGCGTTCGGATACTCACACATTATATTACATCTTTCCCTTTCTAAAAAAAACAAAAATAATTAAACTAACATTTCAACATAAAGATATAAAAATTACATGCCTTCTTTTCTTTCCCTTCTTTTTAGTAATTAGACACTTATAATGTTTAACATTTTTATACATATTAAAGATATCAACTAGTAACTTATAATTGTTACACATGCTTATAGTATTTATATTTCTATACTAAAGATACTGGTTAACTAGGTATTTCCAGGAACATTTCTGTTTTCATTACAATTATTAAATTATATTCTAGGTCTTAACTATCTAATTGTTCTTAACCATTTCAACTGCACATCCATTCACCAGTGAGTGAAAGAAAACAGACAAATCATCCAGGTCGAATATGATAAGATGTTCTAGTATACCTAACACCATTATTATCTAAAATGTTATATGACCTTAAACCATTCTTATTTTCAACAATACCAGGAAGCCAGACATTTATAGATGGATTTTTTAAAAACAAAATATTCTGACCAATATAAAATTCATCTTTAAATCTAGTTTTTGAATTATAATACTTAATATTTCTGGTCTGACTTTTATAAAAATCTTCTTTTACATTTACATTTAGTTTCGGTTTGAGATATGTGAAACTAACAGGTAATTTTGCTTTTATATTTCTATTCATCATTAACTGAGCCGAGAAAAGTTAGTACCACATACAGGTGACATTCTGTAATGTAATAAGGCTATTCTAAGATCAGACTTATCGTCATAACATTTTTTTAGCATTCTTTTTGCAATTTGAACAGCTCGTTCTGCCATTCCATTTGATTGTGGGTACCTGGGACTAGTGTAAAGATATTTAAATCCCCATTCTGAAGCAAATTCTTTACATTCTTTGGAGTCAAATGGAACATGATCAGACACAATTTCATTAGGTGAACCAAAATTACAGAAAATATCCATTAAAGCATTATTAATACATTTTGCACTTTTAGTATGAATAAGTTTTACATCAATCCATTTGGAAAAGTAGTCATATATAACCAAGAAATTCTTATTTTTAAAATCTAAAATATCCACTCCTAGTTTTAAAAAAGGTAACTCTGGAATGTCATGTGATAACAAAGGTTCTCTAATATTTTTATTCTGATGTGTTTGACAAACAAAACATTTTCTTACAAACTGTTCTATGTGATCACCCATATTAGGCCAGTAATATAATTCCCTAGCTACACTTTTCATTTTACACATTCCAAGATGCCCTTCATGCAACCTTCTTAGAATTTCTATTCTCATATTTTTAGGTATTATAAGTTTATCTCTTAAAAATAACAAATTTTCATCACATGTTATATCTGATTTAAATTTACTGTAATGTTGTAATTCACTAGGAACATGCTTAACATTGTCAGGCCAACCTTCTTTGGTAAACTCTAACAGCTTTATTAATTCTGAATCTCTACTGGTTTCTAATATCAAGTTTTGTTTAGTTTCCTCTGTACATTGTAAGTATTTTGCAAGACCAACACAATGGATGACTTCATACATATAGGAATCATCTGTATTATTATTTTCTAAATATGAACGAGACAGTAAGTCAGCAATAAACATTAATTTTCCTTTTAAATATTTAAATTCGAGGTCATATTTTAACAATTTTAATTTCAATCTTTGTAATCTTGGGGATGGTACTTCATGTATTGATTTTTTTAGAAGAGATTCTAATGGTTTATGGTCATTTAGTATTGTACACTTTTGTCCATATATGTAGTAATGAAACTTCCTTGTTGACCATACAACACTTAAAAGCTCCTTTTCTATTTGTGAAAAATTTTGTTCTGATGGAGTTAAGCTTCTAGAGGCAAAGCTAACTGGCTTCCCATTCTGTAATAGGCAACAACCAAGCCCATCTTTTGAGGCATCACACTGAATTACAATTGGTACCTTAGTATTAAAATTTTGTAAGACTGGTGCTTTAGTTATTTTATTCTTAATATTATTGAAAGCTGTTTCATGTACTACTGTCCATATCCAGTCGACATTTTTCTTTAATAATGATTGTAATGGAGATGCAATATTAGCCAGATTTGGCACAAATTGTCTTAAATAATTTATCATACCTAGAAAAATTTGTAACTCTTTTTTATTATTTGGACTTTTAATATTAACAATAGCCTCTACTCGAGCTGGATCGACTTTCATGCCATCAGAAGAAAAAATGTGTCCAAAATACTTTATTTCTTTGAGTTTATATTGAAATTTTGACTTGTTAAAACGAACATTACATATTTTGGCTCGTTCAAACACTTTTGTTAATATAGCATCATGCTCAGATTCAGTATCTGCACAGATTAACATATCATCACAGTATATGACTACACCGGGGATGTCCCCGAAGGCTCTTTCATTATATTTTTGAAATATTTCTGGTGCTACAGATACACCAAATGGCAATCGATTAAATTTCCAACATCCAAAAGGACTATTAAAGGTGCAAAGTTCACTTGATTTTTCATCCAATTTAATATTGTAAAATCCTTCTGACAAATCAAGCACTGAGAAATATTTTTTATTAGCTATTTTAGGCAAGATTTCCTCTAAAGTTGGAATTAAATGATATTCTCTTACTAGCACATTGTTTAGGTCTTTAGGATCTAGACAGATTCTTAATGATCCATCCTTTTTTTCTATTATAACTAGATTACTCACAAAACTCCTAGGATGTTCGACCCTGGAAATAATTTGTCCATTCTCCAATGACTTTAATTTATCCTGTAATCTGGCCAGCAATGCATTAGGCACTCTTCGTGGTGGTTTTACAACTGGTTTGGCTCCCGCTGGATGTGCAGTTCCAACGGTTCCTCAAAAGCACCTATACCCTGAAAAAGTTCACAATATTTTTGTATAAACATATTCTTATTATCTTCTTTTTTAATAGAATTAACTGTGCTTTTATTATTACCAAAATTTAAGAAATTAAGTTCTATTAATGATGGCAGACCTAAAATTGGCCTTACATTTTTATCAACAATTATGAATTCAGTTTGAACTGCTTCATTATTCTTAAAAATAGTCAACATACGTTTACCTAATGGTTTGAGGTGTGCTCCCCCAAAAACTTCTAAAACTACTTTTGTCTCAGACCATTGAGGACTTTCATCATCGACAATTTCTTTTAAATCTTTTAAAGACAACACATTTATTTGTGCCCCTGAATCACATTTGAATTTTAGATACTTAGATTCAACTTTTAAAGACTCTATCCAATCCTTTCTATTATTTTCAATTGCATTACAAACCCGTATGAGTCATAAATCTACTGGACTCTCATTTTTATTATCATACTCTAATGAGTGAACTTTATTTCTCAATTTACAACCAACTGAAAAGTGATTTAATTTTTTACATGTGTTACAAGTTTTACCAAAAGCCGGGCAGCTTCTTGGGCCATGACGTTTATTACATTTTTTGCACAAGTAAGTAGAGGAATTGTTTGATAAATTATACTTAGCTCTATTTGATGTATCTTGTTGGGATTCTTCAGGTTTCTTAGTCTGGATTGCTTCTACTTCTTTCACCAAGGGCTGCTGCTTACATAATGTCTGCACATACTTCTTAGACATCTCTGATGTTCTGCAAATCTTCACAGCTTTGTCTAAAGTTAAACCTTCCTCTGCTAGTAGTCTCCGTTGAACCTCTCTGTCTCGTATCCCGTGTATTATTTTATCTCTTAACATTCTATCCAGATGTGATTCAAAATTACAATTTTGTGCAATTTTTCTTAATTCCGTGTAGAAATTATCAAAATTTTCCCCATCTTCTTGTATTCTTTGGTTAAAATGAAATGAATTTATAATTTCATTTGATTTTGGCTTAAAATGGTCTTCAAAAACTTTTATTACCTCATCTAATTTGTCTTCTTTTTGTTCTGAATCCTGAAGTGTATTAAAGTATAATTCCTGGGCCGCCGGTCCAATGCAGTTCAGCAATATTGAAGCCTTTCTTGTTTCTGTTACCTTACCAAGGCCGGATGCTGACAAGAATACTTTAAAATTTGTAAGAAAACGTTTCCATTTCGAGTATATTTCGTCAATGTTTTCTAAATCCAATGGTGCCGGCATTCTGTATTCGACACCCGACATTATTTCCAAGTCTTTGCTATCTTCTATGCCCATTTAAATTCACGTAAGTTCAAGTATTTCGGCTGCGCCACGTAGTATTCTTGATAATAAAACCACCAGTTTGTGGGAACACACCATATATTATTTATTATACTTATTATGTTACAGAGCTCTCAATTAGTGCGTCTCGTATATGACAAACAAATGCAACGCGTCCATGACGCCACCATGTTACTCAGCTAACCTTTTAATAAAACTATACAAACTCTGGCGTCTGTACCTACATGCCAATTGTTGCATTGTCAATTACAAAACGTCTGTACTTGTTGCGTTCGGATACTCACACATTATATTACAGTGATACCTTATTTGTATTAGTCGGTTTAATTTATTAGGTTCAGCCTTAGCATTTGACGTTACACCTTTTTACGTGTTGACATAATTATTTCAGCGGCCATGTTTTGGGTTGTCATTATTTTACGTGTTGACATTAGCGATGGGTCAACCCGGTTTGCCAAACCGAATCAATTCGGTTTGAGGGCAACTCGCATCAAACCGAGCTACAGTCTATCCAACCCGGTTCAGTTTGAAACCGCAATCGCGTCAACTCGTGTCCAGTTCGGGCGAGTACGAATGCGATGCAATGCGAATAAGCTGATGCGGGTTGAACGGGCTGAACCGAACCGAACCGAACCGAATGAATAACGAACGGAACCGAGTTATCCCGAATGAAGTTGCTGACGCCGACCGGTGACGCGACGCGATGAGTTGCATGTCAAATGGTGGCGCCAAATTTTCATTCCGTTTTATAATAGGCATTTGTTTGTTATCGTATATAATTATATTTTAATTAACATCGTTTTTTCAGAAAGTATCCAATTTTATTATAATAATATTAAGTGTATAAATACTTTAACTACTAAAAGTAACAAGTGAGTATTTTTATCATACGGTTTATAATTTATAACGGGGTTCATGAACAAATGAATGACGTCACACAGTACTGGATGATTCGGTTTGGTTGAATCGGTTTGTAAGTCGGTTTGAGTAAAATTATGATTCGGTTCAACCGGTTTGAAAAAATTACGGTTTGACCCATCTATAGTTGACATATTTTTTTTTTTTTTTTTTTTCTTCTTTGGCAATTGAGCCGGTTTCGACTATTCTGCCAGTGTCACGTTTGGGCGGCTACATAGAGGCGGCCGCTTTACTTTTAACTTCGTGGTAGGTGTTAGTATAGCTGCAAATACGAGCACATGGGTTAGTAAACAAGAACTAATTTACATGTTTCTAAATATATATATACACTTATAATAATATTTATTTATACAACATATTTATATACATACACATTACGCACACTAATTAAAATTTTAACTCATTGTCATTTATAAATTTGGACAATATCTGGATTAATTTAGGGGAGAAGTGAGAAAGGAGGGAATGGAAGTTGGTTGGAAGGGGGATATTGCACTTAATAATTTTGTGATAGAGGTCGAAAGATTTGTTGTTCAGGGAGCAAGAAAAGAAAATGTGATCCAAAGTACCCTCCGCAAGACCACACTCGCACAGCGAACTATCTCGGACATGGATTTTCTTCAGGAACACTGGGCTACAACAATGTCCGAGTCTCAATCTGCACAGTGACGAAACAGTTTTCCTCGACAATTTAGGGCATTTATAGAACCATGGCCTACGCTGGATTTCGGGCTGTACCGCTGCGTAGTAAATGCCCTTAATTTTTGAAGTCGTCTTCCATGTTTCAGTCCACGAGTTAAATAACTTGGGTTTGGCACCATTCCGCAAATCGTAGTTATGAGCTACGTAGTGCTTTCGATCAGCCGGATTCGATGTGGCAAACTTTGCTAACGAATCAGCGCACTCATTGCCAACAATACCCGAGTGACCAGGGATCCAGGCTATCTCGACATCCAAGCCGTTTTGGGAGCAATCAAATAGCAAGTTCTTTATGTGTACAATAATTTGACTATTGATTTTACTGTAAAGTTGATTTTGATTTAACGCCTGAATACTGCTACGGGAATCTGAAAAAATTACTGACCTTGCTATTTGATGTGATTTTATATATTGTATGGCTTCTAGAATGCCTATACATTCTCCTGTAAAGACTGATGTTTCTGGTGGGCATTGAAAAAGTAATGCAATTTTATGGCTTTGAAGATAAACTGCCACACCAGTGCATTCTGCTTCTGACAATTTAGAGGCATCAGTAAAAAATAAATTCCATCCTTCCCAGTAGCGCTTCACGGCTAACTCAAAGTCGCCATTAGCGCTCTGGGAATTCTTTGATATGCCAAGCCCCAAAACGGCTTTTGGTTCGAAGTAAATCGATTCGTATGCGGCGGAAAAGACCGGAAGAATTTGGTATTGACAAATTGGTGAGGAGAGTTGTTTAAGCTCTCTGTACCTATTAATCAACAGAGGAACAGTTTTATTATTCCAATAAGGACAACTATCAAAGGAGAGGTCGATTTGCTCTAAAATTGGAAGCAAGGGATGGGATGAAAGGGAGAAAACTTTAGAAAGGAAGCGATCTGCCAAATACTGTCTCCTAAGGACTAGGGGCGGTTCTGCACATTCAACTTGGAGCGCATTTATGGGGGACGATTTCATGGCACCAATGACAATTCTGAGGCACTTGGACTGGACGCTGTCCAGTTTTTTAAGCGCTTCTTTGTTGCAGGGCTCAATAAGAAAGCTGCAGTAATCTAAAGCGCTTCTAGTCAGCGCGTTGTATACTAGCTTGAGAGTGGATGGGTGAGCTCCCCACCACACCCCCGCCAAGGCCTTGAGAACTGACACCGAGCGTTCGCACTTTTTGACCGTATTGTTTATATGATCAACCCCAGTCAGTCTAGAGTCCAAAGTTACTCCCAGAAACCTAGCCTTATCCATTACTGGGATGATTTGTCCATCGATTTTAATATCTATCGGGGGTACAGAGCGCTTGCGAGTAAAAACGACTGCTGTACTCTTTGGTGCACTTAAAGACAACCCGTGATTGATTAGCCATTGGTTAAGCGAGGACAGAGAGATATTTATCGATGAAGCGGCGTCCTGGATGGAACTGCCACAGACCATTAGCGCAATATCGTCAGCATACTGAAGAATTTTGCAGTCGTAGTTAAGGGATGAAGGCAAATCAGCGGTGTAAATATTGTATAAAGGGGGACTCAAAACAGAACCTTGAGGTAATCCTCGCCATACTGTTCTTTGTTCTGAGTCAGCCCCAGGGATTCTAAGTTTACAGGTGCGATTGGTAAAGATGCTACCAATGATGCGACATATCCTAGCCGGGATTCTCAGCTCGTGCAGCTTTTGCCTGAGAATAGGGAGGAGGACCGAGTCATAGGCAGCTGATACATCTAGAAAGACGGCAACCACAGACTCATTCCTGCTGAGGGCCAGCCGGACCGCTGACGTGAGGATACCCACACTGTCAGCTGTGCCCAAGCCTTTCCTGAAGCCGAATTGAGTCGTTGGGAGCAGCCCTCTGTTTTCCACCAACCACACTAGGCGGTTTTTAACAAGGTGTTCTAAAAGTTTTATATGTATGGACGATAGAGCGATAGGTCTGTATGAACAGTGGTCATTAGGGTCTTTGCCTGGTTTTAATATCGGGATAACTGCTTGAACCTTCCATTCTGTGGGAATGTAGCCAGAAGTAAAACAGAAGTTAGCCAAGTCCAGGTAGTATTGGTGAGTTTTTGGACCAGCTTTAGAAATAAAGGAGTAAGGGAATCCATCCACACCTGGGGCGGAGTCTCTAACATGGGATAGTACCGTTTTGAGTTCTTCTATGCTAAATATCCTGTTTAGAGGGCTGTCGGTGTCGTCTACATCACCGATGTCAACACTGCTTTCCTCCAGGCTTGGAACATAGGTCGGAGCAACTTTGGAGAAGAACTTATACCCCATTTCTTCTGAGAGACTGTTAGTAAATGTAGCAGGTGCTAGGCTGCTTCTAAAGTGTTTTATTCTCCGCCACACTGTGGAAACCGGAGTGGATGGATTCAAAGACCCACAATATTTAGACCAACCTTCACGTTTCTTCTTCTTGAAGAATTTCCTGGACTTCGCTAACAACTGCTTGAAGGCGATGAGGTTATCCAGGTTCATATTGCAGTTAACTGTCTCTTCAGCTTCATTTCTGGCCTTAATCATGTCGGTGCATTCCCTATCCCACCATGGAGGGGAAGGAAGTTTACCAGTAAAAGGTTTTTTTGACGGGAAGCAATCATCTGCTGTAGAGGAGATAGTAGAAGAAAAATACGAAAAACATTCCTGGGCATTATCTGTATTGATTATTGGGAGGGAAGATACTCTAAGGTCCAAAATTTTTTTATATAGGTCCCAGTCTACTGAATTTAGCTGGTATTTTAAAAGGGGAGGGGAGACTTTAGTGGGAATGTTTTTGGAAGGGAATTCAATTATAATGGGATAGTGATCACTTCCATAGGTCATATCTAAGCGACGCCAAATGAGGAGGCTGGATATATTGGATGAGCAGAAAGTCAAGTCAACACAACTATTACTCTGACCAGGAGCCGACCTGCGAGTGGCACTGCCATCGTTGATGACACAGAGGTTAAGATCATCCAATATATCAAGCAAGCCTATGCCAAAGTTATCGCAAGTATCTGATCCCCAGCGATGATGGTGGCAATTGAAATCACCCATAACAAGTATTGGACCGCTAACACTGCATAATATATTTCTAATTTCCGAAAGATACTCGAGTTGTGGGTGCGCAATATAAAAAGAAAAAATATTTATATCCTCTGCCTTAACAGCAACAACATTTATGTTGTCGCTCGCGGAGGTTAGAGGAATCTGGGAGAATGATACTCTGCTATTGATGAGCAAAGCACATCCTCCGTATCCATCAGATCTATCAATACGAACACTGCCGAAACAAGGCAACCTGAAATTGCTTCCAGGCAGTAGCCATGTCTCAGCAATGCAGCAGATTGATGGTTTGAATTTATTAATTAAAAATGAAAGATCAGGCTTTCTGGGAGTAATACTCCTGACGTTCCATTGAAGGAAGGTCAGACGGTGGAACATCGTGGATGTAATTTAAGATGGAGGTCAATTTTGAGGCAACGTGGTCAGGTATTGTTTGGTTGTATTCGGTCAGTGCAGACATTAATAGGTTTGTGATAGTTTCTAAAATATTCTTGGAGTTATCCTCTTGTCTGTAAGATATTGGCTCCGCTGTTTCCGTTGGAAGAGCACAGCCATTCCTTGATGGCGAAAAGGAATAATTTTGGGTTAAGTTGAGGTGGGCTTGTCTATCGTAACCGGGCGAGAGGGGCGCGCGGGGTTTGGGTTTTAGAAACACCGTTTTGCGGTACGAAGTTTGAGTTGTAGGGGTGGGACTTGAGGACAGGGATTGGGGTTTGTATACAGGAGCTTTGTTACGTGGGGTAGATTTAGAGACGTCGGCATATGATCTGGAAACAGGTGGGAAAACCCTACTTGCCTCCACATACGAAATCGATTTGTCCGCCATCAGAGCTTTGATGCTCTTCTGTCGGCCCAATTCAGGACAAGCACTATCATTAGCAAAATGGTTCCCAGTACACGAAACACAAAAGCCTAGTTCACGCGGTACTTCACATCCATCACCTGGGTGATCTTCACCACACTTAAAACATCTGGGTTTTGACCTACAGAGCGTACGGGTGTGACCAAAGCGGCAACAATGGTAGCATTGGATAGTTGGGTAGGTGTATGTCTCCACTGGAAGAGCCGAGAAGAAGCTAAACACTCTTTTGGGCAACACTTGACCGTCAAATGTAAGCACAACAGTCTGCGTAGGCTTCCACTCCGTTACACCAGAAGAGGATACCCTACGACTCAATCTCCTAGCCTTAATAACAGGGCCACAACCCTCCGGGACCTGAATATTCTGAACAGTTTCTTCCTCTGACCACTCCACTGGGATGTCCCTAACTATACCCATCCTTGTGATGTTAAATTGTGGGATGGTAACAATGTAATTGTTTTGTGTCAGGATTTTATTATTTAGGAAACTGTTAGCGTCCTGGTGCGACTTAAACTCTACCGACACACGATTTCTGCCTATACGTTTGACCCCATCGAGGCGTACATTACTGACATTATTTTTTGTCAGAAACATACCAAACTTTATAGGTTGTAGTACAGTGCCTGAAGTCTGTTCGTCTTTGAGTGAAACGTGAACAATGTAGGGTGGGTTATCTCTAGCCGTATATGTAACTCTGCCGATTGCATTTTTGGCCAACTTGGGCGGTTTGTTCGAAGTGACCGGGGGCGAGCTTGCAGTCCTTTTGCGGCTGGCGGATTCCGTATCCATATTCGGGTCTTGCAGGGATAAATCGGTAGCATGGGGGAGTGTAACAGTCAGCATAGGTGATAGATCAAAGAGTTTATCAGGAGGGTCAGGATCGGGGGGCTTTTCCTTACTCATTTTAGGTTAAGAATAAGAAAAAACAGCAATAGAGGACAAACACAAATAAAATCAAACCTTAAGCCAAGATCACAGACACAAGGGACAATCACAATTTACTTTCACACTCAAAAAGTTCACTTTTATCCACAAAAACCCGTTGCACTGACAAAAGCACGTGTTTAGCCTTTACCACTACCAACGCAAGTCGTGTTGACATATTTTGACGGCCATAATTTTTGTTGTCAGTGTCACACCTTTGTCTTCTTTTTTCTTAAGTATGAGTTGACAGTTACTTTGGCGGTCAGTGTTGTCATAGAGTTTTTATGTCGTACGGTGACAACTTGTATCCTTAGGGTATCAGTCCAACGTATCGATAAACCGGTTTTGACTTATGTTTTTTTTTATTTACGAGTTTAACTCGAGTTCGTTTTCCGCGATGAAGATGTTTAAAGATTGTATATTAGATGGTGTTAGGGAAAGTATTTTCCACCACCAAGTTCTTTTTTCTCTCTTACTTTATTAGTCCCTTAGGTTATATTAGGGTTAGTCCTTTTCGTTTTGGGATCTGGGGCTGTTCTAGGACAGTCTGTTTTGTCTTTGGTTATTCTTTAGTTAGCGAATACTGTTCGGTTTAGTTAGTGGTGTAGGTGTTTGAATGAATTGAAGGTATTTTCGTTTGCGGTCGTGCTTTGGTTTTTTCCTTTCTGTCGATCATGGACAGTTTAGATTTTAGGGTTTGTTTTTCTTCCTTTTTATCTTATATTTTTTTTTTGTAATGATTATAGGGTTGTCCCTTAATTTTTTTTTGCTGCTTTGAGGATGATGTAGCATTACGCTACTGTTTGGCCTTTTTCATGCTCGACAAATAAGTTCTCTTTTTGTTCGCTAACCTTTTTTACCAAATTTTTTTTGGTCAATTTTTAAAATTGGATCGGTGCTGTTTGGAGAAAAGAAATGACTGATTTTTTTCTTGACACTTACTGCTTGGAGTTGATGGACAAAAGGTCTTTTTTTCCTGTGAATTTTATTGAATCTATTGTTGATTTCTGAATAAGTCAGTTCACTCAGTTGTTCAAATAATATATGCTCGATTCATGGTGAGCAGTTAAGAGCACGTATTTTCATGATTTAAAGAAAATTGAAGAAATTGGCTGGATATTACAATGGATGAATAACCAATATACCGCATAGAAGTGCAGGTATTTCTCGTATTTTTTTCCCCTTGTGACGTGATTTTGCGAAACAAGTGATAAATTAAGATCCAGTTTGCCATAAGTCATGATTTACTGATTTACGGAAGAATAATCTGACTGTTGCTGTAACTAACCCATGTAAGCAGTCAACTAACACAAATATTCGGTTCTCGGACCGCATTTAAATATCACCAATTAAAATTTGAAGACTGAAGCGCCACTAGGCGCATTTGAAATAACTGCTGTGTAAACTCCTGCTCCAGGATCTATTGGAACTTTAATTTCTATAAATTGTGTTGATAACCGGTGATGTTTTATACCTATTTTAAAAAGCCTGTGTTTCACCTGTCATTTTTCATGAGAACCCTGATAAGTTTTTAAGTTGCTGTTGTAAACGGCAAAAGCATGCTTTTGACTAGCTTAGACAACGTAAAGTAAGGAATTCTACTCATAAATTATTTCATGAAAAAGTGTTAGGTAAAGCTAGGAACACACTGTATCTTTTCTTTATTCTTCTTAAAAAAATCTGTTGATTTAATTTATAGCATCATCATTTTTTTTTTAGCATCAATATCCAATGTAAGTGTTTTATACTAACCAATTTTACCTTTACATTTATTTTCGGTCTGAAGTTCTTTTTATATATTTTTTACAGACCTTTATCTTATTTTATTTTGATGAATTTGTGATTACCAGTTTTGTGTAATAAATTTTCATTTTCAAAGTGTAAGTATTTTTTTTATTTTCTTACACATCTTATAGCGTAGCAAACATATTATTTTGCATTTTTCCGCTATATTATGGCGCCCGAACTTAAATTTATTATTATTAGCCTTTTTTTGTGTGTTTCAGGGAGGGCTTGTCGCTGCACGACTAAGACTGACGAGCACCTACACCAGTATTTCTAATTCAGTTAAAAGGATTGATGTTCTTCACACTAGTGAAAACCAAGCCTTATTTTTACCCGACTGCGTGAAGCAAAGGAGAGTTATGTGTTGTTAATGTTTTGTCAAATATTTTTGAAGAAATCTGTGTAACTATTCTTTTAAATTGGTGTTTTATTTCCTTCCCCCAATAATAAATGTTTACCCTGTAATTTATTTAGTAGTTAGAAGTAGTTACAGTGTGTATGTGTTCTGTTTGCAATTAGGCGACGTGCTTCAGCGCAGGTAAGTGTTCTGGTCTGCTAGATGATTTTTATGCCTGTGATTTAGTTATTCAACAGGTTCTGCAGCTGACTTGCCGTATACAGCACGTGACAGGCGGCGAGTCTGTTACCAATTGTGCGGATTCAGTTGTGCTTCTTTCCTTAGGAGCAGGTCTTATGCACTCGCGTGGTTAGGTTGTTAGTTAGGTGTTATCTTTGCATACATCGCTACATCTTACACCAGCGTTTTGCAGTTTATTTTCCTGCCGCGTATTTTTTTTTCCTGCGTCTTTTTGTCGCACTGAATTTCTGCACTTATAGGATCGCGATTTTTGTGGCGACTTATTGTCACGCGATTTGATTTGCGATTTTTTTCGGCGTCTTGTAGACACGCAAATTTTTTGTTGCGTCTTTTGTATCCGTATTTTTTGTCGCGTGTATACTCGCATTTTTTTGTCGCGTGTTCAGGTGCATTTTTGATTTGTTGTCACTTGTTCACGTGCGTCTTTTGGTCGAGTGTATACGTGTATTTTTGTTTGCGGGTACAGGCGGGCATTTTTGGTCGCGTGTTCACGGGTGTCGGTCGTATACGATCGCGTGTATTTTTAGTCGTCTATTTACGCATTTATAGGTTCAGCAATTTCTCGGCTCCTTTAGTCGTTTTCTCACGCGTATTTTTTTTTGCGCGTGTTTTGTTGCGAGTCTTATTTATCACGCACGTTTTAGTCACTACATGTAGTCACGCGATTTTTTTGGCGACTTGTTGTCACGCGATTTTTTTTGCGATTTTTTTTCGGCGTCTTGTAGACACGCAAATTTTTTGTTGCGTCTTTTGTATCCGTATTTTTTGTCGCGTGTATACTCGCATTTTTTTTGTCGCGTGTTCAGGTGCATTTTTGATTTGTTGTCACTTGTTCACGTGCGTCTTTTGGTCGAGTGTATACGTGTATTTTTGTTTGCGGGTACAGGCGGGCATTTTATGTCGCGTGTTCACAGGTGTCGGTCGTATACGATCGCGTGCATTTTAGTCGTCTACTCACGCGTGCTGCTGTGACTGTGTGTGATAAGCTTAATTCACATTTGTTGCGGTTTTACCATTTTTCCCGCATTGTCTAAACTACGTGATGAGATGCAGTTCGGCAGGAATCTTATCGCTCCAATGGAAGTTACTTCAATTGATTTGATTTGAATCTAGCAGTGGCTTTTACCCGAAGTGCGTTGTCTAATAATTTTAATCGTTGTTCAGTTTAGTTTAATTTGTGTGACATGGCGTGCTTTTTGCACGTTCGCACGCATGCTCACTTATTAGGTATTGTGATTTTTTTTTATTTTTTCCCTCACAATAATTTTTTCAAAATTCTAAAAACCCACTGTCGGTCACTTTTTAATTACGAACGTATTAGGCATAGAGTTATAATTTCCCCTCAATGTTCTATATTTTCAAAATTCTAAAAACCCACTGTCGGTCACTTTTTAATTACGGACGTATTAGGCATAGAGTTATAATTTCCCCTCAATGTTCAATTTTTCAAAATTCTAAAAACCCACTGTCGGTCACTCTTTAATTTCGGACCTATTTGGCATAATGATTTTATTTTCTCACTAGTGTTTTATTTTTCTCCTTACAAGTCCCATTTTCCTTACTGCATATATTTCCCGCACGGTTTTTTTTTATATAACCACACGTTTTCCCCGGGAGGTTTTGTTATTGCGCGTTTTCCCCGCGTATTTTTTTTCTCTCCCGGTCCTGGTCAGACTTGAGACCCATCGTTTGGTCGAAAGTCGGACTGCGTGTGGAACGTCAGACTCAAGACCCTGGTTTTGTCGACAGTCGGACATTTTTTACGTGCGGAAGCTTTACTTTTGCTTTTCGAAATATATGTGGAGGTTTATGATGATTTGGATTAGTTTCTTCTTATATTTTCTAAATCCTATAAACCCATTGTCGGTATATTTTTTTTTTGGATTAATTTGATTTGATGTTAGTAACATGATACCTTATTTGTATTAGTCGGTTTAATTTATTAGGTTCAGCCTTAGCATTTGACGTTACACCTTTTTACGTGTTGACATAATTATTTCAGCGGCCATGTTTTGGGTTGTCATTATTTTACGTGTTGACATATTTTGACGGCCATAATTTTTGTTGTCAGTGTCACACCTTTGTCTTCTTTTTTCTTAAGTATGAGTTGACAGTTACTTTGGCGGTCAGTGTTGTCATAGAGTTTTTATGTCGTACGGTGACAACTTGTATCCTTAGGGTATCAGTCCAACGTATCGATAAACCGGTTTTGACTTATGTTTTTTTTTATTTACGAGTTTAACTCGAGTTCGTTTTCCGCGATGAAGATGTTTAAAGATTGTATATTAGATGGTGTTAGGGAAAGTATTTTCCACCACCAAGTTCTTTTTTCTCTCTTACTTTATTAGTCCCTTAGGTTATATTAGGGTTAGTCCTTTTCGTTTTGGGATCTGGGGCTGTTCTAGGACAGTCTGTTTTGTCTTTGGTTATTCTTTAGTTAGCGAATACTGTTCGGTTTAGTTAGTGGTGTAGGTGTTTGAATGAATTGAAGGTATTTTCGTTTGCGGTCGTGCTTTGGTTTTTTCCTTTCTGTCGATCATGGACAGTTTAGATTTTAGGGTTTGTTTTTCTTCCTTTTTATCTTATATTTTTTTTTTGTAATGATTATAGGGTTGTCCCTTAATTTTTTTTTTTTTTGCTGCTTTGAGGATGATGTAGCATTACGCTACTGTTTGGCCTTTTTCATGCTCGACAAATAAGTTCTCTTTTTGTTCGCTAGCCTTTTTTACCAGGTATTATGTTACTGAAATCAAATCAAATTAAACCAAATAAAAAAAATATACCGACAATGGGTTTATAGGATTTAGAAAATATAAGAAGAAACTAATCCAAATCATCATAAACCTCCACATATATTTCGAAAAGCAAAAGTAAAGCTTCCGCACGTAAAAAATGTCCGACTGTCGACAAAACCAGGGTCTTGAGTCTGACGTTCCACACGCAGTCCGACTTTCGACCAAACGATGGGTCTCAAGTCTGACCAGGACCGGGAGAGAAAAAAAATACGCGGGGAAAACGCGCAATAACAAAACCGCGAACAAAAAGAGAACTTATTTGTCGAGCATGAAAAAGGCCAAACAGTAGCGTAATGCTACAGTAGGTAACCTCGTTTTGTTGAAAACGCAGGGATTGAACGAGGTCGGCCCTGGACAGTCTGCCAAGTTTACACCCCGGAGGGATAGCCCATATCGCACCCGCGAAGTAGTACGCCCTACTTACGCGTTGGAGGGAGTTGCTAGAGGTGAGCACGTAGGAAGATACCACGTCTCCGACCTGACTCCATTTGTCAGCGATATCGAGGCTCCGGTTAGGGAGAAGCGCAGACGCGGTCGGCCACGTAGATATGATTGCTAGCCCGAACGCGAGGGCGCTATGTTCGAACTAGAGGGGGAGTGTGTAGCATTCGCATTGCGCCCGCGCTGCGCCGTCGCCATAGCGACAAGGTTACCCCGCTCTCGCCCCTCCCCGCGGCCCGCCGCCGCGACGCAGGCGCTCGCTCGCGTGGCCAGTCGGCACCCGTGAGGCAAAGAGTAGGCTGCGCACGATCTGCGATCGCGCGACCGACGCCATCTTACCACCATAAGTTTTATTGTACATATTGTGATTGTGACTGTAATATTGTATCGTGTGTGTGTTTTATTGATTATATTACTGTTTTACCTCGAACCAGTGCGTTTATTTAACCTCCCGTAGGAGAGCCCCGTTATACATATTATTATTTATATTATATTGTGCTAGTATGACAGTGTGTGAGATGGACAATTGTAGCGAGGATGATTTTGTTTGGCTTATCAGTGAACAGGTCCACATCTTGAGTTAATAAGATCGAGTTGAGGAGCGCAAGTGTACGTCTTGTAGTTGCATTTCTTGCGGCGCGGGTGTGGCAATCAGCCGCGGCCAGCAGAGGCCGCCGCCGACGCAACCCGCGCTCCCCCGCACCCCGCATGGCTCCCGTAGGGACGTTTAGTTTTACTTCTATCAGCGCTGAGGGGTTATCAATTTTGTTGTTGAGTAAATGGTAAAAGTGTAAAACTGACTGCAGGCGTCTTCTCAACTCTAAGGTGTCAAGTTCGAGCATGCCCGTTACAAAAAGTGAGGGATAGAGAAATGGGTAGTACCCGTACCTCTTCTTGTATATGAATCGGCAGAATTTCTTGTGTATTTTTTCTATTAGGAGTTTGTATTTGGCCTCGTATGGATCCCAGATTAAAGCATTATACTCTAAACGACTACGAACGTACGCGTTGTATAGCATGATTGCCGGTCTACAATCTTGAAATTTGTACGTTTGACGCATAATAAAACCAAGGGATCTGTTAGCGGCTTTTGTTATAGACACGATATGTTCCCTAAAATTGAGGCGAGGATCAAAGCCTTCCTTTTCCAATAAATAGTTTAACATACGACCATAATGGAGGTAGGTACTGACAACGTGTTAACTCTGCGACAACTTCTTAGCACTGAGGTGATAATAATGGTTTAAAAGCAATGCTTAAAAAATGAAAAAATAAGATACCAATTCCTACTGTATTCTAAGTTCTAAGTGGTCTATGTAAAAATTTTGTTGTATAAAGTATTTTACATAGTTCAGGTGTATACCTAACTACTTTTATAATTTTTTTAATGGTGACAGTAGTGTAATCTCGATCATTATAATATTATAAGGAGGAGACATTTGTATTTTTTTTATGTAACTAATATACTCAAAAACTATTGGACGATTAAAAAAAAACTACAACGTCCCTGAGCAACATAGGCTATATAATATCACGCTATGCGCTGGAGCAAAGCAGTTACCATAAACCTAACGTAACGCGGGTGAAACCGCGAGGTAAGTACAGCTAGTAGACAATATTTTGAATTAATGTTCTGTAGTGAAATTTTGAAACGTCCGCTAACAAATTGTTATATTATCTAAAATAGGCTGATAATTTATCACGTGAAAAAAAATACTTTGAAACGCATGGAAAATATGATTAGTTTGTTTTACTAAAAGGTCCGAGTGTTAGCGTTAGCCCCCTCAAATTCACTGTTTCCCAATGATGTTATATATACAATAAGTTTCCCCCATTCGAAGCGATTACTTACAGCTAAGAATACAGTAAGGTAGAAATTGTCTACTTCCCATTGTATTGAGCTAAAGTTAAATTTCATTGTTACTATTTAAATCAAAATCAAACTGAATAAAGACCTTATTTTTTCGTAATGAATAACGTTATAAATAAAGGATATTTCTTATAAATATTATTCTTATAAGGATTAGAAGGAAACTGGGTTCTGGTCCGCGGCCCAAATTACACGGAGAAAAACAGTAGTGAAAACGTCGGCTGATGATACCGGCAGAATTTTCTTCAAAACAATAATGATGATTTTCTTTAAACAGTAAAGTTTTTATCACATAGTATGAAAATAATCTTTTTCTATTGCCCCTTCATCAATGATCGATGCTAGGCACTTTTATTTAAATCCTGTAATCAATTTAATTGGAAAATTGATTACAGTCCACTTCAAATGGAGGGCCTGATAAGTAGTGATTCATTCGTTTTGATTACAGGAAATCGAAATTAATTATCGGCAAGGAAGCAATAGTAAACAAACTTGAACATAATAATATTTAATTTCAAGGAATTGTCAAGGTTATGGTGACGTGACGTGCTTACTCCACGTGAGTGTGGAAACCTTACAATTTCTTACAATAGTATACTTTCTACCAAAGTTCACAAATAGTTAAGATGTACATAAATGAGATCCTGACTCCTAAACTAGGAGAATCTGTGACTTCGGAGACAGTGCCACTTGAAAACTATACCTTGTGGAAATTATCAGCGTTATTGTAACAATTATTCACGGCTTTATTTTTGTTGGCCTATATTATTTACTTACATTATAATACTGAAAATTAAAATGATGCTTCTTTGGTAGTCTTTGGGAGATGAAAAAAGTAAGGATGGACCTGCAGCTGGTGGACTTCGAAGACAGTTCTTTGCTTTACCAATAAGTCAGATAGGCCTAAGACGACGGAGCGCATTGATCCTTGCGCGATTCTGTAACCAGAAGGCGGTGTAAACTTCCACCGTGTGGACAGGCCACACGAGGAGAAAGGAGTTTGCTGCTGGGCGTAACACCAATCGGTGAGCTGATCATGCACCGAATGAACACAGGGTTCGGACCCTCTTGAGGGTCGGTAGGGTTTTGGTCTGTTCCCCAGACGCAATCCATTAAGATTTTCTCATAAAAAAAAAATGAATACATTAGATGAGTACCTATAGTTATATATAATATATGTATATAAAAAACTTTTTACAAAAAAAAATAACCGACTTCAAAAAGTAAAAACTTAAAAATAACTTAAATTTCGGAAGTCGGTGTCTTTTCTTCTGCCAGTCAATTTGTGTTGCCACCGACTTCCGAAATTTAAGTTATTTTTAAGTTTTTACTTTTTGAAGTCGGTTATTTTTTTTTGTAAAAAGTTTTTTATTTTTTACTTTTTAGTGTCGAGTTAAAATTTAGTCCTGTTTAAAATGAGCCCAAACACGACTACTGTGCTGTAATTTCAAGGTTTGTACTTTTTCTGATGCTCCTGGCTTCAGCATCAGGTCTCTATGTACTTCGGTGTTCCTCATTAACAGTACGTTTATCCACACATCGAGCCCTTTTCAATGAGCCTAAACACGATATATCTGCTGTTATTTGTCGAGGAGTTAGTTTACTCTGCAGACTATCCTGACTGCAGCATCAGGTCATGACTTGATGATCATGAGCCCAAATGTGGCAAATGCCCTATCAAACATCAAAACAATTTACTAAAACAGTCCTTGCCTGTTCGAGTAACTTCTTACTGTTAAGGAGTTGTACCTTCCATCATCAGCTCAGCTAACTGAGATGGTGACAACCATACGCAAATACACAAGATACTTCATAAAATATGCGAAAAACAATAAGTGAGCCTATAAAATTTGAGGGTTGCTTTCGATTTCTCTAAGATCCCATCATCAGATCCTAACTTGGTGACAATGGGACCACCTCAGAACTATCTGCTTTCGAACAAAAAAAGAATTTTGAAAATCCGTTGACAATTGACGGAGTAATCGATGAACAAACATACAAAAAAAAAAAAAAAAAAAAACATACAAACAGCCGAACTTAGTACCTCCTCCTTTTTGTGAAGTCGGTAAAAACAGTCCTTGCCTGTTCGAGTAACTTCTTACTGTTAAGGAGTTGTACCTTCCATCATCAGCTCAGCTAACTGAGATGGTGACAACCATACGCAAATACACAAGATACTTCATAAAATATGCGAAAAACAATAAGTGAGCCTATAAAATTTGAGGGTTGCCTTCGATTTCTCTAAGATCCCATCATCAGATCCTAACTTGGTGACAATGGGACCACCTCAGAACTATCTGCTTTCGAACAAAAAAAGAATTTTGAAAATCCGTTGACAATTGACGGAGTAATCCATGAACAAACATACAAAAAAAAAAAAAAAAAAAAAAACATACAAACAGCCGAACATAGTACCTCCTCCTTTTTGTGAAGTCGGTAAAAATGAGTACAATGATGAACTTGTAACTATACTTTAAGTTATGGTTAATGTTCTCAAGTAAGTGACTTTTGTTTTTATTGAGAATAAAGAATCTTTAAACCTAACCTAAAACTTAAAAAAATGCCAAATAATATAGAGTTAATGAATATAGACTTTTAAACTCGCAGGCTTGTGACCTAGAAATTTTAAAACACCATGACGTCACACCGTACGAATCGCAAATCATTTTGGGCTAACGTTTTTGCTTGCCACTTATACAGTAACAAGTTGCGGGTCCTAATTTGGCCAAGTACAATGAATATATTTTAAGTTAATATATCTAGGACGGCATTAACATCGGCAAAGGAAAATATTGTGAGGTAGCCCCAGCGTCGCACGGGTGTTACACATCTTTAAAAAATCCCGGTATTTCACTACATAATCACGTAAGTATATACATTTAACAGCTTTTCACTTGAATCACTATTTGAAAAAGAAAAATTAATCGGCTGCGTAATTTTAAAGATCTAAGCATACAGAGGGACACAAAGAGGAAAGCGATTTTGATTTATATTATGTAATTATAATGTTGTGGAGAAACTGAATGCTAAACTGCCTACAAAGATTATTTTAAATCTTTTTTGATTACTAGTGCTTACCAGTTATAATTAGTTACAGTTGACAAAATAATTATGCCACAAGTGTTTGCTAGCTGTCTTATTGCTTAATATATTTTTAACACTAGGTAAAGGCAAACGACTTTCTCTAATTTTCGTCACTTAGTTTTTGAAAATGTTTTGTAATTATACATAACTAGCTTTTGCCCGCGGCTTCGCTCGCGTTAAAAAGAGACAAAAAGTAGCCTATGTTACTCTCCATTCCTTCAACTACCTCCACTTAAAAAATCACGTCAATTCGTCGCTCCGTTTTGCCGTGAAAGAAAGACAAACATACAGACAGACAGACAGACACACTTTCCCATTTATAATATTAGTATGGATATAAGTAATGTTTAATTCATAAATTATAAAAGGTAAACATCTAATAGATTAGCTATAAAAAAAAGTGACATTATGAAAGTAAAAATATTACTGAATTTTTAAATAATTATGTCTTGTAATTTTATAGACAAGCCTAAGGAGAGTGGTCGCTGCAAGTATTCACCTTTTTTTTGGGATGGGAAATCATCAAAAGACTTCACCCGTTCTGTGCGGAGCGGAAGGGAGTGTCAGACTTCTACTGACTAAAACCCCTCCATGTTCCTTCTTAGCCCTTTATGTCCGGGGTCGCGGTATCTATTATTATTTTTATCTATTACTATCTATTTCGAACAACTCGCAGCCCCGGCAGGGAAACTTTCCACCATGTATATCGACGCACCTTCACTTTTTTCAGGTATCTAATCGTCTTATTGTATTTAATACTAGCTGTTCCTCGCGGTTTCACCCACGTTACATTAGGTTTTTGGTTACTGCTTCGCTCCCGTGGGACATAGCGTGATATTATATAGCCTACTAGCTTTTGCCCGCGACTTCGTCCGCGTGGAATAATAGTTCCCGTTCCCGGGGGCTTTCCGGGATGAAACTATCCTATCTGTCTGTTACGCTTTCCCGCTTAAACTATTTATTTATTTATTTACACACACAACCTTAAATCTACCATTACAGGACATGCCTAATGCGGCAGATAGGTACTTATTATTTATAACAAATTAACATAAAATATTAACATATACTATAGTACCTAACTTAATTCGTAACTTATCACCCTATTGAACCGATTAGAATGAAATTTGGCACAGATATAGTCTGGGACCCGAGAGCCTTTTGATTAACGGTCATATCACTTAACTTTGGCCTTCTCCGACCGCGAAATATAATTTAGCATAATTGCAGAAATATATCATCGAGTCCCGAGACAGACATAAGATCAGTCAGTATGTATAATTATGCTAAATAACTTGTTTGTCAGTACTTGGCCCAAATAAGTCAGCGTTAACCAGATTTCATATAAGGAAAAAGACATTGATCTTGCTTGTCGAACTAAGGCCATTGAACATGAACATACCCAATTCTGTTCAATGACATTATTTGCAAGTTTTGGATAACTTGAGCACCGAAGTTGATAAACTGTAATAATGACGCTGAAGTTGGATTGTTTTTGTTCAACTCCTGAAAGTTTTTGACAAACAAGGGTAGAAAGAATTTGTAGGCATTTCTGGGCTCAAGAGACAAAAACGTTTTAATATTTCGAGCCCAAATTAACGAAATGCCAAATAAAAATATCTAACCAATTGTGGCAAGGAAAATACCTTTTTCATGATGCACAGGAAATTATAAAAAAAATAAAAAATTGTGTCGTGATGGCCGAGTGGATAAGGCGCCCGCCTCTCGTGTAAGAGGTTGTGGGTTCGAATCCGGGCAAGTACCAATGTGACTTTTTCAATTCATATGTACTTTCTAAAGTTTATCTTAGACATCACTGACATCCCGTGCCTCGGATAGCACGTAAAGCCGTTGGTCCCGGTTGTCATTCGTAGAACTTTGACAGTCGTTACTGGTAAGCCAGAAACTCTGACCAGTCTAACCAAGAGGTATCGTGTCGCCCAGTTACTGGGTTGTGGAGGAGTGTGGTAAAACACCGGTATCCAGCTGAATCCGGTTAGGCTGGCAGCCGACCCCAACACGATTGGGAAAAGGCTAGGGAGATGATGACAGGAAATTATAAAAAAAGGTGCTTAATTATAGGCCTAGAAACAATTATAGCAGTACATCGCCCTGCAAATCGTGTTAAGATTAATGGCTCAGAAAATTTATGGTTACTAATGGTATTCGTGAATTATTAATTTTATCAATTAAAATCATAAACAATGGAAGAAATACTACCTAAAGGTATCACAAAAAGATATAAATTATTAGGAATTTCTAGAAAATAATTAGTTATGCGACAAGAAATGGTTCATCATATCCATAGCCTCTTCCCAACTACACTATAGGAGCGCTTTCCAGTGTTAAGGTGCTCTCACACAGCAGTTATATAACGTTATACAACATTGTGTAACACGATAACATTAATAATAGCTGGTGTAATTTATAAATGTTATTGTGTTAGACAATGTTGTATAACGTTATACAACTGCTGTGTGGGAGCACCTTTACCGGCTTCAGTTGAATACCAGTGTTTTAACCCCTGGCGCAAAAAAGGGGTGTAAATAAATTTGACCGCTATGTATATATGTCTGTTTGTTCGTCTGTCTGCGACACCGTAGCCCTGAAACAGCAGTGTAGAATACATTTTATGTGTTTTCCGAGGCACGGGATGTCGACGATGTTCTGGATAAAATAATGTATATGGATTTAAAAAGTTACATTGATACATGACCGGTTCCGACCCAAAACTTCATGCAAGAGAGACAGGCGCAAATGTTAAAACAATATCAAATGTACAAGCAATTAATGCAAATCTGGATATCAAATGAAATAGAATACACAAAATTTTACTATCTGAATAATAATATTTTAAATTACTGAAAAGTATTCCGAAAGCAAACGAATTACATTCGGTTCGATGAAACATTAACAGTGATTAACGTCAAGTTACGTGTATTATAATTTCATATTTGAAACACACGTTTAGTTATATAAGTCCTATAATGTGTATCGTTTGTTATGTTTATGCTGTAAATTATATACGCTTCTCACATGCTAATATAATCTTACATTTCACTACACCGGATAAATATGTCAACCCTTGTTGTTCGAACGACAAATTTATGAGACAAATTATCTAAAGTGCGTCCGCTAATTTGTTTGGTTGTTGATAATTCAGTCAACCAATCGAAGAAGTTTAGGAGTGCTTGACAATTTGATTGATTTGATAAATATTTTTTGCATTTAAAACTGTCGTTCGTTTTGATTGTCATTACGGTTAGTCAGAAGCTAGAAACCCAATGAAGTCGATAATAATCAAAGGGTTGTGGAGTCCAGTAAATGGGTTGTGGAGGCATGTAGGCAGTCAGCTAATTTTAAGCTGGACCTGGTTTTACTGGGAGCCAACGATAACATGATCGGACCGAAAATGCGCACAAAACGCCCCTTTTTATCTCATTTGCATTACTTAATATTTCACAATACTTCACATTCAAAGAAATAGCTTGAGCTTGTGGATTACCAAAACATTTTGACATACATTCTACACATCTCGCTAAATCAGCATGACAAGCATTAAATTCACGGCGGGAGTGATTCATGATTACTCTTATCAGTTTACTAATAATTCAACATCTTCCGTATCTGAAATGGAGATCACAACCAAGTGACATGGCCGCTATGTCCGTGACATACGACTACAATACGGACCAATTACTGTTGGCTGACTTGAATGATTTGAAGATTCGAATTAAAAACATTTGTGAGTTATATTAAGGGAAATCATGTGTGATTCGTGTGAGCATAATATTAAGGGAAATATTATTTTGATTCTAGTGATAACGTCGAAATTGCAAAAATACACACTCTGTAAAAGTTTTGTCTGTCTATCTCAATCTATTCGACACACCCTGCTTTTTAACAGTCGGCTGGATAGTGCCCATGGAATTCTACTTGTCATCACACACTCATCTTCCTAGGCTTTACCGAATTATGCTCGGGAAGCATCCAGTTTAACCAGAATCAGCTGAATATCAGCGTTTTATAGTAACTTTTGAGTTACTTTTGTGTACATAGTTGTTGCCAAGTAACTGGGGTTGTGGAGGTCTCGCACTCCACAACCCAGTTGTCTGACTGACTGATTGTCCGATCTTTTGGCTTCTGACTACCCGTAACAAGGCGAACGGTTTAACGTGTTGGCATTATTCTGGCATATGGTTGGTATTGTCGAAGACATCAAACTGTACAATACAGGAGCGTAAACGAAGTATAAAACAAAGTTGCTTTTCGCGATTTGTCTGTCCCTAAATATGCTTAGATCTTTAAGACAACGCCACGGATTTATGATAAAGTAATTCAAAAGAAAGATTATATACGTAGAGAAAAAACCGCATTTTCAAAGATTTGAAACACCCGAACGGAGCTGGTGCAGGTCGCTAGCTGTTGTATATACTTAAATGCAAATATATAATAACAAATTAACATTACGCGAAGTTTATTTACGGAAAAAATTCAGATTGCCTATTGGATAACACTTAACGCCAGTAAGGTGGCCCCCTAGTAATTATTTACGTAATCGTTCTATCGTACTATCTCGTGTTAATGATAAACTGATAATATTTGTTTTTAAATAACGCGTGGAAATGTTTTGGTTCAAACATGGATAGCGATAAACTAGTTGCTAGTAGGTTTTCTTTTATAACTTACACGTAAGTAAACAAAGTTAATGCTTGAGAATGCTTCATTGTGGCATTCTTAAGTCAAGAAAGAATTTAATAGAGGTACCACGATAGTATATTTATGATGGTAATAAATCGTTTGGTACGATTTAACGTGTAAACCGCTGAACTCATTCTAATGATTTTTGGTGCATAGATAGATTTCTCCAGGTTTCCTCTCCTATGTTTTTCTTCACCGATCTGATGTTCTAGATAAAAGAAAGAATCCGTACTAATTATAATATAAATGCAAAAATAACTCTGTCTGTCTGTCTCTTCTTCACGCCTAAACCACTGAACCGATTTAAATCAAATTTGGTACAGATATAGTCTGGGACCCGAGAAAGGACATAGGATAGTTTCATCCCGGAAAACCCCCGCAACGGGAACTATTATTCCACGCGGACGAAGTCGCAGGCAAAAGCTAGTTTCAAATATATCTGGTATTTCTTTTAATGAAAATCAACTTAGGGTGGATTTTTTAGGGAGTGAAAGTGTAAAAAGCCATGAATAACACAAGGTACAGACGTCATCACATCAACCTACCCAAACAAAACTGTCAAACTTTCCCAATCAATCTTGAACCTAAGATAGCGGCAGTAAAGTTGAAAATTTATTAAAGAAACTTGACAGATTGTAGTCGATTATCGTATGTGTGGTTAACAATAGGTCTCCCCATATTGTCGAGGTTTATTGAATAGTGGAAGGAAGAAGTCTGTTACGGACAACATCTCCATGTCACTGTGATGATGATTGATGGCTCAGAATTACGGTACACTCTTTCTACTAATGAAAAGGTACTGTAGATACTCTGGCTTTTAATGTCGTAATAAAAAACCTATTTCGATTAATTATGTATTAAAATTAAAAAATACAATGAGATAAAATCCTTAGCTTAATAAAAACCTTGATAATCCGTAAGGGCGCAAGCAGTCGAATAAATACACAGCAAAATGTTAAACTCAAAAGATTAATTCATTAGGACCAATATTACTATTATTATATACATAAAGTATTTTAGTTCACAGTATTGTTCGTGAATTAAAAGGTTGGATACGGTCTTTTATATGGGACTGTTATGGAATTGTATGTAACATTTTTGTATATCAGCAAGATCATAGGAAAGAGGGGTTCTAAACGACGAAGTTTAAATTTTTTTTTACGTATTCTCCTTTAGTTGGGAACGGGGGAGGGAAATCACCCCGGTGAACCTCGGCATCCTGGGATCTGATGCGGCTTTCGTAACTAAGGAAAGTAACCCTAGTTCATTAAAGGGTTCAGAGTTCACGACTGCAGTAAATTTTTGTCTGGGGGCTCGTAGGTCCGTACTTTCACAGTTTTAACAGATTACAGTTAGCCTTAAAACCTTCGTACGTGATTTGAGACACAATAGAAAGACAATAGCAGCGCGACAGCCGGCTGTGATTGATTCGTCGAAAGGTAGAATATTTGTCATGGTAACTGACCATCAACCTGATATCGGTAAAACCACAGTAAAACCATATATTGACTTTATGACACATTATTGTTATGTGGTAATTAATATAATTATCTACCATCAACATGCTTTTATTTAAAGCGCGGTTGTTTTGACAATTTGTAATAGGCCTCGTTCATATTTTTTTCCTTGTTTAGCTTAATAGTTAGAAAACAAGAGGCATAAATACATTCAGGTCAAACAGGCAATCCTCTTGGCAACGCCGCAGTCAGTTAAAATAGTAAGGAACGGAAGTACGTAATGGCTTTCCTGGTTTAAGGAAAATCATTATTATTGTTTTAAAGGAGAAACGGCCCCATATGTTCGGCCGACGCTTCTACTATCTACTGTTTTTCTCCGTGTAATTTGGGCCGCGGCCCAGTAGTGGTTAGTATCCACCTAACCTAATCTAACCTAACCTAATCTAACCTAACCTAATCGAACCTAACCATGTTCGTCTACAGTGTAGAAGAACAGACCGCAACATTCCCAGTCGTCCGCAGTGGGGACGACGGGGTGTGGACGAACGGGAAGTACCCATTGTTTTTAGTGGTTAGGCTAACATTTAAATAACAACCGTATTTTTATGAAATTAATATGAAATTTTAAAATCTTGTTAACAAGACAATGTTAAATAGTAAGTTTTTGTTTTTAAATATTTACCAAGCCGGGAAATATTCAGTTATGGGATATATCTGAAAATTTCCAGGCTTGTTCTTGTCGCTATCCCGTTTTTGTATTTAAAGTAAGTGCGAGGCGTTGTCGTTGGTATAGAGTAGAATGAAGCCTTAGGTCACTAAAAAGACCATTACAGAATATACCGGCAGTTAAATATTATTTACTTATCGCACATCAAACGTAACGGAATGAATGAATTTGTTATGGAATTTTTAGTCACTATGCAGTTAGAACACGCTTGAATTTTATATACCTTAATTAGGTACATAATAGCTAAATAACGTCAATTAAAAAGCACCAAAAAGATAGAACCGAAAAACCACTTCGAAAAAGAAACTTATTTTTACAAAACAAAGTCACAATAACTTTCAAAAATTTTTTGTCACTGTCACAACTTTTCGGCACCACTTTTTTAACCGTTTTTATTTTAAATACGACTTATCGTTACTAAGCCCTGACCACTACTGCCAGTGATAAAGTAACGTTACACATTTTGAATTCACCGACTACGAAGGATGGGTGACACTGTACAGATGAATGACAGAAGTCTAAGGCCCGTATTAATAGAAGTCACTCAATTCTGAGACGCTCTCAAATCTCTTGCTGTCTTTGTCATTCTAAAGGGAAAAAATAAGGACAGCAATAGATTTGAGAGCGTCTCAGAATTGAGTGACGTCTATTAATTAATACGGGCCTAAATTATAAAGTTTGATGTGACGTGAATGACGTGGACGTGACGTTTGATAAATATGAATGAGGACTGTACGTGTGCACCTTTTGTGCACGGTGTAGTTTGCGTTTGGTTCTTTAATCATTTTAATGTAAAGTTTTTGACGGCTGAACAGTTATTTAGTTGCTACGCCGTATGTTTCTAGGATGTAAGAAATATATGTGTAACTTATGGACCTAGTTGTTTGTATGTAAATTTGCCGACAATTATTAGAAAAATTCTTAGTATGAGACACTTTTTTCAAGTACTTTGTATCTTTGAAGACAGAATAATAAGATAGGACAGAATGCTAAACAGTTATTTTGATGTCCCAGTATGCACTTATACTATTTTATTTTTGATCCGTTCGTGAATAAAACCTTCAGGTTGAGGTCCGAGTGCCATTATTTTTTTATGGATTTGCCAATAGGGCTTGACTTTTCCCATTATCCGAAGGTTGGCTTTAACTTTTACCGGACAATACATTGCCATTCAACGTTCAATGCCGCCAGCCTCTTGGGTACTTTAACAATGATGGAAATGTTAACTTATATTTTGTGCGTAATACTTTCTTAAAACATTAATATTAAAAAAGGGTTTAGTTAAAATTATTTAAAGATCTAATTAGAACCGCTCGTGGCAACCATGAAAATTATTTATAAACAGTCATTTCGCAGTTGCACTGATACAGATGTTGAAACAACACACACATAGCTCAATAGGAATTTTTCTCGATTGATTGATTGTAATAATGTTGCCAATGCTACTGTTATAAGCAGTATTACTTTGGTTTTTTATTACAGTCACTTATTACAGTCTTAATTGCTTTATCTCGTCTAAGTAGGCTCATATCTAGGAAGCAATGATTTAAATGCAATTTAAAGAATTGCTAGTAATTCTTTAAATACATTGAGGTCGTTTGTATCGCGAACAATTAATTAAGACTAGTGTTCTGCTTAAACAAAAAAATCTTAGATGATGTAACTAACGAGGTCAGTTTCGTAATTTAAATATTGAGCTTTGTAAGCCTTTTTTTTGCAATGCACTGCTGTTAGCCTATGTTGTGCACACTCACATAGAAAAATTTTAGTTCAACGGCTAAATAGTGTAAATGGTAGGTATTTTTGATAGTATACCCCATAAGAACTCACATTGAGTAACACCACAAATACCCCATAAGAACTCAGACTGAGTAACACCACAAAAAAAAACAAAAAAAATAACACATAGCTGTGTTATTTATATTGTTTTTTAAAATAACACATATCTGTGTTATTTTATTGTTTTTTTATGCTAAATAGGGATAGCAAAGATGTAGGCTAACGCTATTTTTTAACTGCAACGTCTTGAAATGTGATTTGCTGATGTATACTAGTTTAACAAAAAAAAAATACAAATAGATAATTTAATAAATAAAACTGTAACAAATTATAGCACTAAAAAGTATGTGATTAGTTACAATATTTGTTAAGTAATTTTTTTTTAAATTACCTTATATTTAAAATAAGTAATAGGGTAGTTTTTTAACAGAACAGAGACTACTGTCAGTTATCTGTTTAGTGGTATAGAGTCAGGTCACGCGTCTAAGCAAAAATTCTCATAAAATCACGTGAAACCTCTAGGTAATCACGGAAATGCCCCCGATACCGCTAAAGTGTTTATTTATCGAACATCTATGCATTTCTTATCTCAAGGACACCAAAGTATTTACAACTAAATGCGCTTACGTTTCAAATAAACAATCAATTATGTGAAAAATAAAAAAAGGCCAAGTGAGTGTGTGCGGTCTTGCACAGAGTGTTCCGTATAATATCACATTAAGATAAAAATATAAAGTGAGCTTGCGGAGCGAGCGCGCCTGCTAGCTGTGGGCACCTGCCCACAGCAGGTAGTAGTGCCTACTCGACTCCCACCTGGGAGTCGGGTCTTTGGCTTCAGGCACTACCGTCGGCGTCGTCGAACATTGGCACTTTGTTCGACGACACGACTTTCCGCCTCGCTGCTTCACTCCGTTTAGGGGCTGCCTGTTGTTCTCCGCATCGCTGTCACTGTGGGGAAGCTGTCAACGGCCTCGGACACCATGGTTTGTCGTGCAGCCGGAGCGCGGGCCGTATAGCGCGGCACGCGAATATTAATGACATCATTCGACGTGCTCTTGTTGCCGTCGGCGTTCCAGCTGTATTAGAACCCAACGGTTTGGCACGCGACGATGGCAAGAGACCGGACGGTATGTCTTTATTCCCATGGAAGATGGGTAGGCCTTTAGTGTGGGACGCTACCTGTGTCGATACTCTTGCGCCATCCCACCTTCCTAGTACGGCGTGCTGTGCCGGTGCTGCCGCCTCGGCTGCGGAAAACCTCAAGCAGCGGAAGTATAGTAACCTTATTGGTAACTATATTTTTGAGCCGTTTGGGGTTGAAACCCTCGGGCCGTGGGGTCCGAGTGCCCACCTTTTATTTAAAGAACTATCAAAAAGACTGGTTGACTCTTCCCGTGACCCAAAGGCTGGCTATTATTTTGGCCAGAGACTTAGCATTGCCATCCAACGTGGCAATGCTGCCAGCCTTTTGGGCACTTTACCGGTTGACAGCGATGCGGAGGAGTTTTTTGATGCTGTCATATTTTAATTGTAGTGTTTTTCCTTTTTTTTAAGTATAGATAAAAATAACAATTAAAAAAATAAAAAAATCAACTGCAATTTCGGAAGTCGGTCTTTGTTTTTGTTACATAGAATTGCCACCAACTTCTGAAATTGCAGTTTTGCTGCTGAGCAGAGCAGACTAACAAAATCATTTCATTTGTGACACAGATATAAAACAAACTTGTAGAAGGATAATAAGATGTCAATATTATCGTTTTTTACTCGACTGACGAGGAAGGATTATGGTTATTTTATTTTATTGTTTGCCCTAAGGTCTTAAGATTTTCCTTGGGTTTCCTTACAAGTAACTATTCTTACAGTAGACAACACCTATGTAATTAAATAAGTTATGGGTACTAATTAATCTGTTTTATTTTCCTCGTGGACTTCCTACTAAGGATATTTGATTGGTATTAAGGGTTATAGTAATAAAAAAGCTTTTATCAAAAAAAAAATAACCGCCTTAAAAAACTAAGAAATTAAAATTTTGGAAGTCGGTGGCTTCTCTTCTGCCTGTTGATTTGTGTTAGCATCTGAAATATTCGACATTTTTTTGTTTTTAGTTTTTGAAGGCTGTTATGATTTTGGTTTTGAATAAAGCCGAATATGAAATTAGTGTATAACTATTAACGATGTGTCTTAAAAAAAATGTTAGTACTAATAACATATTTCTTTTTTATTGATAAAAAACGAAATTAATAATTTAATTCTACTGTGCGTCCATAGATACTCATGACTATCGCAAATTGCCAAATCATCTAAGATAAGATTGTTGCACAAAGATTAATTACACGTCATCTTTTAAAATAGATTAATTAGAAGGTGAGATAATCTTGTTATATTTACCACTTCGAGATACTTAGATATTATGAAATAAAGTTTTTTAATCCGTACTAATATTATAAATGCGAAAGTAACTCTGTCTGTCTGTCTGTGTCTGTCTGTCTCTTCTCCACTGAACCGATTTGAATGAAATTTGGTATAGATATAGTCTGGGACTCGAGACAGGACATATCGATAGTTTACATCCTGTAAATCCCCGGGAACGGGAGCTATTAATCCACGCGGACGAAGTCGCGGGCAAAAGCTAGAAGTCAATAAATGATTGAAAACATCTAATGATTATAACTTAGTAGGTATAAAAATATATTCTTCTTCCAACCGAATTTCAATTATAGCAGGCTATCCGATTGAGATTAGCCTAAAGCCGGTTGCAGACCGCAAACTAAGCTAACTTAGTTTAGCTTAGTTACTGACGTTGTTTTTAATAGCAAATAGCTTACATAGCTAGTGGTCTGCACACAAGTATGGAAAAATGCGTCAGCCATGTGAGCTAAGCGATAACTAACTTAGCTTAGCTCTTGGTCTGCAACTCGCATAAGGGACTACTCACATTAATCCGGCTCTTTTTAGCTTATGTCCGTCGTATTTCGTGCTTATAATTGTTGAAGTTGTTTTGGTATAGTTGTTTTCTATATAAACTAAGGCTTCTGAATATTTCCCGTAGGTAAATGTGCACTAATACTTTTTATAATCTTACTTAGTGTAAAATGCTTATCCATTGGCATTGAATAATTAAGGTGTTCGCCAAACAATGGCTGCAATGTCTTAGCCTAGTCTGTCTATTGTCTATGATTTTGCAATAGTTTGACGGGTATTGAGCATTTTTTTTTGTCTTTGACCGGGTTAACCTAGAAGGTAGGTGCTAGGTTAATCTTTACGTGGTTTTTTATTTTCTAATTACTATCAAACCAAACAAAATGTTTATGGGACCTCTCTTCAGGGCTGACTTTTATGAAGTCGATTAATAATTGAGCACTACTCTATTATATTTGATCTAAGTATTATAATTATCAATTAATTTGCAAACACTGCCGTGGCTCTAGATTTATTATGTCATTGTGTACCATGCTTTTCTCGAAGCACTGTCGTGAATGTTTACCTATAAAATTCTTTGAAAAACTGGAGTATGATGCAATATTTTTAATAATTAATTATAATTACTAAATTATCCTATCTTTAAACTTGAACCATTGATTTTGCTCGGTTATTAGGTATGTCGCAATAGTTTTAAACGACTCTGAGTTTTTTGAGAAATATGAGTACAGATTCTTGTGTGTTGTCGTTTTTTAGAATACGAGAAAATCAATATAATATGCTTGTATTTTTTTTATACTAATATGATAAAACTAACGAGATTTTTTGTATGTTTTAATTCTGGAGCTAAAAGTTGTATAAAATAACAATTGCCATATGATAGCCAGATTTATGCAATCCACGTTGCGTTGACACGGGTGAAACCACGACGGACAGCGATTTTCCTACATTAAGAGACCAATATTGCAACTATGGTCCCTTAAAGGAGCTAAGAATTTACACCTTACTACAAAGTAGTTGATAATTAAAGAAGAATATTAAGAATTCGAATTTAGAATATCTTCAACTAACCGTCCCTCAGTGTGTCACAGTTTCAGATTTTTGACTTTTCTTTTCTCTTCAACAATATGCATGTATGCACTTAAAACTTTCTCAAGAACAATGCACTCTGTCTATTCATAAAAAGGCATGAAATCCTTTCAGTACCTTATGAATTTATCTTGAAAACGCGGCGAAGAACTTCGTTTGTTTTATCTTTATCTATTTGCATAATATCGCAAAAGAATAACATACAATATACAGTGTCATATCTAAATTAATATTTTGCTTTATTTTTTACCCTAATTAATCATGTAGTAGTCAGAATCTTAGTCATAAAAAGTTGCCAAGTCATGGCGTAAGCGCAGGTCAGGCATATGGTGACTCAACCCGCGTGATGAGCATTATTAGACTCAATGTTATAATTATTGGTCTAGTCACTCTACGTATGGGTATTGCGGATATTTTCCTTGTAGCATAGATCAGTGGCAATCAATATATAAAACTAGAATAATAAAAAACTTAAGTTTGAAATAAATGTGCCGTATACCTTGCATTAGGGGTAGTCAGTTAGGAAAAATAAGTTTAACTAGGATATCCGCCCGTAGAGCCGTTGCTCCGGCGGGGTTATTACCTATGAAACAGCAATGAGCAATATTTGCGCAGTGATCGCGCGATCACCGCGCGATCGTCAAAATCGTATTATGTATGAACCGATTGCTAATCGCTCGCTGATTGTTCTTATGCACTTATTGCTACGATGACGATAAAGTAGCAATCGCTGGAACTAATTAAATATCACCTTTAACAAAAAAAACTTAACTTTGCTCTTAAAAACCATACTATATACGAAACCGCCAAACGAAAAATGCATATTTTAGTTAACTGATTGCTCCACAGAGGCAGCACTATCGCTAGATTGCTCTTTGACGTGACGTATTTTGAATTTGACGTTTGAGCAGCAAATTTTGCTAAATTATCGCGATCGCTCGGCTATTGCAAGTTACGTAATCCCAGTGCCGGTTATCATTCGTCGGTCTTTGATACGTCGTTACAGGTATTCATAAATAAAAAAGTATAATGAGTATAACCAAAGAGGTATCATATATTATATATAGCGTTGGTAATTTATATATAGCGTATAGGTATCATATTCAAGTACAGTATAAGTAATTGGCTTGATATATGAGTATGTTTATTATTTTTACCTAGTCATAAATATGTATAATACTTTATTTAAACCATAATTTTATACTTTCACACTTATAGTGCATCTACCTCACAATTTCTCTGCACCACCTGAAGGTAGACTGGCAGAGAATGCCTACGGCATTAAGTCCGCCTGTACACTACGTACTAAGTATTAAATAAATAAATAAATATTACCCAATAACTATGCTTGTTATGGACGAAAGTGGAAAACCATTTTTTTACACCTCCGCTGTTCTTGTCTGATTAATTTCGTAGCGGGACCCAAGACAGTAAAATAGTTTCTCCGAGACTTTTATGGTGGACTCTACTGTTGATTCTAGCTTTCAGGAGTTGCAGTGGTTGGGAATAGAGTCGCGAGATGGTCCCAAAAAACCAAAAGAGGAACTACTGACACTTGTCTGGGGTTGTTGTTGGGAAAAGGCTGAGGAGATGACAGGGATATGATTATACAAATATGAAACTATAGGAAACGTTTATAATAAAGGAATCAAGGATCTCCAGGAACAGACTCCAGGATAGACCGTAATAATGAAAGTTCAGGGGGGCATGTCACGGAAAATGACACGGGGTTACCTGGAACGACACTTGAAATTTGTATTTGTGTCAGCAGGCTGTTGACAACAGAAATTAATAACAACATAGGTAACAGAATAAACTACAAATATGAATGAGTTTTAAGGAAGTTGTAAAGACGAAGGGAAAATCCGTTTTATTTTCCGCATTATATTCAATAAAAGGTATATTCTTGGAATCTATTTATAATATAACCATATAGGTTTATCCATGGTTTATCCTATACCCAACCGTTTAAGGTAGTTAAATAAATGTCAACATAACAATCTTAATACTTCTTTTTATCTAAAAATTGCTTTACATTAAAAACCAGACGATTATTGTTTCGATTTAGTTTCTTACCTAACGTCGATTTAGAATAAAGTCAAACCCGAAATTGCTGCACGAAGTTAATAGTATGTTTTTTTTTAAATACATGTTAAGATAGTTTATATTTATATAGTCTATCTAAACCGATACAGTTCCCAGTGACATGCCTCAGTGTTAAAATTAGGCTAAGCCAAAAAAGTTTTTACGATAAAATACAAACAAGTATTAAGCGTAAAGGTATTCATTAATGAATCCTGATAATAATTTGCTGTATGAAAGGCTCTTTAGTTGATTAAAATATGTAACAGTAGCGCCATCTATGCACGATTGGTAGAACTAGGAATGTTTTCATCTGTGATACGGTTTTTTGCTTTTTTGTTAGAGGTCGCTGTTAACTAGAAAACTAGTTCTATTTTCAGTTACAATCAGCAAATTTCAGTCCTTGCAAATAAAACAAGCCTACGGGGTCACAATCACGACACCACTGGGTCGTTATTCAGACCAGGAAGAAAGTTTAGCCCCAACTGCCGGTCCAATGTGCTGATCGTAAGGTATCTAGACCCAAAAATGAATAAGAGTTTCTAGCTGGTTCTTCTCTTTAGAAACCTATTATTTTGTAATAAACATTAAGTACTTGCAATTTTTCGGTCGTAATGGCCCAGTGGATAAGGCGCCCGCCTCTCGTGTAAGAGGTTGCGATTTCTAATCCAGGCAAGTACCTATGGGACTTTTTCAATTCATATGTACTTTCTAAAGTTTATCTTGGACATCACTGACATCCCGTGCCTCGTAAAGCCGTAGGTCCGGGTTGTCATACGTGGAACATTGACTGTTGACAGTCGTTACGGGTAGACAGACGCCAGAAAGTCTGACTAGTCTAAACAAGCGGTATCGTGTCGCCCAGTTACTGAGTTGTGGAGGTCAGATAGACAGTCGCTTCACGTAAAACACAGGTATTCAGCTGAATCCTGTTAGGCTGGAAGCCAATCCCAACTAAGTTGGGAAAGGTTAGGGAGATGATGATTAGCTACATTTTTTTGGACAGACTTACTTTACAATTTAAATGTACCCTGCAAATGGTTTATTGGAATTAGTGTTTTTGATTTGAGCTTGAATTTTTAGCCTCTCAAATTGATCCTGACCTCTATAAACCATTGTGTGAGGAAGTTATGATGAAGCAACCAAGTTATCGTTACTATTTTAACCAGAGGCTCTTTATACAAAGTGTCCAATTTACCTTGACACGCGACGAAAACTGGAATAACATTGAAATGTACTAACATTGACTTTATTGGTATAACAAGCTGCGCCTCGTAAAGTGTCACAACAAATGTCTTGTCTTCTTTAACTTTGACCATTCCAAATTTTTTTAATTATTATTAATTTTTTTATCAAGATTTATCGATAATTTGAATTTATAGATATTCGAGATTCATAAGATTGTAATTTACATGATTGTGTTCAATTATTGAAACTTCGTGCATAAAAGTGTTCGTCGTGTATAATGACGATTAAATGTTGATGATAATGACGATAATGAGTAAACTTGACCTTTAGTACGGGGTGTAAAAAGACACTAGCCATTAACTTTGTATATTGCCCATAAAACTAAGAAAAATTGGCAAAAATTATAGCTGGGAAACGACTTTTACAACGTATAATGCACGCAAATGACGGGTGCACTTATTTTCGTAATAAAAACGAAAATAAAGATGGAACTTTAACATTTTTTTTACGCGCACCGCAAAAGAATGGAATTCCCTGCGTCTGTGTTCCCAAATGCATATAACCCGGATGTATTCAAGAGACGAGTGCATAGGCATCTTTTGGGTGAGCTCGCTACATCGTAGGCCCCGTCTATGCCCTCGGGCTAGTCTGGGACCAAGAGCAAGCCCATATGTAATAAAAAAAAAAAATAATACTTTCTCGGTAACCGGGGGGTTTTTAGAACGACCCATAACAGTTAATTTAGTTTCTTTACTGATGCTGTGTATCGCAGTTTTGATGACTGTGGACCTAACAATGATTAATGACTGGGTGTCGAAAAGGGAATGTTTCGTGAGAAGAATAAGCCGAGATGAGACTGAACCAACGAAACGATCGATGGTGGCAATTATGGGAAATAGGAAGAATATCAACTTTTGGTTTGATTAAGGGCTTATTTTAAAGCTTTCGCAAAAAATTGTACTGTAGGTATATGGATGTGTGACGGAAAGTAGGAGGTAAGTATAGTCATAGTGTTGCGGAATGTTTATAATGTTGCGGAATGTTTATAATAGTTACCGTGACCCCGGAACATAAAGGGCAACGGAAGGAGCATGAGTGGGTTTTAGTCAGTAAAAGTCTGACACGCCCTCCCGCCGCACCCAGGATGGGAGAAGTTATTTGATGATATCCCACTCCCCCAAAAAAAAAGTATAGCCATAGTGCCAAAGCAACAACTACTGAAAGATTTCATCGTCCCCGAAATTGGGCTTTTTAGATTGGCTTTGACGAGTCTTTTTTAGGTTTCGAATAAAAAAGTTTGTTCAAAAAAGTAGGAAGCATAAAAACAGGAAACGAATATTTACACTCTTAGTTTTGATTGTTTAAACTCGTTTCGCTTAATGTGTTTAATATATTTTAGAACAGAATATTCTTGTAAAACATGAGCATTCAAGGTCTTAAAAAACAACGGAGAGATGTGAATGTTTTTCCATTTTTATGTGTAAAAAGTCGTACATACCCTCTACAGCAATGTTTCCTCGTGGTCTCCCGTGCATCAGTGACCGTCATGCTATGAATCGTCATGATTTTGCACCTGCAACAATAATCCATACTAATATTATAAATGAGAAAGTGTGTGTGTCTCTGTCTGTCGGTCTGTTTAACCGTCTTTACTCACTTAAAAATTCACGCCAATCAGTCGTTCCTTTTTGCAGTGATTTTTAAGTGGAGATAGTTGAAGGGATGGAGAGTGACATAGACTACTTTTTGTCTCTTTCTAACGCGAGCGAAGCCGCAGGCAAACGCTAGTATTGACATAAATAACAAGAGTAGCTCAGCATACAGTGACCGGTGCGCTTGCGCCGTCTTATCGGTTACTACAAGGATTTGATCGTGACGTCATCTCGCTTTTATTGAAATCGTTTATGGCATTAACGAGTGGAAGGGCAATGCGTCAGTTGATGGATGAATGAATATTCGTTTGAGCGCGGCTGTCAAGATAAATGAGATTGTCAATGATTTAATTTGACCAATGAATGGTCAAAGAGTTCAATGTCTGAACCATGCCGTTTGCTCGCTTGCCAGGTTTACGAGTTGTATCATTGATTTGTACTTTTAATGGATATGGAATGAATTTAAAAGTACGCATCTAGAATGAAAGTAGGAAGAAATAAAAAGAGAGTCTAGAAATAAATAAAAAAATTACAGTTTCTCAAACAAATAAGCTTTGACCGTGATTAAATTTTAATAAATATATAAATACTGTCTTTTATGTACCCAAAGTGTACTCAACTGGATTACTGGACACTATTGCTAAGACACAACTATGTACGCCCATTCCATCCGCAATAGCCGCGCTTGGGATTTTCACTGAGTCAATGACTTAATGTCTTAAGTCCCTTATATGGGGCAGAGGGCGTCTATATACAGTGCTCCGCCATTGCGATCTGTCTTGGGTTACACGCTTCGCTTCAGGCCACGTTAGTCCGATTTTCTTTATCTCCGCCGCAACCGACCGCTATGTTTTCGTTTCCTCTGAGGAGTCCAATGTAACCCTAGCCTACGAATGTGGCTAGGATCCCTACGGAGTGTGTGGCTAATCCAAGACCAATTGCAACGGGAAATTTGTAGTCCGACCGGTACCTCAAGGCAGACCTCCAGTAGTGTATTGGTAGTCTTATCAGGCCAGAAATACAGACCTCCAGTAGATTTTTATCGGTAGTCTTGTTAGGCTAGAAGATACCAAGAACCTGTCGGAGATGAGTCGATAAGTACAGATACAAAAAAAATCGATGCTTGCTATATTTTGCGATGGTACGGGACTCTTCCTGCCCAAATCGCACTTGGATATTTTTTGCCGAGACTTATGAATAATGAATGGGTCAGATAACCTTGAACCTCTATGTCTCATGGATCTTTGATGTCTGGCTCACTAATGTTATAATTTTGATATTTAGTATGCTTTAGTTAGGCCGACTCCACGAGCTGGTTCGATATAGGTTCCAATTCCAATGTCACATAATGTAGATTTTGAGCATACATTCCTAAAACTAAGTAAGCTTTAGCTTTGGCCCCGGGCAATGGTATCATTTAAACTTTAGGTTAAAGAAAAACACTGTACAAAGGCAGACCGCCTTTGTACAGTGTTTTTCTTTAACCAGTTACGCAGTTTTCACCTTACAGTTTATTGGGCACCACTTTTTTAGATTCGAAAAATGACTGCACTATATTTAAAAAGAAAAATACCTGTTTTTCACTTCTAATATCCTTATAGTCAAAGTATTTACTATTAATAAACATTTAATAATAAATCAGGTTTTTTTTACCACAAGCCAAAAAATAACACATAAGTACGCTAATTAATACAGTACTTGCGTGTTCGTTTGTGCAATGATTTGACCAAACCTTGTTTTTGCTTTATTGAAGGTCAATCGTTTCTAGGTATATTATTAAATTGATGGGTACAAAATAAGTTAAAAGATTTATTTTAAGACACTAAGGCTTGCACAACATATAATAACAAACTTTATGTGGTGAGCGTGATTGTTTGTGTCTGGGTGTAATTTATCTAAAATATTTATTTATTTATTTTAAAAACTTTATGCATATGAAAAAAACAATGCACAACGGCGGACTTAATGCCTTAAAATATGTATGTATTTATAAATTATATAAGTAAGTATATCAGTTATCTGGTAACCATAACACAAGCTCTGCTTAGCTTGGGATCTGATGGCCATGTGAGAGTTGTCCCAAGATTTTTATTTATTTATATAACCAAACAGATTTAGCGCTAAACAGATTTAGATTATCATTGTACTGCAGTCAAATTGTTTGAAGAAGAAAGAGGCAGAACGAGGATTAGGGCTCCCACTCACAAAAACGATACGACGACGTCGCGTCGTACAACGATGCGGCGTCGTTTCACGATACGATGTCGCGTCGTGGAAATCTACGATGGGCATCGTAAAAAAACACGACATCGTAACTTAATGTGCCACGTACGATACACGGCATCGTGCCGTCGATGCAGTGAGGTGGTGTTTTCTGTAATTTGTTGTATTCTTCAGATGTTTTGTCCCATAGTACGAGACGCTGCTCGACTATGGTAATAGATGATCGTCTTCAATACCATCCGTCATCTTTGAATTTTGAATAACACTGCGCAGGATTGCACCGTGAGTTTCTAACAACGCGACGTCGTATCGTGTTTATGTGTGTATGCCCTTAGTCAGTTTTTCTTGTCTGTCTTCTTATTTGAAATTGCACTTTGAAAAGAGCAATTACATTTTTTTTTAATTACTAACCCCAAAAGAATTCCTCACATCCAATGAGTACAGTCATAATTTCATACATAACTCCTATTTTCATATTTATTCCGAATTAAAAAAATATTCGGACGTTCTTCCAACTTTGCTCTTTATTAGAACCTTTCTAGAACTTCAGGGAACATTTGAAAAACAAGCCGAATCGGTTTAGCTGTTCTCGAGTTCAGCAACACATTCAACGATTCATTTTGGGAATGGTTTTGACATTGATCTTGACTGTTTTTTGATAATGCGTATAGCATGATTTTTTTTTTTTTTTTTATTACATATGGGCTTGCTCTTGGTCCCAGACTAGCCCGAGGGCATAGACGGGGCCTACGATGGAGCGAGCTCACCCAAAAGATGCCTATGCACTCGTCTCTTGAATACATCCGGGTTATATGCATTTGGGAACACAGACGCCGGCAGGGAATTCCATTCTTTTGCGGTGCGCATAATAAAGGAATTCGAGAAACGCTGCGTGCGGATACGAGGAATATCGACCAAGAAAGGGTGGTATCCCGCCGTACGTCTAGATGTCCGGTGGAAAAACGGAGACGGGGGAATGAGCTCGTGTAGCTCATGAGCACACTCACCGAAGTGCAATCTGTAAAACACCGCCAGACAGGCAACTTTACGCCGATGTGCTAGAGGTTGTAGTTGGGCCACCAGCTTCTTGTCGCCAATCAACCTCCTGGCTCTGCGTTCTACCGAGTCCAATGCGGCCAGTTTTTTCATTAAATGTTAAAATTCATGGTCTTTCTTTTATTTTTGACACTATGTTATTTAGCAAAAAATAATCCTTGTGATGAAGCCTTTCGATCAGTAGGATAAAACTACAGGCTGATTAATTTTCTCGAGTAACAGGTTCGATTCCCGGTTCAACTATGTAATTATTTAAATATCTATGAATGCAGTTTAAAATGTTTTCAAAATTCAAATAATGTCTTCTTTCAGTAAAATGTTCTATCTACAATATTTAAGGTACTTTCCCTCCATGTGGCATTGCCGTGGGACACCCTGTATAGTAGGTAGGTTGCACATTGTGTTAAATAACTTAATTCTGCTTACTTTGAATAATTAATTGCAATGTTGTAAACAACGGTGTGTGGTGCCTAATACCTAAAGTAAATTGTACAATAACATCAACAATAACATTCTTTCTAAACTAACGACATTTTGCCCTATTAGGGATTCGAACCTAAGATTCCACATTCGATAATCGCGGTTAAGACCACAAGACCAACGTGAGTCAGTTGAAATAGTAACTATGGACTAACAGTTGGACAAATAGTAACTGTGGAGTGTACTTCATCAAATTCAGACAATTTGTACTAACTAGACTTTTTTTACATTTACAGCATACTTTTTAGCTTACACATCCTTACATATCACTACAAAGTATAAAACAAAGAGTCCCTATCCTCTGTCTGTCCCTAGGTATGCTTAGATCTTTAAAACTACGCAACGGATTTTGATGCGGTATTTTTAATAGATAGAGTGATTCTTAAGGAAGAAGTTTATATGTATAATACATGCTTATTATAGTAGAGAAAAGCCGGGATTTTTAAAGATTTGTAACATCCGTGCGAAGCTGGGGCGGGTCGCTAGTTTTTTATAAAACAAAATCCTCCGCCAGGTCTGTCTGACTGTGTTGCGATAAACTCAAAAAGTATTAAACAGATTATCATCCGGTTTTCACAAATAAACAGAGTGGTTTATGGAAGTTTTAAATGTTAATACATGTTTATTAAATAGTAGAGAAAAGCAGAGAATTTCAAAGATTTGCAATACAACCGTGCATATGAATGGGTGTTCAATGTTTGACGGAGGTCGTCAACAGCGCATGATTGGAATTTGATTATTACTGAGTATCAATTAGTCGTGTCTTCTCAATGAACGCTTTGTCAATTTTGTGCGCACTGACCATGACTAAGCAACTATTGAGTATCCAATTGAGTTTAGTTCTACCAAAACTTCTTTACGACAGTCAATTTCAGAATACTATCAAAGCTTAAGAATTCAAGTTATGCTTTGAAAACATTGAAACTGTTTAAAACCATTGGTTGCCCGCAGCTTAGCTCATCATTATAATCATGATCATCAGCCTAAGTCAATCCACTTCCAGACATAGGCCTTGGTTACATCCTGTTACTGCCAGATGCTCATAGTGGATCTTCGCTCCATCTGGGCGGGGGGCGTATTACTGAGCTTTCTAATCCGTGGTCTCCTCTATGGAACATTATTAGTGTTAGTCCATTCTACGAGGATATGACCACATAACCAGCACACTGCCTCCAGTTTGCTGATTTGGATGACTCAGTTCTAGTTTAGATTCACTCGCGTGGTTATAGCTTAAAAGTTACAAATTGCCATAGAGTTAGGACTCAACGTTGGTTCCCACCAATTTAGGCTCTACGTTGATGAGATATTATAAGTCACTCAGGACAAGGAATTATATGAATTAGTATGTCTCACGTGTATATCTCCAGTATGTCTCATGTATAGATCTATATATTGGCAGCGCTAAAACCAATAGTTTGCGTTAATGAAAACGTTAGCAATATTGTGGCTGCTGACCGTGACAAAGCAACTATTGTGTGACGAACTGTTTCAATCAACACCAATCTATGTTGTCAAATTATTAACCGTACAATAATCACTAATCGACAAACACGCCATTTCAATGGCTACAAAAGAACAATGCCGCGACAGCGTGCGTTCCGAAGCAATTAACTATTAAAGCGGATAGGATGATTAAGATAAGGATAAAAGTTTAGCTAGGCTTGGTTTCCCAGTTTCTCCATAAAATGTATTTATTCCAGAAATCCATATCAACATTTTTTTAAAAATCCCTACTACAGAGTAAAATGAACCGAGCATAGTAGGGATTATAAAAAACCGACCAAGAGCGTGTCGGGCCACGCTCAATGTAGGGTTCCGTAGTTTCCCGTCCGTCACAATAAGTGTTCCCACTTTGAGTTTTTTTGTACAACCTTTTAGTCTTTTTTGTACAAAAACTGTTCTTTACATCAAGTTTGAAATAATTTTCCTAGAAAGTCCTTATAATGTTCTAGTTTTCTATTTTTTAAACTTGTGGTTCAAAAGTTAGGAGGGGGAGACACATGCTTTTTACTTTTCAAAAAATGATTTTAGTAAACCCCTATTCATTTTTAATACCTATCCAACAATATACCACACGCTAGGGTAGACAATAAAAAAAATTACTTCCCGCTTTACATATAGGGGGGCTACCCTAATTAAACATTTTTTTTCCAATTTTTATTTTACCACTTTGTCGGCGTGATTAATATACATATTCGTACCAAATTTCAGCTTCCTAGTGCTATCGGTCACAGAGATTAAGCGAAGACGGACAGACAGACGGACAGACAGACATGGCGAAAGTATGAGGGTCCCTAGTTGACTACGGAACTCTAAAAAGGCATTGATTGGATTGTTCCGAAAATATCCGAGTTTATTTAATTAGTGAGAATTTCTGATATTAAATAATTAGCAGATACCAATAAATATCCATACTAATATTATAAATGGGAAAGTGTGTCTGTCTGTCTGTCTGTCTGTTTGTCTTTCTTTCACGGCAAAACGGAGCGACGGATTGACGTGATTTTTTAAGTGGAGATAGTTGAAGGGATGGAGAGTAATATAGGCTACTTTTTGTCACTTTCTAACGCGAGCGAAGCCGCGGGCAGAAGCTAGTATATTATAATTTATATCTAAGGCTTCAAAGTTATCTTGTACTAAAACTTTTTGAATCATTAAAATTATTATTAAATTAATTCGCCACAAGTCCGTCGTATTCTATTCTGTCCCTGTCTGGTACTTATTCTGCCTACAAAATATAAGTATGTGTATTTCCTTATTAACTAAATAGGGTCAGTATAAGTTTATATACAGTATACAGTGTTGCACAATGTCTCAGTCGAGGCTTCAATATTCGATACCGGGCAATGACTTTCACAATTCATAATAATGTACTTTCTAATTTTATATTCGACAACACTGACATTGATTACATCACTAACAATTAATTTGTATTAGTTATAACATAACTCGATTTCAGACAATCGATGTCTCGTATCGAAAACTAAAATATTTCTTTTTAGAGTAGTAAGTTAGGAAATAAGCAATAAACAATACTGAACTGTAAAAGTGTCATATACATATACATAAGTACCACTTTACAGATAAAATTTTTTTAAGTAAGTAAGCCTGAAATCATGTACCCATCTGGCTTATTAAGCAAGCGTGGTGAAAAAGACTTAATTGCACTGCGGAGAATATACGGGTATTATTAATGTGCCATTTCCAAGTTTTCACTCAATTCAATGGTTCCATCCAGTAATAAAAGAACTTAGAAACCAACCTTATTTGCGGCGAATGCCTGAACATCGGAACAATTAGTTTATCGGGTTGCTTTTAACATTTGATTCCGTGTTCGCAAAGGGCTTGATTCAGAGTAAATTATAGGAGCTTCGTTTGCTATCCCCACTAATTGCTACCTCATGAAGTATGGCTTTGTAGGTGGCTGGAAATCTGGAATAATTAGGAATTAGCACTTTAGTCTGTGATTTCATCAAGACGTAAGTTCTTTAGATTAGCCAAAATAATTTTAGCATCCTATTTCTTCTCTATGATGGAAGTTTAAACCAAAATACTAATTTTATCAAAATTAAGTTACGGTCTAAAAAGGAGATATAGGTACATAAACAAAATAGATAAAACGCGTTACTTTCAGTTTATCAATACATTGAGCTTTTAATAATATAATGATATTGGAAGTTAAAAAAATATCTCAAATTATAATAAGGGTCCAAACCCCATATAAATTAGGATAAGAAAGATCAATTTTCCCTATGTCATTCCAAAATAATTTAGTCTATTTGTGCTTACTTGTGGCCCTAACAAATAAATATCGACAGCCGATAGCTGAACCTCGGCCTTCGGCTTAGATTTACTAGATCCGTCTAGATTTTTTCTTTAATTACGTTAACTGGTTGGCTGGTTTTATTATTATGCGAGAAGTGATCCGGAGTGTCGTGATGGACCCGTGTTGCGGGTTCGAAACCGGACAAAAAACTAGCTGTTTCTCTCGGTTACACCCGCGATTTTAAGGTCATAGCTCATTAGAGCCACCCAGCATCCACTCCGCACCGACTCGCCTCCTGCGGCTAGTATTCTTTATATGGACTTATATGGGCATGCGCTCACTATATCAATTCCGTAGCGTCACCGGATCGCCTCGGTTATAAGGCGAGTCGGTGCGGAGTGGATGCCAGGTGGCCCCAATGAGCTATGACTTTCAGAACGCTGAGAGCGCGTCACAGTTCTAACCTAACCTAACCTAACAAAATTTGGTGATCATAAATCCATTTTGGTAGACAAAAAGATTATTTTGGCGAGCATTTAATTTGTTCCCGTTAAGTAAAACCCTATAAGTTTTTAGTATTCTCTAGCATTACAAGGCGCGTAGCTTCACCTGTCGGATATTCGCTTATCAAATAACGACCGTAGTTTTCTGAGAACGTGACCATCAAACTATTTAGTCTTTCGTCACTAGCATTATGTACTTAGTATAATATGTCATGTTGTTTAATCAAAATACTTCCTTGTTAACACGTCACGCATTCGTTTTTGTAACGAGGCCCTGTTAAATTTATGTTTTCTTTCATTTATCTTCAAAGAATAGTCAGAACGTCACGGGGCGCTTTTGGGGCAATGCCTGCTGGTATACCTAGTTCTAATAGTTACCGCGGCCCCGGAACATAAAGGGCAACCGAAGGAACAAGGGTGGGTTTTAGTCAGTAAAAGTCGGACACTGAGTGAGAAGTCATTTGATGATTTCCCATCCTCAAAAAAAGTATGTAAGTAGGCGAGTACCTAGTTAGATGAAAATGTCAAAAAAAATCTTGCGCCTTCTTCTCCATAGAACCTACTGCATGAAACGAGCATTAAGCTTCAATTTTCTTACTGACTGACGCCTTGACAATTCAAAAGTACTTGTAAACGGTCTATTTGAATTTAAATGATTTTGACTTAGATTTTATCGGGCTGCTATTTTTTTTAGATACATAGTTTATAATCGCAGCTTTAGATAGCAATTTGACTAGGTACAGTCAACAAATCAAATAAGTATGCAGGACCATCGTACTAATATTGTAAGTTGTGAAAGTTTGTGAGCAAGTTTAAATGTATTTCGTGCTAAATCTACTGGAAAGTTTGTTGAAATTATTTCCAACTAAGTACTTACTAAAAAAAATAAAAAATAAACTGTTTTGTAAATAGGTTACGTATGACATTTTTACTTTTTATTTTTATTTTTATTTTTACTTTTTTAAATTAATATATAGATTTTTTAATATAGCTTATATATCCATCAGAAAAACATATTGGCTTCATGACATCGCGCTATGACTAATTGGAACGGAACAGTGACCAAAGACAACAGATAAAAAAAAATTCTTAAACGTCCATTGATGTGTTGAAATGGTATTTTAATTAATTAAAGAAGTATTCATGTTCTACTCCAATTAAAATATAGGTAAATTATTAGACTATCATTCGCATATCAATTTTTTTTTATATGTGAATACTTACTTATTTATTTTGTTCACAGTATGTACATGCGATATATAATTTAAATATTTTTCCACTTTAAAAAAATGCATTTGCCTTGTTTGGGTCAAATTTTTCCATTCAAGTATGTATATTTTCCCGTTAAGTGTATGACGTGTACAAATTAATTGACCGAAGCAAATCTGCCACAAATTAAATGAATAGGTTTATTAAAATTGTTTGTTCAAAACTTGTACATTTGTAGTTTCTTTTTCTATTATGTGTGAAAATCGATTAACATCGAGTTACGGATTAAAATAATCATTTACTTTGTTTATAAATTAATCACAACGAAACATTGTAGTTAGCGGTAAAAAAATACAATAAACAATTTGTGGTTTACAGCAAATAACCGAAAAAACTATATAACTTATACTTGAGCCAAATTCGATAAAGAATAGAGGTAAACAAACTTTATATTGGTTTTTCGAAATAACGAGGTAATAGGTATGCATGTTATTCGAGTGATTCTAGTGAAATATGCTGCAATAGGACTTAACAGATAGTTACCGTGAAAAAGGCGATAATCATGTAAATAATAGAAGATTTGTAAAAGTGACTTGAGATAACCCTAAATTGGTTTGTTTACCTGTATTCTTTATCGAATTTGGCTCAAGTATAGGTAGCTAGGTTCTTCATGATACCTAGAAATAAATACCAAACCTGGTTATCACATGTTGTACAATTATCTCGATTTTACATTTAAATTACCCCATGAATATGCATAGTAATTGATTAAAGAAATATTCCATCTCGATATGGCATTACACACCATACTTAGGTAAGATAATAATTACGTAGGTATATAAACCCAATTACTTATACACACCTGTGCTTAGATCACTGGCTCGCAATATTTTCACGCACGCCACTAGGAACTAAACCAATTATTTTGTAACCATGAAGGCCGAAACAAGTATTATCACATCCAATAAAATTTCACTCAAAACAGTATTACGAACACACACAACAAAACGAAACAGTTTACTAATCAGAAAACACGGAATGTTATAAGAAATAATGGTCCGTACAGAATCTGAGCGCACTAATTTATTTTTTGATTAATTTCGCAAAGAAATGGTTGTTTCAGAACGCGAGTAGAAGCGCGCGCGCAGCGCTGTTGGCGCGTGCGATCAGTCGGAACGACTCGGGAACTCGTCACTATAAAGCCGTAGTTTAAACCTTTTTTGTACGTACGTACTCATCCTTTTTAGGGTTCAACGGGACGCGAGAACCGGATTTTAGTAACAAGTTTATGAGACGTGTCGGCGATGTTGATCGATGTTGAGCGCTAGGGAGGAATTTTATTATGTGAAAGGGGTTGGCTTGGGTTAGTTTTAAGTCAAAATGGTAAACTTAGTTATTTGAAGCATGATAATGAATTATATGTGAAGACTTGTAATTAGCTGTCAAATAACCATAATTTTATTATTTATAACCGTTGGTTGTATTCAGCTAAAAGTTTTCCAAAGTTAATAAATAAATAGGTAAACGTAAACATTACTTTGATTTTTCGTGGATATCAGTTTAGCAGATCACGTGTTTGACTCAGAATCCAGTTATATTCGCATACGAGTCGATTCACGATTCTGTTATTTCATATTAAGATATTGGAACAATTCTCCAGAAATTGTTCAATCAAATCAAGTAGGTATGATCTAATATTATACCTCGTTGTTGATGTTTACCGCAGATATTATGTTTTCGGTCGTCTTGTACCGTACCTATTTGAGATATATATATTGATATATATATTGACTATGAAACTCATAATATTATTTCAATCAATTTGACGGTGTCTACTGTCTACAAGTAAATGAAATAATATTTCTCTTGGGTTTTCCGTTTCATGAAAAACGAATGTGATTTTAAAAAGTAGGAGGTTCTTAAATCGTAGGGCATTTAAATCGTATTTTTAATATAATGTTACCAAAATTACTACCTATTGATTGGTATTCTTATTAAAGATTCTCTTAATTAGGTAGGAAGGCATTTAACTATTTTTAATTGTAAAGAATCAATGAATCAAAGTCGATAACAAATATCCTAGCAGTTTCAATATATTTTAGTAGGCACTAAAAATAATTTAATTCCGATCTACAGAACCCGCATTGAATAAGCAAACAGGAAAATTAATACGATAACAATACCAATGTCTTGGTTTTTGTTACATATTCAACATAGGGTGTGCCTATGTTGAATGTAAAGCACAACAATGTCATTAAGAAAAAATTACAATTACTTGAAATTCCCACTATAGCTTCAGTAATTTCAGTCTTCTTTAAAGTACTTATTTACAATTTTTTTAGTTGTACTTTTGAAATACGACATACTGGCTGTTACAAACAGTTTCATCCGCGTTGTTGTCGAACTTCTATGCACTGCACCCGCATTGAAGGTCGAAACTCCAAAAATCCTTTTGTGGCTACCAACTCTTCACCAAGAACATACCCGCCATTCATGTTTCTAGGACCCGTGGTTTGGGCTGAGCGTTGTAATATCACCCATTTAGCCAGGTTAGCCTTTTACCATATTTTTGTATTATGTAATATGTATGTCTCAATAAAAAAGAGATTAATATCTAGACAGGTAGGCAAACTGACTTATTCTGCGTGATACATAATTTAAAATGTTTAGTAGATGAACCTGAAATGGCTGATTTAACAATTTCACTTTCTAATACTCGAGAAATAAGTGGATAAGCGTGATTATCAAGAAGAAAGGAAAAAGAAATAAAATAACGAACCCAGAAATATTCACCCTTCAAATATATTTATTTTTAAATGTCACTATCGAATTATACTCGTGCTATTATATTAATAACTAGCCTCTGTAGCTGACTAGCTCTGAAATGATGATTGTGCTAAAAGTCTGGAGAACTACCTAAAAGCGGAAATTATGGTTACACTTGGTTACTTTCATCATCATCCTAGCCTTTTCCCAACTATGTTGGGGTCGGCTACCAGCCTAACCGGATTCAGCTGGATACCAGTGTTTTACGTGGTTACACTATACTTAGGTAAATTATGAACAAAGTAAAATCTCCAGCACCATACGCAGACAGTTCGCTCCTGACTCAGGAACACATTGTTTGGTTACGCATGCCCATTGTGTGGCAGTATTGTGAGAACTTGACCGATTGTTGTTGATTGTCATTCTCGATATTATTATGTTGGCCAAGTTTGAGCCACACGCGTAACGTCCATGATGCATCTCCGATGGAATTGAGTCTCGGAAATATCGAATACAGAAACAGACAAAAAAATCCTTCAAAATTCATTAGAAAAGGGTCAAAAAAAGTTTGTTCAAAGTTCATTGGGGCGCAAGTGAACTGCCCAGTTTGTAAATAGTTACACCCCTGGCTTACTTTCATTTGAGGCCCTTGTTGCTTCTATCAATATCAAATTGTGAGCTGGGGTCCTCTTTTATACCGGAACTCATTCTGCCATCCTTTTTTTGAGGATGTTAAATCATCAATTGACTTCTCCCACCCTAGAGTGGGAGGGAGTGTCAGACTTTTACTGACTAAAACCACCTAGGAAGTATGGAAAATATTGAGATTATGTCTCAATAAAGTGAAGGCGAGAGTATTGTTATAATAATAGTTTTAATATTGCCAGTTACAGATTAGTTTATTTTAGTCTAGTTTTAATGTTAGTCGTATGTAAGGTATTGTGTAAGATGAGGGAATCATAGTGTGTTGGAAGGTAATGTTAGGTGAGTGGGCGAGAGCTTGTATACATACCTATTTATTTTATTCAAAGCACTGCTCCGTTACGAAAGTTCACAGCAACATGCAGTCTATGGAAGGTAGAACCGAACAATGCCCGCATCTAGCTACGGCCAATCTTTCAATTCAATTTGGATAGACTGATACTATTAACATAGTTTAAGAATAAAACATTTTCGGTTCTTTAAAACTTCGAACACACGTGATTTGAGACACAATAGAAAGACAATAGCAGCCCGACAGCCAGCTGTCGCTTGGTCGTTAAAAGGTTAAACATCTAGAGTTTTCTAGTTGCTAGTGTTGCGACACTAGCAACGTTATCGGAACGTTATCGGAGGTACAAATTCCAGGGCGACCCAGAGGTAAGGTATCTTTTGTAATGGATTCGTAAAAAAATACTACGCATTGAAACTAGCAAATGGGCATACGGATGTAAAATTACTTTTTTTTTTATATAAATATCCTGGGACATCTTACACACGGCCATCTGACCCCAAACTAAGCAGAGCTTGTACTATGGTAACCAGACAGCTGATAAACATACTTATATATTTTTAAATACATACATAATTAAACATTCGTGCTCATCATACAAAGTTTGTCCTGGGTGGAAATCGAACCCACGACCTGCGGCTTAGCAGTCAGGGTCACTAACCACTAGACCAACAAGGCCGTCATCAGATCGTTGAAAAAAATGGAGAGTAACATAGGCTTTTTGTCTCTTTCTAACGTGAGCGAAGCCGCAGGCAAAAGCTAGTAATATACTTAAAATATCAACATATTCGCGTTCGCATTCACAGCGGCAGCGTCATCGTCGTGCCCTACTGAGGACAAAGCTTTAAGTACACCCTTTATACATATATTTTCTTTTTTTAGTGATAAATAGAGCGTGTTATTCTTTTGTCACTGACGTGATATTTTATATGGTGTATGCGTTACTCTCACTATTTGCATTTGATACAAGGAGTACATGTCTAATGTTTTTTTTTACGTTTACAACAAAAACTTTTAATCTTTCTTTATGGTAAGCAATTCGTTCACTAAATATATACAATGTGTATGAACAAACAGTAGGTAGGTACACAAATTAATATTTCTGTACTGACATTTATGTCGTAATTAGATCCCTTTGTAGATATTTATCAGTCGTTAAGGCCCGAGTCACACCGGAATGGCAGCGGCCGGCAGCGGCGAAAAAGAACAAGACTCAACAAAGACTAGTATCGCTTGAAGAGCTTTAAAAGGTCGCGAGGCGCTGCGAGCGGCCGCGCGCCTCTTGTTTCTGGCGACGCTGGCGGCCGCTGGCGGCCTTGCGGCGCCGCGGGCGGCCGCTGCCGGCCGCTGCCATTCCGGTGTGACTCGGGCCCAAGTCAGTAGTCTTTTATTTCTTACTACTGTCCCAGACTCCCAGTGTTAGAAATCTTTGGAAAGCCGGCTTTCCTCCATAATACTTTGCACGTATTATAGAAAAAGAAAACTATAAGCTTTCGTCAGGAATCATTCAATCCATTCAATTAATAAATAAATATCCTGGGACAACTCACACACGGTTATCTACAAGCAGAGCTTGCACTATGGCGGTAACCAGACAACTCATAAACATACTTATATAATTTATAAATACACACATATTATAGATAAAATTACTTCCACATAGAGCAAACAATCATGCTCATCACACAAAGTTTGTTCTAGGTGGGAATCGAACCCCCGACCTCCGGCTTAGCAGTCAGGGTCACTAACCACTAGACCAACAGACCTGTCATAAAAAAAAACTGCATTAATATCGATAGCGCAGTTTTAAAGATCTGAGCAAATAGGGACAGACAGAATCTGACTTCGTTTTATACAGCGTGTGGTTTAAATAAAATGCATTAAATGCAAGTACAAGTACTTACTTGGTAATAAAAGTTATTTATTATTTAGTGCACTTATAAATCACATTTTGTACTTAGGTAACTACCTACTTGCAGGCTAAACACCACATTGATTGTTGTCAGCCTTTGTTTTATTTAGGTAGGTACGGTCTGCAATAACAAATATCTAACACTTTAGATTTTTAAGTCCTATTCATTGAGCACGGCTTTAAAGAATGTATGAAATGGTTGTAAATTTGAGATAAAATCAACTCTAGCATTCATTACTCATAATTAGGAACAATATTAATTAATAAAATTGATTTCTATTACTACTATATGTAAAATAACAAAATTACTCGAGATTTCTTGCAGACCGTACATTAAGCAAAAAACGCCTCCATTTACACCTCACCGCTTTAATTGTCAGTCTTCAACGTGTAACAAGTTTTTGTTGTGCTGACGTTACCTCGTAAAAACTCAAGGATAGAGATCATTGTATAAATATAATTATGTTATTACAAAAAACTTATGTATAAAGATGACTGAACAATATTATAATCTATTGTTAGAATCTCTGGTGCTTATATCACGGCCATGATTTGAAGTCAATTTGTTTAAACAATTTAAGATAATTTTACGTTTGTGTCAATGAAGCTGCCTCTCGATGCTGGACTGTTGGTTTTTTAACAACATGTTCCCACGGTTTACCCGCTTAATGTTACAATTTTGGCTTCTGCTCCGTTCCCGTGGGTTGGAGCGTGATGTTATGTAGTCTAGTCGTTATTCTGATGTATAAGCTTATTACTATAAAGTTTCAACAAAATCCGTTCAGGCATTCAGTAGTTTTTTGCGCATAAATGTACAAACATCCAAACAGGTGATTAATGTCTAATCAATTACAAAACTTTTTAATGTTTATTAACATTATATCATGAATTATTATTCATTAGAAAAGAAGCCATCCTATTGCCTATTTTTCAGAAAAGGCTCCATATTTTTATAAACGTATAACCTCTTGACGTCCAACCGACAGCCGGTTGTCGGGCTGCTATTGTCTTTCTATTGTGTCTCAAATCACGATATGTTCGAAGGAATAAACATTATCAAAAATTCTTGCAACAAACTATTACACTTCGTTATTCAACTGCAACCCGGAAAAATATCAAGCAAATCAACTCAGTATGCGTAATCGTTAAATTTAATAACAACGTGAAAGACATTCATCAACAAATTGATGTTATTAAAACAGATCAAATGACAGTATCCTAAATTCTTCCGCATAACTGAATCAATGTTAATTGCTACTAAAATGAACGTCTGCCGGTCTTCTTTAATCAATTGGTCCACAAATTGCGGTCTGGTTGCTTCTGAGTCAAGAGTAGGTTGCCTGGTAACCTGTTACGCGGTTGCGTAACCAATTATACCATAATTATGATGTTTGGGAATCGAAGCTTGATTGATTATTTTGATTATGATTTATTTTGCCTGCGTAGTAACTATGTGGCAAAAATATATCAAGGTTATTTTTTACAAGATCATTAACTTTACTCTTTATTAGTATACTAGCTTCTGCCCGCGGCTTCGCTCGCGTTAGAAAGAGACAAAAAGTAGCCTATGTTACGCTCCATCCCTTCCAACTATCTCCACCTAAAAAAACACGTCAATCTGTCGCTCCGTTTTGCCGTGAAAGAAAGACAAACAGGCAGACAGACAGACAGACACACTTTCCCATTTATAATATTAGTATGGATATTCTGTATATGTACATAGGAGAAGTACCGAGTAGTAATGTCTACTGTAAACTACTTCGTATAACTGACCGTGCTAGGAGCGCGTCAGGCACGGAACGGAACCTGCTACGACCTTCTATGAACAAGAGATAAATGCGAAGGTGTGAATCAATTTTGATGAGTTCTGGTACTTATTTATTTATTTGTTCTTTATGCAACAAGGTACAAGGGCGGATTTAATGCCCTAGGCATTTTCTACTAGTCGACTTGGATAGATAATTCACATTTACGTGAACGTGAAATAGACGCGGGAAAATCGGTATGTAAATAAATAAACATCAAACATTTAAGGTGATTATTATTAGTGCGTCTAGTATACTGACGACGGTGCGTCGGACGCATACGTGCGGCTACTTTTACAAGTCAATATCTTTTTTTTAAGCGATCGATGGGGTCGGTGTTTCCTAGCTGGACTGCTCTGAGTACAAACATCCGAAACAAACTCCGAGGTCAGTCTCTTTTAAAGTGCATACAATCGTATTGGTCAAAAATGTGCGAGAACCATGAAGGTTAATGTCTGAGTTACTCTTTTGATGAGAGAAGCACAAAGTTTTGAGAGTCAATAAGACAAGTGCAATGAGGTACTCTAGTAAATAACAAATGTTTATTTTCACATAACATCAATTTTATTCTCTAAGAGCGCCTTCACACTGGAGTTTGTCCAGCGTAGGCGTTCGATAAACGTATGCGCAGCGCAGGCGCCGTGTTGTCGCGGCGCTGGCGTCGCGTTGTCGCGGGGTTTTCTCTGGCTGGATTTAATTGAACGCTGCGCTGACGCGGCGCAGACGTCACACAATTGCGTTGTACCTCCTTCTTCTTCCTTAGAAACGCGGCGCACGCGACGCGCACCTGCGGGGCTAACGCAGCGTGTTCATTTAAGGTGAACGCAGACTTGGTCGCACCGCACGCGCCGCAGTCTTCGCATTCGAATTCTTTATATGAAGTTCTATGCCACCTCGCACACCTACCCGCGTCGCAGTTGCCGCAGACCCTGAAACGACAACAAAGAAAATGCGATGACTGCGGGGACTGCGGCGCGTGCGGTGCGGCCAAGTCTGCGTTCACCTTTACCCTTGCACTGACGCCGGCGTCTGAGCAGCGCTTACGTTTATCGAACGCCTACGCTGGACAAACGCTAGTGTGAAGCCGCTCTTAAAAGTGTTCCAGACTACAAAACTCTCGCCTACTACATCACAAACTGCATAAAGCTTTTACCAGTGTTCGTTCACACGTCAATACTCGTATATCCTCTGCGATTCGGTTCTTTAGCTCGTAGTTGCTGATCTAATTCGCTCAATTACACCCGAGGGATACCAGGAGACACTTCGATTATTATGTCGTGTGGGTTCCTCGTGATCTTCTATTTATGGAATTCCTTAGGTACTGTACAGTAGCTAATCTGTTACAGACGCGTCTTGTTTAGGTTATAAAGTATACCCACTGATATTATAAACTCAAACTATTTTGTTCCAACCCTTTACATTTTAAATGTCAAGTAATTAGAAAAATTATTAAGCCCCGTATTCATTGTAAACATTTGTTTAGCAACTCTTGATCAACTGATGTTGTCGCTCGCCGGGCGTAACAACACCGCAACACAAGTGTTGCCCGTAATATGATGACAGTAACTCGTCAACATGTTTATGCAACCATGTTGCTAAACAATATGTTAACAATGAATACGGGGCTTTAAGCTCATTCTGAAACAGTGAGTTCGTGTGGAGAAGAACGACCAAGACACTCCACGGTCATACTTTCATAAATCGATAGGATATAACAAAGAAATTTAGTTGTGTTTTTTTTTTAAAGTAAATGGGTACACCTACGTACACAATTCCGGGACTTATAATATAAACTTTACAATTCTAACAAAATTTAAAACAAATTGATGGAGACATTTACCGACACAATAGAAAACAAAGTAATGATGCGTTCAAGGAAGTATGTAGTTAACTACATTTGTGTAACTACAGGTAAAAATCTTGAGGATTCCAAACAATTTTGTATTATTTTGTTCAATGTCGGAGTTGTAAGAACTAATAGGAAGACTTAATGATGCAAGGTTAGTGCATTAGACAAAGGTATTACGCGGTACCGGCTCGGTAGTACCACATATTCTCTTAAAAAACAAATTAACTCATTCATTGCGGAAATAAAAATTAAGCTTAGAAGGCTAATAATCATACTTTTTATCGCCGTCGCAGCGAATGAATGAGTTTTTCGTGAACGCTGATGAGTGATGAGCGTCTTCCGCGCCTTGTCACCTATCCAACCCTCTCTGATCGGCGTTCACAGCGCGGGAGAAGCTGTTTGATGATTTCCTATCCAGAAAGAAGCATCTTTTAAAGAAATTGATTATTAACGCAACTTAAAAAAATACGAATACATCAAAATGTGTGATCGCTTACTGCATTTCGTGTAAAAATAAGTTTTGAGATGATTTTTGCTTTTTAAATATTTGATTGTAAAAAATTAAGAAAATGGCGATAATGTGATAAGGTAAGCCACCGACTGGCAGCATCCTGCATCACCTTGCAACGGGTTTGGTCTTGACATCGACATCGCGATTCCAGAGACACTTTCTTAACGACAATCGGGTTCTAAAATGATCTCATTGCGGTAGTTTTCCCTAAGGACTACAGCTGGCAATGTTAAAAAGGAGTGGAAAGGTATCGGGTGTGTTTTCCCCGGTGACCGCCTACTATCGGTTGGAATTGGAATGTACGTTTCTTCGTCACAGGAAACCGCCTTCTATAAAAGAAAGAATTGGAAGTCGGTAGCCATTGAAAAATAATCAACCAGTGGCAGTTTTCGTTTTATAAAAAGCATTGTTAAACTACCATGGTTTTAGAAAGTTTAAAATCGGTTTATAATAACTGAAGGAGAAAATATTGGACATCGAAAAGAAGTAACACGTAGTAGGTAGATGGAAACTGGTTTATTTAAAAATCTGTTTAAAACTGAGTGGGAATAGTTTCTAATTTGTGTTGTACTTGTAACCGGTATAAGAGTCCCTAAAAAACATCCGTCTAAAAAAAATAACTATTTAAATCGTTATTAAACATGAGGGGACTCTTTAGTTATTTCGATTATATTCCGTAGTTATTTATTAAGAAGGACCTTTTATTTTATTTAAAAACGTAGTCCCGTAAGTAGGTCGTTGTACTCGCAATTAGAATGGATTTAAGTGATGTCGTCATTCGATTTATTGCACATCCTGAGATGCGCGTGCGACGTCCTGTTGGCTTACTTACTGTAGTTACCTACCACTGCGTTGTTGGTTAAAGTAACACAGTTACCATTCATTAATGTTCTCATTTCCAACCTTAAGGAAAATGACAAAAGGGTTATTTATAAGTTTTAGCTTAATAAAATACAAATTCATAGGAAATATAATGGACGTGTAGGGAATACCAATTCGAAAACAGTTAACTGCGTGGGCGTGCGGTTAGCGCCATATTTTTGGAAGCGTGAGAGGAAAAACCTTAGTTATTCATTGTATTCACGACATGACCGTAAGGATTGACAAGCCACATTTTGTATTTTAATGAAATTGTTAATACTTATTTAGTATTAAGGTTTAAAATATACAAAGTACCTAATAGTTCAATCATATATTTAATACTCGTCGAAGTTATGGCGATGCAAGAAAGATCGATCAGACAGAGGAATAGAGGAATATGTTGATAGTTTTTTTAGGATCGGTAAATGTGTGGCCCATACATTAGTTGCTCATAATGATCTAGCACTTATAATTATAAACCCCCAAGACTGGATGGCCGACTCTCTTTGGGTTAGGCCTTCCTTCAGCAGTGGATGGCAATAATCTGATTTATAATAATAATTTTTATGATGATTTCTCTCTCAGTAATTTACAAGTAAACATAATTGCAACGACTACTAATAACTAAATAACATTTTAAATCTAAAATATGGGTTTCGAGAGCATTTACGACTTAGCGTTACGCTCATTAAATCTTTTTGTTAAATCATCATCATCTGTAATTAAAATTTTAATCCGGGTTTATTTAATTGTATAGATGTTTTTTATTGTAACATTTTAAATATTACTAGTAATTCCCTACAGTTACACCTGAGTTTGCGTTAGTCTTCGTTAGTTATATTTCCTTCTATTTTATATCTGGGCTATAAAATATACTCATTTTTCACTTCGTCCGTTCTAGTCGCTCCACACATTCATCTCAACTCCGCTAAATGCAATCTTTTTTGTTTGCATTTATTTCAACATATTTTAGAATACACGAAAAATAAAACAAGAAAAGATTAAAGACTTAAAAATTTTACTAAATCAAATCGATACATTTGATTTCTCTAAAAGCTAGTGTGTAGACATAAAATGTCAAGGAATTTGTCGAAAATAGCACATATCGACAAAAACGTGGGATTTTGTCATATGTTTTACAATAGTACATGTAACATTTCAGGTAATGTTTCATTGGAACAGGGTAGTAGGACTGTGTCCTCGGAGACCAGACCCTGGCCGATGTTTAGGAGCCTAGTAATGAACACGCTTGATATCGCACTGTTTATGGTTGTTTTATTGCTCTTCTGGGCCTCCATGCTGTCGATCATCGCTGGCACTTGCATGATTTGGAAGTGCGTCGAGTGTGTCATGTTGGCTGTGGGACAAAAATATTTTAAATTAAAATTACTTTACTTCTACTACAGTATCTCTTAAGGAATATAAGGATCTCTTATCTTGTTGATCACTTATTATTTTACTAGCTTTTGCCCGCGGCTTCGCTCGCGTTAGAAAGAGTCGAAAAGTAGCCTATGTTACTCTCCATCCCTTCAACTATCTCCACTCAAAAAATCAGGTCAATTCATCGCTCCGTTTTGCCGTGAAAGAAAGACAAACAGACAGACAGACACACTTTCCCATTTATAATATTAGTATGGATTTGTCAGTCTGTAGACTTCTTTTCTTAGATGCGTGTGGAGATTATAAAGTTGAAATAAACAATAATTTTTCATTTCAACTGTCTTTACTCAAGAAAAAATCCGAAAACCATAAAATTTACGTATAAACCTACACGAATTGAGGTAAGCTTCTTAATAAGAGTAACTCCTATCCTGTGCCTGCCAGATAGATCACGGCAATAACTAGTTGCGAAAAGTGTTGCCGTTATAATTTATGTATTGATGTATTGTATATGTATGCATTTGATGATCACAGTTAATCACACATACTTGGTCATCATTTAAAGAAGTTGCGGAATGTTATGTTTATAACAGTTACCGTGACCCTGGAACATAAAAGGCAATCGAAGGAACATGAGTGGGTTTTAGTCAGTAAGAGTCTGACACGCCCTCCCGCCGCACCCAGGACGGGAGCAGTCATTAGATGATTTCCCACTCACCAAAAAAAAAACATTTAAAGAAAATCTATTGACGTTGAGAAGAAATCCTGGTTTATTTTCTTCACTCTCAGTCTCTCTGTCTTCTGTACGTAAGTATCCTGATTTTTATTTTAGCGTACCATGTCTTTATCCGTAGTATGTATATGTACAAATCGCTACTTGCGAATGTTTTAAAACTAGACGTTCTTTGTTTACACACGGTTATAGGAACTATGGATCCGGCTTGGGCATATCTATGTAAGTTTTTTATCCTGTGTTTATTGAGAAACTTAAGCCCCGTATTCACAGTAAACATTTGTTTAGCAATTGTTGATCAACTGATGTTGTCGCTCGCCGGGCGTCAACTCTGCAGTATGGCGTGGTCAACACCGCAACACAAGTGTTGCCCGTCATATGATGACAGCAACTCGTCAACATGTTTATGCAACCATGTTGCTAAACAAAATGTTTTTCAATTGTTGATCAACTGATATTGTCGCTCGCCGGGCGTCAACTCTGCAGTATGGCGTGATCAACACCGCAACACAAGTGTTGCCCGTAATATGATGACAGCAACTCGTCAACATGTTTATGCAACCATGTTGCTAAACAAAATGTTTACCATGAATACGGGGCTTAAGACGGGATGCAGAACAGAGGCGGCCAGTTACGTTAGCGGCTGTGAAACCACATCATATAGTTGACTTACTTACTTATAGATCGGTTGTTTGTTATTTGTATTGCGTATTGACAACATAGTAATAATAATATACAAGGATACGCATAGAGTTCTGTGAATCAACCTTTCGACGACCAAGCGACAGCCGGATGTCGCGCGGCTATTGTCTTTCTATTGTGTCTCGAATCACGTGTGTTCGAAGGTTTTAGATACTTTTTCATACCTCTAAAGTTAACGAAGTATCACAAAATCACGCAAGGCAACGCATGAGTGATCATTTGAAAGCAAAAGTTAAGTACGATTAATTCTAAATTCTCGCGAGAAGAAAAATAAAACTGCTAAGTGCAAAAACCCTGAATGGAAAACGATTCCACGAGTAATATCCCTTTTACTCGCATCTTTCCGCTCCACTTACAGTTTGCTCTTTCTTCAGCAGTTATGAAGTAGGTAGTTACTTCCGCCTATATACCTACCTACTCCTGCAATTTCGAGGACATTCTCATCAATGGAAAAAGTAGATAAAAAAACATAGAATATTTTATTTTGGCAAAGAATAAGAAAACACTAAGAATATAGCTTTTGCCCTTGGCTTCGATGTCGAAATTTCTATACCCTATTTTACCACTCTAGGGTTGGAATTTTTCAAAAATGCTTTCAAAATGGATACTTAATGTTTACAAATAATATGCTCTGCAAGTTTCATGCCTCTAAAACTATATGTTTTGTTATCCTAAAGTAATATAACAAGTGTTCTCTTATTTTGAAAATCGTCATCACCTTTGCTAAAACTATGTTGAATTATCAAGGTTTTGTTTGGAATGACTTATTGCAACTTCTTTATTTATTTATCACCACAGAAAATCCGAGCTGGTACTGAGAAACTTTTAATGTAGGAACCCGAAAGCATCTTACCAGGCCTAGAAATCAAACTCAATAGACACTTCACGCTTACAACCGAGATACCGTTGCCCATGAGGCAGCATAAAACATTACTTCTTTATGGCTTGGCTTTCTTACCTCATATCTAACTATCAAGAAAGCAGATATTTACTAAGAATTATTGCTAGTCTGACCTGACAAAGTCCGGTGCTCGATGTAGCAGTATGTGTAGCCAATGAAGGCGCCCACTGCCACTGCAGACACAGTGATGGCAAATAAAGATACTGCCACAGCAACACACGTCACCCAGCGAGGCTTCCTGCAAAATTAGCACTAGTTGAATTCTGTAGTATGCATAATGGATCGAGGGACAACCGCCTATAGTGCTCCTTTTTAAATGGCAAATAACTTCTACTGTCCTGTACCAATATACCGTGGTCAAATGAACAAGGTAACAAGCAGGTAACATTGAACTGGCTGAAAAACTGAAAAGCAAATCAATGATCGAGCAGACTAATATAGATAACAATGACTGAAGGATAAATAAAATATTTTCGTCTCAGACTGGGTCGACGGAGCTCGGAGCCCTGCCATGCGGGGCTCCTATATCTTGTTTGCAGGGTTACAAGGTATCTAACCAATTCTAATTTTGAGGTACTTCGAGATTCAGCGCTGCACTCGCTCTAAAACTAATTAGACACAGTAACCCAAATTTTTACATGATATATTTTTTTGTTATTAAAATAATTACTAACTTTTTAAGAATTTCTGGCATGTTTTCCATTTCCAGTATAGTATAGCCCATCATATCGAGTAACGGTATATAAAAATAAGTAAATTTTTATAAAAATATAAATAATGAACCACAGAACAATGACATAAAGAATTTTTAACGTTTATTTGTTCTTCTGATATAGTATATACTTAAACCGGCCAGTATTTTCAAATGAAAAAAATGGGACTCAACCGTTGAGGTATACTTATGCTGATTTCACACGAGGGCACGAGGTTCTGCCCTCGTGTGAAATCGGCATTAGCTATGGAGATGCCCTAAATTTTAAAAGTACGAAGAAAATATCCGTCAGCACCACATTACATTCATAGTTACATGCCCTCCTAATTTACTAAAAACATAATATATCGCAATAACGCATGATTTATTATAAATCGATAATGCGCCTGTGTGGTGGACATCGCGACTTACCTTGCTACTGCTACTTGAGGGTAGTTGCGAGTTGCGACTATGTGTCAACACATAGCCGCAGCTAATGGAGCTAGAAACATGAACTATGTGATTTTTTAAAATGTAACTTCTAAAGAAGAAAATAAAATGTGCAGGCGAAGCCCCAGGAAACAGCTCGTATTTAATAAAGAAGTAAATACTTCTTTCATTTATTCATTCTCATTTTAACGAATAACCTCTTTAGTCTTGAACTATAACAATCTCTATTGCTTCTTTTGTATACTCTGTCGTTTTTATCTTTTCATACTTTATTGAAGTTTAGATACAACATATTTTTTGTATATAATTTATTTTTATATATTTTTATTTAAATATTTTTTATTATCGTTCAATATGTGTTGCTGCGGTATTTCATCATTTGTTACTCGCTTTCTTGGCAGCTTAGTGGCTGTTTTAGAAAAGTAAGTAATTTTTATAACCATTACAAACTATGTAAAGTTTTCTTTGTGTACTGTTCACGTCCTAATAGTTAGGTTTTTTATTAGAACATTTCGTTTAAAATTAATAGTTTTATTATGTACTTTTATATTACGTAAAGGTTAAATTTTCCTACAAATGACAATTAAATGCAACTGTAGGCTGGAGGTATTGTTATTATTATACTTATTTCGCTCATTAGCTGGACTTCAGGTATGGCAAAAGAATCTACAGAGAAAAAGGGCACTTAAATAACTGGTAAAATATATTTTGCCTGTATTTAGTTTGCCAACTTCGTAAAAAGAAATTCAAGCTTCAAATGAATGGGCTAGAATGATAGAGAGCTTTATGTTTTACGCCAAACATATCATTTCAGATTGACATCGATTTGCGCGATGACAGCCATTATTGTGTGCATTGTAAGCACAGTGACCATCTCAATAGGGCTTGGTATCGGCCTGGGCTACAACTACTGCTTCGTTGCCCAGAGAGTAATTGGAGAAGGTATGGCCAATATAAATACAAATATTAGAAACCAATAGATCAATATAATTTGACTTTTGCACTGCCAAGCCTTTGCCGAGAGGTAGAGTCAGGCATTTGTGTGATAAAAATGCGGGATCGGAAGAATAAAAAATTCCATATCCAATTGGTACTTTATTTCCTAAAGTCTATCACAGAACTGTATGAGGTTACAATTTTACACACAAAATGGCGCTATAACTAACCTGATTTTTCTATGATCTTAATATTGTATTATAGTTCGGAACCTTGAGTGAGACCCTTGTGTTAGGACGTACTTAGCCAGATTTTTGAAAATTAACATAACGAAGTAACTACTTGTTGCCACATGTTAACTAAGACGCTACCTATGTAATATGAGGGTACAAGTACTTCGAACAAGTTTTTCTTTTCTCTGCGTTTGCTACTCATGATAATACTCCAATCTAACTTGCAAAAATTTTACATTTCAAACTTTCAAAATGCATTAAAAGTTTTTTTTTTAGACTACGTTGAAAATACCGATCAATCGAAACCACCGACACCAATACCGAAGACGCCGGCGGCGTCAGGGAGGCGGCTAGCAGACATTTTTCCACCTTTCGTCACAAGATTTGTATCAACTGTCAGCTCTACGGCCACAGAAACAAATATACATAATGTTGAGGATTCTATGGCATATGATGCTGCGGACAGCAGAGAAAGCACAGACTCACTTTTACGAGTACGTAAAGACATCAGCCTCTACCATGTAGACCTGATCCAAAAAGGCCAACGGATACCATCGACTGGTTTCTACAGGATGTCTATCCCGTTACATGGAGATTTTGATTTCCTCGCACTGATCTCCCAACTGAGACGGCGCAACGAAAATGTCACATTAGATCTGATCACGTGATTTTTTGGTCGTGTTTGATAGTGGCTATTTAATTTTTTTATATAGTTTTTGCTTTTGATATTTGGTATACTCTTATATTATGTTTACTTTTATTAAATAATAAGGTACATATACATTCGCTTTTATCATTCCGAGGTACTCTATCATATCGCTACACGGACTCGCTGTTTGTTAAACATTATGAACAGTTTTATCCCTATTCATTTCTATGTGCAATAACCTTTTGGAATGGGCAAAGACATTGAACTTATACTAGGGATTGGGATTTAGAATATTTTTTTTTACTTATAAATGACGTACTAAAGTGCCTTTTTAACCGTCTAATGAGGGTAAAAATTGAATTGGACTTTACATAAGGACACAGTTGTTCTAATTCTGATGAATAATTTGTAAATGATACAAAGCAAATATCGTGATTGAGATGAACTGAAGAATACGCTTTGATTGGGTAGGATTCGGTTATTCCTCATAAGTCCTTTGGTATGCATTTTTAAACATTCGCTATTAGCCGAAAATTCTCGTGTACTCATCTCTAAAACGATCTCATAGACGGGGTGTTGTCACCGATTCGTGAGAAGCATGGAAATGAAATTGACTAAGTGCGATCCAGATACATGGTTTTCACAGATTTTAAGGGAAATTTGTTAGTTTAGGAGGACATGTGTAAAATCAAAGGTCAGGAGTTATAAGGAGACTAGCTTTTGCCCGCGGCTTCGCTCGCGTTAGAAAGAGACAAAAAGTAGCCTATGTTACTCTCCATCCCTTCAACTATCTCCACTCAAAAAATCACGTCAATTCATCGCTCCGTTTTGCCGTGAAAGAAAGACAAACAGACAGACAGACAGACAGACACACTTTCCCATTTATAATATTAGTAAGTAATATTAGTAACTATAGTAAGTATTATTTAAAGAGATAATGCCAAATCTCGTTAAAATGCGACAAAATGAAACCAGCATAATGCGAAAAGGTTGGTACAGGGAAATACCTTTTTGATTTTTTTGCGAGTCAAAGTAGGCGGTATAAATTAATGGCCCCTATCTTATGATTGTATTGACTTGAAAGCTTAATTTTAATAAATAAATAATGGGTTAATAAATTTTTATACTTGTCCAGATTCGCAAAATGTATATTTATGTGCTAACAAAAAGCTGGTAGCTTGCAAACTCGGGAACCGATTGATTTCAGCAAAGATCGATCCACTGACCAAGATTTAATAAATCAGATGTAAATGTCTACAAAATACATTTATAACAGTAAAAAACCGTTGATCTTTTTGGATACTGGTAGCCACGCACGTTATCGTATACTAGCTCAGCGTAGAATGGACAAGTTTGTATTGGCGCTATCTCAAGTGTTGTGTCACTTCATGGCCATTTGCAGATTAAAATAATAGGTTTATTAACAACTTTATTATATTGTATGGCGCCAGAAATCAGAGACGTGGAGCGTCTCACATAAGACACCTATGAAAGTAAAATTAAACGAATCATAGTTGCATTCCTGCATGCATTTGACTATTGGTGCCGTAGGATAAAAATAAATATATAAATAATATTGGCCTTTAAGATGATATATGTAAAGTCACGGTCTGAAAAGGTTTACCAATTTTGAAAGTACATTCTATATCACACTTTTTTCATTAAAATCTAAAATGCCATATCATGTGACTTGTTACCTTTTAGAAGTTATTATGCAAAATGAAACAACGAGAATAACAAAGACGTTACTAAGCAACGGCGTCGGCTTAGCCATGTTTCGTCTCTATCGTGCACTTGACGTTTGGCAGTTGTGTAACAGTGACAGGTATAGTGCCAAAGTAAGTGCTTTGAAACTCTTTTCTTAATTTTTTGAATTGACATTTGTCAAAAAATATTGTTTGAACGTCGTTTAGACAAGAGTAAAATTTTACGAAATATTTTTTTTCATATCGAAATAAAATGGCAAGTTTAACCCTGGAGCAAGGGACAATCTTTGAACATGGACATAGTTTTATATCATTAGTGCCTTATCACGAAATTCATTATAACTATTGTGATTTACTGTGAGGTTTGAATAAGATGTCACGGCGAAGAAGACCAAATAATAGATCATGGAAATGATTCAGGAAGAAGTGATGATGCCTACTACGAGATAGATCACGCTGTGCTCGAGTGATACCAGAAAATGATACCAGAAATACTGATCTATGCGCGTGTCTTGTTGCATCTATGCACTGGTCGTAACTGCGGAGTAATGTTATACTTGATATTGAATAAAGATTTTTTAAGATTTGAATTATTATTTCCTTATATTCTTATTTAAAAAAAACTAAATTTGTCGTAGCTGTGGATCCGTACTAGTTCATACTACTATTATAATTGCGAAAGTAACTGTCTGTCTGTCTCGCTTTCGCGTCAAAACTACCGAAACGATTTAAATGAAATTTGGTACAGAGTTAGTCTATAGCCTGAGCAAGGGCATAGGAAAGTCTTTTATTTAATTCCAAGGGAACGGGAACTACGCGGGTAAAACCGCGGGGGTCAGATAGTATTTACCAAAGATTTTATTCAGTGCTTTTTTTCTTCATATTCTTATTCAAAAAACTAAATTAGTCATAGCTGCGGAGTGATGTTATACCAGATATTGAATAAAGATTTTTTAAAACTTTTATTTATTATTTCTTCATATTCTTATTTAAAAAAAAATGTTTTTCAAAGTAGGTTTTCTGTATATCAAACCTTTTTAGTAGTCAGTCCATCACCTAAAGCGATTGATTGTCATATCATTAGAAAAAAATAATCTATGATCAATCAAATTATCATGAAATAGACATTTAGAACTTGTGGCCTTAATGTGTGCATGCAATTGTGATCCTTATGGTGGTAACCACTTTCAGACCGCGACTGTACCTAACTGATAAAGTGGTACAACACAGGGGACGGGGTGAATATGTGAGTTGTTCAAAAATCTTGTCTATTCTTGTTTTGATTCTGTTATATCTGTCATCAGTGTCCGTTGTATCCAGAAAGTCATCGTGGACTGTTGTATTTCGGTGATCAACTTGGTCAATTTTAACTCATTGCTTTGTTTGTATTAGCAATATTGCTGATTGCTGACTGTTTTTTCAAGATTTTCCAGTTTAAATATATTACTTTTATAACCAATGTCAAACTAAAATCTCTTCAAAATGGGCTCTGTATTGAGTTGTTTATCCAATCTTATGTATATTGGTGAAAAGTAAGTCCATAACTTATACACTTTATTTTAACAATTAATCATTTAGTCCATAACTAAATGTCATTCATCATTCTCATTCAGAAATTTACAGCAAGCTAAAAAAACTATTTTTTACAAATTGTCACTTATCATAATTATTAAAGTGTTTACTTTACCCCAACTTCATTCAAATTAGTGAAGAGAAACACCACCAAAGACCTTAAATTACAATTCAAGTACAATTTTTCTATTGTAACTCATTCTAAAGATTCATAAATTTTTATTTTTCAGATTCACTCTATATTTAGTGTGTACGAGTTTGATTTGGTGTTTGGTAATAACGTTTGTTGTGACTTTGTGTGTGGGGATCGGCCTCGGATACAACTATTGCTTCGTCGATATGAAGACTAAATATAAATATGGTATTTATGTCTGTTATTATATTTAAGTCTAGCGCTCTCATTACACGGCAGCTTTATGCTGCCAGTTCTACCACGATTAACGATTGTGGGGCTGCATGATAGTGAGTGATTGACGAATCACTACCATCTGAACCATCATTCTTTCGTAGTTCGTAATTTTTCGATTTGATTGTCCAAAAACTGACAGTGTAATATAGCGGGTTTTCTCCGACGCTACATTATACATAAAAAAATTCACCAACGATGAATGATGGAATGCATTGGCCATTTTTATGTGTAATTCGAAGCTTCTACTCATGGTGCATTTTTAGTGATGGTTTGTTGGCATTGGCACATACATTGAGCTGTTGTGTGTGATTGACGCACGGGGCAATCATTTGTATGAACTACTGGTCTTTATTCAGAGGCTTATGGAGAAAACTTCTTGTGTGGGTCACCGTTTATTTTTTAATGAAAATAAAAGAATGCACGTTCAAAGTATGGTCAGATAACATAAGTGGATCTCCATGTAGGCACGGGCAGCTTAGGCCTAAGGACTTATTGATAAAACCCTACTTCCTTTTACAAACTTTTTCTCATTTCAAGTCTCATCTAGCTATACCTTTCAAAGTTTAATGACGCAAATAAAAACTGTCTTCTAAGTTGTTTATTCATTAATTAAAGTTTAATTTGATTACAGTACAAGGTCGTTATATTTACCCTGGCAGGCCTCCTTACAACTGGCGACGGGATCATATGGACAAAACTGACTTCGATACGCCAGAAGATAAACTGCGAAGGGCACTACCTGACTACAACTCTCAAGTTGACTATTTAAAACCCTTTTCAAAAGAATAATAATACTTCCATAGCTGATAGTGAAACTGAACTTGATAATCATACAGTTTTAATAGATTCTAAACTACTTAACGGATCAGAATCATCACTAGACGCTGTTATAGAACTGGCTACAAATGATGAAATACTTGAATCATCCGAAAATAAAACTGAAATAAACAATAGTGAGCAAAGATCAAGTACAGTTCAAGTACAAAGGACTTCGATTATGCCTGAATTTATAGATAAAACTGAACCATCAGAAGAATCTATGAACAATAAATCCAGTGACAGAAAAGTTAAAACATTAGTTATACCTATAAGCGGCTTAGACTTAATAAGTCTTTTAACAAAACTGAAAGTTGAAAATAAGAATTATTCGCTGCAGATTGTGACAACATGAGTTTATATAAGCTACGAGTATATACAAGGATTTTTTACTATAATTATTACTTTGTTTGTATTTTACTTGAGTTTGATGCCCTGCTGTCGGAAGATTGAGTGGCTTCAGAGCATTCCACTTAAGAATTTTGTAGTTACTTTTAGACATACTTTTAATTTGTTGTACGGTTTTTATTTATAGTTTTTTTTTTAGTTTTTGGGGCTTACTAGCTTGTAGTTGTTTATGACGAAGTGCCAATCGTAGCTGAATCTTATAATTATATTAAAACTATTTTATTTGAAAGGTCTCTTTTAATTATATTTTTGTTATTCTATTATTTAGCGACACGGTGATTCTCCGATCAGATGAGTGTTGTGTATGGTGGCTAAGTGCTTGACAATTCTACGATGTGTTTGGTCCGTCCAAATGCGTGCAATCAAGTCGCAGCCAATAATCTCGAGATTGCTTTCTGGTTAAATGGATTTGCCTCAAGTAGTAATTACTCTAGCCGGGCTGCGCTGGGACGTAGGCTATCGAACTTAAAGTTATATATGGTTTAAACTTAGATCAGACAATTCTGTAGGTAGTACTGTCCACTTATGGTAGCTTTGACTGGATCTAATCTACGGTGTACTCAAATATCATGAATACAACAACAATAATACTCATTTTGTATTATTTATAATCAATACATGGCAAGTGCTACTAAATAAAACATGCCAAAAAGATAAAAAAAAATATCGGTATGGTTTTGGTCTTAATTCCAACACGTCGCACCATGCCGCACACCCTTCACCACATCGATAAAGCATGCGAATTTGTGCTTATTGACCACATTTCATTTGCCGTTGCGAAGTATAGTCAGGCAGCCAATTAAAATGCGTGAGATGGCTCGGATGATACGAGTGTGCTGTGGCTTTTATAGCCGGAAAATAATGGACATAATATAGACTTTAATTAAAAGCTTTGTCAATAAACATGCAAAACCATACCTTATCTGCTAGTAGGTTTAGGTCTATGATAAAAAGATTTACGCTTTATCAACGCTTTATTACATCTGTGGAAAAGACGTGAGAAGTGTCAAAAGTTTCTTGGTTTTTATTTATTTATTTTTTACTATTTTACAGATATCATGATGGTTTTTCATCAATTAATAATGAGTACTACAAATATATTATAATTCAGATAGTATGGGAATGCTGCTTCGTTTTGTATTATATTTGCTTAGCAGAAGCTTATGTGGTTTGTTATGTTTATCATTTCGTTTGAGGATTAATCCTAGTCTTGTGTTTCAATCAATTTATGTATGTCGTCCTCTATTAATTAATATTGTGCCTATCTAAAGTCCATGTTCTCTAAAATCCGAATAATGCGTAGCATTTACCATAAGTCTAGACATGGTAATATTATATGCATTTTTTCTTGCCATCTCGGTACCTCTGCTTGCTGGACAGGGCCGGACTGCATCAGCTGGTCCCATGCTATTCGCATTCATTAGATTCCTGTGGTCTTTCTACCTATTTATCTACTAGTCTACTTTAGTAATCAACTTTGTAGGTAGCCTCCAAATGCTGTTCTCGATGCACACTTCTACACTCATTCATATAATATTTTTATTCCCACTTGTGTCTTTATCACAGTAATTAGCTACCCACCTTAAACTTTTTGGTTCGTCACTGGTGCTTTTTCTACTAAAGCATATTCATCACTGCTGAGTTAAATGAATGTGGGCATTTTCCAATTTTTGCTAAAAAAAGCGGGCCCAATATTATTGACCCTTGGAGTACCCCCATTTATTTTAAACCCAATGATGTACAGCGGTATTAGAACTTACTGCGGTCTATCATTCAAATAATATAATTTTATTAGGCTAGTTAATTTACCAAGTCCGTAAAGCCGCATCCGGCAGTGTCCGTAAACCTACAATTTGTTAGGTAGTCAACGATTCGAGAAAAGGAAAAAGTGTACCTATAGTAAGAAAATAGCTTTCGAATGTCCTTAAGATGTCCACTGCGTTCTTAGTCGAGACTATACTACTAGAATGCTCAATGAACAACAAAGTGCAACTACAAAGAAAACATCGCGTTGAATGTACATCTATAGATCTCTTAAAAGTAGTTATACCAAGGGAAAACTCTTATTTCCTTTGTCGCAAGTTCCGTACGAGATGTGAATCTATAGAATTTTATGTTTCATTTACCGAGGTTTCATTATAACCGCTTGAGAGTTACCTCTTTAGTTTTTATGATTAAAGTTTTGAAATTACCGACCGAACGTTTGAACTTTGTCGCGCTTTATTGCGATGTAAACTGCAACTAAATTAATAACGAATTTTCATTTGCGATAAAAACTTTTGATATCATGTTGTCGTTATTTTTAATGTTTAAGCCGATATAAATAAACATTGGTAGGATGATGATTTGGGAGGGCAGACCTCTACACGTTGTCACTATGTGTCTAAGCCGTCTAAGCAATTATTATCATGTAACCCAGTGATTGAATTGTAGAAGTCTGACGAACAGTCGCTCCAAAAAAACACTGGCATTTCGCTGAATCCTTTTAGACTGAAAACCGAACCCTCAATTAGTTAGCTAAGGAGATGAAGATGGCTTAGTAATATTATAAATTCAAAAGTCTGTCTATTTCGTTTCTACGTCAAAATCACTACACGTATTTGAAATACTGAACGTATTATGGTACTCAGAGGCAGATTGGATTTTAGGGACCGTCACGTAACAGAGCGGATCATGTCTTAGCAAATGCCGTACTCCCAAAGTGTGGCAGCAAAAAAACTGTGGGGTTTTCGTCGGTAAGAGTTCGACATTACCCTCTGCTCTCCCCAGACGGTATCCTTGAGAATTACCCCACGACAAAAGAGAGGCCGTCACTTCTTCTGTATTCTTGCAAATGACACTGATGTCTATGACTGGTTGTCCTCAGTTTCCGCAACATTATAATCGGCGGTGGCGGCAACAATGACAGCTGCTGTATCCCTCTACCCAACCCTTGTTCTTGCTGTAGCCGCTGCTGCGCCAATTTGATCTGCAAGTGCTTGTGCTACTTATTCATGTTGGCAGGCATTGCATTTGGAGTTCTTCTACTCATTGATGCTCTGGCCTGTGAGTTATAGTTTGCTATTAGTCTTTAATAGTATTTTTTATTTATTTCTCAAAAAGAGCAGTTTAAGTTGAGCAACAATCTATCTTTTGTGTGAACTGGAGTCTATTATAATAGGTTCGAGACCTATGCGAAAGTTTTTGAGGCTTAGACCCTTAAAAAATATTATTTAGACTGCACTTGCCAATGATATTATAAGTTTTTTACTTATCTACTAATCTACTTTAGTAATCTATTTTGTTGGATACCTCCAAATGCTGTTCTTTCCACACTTCGACACTCATACACATATCTTATCATGTCTTTGGTACATACCTACTTATGTACTACAACCGTAAGAATGAGGAGGATAAAGTATAAATATAATTATATTATTACTTTCATTTTATAAAATTACAGCCACATAAACGATAGACTGTTTTTGTCTTATAATATGGTATCTCTATCGTGGTCTTTGTAAATCAATTTGGATTAACCAGATTGTGTGAACTGTCGAGGCAATCCCGCTTCCTGCAATCTATAAACAGATAAAACGGCAAACTGATTGACTGACTGACTGACTGGGTGATATATAGACACACAGACCAACCACAGAACCTAGATGAAGATGAAACTTGAAGAAAGGATTATTTGAAATTACAAACCTAAAGAGATTTAATAGGGGATAAATTTTTAAACAATCACGCGGGGGAAAACTAATATTTTATATTATTTTAGAAAACGATTCGGGCCATGTTTTTTTATATTTTATTTTATGTTTCTTATTTCTTTGTGTATTCAATAGAAATTTACCGCATTTTGGTTTTTAGTTTCGTAATTTTTTTTTCCTATTTTAATTAAAAACTGTTCAACAGATCCAGAATCAAATACCCATCAAATAAAAAACAAACAAACAGAGTAACAAGTGTGTTTTTTTCTCCAATATTAGTCGTTTATCGGTTATCGAGGAAAAACTTCATTTGGATTTTTCCTGAACTAATGAAGGGATTAACTCAAACAAAGCGACAGTAAATCTTTCAGATTCAAAGTTTACGTTATAGGAGATTTGCAGGTAAACTAATTTTATTTAGAAAGTAATAAGTAAAGTTATCTTTATTTCTATTTATGTAATTATGATGTTAAAAGTGGGTTTCAATAAGAAAAGCGGATAAAGACCAAAATTAATATAGAAAAATAAAAAAAAATAATGTTACTCTATGTGGCTCAGAAGTGCGAGACTACCAAGCCACGACTTCAGAAAAATTAAAAATCTGTCAAAATCTGACAAATTATAATGACAACAAAAATTACACTGTTGCAACATTTTTGAAAAAAATAATGTTTTCAGTATTTGGTAATGTGGTACGTGCAATTTCGTTGAGTTTTCCTTTCAGGAGCTTGTTAAATAGATCCATAATAGTTAACAAATCACAACAGCATTCGTTTTTCGTAAGCTCACCACATTCTTGTGATAGACTCATTTCGTGTGTAAATTATATCGCAAAATGTGGGTAAAGACTTTAACTGTGTTACTCGCCTTGTTTATAACTAAATTTCTGTTTTTATTGGCTAAATGAAGCAGGACCTATTGTTCAGCACCATGTAGATAACCTATCAACCTGTTTTGATTATTATCAGCTATTTTTTTCCTGCCAAAGGCGTCCCTTCACTTCTTCCTCTACTCTCTGCATGAAATTATTTGGGATCTCTTAAGAGACCTCTTAAGGGAAGGGAGTCTTTGTCAAAGGAATCTATATAGTTCGCTACTTCATCACCTCTGGGTCTGTAGTGATATAATTTGCCGAGTACAGGTACCTATTGAATTGACCACAGCCGATTAATCATGCGACATGTGGCAGATGTGTCCAACACAGTTTCACTTCAGTGTGGCAAAATTTTGGAGGTATGAGGAACTGAGTCAAAAGTTTCTCATTCTTTATAAAAAAGCGAGGATCCTGACCCGACGAGTGCTCTGTCTGGTGGGCTGCTGCCCGAGTGTCTGACCATATGAGAATGTCGCCACATCTGGTGATTCGTAAAGCATCTGCAATGTTTGTGTTGGAATGGATGGTATTTATTTATGAAACGCAAACCAGAATATAGACAACACATAGTTTATATAATCCTTAAAGTTTAGATTGAGACTGCATTACATGCTGTGTACCAAATATGTGTATACAGCATGACTATTATTAATAAGACTGTAATGTAAAAAAGTTACTTACAAAACAAAATGCGGGTATCTCAACTACATACAACCAGCGTATGGAAACCATTACTGTTTGTGTATTTTTGCTGATTTTCTCTATAAGCTTGGTTGTTGATGTAATTTGTATTAATGTGGTGTTATTTTCCTCAGCTGGGGTAATATCTACGTGAGTTCAGACGTGTAGAACATCACAGCTCAAATTTTCTTTTGCATCGCCCTCTGCATCTTTGCCAGCATTGCTCTACTGTTCTTCTTTGTTTACATCATGCTAGGTAAGTTGGTATTATTTATTATTTCATGAGTAGATGTCAACTGAGCTAAATACAGCCCGACACAAAGTAGCAGGTATAAAGGTCCAATAAAATACGGAATATCTGCCTACCAGTGAAGGCCGTTTGAGGCATCCGCTAGTGCTATGTCTGTGTATGTAGTAGATTTTACTAACAACACATTTACAAACATGAATAAAATGCAATAGGGTTTACGCCTTGGTATACGCCGTACGGTATACAAACCGTATGTGAGTGCATTCTAGTCTCTACTTCAAAAACGGTTAATTCTACAGAATAATGCAAGAGACAATTTTTGAAGACAATTTCACGACAAACCATTTTATAATGACCTTTATTGACCTCCGAGCAATAGATCGCGAGATATTTGCGAAAAACTGATTTTCGTGACCTTTTGACCTTTATAACTTTTTTAGCCGGCACGATATCAATGTCGATTTTTCACATCTTCATTACAATGCCATAATAAAGGCAAATTATACAAAAATTCAGCTCACTAGGAATTTTTCCGCAGATTGGGGTTTAAAATCGCTAAAATGACTGGACTATTATAATTTTAGTAACATAGCTTGCGAATTTCTTTTGTTAAAAAAACCCTTGAAAATATACTAAACGTCGACAAGGTAGATAAAAACATTGAATATTAGATAATGTTGAACGAGCTTCAGCTTCACGGGACAGAGCAAATTATCGTTAACTTTAAGTTAAGTTAATTAGGAAAAAGTTTTCCAAGTACAGCACAAATGTACGGGACGCGTAAGTGTTTTAGTAATTGAAAAACATAATTAGTTAGGTGTACTTATTGGTTGCGTAACACGGCAGGTGTACAGGACGGTACGGTCAAAGATAAAAGTTGTAGTAAATTAAGAACTGTTGTAAAACAGAAATAAAATGTTCTTGGGTATGGCTGAATAGCAGTGAGTATAATCATGCAAGTAAAAGCATGTTATATCGTACCTTTATTTTGATATTTTGGGAAAGGGTAGAAGTGCCGCAAACAACCGCATTTTTTGGTTGACAGTACAGCTATTTATTTACTAATTGTTTATCCAAATGTTTTGGTTTGGGTTTTAAATACCTAGTAATTACTAATATTTAATAAAAAAATGAATCGATGTTCTAACTGATTTTTGTATTATTTCACTTTATACGTAGCGAAGCGAGTACCGGGCCGCTAGTTTAATAGTTTGTGCACAAGAGAATCGGCACCAATATATTCTTATCTTAAAATTACAGACATGTAACCCACTACATTGTCCACGTATTTGTAACAGAATAACTTGTAGTAAAAGAAAAAATGTACCTTTGTGTGTGTGACCAACTAGCCTCCTTTAACTATAGGTACTCTATTTCAGACAGTATACCAGTAGTTGGTTTGAAAGCTTTAACAGCCTAAGTATAGTAATTACGTTCAAGCTCACTTACTTATTTGTGTGGGAAATTACTAAAAGTATTCTAAAAATACACAGCAATAGACGGAAACGGTGTAAAAATAAGACAGCTTCTTAATTTTACTTCCCTTTGATTGAACCTTGTAATATAGACTGTATTAAGTAAGAGTTGCAAGTTTTTTTTTCATAAGAGAAAGGCGAAAGGTGAATAATGTTTACAAAAATATTTTTAGTTATAGATATCTGCTATAAATTGTCTAGTGCTATACTTATGCTATGTTTTATGTTACACAAGGACAGATATTGGTAGTTAGTAAGTATTTTTTTAAACAAAGATTACTTCTATAAAGTGTAAGACAAAGATAGTGCCATGTTTTAAATCGTAAGTGTAATAAAATGCATATTTTTATCTCCCGCAGATTGAATATGACTGACAGAGAACAAAGGAATATATCTTTCACCAAAGATTTTCATCAGTACATGGAGAAATTAAAAGAAGAAGATGAAATGAGGAATACGTCTTGTGAAATGTGTAATGTTCCTAACAAAATGACGACTTGTGTTGAAACGAGTATCAGTTTTATGCTATACTGGGACAATATGTGTGGTCTTAGTGCCGTTTCAACAAAAATAAAACATTTTTTGCAACAGAGTTCTCAATGCATATTTCATTTATTTCGTCGATTACATTTTGTTAAATTAATTAAAGAAATGGGTAGGCCATATTTTACCCCCACTTAGAGAAAAATAAAGCTTCGGCTGCATGCCCACTGGAGCGGACAGAGACAGCGGAGTTGTGACCGAGATAAAAATCCACCATTAGAAATGCATAAAAACTACACTCCTCTTCAATTATGTTATAACGCCGAACATGGCCAACCGCCACCTGCCTCTTTCACGGTATTTACCGTCTGTTTTGAGATTACAGGCTTTCAAAATAACTGTCCACTTAATATAATGACCTCGTTGAAGACTTTCTAGCACAGTCTATCCCTTGACCTCTCTTGTATGTGACATGAATCTAAGGGTTCTCCCTTTTACAGTATTCCTAGAAAGTATCCTAAAATAATGCTTTTGGCGCAGTCTCCTTAACAGGAAAGGGTAAAGGACCAATCAGTTGGTTTGGTTAACTAAGGTTTAAATTCCATTCGACTTTATGCTCAAAGACGCTATTTATCGTCGAAATCAAAATATATAATTTAGTAGTTTGCAAATAAAAAGTAAAATAATCTGTCTATGACTATCGAGTCCATGAATGAATGAAGAATGTCATTGTCAAGTTCTATGCATTTATATTGACATACATATTTATTTTGATGTATTTAGCTCAGAGTATTTAGTTATTGTTTTGGTAATTATATTGCAAATATTACGAACTGCTAAACAAAATAATGGTCATTTGTGTCTCTTCATCATAATGTGGTAAAGGTCCTATTATCTTTATCTATTATATGTTAACCGCGTTAATAAATACGTGAAATGGAGGCTGGTACGGCCACTTTGTAAAACTCGATTATCAATAAATCATAATACCTGTTTTCCACACACGGTAAAATCGCCACTAATGTTTTTAATGTATTTTATATGTAATTTAGTAAATTATAATTTACAATTAAGTATACTCGTTGGCAACAAACTATTATTATTCCTGTAAAGTTTCATCCCATCTCTCTCTTGAATCCTCTTTCATACCATTTTATGTAGCATTAATTTAGTTTAAGACTAAGCTCATATTAACACTAACCGAGCGTCCGTACTTGTTGTATAAAATTAAACAAAATATACTTAACAAAATCTTCAAATTCTAAAATTATCTCTGGGAAAATTTTCTGACGTCAACGCTTTTTAGAATATAATCTAAAGACTTAATCTATTTAGTATGTTAGTGAGACAGCGGGCAACTTAAATGGGCTTGGTCGGATCACATTACTAGTATGCCACGAATACTGGGTAACGATTTTCGGCGTCGATGAGGTTGGTCCAGGAGAATGATAAACACGTATCATGAGGGCTGGTTTGAGGCAGTGCAGCAAATAATTATGTGGAAGGATTTGGGGGAGAACTTTGCTTATTTGGAGAGATGAGATGATGCCCGCAGATGAGAATATTTGTCCTTAAAAGCGCCTTAAACACTGCACAACAGAAATCAATTTTGCATTTATTAACACTCATTTAAATTTAGAGTGCTCGCAGGTTAGATATACAGTTACTACCATGTATTGAAGGTCTATAAAATAAAAATATAAGCAAATTGAGCTCTTTTAGAACAAATGGTCTATAATAAATTTATTGTTTTTTTCAGTTGTGTAGTAAACTTGTGCAAATGCTTGTTCATGATAGCATTTATTGCTATCGGCGTGGTGTTGGGGATGTTTATATATGAAGCGTTAAAGTGAAAATAGACGTTGCAGTAATAACCAGAGAACTGTAAATCGCAAGATCTTACACCATTAATAACAAATCCCCTGAGAGATAGATTTCTGAAGTATTGCGTTAATCTAAAGTTTTGTGGCAAAGGAATGGCATTCAAAGGACACATAATTATGAACATATTTTTACCAGACATAGCAAACAGGAGAAAATTAAAGAAGATAAAATAAAAAAAATGTATCATGAAATGCATAATGTTTTCAAGAAAGCGACGAATTGTGCTGTTTGTAGTTTTAGTTTAGTGAGTTGATGTGACATGCTTGGTCTTTTTTACCTTTTTAACATAATAAAACAATGTTAGCATCAGAGGTCTTAAGTTACATTTTATTTTTGGTCCTAAACTAGCTTTTATTACCTCAATGTTAAGAAATTATAAGTACATAATAATATTATCTATCGATGAAAACGCATCTGTGTTACAAAAGCTCTCTATACATTGTTTGTATTAGCGTTTAAGCAATAAAAAGTGATAATCTATAATTTTTTGCTACACAGGATTCGATGTATATTGTGCATAATTATTAAAAAAAATGAGTTGGCAATATTCAGGTGAGTGAAGATGAGGTTGTCGTCCAGATACTCATTCTGTCATGTTATGTAATCTTATTAAGGTTATGGAGGTCTAGAATGACATTGTCCACCGGGAGTAACAGAATTTCGAACGATAACGTCGTTCGAAATTCTGTGATAAAAATTGTGATCGAAATTAGTTATAATAAATTGGAGTTCAAAATTAATGACAAGTGTAAATAAATGCTGTCTCTGTCACTCACATGTACACGAGCATGCGCACTCGGATACATTCAACGGGAAGGTAGCTTGCAGCTGCTATGTTGTGTCCTGTTCTACCACACGGACTTCGGGCGCTCTACTTTCTCTCTTGCACCTATCAGATGGCTAAAACTCTAATAAGGCCTCGTCCGCACAGGCAGGCGGCTTGCTTAGCGCCTAGTGTCTAGCGCGTCACCTAGCTAGTAGCTTAGTAAAACAAACGTTCTAAAATGAACGCGACCGGCTGCACTGCGCGCTTAAGGTGGAGGTTCGCGCCGCGACAGAGACAAGCGACCGAGACAGGAGACCGCGACCGAAGACCGCGACCGTTACTTGACGTTCGGAAATGTATAGACGACAGTTCGCGAGCGAGACAGAGTCAGGAGACAGAGCTACGCCGATGCCGAACTAAAGTAACGGTCGCGGTCTTCGGTCGCGGTCTCCTGTCTCGGTCGCTTGTCTCTGTCGCGGCGCGAACCTCCACCTTTAGCGCCTAGCTAGTCGCTTGGCGTGCATCCATGTAAACAAACGTGTTGGTTTTTTGTTGCGAGGCGCCAGGTTGAAAAGTAGCCACTGGGTGAAAACTTAACTCGGATTTTTGTAATACTATAGGAGGTTAGAAGAAAACAATGGATGAAATATTGATTGTTTCAGTTTTCAAAAGAAAACCTTTGTGGAACCTTTTTCTAAGATGAGTATTCAAATGAGTTAGTTTTCCTTTAACTTTACTGAGAAGTAGATCAAATGTTTCCCTGGTCATACGCAAATATTAATAAAATTTATCGTCAAAATTACGCAATTGTTTATATAGAACATTAAACTCCCCATAACTTGACCGTGATTTATTTATATCATGAACCCAACATGACGGATAAGGCCGTGAACTATATTTTAAAGATGAATTTTCTGTGAGTAGTAGTTTTAGAGCTATTTTTGAAAGCGACATCTCGTCAACGTGGCGACAAGCAAATGCCCAAGGCACCTAGCGACCTACCACGCAAACCACCTCATGTGCGGCCACCCGTGTATCCAAGCAAATAGCCAGGATGCAAGCCGCTAGACTCTAGGCGCTAAGCTAGCCACCTGCCTGTGCGGACGTGGCCTAAAAGTTTTTAGCTAGGCAACAGTACTTTGAGTATGATTTTTTGCAGGCAAGTCTATATGACTGATTTTGTAATAAAATAACCTAAAATTTGATATAACTTTCGATAAGTTAGCAGAACGATGGAGTCACCTATATTGAGTTACCTGTTCACATCGGCTTGCCAGGTAGCTATACACAGAAATGAGTAGGCAAGCCTACTGAGGCATATTCTGTGTGTTAAAAACTAACAGTGAAATGAAATTCATTTGGTTATCAAAAGAATGAAGGTGATGAAAATAAAACGATTAAAGTTAATTTAATTAAAAATAGCCATGACCACTTTGAGATAGGCAAGTAATTATAGGCATATTTGTTTATAAATTATATTTGATAAAAAATATGTCTCATCTGGTTATCAAATCGGTGAAGGTCGATCTTCTCGAGTCGAGCTCACACATTATTTTTCATTTTTTGAGGAAGGTAATTTATTTGTAAATGTGTTACACTTAGGCCCAAGTTCACCAAAACAAAGTTAAACGTTGATTTTCTGATCGGCCAGTTAATATTTAAACGACGGTTAAACATGTAGCGGGTTTTTGCTGTTCACGATCACGTTTCGAGGTCCGGTTAGAAAACCGGGCGTTTTTGAATGAATGAGTGACTATAAGGGCAATAACACCAAATAAAATGTAAGGGTATAACATGAAATAACGCTGACGTGCATGACTATTAAATATGGCTGGATAATATTAAAAAAATGGCAGAGCCATGTCATGCCATGTCATGTATATGTCATTGAGTCATATGAATTACTCGGATATTGTCGAAAACAAATGGAGTGATGTGATGTCTAATATTTATTCAAATTAAATATTCCTTGGCGGTATTGAATTTTAATTTATTTTCTATCAATTCCATTATAAAATTAAATGTAATTATTTTGTCACTTGAAATACTTTGTTGGCAAAACAAAATACCTATCCTACAAAAGTTCTGTCAAACAGATGTAATCAACGGTTAGGCGCTTTAAACGGTGCATCGGAGTTCGGCTAAGATAACCACCCGATTACCGACAATAATCAGAGTTTAGGGTGTGGTGAACAGGAAATATATTGCTTAAACGACTGTTTAAATATTTAAACGGTCAGTTTCGTGTTGGTGAACTCGGGTCTAAATGTTCGTGAACTTGATTAGCTTCCATTTCCTAATTAATTTCAATTTTTATTATGTTTATATACTCTTTTGACGGAAATGGTTTTGGGCTAGTTAGAATGGTTAATGGGCTAGAAAAATGGCACGTGAGAAGGGCTATAAATACGTCTGGATTCGCGATGGGCGCATTCTTGTTCGCAAGGAAGATGGAGCTAATGCCAAACATATCAAATCCTTACAAGCTGTCTCACTATTGTAAGGGAATTACTCGGGCATAAAACCGTAAGCTTCATACAAAAATTCACTATTTACTACCAAAATCTAAGAGGTATGCGCACTAAACTCCATGACATAAATATGGCAGTCAGTGTTAATCAATTTGAGGTCATTGTTGCAACCGAAACTTGGCTCAATGGCAACATCAGCGACGGAGAAATCTTCGACACCTCGTATAATATATATCGAAGAGATAGAGCCTCCAGTGCCTTAGGACGTAAAGAGGGAGGCGGAGTACTAATTGCGGTATCGAAAACACTCGACTCTGCTCGTGCATGTCAATGGGAGACCGTAGCGGAAGACTTATGGGTTAGGTTGAAATTGAAAAATGGGAAGAAAATCAACATATGTGTGATATATCTACCCCCTCCAGTAACTCAACAGCATCTGGACTCATTCCTTGATGCCGCATCGAGCGTCATCGACACGACTAGTGAAGAGGTTATTATACTCGGTGATTTTAACTTGGGCTTCATAGAGTGGGAATTGGACCATAGCTTCACTAACGCTTCTGTAACAATTCCTACCACTTACAGTAGCAGCCTAGGGTTTTCGTTGGTTGATTTTATGTCGACCAATTCTTTATACCAGTACAATTTCATAAAAAACAAAAAAGATAAAATTTTAGACTTGGTTTTATCGAATGTGTCGACTGGAGTTATAAATAAGTGTGTTACTCCGATCTCTAGGGTTGATGATTATCATCCTCCTTTGGAAATAGACTTTCAGTTTACAACAGTAACTACACTAAAGCCTAATCTAACAAAAACCTTTAACTTCCGCGGTGCTGATTATGGATCAATCAACAAGAAATTGAGCGACATTGACTGGAGTACGCTTTTAGAACCATGTTTACATGTTGACCAGATGGTGTCTGCGTTCTATAAACATTTAAATACAATCATTAACGAACTCATTCCTAAACGCAAGCGCCTTAGCCATAAATATCCACAGTGGTACACAAAACCACTAGTCAATATCCTCAACGAAAAAGAAAAACTGAGACACCGTTTTAAAAAATATGGCAATCCACGCGATGAGCTTGAATATCGAATTCTTAGTGACCGAGCTAGTTCCCACATTAAGGAGTGCTACAAGAACTATGTGCGTGCAATGGAGAGTAACATGCGATACAATCCTAAGGCTTTCTGGTCGTTTGTTAAGGCCAAAAATTCACAATCGTCCACGATTCCATCTGTAGTAAAATTAAACAACTCAGTGGCTACTAACGGTGAGGATATTTGTAATCTGTTTGCGGCGCAATTTTCATCAACCTTTATTACACACGGCAGTAATAGTGGGCAATCCTTTTCTAGTTCCCTTGGGTTCCCTCAACATACCCTGAGCAGTATTTTCTTGACCGAGAAAGAAGTACTCAAAGCCCTTCAGCGGCTAGACATCACAAAAGGAGCTGGACCTGATGGGTTGCCCCCGATCTTCATTAAAAAATGCGCTCATTGTCTTGCTTTTCCTCTGACCCTTATATTTAATAGATCCTTATCGTCAGCAACTTTTCCTTCAAAATGGAAAAACGCAAATGTGATCCCAGTGTTTAAAAAAGGCGATAGAGCAGAAGCGACGAACTATCGTCCCATCTCAATGCTCTCTATCTTCTCCAAAGTATTTGAGGCCTTGGTGTGCCCTATTTTGACTTCCCACATCAAGGTACTAATCGCACCTCAACAGCACGGGTTCTGCAGCAACAAGTCTACCGTCACCAACTTGGTATCCTACTTGAATGACTTGTCTGCTTCTGTGGATGCTGGTCAACAAATTGACGCCCTCTACACCGATTTCAGTAGCGCTTTCGACAAAGTCGACCACCGAACGTTACTATCGAAACTTGAATACCACGGTGTGCACGGAAATCTCTTGGCGTGGTTTGGATCATACCTGGAGGAGCGGAAGCAAAGAGTAGTTGTAGAGGGTTACCAGTCTTCAGAGTACATAGCAACATCCGGTGTGCCTCAAGGATCGCATGCTGGGCCAATATTATTTATAATTTTTGTAAACGACTTACCAGACTGCTTCCGCCATAGTCATTGCTCACTGTTTGCAGACGACTTAAAAATTTATCGCACTGTTGGCTCCCTTGAAGACGCCGCACTTCTACAATGCGACTTGAACTCGCTGCAATCCTGGTGTGTGTCGAACGGTATGGTACTAAACGTGAACAAGTGTCAACACATCACATTTACGCGTAAAAAACGCACAATACCAACTAGATACTCCCTTGCAGGCACTGTACTGCAGAAGGTAGAGACCGTTCGTGATTTAGGCGTGTGGTTTAGAAGCAACCTTTCTTTTAGTTCGCACATTGACCACATCATCACAAAAGCATCCAAAATGACTGGCTTTATTAAAAGAACCTGTAGGGAATTCAAAAGTACATTCGCTCTAAATACTCTCTACAACTGTCTTGTTCGTAGTACGCTGCAATATGCATCCCCGGTCTGGAACCCATTCTACAAAGTCCATGCCGACCGTATCGAGCGTATTCAACGGAACTTTACGCGGCACCTCAAATTTAAAGATCACAGTTGTCCCTACAGGGCCGACTACACGCTACGTATGGACCACTTCAAACTGCTCTCTCTTCTTGAACGTAGGACTCTGGCGGACATGGTGTTTCTGTATAAAATTGTCAATAGCATAACATGCACTCCTGAATTGCTTGAACAAATCAACCTTGACGTACCTCGCCGCGGACTGGTTAGATCTGCGAAAGTACGCAGTGTATTTGTAAGCAGGAGTTGTCGCACAAATCTCGGTCGTTCGGCCCCCCTGTCTAGGATGATGAACACATTTAACAGGATTTGTTCTATTGACCAAGACATAGATATTTTCTCAGATTCCTTAGCCCAATATAAGTCAAAGATCGTCAAAAGTTTGTCGATTGATCCGTAGTCCATCGTGCTTGCTACGCCAAACACCTACTTAGTTTTCGTTTTGTTTTGTCCTGTCCCAGTATATTTTCTTTTTTTTATCTATGGCTCCATTTCACATTTTTGTAATTAATTTAATTAACTATTCTATTTAATTAGGTTTTTAAATTTAATTTAATTAAATTTGAAATTTAATGTTTAATTATGCAATATATTCCTTAATGTAATTTTTTACTATATGATTTATAATGTTTAATTTCATTTTGAAAATTTTATCATAATGTAATTTAATTTAATTTTTCCATTATAATTTAATATTTGTTTCAACTGTCTACTTGTCCCTCTACGAACGATGTGCATGCCTGTTATTGTCTTGTTTGCACGGGACGCTATTATTATACAACAAAATTCTTATTATTATACTTCAGGCTTCGTCCTCGGGATTAGCAAATAACACTTGTAGTACCGCCTAGTGGTTCGCCAGTCTCACACTATAGTTGAGGGTAGAAAATAAAATTAAAAAATAAATTCACGTCAACAAGACAGTTGACCGACCCGCTTGCTTCATTCGCTTTTTAGTGCTCGCCACGATCACACGCTCGCGTCTCAAAAGTGCTAATTGTTTATTCCAAGTGCTAATTAAACATGCCTAAACGGAAACGTGAGGAAGATTACGATCATCTGCTGCGGTAGTTCAAGAAATTAGAAAAGAAAGTGTTGCGAAGATGCCGTAAGTACGCTGAGTCGTTCCAACTCGCTTGATACTCGTTCCCGCTCGGAGTCTCCAGGTCAGTCATTGTGTATTTATTGTTTGTTAGTTTTATTGCTGCCGTACAAAGCCCGTTTAATAACGAGCTGGCGATAAATAAGTCGCCATAATGCATGTCCTTTAGGCAACGATTTTACTTGCCTTATTTACTTTTACATACATATCAAGTGTATCAAAACCTTTTTGTCACGGTTTTATGTTTATTAAGAAGTAACTTGTAGATACTTACTTATACAGTGTGTAACTGAATTAATGCACTTTGAGAAAATAGTTTGTTCAGAATCGTTTACTGAATCGATTTTTGTAATTTTTAATATGGATAATATTTTATCCCAAAAACAATTAAAACTATGTAAATTGCTGTCACACTTCCGCTGTTCTGACAGTCAAAACAAACTAAAATGGATGAAATACCTACTACGCTAGACCCTTATGCAAGTGCGACGGTGTGCATGCGTAAATTTGTAATGTGACTATAATTTTCTCCCACAATCTGTACAACAAATTTATAAAAAAAAAAAACACTGTTTTAAACATAATAATAAAAAATCAGTGTATGTATTATGATTATAACATAATATTCTAATTTGGGTGTCTGGTGGTGTGCGTTTATTCCGGGACATATTGTATACAATTTTTTTACAATACATTTAATCAATCTTAAGAAAAGTGTTGACTAAATAGGTTACATTTCATACCTATTGGGTTTAACTACCATTCGTAGAAACTCCTACGATATTTTAAGAAATGTTATCTTTGCAAGTTTACCTACTCAATATTAAAATAGAATAATAGTTATGCGAACAGTATTTTAGGACTGTTTCTTAACTAATTGTCAATAAATTAGTGTGACTCAATCGTGATATTTTACATAAATTTTAAAATAAAACATTACTTACACCCGTGATAGTAATAGTTACCTAGCCGGGTTTGCGTACTTCTCTGGAGCTGTACCACCCAATAAAAGCTTTGCGGACAGTATTCTAGGACTGTTTCTTAACTAATTGTCAATAATTTGTGTGACTTACTTTTAATATGGTACTTACACAACTAAATATTATTATAACTTGGAGCTGTACTACCCGACAAATTAGTCTTGCGAACAGTACTTTGGTCTGTTTCTTGACTAGTGTAGGTCAGTAATGATGACGTAGATGGGTTTGCGTACTTCTCTTTGGAGCTGTACTACCCGATAAATTAGTCTTGCGAACAGTACTTTGGTCTGTTTCTTGACTAGTGTAGGTCAGTAATGATGACGTAGATGGGTTTGCGTACTTCTCTTTGGAGCTGTACTACCCGATAAATTAGTCTTGCGAACAGTACTTTGGTCTGTTTCTTGACTAGTGTAGGTCAGTAATGATTACCTAGATGGGTTTGCGTACTTCTCTTTGGAGCTGTACTACCCGATAAAATTTTCTTGCGAACAGTACTTTGGTCTGTTTCTTGACTAGTGTAGGTCAGTAATGATTACCTAGATGGGTTTGCGTACTTCTCTTTGGAGCTGTACTACCCGATAAATTTGTCTGGCGAACAGTACTTTGGTCTGTTTCAAGACTAGTATAGGTATCGGTGGTTTTCAGATCAAGAACGTAATAACAACGTTCCAAACCTACTTGACGGTATTGTTGATCGTCCCGGAACCCGACGAAGAGTGCCCCGCCCCCTGCCGCCACCCGCCGCCGCTAGCGCCGTGGAGCCGGTGACAAATACTGAGGAGCCTGAGTCAGCTGATACGCTAAACAGTACAATACTCAAAATACTGGGCGAAGATCCTACTATTTCGAATATTTTCGGCCCCGAAATTCATAAGGACTATTGCGGAGTAATTGAAAACTAGTTAATGCTCCTGTATTAAATGCCGAAATTAACGCGGCTATTTCCGACGTTAATGCCAAACACGACAAAAATGTTGAATGATGATCCCGAGTTAATAAGCCTATTGTTTTCTTTTGCATTAAGGGATACGAAATCCCATTTAAATAACTTCAAAAAAGCTATTCATAATCTATTATGTAATAGAGCTATGTCAAAATGTCAACCTACCGATGGTCAATTTTTATCTAGTATAATTCTAGTGTCTAAAACAAATGGCAAATATAGTATCATCCTAAATTTTAAAAAGAACTTAAAAAAAAAAAAAAAAAAATATTACAGCTGATCATTTTAAAAAATGAAGGTCTACGCACAGTATTAAAATTAATAACAAAAATAGATTTAAAAGATGCTTACTATTTTATAAGTATTCATTATAATTCAAGAAAATATTTAAGATTTAAAGTTCAACAACTGTACGAATTTAACGTTCTACTATTTTGCTTAAGCACTGCCCCATATATATTCACTAAAATAATGAAACCTATTGTCCGGTTACTACGTTTGGCAGGCCTAATATCTATTAATTACTTAGATGAGTCATACGACAAAGGTTTGTACAATACTGTACAATCTAAGAAATTAATTACATCTCTCGGATTTTTAATTAATGAGGATGAGAGGAAAAGTTTAATGATACCTAGTCAAGTATGTACATTTCTAGGTTTTGTTTTAGACTCTGAAAACTTCCAGATCACGTTACCCTCGGGAAAAATAGTTCGCGTCAAATCAGAAATTAAAAATATGCAAGATACGTGAATTTGAACAAATGGTCGGATTACCAGTTTCAGTTTTTCCGGCTGTAGAATACAGCTTGCTATATACTAAACTATTTGAACGCGTAAAACATTTAATCTTAAAACCTGATGATAACTATATGAATATATCTAGTGTGTTACTACCTGATCTAAGATGGTGGTATGATGCAATACATATACCGTTTTGTAGCACAATACGCATGATCTGAAAATTTTCTCAGATGCCTCAAATACGGGGTGGGGGGCTGCCTGTGGCAAAGAGAGGGCTAGCGGGTTGTGGAGTAATCAAGAGAAGACACAACATATATAACTACTTGCGGCCTTCCTTGGTTTAAAAGTATTTCTACTTCTAGTCTCTTGTAGGATGGAAGGTATTTCGTTCCCCCACCTCACTGACATCACTCGTCAGCTATGGCAGTGGTGTGAATGTCGCAAATTGTACGTCATAGCTCATTACATTAGCTCATTAGACAATCACACGGCAGATGCCGAGTCAAGGCGGACTGGGCATACCAGGAAATTGTCTCAACGTATGGGGTACTTAGACTTATTTGCCAGTCGAATAAATACTAAATACTCTGCCTAGATCTCCTGGCACAGAGACCCCAATGCAATGGCAGTTAATGCATTTTCAATTTCCTGGGCCGATATTTATTTCTATGCTTTCCCACCTTTCTCTGTCGTTTTAAAGACACTGAGAAAGATAATTACAGATAAGGCTAGGGGCGTACTAGTCGTACCACATTGGCCAACAGCTATCCAATTTTTTTTTTTTTTAAAGCCTTTTATTGTCTGATCCAATTGTGTTTAAGGCAAATGCAAATCCAATTTTATGTTCCAGTTCTAGCGATCGCGACATATACACCAAACTTAATTAAACCCCGGTGGCAGGGAACTTATGCGGACGGCGTGGCGTGGGTAAGAACAAACGTATCTCCGTCAGCAGTTAATGTGATGTTGGCGTCTATTTCTGAAAACTCCTATAAACAATATGATGTTTACTTACGGCGCTGGTATGGTGATTTGTATAACGCTTCGATTCCACAAATAATTAATTTCCTAAACATTCTCTATGAAGAGGGATATCAATACGGGACGCTTAATGCTTGTAGATCCGCGTTTGCCCTACTCATGGGAAATAATTTAGGAGAAGATGATAGGATCAAAAGGTATTTTAAAGGTATATTTCGGATACGTCCTCCTTTACCCAAGTATGAAATAACATGGGATACTACAATAGTAATAAATTATCTCAGCCAGTTTTATCCCAACGAAACGTTATCCCTTGAAAACCTTTCGAAAAAACTTATCACTCTCATTGCCCTTTTGACTGCGCACAGAGTACAGACCTTGTCAAAGATTAATTTTAAAAACATAGAATTGTCCCCTTCTAAAGTAACTATCAAAATACCTGACCTCTTAAAACCAACACGCTAAGGATCTTTGCAGCCATTGTTAGTGTTACCGTTTTTTGAGGAACGACCCGAAATAATGTCCTGTCTTGACTTTACTTACATAACTCGAAAAATCAAGCCCGTTGCGAAAGAATATTGACTCCCTCTTCATAAGCTTTAGAAAGCCTTACAATGCTGTCGGTTCTCAAACCTTGAGTAGGTGGATAAAAGACACCCTGCGCAATAGCGGTATCGATGTGAACATGTCCACCGCGTACAGCACAAGGCACGCCGCTACATCCGCGGCTCTTCAGCTGGGCGTCAGCCTAGATCGAATAAGAAGAACCGCTGGATGGAGCGGCTCGTCAAGCACATTTTAGTTCTATAATAGAACCATAGGTAATGTCAATAACAATGGAAATGATTGTTTTGCCAGAACAATTGTAAACAATAACTCAAATGAAGGTTGAGATAAGCTGATTTATAATTATTTTCTTATACCTATCTGTTTGTAAAATTGAGGAATAAACAAAATATTTCACACTACTATCTCTAAAAATCTACAAGTGTTATTTGCTAATCCCGAGGACGAAGCCTGAAGTATAATTAATGATTAAACGAACTTACCTGTAGGTGAAGTTCTATCATAATTATACGAAGGCTTCGTCCGAAGGGATTAGCAACCCTCCCTCCCATTAGTTACCCCATTTATTGTGTGTGAAATATTCAAGATGCGGCTACTCTCTAAACTAAATGAAGCAAGCGGGTCGGTCAACTGTCTTGTTGACGTGAATTTATTTTTTAATTTTATTTTCTACCCTCAACTATAGTGTGAGACTGGCGAACCACTAGGCGGTACTACAAGTGTTATTTGCTAATCCCTTCGGACGAAGCCTTCGTATAATTATGATAGAACTTCACCTACAGGTAAGTTCGTTTAATCATTAATTATTTTGTAAACGAGTTGTTGGTGTGCCTTATAAATAAAAATAAAAAATAAAATAAAAATAAAATGGTTTTGACATTATATACATTCTTCTCTTCACATTTAACAATGTACAAATAGTAATATTGTAACAACATTATTTTAAAAGAGTAAGTATGGAGTTTCTTGCTCATTCTTCTCCATACGTAACAACATTTCCGAATGGGCGGTAGATTCACTTTTGTTTATAAGTATGACGTTTCAAAGTGCCTTTTTTTGGTCTAATGAAAATAAATGATTTGACTTTGACTTTGACTTCACCGGCTCTTAGACTAATAGAGTCTAAATCGCTAATTGTCTATTTTTTTATATGCCTACGTCGCTATTAGACTAAATCGCTTTACGTCTAAAACGCGTAGGGATTAATTCGCTTTATGCCTAAATCGTACATTGCCTAAAGGTTAAACTTTGAATAGCGACGCACGCTATTTCGAAAAAAAAAATATAAGTGGTACGCCAGTTTACCTACTATAATGATTTCAGAGAAAGAGAGAGTAGCTAGGTAGCTCTTGACGAGGCAGGTATGAGGGAATATCTCCCCTTTAGGGCCGAACCTCACCAAAGCGGTCAAGAAAAAGCTATTTCGTACTTATGTACGAAACATACAATACATCCTCTTGGTTATCCAAGAGGATGTATTGTATTGTGCTGAAGGTAAGCAATGTAATGTTAAAATAACGCAAGCCAGTGGGTTGCACGGGACATCTCTCTTTTCCGCTTTGATGGATTTCGGCTCTTTCTGTTTTCCGAGGGAAGATCCCTGTTGGGCTTGGAGCGTTAGAGTACATGCTTTTAACTGAGGGTGATTTGGTTCAGGAAATTCTAGTGTGTAGGAGAACAGGGGTGGTTTCCGTGAGGGTAAGAATCCCACACTCTTTATCCTCAAACACCTGGCGTCATAGAAAAATAGAAAAATTTTCGTCATTTTGATTTTTCTAGAAGAATCCTTAAATGACGAAGAGGCTTCTCAAATATAAAATTAACATACTTTTTTGAAAATTAAAATTCTCTTTGGGTGCTTCTATAATTGTGCCCATCAAGAATGTCATCTTGACATAATTTGACAAGTTTTATGCAAGTAGTGGCAGGGCATATCTTTAGGGGTGTAAGTGGCCCTACCATCACCTCCAGGGTCAAAGCCAACCTCACCTGCACGTGGTACACCCTGCTGATTTATTGACGAGGCGCTGACGGACCAGGTCTCTTCACAAGGAGGAGACCATCGCAGTCATATTGCATATATTTTTGTTATATATCTCTCTTCGTTTGTGATTGTAAAATAAACATGGTCGTGGCAGAATTGTGGTGTGTTTTCCGCAAATGCCATTAATAAAGAGTTGAAGTTGAAGTTGGCATATCTTTATTTATTTATTACATACAGTATTTTCGTTCAATTTCATAAAATTAATTCTTCGTTATAATGTGGTAAAAGTTATATTACGTATTTAATAGACGGGCCTGTTGGTCTAGTGGTTAGTGACCCTGACTGCTAAGCCGGAGGTCGTGGATTCGAATCCCACTTAGGAAAAACTTTGTGTAATGACCATGATTGTTTGTAATTTATCTATATATAATATGTACGTATTTACAAATTATATAAGTATGTAGGTATATCAGTTGTCTGGTTATCATAACGCAAGCTTAGTTTGGGATCAGATAGCCGTGTGCGAGTTGCCCCAAGTTTTTTTTTTATTAACCACTTATCTAATTATATAGATAATTAGATACGTGGTTTGTCTGTTTCGAAATCGGATATTCTTGTTTTGCTCACCTGGCAAAAATACACATTTTTAGTGAACTATAATTTACAATTCACCCGCCGAGCGATTTAAAAATATAACAATAGTTTAAACAATGAAACTTTGCACCCATGTGCAAACTTCCACGCGCGACGGGTAAGAGGTTTTATGTATTCATCCCCACCCCTGAATCAAAATTATTCATCTCGTTTTACGTACAACCAATACACCTCTGCCACGTAGGTGCGTTATTCTTCTCCAATGATGAACGAATTATGATTATTGTTTTTTTGTAAAATCGGTTTTTTTTCGATTCAACAAATCAACTTCAACTTCAACTCTTTATTAATGGCATTTGTGGAAAACACACCACAATTCTGCCACGACCATGTGTATTTTACAATATCTCAAACGAAAAAAGATTTGTAAAAAAAATATATGCAATATGACTGCGATGGTCTCCTCCTTGTGAACAGACCTGGTCCGTCAGAGCCTCGTCAGTGAATCAGCAGGGTGTACCACGTGCAGGTGAGGTTGGCTTTGACCCTGGAGGTGATGATTGGTAGTAAAGCAAAACCACAGATAGGACAGTAGTTGCAGACTTCCGAAATTTAAGTAATTTTTTCTTTGGATAATTAAATTTTCTCTTTCAGCTGTATACTATAAATTAGGCTGTTGTAAAATTGTATGTTTGATACTGATGATAATACCTGCCCTACTCGGCGTGCTGTTGGGCAAGTTTATTTATGATATGATCACGGAAAGTTAAAGTTCGAAGTTGCAGCAACAACCTGTAAACTGTAAGTCATATTGATCTTATACAAATCTGTCTCCCGCAGTGTCGTCCGCATCTTTGATTACTACTCCTCTCCAGTATGTTGCAGCATGATGTTATATCTAAAGCCGGCATCGATAAATGGGCTACCAACACAAAAAAAAATCTGTTCGAGTTTAACCAAACAAACAAACTCTTCAGTATTATATTATTAGTGAGAGATTACCGTGCATGATATTTAAAAGGGGTATATTTTTTTAATAAACTATTGTACTATTACCACAGAATTATGCCTCCATCAATATTTTTGACTAAAGTTTCATTTCGAGCAAGAATTTTTTGTGAATCAAAACAATGTACGGAAACTCAAAAAGTGTGAGAGCGCATGACGAATGTGACTTTTATACAACAGATATCAATGTTGTCGAGCGAGAATAATTAATATGGATTATGAATTTGATTTTGATATTTTTACGTAGAATTTCAAAGTTAACGCATTAGGCATGTAAAATGGGAATCCTGCTTCCTTCAAGCCTCTAATAGACATGTCTATTATTATCGGACGATAAGATCTCATGCGTTATTGCGATATCTGTCTTTTAATACAATACTAGCTGACCCCGCGAACTTTGTTCCGCCCTATAGGCAACAAATGATCACATTTTTTTTACTTTTAAATTAGGATAAAAAATAGACTAATAATATTCATTGATACTTTATTTGCTATTTATTTTTTTGCATGGATTGCACTTTTCAGTGTAGCACCCTTTTTTTATCAAATGACGTCTCCCGTCCTGGGTGCAGCGGGAGGGCGTGTCAGACTTTTACTGACTAAAACCCACTCATGTTTCTTCGATTGCACTTTTTACAGTCATGGCGAATGCAAGGCGGATTGGAAATTGAAGTCGTTTAAACTCGAATGGCATGTCGGTTGGGATCATGGGGATTCTCGGAATGAGAACTTCCTCACCTTTGAATTTTCCTTTAAGTATTGTGGCGTAAATCAAATTCTTCATTAATTTACTTACCACCAAACGTGATTCGTTGCACAGTTTTGGTTGGTTTAAGTTTCGAAGCAAGATTACTACGGAACCAATCTTTAGTCGTAAATTGTGCGGTGGTAAGCCAGGCACATCCAAGGAGTTTAAAAATTCAATTGGATAGTTGGAGATGGTAAAGAATGCATTTTGTCATTATTTCTGAACGCATGTCAACCATTACTTACAGTATTTGACAGGACGGACAACAAATGTTTGACAGGTACGAAACAAAGTAACATTATGGAAAATGATTCATCTTTTATAATTATGTTCTCGTCGAGTTTTCATTATTTTTAAGATGTATTCTGCTATTCGGGGCGGAGACAAATCCAACGAACCAAAAACCATGAAAATTGGTCTAGACGATCTCGAGTTATAAGTGTTGTAACAAACCCGTCTTTGTTTTATATATATAGATGTATTATGAGACGGCTACAAAGTAACACACTGCTGCGATAATTATCGCAGCTATGGGCAAGAAATTGGAATGCACCTGTGTGGTAAAGGATTGATTGTGACGAGTTTTGTAGTTATACCTCAACGCTCTGAAAACAGTTTGCAAATGAAAAATAAAAGGATGAGTCTATTACTATGTCGTGTCCATGAATGGAGAATGTCATCTTAATATAATGTGTCAAGTATTTCAGTGCAAATATTGTGAAGATTGAAAATTGATTCTATTACAGAAATAATGGCATTGTGTAACTCCTCGATATAATGTGGTAATTGTCCTTATCGAGTCTTAGATAGTTACTTATATAGAAGCCGTATCAATCTATCGCCTGCGACTTCGCCCGCGTGAATACCTATACTTTTATCCTCTATTTCACCCCGTTCGGGTGAATATTTTCAAAAATTCTTTCTTAGTGGTTACCTACACTTCACAAAGAACACACCCTGCATGTGTCATGTCTCTAGGACCAGCGGTTTGGGCTGTGCGTTCCTATATTAACGGTTTGTTCCCACTAGTTCTACTGAACAGTTCTACGGTAGAACTAATGCGACTCTTTTTTCCCACTAGTTCTACGATATTAGGTATAACAAAATAGTAGAACTAGTGGGATTCTCTATTCCCACTAGTTCTACTGAACAGTTCCACGGTAGAACTAATGGAAGTATTTGCTTATGAGTGCCTGGTACTTATGGGAGCAATCGAAATCGATCGATGTTATCTATGCTGCTCTAGTAGTTCACACACAGCCATCGCCCGTTTGCAACTCTCTGTTACTTATGAGCGCCTGGTACTTATTGGCAATATTGATCGATGTTACGAGGGTAGGCGCAGGAGTTAAAAAAATTAAAAAAGTTTTCAAATGTCAAAAAGATTCTTTTCCAAACGAACTACCCCCGTAACATCGATTGATTGCGCATGTAAGTACCAGACACTCATAAGCATAAACTCCCATTAGTTCTACCGTGGAACTGCTCAGTAGAACAAGTGGGAATAGAGAATCCCACTAGTTCTACTATTTTGTTATACCTAATATCGTTGAACTAGAGGGAAAAAAAGTCCCATTAGTTCTACCGTAGAACTGTTCAGTAGAACTAGTGGGAACAAACCGATTAATAGTTGGTTACCGTTCCCGGTGGATTTCCGGGATGAAAACTCTCCTATGTCCTTTCTCGGGTCTCAGACTATATCTGTACCAAATTAAATTTAAATCAGTTCAGTGGTTTAGGCGTGAAGAAGAGACAGGCAGACAAATAGACAAACAGAGTTACTTTCGCATTTATAATGTTAGTACAGATATATACTAAATAAATATTTAATTTTATTCAATAAAACCATTTCGAAAACTTAATGTAAGTATTTTTACTTCAAATTACAAAAAAAAACGGTTAATATTTCATCCTTTTTCCAGCCTCTGTTGTTGTGTACACTTGCTGGCATGGTTGTGCACGGTAGCTTTTCTGGTTGCGATCGTGGTGCTAAGCATGTTTGTATACGACAATATTAAGAGCAGCTAGGAATTAACACAGTAAGTGATCTTATATCCTGAATTACATGTTGATTATCTGGAGTAAGACATGATTGTACTTCGCAACAACCTGAAAACTAAACTGCAGTTTAAGTTGAACGTTAATACAATATTAACAATCAGTTTAATATTTTCAATGTACCACCATCATTTTTTTTTATCAGGGACCTCGCATGCGATTCAAAAGAGAGTCAATATTTTTTCCATATACTTTATTAACTCCGAGTTGTGTTTCATTAATGTTTTCTTACTAAAAACTCATTTTGAGTAATATTTTTTTAAAACAAATATTACGGAAATTCAAAAAGAGTGTAAGAGCGCGGAGCGAATGTTTCTTTTATACAACAGATTAATGCTGTTGAGAGAGAATAATCAATATGGATTATAAATTCAATTTTGAATATTTTACGTTGATTTGTAGTTAGTGCTTAGTGCAATCGTGAACTAGGGCATCGTTTATATACCTATTTGCCTTAATGCGTTAACTTTAAAATACTACGTAAAAATAAAATTTCTGCAAAACCTCTAACACACCATGTCCGTTATTATCGGACGATAAGATCGCATGCGATAATGCGATATCTATCTTTGAATACAACCTAGGACGGGAGCAGTCATTTGATGATTTCCCATTCACCAAAAAAAAAACATACAAATATACATAAAGGACGGATGACTTAACTTTTTGGTCTACCTATGAGTTTTGTCATGGTTTGACAGAAAAGAAGAAACTAAATAATCTGCCTGCCATGTTGACAAAACTACGTTTTATAAAATAGTATAAAATATAGGAATAATTATAACGCCAGAAAATTATTCCAGTGCAGGCTAAAGGCCTCTCCTCATACAGAGAAGCAAACCCAACTTGGAATGAAAATAAACGATGAAAATTATTATTTAAGCAATGTGGTATAACTTTTTCTTTATCTATTTCTTTTATTTGAGCGAAATTTTATTTGGAATATCATTTATATTAGTTTGATTCGCGAGGAATAGGGAAAAAACAGTGATAATAACTTTTTTTTTTGTTTTTTTCAGTTGTTTGTGTGGCGCGATTTTCTCAATAATCACATCTTCTGTAGTGATACTTATCCTTATTGGTGTGGCAGTATACTTTTTTGTATTTAAATAGATTGTAAGTCAAAAAATATTTTTATATTGACCATTTTTCTATTTATTGTTTTAAATCGTATTGCGATATAAGTAGTATTTCGTGACAGATATCGAAATGAGTTCCTAAATAATGTCACTGAAAGGCACAGATTTGTTTAATACAGAGAAAGCACGAGCATTGACTGCCATGCTTCCTCAAAATGGGTTCTTCGCAAACAAAATGATTCCGCCTATGCAGCCTTTGATATCAAGGATAAGCAATGAGGGCTTTTCCATCTCAGTTATGTCTTTGGAAACATGCCTAAAAACGGCTTATGCCACTTAACCCCTACGACCATTCATTTATTCCACTTTAAAACTTATAGCAATTTTGTGTATTAAAATTTTGTTAAGATTATTAATGAATAATTAAAAAATGAAATAAATAAAGGTAGGCTCTTGGTAGGATCTTGAAGTCAACTTCAGACTATAAAAAGTTACTAAAAGGTTTTTTTTTTTGGTTTTTAACTTAATTTTTTTGTTGCAGCTGTGGTACCGACTGATGAAGCTTTTCCCATGCGTACTAAATATTTAAATACGGATATGACATTTACATCGATAACTTATTTTCTAAGGAAACCAGCTTAATGATTTGAACTCGTTTAGAAGAAAATGTTGTTCGCACCTTTATCTACATAAGGCGTTAATCGAAGGAAATGGCGTTTTATCATTTTCTTAGCATTTTATCGACGCCGCATCTGCGGCTTACGCTGTGTGCTTAGTGTCTTAGTCCTTGCCATACAGAAGCGTTAATGCGACGATATATCAGGGTAAATAAATATATTGGGTGATTGGTAATTAGTGTACGATACCTAAACACGTGATTGTGCTCATGACAACCAACAACTCTTACTATGGGATCAAACCTGAAATCGCGAAAAATAATTATCTGTTCAGTCAATTTACGTTTGCCTAATGTACTGAACAGCTGAATTTTTTTCGGCTTTGCTTTCATAATAAAAATAGTTTGTTATCATGGATCACAACGACGTGTTTAAGTTTTTTACACTCACTACCAGTCAACCTATATACTTATCTACACTACGCCACGTTAAAGCTTTTGTGTGGTTACACCACGTTAATGTGTGGCGAATTTTGAGTTATGTAGTTTAAGTTGGTATTTGTAAGTTGAATTATATTATTAAAGAATAATTGTTTGCGTTATGTGATGTGATTTTATTTAATAAGTCAAATATGTGTAGTTTCTATGTGTAGTAACTCGTTTAAATTTCCTAAATTGCGGTATTTTTACAATCTTTTTACAACCGCTCCCGTACAGGGTCATTGCGTGATGTTGTGTAGCCTAATGATATTATAAGTGTAAAAAGGTGTAGAGACAAGGAAAATAACATGTAACCATCGAACACACGTGGCAATAGCAGCGCGACAGCCGGCTGTCGGTTGGTCGTCGAAAAGTTAATGTTAACTAACAACCCCGCTACAGTCACTGATGCGTCTGTTTATTTAAAACGTTTTCCTTTGTCTATATCGTGTGCGTTGTCCCATCGTTATTAAGTACACTCATACTCATCCCGCTTCTCCAACAACAGGCCCAGTAGATACCTAATCATAAAACATCATACATTGCGGGCTGTCACGTATCATGCCATTACGTATAAAATTGCGTAATGGATGCTTGACATTCGCTATAAAATGCCGAAGGGCGCGCAGCTCTAAACTGCCTAATAAAATAGGCAGAGTGTATCATTACTGGTGATCGATACTCGATGCACGAAGGTATTGTTACGTGTCACCACTCTAGCAAGGTACTTCCAGATTTATTGTTAGAATACGGCTTTTTTACGAGAATATTTTTTTCATATTCTGAGCTATTTGGTTTGGTTATTTCTATGTATTCATTTGACTAGTAGTAGTAATCGTGAATAAAATACATTTTTACAGATTGTGGTTTCGAAAACGGAAGTAGTGTAATCACCAACATTACATAGGTATATCCTAATGACCAATTTTTGCCGGTCTGATAGTACCACTCTCTTATCTATAATTCTCACCGTTGCCAACATATCAACTTCACATATCGATTGTTGTCAGAGTTTTATCATTCAATTAATTCCTCATATCGATTATTGAAATTTTATATGGTATTCTACTCCAAAATTTAATATGAAATAATAAACCTAAGTGTATCTAGGACATAACTCCCATACCCCGGAAAACACGTGACACCATTGGCCCGGTGGTTATTCATAGCCTGCTTGATAATCGGAAGTCATACAATATGTCTAAACAATCGGAAGTCATACAATATGCCTAGACGAGGTGTATCGTGTTACTGTCATCAGTACATACCTAGTGCCCCCTTACCATGGCGTTTAAAGTAAGATTGTTTTAGTCCCGTTGCAGGAGTGTGCAAGTGACAGCGTTAGACACGTTGTCTAGCGCCGTCTCTTTCCCAATGAAAGTAATAAAGTAATACTGCTATAACCTGGTTCATTAAAGAAAGGAATCTAAAATAGCGGCACTTATCGTGTTCTTTCGCTCGCACACTAGTGCCGTCTATACTCACTCGCGCGCGTACCATCAACATAAAAAAAATTGTCTTGATTTGCTTCCACTCTGCATTGACGCTCTCAGTGCTCCTTTTTACGAATATCTTGTTATAGTTTTCTGTTATTTTTCCGTTGTTACCTGTTAGTTATTGTGCTAAAAGTAGGCACTGTTTGCGATGAAAAGAATAAAAAATCATAATAATATTTTCGATTTGAAAAAAAAGAACTTTAACTTTAAATTTTATATGCAGACTGTACTATCTGTCAACGCAAGTACATGCCGCCATTTAAGATTCCTTTCTTTAATGAACCGGCTTTATATAAGGGTTTGTGGTACGCCCCCTGTACATAATAACAGTCACTCTCCGCTGTCTGCCCATTCAATATGTATACGTATAGTCATCTATAAAGCTACGCAACAGTTTTTGATGCGGTTTTTTATAAGATAGATAGGGTAATTCATGATGAAGATTTGTTTACTTCATTCAAATTACAGAGAAAAGCCGGCACTATCAAAAAAGGATAAGTTAGAAAGGCTAACAAATAATAAAAAACAGATACTCCAAACCATATTTACACCACAATGAATTTTAATCAAGTAATAAACGGATGAAGAATTTGTATTCAAATGTGATGATAACTTTTTAATTTCCTTATTAACCACCGAAACAATTAAAGCGTCTTCAGTAATTACCAAATCAGAAATGAGTTAGCGAGTTACCTAACGGAAAAGTTCGCGAAATCCTTCAAAGTATGAAATTGGCATTTTCAAACCAGTTCTTTTGAACTTTTGATAATAATAAAATTAGGAATAATGTAAATTCTTTTGAGTATCTTCTGTTTTCATTATTTTTATTTATTACTTCATAAACTTTTAGAAAATCTACACTCGCATGCTCTGCAAAAAAGTTAACAAAACTCGCATTCATGTAAGCCTATTTTTATTATATTTTGCTATCTCTCCCCCACGGTTTCTCTCGCATTAAATCTGATATTTGATTACTGCTCCGCACCCATAGGTCATAGCGTAATCTTTATGATGATGTATAAGCTTTTCTGTAGTTTCAACAAAATACATTCAATACTTTTTTCTAAGAGTAACTAAAATCAATCCATCTCCACAAACTTTGACATTTATATTAATAAGGATAGATGTCAAATTAAAATATTATGTTTTATCAATTTAACCCTTAGGCCCGAGTCACACCGGAATGGCAGCGGCCGTCAGCGGCCGCTCGCGGCGCCGCACCGCGGGCGGCCGCTGACGGCCGCTGGCGGCCTCGCGACCTTTTGTGACTTCGGGCTTTAGACTATCGGAGGCGCAGATCCTCGCGAGTTACAATGCTTTTAATGTTATTTTAAATACGACAGACCAGAGGTTAATAAAACTTACTATAGAGTTTTCATATCATCATACTTACATTTTAAACTGGCCGTTATAAATCTATAAAATCAGATGATGGCCCTTAATTGTTGTGAAAAATAAGAAATAAAAAATAAAAACAAATGGTATTTCAATTTTTTTTGGCGTAAAAAAGCCAGCAATTCTTCTAAAATAATAAATCGAAGAAGATCAAATGAGGTTGTATTTAAAATGGTTTAAGAACTTTTATACACTTCCGCGCGAGCTATTCTTGTGAGCGGACGTTTACTAATTTTTGTCACAGTTTATTGAGTGCGTATTCTTATCTTGATCGCGCGCAGGACAAACCGGTTTGCCGGTCGGTCCCTGTGCAACTTGCGTTATTACATGTGTGAATCACATCTAAGGAATGTAAACACTATTCCACTTTCGAGCAATGATGAGTTAGAAGATAATACAAATATGGAATCAGAGGACAATACACAACGTGGTGACACTGAGATGGTTCGAGGGAAGAGGCGACTGGACGAAAACTCTTCTGAAGAAGGATGGATTGATGTCAATAGAGGACGAAACAAACTAGCATGCTATAGAGAAGATTCAGGTGAAAGGGAGAAAGAAGAGAAGATACAGGTATGCGTTACTTGTAAAAATCCTCTGCCTAAACAGTTCGCGTTGGCCCGATTATTTAAGACACACAATATTACCAGCAGCAACATAAATAAAATTAAATTCGTACATCAAAATAAAATGTTAATTACATTTGATAACGATACCGGTGCAGATGAATTTTTGAGCTGCTCGGCGTTTACTGACATGGGTTGGTACTGTCAGAAAACTTCCGAAGTAGGTATATCGTATGGCCTTATTAAAGCTTTGGAATTAGACATATCTGAGGAGGAGCTCCAAAATAATATTAAAAGCAGCGCCGAAATAACATCAATAAAGCGGTTGAATAAACGGTGTTCGGATAATCCTGATGGCAACGGTTGGACTCCGAGTGAAACGATCCGATTGGGATTTAAAGGATCTACTCTTCCCCCGTATGTTTACATCTACAACTTAAGGATTCCAGTTGAACGTTTTACATTCCCAGTTACCCAGTGTGCTAACTGCTGGAAATTCGGTCATTTAAAGATAAGATGTCCATCAAAGAAACCTGTTTGTCCAAAATGCTCACAACGTCACGAAAATTGTGCAATTACAACATTCACTTGTGTGAATTGTTCAGGTCGGCATATGGCGTTTGATAAAACATGCCCATATTTTAAGAAAGAGAAGAAGCTTAGAAACTTAATGTCTGAATTTAACTGTTCTTACAGAAAAGCTCTTACGATATACGTCCCTCCTTCGCCTGATAATGTCCCACAAGTGAACTTATCGAGTTCCACTCATGAAGTCTCACATAATGTGGCTACCACAACTTATAGTTCGATACTAACGCAGCCTCGAATTGATACCAATGATGGTTCAACCGCTCAGGGTAACGGTCCAGTTACTGAAAATTCAAGCACAAAGCCTTTGCCTAAGCGCAGCTCCAAGAAACGAAATCGTCGACCAGCGACCCCATTAATCGTGGAGGACATATCATGGCATCAAGTTTCCGATTCTTGTGAGTCTGCAGAACATGATAATGATACACCTAATGTTGTTCAAAGTAGTCGTTCTGATAAGTCTTCACATAATTTAAACTTTAGACGTTTGATTAACAAAATTAGAGATATTATAAAAAGTAAAGAATCCTTCCAGATTAAAATACAACAATCAATTTCTATATTTTCCGAGTGGCTGACTCAAAAAATTGTAAGTAGTTTATCTTTTGATTCGTTGTTTGGTTTATTTACTGGAAATGGCTAATAACGATAATTATATGAACTTGAATATTATTCAATGGAATTGCCAAAGTGTAAGACCCAAATCTCATTCACTTGAATTATACCTAAGTCAAGAAAAAATTCACATTGCCGTATTGAGTGAAACTTGGTTGGAACCCGATAGTTATTTTAGAATTAAGGAATACAATACGTACAGACTGGACAGAGAAGATGGTTATGGTGGCGTTGCAATTATGACTCACCGCTCTGTAAAGTCGGTTGTTTGTACATCGAAAAGCCGCAACCCTGGCATCGAACTATTACATATTAGGGTTTTGAATTGTCAGCATATTGAGAATATTATTTCCATATATTGCCCTTCGACTGTACATACCACTCAGAGTGATTGGGATGCAATCTTTTCTATAGGAAACAATAAAACTCTAATCTTAGGTGATTTTAACGCGCATCACTCTAATTGGTCTCTAAGAACTGATCGGCGTGGCTCGGAACTATTTGACTCCATGTTAGATTATAATTTTATTCATTTGAATGATGGTAGTTATACTAGAATTCGAATGGTTGACGGAGTACTTCAACAATCTAGCCCAGATATCTCATTTGTGTCTTCCGACTTATCCTTACTATTGAATTGGAAACCAACTAATGAAACACTCGGTAGTGATCATTTAATTATAAAATTAAAACTAGAACTGATTTTTAGCCGTGAATATATAGGCAAAAGAAACTTTAAAAAATCAGATTGGATTTCATATACTACATACATAAATGAACATTTACAAAATTGCGTTATTCCCCAGAATTTCCAGGATTTATATGACCTCCTATATAACATTATGCAAGAAGCTGCAGAAAAATTTATCCCCTGCATTAAAATTCCCCAAAATATTTGCAATACATTTAAACCAAAACCATACTGGTCACCGGAGTTGTCCCGAGCTGTTGCGGAACGGCGTTTGGCCCTGGCAAATCTGAGAGCTTGCCCTTCTCCCATAAATTTGGATATCCTTAAAGAAAAAATTAGCACCGCTCAAAGGCTTATACGTGGGGCTAAGTGTAAATCCTTTCAACAGTTTTGTTCCTCTTTAGATGAAACCTCTTCAACATCCGAAATGTGGCGTAAGATGAGGTGGTTAAAAGGTAGACCACTCACCAACACCAGTGTGAATAAAGAAAAAGCTGAGCGGCTACTTAGCGAACTTTCTCCAGATTTTGTTTGTCCCTCGCAACCTTCTTTTAATTCCAGTAACGCAACATTGGAGTCCTTAATATCAATGGCAGAATTAGTAAATTGCATTAAAAACACCGACACAGCTCCAGGGTCAGATCAGATTTCCTTTTCTATGATAAGGCACCTTCCACCTTCGGGTAAACATATATTACTTCTAATATATAACCAATGTTTTTCTTTCGGTTTTGTTCCCTCACAATGGCGCCAAATCAAAATTGTTCCAATTCCTAAACATAGTAGTCCATCTTCATCCTTACGTCCTATCTCCTTAATATCTTGCGTTTGTAAAATTTTACATTCTATTTTGGCCAAACGCATTGAATGGTTCTTTGAAAATCAGTGTCTTTTTCCTGAGGAAATGGTTGGTTTTCGTAAGGGACGATCTTGTCTGGATAACCTGACGCGGTTAACTTCTGAAATTCAACTTGGATTTTCCAAAAACATGGTTACAGCAGCGTGTTTTATAGATATCGAAAGCGCATATAACAATGTTGATATTCCGTGTTTGTTACGTATTTTAGATCAGTTTGGAGTTGGATCAAAAACGTGCGCTTATCTATGGTCTTTTCTATCAGAAAGACATCTGCAAGTGGCAACATGTGGCTTCGAGATGGTTAGGTGGACAGGCCGAGGGTTAGCTCAAGGAGATCCATTAGCTCCACTTTTATTTAATATTTTAACTCTGCACATATGCAAAAACGTTCAACAGGTTAATATATCTCAATATGCTGATGATTTTGTTTTGTATTCCACCAACAGTCAATTAGAATTAGCGTTTGACGACCTTCGGTCTGCTTTACGATATATCCAAGTATCCATTAATAAATTAGGTTTAACTATGTCTTCAAACAAAACTAAGATTTGTGTTTTTAAAAAGGGTTGTTTTAGGAGGTCTATTGACTTTCATTTTGACGATGTTTCAATTGAAGTTGTTAATTGTATAAAATATTTGGGTCTTTGGCTGGATAGTTCATTAAGGTGGGGTAAACATATAAACGAAATCTCTCAAAAAGTTATGAAGTTTATTAATATACTTAAAGTTTTATCTGGTTCAGGATGGGGACTTCATCAAAAACACCTTAGACGTTTGTATATTTCTGTGGTTCGAAGCAGAATTGATTATGCCAGTTTCTTGTTTGACAATAGTTGTCATTCTAAACTAATAAAAATTGATAGGGCTCAAAACCAAGCACTGCGTGTCATAGGTGGATTCATAAGGAGTACCCCGATACACGTCATGGAAAGCGAGCTATGCCTTCCTCCACTTTATATCCGTAGGAGATATTTAGCCATTAAATTTTTGTTAAAGTCAAGATCTTTTTATAATAATGAAACTATTAAATCGTTGGAAAATCTCTCACTTGTTACTGGTTCCAACTATTGGCTGAACAAGAAACTGCCTTTACTTACGGACATACTTACAGAGTATGTGTCAGTCCCAATACACTCAAGCACTCAACTTGAAATGTTTTCACTGGACAGGTGGATCAGTAGTATTGATATGTCTACTATAATATGTGATAAAATTCCCAGCATTTGTGAAGCTAAACGCCGCTACAGTACCGTGCAATTGAAACACCTTTGTACGACATATATCCGAGAACAATATTGGAATTTCCATACGATTTTTACTGATGGTTCAAAAGATCAACAAATTGGAGGTGCTGCCTTTTTGGATCCCATTCTTCTGAACCAAATGAGGATTAAGATTAATTCAGATATTTCTATCATGCACATTGAATTGATAGCTATATTAGAAGCTTTGTCCTATATCCTATCAATTAATGGTGATAAATTTGTGATCCTAACGGACTCCAAAAGTTCACTGCAACATTTGGCTCGGCATACCTCTCACATGCGAGGTAACCCGACTGCCTATGTCATATATGAATTGCTCTTAAAACTGCATTCCAGTTCCAAAACAGTGCGTCTTCAATGGATTCCGTCACATATTCAGCTAGAAGAAAATGATATGGTTGACCTGCTCGCTAAACAAGCGTGTGTTGAGGGAGTACCTATGAACATAACTCCACTATATTCGGATTACTTCGGAAAAGCAAAAAAAAATGTTTAGAACTTTGGCAGGAGTACTTTAACAGAAGGTCTAGAGAAAAAGGGATATGGTACCGAACTATCCAGCCAGAGATCTCTCGGGTTCCGTGGATTGACTGTAATCTTAATAGAAAATTGTTAACTATTGCTTTAAGACTTCGTTCCGGACATATTCCATCAAACAAGTTCAATTATTTGATGAAGAAAGTTTTGTCTCCAAATTGTGATGACTGTGGAGTGATTGATGACGTTTTTCATATCTTTATGGAATGTGTCCGGAATGAGAATACAAGGATAAATGTTTTTGGACGCTGTAAGTCTTTTAATATTGGCATTTGTAATACAATCCTTGCTTCTCCAATGTCCGATAAAGCTAAGCAACTGTTTGAGCTAGCCTTAAGGTAGATTGTAAGTTTCTGTGTTTTTCTCTACGGGGCGATGTGGTCGCTAAGCGACAAAGCCCTTCAATCAAATAAAAAAAAAAAAAAAAAAAAAACTTTTATACAATTTTGCGGTAGTAAAGAGGTTTTTCTTTATTAATTAGTGTATTATCTGAATCACGCAATGCTGGCGTTATTTCATATTTTTATTAGTTTATAAGCACGGTGGGCTAGACATCAAGCTATAATTAACCAGTATAAGCTGACTTCTGATTGTACAAAAACATATTACACAATTCGAGGTCAGCTAAAACTGGTTTTGTATAGCTTGATGTGTAGCCGCGTGTACAAATAAAAGATATTCCGTGCGAGTTTCACCAGATCGAAGCTCGAGCTTCGCGTTCAAAAATGTTAACAAAATATTTTTTTCAACCTTTAAAATAAATAAATGTAAATTAATAATTAACGTGATTTATTCGAAAAACAGAAACGCAACACTTACTAACAGTAAATAGTAAATACTAATGCAAGCAATCACTTACTAACAGTAGCTAGGTACTTAAAATTATGTACAGGGCATCCCGCACACACACGGAGGGAAAGTACATCAAATATTTGAGATAATTTTGTATTAAAAGTTAAAATTGTTCCGTTTTATTTTTGACACTATGTTATTCAACTTTTTTTTTAAATATATAAATGCAGTTTAAATTCAAGTAATGTCTTCTTTCAGTAAAATATTTCATCTACAATATTCAAGATACTTTCTCTCCATGTGGCATATCCGTGGGGCGCCCTGTATATCGAAATGTAAATCTCGTTAAAAGAAATTTTACAAAAATCTAAAATTACATGTAAACAATGGGTACGTTAGGTTATAGTATATCTGAAACACATAATTTTGTATTATCCTGAAATCTGCAAGGTTTCTCAACTTAAGCTTTTATGAGAGCTGAAAAGTGGATTTTCTCGATGTGGCCGCCGACAGTGCGCCGGGATTACGGCGATGCCGTGGCACCGGTCCGGATGTTCTCCGGTTGTCGACCGGTCCGGTGACCGAATGAAGGGAACGTAACGTCATACAAACGATGAATTATTGACGGCTTTCAGTTACATCGGACCGAGTTTGGGTGAACTAAGTTTGAAAGAGTAAACTGCACTTCTAGACAAGTGGCATTGTGAAATAGATGGTAGAATAGAACTCGATGCTTACGCGATATCTTATTACTTAGCGAAAGCTTTTGTTTATTAATCACATACATTTTGTTGTAACCTACAGGGTTACTAATGATCTGTTTTGTATTGGTACCATCCAAATACACTTAGGTATGGTATAGCAATAAAGATATTGAGTATTTAACAATGTATTCTATTCTACCATCTGCATCTTGCTGTTCAATGGTCAACATTGTAATGGCAATGTATTAGCAACTCTTTCTAATAATAAATTTCTTAAAAAATAAATTTCTTTAAAAATTAAAATTTAATTATATTAATTTCTTTAGAATGTTAAAAATAGTCCTTTTTTCAAAACAATAAGTTCCTGTGAAGAAAAACTGGTAAAAAAACTCCATTATCACTGTTTTAAAAACGAAAGAATTTACGGCATAAAGGTTAAATAAAATTCACGTTGACTGTAGGGAAGAATTTAAAAACAATGTAACGAATCATGCGCGTTAAAAGAAGCCTAGAGAAAATTATATTAAATGGGAAAGATAATTTAAAAGAAATTTGAAGCTGCGAATGGAAAGAATATTAGTTCCGAACGTTTCCATTCACGACACGATGTACGGATTGGCGCCATTTAATCGAACCATATTGAAGAGAGCCGAACGATTCGACACATGCGCTACCATCGACGAGATATTATCTGAATCTGAATCCTCTTTCTCATCTTTTAGAAACCTCTTTTACTTTAGCTTAGATAAAGTACTGCATTTTTTGTTAATTAATAAATGTCGGCACGTACACCGTTACTTAGTCTTCGGTTTAATAACGAGCTTGCGCAACATTTAATGTTTTTAACCATTTTACAACATTTTTCTCTTAATTTCTTGTTACACTATTTTAGTTGATTTGTATTTAATACTTTTTCAAATGACTCGCTCTAGCTTCGCTTTGCGTTTGTTTTCTACTGTAGTGTTATACATGTACTTACATAGAGGTAAGCTTTTCTCTTGAACCACTGCAGGTACCTTTTTATGAAAGCGCATTAAAACCATTTCGCTGTTCTTTAGATGTAAGCGTACGTACAGACAGGAAAGCGGGAGTTCATTAAAACTTATGGCTAGATTAATAGACGTTACTAAGCACCGACTTTAGCTAAGAGTTATACCTGTCACTGTTACACAACTGCCAAACGTCAAGTGCACAATAGAGACGGAATATGGCTAAACCAAAGGAAGTGCTTAGTAACGTCTGTCATTTATCTGGCCATAGTGTCATTGTCTACGGAGGCGTAGCTGCATAGACGTGTATTCGTCATCATACGCTTGTACGCTTGCTTGCAGCTTACATACGAAACTATGGTACTCTGTCCATAGAGCTGTGTTGACAAACTTACACTCATATAAACATCCAACCAGACTCCAAAACAAATACCTATGCGGGAATCAAACACGCCACACTAAACACAGCAACCAATCACTCAGCCACTGAGTCATGTAATAACCTAACAAGCACGTTTAACAAGCCAAAGGTCAAAATGTTTCTCAGAAACAAATTCAGCTTAATGAAAACATTATGTGAATCACAAATGAAGAGCAAATTCTCGATGCTGTTGTAATTTCTCAAGGGAACCGACCAGTTTCTGTTTAAGGAAGTTCTCCACTCCGATTGACTTGATTACAACTGCTATTAAATATACCTAGTTTAGAGCAGTGATAAGGACCGTTTTGGTATCTTTAACTTTTAAATTGGTATTTGTGATATTGAATATTTTTGGGCCTTAATGAAGGCCACACTGATGAGAGTAGTCGTCATCGCGTCGTCAATGTAAATTGCTTTTTTTACGAGTCACGAGCAAATTGAAAACATACACACTGTGTTTTATTTATATTTTTAACGTTATTCTATATTTGTAAATTATTAGGTTTCGCGGCTTCGCCAGTGTGGATGTCAAACTTCCATCCCCGCTTTTACCCTTTTAGGGTTGGAGTTGTTCGTTGAAAAACCTTTCATTTGCCCCCTTTAGTCAGTTTTCAAAGGGAACAGTCGGCACTAATTGTCACCCCGGTGACCATTGGGAAGACGATTCCCAGCTGTCACCCCGGAGGACAGGGCTAGAGGGGACTATTGGAAATAATTCACTCTTCACAATAAACATACCCTCCAAGTCCTATGTCTCTAAAACCAGAACTGATTGGGCTGCGTTGATATATCATCAGTCAGCCACTTTACTGTTTTATATGTATAAAGAAGATAAACTAAAAAAAAATTGTTTGAAATCGCCAATCCATCTTGAGCAAGAGTGGTAATAAATAAATAGATAAGTACCTAACTTTTCTTTATGAAATTATATTTTTATCGTTATTAGTGCCAGGCCACACGGTGCGGCAACGCGCCGCACCGCATTACTCCGCACCGCACTGGCGGCCACACGAGCAGTGCGGCGCCGTACGGTGCCGCACTACGCCGTACGGCGCCGCTGCGGCACCGCAACAAGCTCAGTACTGCCATCCCCATGAACTGAGCGGCGCCGCTGCGGCACCGCACTACTTGCACCCCTCCCCGCCTCGTCTGCCTCGCGCCGTAGTCCGGTGAGCCTGCGGTGCGGCGCCGCAGCGGCGCCGGACGTACCGTGTGGCATACCATCCAATTTTATATGTAGGAAACCGTTGCGGCGCCGCTCAGGTGCCGCGCCGGAGCCGCAACGCACCGTGTGGCCTGACGCTTACGGTCACGACCCGCGGCAAATTCGCTTTGGTGTCGATTTTCAATACCGTGTTCGCATGTGTTAGTAAGTACCGTCAAGTCCTGAAAAGGCCTATTATATGTATAATAGGACAATATTTGTGTTGGCTCATTCTGGTACCCAAGTAAAAAGTTTTTTTTTTTTCACAGTTCATAAGTTATTATTTTCACAGGACCTTGTTGGTGTCCCAGAGGGTCATGGCGATTCGCATGGTGCGGGGATACCGCACGATCTCCTGCGAGGCGGCGTGCCTCCTTGCCGGCACCCCGCCGTGGGATCTGGAGGCAACAGTCCTTGCACACACGTACGAGTGGCGCGTGGAAGTGCAACGCCGGGGCGAAGTCCCGCTGCCGCGGGTTATCGCGGCACGGCTCACGGAGCTCCGGCGGGATCTCATGGCGGAGTGGAGACAGCGACTGTCGCAACCTAGTGCTGGGCACGCCGTAATAGCGGCGGTAAGACCCCTCTTTGAGGAGTGGCTGGAGAGGCGCCACGGCGCTCTCACGTTTCGCCTGACACAGGTCCTCACCGGACACGGTCAGTTCGGGAGGTTCCTGTGTCGGATTCAGGCGGAAGCTACGCCTGGGTGTCACCACTGCAGCAACGGTCGCCTGGAGGACACGGTCGAGCACACGGTGGAGGTGTGCCGCGCATGGGCGGACCATAGACGTGTCCTTGTAGAGGCGATCGGCGGCGGTGACCTCTCGCGCCCAGCGCTGGTTCAGGCCATGCTGCGGGGCGAGACGGAATGGGATGCCGTCGCCTCCTTCTGCGAAGCAGTTATGCTAGTGAAGGAAGGGGCGGCGCGCGAGAGGCAACGACGAGCCTCTCGCCCCGGACAAAGACCCAGGCGAAGACGTCGAGAGTCGCAAGACGACTACCGGCCACCGTAGGCGCGGTTCTGCGGATGGCGAGCGATGGGTAGCTCGCCGCCCGGCTAGGACCAGGACCGCGTCGACGGCGCGTTAGTGTTCCACGCGCGCCTCAAAGAGAAGGAGTCAGCACAGGAAGGGGCCTAACAGGGCCAACGCCTGCCGGGGTTGCGGAATGTGTATAGTAGTCACCGTGACCCTGGAACGTAAAGGGCAATCGAAGGAACATGAGTGGGTTTTAGTCAGTAAGAGTCTGACACGCCCTCCCGCCGCACCCAGGACGAGAGTGGGACCCACGTGAGTGGGAAATCATCCAATGACTGCTGTCATTGGATGATTTCCCATAAGCGCGTTTAACACGCCTGCATCGCCGCATTTTTGCATTTCTTACTATAAAACACACAGTAACCTTAAATAAGTTTCTACCAGGGTGGCGGAGTTTGTTCGGAAGGAACACGAATGGGTTTTAGAAAAAGATACTCTTTACTCTGATACTCCCTAACGCTCCCTTAAGTCCAGGAGGAGCCATTTGATAATTTCGCATCCTTGAAAAAAACCTAATTGGTTTGTGTTGCGAACCCTTAATTTGGCAACGTACTACACATAGTACATTAACATAAAAAAAAATACACGAATATCCAAAAAAAATGCATTTTTTATTTTTAATGAGTTGCAATGATTATCAATTAAAGCAGGAATTTATTTTCTATTTTGGTTACGTCAATAATGTTTTGTTAAATTCAAAATTTTTGAAAACGGTCCTATATGTCTGAGATATGAGTAGTTTTTTTTTTCTTTAAGTTTTTGTTTGTGAGTTGTTAATTTTTTGCTTTGAAGTGCTTGAGAAATCAACAAATAATATAAATCATTCGCATTTTTCGTTGTAATTTACGTAATTACAGTTTTATGAGGTAGAAACCATGTGTGTACTCCAGGAATACCGTTGCCAGGTCAGTAGTAAAAGACACAAATGTAAAATAGTAATAGACTTTGGTATACACGGAGTACAATGCCAAAAGCATAATTAGTAGGGCATGCAAACCGATAACCGATAATCGATAATTTATCGGTTATCGATTCATTTTGACTAAACGATAAATATCGAAAACAAAAACGATAATTACCGATAATCGATAATTTTTTACAACGAATGCTATGTTATCCCTTTGCACTGTGCAAGTGCACCTAGGGACAACCATCGGTTGGTGTTGGACTATAGCAAAACATGGCAACTAATTTGGACTATGGATTTGCGTTCTTCAGTGAATAAGGTACCAGATACTATGGAATGACTATGGCCCCTGCCTAACCAATGGTTGCAAACACGGTAAGAATGGCAGGGGGTGACTTGCACACTCAGTAAATGGGCCCCCGAAAACGGCCCTAGCACATAGTGACGTAACGATAAGGGGGCAACATAATTATATCGAGGTGCTCGAGGAGTGGAGAGGTATTCCACGGCTATCAGGACAGTCAAGGAAGTATGCTCAAGATCCCTACCAGCATCTTACTGGAATACTTCCTTCCTCCGAGCACGTTTGCTCTTGCGAGTCTCCACTCAAACCAACCAATGAAGGCAAGAGTGAGGTGGGAGCCTTGTTCCTCGTCAGTGCTCACTCTGGCCGGCCAATAAAAGCAAGCCAGAGATGAAGAACCAAGGGTCTCCCAGGAGGTCAGGTCTATGGGGGTCGCTACTGCCCAACAGCTCGCCACAAGCTGCCCTGCGGCTTATTACCATGTGATGACTGTGTATAATTATTTAAAGTTTTATGACTCAGATGCCTTTTCAGTATACTACAAAATTATTTAAAGTTAATTTAATTATAGTAACCGTTTAAGAGTGTCAATATTTGACTCATAATTATTATATTATTTTGAAAAGTCTAACTTTTTTAATAATTTAGCAAGAGGCTACTAACATTTTATTTAAAATATCTCTTCAAGAAGAGTTCAGTGAGTAAATCCAAAATGCTATGTTACATAATTATTAAGAAATACAAACGTTGATTAAAAAAAAGCCTTGTTTTATTTATTTTTTAGTATATTATATTACCCTTCATTTTAGTTAAGTAATTGCATCAGTTTATCCATTTATTTACATGTAAAAAACAAGTATTTGTTTTTTTTTATAAATAACGACAATTATCAGTAATTACCGGTTTTTATCGAAAATAAAACCGATAATTTTCATTTTATCGATTATCGAAATATTTCGATAATTGCATGCCCTAATAATTAGTGTTATTGAATGCGGTATTCATTTGTTTGTTTTATAAATTATTACAAAGTTTTGAGGTGTGAAAAGCATGTTCGATAGTATGTCTTATTATCTTTTTCTGCTGTGCTTGAAACTGATACGATCGCATAAGATTTAGCTTTGATACCCAAACAAAAGGGACGTTTCGATGATAGTTCGGTAAATATATACAATACTGGACGGTGATTTTAGGAGTTTCGGAGGTGGGAGGGGGAACGGGGGTTCCCTCAGTCTCCTTAAACACCTTTAACCCCTAAACCCTACCTAAAATCAAGCAAACGCATACTTTTCGCGATCAATTTTAGCTCGTCTTTAGAGGATTTGGGATGGAGAAGAGACCTTCTATGGTAAAAATTTTACAATCTAAAGGCTGCTAAACGTTTCCGTCGCTTCGAGAAGTGCAGTCTCTATGCCCTTGTGTATCAAACTGCCAGCACTTCATGTTCCTCTTCCCCTAAGCAGCTCCAGCTCTTTATTCTTGCAGCCTGTTCAACACGGCGAGCGGAGGCTACTTTTCTGGCGCGCCTTGAGGATTTTTTATACTCTCTAGAGCAGACTAGTGCCACGTAGGGTTGAGGTTGACTAATTCAGTTTGTCACTAAGGTTTTATTTACACTATTTTCAGATGTTTCATCTGAAAACTTCGCCTTCAGGGCAACTAGCAGTCAGTTTGTCTGTTCCAAATATACTAGAGAAAAGTGCAATATGGAACCGCTAAAATATAGAGTCCAATAACAAAATTTTTGTTATTATTTTTGATAATCTTTCTTGTGTTAGCATAATTACTTTATAATAACAAATCTTTTCAACAAAATATTCGGAACTACTTATTCTGCGTCCAGTATTGTACAAATTAGCCGAATGTTTTAGTTCTGATGACAAGCCACTCTTCCTATTTCTATCTCCAACGAGCTTCAACTTCTTCTACAGCTGAACGACCGGATGACAGCAAAGCTCGCTGCAATATTGGAAATTTTTCAGAAAAGGGAAATCAAATAATTACGCTGTAGGTTTTGCGAAGAGGGAAGGACCTAAGTTTTTTACGTGACGTGCTACATGTATCTGTTTGTGATAGGAGAAAACTACAAGAGCAATTTCTGTTGTCAATTTTACACTAAATTATTGTTGTTTTACCGTAAATAAATTAATAAATTAAGAAAATTAATATTATTAATATGTTGGCACTATACTACACGTAGTACAAACATACTGAGACGTAGTTTACCGGAAAGCTGGCAATGTACTCCCTGGAGTACATAGATTTTCGCGAAAACTGTATTAAATAGTATTTTTTTATTCTTTTTTTCTCTCTTCTGGGATCATAATAAACAAGAAAATAACAGTAAAATACAAAATTCGAGAAAAAATAGTCCTTGCCAATTTAAGGGACGCGCGTCGATGTTCCATCATAAACATGTTGTGTTGGTAGGCCTTCAAATGTCTTTAGATAATTGTATGGCATTCAATACTTGGATATACAGAACGATACTATTGCGTGATTGGCTGCAATTTTGATGACATTTTTATATTACTATTTATGACTACTTCCTTGATTAATTAAGATTTGCTGTTTTATTGATCATTACTTACGTAGCTTCATTACAATAAATATAGAGCAAGTAAGTACCATATCTGCAAACTAATATCGTTCTGGATTTCTCTGTAGCTTGTTATAGTATTGAGGTATTGTAAGTGTAAGGAACCGCTATTAGGAACTAGTGTTTATTGTATACTAGCTTTTGCCCGCGTCTTCGTCCTTGTGAAACAACAGTTCCCGTTCTCGGAGGATTTCCGGGATGCAAAATATCCTATGTCCTTTCTCGGATCCCAGAATATATCTGTACCAAATTTAATTGAAATCTCTTCAGTGGTTTCAGATCTACCGTAACCAATTAGTAAATAAGTCGTTGGTGTGTCAATAAATAAATTCGAGACACAATATAAAGGCAATAGCAGCCCAACAGCCGGCTGTTGGTTTGTCGCCAAGAGGTTAAAATACAGTGAAAAGTATTACAAATAGGGCAACCACATGCATTACGCCAATTTATCATAAAAATGTAATCTCTCAACTTCAGCAAATACATTTATAGCTAATCCTATCACAAAGCCGACGATAAATTGATACACCAACCAGATATTACAGTACCTTCTCCTCACAGCGGTTAAGAAGTGGAATTTTACTCGAGTGGAGTGTATACAGTTTTGGAGTGGAGAGCTCTTCAGCCGAGTGGACAGCTTAAGACCGTCGAGTGGGGAAATCCGTCGCGAAGGGGTAGATACAATCTGCGGTGAATGGGGCTACACAAGGTTAAACTTTTTATAGAATTTAAAATTAACTAAGTGCTATTATGCTGTGATTGAAAGCAGCTGATTGATAACGCAATGGTCTGGCTAGTGTTGAAAAACAGCTTGTGTTCGTGCCTGTGTATGGGCCACGGCATTATGCTGAGCGCTAACCGTTTCGCCACAGATTACTTGGTTTCGGAGGTCATGGGTTCGATTCCCACCCAGGACAAACTTTCTGTGGTGAGCGTAATTGTTTGTTCGGAGTCTGGATGTAATTTATCTATCATAATATGTTTGTCTGGTTACTATAAGCTCTGCTTAGCTTGGAATCAGATAGCCTTGTCCTGACTTGTCCGTAGATATTTATTATTTTATTACATACTTTAAAAAAAAGTAGCTTTAAGAAACAGCTTTATAACCGCGACGGTTAAATAATATAATAATTAGACGCATTTGCCTACCAACTTTAACGAAAACGGCATATAAAAAAACGTAATAAATTAACTCTAACCCTACAATTACTTTCTTGCCAAATACTTTTAGCGGCTAAATGTCATCATTATTCTGTTTCTGTCAACTTTGTATAACGCAAAATGTATTTAGCAATTTTTTTAGTGCAAGATGGCCGTAGTACATTGATTACATTTATCCAAACATAAAGACACTTTTTATTTTAAAGAATTGCTTACATTATGAAATTTTTGTACCTCTTATGGTGCTAATTCACTGCATCGAATACGCAAATATTTTGCCAAACACACGAAGCAAACACTTAGGCGATTCACACACGGCACCGCGCACAGCCGCGGAGGGTGAACAAACGTACACCGCTCGACCGCGCGGTAGAGCGGTGTACGTGTGTTAGGTATCAACGGATTTCAAAGTGTCTTGTACAACATGACATCCGCCTCACCGCCCTCTGTGGCGGATCGCGGTGCCGTGTGTGAATCGCCTTATCATTAGCTGCGAACAAACAAATAAACAATTAATCTCGGAATAAATACCCGTAAGTCATAAAAATGTATGCTCCGAAAAAGGAAACAAACTGGCGACTACTTTCAACACGTTTATAAATAGTTAGTTAAATTTTGTAATAAGTAGTTCCTTTAAACAATATCGGGTCCTGTACAAAAAACTTCTCCTTTTTTTGCCGTGTGGCTTTCAGCACACCTGCATTATTAAGGCTTCAGAGTCCTTCTTTCTCGAATTTCATGAATAAATTCCGCTACAAAAGGTATGCCCGGAATAATTTAATGTGTTTTCCATTTTTGTTTTGTTATAAGAGAATTACTTAGAGCAGTAGAATAAAAAAAATATTAAGGTTTAGATAGTTATGAGTTTTTTTGGAATCAGATTCTTCACTCACCTAGTGAGAGTCTCCAGAAGTTTTTTTTTAATCTATATATTTAGAATGGGGTTTTTATCCACATGGATACGCCAACTCCATCGTTCTTCAGAAGTTGAGGAGGCTCTTTGCCGTTGGCCGTCACGGCTATCGGCACAATGACTGCTGACTCCAGATTCCACATTCAACAATTTCGCAAACCAAGTCAGGACCTTGGCCTGCTTCAGAGAGGGTAGATTTTGATATTTTGGTAGGACTCATCGTAACATAAAATTTAATACTTCGTCATAAAAAAAGTGTTTACGCACTTTTTTTGGTATGATGATGGCAACATCAATACAAACTTAGGATCAAAGCAACTTAAAATCCAAGTTTACAGAAAATTTAAAATAAACTGGATTTTTAGGGCTTAAAAGAGGTTTTATTAAAACTATGCCTTATATTTTTAATGGTTAACTAGCTGCCCACGGTTTCACTCGGTTTCACTCGCGCTATGCAACGATTTTGATTATCAAACATCACGCGATGATTGATAATCGTTTGACGATGTTATGTAGCCTTATTAACACGCACACACACTAACACACACGCATACAATCTTTCACATTAATAATATTTGTAGGATAGTGTCAAATACCGCAAACGTTTTCTGTACATGGTAAAGCCGTTCGTTTACATCGTAGCATCGCATTTGCCTTGATCTCGTAGCACTGCATTTGTCTTGATCGCGTAGCCCTGCATTTGTCTACGCCGCGTAGCATTGCGTAGCAGCGTTGCTACATTTGAGTACAAATAAACATGTTTATTTCTATTGCATAAAATTATAACACCGTGATTTAAGACCACCTTTTAAGCAAGGAGATGTTTGTGTTGTACGTTCTTCTGTAGAATATTAAATAATGTATGCATCTGAAATAAAAGAAAAAAAAAACACAAATACAAGAAGTAAATACAAAAAGGGCATACTTGTGTGATGTTTTCGAATCAGTTTTTGAGAGAGTGAGTGTGTGTGCATGTTTATAAGTTAATTTGGTTAACTTTTTCAATTTCCGTTTTAAACCCGTTACATAATAAAAATACTAAAACCAAAGAAAAATCATGGATAAACTAAGGATACGACCGGAGTAAATTGAAACCAAGTTGTATGTCAACGGTGAACGGATGGGTCCCGTGTGGCAGAACATGACACCCGAGCTATTGCGGCCGCGGTGACTATTACTTCATGCTGAAGATAAAATATATTTTAGTTAGATTGAAAACTAATGCTTTATTAATAAATAAATATCTTACACACGGACACCAGATGTCCAAACATACTAACATACTTGTTTGTCCGCGATGGATTCCTAAACGACTTAACCGGTTTTAATTTAATTGTGTGCGCCGTTTGATACAACTTGGAAGATAGGCCATATTTTATTTACAGAGCTAAATTTCCTGAATGGCAACTGAACTTACGACCTCCAGCTTAGCACCTAGGCTCAGTACTAAATGGATAGTTTGAACTTAAAATTAATAATATTGAGCTACATACAACTTTTTTATTAGTTTCACAAATTATTTGTCAAATGGGTCGCTTCTGCTGGAAATTGAACCATTATTTTTAATGGCTTCATATCTTTAGGAAAAGTCTATTTTCAATTGAAAATCGACAAAGCCAAAAAGAGAAACCGTACAAGTTTCTTAAAAATTCAATTTTCAAGAAACTTGTACGGTTTCTCTAAAAAGGGCAATACAGTATAAAGGCAAGGCGAGACTAAAAGTAATACTCATTTAGCATTTTTGCCCTTTTATTGTATAAAAAGAATACAAAAGCGAACAAAATGTTTATGGTTTTAATTCCGGTGACATGAGCATTGTATAGTTCCGTAGTTTAGTATTTCGTCGGCGGTCAGCTTAGTTGTTATAAATCAAAAATGTTTTGACACAATCCCTAGTCATACTAATTCTAAACGCGAATGTAACTCTTTTTGCCTATTCATCGGTCTGTTACGGTTTTACTACACTTAAAAATGTATATATGCTATTTGACTATTCAAAAAGTAAGCTATACCTATATATATAGCTATAGATATATATATATTTTGTAACTTCGTATTCATCAGCGATAGCCTAGATATATACGTGAATGAAGTGACGAGCAAAAGCTATTCTTCAATATTTTCTGAATAACAGCCAGCCATAAAGGTTGAGATTAGCAACAGATTAACGATTCAGGCAGGAAGGTTTTAAAATAAATCCACTTTAATTAAATCCTATCTAACTTAATCCTCAAGATAATACTTTGTTGATAGGATTATGAAGAATCCCTATAAATGAGGACATGTTATTGAAACATTTGTTTATTTAATATTCTCGTGGTTCAATAGACATCATATTCATTATTACCGTAATGTTGTTGAAATGTTGATGATCGTATGTTATACAATTCGCCCCGGCTTCGGATTTTCACTAATATATTACTAATACATGATACTTACACCTTTTTTTGTTGGAATGGGAAATCATCAAATGACTCCTCCCGCTCTGGGCGGAGCAGAAAGGATTGTCAAACTTAGGGTGAGACCAAACGAGCGTAATTTTGTGAGTTGTGAGTCGCCGAATTTCGGTCGCTTTCATAGAAACGATAATGCCACTTTTGCGTTGCGAGACTTTTTTTATAAAAGCGACCGAAATTCAGCGACTCACAACACACAAAATTACGCTCGTTTGGCCTCACCCTTATACTGACTAAAACCCACCCATGTTCCTTCTCGGCCCTTTGTGTCTGGGGCCGCGGTATCTCTTTCCGCAGACCCGGCAGGATTATACTAAAACCTGAACTGTCCTTATAAGTAATAATCAATATGTCTATTCGTGAAAACTGCATAGAAATCTGGCAAGTAATAATCTAGCACAACAGTCCACGGCTAGACTTGCGCCTCTCTAATCACACACCATTCTTCACGATTTTCTACAGCTAGAGAGAAGGTTCTAGAAATTGTGCTAAGATCATTAGATAGGAACATCTCCACTTAACCTGAGGACCATAAAAGTTGGATAAATCGAACAAGAAAGGAAGAAATCGATCGGTGAATTGTAATTTTGTAAGCTCTGTTTTTGTGACCTTTGGGAATAGTCAACTTCAACTCTTTATTAATGGCATTTGCGGAAAACACACCACAATTCTGCCACGACCATGTTTATTTTACAATCACAAACGAAGAAAGATATATAACAAAAATATATGCAATGTGACTGATGGTCTCCTCCTTGTGAAGAGACGTCCATCAGAGCCTCGTCAGTGAAAGGAATAGTCACTGACACTCAAATGTCATAAATGTCAGCCAGTTTGACGACGTGTGTAGCTCTATAAATGGTGTCTGAAAATTTGTCATGACCTATTCATAAACACATGTTTCTAGCCATAATAACAAAAGTCTTTATTATCAATCCTTTTTGAAAGTGAATTCATTTAAAATGAAGTCATGTAACCTCTTGTGTGTCTTTCCATTTTCAGGTTTTTATTTTTGATTTATGTGGGTACCAAAATACACTTAGTATGTACTGTAGATAGCGGGCTAATATTATTATTTTGTACAAAGTATTTTAAGTACAATAAACGTAAAAGTTGTAGTAGATAAAGATTTTTTTTTTCATTTTTATATATCATATAAAAATCTTGGAACAGAAAAAAAAATATTTTAAAAATTTAATAAAAGTAGAGGTAAAATAAGGAGCCATAGGGAAAATGTTGGAATAAAAATTCAAATTATGTGTGCTTTTAAACATTGTGCTAATGGAGGCAAAGTGCTCACTACCTTGTAGAGAAAAATATTTCAGACTGAGTTTAATATAAGATAACAATACAAAATATAATATTCAAAGTTTCTATCCGCAAAATTGTCTGCGTTTCTCTAATCCTTTTTCAAAATGCAAAGTAGCCTAATTTATTCCTTGCAACATCCGCTATTTTCTGGTGATATTCCTGTCAAATTCATAACAGATATTTCGAGAACGAACAGGACGGACAGACAGGTAGAAAAATAAAAGTTAAATATTATTAAGTTATGCACGTAACTACTCAACCAATTTTGTACCATGGATTGGCAGAAACGGTATATACTTCTTTTGCAAAGCCGTGGTCCGAGACCAAGGCGGGAGCTACAAAGAAACATACGTACCTATGCATTTATGCGTCTATGTCACAGACTATTAACGGAATGATATCCGGGTCAGGGTGAATCGGTACTGTCAGGGTGAACCGGCACTGTCACGGTGAGCCGGTGCTGTCAGCGAGGGTTCCGATCGCTGCGATACAGTCACAATAATATTAATTAAATGGTGCTATGTCACCCGCCACGCCAGTTTGCAGATTACTGACATATCTGTAGGTTTGTTTTTAGAATTTTATATCGGTTATATTTGGTTAATTGAATGCCGGTTTCCCGGAAATTAAGGTCGAATCGAGTATGTTTCGTATGAAACAAAAAAAAAATTTCTTGGCTATAATATATTGGCGATAATAGTTATTAAATAAAAAAACTTAAAATCAGACAACCAATTCAGTTATTTTTCATTTAATAATTTAATTGAAGACCGAGAAAGGTTCTAATGAAATTAGTTTCTATTTTTCGAATTCAGTAAATCCGAATGTCCATATTCTTATCATTTTACGTACAGTACAAGAGCTGTTGGGGTTTGTGTATGTGACTAAATAAAAACACTGAGATGTATGTTTGTTTCAAACATAACGAGGTGAGGGCACTGTCATTAATTATTTCTCGGAATTAATTTTAAATATTTCTTTTTACCTCCATTGCTTTCGCAAGTAGAAGCAACACGAATAATGTAACCTTATCAAAAAAGTGTCCGTGGAGTTGTTTCCTGCTTTTTCTTCCTTGTGAAGAAGATCCTACGGTTTGGAAAAAGCTAAACTTTTAGAACAACCAGCATCAGCTTTCTGACAAATCGATCGTCTCTTTGACTATTCATAATCCGCTTTATTTTATACTTGGTCTACATAATTTGAATTTGCGAATTTTATTCATTGTCCCTAACTCATTCGAGCGTTTGAAAATACATTGCTGTGCATTCATTATGGAATGAACAATTCAAATTCCATTTCGCAGGCATATGCTCTGACACTTTGTTCTGTTTGCCCATTTGTGTTGTTTATATTTGCCACACATAGTTCCCAATCGTAGGCTTTTTAGGTCAGCAATGACACGGTCGAATATTGTTTCTATTTCGGCGAATTGACGTTTTTCACCTGGATAAACTAAGTGGAACGAATTAGGTTTGCATGAATGTGACACAATAACTATTGTTATTTTAGGAAGTTAGAATTCTGAAATGGTAATTGTTGCTTCTAAACAGAGTCTGTACTAGGTAAGAAAATAAACTTTTTATCCGACTTCTAAAAAAAGGAGGAGGTTCTCAATTCGGATGTTTGTATGTTTTTTTTTTTATGTTTGTTCGCGCATATCTCCGGCGTTTGCCAACCGATTTAAACATTTTTTTTTTTTTTGTTTGAAAGGGTAGACATCCCAAATGGTCCCAGTGTCATCAGGTCCAGGATCTGATGACGGTATCATGCCAAAATCGAGGGAACTCCTCAAATTTTATAAACAAACAAAATTTTTTTTTTGAAAGCTACTCTAAAACTTAGTTGGGACTCTAACTAAAAAGTAAAAAATAAAAAACTTTTTCCAAAAAAAAGATAACCGACTTCAAAAACTAAAAGCTCAAAAATAACTATTTCGGAAGTCGGTGGCAAGGCAACACAATTCGACCGGCAGAAGAGAAGCCACCGACTTCCGAAATAGTTATTTTTGAGCTTTTAGTTTTTGAAGTCGGTTATCTTTTTTTTTGGAAAAAGTTTTTTTGTGATTTATAAAGACACACATATTATAATATAATGTAGCTTTCACTTGTGACTTTGTCCGCGTGTATGTCAAACTTCCATCCACTATTTAACTTCTTCAGGAATCGAATATCCAAAAATCCTCCACTCTACGCAAAGAACTCACCCTCCAAGTTTCATGTCTCTTAGATCAGCAGCTTCAGCTGTGATTTGATATATCAACAGTCTGACAGTCAGTTTAACTTTTTATAAACATATATAGATAAAATCAGACACATAAAAAACAATAGGTGTGAATAGTACTCACGATTAGCAATTAAGTCACTAACCACTACTCGACCAATAGGCCTATGCGAGAAATTTTGTAAAGGCGCTAGTCCTGGGAAGATACTTCCCAAGTTTGTTCTCCTTTATTCCCATAATTATCTGCTGCAAAACAGTCTTGCTTCATGCAAGTTTAACGGGTATACGGGTATATGGACATAATTACACGCACAACAACAAGACATTTCAGACTTTGTTTCTGGCGTGGCAATGTGTCAGCAAGACTTCTGGTATTTCGGATAGTAAAAATGTGCCATTCCTTTGTCGGCTATCACCTCATTTGCCAAACATTGATATAAAGAAAATATACAATAATAATTCCTATTCCTAATCTTTAAAATATAGTATACTTACCTCTGTTTATGTTTGAGGAAACTTACGTCTTGCTACGACCACCTCTACAAGTTAAAGCGAAGCTCGTATTGGGCACACAATATGTAACCAAATTAATACAAAATTGTAGAAACCTTTCGCTACGAGTAACTACGCCGTAGCTCGCTTTGAAACGTTGACTAATTAAAGGTCAGCATTGATTACATAATGTGATCTACATGACCAGATCAGCATAATGACGTAACACTAATACATCGACCATTAAAACATTAATTGTGTTAATTACGTCGTTATGTAGATGGCCTGTATATTGGAAGCTATGAATATTAATATCTGTCATAATATTGCGAGTGTTCTAGTCCAATCTGCCTTAAAAATTTCCCTTACATTAAAACAATGTAGCAATAGTCTAATTGAAATTCCAAATGTAAAATGAAACATATAAATTGAATGATAATACGCGACCGATATATATTATGTACATACGTTTGTACTCATAACAAACGACTTTGCACTATAAGGTTTACTAATGTTTGCCATACTTTAATTTTCCATAAATTCATATGCCATAGTCGTATTTGCCATAATTTCATTTGACATAACGCTTTATTTGCCATAATCTTTTAATGATATAATATCATTTTCCATAATTTCATTGTTCATAATCGATCAAATGCCATAATAATTAAAATCCATAAATTTGTTTGCCATACTTTTCATTTTCAATAATGTCATTATCCATAACATTTATTTACCATAATATTCATTTGCCAATACCAGCAAAACAAAGCTCGTTAGGAACATGCATGCAAGCAAGCTTACAGCATGCAAGCAAGCATACAGCATGCATGCAGCAAACAAGCAAGCATGCAGCATGCAAGCAAGCATGCAGTATGCAAGCAAGCATGCAGCATGCAAGCAAGCATGCAGCATGCAAGCAAGCATGCAGCAAGCAAGCAAGCATGAAGCATGCAGGCAAGCATAAAGCATGCAGCATTCAAGCGAGCATGAAACATGCAGCAGGCAGGGTTTCTGTCTCGGCTCCGGCGCTGCGGGCCTACGGCGGCCCCACGCGTACTAATCGTCGCAGACGGCTTTCGCTCACCACCGCAGCTTCGGCTTGTTGGCCGGCTTTGCCGGCCAGCCTCAGCCGCGGCGGCTGAACAAGACTACGTGGAGTCGGTTTTGCAACAATTCGGTTCTGTCACTAACTTTTGTAGCACAGCATGTTAAATTTTTAACCAACAATACTATTTAATTGTTACAGAAACTATAGCAAATTGGTTAGGCCTACTGTCAGGGTGTTAACTATACTTATTGATGGTATTATTTTTTATAAATTATATTAAATGTTGCTTATGTCAAGTGTCGATTATGGAATATGTTACTTATGGAAACTAATTATTATGGCATATGTTATTATGGAAACTCATTTTATGGCAAATGAAAGTTATGACAAGTAAATTATTATGACACGCGTTGTTAGTATAAATAAAATTAGTGCAAGTGAATATTATGAGCAGGGACGATTATGGAAAATAAAAATAGGACAAATAATATTATGGGAAACAAGAGAATACCGCACAATAAACTTAATTTTAACCTTTTTTGTGTCTAGGACGCGGATCCATGCGAGACACAATGCTTTTCTAAATGTGTTTGTAATTAGAGCATTCAATGGGTTAATTTAAAATGTCATTAGCTGCGTAGTGCGTACCCACCTAGCGCACAGGCTCGCGCGGCAGCCTCGCGAGCCAAATGCCTCGGCTGGTGTGGACGTGCCTCGGCCTGCCTCGGGCGCGCGTTTGCTCGACCGAGGCGAGGCTCGACTCGCTGTTGTCGGTAAACTTGACGCGCTCAAAGGTGCCTCAGTGAGCGCTGTGCGTTAGGTGAGGACGGTTATGTTTTGGCTCGCGCGCGAAGCTACTTCAAGTTTTGTCTCTTGCCGTGTTTGTCTTCTGTAATTTTGATATCATATTGGTGGCGACGCTGATATTTTTTTCTAATCCAGAAGCGTCTAGGTTTTTTCTTAATACGTGACTGTTTTTGTTTCTTTAAACAATAAGTAGCTAGGAAAATAGCTGCAGCTGAAAATATACGACTGACCATTACGAATACTCGCGGTCTTATGAAGGCTCAGCCTGCCTCGCGAGGCGTCCTCGTGTAAATTGAACAAAACTACTGAGGCTGCCGCTGGCGCCATTGCTCGCGATCCGGACACCGAGGCTGCCGCGCGAGCCTGTGCGCTAGGTGGGTACGCGGCTATTGACGTTTTGAATTGGATTTTGGTACGCCAAAATCCACGATGCCACGAAAAACACAAAGGTACCTATGCTCTAACAGCTGAACGAGACTTCAAAAAAATGTATAGTAACTCATTACCAGTCTATATAACACCTCTATCATAATACATTAGAGTTGGGTCCACTCCACATGATCTACTCTTGGGAGCACAACATTTTGTAATGCAAATTCCCAATAAGCTTGCAACAATAACACTGAACATTCGACTAAGCCTCTTACGCCGTCACAGCTGCATGTAGTACTTAATTAAATGGACTTTGTTACATAACAAGCATTTGATCCAAAGAATTGTACTTTACTTGTTGCTAGATTATACCTGGTTTGGTTTTTAGATCATAGATTTAAAAACAGCAGGTAATGAATCCGTTTGGTATTAACCTTAATTAACCTCTGGTATACCGTAATTAATGAAACAATTAAAAAGTATTCTGTCTCGTGTAGATCTCCGCTTCCGGCCAGTCCAAGGGTTCATGCACAAAACAAAGTATTTTTAGATCTAAAATAAATAAAGTGGCGTATAACAACATACAAACTCACAAATACAAACAATTAGAATTAGAATAGAAATAAATGCAAGTCCCCAGTAGCCAAACGCTTACCACTGCGCCATTCGTAAAGTTAACGTCAACTTGTTTTGGGTTTGACTACTTTATATATCAGAGTTTATTTGTTAAATAAAAAATATCCAACTATCTCAAAGAGAAAAGAGTAAATTAAGATATAATTTACACTTTTTGGCGATGTTGTTATTTCAAGACCGCCAAAATTCAAATAGCTTCCAAACTGTAAAAACTTTCAAACGAACAAACTTATATAACACATCTCTCTTTGCGTTGGGGTTTAAAAATATCTATAAAAACCGACATTAAAATGTAACAGAAACAATTTGGATTCTATTGTTTAAAATTTTACACGTCCATAGTAGATATTTTTAAAAGACTTGCATAATTCTCTTTTCATTGTAATGGCGCCGCAAGCTATCATGAATGTTTCATGAAAAAAAAAACATTATTTGAATACAAAATACAAGTATGAAAGCTTTGCGTTTTTAACAAACAAAAGTTTGTTACTGTAATGCGTTGCGAATTTTCTACATATTGTTTTAAAAATGTTTTTTAGCAGTTTTTTATACGTCTCAATTTTGATGATATTAACTAGATATAAACAATTAAGTAATTGGCTTTGAAACCAACCTCTATTATACTTTTATTGATTAAGCATTTACTCCATGCATTCGTTAATTGGCAAATCTTTACATATTATTTCATGTAATCAACTCAAAAGTATTTTTATCTACATACGGACTGAAGTCTATTTGCATGATGTACACACGTTATGTTAAACAGGAAAATCTATTATTAATCCTAACTTTTTATTTAAGTATCTTCTGTAAAAGTTTATAAGTATAGCTGTAGGTTTTCTAAATAAAAAACATAAGAAAAAAAAACGGGCCCTAGTGTTCGATTGATACAGTTAGCTGATCAAATTACTGACTGATATGAATAACATGTCAATTGAATTTGACAGACCGCCATTACTTTAGGCGGGAAGAGTCACGGATGGTTTAATGGCGCCTGCCGCCATTTTCAATACCGAGCCGAGATGTAGCCTGTGGATGTAGCGTAATAAAATGAAATTTTACGATGCTATCGTAGGGAACTAGCCAACTGGGCTACAATTGGGATAACATAACAGCAAGACTGTTCGATTTATTATTAGCTAATTTATTCGATGAATAATCTACGAGTTTCAATTTATAGTTCTAGCTAATTGTTGAATGAAGTTATTCTGAAGCAGTTTGTTTTCGAATGCCGATTTATTACGTCAGGTTGGGTAAATTAATGCTTTTGAATATATTTATGTTTTATGTTCTTTCTTCCTTACTGATGGTGTTGATTAAATACTTAGGTGTTTGCTTAAAATAAAACAAGTATTATACTTACGAGGCGAGGCAGTCGTATATAGTTGAGGTAGTCATAGTCGAATTTATATATAACTAGCTTCTGCCCGCGGCTTAGCTCGCGTTAGAAAGAGACAAAAAGTAGCCTATGTTACTCTCCATCCCTTCAACTATCTCCACTTAAAAAATCACGTCAATTCGTCGCTCCGTTTTGCCGTGAAAGAAAGACAAACACACAGACAGACAGACAGACACACTTTCCCATTTATAATATTAGTATGGATTTATTGTCAAAATACGGAATCGACATTTATGAATTTACAATGTAAGTAGTTTGCAAGTTGCTCTTGCCTGCCCTTTAAGGATTTTCATACTCACTAGAGCGACCGCCATGCGCTTATGCTACGCTTGGTGGACAGTGCGGCAAACTTGCAAAACTAGTTGAGGAGCATATTGGAGAAAAAAAATATATATATGTCACCGGAAAATAACAAGATCCGTAAGTTTATCAATCTACTAGGAAGTTTATAAACTTCCGTAGGATTCTAAACGGGAGATAAATTGTAATATTTTACGTTCACATTTTCGTAAATTTATCAATTTCCGACGTCATACGGTAAATTTATAAACTAACGGTTATCTATTCGTAAGATTTTAAACGGTTTGACCAATCACAGAAACTCTTTTAAATATACGCATCTTTGAAATACGTAAAATAACACACTGCTCTCTGATTGGTCAATGTGGCAATGCTTGTGTCCAGATACTGGTATAATCAGACTTGGCAAACTATAAATTGGAAGCAACAATGCCTGGTTCCTCTCTGGCACGGATGTAGTTAGTTGAGTTTTCTTTGAGTTGCAATACAGTTCAACATTTAAAACTAATAAAAACGCACAAGCAAACTGGTTTATTTATGTTCCGTGGCGAACAATGGCGGCCGCGAGGAAGAAGAAGTGACACGTGACAGTCAACCAATCAGATCGCGCGTAGCGTTTGGTTACTGCTTACTTATTATTTTACGAGTGAGTTCAGTAAGTTTATCAATTTACGAAAACGTGGACGTAAAATATTACAATTTATCTCCCGTTTAGAATCCTACGAAAGTTTATAAATTTCCTAGTAAATTGATAAACTTACGGATCTTGTTATTTTCCGGTGACATATATATGTAAATAAAACCAAAAAATGTCTTACATGTGTTATTTAATTAATCACTAATACAATAATTTAAATTAACACAGACATAAAACAACAGCTCATTGACTAGAATAACAATTCGTATTTACTTTATTTTAAACATTTATCATCGAACAACGACATTTAAATCTTTTGTTTATAAATAATTTTTATACACTCGATTTCTACATCACGTTTCTAAGAAAACACCGCAAAAAACAAATGCTGTCATCATTCTTAATTAAACTTCGCACACAATTGTGAATTCACCGAAAAATATAATTTAAAGAAGTTAAAATTGCCTGTGCCGTTGAAAAAGAAAACTTGGTTTTGTGACATAAAATAAAACTAAGTAGTTAAATAATCAATAAAGTTTGCGAACAAGAATAGTTTTATAAGTGTCATAATCATTACAAAAAAGATGGAAATTAAACTTTATTTAGGTTCCACAATTATTACAAAAATATTTCAGGAACAGCACATTTAATACAGTGAAACTTGAATAAGTTTGCTCTGGAGGAACCGATATTTTTGTCACTGATATAGAAACTTTCAATTTAACCAGTTTTGTTCATTAAGGTTACATAAGCTTGAACATATCTACTAACCCTTTTTATGAGAATGGGAAATCATGAAATGACTTCTACCACTTTTACTGACTAAAGCCCACCCATGTTCCTTCGGTTGCCCTTTATGTTCCGGGGCCGGGGTAACTATTAAAATTATTTTGAAACCCTTAGACATTAGATTCATATTAACCCTAGGCTGCCGGCAGCAGAGATATACGCGAGAAAGTGTTTTTTAATTCAACGGGTTAATAAAGATATTTCAAAGTTAAAGAGTCGGGACGTTATTGTAATTATCAATATCAGAGGTTTCTCACATATCTTGGGTAAACTTATCCAGGTTTCATAGAATTTTTATTTTATTGTGATGTGGCGACATTTGGCGCAATGTAAACAAAATTGGTTTACTGATTTACATTTTCCTCCTAATAGTTATACGTAAAATACATAAATAATCATTAAGTTCTCTGAGAACATAACACATCCATTATAATTTGTTTTATAGATAAACAGTTTTACTAAAATCTTTCGAGAATGTTCAACAGTGTATCCCATAATTGTAACATTTCAAAAATACATACTAAATATATAATTTCTTAGCTCAATAATAACACTTTGCATCTATATATTGGCCTCATCTTTCATTAAGCGTAGATAGTTTAAAGGACTAGTTGGTAAGTTAGAACATATAATTAACTAAAATAAAATAAAAAGTAAATTAACGAGGAAGGCCGAATTACAAAAAGTTTATAAACAGAACATTTTCTTTTGATAATGTAATTTATTACAAGCTTTGAAATATTTTTCAGATGATATTAACTTGGTTGCTTTTATGAAAAATATGTTTTATTTTATTTTTAACAGACATTAAAAAGTTTTTATCAAAATAGCGCAACATATAAATTACTTAGGCCTTAGTTTAAGATTGGTTGTATACAACTGATGAAGTATAAAAAGGTACTGTTAGTAAATAGTTTTTATATTTCTTTCAGAAATACCTTTCACAATACGTCCCCTGAGGCCGAAACGAATATTGGGTAGAATAACATTGAATATCGTCATAAAGAAAATATCATAAACCATCATGAACTATTTTGGTGAAGAAAATTGCATTTGAAAAAAGGTTTGATCACACCGAACTTAAAAATCGATACTTTGCTGGGTTAACGCACTAATCTCAGGATCAACTGGTTCGTATTGATAATGTATTTTAGAAGCAGTGACCGAAGACGCTGCGAAACTGAGTAGGAAAGCTTGAAACATAAATTTTAATTGATATCTTAGATAAATGCAAGGTTCGACACAGACATGATTCATTTATTAATGACATCATTTGTGACAGCTGTCAGTGTCACACGATGTCAGGTGTCGTATTACTGCCGCGCTAAATTGACCTTTATGCTTACTCGTCATTTTGTTGTTTAATCTGTGGTATGGTGGTGGTTCACTCAACTGGCCTGTGTTCGATAAATCTTACCATCGGCCAGATATCATTGAATAATGAATATATTTTAAAATCAAATGAAGGTATTTTAAGTCCGGTGTAATTGCTGAAAGCGTGTCGCGCTACTGTAGTCACAGAAGGTTCCAATTTGGACGGCTGCGATGCGTAAAAGCGTTGCATTTGTTAACTATTACTTAACAACCCTATGTGCACTCAACCTAACTGACCTAGGCCTAGGCTGCAGGAGCCCGGTCAAACGACACACGATATTAAACCCTATACAATTCAACAAACAGTCGCATGTCCTTTGACAAACTACTGCGAATCTATACACCTACCTGTAAGCCTCTGACCTTGATCTTCATTTATCGCATCTGAACCTAACAACTATAATATCGTTACAATAAATATAAATACAATTATTTCTATTCATCTCGTAATCTACGTCAATAAATTGGCAGATACGCAACTGTGAACCGTGGTTCAATGTAACACATAAATGCTAGAAGTTATATATTAAGGTGAAATTCCAGGGTAGCGCATAAAATTTAAATGTTAAATTTACAATTTATGAAACATAATAGGCGTCTCTAACGTGTATGTATTTATACAATTAAACATTAATACTATCTACATAACACTCTAACTCTCTCAAGTGGCGAAAAACGTTTGATATTTTAAATTTTAGGGCTTCCCCGGAGCTTTCACCTTTATGAATATAACACGTTACTCATTCAACTGCAACTAATCGTAATCTGGGAGGTAAGCTGACTATCAAAATATACATATTTGGCTTCGATTGTAAGTTTCTAACGAAAGCGTTTTAACAGTTATTATTTTCTTACTAAAAACTTTAAAAATAAATTGATTAAAAGTAAACAGTTTATAAAAAAATAAGATAACAGAATCTCATAACACACTAAACCTATGGAATATTTCGGAAATTATCTTTACGATACACTAAAGTAATACTTCAGTAGGTAAAGCTAACGATATGGAGGAACCCTGTAGGAGAAATCGTACGCCTACGATACAGTTGTAAATAGTAATAGGAAACTTCATATATTTGGTCACCGTCCGGAGAGGTCGAGAGACGGGTGGACGAAGCGATTAAAAAATAACATCTCAAAACACCGAAGCTACTCGACTTCGTACCGCACACACTTATTGTCTTTATACGCACATACATCAGCGACTACTCTAAGCTAATACCCGTTTTATAAAGCGTCGTGTTTGCCATGAGTGCCGTTCTGCGGCCACGTGAGCAGCAGCTGCTCGTCGTGGCTGTCCAGGTGCACGTGCTCGGAGATGGCGGGCGAGTACGGCATGCCGCCCAGCAGCGCGCCGCTCGAGCGCGACTGCTGGCGGCACAGCGGGCGCCGCGTCGGCGACTCGCTCTCGTCCGACATGGCGCGCGTCACCGTGATGCGCGGCGACTGCCGTCGGCGCCGGTCGCGCGCGCCGCCCATCTCCTCCAGTCCCAGCGCGCGCCCGAGCACCACGTGCGGCGGCGCGCGGATGATGGGGATGGCGGACGTCCTCACTGGCCGCGCCACTTCTTCCTCCTGAGAGTCCTGCAGCATGTTGCAGGACGCCGCCCGCTGCGCTGGACGCTCCGAACCCCGTGCCCCCATTGCAGCTGCGTCAGATAATCTTCTCGTAGTCGGTGGTCGTATGCACCCCGAGCCCGCAGATAATGAGGGTCGCCGCGACCCACACGCACTTGGAGTCCTCGCTTGTATCTCCTGCGTCACTTCGCTTTTCGTCATTCGTTTTCTTCTATAATTACGAAGGGAGTCACGCAAAGCTCGACTCCTTATACCATACAAAATACCATTGACTGGTGGTGCAGCCGCCAGCAGAGCCGCAGACAGAGCGGCCAGGGACTGCGGCGGCACCGCCACTGCGGGCCATATTAACACGCAGTAGTACGGGAAATACAAAATGGCGAGTGAACCAAGAGGCTGGAGTACTGCTGACAGCGCTCTCCGGCGAGGTGGTGGTGGAGGGGAGAAAGGATTTCTTTGATGTGTGACAGTCACTTGTGCTGACAGTGTCACTTCGTATATGGCAGCCGCGATCCTGTGTCGGTGGTAGCGAGCGATGCGGAGGATTTTGAGGCTGCAGAGGAGCACGAGTGCGGCTGGGAGGAGCAGCGTGAGCGTGGCGTACACGAGGCAGAAGCCGAGCGCGGCGGGGCCGGCGCCGCAGTCGGGCGCGCAGTTGCCGAGCCCGGTGCTGTACGCCAGCGGCGGCTGCGCGGCCGCCAGCGGGGTCAGCAGGGCCGCGGTCGCCACCCAGCCGCTCGCCACGCAAATTAACACCTACGAATAAAATTTTCATTATGTAGCAATGCAGATGGAATGAACAATGCTTTTCTTAGTACACGATTCACACTGGTCATTCCCTCCAGATCATCGATCACTAATAAAGACCTCCAGATACCTAAAAGATATAAAATATTTTTTGAAACTCGCAGACCTACCTTCTTGGCGGAGACAATGGCAGCATAATGTAGCGGGGCAGCGATGGCGGCTGCGCGGTCAGCGTGCAGACCGCACACAGTCCACAGCTGCAGCGGATGCAGCGCGTGCAGAAAAGCGCTGCACACGCACGCGCCACCGCCGCCGCACAGCGCTGCACCGCTGGCGAGCGCACCCACCGCTCCCAGGTGCACTAGCAACACTGATGACGCTGATGCCGGCTGTGAACAAAAAAAAATACGAAAAAAATTAAACAATTGTGAACAATCAGATTGTGGAACAACAACCAAATCGAAAAACTACCCGATTAACCCAATGTTTAAAACTATTTTTTTATCAATAACTGAGTTTGTGTTGGTATATTTAATTGGAGCCAATTTGTTGTAAGACACCGACAAACAGACGGACACACTAGTTGATGAAGATGTAGTTGGAGAGCAGGATGGTAGGGGTTAAATATATAATCGGACATACACAACCTTAAACGTGTTATACATAACAAGACAATACGCTATAGAGTGCTTAAAGTCTGGCTTAGACAAAAAAAAACACGATTTTCATCACAATCATTTTGTATTTCAGGCCTCAAATTTCGAGTTAAACATTTAAACACAATAACAAAAGAAAGAATCTAAACAATTTTAAATGCCTAAAGTATTTAAATCTGAATTCCATTTAACTTAAATTCCACACCAAAGACTTGAATTTATTGAATAAAATCTACGGGTTTTCATTTGGATTGTTCATTTCAACCCTGTGGAGTCGATCTTGCTGTGTTTATAGATGTTTAGCAGATAGCCAATCAATTTGATTTAATTAACAGATGCGGAGTGATTTATCGGTAGACTACGCACACAGCGCCTGCAGTGGATTAGCCAATCTCTCATCAGAATAATGTGTTGGCACAGATATTATGTACATACCTTCAGGGTATGCAGATAGATTATGCAGTTGTTTTGTGTTGAGAGATGGTCGAAGTGGTCATGTAGTTAAAGCTTGTCTATTAAACATGAGTCGAATTCTCATGTGTTCTCATAGGACTTAGCAAGATCATAGACACGATTTTTTCCTTCGCTGTCAATTTGTGAAGAAAAACAGTCGTCAAGAGAATCGCCAGCCCGCCTTGAGCGTGGTGTTTCGGGTAACCTTCTTTGTATGAGAAGAGGCTTACCACAATAATCGGCTGGTATCATAGGTTGCAGATGGAGATGATGCTATTTTGAATTTTGGAGTAGCTAGCCTGAATTTATTAACAGTTCATATACATGCTGTTTTCATTCGTTACAGTTACTTTGCAATCCTAATCCAAATCTTGACCCTATACGACTGCGTTGAGTTGTGGTTGAGTGATGGGTGTTGAGTGTGGGTCAACTTAAAAAATAATTCACGATATACCTTGCAATTCAGCCATATTTAAAATAATTTACACAAAAAACCCGAAAAACTAATGAATTTGTAATCTGTACCTTTTTAGGAGCCGCAAATGTATAAATGAACAGGAAAATTTGTATGTGGTCGTATTCGGATAGGGTTGAAAAGCAAATGTTACGTAAGGGTCAGCAATAGGAACGTTGTCTGTTAAATGGAGGTATGTCAGCCTGCAGTAGGGTTGTCAGACGAGATTATAAATCTTGCACAATTTTGTAACCTTTTGACGACCAAGCGACAGCCGGCTGTCGGGCTGCCATTGTCTTTCTATTGTGTCTCGAATCATGTGTGTTCAGAGGATTAACCACTAGCTTTTGCACTTCGTCTAGTGAATGTCCGTTATCAACGGACGCTACCGAACTCACGAATTAAATATTTCAACGCCAAATTTCGTTACAATTAGTTTAGTGGTTTAGCTGTGTAAGCTTAACAACTAGACAGTGTTACTTTTGCATTTAGGTATATTAGTATGAATGTTACTAGTGTCAATATATATATGTTAGTAAGATGCCAGAAAATCTGACAATCATTCTCATTTTCTCATCAAAGAGCTGATTGTTATTATCGTGTTACCTAGTAAGTAGTAGTTGGGTTGTGAAGATCCGTTAGGCAGCGGCATATCGTTTCGTTCGATGTAAAACACTGTTATACTGCTTACTACCACTTAGACTAGCCGACGACTCTAACAAAAATAAGTAGTACTACTCGAATAGGTCTAACTGTTGTAGGCGCGGGTCTGCGGACAGCGAGCGGTGGGTAGCTCGCCACCCGGCTAGGACGAGGCCCGCGTCGACGGCGCGTTAGTGTTCCACGCGCGCCTCAAAGAGAAGTCAGCACGGGAAGGGGCCCAACAGAGCCAACGCCTGCCGAGGTTGCGGAATGTATATAAAAATTACCGTGACCCCGGAACATAAAGGGCAACCGAAGGAACATGAGTCGGTTTGAGTCAGTAAAAGTCTGACACGCCCTCCCGCCGCACCCAGGACGGGAGCAGACATTAGATGATTCCCACTCCCCCAAAAAAAATTGTTCTAACTGTAATGGCGATAATAAAACAGTACTGAATAGATTTTTACTACCCTACATTAATTTCTTACAATTCTAATAGTAGACAACAGGTAGACAACTGGAATTGTAGGATACTTGAGCTATATGCAAACTAAGTGTAAAAAGTTTAAACTAAAATAACATGTTTTTGCCGTCCATGGCTGCCCTAACAGTTAGTCCGAGTGCCCATTAAATATTAACAGAGTGCCCTCCTAGTGGCGTGTTCCTGAATTAAGATAAAACGCCTTTAGTACAATAAAATTTTCGAGAACCTAGTACTTGGCTTTGTTTTTCTGGTCCTACAAATAGTAGAACAGCGGCGAAGGTACTTAGTTTGACGGCATATTCATATTTGTGGGGCTATCTTGTCCAGATATTGCGTAGAATAGTTTCTCCAACAGTAGTACACACGATAGGTTATAAATAATAACTTCAACTCTTTATTAATTGCATTTGTGGAAAAGACACCACAATTATGCCACGACCATGTTGATTTTACAATATCTCTATCGAAGAAAGATCTATAACATCAATATGTGCAATAAGACTGCGAAATCTCCTCTTTATGAAGAGAGCTAGTTCGTCAGAGCCTCGTCAGTGAATCAGCAGGGTATACCACGCGCAGTTGAGGTTGCCTTTGACCCTGGAGATGATGGTAGGTCCACATACACACCTCCTATAAATTATATCAATACAAGAGATATTGACAAGCCCGATTCTCTGCCTGATCACAGCTGGAACAGCAGCTGGAACAGCTGTGTCTAGAAGCAAGTTTGGCACAAATTACAGTGCAGGTGCACTTATATTTTTTTTTAATTTTCACACTAAAGTACAAAGTGGCGATTAGAAATATAATATGAAATGAAACCTTGTTATATTTGGTAAAAGTATTTTCAATCTCACAGTAAAACGTGGGTGAAGTCTTGGGGGACAGTTAAAGTTTGGGGTGGTTTGGGTCTACCTCCTAGCGGTCCACCCCGGGCAACGGCACCACTAGTGGTGACGGCTGAACGACCCAACCAGCGGTGGTAGGTCTCGCAAGAGTCCGCCTGGTAGCTACCACCTTCCCGCCGGAGTCAGGTGTCAAGCAGCTTGCTGTGTTTCATCTGTGCGCGGGAACACCAGAGCCTTTTGGGGGATGAATGGTTGTTAGTTGTGTTGCATATAGCCGGTTTTTGTGGGTCCTTGAGTGACACCGGACCGAGTAGCTCACGCTGGAGGGTAGCGGGATCCGTGGCACGGTCTTGCCGGTGACCGACCGCAGGTAGTTGGGGGCCCAAGTAGCGCGCTAGCCACGTGCCAAAGGCTGCCCCGCCACCTCGCGAAAAATCCCGGAATAGCTCCACCGTGCCAGCTGGCGACTGGATGGGAGGACCCGGTGGCTATTTCGGGGGGGCTCGGGCGTCCCCGCAGTCTCCAAGTGAGCTCCTCATTATTCGGTTTTCACTCGTGCGATCCACTTGGCGAAAGCAGCGCCTCGACATCCAAACGTCCCCCAACCCACGCACTACTCAACACATGAACCACAATAAGAAGAATAAGGTCAAACACCGGCGGCACTTCCTCCCACTGAAAGTGCACCTATCCAATATACGAGGGTTGCACTCAAATCTCGACGCAGTCCACCACCACCTCGAGACTGAAAAGCCGCACCTGTTCTTCTTGACGGAGACGCAAATTAAAACCCCAGCGGACGTGGCGTACCTCAACTACCCAGGCTACTCGCTAGAACATAAGTTCAAAGAGAAAGCTGGGGTCTGTGTGTACGTCCGCGACGACATCTGCTGCAAGCGTCTTTGCTGCTTTGAGACTTCCGGGTTTTCTATTCTGTGGGTCATCGTAGACACAGGATCCCAGAAGACCTTATATGCCTGTGTTTACCGATCGCACGCCGGAGACCAGGAGACAACCAGGCTATTTGACCATCTTGCCGAGACTGCAGATAGTGCCCAACAACGGTACCCTGCTGCGGAACTAGTCTTTCTCGGGGACTTCAACGCCCACCACAAGGAGTGGCTGTTCCCGTTTGAGAAAACCTGCCACGCTGGCAAGGAAGCACGCAAATTTGCACTGTCGTTAAACCTCACCCAGCTGGTAAACGTTGCGACGCGGGTACCTGATGTTGCTGACCACACACCCAATTGCTTGGACCTTCTACTGACAACGGATCCGGATCGGCACTCTGTCTCGGTCTCAGCTCCGCTGGGGTCATCAGACCACTGTCTGGTGAAATCCGTATCGGTCTGCTCCCCTCCGGATCTCAGCCCAAAGGGCACGAGGAGAGTGTGGCGATACGAGTCAGCAGATTGGGATGAGATGCGGCAATTCTTTGCGTCTTTCCCTTGGCGGTCGGTCTGTTTTTCTTCTTGCGACCCCTCACGTTCTGCTGAGGCTATCGTGGATGTGATTCGGCAGGGAATGGAATATTTTATTCCGTTCTCCGACCTCTCGCTTGATCACAGAACTCAAGCATGGTTCAATGCGGATTGGCTCGGGCTGAGGCCCTTAAACAGTCTGCATACCTGGCTTGGGTGCAAGCCCGCGACACCAAAGCAAGGGCCCAGAGGGTTCGTAGGAAGAAGAAAGCCTATAATGCTGCCGCCAAGTCCTGCAAAAAGGTGATTCGGAAGGCTCGATTCGACCATATCAGTCGAATAGGGGCCAGACTTGCGTCCTACCCTCCTGGTAGCAAGCAATTTTGGTCCCTATCCAAAGCGGTCGAATCCAACTTCTGCCGTCCCACATTTCTCGTCACTCCGCAATAGAGAAAGCGAACCTGTTTGCTTCCCTATTTGCGAGCAACTCGCGTCTTGATGCAGGCCTCCATCAACCACCTACTATACCTCATTGCGATTCCTCAATGAAGGATATTGCTGTTCACCAAAAAGAGGTACGGAGGGTTCTGCTGAATTTAGACGTAAATAAAGCCAGCGGACCAGATGGAATACCTGCGCGAGTACTTAAGCAGTGTGCGCCTGAGTTGTCACCTGTATTGACACGTCTATACCGCCTCTCTCTCCAAACTAGAACGGTGCCAAAATCCTGGCTTGCTAATGTGCAGCCAGTGCCCAAAAAGGGCAGCCGCGCCGATCCCTGTAACTATCGACCAATCGCCATCACCTCCTTGCTCTGTAAAGTCATGGAAAGGGTTCTAAATAACAAACTGTTGGCATACCTAGAAGACAACAATCTACTCAGTGACCAGCAATATGGCTTTCGCCGTGGTCGGTCTACTGGAGATCTTCTAGTGTATGTTACACATTGCTGTGGCGAAGCCATTGTGAAAAACGGCGAAGCCCTTGCCGTTTCGCTCGACATCTCAAAGGCTTTTGACAGGGTTTGGCACGCTAGTCTCCTTAGCAAGCTTCCTGCTTATGGCATCCCGGCTGACTTTTGTAGCTGGGTATCAGACTTCTTGACGGGACGGTCGATCAGAGTGGTCATTGACGGCTGCTCTTCGGACCTTATGGCCATTGATGCCGGTGTTCCTCAAGGGTCTGTCCTTTCTGCAACACTATTCCTGCTCCATATAAACGATATGCTAAATCCTAGCATAGTCGGTTACGCAGATGACAGTACCGTTGTAGAGAGATATCTGGCCAGCGCAAAAGACAGTAGGGACGACATACGTTCACAGAGAGAGGCCATGGTAGAGCGAGTGAACTTTGCCTTAAGTCGTGTGTCCCAATGGGGCCATCACAATCTAGTGCAGTTCAATGCCGCCAAAACGCAAGCGTGTCTGTTCTCCGCTAAACGGAGCCCACTCGACCTGGCTCCTACTTTCCGAGGTGCACCTGTAAATGTAACCGGCTCCCTAGAACTCCTTGGCATGGAGTTGAGTTCTGACCTCAACTTCGGCACTTTCATCGAGTCCAAAGCACTGACTGCGGCGAAAAAGCTGGGCATCCTTAACAAGGTTAAGCGGTATTTCACGCCGGGACAGCTTCTAACGCTTTATAAAGCTCAAGTCCGATCGTGTATGGAGTATTGCTGTCACCTATGGGATGGCTCAGCCAAATACCAACTGGCCGCATTGGACTCGGTAGAACGCAGAGCCAGGAGGTTGATTGGCGACAAGAAGCTGGTGGCCCAACTACAACCTCTAGCACATCAGCGTAAAGTTGTCTGTCTGGCGGTGTTTTACAGATTGCACTTCGGTGAATGTGCTCATGAGCTACACGAGCTCATTCCCCCGTCTCCGTTTTTCCACCGGACATCTAGACGTACGGCGGGATACCACCCTTTCTTGGTCGATATTCCTCGTATCCGCACGCAGCGTTTCTCGAATTCCTTCATTATGCGCACCGCAAAAGAATGGAATTCCCTGCCGGCGTCTGTGTTCCCAAATGCATATAACCCGGATGTATTCAAGAGACGAGTGCATAGGCATCTTTTGGGTGAGCTCGCTCCATCGTAGGCCCCGTCTATGCCCTCGGGCTAGTCTGGGACCTAGAGCAAGCCCATATATGTAATAAAAAAAAAACACATTATAAATATATTTTATGAAACTAATATTTTAGATACTAATAAAATTGTACTGCTACGCACGGTGAACATTATAGTTATTAATTTATTAAACATAATATGACACAACATGATATGGCGTGGGCAGATTCCGGTGGAGCCGTGTAGCGGCGCTTCCGGCCATGGCAACAAGTGGTTTTGCTAGAAATAGTTTCCTTGATTAGCGTGTACAGCCCGCAGGAAGGTGCGACAGTGACAGAGATTTGCATTTTGAGAAGGCAATATTATAAGTAATCAAAACAGATAAGGTTTAAAATCATTTTTCATCTCAGCATACGACGATGACGGCGGGCCTGTTGGTCTAGTGGTTAGTAGCCCTGACTGCTAAGCCAGAGGTCGTGGGTTCGATTCCCACCCAGGACAAACTTTGTGTGATGAGCATGATTGTTTGTTCTGTGTCTGGGTGTAATTTATCTATAATATGAATGTATTTATAAATTATATAAGTATGTATATCAGTTGTCTGGTTACCATAACACAAGCTCAGCTTAGCTTGGGATCAGATGGCCGTGTGTGAGTTGTCCCAAGATATTTATTTTATATTATTAACTTTTACTTATGGACCAATGCAGAATTCCTAAAATAAACAAATTTTAAAACTTAGATGCTTTGTACTTATATTTGCTTATTACTTATTAGTAAAACTTTCATAAAAGAAGTAGTGTATAATAGTTTTATTTAAGTAAAACTATCATAAAGAAGAATTCGTCCCTATAATAATTTGCATGTAAAAAATTAAGAATTGTGAACTTACTGACACACTACTAGCACAATCACATTATATACCTACTACAACTTAAAGAAGTTTTGTTAAAAGAAGTTTATTTTAATCGTAATATTGACTTTGCATTGACATAAACGTTACTTGGGTTTGTCACAAACTGCCAATGATTGTCACGCATATTGATGGAAGGAAAATCAACACGAATATTTTTACTTAGTAAAACTTGAATTATAATATGCCCAGATGTCCATTAAGCATAAAATGAAAGGCATGGGGAGGGAGTCGATATAATAACAATCGACTCTTTCCAATATATTTATTCTAAATTGTAAGTATAGCAGGGAAAGCGCAATTGCAAAAGAAAATCGGAGAGTGTGATAGTGAAATTACTTCACAAAAGCCGGGTTCGCTTAAATAAATACAAAACTCTCCTCACTGTAGTGTCGATTACTTTAATAGATCTTTTGAGAAATAATTCAGTAGTACATCGTTACCTCTATATGTCTCATGTGGCTGTAATTGCACCAGCACTCATACATATCCTTCAAATTGCTTCAAACCCAAACACAGAAATGCTGCTTTTGCAGCAGAAATAATATTATAGTCTCTAAGATCTCATAAAAAACATATTTTAATGAAATAAACAGATTTTACATCTGTTGACCTCGAGATTTTTGCTATTTCTTCTAGTTTAAAATTTGACGATTCATGCCTTCTTTGCAAATTCATCCAGTAAATTAAAAAATATTTTCCAGATTTTGTGTGTTTTACTGAGACCTAAAGTAAACCGACACAATGTGTTGCATCTTCACATGCTGCGGATGGATAATAGATCTGCTCCAGAGGTAATGTGCGTTCAATAAATAATATATTTAACGTTTTTGGAGATTCATTACTAATATTTTATAGCTGAACAGTTTGTTTGTTTAGTTGAACGCGCTAATCTTAGGAACTGGTGGTCTGATTTGGAAAATCATTTTTGTGTTAAATAGCCCATTTATCAAAGAACACTAACACTATTAAGTATTCAGTGATAAAATAAAAGGAGAATAACAAAGGTTTTCCTTATGTATCCTTTAAAAAAACTGTTGGAAATATGTTGCTAAAATATCAAGTTTGTGGCCCCAGCGATTCAAGCTTTGATATCATTCAGGAAAAGTGCCATTACATCCAATTTGTGTAGTTTTTAAAGCAAATTAATTTTATTTTATATTGGTAACATTTGTGGCCATGACAGAGTATGGACGTTCGCGATGTCTTGCTGCATCATGTCGGCTGTGGGATGCGTGATGGTGACCACCTCCATGGGCGGCATTGCGCTCGGGTACAACTACTCACTGGCTGAGTACATTGACTTAAAAGGTAATGGCATCCATATTGTTACTATGTGTGTCTTATTTGCGTTCACGGTTAAACCTCTAAACCAATTTGGATGAAATTTTATACAAAATAATCTGCTAATCATCTGGATCCCCGATTATCGACATGTATGCGAACGTAATGAACTATATCCATAGCTGAATACAGTTATAAAATATGCCAGTTATTTAGTCTGATAGCCAGATTTTTGACCTTATGAGTAATTGTTATAATGATTGTCAAGTTAGATGCAGTACTTAAATGTATAAAGAAGACATTGTAATATGATTTTTTTATCTATATAGAATTAAATACGATTTTATTCCCTTTCAGAGACAAACGTCTCGGTGTATTTGAAGCGAGGTGTGTTCGACGACGAGGTCGCTGACGACATGGAGTGGCGCCGAGCTGGTCACTTACCTGTCAAGGGACATCTCAACGAGGATAACCGTATGATATCCAAAGTCTTATTATTTTAAACAAGGTTTAAAAAGGCTACACGGATTGCCCGTGGGAAAAAACATCTCCAACATGTGACACGTATTAGAGAAAAAATGATAAGTCAATTTATTAATTTTATTACACATGTGGTCCAATTGTGAATGTTTTTTATAAGGAAAAAAAATAAACCTAATATGATAGTCATAAAGTTGTGATTTCACTTTTGAAGAATATAATAATATTAGAATTGATCTTTTCGTAATATTCGATTATAATAAAATCGATCAAAATTCAATAGGCCGATATAATCAGAAAAAATATCAGATTCAGAAGTTGTAGACAAAGTAGAGTACTATTAAACTTGAAATCACCAGTGCAAGAACATAATTTTGCAAGATAAGACGAGACATTAAAGCTCTCTCTAATATTCTAGTACGAACTGCACCAGACGAGGATGAGTCCACTACTATAGGCTCTGGTCGCAGGCTGGACGACTCCATGGTAGATGGTGACGACCAGAACAAATTCGAAGGCTCCTTGATGAAGCTCACTGCGAAACCAATCTTTCAGGACACCACCAAACCCCCGATTACCGATGATCTTGAGATGGCTAGCGTAAGAAATACATAACCTTTTCATCAATATTAACACACGTTAATATTATTACCATTTTCAAAGAACATTTTCGTATCCGAACATAATCTCGTCAAGCAACTGATAACAATAACATACTTTTAGATACTGAAATTAATGGTTAAAATTCCATAATGTCCATTTACGTACTCTGATCATCTGCTTATTACTTTTGCCTTCGTATAGTCAAGTCTCACAGTAAATTAATAGCGGTTTAATAAACCTATATTCTTTCAGGCCATTACGAGGTATCCTGATGGTTCTTTGGATCAGTTAAAAGCAATACAAAGTGTGATTGACTCAAGAAGAGCGATGGCGGCCAAGAGCTGGACGAGCTCGCCCTTGGTAAACATAGTTTTCTCCATAAAGTTTTGCAGTATTACTTATAGAAATTTAGCATAAGGTACAGATGTTAAGTTTAAAATTATCCTCAGACAAACTCGCTTAAACAGTGTGCCTACCTTAGTTGAGATTGTTACTTAACTCAGGTATGCACACTGTTTAAGCTATTAAGACTCACATAATATGTTATTAACAGATGCAATTAAATCAATATCATCACGTTTTCATGTAATATAATTCAATATTACTTTATGTCGTGTCAAAAAAATACACAAGAAGCACATCAATTTAATATGTATTTTATAAGTTTATTTTGGACATCACTAAAAGTGATCACATCACTGATGGTGGTGAAATTCTATTTCGAGTATTTTCTAATTACAGGCTACTTACGCATCAGCTGCATCGAACTTGCTATATTTTCCCCAGAAAAGTAGCCCCAACGTACCTTTAGATAGTCAGTACCCATACAGGCGTGTGATGGGAGCCGGGAAGCCAAATCAGGAACTGCCGCCGCTTAACCCAGCAAGATTAGCAGTGCCAGATGCAGGGTCCTTATTATCCAAATTCAACTGGGAAGCTCCAAAAGATCCAGCTATGTTTATGGATCCTATGAGAGAGGGTGAATTTTTGATGTCGTCACCTACGTTTCCGCCCCGAATTACTGTATTTTCTGGGGTAATAAGACCGCAAACAACTTCTGGAGTATATCAGGAAAATGCTGTAAAATTTTCTTTAAACCCAGATGTGTTTGAAAAAGGTCTGACTACTGGGGCTGTTACGCAAACTGTGCAGCAACGAGACAGACGACCTGAATTGTATAATGAAAAGGTTTTAGGTGACTTGCCACGGTAAATATTTAATCATTTTTAGTATTAAAATTACATCCTATTATTTGACCAACCTTGCCTTGAAAATGTGGCATTTAATCAGCATTTTGGCGAACGGATAACGTAAGCTAAAATATTTTTGGTTACGCACGCGCCCACGTAAACAGGATAAAAAACAAAAAAAGAAGATAATATGTCCGCCCCCTTGTCCAAAGCTACCTCCTCACCAAATTTCAGCCAGATCGGTTCTGCCGTTCTTGAGCTATAAAATGTGTAACTAACACGACTTTCTTTTATATATAAATATAGATAATTTACAATAAAAAATCCACCGTTCATTTTCAATTTGATTATTTGCAGTAAAAACGAAATCATAAAAATACCACCAAAAACGGGAGGAAAATCGACTGAAGAAGAATACGAGGACGAAATAAAAGGCCTTCCAGTCCGTAGACGTAGGAGTATAAGAAAACCTTACGGAATAAATAATGTCCATCCACATAGCAAGATGAGATCAAGCAACGATGATACTTTAGGCTCACCCAAAAATATTTTTCCGATAACCATCCAAACTTCTAGTAATGGAATAGACAGTAATAACGAAAATAACTTTACAACTGACACAACTCAAAGTTTGGACGAAGTAATTACCGATTCACAGAACTCTGTACAAATATCTGATGAAAACAATACTAATCTTTATATAGATATCAGTGAAAAACCGAAAGCAGATGAAAATAAAGTTGAAACCATTCGTAAACTCGACATTAATGGAAACAAAAGATCATTGTTCAACCGTTTAATTGCGTTAATACAAACAAAAGAAGCAAGTCTAGCAGAAACAACCTAAAAGCAAATTCAGTAGCTGCTAAAAAGACCAGAATGAAAAAGAGAAGAAAGTCGTTTGAAAATAAAATAGTTTCTAGTAAATATGAACCAAGTAATATAATGAAAAAGTTGTTACAAAGGAAAGGGTCGGTGAGCAACCAGGAACTTGTAGATAGTATCACTGTAACGTTAAATGAAGCGCCTGAGTTGTTAGAAGACCCTGCGTCACCATTCCTCAAATTTTTGCTTTCTACTCTTACTGCGTGAATGTCATAATATCTCATATTTATTTTATTTTGAAAGTAAATTTTGTAAGAGTTTTTTTGAGAATTGTGTTGTCTTGTGAATGTTATTTAAATGAATAACCCTTAAGCCATAAATAAATAAATACTTTAAGACTATTTCTTTTTAATATTGAGGCTTTCTTATTAGAACAAGAATCACGTAAAGGATGTTATTTTTAGATTTATAAGGAGAAACAGATTTAGGATGATAAAATTGAATGAAAATTTAACACGTTTTAAGATTAATTTATTTAGTTTATAAAAAAAATCGAGAGTTAAAAACATCAATTTTTTTTTTCACTTTAAGCCAGTTTTTTTAGCACACTATTTCATAAAGAGAAAATCTTAAGTTAAGAGCAATGAACGATAAAACAGTTACGTGGATCATAAAGTGCGGATGCAGGTGAGTAACTATGCACTCTAGAGACCACTTAACTCGGACAGTCAATTAAACTCTCATGGGGAGTGTTAAATATCACAAACACCAGATGCTCATATCTACCGTAAGGGCTGGGCTCCATCAAAGTGGGGATGTGCGGAAATGTCTTGTGTATCCAATCCGTTTTCATTGCTTTCATATACCATCGCTTAGCTTTAGCGCAATAGGCATCTCCACACATGTCCTAATTGGTGGAAACCGGCCCTCATGCCACAAATATATGTTCATGACATAAATATGTTTAGTTCTCTGCAACGTATTTTGGCTTAGCTATCGTTTAGCTCTATCTTGCCCCGTTGTACAGTGCCAGGAATATTGTTTAGCAAAAACGATTCCAACAAACCTTGGCTTAACAAGGTACTATCAAATTCAGTAGGTAGCGAACTTGTCACCAGCAATTAATCAACTTCTAAGCTGTTGTCAAAACGCTGTTATTTCTTAGAATTTACTGCAATAACATCCTGTAACTTAAAAGTAATTAGTCGAGTTCATTCATTAACTATTTATTTATACTTATTTCTCAAAAAGCCATTAAATTCTAAATTTACAGATTATCGATAAACTTTCGGTTTCCTACAACTGTCTTCCATTTTCATGCGAACTTTTACCTTGTCAGTAGTTGAATTTCCAAAAAAACATTTTTTTCTATAAGTCATGAATCCGGCTGTTGAATACCACAAAAATCATCAATCAATCAGATAAACAATTATCGGATTAATAGGATTAATATGAAATGTACTTTTTGGAAAGTTCGAGTCAGGTATCCAGTTCAAACTCTACAGGTTAAAATGGCAAAAAGGAACTGGTTTAACAGTTAGCAACATCAAGACAATTGGACATTAAATAGTATCGAGGCAATACTCTTACGAATGTAACACATTCGCGTCTGTCTTGCAGTGTCCATTAAACGCAGTGTATCGCTGCTCTAACAAAAAGAAGGCAGAAATTCATAGAGCACACTTGTTATGTTACGCAAATACGGGCGAAATGTTTATATTGAAAATACTAGTTTCGTATTTATTTTCTTATTTATTAAGTTTAAAAAGTTTTGGTTTTTAACAGGCGATACTAAATTGTACTAGCCTTATAACTATACCAATACATAAAGTGTCATCGCCATAATTTGAGGATGATTTAAAGTCTCCTGTCTTCATGACCTGCCTTGCAGCCGAAGTTTGAGCCATGTAGCGCAGATAACCTAATTTAACCAACAGTTACATCCCAATATTTACTCTTAGCATCCTTATGGTCGTGATAGAGTTAATGATAGCATTCGAAGTGCTCTTTTGAACTACTCGCTGGTTAAGAAGCAAATGACTTGGCACGTGACGTTGGCAAGAGCCCGGATGGCACGTCTTTTATTTCCTTGGAAGATTTGGGTAAGCCTGAAGTGTGAGACGCTATGTATGCAGTGCAGATGCTCAAGACCATCCTGTTTTTCTAAACGGTGTGTTACGTGGCGCTGCCGCTACAGGAGAAGGCTAAACTCGGATACACTATAAAAATCTGTTGGATTTGTAATAATTTTCACCTTTAGACCAGTGCTACTATGGCTGATTTTTACCTTAGCCAAACCAAAGGTTAAGCTTCGGCATTCCACGTAACAATTCAATTCAGTTATAGGATAAGTAGTGTAGTACGTAAAATAGGAGAGTCGTGTTACTAATTCGAAAATGGACTCAAAATTCTTACGTTGCACTCATGCTAGAATGGCACGACTGTTTGATGCACGGGTAAATAAACTGTACTCAACACATTAGATGCTTCGGTTAATAGTGCAGTATGATAAAACACAAACGTTTGTGATCGTCAACGAGACTCCAATTAAAACACACATAGAAAACGTGTTTCTCTGCCATTTTGCATGTGCAATAACCTAGCAGTACAAAGTTACAGTTTGGTTTTAATTACCATGTTTCTCTTAAATCAAATAGAACAGAAACATCAAGAGAAAGTGAACGTTTCATAGGCTGTATTTTCATCTCGTAAAACCGTTTTATGTTATTAACATGTGTGGATTTCGCCTAAAATTTGCGTAGCTTGCGTAAACGCATACAATGTAGCCAGTTATAGGTGATCCCACAACTCAGTTTAAATTATGAGTCATAAACTTTATCCCGAAAATCTTATTTCAAGATGAAACTCCTTATATTCTTGCTTCTCAGAGAATATCTTTACGTCTCGAAGTTACTGCGCACCCAACCGTAAGACTTTCTCTCTGAAAATTTGCGAATTCAAGTACCACGAAATTTACGTAAAAAGTACTGTAATTATATTATCTCAAGCGGAGCATGGTGATGATCATTATTATTATGTTTAATTCTTATGATTTTTACCACTTGTATTCAATAGATATTTGAAATTAAATTGATAATTATCAACCGTCCGGAAGAGAGATCTCTTTGAGTGTAAATAAGGAAGTGAAAAGTTAATTAGCGTGTTGATTAATAATAATATTTATTAAATACTAGATGTTTCCTGTGGCCACGACCGCGGCTTTAAAACAAAGTTATATATAATATAGTATATCTCTTATTTATAATATAAAATAGTATATCTCTTATCTCACCCGCATAGGCGTTGAATTTTCAAAAATCGCATCTCTTTTGGCGTCTGTGAAAAAACTGTATTTTCAAGTGTCTACTTTCAGTAATTATTCAAAGCATAAATTCAAGTAGGTATGATATAAAACGAACTCAAAAACAATTATACAATATTCGATCTTTACATTACAAAAAGAAAAAGAAACACATTAATTAATAAAGAAATGTGTCTCTAATTTAAAACTGTTAACAAACTGAGCAAGGCGAGTTATTTGCTGGGAAGTATAAACGACGGCAATGACCGGTTTAAGCCCTTATCTAACCGACAGCTATGACACGCCTCCGTTATCACCGTCGCGCCAAACGTCGAAGAAAGGTAAGCTCCTTGTCAAATCAACAACTTCGACAAAACTCAGCATATCAGCGAAATTAATCTGCTGACACAATTTAATACGTTAATTTTGCTTCTATTGAAAAATATTATTAAAATTTTACTTGTAGCTCACTGGTAGCTAAGTACATGTACATGTGCTTTCGCCCACGGCTTCGCTTGCGTGGATGTCGAACTTTCACCCACTAATTAGTGAATGGAAGTTAGTATTTTGGAAAAAAGATTTTTGGAGATTTGACCCATCAAGGGGTAATACAAATTGGAAATTTAATACAATACAAATTGGGAATATTTGGAAATATAAAATTCCAAAAGTCCTTTTTTAGTGAACACTTACTCGTCACAAAGAACACCCTCAAGTTTCTGAGGACCAGTGGTTTGGGCTGTTCGTTGTATCAACAATCAGTCAGTCGATCAGTCTGTTTACTATCCATACTAATATTATAAATGCGAAAGTAACTCTATCTATCTGTCTGTCTGTCTGTCTCTTCTTCACGCCTAAACCACTAAACCAATTTGAATGAAATTTGGAACAGACATAGTCTGAGACCCGAGAAAGGACATAGGATAGCTTATATCCCAAAAATCCCCCGGAAACGGGAACTATTATAATTATTCCACGCGAACGAAGTCGCGGGCAGAAGCTAGTTTTATATATGTAGATAAATTGTAAACTACTTAGCAGTTGACGTAGTTCACGCTTACCATAATCGTAGCTTGCTCGGAGCTACGGGTAAGCTTAATTATCTCACTTGAGCGTACTCGAAACTCACTTATTAATCCTAGTTCGCTTGTAGCTAGGTTGCAGCTCAATCGAAGCTTACGTATGCTACTCGATCGAAACTTGAGTTATGAAATTCATTGTTGACATACTTATATTAATTTCACCTATGTAATAACTAGCTTTCGCCCGCGGCCACGTGAATGTGGAAAGTTCCATCTCCTAATTTATATCTCTAGGGTTGGAATTTACAATAAATAGATAGATAGATAGATAGATAATACATTTATTTGGTACATACTCACAAGACATACACAACACTAAAAAAGAAACAATGAATAAAAAAAAACAATTAAAAAACTACGTACAAAAACCCAAATGCCACAGTGAAATAATAACAAAAAATTAAGAAGGAAATAGATGTACAAAATGAAAATAATAATAAAAAAGAAATGGTTCGATGTTCGTCTCATGGTTGCACCAAAAGGGAGTCCAGCTCAGCATGTGTCAGGCAAATACACCTGACGCTGATCTTCCGCTGGATCCTATAAGTGACGTACGGACATCGAGCAGGCGAGATAAACATACTGTGTCTACGTCACGTAGTGTTAAAAAAAAACAAAAAAAAAAACAAAATAGAGGGTAAGTGTACCCACAACTTAAATCATGTTGATATGCAGACAGTATTATTATAGTGCTGAATGGTGTGAAATAAAATAAAATAAAATAAAATGAATAGAAATAGATAAATGTCGTCGACTTGAAGTAAAATAAAATAAAATTAAATGAGAAAAAGTAAGTAAAAAAGTGTCTACTTAGGTACGAGTATATATATGAAAGAATTTGACGTATTTAAAATAAACGAATTTTAACAGTAAAATAATTGTACACCTCGTTCACAGGTATGGGATCACGAGTGACGCGAACTGGACAGAATAACTCAGTGAGGACACGGTAGCCAGTTATATAAAGGACGTGTTCGCAACAGTCATACCCAGTTGTTCCTGTGACGCAACAAGAAACTGCCGAAGTCGAGCTCTGAAGGTACCAAGACATTTAAGATTCCTTATCGGCGGGGGAATATTGTTCCTAAATAAATAGTAAATCGTTCTTAGTAAGAAACATGAAACTTGAAGGATCTACTAAGAAAGAATTTTCAGAAATTCCAACTCTTAAGGAATTTAAGTTACGACATCCACACAGCAAAACCGCGAATACTAGTAGCTTAATAATTGAGCCCACTGAAGCATGCCTGAACCGCATTCGTAACATACTCGTAGCTATTCTACTCAGTTACTTGTAGGTTCACTTAATAACGTTCTGTCTATCTATATTCTAGAATACACAAACAATTCTGTTAGATCGGTAAACACATTGTTAATTACGAATAAGTTTATTACATAACGACGTAATTGCCACCGAAAACAGGATTCAATAAATGAATGAAGAATAAGTACAGATATTAATATTAATAAGCTGCTAGAGGTATACGAGCATAAATATATTTCAATTTTGCAATATTTGCATTTAGTATTTCACAATGAATTTCTTTAAACAATATATTTAGGCTTAAATAATAATATCGGCGTATTACAGTCCCACTGTCCCAAAGCCTCTTCTCATACAGAGAAGGCACGAGCATTGATCACTACTCTCACTCAAGGCGGATTGGCAATTTCGGACTCGTAGTTAATATAAGTCGTTTCCTCACGATGTTCTTCTTTACCGATGACTGTGATGTCCAAGATAAACTTTTGAAAGTACATATGACTTGAAAAATTCACTTGCTCGAATTTGAACCCACAACTTCTTACATGAGACGCCTTAATCACTAGACAATCACGGCATTACCTGTATATTAAACAGTTGTATAAAGAAAACAAGCTTGGCTTCTAAGTTGCGTGCCGCGGGTATGATTCTCATACGAGACTCAAATTTGTATGATCCGCGACTATATTATCATCTAATTATAAGACATACATACAGCTAAAATTACTGATTAACCCAATACGATAGTGTAGTCAATGTGATAGTGTCTTATTCGAGTTTGCGGCGGGAGGGCGTGTCAGACTCTTACTGACTAAAACCCACTCATGTTCCTTCGATTGCCCTTTATGTTCCAGGGTCACGGTAACTATTATAAACATTCCGCAACCATAAACATTCCGCAACCATAAACATTCCGCAACCATAAACATTCCGCAACCATAAACATTCCGCAACCGGGGCAACGTTTTAAGTGACGAAAGTGTCGTCACTTACTCATCTGATCCCTATAAAAACGTCAGCATGAAGCTTAGCACTTAGGACTGTTTAAATAAAGGCTTCACGGTGAAGCACTTAAAACTTTACAAGTTTGTAAAACGTACGCCAAGAGTTACCCTACATTGTAACTAGACTTGTATAGAATTGAGGCCGAAAGAACACAGGATTAGAGATCCCTGAGTCAGAACCATTTCTTCAAATAATCTCTTTTTGGTTTCTTGTAGGACAATAGGAGTTCCGTTAATGCTCCGTTTTGAATCGCAGTTTAAAAACGATAACAATCTAAAGAGGCTCTACATCGATCAGGATCGCATAATCGAAAGCTATTTGCTATAACTAGGATGTGTCAAGGAACATAATCTACATAAGAAATTAAAATAAGTCGTCGCAATGTATGTACGCGAATAAGTATTTTTTGTGTTTGTTATTTTTAGGACAAGGTTTGTATGAAAGTAAATAAATCTTTTTTTTTAATAAAATCACATTTTAGTAATCTTAGTGAGTGAATGGAAAAGAATGACATTCAGTGTTTCAGTAAAGTCAACTTCAAATATAAAACGCATGAGTCATATTATTTAAATTTTATTTGTGTAGCAGGTGACAGCCATTATTTCCAAAACAATAATACAAATGGCATTCATAATATTAAAAAAAAAAATGGTCAGCATGACTTATTACTTACTCAGACGATAGATTCCTTATTCCCATTTCACACGAGGGCAGACAGTGGGCAGTAAAGTACTGCTACTGTTTGAACGCACAGAACAGTACTGTCCTGTCCTGGCATTATAGGAAAATCTAAATACTACGGCCATATTTTGTGAAAGTTCTGATACTTATACAATATTTTGAAATTGAATAGAACCTCATTAGATCGTCTTTGATTTATCTAACACACAAGGGTAGCTGGCCTTTTTCCAACGAAAATATTAAAAACGCCATTTGTGTTTTTTTTTTACTTTTTATATTTCTTAATAATTAATGGCCGTCGCCTGTTTTTGGGATATGACGGCCAGTTTTGAACGTGAGTTTGAAGATGAGAAAACTCTTTCGTGAGTTTTATAAGTAACATAGCTTATACATCTAAATAACAAATAGGCCCACGGAAGCGGAGAAGTTACCAACAATTTGATAAAACGCGGACGAAACCGCGGGTGACAGCTAGTACACAATAAATTTCCTTGCTGCCTGTCGCTTTCTGTCTTAATCGCTCACTTATTTCTCTTATATAGAGTTTTTTTTTAACTACAGCTTACAAACCATATCCTGATATACAGGGTGTGGCGTAAATAGTGGTCCACCGTTAAAGATTCGATTAACCAGATAATTTACTATAACCTACTACAATTTTAACCATTTTTACCCAAGGGTTCCGGAGATATTCTTTTTTTCTTTTTTTTTAAATTCCATAATTTGTTATAAATTTGGTTGTATGAATTCTGTTTATAACTGTTGAATACTAGAGCTATCGTGAATAAATGTGTTTTAGAGAAAAAGCAATTCTTCTCCATTTTTAATCAATTTTTTTACATTATCTGCAAATTCGTAAAAATGGTTAAAATTGTAGTAGGTTATAGTAAATTATCTGGTAAATCGAATCCTTAACGCTGGACCACTATTTACGCTACACCCTGTATATACAAGCATTAAAAAAGTTTAGCTAAAGAGTTCTGAAGTTAAGCGCAGACACAGCTTGTTTTAAATACATGCCAAATCATGAAGCAGACAACCAGTGGAGTGCGCATAGGCATGTTTTCGTTCTAAATCAAAGTCACCAGACATCGTAGGGGTGGAGCTAAGTTTCGCCCGCTGTGATTGGTCGATGAATTGACAACCAAATGGCAACTGATTTTTTAGGGATTTCCAAAAGGGTGATTGGAAAAATATCGATATCGATAATTATTCAGATTATTAGTTGTTTAAGGCCCGATTTTGTAATAAAACAGGGTTTTATAAAAAATAAGGTTATATTAAAAAAGTTTTTGCAATCAAGCAATAGGTTAAATCAATTAATAAAAAAAAATACACTTGATCATAAAACAGATTAGTTAAATAAAAAACAAAAAAAAATCTGTTACGAAAAAAACCTTAGAATAGGTTTTTTCCGTAATAGATCTTTTTGTTTATAAAAGAATTATAAGTATTTTTTATTATTATACTTATGTATATAATTACTAGCTTATGCTCGCAGCTTCGATTGCTTAGAAGAATTGTTTAAGGTCCAATTTACAATAAAAGATATGCGCGTAATGGTATCTACGTATAATATAAATGTTAAAAATTAAGAAAAAATCTGATTTTAAAAAAAATATAAATATTATTTGGTGGTCAAAGTAAATTACAAAATACAGGATATGATATCAAAAAGAATCACTGTGTACGGTTGCTTACATATTCTTATCGGAAATATAACAAATTAAAACAGATGACAAATGAATGAAAGCACAGGGTTTATTACACATTATGTTGAACCTGCTTATAGTACGATAAGATCCTATTTTCGAAGACATGATGTTGAAAAGAGTAAGAGTACGACTTTTATGATGGTAATCAATAGGGTCATATATAAGGACTAAATCTTTCTTAGAAACATGGTAAATTAAATTAGAGGAAAACCATGAAAGGAGATGGCTAAATAGAAGTATGGACGACTGCCCCAGCAATGTATAAACTTGATACCTAGCAAAATGTAATGCTGAATAGCTGAATATTAGTATATCGTATAAAAAAGGTTTCAGGAACTCTTCATATCTTTGCAATCCTGAAAATAAAATCGTGTAACTCCTACGTCAATTGTTATAAAAAACTTCACACAAATGACATTGCTATGAACTTTTACCTAGGCGTTACAATTACAAGACGAGATAAGTCTTTCTGATTCATTGCCATTGAGTTCATTATGAATTTTCAGAACCACGCTAAACAACTTGCAAATCACATTTGTTCGTTGTTTCTTACATTCATTAGTTCTAGAATGATTTTAGCTGTACATGACTTACCTCAATTGTCAACCATCGTGCTAGGATAGTGAGTAGAAGAGCAGGCAATGAAGAGGTGATATGCCGCCGCAGTCTTTGCGTGGCTATACCGCAGTTTATGCATTGCATGATGAATTGCTTGCAAATCAAGTCCGTGTTGAGTAGCGAGAGGTCAGTAGGTAGGCGAGCAAACACAATAAGTCCAATAAACAAGCGAGGGTCAATGAAAATCCAAAATAAAAAGCACAACGAACAAACGGCAGAGCGTTCAAACGACGTCTGAAGTTTGTTTTTATGGTACTCTGTGGTTTGTTTTTCCATAGAGATGGGAATGAACTTCAAGTGCATCAGAATCGATAAAATAATCGAAAATGTTGCAAGAAAAGAAATAGAATTTGTTACTGTCGACCATTTTTCAGTTAGTATTTAATAGTTATTAAGATTAAACGAAGAAGTAATAAACGAAGATTCCAAACCTTTCCGCTATTTTTATTTGACTTCGATTTTGAACTCCATTCCAAAGTATTCTAATGGAGAGAAAATAAATAGTTTTGATACCCGATACCAAAAATCGATAAATAGTTATGATTTGACATTCTGATTTCTGGTGACCCCTCCCTAGCTTGCCCTTGACGTTGTCATGTCAAACAAAGAAAAGATTAAAATACAATTAAAATACTTTTTTTTATGTTTACAATTCAAAAAATATAGGAATGTTTCCTTTAAGTAAAATAATCTAACTTAATGATTCAAGGTAGTTTTCTTCCAGGGCCTATTAAAACTTTCCACTTTGTATATAAAACAAATCTTACCAAAACAGGCAAAAATAGGGTAGTCGTCGTTGCCTTTAGCTTTTAGCGTTACTTCTAAGCAATCAGCTGTAAAATGCCTTAAACAAATGACGCTATAATATTTTGGAAGCCAGTTTTCCTCGTTAGTGGCATTAATCCATTTTTCTTTAACTTCCGGAATATTTGGAAATCTAAAATAAAAACATTAAAACGAAAATTTATTTTTAATTTACCGTAAAAAAATATCGATAAAATAATTTATCTACTATGTTATGAAGTCACATCACTTCACGACACAGTACGAAGTACTTACGAATAGAAAGGGATAGACTTATCTAATATTCTAGTGAAAGTAAAGGACTTTTTCAAAAGACATCAACGCGGTATGACTTTTTTCGGAACCAACCAGTTTAGCTTGAGCTCTCACAACAACAAAAATGTAGATAAATATAAACATATTTTACTTACCGATGAAAACTTAAGCCATCTTTTTTATAACTTGATGTTTTAGAAGTTAGGGAGTGTGCACAGATCCAACAACTGGTCAGTACTAAAAAATGCACTCATACCGAAATCTCTTATAAGTGAAATTCAAAATTCAAAGCATTTATTTCACTTAGACCATTTACAGGTACTTATGAATTGTCAAAGAGTCGGTCGGTCAGTCAGAAAAGGAAAGTGACGCTAATTGCCTGTTCCAAAACGTAGATCTCTATGGAGAAGAACAGGCAAGAAACTCCACGGACACTCTTTTTAAAAATATCATGTTTTACAAAATCTTGGTTACATTTTCTTTTTGTTGCTTCTACATGTGAAAACAATGTGTATGTAACAAAATAATAAACAAATACAAAATTGAAATAAAAAGTAAAAAGTCATGGCAGTTAAGAGATGACCCATCTCAACTGACAGCGCCCGTTCACGAGCATGACGCGTGGCATCAGCACCATTTAGCTCAACCATTTTGAAGGGAACCGATATTCCATTAATGTGTCGTGAGCCCGAATCACCCGTATGCGCGGTCAAGTGGTTGTATAGTCTTTGTGCCAAATACACCTTTAAACGATTAACTTAAGTAAACCCGCATCATCATAGCGTTATACCGTAGTACTGTTCACGACTGTGTGTTCATAGCTTAAACATAATGTAAAGAGAGCAAATAGAGTGCATTTCAGTATTTAACTTGTTAATACCGGCTTTTGCAACGGCTTTTTAAGCCAGTGCTATTCAGCTAGTCGTTATACCACTGCCATTGTCGAAATTGTTAACCCTAAGTGTACGAACTGACTGAAGAGCATTCAGCGGAGCGTGCAGCGTTGAATGCAAGTTGTTCTCGCGCCGCTCGGTCGTCAGGACACCTACTTGTTAATGCGTCTGTTTGATATGGCCGCCGCTCGCCACGCCCGGCTGGACGCTCGATTTGAGCGGGCACTCAGGCTCTACACTAAGGCCGTTTGTCCACCGCGCTGTCACCGTCACGTCAACGGTCTTACGCAGTATGTCCACCTCCCGCTGGCACCGTCGCTTCACGGGGAACGAAATTATTTCGGGCTGAGTTTTATAATGAGATGGTGTGAAATGCTGCTACAGTAAATGAAAGTATCGCCACTTTGGCGCCATTATCTTGAAGGAATAATTTATTAATATTAATATATGGTAATAATGAACACACATAATAAGTTACGTCTTTAATCATAACCATAGTCTTTTTGAATTTGGAATCAATTTAAAAGTGCTTTGCGTACAAATAATAATTGCAAAATATGTTTTATATTTAATCAATTTCTTCTGCTCACAATAATCCACTACAAAACAAAGGCGCCTTGCCGGCCTTTATAATTAATTTGTGCGAATTTTAGTACGAACCCAAGGGTTATACTTAATTATTTAATTTTCTGAATATAATGCTACAAACTTTGCCCCCGGCAGTTCCACCCACATGCATAAACTCGAATGGATAATTGCAACGTTTCTTAGAAAATTAACAGCTTCTGCTTCAAAATATCCTTTGCCCTTTTTTAAACCCCAACATTTAATTAACAAAGTCTCAATGTCTAATAGAAAAGATATTATTAAGAGTAAAAAGTATCTCGAAAAAAAAAAACAAAGTGGGCGCATAATATAGGTCAACCTACTTTAAGTTTTATTTTCCTCTTAGAAAGGAACAGCTAAAGCCGATTAAATTAGTCCAATTTGGCCGGAGTTCGAATAAGTCTCATTCATAAAAATCTGTCGCATTTGAAACAAATATTCGGGGTTAGGATCTTTAAGTCTCCCGTGTATTAGTCATTTTTAAATGTGACAAGTAACGTTTTGAAACATTGCTTAAAAAAAATTGTTTAAGTATTAGTGCAAAATAGCATTGTTATTTTTTATAAAAGCTACAGTAAACGATGCTGATACTGGTTTTAAAACTAAAAGCTGAATAAAACTCACTATGCAGAACCCAAGTAACTTTCTCAGTAATCCCGGCGACACAGAGCCAGGACAAGTGGCAGTTGAGTGGCTAGATCCACCAGGTAAGAAGCAAGATGTTCCAGATACGGCACGGCACAGCCACTCACCTGCTGAATATCTGCGAATCTTTGCCGTGTGACTTACATCAAAGGTAGGTCACACCTTTTACACTTATCTTGGTTTCACAGTGTTATAGGTCAGGGATTTAGCATGTATTGGGAGATTGGGATGTCTCCTTACCGTGTGCAATATACAGCCAGCCAGTACATTTTCTACTAATGCTATCGGTCGTAACAAATTTTATATATACATAAATGAAAAATATGATCTCTACATTACTAATTCGGTTGCAAAATATTTTTGGGTACAGCTATTATTGTTTTATCATTTTTGTTATACTTGACTACACGGTAGACAAAGCAAATCTCTTAACTGTCAGAAGCAAAGATCCACACGGGACACAATTATTTTTAATTGTTTCCTTAATTACAGCTTTCAATAGTATAAAGAAAAAGCATTTAATTTTGCTTTGTTGTTTGCTAACAATTATTACTCATGAACGAGTAAGAGTATTAATATAGTTGTGTACACTAATATAATTCACAGGAAAGTTTAATATTAGTATTTATAGTCAATTAGCGCTAAGTCAAGCTAATCTACTTAGAAGTGATTACTTTTTACTGGCGACCGCCACACGCTTCGCTCTAGTGTTTTAAATCTTGCTTGTGTACACATACATAACCTTCCTTTTGACTCATTCTACCTATTGATTAACCGCATTAAAATCCGTTTCAAAAGATACAGAGAAAGGATAATTAAATTTTATACTTGTGATGGTATTAAAATGTGTGTTAAACAAATGTTTCAAACTCAAACTTAAATTTTTTATTTCTATTATAATACTTAGACCATTTAGAGGCACTTTAGAACGTCAAAACAAAGAAAATGAATCTAGTTGCCCAATCCAAAAAGTTGATTTGTATGGAGAAGAATGGGCAAGAAACTCCATACTTACTCTTTTAAAATAATGTTGTTACAATATTATTTGTACATTAGGTGTGAAGAGAAGAATGTTTAAAATGTCAAAACCATTTCCGTCATTTTTCGTTTGTAAAACTATGCGTATATATATTTAAAAAAAAAACATATTTTAACCTGATATATCAGAAAATTCTCACGCGTACGCAGCCTTAGACAAAATGAAAGTAATGACAAAGGAGATTCCAAGGATTACGCAAATCATTGAGTTGATTACAATTTCACGAAATGATGTCAAGGCTGTGAAAAAAAGGAAAGTCACTTCTGTTTTATACAAAAGCAGAATCGTTTATTCTTATCTGTAATGAAATGTTACTAAGAAATGGTATCTTACTTTTTAATACCTACAATCAATTCGATAAAGGTACATTTTTGGTGCTTCAGTTTGAATTGAATAATAAAAGTATTCATCAAACGGTATAATAATATGACATTAGGAAAAAAAATCGATACACGGTGAATGTGATAAAGAATATTATGGTACTACAATGTTTACAGAATGACTTAGGCAGGCCGCATACCAGGCATACATTTGTGTCTCAAAAATTGTAGCGCCACATTTGTAGCAAACAACTGCGGTGCAACAATTGTGGCGACGTAAATGTTCGATGCATGTAACATGCGGCCTATCCTACCTTAAATGCTTACAATTTGACATGGCATATCAATTCCTAAAGCATTTAATTCTTTATAATTAATTCGCGAAATGACAAAAAAAACCTTTCAAAGTACAGGAAAATAAATTAAAATATTTGAGGACTTTGGTTTTTTCGTCAAACTAATTTAACTTCAGAGGGGTATTCATTTAATTAAAAATATTTTTCAAAGACATCGGTAATGTAAACATCGTAAGGAAACCTGGACTTGTTATCAATATACGTCTGAAATTAAATAAATAAATAAATATCTTGGGACAAGTCACACAGTCATGGTCATCTGATACCAAGCTAAGCACAGCTTGTGTTATGGTAACCAGACAACTTATATCCATACTTATATACTTTATAAATACATACATATTTTAAATAAATAACACTCAGACACAGAACAAACAATCATGCTCATCACACAAAGTTTGTCCTGGATGGGAATCAAACCCACGACCTCTGGCTTAGCAGTCAGGGTCACTAACCACTAGACCAACAGCTCCCTTACCATGACGTTTAAAATAAGATTGTTTTAGTCCTGTTGCAGGAGTGTGCAAGTGACAGCGACAACGTGTCAAACGTTGTCTGGCGCCGTCTCTTTCCCACTGAAAATAATATCAAAGTAATACTGCTATAAGGGCTTGTGGTACGCCCCCTGGCCCGTCCAATTGCCAAGCGTTTGCCGTAAAAAGCGCGGTGATCAAGACACATGCCTATTGTGTATGATGAAAGACTTTTGACTGACAGTGGGACAATAATAAGCTGATAATTCCCTTATAACAAATTACCCTCACAATCGTACAGAGGTAAATTTTACCTGTGTAGTAAAATTTACCTCTGTACAAAATATGAAAAAAAAAAACAGCTTTCCGTAAACATTTTCAACGTGTAATCTATCTACAGAAGTGGTTTGATCTCGTCTTCAGACACACAAAAGTCAATTAATATTTTATTCTATCAAAGAGAAAAAGAAACAGGAATTGCAAATTAATTTCAGACCTTAAAAGTCAAGGTTAAAAGACCTAAAGGTTGGGGGTGCTTGGACAGAAAACCTCCTCGTGTGCCCGAGGGCTGGAGTTCGCTTATGGATTCTTCCGGGGCGAAGACCAGTCCGAGGGACGGTGCACCCTGGGAGGTGGGCAACGACTCGTCATTGGGTACGTTGTGCCTGTGGGGTCTCGTTGCCCACTTGCCAATATTCTGTCGCGGAGGACTCCACCACCTGTCCCTCTGAGTAGCAGAGGGCAGTGTGTGTTGGAGTCGGGAAACGGGCTCTGCGTGCACTCACCCTGCCGCAGAGCAGGCAGCTGGGGGTCGTCATCCCTAGCTGCCCCCGTTGATCTCGTAGCCCCGAAGACTGTTACGGTCATGTCTCTGACTTTCGACTGGGGTCGAGGGCCTTGGCTTAACCGCCCGGGCCGCGAGGAAGACAACCTCTATAAAAAATTACCTCTAATACCAAGTTCTGGTGCGTGGCGAAGGTACGAATGGCTGAGGAGTAGTGTCATCTATTATGGATGGCGCATCAGTCTTTAGCGCACCCCCAGCCAGGGAACCGGTGGACCCTCTGGTTGGGTTATAAATGTACACTTGCCCAGGGACAGGGGGTTGCCCTGGGTGTACATTTTAAATCCCCCATACTCGTGGGATCAAGTATGGACACAAAATTAAGGAAAACCAAAAAAGAAAGGAAGGAGAGAAGGAAGGAAGTGCGTTCGGCGAAGCTGTGCCCGAGCTCAGAAGGCTCGAGCTCAGAGAGCCCGAGGCGTGGGCGGAGAGACCGCAGTAGGAAGCGGACAATGTCGGAGGGCGCGTCGTCGTCCTCCGACAGTGAGGCGATGGCTCCGGCTCCCAAAATCCCCACCAGCAGGCGGGGTGCAGGCCGGATTGGAGGAGGGGGGCGTAAGCTCCCAGCGCAAGGGGGCTGCGCAGCGAGCCGAAAGGCTCGCCCTGGAGGGGCGTCACCCCGGAGCGGCTTCTGCGCCAGCTCCACGGGATGAGCCAGCCGCCGCAAGGAGCTCGAAGGGGGAGCAAGCGGTCGACCTGGCGAAGTTGGTGGGTGAGGCACTGACGACGGTGGCCTTGAAAAAGAGCAAAAGCTCCAAGGACAAGGCCATGGCGGAGGCCTATGATGTGATCATGGCAGCGGCGAAGGAGGCCAGCAGGCCCCAGGAGCCCACACAGGCCAAAAAGGAGCTGGCCGCAATGCGGGCGGAGGCCAACAGTCCCCAGGAGCCCACACAGGTCGAAAGGGAGCTGGCCGCAATGCGAGCGGACATGAAGGCACTCCGAGAGGAGAACGTCCAGTTACGCGCGGACCTGGCCAAGCTCCAGGGGGACGCGCGTCTCTCGGCTGAGCCCAAGGAGACGGAGCTCAAGGACGTGCTCCAAGCCTTGGCGGATCTCCAGCGCCGGTTCTCGGTGCTGGAAGGCATTGCCCTCCGGCCCCCGCTCGCGGCTAGTCGAGCGGCCCCGGTGGCGCCGGCGGCAGGGCCAACGGCAACCTTTGCCGCGGTGGCCGCGGCTCCAGTGGCGGGGACGACAATGCGTGCCGCTGCGCCGGAGCCGGCGAAGGAGAAGGCCACGCCAACCAAGAAGGGCAAGGTGGCAAAGCCCAAAATGGTGGGGGCACCCGCAGCGAGTGCGGCTGCACAGTGTCCCACGTCGCCTCCTCCTCCTCCCCCGATTGCCGAAGCTCCGGCTGAGCCCGGTTGGCAAGTCGTCGGAGAGGGGAAAAAGGCGGCTAAGGTGGCCAGGGCCGCCAAACATCGGCAGCGGCGGCAAGAGCGCCGCAAGGCCAAGAGCCTCGCGGCCAGGCTCCGCGCCCCTAAGTCTGCAGCGGTAGTATTAACCCTGCAGCCGGACGCGGTAAAAAAGGGCGTCACATACGCGGCAGTCCTCTCGAAGGCTAAGGCAGCGGTCAACCTCGCTGAGGTCGGCGTGACCGAAGGTCTGCGGCTCCGAGTCACGGCGACCGGAGCCCGCATGCTGGAGGTCCCGGGGGCGACCAGCGGCCCCGTCGCCGATGCCTTGGCCGAAAGGCTGCGGGAGTCCCTCCAGGCGGAAGAGGTACGAGTGTCCAGGCCCACCATGCGCATTGATATGCGCGTCACCGGCCTGGACGACTCCGTCACAGAGGAGGAACTGGTGGCCGCCGTTGCCAAAGTGGGGGGCTGTCCCGCTAGCGATGTGCGGGTGGGCGCCATCCGCTTTGACCGCTCCGGGCTGGGTGCGGTCATCGTGAGCAGCCCCGTACCGGCGGCAAAAGCGATCGCGGGAAAAGGCAGCCGACTACTGGTCGGAGACTGGACTTCGGCGCAGGTCAAGCTGCTGGAGCCCAGGCCTCTGAGGTGTTTCAGGTGCCAGGTGGGACACCATGTCGGTGTCCGTTGCACCTCGGAGGTAGACCGCAGCGGCGACTGCTTCCGCTGCGGTCAGCCCGGTCACAAGGCCGGCTCGTGCACCGCCGCGCCGCACTGCTTCGTATGTGCGGCAGCCGGCAAGCCGGCCGATCACCGGGCTGGGGGCAAGGCTTGCGCCCCACCCACCAGGACCAGAGGAAAGGGCCGGAAGCCCTCTGCCGCCGCCCCCGCCGCTCCCGCTGCTGCCGCCGATCGTTTCACCGATCCCGCTGCCGCCACGGCTCCCGACGTCCCCGCTGCTGCCGCGTCCGCCGCTGCCGCCGCGACTACCGAGGCCGCAATGGAATGCCAGTAATGGCCCCATTGCGGCGGCGCGTTAGTGTTCGCGCCCCTCAGGGAGAGTCAGCGCAGGAAGGGGCCCAACAGGGCCAATGCCTGCCGGGGTTGCAGAATGTTTATAATGGTTACTGTGACTCCGGAACATAAAGAGCAACCGAAGGAACATGAGTGGGTTTTAGTCAGTAAAAGTCTGACACGCCCTCCCGCCCCATGGCGGGAGAAGTCATTTGATGATTTCCCACTCCCCAAAAAAAAAAAAAAAAAAAGGTTAAAAGACCTTAATGTGAAATTATGAATATAAAAGGAGGACGGATCCATTAATGTTTCATTTTGTGACCTTTAGAGTCACATGGCTTATACTTAAGGCTTACTGAAACTTTCTGAACTTTACATAAAATAAGACCTTATCTATATTAATATCATAAAGCTAAAGTGTTTGTTTGGTTGGACGCGCTTATCTCAAAAACTACTAGTCCTATTTGAGAAATTATTTTTTGTTGGATGGATATATCACGCTACAACCTATGGGAGCGGTGTAGTAAGCGAAAATGCAGCCGAAACCGTAGAGGACAGCTAGTACCTACATGTATAGTAGGTATGTCAAAATAAGTATAGCTCTTACAATATGTATAGGACTATGTATCTGACACGATATAGCTTTCATTTATTCATTTATATGGATCTGATTTCTTTAAAATGGTTTTACGTTGTTGTTACATGAATTTTACAATTTATCAGGTATGTAAAATATTATAACACTATTATTTTAAAAGAACCATTTTCAAGATAAGTTTCGAACGCCAAAGCCAATAACAAGATTCATTTCTTTGTACTTGTACTTGAAATGACATTCCAAAGTGGCTTTTTAAAGGTCTAATGGGAAAATAAGCAATGAGTTTAGGTTTGGGCTTTGTATTTGCTAAAACTATTGTAAACAGCTTTTCTAAAGATTCTTTTCAAGAAATTCGTGGAATTCAATCATCGCCGTCTCTGGATCGTGTCACTGACTTTAAGAAACAAGAAAAATAAAGTAGAAATAGTAATAGTATTATTTTATTGTATTAATTCTCCCGACATATCAATATCTTTGCACCACCATGGGTTGACTAATAAAGAAGACCTAAGACATTAAGCACAAATTGCCACTTTTGTACTTAAGTTTATAGCCAAAACCAATAAAGTTCGCCTGGAGGACACGGTGGAGCATACGGTGGAGGTGTGCCCCGCTTGGGAGAACCATCGCCGTGTCCTCGCAGAGGCGATCGGCGGCGGTGACCTCTCGCCTCTTCTGCGAAGCAGTCATGCTGGAGAAAGAGGCGGGGCGTGGGTCTGCGGACGGCGAGCGATGGGTAGCTCGCCGTCCGGCTAGGACCAGGCCCGCGTCGACGGGGACTTTTACCGCACATAAAACTTGATCGCCATAATATTAAAACACACGGTCTAAGATCCCAGAGTCCCCGAGATGTACGTCATGACTAAGATTTTGAGGTAAGATTAAGAAATATGACGACAAGACAATCCCTACGTTCTAATTTTAATATAGGGCCCTTTTTCTATTATCAGGGTATAGGTATAAAGATACTATACCTCATTGTTTTAATATAGGGATACTTGTAATTTGTGAAGAAAACTTGGGCAGAAGACATGATAAACACCAACATAATAGTAACGGGAGGCAACTTGTCAATTGGATATTGAAGTCAAATCCAAAAGCTGATAGGTAACGCAAAGACGCTAAATCACATTATTGATTAATTTTGCTTGGGAAAAATGTTTAATATACCATGTAAAACTTGTATTTAGATATCGGTACTAATTTAAAAATAAAATAAAAAACAACATTTTAATGCACTTGACGTAAGTCTGACGGTTCCAGCATCTCAGTGCAAAAGCCATACGAAAGAAAACAGTTAAGTGATGCAACATTTTTAATATTCGTCTCTGCTCGACGTCTAGACGTATTCTTTTAATCGTTTTTTACCACTTCAAGTCTCCGAGAGGAGACGATGATAAATTATTCTCTCAGAACCACACAATGTTTTATACTTTTCTAGTTTCTCAATATTCAAATAAATTACATCAAAGAAATTCTATACCAAACTCAAAAAATATAAATTGTTTATTTCCATTAGACAAAGAAATGAATCTTGTAATTTTTTGTTTCTTTTTTTTTAAATCGAAATCTTGGCCTGCAATAGGACAGTAATAGGCTGGTATTATTATTATTTAATATACCTAGGAATCCGAGTAAATTAATTAGCATTATTCCTAGTATGGACAAGCGAGAGGTCACAAATGAGTGCAGTTTCAATAAATTCGCAAAATACGGAGCTCTTTATAGATCAGATTGAATAATTCATGGACCACCGGCCATCTCATCGTATTGTTGACCTAATAAGGTTTCGCTAAAATATTCAAGAGGATTTTACGGACCGCCCACACTCTGTACAAAAGAAATCTAGTCATATTTTTTCGATAAGTAAGTAACTAAACTTGATAAAACTTTGTAGAATAGATAAGGGTACTATTATTTTGATTTGTTGTTAGTCATATTATACTTAAAACTTTCGCGTTGCACATAGAATCCAGTGATTGCAAAAAATCATGATCGTGATTTTACGTCGACTAAAAAACTGGACACAGTGAGTGTAGTTTGTACGCAGCTTCATAGTGGACATTCGTCATTTTTGTCAACATCGAGGGTAGATGAAGATCAATCTACTTCATCTGCGGAGTAGTATCGCTTGACAGTCTGCTTGTGACCATGACAGGTGTAACCCTGCTGAAACGTCAAGCAAAAAAAAAAACAACGTGCGCGTTAATAATTTCTTAATTCTATCTATACTAATAATATAAATGCGAAAGGAAATCTGTCTGTCTCGCTTCACATCAAAACTAATGAAACGTTTTAAATAATATTTGCTACGAGATAGTCTTTATCTCAAAAATTCCTCAGAGACGAAACTACGTGGGTAAAACCGCAGGGGCAACTAGTATATAATATGTGAGCTAGGCACAATGCTCGAAGATGTGATGATGAAGAGGAGAAAAAGGTTCTCGAATGGCGGCCCCGTATTGGTATGCGCAGCATGGGACGGCCTCCCGCCAGATGAACCAGGAACCGTCGCGTCGGTTACAGACGGCATAAAACCTTATGCTAATATATACCTCAAATAAAATTTCATCAGGGCCTCTGTGCACTACAGCATGATAATATCAGACAAACGAAATTTGTTGAAGAGGGGCAATTTAGGAGTCACGCTGTAACTATACTTGTAAGTAATTTGAAAATAGATATCTAGTTAACTATCTAAATAGCTAGGTAAGTATTGTAAATGATATTAAAAAGTCAAAAACATTTTTAATGGTTTTATCAACTCAAAAAGAGCAATGACAAGAAATATAAAGTGTTTAATAAAATAAAGAGGGACTTCCATTTACTAAAGATTCGAAAATAGCGAAAAAGAGTGTTGTGAGTCGCATAAGACCCGCGGACTACGGGTTGCTAAACGCTGGGCTAGAGTACTAAATAAAAATGGCCCAGTTTATGAAAAAACTGAATATAAGAAATATATGAGGGTCAAATGAAAGTGAACGTTATTTCAAGCTCCAGTCCCTATTTAAAATTTATACCGGAACAAAGTCAAAATAAAAAGTAATTTTAATCATACTAATACATGTCAGGTCGTGGGTGCGAATAAGAGCAAGTGTCCGCCACTGTGGCTTTTAATTCATGCGTATTTTATAAAGTTTATCTTGGACTTCACAGACATTAGTAAAAGAAAAACTTCGTAAGAAAACCTGGACTTATATGAATGTAGATCCGAAATCGTCAAACCGCCTTGAGCAAGCGTGGTGGTCAAAGCTCGTGCCTTCTGATTAAGAGAAGAGGCCTTTGCTCTGCAGAAGGGCAGGGAAATACTGCTATTATTATTACACACACTACATAATTAAATTTATGTATGTTTTTTGTGGATCGGAAATCATCAAATGACTTCTCCCACCCTAGTGTCACACTCTTATTGACTAAAACTCACTCATGCTCCTTCGGTTCCCCTTTATGTTCCGGGGCCACGGTAAGATAAATAAATAAATAATATCAATAGTTTTACCTTAAATTCACTTTTACATTTCTAAACAGCCGGTTAAAAGTCCACACGGTGAAACTTATCGACTTTGACGAACAAAGCTCATTTTCCTGTATTACCACATTCATCAAACTAAGCTCAAGATGTTCGCCTAAGCAAGCTTTAATTAATACCGAGAAATTAATTAAAACTCGCAGAGATTGGCTCTGTGAGTCGTGTGGGAGATAATTTGAATAAAATTTGCTGTAGTGGCTTCTTGTCCTGCATTAAGAAGATTTCCCTGTAGCGTGTGTCTGTGTTCCACTGGGTGACTGGGCTTATTGCTTGCGATGTTTTCAAGACTTGGAAATGCTGTTACGAGAAACACGAAAGTCTAGGATTACTGTTCGTTAAGTAGGTTTACTGAGTTGCAATGTGTTTGTATTGTAGTTATATTATTTTGTCATTTACCTTACCTATTTTGAAGAGAACCAAATAATTCAATGCAAGTAAACCTTTTGATTCTACTTTACTAAAATTCTAGTTTAATTTAAGTTTCACTGACTTACTATAAAGAATGTGAATTAGTCTAGATTTTTTAAGTCTGTCTGTTTAAAATGAATCGAATATTAAAAAAATGTAAAGCGTTCCTTTACTCTACCTAATTAGTGTTGCTGTACCCGACAGGGTCCATGATGAATTCTATAATTACGTTACCACCACTTGTACATATGTTACGGCTAATACCCGAAGTGCGGCTACACCTAGTTTTAACCGGTTAGAACTAGGTGTAGCCACTTACTCTTGGTTAAACCTAGTACGTGGCACTTTTTGTTGCCACATTTGGTTTTAAGACACGCGCTGCTGCTGCAGACGCTGTGGTGTGTAGGTGTAGCCGCACTTCGGGTATAAGCCGTAACATATACATTTTGAAACTTAATGAATACATATGAAATTACAATTTATAATGCAATCAGGCTTCAGGATAGACGTGGTCTAAAACATCACGCCATTTTTCTCATAAAAAAAGTAAATAATTAGCTTTGAAAACGTGGCTCCATTCCTATCTTAGCTATACCTTACACTTACCCATAGTTAGTTTAAAAAATATATCACATAGACGTATATTACTAGTGACCGGTACGCCAGGTGTGTTACCCAATGTAGTTTTTCATACAGGATATTTTCATCTCAGAGCTATGACCAGTTTTTGCAATTAGACACGCCTACTCTCACAGAGAGCTAAAACATAAGTGACTTAATATGACCGTACCATACTCTCTTTCCTATTGGAAACTCAGTCGTAATGCTATATACTTAAGTCTCAAACTACAGTGTCTGTGTAGGTAATATGTTGTCAGGAGCCCACCAATTTGGTACCATTGCAAACAGAGAGGCCATTTGTTTCAGTATTCCCTTGTCGACAATGTTATCTCTTCAGACGATTGACCAACAGCAATTCCAATTAATTTGGGTGAATTCTTCTTTCTTTATTAGTGGTGCGGTCGTAGAGGAAAGAACATGCTCCTGAAATTAACCGATATCACGCTCCGACATAACCGAAGGAACAAAGGTGTGTTTTAGTCAGTATAAGGCTGACACTCCCTCCGGCCCTGCCCTGGGCGAGAGAAGTTATTTTGGTAATTTCCCAACCATAAAAAAACAGATATGTCGTGATTATGTTTACGAACAAACAATTAGACGCACAAAAATATAAGTATTTGTTTCTGGCGGGAATCGAAAATGCAACAAGTTAGAGAGCAGTCAAATAAGCTGGTGTCATTTGGTTGATTCTTACTTTATCAACTATCTAGCTGCCCCCGCAGTTTCACTTGCATTATTACTGCTACTGCGGATGCTACCGCGGTTAATGCTCCGGTACCGTAAGGTGTGACAACATAATGTAACCTTTATATAACCTTTTTAGGTAAAGGACTATCCAACACAAAAATATTTTTTCAATTCGAACTAGAGACGGACGGTGGATAATACCCATCGGGTATTTACCGGGTAAAAACCCTGCATGTAGGTATTAATCAGGTAAAAACCATGGCATATGGATATTTACTAGGTACCGAAACCCATCTCTAATTAAATATTAGTTCCTGAGATTAGAGCGCTCAACCAAACAAAAACACTCTTCAGATTGACTACATATACAAGGTGTATTTTTGGTATTGCTCAACCCGCTAGGAGATGATTCTACCCATGAAAATAAACAACTTTTACTATGGAAACCACTCTGAAATCGCGAAAAAAATATCAGCTGTTTCAAACATTATGGTTGGAGGGCATTGAATTTTTGTTAGTAACAGCTGATATTTTTTTCGCGATTTCAGAGTTGGTTCCATAATAAAAGTTGTTTGTTTTCATGGGTAGAATCATCTCCTAGCGGGTTGAGCAAGACCAAAAATACACCTAGTATAAAAATATGTAACTGGTTTCTACAAAACTGGATACTACTCATGTAGATCGAGAAACGAGAAAAATGTGGGAAAAAATAGTAATCTCCCTTTATTTATCATGTTCCAAGGGATTTAGTTGTTGCTGCGAACATCGATATGTTTCAAGGAAAGTGGCAATCAGCTTACAACAACCGCCATGGGTATTGAATTTTTATAAGAACACGGAAATATACGGGGTTTTTGTTCGGTATCGCAGACTAAATGTTATGGTATTTCCTTGTAGAAAGGTACACAAATGGGTACTCTACATCGGTATACTACTCTGTATTATTCGATATTACTCTACTGCTATAATAAGCTATTCCAATGTTATCATGTCTATAGGCTTCGCTATGTTTAAGTGAGTAAGTTTTTTTTTTAAATGAGGTTCAATGCTCGTCTGTGTTTTTATATGTAAAGGGTTATAATGCCAGGAGTATTGAGTATTTGATCCTATTGAGTAGTTGATCCTATTTAAATACGTACTAATATTATTAATGCGAAAGTAGCTCTGTCTGTCTCTTCTTCACGCCTAAACAACTGAACCGATTTGAATTTTATTTTATTTTATTTTATTAGGAATTCCAACAAGAAATACACAATTACATACATAAAAATATACAAACACAACCATGCCATGTGTTTCCTCACTTACAGGAATCCACATCATGCGTAGACCATTAAGTTAACGATAACATATTATAAAAACAAAAAGTGACATAAAAACCAAATACTATTTTTTTCAGACCAGTTATATACGAACAAGCAGTAATTAAAACAATTAGAAAATTATTGTTGATCAAGATAAATTTTTAAATTATTACTTAAATTAAAACAAATTATTAAATTAAAACAAATTAGAAAATACAATTAAGTCAAAACAAAAAATAAAATTAAATACAGAAAAAAACAAACTTAATTTTTTAAATTATTATAAATATTTTTTTTAATTTCGGTAAGCTATTGCTAAAAATGTCTATGTCCTGCGAGGTGTTTGATATATCATTATATTTCATAGATATCCTAACAATAGGCGAGTTCTTACCCAAGTTAGTACGATGTTGGGGGATCTTCAGTATTGAACAGCGATGTCTGGGTATTCGGCGTGGTACATTAATACAGATCATATTGACAAGATGTGGGCAGTCGATACCGTTATTGAGTAATTTATATAGAAATATAAGATCAATCACAGTGCGTCGTGATTCAAGCGACCTAAATTTGAACTGAGTTAGTTTGTCTTCATATGTGGTAACAGAATGTGTTGATTTTAATTTAAATACTAAATGCCGCATAATTCTTTTTTGTATACTCTCAATCCTATTTGAGTGAATCTGGTATGTGGGGTTCCAAGCAGTGCTGCAGTATTCTAGGCGACTACGTACGTAACTATTATATAACATGATTGTGGTCGCGGGGTTTTTAAATTCTTTAGATGATCTTAAAACAAAACCAAGTGCTTTGTACGCAGCATTGATCATCCTGTCAAAATGATCGGTGAATCTAAGTTGGCTGTCCAAGTATATACCTAAGTCTTTGATCACTGTGAGTTCATTTAAAATATTTCCATCAATAACATATGACGTAGGCATTTTATTGTGCTTTCTGGTGAATTTGATATGATAACATTTGCTGCAATTTAAGTACATACTATTTTCCGAACACTATTTAGTCAGAGCATTTATATCCGTTTGTAGTAGCAGTGAATCAGATTCGTGTTTTATTATTCGGGTCAATTTTAAGTCATCAGCAAAGAGGTAAGGTGTACTATAATTAAATATATCTGAGATGTCATTAATGAAGATATTGAAACACAGCGGACCTAAATTAGAACCTTGTGGCACACCAGACGTTGAATAATATGATTCAGATTCATCACCATCAATTACGACGGATGAGAGTCTATTGTTCAGGTAAGATTTACACCACTCTAAAGTTGTATTAGTGATACCTAGAGATTGTAACTTACGTATGAGAATCATATGGCTGACTTTATCAAACGCCTTTGAAAAGTCTGTATAGACAGCATCAACTTGCAACCCCTGGTCAACAGCTGTAGACAATTCGGAAATATAAGTAACCAGATGGGTATTCGTGGACTTTCTATTTATGAAGCCATGCTGATTACCAGATAAGAAGCTTTTTACGTGATTGTATAAGGTCGGGTATACCAGAGATTCAAATACCTTGGACAATGTTCATAGAATAGAAATGGGGCGGTAATTGGAAACCATTTCACGTTTCCCACTTTTGAAGACAGGTACTATTCTCGCCCGTTTCCATATCTCTGGAAATGTTCCAAATTTAAGAGACGTATTATAAATATACGATAACGGTAAAGAAAGATAATGCTCACATCTCGACCAGAATATGGGGGGTATATTGTCAGGCCCAGCACCTTTTGATATATCAAGCTTCTTAAGTTTTGAACTTACTTCTTCTGGAGAAATGGAAAAGTTGCAAATATCAGTATTCAACATAATGGGTGTTGACAATGTATCTTGATCACGATTTGGAGGGTCATAAACTAAGGAAAAATGATTAGCAAATAGGTTGCAGATAGCTTTAGTATTATTAGCATTAGTGTCACCAAGGTTATTTCAGAGGGATATGATGAACCGCATTTTCTAAGATTTTTTATATGTGTCCAGAAGAATTTGGGATTATTTTTAATTGAAAGTTCTATTTTTGCAATATAATTATTATAACAATTTTTAATTAATAAGTTACACTCTTTTTTTAGGTAATTTAATTCAATGATGTCCAAGGGATTATTGTACTTTTTAACTTTGATGCGTAATTTAAATTTTTGTTTGAGTAATTTTTTTAAACGACAGGAATACCATGGCGGGTATACCCCTCGAAAACAAACTATTTCTGGCACATGTTCCTTAATAACGCTCCTGATTATTGAATAAAATTTATCTACTTTAGCATTTAGTTCAGTGCATGATGTCAATTCGTTATACCAATCAATGTCATCAAGGGATTTATGAATGGCATCATAATTCACCTTGTAATAATTAAATTTAATAAGTGATTTCGGTTTATTTTTAGTACTTACTGAAATAACAGGTTCAAACTCTAAAGCAGGGTGATATTTATCTAGTTCTCTAATGGGGTATAAACAACTATTAATGTTTACGTTGTCAATATCAGATAGGACTAAGTCTAGTATTTTTTTTTTGAGAATTTTTTATCCAGTTAAATTGTTTGAGGTTATTAAGAGCAATAAAATCTAAAAGTTTATCGTGAAGTTGATTTCTGCTGATGGCTGTACAATAATCATCGGTGTCATTATGTACCCAACTTATAGCACTCATGTTAAAATCGCCAACTATCAGAGTTGAACTGCTAATTAATGTTAGTATTAATTACAGTATTACAACTTTCTATAAAATGTTCTAATACTTCGGCTCTAATTGGTGGGGAAAGGTAAACCACGCAAAGCTTTAAATAATTTCTATGATGATTATTGTGATTATTGTTGGATTTTGTCTCAATTGTGATCCATAGATCTTCGCAATTACTTTCCCATTCCGTCTTTCGATGAAAAATTAAGTTAGTCGAAACCGCTACTAATACCCCTCCTCCAGATTTTTTGTGGCTGTTATATTGCGATGATTCTCGATCTCTTCTATAGACTATAAAGTTACTATTGAATAATTCAGCGTCAAATACACTATCACATAACCAAGTCTCAGTCAGGACATAAACATCGTAGTCACATTTAAGTATATGTTGACGAACATCAGCTAAATTACTTCTCAAGCCTCGAGTGCTTTGGTAGTAGTTTGAATGAAATTAGACATAGATATAGTCTGGGACCCGACAGGACATAGGATAGTTTTCACACCGAAAATCCCCCGGGAACGGGAACTATTTCACGTGGACAAAGTCGCGGGCAAAAGCTAGTTTTACATATTTATAATAGTAAATTTCACATTTATCATATAGGACAGGGAAGTCAGTACCAGACAAATTCGAAGTGATATTGTGATTTTTAAATAAGAAAATCCATGTATAGTTTAAAAAATTATGCCCTTACTAATAATCACTGTGTAAAGTTATGTCACATGTCATGAATAAAGCCTGTGTAACTATACATTTTTTGACGTATAAACCTGTCATAACTTTATGCAGCGATTATTAGGACGCTTAACACCATACTTTACGTTTAGCAGTATTTACGACAAGAAACCAACAACATACATTTAAATACTAATATTGTATCAAACAACAGCCAAAATTATCAAATCGCAACAGAAAAATCTCTAAACGCGTATAAAAACCTGAATACAAAATTCGCATTTCTCTCACAATTTACTGTTGTCAAGTCAAGTCGCGTAAAGTGTACTTACGGTACTTGACAATAATTGCTTAGAATATAAATGTAAACCGCCGCAAATCGTCCTCAAATGGCTCAAAATTGAGCTCCTATTTACACCCCTCATTCAGAGTTGCTAATTAGTTGTACTTTAATTTTCTGTATGAATTACTTTTGGTTGTCAAGCTCCCTAGAGATAAACTGACGAATCAAATTGTATTTTAGGGGACTAGTATTTGGTGGGACGACTCTTTTAAAAAACCGTATGTACATTTAGCTTGCGGTTTTGTGCCGCAGATTAAAAAATAACCTTCTGCGTTGGACTTCAAGCTTTCTTCGTACCAAAACTCATTAAAATCGCTTCAGTGTTTTAGCCGTAAAAGCATAGCTAGCAGACAAAAAGACAAATACATAATATATATATAGGAAACTATTTTCGCATTCAAAATTTTAGTATGGATATTAGAATTCAATTAGCATTTTAGACCGCTAGCGAGCTGATGGTGAATTCTGACGATAACGTTAAAATTCGTCCTTTTGCTTATTTGAACGTTTAAACGTCAATATTGACTACACATTTTGTCCGAGACTTGTTGGGCCTAATGCGGGACCTCAAAACTTTATTTTAAATGCTTACTGTGGCAATGTATGTAGTTAAATAAAAAGTTTATTATCAGGATGCAAAACCCATTGACTATGGTACCATTTATTATTGTAGTTTGCTGTGTACATGTAGATTAAACTCGGGTTAGATAAAACGTAAAATAATTACCATCACAACGAATTTATGTATAGTTTAAAACTTTTATGCCAAGCATACATACACTAACTACGAACTATGTCACATTAACAGTTGTTTTAATTATTATGTTTTTGGCTTCGCTGTTTAAATTTTAAATTAGTGCATTTGAAAATGATTTATTTAAATGTTGATGTTTTTAAAAGTAATAAAGTTTTTAAACACATTATTGATTCACGCATTATTCCACGCGAAACTTTAAAATAAACTTTGACCTCTGGGTCTGTTTCGGATGTTCGAATGATGGAATCGTTCACCTAAAAAAGCAAAAATCAATAAAACGTGTACCAGAGTTATGTTTAACCGATTTTCAAGACGCACATTATTTTTTGATTTTTTGCGACACCGTCGTAATATGTATTCAGCTTTCGTATGCGAATAAAACACGGATGGAATGGCTAAACGCACACGAAAGTGGCATTCTTGGCACACTTTTCTTTTGACATGCTTTGATCAAAAGTTTGAACACAATGTCCTCATTGGATGTCTATGTAAATAAAGATCTGATATAGTTAACAGAAATTTTTATATTGTTGTGTTGATTATATCTTAAACAACAGCGACATTTGACACAAGTATGATCAAAATCGAATAGATCTTCTTTAGAATATTCGTAAAAATCATCGGTATACCTAAAAACGAACATACCGTCTTGACGTTACTATCCGTGCGAGACAACATGGCACCTGGGTAGAATGAGTGACATTTGAAGTACTAAGTGCAAAAAAAGAAACATTCGATTTTGGGCTAACACTTTGACAGATGACAGGTATAAGCTAACACAATTAAAAAAATAAAAAGTAAGTATATCATTTTATTTGGTGTCTGGCTCCATCCTTTCTGAATTTTATTTTAGTATTTTAAAGAATAACATTTATTTTGTGCTTAGTTGTTTCTCATAACACACTACGCCGTTTTAAACGTGACAAAACAAACAACTTAGAAATAATGTTGTAAAAAAAATTACGTGCACGCCTGAAAATCTGTTTCTGCACATCCGCCATTTTAGTTAAACTTGTGCCGTTTATTGTATTAGTGATGCTAACTCTACTGGTAAGACGAGAGCGGGGCGTTTTCGCGGGGTCGCGGGGAGAGGTTTGTTTTCGAGCCAGGTGCCATGTTAGCTCGCACGGGTAGTACGGTTACGTCATGTCGGTCATAGTTGAATTATTCTCCTGGTAATTTTTTTATTTTCCTTTTATCTTTTATTTAAAAAAAACTTTGTCCCATACTTTGAATTGCTTCTGTAGGGTTCTTCTGCTTTGTGAGTGCATTTGAAACATACATTTGTAAATTAGTTTACATGTTATTAACATATATAAACATACCTCCACACAAACACAAACAGGTCATACAAATTTTTGTTTTCTAGCCGGTAGTGTCATCAAATATTACTACAAGTCAAAGAGCCTATCAGGGCTTCAACACTTAGCGTGTTATCCGCGACCCCAAACCTATGTTTTACATAGACGGGGCTCTATGTACGGTCAGCAAAGTAGATAGATATGCAGGGCCGTCATCTACAATTGAGTTTTTCTTGAATACCAATGAATGTATTCAAATAAAATTTAACTTAATTGAAGAACTAGTCATTTTCTACTACAGCTTAAATTTTAATTAGAAAATATTCGTGAGTTTATGAGAAAATTTAAACTGTATCTGACGGCCCTGCATACTTATCTCCTTTATGAGAAGTTCTGTACCAAATACAAGGAGAAGACCTATCAATCGACTGAAATACTTACACTACTTTTTTGAGCTGTAAGTATGATTTCTCACATTTTCCTCATAATAGATTTTCTACAGCAATGTCAGACGTGAATGGCTTTGACGTCAGATAGATATTTGCCAACCATAATTGACGAAATGTTTATTGTTCAAAGTGTAGTTCAAAGGAAAATAAAACGAATTTAATTTAGTTAATTAATCGAAGTTTCTGGGCCAAAATAAAGTGTTTTTAGACAGTTTGTGTCTAACAATTATTGTTTAATGGTTTGGTATATCTGGACGAAGTTTGGACGGATTTTTAAGAGACTATTTTTGTTGCGTGTGTGAAGGTTAAAAAAGAAAACGTGTCATCAGGGTAGTAATTGACTGTACGGAGCGGGTGCCCCATTTGGGCGTTCGACATGGACCCTAGATCAAAACCCGTTGACGTCGCCGAACGGCGCGTGGTGTGTCAGAAAGCGTTCTTTGTACTCGTTTTAAAGCACACACGAGTTTGCACACATTTGCACCCGATTTAGCCCTAAAGACAGAAAAAAGTAGTTATGTATGTTTAAAAAAAACGTGACTTTAGTTTTTTGAAAGAATCGATCCAAATATTAGTTACCATTATCGGCGTTTAAAGGCAAGCTGGCGATGAGTTAAATCAACCGCTCAATTTTTAAAATACACTCACACTTACGCATTTTCTTTTTTTTTTCTCTCCCCCTGTCTGCTCCCTTCCTGGGTGCGGCGGGAGGGCGTGTCAGACTTTTACTGACTAAAACCCACTCATGTTCCTTCGATTGCCCTTTATGTTCCAGGGTCACGGTAACTATGATAAACATTCCGCAACCCCGGCAGGCGTGGCCCTGTTGGGCCCCTTCCTGTGCTGACTCCTTCTCTTTGAGGCGCGCGTGGAACACTAACGCGCCGTCGACGCGGTCCTGGTCCTAGCCGGGCGGCGAGCTACCCATCGCTCACCATCCGCAGAACCGCGCCTACGGTGGCCGGTAGTCGTCTTGCGACTCTCGACGTCTTCGCCTGGGTCTTAGTCCGGGGCGAGAGGCTCGTCGTTGCCTCTCGCGCGCCGCCGCTTCCTTCACTAGCATAACTGCTTCGCAGAAGGAGGCGACGGCATCCCATTCCGTCTCGCCCCGAAGCATGGCCTGAACCAGCGCCGGGCGCGAGAGGCCACCGCCGCACTCACACTTACGCATAACATAATATTTTGTTTACCAATCTTTAAATTCACCCCTAATTTACTTTAGAATAATTTGACAAAGTGTTTAAAACATTTTTTTTCCCATTTTGGCGTTGGTCTCACAATAAAACTTATCCACAGTAATGAGTACATTGGCCCCTTTTCAGCTCCCTCTTTGTTAGCCTTAGCTTAGACTGTAATATTGCGATTCCTTCCACTCGATAGATAGCGTATGTAACTTATGCAGATGCATTGCATATTGCCCGTCAGGCCCTTGGGTATGCAAATTATTGCAAATGTTGATGTCAGCATCAGATCGAGTCTGCCTGGGGGTACCAATAACAGATGTAAGGGTTCATTCAAAGTTTGATTAGCAATCTAGATTGTCTATGCCTATTAAGAAACAAGGTTTTAAGCTCTTCATTAAATTTTAATGCTGTTTTCATTAATAGATAGAACTAGCTATAACGTAATCGTTATAGCTAGTTTTATCTTATTGTTGAAAATGTAGGCAAAATCAAGCTGACTTTTTGACACCACTTAAGTATCTACATTGCACTAGTGCAAAGCCGGTGCAGGTCGGTATTTTAGGTATTATTTTAAGTACTTACTTAAACTCAAATTACAAACCCCTTGTCGTAAATGTAATTTAAAATAAAACTTCATTTTACAAAGAAAAACATTAGCTACTTAGTTTGTATCTCAAAATTCTTGTAATACTGAATTTTCATCTCAAGCAAATGTAATTTTTGTAAACTCTTATTTTGACATAAAGTATTTACCGATATATTAAATTATTTGATTATGTTATGAAAGCAAGCATTTTCTAAGACACTATTACGTTGTTTAATTTCAACATTCAATAGCAGAATTTCAGCCAACAAAATAAGCAAGATTTCCAAAAAAATTCAATAAACGTATGTCAAACGCACGCTTGATTCGCAATTGTTATGAATTTACTTTTTGTTAAACAAATTAGGTATCATTCGATTGAATCCGATAGAAGTCATGGATCAAAATAAACTTTTATATTACGTAATTATTTCATTACATCTATTTATGAGTTTAGCTTAGATTCATGCTAAATTCAAAAAACAGGCAAAGTGCGAGTCGGAATCCCGCACCGAGGGTTCCATGCATAAAAAAAATCTTTGTAGAAAAAGAAATCTTGTTGCAGAATTTTATTTTCTTGATTGGTGTTTTGCGACATTGTTTTGTGCAGAATTTTATAGTTCTAGGTCAACGGCATGAATTTTGATTACCATAACATTGTGGGAATAAGTATACAATTTTTGCGTATATGCGGCCGTAACTTTTTTCCTTAACTTAGAATTTGTTTTTTCACAGCTTGAAAGGAACGCAGACCAGATTCATATAGTTATATCAACTATTCACCTCGGGTACTATTTCTATGCTCTTCTAAAATTAAAATAAATAAAAAACTGCAAAACTGGAAGCCGTTCCTAAAATATTTAGGAAAAGCTAGGGAGATGATGATGAGTTTGCTTCTACATATAGAAATTTGCTGTCACTCATACTCATAATCAAATTTCGTTAGAAAATTAAATATGATTGACATCTGTTGGTTGTAACTTAGACCCCACCTACTCAAATTCTTGATATCCCATTCAGAAATTATCGTAGTTCACTATTCTCAAACATAATTGCCCTGTAATTAGATCCACACGTGCTTTTGTAGTTATTTCAAGCTACGCTGACGATGCTAATGTAAAATTCATTCATGTTACTATAATAATCGCTATTTGTATCGAATATTACCTTCATATCGTCATTACTGTTGTATTGTGGAACAATCTCAGTGTGTAAGGGTTTATCTTTCTTTTTATGCCTATTCATACAGCCTTGAGCGTCACATAATGTGACGATGGCCCTGAATAGTATACAATAGTGTTTAGTTCTGCTTTTCTATTCTTTGCTTGGTTTTATCGACTTATTTATAGTATACTTATTATACTTATTTTATAGGGTTTACTGTTGACCTGAAAAACACTGGTTTTAATACACATACCTCGTCATGACCTTGACAACATTGGCCTCTATCGTAATCGTAATCGTGTTGTTATTTGTGGAATAAAGTAAACAGGATCTAGAGTAACAATCAAAAATGGAATAACATTCAAAATATCTCTTGTATCTGTACCTGTTTAGTAATAATAATGATGAACAGTATGTAGGCGTTGAGCAGCAGACCGATGGCGGAGATGACGGTGACGGCAACGCTAAGCGCGAGTGCCACTGCCGCCTCCTCGGCCCGCGCTTCCGTCCCGTTCACCTCCATGGGGTAGGGCTATGTCTGTCTCGCTCTCACTTCACCCTAGCCGTTCCATGCTGGGCCGTGGAACGTGTGCTGCTCCATCCTGTGTGGTGACGTCACCTTACTGCTGCTGCCGCGTTCCATAGCATCTCACTTGAGCTGATCTGAGAACAAAAATGATTCAATGAGTATCAGTTTATACGTGTATCAAAGTTTAGGAGAGCTTCTACCTATCCTGAGCATAACTTAGTTATGATCCCGGGTGACCCCGGAACATAAAGGGCAACCGAAGGAACGTGAATGGGTTTTAGTCAGAAAAAGCCTGACACGCCCTCCCGCCCCGCCCAGGACGGGAGAAGTCATTTGATGATTTCCCACACACCGAAACCCAAAAAAAAAATGGTTGAGTTGACAACGAAGAATGTAATTTTTTTTTAATTTCTATTAAAAAAAAACGTTTAGCACACATAAAAATGAACTGATATAGGACATAGAACGGGAGCGTAGAGCGCTGTCTGTTCGTGCGAATATGATAGCACGCAGATTTGCTCGCTGTTCAAGAGACGTCAAGATCACCCTGTTTAGGGCATTTTGCACGTCCTTCTACGCGAGCAGTCTGTGGGTGAATTATACGCAAAAGCAGTACAGCGCTCTACGCGTCCAATATAATAATGCATTCAGGGTGCTTTTGGGGCTGCCTCGCTACTGTAGCGCTTCGGGGATGTTCGCTAAAGCGCGTGTGGGTTGTTTTTACACAACCATGCGCAAGAGGTGCACATCTCTGGTGCGTAGGGTGCGGGGCAGCCCGAACTGTATCCTGAGTGCCTTCGCCCAGCGATTTGACTGTCAGTACATGTATCACTGTGACATGGTACATGTACCGGCTCATGGTAACATATTGTTTTAATTGCTGTTAGTGTTGTTTTTTGTATTGTATTGTGTTTTTATTGTATTATTCTATTGTATTTGTATTGTATTATTGTATTGTATTGTGTTTGTGGGCCATGATGCCTGAGTTGAATAAATGATGATGATGATAGCCAAGGAGTAGGGTTATTTGCCATTCAAAGACATTCTAAAGCGAGCTTATAGAAATTTACTCCATGCAATTTTTACGAAGACACAAAGGTCACAGGTGTCTATTAAACACTCATGAAAATGATTTGTGAGAACCTACGAGGTTTGAGAACGACCCTAAATGTTATGAAACAGACATCTATGTATGTGTAATTTAAATTCTATTCATATATCTCCAAACATATGTTAGTATTTGTATTCTAGTACACTAGTATTTAGTATTCTAGTATTCGTAGAGTTGTAATAATATTAGACGTTTATTATCAAATACAGACAAGTAATGAAACAAATATATATCTAATATTTACGTTTAATTGAATCGCTATACAAGCTTTGATAATAATTAAACCGTAGGTGTTTTCAGTACAGTCTGGAATTAATATAATTATTTATGTGTTAGTTGTAGGGATAATTTGATTTCTATACCTATACCACTACGGATTATTTTTCAAAGATGAAGTTACATGACGATGGTTTTTAATTTAAGTTTGACTCTGATTGGAACCAATTGAACCTGTGGGTTCCATAATTATAGAAATTCTTATATAATTCTATAAGAAAATATTCTTCAATTATTGTTGTTTTATAATCATTAATATATCAAGAGGAATATTGAGTTCTCTTAATAATTTAATGAATAAACTGGAGCTTATTTTGACGTATTGATACTGAGAAGACAAGATCTCAGGTATAGCTGGCAATCACTGGCGAGAAGCAGCGACATTCTCTGAAGGAGGTCGACACTTCAGAGGTTGCCTAATAAAAATAACTTACTTTATTTTAATATTTTTTTTTAAATATACTGTAACAACTTAAAGAAATGTAAAGCTTTATATACTTATCTATAACTTCAGTATAGTAAACTATAAGGTTTAAAGATTTTAAGTTTAACCTAATTAAACAACCCTTAGAAAAACAGGACATTCATCCCAAACATAAACTTAGACACAGATATAATCATTAATTACTAATAATAGAAATAAAATTAAATTATATAAATTAAACATAATATGTACAAAACTTATAAATAATACTAAAATAAATACAAGTAATATATACAAGTTATAAAAAGAATGGCTCACAGGGCATCAAAAAACTCGTCCGCATCGCTGTCGACAGGACAGGTGCCCAAAAGGCTGGCAGCATTGCCACATTGTATGGCAATGCTAATACAGATATTAGATAATTTTACGATCCACCGTAAATATATCTAAATTCAAAATGGAAATCTTGACTAAAGTAAGGTTGTTTTAGCAGCGCTAACCCCAATTATTCAACATTACCACAGTCGTTCGTAACAAACGGGCCCATTCTCAGAACCACAAGGAAAATGCCTCGTACGTGAAACGACCATACACTAGTAAAGGGACACTGAAAATCACGAATGCCAACCCTAAATTCCCTTTCATGACAGTGAGTAACACAGAACAATTGTAAACGTAACATGTCTAGGCGGCATTCCTGATGTACAGTCGTGAGGTACTTAGAATACTCCCAATAGTAGGGGTGCCTCGTCTTTATACGAAGTTTTTAAGTTAGCAAGACATTTGTGGAGTGAATGAATAGCTAGCGAATAGTTTACGTATTCCGAAAAAATATGGAAACCCTATAGAATCTCGTGTGTGTCGTTCTATCTCCAAAACTACAAAGTCTTATAAAGTGTGGTAAAATAATAAAAAAAAAAACATAAATAACTTTTCACTTGATTATGGAAAACCACTTAAACCCGTGCTTAAACCATATCTGCTCAGACCATTTAAACAACAAGGTCGAGGACACTTCGCTCTTCTCAATCTTAACTTACGTGGTGTACCAACTTACTCGTGAACCCTGTACAACGTTTTCCAATATTGCATGTCAGAGAAAACGCGAAACACCCCTAAATGCAATGTCACTGACAAATGACTAGCCAAAAATACGATCGGGAGACACGACAGTTATGCTCTGTGTACCAGTTGTGTACGAAGTCTTGAACCTAATTTATATTTAAATGTAAAGTTAAACTTATCTAGTATTGTTAAACGAAAAGTAGGTCTTCATTTAGAATATCATATTTGCGCTAAATGCAAATGTGCAAACTCTAGCCGAAATTGTCAGATTTCCAATCCAACTTAAAACTAATGCCTAAAAAATTTTAAGATGATAATCTTCTAAAGAAAGTTTAACAGATTGTAGAAGATTCATGTGGTGGCGTATGTACAGTCAGCAAAGCAGATAAGTATACAGGGCCCTCAGATACAGTTTAAGTTTTCTCAAAAACCCACGGGTATTCTAATAAAATTTTTAACTATAGTAGGTTAAATTTCATTTGAATACAGTCATTGGTATTCAAGAAAACTTCAATGTAGATAACGGCCTGCATACCTATCTACTTTGCTGACCGTACCTCTGTACTACTGCATTAAATTAGGAGAAATTATACGTAAATCACGATACCACGAACTCGACTACTAAAACAATGAATTGTCTACGAACGCTACGGGCTACGACGTGCTACGACGCTACGTAATTAAGACTACGGCAGGTTAGTAGCTAGCTATTTCCTGCAGCTTTGCTCGCTCATTATCATAGAAATCTTAATCCTCTGTTTAACCCCGCTGCGGGTAAAAAAATCCAAAAATCGCTTTTTAATCCGAGTCTACGTCATAAACAAACACAAGTCTGCAAATTTCATGTTTCTAGCTTCATTCATTTCGGCGTTGATTATCATTAAAAAGCCTGTTTCTTTATACATAGTTAAAGATAACAAGTAACAAGTCGTAATTTTAACCAAATACGATTAGTTCCACAAAAGAACTCGACATTAATAGAAACAAATTCAATATGGACAGCCCTTACCATTATCGGTTACAAAAACTAATTACGATTAATTATTCAGCCACACATAACACACCCATAGCGTGCCTTTAATACCAATTTGCCTATTTTTAGACCTATTACTGGTATACCCATAGAAAAAATAAAATCAACGTCCTTCGGCCGGTTTCCCATAACAATCGACATTGTAGTATTTATGAGCAGTCGATACCTGGCAAGGTCAGAATGAGCTGAACCAATTATCATAAAAGGTCGTTGAATTGTTGGAAGCCATCTTTTATTTCGCTTTAGAGCGTTTGTTATGTTCAGTCGTTTTGATGGTAGTGGTGGTGATTTGATAGATAGTTTTAACACATTCTGATCTCGTTTTTCAGTCCGATTTTGAGCTTTAAATACGAGAGTTAAAGTCTAAATCTGACTGAGGGATGCTCGATTGTGTGTATGTAGTCACTCTTTCGGATTAGTTTATAGTATTTTTTAAAAATTGCTCTGTATAAGTGACTAGTAATGACCAATACCTTAATACATATTTTGACCCCTCCTCCTTTTGACATAGTCAAAGGTTTTCTTTTAAATTTTAGTTATTTAAGGATCCTACTAGATTGGCAAACAGTCGTCTGTGCCTTATTTATCAGTTGTTACGTTTTTGTTATAGTATGTTGAAAATGGATAAAGCGCGCGTGCTGTCTTTTGACAAAATGCCGCCCGCTACCACAGTACATACAAAGTGTCATTTATACCAACACAAACAGGGATTACCGCGAAAGCGTACAGACAGGCAAACTGACAAAATCACCGTCGCAATCATAAATACAAATACAGTAATAGTTACTTAGTTTATGTATTATAAATACAGTTATATATTCTCCTTGTCAACACTTACTCTTCTTAGAATATCGTTAAATGGCAATCGAGGGCAATATAGCTTTCAAGAACGAATAATGTCTTCTGTGCGGTCATAAAAACACGTTGTGGTCAGCAATCTGTGGGCCAAACGACCAAACACGACCTCTCCTTAAAAGGCCTTTGTTCAGCAACAGACATTTAGACCGCTAACTTCAATATGCTAGGTTTTTGTATAATGATGTTTTTTATGCTACTAATAACGTCAAATGAAAAAGTTTTGATGTTTCTAACTGAAAAATATGTGTTTTATAATGTGAGTGTTCTTTTTTTAATATAACCATTTAAAGGTTTTTAATAATTATACATCATCGATCACTGTGATCGAAGTTACACATCAACTCTGTCTCAAGTGAAACCGCAGTAAACGGTTAGTTAGTAGTTTAAAAAAAACCATCTCTTTATTCTTTTTCCAACCTTTTTAGACCTTCACAATCCAGTTACATGAGTACCCCTCGGTCATCAACTCTCCTTGATTATAATTATTAACAGGCTTTCTGGATTCTGGCTATTCGTATCAACTGCCAAAGACCTACCGTCAGTCAGTCAGTCTCTGTTGCCATTCGCAACCGGTAGCTACGACTTTAAGTGCTCTCTAAAACTCAGGATATCGCAGACAACCGTAAAAAGTACATTATGAAATACTGGACTATTCCGAAACTCAGTTTTGAATAAACATATTCCATTAAAAAGTAGTCCGAGCATAACCTTTTCTAACATGAAAATTTACTACGAACTAAAACAACACTACTGCCACAGCATTTCTCTGAAATAATAAAATACACAGTTACAAAATTATTTCACCCACTAGCAACGCTTTTAAATTAGTTAAATGTACGAACATGGAGCGAATAAGGTCGGAACTCGATTCGTGTTGTGCGTTTCTTTGGGTTTATATGTGGAATGAAAAGTCAAATTTTCAGTTTGTTATTAGTATTATTCAGCAGCAACGAAATAAGCGCGTAGACAGTTAAATAAACTTAAAAAACGTAAGGTTACCGGAGATCCACTTACTTTCGCGTTAAATGCTTTTAGTGTTGCCAAGTCACGTTACAAAGCATCGGTTGAAAAATCGAAGGGCAATTTACTGCGGAAAATTGTGGATAAACTAGACAAGGAGGGTCCATGGTCTCCTTTATATCACGAATTTAAAGCCAACAGATCGGTCGACCTTGCGTACGTTCAAAACATTAAAATCAATAATAAGCATACCACTGGCATAGAAGAAACAACTGAAGTACTTATTAATACTCTTATCCCTGATGATTCACCGGTAAATGACAGCGACTACCACCAACAGATCAGAGCGTGGGCAGCTGTGCCGCCAGAATCACCAACGTCAGACGTACCAACCACTGACGAATTCATAAATGTTGTTAAAAAGCTACCGGTTAACAAATCTTCAGGTGAAGATAAAATATCTAATAGGATGATTAAAGAAGCATGTAAAACAGCGGGTGACGCGATTTTAACTGTGTATAATCGATGCATTGTCGAAGGCGTCTTTCCTCGCAAATGGCGACGCGGATTTATTCGAATAATTCCAAAGAGTGGCGACAAGCCTCCGGACGACCCGAAGTCGTATAGGCCCATTACGCTTCTACCATCTTTGGGAAAACTTCTGGAGCGCCTCATCGTTCCGCGCTTATTACCGGACGGACCAAAATTTCATACTAATCAATACGGTTTCACCCTAGGTAAATCTACAGTCGACGCGGCACTTTCCGTCAGAAGAACTGTTAATCTATCCGTACACAAATACGTAATTGGGATCTTTCTTGACATTTCTGGAGCATTTGATAACGCATGGTGGCCCATGCTTATACTAAAATTAAAAACCCGCGGTTGCTACAAAAATATCTATAATCTCATTTACTCGTACTTTCTTAACGGTTCCGCGATACTTAAGCTTGGACATTTTTCTATGACTAAAACGCTAACTATGGGATGTCCTCAGGGTTCTGTTATCGGTCCTTATCTATGGAATCTAGGTTTTGATGATTTTCTCGCGATTCCGCTTCCAAGCGGCTGCTCCCTAACCGGTTACGCGGACGACGGCCTACTGCTCATTCAGTCAAGTACTCGAGCAGGACTTGAGAACTTGGCTGACACATGCCTACGTTTAATATCACAGTGGGGTGATCGTAATCGTCTTACCTTCGCACCGCAAAAAACATATCAACTTATACTAAAAGGGAATCTTAAATCATGGCCTAGTATTAAATTTAATAACGTTCCCGTCAAAAAACAACAAGCAGTATGCTACCTTGGCATGGTCTTAGAAAGAAATTTTTCATTTGTCGATCATATAAAAACAGTAGGTGAAAAAGCTAAAAGGAACTTTTATGCCCTAACGAGAATATCCAAAGCAACTTGGGGTTTATCATTTTTAACTTTAAAAACTATATATGGGGCTACCTACTTAGGTTGTATGTGCTACGGTGCACCTGTTTGGGCCGATAGGGCCACAATAGGGGCGGTACGACGTAAACTACTTCAAAGTCAACGTTTAGCTTTGATATTTTTATGCAAAGCGTATAGAACGGTCAGTACTGAGGCCCTACCGGTACTCGCAGGTGTACTTCCAGTCGATCTTGAGGTACAGCGTCGTGCTTCAATGTACTATTCCGCGCGGGAAACCATGGACACTAACTTTATACCACAACGCGACTTTAATAAAATTTCTAGATTATTTAAACCGCAGACTGAAGTCTGGGAGGAACTCTTATCCGAATGGCAAAGTAGGTGGGATAATTCCATGAAGGGCCGTCACCTCCATCTGTTCTTTCCATCCGTTCGTGAGCGGCTGGCTAAGACATGGTTGGAGGTTGATCATTGCGTTGCTCAATTTCTCACAGGTCATGGCAATTTTAAAAGTAAACTATATTCTTTCAAACTCGTTGCTTCGCCATTGTGTCAATGTTCCACATCGAACTGTGAATTCGAACAATCTGCACATCACATCCTATGGGAGTGTATTCTTTGGCAGAATGAGCGCAATGTTATGTTGGATAGTTTACAGGTTACATCCGGTGTTGTTTATTATACGGACCTTGTGGAAACCAGAACCAATTTCCGTGCGTTCAAGCGTTTTTGCCATACCTACTATTGGAATCATTCGTAACAGCTCACAATTTAGGACCCATTAATTTTTAACAGATCATATTCCGTGGTGCTAGGCAATCTGGGCTTCTCCCAGTTGTAATTGCCCCTTTGTGCCTTTCGGCCTAGTTCTGTTCTGTCTCCTGCTTGTTATGGAGGGAAGTGGAAAAAATATACTTTTCTTACTCCTCCGTTGTTCTTTTCTGATTAATTTCGTTGCGGGATCCAAGACAGTTGAATCGTTTCTCCGGGACTCGTCAAGCTTCATTGCTCGGCGCTTTTCTGGCGGACTCCACTGTTGATTCTGGCTTTCAGGAGTTGCAGTGGTTGGGAATAGTGTGGTGGGATTGTCCCAATTAAAAAAAGCAACGAAATAAAGAAAACGATATATATTTTTTCGTAGAAACTGAGCTAAAAAGTAAAAAAAAATATAGTATTGACTCTCAGACAGTGTCAAGAAAAATATTTTCAAAGAATACTAACAATAAATACACCCTAACTGCACAAAGATTAATAAAAAAATATGGCATTCAAAAACTCATCCATGTCATTGGTGATTTTTCCAGAAGGCTTGAGGCATTCTACGTGGAATGGCAATTGGCATTTCTTGTTGATTGACAGAGTCCAATAGACGTTTTTGATTTTTCTTCCTAAACAGTAGTTTAGTGCTTAGCGAATGACCATTTGGTAAACCTTACATCCAACTTCATGTGACATTCTATTGTGTTTTACCGTTTTTAAAGTTCGGATCATACTTAAATAGGTAAATACTAAGACTTTTTTACTTCAAATATTAACGAAGACCCTACGTTATGCGACTGACTTAAAGCTAAGGTATTCATTTGAGTTTAGACCAGAATAAATTTAGACCTGAAGTACATTTTCTCAAATATTTACACTGGCCCTCAACAAACAAAAAGTTACCCGGATTAATAACTGATACATACAAACGCGACGGTATCATTCCCTAACTCCCTAATCACATTAGAAAAGTCAAGAGTCTGTCATGATATATATATATTTGTTGAGTCAGCACCTCTGGGAACTAAAAACATTTGGATTCTATATATATTTAATTTGAATCTGGAGGTCACAAAAAACTTTTAAAAGGTCGTGGATATTATTTTATTAGATTTTATCAGTGGGGAATTAGAAGCAATTGTTTCTATTGATATTTAACAGTTTGCACAGTGGTTAAAAATAATTGGTTGCACGGATGACACGTGTCGGAGTTTTCCAGCACAAGGCAATTATGGATTACAAGTGTTAGGTCTGTGCCTGATTGTTTGAGTATGTGAATGTATATGTTTGTTTACGTACCCACAATTCGCGAGAAATTACTGGTGTGGGACAACCGCTTCAAAGATATGGACATATGAATTAATCGCCCATCGTTCAACATAAAGCAGGCGAAATGTCATAACTATTCTTCTCTGAAACCGCTAAAGCGTCCAAGATTAACGATCAAAACTTTAAATTAAAACTGAAACAGTTCAAAACTGAAGTCGAACGGCTTTCGAAACAAAAGTCATAGATCATTTACAAACGGAGTTACAACGTCACAAGAAGTCGCCGCTCGTCGTCCATGTTTTGATTTAATTATTACAAAATTGTTTTATAATTCTGTTAAGTCTGTTCTCACTTGCCAGTGTTTTTGTAGGACCTTTTCATTCACGTAATTTATTGTGAAAATGAGTTTTATAAAATGAGTCTTTGTTTGCCGGTATCTCTTTAAGGTTGTTCGGTAGGCGGGCCATGTTTTTAATTAGTTTAATTCCATCCACTTTTGTTCGTGTTATGTGATATTTGTAATTGTGTTTTTAGTAAAAAAATTGACGTGGTAACACGGTACTCCTTGACTAGACTGTTAAGGCTTCTACACACATGCCGGCGGCTCATACCGCGCGGCTCTTGTCGAGCGGCACTGCCGGGCAATTATGCTTTATGATTATTCAAAGGCTGGAATGCCGGCGGTGGCAGCACCGGTGGCCCGGCATTGTGTGTAGGTGCCTTTAGTCATACTTCCAGGCTGCTGACTACCCGCGACGACTGTCGCAGGTCGCAGATATGCTAAACAAAATATATATTTCTTAAAAATGTTCAGCCTTCCATAAACCTCCCAATAATGGAATACTTTCTTGATCCATGAAATATAAATACAGGATTACGATAACGGTATCTAGACATATTTGACGTACTTTTAATAAAACCGCTTCACAACGGATATTGAATGGTAATCCAATGAGATTAACGCTGGATTATAATAAAATTATATATTTGATCGGAATTTTATTCTAAAGTAAAGTTACTGTTCGAAAAGGATATTGGATGCTCAATACACTTATAAATAGTATCTACACAACGACGCTGTTTATTTTTCTAAATCCATGTTATACCTAATTTATGATGCAGTGTTTACTTTACAATTTAATTTAAAGACAACGTTCTCAAGCCAAGCAAGACATTCGGTTTGCTTTCGTTTAAAGTCAATACTAAAGTAACGACAATTTAAGCGAATTTTCATTATTAAGTACTTGCTAATGCTAAGCCTTAGCTTAGCAGCGACTTTTATATCGGTATATAAATTTGAGATACGTTACTAAGCGTACTATGGCTTAGCAATTGTCCGACTTTGACTTACTAACGTAGTTTAACATTTGTGCAACGGTGAAAGTAATATTGCTTGGCCGAAGCACTAACAATGTAACGTTTGTTTTTTTATGTATTTTGATATCTGAAAGACTTTTTTATAAACTCAATTTCTGGGAAAAGACTTAGTATTTGTGTAATAAATGAATATATTTTTGAAACAATTTAGTTAAAGCTAATAATGCGTGTTTGTTTATTATGTGAACAGCAAAATCTCCTTAACATTATTTCTGTAAACATTTTAGTACTTTTTGTTTCCGATACCTTGTATCCGAAACCGTTGTCTGACATTTAATGTCTTTAACTAATGATAAAGAGACAAAATAATATAATAAAGAGACAAAGTCATGTCATGTTATCTTTAGAAACTAATAATAGGCATCTAGATACCGAATGTCTTATGCAATGCTTTGTTTGTACACAAGCTAGATACTATTAAAATATTTCTATTGTAGTATTTATTTCAAATTCACGTGATTGGAGACACAATAGAAAGAGAATACCAGCGATACAGCCGGCTGTCGGTTGGTCCTTGAAACGTTAAATCCGATAATTTAGAAGTCATAGTGTAGCACACAGTTACGGAATTCGATGTAAAACGGATATCAGGCAATCCGAACATAAACTTTACAGACGACTCCTCTTACAAATTGATCCAATATTCTATTTCAAACTGGCTCCACCATTCGTTCTAATGAGCGAGTGTTCACATAAATTACATTTCGGTCATCGTTCCTCGTATTCACTCTAATTCAATTTTCAAATTTAAAATTCACGAATATTTGTCGTCGGATATTCCAGTTTTATGACAGTTTATGTTGGAATATTTATATTCTGAAAGCTTTTTACAATATTATACTGTCTGTAATATTGATATTGGCAGAGTTTTTGATAGACAGCGCAATAACTTTATTAATGACCAGTAGCATGCCTATTGACGAAATTAGTAAAAGCACAACAAATTTACTCGTTGCTTCGTTCGCGTCGATGTCGGAATTGTGAGGAAGTGTGAAAGTTTGTGAGGATGATTGTTATTTTTGCGACAAAAAGTAACAATCATCCTCACAAACTTTGAGATTTATAAAACTACTAGCTTTTGCCCGCGGCTTTGCTCGCGTCAGAAAGAGACAAAAAGTAGCCTATGTTACTCTCCATCCCTTCAACTATCTCCACTTAAAAAATTACGTCAATTCGTCGCTCGTTTTGCCGTGAAAGAAAGACAAACATACGTCTGTATGTGACGGTGTCTGTCTGTCTGTCTGTCTGTCACACTTTCCCATTTATAATATTAGTATGGACTAGCTTTTGCCCACGGCTTTGATCGCGTTAGAAAGAGACAGAAAGTAGCCTATGTTACTCTCCATCCCTTCAACTATCTCCACTTAAAAAATCACGTCAATTCGTCGCTCCCTTTTGCCGTGAAAGAAAGACAAACATACAGACAGACAGACACACTTTCCCATTTATAATATTTGTAGGTATTACCAATTAAATAAAATTCACAAAAGAGTTTTCTCTTTCTTAAACTTATGTTCAAAACTGGCCGTCATATCCAAAAAAACAGGTGACGGCCATTATTTGTTGAAAAAAAAATAAAAAAAAAATAAACACAAATGGCGTTTCAAATTTTTTCGTGGAATGAAGGCCAGCAACCCTTAATAACAAATCAAAGAAGTACCAATGAGGTTCAAATCAAAATAGTTTGAGAACTTTTACAAAAAATGACCGTAGTATTTGAAGGTTTTCTTGTAAGGAGTCTATATAGTATCTGTATAATTACAATGCCATTTGTTTTTATTTGTCTCTAAAAATATGTGATTTTAATAAAAAAAATACGATCTTATTAGTGCAGTGCACTTTCGGCTTATATAAAAAAAATCTGTTATTGATCGATATTATAGGTGAGATTTATTTAACTTTCTTTACTAAAAATGGGTGCCTCAGCAATTTTCTTGATTACACAGCGTAAGCTTATATAACAGCTACAGACGTTTCTGAACGTCGTCGTGCAATATCCAAATAATTTTGTTCCTCATTTAGGCAGAATGAATACGTGACTTTTCGTGGTTTTCGAATAACCGCGTCACACATTATATTAAATTATTAAAAAACAAGGAAATATTTGCAAACGGCCGCTTACGGTTGTATTTTTTGACATCCAATTATATACACCACCGAAGTGTTGGGAAATTGGTGTAAGTATTTCCTTTTTGCGTAGCTTGTGTTTTATTGTTTTTGCTATAAAGTATTGCTTATACAAATAAAATAACTTGACCTTGCAATTTCTATAACTCGAAATAGAATATGGTATAATACACGAGAATTCACAGTCAAGGTCAGGATGCTTACGTAAAAGCTCACTTCAAAAGCTCTAGGGATATTATACCTTATGTATTGATAATAATAAGTATAAAATTATTTACAGACTTGCAGTAATGCAGATTCAAAGCCATAAAATTGTATCTAGATCCACACGACAAAAGTAGGTGTTACTGTGAAATCTATTTGTAAACAAGAGTACCAAAATATTGTCGCCCAATACCGTTGATTCTAGGAACAGTAGTAGGAATAATTTATGTTAGGTATAACCAGCAAATGTATGGTAACTGCGCCTGAGTACCAACTAAAAATAATTTTATCACCGTATAGAGTAGAGATCAAAGCTGCACTAGATATATAAAAGTTGACATTTCCGTCACCCTTTAGGATTTGTTGAGTGTTGCATGATTTGTGTTTTCTCCTGCACATAAAATTAATATAAGTTTGAATTTGCTAATCCGCTTTGGTGATTAATGCTTGCCTTCTCTGTATCGAGACATTTGCCGTGCCTTGTGACAATAGAAGGCTGGTATTACGAAATATTCCTCGAATCCTCACGCAGCGTTTTTCGAAATCCTTTATTATGCGCACCGCAAAAGAATGAATTTCCCCTGTCTGTGTTTCCAAATGCATATAACCCGGATGTATTCAATAGACGAGTGCATAGGCGTCTTTTGGGTGAGCTCGCTCTATCGTAGGCCCCGTCTATGCCCTTGGGCTAGTCTGGGACCAAAAGAGCAAGCCCATAAGTTATAAAAAAAGAAAAATTTACAGATACATACCTGAAAACCTATTCATACATCGACGAATGGAAGGTTTCTTCATGGAATATACGTATAGAGATCGTAAAAAAGTACTTTGATAGGTTCTATCAAAAACGCATAAAACCGGTCATTATTCTAAAAACAGCAAACTTTAACTCAACCCTACAAGATTATATTGCTCGTTGAGTAAGCAGCCAACATTTGCACAACCACTAAAATAAGCCTGTATTTTTATTGCTCTACTTCTTTGAATAGAATAAAAGTCTATATAAAGAGTCAGGGTACAATCCAGATTCATAATGTAAAATTTCTTTGTACTAAAGTCAAAGTCTTTTTTAAACGTCGAGGCTACTTATTATTAAGCCATTTCCAAAGATATTACATAGTTTTAAAAGTTCGAGCCAACTCTTATAGAAATAGCCAATCCAATTTTAAATTAAATTAAACCCAACACAAGATTTGCCAACTGCCTGCAAAACAAGATACATTTACCAAACGTTTTCAGACGCAAAGAAATAATTTCCCTAAATCTTTTATTCTGTGGAACTCATTTAGATATTCAAATAAGGTTCAGACACCTCTGGGTTGCCTACCTTTGTATAATCCGACAATATTGCCATGTTAAAAATACACCGAAAAATGTGGAGATAGTCGACAAATAGTTTCCGAAGGGCACGTCCCCTCTACAGTGTGTTCATAAAATTTCATGACCCACCCGTATTGTGCTAGGGTTGTCGAAGTCAAGTGGGAAGACATTCACAATGCGATATCGTAAGCGAGAACTCTGTTATGAGATTCCGAAGTGTTCAGATTGTTGTTACTTTAAGTGCTGAAGGAAATATTATTGTTTTGAAAATCAACTATCTATTTAATTAGTCTTGATTGTTGTTAACTATTAGTAATTGCTAAATATGGTAGTTATTAGCAATTGCTGGAATGACATTCGGAGTTGTTTCATTATAAAATAAAATATCTCTTGTAACGTAAATTTTTAACACCTTCATTAATTTCATTTTATCTTTCTCGCTAATACACTCTTTTCTTTTCTATTTACTAAACACAGCTGATATCATATTATACTCCATTAATTAGTCTGAAAGCGCTTTACGCTTTCAAACTAAAATTTACCATTATAGATCAGTTTTATAGGCTCAGTAAAAATGACATCAGAATTTATAACCGTTCTTAATATTTTATTATTATTACTCACGGATATCATTACATAATTTCCAAAAAAAATAAAAATAAAGCGAGACAATACGACATATTCATCGTCACATCGCCGCGTACATCATGTTACGAATAAAAGATTAGGCCTTTCGCGTTTTCCTTTTAATATTATAGCAGAGGGAATATTTTCTTTCTGTTTTCGCTAACATACGCTCTGACATCGCAATATATTAGGGATTGTGTTGCAATCAGGAAGGAGGCAACCCTATCGGTGTAGCTTTTAATATTTGACGCGGAACATTTTGCAATACTTTTTATTGCTTTTTGATTTACTCGTACTTCTGGCTTTTATGTTGGAGCTGCTATGAAAATAATTAGATACTTTTTTATGGGAAGGTCGACCGTGAAAAATCTGGATTTGCATGCAGTGATGAGGCTGATGTTTAGTTTTAACTTTGTTGGTTTTTTCGTGACGATATTTTAGCTTTTTATTTAAATATCATCATAAAATTGGAAATTAATATTCCATAAACTACTGACTACTAGTTTACCTTAGGCAGAGACATAATAACGACATACTAAGCAGAATGTGATTCAAATAAATAGATAAAGAAATACAAGAAACTAAATCTATAACTTTAAAAAATACTAAATTATCAACTTTACTTACTTATGCTACGACGGGTGAGCTACGAATTGTGTGTAACTTTCGTAGGCTGTGCGGCGTAGGCCAACTGTGCTACGAAGATGACAGCAGCTACGCGTAGAGTTATCAGATTTACTACGAGAATAATAAAATTGCTCCAGGAATATGTAAAGGTTTAAGCTTTTTCAACTATTTTGTTTTACTTATTGGTTATGTTATGTCATAACTTTTACGAATGATAAAATTGATTTGACCACCTATTCCAAGTTTTTGATTGGCACAAAATATATTTTTCTTATGATTAATAATGGACTTTGAAGCTGTTTTTTCCCAAAATTTTCCTAATAACACAAATGAGTCCAAACGAAAATTATTCATTGACAGCTTCCCGAGGAAGTACAAATTAATCAATTTTTCTTTTGTCTTTCTTTTCTTGAATTTTCTTTGGACTATTCTTCTCTAGAATGAATACTAATGCGGCACAAACGAACTTAATTAATTTCTCAGAAGTGCTTAATGCTTTATTGGCGACCTTGTTCAATAAATTATTATGCGGAATAGTGCAAACTATTTTTTAATTTACTTTTATTATCCTATTTAGAGAGCTTTATGCCGAAGATCAAGGTTGCTTCGTTAGTGTTATGGTTGATTGCGCGGTTTTAATTGTGAAGCCGTGGCTTCGATCCAAAAAACTCAATTCATTCAGTTAGTAGCCGTACGGAGTTTTAGATGGCGGTGCGACTCCGCGCCTCATAGAGCATGTCAAATCGTAGTTCCTTATGTCCCCATTTATCGTTCGTAGGTTTTTGATAGTCGTTACCGTTAGTCAGTTCTTCAGATACTTTGTCTAAAATTTTTAATTTTAATCGAACGATGGAGCCGGTGTTTCGTAACTGACTACTCTGAGAAGAAACATCCGAAACAAACTCAGAGGTCAAAGTCTCTTTTAAAGTCCATACAATTGTATTGGTCAAATTATGCGAGGATCATGAAGGTTAATGACTGATGTGCTTTCTTGATGAGAAAAGCACACAGATTTAAGTGGACCTGTCCAGACAGTGCTAGCATTTGTCAGCAATCGTTTAGACTTAAGACGTAAGGAGTTCAACGTTTTGACGAACAATACCAAAGTAAGGACATTTGGGTAGGCCGAACTACTCAAACTGTCATTCAAAGAAAATATTATAAGTACATGTTTATTCTTAGGATAATGAATGACCCACATAATCCTTACACTCACAAAAAAAAGAAATTGTATATAAAATTAATTACATACCTACTTGAAGAAGTACAAATCAATGTCAAGAATACAAAATAATCATGTCAATAAATATGATTTGAATCTAATTCTGTCACTCAGTCTTACTATTTAATATCTTGTTACTAAGTAATTGGGTATAGGAGGTCTGATAAACAGTGGCTCCTTGTAAACAGTGATATCCAAACTTCATCATAGTTATATAGTCGTAGTAAAAGGCTATGTAGCAGGCACAGGGTTATTTGTTTTTGTATGTAAATTCTTAAGAAATATTTTTCCTGGTACCTGAAAACTTCAAAGGTACTTAGTACAATGTATTCAGTACTAACTAAACTACCCGCGTAGCCGTGTTCAAAGAGCGGACGTCCACTCTTGTGAATATAGTAGACGGCGGCTTAAAGAGCCCGTCAGATAAATATGACGTTATCTGAATCTCTGTGGCACCGTCCACAGGCCTAGAGATAAGTCTGGCGCTCTATTATATTTGACCATTCATTGCAGCGGCCATGGATCCAGACTATCGAAGTTGCCTCTGTTGCGACGTATGTATAAATTATGTAAGTATATATGATCTTTTGCGATATGCAAGGTTAAGCCAGCAAGAAGCGAAGTTTTTGAAAATTTACTCTGATTTAATAGATTCAAAAAGGGTGTCTAGATTTTTTTCAATGGTGTATACTAAGTCTAATCCCGAGATACACAGCGTTCCTCAATCTTAGTTATTCTTCCGTCGTTGTTGTTTATTATGATGAGTTGTTGTTATTATTTATGTGTTTAAATATCGGGCACTAATTACCAAAGTCACGACAACTTTCGCGAAAGCTTCGAAATAATACTACTTTTACTTCTATTAGCTTCTCAACAAGTATACTCAGCGCACTGATATTTTCGCACAAATAGCAAAATAGATAGAGCAATATAGCTAAGCCAAAGTACGTGTTATTGGACGCATATTTATGAGTCTGAGAGTCTGTAAAGTAAATACAATAAGTCCGACTAAAGCTAGAACTCTATTCAGCGAAGCAAGCCAGTCTTATACTCTTTCCTCTACGATATTTCTATAGTAAAATACCTTTTAAATAAAAAACTAATCCGATTAGCAATAGAATCAGAGTAATGTTTGCCGATTGCCTTCTATTTTTATTTTATTTCCATCCACAGGTGTTGATCGTCCGATCTGGATTGAATATTTATTTTAAGTGTCGTCTGAAACCCGATAGAGATCTCGAGATCTGCAGATGTCGGGCTAGTTCTAAAATTAGATAGGTTGGAACATTTATGCCAATTCTACTTTAATATTGATGGTATTATTAACCTTTAGGAACTACGCACACTCACTCCATTCGCGTTTGGTTGAACGATTTTGGTCTTACAGTTCTATCAGCCGCGTTCAACTTCGTAAGAATGATAAAAACCATCAAGAAGCGATTTAACACATATTTTATTCAGACTCTATCCAGCTTATGTCCATAGAAAACATCGATTTTGTAAGACGCGTTCGTTCAGCTTTCCCAGCATTCGTTCAGCATTTGTATAAAATCGTTGTTCAAAAATGATTTTGTAATATACCTATATGTCTGACCAAATATACTCTGTATATTTGTGACCAAAATCGTTCAGCAAAGGGTGATCTTTATTTTAAAGTCTGTTAGTCTAAATAATTAAATGGCACTTTGGAAGTTTACTAACAAGTAAAATAATATTGAATCTAAATCTACATAGTCAGCCGTTATTACTGTCCCGTACCGATACAAAACAAAATTCTACATACCTCACTTTTGAAAATAAAGAACAATCCAAATACATTAAACACATAGTAAATTCTGTTCCATATTTCCTAAAAGGCCTCGTAATTTAGTGTTATATCAGCGCAATGTTTAATTCCATTACCGCAGGGTAACTCTTTGTTGAGCGTAAAGTAAATATCTTCTGGTGGTTTCCAAATGTTCCACGCAAGTTAAACAGTGGACGGTTTTGTCCAACTTTTCATACTTTTGACAAGTCATGCGTGTGAGCTACACACGGCGCGGCGCAGACTCGTCGCAGCGTGTCTGTGGTGTGTGGCAACCTTTAAACCGGACTATAAAAGAATTGAATCCCCTTTTTATTTTAAAACGTGAAAGCTCTATGAACTGGATGCATGAACTTTATGTGACTGTTGTTTCACTCTAATGGAATTAATTAAACCTTTTAGCAATTTCCTTTATCTAGACTTTAGATATTTCTGGTAATAATGTAGACACTGACTTTTCGCGTATTAACTTGTAAGTGGGCAAGACTATTAAAATTTTATGAAGCCTAGGAAGCCTAGACTTGCCATTCAAAATTCAATACTATTACAATAATAATAATCTAGTTAATATAATCATCGTAAGTAGTTGTTTATGCTGACGTCAATATCAGTCAAGTTCAACAATAGAATACAGGAAAAATTCTATTTTACTTTATTCAAATAATTTCGATGAACTATAAATAAACAACAACTTTTGATTTACAACTTTAAAAAGACTTTGAAGAACTACTTCATAGTATTTGTTGTTTTTAGACATTTAATAATTTTAAGATCTATTTTCATTGTACCATTTTTCGACTCTTCATTTGTTTGTTTACACTACGTATTTTTAGACTTGGAAATATTATTTAAAAAAATTAAAATAAACAGTATTTAAAAGACATAATTATAACTTCTTGTAGTTTATTATAATAATATACACAGTCGTTAAAGATTATTAGTGTTTTACAAATAACTCGTACTGTGTAATAATAACAAATAACTGTGTAATAATAACTTTTTCAACACACTTGCTCGTAAAGTGGGTCTTATTACCTTGCATTTAGACCCGTTATTGAGTATATTACGCACGCGTGCGTTTCACTTTACATTATCGCACGCGTGCGGTAATCTTAACACGACCAATTCTAATTTATTCAAGATTTCAAAGTAAAAGTATGTCCAGTACGCATTCTTAAATTTGTCACTTAATACACATTTTTTTTTAAAACGTTTCGTTGCTACGCAACAACTTTTTTTTTAACACGACTCTATGACACTGCCAAACAACCTATTACTTACTGGTTACTTAAATATTAAAATACCAAAGGAATTTAAATAAAACAATAATAAATAACTATAACTAAAACAAATTGTTAAAAATTCACCCAAACCCGTTTTTTTAAAGCTAAAATATATTTAGTTTTGAATTTTGTCTGTATTGAGAGTTTAGTATACTTATCTGTGGTCATGCCCGGGTATTGGCAGAGCGCGAAAAAAAAAATTACGCGTTGCGCGGCATTCTACATTTTTATTGTTTATCTAATTGATGATATTCCAAATTGATTATATAAGTATTTAAATATGTCGAGTAAAGAAGAAACTGTATTTTTAACTTCGCCGGAAAATAATTATGGAGGCGTAAAACGCGAGTAGTAATTTGTTGCCGCCAAAGTCAAAGGATGCGTACGATAGTTTCATGCAGTGAAATAGCGCAGTCATTTTCAGAAAATGTGTTTATTTTACTCGCAAGTGTGTTGAAAAACGTCGTATGATACTCGCGCGCTATTGTCATTACGTACTCGGCTTTCTTGTTGCGCTCGCCTGCGGCTCGCGCACAAATATCGCCTCGTATATAATGACCAACACAGCGCTCTTGTATCATAATGTACTATAACTTACTTGTATAAAATAAACTCTTTATAATAATAGTGTTGTAATACGGAAATATTTATAATTGTTGTGTTGCATGCAGGTTTGCAGGCTTATAAATAAAATAAGCACTGTTTTCTTTTATTTCTGACTTAAACGACGTTTAAAATAGTTCACGTATCTTTAAAAACTTAATATTTAAAATTAAATTTGTTATAGTTTTTGGTTACTACTTCGCTAGACGCTCCCGTAGGTTATAGCGCTTATATAATATAATCTATAACTTATCCTAATGCATATGATCTGTACTCTTATCCTAATGCATATGAATCTGTACTACTGGGAAGTAATAAAGATCTCATTCTCACAAAATTTCAGCAGTTTAATACTCTATCCGTTTCACTGACATTTAGATTTTTTTACTCACTGTAAAAACGAAGTAACAGCGCGGCTGGTACAATGTCCAACAATGTTTACTTTTGAAATTGAATCTGACCCGTTCAGCAAGTGTGCTCTTTTCAGTTCATATATTATGTACTTACACTCTATCAGTCCGATACAGTTTGAACAATCAGTATTGTAGTTCGTTTTATTACTATGGGATTCAATTTGAGAATTAGATTCGTTTTAGACCATTTAGTTGATTTCTTTTTGCTTAAGCGTTTATGAGTGCAGTACATATAAGTTACACTTCACCAATATAGAAATGAGAAAACGTTGCAAACAATCTTATACAGTTTGAACAATCAGTATTGTAGTAGATCGTTACATTACTATTGGATTCAATTTAAGAATATGGTTCGTTTTATTATATTCAGTTAGCTTCTCGTTAAAATTAAGAAGAATTACCCTACACGGAAGTCGACAATTGCGCCAATTACGCCACCAATAGTTTTATGAGTAAAAAAAAACGTAGAAACAAACTATTATTAGCGTTTTACGAGTGCAGGATTTTTTTTATAGTTTTACTTTTTCGAATTCGAAATAAAAAACAAGTTGCAAACAGTCACAGTTTGAACAGTCAATATTGTTGTTTACTAGGGAATTTAATTTGACGACCTGATTCGTTTTATTACACTCAATTGGTTTGTTTTTGGTCTAACAAAAATACACCGGAGGCGACAATTACACTCACAATAATATTATGAGTAAAAAAGACGTAGGAAAACGATATATCTATGTATTTTACGTGTGCAATACACATATAGTTGCACATGGAATCACATTGAAGTCGAAATAAGAAAAAGCTACAAACAATAAAGTCTAATATAGCTTGAACAATCAATTGGTTGTTCGTTTCATTACTAGAAAATTCAATTTGAGAACATGATTCGATTTGTTACACTCAATTGGTTTCTGTTTGGCCTTTGATTGAGAAAAACTACAGTACAAAGAAGGCGACAAAGTGTCAACTTACACACAATGTTTATATTCAGGACTGGTTTATCACCAATGATATTATGAGTAAAAAAGACGTATACCTATGTTTTAAGTGCTCTGTGAGTGGCACGTCGCGTGCAACTATATGACGTTTCCTGATAGTGTGACATTACAATATTATTTTATATATGTGTGCCAGTGTTCCATTTTTGAAATTCAAACCTTATATTAATCTATAAGCCATATATAATATTTTTATATAAATCTGTATGCAGGGTGTCCCAAAACTCAACGTCAAGCCGAAACGGGGTGACAGGATTGATCATAACCATCACGAGAAAAATCTGAAAAAAAATCTATCCCATGCAGTTTGAAAATTATGGGCATTTTAAGAAAAACCTAGAAATTTGATCAAACTGTACCATTTTTCGGTTATTGTGGTTATTCTTTTTTATTTTTGTTCATTTGAACTTTGGAAACGTAATCCTAAATAACATTTCTAGAATCCCAATAAAAAATAATGACACAATTGCCTCAAGTTTCCGAGAATTGAGACTATTTGTTAAACTACGAATTTAAAATTTTCAAGATTCGTCGACTTTGACAGGCCCTCCTATAAAAAAAATGTACTAGAGTGCCTTGGCAAGTGGCATTAAAAGTTGGCGCATTTAATCAGAATTCTAAAATGGTACAATACTTGTTAGTTCCATACAATAGAAAAGAGTAAAAAAATTAAAACCTCAAGTAACCCGATTTTTGCTATCTCATTTTACTCAGTTAAAATGTTTTTAATTCACACAAGCTCTAGGTAGGTTCTTAATTTTAAGACAAAATGATGAGAGAGATGGATAATGGGTATGTTTGCCATGAGTGAGCGAGACAGATAGTGACGCCACTTTTACCAAAGTGAAAAAAAGTTAGTAAAATTAGTAAAATAATTAGGTTTGTTGGAATAAAAGTCAGATGATAGAGAAATAACGTTTTTTATTACAATAAATGTTCAAATTGTTTACCATCAGCCTCAATACAAGCCCTACATCTTCTTAAAAAAGATCTACTTATTAGTCGGGCATATCTTCGAGAGTTGATCGCCTCAGCTGCTTGAGAAATGCGTTCACGCAGGTCGGCTACGTTCTCAATGGGCTTTGAGTAAACTTTTTCTTTGAGAACTCCCCAATAGAAAAAATCCAGGGGATTTAAATCTGGTGAACGGGCGGGCCACGAGATAGTGCCCGAACGTCCAATCCACCTTCCCGGATATTCCTGGTCAAGGAAATCTCTTACTTGCACTGCGAAATGCGCTAGGCAGCCATCTTGTTGAAACCACATGTCGCGAAGATCTGCTAGTGGTACGTCCTCTAACAGGGTTGGTAAATCTTCTCTTAAAAAATGTAGGTAATTAGTTCCATTCAAGTTCTCAGGCAGTTCAATAGGCCCAATAATTTTACCGTTTAAAATTCCGGTCCACAGGTTTACTTTAAAACGATACTGGGATCTATCTTCTCGCATTAAATGTGGATTCTCCACATGCCACTCGAGATAATTGTGCAAGTTCATGTAACCATCTTTTTTAAATGTCGATTCATCTGACCAGAGAATTTTTTGGATGAATTGGGGATTCTCATTATGCCTCTGTAGCATTGTTCTACAAAAAGAAATCCTTTCCTGATAATCTCGAGGTAGAAGACTTTGAACTCGTTGTACGTGAAACGGATGCATTTCGGCTCTTTGTAAAATACGATGAGCAGTGCTTTTCGGTATTCCCGTTCTTTCTTCAATTCCACGTACGGAAATACTTCGGTCACGTGCGACCTCTTGCAATACTTTTTCCTGGAAAGGAAACACAGGTCTACCTCCAGCCTGTATTTGATTCGGGAAATGGCCGCCCTCTGTGAGTGAACGGTGCACATTAACAAACACGCGGTGATCCGGGTAGCGCTCTAAATTTGGATATCTTTCACGATAAAGTCTAGCGGCAGCACTTGCGTTGCATCTGCATTCCCCATAAATGAGGTGCATGTTCGCATATTCTTGTGAAGTGTAGCGCGTAGGGATGGTAGATAAAAAGGATGCCAACACAAAAGTCCAGAGAGAAGCCAAAGTTGCCGGTATGTTATCAACAAGTCCAATTCACAAAGATTCAAGTCCAAAAAGAGAAGCCAAAGTTGTCAGTACTAAATCAACACAAGCGAATACGAACGTGCGCAGTAGACGAATGAGCGAAACGTACTAACTGGTTGGTGTCGGACTGGTAGCGTAGCCATTTGCTTGGCTAAAACTAGTTTAAACGACGCATCTCCGTCTCAATGCGTGGCGTCACTATCTGTCTCGCTCACTCATGGCAAACATACCCATTATCCATCTCTCTCATCATTTTGCCTTAAAATTAAGAACCTACCTAGAGCTTGTGCGAATTAAAAACATTTTAACTGAGTAAAATCTGATAGCAAAAATCGGGTTACTTGAGGTTTTAATTTTTTTACTCTTTTCTATTGTATGGAACTAACAAGTATTGTACCATTTTAGAATTCTGATTAAATGCGCCAACTTTTAATGCTACTTGCCAAGGCACTCTAGTACATTTTTTTATAGGAGGGCCTGTCAAAGTCGACGAATCTTGAAAATTTTAAATTCGTAGTATAACAAATAGTCTCAATTCTCGGGAACTTAAGGCAATTGTGTCATTATTTTTTATTGGGATTCTAGAAATGTTATTTAGGATTACGTTTCTAAAGTTCAAATGAACAAAAATAAAAAATAATAACCACAATAACCGAAAAATGGTACAGTTTGATCAAATTTCTAGGTTTTTCTTAAAATGCCCATAATTTTCAAACTGCATGGGATAGATTTTTTTTCAGATTTTTCTCGTGATGGTTATGATCAATCCTGTCACCCCGTTTCGGCTTGACGTTGAGTTTTGGGACACCCTGTATATAAAAATACTAGCGGCCCGTCCCAGCTTCGCACGGGTAGATATAAGATTACACAATAAAAACACAACAATAACAAAATAATATATAACACAATGATAACAAAACTTTTTTTTAATTTGATCGCAACTTTTTTTTTAAAATTCGAATATTATTTAAAATTTGACACTGCGATGGTAGTGCCGACATGTTAAGAAGTATTGCTACGCATTTTCTTATAGAACCTTTTTAATATCATTGTCTATGTTTATGACATCTGAAAGTGATTATTATTTAAATTTTGACACTGCGATGGTAGCGCCGTCTGTCGGATCCAATGTAAAACATTCCAAAATCAACAACTACTAATAAATTAATTGTGACTGTCAAATAATAACAGACAAATAATTAGCAATAAATTAAAATTGCGACTATAATTTGAGATTTAAACTATCCTATCTCTCAAGTTGGATCGAACTGCACATGGTGTGCGAATTTTATTATAATCGGTTAAGTGGTTTAGTCCATTGAGGACAAACATTGTGACACGAGATTTATATTATATTAAGAAAGATTGTGGCTTAAAAGAAACTCGTGTTAGTTACACATTTTTTAACTCAAGAACGGCAGAACCGATTTGGCTGAAAATTGATGAGGAGGTAGCTAAGGACCTGGGACCTAATTCTCGGTTTATGTGATATAATATCGAATTCGATAAGATATCTAGAGTCTTATATCAATCAAAAATATCACAAAATTCAATGACAAATGAATGAAATGGTTGGATAATTATCTCACTCGATAAACTGAGAATACCGATTTATCCAAATAACTCGATATCCGCCATTTTAATTTGATAAATATCGATTTTGATATTTATCTAACGCACGAGAATTGGGCTCCAGGAACCCAATTCTCGTGCGTTAGATAAATATCAAAATCGATATTTATCAAATTAAAATGGCGGTTATCGAGTTATTTGGATAAATCAGTATTCTCAGTTTATCGAGTGAGATAATTATCCAACCATTTCATTCATTTGTCATTGAATTTTGTGATATTTTTGATTGATATAAGACTCTTGATATCTTATCGAATTCGATATTATATCACATAAACCGAGAATTAGGTCCCTGGGGACGGACTTAGAATACATTTTATCTTCTTTTTTTAGTAACCAAAAATCTGATATAACGCGGGTGAAACCGCGGGGGACAGCTAGTTATATAAAGAAAAAGAATATTAATCTAAATGAAAGTCATCGATAAAACACACAAAATAAAATTGAAAAAAAAAATCAATCTTATGAGAGACAATTGTGACAGCTTATAACTACAACTGATATTAGAAACCTAACACGCCTGAATTACCGTAGCAGTGCTGAAACAGATCACAAATATTAGTAGCAATCATCTCTTATTGTGTGATTATTGTGTTTTTGCTTTATATGTGTTGGAAACTTCCATATTTTTATAACTGCTCTGAATGTAGATTAAAAAAAAATACACCATGATCGTCAAAATGTGCAAAATCATCAATTTTATACAACCATGTGCAAAATCATCAATTTTATACAAGTTTGCCGATCGCTGCAATGTAGCATTAATTATTCATATTTTTTTTTCACGAACTTTGTTGACGTTTTATTTGTGATACTACTATTCGGAGATAAATCCAACTACAGATTTTTGTATTGTTATTGAATGTCACTTTTTATCAACTATAAAATATTAATTATTTTTTCTACTAAAAGGATCATACTTCACCGTTTTTCGGGATTTAACGCGCACGTACCTTTTTATTTGTTTTTTGCTTGACGTTTCGGCAGGGTTACACCTGCCATGGTCACAAGCCAAGCAAAAAACAAATAAAAAGGTGCGCGTTAAATCCCGAAAAACAGTAAAGTATTAATATGCAACGCGAAAGTTTAGAGTATAATAAAAGGATAATTTTGAATCTTTTATTGAACACCAACATTATTTACAAAATTAGCCTTTTAACAATGACTTTTCGAATTCAACGAAAACCCGCACGAAAGGTCCAAAACAAATTCAATTAACTTTCCTAAATCCGTAATTGAAACAATACAATAACGAAGTAATAAAAATACACCAATCGCCGCTTATTTAAATTCTATCTAAAAATGAAATAGAAATGTGTTATTTTCATTTTATATTCGAGGTACAAAAGGTATGAAATAACACAGGGTTAGCACAATGGCTTTTGGCTTACCTTTGTAAAGGTCATCGTAAACAGTTACTGTACTTAAATGTGTAGCAATTCGTGAATCCTTTTAGATTTTTTTTAAATACCCGACTCAAAAGAGCAGTGTTATAAGTTAGACCACTATTTGAGTGGTTTGTCTGTCTGTTTGTTTGTTTGCCTGTCTGTGGCACCGTAGCTCTTAAACGGGTGAACCAACTTTGTGCGGTTTTTTTTATTATAAAGTAGGTTCGATGATCTAGGGACGATACTGTTTTTAGGGTTCCGTACCTCAAAAGGTAAAAATGGAACCCTTATAGGATCACTTTGTTGTCCGTCTGTTCGTCCGTCCGGTTGTCAAGACCCTTTTTCTCAGAAACGCGTCAAGATATCAAGCTGAAATTAATATCACATACTCGGGTCTGCTATCTCTTACAGCAGTGAAAAAATCAAGTTTTTAAATCAATGCAATAAAAAGATACGGCGGTTTATATTGCAAATTTGGACATTTGCAAGGAAATCAAAACCTATAGGGTACTTCCCATTGACCTAGAATCATGAAATTTGGCAAAAAGCAAGGTCATGTAGCACAAGTAAAGGGAAAACTCCGAAAACCGTAAAATTGTAGTTAGTTCACACCAGGCGTCCGTCTGTCCGTCTGTCTGTCAAGAACCTTTTTCTCAGAAACGCGTCGAGATATCAAGCTGAAATTAATATCACATACTCAGGTCTGCTATCTCTCAAAGCAGGGGAAAAATATAGTTTCTAAATCAACGCAATAAAAAGATACGGCGGATTATATTGCATATTCAGATATTTTCAAGAGAATCAAAACTCAAAACCTATAGGGTACTTCCCATTGACCTAGAATCTTGAAATTTGGCAAAAAGCAAGGTCATGTAGCACAAGTAAAGGGAAAACTCCGAAAACCGTAAAATTGTAGTTAGTTCACACCAGGCGTCCGTCTGTCCGTCTGTCTGTCAAGAACCTTTTTCTCAGAAACGCGTCGAGATATCAAGCTGAAATTAATATCACATACTCAGGTCTGCTATCTCTCAAAGCAGGGGAAAAATATAGTTTCTAAATCAACGCAATAAAAAGATACGGCGGATTATATTGCATATTCAGATATTTTCAAGAGAATCAAAACTCAAAACCTATAGGGTACTTCCCATTGACCTAGAATCTTGAAATTTGGCAAAAGGCAAGGTCATGTAGCACAAATAAAGGGAAAACTCCGAAAACCGTAAATTTGTAGTTAGTTGACATCAGGCGTCCGTCTGTCCGTCTGTCTGTCAAGAACCTTTTTCTCAGAAACGCGTCGAGATATCAAGCTGAAATTAATATCACATACTCAGGTCTGCTATCTCTCAAAGCAGGGGAAAAATATAGTTTCTAAATCAACGCAATAAAAAGATACGGCGGTTTATATTGCATATTCAGATATTTTCAAGAGAATCAAAACTCAAAACCTATAGGGTACTTCCCATTGACCTAGAATTGTGAAATTTGGCAAGAGGCCAGGAAGCCAAAACTCTGAAAACCGTAAATTTGTAGTTATTTCACTAAAAAACAAATTAACAGAACCCTCGTTGCGCGAGTAGAACTCGCACTTGACCGGTTTTTTTTTTATTAAAATCAGTTGAGCGGCTCAACTTGAGCCGTTTTAAAGTTAGTAACTCTTTCGTTGGCTGCAGTTACAATCAAATAAATTCGGGGACGGGTTTTTTTGCACTTTATGAAAGTTGATGTAGAAACGACGCAGTTGTTGAGCAATTAGCTGGTCGATTACCACGCGGTTCATATATTTGTATGCTCTACAGGTTTTATTCTGGTGATTTGCGTTCGAGTATAATGTACATATATTTTAATGGCCATAGTAAAAAAATCTCATTTAAGGAAATATGAAAAACATACTTTAATTGCTCCGTTACAGACTTTCCAAGGTCTTCATCAATAACCGTATGACAATATGCACACAGTTGACCATGAAGAATACAATCGGATAAACCTCAGTTTTACGAAGGTTTAAACCTCCACATTTAATCAAAGAGATGGAGTACAGCGTGGTAACGTTACATATAAAGTGCTTGTAAATAACACATAAACTAGACCTTTACTTGACTCCGGTTAAATCAAAATTTTCACTCGCCTCTCGCCACAAAGGGTACAACGCGAAAAGAAGTTATAAAATACTAGTTTTTGCCCGCGACTTCGTCCGTGTCGAATAATATTTCCCGTTCCTGGGATTTCCGGGATGGAAACTATTCTATGTCCTTTCGCGGTCCCAGACTATATCTGTACCAAATTTCATTCAAATCGGTTCAGTGGTTTAGGCGTGGAGAAGAGACAGACAGACAGACAAAGTTACTTTCGCATTAATTATAATATTAGTACGGATAGCATGTTATTATTCTTGACAATGCAATGGTTTTGCAGTCACTGTTATAATTCGTGAAACGCCAAGTGAGGCAACCGTTACTTGTATTAATACTTATACTTGTACTTACGTGGTTAATTAAATATTAAGGTGTACTGACATAAATGTAATAATGTATTTACTATAGTATGTACTAAATCACATTTGGGTGCTTCTGATCTGGAATGAAGAGTATTTTTATTTACATTTTCATCACATGCTCGGTTTTGCTGGTCTCTACAACGAAAGATTGTAAGGCGATGTCATTATTATTGGTCGCACATGCGACTGTGCGAACGAATAGTAACTGATGGTATTGACGAATCACTATGCTGTACACCGCGAACCATTACTTTCGAACCGTGACTTTAGGGTTTTTTGACGAAAAACCTACGGTAGGTTTTTCGTCAATAATGCAATGAACGCCTAATGGTCCTTGGATAAGGCTCATACTTTTGCCCCGCGGAACTCTGAAAGTAAAAAGCATTAATGAATGAGTTCTGTCCGCCGTCCACACCCCAGACTTGCTAATAAACAGGCGGGTGATAAATCATCTGTATCGTTGTGTTGTATTACATAAGAGAAACTTTCTGGTTACGTGTCTCTTGGGTTTGACGCGCTTTGACTGTTTCGGCGGCCATTGTTTTCCTTGATTTAGGGAGTTTTGATCGTTTAACTTATGTGGTCGGTATTTAAGTGGTCAGGATCAAAAAATCTAATTAGGTACTCGACTCTAAAAAATCGTCTGTTGTCCAGTTTCATAATGTTTTTATATATGAGAGGAAGTATATGGACAAGGTCATTGAGATGAACGCCACTGGCTACAAAAACTTGCAATACTAGACGAGCAAAGACGCGCAACGAACGACAAATTAGTTAGGTAATTTACAAAAATATTTATTGGATAAAGTTATTAATGTATAGAAACACGTTAATAGGTCACTAATTATCAATCATCCTATTATTAATTATATAAAAAAATTAAATCTTTTATACTTTTCATCATTTGTTAGAACTGTGGTGATCGAAAACCTTAGCAGTGAACTGTAGAACAGCAGATAGTAAGCAGACGGCTCCATTGTTATGCTTATAATTCTCGTATACATGCACTGACCTTCGCAATATTTTTCAAGGTAACATTTCACTTTTAATAGTTTTCATAACATCGAAAATACACATTATGGAACACCAGGTCAGGTTACGAAAATAGCAATAAATGCTCGTTAATCAATATTATTACCGCCACAAGCATTTTTATGTCACATCCGATACATCCGTTGCCATGATCAATTTCCTGACACGGTGTCACACCCACGGTTTGAAACAACGGTTATTTTCTTATACAGGATGTCCCACGGCTATGCCACATGGAGGAAAAGTACCTTAAATCTTGTAGATAGAACATTTTACTGAAAGAAGACAATATTTGAATTTTTAAAACAATTTAAATTGCATTCATAGATTTTTAAATAATTTAATGGTTGGGCCGGGAATCGAACTTGTTCCACGAGAAAAAATAATCACCCTATAGTTTTATCATACCGATCGAAAGGTTTCATCATACGGATTATTTTTTGCTAAGTAACATAGTGTCAAAAATAAAATAAAGATCATGAATTTTAACATTTAAAAGAAAAAATTGACAATTTTTCAAACGCTCAAAACTAGTCCCTTCTTCTTGAAATCTTAAATACAAAGTAATACCTTGGCTTTGCCTGCGTGGATGACGAACTGCCATCCCCCATGTTCTCATTTTAGGGAACTAATTTTCAAAAGTCCTTTCTTTGTGGTTCACAAAGAACACACCTTTCAAGTTTTGTCTCTAGGACCAGCGGTTTGGGGTGTGTGTTGATATATCAACAGTCGGTCAATCAGTCAGTCAGTTTACCATTTTATATATATAATTACTAGCTTTTGCCCGCGACTTCGTCCGCGTGGAATAATAGTTCCCGTTCCCGAGGGATTTCCGAGATGAAAACTATCCTATGTCCTTTCTCGGATCCCAGACTATATCTGTACCAAATTTCATTCAAATCGGTTCAGTGGTTTAGGCGTGAAGAAGAGACAGACAGACAGACAGACAGAGTTACTTTCGCATTTATAATATTAGTACGGATAGACTAGCTTTTTTACTATGTTCCCCTTTTGGGGGACTTATTTTCAAAAATCCTTCATTGTTGCTGCCTACACTTCACAAAGAACGCACTGTCTAAGTTTCATGTCTCTAAGACCAGCGGTTTGGGCTGTGAACTGATAGTATCAACAATCAGCCAGTCAGTTCACCATTTTATATGTATAAAACATTAGGGTTACCGTTGCACAAAAATAAATTATTAGTCTATTGTGAAGTGCATAAAAAAATGTGCGACGTGATGACTCAATGATTAATGTGTCTGTCTCCCGTGCATGAGTCTGCAGATCCAAAACGTGACCGTACAGTATGTTGTCACAATTACCTGTTCCATCCTAGAACAAACTTTTATTCGTTGGTCAGATAATTGTAGCAACATAAGGTACCAAAGTGACTGTTTCAATTCATATTGTTTACTTAGAAAGTATACAATATATATTGAAACAGTTATTTTAAGATGTCACTGACATTTCGTGCATCGAAAAAAACTTAGAGCAGTAAGTCCCCGTTGTATCAGAGCCAGAATAGCCAGAAGCTAGAAAATGTAACTATTGGTCTAGGGTCTAACCAAGTAGCTCCGGAATTACCCAGTAACTGGGTTGTAAGGGTCAGATACCCTGTAGTCTGGCGAAAATGTCAATTTGACCACTGTCATTAATGTTAGGTGTCATTACTGCCACGCGAAATTGACCCTTATGAGCAATGTCAGTTTATTGTTTTATCTGTGCTACGGTTGTGGCTGGCCTGGTCGACAAACTATACCAATCGCCAGATAAGCAGACGTTCCGCGTAAATCATAGTTGGGTATAAGATAGAAAATTAAATGTGATGAGGGGTTAATCTATAGATATCTTCTTATTTTTGTTGAATTTTTAAAGACGTTCATTAGACATTTTTTTAGTTCATTAGATACGGCATTTTTGAGATAATTTTAAAAGGAAACCAGTATTTTACCAAGCCTATGTAATCTCATACCATTTTCTAATTTTCCGTTTGCTTTATAAACTAAGTAAAAAATTACAAAGTTTACATGAACGTTTTAGTTGAATGTCGTAAAAGGCAAGTGCCTTCGCACGGGTATTTTAACGCCATTTCTATTCCAGAGTTAGTTTCACCCGTTCAATACAATATGATTCGGACACTCATCTAGATTACGAATATTCGAGTTACCTTTAAAATTTCCTCCAAAATACTCACACAAAAGAGAACATTCGGGTTTTGATATCAATGTAGGGTTATCGTAATATTTATAATAATCAGTTTTAGATATTAAAATCTTATGGAACTTTGAACACGATCATTAAGATGAAACTTATTATTTAGTTTGTTTATTTATTAAAAATGTTTCTTATATCAAAAATACACTTAACAATACAAAATATTTATATAAATCATGTCCACTTTTGTAATGAGATGCAATTATCAGGATATCATTTAGTAGGTTGTTTTTTTTACATTATGGGTACTAGTCTTGTGTGCATATTCTCAAGTATTAGTACTCTCATACCGAAGATAAGGGTTTTATTTTCATTTGGTCATTTTTTTCATTTACTATTTATTGGTCTAAGTAACAAAAAACAAGACAGTTGAAGATGTGTCTTGAAATCTTTAATTCATGGCTTCAAAAGCTCAATTTTCCCACAGAGACTTTCTACACATTTTCAACATAGCGAATGGTTCCAACTTTTCTATATTTCGAAGTCCGTTGCTATTCCATTTTCATTCACCACCGCTACGATTTTCTAGAATGGTGCCCAATAAACTGAATTTTAGTTTGATACAGTTACATTCAGTTAAATGAGAAATGTTTCGTTCAAGATTCAATTCTACAATTTTTACGTGACGTAGTGTATGGGAAAAGTTTCTAAAATCAAATTGTAACTCAACAGCGAATGCTCAAGTATATCAGAGTTTACCTTTAAGAAAGTAGATATAAGATTGAAAAACCCCACATTGATACTTGCCCGTATCCAACCCTTAACCTACCACTGAACTTAAACTATCAAGCTTTTAAACACGACTTTCTCAAAACCATGATAATTGTCCCTTCAGAACATAAAATAATAACGTAGTAAGTATACTATCCAACATAACTTTCGAAATATGTAGTCATAGCAAGTTTTTATATCCATGAGCAGTATTATAACCCCATAACATGAATGTGAGATATTCATCACGCGAGCTTGAAAACCACGCGATATTGCATCGCTGACAGGTGAACGTTTATCATATGAATACGGATCACTAGCGTATTCAAGAATTTGAGCGAATCAATAACTTGAGGATAAAGGTCATAGCTCATTAGAGCCACCCCGACCTACTCCGCACCGACTCGCCTCCTGCGGCTTGTATTCTTTATATGGGTTTGTATAGGCATGCGCTCACTATATCAACTCCGTAGCCGGTGACGCTACGCTGACGAGTGACGACTGATCGCCTCGGTTATAAGCCCTTCGCGCGCGGTCGGCGGGTGGGCCACTCGGTGACAAGTTGCTGCTCGAATGCTTGCCTTGCGTTGACAACGCGCGGGCCACGAGTGGGCCGCGCGCTGCCTGCGATTGGTTATTCGTAGACCAAGCGGTGTCAACGTTGACGACTCGGCGTTCACTCGTTGACCGCGGGTGGTCCACCCATCGACAACCCGACGACAACGAGTTGACGCCGTGCGTCGAGGTGGTGCGGGGTGGGTGCCGGGTGGCTCTAATGAGCTATGACCTTAAGAGTTTAAGCTGTGTTTTTCAGACTAGTACCAGGTCAGCATAGAATTCTCTGAGTGCAGGGCAAAGGCCTCTTTTTCTACAAATATGGAACGAGCGTTGATCATCACGCTTCCTTGGGGCGGATTTATAGAGACAGCCCTTTTAGTGGTAATCATCGTACAGCTGAAATTACTGAAGAAGGAAACATAAAAGTTAATAAGAGGCGATTATCGGGAATTGAACGCCACTACTTCACGCTTAGAGGTCAGATTTCCAAAAATATACGGATTTGTATAAAATCCTTGGATGAAGCAGCAGGAAACATCAAGTTTATTATAAAATGTTTTTTTTTATTTACATATAAAAGTAATTGCCTTCCTTTTCAAACAGTTTCACATCCGCTGCTATATATTATCATGTTATTCTTTGCCTCTTTGATACCCATAAAAAGCAGACTGAAATGTAAATCTTTAATTCACTTGAATTTTTGACTACACACTGAATAAGTGAAAAGGTTGTACCTCCTACGTCATTAAATGCAAGATGGCGGACTTTCGTGTTGGTTAATTTCGGTGGCTTTGTTTTTGATTAAAGTGAATAAGTAAGCGGAAAGTTTTAATTTGTAGACGACATTTTCTATGCTGAAAGTACAAAGATTGCATTAAGTTTGCTAAATTGCTAAGTTTTCTGTTGTTGGTTCGTTTAATTTAACATATTTTATACATGGCAAACCTCTTCTCACTATAACCACTTGACTGAAATTTCTTTAGTTTACAGAGTAAACCCATCACATCTTACACGTTATTAACTATCTAGTAAGAAAGCTTAGTCGTTACTACACTTTAAAGTTTATAAACACATCACGGAAGTGTTAACGTAGCATAGTGTAGAAAAAAAAAACCAGTTTGTACATCATTCTTTTTCTTTACATTTAAGAAAATTTGAGTGTCAATTTACAATGTCAGATAAGAACCAATATGATGAGGTACGTATAAAAAATACAATAGATTTTTTATTTGACTGCTCGACTGATCCCAGCTAGCCGAATTATGGAGGAACTTTTTCTGATAGAGCTAGATGTTATAAAAAATAAAATAGACTTAACAGTGAAAAATCGTTCAAAAATAATAAAACATTTGATAACAAATAATCTTTGCTTACGATGTTTTGTTATACCGTCAGCTTATTCCTTCTAATATGTTACTTCGTGAAAGCAAACATTATCTATTAAACAAATCGTTTATGTTACAACCCCACCAGACGAATCTACTACTTGTTGAATAAACAACGCAAACTCGAGACTGTTGTCTCACATCAATTATATAAAGTCTTGTACAGTCAGCGAAGTAAATAAGTATCTAGTATCCAGGTTTCTCAAAAACCATAAAAAGTTATATTATTTATTAAGAAAAAAAAAATACTCGTTTTAATTTATCTAAATGTTACATATATTAATTAATATTTTGGGACAACGCACACACGGCCAGACGCAATCACAAACTATGCAGAACCTGTACTACAGTAACCAAACAAAACAAAATAAACAATTATGCTCATCACTTAAAGATTTGTCTTGAGTGGAATACCACGATTTTCAATTGTGGCAATCAGGCGCACACACCACTAGACCGATATAATAATAATTATATCTTAGGACAATTCACACACGGCCATCTGATCCCAAGCTAAGCAGAGCTTGTGTTATGGTAACCAGACAACTGATATACACACTTATATCGTTTATAAATACATACATATCATAGATAAATTACACCCACGACCACACGATCAGTCAACTTAATTTATATCCGACGGTCCTGCACTGCTAGACAAGCGCCATTATAGAAAAGACGAGAGAATAAAATAAACTGTTAAAAGTATGGGACATAAGCTTTCGCTAACTAATTCGGAATCTGGTATCCAACTCTATTACCATCTATTCTACAATGCTACTTGTCTGGCCACACTGGAATCTGGATACTTACTTACTTCGCCGAGTGTACTTAATGTAGTTTATGTAGTACTTAAGTTCAGTTGCACTGGGTGCATCAACCTGCCGCGACGCGGCGGGGACGCAGCGTCACGCAGCCACCCGTGATAGAGTCCACTGTCACCTGATGCCTGCGGCAACGGAACCCTGTCCGTTCCGTGCTGTGTGTCTTATTGTCTTTGTGGCGACGCATTGTGGTTTTAGTTTAACAACAATATTGTAGATAATTATGTTGAAAAGATCGGTGTTTGCTGCATTTTATTAGATACTAGCTGTCCCCCGCAGTGGTTATTGGTTACTGCTCCTCTTACGTAGGTCCTAGCGTAGCCTTCCTTTATAATTGGCTATGTAACATTAAAAGATTTCTTTCAATTCAACTCTATCAAACAAACAAACTGTTCAGCATTGTAAGTAAAAAAAGGTATTGATTAGAAATATAAAGGTATTAATTTCATTTCAGTAAGCACCAAGATGCTATGAACTAAATTAATTTGTGAGAATGTCATAAAACTGAGGAAAAAATTAATTAAGAAATATTGAAACAAAAGCCATCAGTACAATTTCCCCTGTTCCCAACAGTCACCTGCAGTAGCTATTCAACCTTACTCGGCCTACAAAACTGTTTCCGTCATGAGCATAACAATAGGGTTTCTAGTGGCTTTGTGTTCAAAACTTTGTGTACAAGAGCTCAACTGCACTCGTTAAACCAGATTCTGAATTGCGAATAATAAATGTATATTATGGAGGCTATCTGAGGGTTTAGTACCAAGGACAGCAGAATTTTAGCTTTGTTATACCGTTTACAGTGACACTTCTAAAATGTAAAGCCGTTGGTCCCGGTTGTCATTCATGGAACTTCGATAGTTTTCACGGGTAGCCAGAAACCAGAAAGTCTGACCGGTCTAACAAAATGTAGTCGCACGTAACATACTGGTATCCAGCTCAATCCGGTTAGGCTGAAGGCCGACCCAACATTGTCTTAGAAAACGCCAAAGAAATGATGACATGAGATATCATACAACAATTAAACTACACCGAGCATACATTTAAGTTACCTTTACAAACCTTAAAAACAAAACCAAGTTACCGCTACACAGTAAATATACACAAAAGTTGCCAGTTGAATATTTTCCTCAAACAATGACTACGTCCCGCAACTTTAGGCGGCAGCTGTCACATTCGTAGGAAAACTCTCACTACGCGGTTTACGTGCAAACTTGGAATAACTTGGAGATGTATCTTTTAGGCGCAATGCACATGAGTAATTTTACCCACGCTGTAACTTCTCTTCGTCGTGGACTTGCCTAACTTCCACGACTTGCTACATTGTTCTCACGTAGTATCTTAGATTCAACAATAATTAATGATGTATTTTTTTTAACTGAATATTAATATGAAAAGAATCCTACTATTTAGAACGAGCAAATAGCTTCTTGACAATTTAAAAGTACCTGTAAATGGTTTATTTGAATAAAATAGTTTTGAGTTTGAGTTTGCATGTACTGGATCACAGAATTATGCGTAGCGCTAGGTGTTGCGCGGTAGTGACACTACTTTTTAGTATATCAGTTTTATAATATTTGTAGTTTCAAGGACGCTCGAATATGGCTAATAGAAATGCAAATAATAATAAAATAATATTATAAATCGTAAAGAAACCGTAGTTAAATTATCGCAATATGGCTCTTAAAGTCTTAAAAAAGGACCCAAACGGTCACAGTTGCATCGGGTCACTCACCTATGATAAGATAGTGAAGTGGATACGATCCGTTCTTCTTTCGATGGGTAATATTAATTTTATGAGGCATTTGTCAAAAATTAAGGCATTGTTTTATTTAGCATATTTGGAATGAGAATCGATTGCCGAATTGCCTCCTTCGATAAGTCCCACGTCTTACCTACCACGGCGTTGATTTACCCTTACAGTTGGCAACATATTAACATAACAAGCAACCTCTACCCGAACGCCATTTACAGCTCGATTCTCATTCCATTAAACCATAAACACCTTTAACATAACAAACCATAGTGCTCAAGTTTCTAGTCCACTACTTCAACTTAGTCTGCCATTAAGAAAGTGTTTTGTTCTAACAAGATTAGAGGTGCGCCGCGACCGCGCTTCTAATTCATTTACTTGCCTGTTAAATGTAGGTACGCGTATAATATACGACATTAAAATGTGGGCCAACTTTGAGTGCCTCTCTACCAGGCCTGTTTGTACACAATAGAGTAATGATGTTAGAGGCACGGGAAACGTAATTGCTTGTGAAGGAGACGGGAGGATATTTTTATCAATTTTGTGGATGTTCTAAGCTTTTTAATTTTGTCCGTGTGAATGGAAAAATCGTAGTAGCCTCTCTTTTTTGGGGTACATAGATTAGACTAGTCAAATCTTATCAAAATCGGTTTAGAACTTAAGCACAACTGATAGAGTTATATTCAATCTTATAATATTAGTTTGGATTTGCTTGTTTAAGTAGTGCCAGTACTTTTAGACAAGACCACAGATAATTAACCCTTTGTTGTCTGTTTGTGCAACTTTAATTAGTAATCTGTGGAAACGTCGTGGATTGTACATTTGCCTATTTTTTTATAAGTTCTGTATCTACTTTATCCACATTGTACAATTGTTTGTTTTCCCTAAATAAATAAATAAATAATTAAATAAACTTTAGTCCACACGTTTATCTACCACATGGCCTTTTGTATTTAACTGAAATTCGAAGAGACCACAAGAGCAATGCTCGTAGCGTGTCGCTCTGTGCTACAAATATCAGCGTTGAACTAATAAGATTTTGTAAAAGTAAAAATAACTATTTGTGACTTGTGTAATAAAAAAGTCATCAGGATAATTTCGTAGCTTAAATATAGCTACCTACTTAAAAGCTCTATATTACCTAAAAATAATATTGCTTTTAGGCACCTCCGCAATTAACGCGACAAGTCTTATCACTAAATCGTTAACTTATAACCTCGTAAAAATATTTCCTTAAAGACAGACATTAAATATTCAAATAAGAATACTAAATTCTTGATAAGGCGCAATAAAATGCTGAAATATTTCAACGTTTTTAAAGCGAGGGTGGCCATTACCGGCTATTTTCCTGCGCACAATATGGCACTCCGTTTTGGACCCCTTTGAATTTCGAACCAAAAAAATTAGCATCAACTTAACAATGTTTTTTTTTCTTTTTCTAGTCTCTGGCCAGCGTAAATAGTTCAGGATACCAAAACCACTTAGTACAAAGTCAGAAGGTGTTGATAAACTTGAGCATTTGCTTGTAATTTAAACTTAGAACGTCGAGCATTTGTTTATTTTACTACAATTTGATTTTAGGAACCAACGGCCGTTTTTAGGGTTCCGTAGTCAACTAGGAACCCTTATAGTTTCGCCATGTCTGTCCGTCCGTCCTCGCTTAATCTCAGTAACCGTTAGCACTAGAAAGCTGAAATTTGGTACCAATATGTATATCAATCACGCCGACAAAGTGCAAAAATAAAAATTGGAAAAAAATGTTTTATTAGTGTAGCCCCCCTATATGTAAATAGGGAAGTGGTTTTTTTTTTAATTACAACCCTGTCGTGTGATATATTGTTGGATAGGTATTTAAAAATGAATAGGGGTTTACTAAGATCATTTTTTGATAATGTCAAGAATTTCGGAAATAATCGCTCCAAAAGGAAAAATCAAAGCGTCCCCCCCCCTCTAACTTTTGACCCGTAGGTCTAAAAAATATGAAAAAAAACTGGAAAGTTGAACTTTATAAGGACTTTCAAGGAAAATTATTTTGAACTTGATAGAAAGAACAGTTTTTGTACAAAAAAAGAGAAAAAGGTTGTACAAAATAATTTTTGCGTACTTAGTATGTCAACGTAACAAATAGCCTTTTTTTAAACTTATAAGTAGGTACACTTGTTGTGACGGACGGGAAACTACGGAACCCTACATTGAGCGTGGCCCGACACGCTCTTGGCCGGTTTTTTGTAACATTTTACCGAGCAAACGCACGAGCGATTGGGAGCAAGACAGGTGACCATATATTACGTTAATACCTATATCACCCAGTCAGTCAGTCAGTTTACCATTTTATATATAGATTGGGCAAGTTTATAACTATTAGGTATATAAATCTGATGCCTGATAAGCGCAGCATTGAAGTTTAATTTCATATTCCTATATCTATCTTTCATGCTAAAGTCAAGTTTCTTGGACTCCGACACAGTTCGAGGCATTCCGAAAGTTTTGAAATAGGAATTCATTTCTATTCTGTTAGCGACGCGAAGTTATTCGAAGAATTACGTTCGGTGTTCCGATTGTTACGAATGAAGTTAATTTTACATTACATGGAAAGAGGAAAAATGCATAATGATGTGAAGAAAATATGTAAAAGAATTCCAATTACCATGCGGGGTCGATAAGACACAAAGTAAGGAACAAAGAATACCAGAGATATAGATAATATTTCATAAGTTGCCCGTCAAAACAGAACATAACAACGATGTTTTGAGGCAGAAATAGTACTTCCTGCGACAAGCTCCTCAATAAAAAGCTCTGCTACTACCGGGACCAGACTTAAATTTTTACTTAAGTTTAAAGTTATATAAAGGCATGCCAACTACAACATTCAACCGTTAATGCCTGAAACTGAAAATTCCTTTAACAATAATGCACCAATTGGTATTATAAGTGTGGTAATCGGAATAATTATTTGTCAGTTAAACTCTTAATTGGCTGCTATGTGTTAAAAGCTTTTCCGTGTAATTTTGAAGGCAGCTGTAGGTAGCATTGTTATTTGTACATAAATAGGTGCTCAAGACTGCAGACAGGAATGAATTTCGGCGCGTTGAAATTTGAAGCATATGTCAATGATCTAAAGGTCCTCTTTATGGTGTAACGGAAGAAACGTCCAATCTGTACTATTTCAGGGGCAGGGGGGAAGGGGGTCGTGGTCCACGTTTCCTACCTCCACCCCGCCTAGGGCCATACGGACATTGTAAAAGTTGCATGTCAATTCAACTTTACATAATTTAAAACTGGTTGTAAAAGTTCGGAATAAAAAAATTTTTTGATGATTAAAACCTTAAAAAAACTGGCAAATGCTGATTGTACTGCAGGCTCACAGATAAGTGTGTTTTACGTTAAATATAAGTGTTATAATTATCTCACAAATCCAACTAATAGCGTAATGCATAGGTTACTTGAAAGCTTACAATATTCTAACTTACTTATTTTTTTGAGAATTAATTAATAAGCAAATACTAGGTGTATTGTTGGTCTTGCACAACCCGCTAGGAGATGATTCTACTCATAAAACAAACAACTTTTATTATGGAACCAACTCAGAAATCTCGATAAAATATCAGCTGTTTCATATATTATGTTCGGGAGGGCATTAAACTTTTGTTGAAACAGCTGATATTTTTTTCGCGACTTCACAGTTGGGTCTTTAATAAAAGTTGTTTGTTTTCATGAGTAGAATCATCTCCTAGCGGGTTGTGCAAGACCAAAAATACACCTAGTATATGTATATCTGGTATCATTTCGATGCAAAATGGAGGTACCGCACTTCCTCCCACCCGTAGCATCCCGTCCATACGCACATATATGCACTAAAAATTTTTTTGCGTAACAATTAATTCACACCTGATTTTCAATTCTTAAACTAATTTCCTGCGCCCTTCACGTGATCTAATTACATGATTGTGGAATGCAAAAAAGTTGGCATTAAAAATATGAACCATATCACGTAAATGTTCACAATATAATGACCACATTTAAATCATTCACACAAATTGTATTAATTCATATCGTTAATTACAATTAAAATTTTAATTCATTTCACGGAAACCGCAATCAGCCTATACTATTGTGTTTCAGTCACGAACAACGAGACCTAATAAATGGAAAATAGGTCAATCTGCACAATACATTATTATTATGATTAGTCAAACGTTTCTCTCATGTTAATTTTATTTTACCAAATTATTTCATCATTTTTAGTCTTTATTTATTTAGATGCTTTTGGTTATCACATAGGTATAGTCATGACAGCTCTGTCAGAACTCCTAACAAAATATATTTACGAACTACGAATCAATAGACTCTCTAAAATTATTATGAGTACAGATTAGGGATAACATTAGTCTTTTTTCAAATCAATATCACTTTACAAAAACAATTCGGTCACCGATATTGTTTTTACCACAAGCGGGTAATACAATAGCTACGTATTATTTCACTCTACTACACAAAAGTATTTTCGGGATATATCAAATATTCGTATACAATATAATTCTGTCAGTATCATTGTGAACGGGAAAAAACAACCTACCCAATTATCTCTATAATAACAAAGCCACCGCGGTCTCTATTCGATAAATTCGATTTTATTCGGTATTTTTAAAAGGTAGATATTTGTATCTTTCTTTTAGATTTTTTGTTAATTTAGTTTTTTTTTTTTATAAGTACGTTATTTCTAATATCTCTTTTGTGAAGATAGCCAATAAACAATTTATTCTGGTTCTATAAAACAAGAAAAACTCGACGTGTTCAGAAAAACTAATCATAATAAACTTTCATTTAGCGAAAAGCCGCCATTTTGTTCAGCGTGGCGACAAATAGCCAACCAACTAAAGTCATTTCACTTCAACTAACTTTCCACTATCTCATAAAATAGGTAGCACAGGGCCGGATTGGCCCGGCCGGATATTCGTTACAGAGGCGATAATCAAAAAGTAACATGGAGTTTGTTGCCCATTCTTCTCCATAAGTAACAACATTTCCGAATGGGCGGTAGATTCACTTTTGTTTTATAAGTATGACGTTTCAAAGTGCCTTTTTTGGTCTAATGGAAATAAATGATTTGACTTTAACAGTGCTGAAGTCTTTTAGCTTTTTTTTACAAAAAAAATGGTTTCTGCATGATTGAAACGTGTAATTTTTGAAATAAAATAAAAGACCCCACAGTAAAGAGTGAAATAATATTAACCCTATGGTGATTCTAGAAAAAAAACTGATGATTGTCTTCTGAAAACTGCCAAACTAAAATGACAACATAGAGATAGAAAATAGCTATGCCAAAGTACGTGCTTAGTATAATATAGTTATCTCGGTCATTACATTGTCAAAACTTACCTAGCGGTGGGTGATCCGACTCTGTTCAAAGCTGGAGAACAAGGACCAAAGTTAAAATTACACTAAATAGTTTAATAGAAATCAACTGGCGTACTCTGAGTAGTTTTCGTTGAGATTCAGAAGTTTCAGAAGTTTAGAGAATGACATAAACTTAAATGGTAAATATTTTTAGAGCTATTTATTTAAGACAATAGATCTTTTACACAAATAAACAAAACTTATTATTCATTTCCCTTTTTTTTATTGTTTTCAAAACTTTGTAAAAGGTTCAAGGAACAAAAAATTAAGAATATCGTAGAGAAAATTACATTTTTTTTGCGATTATTTCAGCTTATGAAGACGTGGGTAAAACCGCAGGAGACAGTCGGTACGAAATAATAATGTAGACTATGTAGAGTTCGTCCAAGTGAAGTTCGGAATCAGATTCGGTCTCGGAGTAGTAACAAAATCAATTTTTCTTTTTGTTTAATATTTCAACCACCTGTCCCCCGCAGTTTCAACCGCATTATATCAGATCTTCGGTAACTGCTACGCTCCCGTGGTTCATAACGTGATTAAATAATCATAAATATTTTTTTGCGTGAAAGAGTAACAAGTTTCCATCGATATTCATCCTCATACATTGACATTTATAGTTAGTAGGATAGTTTTGACCAATTTAATAAAATATCACTAAAAAGTTTTGACATCTTTCAAATTACGTTCATAACTGGCCGTTATATTCTAAAAAACAATGGCAGCCATTACTTCTTTAGAAAAATAAGAAATAAAAAAGAAATACAAATGGCGTTTCTAATTTTTTTTAAGGAAAGAAGGCCAGCAAACCTTGTTACATAGAAATTAAAAATGCAAAGAGGTTCTTTTTAAAAAATAAAATAAACAGAATTCAATAACATAACAATTCAATAAAAAAGCATTATGTATTTTAAAAAAATATCTTAGTTACTACAGTTAGAAATTAAATAAAGAAAAAAAAGAATAGAAACTAAGTCTGCAAACATTTGTGTATCACTAATGATATCATTAAGAATCACAAGATAGTACGTTTATTATAAAATATCACGTAAAAGGGACAAAACCATTACTGTGTCCCTTCTAATTATTGCTCAAGTTTAATGACTCAACGGGATTATTAATATAAAGGTTAGATAAACTTTGATGGACAATTTAACTTGTGCTGTGGAATTATATTATATATATATAATAAAATACATAATACCTTTTTAAAGAATTTGGGACATGGCTATCTATGAAGTTTAAGTGGCGTGCCCTTCATACAAGCCGAAAAGTTAGGTATTATAACTCTTTTTTAGGCAACGAATAAATAGTAATAGCGGGACGAACGGGACGGATTCTTACAGAAGAGTAAGCGACGGATCTCGAAAGATGGAAGGAATGGAGGAATAACAAACAAAACTTTTATTAACTACTTAATTATCACTTCAATCAATTGTGGGATGAAGACGGATAACAAAAAATAACTATTGCGAAAGTGTTTCTAGTTGTTGGGAACTGTTGAGCTTCTACAAATTTTCACCTTAAAACTGTATAAGTACCAATGTGACTTTTCGAATTAAGCAGGTACTTGTACTTTCAAAGTTTTTATAGGACACTAGCGGCCCGTCCCAGCTTCGCACGGGTAGATATAAGATTACAATAAATATAGCCTAATTAGCGCCCATATTGGCGCTAATTCTCTTGTACACAAACTTAACTAAATATAAGTTAAGTACATCTCTCTCTTTCCATTTCTTAAAGAAAAGGACAGATGATAAAATATTAGTTAAGTCCTGTCAAATTTAGACACTCCATAGATAATTTAGACGCGATTTAGAAACATGGCGTCTAAATATTCGTCAATTTTCTTCAGACGCTGTCTAATTTGACAGGATTAAACTAAAATGTATCTTTTGTCCTTTTCTTTAAGAAATGGAAAGAGAAAGATGCATTTAACCTAAATTTAGTTAAGCTTGTAAATAAGAGAATCGGCACCATTATGTGTGAAATATTGCGACAAAGAAAACTCGAAAACATGCGCCTCTTAGAGAACCTTTTTAATATCATTGTCTATGTTTATGACATCTGAAAGTGGTTGCTATGTAAGCCTGTCATTGTTGTGTGCACAGCTAGTGTTATTATAAGTCTGCCACCCAGTATATACTACGAGTGATCTACGCCCCTGACTAATATTGCCGTCACATCAAGCCCCTTTACAATGGCTGCCTGACCTGGGACCGTCCATTTAAGTAGAGAGGCAAAGTTCAGACGCTCTTTACCTTTTTTTCCCATGGGGAAATCCTCATGGATACTCTCCGTCAGGGGAAGACGGAGCGTTATGTCGGACTCTTACGGACTAAAACCCCACGGCTCCTCCTTCTATCGCAAGTCGGGAGCACGGTATACACTTAACGCATGATCCGCACCACCGACCAGTATTGGCAGCGAGTTCCTCTACTGAGGCGCGCATGGAGATGCTCTTTACCCTGTGTAAGCACTGCTGGTCCTTCCCAAAATTACCACAACCATCATGACCATCGTATTGGAATTTGGAATTCATCTATCGTATTAATATTATAAATGCAAAAGTAACTCTGTCTGTCTGTTTCTTTCTCACGCCTAAACCACTAAACCGATTTGATTGAATTTGGTATATAGTCTGGAACCCGAAAAAGGACATAGGATAGTTATTTCATCCCGGAAATCCCCCGGGAACGGGAACTATTATTTCACGCAGAAGAAGTCGTGGGCAAAAGCTAGTTAGATTATAAATAGTACTAACATAATTATACAAAAATAATAATTTTACATAGTCTTGAATACTGACACTAACCAATACATAAATGCGTAATCGTAATAAATAAATGTATAGTATTCATTGTATTGTTAGCATTTTTTTTTTGTTAGCCTCTTCTGTCCCACTCCTGGGCAAAGGCCTCCCTCCAGTCATTCGATCGTTCGCTATCCTTCGCTTCTGTGGTCCAATTGGGCATAAATCCGTCCAGTTCGTCCCGCCATCTCCTTCGTGGTCTGCCGCGACCCCGTCTTCCCGTCTCAGGGCTCCAGCTCTGTGCTACTTGAGTCCACAGTTGGTCCGGCATGCGGCAGACATGTCCTGCCCAGTCCCACTTCAGTTGAGCAGCCTTTTGAGCAACATCGGCTATTCCTGTTTTGGAGCGCAGTATAGTGTTTCGAACTCGATCTGTTAATTTGATACCTAGTATACTGCGCTATACATTACTAATTTATTTAAACAATTAATTACAATTATTTGAGGTATACATAAATGTATCCAACCCATGCTACGCTTGTAAATTGAATGTCGATAAAATCAGAGCCTCTATTTTGGTTTTAACATTATTCGGAGTTGTAAAGTTCTATGAGGTGTTAAATAAGCTCTACAGCTCGTATAATTCAGTAATGACTTATTTATTATATCGGTATAAAAATACTTACTTTTTATACCATACTGCAGATTAGTAAATTAATACAATTTGTGTTCAAAACGAGCTAACTTCTCCTAATAATTAAATTAATTACACCGCACTAATTTAATACGATAAATGTGTTACTTAACTAATAACCACCCACCAATAACAGTTCATTGTTCGCCCTTAACGATATATTTATGTTGCTAATCAGCGTCAAATGTGAGAAATCATTACTACTACTTTAAAATAATGGGCAAGTCCACTGCGTTCAGCCCGGTCACAATGCTGGCTCGTGCACTGCCGCGCCGCACTGCTATGTATGTACGGCAGCTGGCAAGCCGGCTGATCACCGGGCTGGGGGCAAGGCTTGCGCCCCACCCGCCAGGACTAGAGGCAAGGGCAGAGGGCCCACGCCGCCGCTCCCGCTGCTGCCGCCGCTCCCACTGCTGCCGCTGCTCCCGCCGTCCCCGCTGCTGCCGCGTCCGCCGCTGCCGCAACGACTACCGAGGTCGCAATGGAGTGCCAATAATGGCCCCATTGCGACGGCGCGTTAGTGTTCCACGCGCGCCTTAGGGAGAGGTCAGCATGGGAAGGGGCCCAACAGGGCCAACGCCTGCCAGGATTGCAAAAAGTTTATAATAGTTACCGTGACCCCGGAACATAAAGGGCAACGGAAGGAACATGAGTGGGTTTTAGTCAGTAAAAGTCTGACACGCCCTCCAGCCGCATGGCGGGAGAAGTCATTTGATGATTTCCCAAACCCAAAAAAAAAATGGGCAAGAGTGTATAAAGTAGTAGTGAGTAGGTTTCCGTAGTTTTGTAGATTAGTCGTCTATTATTTGTTTTCCTATACTTGTTGACGGGTTTGCTGGTCTAGTGGTCAGTTACCCCGACTGCTTAGCCAGAGGTCTTGGGTTTGATTCCGCCCTTGTATTTTGTGTCTGGTTGTATTTAAATATGTATTCTATATAAATATGTATTTGTATACAGTTGTCTGGTTAACATAACCTAAGCTCTGCTTAGTTAGTAGTAATAGTTTTCCTCTTCACAGTGTAAATTAGTAGAATTTTGGCATCTCTAGAAATCACCATTTTGGCTTACAGAAGAAATTGTGTCAGTATTCTAAATCGTCACGCTGTAAACAAAACCATCCGAAATGTGGAATGTAAGCGAATTTTCAAAAAAATATGATTTATTGTCACTCTGTTCACAATATATGATTCAATTTTTGCTGGTTCTTGCTCAGCTGCCAAATTTCAGAAGATAACAGATAAAAATATATTTCACTTCAAATAAGATATAATCTTGACTGTCGCGATTTTACGAACCATGAAGTTGTTTCCTTTTTTTCTACTTAACGCAAATAATCGCGGCCTCTCATTGAAATGTCACTCGTTAGTCACTTGGATTGTATCCAAATAACTATTATCTATATACGTAACACATAATTTGTTCTGTTTACCTACATTGATTGTTGTTGTATACAATGTGTCTATTGGAATTACCACCTGTCGCAAAGTCAGTTTATGTACGGACAGCGGCACCTTGAGACAAGTGGTATTGTAGAATAGATGTCGATGGTAGAATAGATATAAGTATAGGATTGACATAAAGGTTTCGCTAAGTAATTTGACATATCGTATCGAACTCTATTCTACTATCTATTCTACGATGCCGCTTGTCTTGCCATATATAACTAATATAAAAAAAAAATAAACTAGTCTGTCTATGAGTGATGTACCTAATTGGTGGACACCTAGGTGACGTCAAACTATACTGAATATTTTATATAGGTACGAAAGAAAATGAATAGAAATTTGAATAAAGTAAAACATTTGAAAACCCCCAATGAATAGAATTTGAATAATGTATTGTGTTATGCATTTAAGCATGCTTAATCATGTTAAAAATTTTTTTTCTTTTTTTTTTCGTATGAATAATTGAGATGCGTTGAGATTTTTTGTATGAATATATGAAAAACGATGCATAAAATCTGAATAAGACAATACTAATATTATAATAAATGAATACGAAAGTAACTTTGTCTTTTCTAATGCTCATTCGACAAAACCACTAATACGATTTTGTTCATTCAACGATGAGTTACGGTATAAAATTGAACCTCAAAGAAGGAAAGAAGCTAATTTTTAATCCATAACTTCGTCTAAATTAATCTATAACCGTTTTTCACAGAAAGCTAGTAATGCTTACTCGACATTGACATTTCAGTCGTCGTTTAGTTATAAAAGTGTTTCTACCTAGAAATCATTTTAAAACAATGAGACATCGATATGGTCACACAAATCGATACCGATTGCCCCCCAGACGATTATAGCGTCATACATCATATCACGCGATGCTCAGCAGTTACCAACACGAAATATTACCCGCCAGTATAGGTACATCATTATCTACTTCAATATATTAGTGTGACTAACCATTTTATAAGATGTTTTGCTAATCGACATTATTGTCTTTGCCCTTAACCATTTTTAAAAGCCTGTAAATGGTATATAAAAATAATGTATGTTGAAGGAAAACAACAAGAAAAAATAAAGAGCTTCACACGGGTGTTACATATATTTGAAAATCCCGGTTTTGTATGTTTTATATAGATAAACCTTTCCTTGAATCATTATATCTATTCAAAAACCGCATCCAAATTCGTTGCGTAGTTTTAAAGATCTAAGCATTCATAGGGATTTGTAAACTGACAGTGAAAAGTGGCCTTGTTTTATACTGTGTAGTAATAAGTCTGAAATTTCCACGCCTTGAGCAATCGTGGTGATCAATGCTCGCGCCTTCTTAGCATAAAAGGACGGTTTTGCCCTAGACTCTTCTCAACCAGTCTATTACTCTCCCACTGCCTGATTTATTATTATACTGATTTCTGATTTCTAGTCTAGTCTAACCCAATGTTATTTAAATAAATATCCCTGAATATTTCTGGATTATTCAACAAAAAAAAAAGACAAGTGTATTGTTTATTATATACACATATTCTTTATGTAATAATTTTTTAGAAAGACACTGGAGCAATTTCGTATGTGTCACACAACATAAATCTGGAAAAACTATGACCTAGACTTATTATCTTATGCAAATTTTCGGAATCTGATCTTTGATGAATGGTTAATCGGTCATAGTTGTTCAGGCTCTAGAGCCAGACTGCTTGTCTCTGTTCGTATTGATTGGCCAGCGTCTGCAGAGCCTATAGCTGGCTAGTATCCACCGCGGTCAAGGCTGCAGACTAGAGACACTGTTGAACAAAGCTCCATGCAGTTACATATTGATGCACTAAAATGGCGTTTAATGATATACAAATCGTGTTCCGGTTGCGTCAGACAGACGTCTAAACTGGACATACATAGTTGTTCCGTATAGTTTAATTTCATTCAGTAGCAAATTAGAGCATTAATTTTGTTTATAATATGTTTCTCTCGGTCTGAATTAAAAACAATATTTCTTAATCAGCACAGTGTTCTGTTTTGTGATTAATCTTAATATATCCAAATCTAAATGTTTTAATAGCTTTAGACGCAAAAGAAACTGTAAAATTTTTTCCAATCAATCTTAAGCTTTAGCGATAAAGTTAAGAATCAATTAAAGAAATACATATTGGTGCCGATTCTCTTGTGCACAAACTAACGTAAATTTAAGTTTAGTGCACTCTCTCTTTCCGTTTAATTAAGAAAAGGACAGAAGATCAAATATTAGTTAAGTTCTGTCAAATTTAGACACTCCATAGATAATTTAGACGCAATTTAAAAACATGGCGTCTAAATATACGTCAATTTTCATCAGGCGCTGTCTAATTTGACAGGATTAAACTAAAATGTATCTTCTGTCCTTTTCTTTATGAAATGGAGAGAGAAAGATGCACTTAACTTAAATTTACGATAGTTTGTGCACAAGAGAATCGGCACCACTACCTACTTATAAATTGCGCAAGCATTAGTTCTAGTTATTTCTTAACTGCATGCATGAGACTTTCCGCACCGAGGTTTTAATTACAAGCTTATAAACTAGAAGTAGTATAACATGCTCATAAAGTTGCATAATAACAAACTTCAGAGATACAATGAACAAACAAAATGGTTAATGTTAGTTTATTATTCGCTTCCTCCCCGGACTCGCTGTTGGCTCGTTAGTCAGCTTTATTTGCGGCCAACTACGAAACAACTAGACATTTATTAGGACAGCTAATTTATAATATCGTATGTTTTGTTTAAGGGTGTAAGAAACCCCATTCTTGTCCGGTGCCGTTGTTTATTACAAGAGCCGTGAGCTTATTCGGAAGATAAAGTGAATTCAGTTCAATTCATTTATTCAATAACAATTTTTACATTGTGTCTGAATTATCTGAATTCTTGGAGACGTTGTTTTGCTGTTACTTATTTTAGGCATCAGACATTGAATGCAGGCTTTCATATAGGTAATCGGTAATTCAATATTTTTCTTAATAAACGATAAATAAATCTTACGATAAACTAAAGCTTATTAAAGACCCTGAAAACAAGGGAAACGGGGTTGATTTTGCCCCTTGATTCGTATATATGAAAAGGGAAATGTATTAAATTTCTAAACTCCTTGTAGATGTATGTAAAGGAATAGTACATCCATTTATTTTTTATGATTTTTAAATGGAGCAATAATTGAACCACAGGAGATAGTCTACGTAACACAAAGATTTAACTTCACCTTAACGAGCGTTCATATTCAACATAAAAGGAAAAAGCTGTACTAGATTATCATGACTTTCCTAACGACTGAAGTATTTGCATAAAGATTCTATTACAAACACTTGTAACAGCTGCAAACAATTCCGTCCGTCTATTTCCCCCGTCAATTATAGATCCATATGAAAAAACTCAGAGATGTAATTTAAAGAATCGATTCAAAAATCGAATGTGTAATCAAGTATTTTTGACAACTTATTATAACAGGTGCAACTCTAGTGAGACCGCCAACGATGTGTTATTATCATTATTGTATTGAAGATTATTTTTTAAGTATTTTTTCAACATCGGCCTTGTTGTGTTTGTGTTTGATTGATTTTTTAGTGTATGAAAGGTAAACGGCTGAAATAATATCGGTGAGAACTGGACTGAATAAACATAGAATATCATCTCCACTGACGTCGACCACATGTTTATTAAATCAAAGCAAAAAATGGTTATAGAAATAATATAATAATAATTTTCTTTATTGACATAAGACATAACTATTGATACCTATATACTTTCAAGACACAATAGGGATGACGACAGCATTAAAAAATGGCATTCTGTTTAGTCCGTCTGATAGATCCGCCAAAAATACGGGACACGTATTTTTTACTTGATCAAATTAATAAAAAAATACAAAGATAAAGAGCAACAAAGTTCCGGAGTGGGGCTTTTGACGTCACCGTCCTGCAAAAAATGTATCAGATCGTGACGAAATGCGCAACTTCAACGCACTATATCGTCGTCATTCTTCATTTACGAGAAAAAAGCAAAAATACGTGTCCAAAATTTTTTGATAATCTCTCTGTCGGACGAATTATTTTTTTTGTCGTCTCGCCTATTCACACGATTATTTAAACCGGAAATCGCAATTTGACAGCTTATAAAAAGTACACCAATTGATAAAAACTACAGTCAAACAAAACAAAAAAAGATGTGTACAGAAAACGACAACACATTATTTGATTACGTACGTGAAAAGAACAACGGCTCAGGGAAAATGGAGTAGTATAATCTATGAAATAATAAGGTCATATCGAAATCTCTGAAGTCGAATGGCACAGCTTACTAAGACACAATGGAGGACGACTACAATAGTATTAAGTCGCCTTATGATGTTACTAGCTATTTCCTGCGGTTTCAACTGGCCATTTTTATACAAACTTTTATACCCTATTTACCTCGTTAGGTCCTGAAATTACAAAAATCTGTTGTTAGTGCAGTACACTTCTACGCCATAGAACGAAATAATGCTAGTTTTTTTGTATGTTTCTATCTTCTGTAGTTTTAGCTTTGCGTTGATTACTACCAAAATGCCTGCCCTTTATAGATTCGCCGGTAAAGGGCCTTATCATTATAGGCGGCCATGTTTGCGAGCTTAGCTGGCCCGCACCCGCACTCGCATGACAATAAAAAGGCTCTTATAGCCGCTGATGAAAGGGAAGTGTGGAGCGACCATTACATAGAGAGTTAATTCTAATGCCAAAAGTCAGAGACAGGCTGAATTTCAGCCAAACTGACAAAAAATGCTTTATTAGCGCTTATGAAAGAAAGACAAAACATGTTTAAATCAAGCATCAAAACCTTGAGAAACAAGAAGTTCGAACATTGTAAAAAAAACTTACAGAATGAAGGAAACCCGCAAATATCGTACAACAAAAGTAACTAATTTGTACAGCCAAATTTTTTGCTTCTAAGTAAAGCAAAACGCACTAAATATTACCTACATGTCACATACGAGGGAAGAACAAAACTTTAAGTACGTAGATGAGTCTCTCTCGGGCACTCTCGGCAGTGATAGCTCCCTGCCGACATGAAAAGGTTTTATAAGTCGACTTTCATAACTTCGTTCTTTGTTTTCATAAGCTGGTTTCAGACTTGAGTAACAAAGACGCATCCGTCGTGTAATTTAATATATTTTTACACTGATGTATGGAAATGCGAATGTTATAGTTACACTCGCACTTATGGACGGTACCTACGAGCAATCCTGCCACACTATTTATTACCTCTGTACTTCCGAGCAATCTCGTCACACTATTTCCCAACTCTGCAAAGAAAAGACTAGAATCAACAGTGGAATCTTCTACCAAGGGCTTATCAAGCCTCATTACTTGGCGCGTAATGAGGCTTGATAAGCCCTTGGTAGAAAACAATTAATCCCTTGGATACCGTAACGAAATTAATATTAATATCAGTGTTAAAATAAGAAAACCATTGACTAATTACCGCAAACGTTACAAAACAGTCGTCGAATGTCGTCAACATCATTCAAATTCAAATTATGGAATTCTCTGCCGGCGTCTGTGTTTCCAAAAGCATATAACCCGGATGTATTCAAGAGAAGAGTGCATAGGCATCTTTTGGGTGAGCTCGCTCCATCGTAGGCCCCGTCTATGCCCTCGGACTAGTCTGGGACGAAGAGCAAGCCCATAATAATACCAGCCTATAACTGTCCCACTGCAGGGCAAAGGCCTCTTCTCACACAGAGAAGGCACGAGCATTGATCGACGAAGAGCAAGCCCATAAGTTATAAAAAAAAAAAAAACACTATACAGGTCTGAACCTAGCTTTATATACACAGCGATGATAATGCTCTATAAAAATTCTAAACATACGAAACTGTGAATGATTCGAAGTTTAAACAATTTCATAATCCCGTGATAATCTTTAGCTACTCCTACGCGAATAGATTTTTAAACATATTTAGAATTGAGCATGCTTCTATTTTAAGCTCGCTAAGCAAAGTTATTTAGGAGCATAGCTTTGGTATGTGATACTGCGCTCTGCGGTCATAATTTAAATTTAGTGTAATTTACATTTTCATGTCTCTGAAAACTATTTTTTTGTGAACTAAAAGTAGAAGCGAACGAAACTGCTGCTGACGGTTTTTTTTTTGGGGAGTGGTAAATCATTAAATGACTGCTCCCGTCCTGGGTGCGGCGGGAGGGCGTGTCAGACTTTTACTGACTAAAACCCACTCATCAACCTCATGCATGACAGGTCGGTGGTGCCTTAACCATTGAGTAATCACAACACTAAAATAACCAAAAACAAAACTGCATCATGCAGTGAAAATACTTAATATTTAAAAATGTTAATGAACTGTTATCCACTTTTCCACTTGAAGGCTGTCGTCCGAAGGCGCTGAATACTGAAGCGCTCTTTATACTGCAGAAAGCGCTCTTAATAAAATAGAGCCAATATTTCTTATTGAATCTCGGTAACTGCCCAATAAACGTTCCACTGCTCCCTTTTACTGACAGCTAACTAATAAAAAGTACATAAGACACTTCAATGTAAATTCCTTTGCTTTATGTGAATATGGAGCTGGATTTTTCGTAATTTCATGTTCATAATATGGAATGAAAGTGATAAAAGGCGCTTATTGTTGTACTTAGGAACATACGACATTGTTGTGAGAAGATTGTGGCACTTTAGGAATGGTTATTAATGTTGAAATGGTTTTGTGTACGGTAGATAGTTTTATTGGATTTTTATTGAAGTAATTTGTATGTACAGCCTGTTTTACTATTAGAACTGTAAACTAAGTCCATATATCAGATTTTGGAGTTATTTGTGAAGGAGCTTGTCCGTTTACGTAGAGGCGCAATAAGAACCGATTTTTGTACATAATAGTTTCTAAGAAACTGTATGGGCGTAGCCGCAAGTTAAAGCTAGTTTAATATATTATACGAGCTTGCACCTTAGTAAGTAAAAACATTTGATTTTTACCCTGGCAGTGAAATTACAAAATGCTTGTCATTTGGCAACTATCCAAACAAATATTACATAATTCTTAATGTAATTGTGCGCTATCTACGTGTTATTGCTAGCATATAATGAACTAAAAATATTTTTATAGACCTATTTTTCAGCGCCTCTATGTAAACTGTAGAGATTAATTTCCAACATTTTTATTTCCTGTATATGCATTAGTCATTTGAATTCTCTTGAATTGTACGCTCAAGGTGAAAAATATTTTCAGAATATTATCCGGAATATTAAAAAATCCTTGTGTATAATTTTTAATTTCCTTGTCTTTAGGTCTTGTTGGTTGGTTAGTAATCTTGATTGCTAAACCGGAGGTCAAGGGTTCGAGTCCCACCCCGGACTTATAATCTTTATGTGATTAGCATGATTGTTTGTTCTGTTTTTTTGTATTTATAAATTACATAAATATGTAAATCATTTGTCTGATTACAGGCTCTGCCTAGTACAGGCTCTGCCTAGTTTCAACTAGCCATATGTAAGTTGTCACAAGATATTTATTATTTGACGATAGAATAAACGGTTTCATAACAATAACAGCACACGTCTCCTGCAATGTTTAAACCGTTATGATAAAGATATATTTAAAACAATAACGCGTCTGATCTATGTCAACGGAGCGATTTTCTATAAATAAACGCGCGTTATGACACAATCTTTTTTTTGCAGAAACATATTGTTATTGCGCTCTGTAATGCGTTTCTTATTTAAAAGTCTACACAATAAGGCAATTTAATCAACTTTATGAACGTTATAAAAATCTTTCAATTTAAAATTTTACGAATTTCAGTCTTAGAGTGTGAAATTCATTAAATTATTTGCCTAAAATTCGTTTTTACGTAAACAAGTTTTGTATGGGCTAAATTGTAGAAAATTCAAAATTAGTTCACCAGATTTTACTAGTTAAAAAAATAAGTCTAAATTAAACCCCACAAAGATTTACTTTACGTTAAGTATAAAAAATGAAAAATACAATTTTGCACTTTATTGTCTCCTTTAAAAAAATAAAGCTACCTAGAGACACTAAACACATCCAACTACTTCACTTTGTCATATTATTCCTTTAACAAATTTCAATCTTATAGCTAAACTATAAGGTTTAAGTAGATTGGGAAGTAGTACCTTGATGACCTTCTGCACCCATCTGACCACAATTGGGTAGTTTACACCATTAACCAATAAATGTTAGACACAATTTCTATAAAACCTCTTCTAATTTCAGCTCAATAAATTCGGTTTATTTTTAATTTGCTGTAAATATTGATTTTAGATGCTTTGAAATCAATAAATAGAAAGTCAACTGAGTTGTTATTATAGTGACGTCATAAGTTGCCATTGCCATTGCCAAAATCTATTGGAGAATTGCATTTTGACAGCTCATAAAAAGTACGTTAATTGATAATGGTGTAAAATACCGTATTGTGTATGGTTTTTTTTTTTGGTGAGTGGGAAATCATCCAATGACTGCTCTCGTCCTGGGTGCGGCGGGAGGGCGTGTCAGACTCTTACTGACTAAAACCCACTCATATTCCTTCGATTGCCCTTTATGTTCCAGGGTCACGGTAACCACTATAAACATTCCGCAACCCCGGCAGGCGTTGGCCCTGTTGGGCCCCTTCCTGTGCTGACTCCTTCTCTTTGAGGCGCGCGTGGAACACTAACGCGCCGTCGACGCGGTCCTGGTCCTAGCCGGCCGGCGAGTTACCCATCGCTCGCCATCCGCAGAACCGCGCCTACGGTGGCCGGTAGTCGTCTTGCGACTCTAGACGTCTTCGCCTGGGTCTTAGTCCGGGGCGAGAGGCTCGTCGTTGCCTCTCGCGCGCCGCCGCTTCCTTCACCAGCATAACTGCTTCGCAGAAGGAGGCGACGGCATCCCATTCCGTCTCGCCCCGAAGCATGGCCTGAACCATCACCGGGCGCGAGAGGTCACCGCCGCCGATCGCCTCTACGAGGACACGTCGATGTTCCGCCCATGCGCGGCACACCTCCACTGTGTTTGTTTTATATAAACTTACATAGCATACAATGTGAGCACTATGTTCTTTGCATTTCTTCTGTCTGTCATTGACTAAATGTACTCTGGCAGCTGGGAGTTTGTCATGCTCACTCAAATGTCTCACTGACGGTGGCGTGTGTGTTGGATCATTTGGATCCCTTCAAAATGGTTGAGCTATTTGGTGCCGATACACACGTCATGTCCGAAAACGGGCGCTGTCTGCTGAGACTGGTCATCTCTTAGCTGCCACAGTTATTTTAAATTTTGTTTTGATTCCTTAAATTTACAATATTTCTTCTTCTTACATTATGACTTGTTACGTTGTTCTCACATAGTACTTTAAATTCTACAATGAATGATGTAACCAAATTTTTGAAATCTATTGATTTTTTAAAGAGTGTCCATGGAGTTTCTTGCTCACTCTTCTCCATGAGACCTACTCCTTGGAACGAGCAACTAGCTTCATTTTTCTGACAGACTGACACCTTGACGATTCAAAAGTACCTGTAAATGGTTTATTTGAATAAAATAGTTTTGAGTTTGAGTTTGTGTGCTCGACCGTGTCCTCCAGGCGACCGTTACTGCAGTGGTGACACCCAGGCGTCGCTTCCGCCCGAATCCGACACAGGAACCTCCCGAACTGACCGTGTCCGGTGAGGACCTGTGTCAAGCGAAACGTGAGAGTGCCATGACGCCTCTCCAGCCACTCCTCAAAGAGGGGTCTTACCGCCACTATAACGGCGTGCCCAATTGTGTATGTTAAAATAAAATTTTATAAATCTCATCAATTTTATCTTTAAACTATCGTCGTCACACAAAAATAAGAGCTACGTGACTTCTGTAGGAAAATTTTTAATCAACGTCTTTCCTAATTCTCTATTTATAATTCTGTTTATTTACCTAGTTGTCTCGTTCCCATTGTCTGACGTTTAGTGGTACTTCTTGAAACTAATAAAGAAGCCACGTTCAATCTAATAACGTACATTGTTTGTGTGGGTATTGTTTCTTTTTTGCTGATTTACACTCTTTTTTTACAAAACAGCCGGTATTTCTTCGGTTTCGTAACACATAAATTGACTACCAGACCGGGAATGTCTACCTGAAGGCTATACTAATATTAGATTCGTGACCAATAACGAATAGACAGACTCCATTATTTGGCCCTAATTATAATTAGCGAGGTTTTCTCAGATTAGAGCGTGGGTGGGTTCTCTGCCTGTACTAAACTAACGCTCGAAAGCTCAAACGACACTTAGATTTGACTTAAAATTAAGTGACGTTACAGTATTCGATCCGGAAGAAGACTAGCGATCCGCCTCAGCCTTTCACGGTTAAGGTCATAGCTCATTACAGCCACCCGGCAGCTACTCCACACCGACTCGCCTCCTGCGGCTAGTATTCTTTATATGGACTTGTATGGGCATGCGCTCACTACATCAATTCCGTAGCGTCACCGGATCGCCTCGGTTATAAGGCGAGTCTTTGCGGAGTGGCTGCCGAGAGGCTGTAATGAGCTATGACCTTTATTCTTTAAAAATTTCGTTATTTCTTTACTGTAATATACATAATACCTTTCTCTTGAATTACTCTACTATTAAACGCATCCAAATTCCTTTGCGGAGTTTTAAAAATCTAAGCATACATAGGGACAGACAGCGACATTGTTTTATACTATTTAGTGAGATAAAGAGAGACATTTTGGTTGTACTTCTGAAATTAGACAGGTGAAATTTTCACAATAGTTTAACGACTGGGAAATAAACTATTAAAATTCATCTCGTAACGTAATTAAATAGGTTAAGTAAGTTAACGAAAGTAACCGGGCGAAGCCACAAAAGACGGCTAGTTCATCATAAACTTATTTTTATTCAACTTAATACATTTTTTCAATCACCTGGTACTTTAATGGCCATCCCACTTTAACAAAGTCGAAAATACATACTTTCGACCTACACTAAAATTAAATTACAGATTGATAAAACCACTTACAGAATAATTTAAAAAAAACAGGCTATTCTGAGACCGAGGTAACAATATTTAAAAAAATCAAGGCTCGGATACCGGTTAAAGGACATTGCCCAACACAGTATAGGACGCCGTTGCGCATCGAAAAAAATGGTATCTTAGTGTAAATTTGATATAAAAGCGGCGAGAGGTCGTACTTTCCAAGGAAATAAAAATTATTTACTTATTTTGTGGGGTTTTTCTTGAATTTTTATTTATATGTTCAAGTTTTGAGGTTAGTTTCGTATCATAACTTCTACCAAAAAAGTACTAGTTACAACAATAATATATTATGATTTATATTTTCATATAACAAAACAGAATAGTTTTAACAAACCAATGAAAGTTCTCAAGTAAATGGTAATTAGGTCATACCAATCTAAGTGGCTTATAGGCATAAAGAGTAGAAAATAAACAGGCAACGCATATAATCGGGTTTCCTATCCACTTTCTATTTGTTATGATTAATTTTTAATATGATGTTTACTTATGAAATCATCATTTTCGTACGAAGTTTTCGAAGTTTATTTTACAAGTTATGTCTCTATAACTCCTAAAATAATAAGATCTAAGCCGTTATAGTTTTCCTCCTAAGTTCATCATATTGACTGTCAATGTGATTTTATTCAGGTTTTTCGAGTCGGCCGTTTAGTTTGTCGTTGTAGACATACACACATATATGTGGAGTTCCAGCTTTCTAGATCCTTTGAATACACGTGATTCGAGACACAGTAAGACCCTATCCAGAAAGGGCGAATTCGCCGCGATTCGATTCGAGCGAATTCACTCGCGCGTTTGCGAGATACTAGGCACCAATACATCGCGCCCACAAGCAACGCGCGAATAATAAACTCGCGCGTGATTCGCGTGCAATTCGCGCGAGTCGAGATACTAGGGCCGCCTTATTGCGTCCAGTTAACGCGCGAATTTCAGAGCGAGTGCACGTATAAAAGAGAAAGAGAGGGAAATAGAACGCCAACATTTTGATACGGAATTCGCGCGTAAGTACGCTCTTTCTGGACGCAACATTCGCGCGTGATACGCGCGTGAGAATTGCGGCGAATTCAGCAGACTTCTTAAAAGACAATAGAAGTGCGACAGCCGGCTATCGCTTGGTTTACCGTTAGGTCCGAGTCACACCGGAATGGCAGCGGCCGGCAGCGACGCGGCGAGCACTTTCAGTGTGAAATAATTTTAAACTTTAACTACGTACTTAAAAGACCAGTATCGCTTGAACAGCTTGAAAAGGTCGCGAGGTAGCTCGCGGCACCGCGAGCGGCCGCGCGCCTCGCGTTTCTTGGGACGCTGGCGGCCGCTGGCATTTCGGTGTAACTTGGGCTTCAAGGTGTCCAGAGGAGGACGGACGGATGGTAGAACGGATAGGCGGTCGGAAATGAAGAAACTGTAAGGGTTCTTTTTGTAAAAACCATTCGTAACTAATTTATCATTGTAAACAGACAAAATCTTATTTTAGTCATCATTGCAATGCGTGTAATTAAGCATTTGTAATATTAATGTGTGGAAATAAAAGTATTCAAAAGTCAAAGGCATTTATTTCACTTAGATTATTTACAAGCTCTTCTGAATAATTGTCAAAGAGTAGGTCGGTTATTCAGAATACTGATTTCTTTCTATAGATCTTCAATCAATGTGTGCTACAAAGCACACATTGTCAATAAGCTCGTTCAACACTCATTACACTTTAACAGTTTAGAGATGCTCATTCGAGTATAATATAACATTCCTGAGAGAAGAGGATGTTCTTCTGACATCTAAAAATAAATATAATAAATATTATTACATATTATTTATTAATCTCAGCATAGTTTAATAGAAAATTCGTCCGCGTGGAAGCCGAAAATGATTCTAATAAGATTTCCAATTAGTATTTTACGTTATCTGCGGTTACAGTTAGCTGTACAACAAAATACAAATAGTGCTATTGACTTGGACCATCTTTGGTATTATCCATAATAACAAATAATATTGTTAAGAATATATAACAATAATGCACTTATTTTCCCCTACACTAACGTCAAAAAAGCGTGTCTTGAGAAAAGCGGTACAAGATACAATACTATAGGATAATACGATACTAACCGTTGCCGGAATAATCCAGTATCGTAGAATTGTAACCATTGCATCCGTTGCCTCCCCCAGTTGACGACGGGGTAGAGGATGTTTCAGAGCAAGAGCACAGTCCACACAGAGTGTCATTTTTTACAAAATTGTTGGTACTGCACTAAGAGAGAAAGGATCCCAAGGCGTAAAAACGTCAACGTACGAAAGTTTTGAAAAGATAGCTTGATCGCGCAGCAATCGGAAGACTCTGCCGGACACGAACTCAACGTAATGATTCGTTATGTAATAACGCAAAATAAACTCAATTTTCAATCAAAATATTCGTCGCTTTGTTTGACTTAAAATGTCAATTTTGACTGTTAACATTTGAATTTTCGTGGCAGTGCTACCCACAGTTGATAAAAATCAACCATAAGTGATTACTTAAACACCTAAATACTTTTTGTTAGTAAAATAACATTATTTTAAAAATGTTAAATAAATATAAATTGTTGGTAACGCAAATAAATGTTATAGTCGTAATTATTTTAGACATCAACGTGTGCTCTTAAAATATAAGGCAATACTATCAGTTAAGACTGATTAAGGGAAAGTTTATGAAATTGGCAACACTGCTTTTACTGAAGTACGTCATTAAAGGAAGAATGCAACAAAGTCGAATAAATAACTTATTAAATATAAAATATTAACCCCGCAAAAGATTTCCATGAAGTTATTTTAGGAAAGTTAAAATAATATGTTATGATTTATGAGTATATTTTTGTGGCTATACCGTCTTATTTTATAGCGATGCTAGATTTGATCATTCTCCTTTTCAAACCGCTATTATGTCCTTGACGCAAAACCTTTACATTTAGGTTTCGTTCCCAAAACCGTTTTTTTTAAACCGATATTTAGAACAGTATTTATATAAGGGTTTTGTCAGATTAAACGGTTTAGAGCAATAAAAACCGGTTAATACGGACGCACCGTAAAGAAACGCCGCGCGCTGTTCAGATTTTATTTTTAGACTAACATATACGAAAACTGGGCAGTTCGGGAAATATTACACACATACGGGTCGAATTGATAACCTCCTTTTTTTGAAGTCGGTTAAAACAACCTGAATCTAAAAGTGCAAAGTAAACTACTTACGCATTATGTTATAATATTTCGGCAGAAAAATCTGACCTAGTTATATTATCCATCATATTAAATATGACCACAGAATATATATTATAAAGTAATTACTAAATTAGGTACTTTACTATATTCTGTGCTGTAACATACCTACTCCTACCTACGAATTTTAAACATTTAAGCAAATAAATACACACATCAACACGGTCTAGGGATATTTCAATTAAACCTAAATAACTAAATTTCTATTAACTTCTTTTTAAGACACTTATACATTAAAATAAACCTTGTTTAATTGCCTATCTAATCTGAAAATAAACTTTTAGATAAAGTTAAATAAAAAAAACTTAGAAGAAGAGGAAAAACTCAGTCAAAATTTAAATCTTTACTTTATTTATTTTTGAAACATAAAAACCTAAACAAAACAAGTACTTTTTTTATAAAAATAGTTGAAAGCCTAAAATTATTAATCTGTGGATCCTAAGACTCTCCTGACACATTGGCAGCGGTTCTGCGTACTTAAAACAAAGGTGTCAATATCCTGTTGTGGAATACTGTCCCAAGTCCTGCTAAGATGCAAGAAAAGCTGGTTCTCATGCACAATATCTTCAGGGAAATTCCTAAGAGCTCTTTTCTGAAGCATGCCCTAGGCATGCTCAATAGGATTATGGTCAGGGGATTGTGCAGGCCAGTCTAAAGCTTGGATATAACTTTTTTTTGGGGAGTGGGAAATCATCAAATGACTTCGCCCGTCCTGGTAGTGGCACTTCCACGCGCCACTGGTACTTGGCAAGGACTGTTGCCTCCAGATCCCACGGCGGGATACCGGCAAGGAGGCTCGCCGTCTTGCAGAAAACCGTGCGGTATCCCCGCACCATCCGAATTACCATGACCCTCTGGGTCGCTTTCAGAAGCCGGGCCGGAGCCAAGGCTAGGTTGGGCGCCCACACCGAAGCCTCGTAGAGGGCCATGGACCGCACGATCCCCGCGTAGTGACTCCGGCAGAAGGCGTTTGGACCACCGAGAATGGGCAGGAGCCGCTTGAGGGCAGCTCGAGCCTTCGCCAGTTTGGGGCCCAAACGTCGGAAGTGCTCCGTGAAGTTCCATCGGTTGTCGAGGACAAATCCCAGGTACTTCATCGTCGACACGACACCGATGTGAACCCCTCCCACCGTTATCTGAGACCCTGGAGGTGGGCGGTGCCGAGGGGCATGAAAACACATGGCCTCGGACTTATGCAGGGCCACCACGAGTCCCAGCTGCCGGTTCCTGTCCACGACTCTCGCAAAACCACGTGACATCATGTCAGAATTTGCTTAGAGGCAGAAGAAACGCCACAACACGACCTCATGGAGTGTAACAGTGTAGCCGGGTCATTTTCAGAAATCTTTGGCAAACTGAAAATTCTGCTACGATTCTGGGAAAGTGTGGGATGGTTGGAATTGGCGACAAGTCACTCACGCACAATGGCCCAATTATGAGGCTAAGTGCGGGCAAGCCCAGCGAAACTAAAACTAGAACTAAAACCACGTGACATCAAGTCGGCCGCCGCCTGGAACGACCCTCTCTGCGCTAGGACAAGCTTGTCGTCAGCGTAACACACTACGCTGACACCTTCGGGAAGGTCAGCACGCAGCACCCAGTCGTACCCGATGTCCCACAGGAGCGGCCCCAGAACCGATCCCTGTGGAACACCGCACGACATCCCTCTTCGACTCCACTCTCCCTTGTGACCGGGGCTCTATCCGTCAGATAGGCCCCGACCACACGACAGAAGTAGATTGGCATCCGTTGATACCGGAGTGCCTCCTCCCAAGGCAGAGTATTAAAGGCGCTGACGATGTCAAGAGACCCGCCAAAACGACCCTGTCCCGTGCCACCGCATCCCCCCTGTCATGAGGGCTCGTACGCGCTTGATGGCGTCCACCGTGGAGCGTCCTCTGCGGAAGCCGAACTGGCCCTCCGCCAGATCCGGCCCCACCCGCATCAGCCGCTCGACGAGGCGGCTCAATCTCAGCTTGGATATCATGCTGTTGTAACCATGTTGTAACGATACGCGCCGTATGCGGACGGGCATTGTCGTTCATGAGCTGGAAATTTTGTCTCATTTGCTGTCTGTGAGGCAGGATTTCAGGCTCTAGCACCTCATCTCGGTATTTTAGAGCAGTCATATTGCCTTGTATTCAAACAAGGTCCGTTCTACCGCCGAGACGAATTCCTGCCTAAACCATAATCGTGCCAAATTGATATGCATGAACTTGTTGTGGGTGCTGCAGTCGATTCCAACGTACAGTTTCTCTCCAAACACGTACTCTTTGCGAATCAGGATGAAATCCAAACTTGGATTCATCAGTGAAAAGCACAAGTGATTGCCTATCCTTAGCACTGTTAACCCAAGTGGCCTACGAGCACGTAGATTGACTTCATGCAGTCGTCTTCTCAAAGTTTGACCGCTTACCAGCAACCCATACTCTCTCTGTAGCCTTTAAACCAATTGCATCACCGTTACATTTGGTTGACTTCGTGCAGCATTTACTATAAATAGGTCCTGATTGTGTTGTAATAATGTGCCGTTCCACCACTTCCCATGTGACACGATAACGTGAGCCTGGTTATAACGCTCTGACTGGTCCTCATGGCTTCAGAAACCGCAATTTGGGACAGTATTCCACAACAGGATATTGACACCCTTGTTTTGATATGCAGAACCGCTGCAGATGTGTCAGGAGACATCTGCAGCGTCGCCTTAGGTGGATCCACGGATTATTAATTTTAAGTTATCTACAATTTTTATAAAAAAAAATGTTTTTTAATGTTAAGGTTTTGATGTTTCAAAAATAAAGTTAAGATTGAAATTTTGTCTGAGTTTTTGCTCTTCTCCGAAGTTTTTTTTTTTTAAATTTAACTTTATCTAAAAGTTTATTATCAGATTAGATAGGCTATAAACAAGGTTTCTTTTATTGTGTAGGTGTCTTAACAAAGAGTTAAAAGAGTTTTAGTTTTTTAGGTTTAATTGAAATATCTCTAGACCATGTTGATGTGTGTATATGCCAATCAATTTATTACTTACACTTGAGGGTAAGTATTAAATTGATTGGCACTTTTTCACAGTTTGAAGTTTAATTGCTTTCATTGTAGTCAAAGTATGTATAAATTAAATTCTTCCGCTTTCTACCCATGTTAACCACAAATAATAAACAAATAATATTTACTGGTGTTTAAATCCCACTGCGCAGCAGACCTACGATATCACGCACGAATCGAATGAAAAGAAATATCATAACTACCTACGTCTTCATACCGCGTCACTATGCGCGGCATCCATACAAGTTGCAACGCGTTTACTGTCATGCCGCTTTTCGAATAAACCGGTTAATTTAGGTTAAAATAAAGTTCTCAAAATGTTCACGTTCTTAAGAAAAGTTCGGAGGAAAACCGTAATAAACCGGTATTAACCGGTATTTTTTAAACCGGTTCCGAGCCTTGAAAAAAATAATATGCCTATTCGTCCTCACAAACAATTTTTTATAAGTAACTGTGAAGACCTTTTTAATAAGTATTTGAAAGACCAAAATAACTCTCAAAATATTACTTTAAGTTATTTATTTAATTTGACTGAGAGACGCTGTTACATAATAACTTTTTTTTATTAATTTACTTTATTTTGAACACAGACCAAGTTTAGATTAGTTTAATTTATTCACCTTAACCACCTTAACTGTCCGCCAGGTGAACGATTTTAAGTAAACGTACTTTTTAGGGCAAGCTATTTCAAGAGCAATGGTTCTATTAACAAATCCATACTAATATTATAAATGGAAAAGTGTCTGTCTGTATGTTTGTCTTTCAATCACGGCAAAACGGAGCGACGAATTTTTTTTCATGAGAAAGTTGAAGGGATGGAGAGTAACATGGGCTACTTTTTTCTCTTTTTAACGCAAGCGACGCCGCGGGCAAAAGCTAGTATCTTCATATTTAGCTATTAATTTAAACCTAGGCATATTTGTTAACTTATGGTTTAGAAGTATAGACCCCAAAAGATTCTCTTCCACGTGGTGTAATGTAGTGAGTTACCCTTATCTATACTAATATTATAAAGAGGTAAAATTTGTAAGTTTGTATGTTTGTAAGTTTGTATGTTTGGGGTAATCTCTGGAACTAATGAACCAATTCCAAAATTTTTTTCACTGACAGAAAGCTACATTATTCCTGAGTGCTATAGGCTATAAATTATTTTAATAACATGTATATTAACCGAGCTATCGCAACTTTTGTCTAGCAAGTCGGAAAAAATTACCTCTTAAAACAGAATTATTTGCGTGCGCTGCCTAAACAGTTGCTTAAAATTAAAAACAATGTATGGCAACTTGGTTTGTCTTAATTATTTCTACAAAAAAGTCCGCGTTACCATATCTCTATCTTTTATATTTTATCTTTTATACTTCTTTTATTGCATTAAAAAAATGATTTTTCGGCATACTTACGTTTGGTTGATTATTTGAGCAACAAAATATTAATTCTTATGACAATAAATTATTTCTGTATCACAAGGACATCATACAGATAAGATTTGCCATTTACAGTATGTCAATTGGACATATAGTTCCGGAGATAATATAAAATTACTAAAACGCAATAGCGTAATTTTCATTGTGCGGAAGTCATTTATAATTTAAAAAAATACCTTTGAAGATATTCACAGTTTTAAAATTACTCCGCAGCAAGCAATATAAATGATAGTATGTAATAGAAACTGCTTTTTAGCGAAAAAAGGCCGCCTATTGTACTCTTGCATATTTGTTTATATTGTCCTTTACTGTTTTTGTCCTATTGGTGAACAATAAAGAATATTGGCCGATGGCTTTGCCAGATATTCGTAGCTTATACATCAGAATAACACATCTGGGTCGTCATAAAGGCGCGTGTAAGAGGTTACGGGTTCGAATCCGGGCAAGTACCAATGTGACTTTATCAATTCATATGTATTCATATGGACATCACTGACGTCCCGTGCCTCGGAAAGCATGTTAAGCCCCGGTTGTCATTCGTAGAAATTTGACGCTAGGGGTATTCAGAAGCCAGAAAGTCTGACCAGTCGAACCAAAGGGTATCGTCGCCCAGTTACTGGGTTGTGGAGGTCTGATAGGCAGACGCTTCACGTAAAACACTGGTATCCAGCTGAATCCGGTTCGGCTGTAAGCCGACCCCAACATAGTTGGGAAAAGGCTAGGGAGATGATGATCCTCCTCACCGCACACGGACATTTCGGGAGGTTCCAGTATGTCGGATTCGGGCGGAAGCGACGCCTGCGTGACACGGTGTAGCATACGGTGGAGGTAGGCCCCGCTTGGGCGAACCACCACCGTGTCGTTGCAGAGGCGATCGGCGCTGGTTCAGGCCATGCTTCGGGGCGAGATTGAATAGGAAGCCGTCGCCTCCTGCGAAGCAGACGCGCTGGAGACGAAAGCGGTGGGGCGCGTGAGGCAGCGTCAAGCTTCACGCCCCGAACAGAGACCCAGGCTTAGTTGTCGAGAGTCACAAGATGATGGCCACTGGAGGCGTGGGCCTGCGGAAGGCGAGCGGTAGGTAGCTCGCCGCCCGACTAGGACCAGAGCCGTGTCGACGGCATGTCGATGCTTCTAATAGTTACCGCGGCCCCGGAATATATGGTAACCGAAGGGATATTATTAGATTTTAGTCAGTAAAAGTCTGACCCTCCTTCCCTTTTCAGGGACAGGAGAAGTCATTTGATGATTTCCTATCCATAAAAAAAGCCATTGGATATGTTTTGGATGCTTTTACCGTGGTCAATGTAGCTCTTTCACGCTTATACAACCCCAATAATCTTTTTGTGTACGCTAAAGATAGTTCCACAGTTAATCCGTACTATTATTATAAATGCGAAAGTAACTCTGCCAGTCTGTCTGTCTGTCTGTCTCTTCTTCACGCCTAAACTACTTAACCAATTTTGAATGAAATTTGGCACAGACATAGTCTGGGACCCGAGAAAGGACATAGGATATAGTTTTCATCCCGGAAACGGGAACTATTATTCCACGCGGACGAAGTCGCGGGCAAAAGCTAGTTGAGTTAATAAAGTAAAACTGAGCAAACTGAGCTGACTCACTAGAGTCATAACTCATAAATCAAAGGGACTATTTAACAACCTTGTCACATACGTAATAAATAATAACATGTCAGGAGTCGACTATGCTTGCCAAAATAAAATATAATACATTTATATTCTTATAGAGCGCTGCCATCAATCATAATATTATGTTTAATGTTTATACATATTATTTAAAAACACAAGCCCATTTGTCTATTTTTTTATTATCTTGTAAAACTTTTAGTGCTCGCTTTAATATTTTTTTATACGTTTCCAAATAGTCAAATAATGCAAACTGAATTTCGGACCTCGTGTCCTATATCAATTGAGATTAACGATGTACGCAATTTTTTTTATTTTTATTTTATTTGTTTGGGACAAAAGCAGTATACGTTACAGCATTGACAAAGAAATAATGATACATTATAATTGAGAAAACGTATAACCCACACTATTGTCCACGGAGTGACATCGGAGTATGATGAAAACGGACGCGTGTTAGTTAGGATACTTATAATTTATATGTTTAACAGAAAAACAATGTTGTACCGACTAATCAAAGGAAGCAGAGATGGGTGACTCGCAAGAGATTGAGAAACCATTTTTTTAATTTAGATTGTGACAACGCGAAAATATCAAAATCAGTGAAGTGTGAATTGAGGACCTTGCAGCAAAAGAGGGGCAGATCCAAATTTTAACCGTACCGTTTTTTTTCACCTACATTTTAAACAAAAAAATTAGCTATGGTTTGGTGCATTTAGGAGGCAAATCCGACGACAAACAAGCGCGCTGTAACAAAATTTGGATCTGCTACCTTATTCTGTTTGGTGCAAGAAGGGAGCAGGTCCGGACCTGCCTCCTTTTTGCAACAAATGAAATTATTACATCATTTGTAAACTAGTCAGTGCACGTTTTGTGCTCGGTATTAATACAACGATTTTATGCAGTTGGTAAAGAACTATGTTCCACCAAATAAACTATATTTCTACAGGGCCCTTAAAAGTGAAGCTGTCGGACCAACAGATGATATTTCTAGCGAAGACGACGATGATCAAGCTGAAGTTAACCTTTAATTTTCTTTTTTGTTCAGCACTCATTCGTTTTTGTATTTCTTTTGATTGTTTAATCCTTTGTGGACTGATTACTAATTCTAGAAATAAAAAAATAACCGTGTTTACCTGTTTTATTATCCTTAATACATAATAGGGTAGTAATTTTCTTCAATCTTGGTGCAAAACGGAGGCAGATCCAAACTTTAAAAAATCGTAGTAATTCTATTACTTCTTCAATTGCCTTAAATCTTGAATAAAATGTGTATATATGTTCATATTATATAATGCCATATAAGGATAAGACATAAGTACATCAATCAATTTTTAAAAACCTTTTTTTTAAATACCCAACAGTTTTGAAATTTGGACTTGCCTCTCTTTAGCTGCAAGGTCCTCAATTATAGGTTTCTAAAATTCGGCGGAGAGGGGCTCGCCCCCGGCCTTTGTTCTACATACAAATGATAAGTATTATGTGATTACTTTTGGCACAAACAGAGTTGAACTCCTTCTCTTACCTTCGCTGGCATTTCGTGTCAAACTACCAACTTCCAAACTCTGCTTCTATTAACCTTTCGACGACCAAGCGACAGCCGGCTGTCGCGCTGCTATTGTCTTTTTATTGAGCCTCGAAACACGTGTGTTTGAAGGTTTAAAAAAATCTTTAAACCTAATACTGCGCGATCCAGCAATCAAACCTAGGACCACATTCAGCAGTCACGTTTTCTACCACGAGGCTGTTGAAATACTAGTACTACATATTTACTAGCCTCTCTATAAGTCTATGACATGCTGAAGATTAACAATTCAATTCAAACTTAATTTGCCTGAAGAATTTTGAATGGCACTAATGGAATTGCCTGCGTCACAAGTGGAAGGCAAACAATAGCATTATAAGATCCAATTTAAGGCGCTCTATAGAATATTAGGGCCATATCTCATTAGGATATCAGGTTGCGCAACTTGAGTCGCGTCTCCAACAAAGTGCAAGGGTTTCAAAGGTTTAGGGAAGGTTCATATCTGACGTAAAATGCGCCGCGCGTGTCGTCGATCACGTCTATATCATCGGTTGAGTGTGAACGGTCGAGTGTTTTTCTATACATGTGTCTGTTCGGGCGTTAGGCCTAAAACACACACAAGCGACGTAAGGCCTAAAACATACTCAAGCGACGTAAGGCAGCAGGCGTGGAACAGGCGTGGCGCCGCGTCGCTGGCAACGAAACGGCGTGTCTGCGCCGCGTCGCTTCAGTATAATTCAAAAACGTCGCCTGCATACATTTTGTATGAAATCGTTTTGAAGCGGCGCACGCCTGCGCCACGCCTGTTCCACGCCTGCTGCCACGTCGCTTGTGTATGTTTTAGGCCTTACGCGACCGACAATACGCGACGCATGTTCCGTCAGATATGAACCTTCAATCCAATCCATACATTTTATTGGTAGACCGAAAAAGTCATCGATGATGTCCTAATGAAATATAGGCCTTAACGACCGATACATCGTCGTATCCTACGAATAGTGCCCTAACGAACATAGGGGCTTTTTTCTTTTATTGCATAATTCAATTCTGCTCACCATACCACATCATACCAGTTCGACAAAACAATTAAAAACAGTACAGGTTATCAATTAATTAGGTTTTCTAAAAAGCCACAATTGTAAGCACTAGGTTTTCAACGAAGAATAAAGTCACAACCGCCGACGCGCCTTCGTTTTTCGCGAGAAGTGGAGGTGTGCGGGCGCGGGGAGTGGGTGCTAGCGCCGTTCGGCTACTATTCGGCGGAACGCGGAGAGTGTTTGTTACGGCGAGCGTAATCTGATTTTTAAATACATAACCTATTAGCTTGTATTTTAATTACTTGTTCGTTTTCAATATAGGGTACATAGAAAAACACCCTTATGGTGATTGTGACCATTTTCTATGGAATGACTAAATTGCGTATGTATAGAAGAGACGAAGCCCTAATTACGTTTGTGTCTTTCTTCTAAGTTCAAATTATGTTTTTGTCTTTTATTACCTCTTTGGTGCATTTGAAATATTCAAATTGCTATTTAAAGTATTATATATTTTATGCTGACATGATATTAACCCTTTTTTTTTTAAATTCAAACACTGATTTCACAATTACATGCTTTTTCTGGTTTGGACTTAAGTACACTTAGGTCTTTTTTCTATTGCTTGAAAATTGATATAAAAGCATTTGTGGCCGCATTATTAGCATTCCGCAAGAAAATTACAATTACGCCTTTTTAATTATTTTACGTTTTTTCTTGAAATTTTAGAAAAATGTATATTATATGTTACTGTTAACGGTTATTGATGTCATTTGTTCGATCTAATTCATATTATACACACATCAAAAATTTTAGAGATCACTAGCATAAGGTGGAATATTGTTTAAATTTCTGTTTTTAAAAGAATGTTTCTTAAGCATCATTTTTATAAAAATTAAAGGATTCCTACTAAAACTAAAAATATAAGTTACTTTTAAAACAAAAACCAAGTCCTAATCCAATTTTCGACTAACAAATAATTGAAAGCAAAAGAGGATTTAACTAAATATTGTCAACATTTATTATGAAATTGTTTTAATTTATTATAAGATAATTCCTCTCCTTTTTTATGAATGGGAAATCATCAAATGTGTTCTCCCGCCTTTAGAGTCAGATTTTTTTAACCCACCCTTGTTCCTTTGGTGGCTCTTTATGTTCCGGGGTCGAGGTAACTACACACATCAACAGGATCTAGGGATATTTCAATTAAACCTAAATAACTAATATTCCATTAACTTTTTTTTAAGACACCAACAGCAGATTAAAATAAACCTTGTTTAATAGCCTACCTAATCTGACAAGAAACTTTTAGATAAAGTTAAATAAAAGAAAATTTACCAGAAGAGGAAAAACTCAAACAAAATTTCAATCACTTTTTAGTGGCATTGATTGTAGAGCCTGGGGCAGTCAGCATTCTGATGTTGCGCTTCTGAGCAACAGTTGGCCGACCACTGCGAGGTTGATCAGCAAAGTTATCCACGCCGTGATACCTCCGTAACGTGTTCACGAAACAGGATATGGATACAGCCATTCTGCGTGATATTCCTCTCGTAGAATGTCCTTCTTCATCAAAAGTAACAATTCTTGCTTGCAAAACTTCTAATAATCCTCTAAAACTCAGACAAAACGCTTTAAGTTTGTTAGATTTCTGAATAAATGTAATCAAGGATTTCATCTCTTTTTATACAGAAAAACAATTGATACTTCAAATTCTTTTGTTATTAAAAGTATGGAGATTATTAACAAAAAAAACCCTAGTATCAAAGTGATTTTAAACTTTTCTGATGTGTGTAGGTGCTTACGGGATTCCGGCAGTTTTCTTTGACAACAATTTAAAATTTAATTTTGTTTTTAGCCAAAACTACACATTCTTTAGTACATTGCCTCATGAGCTGGTAATGCTAATATTTCTGGCAGTACCAACGAAGAAGACAGTTAATTGTCTTCTTCGTTGAATTTGAATTTTCCCGATTTCGGTTACGTTTTATTTGATTTAATTACGATTTTGATAACGTGAAATTTGATTTCAAAAACTAATTTTCATACTACATTATTGGGTTTTATAACGTGCAATTTAATTTTAAGAACTGATTTTGGTTATTTACAGTATTAATTTAAGGAGGGTCCGATTGTGATTCTATACTATTTTATTTATAAAATCACATGTATAAATTAAATTAAACATAACGGTTATCAAAATAACCGAATTATTTTAAAACATATATTTTTTACCAAAGCAAATGTTAACAAAATTCATATTTTATTTCGTATTATTTTTTATGATTCTATCATTTTCTTTTATTACATTCACGTGTTACTATTTATGATAAAATAGTTATTATACACAAATTTCTTTGAAAACCAAAGAAAATCCGCATCAGATAAATATAAATAGGGCGTAAAGGCAATTGTGGCCTCGACATTTCCGAAGATAAAAGGCATATTGTAACTTATTGCTCAAATTTAGTCAACCTAAGCCTTAACACAACGGAGAATAAGGAATTAAGGGACAAAATGCGTATAAAATGTAAAGATAATTTATTGAAAATAATGCTAACACAACCATAAAATATTAATACACATTATATAAAACCACTAATACATATTTGTTCACATTTAATTTAATTAAACACAAAAAAGTGTCTCCTGAAAAGTAGCTGTTTTGCAGTTACGCCCCTATTCGTAGGATACGACGACATATGCATCTAGTTACACACATGATAACATGATGATTATAATTGTTGAATATTTATATTAAAAATATTTGATTTATTCGGTTGATACCATAAATTAATTTGAAATAAGTTTATTTTAGAAAGTTGTTTGTTTTAAAGAGTACAGCTTACAAATAATATACAATTACTTATTGGTTACTAATTACCGAGTTCCCTATAGTAAATGGTGAAATAATAATCATCGTATTTACGAAAGGAAAGTTATTGAAAATGCTAGAGATTTGATATGTGCCGACTAGTCGATAAAGCCGACAAATTACTTTACTGATTGTATTCGAATCTCATTTTCATTTGTTATTTAAAAACAGCGTTTTCGAATCCTACACTCAATCAAAACACTTTTAATCGTTTCCATTACCACACATAAAACCAGAACATAAAACAATGTAATGACAACAATTAGCTCTCATATAATATCACTATAAGCGATTTATACCGACATGTCGATATTATTCGATCAAATTGAAATATGGCTCTTAGTTTAAACCTTCGAACACACTAGCAGCCCGACAGCCGGCTTTCGCTTGGTCGTTAAAAGGTTAAAGTTCAGGGGTTTTTTCCTAATCTAAGTCCGAGACAAAGTAACGTTGTTTAAATGTTTACAAACATGTTCTGATGCATTTACTAACAAATTAATGTTAGAAATTGTCACGTTCTGATAGAAATTATTAGATGTTTTAAGTACTCCTACGCTAATGAAAAATGTTTACAAACATATTTATCACTTGAAAATTAAAACTATTTATCAATTGCAAATTTCTCCACAGCAGTCTGGAGTAAACATTTGACCATTTCAAAAGCCATTGATTCACTCACTATTCAATAAAACTTAAACTTAAACATCTCTGCTTACTCTTTAAGGAACAACAGTCGTGATGTTATGCTATTTCTGGGGACTGCGACCAGCGACATACTACACGTAAAGTGTGTAAAAAAGCGCTATTAAATATCTAATAATACCGACATCGTTGGCAGCTGCGCGTCGATACCACTTGCTATTTCCATGCAAGAATATGAAGCTCGTATAACAATCACTACAATATCATGACTTCCTGGGTATTTATAATCGAATTAAAAAAAAATGTGGAGGCCATGACGTACTTTTTGGCTTGGAGAAACAGTACGTTTCTCGTGAATAAACAAATTTTCTAATGGTTTTATTGGTTTTTTTTCCTTCTTCTATTTTCAGTTATCAAGCTGTAAATATGCATACTTCCATACTAATATTATAAAGCGAAAGTAACTCTGTCTGTCTGTCTCTTCTTCACGCCTGAACCACTGAACCGATTTGTTAGAAATTTGGTACAGATATAGTCTGGGACCCGAGAAAGGACATAGGATAGTTTCCATCCCGGAAATCCCCCGGGAACCGGAACTATTCCACGCGGACTAAATCGCGGGAAAAAGCTAGTATCCGATAAAATATGATGAACAAATGGAGTAATAATAAAAAACTTATGGTGCGACTTCACTCAGACACACCATTTGCTTGTTGGATACAAAATAATACGAACCTTATTGTAATAAGTCTAGAATATAGTTTATTTAGATAGACGTCTTTTATTTATTTATTTATTTAAAAAACTTTATGCACATGTACAAAAACAATGCACAACGGCGGACTTAATGCCTTGGGCATTATCTACCAGTCTACCTTAGGGTGATGCAGAGACAAAACATGGCAGGTGCAAAGATATAAATAAAATTTTATAAGTAACAGTAGAATATATATAAATTTACATATAATACATATATACCATAATAATAAATACATATATACATACATATAAATATATATACATACAAAGCCATTGAGAAATATAATATTACTGAGGTGGTGAAGAACTGCAAATTAACTATTAATCGAGTCTGCCAACTCCTTTAGCAAGTGTTCACGAGCTTTCATCTTAAAAGTAAATCGACTGGTCACTGTCCTGATATTCTAAGGAAGCGCATTCCAAAGGAAAACCGCCTGAACAAGAAAAGAAGATTTAAGAAAGCCAGAGCGGTGAGAAGGACATCGAAGAAGGCGGTTATTAGAGGAACGAAGATTTTTGGTATGCGCAGAGCATAAGTACTGAAAGTGAGTAGTCAGGTAAGAAGGAGAACTGGGATTGTTTAACAGAGAAAACAAGGTAGTCAAAGCCCTTAACGCTCTACGCTGTCTGATAGGTGACCATTTTAGGATCGACCGATAAGCGGAGACATAATCATACTTGCGAAGATTAAACACGAATCGAATGCAATTATTGAGAAGTCGGTCAAGTTTATTCAGTAGATCTGCATTCAGGTCGAAGTAGCACACATCACCATAATCAAGGATTGGGAAGATAAGGGCTTGAACAAGCATTGCCTTTATGTGTGATGGAAGAACATTTTTCAGCCTATACAGCGACCGCAACGTCCCGGTGACTTTTTTGCTCACAATCGCAACCTGCTTTCGCCAGTCCAGGCAAGTGTCAACATGCAAACCCAAATCCTTGACGTCGGAGCTAAACGGAATAACTGTGCCATCGAAGGTAACAGGAGGCACGGCTAAACCACTCAGTCTACGCAGGCTAAAAGAACTCCCTATAATAATAGCCTGACACTTGGTTGGGTTAACGGCTACCCCAAAACGATTAGCCCAATCTTTCACCACTGATAAATTCCGGTTTAGCTCCTCAATCGCATCTAAAATCCGTCCGTCGTATTCCGTCTTTTCAATAATCCGCGGCTTTATAGCCGCGGAATATTGAAAAGACGGATTAGCTAATCGGACATTCCTATCATATCGACAAGGAGACTCTACCCGATTTATATAATAGGTGTGTACTAGAATCCTACATTCTTAAGGCGATGATCTACTTGCTAGCAAAACCACCGGCACGCTAACGTACTCGCGAGCCAAAGGTCTAAACCGCCAATGGAGCATTTAAAAGCCTGCAGACATAAAAACCAACGGATTTTCTCGCTGGCTCCTTGTGCATGCTTGAAATTCTAAGTCTGCGGTGCAAAAAACCGTCCGCCGAGCAAGTGTCTTTTCTACAATTTTTTTTTTTTGGTTCTTTCTCCTGTTGTAACAGTATACCCAAGTAACAAAGTGACTACTTCTGGGTGCACGCCATAACATTGGCAACGATGAAAGTAGACTGTTTGGTATGCTAATGGTTTACCAACCAGCGAATTGATGACCAAACTAGCCAACAACTTTTATACTTTAAACTTTCGCGTTGCATATTTATACTTCACCGCTTATCGGGATTTAACGCGCACGTACCTTTTGTTTATTTTATGCTTGATGTTTCGGCAGGGTTACACCTGCTATGGTCACAAGCAGACTGTCCGGCGACACTACTCCGTCGATGAAGTAGATCTATTGATCTTCATCTACCCTCGATGTTGATGAATGCCCACTATAAAGCCGCGTACACACTACACTCACTGAGTCCGGTTTTTCACCATCGCGATTTTAAGTCGACTAAAAAACCGGACTCAGTGAGTGTAGTGTGTACGCGGCTTTATAGTGGACATTCATCAACATCGAGGGTAGATGAAGATCAATCTACTTCATCGACGGAGTAGTGTCGCCGGACAGTCTGCTTGTGACCATGGCAGGTGTAACCCTGCCGAAACATCAAGCATAAAATAAACAAAAGGTACGTGCGCGTTAAATCCCGATAAGCGGTGAAGTATAAACAACTTTTTACACTAGCCTTTCAATGATCAATCGACAGCCGGCTGTCGCGCCGCTATTGTGTCTCGAATCACGTGTATTCGAAGGCTTAAAACTCGCCTGGATCACCCACTTTAGCGATAACGACAATGCGTTACTTGTCAAGTTTACTATAAACTTCACACTATTACTCTTAAAGCCAGCGAGTTCATTCTACTCATTCATTCTTTTGACCCTAGCATTTTTTTTTAAGATAACATTAATATACTTTTAACAAACACCATTGATTACACACAACTTTTCTCACTAAAACAACAAATGCAAGTACTTATCTTGTTGTAGACTTTGTATCTTGTTATTTTATGTTGAAGTTTGAAACAAGTAAGCCTTATTATTCAATTTAGACTTCTACATTACATATGTTTCCATTTTATACTAGGTGTATTTTTGGTCTTGCACAACCCACTAGGAGATGATTCTACTATGAAAAAGTAAATAGTAAAGTATTGAACACTAGTACAATAATTTTGGGTGTTTAAACAATGTTAAAAATGGCCAATTCACACGGGCAATTTGCCGGACTGGTGTGACGTCATAGTTTATACCAAGCAAACGCATTACACAGCTCACTCCGCAACATTGATATTTCTTTAATTCTCACATCTCATTCGCTCCGATCCAGCCCAGTCATCTTCACCGCCTAGAACTGGTCAACTAATACTTCTCTTATTGCTTGCCACTAACCTAAATTTACTCTGCTTCAAATTAGTCTCACTTTCCCAACAAATTAGCACGAATGCTTTACCTAATTACAGCCTAGAGTGAAACAATGTGAGTTTAACAAACTTGACAGCTGTCAGTTTCAAAGTGTTCCGTATAAGTTAGGTGAGTCATGTTTGTATAGCTCAGTAGATCGACGATCTTAGTGTCTGAATTAAGCCAGGCTCAGTAAGCTCTAAGTAATCGACTTCCGAGCTAAAGCACGAAGTAAATGTACCGTAAATTCGATCGTTTTGAAATTTAAAATACTCGAGTCGCCCCAATACTAGCTTATGCTGCGGCTTCGCCCGCGTGTGATTTTATAGTTTTATAACTCTCAGGAGTAATGTAAAATTCTATCTAAAACACATTTTTAATTAGAATTTATTAGTGGCGAAAATGGTCTCCACAAAATAACGAAAAAACTTTACCTCTTTTTTACCGACTTCACAAAAAGGAGGAGGTACTATGTTCGGCTGTTTGTATGTTTTTTTTTTGTATGTTTGTTCATCGATTACTCCGTCAATTGTCAACGGATTTTGATGGTTCTTTTTTTGTTTGATAATTCATGATTCAGGGGTGGTCCCATAAAAATTTTGTGGCGATCGGTTCAGTGCTTCTCGAAAAATTCACCAAGAACAAAAAAATATTGACGAAATTTTCATAGACGATGTGTGCTTTGTCTTCAAGTTTCTATTTTCGTTTTATAAGATTGTTAGTAGTTTTATTTTGAAAATAAATTACTTTGAAAGATACTATACACAGTCAAACATTGGGAGTCGACACTAAAAAGTAATAAATAAAAAACTTTTTTCAAAAAAAAAATAACCGCCTTCAAAAACTAAAAACCCAATAATAACTAAAATTTCGGAAGTCAGTGGTTTCTCTTCTGCCATTCAATTTGTGTTGCCACCGACTTCCGAAATTTTAGTTATTATTGGGTTTTTAGTTTTTGAAGGCGGTTATTTTTTTTTTGAAAAAAGTTTTTATTACGGTGGAGATTATACAAATTGAAGAGATTTGTCGATTGCTTTTTATTTGTTTCAATTCGATAATCTTTGAAACTATCATCCAGATTGAACAAAAAGAGTTTAAAGTTTAATTTGTAGAAATGGCACTGAGAGTACTAGAATTAAGTATCCTCAGTGCCATTTCTTTACGCTTTTATTACGCTGCTGTTCTAAAAGCGGGGAAATAAGAATCACTTCACAATCAGTAGGGCAAAAACAATATTTTCAGTGTATTCTGTTTAGCTAAATTCCTAAATTGTCACCTCTATGAAAGACATTTTAGTTAACTATCGCGTCCAAGCGTATAGAACAAATCTATACATTTTATTCCACACTCAAAAGCATTTTAATATTATAAATAAACAATAATTTAAAACGCTTTATTTTTATATCAAAATAATATTTATATAGCACGCGATAAAACCACATTCAAAATAAATGTAGGTTTACAGTGTTAATAAAAGGTAGTTCTAAACTTTTAATGTACCAAGTCTATAAATTGTAATGTGTTCTTCAGTTCTTAGTTTCAAAAGTAGACTGTAGTGTACTGGTAATAAAACCCAATGAATACCGAGAATAGTGAGAAAGTCTGCAACTAAAGTCATCCAAAATACAATACTGTGCTTTAAAAGTTTCCTATAGGAACTTGGAAGTACACTCTGCAAAGTAGATAAGTATTCATAGCAGTTAAATATTTAAGATTTTTTTTTCAAAAACCATTGGATTGTTTTCTGTAATATTTTATTACTAAATTAGAGTAAATTTCTTTCCTATAATAATTTTAATTGATTTTTAGCATCCTCCAGTGCTCGAGTTAACTTTAATTATACCTGACGCCCCTGGATACTTATTCACTTTGCTTTCTGTACACGTAAGAAACTAGCAGAATTGACCCCCAGCAAGAACACGCGCCTCGCTACTATTTTTAGGGTTCCGTGCGTCAAAAGATAAAAAAACAGAACCCAGATAGGATTCGTTGTCCGCCTGTCTGTCGAAACCATTTTCTCGCGTACATACATTAAGTTGAAATTAAATACGAATTGGTACTCAAGTCCACATTCCTTTGAAGCTAAAACATTCCACTTAAATAACATTAGATTACGTACAGTATTGACATTAAATTATTTTAAATGTCGGAACTAAATTAAATAAGTACAGTGAAATCAATACAGCCACCAATCCAATAAAAAAAATAAGAAAATAAATCTAAAGAAGAATGACGGATTTCGGCCTACACAACTTATAAAACTAAATTCACGCGGACACAAAGTTTTTACCTCCAACAATTTCAATATAAAATACAAACTAAAAAAAAATATATTTAGTGCTTTACGAAAACTGCTAAAAAAATCACTTTAATAAGTATTAGTTCTTGAATCCCAGATTTAAATTAAAATAAAAGTTGCCAGTCTTGCTACTGTAATCGATAATTCTAAATAATTAAAATCCTGCCACTGTAATTGATAATAATTATTAAAAATATTTATTATTATCTAGATAATTCTAATTTAAAAAATATGCTCTTTACTTTTTATTGACCACCTCATTATTGTCTTATATTATTATTTTTTAAATAATACGTTCGTCCTAATTTACTGTTAATAGTTTTAAAGATTACTATAAAAAACTAAATTCAAGAAATTGATTTTCCATCTGTGATCGATAACTTAATCGCCTTGTAAAAACAACCCTTTTAATTGCATTTCTGTCAAAATCGCACGCGTTAAAACTGACATTGACACGTATTCTTGTCAGGGCACGGTTGTTTTCTTCCGCTGTTTTCATACATAATGTTTTAACAATAATATAAGTAATATTTATGTATTTTTATTTTGTTTCTGTCCTGTACTAACTTAGCAAGGTCTACATTAACTCCAACTGTATTAGGCACAATTTTTTTTACATTGTAATAGTCTTTTTTTTCCTCTCCACTCTTGCATTTCCAAACCACTTTTGACATTGGCAGAAAAGTCGACATCGGCTCTGATTGCCATTATAAAAAATAGAATAGAATAGAACCTCCAATTGAAAATGTCTGAATAACTTCTTTTTTAGAAGTTTAATGTAAAATTTTAAATCACAGCAGAAATGCTTTTGCCATTAAACAACACTAAAAACCGTAAGAATATTCACTGTCCATGAGAAATTAATATTGAGCCAAAGTTAGTTAATTCTGTTGTAATCTCTTTCAATTAAAAAGTTTCGAATTTTTTACTCCTCTATAATATCACGCTAGCTGTAGCCGCGTCTTTGATTATATCTGCACTCCCGTAAGTTGTTACGGGAGTGCAGATATAATCAAAGACGCGGGCAAAACCGCAGAGAATACGTAAGTATACATTGCTTCAACAATAGCTGCTAACTCACCGACCAAAATCTACGGTCTAGCTATAATTTAAAGTCAGACTCTTTCCTAATTTACTACATTTCAGCTACATTCCGTGCTCCGAACAGCGGCTTACCACGAACGACGGTTCAGACCAGCCACACTAACCTGAAAACAAAAGAAAATAAGAATTAAAATTAACGTTGCTGTAAGAATTGTAAGAAAGTGGCATGTGCACTGACACAAGACCAATAGATTTTGTATGAGGAAATCCCCTGAAGGTCTTTAAGAATTTATAATCTACTAGCTGTTCCCCGCGGTTTCACCCGCATTACGTTAGGTTTTTGGTTACTGCTTCGCTCCCACGGGACCTGGCGTGATATTATATAGCCTATGTTACTCGTAGACAAAATTTTTAAAATCGGTCCAGTAGTTTTTGAGCCTATTCATTACAATCAATCAAGCAAAGTTTTCCTCCATATATAGAAGTATAGCTATCATAAACGAAAATTGACTGATTGGGTTGTATATCAACGCACGTGTCTCTAGAACCAACGGTTTGGATCGCTAGTTCTAGAGACATGAAAATGTGGGAGTGTGTTCTTTGTGAAAAGTAAATTAGTTTACACTAAGTAAGGACAATTTATTGGAAACATGATTTCTAAAGGGTTTACCCCTTTAGAAATCATGTCCAATTGTTGATGGAAATTCAACACTCACGCAGGTGAAACCGCGGGTGGAAACCAGTATTTATCACATTATATATTTTTACTGACAGATTCATACTTAATAAAATAAAATAAATATCCTAGAACATCTTACATACGGCCATCTGATCCCAAGCTAAGCAGAGCTTGTGTTATGGTAATCAGACAACTGATATACATACTTATATAATTTTTAAAGATTATAGATAAATAACACCCAGACACAGAACAAACAATTATGCTCATCACACAATGTTTGTCCTGAGTTGGAATCGAACCCACGACCTCTGGCTTAGCAGTCATGGTCACTGAACACTAGACAAGTTAATATTAGTCAAGTTAATATTATTAAAAAATCTCTATTTGAGTGTAGACGTCGACTGACAAGAACTAATTAGTCACCTACTTGGTACTTAGTTCCTGCCAAAAATAACCCTCATACTCTATTTTATCTGAGCAAAACAGACTCAGTTTTCCTCAGTAAATTAACGACGTAATTTATCGTAACAAGACACTCGTGCAACACAATAAGTCATCAATTCAATACTACATCGACCTTTACATACAGCCCTTATTCAAGGCCAACCCACAGACTACGATACATAAACTATGTAGTACCACACATTATCATAAACGCTACAACAAATTAATGTATAATTTAATACTCGAAAGCAAACCCATCAAGTCGGGAGCCGATAAAGCCCGAGCTAAACCGAACGCTCAACACCATTACATAGGGCGGTCATTTATGTTGATTCCAATTAGGTATGGACCAGGGATGTTATGCAGCTTCATTACCGTAACCGAAACTTTCGGATATCTGAAATAAAAAAGAACCGTTACCGTAACCTAATCCGATTTAAAAGTTTCGTATAATGTCGGACTGAAGTGGATCCTAAGAGAAACCTGCAACTCTCGACAAGTGGCATTGTAAAATAGAGTTTGATACAAGAGGTCAAATTACTTGGCATAGGCTTATGTCAATTAGCCGGGGATTGCGGAAGTTGCATCAGTTCCCGTGATCCTCGGCGTAGGTGGGAGAAGGAACACCGGGGTGGTTTTTGGTCAGTAAGAGGCTGACAGGGGGTTGGGGCAGGACGGATGACATCCATGAGGATTTATCAAAAAAAAGGCTTATGTCAGTCCCATAAATTTAACAATTTACTCTTTGCTACTTGTCTTGAGATGCTGCTTTGACAAGTTTTCGTTTTATAAACCAACCACGCGCTTTCCTTGCATTTACTGTTGTTGCTTCGTCATTACCAATAATATTAACAATACTTTATTATCTAATCTAATAATCGTAACCGACACTTAAGGATAATCATAAATAATTTTATATCCGTAACGAAACCGATTATATTGTTGTTAGGTATAACATTATATCCGTATTCGTACCCAGATCCGAAATTTCACATCATTAGCATCCCTATTTGAACCCTCACAGATTGAATTACAACGTAAGTTAAAGGACCCAGCACCTAGTGAGAGGAATCTCATCGATGTTTGCATGGAGTCGACGGATAATGCCCTTTACTTCGCTTTGTTAGTTCGTTGAGTGAGATTTATGTGTTTGGTGGGACACATTGTTCAGACGTTCGCTTTTGTTGTGTAATTGATATAAGTGAGTCTCTATATAACCTTGAAAGTGGGAACACATCTTCTGCTAGACTATTGGTCTGGACGTTAGTAAAGAAAAGATTTCCGTAGACCGCTCTGTAGGATATCGTTGACTGGTTTACCGTACAATGATGTTGATTGACACATGATGACCACAGCTTTTACAGCTTTTAACAATTGACATGTAAAAGTGTTATTGGACGGGCCTAAGGTCGGAGGTCATGGGTTCGATTCCCACCCAAGACTTGTGGGATGAGCACGGTTGTTTGTTCTGTGTCTGGGTGTAATTTATCTATAATATGTATGTATTTACAATTTTTTAAAGTATGTATATCAGTTGTCTGGTTACCATAGTACAAGCTCTGCTTAGTTTGGGATCTGATGCCCGTGTGTGTCTTGTCTCAAGATATTTTTTACTACTAGGCTAGACAATTGATTACTTAAAAAACATTTATCATCATATATAATTCCAATGTAAAACCACGAAACAGCTAAAGCACTTTTAGCATTATCAACTCTGAAAACGCATTAGAAATCGTGTCATCACATTAAATTAATGAGAACGGCATGAAAGCGTGAACATGACATGTTGAAACATATGTTATCCCTTCTGTAGACTTTTTATGTTTTCCTTTCATTTTATTGAAATATAAACGCCTCAGCTTTGATTAAAGTAACAACCAGTTTGTGTCACAATATAAAAAGAAAGATCGATATTTAAGAATAAATATAATACAATACATAATATCAGAAAAGTGTAGAATGGGATGCTCTCCGAGGAGATAGAGCGACGATCTGTGAAGAGCAGCCTGTTAAGCAAGCCTTTGGAGTGGTCCATGTCCAGATGTAAACTGACGAAGGACGTTGTAGTCATCATAAGGTAGTGCTTATTATTGTCCCATTATTTCTCTTACTCCTCCGCTGCTCTTTCTAATCTCGCTTTTTCTGGTTGACTCCACTCAATTCTGGCTTTCATGAGTTGCAGTTGTTGGAAATAGTGTAGCGGAAGGTCCCAAAAAAAAACACGGCAGGCAAAGGTAGGAGCATTGATCACTACGTTTGGTGGATTGGCGGTTAAGACCTTTTTGTAAGTTCAAGTTTTCCCAAGATGTCTTCACTAATGTAAGTGATGTTCTAGATGAACGTGACGATAGACAACTTAGACGAATGAAAAGTAACACCAGTTGTTTATGTATTACAAAACATTCAATCTGCATAGTAGGTAATCAATTATTACTATTACTACTACCACCATACCTCTAACGAAGTCAGAGAACATAAACTTGAAATAGAAATCTAATCTAAATAATTTATGCATTTTAATACGCTTAATGGTGGTAAGTGAAGTGCATGGGTTCTCGACACGCGAGGAAACAAAAGAACTTCTTCATCGCTATGTTCGACGTTCAATGCTCGTTAATAAAGAGGGTGCAATGTTTGCTGAGTAAGTGGACCGCTAATGGGTGCTATGTGAGGCACAAATGACGCGTGTTCTTATGGGGTAGAAGGAACAATGGAAAATGGTAGAATATTCTGCCAAGGCAACTATGAAAAGGCGAATGCCTGTACACAGTAAGGCCTTTTCTTCTACAGACGATTAACGAATTCAACACGTCTTATAAACCAATAAAGGTTTAATAAAGTAGGGGACTGAAGAACTTACATATTAGGTCGGGAACACAATAACCCGTTCCGAACAAAAATTATTGTCATCGCTCGGAAAAAACCTACGGCAAAAAGGAATTTAATAGACCCAAACTTCTTATGATCTTATTGAAGATCGTAAGACAAATCCTTGGACGAAAACTAGACTTGATAAATAATAAAACATCTGTAGATTTTATTTCCTGAAAGATTAGTTTTTTGCAAGAATGGGAGACTAAAACATATACAGCATTATGTACCGAAAGTGTTTATGGGATTTACTCTAGCTGGGATTCTAAGCTAATATATTATACCTAAACTGAAATCAGACAGCAAGCCTAGTCCTATATTGGTATCCATACTAATATTATAAATGGGAAAGTGTGTCTGTCTGTATGTTTGTCTTTCTTTCACGGAAATACGGAGCGACGAATTGACGTGATTTTTTAAGTAGAGATATTTGAAGGGATGGAGAGTAACATAAGCTACTTTTTGTCTCTTTTTAACGCGAGCGAAGCCGCGGAAAGCTAGTATTTTATAAATATGTTTTTGTCATTAGTCTACGCACCATAAACAACCAAAATATTATGACACACAACATAACTAAACTAACAAAATCTACAGTGCTCTACAAGATAACTTGCCAAGCTCTTCATGAATGTAAGATCTAAACTATTAATTATTACTCCATTTTCAACCGTCTCTCTGTAATACTTACGTAAAACTAATTTCGTTTACTTTAATTCGTTAAGATAGATAAAAAACCTTTAAAAAAAATACATTTACAGATATCCTCATAAGAAGTTTAAATTTTTTTAGTGAGTGGGTAATCATCATCGATCATTCGGGGCGGAGGGCGTGTCAGACTTTTACTGACTAAAACAAACTCATGTTCCTTCGGTTGCCCTTTATATTCCGGGGCCACGATAACTATTATAACTATTTCGCAACTCCATAAGAAGTTTAGATACGTTAGGTAACGAACCCGAAAGTTTGCAATTAAATATACAGTCGCGATTTGTTTTTCTAGTATTTTATTGAAGAATCTTCCAATAAATTTAACAGCAAAAATGTAAATTAGTCAAGACTTTTAGAGACTCTTACAAAAAGATGCCTCTTTATACACACATCAAAAGTGTCTAGGGATATTTTAATTAAACCTAAATAACTAAAATTCTATTAACTTTTTGTTAAGACACCTACACTTTAAAATAAACCTTGTTTAATTGCCTATCTAATCTGATAATAAACTTTTAGATAAAGTTAAATTAAAAAAAAAAAACTAAGAAGAAGAGGAAAAACTCAACAAAATTTCAATTTAACTTTCTTTATTTTTAAAATTTCAAAACCTAAACAACAAAACAATTTTTTTTTTATAAAAATTGTTGAAAACTTAAAATTAATAATTCGTGGATCCACCTAAGACTCTCCTGACACATCTGGAGCGGTTCTGCATACTCAAAACAAGGGGGTCAATATCCTGTTGTGGAGTACTGTCCCAAATCCTGCTAAGATGCAAGAAAAGCTGGTTTTGATGCACAATATAAACAGGGAAATTCCAACGAGCTCTTCTCTGAAGCATATTCCAGGCATGCTCAATAGGATTTAAGTCAGGGGATTGTGCAGGCCGGTCTAAAGCTTGGATAACATGGTGTTGTAACCAACTTGTAACGATACGCGCCGTATGTGGACGGGCATTGTCGTGCATTAGCTGGAAATTTTGTCCCATTTGCTGTTTGTGGGGCAAGATTACAGGCTCTAGCACCTCATCTCGGTATTTTCGAGCAGTCATATTGCCTTGTATCCAAACGAGGTCCGTTCTACCGCCGAGACGAATTCCTGCCCAAACCATAATCGTGCCACCTTAATATGCATGAACTTGTTGTGGGTGCTGCAGTCGATTCCAACGTCCAGGTTTTCTCCAAACGCGTACTCTTCGCGAATCAGGATGAAATCCAAACCTAGATTCATCAGTGAAAAGCACAAGTGACCATTGAGAATGGTTCCAGTTTTCGTGTGCAATAGCCCATTGTAATCTTCTTCATCGATTGCCTCTCCTTAGCGCTGATACCCAAAATGGCCTACGAGCACGTAGATTGACTTCATGCAGTCGCCTTCTCAAAGTTTGACCGCTTACCAGCAAACCATACTCTCTCTGTAGCCTTTGAACCAATTGCATCGCCGCTGCATTTAGTTGACTTCGTGCAGCATTTACTATGAATCGGTCCTGTACATGTGTTGTAATGCGTTGAGGTCCTCGGTGCCGTTCCACCACTTCCTCCGTGACACGATAACATGACCAAAGCCTGGATATAACGCTCTGACTGGTCTTCATGGCTTCAGAAACGGCAATTATGGGACAGTATTCCACAACAGGATATTGACACCCTTGTTTTGAGTATGCAGAACCGCTGCAGATGTCAGGAGAGTCTTAGGTGGATCCACGGAATATTAATTTTAAGTATCAAGAATTTTTATAAAAAAATTGTTGTTTTGTTTAAGTTTTGATGTTTCAAAAATAAAGTTAAGATTGAAATTTTGTTTGAGTTTTTCCTCTTCTTCTAAGTTTTTTTTAAATTTAACTTTATCCAAAAGTTTATTATCAGATTAAATAGTCTATTAAACAAGGTTTATTTTAATGTGTATATGTTTTAACAAAAAGTTAATAGAATTTTAGTAATTTAGGTTTAATTGAAATATCCCTAGACACTTTTGATGTGTGTAATATTAGTCTAAATTAACCAAAGCCATGTTAAAACAGATTGCACGTCGACGTCCCTCTAGCCACTTCGTAATTGGCTGTCGCAACTAGATAAACTGGGAGTCAATTTAAAGTCTCTAGAGTAATTCTAGATGGTGCGTGTAGTCTGGTGCAATCTAATGCTTTTTAGGGTTCTGTACCCAAAGAAGCCCTATTCCTAAGCCTCTTGCTGTTCGTCCGTCTTGCGACAGTGGAAGGAGAGAGACATATTTTTTACAGAATGTGTATTTCTGTTGTTGCTAGAAAAACAAACCAACTGAAGAAATTTTCATGTAAATAAAAGGGAACATTCATTGGGTTTTGTTGTGCGCACACACAACCTCTCACTCCAAACGCATACACCTCCTCGGTTCCGTCGTGGGTTCATGTGATGAGATAATTAAAATTAAATAAATAAATGTGAAAAAGTTCCCGTATAAAAAAACACAATGTTCTGGATTTTACAAAAAAACATGATGTTCTGGTTTGTTAAATTGCATGGTATAGTGTTAGTACGGAGTCGTTCGTGTGCAAATCCAACTCGAACTTAGCCAGTCTTTCATGAGTCATTAGATGAAAGGCATTCCGTTGCAAGAAAGGGATGGTACTATCGATGTATACCATAGTGTCTCTCGTCCTAAAAGCATCTACAAATGCAAGTTTTTGCATCTTCAGTATTCCTACACCCCATTATCTAAACTACGTACGTATATTATTAGTAGCTGGAATTATAACTACTGTCGCATCGAGTTATGTCTTTGCTAACGGGAACTATATTTTGTGTCACCAAAATTAATATTTGTCATCAAATTGTGTCACCAAATAAATAAATCTATCGCCACGAAATATTTTCGTTCTCAGATAAACAAAAAGTGTGCCCAGGTATGAATTATCAAATTAATGTTAATATATGTGTAAAATAAGCGATCGATTACCAATAAAATTGTGATTCATTACATAAATATAAACTTCGTTCGTCTATTAATAGTTTTATTACTAAAATAATAACTTTGTGCTCAGAATGATAGATCTGTCACCAACACTTTAGCCGTCTATCGAAATGGTTGGTTAGGTTAGGTTAGAACTGTGAACACACAACGCGCGAAGGCCAGCGAGCGCAGCGAGCGTGCCGCGGCAGCGGCCGCCGAGCGCCAGATGTCCTCTTTTGCCAACCAAACATTAGTTTATTTGCTCTGTTTTAGAATAATTGGTGATCTATTTTAATTAGTTTGCTTAAATACTTATTAGGACAAACCTATTAAAGTACATATAAAAACACTTATTTGGTACTAGACCCTATATCTCCATGATTTTAGGTGAATTATTTTGGATTTGTTTTTTTTTTGTTTGGTGACTACAATCTGGTGACAAATCTACTATTTTGGGGACAAACTCTATTATTTAGGAAACCCAAAACCAATTAAATTAGCGATAGCTTAAATCATACCCTTTCTAACTGTTCCGTTCCCGTTGGTCACAAGCCATAAGGTGATGTAATGTAGCCTATATGTTATAAAAAACCCGTTTAGTAGTGTTTGTGTCAAAGAGTAACAAATGCAAAAGTTTGTAAGATAAGGTAACTTACAAACTTTTACATTTGAAATGTTATAAGTTGACAAATAAATATCTTTGGACAACTCACACACGGCCATTTAATCCCAAACTAGACGAAGCCCAGGTAACTTATATAAGTACTAAATATAGTTTATAAATACACACACATTATAAGAGCATACAACTATGTACTTATTGGAAGTTCAACTTCAAGGTCAAGCAGTAGACTAGATACCTATTGGATTACGAGAACTATTTCGATTTTTCTGTGATTAGAATAGTAAAGTAGGTACAATACAGGTGCCTATAGAAATAGAAGTACAGCCAAGGTCAGACGACCATTAAAATTTCGGCCACCGATCGATCAGCCATCTTTATGGCACGAGTTACTGGAGTTACGGTATAACACATACGTAGCATATTTTATTACTTTCCTGTGACCATGATTACCACATATTAAACGCCTACTAGCGTCGCTAACGCGAGCTAAAAATAAATTTTGTTCACTGTGCTTAATAGGACCTACAAGATTCTGTAACGCCTCAGAAAGGGAAAACAGACATATTCTTTCCGATTTAAGAAAAAGTAACAAGCCAAATTAGGCATTCCCTCAACAGATAAAAACGTTAAAAATGCTTTAACACCATGCAAGTATTGTATATAGTAACAATATGTATTGTATATTATGTGTTTATTATGTTCTTTCTAAGTAACTAAGACACCACTGACTTTTGATTAGTTTACCTTAAAAGCTTTGTTCGACGAAAAAATAAACAAGTATTCTACTGGCATAACCAAACCACAACATGGAACTGTGAAAGTGAAAATTCTGCCATTTACGATTTTAGGACGACAGAAAAAAGGGAAAAGTTTTTATTTTTGGTAAAGTTTTGTCAAGAATTCCACCAAAGTGCGAGGGTCCACACACGAGCCAAAAGCTAATGAAAACCTCAGATACAGCCCTTGGGCTTATTTATAATAAATGTGGTCGGTTTTATTTAGAGAATTTCTTTTTGGTGCGAGATTAAAAGGAATCTCTTTCATGCTACTAATTTCATACTTGCTTGCTTTCTGTTTTAGAAAATTTGCGGGAATTCGGGCTTGGATTGAAAACAAATGTTTGAAATAACTTAAAACACAAGAAATGAACATCCGTTTTATATAGGTATAGCTTTTGCCCGCGGCTTCGCTCGCGTTAGAAAGAGACAAAAAGTAGCCTATGTTACTCTCCATCCCTTCAACTATCTGCACTTAAAAAATCACGTCAATGCGTCGCTCCGTTTTGCCGTGAAAGAAAGACAAACATACAGACAGACAGACAGACACACTTTCCCATTTATAATATTAGTATGGATGACTTTTAGCTGCCATTTTGGGCTTGTGGTCACAAGAGAGGCGTTGTGTAGTCTATGATTCAAGTATCAGTTCTGGCAATGTGTAATTGAAGTTTTCCAGGAAAAAAAACAGGACAGTACACAGTAGCCAAGCGTCGTAATGTCGCGGACTCAATTTCCGCACGACACAAATCAAAGCCTGATTATTGTGTGTATGTGACTTTCTAATATGTTTGTATTCGTGATATAGGAGAAACTAATGGGGAAATTCGTGACTAGCGCAACAAGTAAAGCGGTTGCTCCTCTCTCTTCGTTTAAAAACCCGAATTCTATTCCTTGCAATTCGTACCAAATCGAGATATGTCAGGCCAAAGTCCAGTATTTGGCCAGCAGTAATTCCTTACCCCCAATAAACACACAAAGCCACTGTTTCCTTTACGAGGCCTCGGCCCAATTCGGTCAAAGCGGAGGCAGTATGTTAGCCCGGAGCAATCACCAAAGTACTCGCTAACTTCGTTGAGATATTCTAGACATGGCCAAAGGAACACGGTGAATCTAATCAAATCGTTAGGCCTACATATTACCTCCAAACTTTGAGACAATCAGAGTAAATCACTCAGATGTGAAAGAGAAAGTTTGGTCGAAAAGGAAATCGGTTCTTAAAATTAAGCGAAGAACTGACAAATACTGAAGGAGACATAAATTAACGGTATTTAGTACTTTGACAGTTAGCTAAGTGATGTTCCGTCTTTATCTTGCACTCATAATTTATCAGAGATGCGACAGTGATAGTAGTTTCTTAGTCAAAGCAAGTGCTAAACAACTTTTACTTATCTTGATCTGAGTATGACTTTACTACATTTTGTTTAGTATATTCTATTACTACAACCAAGCTAGCCAAGCAAAGCGCAAGGACAATCTAACTTTTCTCAAAGCACTTTGTCGTTTTTTTGAAACATCAAAATATTTTTGAGTTAAAAGCTTAGCTCAAAAGAGATCGGCACCGGGATTACGTATCTTGCAATAGCCGAGCGATCGCGATAATTTAGCAATATTTGCTGCTCAAACGTCAATTCAAAATACGTCACGTCAAAGAGCAATCTAGCGATAGTGCTGCCTCTGTGGAGCAATCAGTTAACTAAAATATGCATTTTTCGTTTGGTATTATTTATTTATTATTATTTGGTATTTAGTATGGTGTTTAAGAGCAAAGTTAAGTTTTTTTTTGTTAAAGGTGATATTTAATTAGTTCCAGCGATTGCTACTTTATCGTCATCGTAGCAATAAGTGCATTAAAACAATCAGCGAGCGATTAGCAATCGGTTCATACATAATACGATTTTTTTTGACGATCGCGCGGTGGTCGCGCGTTCACTGCGCAAATATTGCTGATTGCTGTTTCATAGGTAATAACCCCGCGGATAATTTTTTGACAGTGCAAGCCATATAGGTCTCGCCTTGATGAAATTTTTCATGAAAATGGTTTTGTTTGGATAGTATGTTTCAATAAGGAAAAGTGTGTTAAAACTTGCGTTGTTTACAAAGCATTCATACGGGGAGCGGCTAGAAGAACTGGCCCGCACCCTGACCTGAATGACAAACCACGATCGAACCTGTTACACTTCCTTCGTGCATCGAACATATTTTTATTTTGTTCAAGCAAAAAGTGCATCAATATAAAATTATTTTATTTTAGTCTAGATAAACTAAAGCAGTGTTTCTTTACTGTAAAAATACGTGTGTAAGTCATTCTGTTTGTCGGTCTACCTACCACGTTTAAGGCTATATCAATGAACCACCACATTAAACTGATTTTGAAAAAAAAAAGACGGGTTGCACTCCGGGAGTGCCGGCAGAAGTGAAAACTTGATTATAGCTGTCTACTATCCATCCGTCCTACGCTTTTTCGATCAGGTCACGTGTCCTGACGCGAGTTTAAGATTTTATACCCATTACAGAAAAAGTGCTCAACGCCGCTAAAGAAGTTTTCACTTCAAAAACACATTCGCTCATTTATTTACGAGTGTGCCTTTGGCTCGCCTGCCCCAAGCCATTAGCAGGACCACTATATCTCTCTCTCTCTCTATCTACAGCAAGCTTATATTAAGCTGTTTCGCCAAGATTTTCCAACACTATTACTCCACGGGTTAAAATATAAACAAAGGACATTGCCATGCGTCCATACATTGTTTGCCTAAAAACCGATAGGGATGTGTTTTTTCATTTTTGGTTCTAAATAATATATGTTTTCGATTGAAACTAAATTAAAACTACGGACACTTGAGACTTCTAAAAGCCATCAAAATTAATATTAAAATATTTTTTATTTATTTTTATTATTATTATTAAAATATTTTCGACCAATATATTTGCAGCGGCAGAAGTCTTTCCAAGACACTTATTGATGTTCCCTTTCTCTTTTACATGGAGCCAGAAGCTGATCCGCAATTTACACAAAATATAGGATAATTTTGGGAATCCATGTTAAATCTGCAATGTCCGTTTAATCTCTTGACACCCACCGCCATGCCAGGTCGTCGTTCTTAGTAGGTCCGTACATCAGTCAATCACAGCCGGAGGTCGCTATTTCAAGAGGAAATCACAGTCCGTAGTTTGAGCGAAGTGGGTAGATAAAATCGGAAAGGAATAATAATAAAATGCAAACAACCAGATTACACAGAACCTGGTCAAATGTTGGCATCTGTCAATTCAATTGACGAAAAACAATAGACTAATATGTTGATCTTTTTTTCTAAACAAATGGCTTGTTCATTTGACACAGCGCTTTCAATCGCTTTAATGCCCATTTCACACGAGGGCAGAACAGTGGGCAGAACAGTACTGCTACTGTGTGAACGCACAAAACAGTACTGTTCTGTGCCAGCTTCTTAAAACGATGACTCGTAAATATTATATGTTTCCCACAACCAAACTACACACATCAAAAGTGTCTAGGGATATTTCAATTAAACCTAAACAACTAAAATTCTACTAACTTTTTGTGAAAACACCTACACATTTAAATAAACCTTGTCTAATAGCCTATCTAATCTGATAGTAAACTTTTAGATAAAGTTAAATAAAAAAAAGACGGGTTGCACTCCGGGAGTGCCGGCAGAAGTGAAAACTTGATTATAGCTGTCTACTATCCATCCGTCCTACGCTTTTTCGATCAGGTCACGTGTCCTGACGCGAGTTTAAGATTTTATACCCATTACAGAAAAAGTGCTGAACGCCGCTTAAGAAGTTTTCACTTCAAAAAAAAACTTAGAAGAACAGGAAAAACTGGCAAAATTTCAATCTAAACTTTATTTTTGAAACATCAAAACCTAAACAAAACAACATTTTTTTTTTAATAAAAATTGTTGATAACTTAAAATTAATAATCCGTGGATCCACCTAAGACTCTCCTGACACATCTGCAGCGGTTCTGTATACTCAAAACAAGGGTGTCAATATCCTGTTGTGGAATACTGTCCCAAATTGTGGTTTCTGAAGCCATGAGGACCAGTTAGAGCGTTATATCCGGGCTTTGGTCACGTTATCGTGTCACGGGGGAAGTGGTGGAACGGCACCGAGGACCTCAACGCATTAAAACACATGTACAGGACCGATTCATAGTAAATGCTGCACGAAGTCAACCAAATGTAACGGCAATGCAATTGGTTCAAAGGCTACAGAGAGAGTATGGTTTGCTGGTAAGCGGTCAAACTTTGAGAAGACGACTGCATAAAGTCAACCTACGTACTCGTAGGCTGATTTGGGTACTAGCGCTAAGGAGAGGCAATCAATGAAGAAGATTACAATGGGCTATTGCACACGAAAACTGGAACCATTCTCAATGGTCACTTGTGCTTTTCACTGATGAATCCAGGTTTGGATTTCATCCTGATTCGCGAAGAGTACGCGTTTGGAGAAAACCTGGACGTTGGAATCGACTGCAGCACCTACAACAAGTTCATGCATATCAAGGTGGCACGATTATGGTTTGGGCAGGAATTCGTCTCGGCGGTAGAACGGACCTCGTTTGGATACAAGGCAATGTGACTACTCTAAAATACCGAGATGAGATGCTAAAGCCTGTAATCTTGCCCCACAGACAACAAATGGAACAAATTTTCCAGCTAATGCACGACAATGCCAGTCCCCATACGGCGCGTATCGTCACAAGTTGGTTACAACAGCATGATATCTAAGCTTAAGACTGGCCTGCACAATCCCCTGACTTAAATTCTATTGAGCATGCCTGTGATATGCTTCTGAGAAGAGCTCTTAGGAATTTCCCTGAAGATATTGAGGATGAAAACCAGCTTTTCTTGCATCATAAAAGGACTTTGGACAGTATTCCACAACAGGATATTGACACCTTGTTTTGAGTATGCAGAACCGCTGCAGATGTGTCAGGAGAGTCTTAGGTGGATTCACGGATTATTAATTCTATGTTTTCAACAATTTTTGTAAAAAAAAATAGTTTTTTTGGTTTAGGTTTTAATGTTTCAAAAATAAAGTTAAGATTGAAATTTTGTCTGAGTTTTTCCTCTTCGTCTAAGTTTTTTTTTTAATTTAACTTTATCTAAATGTTTGTTATCAGATTAGATAGGCTATTAAACAAGGTTTATTTTAATGTGTAGGTGTCTTAACAAAAAGTTAATAGAATTTTAGTTGTTTAGGTTTAATTGAAATATCCCTAGACACTTTTGATGTGTGTATATGACGAATGTAAAGTTTTAACCGTGAGGCAACTCTTTATCCTCCTACCTTTCTACAGAAAACCTTCTCATATATGGCTATTAAGCTGTACACATGCAATGGATTACTGTTACTTACCAATTTTTACATATATAACACCTAATATACACACACTGACAATCACAAACATGCACACAACACACATACACACACATGCACGCACTCATGACTCGAGAGTTTATATGAATATAATAATTCAAATCGACACTGTTCTCACTTGTTAAATCTTATTATATAATCAATTTAGTTTAAACCAATGGCTGAACCCTGTCTCTTAAGATACAGGCTAGACCTAGTTTAAGGGATAGAGTCCAATAATGTAGTTCTACATAATTATACAATATAATTCTAAACTGTTTAGTGTAAGCCTTTATGTATAGGTGCACTGTTCCATGTTTTTATGAAATAAATACTTATTATTATTATAACTGTTCTGCCTCACTGTTCTGCCCTCGTGTGAAATGGGCATTATATATTCGTATTAAAACCTTATTCATAGATCAAGCGCTGAGAATATTGAGTTTTTCAATTTCGGTATACATACTTATTTTAATACTTGGCTGCATGAGCTACGATACCTTAGTCTACTACTAACTTCAAATTAAATCAAAATATCTGACACCGGAGATTGAAACGAAATTGAGTTACTTTTTATAATGTTTCTGAAATTAACACCTGTCCATTGTATTGTAATAGTCGTAAAGTACTTTATAAAAAAAAACTACTATGACTATGACTACGACTACGACTACGACTACGACTACGACTACGACCACGACCACGACCACGACTACGACTACGACTACGGCTACGACTACGACTACGACTACGACTACGACTACGACTACGACTACGACTACGACCACAACCACGACTACGACCACGACTACGACTACGACTACGACTACGTAGACACGATAAAAATCTCACACACACTGATACAAGGTACAATTTTCCCGAAAATTGTACCTTGTATCAGTGTGTGTGAGATTTTTATCGCGCGTTCAATTGTTATCCGTCCTACGCTTTTTCGATCAGGGTCACGTGTCCTGACGCGAGTTTAAGATTTTATACCCATTACAGAAAAAGTGCTCAACGCCGCTAAAGAAGTTTTCACTTCAAAAAAAGGGAAGAAATAGATTGGGGAGCCCCTGACTGCAGGATGCTATGGACATAAAAAATCTAAGAATACTTGATACGCAAGTTAAGCTATTAAGAAAGAAGACCAATTCTTTGCTAAGATACAAAACTGTTGCTTTCCTAGAAAAGTCCGCAGTTAGCCGTCGTCCATGACACCCCGAAACCTCAAGAAAGAACTTAGGCTACCTTTTAAACGACTACCTATATAATTGGCGAAGACGCGAGCAAAAGCTTGTTTTCCATATTTCAAATACAAGAAGCATTCGTAAAGTAAATAATAAGCATAGCTGTGATAGAGATTCCGGTCAGTTCACTTGGCAGTTCGCCATATGGACCCGAGCTAACTTTAAAGCTACCAGTTTCTGCCAAAATTGTATCCGGAAACGGTAAAGGAAGGCTGGAATTCCTTTTTTAAATCGTTTTCGTTTTAAAATTGCAGTGAAGCGTTTTGAAAAAGGAACAGGGTGGATATGCGGCGGGAATAAATGAATTTGGATTGGTGGAACTAGCCAACTGCTCAAGTTTCACACGGGTGTTACAAATTTTTGAAATTCTCGGCATTTCTCTGCTATGAAATCTATGTGTATACATCTTAACTTTACTCATGAATCACTCTGTCTATGGGTAACGGCATGATTAAACGTTTAGTAGTGTTTAAGTTAATCTCGAACAGACAGATTGCAAATTCGGCGGGAGACTTGATTTTATAATAATGTCCATCAATCATCAAATGTCTATATCACATACCTATATGTATGACGTTTTTTATCAAAATTGGTACAGCGATTTTGATGACACAGAAATCGACTTCCGCGTTTACAATTTTAATTATAGGTTATTGCAACCTAAAATAATAGCCCTAAGTACCGCCCAAGTCATGTAACGTTTTACTAGCTTTAAGTTACTAAAGGCGCTCCTAAACGGGCAACATAATTGCTGCAATTTTATTGCAGCAATTTTTTGAGCATGGCCCGGCAACTCCGGCAATATTGCCGGTGTTGCTCGGCCATATATTGCAGCAGTTTTTTTTTCATACAATAAGTGTTGCCCGGCAATACCGGCAATATTGCAGAGAGTTCGGAAACATTGCCGGGCAATGCCGGCAATGTATTGCAGCAACACAATTGCAGTAAAAAATTGCCCGTTTAGGAGCACCTTAAGTTATGCATAGCAACATAGGCCGATAACTTACCTACAGACGATTGTGGAAACCCATTCCTTTTCTTCAATAGACCTATTATTGCTGAGGAAATTGACTCCGTTCATCGAAGGAAAAAAACTTTTTTGAAGTGAAAACTTCTTTAGCGGCGTTGAGCACTTTTTCTGTAATGGGTATAAAATCTTAAACTCGCGTCAGGACACGTGACCCTGATCGAAAAAGCGTAGGACGGATAACAATTGAACGCGCGATAAAAATCTCACACACACTGATACAAGGTACAATTTTCGGGAAAATTGTACCTTGTATCAGTGTGTGTGAGATTTTTATCGTGTCTACGTAGTCGTAGTCGTAGTCGTAGTCGTAGTCGTGGTCGTGGTCGTGGTCGTAGTCGTAGTCGTAGTCGTAGTCGTAGTCGTAGTCGTAGTCGTAGTCGTAGTCGTAGTCGTAGTCGTGGTCGTGGTCGTGGTCGTAGTCGTAGTCGTAGTCGTAGTCGTAGTCGTAGTCGTAGTCGTAGTCGTAGTCGTAGTCGTAGTCGTAGTCATAGTCATAGTAGTTTTTTTTTATCGTGTCTACGTAGTCGTAGTCGTAGTCGTGGTCGTGGTCGTAGTCGTAGTCGTAGTCGTAGTCGTAGTCGTAGTCGTAGTCGTAGTCGTAGTCGTAGTCGTAGTCGTAGTCGTAGTCGTAGTCGTAGTCGTAGTCGTAGTCGTAGTCGTAGTCGTAGTCGTAGTCGTAGTCGTAGTCGTAGTCGTAGTCGTAGTCGTAGTCGTAGTCGTAGTCGTAGTCGTAGTCGTAGTCGTAGTCGTAGTCGTAGTCGTAGTCGTAGTCGTAGTCGTAGTCGTAGTCGTAGTCGTAGTCGTAGTCGTAGTCGTAGTCGTAGTCGTACGCGTAGTCGTCATGCAGCCAAGTATTAAAATAAGTATGTATACCGAAATTGAAAAACTCAATATTCTCAGCGCTTGATCTATGAATAAGGTTTTAATACGAATATACAGTCGTGGTCAACTAATTAGGGACAAACAAAAATTTAAGCTGAATTTAAACTTTCATGTCCATGGTAGATCAGATTATCTAAATTATTTAGTTTAAGTTTATGAAATACTAACTAATATTAAGAATACTTGAAAATTATGAGCATTGCTTCGAAGTTGAAATTATTTTGTAAAAGGTAATTTAAAAAGAAATCTCTTGCAACCAAATCGCGGCGTGTTCTGGCTGGCCATCTAATTAGGGACAAAAACAAAAGCAGTGTATTATATTCCCATTTTTATAAAATTTGATGGGATTCCACTTTTTTCTATAAATTTAGATTGGAGTCTTTACGTTGGCTTTGAATTTGTTGAAACATTATCCTAATATTTGATTAAACATGGGGCGAAATGAAAGTTCTAATACAACTGTGCGAAAAATAACCATTATTGCGTATTATAGTAAATCATCGTAATCTTAATTAAGAAAATATACATTAGAATCTATAAAACAACTAAACGTGAACTCAGAATGAAAATACCAAGAAATATACTGTGCAAATAAAAACGCAATACGTTGATAGCGGCGAAAAGAGACCCACTTATGGGCTTTGTATTGATTATAGGTCTGAATACTGCTGGTATTTGGACTAGAATATAGCGCTGGAGTAGTTTACAACAACCTTTTGACGTCAACTTGTTGAAGCTGTGCTGTTTGGCATAGATGTACGAAAAGATCCTGTGTTGAAAAAAATTACAGACTCGCTACGGTTGGCCTTAGTTATGAGGTACCGATATAGGGACATATTTTCAATGAATAAATGTTTTATTTTTGAACTAAACGAAGGTATATTGGTTCCATCTGATGGCAGACAGTATTTACGACGCTCAAAAAAAGTATAAACATCCAAATTACACCAATAAACAAGTAGAACGTTGAGGGGAGAACATAAAACTATGGCGTTGGTTTTCTGGAAATGGCGTGGGACCTTTAGAGCAAATTGAAGATACACTAGATTCAATTTAATAGAGGGAAATACTACTTCTGTTAAGGATCACACGACAACTACCCCAAAAAATACTGCACTATCTGTTAGAACATTTCTCACCGATGACTAATGTATCAGTTATACATTGGCCGGCCTAGAACCCAAATTTGAATGTTTGGAAACACTTGGTGGTACGATATGAAAGAATACCTCGGTTTAAAAAATGAAGAAAACTTTGAAGAAGGCTAGAACAGTATCACTAAAAAAAATGTGTCATTTAGATTGCATCGATTACAGACCTTTGTTACATGGTTACTGCAAACCTTAGCAATCACTCTGGATATTGATTTGTATTACTGTATGACGCATTAAGCTCAATTGAATAATAAATAAACATATTTTTTCCTTTACTGATCTCTGCAATAATTATTTTTAATTTTGTCTTAAGTGTCCCTAATTAGTTGTCCAGTGTACGAATAGAATAAAAAAGAAGTAAAGTTGAATTTTGTTAAATATTTATTTTACGTAAAATGCATTCCTTTATTAACTATGCCAATTTGATAAGATATTGGTTTAGTTTTATATTAATAGTAACTAAACTGCCAAAGTCTCGAGCAAACTTAACTTATGGGAAGCAGAATTAAATGTTACTCATAGTATATCATGTTGTCCCTAATTAGTTGACCACGACTGTATAATGCCCATTTCACACGAGGGCAGAACAGTGAGGCAGAACAGTTATAATAATAATAAGTATTTATTTCATAAAAACATGGAACAGTGCACCTATACATAAAGGCTTACACTAAACAGTTTAGAATTATATTGTATAATTATGTAGAACTATATTATTGGACTCTATCCCTTAAACTAGGTCTAGCCTGTATCTTAAGAGACAGGGTTCAGCCATTGGTTTAAACTAAATTGATTATATAATAAGATTTAACAAGTGAGAACAGTGTCGATTTGAATTATTATATTCATTTAAACTCTCGAGTCATGAGTGCGTGCATGTGTGTGTATGTGTGTTGTGTGCATGTTTGTGATTGTCAGTGTGTGTATATTAGGTGTTATATATGTAAAAATTGGTAAGTAACAGTAATCCATTGCATGTGTACAGCTTAATAGCCATATATGAGAAGGTTTTCTGTAGAAAGGTAGGAGGATAAAGAGTTGCCTCACGGTTAAAACTTTACATTCGTCATATAGTTTGGTTGTGGGAAACATATAATATTTACGAGTCATCGTTTTAAGAAGCTGGCACAGAACAGTACTGTTTTGTGCGTTCACACAGTAGCAGTACTGTTCTGCCCACTGTTCTGCCCTCGTGTGAAATGGGCATTAAAGCGATTGAAAGCGCTGTGTCAAATGAACAAGCCATTTGTTTAGAAAAAAAGATCAACATATTAGTCTATTGTTTTTCGTCAATTGAATTGACAGATGCCAACATTTGACCAGGTTCTGTGTAATCTGGTTGTTTGCAATTTATTATTGAAGTGAAAACTTCTTTAGCGGCGTTGAGCACTTTTTCTGTAATGGGTATAAAATCTTGAACTCGCGTCAGGACACGTGACCTGATCGAAAAAGCGTAGGACGGCGTCAGGACACGTGACCTGATCGAAAAAGCGTAGGACGGATGGATAGTATTAATAATCAAGTTTTCACTTCTGCCGGCACTCCCGGAGTGCAACCCGTCTTTTTTTTTATCAGTTGTCTTGTACAATGAGATCGGTTAGGATGTGAAGTACTTAGCGTGGTGTATATGTTTAGGAAAATGAAATAAAAACATTACATAGTGATAACGTAATACTTGCACACATATATTGTCTGGACATGTATTTTGGGAGTCGGTGTATAGGCCCATAGGCCCTCTTATTTAGTTTACAACATTATGGATACCTTTCACTTAAATAACTTTAAACCAAGTTTTGATATTCAAAACATTGTGTGTGACGATCACATTTTAAATATAGTAGGTATCTAAACTAACAGAACGGGATGTCAGTGATGATCTTGGATATCACTGACATCTCGTGCTTCGGAAAGCACGTCAAGCCGTTGGTCCTGTTGCGGAATGTTTATCCTTACTAATATTATAAATGCGAAAGTAACTCTGTCTGTCTGTCTGTCTGTCTTTCTGTCTGTCTGTCTGTCTGTCTGTCTGTCTGTCTCTTCTTCACGCCTAAACCACTGAACCGATTTGAATGAAATTTGGTACAGATATAGTCTGGGACCCGAGAAAGGACATAGGATAGTTTTCATCCCGGAAATCCCCCGGGAACGGGAACTATTATTCCACGCGGACAAAGTCGTGGGCAAAAGCTAGTAATATATAATAGTTACCGTGACCCTGGAACATAAAGGGCAAACGAAGGAACATGAGTGGGTTTTAGTCAGTAAGAGTCTGACACGCCCTCCCGCCGCACCCAGGACGGGAGCAGTCATTGGATGATTTCCTACTCACCAAAAAAAAAAAAAAAAAAAGCCGTTGGTCCTGGTTGCCATTCGTAGAACTTTGACAGTCGTTACTCAGAAGCCAGAAAGTCTGACCAGCCTTAACCAAGAGGTACCCAGTTAATGGGTTGTGGAGGTCTGACAGGCAGTCGCTTCACGTAAAACACTGGTATTCAGCTGAATCTGGTTAGGCTGGGAGTTGACCCCAACATAGTCGGGAAAAGGCTAGAAGGTGATGAGGTATCTAAACTAATATTGCAAAACAGAAAAGTTAGTTGTAGTTTTAAGAAAATATCTAAACGTATTGAAAACTTTTAACTTCATTTTTCTCTTTATCAACGAGGTATATTTATGGTAATGCCTCGTCGCCTTTAATGTACTCTCGATAAAAATAGGTATTAACAGAATCTAATGGCTATTTACTAGTCGCTACGTTATAGCCTGAATGAATAAAATCTCGACTCTATAAGTAGAGTGCGTGAGACGCATAATTTTCTCCCTCAATGGAATTTAATGAAAAGAATAATTCATTGAAGCGTACCAATTGAAATGTGAAACGTGCTATTTTTCAATTACAAAATAATATAATATGAATTTACACCCTAATTTGGTAAATAAAAATAGGATTTGTATTTTTTTCTATTTATTTTAATACCGAAGCTTGGTGTCAACAACTTTCTTTGAATATAACTTTTCAACATGCCTCTTGGGTTGAAATTTTTAATTTTTGTTTTGCAATCATTTATCATACTATTTAGTAAGATTTTTCAAAGATCTTTTAAGGAACTAACTGAGGATAAAATATTTAAAAGTCATAAATTGCAATAAACTTTTCCCACACATTTTCGTGTATCTGCAACGGTCAAGTACCTATTATTGCCCCGCTGAAACCTTCCACCCTGTACACAACATCACAATTGAAATTGTAACAATTGCTCTTTATATTATCGGGAATGGACGTTTATCAATAATAGGACTGTCAATACCACGCTATCAATTCAATTCGTCAATGGTACACTGCAAATATCTCTTGAATATAAATCAATAGTAGCTAAAGGTCCGAGCACACCGCGTGCGGGTAAATGGCGAGGGCGGCGCAGTCAGATAAAGCTGTCCACAAAAATGTACCATTTATGTGGGCAGGACTACTATTCACACCAAAAAGTGCACAAAATACTACTGCGACTGACGCTTTTATTTTGTCATTTTTGGTGTGGTAAGCCTTAGGCATCAAACAGACTGTTGATGAACACATCAAGACGCATTCTATTTTCAGTCTCGGTCCTCTTCAACGTAAAGTCAACAGAATTTCTTCTCAATTCTTAACTCAAGTATTAGAAGTTAAAACGTTAATCAAAACACATAAACATTTGTATTATTAAAAAAACATCATGTAAGTTGATACAAACTTTGATACATAATAATAAAGTGTCCAATTCCCAAAACAACTGTCCAAATGTTGTTATATGCGAAAATAGAACGATTTTTACGTAAGAATTTCTTCGCCATTTGGGCACAGTAAATAGACCCTAAATATTCAAACAAGTGAATACGAAGAGTTTGTTTATGGCCAGGGTCTGCTCTAGGGAGCTGTTGGCAATATTGCATTACTCATTTTAATACATATTCAATGTTAAACAGGTAAACCCTCTCCAGAGATTTTATATGTGGAAATAAAATAAAGAATGTATGTTTCTCTTGTGCTCGGAATTCGTCCATTTTTAGAAGCTTTTCTTCGAGGTAAATTAAATTTGCTGCAATGTCCACTATGCAAGTAATTAATTGGCGTGTTATTTAAAGCAAGTACGAACTATTGTAGTCTAAATATAGAAAGGTTGAAAACTATGAAAACAACTTGGTCTTAGCAGAACTTTCTTGAAACAACAAATGACAGTGAAATTGGCACGTCTTGTCAGAAAATTGTTACTTATTTTGCCCCATGTTGGAATCTAATTCGAAGAAATTCTAGGAACCTTGGTTTCCTGGTAGAGAATGCCTTGGGCATCAAATCCGCCTCTGTACCTTTGTGCATAATGAATAAATAAATAAATAAAACCTGGCTTTCGCAAAAGTGTTATTGTATTGTTTTGTTTCAACTAGCTTCTGCTTGCGACTTCATATGTGAGTAGACAAGAGTACCATGAAAAACTAGCTTTCACTCACGTTTGGAAACTTTCATCCCCTTTAGAGGTCGACTTTCCAAAAATATTTCTTAGTGGGTTATTTTAGGGTCCCGTAGTCAACTAGTAGCTTAATGGTACCTACTCTTCACAAAAACATATCCTCCAAGTTTCATGTTTCTAGGACCAGCGGTTTGGGTTTACTATTTAATGTATTTATTTATTTACACTTTATGCACAAAATTCATGTACAGAGGCGGACTTAATGCCTTAGGCATTCTCTACCAGTCAACCATCGGTAGTGCAGAGATATGATGGCAGGTGTATATAGATAATGTAATGTCAGTGAGATAATATTTTTTACAAACCTTCTTACTGTACAAATTAAAATTCACCTGAACTAAAATGAATACAAAGTGAAAGCCTAGGTCTAGTCTACGTCCTAAAAGTGTTCTAACTTCTAAGTGATATCGACGATTCGGCTCAACCTTGGCCTAATAAAACTGCTGTCGAGCGACCTGAATTGCAAATGCATTCAGTGGTTCGCAACAATTCGTGTATACAATCGTTCAAAGAATAGCAGAAACTATTTCTTCATCTTATTTGTCGATACTCGTCATAAAATTATAAAACTATATACGAATAGAACTCGCACTGAGTGTTCCGTCTAATCTTATAGGTGCTGTAGAAACCTGGACTGAAACCCACACCTTTTTTGCGTGCATTACGTGGACGAAATGGCAGGCAAAAACCCAAAAAGCGGTCGATTTCGTTGTACTTTTTCGCTGAAAGCTATTGAGGAAAAACGTTAATTATTTAAGCCATTTGTAAATGGCGTGAACAAGATTTATTGCGTCACGTAGAAGTTAATTAAAATCTCTGATCCCAGCCATTACACAGCCTTAACGCGTAACGCTACAGGTTGCACGTTCACTCATTCGGTGTCACCGTGTCACTTACATTTTAATTTAATTTAATGTAGGTACCAATAATTAACTTTATTAGGTAACGTTGACTAAAATTCGATTAACGGTTGTAACGGGGATCTATTGAATTTGAAAACAAAGTCACTCGGGCAGTTGCCTATTTAGAACCAAAACTTGTACAAGGTAACAATTTATTACGTAACACCTATACTTCAAACTTTCGCGTTGCATATTCAACGTCAAGCGAAAAAAAAAAGGTACGTGCGCGTTAAATCCCGCTGAACAGTAATATTTTACGAAAAACTTCTTAATATCTTTTTATGTTCATACGTTTTCAGAGTTAGGGGTCATTCGGATCACTGTACACCTGGGCCAAGAATAGTTACCCCTTTTAGTTACAATTTGGTAGTGGTTAACTAGGCTCACATCTGTATTGCTTTTATTCAGGCTTATAATTATTATGATAATGCAAGTCGACTTTTTCTTAAGACTTTTCCACTTGTATAGAGCACTCCACTGCGACAATGACGTATTACAAAATACCGAAGTTTGAAAGTTTATATCATAGTAAAAAAGCAAAAACTCTTTATTCATTTTTTCGACGAATCCAATTAATAAAAGTTGAAAATGTAACTTTTCAGACACTAAAATGTAGCAAAAATTCCAAGATCGTTAATAAAATGCAGTGTGAACGTAAAAAGGCTGTGGATCAAATACCGCTCCTATTCATTCACTCTGAACGAATGGTTTAGTCGCACAGATATATTAAACATCAATCTATCTCATTGCTTATTCAAAGCCGAAAAGCCTAGTGCCGTTGGTTCAGTACTAGGAATACGCATATTGGCTGCAAACAATACGTGAGATTTAGAATCCAATTCGCAGAAAAAAGAAACTTTTCTTATTTATTTAAATGATGAAATCAAATAATAATTATATAGTATTTCTTTTTTTTAAAGAGCTAACTCGACAATCTTTGTCCCGTTTAATAATCAATGAATGAGTAAATGATTTAATTTCCTGCAAACTGTTTCTTTATCTCATCGAAAGACGAATTCATAGCTTACCACAAAAATCGCTAAATTGGTCCAGCGTTGTTGAGCTTTATTTATATGGGAATGAAAAAAATCGCTACTACACATAAGAATTATTAAAATCAGAACAGAAAAACCCTGATCATTCTGTATTGAGGGTACCTACCTACTACCTAGTTTTTTTCAAAACAGGCCTCGTTAAGACCCCAGAATATTAATTAACAGCTGCTTCATCACATTTCAGGCTAAAAATAGAACAGCTTCATAAATAACGCACCCAAAAGTTTACTAAACATAAATCTGGCAGTATTATTTAGTGGCCCTTTGAGGAAACAAAGGAAACTACAAGGGATTTGGACCTCGGTTTAATTTTTAATTGATGATCCCTGACAGGTGTTCCACGGGTTAAGGGGCGTGGGGACTTTGTTTAGAGCTTATAAGATGAGATTATATTTAGATAAGCCTTGAGTACGTGTAAGATGTTGTGTTTAAGGCACTAAAAAATACCAATGTGTATTTTTTGGCCATCACAGGCATCGATGAAGGTTGAGGTATACTCCATCGCCCATCCACATTTTAGAGTAGAAATTCAGTCATATATTACAGTGCCCTTTATTTGTAGTCTTCACCTTGCGGTCGAGATAGTACAATTATTCAGCACATAGGTACTTTGGCTTAGATATTTTCCGTCTCTACCTTGCCCTTTCTGTTAGACACTTGTGCAACAGAGACATGAATAGTGTTTAACCGAAGCACTTGCTTAGCAGAGTATTTATCTCGACCACAGTCTGAGAAACCCTTTAATTTTCTTCAAGTCTCCCTGAGATATCTAGATCTCCCTGGGTAGCGCAAACCAAACTTGAGACAGCTCTTTTTATTAACTTAACAAAGTTCTTGACTAAACTAACCAAGTTTAGTGACTTTGCATTGATTTGTAATCAAAACTAGTGCCTTACAAACTACAGCATAACTTGGTAAAGTAAAAATCAATAAAAGACTGTAAGTTGTACTATTTTCGTTCTACAAATAGTAGACTAGTAAAGTATTGTACGTGAACCTTTTACTTTGGCAGTTTATTTTCGCCGTCTGCAAAAGTTCGTGATAATATTACTAGTGAAGGTATGCCGATGTAACTAAATGGTAGCACGTGTAGCAACTTATAATATTAAGACCTGTATTATTTGTTCGAAACTAAAGTTTTTTTTTATAACTTTAACATTTTTTTTTGTTTAAATATCTAGGTCATCACTTATCGAGTTCGGTGTGGTAATAATAGTGAAAAACCTTTACGGAAGTGCAAATAAAAGAGTACACTTATATAATAGTGATAAATACTGTATGAGAACAGTGCAGAGGGAATAATCTGCCAAGGTTGTCGAATTTATTCGATATAGCCACCGCAATCCTGGAACGCAAAGGGCATTTAAAAGGAACATGTATGGGTAATAGCACAGATTAATAAATAGTTACTACGTAAGTATTAGTCGATTCGACACTCTCTTCCGCTCAGTCATTTGATGATTATCCATTCGTTTTTTTTAAAGGCCAATAACAGCCTGGTATTATTGTAATTTTAAATCAAGTTTTTTATTTATTACGAAAACAATCTGTAGATCCTCAAAACTCTAGTTGAATTATATGTCTGGATTTCTGGATGCTGAATTTCGATAAAATTAACCCAGTTTGACTCTCCGATTTCCAAGGGATGGAAAGAAAGTCGTCTACTAGTTGATAATTTTTTAAATTATTATTTTCTTTTAGATTGCACCTGTTTATCTCTTTACCATCCTAGGTTAAGTGGTATAGAATGCCTAGAGCATTAAAACCGCATTTGTACCATCGTGCATACAAATATTTAAAAATGATTAAAAAGCAACACTATTTCCAAATACACACTAAAAATACATTTTTTATTCACCCTGAACGTAAACAAAAATTAATAAAATGCCTCTTTACGTATGCGTAACGGTAATAAGAATTGATGAATGATGACAGTAACATTTTCATTATCGGATGGAACGAGCACTCAGCTTAATTTTATCGTGCAATTATCTGAGATAAGCTCCAAAAACAATAAAAAGTTAATCATGTTTATCTTGAAATTACAATATCTAAACTATTTACAACGTCTAGTGAGATAAGTGGAACTGTCGATCGAATTAAAATAATGGATTGAGAACACACATAGAATACTTATTAAGTACTGAACAAACCATCAGTATAAGTATATCTTCTAAGTATATCAGTCTATATATTTAAAAGAAAGTCGTGTTAGTTACACATTTTAGAACTCAAGATCGGCAGAACCGATTTGGCTGAAAATTTGTGGGGAGGTAGCTTAGGACCAGGGGACGGACATAGAATACTTTTTATCTTCTTTTTTTAGTAACAAAAAATCTAATATAACGCGGGTAAAACCGCGGGGGACAGCTAGTTTTTTAATATAAATTAGATCTGAATTACATAACGTCGTCTAACTATTTTAAGTTTCTTTACGTCTAAGTCTCTTGATATTTTTTGTCGCATACAATTACTAACAGTTACGCTCGGGTTTACCCGCCCATTTTAACCTTGGTAGGGATTAAATTCTCAAAAATCTGTTTTCAGTCTTCAAAAAAATAATTTACTGTGCTAATCATGTTTTTGCCTTCAGTATTCAATTCAGTCGAGTCATCAAAGTTAAAATTGCCAGTATTGATTTAAATATCTTTCTATATAGTTCTTAACGTTGACCATGTGTCCTCAACACATAACTCATTTCTTTGAAACGGTATTGTTTAGGTAAACCACGGTTAAAGTTTAGACATAAGACCACGAATGCGGCGATGAGCAAAATCTGTCATAATAAATTCACTATAAATATTATTAACGCAAAGGTTGTATGTATGGATTTATGTACTATGTGAGTAATATTATACTAGGTGTATTTTTGGTCTTGCACAACCCGCTAGAAGATGATTCATGTCCGTAAGGATTGAGGAGCCACATCAGATTTTTAAAATCTGAACTCACCATTATTTAGCAGCGATGCAGCTTATTTTGCAGCACGAATTCTAGATTTAGCAGCAAAGTATTTCACTAGTTATTTTAATGCAAAAGTGGCTCCTCAATCTAAACGTCTGAATTGAGGAGCCACCTGGAACTCGTAAAGTAATAGATGAATATTTATGAAAACTTTGTATCATTTAGTAGCAATTTTGCATATTACCATCTAAAAATTTAGCTTCTGTAGCGCTAAAATGAAAGAAAATACAATACTTTTAATATGGCTCCTCAATCTAAACTCAAGAGGTGAATTTCTATTGGATGTGAGCGATCAATTAATATATTCGACATATTGATCATTTAGCAGGTGTTGTGTTTGTTTTTGCAGTATAGGAATAAAATAGTAAAACAGAGTAAATTTTGTATATGAACGCATTTTCTTTGGCTCCTCAATCCTGACGTTCTAATTATATATGTTTGACTGTAGCCACCTGAGATCTCAACGGAATCTAAAGCCAGAGATACTAACATTTAGCAGAAATGTCTGCTAAATGTATCTGCACAGTTCAACAATGTATATATTTTGGATTCTGAAAAAACAATACTTAACTATTTTCTTGTAAATTCAGTGTGTAGGGTGACCATATTATACCTACTCGTATTAATAAAACCAGGATAAGTAATTTATTAAATTTATATTTTCATAACAGATTATATCTATCGTAAATACGATTTGGTTATTTAGCAATCAATTTCGCTATAAGTTATAGAATGAATGAATATTGGCTGATTAGTACTTATACGAATTTTAGAATGGTAATCATCGTAACAGAACATCTCATCTTTCGGTGTAAGATAGTGACATTTGTAGTGACCTATGCCAGTTTCGATAATTGCAGGAATAAATTCTATAGCACCTACTAATTTATATGATTTATTCGAAAACATTACAAATTCTGGTATTTCTCTCACTCTAAACTTTTCACAACCATTCAGTTCATATGAAACTGTGTTTGATAGAGTATATTTACACACAGTTTGGTTGTTACACAACGTACAGTCGGTTTTTTCTTCAGCGATTAAAGTAGCATCTTCTAAACCTTGGATGCCAAAAACAGAAATTATGTTCAAATTCAAAGGCAAAAATGCGATCTGCCTGGATACTGGGATAAAATGGCACGAATCATTAGTACATTTTTTTGTAAAAATGGCACTAAAGCAATACTTCAATGCTACGTGTTCAAAAATGTAAGACACGTTACAAGCAAATTCACAGTGGCTACTATTTACTGTAGTATCAAAATACAGCACGCCAATTTGGGTTCTCATTTTGTGTATATCACCGTCAGTAGAAGCAGAATCTGATAGAAGTTTAATATATCGTGAGATTAAATCTTCTGAGTATGTGTTTAATATTTCTTGAAAACGTCTGCTTTGATCCATGATTTTGAGCCATGCTCAACAAATAAATGACCGAATCAAAGCAACATGTGTTTTTCAAATCTACTTTAATAGAATTTTCACCGATGGATACAGCATCGCATAGGTTGCCATTTTTTACAAACTTTACTTTTATTTTTGTTAATGAATCAGTATCGGCTTCACCCCTCCAATTCTCAATAAAAGAAGGTCGATCAGAAAAAATTGATTCGGCACCAAATGACCGATTAATCTTCTTAACTCTCACAGACTTTGTTAATTTTCTTTTTTTCACTTGCGTTTGAGATGTTTTTACTCGTTTTTGAGATTTTTCCATCTGGTTTTGAGATTTTGTGAATGAAAACTTCCTTTTTCGAGAGCGTTTAGTTTCTATATTCTGTAAGTCACTAATAAGATCATTTTTCGCAAGTGCAATTTCTCCGTTTAAATATTGGGAATGTATTTTTATGAATTCATCAATTCGGTACTTTTGTAACTTTGTTTTAAAGAGCAATTTTTTCAAAGTTTTGAAGTAGCTCTCAATTCCAGATGATGATGGGACAGTATTATCAGCTTTAAAAAAAGAACACAATAAATTTGACCATAGTGGAAGTTTTCCAAGAATCCTCCTGAATTCTGACATAAATGTTGGCAAAAAATATAAATTTTTATTAGTTTTATGAATTTTCATTAATTGTTTCTGAAATGGGGCTACTTTATCATCCAACCAAATAAAAAAATCAATATTTGCGGTGTGATGTTCTTCAGTTCCGAAACCTTCGTTGTCGTTCCGTTTGTCGTCATCCACAAAGCTGAATTCTGCCGTATGATCTAATTTAATATTTTTCATTCGTAAGGCAAGTCGGTTTAAGGCACCTTGACAATTGGAACTTGCAGGACTTGAATCATCATCGTAGTGACTAAGACAAGTCTGAATCATATCACCGATGACTTCTTTCGCAGTTTCAAAATTTTCACACTCTTTTAAGAACAAAATGCAGCGAATATAAACATATTTTATGTTTGGTTCTACATCATTAAAACATTTTAAGTTGTGCAAAGTTTTTACAAAATGACTTGTGTCAAGTCTGATAAAAGTAGAGGGCTTTTGTTCTTGAAGGATTGATGTCTGTTCTTCTAAAATTGAAAACATGTTTTTTATGTATTCTTTTGTACTACTGAATTCTGTAAAAGCTTCAGTATTAGCTGCGATCAGTGCAGAAGAATCGTCTGAAATAATCTCATGAGGTGATCTATCAACAGATTTTTTCCATTGATTTAGCCAATGTAATATAGATTTCTTGTCATGTGCATCGGTAACCATCTGTAATACTGGTACAGATTTTAATTTAAGATTTGCTGTTATCAGACCTGCATATAAAAATAATCTTTTGGTCATCTTTGTACCATCAGGGAGCCGCATTGTTTCAAAGAATGAGCCAGTAGCATCTATTGTAATAGTTACCCTTCCAAATTTCCGTAGGTACAGATTGTAATAATCAATTTGGTTCTCGTCCCAATAATATACAAAGAAATTAGGGTGTACACTTAAAGAACGGATTACATTTTTATGTGTACTTTTGGCCATAACCACTAGAGATATAATTGGATTGGGATCAAGCCACTGTTCTCTCCTGGCCTCAGATTTTATTTGTCGCAAACAAGAAAGAGAAGGCAACGCTGGTGTATTTACAACATCTTTTTCATCTTTCTTAATACTTAGGATCTCTGAAGCCATTTCATTATGAACTACTATTGCAGGCTTGTACCTTAATATTTTTGCTAATTGTTGTCTTTTGTGGGGCGTTAACTTGAATTTCCTTGTTGGATTGTGTTTGACAGTTCGGTCTATATTCGTTATTTTACAGTAGATTGTGTGGATTTTATCAGTAGTTTCATAACTTTCTATTTTAGCATATGCAGTACATTGCGAACAATTGCCTTTCACAAAGATTTTGTTTTTTACCACTTTTTCGCGCTTTAAAGTCCAAGTACAAGGTAGTTTAGTATATTTATAAATGTTTACTTTTATTAGATTACTCCATTTAAACTTGGGCATGGTTCTGTATTTCTTATAGGTGGAAGTGCCTGTTCGTTTTTGATATGCGTATATAGGCTGAATTTTTTTCCAGTCATACAAGTCCATTTGATATGAAAATGTTACTGTATCATCTTGTGCACTATTCTCGAAATCAAAATCTTTGCTTTTTAATGACGTATCTGTGTCACTACTACTACAACTTGCACTTTTTATAGTATGTATTTCGCCAGTTGTTTGTTGCTCAAGAAGTGATCCATCGTTTTCAAAAAATATATGACGTTTACGTTTCAATGATGTATACAAGGCTATCGGGGTCATTTTAAAATCTAGTTCTTTGGAAATGGTTAAGAAAATAGGGTCAGTACTTTTAATGTTAGGATTTTGTAGTATCCCAGCATATTTATAAAATACTTTTTGTTGATCCTCAAGATCTACTATCGATTGGCGGCCTTTCGGCATAATGGTTCTGAAACAACAATATTGCGTTGAACAAAATGACTTCTAGTAATTTTTATAGCATGGCACGGCACGCCGAAGGTCGCAGGTTCAAATCCCGACTGGTCGTTGAATTTTTTCATAACTAAATATTAACAAATATTTTAGAACATTAAAGTGCTTCAATTTTGTCTATTTTAAGAATCGACCGTAGTATGTATTTTAATTTGTAAACTTCGAACCCGAACATACTGCATATTAAATAAATAAATATAAAAAAAATAACAATAGTCGGCACAAATGTACTTACATTGAAAACAGGATACCAAACTGCACTTAATTATCAGTCACTGCACGATATTGCACATATTAATATCCCCACAATTTAATTATGATGACACTAACATGATGATTAAATTTATAATATAAGAAATCCAAGTTAATTATTTATTTCGTACATGAACATATTCATGTACATACGAGAATACTTCACCGCTGATGAATGTTTTAGTACTAAATAAATATTATTGTGGGTACGTAAGTGAAATATTAATTTGTAGGTACTGTAGAGGCCGGAAGGACCTCTACTGTACCGGGACAACTATATTTACTTTAATTATTTATTTATTTTATTAATTTTCATACGACCGCTTGTCAGCCTTAGGGGCTGTCAAGTCTTTCTTAGTTTAAATATATTTTATCTCATCACGAACAAATAATGTAAAAAGGTTTTAATATGACACTATTAGCCAGTGTCTCTACAGTACCCCCAAAATGTGGTCACCCTACACACTGAATTTACAAGAAAATAGTTAAGTATTGTTTTTTCAGAATCCAAAATATATACATTGTTGAACTGTGCAGATACATTTAGCAGACATTTCTGCTAAATGTTAGTATCTCTGGCTTTAGATTCCGTTGAGATCTCAGGTGGCTACAGTCAAACATATATAATTAGAACGTCAGGATTGAGGAGCCAAAGAAAATGCGTTCATATACAAAATTTACTCTGTTTTACTATTTTATTCCTATACTGCAAAAACAAACACAACACCTGCTAAATGATCAATATGTCGAATATATTAATTGATCGCTCACATCCAATAGAAATTCACCTCTTGAGTTTAGATTGAGGAGCCATATTAAAAGTATTGTATTTTCTTTCATTTTAGCGCTACAGAAGCTAAATTTTTAGATGGTAATATGCAAAATTGCTACTAAATGATACAAAGTTTTCATAAATATTCATCTATTACTTTACGAGTTCCAGGTGGCTCCTCAATTCAGACGTTTAGATTGAGGAGCCACTTTTGCATTAAAATAACTAGTGAAATATTTTGCTGCTAAATCTAGAATTCGTGCTGCAAAATAAGCTTCATTGCTGCTAAATAATGGTGAGATCCGATTTTAAAAATCTGATGTGGCTCCTCAATCCTTACGTACATGATGATTCTACTCATGAAAACAAACAACTTTTATTATGGAACCAACTCTGAAATCGCCAAAAAAATATCAGCTGTTTCATACATTATGGTCTGAGGGCATTGAACTTTTGTACCTAACCTAGCGGGTTGTGCAAGACCAAAAATACACCTAGTATATATTACTCACATAGTACATAAATCCATACATCCTTTGCGTTAATAATATTTATAGTGAATTTATTATGACAGATGTTTATTGTTATTATTTGGATGTTTGTTACTCTGTCACGCAAAAACTACTTAAAGAATTTTGATAAAACATTCACTAATATAACCTATACTTACTACAAAATAGCCGTGGGTTATACCATCACTTTTTCAAGCGCTTTTGTGAAACCGCAGCAGACGGCTAGTGAATTTTTTAAATCTACTTAGAAATTAGGCAAGGTAAGATATTATGAAAGAAGATATTATGTAGAACTAAACTTATAAAGTGACCACTTAACTTATTAATATAACTTGAACTTGAACTTCACTTTACCCTTAAACTGTGAAGGGTCACTTAGTTTGAACCAATTAGTTAGCAAGGCATGTTTGGCGTCTCTTACATCTAGTAGTACCTGTGTATATACACCTATAATATTCAATCTAAATCTTTGCTTGAAATTTATACATTATTTATTATCCATACTAATATTATTAATGTGAAAGTAACTCTGTCTGTCTGTCTGTCTCTTCTTCACGCCTAAACCACTGAACCGATTTGAATGAAATTTACAAGGTACAGATATAGTCTGCGACCCGAAAAAGGACATAGGATAGTTTTCATTCCCGAAATCCCCCGGGAACGGGAACGGAGTCGCGGGTAAAAGTTGTTATTTATACATTATCAAAAAAGTTAATCAACTAAAAATTATTGCAGACTAAAGTGTAATTTTCTATTTTTGTTTTATTTTTATTATAATAAGCCAATGAAAAGTACGAATTGTGGTACCTCGCGGTACACCTGGAACCACATTCCCTATAATTAATTACCATTAATAAAACACTAGTACCAAAACATAAAAATATACACGTAAATACTATACAATAAAATTTTAATCCACAGTACAATGAACCTTTACAGAATATTTTAGGAAATGAACTGCATGGGAGTGCCAAATGCCTTGTCCAAGTTTAACTATTCGATTCTTAGCAAATCTTGGATTTATAGTGTTCGCGTGACAAGAACACTTGAATTTTGCATGGGTGACCATTGAAGCAGTCACGCGTGACCAAAGGTCGCGTATGTTGTGTTTTCTACTTTAACTTGTACTTCTATCGAACGAGAAAACATAATTTTAACTTGAAGCTTATGAGTTGACATTGGTATGTTAAGAATTGACAGCCACAGAGGTCATTGACAAAAGTTATTTTTAAACCAATCGGTCTTAAAATACACTTTTCTTTATAAGTGCCTATCTACTCTTCACAAAGAACCCTCCAAGTTTCATGTCTCTAGGACCAGAGGTTTGGACTGTGTGTTGACATATTATCATCAGTCAGTCAGTCTTTTTACCATTTTATATTATTACTAGGTTCTGCCCGCGGCTTCGCTCGAGTTAAAAAGAGACAAAAAGTTGCCTATGTTTCTCTCCATCCCTTCAACTATCTCCGCTTAAAAAATCACGTCAATTCGTCGCTCCGTTTTGCCGTGAAAGAAAGACAAACATACAGACAGACAGACACACTTTCCCATTTATAATATTAAGTATGGATATTTATTGCGATTCGATGACATGATTATCTAAATATGATTTTCACTTTCGTAATCTAAAAGTGAAAGTGTAAATATCAGATTTCTTGTTGTATGAACGGATTTCAACGTCAGCCCCCCAGTCGAGTTTAGACATAAATGGGTCAAAGTACACCTTTGGGACTAACGTAGTCAACGCTACAATAAAGTTACAACTAAAAATACACACCTTAGTTGCTGTTGCTGTTAAAAGATATTTTTAGTTAGCGTTAACTTAAAATCTTATTTTATCTTTAGAGCCACTTATATAAACTAAAACTTTATTATAATACTCTATGAATCAATCAAGTCAGACAGCCTAATAAACAAAAACTAAAAGTTTAAAACCACTCATCACCAACTAGTTAAAACCAACTCAAAGAAAGGTGAAACAGATAATTTGTATTTAAAACTTAGTTTGAAGTAGGTACCAGTTGAAATATCTTTATGATTATATTACCGTAACGACGTCAGAGCTATTTTGGAGCTCAACAAGGCAGTACCTTTAACAGAGAAAGACAATTTATTACAACTCCATTTTGTTGAGCAGTCTATTTTTACCAAGTCATAAATCAAAATGGGGAAAGAATTTTTCATGCGGTCGTCAACTATTTGGAAGAGTTGGGACACTCTATGAATATAAAATCTATCTCTTATAAAGCTTTTTAGGATTCTGTACGTAAAGGGTAAAACGGGACCCTATTACTAAGACTTCGCTGTCTGAACTTACGAAGGTTCTGTAAGTCTGTCTGTCTCCAGCCTGTATTTTATAAACCATAATAGTTAGAGAGTTGAAATTTTCACAGATGATGTATTTCTGTTGCTGTTATAACAACAAATACTAAAAAATCCGTACTAATATTATAAATGCGAAAGTAACTCTGTCTGTCTATCTGTCTCTTCTTCACGCCTAAACCACTGAGCCGATTTGAATGAAATTTGGTACAGATATAGTCTGGGACCCGAGAAAGTACATAGGATAGATTTCATCCCGGAAATCTCCTGGGAACTGAAACTATTATTCCACGCGGACGAAGTCGCGGACAAAAGCTAGTAAGTAAATATTTAAGGGGATTCCCTTCCGTACGTGAGTCCGTCTCGTACTTGACCAGTTTTCAACTTCAATCAAAGAGTTCTAAGATATAAGTCTTATGAACCCTATTGAAAGAATTCCACAAGGATTCATAATTAATTCTTTGTACTCTAGTTAAAGTTAAAATGAACGTGACTGTTATAACGATGGGTTTATCATGAATTTTAAAAGAAAGGGTAATATTATTAATGTCAGCAAGCTTCTTTATTTTCAACCGACTTCAAAAAAAGGAGGAGGTTCTCAATTCGACTGTATTTTTTTTTTTTTTTTTTATGTTTGTTACTCGATTTCTCGAAGACGTCTGGACCGATTTCAAAAATTCTTTTTTTAATCGAAAGGGTATGTTTGTCATTTGGTCCCATTGTCATCAGGTCAGGATCTGATGGTGGAAACCCTGAGAAATTGAGGGCATCTCTAGAAAATTGTAGGCGAGCATCGGGTAAAAACTTAATATTAATGTGTAATCTGATGAGACTACTATACCATGGAGGTTTAGGGCAGATCTGATGATGGAGATGACAGAGAATCAAGGGAACTCCTCAACGGTACATCTTAGCTACATCGTCTTTGGGCTTTTTTTATTCGTGATGACAAGATCTTTACACCGAGATGGGTTATGACTGCCACTGCAAGCTCCGTGATGCAGGTGCAGTACAGTTTAGGGAACTCCTTAATGGTTGATAGCAGCTACATAGTGTTTGGCCTTATTTCTTTTGTATTGATGAGTAATTTACACCGAGATTGATTATACTGCAGATTCGATAGTGCAGACAAAATACACTTTAAGGATATCCTAAATGGTTCGTAGCAGCTACCTCGTGTTCCAGCTTCACTGAAGTGAACAAACTGAAATTGGTTATGATTTGTCGTTTTAAATCGATGATTTATTAAATGGAGCACATTCAGAAGAAGAAGTTTCATTGTATATTGTCTGCGTTGTTAAACGTTTGATGCTTTTTTACGCTTGGATGAAACTATTGGTATGAAACTTGGTATGGACATGGCAGCCTGGATACTTTAGTTAGACATTGGGAATCGACACTAAAAAGTAAAAAATAAAAAACTTTTTACAAAAAAATATTAACCGCCTTCAAAACTAAAAACATAAAAATAACTAAAATTTCGGAAGTCGGTGGCAACACAAATTGACGGGCAGAAAAGATAAGCCACCGACTTCCGAAATTTTAGTTATTTTTATGTTTTTAGTTTTGAAGGCGGTTAATATTTTTTTGTAAAAAGTTTTGAACATTATTATAGTTAGAATGTGACCTAAATCTGTATGACTGCTTTTAAAGTTTAGTAGTTTCAGACACGGTTTCAGTATTCGATTCAGTTTACTGCTTATAAAGCTTTAAAGAAACTTTTTATATATCAAGGCTATTCAATTACCTTACAATAATATTGTGTGCAATCGATATGTCAACAGGAAGGCTGTCACACTCGATCAAAGCTGAACAATATGTGTGTCTTCATGGCCGTCTTTTCGCAGAATTTTTCTACCTTACACTAGATTTCAAACATTTTTTTTTTGTGAGTGGGAAATCATCCAATGACTGCTCCCGTCCTGGGTGCGGCGGGAGGGCGTGTCAGACTCTGACTGACTAAAACCCACTCTTGTTACTTCGATTGCCCTTTATGTTCCAGGGGCACGGTAACTATTATAAACATTCCGCAACCCCGGCAGGCGTTGACCCTGTTGGGCGCCTTCCTGGATTTCAAACATTTGGCTTTAAACTGGACATTGAATAGGAGTAAAAACAAATTCGTATGACTGTTCAAATTAAATAAATATTTACTTTTATTCAAATTAAAGATTGCCTTGATACAAATTTCGCTTGTCCAATACAACCAAAATTGTAGCAATTCAATAGCAGAATAGACGTATTTTTCTATTGGAATCGATTAGAGTCTAAACTTAAATTATTTTTTACCAAGCGACAGCCGGCTGTTAGGCAGCTATTGGTGCTGATTCTCTTGTTCACAAACTTAACTAAATTTAAGTTAAATGCATCTTTCTCTTTCCTTTTCTTAAAGAAAAGGACAGAAGATACGTTTTAGTTTAATCCTGTCAAATTAAACAGCGCCTGATGATAATTGACGTATATTTAGACGCCATGTTTTTAAATTGCTTCTAAATTATCTATGGAGTGTCTAAATTTGACAGGACTTAACTAATATTTTATCTTCTGTCCTTTTCTTAAATAAACGGAAAGAGAAGGATGCACTTAACTTAAATTTACGTTAGTTTGTGCATAAGAGAATCGGCACCATTGTGTTTCTATTATGTCTCTATTCGCGTGTATTCGAAGGTTTAACCAGTGTTCCGCAAGCTACTGGGTAAGCCCTAAAGGAACCAGGTGTGACTCATTCATTCATTCAGTGAAACACCCATCTGTATGATTTCGACCCCGTGGATTCGACTCGGCCAACATGGCAACCCCACAGTTATTTCTCTGTCGAGGTCACCTAAATTAAATTTTTAATGAAACTGTGAGTGGCCTTGTCACCTAACAAGTCCCGTACAAACATAGTGTGGCTAATGTAAATAGTAACGTGAGACTTAGGGGCTGGTTGCGGAATGTTTATAATAGTTACCGTGACCCCGGAACATAAAGTGCAACCGAAGGAACATGAGTGGGTTTTAGTCAGTAATAGTCTGACACTCCTCCCCTCCTGACGCCCTCCCGCCCCGCTTAAGACGGGAGAAGCCATTAGATGATTTCCCACTCCCCAAAAAAAAGACTTAGGGATTCTAATGTTTTTCTATTTCCGACTTCATTGTACTGGGTACTCTTCGCTTTCTCATTTATGTACGTCATAAAAATAATATTATATAGTCTTCCATTAAGCCCGCGGCTGTATGAAACCATTTGCTACAGAATGAAAGTCATATTACGAGTACTTCATGATTGCGTTTAATAATTATTAGGTACTAATTTATTAAGTAAAGCCGACTTAGCCAAACAATTAAACAAAAAATGTCTTCAGCTTTCTCTATGCTGAATAATGTAAATAATAATAATACCAGCTTTCAATGCTTCTCTTCTCATACATAGAAGGCACGTATAATAAATATAAATAGTTAGTCAAAAATATTTCTCAGTGATCTAAATTCATTTATGCCGTCAAAACATCTATCCATGAACGATAAATACCACAAAGTGTTTAAAAATAAACCGAAGATAATAAAATAACCAATTTGTTCAGTCTTTGTCGTATTAGTGTAAGACGGAAGTGTACGTTTAACCTCAGCCTACCGCGACCGGCGCTGAATCGATGTCAACGATCCAAGGTCAGTGTTCCCTACCTCGCCACGCACGTAAGAGCTTCCCTACACACGAGCTATGTTATCGTCGTAGCGATAATATCGCGGACGAAATAGAATCTGTACAAACGGAACATTTACGGAAGAGTTTTATAAGTATGACAAACTTTACTAAAGACGAGTACGTGTTTCTAGACAGTTATTAAATTATTCTATAACATTTTATGTTTTACGAAATGATATGACTTGCCTTTAATATGTTCGTGCAGGTACGAACTGACTTACGTAAATATTATTCTGAAAACTGAATCTAAAAATGTGTTAAGGCATTTTGTTACTTTGATAATCAATTTGGGAGGTAATTGTTGCCTGTTATAAGTTGATTATAAACTAATAGTTTCTTCTAATGTATTGCAAAACAATAACTTTTAAATAAATTTTATTTAAAAGTTATTGTTTTGGAATACGTCATGCAATACATACAATTTGTACTTTGTACTATAGGATAAGATAAAGCTGTTTATTTTTTCAGCAACCGTTGAAATATTGTAACTCTAGAGCTTTTTATTTTATTAACCGTCATTTATTTACCTTAGTTTTTATTATGTTGAAATAATATTTTTATAAAGCGTCGCACCTTTGAATTATGATCACATCGCTCGGCGGTGACATCGTAGTCCTTGTGTAGGGAGGTCTTAACAGTCACGATTCCAGACACTTTTCACAACACTAGTTACAACTATGTTATTGTGACTACAATTTTATTAAAAGTTATAGTTATAGTTAGGTATCCTAACATAATTTCATAATCGATAAATTATTGAAATGATACATGATAGAATTAGAAATCAAATATTGTAGTGTATTCTTAGCTATGAAAGCATGGAAGCGCCACCTTATTGTTTATACGGAAACCCGGAAATACCGAATGGATATAGTCGGGCATATACGGTCGCGGTCTGAAAAGGGTTACCAATTTTGAAAGTACATTCTATATCACACTTTTTTCATTAAAATCTAAAATGCCATATCATGTTACTTGTTATCTTTTAGAAGTTATTGTGCAAAATGACACAACGAGAACAACAAAGACGTTACTAAGCAACGGCTTCGGCTTAGCCATGTTTCGTCTCTATCGTGCACTTGACGTTTGGCAGTTGTGTAACAGTGACAGGTATAGTGCCAAAGTCAGTGCTTAGTAACGTCTATTAATCTCGCCTTATGTGATGACGAAACTCTTTTCTTAGTTTGTGGAATTGACATTTGTCAAAAAATATCGTTTGAACGTCGTTTAGACAAGAGTAAAATTTTACGAAATATTTTTATATTTAAATCGAAATAAAATGGCAAGTTTAACCCTGGAGCAAGGGGCAATCTTTGAAAATGGACATAGTTTTATATCATTAGTGCCTTATCACGAAAATTCATTATAACTATTGTGATTTACTGTGAGGTTATATTAGATCATGGAAATTATTCAGGAAGAAGTGATGCTGTCTACTACGTAGTGTATCCTGCAACAGAATTCTTTCACATTAATTACGTTCAAGATAATGCACGGATACACCCAGCTTGTGCTACTATGGCGTGGTTCATTCTGCACTGTGAAATTATTCATCTCATTCAATAGCCCGCTCGGTCTGCTGATTTAAACTCAATAAAAAATTGTGAGGGCTTATGGATCAGCGCTGGAACTGACAAAATGAAAGAAATCCTCATAGATCACGCTGTGCTCGAGTGATACTAGAAAATGATACCAGAAATACTGATATATGCGCGTATCTTGTTGCATCTATGCACTAGTCGTAACTGCGGAGTAATGTTATACTAGATATTGAATAAAGATTTTTTAAGATTTGATTTATTATTTCCTTATTCTTATTTAAAAAAACTATTATACTACTATTATAATTGCAAAAGTAACTATCTGTCTGTTGTCTTGCTTTTGCGCCAAAACTACCGAAACGGGTACACAGATAGTCTATAGCCTAAGCAAGGGCATAGGAAAGTTTTTTATTTAATTCCAAGGGAACGGGAACTACGCGGGTAAAACCGCGGGGGACAGATAGTATTAAATATTATTAGTAGTATTATTAGTATTTTATTAGTAGTAAGGATTTTGTTCAGTGTTTTGTTTATTATTTCTTCATATTCATATTCAAAAAACTAAATTAGTCATAGCTGCAAAGTGATGTTATACCAAATATTGAATAAAGTTTTTTTTTAACTTTTATTTATATTATGTCTTCATAATCTTATTTAAAAAAATAATTGTTTTTAAAAGTAGGTTTTCTGTATATCAAACCTTTATAGTAGTCAGTCCATCACCCATAGCGATTGATTGTCATATCATTAGAGAAAATAATCTGTGATCAATCAAATTATCATAAAATAGACATTTAGAACTTGTTGCCTCAATGTGTGCATGCAATTGTGATCCTTATGGTGGTAAAAACTTTCAGACCGTGACCGTACAATGTGTAACTGAATTAATGCACTTTGAGAAAATAGTTTGTTCAGAATCGTTTACTGAATCGATTTATGTAATTTTTAATATACTTAGGTAATATTTTATCCCAAAAATAATTAAAACTACGTAAACTGCTGTCACACTTCCGCTGTACAGTCAAAACAAACAACAACAAAACAACCTACTACGCTAGACCCTTATGCAAGTGCGACTGTGTGCATGCGTAAATTTGTATTGTGACTATAATTTTCTCCCACAATCTGTACAACTAATTTATAAAAAAACAGTGTGGTAAACATAATAATAAACATTCAGTGTATGTATTATGATTATAACGTAATATTCTAATTGGGGTGTCTGGTGGTGTGCGTTTTTTCCGGGACATGTATAAATACGCCGATAATAAAATTAAGCAAGTTTTAAAGTGTTCCAAACCTAAAGTCAAAACAAATAACACATAAATCCAGAATCGCAGAATTGTTTGATGCAAAAACGCGTTCTGAATCAAAAAGAAGTCTGGCATTTCAAACCCCTTCATCCAATAAACATTAAGTAAAAACATCTTACATTTTTTTTTGCTTTTTATATCCAATTAAAACAATAAGTAAAGTATTATAAGGGAAACTGCAGACAGCGTATAATGAGTTTTAAGAAAAGTTACAAACTGTGATGTCACAGTGAGTACCTATATTAAATAGACTTTGTAGACGTTGCATAAGACGACTCAAGTAAGGAGTTACGACTTTTTACTGTCTAACTCAGGGATTCGCAAATTATCGTGACGATAATTTTATACACAATGCCTCAGCATTTTACATACGGCATAAATCGGCAAAATTTTAAAGAATCCGTATCGCATTTATTACAGGGTTGTTTAAGAAAAAGCTTAACCTTTAACCTAACCTATCCGTAAAAGATTGTTCCGACATTTTTCCTTCGTCATTTTACATAACTACGAGCATTTCATCTTTCCCACATCCAATATACATTCATTGTATAGGCCTGTTGGTCTAGTGGTCAGTGACCCTGACTGCTAAGCCAGAGGTCGTGGGTTCGATTCCCACCCAGGACAAACTTTGTGTGATAAGCATAATTGTTTGTTCTGTGTCTGGATGTTATTTATCTATAATATGTATGTATTTAAAAATTATATAAGTATGTATATCAGTTGTCTGATTACCATAACACAAGCTTTGCTTAGCTTGGGATCAGATGGCCGTGTGTGAGTTGTCCCAGGATATACTTGGATATACTATACTATTCATTCTTTCCCGAACATACTTACACTTCACACCTACCCACTTTACACTCACACTCTACACTGTTAATCATACTATATATATCTTACATCACACACTCACTTTTTCACACATCACATCCTTATATATTTACACACTTTCATTATCTTATCGTCTAAATAGTAGTGGCACTCGGTAAATTTTGTATAACTCCATACGAAATGTAAGTAAACATATCTGAGCAAAACTTTTTAATAACAGAAAGAACATCTGTTATTATTTGTTTGTAAACATTTACACGGATATAATGTTTACGAACATTTTGTTATCAATTTGTTTGCTAACATTGTGTCCTCTATGGTTTTCGAAACAAAAAATTATTTTATTTATTTATTTATTTAGGTTTACCAGCTATTGTTACAGTGATACGTAGGTACACAGATTACAATAATTTAAATACTTAAAAACTAACTGCACAATCTTTACAGGTAAACACCGCACGCAATAGAAGATCTGTTCATAGCTTACTTACTAATTATATAAGTGGCTAAATTATATTAAATTAGATTAAATTCGAAATGATATAGGGAATAATAATTAGATTGGTTAATTAAAAAAAAATAAAATTAAATAATTAAAAAAATCAATAAAATCGTATGAGTGTAATTACTTAGCAAGGCTGTTACACCCCTTTTTTATTTTGGAGATAAAAGCACTCAGGGAGTCAAAATAGACATCAACCAGATCGCTACATTCGTTTACGAGCCTACTTAAACGAGAAACCGGTGAGCCTGCTCCAAATTTCGTTCTGCGGAGTGGTGGGGACAAAGGTGTGATTGGCTTGCGAGGGGGCTTTCGAGGGACTCTGAATTGAAATCTCGAAAGCAGCTGCGGACAGTCTATTTTGTGATGTAACAGTTTGTGTATGAATTTTAGGTCCAGGATGTCTTTGCGCTTCTCAAGCGTCATAACGTTAAAATAATTTAGTTTTTCACTGTACGACATTTTATTTGTACCCCTACCAGTCACATACCCTAGATGTTTCATAAATCGCTTTATTCAATGAGCAAATCTTCTATTTTTCACGCTACGAAACCTAAATCTAAACTGCGAGATGTTTGTAATCAGTTTGCCAACATTGTAAATATTATAATAATTTAGAACACTTAAAACAGCTAAAAATTTCTATCAGAATGCGACAATTTCGAACATTTGTTGGTAAATGTTTTCAAGTAAGAAAATGTTTGTAATTATTTTTAACGCTATTTTATTTATTGGATTCACTGTCAAACATACACAAATGACTTTCTTGAATTTGACAAAGATGTAAAACGACATTTTGTATATTATTTTAGAAGAAATACAAAAAAAATTACGACCTGAAAAGGTAGTAACAGATTGGGAACCCCTGTCTCTAACTCATAAAACTTTCTGTAAACTTATTCAGAATTTTCCCAAGTTTACGAATACATATACTTACTTGTTCTTTTGAATGTAATGGTTTTTACTCGATTGGACTTTAAATAAGTAATAATTAAGTAGTAATAATAGTTTCGCCATGTCTGTCTGTCTATCCGTCCGTCCTCGCTTAATCTCTGTGACCGTTAGCACTAGGAAGCTGAAATTTGGTACCAATATGTATATCAATCCCGCCGACAAAGTGGTAAAATAAAAATTGGAAAAAAATGATTTATTAGGGTAGCCCCCCTATATGTAAAGCGGGAAGCGATTTTTTTTAAATTTCAACCCCAACGTGTGATATATTGTTGGATAGGTATTTAAAAATGAATAGGGGTTTACTAAGATCATTATTTGATAATGTCAATAATTTCGGAAATAATCGCTCTAAAAGGAAAAATCAAAGCGTCCCCCCCCCTCTAACTTTTGACCCGTAGGTTTAAAAAATATGAAAAAAATCTGGAAAGTAGAACTTTTTAAGGACTTTCTAGAAAAATTATTTTGAACTTGATAGAAAGAACAATTTTTGTACAAAAAAGACAAAAATGTCGTACAAAATAATTTCTGCGTACTTAGTATGTCAACGTAACAAATAGCCTTTTTTAAAACTTATAAGTGGGAACACTTATTGTGACGGACGGGAAACTACGGAACCCTACATTGAGCGTGGCCCGACACGCTATTGGCCGGTTTTTTTAGTATTCCATAGCCAACCCGTTACAGTTTTTCTGTGTACAGTTTATCTGGGTTCAGTTTAAACTGACGAAATGGTATAGCAATATCAGCAACATAATATTTTTCGACTCGTGGTTAATTATTTATTTTATTATTTATATACGATATGAATGTTCTTTTTCATTTAATGCTAACTACATAAATAAAATAAAACTTTAGACAAACAATCGATATCTAAACTCGGTAAATCCATACTAATATTATAAATGGGAAAGTGTGTCTGTCTGTCTGTCTGTCTGTCTGTCTGTTTGTCTTTCTTTCACGGCAAAACGGAGCGACGGATTGACGTGATTTTTTAAGTGGATATAGTTGAAGGAATGGGAAGTAACATAGGTAGGCTACTTTTTGTCTCTTTCTAACGCGAGCGAAGCCGCGGGCAGAAGCTAGTAGTAAATATATAGTTGATAAGCTCTCATCTACTCATACTCAACCATGAAAAATATGAAATTCAAAAATAGAACGCTATAAAAGAATGACACTTCGTGCCACCGAGAGTCGAAGGGCACGACTCGGCTCTAAAATGGCGCGAGTCTTAAAGCCGCAGCACACTTGAAACATCTGATGCCACGCCACGCATTTTCTGTAACAAAACTAAATGAACTGTGACCAATGAGCAAGCGTGATTCACGTGGCGTGGCGCGAAGCGTTATAAGTCTGTTTCTACCCTTAACTGCTGTCCTTGACTGTTGCATTTACATATTAAAGGTAAATGTGCAGAAGTGCCACTCGTATCTTTCCATGCAATAATGTTCAAACTTTCAGGGGCAAATAAATAATATTTTCCAATGAAACTTACGTGAATTATTTTTATTTTCGACTTTACAAGTTTTAACGATTCCTGTTATTTTCAGAAGTTGCGTCCTCCAGGCGAAAACATTACCTATGACAATTGGCTATGGTGTGACTTTCCGTCAGTGGGAGACTTCTTGTATACGGACTAGCACTTCTTAAAATTTGCCAACAAATGAACTTTACATATTTATAATGTTAGTATCATTAAAGGTTAAGTTGTATCACACATACCATCTACAAGTAACTCGGTCAAGCTTTGATATGAGGTATCAAGGGTTGACCGATTACGGTACTGAACCTTTCTTGCATGAAGTTCAACACGCACTTGATTTAAAAAATATTTTTATTGAAATCATCATTTCAGAATAACGTTCACAGCTCCACAAAGGACGCTACGCATAATTTTATAGCACTCAATAAAACAGCTTCAAATCTGTTTTTTTTTTTTGCAATGGGACCAGCTATTCCAGGTTAATAATATCAGCCTATTGTCCTACTGCATGTCAAAGGCATCTTCTCATACAGAGAAGGCTCAAGTAATGATCAACACGCTTGTGAATTGGCGATTTTGGACTTATATATTCATTACAAGTCCAGGTTTCTTCACGATGTTTTCCTTCACCGATGCCTGTATGTAATAAACTTTAGAAGTTACAGAGACTACCTCAAACAAAATATATTTTGATATCAGTGTAAATGATTGACAGAGATGAGAGCTCAAATATTTCAGTACAAAATTGACGGGCCTGTTGGTCTAGTGGTTAGTAGCCCTGACTGCTATACCGGAGGTCGTGGGTTCGATTCCCACCCAGGACAAACTTTGTGTGATGAGCATGATTGTTTGTTCTGTGTCTGGGTGTGATTTATCTATAATATGTATGTATTTACAAATTATATAAGTATGTATATCAGTTATCTGGTTACCACAACACAAGCTCTGCTTAGCTTGGGATCAGATAGCCGTGTGTGAGTTGTCCGAAGATATAGATATAGATATAAAATAAATAACAACAAAGATATACAACCATACACGTGTCGTGTAATAAATTCCCTTCCGGCGGAAACACCTCGAATACATCAATATAGTATTTACTTGTATTGTTGTTGGATATTCATTACTGTGAAAAAAATAGGTTTTTCAATTGCTTATAAACCTGAAAAAATGTTTTACCTGAATTTTCAAAACTACACCTAGGCAATTTTATTATCTTTTAGGAACTTTCATTATATATTCTTAATCTGAGACATAAAAGACATCGGTCTTAGAAAATTAGACAGTAAAAACTGCTATAACTTTACTTATTTCTATAGAAAGTACATCTATCCGTGGAATAATTATGAAAAGGTTCGGTCAAACTATCATTATCTAACATATCCTAGACTGATTAAATTGTAATTAACCAAAATATAAAGTGTCATTGAGGTTTCCTCTTTAGAAACAACAAACACCTTCAAATAACTTGCAAGGACTGTCACATTCGCGATTGCATTCAAATTTGCCATAATCATGCCTTTTCTGAAATATATTGTGTCGACTTTCAGTTTTACCAAATCCAGCTGGATACCACTGTTTAACGAGCGTACGCCTATCAACGTTCCACGTTCACAGTGACCTTAACCCAGTGACGGGGTCATACGATTTCCCAGCACCTCCAGACAGGTGGCATTGTATAATAGATGGTAGAATCTATACTAATATTATAAAGAGGTAAAATTTGTAAGTTTGTAGGTTTGTAAGTTTGTATGTAGGGGGTAATCTCTGGAACTACTGGTCCGATTTGAAAAATTCTTTCAGTGTTAGATAGCCCATTTATCGAGGAATGCTACAGGCTATATACCATCGATCATACCGCTACGACCCACGGGAGCCCAGTAGTAACGATAAATGCGGGTGAAACCGCAGGGGACAGCTAGTATAATATATTATTAAATGTATGGGTTTGACATAAGTGTTCGCTAAGTAATTCGGTATCTCATATTCTCTTCTACATTGCCAGTACTTATCTATATACCCATTATGGCTGTAAAATACCTGACTGTCATGTCCAATCGTCAGTCAGCACGTGACGGGGCCCTCTAGGGCCAAAGCCTGCCGGGGTTGCGGAATAGTTCTAATAGTTACGGCGGCCCCGGAAGGAACTTGTGTAAGTTGTGTCCTTTTATTGTTGTTCTATTGTAATATGCACCTACCATGTTATATCTCACCAACTCTGGGTTGACTGGTAGAGAATGCCTAAGGCATTAAGTCCGCCCTTGTACGCTTGTGCATGAAGTTTTAAATAAATAAATAAATAAACTTGAGTGGCTTTTAGTCAGTAATAATAATAATAATAAACCCGCAGGGCAGCTTGTGGCGAGCTGTCGGGCAGTAGCGACCCCGCGGACCTGACCTCCTGGGAGACTCTTTGTTCTTCATCTCTGGCTTGCCTTAACTGGCCGGTCAGAGTGAGAACTGACGAGGAACAAGGCTCCCACCTCACTCTTGCCTTCATTGGCTGGTTTGAGTGGAGAATCGCAAGAGGAAGGAAGTATTCCAGTAAGATGCTGGTAGGGATCTTGACCGTACTTCCGGGATTGTCCTGATAGCCGTGGAATACCTCTCCACTCCTCAAGCACCTCGATATATGTTGCCCCCTTGTCGCTACGTCACTATGTGCTAGCGGCCGTTTTCGGGGGCCCATTTACTGAGTGTGCAAGTCACCCCCTGCCTTTTTATCCGTGTTTACAAGCATTGGCCAGGCAGGGGCCTAGGGCATGCAATTATCGAAATATTCCGATAATCGATAAAATGAAAAATATCGGTTTTTTTTTCGATAAAAACCGGTGATTACCGATAATTCGTTATTTATAAAAATAAATACAAAAACTTGATTTTTTTGCGTGTAAATAAATGGATAAACTAATGCAATTACTTGCCTTAAGTAAGTAGTAATATAATATAATATACTAAAAAATAAATAAAACAAAGTTTTTTTTGAATCAACGTTTGTATTTCTTAAGAATTTTATTCCAGGACAAACTTTGTGTGATGAGCATGATTGTTTGTTCTGTGTCTGGGTGTAATTTATCTATAATACTAGCTGCCTCCCGCGGTTTCACCCGCGTTAAAAATGGTAAGGGTGAACAACCCTTATCACTTATTTGTATGAAAAATTGATAGTAGCCGATTCTCAGACCTACGGAATATGCATATAAAATTTGGTAAAAATAGGTAAAGCCGTTTCGAAAGAGTAGTTCTCGTGTAACTAACATTGTGACCGAGAATTTTATATATTAAGATGTATGTATTTATAAATTATACAAGGTGTATTTTTGGTCTTGCTCAACCCGTTAGGAGATGATTCTACTCATGAAAACAAACAACTTTTGTTATTGAACCAACTCTGAAATCGCGAAAAAATATCAGCTGTTTCTATGAAAAGTTCAATGCCCTCGGACCATAATGTATGAACCAGCTGATATTTTTTTCACGATTTCAGAGTTGATTCCATAATAAAAGTTGTTTGTTTTTACGAATAGAATCATCTCCTAGCGGGTTGAGCAAGACCAAAAATACACCTTGTATAAGTATGTTTATCAGTTGTCTGGTTACTATAGTGCAAGCTCTGCTTAGTTTGGGATCAGATAACCATATATGAGTTGTCCAAGGAAAAAAATATATTATGTAACATAGCATTTTGGATTTTCTCACTAAACTCTTCTTAAAGAGATCACCTGCGGTCTCCCGCCTCGAGTGCGCGGACCACCACTCCAGCGCAAGCGGCCTCACCTCCCGCGCCGCTATACACTACGCGTCAATCTTAAATTTTAGAAGCTTCTTGCTTAATTATTAAAAAAGTTAGACTCTTCAAAATAATATAATAATTATTATGAGTCAAATATTGACACCTGAACGTTACTATAATTAAATTAACTTTGAATAATTTGGTAGCATACTGAAAAGGTAGATATATCTGAGTCATAAAACTTTAAATATACACATCTTAACAAGATTTGTTAACGATTAATACAATAGTTAAATTTAAATATAATATACGTTTTATAATTAAAAGAGATCACATTTAAATTAAATGGTAGAAAATATTGTAAGGATTATTGCTCTATAAATAAATTACTTAACATAAAATTATTATTTTGTATTGTAATTAAAAGAGATCACATTTGAAATAATCCAATTTTAAAGAGATTTTTAGGGTATACATACTGTTGCTATTTTTTTTGCTGCTAAAAATATGTCCGCAGAAATGACAAACATCAATAGTTTTGTCATTTAGGCTAGTCCGCACAGTTCAGAAATGTGTTACAATTCGTTGTAAAAAATTGTCTATTATCGGTAATTATCGTTTTTGTTTTCGATATTTATCGTTTAGTCAAAATTGATCGATAACCGATAAATTATCGATTATCGGTTATCGGTTTGCATGCCCTAGCACGGACTCCAGTCTCTCGCAAAGGAGCCTTGTTTTGTACTTTTTGTTTAGTCCTAAGTTGTTATTTATAAGCTAACCTTTGTGGAGAGAGAAATAAATTTTATTATTATTATTCCGTTTATTCATTTATATTACATAAAAAATACATTTTTAAATATTAATTTATAAAAAAAAACATTTAAAAATATAAAATTTAGTAGCCCACCGGTATCGGGAACAGGGTCCAAGCTACCAGTGGTCAGGGCTCCAGAGAAAGGAACCTCTATTATTATTATTCCATTTATTAAAATATTACACATATAAATTACATTTTAAAATATTAATACAAAATATAAACATTTAAAAATATAAAAAATAGTAGCCCACCGGCATCGGGAACAGGATATTATTTATTATTTTATATTATTATTATTATTTTACTATAAACTTTAAGTTTCTCGGGACCCTGGGGTCCCGGTCCTTTGAAAGGCGTACGAGGGGCCGAAGCCAACTCGCAGAGGCCCCTTAAATAAAGCTTTATAATATGAAGTGGGACACCAACCGGCGATTATCCCTATATGCACCCCTCAAGTGCACCTAAGGTCAATCCCCGGTTGGTGGTGGTCTATTGCAGGTCATGGAATAAAGAAAGTATTGGACTATGGGTTTGGGTTGCTAAGATGGATTATTTATCCTAGACTATTGAATGGCTATGGCCCCTGTAGGGCATGCAAACCGATAACCGATAATCGATAATTTATCGGTTATCGATCAATTTTGACTAAACGATAAATATCGAAAACAAAAACGATAATTACCGATAATAGACAATTTTTTACAACGAATTGTAACACATTTCTGAACTGTGCGGACTAGCCTAAATGACAAAACTATTGATGTTTGTCATTTCTGCGGACATATTTTTAGCAGCAAAAAAAATAGCAACAGTATGTATACCCTAAAAATCTCTTTAAAATTGGATTATTTCAAATGTGATCTCTTTTAATTACAATACAAAATAATAATTTTATGTTAAGTAATTTATTTATAGAGCAATAATCCTTACAATATTTTCTACCATTTAATTTAAATGTGATCTCTTTTAATTATAAAACGTATATTATATTTAAATTTAACTATTGTATTAATCGTTAACAAATCTTGTTAAGATGTGTATATTTAAAGTTTTATGACTCAGATATATCTACCTTTTCAGTATGCTACCAAATTATTCAAAGTTAATTTAATTATAGTAACGTTCAGGTGTCAATATTTGACTCATAATAATTATTATATTATTTTGAAGAGTCTAACTTTTTTAATAATAGGGTATTACACTGTATAAGAGAAAAAATATAAAAATATATTATTGAGGTAGCTTAAGCGAAAAGCAGCCGAACAGTGTTAGTTTTAGTTCATAAAACTAGAAAATATTTTTTTAAATTCAATTCAAAGTTTTCAGTTTTTTTTTATCTGTTCTTGAACACACCGAAATACAGACCACAGACAGTGACAGCTGTCGACTGTCAACAGTGTCAACTAGACGTCACTATTTGTTTTATTCATAACCTCCTAATACGATCTTTATTATAAAAATATACTTTTTCATGGAAGTTATTGTGAAAGATATTTTAGATGGCCAATGGCACATGTGTACTTACATCAAAGTGATATTTACAACAACAGTACAAACGGTACAAACGGGTTTTTATGGTGTAATAGTTGGAATACTCTTCCCACAACTTTTAACTAAGTTTTTCTTAAATTTGAATCAGTTAACACTAGAATTCACAATTATTCCGATGTTTTCACACTTGTGTTCTTGCATTCCGAAACGCACACCAACGGTAAGTCGAACAGTAACTAATTTTTGAGATAAAAACAATAAAAATTATGTAAAGTGTCACAGCGCGTTTGTTTATTTACATGACGTAAGGACGTCATATCGCCAAAGCAAAACCACGCCCACGGCGTTTTCCGTTTTTGGAAATTTCCGCGCGAAATTTGAAAATACAATTTTTAAAAGCGTTTTTAGGGTACTTAGCGCTTAAATAAAAATTTAGGTTTTTTTTTAGTGGTTTCTTAGTACTGTAGGAGTTATTTGAAATACTTAAAAAAAAAGAGTGTAATACCCTATTAAGCAAGAAGCTTCTAAAATTTAAGATTGACGCGTAGTGTATAGCGGCGCGGGAGGTGAGGCCGCTTGCGCTGGAGTGGTGGTCCGCGCACTCGAGGCGGGAGACCGCAGGTGATCTCTTTAAGAAGAGTTTAGTGAGAAAATCCAAAATGCTATGTTACATAATATATTTTTTTCCTTGGACAACTCATATATGGTTATCTGATCCCAAACTAAGCAGAGCTTGCACTATAGTAACCAGACAACTGATAAACATACTTAAGGCGCTCCTAAACGGGCAACATAATTGCTGCAATTTTATTGCAGCAATTTTTTGAGCATGGCCCGGCAACTCCGGCAATATTGCCGGTGTTGCTCGGCCATATATTGCAGCAATTTTTTGTCATACAAAAAGTGTTGCCCGGCAATACCGGCAATATTGCAGAGAGTTCGGAAACATTGCCGGGCAATGCCGGCAATGTATTGCAGCAACACAATTGCAGTAAAAAATTGCCCGTTTAGGAGCACCTTTATACAAGGTGTATTTTTGGTCTTGCTCAACCCGCTAGGAGATGATTCTATTCGTAAAAACAAACAACTTTTATTATGGAATCAACTCTGAAATCGTGAAAAAAATATCAGCTGGTTCATACATTATGGTCCGAGGGCATTGAACTTTTCATAGAAACAGCTGATATTTTTTCGCGATTTCAGAGTTGGTTCAATAACAAAAGTTGTTTGTTTTCATGAGTAGAATCATCTCCTAACGGGTTGAGCAAGACCAAAAATACACCTTGTATAATTTATAAATACATACATCTTAATATATAAAATTCTCGGTCACAATGTTAGTTACACGAGAACTACTCTTTCGAAACGGCTTTACCTATTTTTACCAAATTTTATATGCATATTCCGTAGGTCTGAGAATCGGCTACTATCAATTTTTCATACAAATAAGTGATAAGGGTTGTTCACCCTTACCATTTTTAACGCGGGTGAAACCGCGGGAGGCAGCTAGTATTATAGATAAATTACACCCAGACACAGAACAAACAATCATGCTCATCACACAAAGTTTGTCCTGGAATAAAATTCTTAAGAAATACAAACGTTGATTCAAAAAAAACTTTGTTTTATTTATTTTTTAGTATATTATATTATATTACTACTTACTTAAGGCAAGTAATTGCATTAGTTTATCCATTTATTTACACGCAAAAAAATCAAGTTTTTGTATTTATTTTTATAAATAACGAATTATCGGTAATCACCGGTTTTTATCGAAAAAAAAAACGATATTTTTCATTTTATCGATTATCGGAATATTTCGATAATTGCATGCCCTAAGTCCGTGCTAGGGAAACCCTGTGTTACGGATCTCCAGGCCCCCACTGCAGTTTTTAGGTGTTGTATTTAATTTGTTCATGTTTAAGTACAGTTAAGCAAACATATTGTAACTTCGAAAGAGAAATCAAAGCAAAAATTTTTAATTGAAGAACATGCAAATTAGTTTTATTAATATGTATTAAGTGAGTGTTCGTGTGTCGCGTTGTACGTGTCATGAGAAGAGTGTGAGTGTACGGTGTACTTGTCTTAGAATTATGGGGGAATGAGTGTCATGTAAGGTGAATGAGTGTCATGTGAGGTGAATGAGTGTCATGTGAGGTGAATGAGTGTCATGTGAGGTGAGTGAGTGTCATGTGAGAATATGTATGAGTGTCATGTGAGGTGAATGAGTGTCATGTGAGTTGATGTGAGAATATGTATGAATGTCATGTGGGGCGAATGTGCCATCATAACTAGCGAGGCAATCAGTGAATGTTATGAATATGCGTGCATGCAAATGGATCTATCGTAGCTGAAGTAGTATTTGTTGAACATTAGGATTGAATAATTAATCAATATTTGCTCAGTGCTCTCGTAATCCAGGGTTTTTAACCAATTAAATACCGTTTTTTTGCAGCGCTTTTTGGTAAGGGGGTAAATCGACAGGAATTCATTTAACTTATTATAGAGGTAGCTGCCGAGAAACATAAACTGTCGACGTGAAAATTTTGTATGGAACTTCAATGTCGCGCATACGTTGTGTTTTTTTCGTTTGTGCTCAAAAAGTGTGGGATTATATTGAAGCTGGGAATGTTTACGGAGGGTTGCATTCAGAATGTATAATTGACGAACCGTCAGGACACCAGTAGTCTCATATAGGTCTTTTTTTTTTTTTTTTTTTTTTGGTGAGTGGGAAATCATCCAATGACTGCTCCCGTCCTGGGTGCGACGGGAGGGCGTGTCAGACTCTTACTGACTAAAACCCACTCATGTTCCTTCGATTGCCCTTTATGTTCCAGGGTCACGGTAACCACTATAAACATTCCGCAACCCCGGCAGGCGTTGGCCCTGTTGGGCCCCTTCCTGTGCTGACTCCTTCTCTTTGAGGCGCGCGTGGAACAAAACGCGCCGTCTACGCGGTCCTGGTCCTAGCCGGGCGGCGAGCTACCCATCGCTCGCCATCCGCAGAACCGCGCCTACGGTGGCCGGTAGTCGTCTTGCGACTCTCGACGTCTTCGCCTGGGTCTTAGTCCGGGGCGAGAGGCTCGTCGTTGCCTCTCGCGCGCCGCCGCTTCCTTCACAAGCATAACTGCTTCGCAGAAGGAGGCGACGGCATCCCATTCCGTCTCGCCCCGAAGCATGGCCTGAACCAGCGCCGGGCGCGAGAGGTCACCGCCGCCGATCGCCTCTACGAGGACACGTCGATGCTCCGCCCATGCGCGGCACACCTCAACTGTGTGCTCGACCGTGTCCTCCAGGCGACCGTTACTGCAGTGGTGACACCCAGGCGTCGCTTCCGCCCGAATCCGACACAGGAACCTCCCGAACTGACCATGTCCGGTGAGGACCTGTGTCAAGCGAAACGTGAGAGTGCCATGACGCCTCTCCAGCCACTCCTCAAAGAGGGGTCTTACCGCCGCTATAACGGCGTGCCCAGCACTAGGTTGCGACAGTCGTTGTCTCCATTCCGCCATGAGATCTCGCCGGAGCTCCGTGAGCCGTGCCGCGATAACCCGCGGCATCGGGACTTCACCCCGGCGTTGCACTTCCACGCGCCACTCGTACGTGTGTGCAAGGACTGTTGCCTCCAGATCCCACGGCGGGACGCCGGCAAGGAGGCATGCCGCCTCACAGGAGACCGTGCGGTATCCCCGCACCATGCGAATGGCCATGACCCTCTGGGACGCCCTCAGAAGTCGGGCCGGAGCCGCGGCTAGATTGGGCGCCCACACCGGAGCCCCGTAGAGGGCCATGGACCGCACGATCCCCGTGTAGAGCCTCCGGCAGGAGGCGTTTGGGCCACCGAGATTGGGCAGGAGCCGCTTGAGGGCAGCTCCGGCCTTCGCCAGTTTGGGGCCCAAACGTCGGAAGTGCTCCGTAAAGTTCCATCGGTTGTCGAGGACAAGTCCCAGGTACTTTATCGTCGACTCGACACCGATGTGAACCCCTCCTACCGTTATCTGAGACCCCGGAGGTGGCCGGTGCCGAGGGCCATGAAAACACATGGCCTCGGACTTGTGCAGGGCCACCTCAAGTCCCAGTTGCCGGATCCTATCCACGACTGTCGCAACACCACTCGACATCAAGTCGGCCGCCGCCTGGAACGACCCTCCCTGCGCTAGGACTAGCGTGTCGTCAGCGTAGCACACTACGCTGACGCCTTCGGGAAGGTCGGCGCGCAGCACCCAGTCGTACCCGATGTCCCACAGAAGCGGCCCCAAGACCGATCCCTGTGGAACACCGCACGACATCCCTCGTCGACTCCACACTCCCTCGTGACCGGGGTAGATGACGGCCCTGTCCGTCAGATAGGCCTCGACCACACGACAGAGGTAGGCAGGCATCCGGTGATACCGGAGTGCCGCCCCTATGCACCCCCAAGGCAGGGTATTGAAGGCGTTGGCGATGTCGAGAGACACCGCCAAGACGACCCTGCCCTGTGCCACCGCATCCCCTGTCGTAAGGGCTCGTACGCGCATGATGGCGTCCACCGTGGAGCGTCCCCTGCGGAAGCCGAACTGACCGTCCGCCAGATCCGGCCCCACCCGCATCAGCCGCTCGACGAGGCGGCTCGCAATCACTCTCTCCAAGAGCTTTGCCGCCTCGTCGAGCAAAACGATGGGCCGGTACGCGGACGGAGAGTCCGCAGGACGCCCCGGCTTCGGTATGAGGACCAGCTTCCCTGTCTTCCAACGAAGTGGGAACTGGCCCTCCTCCAAGCATGCGCTAAAGAGCCCCCTTAGTCGAGGCCCGAGAGCCCCTAAGGCCAGGACCCAGGCCTTCCCTGGTAGGCCGTCGGGTCCTGGGGCGGTGTTCTTGGCCCTAAGCCTTAGCACCGCCACTCCCAGTTCTACCTCGGTCACCTCTGGAACGTCGTCGTCGTCGCCGTCGCGGTCCGCATCGGACACCGCCGGTGGCGGAGCCATGAGCGGGGGAGAAAACTCCCCCCGCGAAGGGAACAGAGCGCTCACAACGCCCTCTACGACCTGGGGCCGGAGACTCTGCGTCAGCGGGGGGCCCGCGGTACGGAGCTTGCCCCGCACCGCCAAGTAGGGGCGCCCCCACGGATCTCTGTCCAGAGTCCCCAGCGTCTCTTGGCGGGCCGAAGCTTTGGCCCGCAGTATCTCCAGTCGGAGGGCTTCCTTCGCCGCTCTGTACCCCTCGTACAGCTCCGCCTCAATGGCATCCGCATCCACAGGGCGGATACGGAGCCTGCGGTGTCTGGTGTACGGGCGTCGCGCAGCCACGCACGCCTCACGTAGTGACGTGATTTGCGGCGACCACCAGTACACCTGGCGCTGACCCCTTCCAGGCTGAACCCGGGGCATTGCCATGTCACAGATATCGGACATGGCCTCCTGGAACCACCCAGCCTCGGCATTGATGTCGGCAGGCCTGTCCGGTGATGACACCCAGGCCTGCACAATCGAGGCTTCCAGGAGAATCTCCCGGTCCAGCTGCTTCAGCGCCCAACGCGGACCGCTTGGGGTCCGTCGGACCGGCGCAGCGGAGGTCTGGGCGGAGACGTCAAACCGGATGTACCGGTGGTCGGAGAACGTCTCCACCTCCTCCATTACGCGCCAGTCAACGACACGCGGTGATAGAGCGGGGCTGGCGAACGAGATGTCCACCACCGACTCACCCCGCATCCGCACACACGTGGGGACGGAACCCTGGTTCAGCACAACTAGGCCTGCCTCTAGGGCCCAGTTTTCCACCATTCTGCCCCGTGCGTCAGTATATCGGGAGCCCCAAGCCAAATTCTTGGCATTGAAGTCCCCGAGAACGAGCACGGGGAGGGTTCGGAACCCGGCGACGACGACGCTCAGCTCCATAAGGGAGTTGTGGAGTTCGACGAGGGATCGGCTCGGGGAGAGATAGACGCCTACCACGGCGATCTCCCCGAACCGTGCCGCAACGCACCCCTGTGCCCTCTTGACGCCTTCGAGGGTTGGGGTACCGGCGGCGGCCGACGAGATGATGGTCACCGAGCCGCTCAGGTCCTCCACCCAAGAATCCCTGGGCGGGACAAAGTACGGCTCGGAGACCACGGCGATGTTGATCGACCACTGCGCCATGCTCTGGAGCAACAGATCCTGAGCGGCGGCGCAGTGGTTGATGTTCGCCTGTACGAGGCGCAATGGAGCCATTATTGGCACTCCATTGCGGCCTCGGTAGTCGCGGCAGCAGCGACGGGCGCGGCAGCGGCGGGAACGGCGGGAGCGGCGGCAGCAGCAGCGGGAGCGGCGGCAGCGGCGGCAGAGGGCCCTCTGCCCTTGCCTCTTGTCTTGGCGGGTGGGGCGCAAGCCTTGCCCCCAGCCCGGTGATCAGCCGGCTTGCCAGCTGCCGCACATACAAAGCAGTGCGGCGCGGCAGTGCACGAGCCGGCCTTGTGACCGGGCTGACCGCAGCGGAAGCAATCCCCGCTACGGTCGACCTCCGCGGTGCAGCGGACACCGACATGGTGCCCCACCTGGCACCTGTAGCACCGCAGAGGCCTGGGCTCCAGCAGCTTAACTTGCGCTGAAGTCCATCCCACCTTCAGCCTGTGGCCCTCCTCCGAGATCGCCTTCGCCACCGACGCGGGACAGCTCACCGTGACCGCTCCCAACCTGGAGCGGTCAAGGCGGATGGTGCCCACCCGCAAATCGTCGGTGGGGCATCCCCCCGCCTTGGCAACGGCGGCCGCCACCTCCTCTGCCCTGACGGAGTCGTCCAGGCCCGAGATGCGCACATCTATGCGCATGGTGGGCCTGGACACTCGGACCTCCTCCGCCGGTAGCGACGCCCGGAGCCTTTCAGCCAGTGCGTCGGCGATGGGGCCGCTGGTGGCTCCCGGGACCTCCAGCATGCGGGCTCCGGTAGCCGTGACCCGGAGCCGCAGGCCTTCGGCGACGCCGATCTCGGCCAAGTCCACCGCCGCTCTCGCCTTCGTAAGGACGGACCCGTAGGTCACGCCCTTCTTCTCCGCCTCCGGCTGCAGGGTGATTACCACCGCTGCAGTCTTTGGAGTGCGGAGCCTGGCCGCAAGGCTCCGTGCCTTGCGACGCTCCCGCTGCCGCTGCCGCTTTTTTGCGGCCCTGGCCGCCTTGGCCGCCTTTTTCTTTTCCCCTGCGACTTGCCAGCCGGGCTCAGCCGGACTTTCGGCAGTCGGGGGAGAAGGGGGAAGAGAGGCAGGCGGCGGGGGACGTTGTGCAGCCACACTCGCTGCTGGTGCCCCCGCCGCTTTGGGCTTCGCCGCCTTGCCCTTGTTGGGCGGTGCGGCCTTCCCCTTTGCCTGTTGCGGCGCGGTGGCACGCCTTGACGTGCCCGCCGCAGGAGTCGCGGCCACAGCGGCAAATGATGCCGCTGGCCTTGCCGTCGACGCCGCCGGGACCGCACGACTAGCTGCGAGCGGGGGCCGGAGGACAATGCCTTCCAGCACCGAAAACCGGCGCTGGAAGTCCGCCATGCCCTGCACCACAGCTTTGAGCAGGTCCCGCTCCGACTCCTCCTTGGGCTCCTCTGTGCGGGGCGCATCCCCCCGGAGCCTGGCCAGCTCCGCGTTCAGCTTCTTGTTTTCCTCCCGCAGGTCCTCTATGGCGGCCCGCATGGCGGCCAGCTCCGTGCCTGAAGAATTCTCGGCATTCGCCGCCGCCAAAATCTCGGCAGTGGCATCGGCGATGGCCCTGTCCTTCGAGCCCTTCTTCTTTTTGAGGGCCACAGACACCAACGCCGAGGTCACTACCTCCGCCAGGCTAACCGCGCGCGCGGCGGATGCACCGTCAACCTGCGCGGAAGCCGCTCCAGGGTGTCGCCCCTCCAGGGCGAGCCTTTCAGCTCGCCGAGCCGCCTCCTGCGCGGGGAGCTTGCGCCCCCCTCCTCCAACACGGCCCGCACCCCGCCTGCTGGTGGGGATTTTGGGGGCCGGTGCCGCCGCTTCGCTGTCGGAGGACGACGAGGCGCCCTCCGACATCGTCCGCTTCCTACTGCGGCTCCTCTTTCCACGGATCGAGCTACCAGAGCTCGATCCGTCCGAGCTTGAGCTTCTTGAGCTCAAGCCCATCGCCGCGTCGGTCTCCAACGGCGCATCTCCCTTCCCCTCGGTTTTTTTAAAAAATTTGCTGGTTTCTTGGTTGGGTGCAAGTATGGTAAGAAGTGGCCAACTTTTAGGACATAAAAAAATGTTCAATGTTCGAGCTACTGCTGACAAATTCCAAATGGAATTACTCAATAACAGCGATTAATAGTATTTTGCCGGTCTTGATGTGAAACCGTTCACACAAATACTACTTCATTATCTGACCGCGACCGCAAACCGACGCATCGGTGTATCCGTACCTTTAGCGAATCAATATTTATCATTGGTACCTAGTTTCCATTTGGTCCTTTTTCAGGTATGAAGGTATCTTTGCATATTTTATTAAAATTGGTTCAGATGTAAAGCCGTAAAAGGTCCTAAATACACAGAAAAAACCCCTTTCCTGTGTATGCAATGAAAATTTCCTAGAATTTTAGCATTAGATTACCCACTTAAACAAATTATCGATTTACTTACAGTCTACTATGAGCTTATTTTATAGCCTCTTAGATAACGCACACACGCCTAATTAATTCAGTCAGCATTTTAATATATTACGCTATAAAACATTCCAACTATTAAAACAATGAGATCGTTCAATTCCGTGGAATATAAAATTGGAAAGAGGAAATAATAAATCAATCAATACGTTTACCTACCAACCTCATTATAATGGTCTCAAGGTTAGGTTATGAGTATCTGGCCGTCTGTTCAAAAAATAATACTTTGGTGAATTTAGGCAAGGTGACGTGGGTTCGAGGTCATTGGTGATCTAATGCTGGTGAGGTAAACTGCAGCTATTCTGTAAAAAGCAGTCAGGTGTGAATCGGACTCATTATTTGTTGTAGCGGCCATAGAAATACATCTTCTGTGAAAATTTTAACTCTGTAACTATCACGGTTAATGAAATACAGCCCGGTTTTGGTCATATATTTCTTGTTTAAAATTATGTTTGGCAAGAAGCAGTGTCTCAAATAAGAGAAGTAATTCAAAAACCAAATCAAAAATATCCGTAGTTAAAAAATGTTTTGTTATAATAATAATAATAATAAAATAAGCGGCAACACCGAACGTCATCTGTCAGGTTTTTTTTGTATTCCCAAATTTATTCATTACAAAAATTTATAGAAAATATACACAAATTAAATCACCATATAACAAATTTCCAGAAGCAATAAATACATAATAATATAAAACCTTAATAGTTCTACCAAACCACAAAATGTGTGTACCAAAAAATACAAAAACTGGAATCGGTGACACAATGTGTCATGTCATGTCACATAATTCAAGACAACAAATATAAAATATAATGGAATAAAACGAAACTACGAGATGATGACAAGAGCCGCAGCTCGTCAAGCACGCCCAACACCTCCGGACCCGTCGCTCAGCTCCGCCTCGCCGCCGCCGGAATCCAGCCCCACCGTGAGCGCTGTGGCACCGGCCGTGGCAGTTGCCTCGAGCTCGAGCGACGATTACTTCTCTCCGCCGACGTCGCCACCACCTGTTCGTCGGCGGGGAGGTCGCCGGCCGCCGAGGGGCTTGGGACTTCGAGGCCCATCGGCCTCTGATAGGGTCCCCGCTCCCGGTGGAAGTGCGCGCATGAAATGGACCCACTCCATTAACGAAAATGTTATGCGCGCATATTTTGGGGCTACAGGGGGGAAGTAACCTGACTGCGTACCGTGGTCGGATGCTCTCTCTGTTCCAGGTGCTTGAACCGGCTGTCAATGCTACGGCTCAGCGACTATCGGATCAGGTGCGTGTCATCCAGCGTAATCATATGTTGGATGACACGGTGCTTGATCGACTACGTCTCGAGTCACGGAGTAGTCCTGTCGCGCCTGCTTCGCCAGTGGGTGCGGTCGCCGTGCAGCCGCAAAATTTAGGTAGTGGTTTGTCGCGACCGCCCTGCGCTGGTGGGATGGATGATGATAGGCCTATATCCGTGAGTACCCAGTATAGTGATAAATTGAGGAGTGCTTTGGAGTGTGCGTGCCGGGAGTATCGCTCTACACCGCCCGAACTTAGGCCGCGATTACCTCGTTTGCCCATGCACAAGAAAAACATGGCGCTGGTGTGTGCTCTGGATTCGCTGCTGTCAAGTTATTTTGACGGCAGCGAAGACCTCGCTGATACCCACTCGATTCTGTATTGCGCAGCTGTAGCAGCGTGTCGTGTGGCTAACGTCAAATTTCCCAATAATGACGCAGCCACACGGCCAAAATCAGCTGTACCAGCGTGGCAATGCAGAATCGAGCGTCGTATTGGTGAGGCTAGAGCACTTATCGGCAAGCTTATCTGCTTCAGGGAGGGCAATACACGCCCTAGAGTGATGCGCTTTGTGAGGCGGGCTTTCTCGGGGACTAACATTAGTCCCCAAGATTATTTGGCCGGCGTCACAGAGCGTATCGACTTCCTGAAGCAGAAGATCTGTGCATGGGCAAACCGTATTCGTCGGTACAGGCGGAGAGTGGAGCGGTACACTCAGAATCGCACATTCCAGAGCAACGAAAGGTGGGTTTACAGGGCTTGGGAGCGACCGGACCAAGGTGTGGCCGATGTGCGCCTACCGGATGATGACGCCATGTCTTCGTTCTGGCGCAGCATCTGGTCGGTGCCCGTCGGTCATGCTGAGGGCGACTGGATTCGGGATGTTGAGCGAGTGTGCGAGCCAATACCGGAAATGGGGGCAATTACTATCGGCCCCCAAGACGTAGCTTGTGCAGTCCGTTCGTTACCTAATTGGAAATCTCCAGGACCGGATGGGCTGCACAACTACTGGATTAAATGGCTTCACAGTTCGCATGCTTGCTTAGCGTCTCAGTTCCAGTCAGCCTTAGAGTCTGGATCGTTGCCCCAGTTTCTGACCACTGGAATAACCCACCTGCTCCATAAATCAGGTAGTACCGCGGAACCCAAAAACTATAGACCGATCACGTGTTTACCGACAGTCTATAAGGTTCTTACATCCATTTTGAGAGGTAAAATTAACAACCATATTGAGCATAATTCTATCATGTCTGCCTCTCAAAATGGATGTAGGACAGGGTCTCGTGGTACTAAGGAGCTTCTCCTCATTGATATTGCCATTAGTCAGCAAGTTCGTCGTTCTCGAAAGAATTTGTCGACATGTTGGATAGACTATAAGAAGGCCTATGACTCGGTGCCACATACATGGCTCATGAGGGTGCTGGAGTTGTACAAAGTAGATGCAACTCTACGCACCTTCCTGATGTCGTGTATGGGGCAATGGAGGACGGTCCTTCACTATCCGGGATGTCGGCAAATTCGAGAGGGCAACGAATCAATAAGGATCGAGCGAGGTATATTCCAGGGTGATAGTCTGAGTCCATTGTGGTTCTGTTTAGCCCTGAACCCTCTAAGCACATTGCTGGAGGGTTCAGGACTGGGCTATCGGTTGCGCAGAGGTGGTCAGGTCATATCTCATCTCCTTTACATGGATGATCTGAAACTCTTTGCCTCCACCGATTTGCAACTGATGAAGCTACTGAAGGTAACAGAAACTTTCAGTAGCGCCATCAGAATGGAATTTGGTGTTGACAAATGTGCAGTCATGCATGTAAAGCGAGGGGAGATTGTGGAATCCGTGGGGGTTCAACTCTCGGATTCCATACACCTTAGGTCCCTCTCTTCAACTGAAACCTACAAATATTTGGGTATGTCGGAAGCGTTAGGCATCAACGCTGCCGACATGAAGCAAACGTTGAAGGAGCGCTTCTTTGGCCGCCTGACTAAAGTTTTAAATAGTCTCTTATCAGGCGGTAACAAGGTGCGCGCCTTCAACGGTTGGGTCATGCCGGTTTTGATGTACTCTTTCGGCATACTCAAATGGACACAGACTGAACTAGACGCCTTGGATAGGAGGGTCCGCAGTCTGCTGACTGCAAACCGGATGCATCACCCACGGTCGTCGGTAATGAGACTGTATATCCCGCGGAAGTGCGGTGGTCGAGGTTTTTTAAACGCCAAGACCCTTCACAACCGTGAGATATGCAGTCTCAGGGAGTATTTCCTATCGGCCGCCGTGGGGATGCATCGGGATGTAGTTTCGGTGGACAAGGGCCTCACCCCGCTCTCCTTAGCGAGCGAGAACTGGCGCAAGCCTGTGGTACTGGACACTAACGACCGCAGGACTGTATGGCAGGGCAAGGAGCTTCACGGGCGCTTTTATCGGGTCCTACAAGGGCCCGATGTAGATTTCCTGGCGTCAGTATCCTGGCTGCGTTTCGGTGACCTTTTTGGAGAAACCGAAGGTTTTGTCTGTGCAATAATGGACGAAGTTATGATGACTAAAAACTACCGGAAATATATTGTGAAGGACGGCACGGTTGACATCTGTCGGGCATGCCACCGTCCCGGAGAATCGATTCGTCACATTATTTCTGGGTGTTCTAGTCTGGCTAACGGAGACTATTTGCATAGACACAATCTCGTAGCCAGGATTATTCATCAGCAACTTGCTTTGAAATACAGTCTTGTGGAATCGGAGGTGCCATACTACAGGTATGTGCCCGACCCAGTTCTTGATAATGGCGATATCACACTGTACTGGGATCGATCTATCATCACCGATAGGACTATTGTTGCCAATAAGCCTGATATAGTGGTGATAGATCGATTAGAGCGCCGCGCAATGATTGTTGATATTGCTGTCCCGCATGACGAGAACCTCGTGAAAGCTGAAAAAGATAAGCAATCAAAGTATCTTGCCTTGGCTCGCGAGGTTGTCGACATGTGGGATGTGGATTCAGCAGTCATTGTGCCGATAGTTGTGACGGCTAATGGCGTAATAGCGAAGAGCCTCGACCAACATCTGAGGAGGCTCTCGCTAGGCAGTTGGATCAAGGGCCTGATACAGAAAGCGGTACTCCTGGACACGGCGCGTATTGTCCGGAGGTTTCTCTCTCTGGAGCCCTGACCACCGGTAGCTTGGACCCTGTTCCCGATGCCGGTGGGCTACTATTTTTTATATTTTTAAATGTTATTTTTTATATTAATATTTAAAAATGTAATTTATATGTATGTTTACCTAATAAATGGAATATAATAATAATAATAATATAGTTTATTTATCCAAATAATACACACAGACAGACACAGTTCAAAATAGAGGCTAAATACAATATATGGGGCATGTTATTATAATTATGTGCAAAGATGATTTATGACGACAATTATAAGTCTATGCATACCAAAAAGTTATGAACGCTGACTCTTAAACTAGGAGACCTGTATCTTAAGAGTCAGTGATCGGCCATGTTTGAGTTTAATAAAAGTGAAGTTCACTAGAGTGAAGATGTGTCGATGTAACATCTTAAATGCATTTTAAAAATGAGTACATACTTATTTATTAAATAAATTATGTGTGCGTGTGTGTGTGCGCGTGTGTGTGTGTGTGTTTGTGTGTGCATTTGTGTGGATAATTGTAGAGCTTGTAGTTTAGAGCGGCGATTGTATCAAGCGATGTTTGACAGTAAGGATTCTGTTTTAATATAGTCTTGCTCCATGAGCCAGTCGGAAGTTTTTGATTTTACATTAAATTTGTTTAGGTTTATTATGTCTAGTTCTTTCTGTATTTTTCTAAAAATTTGATTGCCTATTACATAGAATTGGCGTCTTGCGAATGAAGTTTTGTGCTGGACACCCGGGGGAACATAAGTACGTTTCTTTGGGTCAGATGGCGGTAAGCGGGCATGTATCCTCATAACAGATTGGAGAACAAAGAGCTGCCGAACCGTCAAAACCTTACAATCAGCGTAAAGTTGCGTTGTGGGATATCGGTAGGGTTTCCTAAGCATAACTTTAAGCACAGCCCTTTGTGACCGTTCTGCTTTCAGAAGGTAGGTCTTTGCTGCTCCACCCCATACTGTTATACAGTATCCAATAATCGATTGGCATAATGTGTAGTATACCATTTTGAGGATGTCAATGCCGGCGGATTCTCGGAGTGATTTGAATATATGAATGAGACGAAGCGTTCGAGTAGTTAGTGTATCGATTTGCTTGTCCCATTTTAGCCCATCGTCAATATGCACACCTAGGTATTTAACAGTCTCGGTTCTAGCTATGGAGGGGCATGAGCAGGATATAAACTGATTCTGACAAGAGTGAGCCGTTATTGTAAACGTATTAGTGGGTTTCGTATTGCACCGGATTGCAAAGGGTAGATAATAGGTTTTTTTAATGTTTAATGTTAGCAAGTTAATGTCAAGCCACCTCATTACAGAAGACAGTGCAGATTCCGCCTTTGTTTTAACATCGTCCCACGTGAGCCCGTCAACCAAGATCGCTGTGTCATCTGCGTATGCATAAATCTCACAGCCTGGTAATGACATCCTACAAAGGTCATCTACGTATATTTGAAAAAGCGTGGGACCTAAAATGCTTCCTTGGGGGACACCGTACCACACAACCTGTTCATCACTATAGGCAGAGCCAATCTTTACCAGTTGAGTGCGATTTCTAAGGTAATCTTTGAAAATTTCCAATGCAATGCCACGCACACCCAAACACTCAAGCTTGGAGACAAGTTTGGGAACAGAGACTGTGTCAAACGCTTTTGATAGGTCCAAGAATATTCCGAGGCACTTTTTCCTACCATCCAGTCTCTTAGCAATAGATTGCGTTAGATCCAGCACCGCATCCTCAGTGGAGACTCCTGATCGGAAGCCGTACTGATTATCCGCTATTATTTTGTATTTATCGAGAAAGCTTCTTAGGTTTTGGTTAAGAATCTTCTCGAGAATTTTGGAAAGTGACGAAAGTACTGATATCGGCCTATAGTCTTTGACACAGCCTCTGTTTCCGCCCTTGAAAATAGGATGGACAATGGCCTTTTTAAGAGAATTTGGAAAAACTCCTGTCTCAATGCAGAGATTGCAGATATATGTTATCGGGTTATATGTTGCCCTTGACTCACTAGGATTACTTTTATCCAGTGTTATATACAGTATTCCTCTAAAAAGGCCGATGTTTCGAAGAAAATGTTACCACCAAAGGTCGAGATAAATAATGATACTTAGGGCTTACTTTGATTATCCAATATTCCCGCCACTGTGGCTCAATTGTAAGATAAACTTACTAAGTATATTTTCAGCTCTATTCTCTATTAAACAACGATTTTGTATAAAAACGCGTACGCATCCGTTCAGCTTTCGATGTAAGCTAAAAAGAGCAGAATAAAATGTGCCTAGTCCCAAAGACGGAACCTGGCTCAGCAAATATAAATGTAAATAACATTTATTTATCTAACCCTAAGTAGCTTAAGCAAAATATTTCCTCTTTGAAAAGTAGCTTTACCTCCGTAGCAAGTTGTAAACTAACCGAAGAAGTGTTTTGCTGAACTACACAATCTCCCATCTTGTTTGAAATGAAAAGTAAACACAGATGTATCTGAGTAAGCTACTCGTAACTTAAAAGCCATATTCAAGAAATAATGTTTGCACTTATAGACATGCAACTTTCCTCCTCAATATCTCGACGCCATAACACTCCTTCGGAAGCTGAACTGCTAAAATGAACCGTAAATACATAAAAAAAGGTCAGATTTTGCATAATCCTACATTTTCTTTCAGGAGCTTTCTGTATGTTAGGGCCGTTGCTAATAAACCTTCACCGTTGCCAAGCCTTATTATATCAACTTGACATTGATATCGAGTCAGAATTACAAATCGATATCGATTTGAAATAACATTTAAGAGGACCTGTAGAAAAGGTTATCGCTCTTTATAAAAGCGGGTCCCATACAGCAAATTATATGCCATTTATGTGAGGATTTTAAGTCGTGTGCGTTACAAATTATTTCATAATGAGAAGTGAGGTAGGTGGTAGAAGGGGTTTAAACACCACCCGAGATACAGTACGCACACTATATCACTCGAGTTGAAGAAAAAAAACATATTATGTAAACAGTGTTTCGGTTATTTCATAACAGGTGTGTAATTGGCCAAAAAGTATTTTAGCCGTGAGTCCGTAGACTCCGACATACAAAATCTTAATGAAAAAAATATGTTGCATGTTCGGGCTTTCATTCTTGTATCTTCTGGTTCACCTACGTTTTTGGCTACTGCTCTGCTTCCGTCGGTCGAAGCATGATGTTATATGTCCTATAAACTTTCTTATAAAATAATATTTCTATTAAAGAATTTTTCAATTCCTACCAGTAGTTTTTGAGATTTGCGCGTAGAACAAAACAAACTCTTCACCTTTATAACATTAGTAAAGCTTCAATGTAAAACTATTTTTTTCCTGTTTTGGTAACAATATAGTATTGTTTACCCTTTCTGATTTCTCCTAAAATAGGTATTAATATTTTCCCAGAACTAAAATAAACATAATAATGAATAATGTACTAAGAAACCTATTACGACCACCTGTGGTTTATGGCCACATCTCACTGTCAATAACGGTAATCAAAGTTCATATCTTCATATCCTTTTTCCTTAATACGTCACTTGACCTACTTGGTGCGCCGCGGGAGACCCCGAGATTGAACCCCTAGAATATCAGGATTTCACGGGATATAGCTGCTAACCCTGCCAGGACAGGAGTAATGGACCTTTGGCACTTATGCTATGGTGGCTACATTATCGCGATTCAACTAATATTCGCAGTACTTTTACAAAATGCAATAATGAATTTTCACAGTCATAAGATAAGCCGTGTCGCCGTGTCTTGACGTGCCGTATCAATTCAGGTATAAGATATATGATTTGTTTTACCCAAGTAACCGTATTACCCGCGTACTTGGGTAACACTATCTTTCTCAGAGTATAATCTATGCAAGCATAGCCGTTGGCAACAATAATCTTATAAAGCGGTAGCATGTCGCCATTTTATTTATAATACGGCGCAGTCATCCCAAAGTGTTGACAATCTCTGTGTTAGTAGGACGTGCAAGTCCAAACTGCCACTTTGGCGCACCGCCAGACTGATCTGTCAAACAGTAGATGCACTGTTCCCATTCATTAATAGAGACAAAGTATTTTAGTTTTTGTGCTAATAGTGAAGTGGGCGGTTTATTGCACCGGCCGCGGCAGCAGTAGCCGTGTAATCAGCTGTTGAAAGCAAGAATAGAAGAAAAGTTCCTTCAGCAAGGATTGGTAGGACGATACTTGGAGAACTGGAAACAGGAAGGAAACGTAAGATAGACAGAGTTAAGAGAGGCATTTACCTGAATGAGGGTGTTCAGACAGCAAAAAGATTCGAGGATTATATATATTGAAACTTGTTAACTTCTTGCGAAGGATTCAGACTATTTCAGACTGAAATGTAATTTTAAGGACATTTAAACCAAAAAGTAATTTTCGACATACGTGGTTGAGCGCTTCATAATGTCGTGAACTCGATTTTGTTATCCCAAATACTGCAAAACAAATCGACTATTGTAGATACTCCAAAAATAAATTCTAGAAGATCGTCATAAACTGGCATAATAGTATAAATCGTAAACCAACAAAGTCCTTCCTTCTGTATAATTAGGCATTAATATGATATAGTTTTACACTCTTGGCACTATTTAGACAATAAACTTGGTTCTTTACAACGAAGCTCATTGTTTACTGCCAAAACTTATGGAAGGACCTACAAAATGTGAGAATTTGGCCTTGCTAGAGACGAGCAAACACGTGTATAATATGAACTTTAGACAATACTACTTTAATATAGTATAATGGAACCACGGGATACATATTTGGAGGAAACATTGTTTGTTTGTAAGAAGTATCACAATCCATGTACATACTTGACCGATTATGAAAAATGTTTTTGCTTTTAAAACAATATCTTTAAACGCACCTGCCATATTACCTTTTTACCCTTTTAACTGGTAGAGAATGCTCTAGGCATTAAGTTCGCTGTTATTCCTTTGTGTATAAAGTTTTAAAAAATAATAAGACGATACTACTATTATACTATTGTAGGGCAAAGGCCTCGTCGTATACAAAGAAAGCACTGGCGAGCAATGACACGTGTTCCAAGTGGATGAGCAATTTAAAACTTTGTTTGTTTGTTTATTATAATAAATAAGCCAATGTTTCCTTGCGATATTTTTTTATTTAATGTTGTCAGTATTATCCGAGGCAAACTCAGAAAGTTCAGTTGAATTCGAAAAGTCACTAAACATGCCCTGCACGTATACCTGCAAGGGGCATTGTAGAATAGATATTAGAAAAAATTGGGGGATTGCCATACTTACGCTAATTAGTGTGAACTCTCGTATTAAACTTATTCAGGCATCTATTCTACAATGCCACTTGTCTAAAGATGCAGTAGAAATGAGCCCTTAACAACTTATATCACAATATTACAGCAAATGCACGCAGAAAGCAGGTCTCTAGTAGCGACATAAGTAAAATTAGAATAAAACTGATGGCTCTGTTGCACCACAGATCACTAAATAGTTTAGTGCTAATCTAATTTAGAATATCACTGCGTCTCTGTCAGAAGCCGACAGAATCAGAATGTATAAGTTTAATCCGTGTTTAGCAGTTTGTGGTACAAGTGGGCCAAAAATGCTAAAATTATATTGATTTTTATTCCTTCCTGTCCTTTACAGAGTTCAGTAAATTATTGATCACTTGAGTGGATTAAACCCACTTAACCATATAATTCATTCACATTAACCAGCAGGTAAAATTTTTATCCTCTTACTCAACATGGCGTAGGCAGTTATGTCAAATTTATTTTCAGTGTGTTCGAAGATATTTTTCTGTCATCAGATTTGATGTCATCATCTTTTATTAATAGTTCAATTAGTTACTTACTTATATACATGCGCCATGTTTATTTGTGGCCGAAATTGGCTGCATAATATCGGATTTCCTGATTTAAAATTCGAACTATTTAAAATTCAGGCAATTTCAAAACAGGCGTAGTTATTTAATTGCACAAACCTAGGCTTGCATATTTATGGCTGGCTACCATAACTATGTTGTCCCAATACAGAAATCTTTCTTTCTCTGTTTTTTCCAGATTTCAATATTGGGTTGCTGTATACAATACGCAGTATTTCTAAACAGCGTAGTTTCCGACATTTTGACATTTCCGACAAAGGGTAAACCGGGACCCTATTACTAAGACTCCGCTGTCTGCCTGTCAGTCCGTCTCTCTGTCACCAGGCTGTATCTCATAAATGTGATAGTTAATGTTAATTTTTTCTCAGTACAGTAACAAATACTAAAAACAGAATAAAACAAATATTTAACCTAAGCTAACAACAAAAGGGACTTTTTTGCCATTTTCGCCGATAATAGTACAACTCGCACTTGGCCGCTTTTTTTATTGCCGCAGATATATAACACAGTGTGGAATCAAGTACGGGATGCCAACCCATATGGTATTGTATTATTTTAAAATTTCTATACTTGTTTAGACGGCGTTGACCATCAAGACTATAGTTGCAAAACTTCTGAAAATTTCGAAATAATTCCGGAATACTTCTGGGAAAGTTTCTTTAAATCAGAATTATTCAAAATGAATTTAAATTTAGATTTGTGTTTTTTTGCAAAATATTTTTATATTTTTTTAAATATCGAATGGAATTTTGCATCGACCGTCGATCGCCGCCGCCCGACTGTGTGCACGAAGGCGATGGCGGTGCGGGGTGCGGTAAGAGGGGAGATGCTCCCCCCCCCCCCGGAGAAGTTTTCAGAAAGATTCATACCCCGCAATCGAATGTTTCCGCGGAATATTTCGCCCGAATTATTCAATAAGAATAAACGTGTTTATTTTTTGTGTGGTGGGTGAATTAATTATTTTTCAGTGGCACATAAGTTAGTAAAATATAAATGTTTATTTTATTATAAATCTGATCGATTAAGTATATTTGTTAATATTTTTATAAAAAAAAAATGCGATTAACAGGATTTTTATTTTTTTGTTTTTATGTAGGTTATATCGAAGTCGAATGCTATTTTTCAAAATGTTAGTTGTGGAATAAAAAACCAGGCCGAGCATATTTGATTTGTTTTTTGAAAAAGGGTTACCTATGTTTTTGGTTAGTTTGTATATAGCTCTGCTGTTCGCATCGCTAAGTATTCGCGAGTCACATAGATAGGTATTACTAAATAAAGGAAAACCTAATAAATAAACTCAAAAGCTATTGTGTCGCTTTCAAAAATTCTTTCACTATTGGAAAGCTACTACTAATATTATAATGCGGAGGAGTTTGTTTGTTTGTTTGTTTAAACGCTCTCATCTCAGGAACTACTGATCCGATTAGAGAAATTCTTTGTTTTTTAAAGTCCATTTATAGATGAAGGTATTAGGCTATAAAACATTACGCTGCGACCAATAGGAGCGAAGCGTCAGTGAGAAATGTTGCAAAAACGGGAAAAATTATTCACATTTGAGGAATTTTGTTGCGTGCGCTGCATAAACGGTTTACGGGGGGCTAAGAAGTAACCAAAGGTAATAAAACGCGGATAAAACCGCGGGGGACAGCTAGTAGGCTATATTCTTTATGAACCCATTAGAGGTAACTTCTGTACTCGATTGAGTACAGCATTATTCCTAAGTGTAAATGACAGATCTTGTAAATTTGAGGTGATACACCTTATTATTTTACTTCATTACGCTGTACTCAATCGAGTACAGTGGCTTTTAATGGATTAATACAATTTCACCGGGTTTTTTTTTTGGCAGTTGAAATATTCCCAAAGTTTCAGAATATTTCGGAATACTTCCGAAGTATTCCACGGGAATGATTCGGAATTTTTCCCGCCAGCATCAATAATCAAGACGGTTAACACTAGGTGGACCATCAGCTAATGTGGCAAAAAACCTACCAGAGATTACCCCTTAGAAAAAATAATCATTTTTACCACAAAGTTCACATACACACGATCTATGACACATGCCTACAATATAAAAACACTAAAATAGTTTACAACTGTCTCACTGTGTCTTCACATTTCTAACTTTTTATATTACTTACTAGTTTATAGTTGTTGGCCATATGTTGTTAACGATCGCTAGCGAACAAATAGTTTATTTACCTTTCTTCATTGACTTGAAAAACTTCTAAATCATCGACATTTTATTTCTCATAACATCTGCCAAAAGTTCTTTTGAAGTGGCTATATCCAACCTCATTTTTATTTAGAACGAAGTTTATTCTGCTCTCTACCAACCGAAAAGTTTTTGTATCTGTTGTCTTGCGAAATAGTTCTTTACAACCTAGGAGTTTCTGTTGTGATTGTTCTATTTTTAAACATTTGAACTCGCTAAACCATTAAATTATTTGCTAAATAACCGCCTCTTTATAACTTTAAAGTGTAGAACCTTGGAATTATTTTGCTGTTTAATTCAGCGTAATTTTTTGGGTTTATATTTTTTTTATTTATCTTCTGTTCTTTGTCTAAAAGTCTTTGAATCATTTCTTACGTTTGAAGGTCATAGTCTACATAACATTTGCCAAATTCTAGTTTCTGTATTGCATTTTTACAAAGCGTTGAATTTAAGCAAAGCCCTTTTTTACCTAGGCCTTTATTTAAAATTTTAGCAAGCCTTGGATGTAGCTAAGATGCAGTCCTTCGCCCGCTGAAATATGCAGATAGATAAAATACAGCAAATAAAACGCAACATGCCACCAAAACCGTATACTCGACACGTGTTACCCCACGAAGTATCTTAAAAACATGTTGGCTCGTCGACCCCTCGGACAAGAAACTATAACTTTTTAGTAACTTAGTTTACTTGTGCTTTTACCAAGTCTGTCGTATTTCTTTCATAAAGTAAAGTGAATTTAGACCAGAAATATTTAAAATCCTCTACATTTTTGAAACTACCTGAAACAATAACAATATGAACGTTTTCTTATGCTGATTGCTACAGTCACGAATCGGAAACATTTTTTGCTGAACTATGACTTTTACTCGAATTAGGTTATCTATACATAAACAAAATAGGCTTGTTGGTGATCTACGCAACGAAACTATAGATGCTAAAAATAAACCTTCGAATTAATGCGATTCGAGACACAATAGAAAGACAGCCCGACCACCGACTGTCGCTTGGTCGTCGAAAGTTTAAATAAACATAATACTTAGTTTCTCTTTATCACGTAGAGTAAGAAGTACTTAATTGCCATAAATTCAACGCCAATGACAGTTTTAAAATTGACGGGCAAAGCAGCAGGTGACTGCTAGTCTACGATAAGGTTCTAATTATGAGCTTTTATATTGCAACTTTATAAAACGTAATAGGAAAATCTGAGAAATCATCGTAATCATTTCTCGGAATAAGGAGTAAATAATATTATTCCGACTGAAATTTTCCACCGTAGACGACGGATTTTGGTAATTACAGAACAAACAGTAAGTAAATTGTCAAACTTTTAAACCCTCGAAGTAGTCAATGTATAATACATCTATACTTTCAGTCGTAACTCACAAGAATGGTATCTCTCTAGATGATAATAAATAGTACCTGAATCAGTATCTATTGGACAAGAAAACCTAAAGATCTCTTTTTTGAACGGTGCACAAATTGCGACGCATGAATAACATGATGTTTTATTAATTTTTGTTTATTAACTGATTCTTAAAAGCTCATTAACGCCATACCCAGATACACATAAATTATGTATACGGTATTTAGCACGTACTTCGGTTTCGCTATACTCAGACTCTATTTTACCACCTACCTAAGAGCTGGTCCACATTAGGTCGGACCGACAGTTCTATCGTTGACCGGTTGTCGGGTGTTGCTGCTCACACTACAAGCTGCTGCTCCGACTTATACTTGCAAGTACGATAATATTATGTCCGATCCGACACAAATTGTGGCTGAACGTCCGATAAAAATGTCGTCTCCGATAGTTTTATCAAAGAATTGCGAAATAGTCTGAACTAATACAGCGAAATAGTACAGAAACATTCGTAGTCATTTTATTATTTTTGTGATCTAACTATTAGTGAAGGTTTTGGAAATTTTCCCTTTACTACTTTGCTATAAGGGAAGGGAAAATTCTTTCTTGTTAAATTTAATAATCCTACGACAACGGAAAGTACCCAAAAAGGTTGTTGTTTTTTTTATCCTTGTAACTTGTAAAAATACGCGGAATAAAAAGTCGCATCTTTTGATTCAATAAATATTTTTAATTGAGATTGTCTTAGGACTTTAATTTTTTTATAGCTCCAAGGATTTTCAGAACTGACTTAGGTATAATTTTCAACTGGATACCTCTACTTTTTTTCTGAGAAAAGAGACAAGGGGCGACGGGCGAAAAACGTAGTGATTCCAGTTATTTGGTTTTTTTTCCTTTTCAGTTTCGGAACCATAAAAAAGTATTGATCACAACGTCTGTCATCTATAGAATTATTTAATATTATGTTTCTTAATAGGTGACCAACCTCTGTGATACTTTTTGATACCAAGACAGAAGTAATTACGCAAAAGAAAATACGTCTCCAAATCGTTAATTAACTTAGGAAAAGGCTCGAACGTAACGATTAAGAAAAATATAAAAACTATAATTCGTTTTTTTAGGTTGGGTTAGGGATTGGGTAATTTTTTCTAGGCCGAATTCTTGTCACAGTGGTTCTTTATATGTATAATACTAGCTTTTGCCCGCGACGTCGTCCGCGTGGAATAGTAGTTCCCGTTCCCGGGGGATTTCCGGGATGAAAACTATCCTATGTCCTTTCTCGGGTCCCAGACTATATCTGTACCAAATTTCATTACAATCGGTTCAGTGGGTTAGGCGTGAAGAAGAGACAGACAGACAGACAGACAGACAGAAAGACAGACAGAGTTACTTTCGCATTTATAATATTAGTACGGATCTCTTGCGTGTTTTAACGCAAGAGATATTATTATAATACACAACTACGCACACGCAAGTGTGTTCCGTCTTCCCTCAGACTCATAATTCGATTGGGCGGCAATCCGATTCCTCTTTCCTCGGGAATCGGAGCTAGAACGCTATAACGAACCCAAGACTTAAAAGTCACATCTGCAACCACGAAATCAGCGGGCCAGCCAACACATACAAAAAACTAATTGTCCCCCGCAGTTTCATCTGCGTTTTTGGTTACTACTCCGCTCCCGTATTTACGTAGCCTTCCTTCCTCAATAAATGAGCAAAAAAATATTTAATTCAGACCCTGAGATGAAGAGATTCGTTTGTTTGATTAAAAGCTCTACGTTCAACCAAGCAAAGAAACTCTTAGCTTTAAAATGTTCTAGTAGAAATTAGTACTGAAAAGAACAGTAACTCAACATCCTATCACGCCAAAGTAAATAAAACTCGCGGAAACATTTACTTAACAAGTAACAAGTGAACTCATCAGTTTCACCCAAATCGAGTTAACCACTCAACCAATGCTGTGCCAATATTGACAAATAAATTAAATATACCTCGGCGCCATGCGTGAACCCAAGTTTTTGACAATAACGAAGTTATCGATACGAGGAAACCATTTTAAAGAGCTTTTCAAAAACATGAAATCCAAAACTAAAAACTGAAACTTTGATTTTGGTTATTGGCGGATTCCGTTCTATTTGTTTGTCGTTGTCAACGACTTTTTTGCAAAAAGGCGAAAAGCCCGGCTTGCACTAACAAGACCCGAACTTATCAATCAATAAATATAAATTAAAAAAATTAAACGTTAATTGTTACTGGAGGACTATAACAGGAGGGGGTATGGAGGAGTATAAGCTCTTGCAGGTTTTTTCTTATTCTTTTAAAATCTGTCAGGCTCCGTCAGGTTTCACTCACTCTGACTTCGGTGGGGAATTGCTGTGATTTGTTTTGTAAAAGGGATGTATCATGAATGGTTTTGTGAAATAAACGACCAAAAAATGTAATGAGTGTGAGTACAGTTAATTAATTTGATAATAATAATAATACCAGCCTATTACTGTCCCACTGCAGGACAAATGCCTCTTCTCATACAGAGGAGGCACGAGCATTGATCACCACGCTTGCTCACGGATTGGCGATTTTGGTCTTGTATTTATTACAAGTCGGTTTCCTTACGATGTTTTCCTTCACCGATGTCTGTGATGTACAAGCTTTTTTTTTAATCTTGATTTTTAATTGGAGTTTTTATCCCAATGGATACGCCAACTCCGTCATGCCTTATGCAAACTACTTTCACTTAAACTTACTTAAATTTTACTTAACTAAAAGGAGAGTCTTAATCGCTATGGATTCACCAACTTGCAAAACTTCCTTGCCAAGTCCGACTTTGGTTGTGCTAAAATAGTCTGGGTGAGACCAACCTCTGACATATTTAAATTAAACTCATCGATTAAGATTCTCCTTTCTACTTGGTTCTTGACACAATCCATCTGCAAATTTTGCACATCCTCATCAAGTACATTGCATGTGTTGCAATTCGGAGAACTTACTTTCTTCATGAGAAATGCAAACTTTGCTGATGGATAGTGCCCAGACAGTAATCTTACAGCTAACTTAACGTAACTCCTACTTAACCTGCTACTGTCAAATCACGGCATTTGAGGAAGCTCATTTTGCACTGTACCATATATTACTTACTATTAAAATGTTGTTTCCAATTGTTAAAACTTTTTTTTATCTTGCGATCGGCTTCGCAAGCCCTTAACAGATTTCCGACACGCACTTAAACGGCTTTTTTAATTATTTTTTTTTTAACTATTGCTGTGCAAATTTTTAAACGTGCTGAAATAACTTTGTAACTTAACTTTGAATTTTGTCTTTTTACAGCCCAGTGCTGTGTTTTAACGTTATAGTAAAATCACTATTAAATTAAAAAAAAACACACATCCGAATTGAGAACCTCTTCCTTTTTTTAGAATAATAATAATAATAAATAATAAATATCCTGGGACATCCTACACACGGCTATCTGATCCCAAGCTAAGCAGAGCTTGTGTTATGGTAATCAGACAACTGATATACATACTTATATAATTTTTAAATACATACATATTATAGATAAATAACACCCAAGAAGTCGGTTAAAAATGAAACGCTACCTCTAACTAAATCGTACGTTTATTTTGGACGCGTGCTTTAAACCGCGGTATCCTTCATCGGTTGCCGATCTGTCACCGGTTCTATTTTCTAAAAGGTCGAATTTGTACGAAATAGAACAAGACGACAGCTTAAACGATTTTAACTACATATATATCTAAATACTATGGGTGTATTTTTTAATTATATTAATATCAATTGTTCGCTTCTGCCATGTTTTTGTCGTTCCTAAATAATTATTTATTTACAGGTGATTATATTTATTGATTTGCCTTCTTTCTTCATAGTGAAATAATCTTTAACATTAATCTTATCTTCTTATCTCGATGTTAATATTTATAACCAGCCTTAGAACACTAAGACGTTACTTTATATAATTATTTCCTTTGAAAAGATCGCAATAACAGCAACAATTATTAGATAGTGCATCATTACCACTTTTTTGTTTATGTCAATGTCACTTTCATCATATCCATCATCATCTCCCTAGCCTTTTCCCAACCGTGTTGGGGTCGGCTGCCAGCCTAACCGGATTCAGCTGGATACCGATGATTTACGTGGAGCGACTGCCTATCTGACCTCCACAACCCAGTAACTGGGTGACACGATACCTCTTGGTTAGACTGGTCAGAGTTTCTGGCTAACCAGTAACGACTGTCAAAGTTCTACGAATGACAACCGGGACCAACGGCTTTACGTGCTTTCCGAGGCACGGGATGTCAGTGATGTCTAAGATAAACTTTAGAAAGTACATATGAATTAAAAAAGTCACATTGGTACTTGCCCGGATTCGAACCCACAACCTCTTACACGAGAGACGGGCGCCATATCCACTGGGCCATCACGACACTTTCATCATATCCATACTATATATAATATTATAAATGCGAAAGTAACTCTGTCTGTCTGTCTCTTCTTCACGCCTAAACCTCTGAACCGATTTAAATGAAATTTGGTACAGATAAGGTCTGGACCCGAGAAAGGACATAAGATAGTTTTCATCCCGGAAAACCTCCGGGAACAGAACTTATTCTTCCACCGAATGTGTGTGAGTGTAAATCCGAATAAATCGTGATAACGGACTAAAGTTAATTAAGATCCAGATAAATAAGGTTCTCACAAACACTGAATTTGATTGGAGTTGATTAATTAAAAGTAAATAATTATAAACGGTACAGAAGTTTGTTTTCAAAGCTTTGAGTAAAAGTCTTTTTTATTTATTTTCTTTATAATATTATAATGACTTTGATGTATAAAATTGGCCTTTATTCTTTAATTAAGATCTCAGTGTACTGTAATTTTGTTTGTTGTTTTTTTTTTGGTGAGTGGGAAATCGTCAAATTACTTCTTCCGTCCTGGGCGGGGCGGGAGAGTGTGTCAGACTTTTACTGACTAAAACCCACTCATGTTCCTTCGGTTGCCCTTTGTTATTTTCTTTGTTGTGGGGAACGTTAACAAAAAAAAAACATTACATATATACCTACCTATTTTTAGTGAATATAAAAAGCTTGGCTGGCTGCTTAAGAGTTACTTTCGCATTTTTAATATTAATATGGATTCAAGCCCGTCATAATAGAGAATATCACAAAAACAATAGATAGTTTTCTGATATGAATTTAAATCAAAGTAGAAACAAATTAGTTATTTAATTTATTTTTCGTTCAAATTATGTTCTACAATATTAAAATTATTTTGACGGCCTGCATACAGATATTTTGCTAACTGTACGTCGTCTTTGCACCCTCATTAGGAATTCTTCGCTGACGTTCGCAACTTTATATCTTTCTTAGCGGAGATTTGTTGCAGTACATCTGGGAAATATTGGTGCTTTTAGGAACATACAAATATAAAGAAGGCTACTGAAATATTACTTCCTTTTGTTCTTACGTAATTAGTTATAGTATTTACTCGTATATCTATCAATATAATATAATATGGAAAACTGGCTGGCTGACTGTCTGACTGGGTGATATATGAAATTATCAACGCAGAGACTTTTTTTTTTTTTGGTGAGTGAAATCATCCTATGTCTGCTCCCGTCCTGGGTGCGGCGGGAGGGCGTGTCAGACTTTTACTGACTAAAACCCACTCATGTTCTTTCGATTGCCCTTTATGTTCCAGGGTCACGGTAACTTTGATAAACATTCCGCAACCCCGGCAGGCGTGGCCCTGTTGGGCCCCTTCCTGTAGTCAGCACAGGAAGGGGCCCTCTCTTTGAGGCGCGCGTGGAACACTAACGCGCCGTCGACGCGGTCCTGGTCCAACGCAGAGACATTCAAGTTGGAGGGTGCATCCTTTGTAAAAAGTAAGTAGCCACTAAGAAAGGATTTCCTAACCCTGAAGGTTTAAAATGCGGTATGGAAGTTTTGACATTCTCGCGGACGAAGCCTTTGGAGGAAGCTAGTATTATCTAAAAGGCATAAATGTGTTTTATATGTAAAAGGCTGGAAGTATTTATGTTGTGATGACTCAGTGATTAAGGTGTTACCTATACGTATTTATCTACCATTTTTGTAAAATAATTGACTTCAATTTCATAAAACTCGAAGCGTGAAAATCTTTACCGCTGAAAACTTTATCCGTCTAAAACGATACCTTCATAATTTCGCCAATATCGATATTATCGCGTCGACGTCTGTTTATCTACGCTCGATTGCTCTGATTTCCCATGAGCACTCTGCGTTACCTTTCGTTACGATAAAGAAGTCATATCGAGCCGAACAATCACAAAGAGAAGTAAACTTTCACTCACCAAATATTGGATACTAGCTTCTGCCCGCGACTTCGTCCGCGTGGAATAGTTTACGTTCCCGCGGGATTTCCCGGATGAAAACTGTCCTATGTCCTTTCTCGGGTCCCAGACTATATCTGTACCAAATTTCATGCAAATCGGTTTAGTAGTTTAGGCGTGAAGAAGAGACAGACAGACAGACAGACAGAGTTACTTTCGCATTTATAATATTAGTACGGATTTCTTGATTCCTAGTAAATCGTCGAACTGAGAAATCCACAATTTAAACTAATATCACAAATGCGAAAGTAACTTTGTCTCTTTCTTACACTTTCACGAATAAACCAGCTTTCACCGACGGTATTTTCAGACCATTACAAGTTAGGGATTTTCAAGAAAATCACTTACACCTTCTTAAAGGTCCAGCCTGCGAGTTTCCTGGTGGCTCTGGGCAACGGTGTTCATCTCAATGACCCGCTTGCTCGTTTACCCTGTCTCATATAAAAAATTGCCAACGAACCGATTTTGTGGAAATCAAATCCGGTATCTGGGTCAATCTCGAACCCCAAGGAATAGCATTGGCTGCCTTTTAATCTGTAACTTTAAATGCATCCGAGATAGCTGACGTCCTGAGTTCCAGGCTAGTTTGTATATTATAAATGCGATAAAAGTAGCCATATCTTTCCCTTTGTTTCTCATCTCATCATGGCAATATAGAAAGCGAATGAATTAGTATTCGGCAATGTCTCTGTCTATATATGACTCTTCATTAGTATACTACATGTGTTGTGCTAGGCAAATAACTATCATAAAGGTATCACTAGGTGAAACTGCAGCAGTTTGGCCGAACTAGATGCGTTTACACAAACGATACTGTATCATCAGTTAGAACCATTTAAATAAAGCAAGAATTCGTCAATCCGATCGCTAGCAATGTAGGCACGTACTTCATGAAGCCGATGACATCAATTTATATTTGCGCACTGTAGATAGGTAGACAGGTATAGACTTTTAACACATTGTGAAACCGACTGTGACCATGTTTCTAGGCGGCAGGGATAGAAATTCACAGATACACATGTTACGCCGTACGAATTCAATTTCTGTGGAAAGGGCGTTTTTTTTTGTTTTTAGATTTGCATGAAGCGTACGTAGGATTATTTGCTGGTTAAATAATGTAGCAACTGTACATTCTACGCGCCCTTTTGTGAATACATAAGTACATTTACAAGGCAATGTTTGTTGACTCCCTATGTAATAAAGTATGCTGGAATTTAGAATATTTCATTTTGTACTGTAAACAGAATTTGCGGCTCGTTAAACGTCAGGCCTAGCCAGAGGGCAAGCGGTAGTGGGTGGAATGTACTTACCTCAATAATAAGTTACTCGCATGTTTACTCATGTTACGTTTTGAGACAGAGCTTTAAAATTTGTATAATCATATACCATTCAGGTAAGTATTTAGCTGAGCTATTCAAATTGTGTTAAGCTGGGCATTAATAGTCATTTTGTCCATCCAAAATTTGATTGTGAGTGTCGAATCGTCACTTCACCAGAGTTGATTGGCCGCTTAAAACATTTGGAGTGATGCCACAGTTTTATATGACTATAATGACGCGAAAAATGACCGTCAATACCTTTTTTTTTTTTTGGTGAGTGGGAAATCATCCAATGACTGCTCCCGTCCTGGGTGCGGCGGGAGGGCGTGTCAGACTCTTACTGACTAAAACCCACTCATGTTCCTTCGATTGCCTTTTATGTTCCAGGGTCACGGTAACTATTATAAACATTCCGCGACCACCGTCAATACCCTGCTTTATGAAGATTATTTACCGTTCATTTCTAACCATTTATTTTTAAACAAATGTAATAATAACCCGTCTACATATATTTTAATGTACCTAGTTATTTGTTTTACAAACTATGTCAACCGTGTATTGAATTAAAACCTAATCCATACAACACTATCGCTAATCACGCACTGAAAAAAATGCAGACTAACTAAGATACATTTTCTCTTAGTTGGCATCAAAATGTTTAGAATAATTATTTATTTTGTTCCTTTGTACAATATAGCTTAGTTGCCAGAACAAATTCAATTTATTTATGTCGACAATTTTGCACATGAACAGTATATTCAACTGGCTATGTTACATCATACATGCTTTGTTAGATTTTACTTCTCCACTTTTATGTATCAAATAATAATTTGAGTTCATGGTAACAAGCAACTTGTTAGCAATATATAAATTTATATCGTAGTTTTTAACAACAAGCATGATTGACTAGATAGCCTGCTTAATTAAATCAAACAAGAGAAGTGGTCGCATAAAATAACGCTTTGTTATTTCAACAAAACGCGGCGGCCGGCCGCCGCCGCCGCCGAACTTGTCAATCTTGAATCTTGTCATTGTCATTTGTCATCGCTACACGCGCGCGTACCGTTTCCGTGAGTTGCTTGCGTGTGATAATTTTTGAAAAATAAGTAAGTTCTTGCTTATCTAGTGAATACTATAACATGGACGAAGTGGCAGATTAAGACATGGTCCGATATCATCCCAAAATTTGCAGGTAAGATAAGATAGAAACTATTTTGTATAGCTCAAAGTATTCTTTTACCCTTGTTGTAATGTAAATTTTACGAGTACTTATTTTGATCACTTTAAAAAAATGTTTACAAACTAACAACATAACACCTCAATAAAATGCTATATGTTGTTATAGTAATAATATTATGTAAGTAAATTGCCTACTCCAGACTCCAGAACAATATTTATTTTACCCAGTGGCTTACCAACCTTATTCTTGCTTGCAGATTTATCGGATTTAGAATTTGGACGGGACCCAATAATTAATGTATCTGTTGCAGAGGACAAAGAAAATGTTATGTCGAAAATTATGTTATTTATCTGTCTGTTACACTGTCATAGCTGAGCTGCTAAACCCATAATTATAAAATTTTGCAATATAAATATTCTAAGCTATTCAAAAAAACATGTAACTCTTAGATGCGCCTTATAATAAGTGTTTTGTGTTATGTAAGTGATTAATAAAGTTATAATAAAATATGGTTGTTTGATTGCTATACTATTTGTACCTATTGGCTAAGTCCAAGCCGTTGTACTAAGCCGCTGTCATATGAACTATCTGTATTCGTCAATCCAAGTCGGTGTCTTTTGCACATCCACAAAGTACCTACCTAACTTATTGTAATTTTTATTAACTACAATATGTTACTTTGTGGATGTGCAACATGCTGTGACTTGCATTGACGAATAGTAGTTCATATGACAACGGCTTACGTCTACGATGAAAATGAGGTTAGTTGTATTAATCAGTTCATCACGGTTACTTCATGCAAGATCTTAGTTGAAACAACATAAGATTGACGAATACAGGTAGTTCATATGACAACGGCTCATGTCTACGACGAATATGAGGCTAGTTGAATTAATTAGTTTATCACGGTTACTTCATACAAGATCTTAGTTGAGACAATTATGAACTTCATTGATTCCATAATGTTGCACAGACGTATCGTGCAAGATCTTAGTTGAATCTACAGTTAAGTGTATTGATGTGACAATGTCTCATCCTTAAACTGGCCAACATTCGAGCTAAATTAAATAACTACCCGTAATTATAGTAATTCATTACTTAGTAGACGGAACTATGATAATTTAACAAAGTTCTCATAGCTGCAGAAGGCAAGATCTTGTTAGGCTCGTATGGAGTCATGATGCGTGATCACATTAAACAAGATGTTTATTAAAGCAAACAAATTCTTTTTTCAGTGCGTACACGCTACACAAAATGCACGCTATGTAATGTCGCATTTATTATGCAGACAACATAATTTGCTCTGTAAAAGTCGTACTTTTTGCAATAAATAAAATAATACCAGCCAATTTACCAATCTTCCAGAAACGCATTTGCCCAGGGCTTTCCTTCATTCACTTTTTCTCGCGATCATGTATGCCTAATTATATATTATAGCTTCATAGCACACAAGAATAATGACGGTTCCAGAGAAAAAAAAATAACAACAACAAAATTAATGTCTTTATTATATTAGCGTAAGAAAGTCCAGCAAGGCCATTTCTAACTTTTAGGAACTTTCGTAGTATAATCTCGGTCTCAATCCGTCAAAAACAAAATAAAAGCTAATTTCCCTAAATTTGATAGGTACCAACTTCTTTTTCTTTTTTTTTCGTACTCATGATTTCCTTTGACTGGAAAGAACGGAAGGTCATGTATTTCGGACTCTTGTCAAAGAAAACCCCACGGTTCTTTCAGCTGCCATACATCGGCAGTACGGCATTCGCTTGACTAATGATCCAAGTCTCTTACTGGTATTAGACCGCCATTAGTGAACCCTTTAGTATGTGCGGCTTCATACCTAAAAAGTTGTGTAAAAGTTTTTTTAAACGAGCTGTGTAATTTTTTAATTATAAGTGCTATTTTTCACTAAGTACCTCATCTTGTTAAGTTGATCAAAATATTAAAACCTTATCCTATATGTAACAAATACTAATTGAAATCCGAATCAAAATCTTTTCTGCCTAACGCGAGATAATAGCGAACAAACATACAAACAGCATCCCTTAAAAAGGTGTAGCCTTTGTAGTAGGAGTAGTAGGTTAAATATTACATTTTATAACTTGATTTCGACGCATACGAAGTTGTGGGCAGAACCCTAATAATAATTTATTATTACAAATTCTTGAAAATGCTTGATAGTTTATGAAATTGCTGGTAGCCCACAGCTATTCAATAAACCAAAATTATTTTAGGGTATGTTGTCAATGTAGAAGATTTTAGTAGTAATATTATCTTTGATCCTTTGCTAGTCTAAATACCAGATAATATTACTGTACGTAGGTTTACCGTAAGAAAACAAGTATGTTTATATTTTGATTAAGATTCTAGAGAGAGCTTTACATCTTTGTATATAAGAAAGTCGTGTTAGTTACACATTTTCTAGGTAACTCAAGAACGGCAGAACCGATTTGGCAAAAAAATTGGTGGGGAGGTAGCTTAGGACCAGGGGACGGACATAGAATACTTTTTATCTTCTTTTTTTAGTAACCAAAAATCTGATATAACGCGGGTGAAATCGCGGGGGGTAGCTAGTTGTTAATAATTATAATATTTTACGAAGTAATTATTATCAGTCAAATCCATACTAATATCATAAATGCGGACGTAACTCTGTCAAAAAATGTATGAAAATGCCTGATGTCCTTTAAGTAGAATTTCAGTTTCAGTGAGTTCTCTAGCATCGACCTAACTTTTCTTAAAATATTATTTTACACTAAGCACACCTAATTATAAATGTAAAGTGCTAACTTTGATTGTTGAAGTGCCTAACCTTTTCCAGACTATGTTTCACATTATGATAATCTACTTTACTATTTGACTCCGGTCTCTTTGGTAATGCTGGTTGTTTAATTTTCGGGCTCGTGTAGGGTCGTAACGACTCTTCTGTACCCCGTAACTACTGACAAATGTGTTTATTTATATATTTATACTTCATGCACAAGTGTACAAGATGGACTTAAAACATTAGGCATTCTCTACCAGTCGACCCAGGTTGGTGCAAAGATAACCTGGCAGGTGCATTATACAAAAGAAATAAAACGGAATATTTAGTAATAACAGTTGGAACCAACAACTTGATGCTTACTAGCTGTCCTTCGTGGTTTTACCTACGTAGTTTCTGTTCCTGTGAGATTTTTTTGATAACAGCTATCGCATTTCTTTTTTCACGCTATGGACTATCTCTGTATCAAATTTCATATAAATCAATTCAGTAGTTTTGGCGTGAAAGCGAGGCAAACAGACAGAGTTACTTTCGCATTTATAATATTAGTATGGATTCGCACGGGGAAGGTCATGCCTTTAACTTCCAAACTCCGGGCTACAATGTCAGTATCTACAATTTTTTTTTTTTGGTGAGTGGGAAGTCATCCAATGACTGCTCCCGTCCTGGGTGCGGCGGAAGGGCGTGTCAGACTTTTACTGACTAAAACCCACTCATGTTCCTTCGATTGCCCTTTATGTTCCAGGGTCACGGTAACTATGATAAACATTCCGCAACAGTATCTACAATATTTCCAATGGAATATTTATTTATTTACCAACATACAACTATTATCACAGGAGTTTCTAATACAATAGTGTAGTTACAATACAAAGAAATAAAGTACAAACACAATTATATATTTATTATATACAATTATATAAAACTTATTACAAACAATAAAAAACTTTCAACTAGCTTAACCTACCACAGAACTTATATGCAGTCCGAGTGAATTAATTCATAGTGCAGTGAAATTCACCAGTTGGTTCACATTCAAGATAAAAGCTCGAGAACATACACTTATGAAGTTGGCAGTTTCGTCACACAATAAAATTACTTTGTTGTATTTCTGCATCTATGTAGTTATTATTATATTTTAATCTAGGAAATTTGTCTCTGTTTCTGCATCCTAGACTGTTTGAAAATGCCCAAAGTATGAAGTCCAAGTCATTAAGGCAAAGTTTAAGTTAAACTTTGTGCATATATTTTCAATAATAAACCTTATCTTTTTGCGCTCACAGCTCCTAGACTAACAAGCCACTAACATCCAAAAAAAAAAAAACAAACACCCATAGTATATATCTGTCACCGGAAAATAACAAGATCCGTAAGTTTATCAATTTACTAGGAGGTTTATAAACTTTCGTAGGATTCTAAACGGGAGATAAATTGTAATATTTTACGTCCACATTTTCGTAAATTGATAAACTTACTGTACTCACTCGTAAAATAATAAGTAAGCAGTACTTCCTAGTAAATTGATAAACTTACGGATCTTGTTATTTTCCGATGACATATCCATTTTATTTTTATTTATTTAATTTCACTCTAAAGTACCATTACAGTTAACTTAACCTAATGCGGTAGATAGGACTAAACAACTATAATCAACAAATGTCTTACAAATTGACAATTTAAAGATAAACAAAATTAAATAAATCCATCCATACTAATATTATAAATGCGAAAGTAACTCTGTCTGTCTGTCTATTAGGCTTTTCCGCATAAACTACTGAACCGATTTGAATGAAATTTGGTACAGATATAGTCTGGGACCCGAGAAAGAACATAGGATAGTTTTCGACGAAGTCGCGGGCAGAAGCTAGTAAACAAATATTTTTCTTTTTCAAAAGAAAGTCATTCAAATAAAAAAGCTGAAAAGTCAATTCGGAACGGTCCCTACGGCGTTGTACCGAAACTTATAACCGCCCACAAAGTAGCCAATAAATCCGAAACGTGGCTCCTTAATTAATTAGACGGTGTGATTAATACGTGTGGTACGTTTGGACGACTTTATTACCGGTAGTAGAGTAATAACTCGCAATATTGTGGAATAAAACAGATTTGCTTTGGAAAATTGCTACTAACCAGCCTCAGTTTTGCCGAAGATCCAAATGTTCGAAAATCTTGGCCGTTCTCTGCTATATTACTTATGCATATATATGTATGATAAACCTTCATCTGGAATTGCTCAATCTATTGATGAAAACGCATTCGTATTTCAAAAAATATGAGCGAACAATCGAACACACATAAGACAGCGGGAAAAGATAAAGATTTATGTTAAACAAGGTTTATTTGACGTAATTATGTACGTTATAATATAATTACAAAATAATCTATTCATACTGCACGTCTTGAATGTCAAAATCAAATTGCAGATACGTAAAATTTTAATAGTCTTAATTAATGGCTCTTAAGTTTTCTGTTTTACCTGCAAAAGTTAAGTGCAGTTTGTATCATAATAATGGTGCCGATTCCCTTGGTCACAAACTAGACTAATTTTAAGTTAAATGCATCTTTTTCTTTCCATTTCTTAAAGAAAAGGACAGAAGATACAATTTAGTTTAATCCTGTCAAATGAGACAGCGCCGAAAGAAAATTGACGTATATTTAAAGGCCATGTTTTTAATACGCGTCTAAATTATCAGAAAGATATTATAAAATATATTAGAAAGAGAAAGATGCACTTAACTTAAAGGACATTGACCGGGTTTGGGCCATATGCTGCCCAGACATGGGAGTACTTCCAAATGATTACTTGCATTAACATATAATTTTAAAAAATATTAAAAAAAAAATCGGTCCCAGGGTTTTTTTTATTTATGTTTTTAAGATTTTCGGGACGATTTAAGTTAAAAGTGTTAAACGATTTTAGTTAATATAATTATTTTCGTTATTGACCGCTGAAGAATTGACCCTTTTCGCTGTAGGCACCTACCAAAAAAAAAACTTGCGCCCAGTTATTACAGTGAACATGTACGCAGCAGTGGATCATTTCTTATCCAACAATATAACGGAGATCTTAACGATCTGTCAGCATTTACTATGCCTTCCAGTAATGTCCAACTCATACGAGCACACATAAAGAGTAGACATGTTTCGTCGAAAAAGTACCACTGCTACATCTGGACAATCGTGGAATAGAGTGCATAAGAAAATGGTAATGGTATTGCTGCTCATGTAGATAGATAATACATTTATTTGGTATATTCTCACAAGACATACACAACACTAAAAAAAAAACTATTAATAAAAAACAATTAACAAACTACGTACAAAAACCCACAGTGAAATAATAACAAAAATTATAGAAGGAAATAGAAGTACAAAATGAAAATGATGAACATGTTTCACAGAACAATTGGCAGTTGTACCCACATTATTGGCTTAGTTTGGTTTTTAAGATGGGCTAGGTACCAAGACGGTAATAAGTTAATTGACTTATTGATTAAGGGAATTGACATTAAGACTATGACCTCTGAGTTTGTTTCGGATGTTTCTTCTCAGAGCAGTCCAGCTACGAAACACCGGCCCCATCGTTCGCTTAAAATAAATAAAAAAACAAAATATTGACGTGTAAAAGTGTTATATATATAACCTATTTACAAAATAAATATGATTTTATGATTTTTATGATTTTTAAGAAAGAAAGAAAAACTGTTTATTTGTGCTGTAGACATAAGCTTTTGCTAAACAATTTGACATCTCCATACATTTGACAATCGATTCTGATCATACGATGTAAACGAATAATGTAATATTATCAATGTTAGTAATTCATTGTTTAATATCAAGTAGATAACTGTGAGTATTATTAATGTAAATCAATTCTGAATGTCAGAAACCATGAAATACTTGATTGTAATTATAAAGTGAGCAATTGTTTAAAATAATTACTGCGGTACACTACCATTGGATGTCATTCTTCACCAATAAAAAATCTTGATAAAAATATTTTTTTCTCAAATCTCCTCGAATAGATTTTGATGAGCTTTCGTTTACAGAGTAGTGTTAGCCTAAGGTACATAATGCACTATGTGTTCCTGCTGGGCAACACTTGGCCCAACTCCCATACATGAATGGTCAATGTCCTTTACGTTAGTTTGTGAACAAGAGAATCAGCACCAATGACTAACAGCCCGTAAATTTAACTAAAGCTCTAAGCTAATTAATTAATAAAAAGGAAATTAATTTTATGTCGAATACGTAATTTTATGTAAATGACCATGAAAATTTATTCAAATAGACTTTTCAATGATCATTACAATTGGTTTCAGGACTTTTTGTATCTCGAAAGTTCTCAAAGTTCACACGACGTTCCAACGATCAAGATTTCAATTGTTAACATTTCCCGTAAACCCATACTATGTACAGAATATCTCATTTATGTTAAATTGTCCTATTAAATATAGTGTCCGGGAAACGTGAAGGATAACAAAGTGTCTTGAAACACGAGAAAAAAAATATGAGGGCAGAGAAAAATGGAGAAAACGTCAGGGAAAAATGTGTAATTTCAGTGTTTTTGTGTACTATACCATTTTAAATATTATAGATGCTATTAACTGGGTTTTCTGTGCCTTTATCCTCACACTAAACCAAATTTGATGAAAATGACCACGAAGTAAGCTTGAACCTCGAAGGACCTTTAATATTGCAAATATTTTTTTATCCGTGACTTCTTTTGCATCCGCGACAACTATTAAGGCGGTAATATACAAATTTTGCCTGCCGGGGTTGCGGAATGTTTATAATAGTTACCATGTCCCTGGAACATAAAGGGCAACCGAAGGAACATGAGTGGGTTTTATTTAGTCAGTAAAAGTCTGACACGCCCTCCCGCCGCACCCAGGCCGGGAGCAGTCATTGGATGATTTCCCACTACCCAAAAAAAAAAACGATTTTTGATATGTCAACGCATAGCCCAAACTGTTAGTCCAAGAGGCGTGAAACTTGGAGGGTGTGCTTTTTGAGAAGAGTAAGTAGCTCGTACAAAAAATTGAACCCCTAAAATAGTGGATAGAAGTTCGACATCCACGCGGGCGAAGCCGCGCGTGATAGCCAACTTTATCAAAAAAAATATACGAAGTTGAATTTGTAATAAGGTGGAAATATACAGATTTTTGATATGTCAACACACAGCCCAAACTGTTAGTCCAAGAGGGAATCGTAGCACAATCATAGTGTGCTGGAAACGTCGGTAAATAATTTCTCTTGATCAACAATGTTTTCAACTTTCGTCGCACTTACAATTTGTAAAGGATAAATCACAGTTTTAGGCAGGTAATAATATATTATACAGCATCCAACAATCGAGATTTAAATTATTAACATTTCTTGTAAACCTAAACTATGTACAGAATATCTCATTTATGTTAAATTGTCCTATTAAATTATAGTGTCCGGGAAACGTGAAGGATAACAAAGTGTCTTGAAACACGAGAAAAAAATATGAGGGCAGAGAAAAATGGAGAAAACAACAGGGAAAAATGTGTAATTTCAGTGTTTTTGTGTACTTACTATAATACCATTTTAAATATTATAGATGCTGTTAACTGTGTTTTCTTTGTCTTTTACTCTCACACTGAACCAAATTTGATGAAAAGGGCCACAAAGTAAGCCTCGAAGGACCTTTAATACTGCAAATATTTTTTTATACGTGATTTCATTTGCATCCGCGACAACTAATAAGGTGGTAAAATACAGATTTTTGATATTATATGTCAACGCACAGCCCAAACTGTTAGTCCAAGAGGCGGGAAACTTGGAGGGTGTGCTTTTTGAGAAAAGTAGGTAGCTAGTACAAAAAAATTTAACCCCTAAAATAGTGGATAGAAGTTTGACATCCACGCGGGCGAAGCCGCGCGTGATAGCTAGTTATCAAAAAAATATATACGAAGTTGAATTTGTGCATTCTGCTTACGCAAATTCAGCTTGTTATTTGTCTAAAACTATAAAAAATACTAGAACACAATATCCCAATGTGTTATTTCGCTTAATTGTATACAAACAATGTTTTAACGTTGAAAACTCTGCCAATTAATAATTTACTAAAAAGCCAATTAGCTTCAGCTAAGTACATGCTATTACACTAAAATGTATTTTAGATTAACTCTCTCAGAAATATGAATATACTAGCTGTTCCCCGCGGATTCACTCGCGTCTTTGGATATCGCTCCGCTTCCGTATCCTAACAAACAAAAAACAGCTTATGCTATTCCTCAATTTAAAAAAAAAACACAAAAATTATGTTTTCAATTCGATATATAACAAACAAACTGACTTTGTTATGGTATTAAAGTATAGATTTAATACTAATGAAAATAACATATTGTTATGATGTGTCTATAGAAGAATTTAGATCCGGATATCTTTCGCGTTAACTGGTAATTGGATGAGAATTATGATTTACGAATTTTAAACTTTAGTAAGTGTGACGAAAGTTGAAAACTGTTGATCAAGAGAAATTATTCACCGACGTTTTCAGCACACTACGATTGTGCTACGATTCCCTCTACAAAGAGTATTTGTTCACATTATTGAATTTTATAAACCAAAAACGAGAGTTTTTGCTTCTAAAATACCTATATTATCTAAGAACTAAATTCTAAGAAATCATTTTGTTCATTTTACTAAAAATATATTCACAGAAAGGTGATGAAAACTTGTCCGATCTTATCAACTTAAGTTTCCTGAACCTACAGTAGCCACTTTTCCTATAATTTTTAATACCCATTATATCTTATTATTGAAGAGGCTCCTCCAGTCAATTTATAATTTACTGGTCCCCATTAAGACCATATCGCGGTGTCGACAGTTTGACGTCTGGAAAATGAGGGAAAAGCGTAACAACCGGAATTAAAATTACCTTAAGAAGAAAAACTGAGAAAATCCAGCGAGCTCCACACTGAACTTTAGTCACACAAACGTCACACTTAACACTGATTAGTTCACGTTTTTAAAGAGTTGGAAAAACTTTTTTTTTTAATTTATAATACGGTAGCGACACATTCCCGCGAAAGTGTAACGCGACGCTGGGCGGGCGGCACGACCGCCCACTGACAACGGCGGAGCGCGACTGGACAAAAGCACTATGGGTGCAAACTAGCTTACTACTTTCTGCAAATATCGTAATTTAAATATTTATGTTTTTGTTTTCAATGTACTGAAATATTTAAATCGAATTGAACGTCTTTAAAATAACTTCGATGAGGGATTTAATACTCTGTTCGAAAGAAAACTTTTGTTAGAAAAATCGAATTTTCTTCTTGTTCGATTATAGTATGCCTACCTACTAATTAAAACATCGTGGTACAATAATATCAAATGGCCCAACGCCCTGTAATTTCTTGCTCCTTTTTGAACACCGAACTCAAAATTACAACCTTATTTCTTGAGAAATAAATTTGCACTTTTGAACGCATATTTTTAACTTTTTTATTGTAAGTATGACAGCCCACGACATTTTTGAAGTAATCCGAGTGTCCTAAAAACTAAACAAATTTTTAATAAACGTTATTTTCTTAAGTTTTGTGTACTAATACTGTTAATTTTATTTATGAATGGGTGTTGTTTTCATGAGTGTGGTAAGTCAACATAAAATATATTTAGAGGAAGATGACGCGGTCACGTAGTTTTATGAAAATGTGTTAACGAGGAAAGAAATTTACATTTTTCTCCTACATTTCTTTCTGGAAGTAAAACTCGATGAATAATGTGTACTTGTGGTTAATTAGCTTTGACAAGCGCTGGCGGCAAGCGTGAAAGAAATAAGCTAGAAAAGAGTTTAACTTTTATAAATAGTCCTTTCCCAATGTTGTTATGGCCCCGTGGTTAAGGCTCTCGTCACTCATGCAATAAGTTGAAGAATCCAAAGTGACTTCTTTCAATTCATATGTACTTTCTAAAGTTTTTCTTGGATCACTGACTGAAAGAAAATGTCGTGAGGAAACCTGGACTTATCCTTACTAATATTATAAATGCGAAAGTAACTCTGTCTGTCTGTCTGTCTGTCTTTCTGTCTGTCTGTCTGTCTGTCTGTCTGTCTGTCTGTCTCTTCTTCACGCCTTAACAACTGAACCGATTTGAATGAAACTTGGTACAGATATTGTCTGGGACCCGAGAAAGGACATAGGATAGTTTTCATCCCGGAAATCCCCCGGGAACGGGAATTATTACTCCACGCGGACAAAGTCGCGGGCAAAAGCTAGTAAAGGATAAGTCTAAAATCATCAATCCTCTACATGCGTAATGATCTATGCTCGTACCTTCTCTATATAAGAAGAGGTCTTTACCCTGTGAGACAATAATAGACTAATATTATTATTAAGTCGTTACCCAAATAGGAAACAACCAACAAAGTAACCATTTAGAAGGCCACAGGAGCATACCAAATAATTTCTTTTACGAGTACACAACGGCCAGGGCCTCCATGCATGATTTATTTAAATTGTTGTCACCAACAAAGCCGGGCCTTGAGGCACGTGTCCATGTCGTAACGGCAACGTCACAGCTGTTGGAAACTTTGCATTCTTAGGGCTTCTAAATTCGTAAATACTTGGTAAATCGCTCAATGTAAATCGCCTTCGTAATTTCGTAAGCGACTAAGCGTCCGAGACGATTTTATTGCCGTATTTGTTTATTTTATGGGCTATTACATATTATTGACTAGGTTTATTCGGTTTAAGATTCACTTAAAGTAATTGATACATTTTAGTGGAATGTGAAAAAAGATACACATTTTTCTAAGTTATATAGATTACTTACTCATACACTTTATAAATACATACATATTATAGATAAATTACACCCAGACACAGAACAAACAATCATGCTCATCACACAAAGTTTTTCCTGGGTGAGAATTGAACCCATGACCTCCGGCTTAGCAGTCAGTGTCACTAACCACTAGACCAACAGGCCCGTCGATTTGAGTACAGTTTAGATAATTAAATCAAATCCTACTTCCAAAAAGAGTACTATATATTACAATACTATAAATAAATGAGAATGTGGAAGTTTGTTTCTCTTTCACACAATAACTACTGAATGAATTTGATTCAAACGTTTTAGTAATATCGTTAGGAATACACAAGCTAAGTACATACTTAACATCATCAAACAGATAGTAATGACTATAAAAAGATCATAATTATTCTTATTTTCATAAGCCAACGTATTTAATACTAGCTTTTGCCCGTGACTTCGTCCTCGTGGAATAATAGTTCCCGTTCCCGGGGGATTTCTAGGATAAAATCTATCCTATGTCCTTTCTCGGGTCCTAGACTATATATGTACCAAATTCCATTCAAATCAGTTCAGTGGTTTAGGCGCGAAGTAGAGACAGACTGACAGACAGAGAAACAGACAGAGCTACTTTCGCATTTATAATATTAGTACGGATTCTCTGAAAAGTATATAAGGAACACAAAAGTTAGAAACGATATAAATAAACCATAAATTGAAATGGATCAACTTACATAATCATTGTATAACAGCTGAGATTGGTCTATTTGCATATCTTAAAAGGCAAATTATTCCCTGTCGACTACCTACCTACATGCGTATACATATACATAGGTACTAGGTATATTATAATCCATACTAATATTATAAACTAGCTTTTGCCCGCGACTTCGTCCGCGTTGATTAATACTTTCCGTTCTGGCAGTACTGTCTGTCTGTCTATTCTTCACGCCTAAACCACTGAACCAATTTGAATGAAATTTGGTACAGAACTACAGATATAGTCTGAGACCCAAGAAAGGACATAGGATATTTTTGATCCCGTAAATCCCCCGGGAACGGAAACTATTATTTCACGCGGACGAAGTCGCGGGCAAAAGCTATTAATAAATAAAAGAAATTGTTTTTGTTTGTAATGCCAACCAAAATAACACTTTTTAGCCGGTAATGAAAAGTAACCGAGTTTACCGGTTGAGAATGCCTAAGGCAAATCCGCCTTTGTACTTATGCATGATGTTTACAGAAATGAATTAAGTATACATTTACGTAATATATAAAAAAAAATAAAAAAAACAATTAGTTTGTCTGTTCTTCCGGCTAATAACCGAAATGTCTAAACCAACAATGACGAGACCTAGACTATTTATTTAGAACACAGTAAACCGAGTACAAAACAAAGACGGAACATGGTTAAGGCAAAGTAAGTATAAATTCGCCTTCCTGCATTTATACAAACTGAAGACAGGCGAAACCGCGGACAACAGCTAATATCACATAAAGTATTATATTAAGAGGCGAGCGATGTTTAACAGAGAGGGAACAGGAGCTTATTTAATTAACATAATGTCTTTTAATAACGCTTACAAGATAATGAAAGGTGTGCAAATATTTACAGATACCAGGAAACGAGAAATAGAATGGAGTAATGCTGAAGACATCATATATACTGATCTGATAGAAAACGTGTTATGTGCTCCATATGCTCTTGCTTCGGATGGATTCTAGACCTTATACAAAGGTTTGAAGGTTCATTGTTTATTCCACCGTAACTTTGAAACGTTTGAACTTTGATGTGTGAAGTTGGATCGAAGCTTTGCATGTTACGTAGGTACGAGTCAAAAAAAAAATTGAACTTAGTGGTTTGACATAGGTATACATATAATCGTCTATGCTGCGCGGTCCTTAGAGATGTGGTGATGTCCCAGTGTACCCGGACATCGCTAAAAGTGGAAGGGAGCCCATATTCGGGCAGAGAGAGGGAGCCTAAGTGGGCATCGCTGGATGGGTCGCGAATGTCATGCGTAGCAGTTCTCGAGGCCCATCCACCAAGGCTAAAGTAGGTGCACAAGCGGAGTTTTTAGTGGGTGCAAGCCCCACATAACCAACGTCTCCCCGGACGGTGGCATGCGATAGGCATTTTCTTCGCTTAACAAAAAAAAAAGGTATACATATATAATATAATCGTAACGAAGCTAAAACTGTACATTGATAATTTATGATATAAAAATAATATTTTCTACATCCGATGCCGAAACTATTAGAACAAAACATACAGGAATAATATTTTTGCTGATTTATAACGTTCATGCAGACGAGACCTTACACATTATTCATATTTTAATAAGATTTATATCACAGTTCATAGAATTAAAATACCCAATCGATCCTGTTTTTAATACTGATCGAAAAGTTTTATAGAACACAAGCTTCTGCCCGCGGCTTCGCTCGCGTTAGAAAGAGACAAAAAGTAGCCTATGTTAATCTCCATCCCTTCAACTATCTCCACTTAACAAATCACGTCAATCCGTCGCTCCGTTTTGCCGTGAAAGAAAGACAAACAGACAGACAGACAGACAGACAGACACACTTTCCCATTTATAATATTAAGTATGGATTCTATTAGGTTAGAGTACTAAACATCAGAAATTGCATAAAGATTTTCTATACATTTTATATGAATTTTTACGACATTTATTTATTGAAGTCAGTGGTTCCTGTTTCAAATACTGATTAATGCTCGTGCTTTCTCTGCATGAGAAAAGACCTTTTTATTGGGACTAGTATTATTATTTGATTTAATCTTTCTTATTTAATCGGTTAATGGCGTTTATAATGTCCTTTAAAATGTGAGTGTAGGGATACATTTAATACTACTAATTGGGTCAGGAGATCCGCACTAGTACTGGCTTTCGAAAGTAAGTCCGTTTTGTGTTAAAAATACACACTAACTTATCTAAAGTAACTTTAAGAAACTGAAAATCTGATGATCTACCTATAAGATGATTGGTTTCGTTCTGAACCAAAACAATATCAAGGCTACGAAAACATTCAAAGTCAAAGTTCTATGTTCAGATGGTTTTAGATTTATGTAATTCATGCATAATAATATTAGCAATGAAATGCCAAGAAATCAAAAGATTTGTAACTCGTGCACAGCCGGGGCAAGTCGCTAAATGCAATAAAGAAAGCATTTACCAAACAACCAAAAAAAAAAGGTAAAGAAAACCAAAATAAGCATATAACGACTAAAAGTAACCACAAAAATCACGGAAAGACAAACAAGCCTAAAGGTCCTTTTCAAGTAGTTAGCGGTCCTAATATTAGTATAATTACTGAGTCCCGGGAGGTCCCACGCCGGAATAAGGGACCTTAAAGGACCCTTTTCACGTATTTCAAGAGGCCGTTGTTTCATTCCCTCGGGGAAAGTTAGGAAAAGGAAAAGTCGAACGACTTTCGGCACGTTCGCCACATAAGAAATTGACTTTGGAAAAACTTGGCTAATTTTATTCATGTTTGGAAGCAAATTGTAAGGTTAAGGAATTTTTTTTTTTTGGTGACTGGGAAATCATGCAATGACTGCTCCCGTCCTAGGTGCGGCGGAAGGGCGTGTCAGACACTTACTGACTAAAACCCACTCGTGTTCCTTCGATTGTAGTATGGGCTCCTGTCTCCCACCATGTAATAGTTTTAAGAAAAGTGTACTGTATCTTGTGGGAGAAAATAAATAAATGTATTATTATTATTGCCTTTTATGTTCCAGGGTCACGGTAACTGTTATAAACATTCCGCGACCCTAAGGTTAAGGATTATTATTATTGTGTTTATTTTGGAAACTCATGGACCGACGTTGTTGTGTTGTGTAACTTTTTATAGCTTGTATGTCTTGAAATATCGTACTAATCTTACTAATATTATAAATGTGAAAGTTTATGTGGATGGGTGGATGTTTATCTTCTATACAAAAACTGCATCGTCACGCTTTCACTGATGCTGCGAAGCTGAGACACAATAGAAAGACAATAGCAGCCCGACAGCCGGCTGTCGGTTAGTCGTTGAAAGGTTAACGCGGGTAAAATGTCGAGGACCGCCAGATTACAATAATTCAAACTATCTCATTACTACTTAATTTAGTATAACGTTTCTTGCTCACTGATCTCTACACTTTCAAGACACCTTTTTAAAGTTATTTTTTTCTTATAAATGACATTAAAGCTTTTAAACTTGTAATTGAGTAACTGAAATAAATAATTTGGCTTTTCATTATCATGTTCATTAACTACTATACCTAATATTAGCGACTTTAAGGGCACGATATGGTCAATAACCGTTTAAAAATTTATACAATAAACGCTTTTCTACAATAGATACAAAATCCGCTGTAAATACGTTTCGTAATCCAAAAGATCTAAACACACTTTGTACACAGACAAGAAAACATTTCATTATATACTATGTAAATATATTGACAAAATACTTAAAGATCAACGAACCAACAAACGAAAATGATTAAAGCCGAGTCTAATCTTCTTGGCATTTTAAAAGGTAGCGGAAAAAATGGCAAATAAAAGTTGTGCTTGACTTTTGCGAACCTTAACTGTACAGGAAAAAAAAATGTTTTTAAATAACCTTTTGATTAAACTGGAATTGTGCTTCACCGTGTTTTTTATAATCGGCTTATGAACAGTTGGCCTATAATTGTAATACACCAGATATAGAGGGTTTGCGAAATTTGTTTGAAAGAGTTACCACCCCGTAACGTAAAGGAAATTAAAAGGGAACATGAATGGATTTTAGTCAGTAAAAGCCTGACACTCCCTTACACTCCGCCCAGAAAGGAAGGCGGGATGCAAAAAAAGTATTATCAATAAAAAACGGTAAAGAGAGCCCTGCCTCACGATAAGCCAACTATTTAAATAAGCTGGAAAGTCGTAGCTTGCGAGCTGCTCCTAACTGGGTTCGCAGGCTCTAATTGGGGAATGTCGTTCAGCAATGGATGGTTATAGGCTGATATGATGTGAGTGGATAGCGATGGGACCAGAGAATGTCATATGTAGCATATTTTGGATCCAAACCTGATAATAACATCATCTTATTTTCAGTCCCCATTTTTGTGTAACGTTTTCGTATATTTTATTATTCTCGCCCGAGTTTTACTTGCTTAAATATGTCAAGTTGACATTTTTCCTTTTTTTAAATGTCGGGTTTTTTTTCTGTAATGATCGATCGCAAAATAAATAATAAAATAAAAATTACTGAACTGCCGTAACCCTAAACTTAAATTAATAATCCATACTAATATAATAAACTAGCTTTTGCCCGCGGCTTCGCTCGCGTTAAAAAGAGACAAAAAGTAGCCTATGTTACTCTCCATCCCTTCAACTATTAATCTCCAGTTAAAAAATCACGTCAATTCATCGCTCCGTTTTGCCTTGAAAGAAAGACAAACATACAGACAGACAGACAGACAGACAGACAGACAGACACACTTTCCCATTTATAATATTAGTATGGATGGGAAAGTGTGTCTGTCTGTCTTTATGTTTGTCTTTCTTTCACGGCAAAACGGAGCGATGAATTGACGTGATTTTTTAAGTGAAGATAGTTGAAGGGATGGAGAGTAACATAGGCTACTTTTCGTCTCTTTCTAACGCGAGCGAAGCCGCGGGCAGAAGCTAGTATTCATATAAAAAGAATACTGGCTTCTCCTCTGATAACGATGAACTTTTCGGGAGAGGCCATTGTAAAAAAAACTCTATCTCTAACAAACCTCCGCCTACAGGTTTTGCCATCTAAATATCAATGAAAAGCAAACGCAAAATACGTGGTTTACGTAATCCTTGACAAACCAAACGTATGAAATTAATCAGTAAATTTAACCGCGCGAGCTAAGTCAAATTGCGTGCCACAAAGATCCAGAGCAGCTGTAAATTATTAACTTGATGGAATTGTGTGATACCTTTTGAATACTTTAAACGAAAATGTCATAAAGGTCAGATTGTATGTCGCCGGTAATCCGATTTGAGACTAATTGCTTTACATTTTAGCGGTTATATGTTCTAAAGATAATATCGTAATGACACATTTATTATGAAAAATGTTGGCTTGGCTCTGGTTAATGCTTACGCTGGCTAAGTTGTTTATACTTTGTCTGTATTTATTAGAAATGGATAGCTGTCCCCCGCGGTATCTGTTTTTGGTTACTGCGTCATAATGTGTTTTATGTAGGCTATAATTATGTGTTTTTTTTATGTATATGGTGTATTACTGTCTGCCGGGGTTGCGGAATGTTTATAATAGTTACCGTGACCCCGGAACATAAAGGGCAACCGAAGGAACATGAGTGGGTTTTAGTCAGTAATTGTCTGTCACGCCCCCCGCCGCACCCAGGACGTGAGCAGTCATTTGATGATTTCCCACTCCCCAGAAAAAAAAGGGTGTATTACTGTAAAGTTTTATCAATATTCCTGCAAATTCATAGTCATATTGTTAATTTCCATAGACCATGAAAGCACTTTAAATCGTCAATACATAATTATAAAAATAGTTTTATCTGGTCGCCCATTCCAAAAGGCCTTTCACAGCTATTTAAAACTATTTATTATAAAATAATCGCCAAAAGAATAAATAGCTGAGTCTTTTTCAAACGAGCTTTTTAAAATGTTTACCGCCTATACAAGTGGCATTGTAGAATAGATAGCGAAAACGAATAGATTGTCAAATATATGGAGATTGTTTAGCGAAAGTTTTCGTCAATACCATACATTTCACAATCTTTTCGTTTTCGCTATCTATTCTACAATGCCACTTGTCTAGGCCCTCTTGTATTGTTAAAACATCTCTATCGTGTTTGACTAAAGTACAATACATACCAAGGCAACATATTTCTTACAACGTTCTGCTTCAACGGTAGTTAAAAAAACAATCTCATTTCAAAGGAACGGGTTTTCTAAAGGGTAGTTTTCCTCTTAGCTAAAGTATTCTTTAACGCAGTGCAAATAATGTTGTCTCCAAGTTACCGGCGCTGCTTGCAATTTAAGTTCCACTAAATGAATGTAAAAGTTCAGTCATTTGTGGAAACCACTAAGGAACTGTTGAGCATTAAAACGTAATTGTTTTTTCTTTATTAACGGTGATAGCTATAAATGTCGTACTTAATTAAAGAATTTTCTGTGAGGATTCTTGTACAATTAATAAAAATGTTACAGCATTGCCTTCGGTATTTTGTGTAGAAATTAATTTAATTTCTTTTTTTTTATGAATTAAGTAGATTTTGAACGTAAAAGAACAAAAGAACATTAGCATTATCTCTTTAATCTGTGCTAGTAAAATTAAAGAAAAAATGTTTAAATTTACTTAACATACTAATCTGCTAGTTTGTTTAAAGTGTAATAGTTTAGGTTATTTAACATAACTTATAACATTATGATCCATTAGAGCCCAGTAATTAAAGATGTATTTAACTTAACGCCAGTGAAAGCGAAGAGGTAGACCTGTCTCTTTTTTTTGCAACATGTACACACTTGCAGTCTTGCTACATTTTTTGTAACGTAGGCTATAATTGAGTGGCATCCAACTAATTTAAATTAAAGGTGCTGATAGTAAACAGTTCTCAAAAATCCCTTTTTATAACCCCATTCTCTTAAAAATCCGACACAAACTGATCAAAAACACCATGTGCATAGCCTCTAAGTTTGCGAGATACGTTTCTCCTCTTACAGCGGAATGCTCTTTGAGGATTATACGCGAGTGCTGGCACAACTTTACCACTTCCACGCCACGCCACGTCTTCTCCACACGTTACTTTGACCGTGTCATGTTTGTGCCAAGTGCACGTCACAGCTGATTCCAACTGTTATTTTAAGTTATACTGACTTAGTTTTGCAGTTAACGAGTCACGAGCGACTGAGTAATCCTTTAACTGCAGTAGCTTCAGGCTGTTCGTTGCAGTTAAGAACAGTTAAACCTTATATATCTTTTTTTTTTTTTTTGGTGAGTGGGAAATCATCCAATGACTGCTCCCGTCCTGGGTGCGACGGGAGGGCGTGTCAGACTCTTACTGACTAAAACCCACTCATGTTCCTTCGATTGCCCTTTATGTTCCAGGGTCACGGTAACTATTATAAACATTCCGCAACACCTTATATATCTTGGCAAAATAATAAAAGCGTTTTAATTTTTTTTTTCCACAAATTCTATAAATTTTCACAAGCAACAACTAATGAAATTACATTGAGTCTGTGAGAATTACCTACCTGAAATCAATTGATTGTGCAATTTTAGACGGAAAAAATAAAGGTCAAGATTATTATAGACATTATGGATTGTATTTGTTGTATTTGAATGTACTTGTTTGTTTTATAGTTTTCGTTTTCGCCTACTGCCAGCCATTTAACATTTCAAAATCTATCAGAATTAACCGCTTCTATCGCACACTTAGCCAATATTACTGTAAAGTTTTAACAAATAATTTCAATAGTTGTTGCGTTAAAAATTAAAAAACGTCCATCCATCGATCCTCAAAAATTTTTAGATTTACAATATTAGTAGGACAATTTAATACATTTTACAAATTTAATAAAACTTACTTAAAGAGTTTTCACATCTTTGAACTTTTTATTCAAAATGGGCCGATATATTAAAAAAAAATAGGTGACAGCCATTATTTGTTGAGAAATAATATGAAATAAAATACCTATAACTCAAAAGGCTTTTCTAATTTTTTCGACGAAAGAAGGCCAGCAACCTTTGTTAAATAATAATAATTCAAAGAAAATCCAATGAGGTTATATTCTAAGTAGTCGGAGAGCTTTCACAAAATATGGCCATAGCATTAGAGGTTTTCCTGTAAGGAGTCTATAGCTTAATAGCTGTGAGCATGCGTATAACATGATGCTAGCAATAATTCATTAAAAAATTTGAAATGCCATTTGTGTTTATTTTTTTGTTTTTATTTGTCTGTACAGTTAATGACCGTCACTTATTTTTTGGGATTTAACCAGCCAGCTCTGAGCAAGTATTAAGATATAAAAACTCTTTAGCGAGTTTATAAACTGACACCGGTGGGTTCGATTTCTGTGTATGATCCATCGCTTTAGACCAATCGTGGCAACAAATCGATAGCATATGTGATTTTTGTGAGGAAAAATAAATAAATCGATTATTCATTTTATAAAATGTACAACTATCATCACAATTCAGCTAAAATGTACAGTCGATAAAAAAGTTATGACAATAATCATACTTAGGGGTACAGTGTAGACTGACTAGACAACCCAAAATAAATGAGGTTTATTTTGGGTATATAACACAAATTGATACCTTTGGAAATCTGGGCCGACCTTAACGAGACTAGAATACTCAAACCTATGAAAATATAACCATCCACTACCCTTGGGGTTTAAATGAAGAGTCTTGTAGCACTTTGATGGATTGGGAACACAACTTAAGTTTCCTACCCGTTTCTGGACCGAGACCTCTGAGACTTATCGTGCCAAGAATAATGATGTTTTTGAATGTTCAACTAAAACGTCATTTTTATTACCTACGATGGAAAGAAGAAAGATGAGAAAGAAGGTGTATGCGTTTAGGGTGGAAGGATGTGTGTGCGCACACCAAACCTAATAAATGTTCTCATTTATTTTTTACATGTGTTCAGGGTTCGGTACCGAGCAAATCACACCGTGTGTGTCTTTTAATTCACGTACTAGGTTTGTCTTAAACATAACTGACATAAATGTAGGAAAAGCTTGTTCACTAAGCTTAGTGAAAGTCGTACTCTGGACAAAAATAAAGGCTATTTCTGATAAACCTGAATGTTAATAGTATGTTCATGTTGTGTTCAGTAAAGTATATAGGTTGTTAAGGATTTAGCGAAAACCGATAGATTTTCTTAAATAAATTTGAATTAAATTAGGTAAAAGTTACGTCTTTCATAAATTTAAATTTCATAAATACATCCATCGGTGTTCAATAAAACTTGAAGTACATCTTATGGCCCTGCATATCTATCAGTATCTACATTGCTGACTGTATAAATTCTTGTCTCCAGGGTAATCACCTTCGGGTTGACGTGCATCCTCTGCTCCGCGATCTACTTCGGGCTGGCCATCGCCATCGTCGCCGGCATCGCCTACGGGTACAACTACTCCATGGCTGAGTTCCTCACGTTTGCACGTAAGCTCTATATTTGGGAAGAATATAAGTGAAAAATAATAATTGATACCGAGACTACGTTTACACAAAATTAGTGTTATTATATCTAAACGCTGGAGTGTACAAAATGTAATAAAACCCATCGAAACATACATGTTATAACATTTTACAAATCAAAAATTAATAGTATAATTTTGCTCTGCATTGTGGTGGGTTACGACGACCCATACCTGATTACAAAAAGGAAACTCAATACCAATGACAGTGTCAAAATAGGTTCTTATTATTGCCATCAGAATATTTTCAGCATTGTAAAACATCTATTTTTTGATTTTTTAGGATCTGACGTGACAGTATTCATGAAACGAGGACAGTTCCACGATGATGATGATTTAAAGCTAAGGAGAAGAAGCGGCGGCGATGATTGTTAGTATCCGAAACAATAATACACAAGTATACAGGTGATGAATAATTAAGGATTGAGTAAACAAGTAGCCATAGAGTATCTATTATTCTTTACTGTAGAGACCAACTTACGTTTTAGAACAGCAATAGCAACTGGCTTCAACTTTCTGTCTAGCCAACCGTCTCTATGATAATTCAAAAGTACTCATCATTGACATTATAACCATAGGTGCCCGTAAAGTGAAATAAGTGCAAATTTATGTTTGAATTTCACTGCATCTTATTCCTATCTGGCTATTCTAGTATTCTCTGCAAACGCGTCGTTGGACTACGACATGGTGAAGCCTCCAGAGAGAGAGAACAAGCCGTTGAGCGACACGTGGCTGAAGTCCCAGGACACCAGGAAATACGCCGAGATCCTCACCAAGTACAGTCCTAAGAACGATGAAGGGAAGGAGAACTCAGAAGAATTTAACCCTCCGGTCAGAGGATGCATCTGCTCTCATTTATATGTTTAGATAATAGTAATGGACGTAAAAATAAAACACGTAATTTAAGTAAAGCCATTGGTCTGGTTGTCATTTGTAGAACTTTGACGTTCGGGAGGGATGACCGGTCTAACCAAGGGTATTGTGGCTCCCAGTAACTGAGTACTTTAAGTAAAATACTGGTATCCGGTTAGGCTGAAAGCCAACCCCAATAAAATTGCGAAAATGCTAGGGAGGTGATGATGAAATACTATCTCATCATCATCTTGTCCTGTTTTATAATAAGTAACCTTCTTTACTTTTCAGTTTTTAAGGCCAACGCAAGATACCCCAGTCATATCTATCGTGCCCAACCCTCTCATGCCGACTGTCTCCTGGAGGAGCGGTTCTTCAAAAATTATGATGAGGAACTTCAAACCTTTGCAAGACTATACGTCTATGAACAGACACACGGAAAGACCGGAGGACTTGTTCCCGGACCGAAACACGAGACCAATGTCGTTATCTATTCTAAACCCTAAAGCAGGAGGCAATACTGACAGGAGATATGATTCTCAGAGCAGGTAATAAGAGTGGATTGGTAAAAAGGTCAGGTCAGCACATGGACAAGTGATATTGTAGAATAGGTAGAATAGAGGGTAGAATAGAGTTTGATACAGGATGTAAATTATTTAGCGTAAGCAGAAGAGAGATATAATAGGTGGTGAAGTGGGATTGACCTAACAATCCCACTTCACCACCTATTATATCTCTTCAGTTCTTTCAAACAGCGCTTCTTCACTTCGCTTTGTAAGAAATCTAAATTCTATTTTTCCTTGGTGAATCTTCCCCACTACAAAATTGATCTTTTGCAGCTTTTGATTGTTTTGTTTATATTATTTACACTTTATGCACAAAGGTACATCGTCGGACTTAATGACCTGCCAATCAACCAATAAAATGGCACTTATAAGAAACCTATTGGTACTGCATTTGCTATTAATTTTCCCCCGCGGTATCATTTACCTTCAGTTGTCTTTGATTGCTGCTTCGCTGCCGTGGGTCGTAACGCGAAGACAACAATAATTATCCCGGTTGGAGTGGTATTTCCAGAGTTTAAGGAAACAAGCAAATAGTCAAACGCTCTTCGACTTTACATATTGATATAGTTATCAAAGGCATGTTGTATTAATAAAGTTATTAAAATTACAGTCATGTCCCGATGCGTATGTGGGGGACTACCACGAACCCTGTGATCTCCGACGAGCCTGATGATGTGGATGAGGATAATATTGTGTACAGGCCTGTGTAGCACCTTGGGAGTGGTTCTTATCTGATACAGTGTGATAGTGATTCACAATTCATATTCTTTCCTTGAATGTTTAAATGAAATAAAACTAATCAAGTTTTCATTTGTTTGCTTTGTACATAAATATGCACGTTTCTTAATAAGAATCTAAGCTCTACTGTAAGCAGAAAAAGTTATCGCGCAGAAGGAAGCTACTGAAAAGGAGAGAGAGATCTCTTCTTTTTTCAGGTCCGCCGCAGACGCATCTAGCGTCGTACACTGCCCTTCTTCAGAATAAATGGATCCTATTCAACTGGACCAGTAGTGGCGATGCATAGTTTAAAGCCCGGTTTCCACCGCGAGCGGAACGGCCCCATTAATGACTTCGCTCGCAAGCGCAAACTGCATACTTGTATTTCCACCAACAAAATTATGATTCTTAATGCATACTTTATTTTAAATGCATTTATTATTAATTATTATTCAACTATTTGTTGTTTATTTGTTTGACTATTTGTTGTTAGCAGTTTGCGCTTGTGAACAAAGTCATTAATGGGTCCGTTCCGCTCGCGGTGGAAAACGGGCTTAACCGCGCACCCCTCTTAGATGTCACAGGGGGAGTCAAACTCTTTATCTCAAACCTAAGGAAGCCCGCAGAGTCCGGCCGATATAAGCCGGGGAACTGTGGAAGTCGATCCTCAGCGTGGGTGAAAAAAGGAATACCGGAGTAGTTTTTAGTCAGCAAGAGTGTTACAGACCCTTCAGAGTGTCAACATCAAAATTAAATCATTTATTTCCATTACCCTAAAATAGGCACTTTGGAACGTCATTTACAAAATAAAAATGAATCTAGTTGCAAATTCCAAAATGTTTTATGACGCCAGCTGATTGGTTGCAAGGTTGACAATACTTTTCCGATTCCGCTTCTGTGGAGTTTCACCCTTATTCTGCAGTTCCAGTATAGACTCACACCTACACAATGCCTACAAAATGCTTACATTTGCACAATAGCAGCCCAGGTAAAAATGGCTCGTTAATAGCGGTGTGACTATCTCGGATAATTGCATGAACGCGCAGTGTAAGCGATCCTAAGCACACACAACGATACCTCCCTTAACCGCAATATTATCATTATACTAAGGGTGGTAATAATACTATTGTATTGTTTTAATGATTTGACAGGCCTATTGGTCTAGGGCTAACCCTGACTAGAAGAAGGTCCCACCAAGGACATTTTTTTTTTTGTAATAGCATGATTGTTTGTTCTGCTAATAACAGGTTGATAATATTGTTATTATTCCATTTATTAATTAACTAGCTGTCCTCCGCGGTTTCACCCGCGTTATATCTGATTTTTGGTTACTTAAAAAAAACAGATAAAAAGTATTCTATGTCCGTCCGCTGGTCCTAAGCGAGGTAGCTTAGGACCAGCGGACGGACATAGAATACTTTCCCACCAATTTTCAGCCAAATCGGTTCTGCCGTTCTTGAGTTATAAAATGTGCAACTAACACGACTTTCTTTTATTTATGCAAGGTGAAAAAAAACAATGGATCATTAGGAAAACTATTTGAAATCTTTAGATAATTTTTTTTACTTACATGAAACATTGCGTTATTTAAAAAAACATGCAGCTTTTTTTCAGTATTCAAGATTTTTGAAAATACGCTAGCAACACTTGAAAATCAAACCGGCTTAGTTCGATTTAGTTCGAGTTCCAAATCTCTTTAACAAACATGGTCAATGTTTTTTAGACCTTTTTGGTTTTTTATTGGTGATTGAATTAAGGGATTAAGAATTTAATGTTAATTAAGTTAAGGCTTCAATTTTAAGTCTTTTAATTTTTTCCACCATAATAATATAAAATATAAAAATATGTATTATTTTCTTATTTTATTGTGGGCAACAGGCACAGACTTCCTGGTCCTATTGGGAAATGAATGTCGTGGAATGTTGGTCTTCTGAAATTCCTTGATATTACTTTCTTTACCAATTTTATCGTAATCTCCCGCTTCCGAACTGTCGTCTGGTTCTTTAAAGAGATTTTCCGGGTCCATGTTGTTGTCTATATCTGAAATCACTTATTTTTAAGGTTCCTTTCATACCTCAAAAGGTAAAAAAGAACCCCTAATTAGATCACTTTCTTGTTCGTCTAATCGTCTGTCTGTCCGTTTGGCACCATTGATTTTCTCAATGGTGGGCCCCCCGCATGTTCAAATTTATACCAAATACTGAGGTCTGCAGTTTTTGTTAGGTTTATTAAAATCAAGGTCCTAAGTCTACATTAAAAAAGGTGTGTAATTTTAGTTTTTAGCGAAAACTTGTTAATACCAAGAGGACATCATTTACTCCCCAAATTTGATATTCTGTTAGACCTTGTTCTTGTTAACATTTTTTATAATGGCACCAAAACTGTGACGAAATCTCGACCAATCTTGGTCAGTTTTCATAGTTGGTTAGACCAAACAAGTTTTATATCTTTTGAGTGGTGTATCAAACGATTTTATATTTAATGTATGTTATGCTTATAAAAATTTGTTATTTTAAAATTAAATCAATTGTGTATTAAAATAACTAATCGCTATATTGTAAAATATAGGTTCCGTAGTTAGATGTTGTAAATATTAAAGATTTTGTTGTTATATCATCGATTACTTACCCGATCAAATGAATAGTTAATCAATCAATGGGATGATCAATTGGATGGTTTGTCAATCAATGGAATGAATGATCAATTGAATGGTTTGTCAATCAATGGATTGATCAATTAATTGGTTTGTCAATCAATGGAATGCTCAATTGAATGGTCTGTCAATGGAATAATCAATTGAATGTTTTGTCAATGGAATGATCAATTGCATGGTTTATCAATCAATGGAAAGATCAATTGAATGGTCTGTCAATGGAATAATCAATTGAATGTTTTGTCAATGGAATGATCTATTGAATGGTTTGTCAATCAATGGAATGCTCAATTGAATGGTCTGTCAATGGAATAATCAATTGAATGTTTTGTCAATGGAATGATCTATTGAATGGTTTGTTAATCAATGGAATGCTCAATTGAATGGTCTGTCAATGGAATAATCAATTGAATGTTTTGTCAATGGAATGATCAACTGAATGGTTAGTCTGTAGAATGGTCCTTTGAATTCATATTTCTTTACCTTTATATACAGGAACGAATCCCCTATCATGATATACTTCCCGAATTCGCGGTTTTGAAAGGTCATTTACACCTGAAATTATTTTTTAAAGTAAAACTCGCGCTAATGATACTAGCTTATAGCCCATAGTACAATAGTTGTATAGTGTAAATTGTAGCGTGATGTTATTAGCCTAAAGCCTTCCTTGATAAATGGGCTATCGAACATAAAATATGTTTTACTTCCTGAGATTAGCGCGTTCAAACAAACAAACTCTTCATCTTTATATTATACTAGCTGTAGATACTCGCGGTTTCATCCGCGTTAAGTTAGATTTTTGGTTACTGCCTCGCTCCCGTGGGACATAGCGTAATATTATATAGCCTATGTTACTCAGGGATAATATAGCTTTCGAATGTTGAAAGAAGTTTTAAAATCGGTCCAGTAGTTTTGAGCCTATTCATTACAATTAAACAAACAAACATACAAAGTTTTCCTCTTTATAATATTAGTATAGATTAGTGTAGATAGATAGATATAGATTAAAGGTCATTAGAGCTCATTAGAGCCACCCGGCACCAACTCCGCACCGACTCGCCTCCTGCGGCTAGTATTCTTTATAAGGACTTGTATGGGCATGCGCTCACTATATGAACTCCGTAGCGTCACCGGATCGCCTCGGTTATAAGGCGAGTCGGTGCGGAGTGGGTGCCGGGTGGTTCTAATGAGCTATGACCTTAAAATTAAAAATTAGTAATGTATAAAAAATCTTACATTCAGGTAGAATCGCGGCCAAGTGAGTGTGTACCAGCTTCGGTACAACGTTCATTAGATAACCACTTATCAAACTTTCAGCTGTTTCATATATTAAACCTGGCATTATGAATACCATGTTTCTGGAACAATGCAATTTCAAAAATTAAAAAAATAAAATAAGATGAGAAGAAATTGTTTATTGTGGAATCTGGATCTTAAAATCTCCTTTACACGTCATAACCTTTTTTTTAAAACTAGCCGGAGTTGGCATTTCCTACGTATTGCCGAATATCCGGTTCTTAAGCATGTTAGCAGCAAGCAACCATCCATACATTACGTCACAAGAATTTCTCGATTTTTTTACCCCCTAACTGTTCTTGTCACAATATTTAATCACACTAATGGGATCAATTTAGACGCAAGAAGACCAGGACAAAAGTCAGGCTCCCGTCCATTTTACGCGTTTTACGCGCGGGTATTCAACTTGTGCGATGTTTGTATTTGCAATATATTAGCGGTCAGTAATTTTCCAAAATGTACGATTTCAAGAAAAACAATAGGCGAGACGACAAAAAAAAAGTAATTTTAGTCCGTCAGTAAGATAATCAAAAAATTTGGGACACGTATTTTTTCTTTTTTCTCGTAATCAGAAAATGACGACAATACAGTGCGTTGAAGTTTCGTGAAACGTCACGCCTTTGTATAATTTTTACTGAGAAGTGACGTCACAAGCCCCCTCTCCGGAACTTTGATGCTCTTTATCTTTGTATTTTGTTATTAATTTGATCAAGCAAAAAATATGTGTCCAGTATTTTTGGACTGTCTAACAGACGGACTAAACAGAATGTCATTCTTTTGATGTAGTCAACAAGATCTTGTTCAGAAGGGTCGATTTCACCAAGAATAGGGAATTCTTGGTGAAATCGACCCTTTTGAACAAGATCTGGAAAGATGGGCCTGCTGGAACGAAATAACTACAAAACTGATGAACTACTAAAAAAATACAAGGAATTACCTGAATCCTTTAACATATATATTTCCACCTTTGATGGCTCCGTTTCCCTCATATGATATACCCAGTAGCAGATCTATAGCCACATCATTTATTTCTGTCGCAAACTGGAATGCGCGTGACGACTTTGATTTTATTTTCACTTGGCCGCGGACCTATTATAAACGTATATATATTATTAATAGGCTTGATTTTGTTCAGTGTCAATGGGGTGTAGGTGTATCTGGCAGGCCGTGATTTGCGAAACGAGGGGATGTCCTACAAAACTGCTGGCTTCCTTTTTTAATGCAACAAAGGAATTGAATTTGTTGAATTGGTTTAAAATTGTTTGTTAAGGGTGATGAATGTCCAATTGCCCGGTTTACCTGCAAAGAGCTGAACCGTAGCTCTTCCGAGATCATGACGTTGTCTATCTTGAAGGGTCCGCCGATGTGTGCCGAATACAATGTCTCCAGGCCCGTCAGCACCATGTCATATAACTCCAGGGTGTCACCCGCAGCGCTATTGTGGACCTGTTCGGAACATTCATTAAGGCTTGAGAAGGCAGTCCAATAGACAGATTAATAAACCTTTCCTAGACTATGCTTCCAGTTGTGCGACAGTCACAGGAATAATGTATGTTTATTTCAACCTATGTGTCTGTCATTTTACGCTTTCCCGTTTCCGGGTATCGGAATTTTGAAAAAGCACTAATTGTGTGTGTGTGTGTGTTGTTTTCGTCCAGTACTATAATAATATGAGCCTATAACTATCCCACTGCAGGGCAAAGGCCTCTTCTCATATAGAGAAGGCACGAGCATTGATCACCACGCTTGCTCAAAGCGGATTGGCGACTTCAGACTTGTATTTACTACAAGTCCAGGTTTCCTCACGATGTTTTCCTTCACCGAAGTCTGTAATGTCTATGATAAACTTTAGAAAGTACATATGAATTGAAAAAGGTCACATTGGTACTTGCCCGGATTTGAACCCACAACCTCTTGCATGAGAGGCGGGCGCCTTAACCACTAGGCCATCACGACTTCTACTACGAGACTAGTACTAGTCCAGTACTACGAGAGTTTTTTAACGTTATCTTACACTTCCATCATCCCAGTGTATAAAGTAGTCTTCCATATCAACAGCTCCGTTGTTCATCAGAATGGTAGCCTTGTTCAGTTTCCTGACCAGTCCCGTCAAATAAGCTGCAGTAGCGTGAAACACATCCTCTTGAAAATGTCTGAAATTCAAAAATATATTGCTGCACTATACACATACTCATATTAAGTAACTAAATGTGTACGCCCAAAAAGGGAGAGATAACAATATGGAAATGTTACCATAGCTCAAACTCTACCTAGCTTTGGATCTGATGGCCGTCTGACTTTATCCAAGATGTTGTTTTATTATTTATGTATTTAATTTGAGCGAAGTAATGGCCTAATGGATAATGCGCCCGCTTCTCGTGTAAAAGGGGTTCGACTTCGAATCAAGTCGTTCCGGTCAAGTACCAATGTAACTTTTTCAATTCATATGTACTATCTAAAGTTTATCTTGGACATCACTGACATCCCCTGTCTCGGAAAACACGTAAAGCCTTTGGTCCCGCTTGTTTTTTAGGACTTTGACAGTCGCTAGTCGTTACAGGTAAACCAGAAAGTCTGACCAGTCTAACCAAGAGGTATCGTGTCGCCCCGTTACTGGGTTGTGGAAGTCTGATAGGCAGTCGCTTCACGTAAAACACTGGTATCCAGCTGAATCCGGTTAGGGTGGTAGCTGACCCCAACATAGTTGGGAAAAGGCTAGGGAGATGATGAAATTGAACGTCCTTACTTACCTGTAGTCTTCAAGGTGTGGACCGCATATTGCCGAAGTGTTGACGTAAGTAAACAAGGCGGTTTGTATCTTAGGCATAAGTTCCGCTTCTAACAACGGTTTCAGCAGCAAGTGTGTGAGGCCCAGACCTACAAGATACTCGAATGGAAACTAATCAATACACAATTCATTATTATTGACTGAATACCATAATTTATAGTTTCGTAATATACACATTAGTTTTATCAACTCAATGGATACCTAAAAAGTGGCTGGTGACTACAGACCGTTATGTTTAAATATTCCAGGTTTTTTTTTAAATAAAGTATTTTAAACGTACAGTAGTTTCTGAGATAAAGATAGGTAGGTATCGGACTGACCGACACACAAACACAAGCAATCCTATATTAATTCCGTTAGGCATTCCGACGTACAGAACCCAAAACGTGGTCAAGAATTAATAAAAACGTAGTTCTTATTACTCTTGAAATTAAATTTGTATACTAAAAAAATATATAGACACTAAAAAGAAGAATACACCACCGAGCAATTCACCATTTTTTTTTTCACTCCGACGCTATTATAATTTACTTATATCATTGGCTTACTCTGCGTCTTATTTACTTTTCCACCACATCTTATAGTATATTCTTTATATCAACATTTCGGTGTACTACCAGCTATTAAAAAACCATTAATTTCAGCAGTCTTACCAGGCTCGTTTTTTCTGACCAGATTATATTTCGCTATAACCGGCGGAGAATCCTCACCAGGTCTGTAAATCTGGAGACAAATTACAACACCTGTAATTAATACTGTTCATAAATCGATTATTAGCCCCACCAAGCCCCACCATTATTCTACTTATCCCTGTCCAATGTTGTAATACTGCAAAAATTTTTTGGGAAAGTGATTTTTGAAGTTAAATCAGAATTTGTATGAATTTATCTGCCAATTATTTTTATCAGTACATAGTTTTTATTATAGTAGAAGAATGTGAAACAGGCGCTAAACCTACAACTGTTAGGGCCATCGCAAACATACATCGGTTTGTTCAAAACGTTCAGTTGTGTTCAAATTCACGACATGCATAAAACCCGACTAAGCTACTTAGTCGGTTAAATGTTGTAAGTACTACAATACCTAAGGTCCGTAATACAAATAATAATATTTACCTCAATAGTGTACTGGCAATTTGTGAGGCTTAACTTCTCATACCCCACATGAACTGAATTTTCAGTTAATGTCGCAAGCATGAAACCAGACAACTTGCAATCTTCTACAGCTATGCTGTAAAAACAAATGTATTGCTTAATTTTGACAAAGGTTTATTTAGTCAAAGTCGAAATGGTTTATTTTGAGTCCTTAAGACGTAATATTCCAGAAATTCCGCCACCGTAAGCCGATCCACAAGGTAGTCATTCATAGTCATGGAACCCGGCAAAAAAAGCACCATGAAAAACAGCCAAACGATGAGAGGAACAATCATCCATTTATCCGCTATCCTTACTAGGACAGCGATACTTCATCGATTTACCCAGAACGATATGCTGTGCCAGCAGTGCCTCTACCGTTTCATTTGGGAAACCTCGGCGAAAGTATAGTATCCAAAAATATTTTTACCTTGTTTTTTTGTTTTGTAGTTTACCCCCTCGAGCTGTTTGTGTCGGAGTGCCCATCGTTTTACCAGAGTTGCCCAAATGCTTTGTTGACTATTTTCATGGCCTAAGGTTTGCTTTTTACTTTGGTCAGAGACTTAAACATTGCTATACAACGTGGCAATACCGCCAGCCTCTCAGGCAGCTTTTTATGTCATTTTACTTGGTTTTTTAAAGTTATTATTGTAAATACGTAACATGGTTTATAAATGTATTTTCCACCTAAAATTATCGTTTACTTCCCTAAATATAATTTTCACTTACGCAATTTTCCCAGCATCTTGAACTTGTTGGAACAGGAACGGAGATGACTTGTAAGGATCTTGGTCCTTTGGTTCATAGACAACATCCGTGCGGTTCCTTATCAGCGAGTAATCGGCGTGCACAATCATTTTACTGAGTTTCGTTCGAATCTTGAGGACATTAGAAGCCAGAGACAACTTCACTTCAGGAAGCAAAACGCGAGGCTGGTCTTTTAATGTTAAACCTTGAAGTATTCTGGAAGAACCGTGGGTTTATTTTGAAGTAATATATAGTATAACTAGTTTTCTAATAGGCGAGATGACAAAAAAAAAGTAATTAGTCCGTCAATAAATCAAAAAATTTGGGACACGTATTTTTTCTTTTTTTTCGTAAACAAAAAATGACGACAATACAGTGCGTTGTAGTTTCGTGAAACGTCACACCTTTGTATAATTTTTACTGAGGAGTGACGTCACAAGCCCCCTCTCCGGAACTTTGATACTCTTTATCTTTGTATTTTGTTATTAATTTGATCAAGCAAAAAATATGTGTCCAGTATTTTTGGACTGTCTAACAGACGGACTAAATAGAATGTCATTCTTTTGATGTAGTCAACATCCCTATTAATCTGGTAGGTTGCTATACTACTCACAGTCTGACTTGGTTATCACTATGGAAGTATCCCGCAGCTATTTCGTCGTCAAGTCGTCGTATATACACGTTCATTCCATAGCTGCCAAAGCCAACAGAATCTTTCAAAGTCTGCAAAAGATTTTATCGTATTAGGGTTCCGTAACTCAAGAGGAAAAAACGGATACCTGATAGTATCACTTCGTTGTCTGTCTGTCTGTCTGTTAAGACCCTTTATCTCGAGAACGTGGAGGTATTGAATTTAAAATTAAAAGTGTAAACTCAGATTCCTCGAAGCTGTGAATAAGTAAAACTTCCAAGTTCACGGCCGTTTATGTCACAAAAATCGTATATTTCGACCTTCCCAAGGGAGCCAGAACTCAGAGGGTGACCTAGAACTATGAAATTTGCCACAAATCAATGTCGTATAGGACCTGTAAAGGAAAAAATGATTAACTGTAACAAGATTTCTTTACCGAGTACAACGCACTCTTGCCTGTTTTTTTTTTTATTACTTAAACCAACCAACAGGCCCGTTAAAAACCCGTTAAAAATAATACTAGTAATTTGTGAAGCGTATATTTAATTATGTACTTACATTCGTTATAGCATTCTCCAAAGGTCTTCTATGCAACTCCCAATGTTCCCTGAATTCTTTAAATAATTCTGTAAATTCGTTTTTATATTGAGTCTAGATTTTGCTCGTAGTTGTCGGTTATTATAATAGCAATGATCGGAATTTCAGTGCTATTACTATAAAAATATGGACATGACCTAATTTAATAATAATTAATTATTTTAAAAATTCTGATAATTGACGTATCTTCAAGAATCATTCAGAATTCTAATCCCGGGAAAATGATCAAAGTTTTAGGTCGGGAAGTGATTGGAATTTAGGTGCTATCAAAAGCACCTAAATTCCAATCACTTGTTATCAGTCAACCATAAGATATTGGCCTTAGAAAAGCAGATCAAAAAGTAGCCTATATTCAGTAAACTGTTACGTCAAGTGGACGTGCAAATTTACTGTACTTTTTTTTTTCATTTTTATTAAAATCCGCTCCGCATTGGAGCTGTAAAAACATTTAGAAATAAAAATCTTGTCACAATACCATCGTAACTAAAAAAAATATCAAAACCTTGTAAACTTGTTAAATCTGGTTGAGATTTACCTAGTTTATTTTTAGCCACGTACTTCAAAAACTATTTTAAATTAATGAAAATAAGGATTATTATCATCAAATACATAGTATCAGTCTATAATTAATTACTGTAACATAAAAAAATGTTTAACTAATGGCAGACTATAAGCCCTACCATCATCGCAACCCTTTAGCGCCAACTGTGTTTTCACACCATCCAAAAACTCATTGAAATATTCACACCCAATTTCATTTAAATTAGTCCAGGCGTAGGGAGGAGATAGATCACAAGCACACGTTCAGGAGATTAAAATTATAAAGGTAAAATACCACTGTCATAGTATTCTTGAATTAGTTTTGAAATGTCCTTCGCAATGTTTTGGCGTACAAATAAACTTGCTAACAAAATAAATAGGCAATAATACATCTCCAATGTTTTCTCCGGACCACACAGAATTTCACGAACCTTTTACATAAAAAACTAGTAATTAAAAACTAAATCAATAAGTTACACAGCATTTTAATTGAAATGTCAGAGTTATGACTAAAGAAAGTCATTGTAGATAAGAAAACTATATGAATTGTTCAACGAAGGGGAAAATTATAAAACTTAGAATCTAGAGAAGATACTAATATGAAAGACGTATATCTATTATGTATATTTTTTTGTTTTGATACTATTGTTTTAGGCGCTATTGAAATGAGGCCAGAAATATCTTCGTCTTCAGAAATATGTCCGTCTTCATCATCTTCGTCTGAAGGTAGATTGAATCTCGAAAATTATTTATTATATACTAGCTGTAAAATCATCATCTTCTCCCTAGCCTTTTCTCATCTATATTGGACTCGTCTTCCTGTTTTACGGGAAGTGACTGCCTATCAGACCTCCACACCCCAGTAACTGGGCGACATGATACCCTTGGTTGGACTATTCAGAATTTCTAGCTTCCGTTCTACGAATGACAACCGGGCTTTACGCGCTTTACGAGGCGCTCCTAGGATTATTGGGCAAAATACTTACAGAACACATTCAGTTTGACTTCATCATCTCCCTAGCCTTTTCCTAACTATGTTGGGGTCAGTTTCCAGCCTAAAGGTCATAGCTCTTTAGAGCCATCCCGGCAGCCACTCCGCACCGCCTCGCCTCCTGCGGCTATTATTCTTTATATTGACTTGTATGGGCATGCGCTCACTATATCAACTCTGTAGCGGCACCGGATCACCTCGGTTATAAGGCGAGTCGGTACGGAGTGGCTGTCGGGTGGCTGTAATGAGCTATGACCTTAACATGGGAGGTCATGCGACATTTGACTTAATATTAATCGATGAAAAAACGGTTTTTAATTATGAAATTTATACTATTGTTGTAGTTAGTACTAAAGTGGAGGGCCGAGACCAGGAAGGTAAGACTGTACTTGAAAAATATATTTCAATTATTATTTTTTTCTAGTTCTTATTAGTTCTGATTTATATTTTTTTAACCTATGTTGTTCAGGTAATGAGATCGGCGACGGTAATAAACCGAACAGTGAGAACTGCTGGATGACTCTCAACGCGACAAAGTACTTCAAGATTTTAGATAAAATTGACGGTAATGTTTCATGATCATGACTGTATCTTTGGGTTGTACGTACACGACCTACGAAACTATTATATTAATCAGTGCTAGGCAGTCTGACTCACGTCAGACTGTGTAAAGCACTGATTAATATAATAGTTTCTTAAATAGGTAAAATCTTTTGTAGAATATGTTTCATTTAAATCAATATTTCAATTTAATATTTCAAGTGACGGAATGACGGGCCTGTTGATCTAGTGAGGTCATGGGTTCGATTCCCACCAAGGACAAACTTTGTGTGATGAGCATGATTGTTTATTTTGTGTCTGGGTGTAATTCACCTATAACTAGCTGTCCCCCGCGGTTTCACCCGCGTTATATTTTTGGTTACTAAAAAAAGAAGATAAAATTCTATGTCCGTCCCCTGGTTCTAAGCTACCTCCCCACCAATTTTCAGCCAAATCGGTTTTGCCGTTCTTGAGTTATAAAATGTGTAACTAACACGACTTTATTTTATATATATAGATTTGTATGTATTTATAAAGTATATAAGTATGTATATCAGTTGTCTGGTTACCATAACACAAGCTCTGTTTGATCGTCTGTGAGCTGTCAAAAAAAAATTGTCAATGACCTTACAAACTGACACTGAAGTATGCAACAAGTATACTACTGTGCCCTAAACTGACCTGAAGTGAACCATAATTACTTGATTAATTAGTACCACGATCGATTAGTACTTTTATCACCTAAACTGACAAATTTCCAGAACGCTACGCAAGAGCGCGGGAGGCGGTTGCACTAGCTATGAAGGAAAATGAATTTGATAAATATATGATTGAAGTAAGTACAAAAGAGTTTAAGGTACGGTATTCAAGTGTTTTCTTATAGAGTTTAAAACTTTATAAAAGCAAGAAGTAGAGATGTATATGTAAAAGTAATAGTTAAACTGAATGTTCAAAGAGTATAAAACTACGCAGACTGTGGACCGGCAAAAAATATTTTTACGGGTAAACGACTGATATCAACAAGTTAACCTTTTGACGATCAACCGACAGCCGGCTGTCGGGCTGCTATTGTCTTTCTATTGTGTCTCAAATCGCGTGTGTTCGAAGGATTAAGACAGTAAACACAGGGTGGAACACGGAATGTTGAAAAATGCGCATAAAATCTGCTTTGGGTGCACAATCTACAATCAATTTCTATTTATCTTTGTACACATACCAATAATATTCATGCAACAGTACTCAAGTTGTAGAGATATTAGGAAGATAAAATTTCCAGGTATAAACTAAAACAAAAACTGATTATGTCTTTATTATGGCGGTTATACGCCTTCGCATGTTAAATAATAGTAAAAACCACTGGTAGGAGTTCTTTAAAGTATTCAATATAGCGATTATTATGCTTCTTCCATTATATATTTAGGGATTTCGTCGCGACAGAGGGATTGCCCTCCGGGAGATGCAGTCGCTACATGGGAAAACTTGGACAATACCCTCCGGGGTGAACCTCGGAGGGGCTTGCATGCTGAGGATGCCCGACTCTGTCTTGTAAGTATTCCTGTTCCACTACCAGTGTGATCATATCCCGAAGAAAATTGACAGTAGGCATTTTCTTGAGAAAGGAAAATGATTTTTTTATTCATATAAGTACAGTCAACAGCAAAAGTAGATGACCTAATCAGAAATTTAATCATTCGAAAAGGTTGATTGTGTGAATAAATGGCAGCTGTACTAATAGTAAGTAAATGTTTGGTACAATCACATTACTTTTGTATTACTTCGACGCCACACAGTTCAATCAATCAATCAATCAATAATTTATTTGCGTAATATAGGTTTACAGAAGATGTTTAACAATTTTTTTAGTTTCACCATATTCAGCTTATGTTAGTTCTGACGCGAACTTCGTGACGTATTGAATTTCTGATTTTGATCATCTACTTTTGCTGTTCACTGTACCTACGCGTATATACGTACAATCTCTGCCCTATGCCCTGCTGACTCTTCTTTCCAAGGAGAACTTTTCATAATTGTCCGTGAAAATAGCCTATAATGCTTGAAATTCCGAAACGTACAAATAACAGAGGCTAGAATACTTTGCTACTCAATTCCTGTTCAGGTTTTTCCATCGTATGAAACTTCGCAACAACACCCGTTTTCGTGTGAATTATCTACACAACGACCTCTCAGACATGGTGATAAGGATGCACCTGTCGCTGAACGACCTGCACCTCGTGGGGGCCTATGAAAGGTCCCTCACTGACAAGGACCCCTCCGTCCTCATCTACGCTCCTGCGTTCGGAGAAGTCGAGTAAGTTCAGAAAAAATAAAAAATTACACTTTATTTGAGCAATTATGCATTATTGTATGGACTTCAAAAGAGACTTTGACCTCTGAGTTTGTTACGGATGTTTCTTCTCAGAGTAGTCAAGCTAGGAAACACCGGCTCCATCGTTCGATTGAAATAATAAAAAAACATAACTTGTAAAAGTGTAATTTTTTACCTATTTACAAAATGAAAATCGATTAATTCGTTTAAAAATTACAAAATGGCTGTTCTTTTTTCAACCATATTTGAAACATCCTAGTCTGTCCTAGGAGCGACTATGGTATACTACAAAATCTAGCGACTACACTATGATTTTGCGTAAGGCCTGACGTTTGAGCAGCCAATCTTTGATATTTGATAAAACATATTTATTATTAATTAATGTTTAAAATACTTTTCCATATTATGGACATTTTACTGCAGTTGTTATGTTTTTCAGATTTCTGATGAAAGACGTGAAATACAAGGTGGAAGGTCGATACAGATTGATCAAGAACAGACTTCACATTGAACTCATTACTTCAGACATCATGGTCGACGACGTCTTGATGACGGTATATTTTATACTTGTAGTTCATATATTAGGTTACAACTCTGGCCCAACATTGGACAAGAAATGCTAGCGTCCTATAATAGCTCCTAGCGCAAAAAAAAAGTTGTTGAAATTCTCGACAAGAACTGACGAGCAGCCCACCAAACATATTTATACGTCTGATCGAAAGTTTTTTTTTTAAATAGTCCAATAGACATTTATTTATTTTCATTATACCGCAATAGGCACTTCGAACCACCCTTTAAACTCGCTTAGATTCTACCAACAAAATTCAACTACATTTAAGTGTAATATTAATTAAATTTTTCATTTCAGTACATAACTAAAGTTATTGAAAGTTCACCAGTAAGAGTACAAAAATCGAACTTGGGTAACTAAGAAAATAATAATTTTAAAATAATATGTGTATTTTAAGTAAATATTATTTTGGTTTACTTATTTATAATTGTGCTAGCTTTATTTCTGTTATTTCTGTGTGAGTATAACAACATATAATTTTATGAAAAACACAAGTTATATGAAGTGACTTTCATATAACTTGGATATTTCCATCGCCGAGGCATTATATCTAAAGACCAATTTTTTTTTAGGCAACTTCATAGTTAGACTGAAAAATGACTTAGACAAATGGATAAAAGATTACTTCAATGACCATCTCATATCCGCGGATATGGACGGAATACCTCATATGGATGACCTATCGTATGTAATTTTATAGCGCAGTTTTTTTTTATTTTTTCGTATGGGAAAAGAAATAGGTTTTTCATTTGGTCATAAAAACAATCTAATAATCTCAAAAATGTATTTTTTTTTGTCTTCTGTTAATCATAAAAGCTGTGATACGGGTTGACTTTGAATACCCTGACCATTTTTCAATGTACAGTCATGAGCATGAACTTGTGTACAGTTCGCAAAATATTAAAGATTTTCTCTTTAAATAGTTGAGTACCACTAAACTAATGTCTTTGTTTTAGAAATTACGATAAAGAAAAAGGCGTAGTTCTGGAAGAGTTTATGGATCATGCCATCAACAGAATTAATTCCAGATTATATCGGCTACATGCTGAAAATATTAATTTACCCTCGTTCACCTTCAAGTCCATCCATGGCCTGGTATTAAATTTACACTATAATAAACAGCATAGTGACAATACGGTTATTTACATTTGACAACTTTGACCATATTTAATGACGCAATTTTAAAAGGGGCAAATGGTTCGGTAAACTATGGCCCTGTTCCATAATAACGGGGGACAAAATCCATAAAAGATTTTTTTTTTAATATTCGCAGTCTCGTAATGTATCTTAATTACTACGACAACTGCTATAAGAGAACCACAAGAAATGAAGTCGTTCGTGATTAACTCACACTGACCTTATAAATGTGATCGATTAACAAGCATACACTACCATCTAAGTATACTTGTGGAAGCAAAAAATATAAATGAGTATATTGCGTATAATTATATACAACATAAACTTTATAAAACCATGCCGAAATGCCGAATATTCTATAACAATTTTATCTTTCAAATAATTCAAGACTTTTTTCATTCTCAGCAATTAAAACTTTACGATGGTATTCTTTGCGGGCTGAACACAATGTACAGACGATCTGTAGCCAACGGATTGAAACAGAGCGGCGGTGTCCGCAGAATCGACAGCGTTGTAGGGTTCAGTAACTTGAAGGTAAGTGCCCATTCTCGTATACAATACAGTACCTACGTTCGATTAATTACCAGCCTATTACTGCTTCACTGCTGGGCAAAGGCCTCATGCTATGCACAAGAGCCAAGAAGCCTCTTGTTTCACAAAAAAGGCAAGAACGTCGATAGCGCTTGTACAAGGCGGGTTGGCCATTTCGGAATTTTAATTTTAATAATAAAGTGTAAGTCCAGATTTTCACAAGTGTTTTCTCATGATGTGCAGACAGATAAAAATTTAGAAAGTAAAACTGAATTAAAAGAGTTATAGTGGTAGTAGCCCGCGTTCAACCCACTTCACGTGTGATTTGTAAGTATGTCGATAACTAAAAAATACTGGGGCACCAAGATTTGATTAATGTCATTTGATCTCGATTTATGTTTCTTTTTATCTTTTTAGTGAAAGTATCAGCTCGTGGATATAGTTCGAACGAATCGCAGCGGATTCGTCATTATCTCGACGAACTCATACACTAAGTTCTGTTTCCCAGATGGTTTATAAGTACGAAGCAGTGACACCAACTGGAGAGCCCCCAATCGCTGGTGCGCTGACTCAGTCAGTCAACGAGCTCAGCGCGCACCTGGCTCTGGCTCTTCTGGCCGACCCTGAGACTGTCGACTTGAATATTGAATTTCTGGGCACTTTGAAGTAAATTGAAGATTATTTTTTAAGTTTCATTTTGTTCATAAAAGCAGTGAAGAGTGAGTGCATTTCTCACTATATGCTTTTCTGACATTAGGATTTTTATTACACTCATCTCACGATAGTGAAACGACCAAAGAATTTTGACTTAATGCGTCTAAGTTTTTCAAGCTGGCTTATAGAGTTAAAAGTTTAACTCGATAGGAGTAATAATAAAAATAAATATATTTTTTAAGAATTTGTGATTGGTCAATTTCGAGTATATCTAGTTGCTAAAGACGTCGTGGGTTACTAAAAAAATATATCAGTCAGTATCATAGTTAGCCATAGTATGTACATGCTATGGTCAGTTGTCCCAACGTATTTTTTATTTTATTATATTTCATGTTCTTATTTTAGGCCAGAATCTTTGTCAGTTGAAGGTTCCGCAAATGCGCTGCTATCACACTTTAAGCACCTGCTAGAAAATCAGATCATATCCGTGATGTCCAGCACCCTGGCCCATGGTGTAAGAGTTCTGCAAACTCTTCCTCGCTGTGGTAAGCAAGATTTATATTTTCAATTAAATCTTTTTCAAATAAAGTATATTAAAAATCTACCTACGCCTCGAAAACACGCAAAGACTCCTGAAAGAGCCCCTCTGACTTCTAGTAGGCAATCGCTCCATGTAAAACGCTGGTATTCAGCTGTATCTGGTTAGACTGGAGCCAAATTTAAAAAAGATGGAAAAAAGATAGAACGTCTCCCTTTCCGCAAATAATTCGCCACATAACCTTATAAAACTATTTGCAGAACCATTCGTACCAGGACAAGTTCCAGAGCATAAACACCGAGAAATACAGCCAGCCTTATCTAACCAACTCACGAGAAGTATTAAAAATAAAAGTGACACAATTCGAAAAAAATATAAACAAAAAAGCAAAAAATATTAAGAAGTATGACAACTATTGGTAATAAAAATTAAACCTAAGTACTACTACTACTTCATTGTTTTATTTACGGAAAACGTTGATTCATATTATATTATTAATATAATTGAAGGGCCATATTTCATTAAGCCACCGTGATTGTACAACCCTGGCGGCGCAACCAGTTGCGCTGCCAAGTGAAATACCCTCCAAACAACTGTGTTATGTCGCAAGCAGTATGAATCTACCGTTTACATACTGCCTAGGCATTTTATACAGGGTGTCCCACGGCTATGCCACATGGAGGGAAAGTACCTTAAATATTGTAGATAGAACATTTTACTGAAAGAAAACATTATTTGAATTTTGACAACATTTTAAACTGTATTCATAGATATTAAAATAATTACATAGTTGAACCGGGAATCGAACCTGTTACTCGAGAAAATTAATCATCCTGTAGTTTTATTCTACCGATCGAAAGGCTTCATCACAAGGATTATTTTTTGCTAAGTAACATAGTGTCAAAAATAAAAGGAAGACCATGAATTTTAACATTTTTAGTAAAAAATTAGTCAATTTTTCAAATGCTCAAAATTAGTCCCTTCGTCTTGAATACAAAGTGATAACTTTTAATTATTTCGTTCCCTGACGATTTTTTGGTCTTGTTGCGGTGGATATTTATTAATTTAAATAATGCGCTCTACTCAAGTGGGTAGATTAATTAGTAATAAGTAGTTATGGTTGGAAATTGTATGTCCTTACGGCAATGTAAGCTTTTAACTTTTCAGAACAAAATTTTACATCAAATGTTAAAATTCACGGTCTTCCTTTTGTTTGTGACCCTATGTTATTTAGCAAAAAAGAATCCTTATGATGAAACCTTTCGATCGGTATGATAAAACTACAGGATGATTATTTTTTCTCGTGGAACAAGTTCGATTCCCGGCCCAACCATTTAATAATTTAAAAATCTGTGAATGCAATTTTAATTGTTTATAAAATTCAAATAATGTCTTCTTTCAGTAAAATTTTCTATCTTCAAGATTTAAGGTACTTTCCCTCCATGTGGCATAGCCGTGGGACACCCTGTATACGGTGTAAATGGGCAAATTGACGAAACAATCCAAATAGCATTTTTTTCTGGATGGTTTAAAAAAAACTAACTACTGTTAGAGTCAGATCGCTCTGATATTTTTACGCGAGTGACTTTAAGCTGTTGCCGAGGCATTATGTAAACGGCAGAACACTAAAAATTTCTGCGACAATATACATTGTTGGACACCGTGGTAGAGATGCGAAATGTAGCTCACTGAAAAGAAAAGAGAGATATAGCTCTTTTGATCAAAAGAGCTATATCACTCTTTTAGCTCTTTAGCTCACCGAATAGCTCTTTTAACTCTTGAGCTCAATTGATTTACTTGCGAGCTACAGCTCAAATTGAGCCGCGCTACTTTACGCAAATCAAACGAGACAAATCGCTCAATGGCTCCTTATATTTTTTCTAGATCTTTAGCTCACTTAACTTATTGCGACCTACAGATAAAATAAGATTCATTGGGTTGTTTTGTTCTTATTACAAATAAATAAAATTATGTAAGCCAATGATTTTCCTTCATACTTGAACAGGCTTAGGACTGTCAATCTAAATGAATAATATTTGAAAAATTAGTTAATTGACACACAAGTGGTAAAGTATTTTCTCTTTTAAAACAATGATAATAAGAGTTATTTTACAATGACGTATTGAGCCGAACAGTCGGTTAGTGAGCTACATGCGAAATCTTTCGACTGTTTGTCGGGGAAGTTCGGGCCTTGTCGGGCGGCTGTCGGCGTTTCTCTCGCTCGCAAAGCCACAGAGCGTATACAGAGTCAAGAGCTAAATGAGCTAGTGAGCTATTCCGTGAACGACTGAGCGACTGAGAGCTAGATTGTAATTAAAGAGCTAGTTCAATTTTATCTCTCATTCGCGAGCTACCCATGTCTACACCGTGGACACAATATAGGACACCGTCATTGCACCACAGTGGGTGTGCCCCACACACCCAATCACCCAAGTTGTTGCAACCACGGTGTCGAGAAGAATAAATTCGTTCCGTTAATTATTTACAAAATTAAAGCAAAATTTTAAAAATGATTGAAAATTAAGAATTGAGATTGTAATCGCTAATATAATACCACCGAAACTTCACATAAAAGGTAATGTAAGGTAAATTAGTCGATTTTACTTTTCAAACACTAATTTTGACAGCTAACAACACAACAATTTTCCGTCAGCTCAACAGCTGTCATTCGCACGTCATCTGCAATATGTTTCGTTTTCGGAAATAGTGTTTTCTAAATAAAGTTGCAGAAAATTTCCAGCGGTTTTAGCAGAAAGTTATGAATTTAGCAAAATGTCTGACGAAGAAATTGTGGACATAGAACAGGAATTGGACGAACTGTTGACGAAAGTCCAACCTAACTTGCAAGATGTTATCAAAAGGGTAAATAAACACACATTGAATATAAATTATATTATGGTCGTTTTGTAAAGATTTAAGAATATAAAATAAAAGAATAGCTGTGTTATGATATCCTTTGGATCTTTTTTAGAGTTTTACAAATGTGGCTCTACAGCAAACGAAGAATGGCGAACAAATCAAACCAGACACCCTCGGTGATACTTCATACTTCGCGAAAAACACACAAGTGTAAGTATGTTTATTTTATATTAACCGACAGAAGAATTATTTAATTAAACTAAACGATCGAGCACGATTTCAGCCACCGTTTTAGTGGTTTCATTGGGTCACATCAACCAAGTCCAGTCAAATACGATTGCATTTCGAGTATAAAATTATAAGTGATCGACGTAGGCCTTAACCAGGCCTGACCTCTCCAGTCATGACTGCTATGGCTCCCAGTAAACAATCTACAAAATATTATTTTAAATTAATTTATACTCATCAATTAATTCTTCAAATCATTTATTGTTGGTAATCAACTTGGTGTTTCAGAAACCTCTCTCGGCTAGAACTGGTGAAGCCGCCTACATTCCACATGCAGGCACTGGCATTAGATTTGAAGTCTATGAGCCTTTCGTTACGATGTTCTCTCGGAGAGGTCAATGTAAAAGGACTGTACAGTGCATTTAATGAAAATCTATATAATCTCATACCTGTTATGGCTGAGGGTCATGTTTTGTAAGTAAAGTGCTAATTAATATTTTCTTAATTATTTATAATATAAACACATAAAATTCAATCTTGTCTCTTGGATTTTTCTTGGTGATACATTGACAGCTGCAAAAAAAGCCATTTAAAGAAGACTTTATATACATCAAACACAACTTTAAAATCTTTTTATTCTTTTTTGCACAAAAATAGCAAAAACTGGAGTTATGTACTACAATCTCTTTTCAGTTTTCTTCAGTTTTGATATTCTTTGTTATAGCAGTCAAAATAATAATAAAATAATAATAAATAATAATTATGCTATTAATATTTCTGCATTTTCAAAGTATGTGTAAACTACAAACACAAGAAATGCCTGTTTATTCTCAATGCATATGTTTTGATTTGTGGCTGTCAACAATTATCACTAAAGAAAGTAAATGTTTATTATTAAGATATTGTTTACTTAATGTTAGACAATCATTATAGTAAGTAAACATGACCAAGACTAACAGAAAATTATATTAGTAGCAGATAATTTATTAACTGCAGAGTAAATCTGTCACACTTTGCACCATTTATGATCAATGTTCAAAATATATTTAAAGCAATAGTCATTAGGGATTAGCTAGAAATAAATATAAAGTTCCAAGATGATATTTTTATTAATTTCTTTTAATGTTTATAAATTTTCTGTAGATCCCAACATGCTTATAGAATTTCATTTCACATTTTTAAATACTTACACAGGTCTGTGCAATATGGCTAATAAGGTAGGAGACTAATGGCTTAAAAAACTAAATACCATAGAGAAAATAATTAATGGTTAAAACCTGTGTACTATTCTAGAATATCATTATCAAACATGATCGCAGATGTGAGAGTCGGCTTAATACTGGAAGATGATGCGTTCTCATTCATCAACCCAGGGATCGAATTTACCCATGATGAAGTACTAGTCAAGGTAATTTTGTTTTATTTTATTTTTCTTCACTGTATGATAAACATCAGTTGTAACACTTGAAGTTAATAAAAACATGGTACTAAGAGACAAATGTTTGGAGATACCTGCTCTAGATATTATTTGTTATTTTTGTTCAAATAAAGCTTGATTCTTGAAATAAAAAACTTATATGTATGTATAATCTATAGTAAAATTTTGACCCAAAAAGAAAGAGTATTTCAACTTCCTTGATCTTCATAACATATTTTTTTTAAATAGGATTTTAAACAACTTTTAGTTTAGTGTACTTAATTCAAGTATTTATATTATAAATCTTGTCTTTAAGACCCAAGTTTTCCTTTGGACTAAAAAAACCTTGCTTGGCATCATTAACTATTTCTTTTTTAAAAAACGGTAATATCCTAAAAACGCATCTGATTAAATAATAATATTATTTATTTTCTCAACTAAGAATAATAATTATTTTTGTTTAGTTATCTTGGCCTTCTCCGCAAAAGAATGGTGGCTATGATTTCGCAACGACTGAACAACTAGCTAAACATATAGGTAAGTACCCTTAATTATATTATAAACTAGCTTTTGCCCGCGGCTTCGCTTGCGTTAGAAAGAGACAAAAAGTAGCCTATGTTACTCTCCATCCCTTCAACTATCTCCACGGAAAATCACGTCAATTCGTCGCTCCGTTTTGCCTTGAAAGAAAGACAAACATAAAGACAGACAGACAGACACAGTTTCCCTTTTATAATATTAGTATGGATAGTAGGTATACCCTTATTACCTGTAATGGTATCGGCCATAAAAAAGAAACCATCAAGTAATTTGGCAATGTCTTTAGAAAGTGTTGTAATGGTTTTTCGCGTCCTTGCGAAATGGCATTGAGTTTATTGAGAAAACATTTATGACCGTTTAAAAACTAGTTTTTGCACAGTGCCTCGCTTGCAGGTATAATTTTATAGCTCTCAAGAATAATGTAGCTTTTTATTGGTATTTTAACTTTTATAAAATTTACACTCCACCAGAAAGTAGTATTATGCAGGTATCTAACAATTTATTATTAGTTTCAAAACACTTCTGATCTACTTATAGAATAGTTAACATTCTAACTATACTTGGTACACTGGTATTTGTATGTAAATTGATAGTTATCGCGTTACACGCTGGATAATGAGTGCAACACACAAATTAAATAGCTTGTTGTGTAGATAAGAAACCAGTTGTGTAAAACACGTTTTTTTTTTAATCTATTTATAATGTACTAGCTAGCGGCCTGTCCTCTTTATCCGAATCCCTGGCGAAAATTAAATATGCCTACCCTATGTTACACAATAGCATTCTACTGTAGAAAGAACTTGTAAAAGCCTCGAAGTTCTTGATTGTATTCATAAAAAATAACTTGTTATTTGATATTTGAACTGTACCTATTGTTTTAAAAATAAACCGTAGTACGTAATGTGTTCTAGTACCTATTAAAGATTATAAAAGATGTAGTATCTTTTATAATCTTTAATAGGTCTTCTTCTAAAAACTTACATATACCAATGACATAAACACAAATGCCATATTCTATAGGTAGACTAATAAAAACCGTAGAAAACAGAAGAACTCAAAGTTACACTTTTTGTAAGCACAAGATTTTCACTACGCTACAACAATATGAAACAGCACAAGAACTCTTTTTTCTCTTCTCCAGATGACCCACAACTCACATATACCCTAGTCTACCTATAGATGGCATATGTATATATAGATATACATATGCCACAAAATTAAATACTAATGCCATCTATTCTATAGGTAGATCAATAAAAACCACAGAAAACAAAAAAAAAATTTCATTGCTACAACATGCTTTTTGTAAGCACAAGATTTTCACTACACTACAACAATTTGAAACAACACTGCTCTTCTTTCTCTTTTCCAGATGACCTCCCCCTGACGGCGGCAGTATCGTTGCCGCTGTACGCTCTTCTGAGAGAGAAGCTACAACGGCATCTGGCACTGGTGCTGCGTCAGGCCACCAGCGTGTCAGAAGTCATGTGTTGCAATCCTTCACTCATGGAAGCTTATAGGTAACTAGCTTTTGCTGATGTTGAAAACGTTTGGGTTGATGACAAATTATTAATGTTGTTTATTAACAATTTTGTTACTATATTTTTTAATCAAGCTTAAATATAAATCTTAAATAGAATAGGTATCTGAAAATATATGGATTGCCATACTTGATCTCAAACAATTAAATGTGCTTTTCTTTATTTGACTCCAATCAGAGCCAGTTTACAATTCCACAAGTGACATCGGACAGATTGTAAACCCTGTTGGTGACTGTACCAAGTTGTGGACTGACCTGCGTTGACAATTGTTTGATAAGGACAGATTATAAACTATCAAAAAATAATACTTTATATTGTAACCACTTCGTAATTTGTCGGCAGTTTACAATCTCGCTACAAAGATTATAAACTAATGGTATTCACAATCATACGGTGACACCGTGACATACCTAATAAAACAACCCACTAATTCTTTTCATTAAGCTTACTTTTGCCTGACAGTGTAATTCTACAAAGATCCTTATTCCCTCTCTAGCGGTATGATCGACTGCCTGTCTCGCAACGGCAACAAGGTGGTGGACATGATCCTCATCAACATGCGCCGCACTCTGCTGCAGAGCTGCTGCGAAGTGCTACAGCTGCCGCCGCTGCATGCCACCTTCATGCACAAGGTACATGCTCATAGCGGTATGATCCACTGTCGAACAAGGTCACCACATGATCCTCATCAATAGCGCCGCACTCTGCTGCAGAGCTGCTGCGAAGTGCTGCAGCTGCCACCGCTGGATGCCACTTTCATGCACAAGGTACATGCTCATAGCGGTAAGATCCACTGTCGAACAAAAGGTGTAAATGGTCCTCATGAACATGCACCGCAAAGTATTCAAGGAAACTCATCTACCGAGGATTTTATCTTTAACCTTCTTATTATAAATCAGCTGTTAGGTTATGGCTAAATGAGCGCACGCGCTGCCTTTTTACAAGATGCCACCCACTAACTACAATACGCACTGATGCCGCACTAAGCGGCGTTGACCCCTCTGCTCATCGAAAAACCAAAGATATTTTTCTTACTTTATAAATCTTATTTGTTTTCATAAGTAAAAAAAAGTAATTAGTCACCTTATGTTACTATATACTGCTTCTAACAAAAGGTAAATTAATTAAACATACTACCCGTGCGAGCTAACATGGCTCGAAAACAAACCTCACACCGCGACCCCGCGCGACGCCCCGCTCGCGTCTTACCTGTTACCAGTAGCGTTAGTATCACTATTACAATATACGGCACAAGTATAAATAAAATGGTGGATGTGCAAAAACAGATTTTCAGGCGTGCACGTAATTATTTTTCACAACTTTGTTTCTAAGTACACACATCAAAAGTGTCTAGGGATATTTCAATTAAACCTAAACAACTAAAATTCTGTTAACTTTTTGTTAAGACACCTACACATTAAAATAAACATTGTTTAATAGCCTATCTAATCTGATAACAAACATTTGAATAAAGTTAAATTTAAAAAAAAAACTAAGAAGAAGATGAAAAACTCAGACAAAGTTTCAATCTTAACTTTATTTTTGAAACATCAAAACCTAAACAAAAAAAACTATTTTTTTACAAAAATTGTTGAAAACAAAATTAATAATCCGTGGATCCATTTAAGACTCTCTTGACACATCTGCAACGGTTCTGCATACTCAAAACAAGGTGTCAATATCCTGTTGTGGAATACTGTCCCAAGTCCTTTTAAGATGCAAGAAAAGCTGGTTTTCATCCTCAATATCTTCAGGAAAATTCCTAAGAGCTCTTCTCAGAAGCATATCCCAGGCATGCTCAATAGGATTTAAGTCAGGGGATTGTGCAGGCCAGTCTAAAGCTTGGATATCATGCTGTTGTAACCAACTTGTGACGATACGCGCCGTATGTGGACGAGCATTGTCGTGCATTAGCTGGAAATTTTGTCCCATTTGTTGTCTGTGGGGCAGGATTACAGGCTCTAGCACCTCATCTCGGTATTTTAGAGCAGTCATATTGCCTCGTATCCAAACGAGGTCCGTTCTACCACCGAGACGAATTCCTGCCCAAACCATAATCGTGCCACCTTGATATGCATGAACTTGTTGTAGGTGCTGCAGTCGATTCCAACGCTCAGGTTCTCTCCAAACGCGTACTCTTCGCGAATCAGGATGAAATCCAAACCTGGATTTATCAGTGAAAAGCACAAGTGACCATTGAAAATGGTTCCAGTTTTCGTGTGCAATAGCCCATTGTAATTTTCTTCATCGATTGCCTCCTTAGCGCTGGTATCCGAAGTGGCCTACAAGTACGTCGGTTGACTTCATGCAGTTGTCTTCTCAAAGTTTGACCGCTTACCAGCAAACCATACTCTCTCTGTAGTCTTTGAACCAATTGCATTGCCGTTACATTTGATTGACTTCGTGCAGCATTTACTATGAATCGGTCCTGTACATGTGTTTTAATGCGTTGAGGTCCTCGGTGCGGTTCCACCACTTCCCCCGTGACACGATATCGTGACCAAAGCCTAGATATAACGCTCTGACTGGTCTTCATGGCTTCAGAAAACGCAATTTGGGACAGTATTCCACAACAGGATATTGACACCCTTGTTTTGAGAATACAGAACCGCTGCAGATGTGTCAGGAGAGTCTTAGGTAGATCCACGGATTATTAATTTTAAGTTTTCAACAATTTTTATAAAAAAAATAGTTGTTTTGTTTAGATTTTGATGTTTCAAAAATAAAGTTTAGATTGAAATTTTGTCTGAGTTTATCCTCTTCTTCTAAGTTTTTTTTTATTTAAATTTATCCAAAAGTTTATTATCAGATTAGATAAGCTATTAAACAAGGTTTATTTTAATGTGTAGGTGTCTTAACAAAAAGTTAATAGAATTTTAGTTGTTTAGGTTTAATTGAAATATCCCTAGACACTTTTGATGTGTGTAGTTTGTTTTGTCACGTTTAAAACGTCGTAGTATGTTATGAGAAACAACTAAGCACAATATAAATGTTATTATTTAAAATACAAAAATAAAATTCTGAAAGGATGGAGCCCAGCTAGAGCAATGGACACCAAATAAAATTATATAACTTTTATTTTTTAAATGGTGTTAGCGTATACCTGTCATCTGTCATATTGTTAGCCCAAAATCGACCGTCTCCTTTTTTGCACTTAGTGGAGTCATCTCGTGTTCTTGGTTATAGGAACACGTGTATGATCTCCATACTATAATTTATAACCGTACAATTGTTATTTAAACTGAAATATTATTTTCAAACTGGACATTGGCAGAAATCACCGAAAATTCGGTGGATTGCCATAATAAATATAAAAGTTGAAGTTGAAGTTTGCACTTAGTACTTTAAATGTCACTCATTCAACCCAGGTGCCATGTTATCTCGCACGGATAATATCACATGTCTGACATTAATATTTAAACACAACTAGGGGATCCTGCCGTTTTGCCGAAAAGATTTTGCCAAATTTTCATTACCCAAACAAATTTTAGCAACCTTTTTTTATACCAATGTAATATTTGGAATAATTTTAGTACGCACATTTTCATTTGGTCAAATGTTTACTTGGCAGATTGTTACCTAGGATAATGTCATTAAGGCTTTTGGTCTTTAAGCAAATGATTTATTACAGCAAACAATATCGCACCCCCGGTGCGACACTGTCACTTTTGCAAAAAATACAAAAATGAGATAAATACTTTAAAATGGTCCTAAAGCACCCCTTTACTTGGTGCGATAACGTCACTTGTATAGTATGCATAGTTTCCGTCTGAGGGCGTGAGTGTCATTGTCGTTTTGGCGCGAATCACGGCGGCGCTAGGAGCGACATCGTTTCTTTGGTCAGTTGTGTGCGGTCTCCCGCCAGTTCAAATGTATCTTGGAGCTACACTGTTACTAAGGTAATTGTGACAAATTTTTTTTTTTGATCCTGGAGCAATATTGACCTAAGATACAGTTGTGACATTATTTCCCCAATATTTAAACATCTTTGAAAGTTTAGTTTTGTACTACAGTGACCTTTGTTAATAAATAACTTTGTTTCTCCAATCCTTGCCTTTTTAAATAAATATGCCACACAATGCACACCCATCACCTGGTCTCAAACTAAGATTTGTATTTGTACGAGAGCCATTTTGCAACTTGGTCGTATTGCTTGTAATAGTGTGGTAGATATTTACTCATCAAAGCATGTTTTAGTTCTGGTCTAACTAACTATGACGATTGTATGTACAGTCAGCCATACATCAGGTTACCACAATCTGTAAAATTTTCCTAAACGATATTGAACCAAACATGATTTTTTTTTGGTGAGTGAAAAATCATCAAATGACGGCTCCCGTCCTGGGTGCGACGGGAGGGCGTGTCAGACTTTTACTGACTAAAACCCACTCATGTTCCTTCGATTGCCCTTTATGTTCCAGGGTCACGGTAACTATTATAAACATTCCGCAACCCCGGCAGGCATTGGCCCTGTTGGGCCCCTTCCTGTGCTGACTTCTTCTCTTTGAGGCGCGCGTGGAACACTAACGCGCCGTCGACGCGGTCCTGGTCCTAGCCGGGCGGTGAGCTACCCATCGCTCGCCATCCGCAGAACCGCGCCTACGGTGGCCGGTAGTCGTCTTGTGACTCCCGACGTCTTCGCCTGGGTCTAAGTCCGAGGCGAGAGGCTCGTCGTTGCCTCTCGCGCGCCGACGCTTTCTTCACCAGCATAACTGCTACGCAGAAGGAGGCGACGGCATCCCATTCCGTCTCGCCCCGAAGCATGGCCGGAACCAGCGCCGGGCGCGAGAGAACACGTCGATGGTCCGCCCATGCGCGGCACACCTCCACTGTGTGCTCGACCGTGTTGTGCAGGCGACCGTTGCTGCAGTGGTGACATCCAGGCATCGCTTCCGCCCGAATCCGATACAGGAACCTCCCGAACTGACCATGTCCGGTGAGCACCTGTGTCAAGCGAAACGTGAGAGCGCCGACTGTCGCAACACCCTCCGAACGACGGTCGGGAACGACCCTCCCTGCGCTAGGACTAGCGTTTCGACAGCGTAACACACTACGCTGACACCTTCGGGAAGGTCGGCGCGCAGCACTCAGTCGTACCCGATGTCACACAGAAGCGGAGCTTGCCCCGCACCGCCAAGTAGCCCCTAATTGGCGGTGCGGGAGCCCCCACGGATCTCTGTCCAGAGTCCCCAGCGCCTCTTGGCGGGCCGAAGATTTGGCCCGCTCTATCTCCAGTCGGAGGGCTTCCTTCGCTGCTCTGTTCCCCTCGTACAGCTCCGCCTCAATGGCATCCGCATCCTCAGGGCGAATACGGAGGCTGCGGTGTCTGGTGTACGGGTGTCGCGCAGCCACGCACGCCTCGCATAGTGCGGCGACCACCAGTACACCTGGTGCTGACCCCTTCCAAGCTGAATCCATGCTTCAGCCAGCAATTGCCATGTCGCAGATCTCGGACATAGCCTCCTGGAACCACCCAGCCTCGGCGTTGGTGTCGGCAGGCCTGTCCGGTGATGACACCCAGGCCTGCACTATCGAGGCTTCCAGGAGAAGCTTCCGGTCCAGCTGCTTCAGCGCCCAAAGCGGACCGCATGGGGTCCGTCGGACGGGTAATATTGTAGTTATTTCACAAAAAAAACAAATTAACGGAACCCTCGTTGCGCGAGTCCAACTCGCACTTGACCTGTTTTTTATGTACAAATGTTAAGAAGCACAAAGTTTCTTATGTTTATTTCGAAGAGTTTAGACTTATTTTATTTCTTTCGTTAATAAAACTACATAATTATGATTAAAAATAAAACTAACTAAATATTTTTTTCTTGTTTTCTTATTTACTCAGTGACATAACTACAGTTATAATTTTTCGTTAGATCCACAACGTCACTTCTGAGGGCATTGGAAGTTTTAAATAATGGTATAGTATATTTTTTAAAATAGAAAGTGACAGTTATTTATCCTAAAATAAAGTTGATAGCTGACAGTTTAGTATAGACTATTCATCTCATCGGTATATCTTAAAGTCATTGTTTTGTGACGTGTCAAAGTTTTAAATGCTTCTCCTGAAAAACTACATTTTTGCATAAGTGACAGTATTGCACCGGGGGTGCGATATTTAGACAATAAACGTTTAGTCAAATGATTTGTTATGACAAAAAATATAAAGGCAAAAATAAGATTTTTTTGGGAGTTGTATAACTAAAAATGCAATTTTATTTTAATATAGGTAATTATTTATTAACGCGAGTACAAAATAGCAAAAGCTAGGACAAAATATTTGTAACTTACAATTTTAAATTTTTTGCAATGGACATTAGCAGATTTATTTCGGAGTATTCAGACTTGTGTTGCAGAACTCGATTAATTCTGTCGTCTTTATCCATATATTTACACAAACAAATTAATCTCCAGCGATCTGTGGTCGACTATTAGTCTAATTAACCAGCGTTATAATGAATTACCGACAAAAAATCCTAATTTCCGAATAGAAAACTAAATCTCCGACCAAATTACTAAGTGACCGACAACAGAGGTTTCGTCAAAATAATCATAGTTTTACAACTTGCATGAACTGTTTTAATTTCTACTGTAGGTTACCAAAATTTATTTTTTAACTCTCAATAATGATGAAAACTGGTTGCAATCTAGACTTTAGGGCACCCCGACTCGGATAGGTTAGGTTAGAAGGGGATGGCGGGGTCGTGTGAGCGAGCGAAGCGAGCGAATAGACCCCGCCATCCCCTTCGTGGTTATTTTTTTATAAACCACCCAGAAGTAGACGTTCGACCCAGCCCACCCTCGATCATGTATAGAGTATTTTAAGGTTTTTAGTTAAAGGTAATTTATTGTGGTAGAAAAGTATTATAGCAATAAACGTTCATGTTTATTTTTCGGAGATTTCAGTATCTCATTCGGTCGTTTCGTCAGTTTAATTCGGAAAAAAGTAGTCGGAGAGTTAGTATTTTAGGCAGTAAATTTAATATTTTGAGTAAGTACAATTCTTCTTTATTTGTCGGAGCTTTTATTTCTACCCATAAACATTTTACTTCTTTGTTAAATTTGATGTCATTTGCGTTTCTTAGTAAGCTTATGTGCTTGAATTTGTCTGAAACAAGTCAAATTTATGGTTACTAGACATTAGGTTATTTATGGAACTAGTTACAGTAGGTTATTAATTTAAAAAAATGGTTAGATTAGGTTAGGTTAAAACTGTGACCACCTACGCACGAGCCGAGCGAGCAAAGCGAGCGGTGCCGCGGCAGCGGCCGGCGAGTGCCAGAAACGACCAGATTATATAGAAAAAAATATGGAAAAAAAGAGATTATTTTTAGGAGGCTATCGAGAGAAATAATATAATTATAATAACATTATTATTACCTGTTTAGAATTTGCCTTTTTTTGTTTAGTTTTGCATGACTTACCCACATCGCGCGACATTTATGATTTACCATCTACCCACTTATTTACACATTGCAATTTAATTTGTATAATCTGTGCAAATTTTTGTCATTGGCTACGCAATCGACTAAACAGAAATGGTAAGTTTAAAATTGACGGCACCAAATATTTGGCTTATTTAATTTTGCGTAAAATATGTTATACCAACTGAAACATTTGACTAGATAAAAAATTGTAAAAGTACTAGTTGGTGAACAAGTTATTGTTCAAACGTTCACTTGCCAAACAAAAGTTTTCGTAATAATTATTTGTGAAGAGATTTTTTGGTAAGTAATAATTTGGCAAATGAAATTATGCGAAAATTTGTTTGGGAAGTGATAATTTGGCAATTTCTTTTCGGTCAAACAAGGGAGACCCCACAACTAGCATCTTAACATTTAATTAAAACCTGGTCATGTTCCAGATAGGATCGGTATCGTTTATCGGCAAGTTCGAGACGGACACGGGCTGGGTGAAGAACTTGGCCACCATCAACCGCATCAGTGACGTCAGTGTCACGCGCCCGGACCCCATGAAGACCAGCTTCCACGTCACTTTGAGGATTAAGGATTTGCAAGTAAGAATACAGTAATTTGTCTGAGCTTGATGAAAGAACAACTCCACTGAGATTTTTTTTCTGTAAACATTCGTAAAAAGCTGCCTATATGGTCCCTTATATTTTTTGTTAGAATAGATAGACTTTGGAACTCCTCGTCAACAAATATTCGACATACAGTAAAACGTTAACGCAGAACAAGAAACAAATTGTGCTGGTATTTAGGACCATATATCATTAACCTTTCGACGATCAACCGACAGCGGTCGGGCTCGCCATTGTCTTTCTATTGCGTCTCAAATCACGTGTGTTCGAAGGCTTAACTACGGTGGGCCTCTAGTTGCGCCGCCAATGAAATACGGCGGTTATTTCATTGGTGGTTACAAATTACAACCATTGGTTCACCAACAGATCGGCTACGACGAGTACCGCATCCGCGCGATGGGCGTGTCGTGCGGCGGGCGCGCGGCGGCGGCGCTGCAGCGACACTCGCTGCACCTCGCGCTCAGCGTGGGGCTCGCGCACTGGGAGCCCTACGCGCAGCTCGACCATCTCAGGGTGCAGAGCTTGGAGTGAGTACATGTAGTTTTTGTACTGACCCCAACTAGTACTAGGCCCGCGTCGACGTTTTGCTCCACGCGTCTTAAAGAGATGTCTGTATTTAACGAGGCTCTCAAGGGCCAATGCCTGCCGGGGTTGTGGAATTATTCGAAGGTGTATCCATACCATGTTTCGGGGCGGAACATAAAGGGCAACCGAGGGAGCATGGGTAGGTTTTAGTCAGTAAAAGTCTGACACTCCCTCTCGCCCCGCCCAGGGCGTGAGAATTAATTTGATGATTTCCCAGTCACAAGAAAAAGCGCCCCAACGTTAAGGAATGAAACAGCTGCCTCCCTACCCCGTCTAGAAAGAGCCAAGAAGTAGTTAAAGCTTTAAGTATCGGACTTTGTACCTATATCTTATTACAAACGTGCTGTGGATCGCACTCCAAGTGGAACCTTCATATTTAGACTGTACCTTCATACTTTTTCTCTTCCCCCATGTATCACATTCCCTACCCCCCATTGCCGGTGGATGTACATTATTTAACACCGTTGTCACCAACAACTATTCTATAAGAAACTTTTACCTACCCATGAAATTAAACAACTACTCTCTTTCTAGCCATTTCTAAACATCTGTTTAGTCTGAAATAACAAAATGCCAAAGTCCTTAACAGCTGTATTTTCTTCCTAGCTGTGCCGACCTACACGTGACGGGTCTAGGTCCACTGAACGGGGCTTCGGGCCTCGTCTGTGCGTGGTTGCGCGGCGCCGCCACTGCGCTAGCCGCGCCCGCCGTGTCCGCTCAGATACAGCACGAGCTACACACCGCGTTACAGGAGCTGCCGCTGTGGGATATGTTACACGGCAAACACGTTGCGTAGCATGTTGCAGCTACTGTAAAGGTACTATCGACAAAATTGAATCATGACCCATTTCGACGACAAATCGTTTGAAGCTGTCAAAATAACATGACTAGAAATGTGACTTTTTTAATACATGTTTACGCGATTGTCGACCTAATTGTATTTGAATGTCTGTAGGGAAATAAGCTTATGGTGGGTCATGATTCCATTTTGTCGATCGTACAAGATACGAGTTCGTAGCCGACCGTATGGAGCATGGGACGTTACATGTTGCAACTAGCCGACTACACACAACAGGGACGATGGGATGTTACATGTTGCAAAGTCACGTCGTTGCGGCGTATTGCTGCTTCATGTTGCAGATGGCTGCGGCAGACGATATCGCCGCATTGACACCGCCATCGATATACGAGTATCTGACCAGGGACCTAATTCTCGGTTTATGTGATATAATATCGAATTCGATAAGATATCGAGAGTCTTATATCAATCAAAAATATCACAAAATTCAATGACAAATGAATGAAATGGTTGGATAATTATCTCACTCGATGAACTGAGAATACCGATTTATTCAAATAACTCGATATCCGCCATTTTAATTTGATAAATATCGATTTCGATATTTATCTATCGCACGAGAATTGGGCTCCTGTTTTGGATTTGCGATCACGATATACTTTTGTGTTTTTATTTCTTCTTCGAAGTCAAAAAATCATGCATGCAGTCGGCTACGAACTCGTTCTTTTACAGTCGCGGAGGACTATGTTGCGTGTTGCAGGTAATATTACATTTTATACGGATGCACTTGACGTGTTGTATTGTTATAGAAAATATAGCGTGCCAAATGATTATTTTGTAATAACGGATATTATTTAAAAATGTATGAGAGGAGATGCTTTAGTTAAAATAATAGCTTTGCAATTTAATGATATTACTAGCTTTTGTTCGTGACGGTGTGTGAAATACGAAGTCGCAGATAAAAAGTAGACCATGGCCTTCTTTGGGATTCAAACTCCGTGTCAAATTTTATCAAAATCGATTCAGTTTTTGAGCCATAAAAACATAACACAGACAGACAATTGCATTTTTAATGTTAGGTTATTCTACTTGAGACGGCAAAATGAACATTTCGCTGAAGATCACTGTGTGTCGGTTATGTTTTTGAGATTGATGTTTTTGTTTGAAATCTAGAACCAATTAAAACGCAGGATATTTTCAAAAGTTCGAATCTTTTATTGATAACCTAGCTACGTATTTTCACTTGTAATATCTGAATGTTGGTAGCTGGATGCAGTATAATAAAATAAAGTAACTTTTACCAAGTTAGGCTTCGCCATTGACTTCACCAACGGCCACTCACAAGTACGTACTAGCTCTGTTTCAGTAGTGATGTTGAAATAAATAAACTTTACGTACCTTTCCTTAGCTATATTCTATCTCTTTTCTGCATCCTATATTTTACTGGTGTGCGACAGTGACAGGTATACTTGGCCTATTTGTTTAGACCAGGGTCCATTGAAACTTTACACTCTGTATATAACCTCCGCCGTGAAAAACAAACGAAAATCCTTCCATCGAATTGAGAACCTCTTCCTTTTTTATTTAAGTCGGTTAAAAACGCATTTAATCAGTTTGGTTGTAAATTGAAATCTACATTTATAATTTATTAAGTATTTTTACCAAACTAGTGTAATTAATTCTTGATTTTGTTTATTGTATATTTTGTTCATACTTCGTCTGGATTTCGGTCTACAAGTAGGAATTTTAGAAATGTTTGTGTTTTTTTTGGATTCTTCAAGTCTTTTGTTTCATAGATATTTGTTTTGCTTTATTTTAGATTCTTCGAGCCTTTTGTTTGATAGATTTTTAATAATTACTGAATTGTTAACAAGGAACTGTCCTTGTTGGCTTAGTCGTAAGCCAAGTCTAATATTGAATTAGTCGTTAGCACATCCATCGGAATGGTTGCCCTCAGTTAATAACCTAAATATACTAGGGACAAATTCTCGCAGCAGGTGCGAAAATAAAACCCACAAACAAAACGCACTATTGCTCCCTTGCGCTTCTAGGTAGGTTTACTAGGCGATCGAGAAATCTAGGAAAATCCTGGTCTTTTATCTCGTGATAAGCGTACAAATTAATGAGTTCGTCTTTGCTGCGCATGTGTTACCCTTTAATACGATTTGTTATCGTTGTTATACCGCTTGTTGCTATAACGTGCAAAATATAGTTCTCATCTGCAATGATATTTTGTTCTTGGTGCAGCAAATTGTGGTCGCACTACATATCTTGGCCTACCCCCCGATGAAAAATAGGCGATGTTACATTATAACCTGGTTCATTAAAGAAAGGAATCTAAAATGGCGGCGCTTATCATGTTCTCTCGCTCGCAAACTAGTGCCGTCTATACTCACTCCACCGTCTATACACACTACATGCCGCCATTTAAGATTCATTTCTTTAATGAACCGGCTTATACCTATGTGTTCATTTCTCAACTAGTTTTGAGTTCCGTCCTTTAACTGAAAATGTATTATTTTTTTATTTCTACTTAAGAAAGAAAGAAAAAAAGAAAAAGCATTGCATTTGCATTTATATGAAAATTATAAACGTCATTTACTAAATTATACTGATGAAATTCCGTATTTGGTGATTTTCTTTGTTCGGTATAGAGACTACGCTTTGTGTTTATTGCAACGGAAAACTGTAACGTGATATTTATTAAGTTATATTAAACTGAATGTAGATATTTACACACTTTCTTGTGTTACATCACGTACTAAGCTTTTATATATTTGTCTCCAACATATTAATATAATATGCAAGTAGAACTTTGTACCGCTTTTGAAATACCTTCGGCGAAAGATGACATTTGGCACAATCAAAGTTTGTATGGCAAAAGAGTGCAGAAAGCTAAAATTTAATAAAAATTGGTCGAATTCCGGCCATTGATAGACCACTAGTATTTATAACTACGTACTCTTCCAGCATATCGCATCATTTTACGAATTATTGATAATAAACTAAGTACAATCTTTGCTACAACTATTTTCAAGTACAGTTTTCTGTACACTATTGTATTTTTTATGTTTGGAACGTAAATCTATAAAATTATATTATACTAACAAATGTTAACTATTTTGACTAGAAAAAAATATTGTTGATATTAATATAATTACTATAAGTTTCGTTAAAATGTAGCAATAATAAATTATTTTTATGTAATCAAAAATATTAATAGAATGATTTCTCTCGATGAGACTCGTAATATGTTACTTTCAATACTTTTTTGTATAAACTGCATGAATTATTATGAACTAAGTAAGTATATAAGTACTATGAGAAAAGCAATAATTTATTACATTATATTTATTGGTTGTGTTGTGACTTTGTGCCTTTTGACTACTGAGACTGTTGTAATTTGTATTTTTATTATACATATTATAGAATACAAGTTGTTAAATAAAATGTTTCAATATATCGATCTGTTTTTTAATCTGCTCATCTTTTGAACTGACTATATATGTATAAAAGCAGTCACTAAAAATTAAAGATGCTAATCCAAGATTAGATTTCAAGTATTTTATCTCTGATACTGACTACGATATGTTGGTAGTCGAACCAATTATTTTTATCAAATTACAATGACAACCGAGTGTAAAGCTCGGTTGCCCTCATTCATGTCGCTCGAAAATAAAGTATTAAATAATACAGTTGATTGCTAGTGACAGAGTTTTTCAGTACTTAACAATAGGCCAAGGCAAGCCAGGTAGAAGAGGGCCCTTGCTGTTGCTACCAGCTATTGAGCTGGTAGCAACAGCAAGGGCCCCGAACTAATATTTCTAGGTATTGGCCGGACAGGAGACTATAATACTTTAAACGAAATGTAATTTTACCCAATTACTTTTTTAGAGGCTCACAGGTCTACATCGACACAGGACCCCATTCGATAAATATTGCCACGGCCCTCGAAACTAAAACACTACCAAAAGAAGCAGGAGGGAGGAATGGTGATTAAGAACTTGAAGAAGGTCCTGAAAAAAGGTCCAGGTAACAATGTTATCTGGCCATAAAGAATAAGTATCAAAACATTCCTAGATCTTTTTTGACACTGACTTAAGAATGCATGCAGCAGCTCAGCAGTTTTGTTAGATTTTGGCTCGGTTTTACAGTGGTATTGTTTTATACCTCTCAATTTTATTTTGAATAATGTTATCAAATAAACTTTCTTCTTCGTATAATTTTTAGACGTACGTGAGTGGTATGTATCGGTGTTATTAATTTATATAATTTTCCTTGATTTCATAAATTGTTCTTTGTGGACTTATTAATTTGTGCAACTAATTCAGATCTACTTGTTAACAGATATCATCTAACCAAGAAAGATGGGGTTAATTCAATCCATATTCTGTTCTATGACATTTTGTGTGGAAAGGTAAGTTTTGAAACTTCTCTATTTGTGCCATTTTCATGTCTAAGGCCATATGCACACGGCGCATTTTGAAGCGCAGTTAACACGCGGTTTTACGCATTTATAGTATGCCGTATGCTTTAGGCCGTAGAATGGTGCTCGAGCTACAATAGCATTCACCCTTTGCATCGATCAATTCAATAAATTGACTTATTCATTAATTATTATTAAATCTGTTAAATATAACTTACAACCTAAAATTGTGCATACTCTTTTTCAATCTCTATGCAATTTCCATATAAATTATTCAAACTACAAAAAACAATTTACTGTAGTTCCAGAAATGTATTAAGGTCACTTCATAGTTGCTTTAGAACCTTCACATCTTTAAATCCGGCCCTGGGATCAACTTCTGTATGAATATTCTCCGTTCATTTCTAAGAAATAAATTCTATTCTATTCATGTAATATTTGTGTGTACCAGAGTTCTAACATGGACGTGCTGTGCTTTCCTCCTCATGCTCCTGATGTTTACCATCGTCATGTTGATGGTGTACGGCATATCAGTGGGCTACCATTACGCGCAGAAAGAACTCGCTTCGTTTGCTAGTGAGTAGAACATCCCCACCACATACAAGATAAAATTACCTCATTATTATTTATCAGTAAAAGTTGATGTAAAATGGGAAAATTGGACATACTATCTAGACATTAAACTCTCTGTGGATAGTTTCTTAAGATTTTCCGAGACATCTCTAAACATTCTTTGGAGAACTATTGACCCAAAACCATTCCGAAATCTGAGCCAGAATGTCTCGGTGTTCGGGCAGCCTGATAAGTTAGAAAATACCCTTCAATTTGCTGGAAACTTAAGATAAGCTAGGAGTTATCCACCACAGCTTTTAGCCTGTACATATCACGATTCCACATTTCATGTACAGTTGCCAATTAACTTTACCAGCATCTGACAATATTGTTTTCTCGCAGTGTCGTCGAGATCGACGACGGAGCCTTCGCTGCTACGAGCGGGGCCGGAGAACAGGCCCGTGGTGCGTCTGCTCGCTGTCAACCGCTCGGAGGTCGAACACGCACCACATCCGCTACTTGGTACATATTCACTGGATTAAGATAGCTTTATATTTACGAGTAATCAAAGTTAGAACTTAGAATATAAATTTTATTAGGAGTAGTGATTTTTAGTTCGACGTATCATACTTCATTGTGGCTCCTAAGTTTTATTTTCTTTCCTTTTAGAGGTGTACCAGACCAGAAAACCAGGAGAGCAGATTTTTATTGAGCCAACAGAGACACCAATTATTCTGTTAGAAACTGAAAGGTTAGATTTTTATCTTTAACTAAATATCAAGTATGTATATCAGTTGTCTGATTACTATAACAGCACTGCTTAGCTTGGGATCAGATGGCCGTGTGTAAGATGTCCCATGATGATGATATTTATTATTATTTATCAATGGAATAATAATAATAATTAAATTTAACTTTAACTAACATGGCAAAATGTTATTCTATTTTTCCATTTGAATATCAGTAGTAGCCAGGACTTGATGGGAGTGTGAGACAGAGTGATATCGTGTTATCCAGTATTTGGGTTGCAGAGATCTGATTATGCATGCAGACGCTCCGTGAAAATGTGTGTTTATGTTATGTTATAAATTCTCCAGGCCTCCCAAGGAGCCCGAGCTATCAGCGCATGAGCGCGATTTGGCGCGCAGACTCATCGGCCGCTTCCGTCGCTCGCGCAACAACACCACGCCTGAACCATTCCTTAGGCCTCTGAAGTCCCTAAACACCACACATGCCAAACTATTGCCTTTGGTATGACGTCATCATTCTTTTGTTGCACATAAATTAAACGCGTGTTCGTCATGGGATATTTGGGTAACGCGACTTAAAAATCAGCATTATGGAATAACACCTAGATACACCCTATATCAAGTTACGGTGATTTAGATCGTATCTTTATTTTATAAAATACATACGATTTTATAAATTAATAAAGTATTTCATTTAAAACGGATTTTATTTAAGTGTGAAAATACACATACTCGAATGAAGAATTACATAGTTTTGTTGAATAAAGGCGGTAGAACGTTGATGACTGTGAGGTTGTTCGTGGAGTTGTTGGTGCCTGTAAAGTTGTTGGCAAGTGTAAGGTTATTTCTCGCCAGAGGAGAGTCCGCCTCGCGTCGCGACATGCGATGTGCAAAGCCCCGCTGTATCGCTTTGTCCATTGAACGCATCACATGGCCCTGGCGTCTTCCGTCGTTCCCTGAACGTAAAGCACCCGCCGCTTTCGCAGCCTTAGCTGAAAATCAATAATGGTGAACTATGAAACCAATATGCTCAATTTTACACAGTAATAATTTGCACAAGTAAGATATCGCACGCGCATTGTATAAGTAGTTGTTTTATGTAAATGTAAACGCCAGCTTTACAAGACATCCACGCTGTGTAAAACTTAGAGCTTATGAAAAACCGCGTAAAATGGAACGTTTGATTCAGAGCCAGCGTTAGAACGGGGCGTAGTTGGGCGACCGCCCAGGGGCGCTAAGAATAAAGTCTTGCCCAGGGCGCCAGTAGAGCTAAAACCGGTACTGCGTTTGTTTGTAGACGTTAGTTGCCAGTTGAAGAAACACTGTACGATTGGACGGAGTTGCTTGACGGAGTCCTGCTACGCGGAGCTAAATAGAAAAGACTTATAACTAGGTTTTGATTCGTATAGGTATTTTAGGGCTGGCCCAATTAGCTATTGGTGCCGATTCCCTTGGTCACAAACTATTCTAATTTTAAGTTAATGCATCTTTCTCTTTTCATTTCTTAAAGAAAAGGACAGAAGATACAATTTAGTTTAATCCTGTCAAATTAGACAGCGCCGGAAGAAAATTGACGTATATTTAGACGCCATGTTTTCAAAACGCGTCTAAATTATCTATGGAGTGTCTAAATTTGACAGGACTTAACTAATATTTTATCTTCTGTCCTTTTCTTAATAAAATGGAAAGAGAAAGATGCACTAACATAAATTTACTTTAGTTTGTGAACAAGAGAATCGGCACCATTTCCTAATTAAATTGTAGAGAAATTGTGAGTTGGCTCATTATCGGAACGGTTACTTTAAATATAAAAAAGCTTTACGTACCCATAGCTTCCACTGAGTTTTGGACAAAACAATAATGAAAGCCGATTCCGACTCCCATAATCAACACAGCTAATATAGTGAACAACAAACAACACGTTAACATTGCACATACCGTGCATAGTGATATTCTGCAAAATCAAAGAGCGTTAATTAAAGTAAACCACAGTGGGCCAAAGTATTCCTACAGGGTTAAAAAAACCCTTATTCACTCGGTAACTATGAAATATCAAAAAGATTTCTCCGGTTCTGTAAAGATGATAAATCACTACAGACGGCAAACAGTCAAGTAGACATAGTCATAGTCAAGCCTTTCATACGTGCCACTTAACGGGTACCCGGCCACCGGTACGAACGTGTTAAGAGGCACAGTATATACTATGGTACCCTCTCCAACACAGAAACAGATACACAGCTTACTTACTAGTTTAATTTATATGTAAAAACCTAATCATTTTCTCGTGCTTATGTAGGACAAGAAGGGCAACATGCTCTAAAGGTCATAGCTCATTAGAGCCACCCGGCAGCCACTCCGCACCGCCTCGCCTCCTGCGGCTAGTATTCTTTATATGGACTTGTATGGACATGCGCTCACTATATCAACTCCGTAGCGGCACCGGATGGCCTCGGTTATAAGGCGAGTCGGTGCGGAGTGGCTGCCGGATGGCTGTCGAGCTATGACCTTTAGTATTAAATAATAGAAAGACAGTGCTACAATACCTTTCTAAGGCGTCTAAGGAGATAGAGACGAATGAACTTACGGAGCTACAAACTCCCCCCATTTTGTAAATATAACATTTGTTCACAAGAAATTTTTGTGCCTAATGAAACAACTTTTTCTCATCGCACAGTCACCTACATTACAATTTGTCCGTTAACTTATACAGCCATTTAGAATAATTATATATCTAATGGAGGTAAAAGCCCTGCTATATTTTTGGAAACTGACATACTATAAACTATTTTTGACGTTCTATGTAAATAAATGCTTGACAGAGTCATAGGAGGACACCGAAGATATTATTTTTACTGCTAGTCTGCCTCTTTGGTAAAAAGAAAACCGAAAAAAAGCGTACTTCGTCCACTTTTTTATGAGTTTCTGCGGCTCTCGGTTGCTCTCGGTGCTCTCGCTAGTCTGGTTGAGACTATTGCAAGATGCATACCTACTACTTTCTAACCAGAGGTCTGATAAGCTAAGTGGCCGCGAATCATGTACATGGTATTATATAAGTATGTGGTCTTGGCTTTGATTTCAGGAAAAAATAATGTTAGAGTTGAAGCAATTGAAAAAAAACCGGCCAAGAGCGTGTCGGGCCACGCTCAATGTAGGGTTCCGTAGTTTCCCGTCCGTCACAATAAGTGTTCCCACTTATAAGTTAAAAAAAAGGCTATTTGTTACGTTGACATACTAAGTACGCAGAAATTATTTTGTACAACCTTTTTGTCTTTTTTGTACAAAAACTGTTCTTTCTATCAAGTTCAAAATAATTTTCCAAGAAAGTACTTATAAAGTTCTCCAGATTTTTTTCATATGTTTTAAACCTACGGGTCAAAAGTTAGAGGGGGGGGGACGCTTTAATTTTTCCTTTTGAAGCGATTATTTCCGATATTATTGACATTATCAAAAACTGATTTTAGTAAACCCATTTTCATTTTTAAATACCTATCCAACAATATATCACACGTCAGGGTTGAAATTAAAAAAAAATCACTTCCCTCTTTACATATAGGGGGGCTACCCTAATAAAACATTTTTTTCCCATTTTTATTTTACCACTTTGTCGGCGTGGTTGATATACATATTGGTACCAAATTTCAGCTTTCTAGTGCTAACGTTCACAGAGATTAAGCGAGGACGGACGGACAGACAGACAGACATGGCGAAATTATAAGGGTTCCTAGTTGACTACGCAACCCTAAAAAAGCACTTGTAAGACTTGAATGCTACCTACTATTTAACTACCATTCGCCTGCGTAAATATCGAAAATTCCATTTTCTATTTTTCGCCGTTAAGAGTTGGAATTTCCTAATCTACTTTCCTAGTGGATACTTACTCTTCACAAAGAACGTACCCTCTTAATTTATGTCTCTAGGACCAGCGGTTTGGGCTGTGTCAGTGGCGGATTATAACCCTAAGGCAAAAGAGGCATGTGCCTAAGGCGCCAGGATAGACGGGGGCGCGCGCCCGAAAATTAAAATGCCTTACATAAAATGAACTGTTTCAGAAGAATGCCATCTACCTACACAATTTAAATTATTATTTAATAAATTAGCAATTCTAAAACTATTTGACAACAACTATTTTAAAACTATTTATTTATTTACAAAGGTGTTCAGGTGTCAATTTAATTCTTGACTATTCCTGCTTATTTTTCTACCGGTATCCAGCTGAATCCGGTTAGGCTGGCAGCCGACCCCAACACAGTTGGAAAAAGGCTAGGGAGATGATGACTATTCCTGCTTATTTTTCTTGATGTTATAATAGAAGTTGGTATGCAATGTCCTCGTATCACCGATTAGAACGATTAAACTTTGGAAACAACATATTATAAACCTCCAAAGCTTCAGCCCTTTTTATCTCGTCGGGAAATCCTTATCTCTACCTTATGTAAGGGAAAGTATAAGGTTATATTCGGCGGCGGTGACCTCTCGCGCCTGGCGCTGGTTCAGGCCATGCTCCGGGGCGAGACTGAATGGGAAGCCGTCACCTCCTTCTGCGTAGCAGTCATGCTGGAGAAGGCGGCGGAGGCGCGTGTGAGGCAGCGTCAAGCCTTGCGCCCCGGACAGAGACCCAGGCGTAAACGTCGTTAGCCGTAGCGTAGCTCGCCGTCCGACTGGGACCAGGGCCGTGTCGACGGCGAGTTTTGTTCCACGCGCGAATCAAAGAGCACTTAGCACGTGAAGGGGCTCTCGGGCCAAAGCCTGACGGAGTTGCGGAATAGTTGTAATAGTTACTGTGGTCCCGGAACATAAAGGGCAATCGAAGGAACATGAGTGGGTTTTAGTCAGTAAAAGTCTGACACGCCTTCCCGCCCAGCCCAGGACGGAAGAAGTCATTTGATGATATATCCCACTAACCAAAAAAAGATCTGCTGTCAATGCAGTGAAAAATCACATTCTAAGTCATGATGCTCAGAACTCAGACCTGGTCAATTTGCCAAAGAGAATTAAGTCGTGGGCCAGTGGTGCCAGGGCAAGGAAATCCAGTAACAGAACACCTGAAAGGGCTTGGGAGGTGCCTTTGCCTTGCAGTGGGTCAGTAAAAGGCTAACAAAAAAAAAAAATGGGCTCTAGAGGGGCGCCGATGAAGTTCTTGCCTCGGGCGCTCTCGACCCATAATTAGTGTTGCCCATCAATAGTCGACTATTGCTAAACTATCGATAGTCTATCGATAGTTGACGTCATATCAATATAATCGATAGCCTATCGATTGTATCGATACTATCGATAGTATCGATACTATCGATAGTATGATATGTGCAATAGTATTGATATACAAAAATAGTATCGAGAGTATCGATACTATCGTACGCCAGTATTGCTCCTAAAGCAATACTATCGATACTATCGATAGTATCGATAGCTCACACTATCGATATTTTAATAAACGGCGATAGTATTACCTACCTTCCAATATTCAATTACATAGCTAGTATATTTCTCAAGAGCAAAATAATTTCAGAACGTAATCAAAAATTTACACAAGGCAACACTTAGCCCTGTCAAGTTTTTTGTTTTAGTGAGTAAGAATAGTTTAACACTACTTGTTACATAAGCTATAATTCAGAAACGATACTATTGGCGGTTATTAAACTATCGATGGTGTAATACTATCGATAGTATCGATAGTATTACTTAAAAAATATCGATATTGTCGATACTATCGATAGTATTATTATGGAATAGTATCGATACTATCGATACTATTACTTCTTATCAACAGTATTAGTTAATTTGTGATATCGATAGTATCGATAGTATCGGTAGTATCGATAGCACTATCGATATTGTTACTAGTTTTCGAGGTCATCTATCGATAGGGAAACTATCGATAGTTATGCAACTCTACCCATAATCCGCCTCGACCAATACTAACGCACCTTTGGGGTAGATGCTTAGATTATATACCTCTAGATGTAGCCACCCCGTGGCCGCACATGAGACAGCACTATAAAATTTCAATGTTGTCATTACGTAAAATTTCCCTTAAATATGACCAAAACCGTGAGATGTTCCGTTGCAACAACTACTTATTACATTCATGTACTGAGTTGCGTATCAAAATCCTTATTAAGAGTGCAAAATTATTTATATCATAAGTGTTATTTAAGTTACGAGTCCAGATTTTCTCACGATGTTTTCCTTCACTGATGTCTGTGATGTCCAAATATAAAAAATATATAAAATTCCTTTTAAAAGGGAGAGGATACCTCACAGGGCATCAAAGAACTAATTAATCATCTGATTAATTTTATTTATTTAACTAGTTGCAGTTTTTATTAGATATCAAGTTATGGGAAAAATAGAACTGAGGTATGGTAACACTTTAAAAACAAGTAATAGGTTATGTAGATAAAAATATAAACGATATCGCTAGAAAATGTCCTTAATTTTGATCGAAAGCCATGTAATTACATACACACAAATGTATTTATTCAATCAATGCACAATAACTTGTAATATTTGCACCCTTACGAGTGAAAAGTAACATTCTTGTATTGCTTTCTTTCTGTGCGGCTTTTGCAGCCTAAAATAGTGCATCCTCCCATTTTATAGCACAGAAAAAGCACCAAACACTTAACTACTGGAGTCTGAAATATACAGTAAAACTATTGGTTTAATTACCTACCGTAATTGTTATAAAATTGTAAAAACTAATACGAGCCGACCATTCAATGACAGTGACATCGACATCCCTTTGTTTGGCTAACTTTTCAATGTTCGCCAACCGAAAACCGGCCACGCCGAACGAGACAGAGCATGTTATGCTTTGTCTCAATTTTCTTACGAAATTCGTATATATGCTTCTCATTTTCACACTTCTTTACAAACAACCTCATGGCTACATCTAGAGGTCTGAGGTATATAATCTAAGGGTAGAGGCTTTATTATCTGTCAGAATTAGCAAGGCAACATCCGTCAGGCGTCACGTCAACTGGGTGCATTTGACGTTTTGTAATGCCAAATTGCCAATGCTAATGTGAAATAATGGCAGATGAAAACATTCAACAGAAGAAAGAGGATTCTAATTCTAAGAAAAGACCAAAACGACATCCAAACAAAAATTATGCTTTGAAGAAGCGTCTACCACTAAAGCCTGTGGACGGTGATAATGTAATATTCATCACGAAGAAGACTAATTTCAAAGTAAGAAACGCTTAGGTTATTAAGATTATACTATTAGTAAGCTAGCTGGCATTTTAAAACTGTTTTCTACTAATAAACATTATTTTTTAGGCACAACTAGATAAGTGCTGTGATCTTTTGACTAGGGGAGAAAAAGAAATCATTCTTCATGGTTTAGGAGCCGCAATACAAAGGTGCTGCAACCTAGCACTCCAATTGGAAATACTGTTTTCTGGCACATGTCAGATTGAAGTAAACACTGGAACTGTTGACTGTGTTGGTGAGTAATTTACCTTCTTTTAGACGAGAGAAAATAGGGTCTTAGTGTAAATTGTGAGTAATATTCCTCTTCATCACTATTATTTAGGTTTATTCAAAATATTGTAACAATGCATCTTGAGTATGTAAACGTAATTCCACAGATGATCTGGAGCCTCTGACAGAAGAGCTAGACTTTGACTCACAAGTGAGGTGTTCATCTTCAATCCACATAAGGATATTCAGAACCGTAATGCTCGGGGCCAACCAATAAACATGTTTTTCACATTGAACGAAATTGTGCAGTGGATTGGACTTACAGTGTTTGAAATATGGATAAACCTTATAACTATAACAATATTTTCAGTGTTATTAGCTTTGAAAATAGATGGTGTTGTGTACAGCGCTTGGTGGACAGTGTTTGCACCATTATTTGTAAGTGATGCAATGAATGCTTATTTTTGCTGTATAGTATGTATAAGAATGAATTTAGAAAGTTCATACAAAGCCTCCCTGTATAGAGCATCTTGGAGTGCAATATTTCTGGGTCTGACATTTGTTTTTAAATTCTTACTGTGTAGAAAACTACAAGGTGACTCTGCTATAGAATACAGTGAGGTGTTTGCCCCTCTGTTTATACTTCTGCAATTAATAGCTGTAAGAGCCTGTCAGTTACATCAATGAAGTTGTACTTTATATGAAAGTGTAATTTATATGAAAAAATAATAAATATAATAATAGATAATGCAAGAAGTTTATTGGTATTTAAGGATTAAAATAACAAGTTATTAATTGAACAAACTAAATAAGCCACCTCTATTTTTCTTTTCTCCACCAAAATTAAAACTGAAGTTGTTTCCATCATTTGGAGCACTGGAATCTGGCTTGGGATCTGAAGTTGTTGCATTTCCTCCTCCGAAAAAGCTTAAGCCTGTCTTTCGAAATCCTACAAAAAGCTTTCCGATTAAAAATGTACATAAATAAGGCCATACAGCAACATGAGATGGATTAACATATTATGAGACAATTTCTTAATCTAACAAATATTTTTTTTCTTCAAACATTTTTTAGCTTTGTTTGTTTCTAACGAATCTCAGGAACTAATGGGTTGTATAGAAAAAATCTTTTTGTGTTGGATAACCCATTTACAACCAATAGGAGCGGAGCAGCAATGAAAAGTGTGACCAAAATGGGAAAATATATTCCTTTTGTGAGCTTCCGTGTGTATGCTACATAAAGGTTTAATTTCACAAAAAATATGTACTAAAGAATTGTTTCTTTTAAAAAGTTCTAAAATACTTGGTATACTACTCCACTCTTATAGGTCGCTATCCAACACAAAACTAATTTATCAATTCCTTATTGATATATTCCTGAGATTTGCACATTTAACCAAATAAACAATCTCTTCAGCTTCATAATATTACTATAGATTTCTTTTTGTATATAATAGGAAACTAAACAAACATAATAACAATGAGTTGTTTGTCTTATAAATATGAACAATAATGTGGCACGGTGGACGCCATCACTCGCGTGCGGGCCCTCACGACAGGAGATGCGGTGGCACAGGGCAGGGCCGTCTTGGCGGTGTCTCTTGACATCGCCTACGACTTCAATACCCTGCCTTGGGGGTGCATAGGGGCCGCATTACGGTATCACTGGATGCCAGCGTACCTCTGTCCTGTGGTCGAGGCCTATCTGACGGACAGAGCCATCATCTACCCCAGTCACGAGGGAGTGTGGAGTCGACGAAAGATGTCGTGCGGTGTTCCACAGGGATCGGTCCTGGGTCCGCTCCTGTGGGACATCGGATACGACTGGGTGCTGCGCGCCGACCTTCTCGAAGGTGTCAGCGTAGTGTGTTACGCTGACGAACCGCTAGTCCTAGCGCAGGGAGGGTAGTTCCAGGCGGCGGCCGACCTAATGACACAAGGAATTGCGACAGCCGTAGATAGGATCCGGCAACTGGGACTTGAGGTGGCCCTGCACAAGTCCGAGGCCATGTGTTTTCATGGTCCTCGGCACTGGCCACCTCTGGGGTCTCAGATAACGGTAGAAGGGGTTCACATCGGTGTCGAGTCGACGATAAAGTACCTGGGACTTGTCCTCGACAACCGATGGAACTTCACGGAGCATTTCCGACGTTTGGGCCCCAAACTGGCGAGGGCTGGAGCTGCCCTCAAGTCGGCTCCTGCCCAACCTCGATCGTCCAAACGCCTCCTGCCGGAGGCTCTACGCGGGTATCGTGCGGTCCATGGCCCTCTACGGGGCCCGGTGTGGGCGCCCAACCTAGCCACGGCTCCGGCCCGGCTTCTGAGGGCGTCCCAGAGGGTCATGGCAATTCGCATGGTGCGGGGATACCGCACGGTCTCCTGCGAGGCGGCGTGCCTCCTTGCCAGCGTCCCGCCGTGGGATCTGGAGGCAACAGCCCTTGCACACACGTACCATTGGCGCGTGGAAGTGCAACGCCGGGGCGAAGTCCCGCTGCCGCGGGTTATCGCGGTGCGGCACACGGAGCTCCGGCGAGATCTCATGGCGGAATGGAGACAGCGACTGTCGCAACCTAGTGCTGGGCACGCCGTAATAGCGACGGTAAGACCCCTCTTTGAGGAGTAGCTGGACTGCTGGAGAGACGCCACGGCGCTCTCACGTTTCGCTTGACACAGGTCCTCACCGATCACGGTCAGTTCGGGAGGTTCCTGTGTCGGATTCGGGCGGAAGCGACGCCTGGGTGTCTCCACTGCAGCAACGGTCGCCTGGAGGACACGGTCGAGCACACGGTGGAGAGGTGCCGCGCATGGGCGAGCCATCGACGTGTCCTCGTAGAGGCGATTGGCGGCGGTGACCTCTTGCGCCCGGCGCTGGTTCAGGCCATGCTTCGGGGCGAGACGGAATGGGATGCCGTCGGTCGCCTCCTTCTGCGAAGCAGTTATGCTAGTGAAGGAAGCGGCGGTGCGCGAGAGGCAACGACGAGCCTGTCGCCCCGGACTAAGACCCAGGCGAAGACGTCGAGAGTCGCAAGACGACTACCGGCCACCGTAGGCGCGGTTCTGCGGACGGTGAGCAATGGGTAGCTCGCCGCCTAGCTTGGACCAGGCCCGCGTCGATGGCGCGTTAGTGTTCCACGCAGGGCTTGGAACCGGTTTGAAAATAACCGGTTATTAAACGTTATTAATCGGTTTTATCTTTTATTTCGTTCGGAGTCGAAACGTTAAAAGAACGTTATTAAGAACCCTTATTAACCGGTTTAATCCGCAAGAGCCGAGTGACGCGCGGCGTCCGCTTTCGGAAGGCACGTCTGCGCATTGGAGGTAGGCAATAAAAACCGTTTAAAACCGGTAAATTGAACAAAACCTATTTACGAACGTTTTTAGTTTCAAACCGTTTAATTTTGGTTAAGGGTAGAACGAAACCGAAAGCATAAGTTCTCTATGTACTTAGGCGTTAACCGGTTCGAATTTTTTTCCGGTTTCCAAGCCCTGGTTCCACGCGCGCCTCAAAGAGAAGTCAGCACAGGAAGGGGCCCAACAGGGGCCTGCCGGGGTTGCGGAATGTTTATAATAGTTACCGTGACCCTGGAACATAAAGGGCAACCGAAGGAACATGAGTGGGTTTTAGTCAGTAAAAGACTGACACGCCCTCCCGCCGCACCCAGGACGGGAGCAGTCATTTGATGATTTCCCAATCACCAAAAAAAAATAAAAAAAAATATGGAGCATTAATTATGTACCTGAAAGAAAATTAGGAACTTCTTGAGATTGCACTTCTGTGTTATCTGTCATAGGTATATCGGCTTTAGGTGAAAGAAGCAGACTTGAATCTGGAACACATACAACATTAACATTTGTACATTTCTTGAAAAACTCAGTACAATCAAATCTTTTTTGCTCATCACACCCAACTTACCAATGCAATGTGGGAAGTCTGAATCGTCGTATCCAGTAGTACTCATGGATGCATTCAGAGAATCTGGAATGGCTAGTGTTCCATGGTTAAATAATAATCCAGGTATTGGCTTCTCAGACCTTGGTTCTTCTTGTTTCTAAAAATTCCCTCATTTTTGATAAAATTTGACCAGATTAACAATAATAAACATTTTTTTATAATAAGTAAACCACTCTCAGTGGTGCAGATTCTCTTATTTACAAATTAACCTAAATTTAAGTTATGTGCATCTTTTTCTTTCCACCTCATTAAGAAAAGGACAGAAGATAAAATATTAGTTAAGTCCTGTCAAATTTAGACACTTCATAGATAATTTAAACGCGATTAAAAACATGGCGACTAAGGCCCGTATTATTAGACGTTGCTCAAATACGATCTAAACTGCGATATCATTTGATACCAGATTATTGCGATGACAGGAGCTCAAGATCGTCGCTAATTAATAAACGCATCTCAGTAACCAAGCTACTTCATGTGAACGAATACGTCACATGATTACAAAAGTGTCGAGTTTCGTTTATTAATCAGTCTACACTCAGCTGATGACGTAAACTTAATCCGAAACTTGAGCTCATAATTATTCTCGTTTATTAATACGAACAAGTACTTAAGCTGTGCATCAAGTACGAGTTATCTGAGTTACGTTTATTAATATGGGCCTAAATATACGCCAATTTTCTTCAAGCGCTGTCTAATTTGACAGGATTAATCTAAAATGTATATTCTACATAAAAAAAACATACAACAAAACATACAAAAAAACATATTCTACATAAAATAAATGTATATTCTTTTCTATAAAAAATGGAAAGAGAAAGATGCATTTAACTTAGATTTAGTTAAGTTTGTGAACAAGAGAATCAGCACTAATACTTACCTATATCAGAATGTTGGGCTTTGAAAAAAGATGTCATGTAGCGAGTTGAAAATGTTAAGATCGAAGTATAAAATGAGCACTTTAAAGAAGAGAAAAAAAGTCAAAAGCGAATCTAGTGGGCATAGCTAGGTAACCACACGCTACGTTCCAATAGTACGGCATCTAGCTTTGGGGTACAGCTTGTAATAGCAACATAGACAGACCAGAAAAGAATAAGAAGGTGAAGGGAAGGGAGTCAGTGACAGGATGACACGGGAGAGGAGAATTGTTGCGCCATGCCAAAGTAAAATAAGGCAAGGGTAGACAGATTATGATGATTTCCAGGTTGGTACCTTGATCTTTTTGGGACTAGAAACTATAATTTCATCAAGGTCCATTGGCGTATTGTCCTTAAGACTCAATTCTTCTAAATTTTTATTTTCTTGTACTATCTCTTCAGGTTCTGGCACCGGCCCTTCTACATCCATCTCCATTATATTATCAGAAACTTCATCAGTCTTAACTTCCTGATTTTCAGTTGCAAAAAATTTTGATGTTACGATTTTGTCATCATCCCTCTGTAAAACACTATTTTGTTTTAATTTATTTATTGTTACTTAATAATCATAATTAACAACTGTTCTTCTGAACAATCCTCATACAGATAAGCATTAATCACCATGCATGCACAAGGCGAATTTGCGAAATGATTTATTATTAACTGCATTTTTAATATTACGTTTCTCTTTCCGATATTATTTATTACCTTTTGCAATACAGGGTTCTTAGCATAAACAAATTGTGGCGAAAGGTCCAAATTGTGCTTTTTGAGTACCATATCTTGTATCTTCGCGTAACTGTCCTCGCTCGCTACACTGGCATCTAACTGGCTGTTTATGGTTTGATTTGCTGCTTCATTTTCGTTCGTATTGTTTTGTTTGTCCACGTCGTCTATTACTTCGTTTATTTGCATAGATGAAGGTATATCAAATGATACTCTCTTCTTATGTAAATTTTCCTGAGAACTCTAAATAGCATTAAATGGAATTAGAATTTTAATTCGCTATATTGTCTATTATCTTCGACAGGGCTCATTTAAATTCTCAGGCCTTGGCCTGCAGCCCAAAAGACGTTTAAAAACCTGTTGTAACTTGAGAGGGATAAACAAAAGGAATAAAAAGAATAGCTTTAACATTATTATAGTAATAATGTAAGTTAAAACACATCTTTGGCTAGGAAATAAGCAGTAATAAATGCAAATTACGTTACCGTCAATGTTATATCTAGAAATTGAGTCGGTGGTATTATAATATCAACAGAGCAACTCATATCCACCTCTTCAATGGTATCACTTTCTATGGGAGTGTCCTAAAAATATATTATATATATATATAACAAAGCATAGAGAAACAGGGTATTCAACAACAAATGGAGTGAATGATTACCTTTGCAACTGGCTTCTCTTTAACGTTTTCGTTCACACAAATTTCATTAGTTGTCCGAAGGTTTTCCAAATTTACTTTCTTGACAATATTGTATACTTCGTCACTATTAATATGTACATCTTCAAGAATATTAATCAATTTTCTTTTGGAATAGTTGTGCGATTCCTCTTCTTTATATGAATTATAATATGAAGAAATTACATATTCATAAGGTTTTTTATCTTCACGACATTGTTCAATTTTTTTATTTACCAAATTATCTTTAGGATATGTCGTTACTGAAAGAGCATCTGGTATTTCATCGTCCTTCATGTTTACCTAGTGGGTTTGTACATACTGTATTATTTAAAGTACTTATACAAAATTAGTTTTATTATTGTTACCTTACCGCTTCTAAATTGACATCAATGATATCAAAGTCAAAATTAGTAAGCTCTAGCTTTGGTATCTGAAAAAAGATAAAAGATTTATTTGGACATAACTATTACTACCTGCTAAAATACTGTTAATACGTTGCCTAAAGTACTCTATAAGTAATGTATTAACATTATGTAACTACAATGCGAAATACCAAAGCGTCTTCTTCACTTTTATTTAGATCATCGTCTTCTAAGGCTGCATCTTTATTCTTATTATTAATTGTTTCTAAGTTTTGTAGTTCGACGGCTTCTGTTATTGCTGCAACGTCAGTCACAGTATTTTGCTCTGAAATAATTTCTTTAATTTCCCTAGTCAATTCTATAATATTCTTGGACTTCTCTGTTATTATCTTTATTGCATTTGGCCTTTCATTAACCATATAATTTGCTAGTTCTATACAACGTTTTCTATCTAAATTAATAAAGGTTTCGCGTTGCGTTTTCATTAATTCATAAAGGGATATCATTTGCTTATCAAGACTGTCGATATCGTTATTTTTTGCTTTCACCTTTTCCGTGGCATTAAGCAGCTTTTGTACGAAAGGTATACTTTCATATCTAGCTTTACATCCTAGCCAAAGGTTTTCGTATTTTTTTATACCCTCTTCCATGCGTTCTGTGATATCTGTCTTACGAACTTTAGCTAATAGCCAATCTTTTTTCATTTCTACATTGGCCAATTTGATAGTCTCTTGAGCTAATAACATGCTGAAATAAATGGCATTCTGAGTTAGATTTGAATTTATACAGTTAGGTTTGAACCGCTTATACAGGTTACAGTGTAACGGAAATACTGTATGACCAAAAAAAAAATATTGGACAGGTTAAGCGCACCATGTTTTTATTATCTAATGTATGTGTCGCAGTCATCTGGTTGAATCAGCTATTTGATTATATGACTAGCGCGTTAATTGAATGGCAACATTTAATTGAATGGCTAGGCCGAAAGCTGATTGAACAAGCGTTACTCAACGTCCAACTAGATAGCTGATTGTAGCTTTAAACAGAGCGGACGTAAAATCAGTCAGGTAATTGTAATTTATTTAATTTTTTTTCCACTGCGGCGTTAGTAGTCACCAAAACACATATGGCGTAAAATAGCTCGCGCAGATAGCACTGTCTTGATATTATTTTTATTAAATTTACTTTAAAGTGACTTATTCGTGATAAAATAGTGTGACAGCATGGATTTACTTATTAATACGCCGCCGCCAACTATTTTGAAAGTTTTTTTTTTTTAATTAAAATCATAATAAAGTGTGTCATGTCATGTCCTCATTTTTTGTTATGTAAAGGAAGTTAGTTGCGAACTTATGGTCACCCACCCAAAACAAACATTACAAAGTCGACTATATCCCATTTAACGACAATGCTAAATGACGTTCAGTCAAGTCGTTGAACGTTACATTAAACAACTTGACGAATTGTCGTTTAGTCATTCAATTAAATGTCGTCATTCAATGAATGCGCTAGTTATACAATCAAATAGCTGATTTAACCAGATGACTGCGACATATGCATTACTTTTAAAAAATCATCACTTTTTGTCCACCGGAACTAAAATAATGAACTGCGTCACACTCCGATATCCTTTACACCTTGTATTACACACACTTCACTAGACGGCTATTTATTTTTACACGTAAGGTAAACCTATCTAAGTACGTTGTTAATTTTCTCCGCTCGTTAAACCTAAAGCAAACTAATTATGATTTTATAAGATGGTTACGAATTTAATGAGTTAATGACACGTAAGACTAGGTAAACCTAAAGACAATGCTACTAATCTTGGCCATATCATAAGCTACTTTTAAAATTAAAATTTTGAATAATCAATATTATTTTTTGCGTTATTTCTATTTTATAAAGGACGTCATTTTTCACGTCGATAAACTATACAAGAAATATGATGTTCTATGGAGTTTTTAACCGACTTCAAAAAAAGTAAGTAGGTTGTCATTCGACCTGTATGTATGTATGTATGTATGTTTGTCCGCGATTATCTCCCGTTTGACTAAACCGATTTTGATGCGGTTTTCAGAAAAGGAAGGTTTTAGTATATAACACTAATGAATATCCCGTGACGTTGCCCGCATAGATCCCGTTTTGCTTTCTTGGATTGTAGATTTTCAAAGACGATTGTATGTTTGACCGCGATTATCTCGCATTTAGTTATACCGATTTTGATGCGGCTTTCAAAAAAGTATTTGTTACATTCTGGGGAAGGTTTTAGTACATAACACTAATGGATATCCCGTGACGTTACCCGCATGGATCCATTTATGACATTATAAGATAAGATTATAACTACCTAGTTAAATTTTGAAAGTTACTGTAGTAAACAATCAGACATTGGGACTCAACCAAAACTAAAAAACAAAAAACATTTTCCAAAAAAATGAAAACCGCCTTCAGAAACTAGAAGCACAGAACTAACTATTTCGGAAGTGGGTGGCTTCTCTTCTGCCGGTTGGTTTGTGTTTTTGATCGATGATCGATCGATCATCGATCTTATTATTGTCTTAATATTGGTTTATTTAAAGCACATTTTGAAGGGGTCAATTATTTACCTCAAATTTACTATAGATACAAGTACATACGGACCATGTGCCTGCCACAAGAGTACACCTTGTGTTTTTTTATTGAGACGTCACGCGACTTTTTTACATACACACAGGTATGTACATTCTGCTTCCCCCTTTTCACTGCTATAGTATAAGTAGGTATAATACTTAATTAAGTACATTATGTATACTTACATATTTTTTTACCTGTTTTTTATTCTGATAATATTCTTTTAATGTTTGATTAAAACCCAGTCTGTGCTTTTGTTTGAAAGAGTAACAAACATTAGGTATCCTCAGAAACTTTCGCATTCTATCTTTAAAAATGTCTGGAATAATCACCCACCTGTTTATCTCCTGTTCAGCTTGTTTGATCTCCGCCTCAAGCTTCAGATTAGCGCTACTAATAAATCCACAAGTTTCTTTGTGTCGTTCTGCCTGCTTCTTAAGCTTATCAAGCAAAAATGCTTGTGCTAAAACCAATGCCGTGGTATATTTTTATTAAGTATAGGTAGGGAATTAAATCTGTGTGACACACTGGCATTGCAAAATATTTGTTATGTAATGTAGCCAGGTCTCGATTAATTAAGTTTTTTTGTTTTAGCGTAATTACTCGTTTAAAAGTAGGTACAGAGGAATTTATTTGCTAGATTTTCCCGATCATAATATAAATGCTTTCTATCTCACCTTTGATGCATTGACTTGAAAGAATAACTTTTATTTGGGATTCATCAACTTCGCTAGAGATTTTCCCTAAAGCTTGAACATCGTTTACTTCCTCCATGTTTTAAAATAAAATAAAAAATAAGAAAACTTTAAGTATGAAAATCGTGTTACACTTCCACGAAAAAGAAAATTGTGAATTTGTGATTGTTAGAATGGCGGGAAATAATTTATCTTTAGAATTTTTTTTTTCTCATTTTTTTTTATTTAAGGCCCTTGCTGTGTAATCATTTTTATTCTACCTACTCCTCTATTAGGGACTTAACCCTTGGAATGTTACTTTTTATAGGGCTTGGCGTGCACTTGCCAGTAGACGCAATTTAATTTTGTAAGGTTGTGGCGGTTGTTGGTTGCAGTGCAACTTTTGTCCTGGGCCGCCATCTTGAAAAAAGGTATTCAAATGGTTTCTTTATATTAACTTCCGATGCAGCTACACGAAAACGGTCTTTTGAGACTATTTATTATTATTATTTATTTATTTATTAATGGAATTAATAATAATTAATACGTGGATAACGTTGTGAGCTACACATATATAAATACTTTATGTCCTATCATGCTTATATGTTAACAAATGTGTGTAACTGTTTGTTTTCCCGAAATAAATAAATGGCCTTTGCCCAGCAATAAATAAAATATTTTTTAATAAAATTTTGATCACCATTCCACCACCACCATTGTACAAGACAAATACCAAAAAATGGTAATTTTTTTGATGCCAATTCATCGTGTTTCTAATACTGATCAAAAACTTCTATTGGACCCACAGCCATTGAAATGCAGTATGATGCCACATTTTTTTCAGACCCACTCAACAAATTATTTTGTTTTAATCTTCCGAGTGGGTGAGGTGTCGTGTAAACATACTGTACTTAGAGGCCACAAATTTCAGAAAACTATAACTGTTTTTAGTGTGGGTCTGTTAACAATCACATAACAGCAACAATCTGTACTTCAATGACAATTATGCAAACCCAAATGTAACATTTTAACGGACTATTTAAGAAAAAATATTCTACACGATTTTTCTCTATCGTATTACGAAAATAAAATAAAAATTAGATTATAAAAATTATTATAATCAGGAATAAAAATTGATGGCATCGATCGGTTAGAAGAACGTTAGTTAGTTGTAATAAGCAGAATAAAACACCACATTTTAACCGTTAGCGAGATCCCAGAAAAATAAAAATTAAAAACGTTAAATTATGGACTGTTTTTGTGGATATCTAGTTGCCATTGTTCTTTATGTACCTAGTAGAATACTCTCTCAGAGATATAGTACTAGGTATCTAGTATATCTGTACTTTATAATAGGGTTATTATAAAGTACAGATATACTAATATTCTAATTCTAAATAATTATATTAATATAATTATTTTCGAATGAAACAAACAAGTAATACCTAAAATTTATTTAACAAAATAGTGTCATACAGTTATTTAAAATAACAGACATAAATGATAATTTGCAATACAACCTAGCATCCTAATTAAACCAGGTACTTTTCAAAAATTTATCCCACTAATAAAAAAAATAATAAAAGGACAAACAATGACGAATGCAGCACGTAGGAATGTTGGCTAACGCTTATGTGGCTAGTGCACACACGCATCGCCCGTGCGCGAAACTAGTCGATTACACTGACCCACTTTAAATACTCAACGCAACATTACACATGGAGACTAATTTTCTAGATTCATTTACAACCTCCGGCATCGTAATTACCAACTGGCACCATATTTAATAAACATTTCCTCATGCAGAACACATCCACAATCACAAGTCGCCTCGTACACCCGCAACCGATCGACATGGCCGTGCTCTACTGACTGGCAGCTACAACTTTATAATACTGTTAGGCTAAATATCATTGCTTCTGTCCTCAGATGTTCGCCACTTGGACGTAACGTGCAAGGACACACGTTTCAGATGTTACTTTTCAACTAAGTTTATCTATTATATAAAAACACAAGTCACACATCCAATTTACTTTAAACGATTAAGGGCAAAAATTTTAATACTCATGTAACTTCTGAAGAATAAATATGGTTGTTGAATATATTTTATGTACAAAAGCTCTCAATTCGTCAGAATAGGCGAGACGACAAAAAAAAAGGAATTAGTCCGTCAGGTAGATTACCAAAAACTTTTGGACGCGTATTTTTTCTTTTATCTCGTAAACGAAGAATGACGACGATACAGTGCGTTGAAGTTGCGCGTGACGTCACAATAAGTTACAATTTTTGCATCTTATTGTCGGTGACGTAAAAAGCCCCCACTCCGGAACTTTGTTGCTCTGTATCTTTGAATTTTTTAATTAATTTGATCAAGCAAAAAATACGTGTCTTGTATTTTCGGCCGATCTATCAGACGAACTTAAGAGAATGCCATTTTTTTTAATGCTGTCGTCATCCCTATTATTCCTCAGTTAAATGTTACCTGATAATTGAAAACTCGGCCTACAAATTACTCATCGCAAACTTTGAATTGACCCTTAACGGACTATTTAAATTCTAAACACCAATTTTAATAAATTTATATTTCTACTATGGAAACCATATTCTGGTCTAGGTATAAGTATGTATTATTATATTACTTTGGCTTTACTGACTGGGCTGAAAAGTCGAAACTGCACCTGAACCAGTACGGAATACTACGTTACATGTAAATATAGAATCTAATGTGAGCTTCAAATGGAAAATACAAAGTAGAGACAGACACGCACGTTCATGTAACACTATTGTTACGAACACGCTAACAGCAGCGGCAGGGAATGTCTAATGTCAAATTTGAAGGTACATTCGATTAAGCACTCGCGCAAATCAATCATTAAGCTAGGAGAACAACTCATAGCACGTCAATCTGGAATAACTTAACAGTAATACTTATAAATACATGTTTTAAGAATACCTACTGGGTCCCACATCAAATTATAATAGTTTTAAACATTAAATTAACATAGTTTGTACCGCCAACATTCACTAAGTGCGATATCACAATGCACTTACATAAAAAGAAATCGTTACTTAACCTCGTACCGCCCCATGTACATTCTATTGTACATAATATTAGAAATCATTAAAGCCCAAACATAGTTTTAAAAAGTACGCGTAAACGCCCAGCGTACATTACGATGTACAAAATAAATTTTGTGTCTAGTTTAAATTTTCCGCCAGTATACATGTTAATGGTGACTATTTTTTGATTCGTGTTTAGTGTTGTCAAAGTTTTGACGTCTGTCAAATTTGTATAAGGCATTGGTTGCCCGTCAAAATTTCACACACGTGGCAAGATGGCGCGCCGGCGAATACCACGTAAGTTTGATCCACTTTTACCTTTTTTATTTTACAGCTTTTTGTGTGGAGTTTTGGTCGTAGTGAATGAATTATTACTATACTGTTGTTTGATATAATTATTTTAATACATAGATACAAAAATATTTTTTAAATCGCTGTTAAAATATTATGTACATTTTATTGCACATTGAGCGTTGCTTCAATTTAACCTCCTAAATAATATGTACATTATAATGTACAATGGGTTATTGTATAAATTAATGGTTTGGTTTTATTTTACTCTCTAGGTCTGGAGGAGTTCGATATTGAACGTTTACTGGTAGATTCGGAAATTAAAGATTTTATTCCTTCAGAGGGATCCCGAATTCATGCCAGTTCTAGATTCCCCAGAAAATAGGGCACATAATAAATCCGAATCGAGTGACACGGAATCAGAGGCAGAAGAGAGGCCAGTTGGACGTGGTTAAGGTCGTGGACGCTGCTGTGAAAGGACGTGGTGCTGGGCGAGGTCGGAGCCATGGAACTGGACAGCCGAGAGGCGTATTATGTTATTCGAAGTTGATTATTTTAGACCAGAAATTAATTAGATGAAAAAAATGTTATATTTTTTATTTTAGAGGCATGTTGCAGTAGATATGGTGGTTTTAATTCAAGAGACTTGTCGTTAAAGACTAATTTTCAATTAAGGATCTCGATGTCTGTAATAATTATTACGCTAACAAAATAAAAAAATGGTTTACTTATATTTTTCTTTTTATCCTTATAAAGTATATAACACCCAATGTACATTTAAATGAACAAAATAAATAACCGTAATATAGTAAGTAACGCCTAATGTTCATTTAAATGAACAAAATAAATCGCCTTAAAAATCAATTCTTGATCTTCTACATAACACCAGAGTATGCCCAAAAATATACAAAAAATTCCTAAGCAATTATTTACACAAAAATAAGCGGAGACTTGCTTGGGCATTAACCATGTTCATATTTATGTACATTAAAATGAACACTGGGCATTTAGCTCTCATGGTATTTTATATTCTTGGGCGTTACGAGGTTAAATTCGCGCTTCGGCAGCAACGAAACGTACAAATGAAAAATACCCTGCGTACCTACCTATATCCTTTTTATGTAAATACACAGCGACCTGTTAGTAATTTGTCTACTTTTAAAGTTACATCAGTCGAACGGTAAATTTTTGAGGAAAATAGTTTTTACATTCAAATATAATATACATTTCAACAACATCGAAAGTCACCATCGGCGAACTAAACGTATTTCCGAAAGATTTCCACTGCGGAGCGCGCGCGAGGGCGCCGCTCCGACGTCAAGCGTCCGACGCGATCACAGCTCTCTCAGAATTTCGTCCGAAAGGAGGGTTATTTTTAACGTTTTTTTCTAGGGTGAGGCCCCTCGGCCGGGCCGGCGCCTCATTAACTGTAGGGCTGCGGCGGCAAGATCTCCGTGAGCAGTCGCTTGAGGCTGTCCACGCCCGTGAGGAAGCCGCAGTCGGGCCCGTGGTGCGGCGTGTTGGTGGCCAGCGGCGACTCAGCGTCGGCGCCCGCGAAGGCCGTGTGCGCGAAGTCGATCATGCGGATGTCTACGCGCTCGACCGCGCCGTCGGGCAGCGTGCGCGCGCGCTTGCCTCGCGCCTCGGCCGCCTCCGCGTCCGCCTCGCCGCGCCACGACTCGCTGCTGGCCGACGAGTACGCCATCCAGCTGTCGGCCGAGTCGGGGCTGGGCGGCTGGCGGCGCGGACTGTGCGCGCCCACGTCGGCGTCCTCGTAGCCGCCCATGGTCTCCTCGCAGTGCGGCCGGAAGGGCTCGCGGCCGCCGCGCTCGGCCGCGCCGGGGATCTCGTCGTGCAGCGTGGACATGTCGAAGTGGCCGGGCGCGGGCGGCAGCTCGGCCGAGCTGCTGGACGCGTCGGCGTCGTACTCGCTGGTCACGCCGCTCGCCTCCTCGCCCGGCTCGGGCGCCACGTCTCCCTCGTACACGATCAGTAGAGAGCTGCGGTCAGACATGATACGTTAGTTTGGAAAGGATCAACTACACATGTTCTGTGAAGTATTGCAGCACGTAGGTGGCACTGACCAGGAGTAGAACCGGTAGCTGGTCTGCTTGGCGATGGCGCGGCGCAGCGCGTCCAGGTCGCGCAGCACGGAGCGCACGACGCGCGCGCGCAGGGCGCCGCCGGCCGCGAAGAAGTCGCGCAGCGCCTCGCGCAGGCCGCTCTCCGTGAGCGCGCGGCCCCAGTACTTGTCGCGCCGCACGCACGCGCCTGTCTCCGGCACGTACACCTGGGTGCCACAAACACGCTTATTAGCACAACATTTCATACGCAAAGTGAAACAAAGTGTGTAAAAATACCATCATAACGCCAAAATTTCTATGATTGCGATTTTTTATGTGTATTTTTACACCCGTTGGAATAAATGAATGAATGAATGAGAATGAGCGTCAGTCGTGGGATGCATGTTGGTCCGTGCGGCTGACAGGTGATGGCGAGGAGTGCAGTCGCACCTGCATGCCGCACAGGCGCACGCCCAGCGTGGCGGACGTGGAGGCGGCGCACTTGGCGATCTGCTTGCTGCGCTTCTCGGCCGACGCGTCGTCGCCGTGCTGCCGCGTGCCCATCTTCAGGTCCAGCACGCACGGCCGCCGGTACGACGACGTGATGTTCTCCATCATCAAGAAATCTGCATCATTCATAACTGTTCGTTAATATTTGATAGAAATCAGTTTGATTTCTCAATAGATTACACTACTATCTAAGGACAGGTGCGGTAGAACTTACACTGCTTATTTGAGTTGTCCATGTGCGCAATACTTTTAAGCACCTCGCTGGCATTGCCGTTCCGATGAACCTTGAATCTGTAATAAAAACTGAAGTTATAATATTCCGTCACGGGCGCACGAGCTGTGATTGACATATAGTACAGGAGCTAATGAAACACAGATTTATTATTATCTGTTATATTGTTACATTTCAATCAAATTATAGATATCATTACCACGACTCCACGAGGCAAGTCATCGGAGGCTCGCTGAGTGAATGGTCGTGCATCGCTCACGCGTTAGTGGGATAGTCATGTAAGTATTGCGATCGAATGAATTAATGGCGACGTCGGCGGCGGGCCGGCGTACGTCAAAGCTTCTGAAATATGATAAAGGACACATGACAAGTGTCGAGGATGTCGGCGCCGCGATCGCGCGATACGCACTTGAACACGTCGTCGCGCTTGCGCTTGCCGCCCAGCGACGCCTTGCGCCCGTTCTCGTCGCGGAAACATGGCGAGTAGCGCTTGTCCAATTTGGGCCCTCCAGAGTTAGATGCCTGCATCACGCCTGAAACAAACAGCCTCGCCATCAATACTAGTGTCCGCTAGCACACACGCACACACCACAACTATTGTAAACATTGATTTTCAATAGAATATTGAAAAAGGATCGTTAACTAAAAATAAAATAAGATCATACTTTTCTCTGTCACCGTAAATGGATGAAGTTGGTGCAACGATAGGAGATTTGAAAACTCAGAACATGCCCAGTCGGGTCCCGACCCGGAGCTGGCCAGTGTGCCACTGGTTCGTGTTTGGGACATTGAATGAGTTACTTTATCCACTATCTACGTCGTAAATTCAATATTAACTTACTATAGTGCAAGTTGGCAGCGTTATTTGATGAGGAAGTGATATTAAAGTTACTTGTTTTTAAACAGGGTTTGTATATCTTTTGTATGGAGTCTCATGTAACGTGTAACTGAATAGGTAAACGTGTATGTGATCAAACAATTTATATTGTTGTAAGTGACAATGCATGTAGGTGTGTATGCGTGTATGTATAAGTGATGTGGGTGTAGTTTTTAAGTAAAGGTTTACAAACCCAAAATGTAAAATTACCGCTAGGGCGCTATTAGGGGCGGTTGTGTGGTGCGCCGCCGGCGTCGCTCCGCCCGCCGCAGCGCCGCAGCCCTTGCGACAACAAGGAAACTAATATTGTGTTCCTGACCCCAGGCCCGCTCCCGCTGTCGCTCGCGCCTCACACTCAAATCCGCCGCCGCGCCCTACCGAGCCCATGCAGCCTCATGGCGTTCGCTTACATACATTGAACTTTTACTCGCTGTTACCGAGACAAGTATCTCACGTAGTACGTTTACTAGTGCAACTAACAAATACAACACTTAATACTGCTCAACTCTTCGTATTACGACTAAGGTCAATTGTTAAGGTTAACCAGGAAATTCTCTATTTATAAAAATAATAAAACTAAATCACAACTAAATATTACATTTTCATATCACTCCTTCACATTTAACTATACATATAATAGGTATATTATTTAGACATTTAATATTGAAATATAAAAAGCAGTAGGTAGTTTGCAACATAAGTAAAAGTTCAATTGTATTGGATGCACAATGTGGGCAATATTTTTGTATAAAACGCGCTAAGTTTACTTAGTTACGTTTTAACAATGTTTGCCAAATTATAACAATGATATTGCCATATCGTGCACCGGCAGTTTAATTTATAGTTCGTCAGGTAACTGCAGTTTAATATTATAGTTGTTATTATCATTGTTGGCGTGGTGCTGGCTTCGTTTAAATATCAGGTACTTTTTTATATTTTTTATGCACTTCTCAAGGTACCAGTAATCCACAGTATCACAAAAAAGAAGCACATTTTCAAATAGGCACAGAGTCTAACAATATTCGAAATCCGTTAAAAATCTTCAATTCATTGTAAACTAGTATTATAGTAAATAATACTTACCTAAGAGCCTGCTTTATAGTTTGCATGAGTATAGTTAGATTAGATACATTAGCAATGAAAACATCAATAATAGCTATATATGCCACAAATAACTATAATAAACGTAATAATTTAAAAGGATACTGTGGATATTAAACTGTATAATATTGCGGTCGGCGGGTTTGCATTATTCGACAAGCATGCTTCTCTCTCATACACAAAACTCACTTTGAAAATGATGGTTACGATCATCAAGCCATAAGGAAAGTTAATATCTGTTATCTAGTTCCGTTTATTCATATTTCACAGCTTTATGAATCGAATTACGATTACATTAGATAATCTTAAGTACCGAATGACGCAAGAGATAAAAAAATATTATGATACAAAGAGCTTCAACAAAAACAACGACAAACACGTAGAGTAACGTTTAGCAACCACTGCTTATTCGATACCATCCATGTTTCGTAAACACGATAGTCACAAGGCTGTGGAAAACAGATAACAGTTTAATTAAATTAAGTATTTTATTGTATCAATAAAAGAAATAACTTCCTTGGTGCTTTAAATGCAAACACATTAAACAACACAATTTGATATGTAAACAAAAACGGATAATATCATTATAATTAAATAAAATAATGTGAGATGCAATGAATGAACATGATGCATTCAGCGAATCGTAAAAGCGTACTGGGCGGCCATATTGAATCGTGTTCAAGGCGGCAAAGGAGTTTGATGCTCACCTCTGTATCTGGGAACGAAGTTCTGGATGTCTTCAGGAATGTTCTGGTAGAAATGCAACTCGCGAATGTTGAGCGGCTTGATGACTGTGCTGTCGTTTAGCACCAGCAGTCTGGTGTGGCCCCCCACCTGCACACAATCATAAATGATAATTCATCGGTGAAAACTGCATAGAGGTCCTACTGCACGCACATCGTTTATCATAAGTACATAAATGAATGGTATCTTCATTGTCGTGAGCCGTGAATTCATGACCATGGCAGATGCTAAAAAAATCAAGTCCGACTGCCCGAGTCTAATTTATTTGAAGACCGTTTCTAAACTATGCTTCTAACTTGAAACATCAATGGGGCTTTACAATGTATACTTTATGTTTACTTTAAGTACTTTCAATTGCATACTACGGTAGATACTTAAAACTTACTTATTACCTTATAAAAGGATTTTAATTTTAATGTTTCATTTATCATACTCTTGTCCTGTCACCTAAACATGAACAACCTTGTGTAGGTACATTGTCCGAGTTATTTGATCGATGTATCTACGTACTTACATGCCACCGTCATCAGAGTTTAATGTGTCTTTATCTGATAACGATTCAATTTGGCTTTGTTTTTGTTTCATAAAATATTTTTATTCAAAATACTACATAATAAAAAGTTGGACGCGAAATGATATCGCGTTGTTCACACATGTAGCCAGTCAGTTGAGCGCACGCGAGGCATGTTGCAGTCTGTGCAGTATGCATTCGATCGAATTACTTGAGTGAGAAATAGTGTAAAAAGTATGGCGGGCGGTAATGCCATTGACCCGCCGGGGCTCACGCAGCACCTGGGTGCGCCGACCCACCCGCCCGGGCCGCCCCGGCCTCAGCTCGCACCGTCACACACATACAAACATTTACATTACAATTCGTGTGCATTAACATGATACCTGTCTAGACAATTACAAGCAAACCACAGATAAATTAGCGGTTAGCAGGTCGTTGCATGCATGTGTGATCTAAATAAGAAACAAAATAAAAAAGAGTCAAGACCGCCGAACCAGTCGCCAATTAAGAGCACAGATACATTGTTGTATAGCAAAATGAATAAAGTTAATTCAAAACTAACATGGGCAGAGGCAGACCATAAATTTAAAGACAATGGTAGAGCAGTGCTCCGTGCTCGGCAGGCAGCCTGTCGCCATAGACATGTGAGTAATCGATACTCCTTGCTAATACCGTTCCGCCACGTTCCGGACATTGCACACTGCACTTCACACCACAATAATTATGTGTGTGAGTTGTCCCAAGATATTTATTATATCATCTTAAAACTCTTGTTCTATGAATACATTTGAAGTTCTCTACGACGCGACGTATTTAATTTTCTTTAAATGAAAACGCTTATTCTAAGCGCCTTACTAATAATCGCTGTATAAAGTTATGACAGGTTTATACGTCAAAAAATGTATGGTTACACAGGCTTTATTCATTGCATAACTTTACACAGTGATTATTAGTAAGGGCATAAATCTCCACTTGGATTAATATTGAACTATTGGTATCACTTCACCACTAAAGTCTAAGCGGCTTGCTTTACTGGATTTACTTGGATACCACCTAAAAGTTTAGTTTGCATTATACAAACAAATAACAAGTTCATTAAAGTTTTATAATCTTCACATCTCTCAGTAAGTATACAATTACTTGAAAGTTTAAAGCCTCTATTTATAGGTTTAAGGCTAAATATTGTGACCGCACTTGAACTGTGCTTGCGAGCAAAAGTTAAATATAAATGATCGTAAACGGAGTTTGTGTGGTTCAGACTTAGCCCAAGTTAAACAAAGTTCGAGTCAATAACGAAGTATTCAGATAACTTTGTTTAATGAATATTTTAGGCTTGGGGTCTCCGTCTCGTCTATTTTTAACGATTATCATAGGTGTCGTTGTATAAACAAAGGCAAGAATTGTTCTCTACAAACCTCGGCTTTTAGAGAGAGATTCATCAATCATTCATCATAAACTCGATGACAGTAATTCACAGTATTCCATCTTCATTATTATAAATATACTTATTACCTCGCATGATGATAAATGTAGCCTACATCTTAAGTTCGACAAATGGACTCTTATGATGGATCACTTTGCTGATAAACTATAATGATGCCGATTCTCTTATTCACAAACTAACGTAAATTTAAGCTAAGTGCATCTTTCTCTTTCCATTTAATTAAGAAAAGGACAGAAGATAAAATATTAGCTAAGTCCTGTCAAATTTAGACACTCCATAGATAATTTTGACGCGATTTAAAAACATGGCGTCTAAATATACGTAAATTTTCTTCGGGCGATGTCTAATTTGACAGGATTAAACTGAAATGTATCTTCTGTCCTTTTCTTTAAAAAATGGAAAGAGAAATATGCAATTAAGTTGTTAACAAGTAGTGTCCGACCGAAGGTCTATTTTTGGCCGAAGCCGATTAATCGGCTATCGCCACAACCTTCGGCCGAAGCCGAAGCCGAAGGTTTGTAATTAAAAAAAAAAATTCAAAATTCAAGGCATTTATTTCACTTAGACCATTTATAGGCACTTATGAGACTCTCTTATTACAAAGAGTCGGTCGGTCAATCAGAAAAGTGACGCTAATTGCCTGTTCCAAAACGTAGATCTCTATGGAGAAGAACAGGCAAGAAACTCCACGGACACTCTTTTTAAAAAAAGCATGTTTTATACGCTCTCTTACTCTGTCTTTCGTAACAGTTCGTTCAATCTCGACGGTTGTTCGGACCTTCGGCTAAGCCTTCGGCTTCGGCCGGGTTTTGGGCCGAAGCCGAAGGTTTCGCCGAAGATGGTTTTTTTGGCCGAAGGTGGCCGAAGCCGAAGCCGAAGCCGAAGCTTCGGTCGGACACTATTAACAAGAGAATCAGCACCATTATCTCTTCCCCTTTAAGAATGAAAAGGGCGGACTAGACAATTCTACATTCGTTAACTACCTACATTGTCTGATTATCGAAATGTCGACACATGCGCATCCGAGAAATTGAAAAAATTATAAAAATGAATTACTGCCTAATATAACATCGTCTAATTGACAATAATTTCAAACTTTTTCAGCATCTTTCCTACTGCTACGAGAGTGCTACGCGGCTACGAACCGTAGCGGTACTAAGATTTCTTTATTTGCGCAAAGTTTTCTTCTTTTCACTTTTTTATAACAGAAAAGTATAGTATGTTTAGTGCTCACATTAACCGCTACTTCACAGTTAGTGAGCACATAACTGTAGAATGCTTACAGTTTAATTGAAATACGCATTGATGGTGCCCGGTACTCCACATTCTGTTAGCACTAGTGGCGAGATAAATAGACGTCATTAAGCACGTACTATGGCTTAGGCATGTTCCGTCTCTTTCGTACACTTGACGTTTGGCAGTTGTGTAATTGACAGGTATAGTGCTTAGCCAAAGTTAGTGCTTTACGTCTATAAGTAACACAGCATACTTGTGTATGTCAGTACCTGATTGTGCAGGGGCAGCACGTCCACCTCATGCCCTTCGTCAGGCGAGAGCGGCGTATGTACGACGCTGACCGCGGGCTGGCCGCGCTTGCGGTCCGCGCCGCGCCGCTCCGGCTCCCCCATGCCCCAGCCGAGAGAGTACACCATCACTTCGGCCGAGCCACCGCCGCCGCTGTCCACCTGCGCAACAATACACATTTATGAACAAAAACAAACTGGAAAACAAGCAGAAGACTCCGAAAGAGGCAAAAGCAGAAAGCTTCTAGCTCTGCCAGCAAGTCAAGCTGACGATGATAACTATAAGGCGAGATTACCAAGAGATATTAAGTTCTACGTATGTGGGTAAAAGCTCTCATTTAGGATTAAATGTTATCCAAAAAGTTACCAATTACGAGTTACACGGGAACACAACGAGAAATAACCGCCGTTATATAGATATTGTTTAGTATAAATCTATTGCGCTAAAACACTGTACTAAAACGCATTTATCATTAATAAATACTTGCGTGTTCAAACATGAGGTGATGTGTGGGTATTCCCCAAACCTCACGAGAAGTCTAACCACAAATTTCATAAAGAAGCACTAAATGCTACGAGTGGGTATAGCCGGCTGACCTTTTAGTCTATCTTACGCAATAAGTAATCTTACTTACTTGAATTTTAAGTCAAAATAAATTAGATATCTACCAGAGAACACATTCACAGCTTATCTTAGATGATTCAGATTCAGAAAACATTTAATGGTACATTGTATGGTACAATGGTACATGAATACATTGAGTGGTAGAGGCAATAACCCCATTCTAGTGACTCTATCACTCAATGTTTTCTACATTAATATCTTGCAATACATAAGGATCGTCATTTATTGCACACAGCATTGCAGAAATACCGAACAAAAGAGTTAATCTGGATCTTGAATGTCTTATAGATGTTACGACAGAATAAAAAGGTTTAAATTTAAATATAACACGTTTTCTTTTATGGATAAGAAGAAACGTAGTGATAGCAGTAAAATGTAGTGCGATAGAAACAACTTCTAAAGTTGTTACAACTGCAATGATTTCCCAATTAATTACATAACATGAAACATTTCCATAAAATTAAACAAATACTTGCGACACGTTGTGCTTGTTACGTTCAGCCCAATATGATAATGTAAACTGATATGATATTAAATCAACGCTTTAAAATATTCTTCATCTAGTAAGTACCGACCAATGCTAATTGTTATCCTTTGGAATCACTGTGATGCACAGCATGCATCTACTAAGATAATCTTCCACATATTCGTACCACTTAAATCCTCCACATGCACAGTTCGTGACCACTGCAAACATCTTAATTTAACTGACCTCAATAATCGTAGCTACGAAACCCTCGCCGATGCTACGCTCAAATTGCGCTAACATTGCAATACGAGCGTTGGATAAAATCTTAAGAGCAATAAGACCTCTAAGTTATTTATAAAACAAAGTTGATAGACGAGAGTTCACGTCGAGTTCAAAGCGATTGTTTCATTCATTAACAGTGAGACAACGGAACGAGTAGCAATTTGAAGCAGTACAAGATGCAAGTGGACACAACTAGTTTCTATCATTAAATGTCAAATTGAAGACCTTCGAATGGTTTTTATTATCGACTAAACTAGTCGGCAAGCGCCCGGGCCAGCCTGGCAGCTTATTATCTTTTATTTTGTCCTCTCAGTCGTGGCTCGCACGTTTCGTGTGTAAAAGGCACGACAAAGCAATCCAGAGATTTCTACTCATAGCCGCCTGACCTCCAGATGCCTTAGTTATAAATGTGTTTCTTACGTCTGTGTCTCTTGAATTTTGTTAAATATAAATACCAGCTACATACATCTGCTGCTTGTGAGCACGCGGTCGCATTCGGTATTCTTTTGGTCTATGTTCAAAGTAAGCATTTACGTCTTTACCATATTCTTTGTTTATAATGTTTATTGTGACGCTCGGCGGTAGCGTGACTTCTTTCGATATCTACTGGATGTCACGTCGTAGATTGCGTAGCGCGACAGAAGCTTGCCAGCGCGGCCGCCCGCGGCGTCACCAAATTAGAAGCGAAATCGCGACGCATCTGTTCTCGGGTATAATATTTGTATGACGCACAAGCCCCGCCTCTCCGATAGTCCGAGAATCGTCAACGAACCACCTACCACTACGACAACAACGCGTCACCACTACGGGAGATACTGAAATAAAGTAAGAACCCAAAAAAAAACGTCATAAAAACATATGGTTACAAACAACAGCGAGAGTTTGCCAGAACCCTGAACCAAAATAATCTAACATGGAGTCTTTATGTAATAATAGGTAGGTAGCTGTTGCAGTTAAAAATAGGCCAGATACAAGGTACAAGAGTTGAATTATTTGTCCACGTTTGTACATAATATTATCGACGAGACCTTCAAACTCACGATAAGAGGAATATTGTATGCGTAAAATGCTCTGTATCGAGTCCTCCATACGAGGCACGCCCGAAGCTCGCTGGAATTTTAAATGTGACGAAAAGCGAATGTTTGTGAACTCAAGACAATGAGGTCATGTATACTAAGATGCGGATAAGACTAGTTTTAATAGAAAGGGACCGTTGTTTCGACATTAACAGATAGTTAATTTTACACGCGCTGTAGTAGACTACAACAGACTGCCGCAGCAACTATCGTATCTACTACGGGTTATTAGTTACGTAACACTAATGGGAATAGAATGTTATGCGCAGGCGTCCGATGTCCGGCCAATCTAATCACACGGCCTGTTAACTCACAGGCAGGACAAACAATTCTATCAGCAGAGGTTTATGAAAAAAACTATGATAGAGCTTCACAAAAAACTTTAATTAAAATAACAAGGAAGAAATCGACAACCGATTAAAAAAGTTTTTTCAGGCGTCCTTTAAAAGTAGATAGAAAATGCATTATTTAAATCGAATGAAGCATTAAACAAACTCAGTTTTTACGGTAAAACAAATTCTCCAAGCAGAAAATATTTGAAGTTTTAACAGCAGAAAATATTAATGTAATTAAAATCAGGTAACCAATTGAAACATAGCAAACAGGCTTATAATTTTTTTTTTATTAAAACAGCTACCTATTCGTTCGAAGTGGTGTCGAATGATACCATCATCATTGATAACAACAACTCTTCAAGGTTAAAGAGCTTGTTGAAATTACGTTTTGTTTATTAAAATGTAAAATATTTTGGGTAGGTAGGTCATTTACTTTTACACAAGAATGTTATACTGCGACCCTGGCGTGAGCAAATGCTACAGGAATTCAAGAATTCTGGGCATTTAACCGTATATTTCTGTGTACATCATTGACATCGCCTTGTGGGCTGACAACATTATTTTCAGAAGCCCCAATTTATTCGACTTTCATTATTTCAGCATTCGTCACCCACTTGATTGATTGAACGTGTACTATGTAATGTATAACAACGCTAATGCCGTCGTAGTAGGTAATTGGTTTACCTAATCGGTAACAACACTAGATTGGGGTGCTAATTTCTTTGGTGAATTATGTAAATCCTTATAATGAATCTGAATTGTTCTCGTTATTTTGGTGCGCCTATTTAATTTTGCAGTAATGACAGCTAGGAGTCGGGACCACCTAGAAAGTGACGGGCCGCTATGTACTTGCACTGGCAAATTTAGGTCACTGGGTTGCGCCGTTTGCTGTTACACCTGTCTTTTACAATTTAGATATAAACTCAACAAATTACATAACTTTAAAACAATGTCCAAAATTAGGTTGTGTTGTATTCCTGTTTAAATTTGCCCAATAAGCCTCAAGCTACTTATATCCTGCATAAAGAATGTGCAATAAGTATCACGAACAAAACTATAAATAAAGAAAGATATTTAACTTAAAAAGTTCAAATAATCCGAAGATTTTAGATCTAGAAACAATGCCGATGGTAATAATACATAATAGATCACGAGATATTGGAATGCGACAAAGTGCTGCAAAGACATTTGCCAACAGTCATTCTAGATTGTTATGTACCTGTTGCTATCCGACGCCAATGATCATCAATAAAGAGACCATTAAACTCGCAACATGGCTTCTTATGAAGCTAAAGAAATTATTCATACCAATATGTAGGAAGCAACACTATCAGGTAGAATTCGCAGTATACTTTGATCAATTCTACCATCCGTGATCGTCGATACGCGACCGATATTTATATCCGTTGGATGATATAAATAGCATAACCGGAATGAAGTATTATTGATTCGGAATAATTCTGATAGACCGAGCATCCTCAAGTACTTCCACAGGCCGCCCACATTTAGCCTCATTGATTTTCTGCATCGCTAATTTATTTTAAATAAGACTGACGCTTTGTTAAACGTTTTTATAAATATCTCCTAAAATTCTGAATACAGAAAGTATTTGTATACAAAGCAACGTTTGTAAGGCTATATACAGAAAGAAAGCTGGAAACTTATAAGCGCTTGCTCGCTTGTCAGCGCTGGTAATCCGCGCAGGAAAACATATGAACACGCGCTGATAAGCACTGAACGGTGCCGACAAGCTTCAACACGCGCTTGTAAGCGCTGTTGAAAGAATATAGATAAGATACAGAAAGAAAGCTGGAAACTTATAAGCGCTTACCGACGCTTGTCAGCGCTGGTCCGTTCTACACAAAGGAAGCAGGTTGAAGCAGACTAATCAAAATGTCGGAATGATTTGCTTGCAGTTGTTATGGCAACGCCCCGCGCTGACCAGCGCGTGTTGAAGCTTGTCGGTGTTCATATTATATTTTCCTGCGCGGATTACCAGCGCTGACAAGCGCCGGCAAACGCTTATAAGTTTCCAGCGTTCTTTCTGTATACGGCTTAAGGTTTGACGCGTCTTTCAGCAACTTCGCCGAAAATATCCTACGTATCGTAAACAAGACAATTTTAGCTTTAACATTTATTTCTATTGTAATACAGTTCTTGTTTTTAAAATAGAGCTGTAAAACGACGATAAAGAAGGCTCGTCCATCATCGTCATACTTGGCGAGGATCGGGACACGTCGGTTTGAATGAAAATACGCCAATCGAGCCAAACGACTGACTCATCATTTTCATTCACGCGTTTTTAATTTGTCGCAAATAGTCGCAACAGTATGTTGTATGTAGTAACTAGTTTCCTTATGAATTAACAATTCTCGACCTTGGCACATATTGATTATTTCACTCAGTTATGCGATAAATTAGCGTATTACATAAAAGCTCTAAACATAGCGCTTCGTCTCTCGGTCACCAAAAAAAACCATTTCACGTGTGCGCCTACGCGAGTACAACTATATCATGTGCCTTGAGCTTGACCCGACTACCGCGACAAAAAACTCTATGTACCACTAACAAACAAATGATTACATAATGATCTGCTAGTGGTATACATCTGTAATGCCTGTGTACTTGATCTTGATTGTTGACGTTGAATGGTTTTAGACTCCCACGCACAATTAACTGTCACAATTAATACAATAAGTAATATGTTGAGTTAATTGTGATTATATTGGTGCACGTAAGTAGTTCAGAGCGATTACATCGCGTTGTCACGTGGTTCACCGCACGCCTGGTGCAATGTGACACGCCAACTGCACCCAGCATGCCAGCTCTACCTAATTGCTTCAACGATATGCATAAGCTTCCACACCGTGACTGATTGATGCTCCGTATTTTCTTAGATAGTATTATCTCTATAACAACAGTATGCATAAAAGCAGGGCGGCTTGATAAAGTTTGTTATTCTAAACAAACATGACACAGTTTCATTGAAATCCGTTTGTTTATAATAAACCTAATGATCAAATTGCACTTGGGGAAGTGCAATAAAATTTAAATTATATCACTGAGTATAAGCAGGAAACAATAACGCAAGTCGCAGTCAGTGTCCGTGCAGTAGACTTGGTTACGAAATACAAGCGGAACAAAGCAGCAGGCTCTGTAGTTTCAATGGAAAATTCCACGCAGAGCTTTCTAGAGCCCCTCGGAGCACGCAGCCTTACGACACACGGACTTGAGCGCTGCGCCGGCGCAGGTCGAGCTCGTGTACACTTTCACTGCAAGCGATCGATGTAAATCTAGCACTAAATGCAGCAAAACAAGACCTTACACTTTCGAAGAACAGTGAACTGTCAAAAAGCATAACATTACCATAAAAATGGACCATCGACAATAGCTAAAGAGCGCATTACATGCAGTCGACCTGACTTTATTCGATACGATAACGAACTGTGAGAAAACTTTAATATTCATGCAGTGCTCAACTGGTTGTACAAGTTTGACAGGTATATTTCTAACTGACAAATTAACCTTGTACGAAAATTCAATGACAGTTAATGAAAAAACATGACTAATGACTAATGAGTGTTCAACATTAACACAGCAGATGTAGTTCTCTCATCTTACGTGTATAGATATATATTTCGATACTTACAGACAACGAGAAAAAATATCGTTAGGTAACTACTGGCATTACCAAAAAGTTACCTGAAAATGTGGAAGAATTTTCTAGCATCAACAAATAACTTATGATATTAACCAAAACAGAAACTCATAACAATGGTTCACAACAAATATTATACAACGACAGGTCATACAGAGATCAGCAAACAATTTTTACGTAAACGTCGACCTTGAGCAATCTTTATGGCAATATGACTGAAGTGATATTAAGATGTTGATTACCTAGGTACATCCTTATGTAATTTTCCTTTTCCTCACAGAAATTTTCTCATGGAGTTTTGACTACAAAAGATGTATGATAGGATCCATCCAACACATCAATGGTTATGTAACCAATAATGCTAAGGATCAAATGCAAAGGGCATTTTTTCTATAACTTAAGACACGTGGCTGAATAGGACTATAAAAGAAATAAAACAGTTCATGATAATTCTAATATCCCATGATATTTGCTAATGATAAAGACAAACCACAGGGGTTTGAAATGGAACTAAGTCAAAGGCAAACGGATTAAAGAATCGCAATCTTTGCAGATGCAGCTACTGCTAATGTTGAACCACTACTTCACAACACTTGACTTACCCTAAAGGCTAACCAAAAAGTAATGAATGACACAGTAGAGATAACATAATGATCTAAATTGCCAATTTCAAACTAAGGGCAGCAGAAAGCTACCCAAAAATAAAAAATAAGAAAAGAATAAAGGTAAAGAAGCATAGCTCTTGGTACTCTAAATAGGAAGGAGTATTACGGAGGAATCTCAATATGTACCTACAGTGCAAGGAGCACGTTATGATGATGGTAAACAAACAACAGGGGTCAAATCTATATGTTATCTAGTTAACATAGTCACAACTTAAGATGATACAGTGTAATTAAATAGGAATAATTTGGCAGCCCATCACCTAGCAGATGCTACTACAACAACACACTTCTCTATAAAGACTTCCGACTTGTACGTCATCATTAATATTAGATTGAACAATTGAGCGTTCTGTTTTTTTTAAAGCGGTAACCTGACCAACAATGGATCCTCCTCAGGTGATTATTTAATTTTCGATTACGGTTCTAAAAACGTCCTTCAAGACATTAAAAGTTTTATTTACTTTGCTTCATTTTGTCCAGACATATGAAAAAGTTATGTTTAAACGAACAATTCCTTTTATTTTAAAACAATATTTGCACCTGATAAGAAAATACATTTGTCCGATTTTTGTCATTGTGTTTTCACAACGCCCTATTTTAATTCAAACCAAAACAGCAAATATTTGTTGAAGTGAAGTTGAAATAATACATTATGGACACAGGGATTAGCTAGATTTTACATATAGGTAGTAATTTACATAGCAACCAAACTAAAAATAGCTGGCTCATAAAATAGCGGAAACATCTAAATCAAGAGCAGATTTAATTCATTATACACGTCCGGTTCCTATGCTAAATTATGAAGCATTTGTTTACTCATCAAACGTTCATTAATTACAGTGGAGACAATATACAGCCGTTTGATTCGACAGCAATCGAAACTATATTACTGCATGTGGAATTATCGACAATCGTATTTAAAAGTCAAATTTTAGCCATGAAACAAATGGATTTCGTTCAGTGGTACACCGTCACCATTCGAGATAAGTGGCGCTATAGAGCGTGTAGTGGCACAGTGACGTTGATCGAGGTGGTGGCGCGACTCTGTACGACGTCGTCACTACTACGGTGCATCCACTCGTTCTTCTGCGTGTACAGCTAATAAAACAAAATATGATGCGCTCAGCGATCATCTTGCACTGGATCCTTAGTCTAGTAATGTTAAAAATTACAAAAACCTTATTGCTAATTTAGCATATAATAAGGCGGATTATAATACAAGAAAAAGAAAGTTAAAACAGAATCGACAAATTAAATGGGTGAATAGTCGCGTGTATGTCGCCAATAACTCACTTGACTATAAACTTCCTTGAGCCCGCTCGTGGTGAAATCCCAATTTGGAACACGTTCGCGATGAAATTGTCCGACTATCACAAGCACAACCACTACAACTGACACAGAATATTACTCAACACACAGGAACCGAACTAGGTAGAGAACCAAGCGAAGTAACGCGGTTTAGAAATGAATCTCTACTCTATCGTGTTCACCAAAGAATACATGGGCAATTTAAAACAGGTTTTCTTTGTTGAAGCGGAGACTTGCACAAAAAAAATTAACGCAAAAATAAAAGTAGCGCTGCGAAGCGCGAACACTTGTTTCTCTTGGCGTTGCGCACTAGTGACTGAGAGACGATAGCGGGCGAAGCGCGAACCACGAATCAATGTTGCGCAGCAAGCCGCTGTGTGCCGTATCTGTGAACAGAGGCCGCACACATCGACGCGAGGGATACCCGACCTAGCCGGAACAGCAGGGGACGGCATTGTCTCGCCACGGGAGCCCGTCTGGAGGTACCTGTTCAACCACTACTGGGCCGTGTAAACGAACCCCATTTGACCCCTGCAACATTACAATATACTGATTAGGACGGAAAAGCTACTGCTTGTTCCGGTGACCGATCGATGTAACGCAATAACAAATGCTAACAGTGTGTTTAGGTTCACTGCAGTCACTTAGGTTATTATTATTCATCAAACAACGCATCATGATCTACAATTCAATAATAAGCTATTGTTATTTAGTACTGTTTTCGTCTACTTCATCAAGTTCGTACTTCGTAGGTTAGTTATTTTCTGAAGCAGTACTAACCTACAAAATAAGAATTCCTTAGATATTAGCCAAAAATTATTAGACCAGAAAATGAACAATTCAGCAGATGCTTTCAATTGAAAAATTAAGCTGACAAAGTGATTAGAATCATTTGAGAGCTACCACAATCTATATAATATGGGAATGAACCCGTGAGAAGTAAGCAAAGCAACGTGTGAGTTTAATAGCTAACAAACCATAAAAAGATTTCTTAGAAAATGAAGTATGCGTATATTAGCTTTATGCTGTAGTCGCACAAATGTTATCTATTCATAACACTGGTTACAGTTACCATTACTAACTCACGCATTAAAAACATATACAAACAAAAAGTGTGCTAATAGGATCATGATATATTCCCACGAAGAACAAAACCAAAGCGCAGTAAAGTAATAGTTTTCTAACATAAAGCAATAGTGAAAAGTAATCTACCTTCTCAATCATTGCAACTCTAGAGCCAATCTGGTGATGAAAAAACAGATAAACCAAACGATAATTAAAGACTAAAGAGCTTATATACAGAATATTTGCGTACTTAAATAAAGACACAAATCCTTCAATAGTACCCACACGAAACTGCCAAAATCTGCAAGAGTTTATAATCTGGCGCCGGCCACTGACGCAATAAAATAATAATAACCACGTCTTAAAGGATATCATGTTTAAAAGCGCAATAAGGTAAAAATAAATCCGATTTTGTGGAAATTGTTCGCCAATCCAAAACCCAAACCAATCTATATTTTTTGCACCTGCTAAAAATATAGATTGGGATAGATTTATATGTTCAGATCCGGTACATTCGTACCGTCAAAATACCAGATGTTTGATATTAACGCAACTACGCATTAGAACTCGCATACGCATCGAGTCAAAAGCTACTTTAACAAGATATTTTTATCTCCTCACAAACGCAAACCAATAGGAAATTTTCATTATTTTTTTCAGTCGTAGGTTACACTTACATTCAAGACATACGAAAAATCAATACAGTGCCCCAGCGATAGGGAGAAAGATTAATTCTTTTGAACCGGTATTAATTCAGAACAATAATAGGGCATTGACGTAGTCTCATATCAAACCGCGCAGTCAGACGCATTTTGAAGCGCACAAGGACCATTTAATTTCAGTCAATGAAAGAACTTGAAACGAGACGAATTAATCGTCTTCTCAATTAAATGGTGTCGGTAAAAATAATAATTGTAATTCTATTCATCAAAACAATTGAATAGGAAAATTATAAATTTATTTTTTTCTAGTTAAAAACTATTAGCTATAAATAAGCTAGGCTTGTCAAGCAAACTCTCATTTGTCAAATAAATTTTGTTTAAAGAAACATAAATCAAAATAAAATTTTAAGATCAAAATAAAATTTTAAGATCAAAATAAAATTTTAAGATCAAAATAAAATTTTAAGATTTATATTTAAAGGTTTAACAACATTTTACCAAATTTCCATTCAACAACACATTTAATCTGCTGCCCCAGTAAGATTAGACGGGTAAAATAAAGGGACGGTACTCAACTTTCATGTCAAGATTATAAAACAATTAAATCCATACGTGGTTAAATTCACATAATTATTATCTGGTAAAACGTAGGTAAGATAAGCTGCCCCAAAGCGCTTCAGTTTATCCCTTTCAATGTAGGTATACAATGGCACAATGAACAGACAGTTTTAATGATACACCACTTTCCCTAATAATAAAGGTCAAGTCATAATAAATTAGCCTGGCGCTATCTGTCACGGCGCCAACCCCTTGCTTTACAACAAGCCTTTGTGTAAACCTGCTCTGAAATGTCACTCCACTCCGCTATAAAACAAAAGGATTATAATGAGAATCTAGAACTGAAATAAACTAATAAGTCCAAAACGAAATCTACCTCAGATTTCTTGTTCTATTTATAAATACAATCAAAATTTTTGAATCACAATTAAAACTATTCCACTGCATTCCAAAATTTTATGATTTAATAATATAAATAAAAATTACCAAACAATAAAATAGTTTAATGCTTTAAACAATAAATTATCAAGCGACGTTCCGGCCAGATTTTTCAGTTTCATCACATTTCCAATTCCAAAACTCTTTTACAACTTTAGTTGCATTCGCTGAGATTTAGACATCCATAAATTTTATCCGAATATTGGGTTGTATTTTGAGTGCCAATACAATCAGTTCCGAAGGTTGGGAAATGTTGGTCTTACCTCGTCAAACCGCGTCGAATTTGTAGCAAGGCTTAGTTCGGAGCTGTGAGCTCCCGCGCCCGGGTAGGACGTCCGCCGCGCACCTGACACCAACATCGTATGGTTCACAAATGCTTCACGGTACTCCTCTAGAGCACATATTACCGTGGGCACATTACTTAACAGATAAGATAACAAGTCTGTATACTCTTTTGTGTCATATGGCAAATGTAACTTGCGAAACTTTACCCGATCGCGATCGTCTCATTGTATCCATTGATTGATGATCTCTTGCTAAGATAACATGGACATTTAGAGCTAAATAAAGATCGCCTTTGTAAGTTTCTTATTTTCACAATAAATGCTATGAGACAAAACAACGGAGAGTCACAACATGGAGACAAAGGGAATTTAAAGACTGAAACAGCATCATCAAAGACATAACATAAACTTACGTTCACCAACTTCAAAGTAGCTAAAGTCTTCAAAAATACTTTTATTTCACAAAACTTTCTTTACATTCAGACGAGTTTTATGTGTGGAATAAAAATGACTGAAAAAGTCTGAAGATGATGTTTGACAATTCAAAATGTATTCTACAAACTTTTACTACTTTTAAGTTTTGATAAAATTATCAAATTACCATTAACAAGTTTTAGAAGTTGATCGGCCCTGAGAAGAGATTATAACTTAAATAGATATAATTTAGTTGGTAAAATTAGCCTTCAGATTAAAACTTAATTTACTAACAACAAATGTTTGCCGGGCTAGCGCATACGTAGTTAGAATTTTATGTGCAACTAAGCCAATATTGGAGAAACAGTAAATCGTTCACATGGTATTAACACATAGTATAGGAGCTTATATTTCACAATACAACCTATTAGCCAAGCTAAGATTATAAGTATTATCTTTACCATAATAACAATGATAACGGCCGGTTCAACTCGGATTAAGTGGTTAAAATTTCCACTACAAATCATGGGCTCAGATAACAAAAACCAATAACATGGCAGAATTTCTTTGTCGTCGGATTTCAACAGTGTTGTTGCGAAATTAGCATCTTTTGTATTAATCCTAAAACAATCATTTTTTATCATATATACATACACACCAAATGTCTCATTAACCTTCACCTTATCGAAATTCCAAATATAGATCGCGTGTAAACTATACGATGCGGCACCCTTATCAACGTGACATCATAAATGACCAACCAGCGAAACTAAATTGTACCTAAATCCTATAAAATAAAAATAATAAACATTTTTGTTTATCTTCTATTTTAGCGACACACTGAGGTAAATTGAACATTAGGAGAATGCACGATAATACTTTATATTCATGGTCAAATAGGACGGGATACATAATCCGGATTACGAAATTATTTCATTTTGTATCATTGCATTTAATTAATCCTTTGCTGTAATCGGCCAATAACATTATGATAAACGAGCATTTTTAATGGCAATGACATTAGCTCATTTCGGCTGGAAAGTGGATTATTTTGATATCATTATGTTTAACATAATGCATCAGGAGAACAAAGCACGTCCCAGACCCGGCTTGCACTCTGTTTCTGAAGACTGCTGACAAAAATCATACAGCGGGTGAATTCCCCCAAACATTTTGGCAATTTTCCAAAGCACACCCCGCAGTGCTAATTAAAGTATGTCCACACGCTACACACAATTCATTCTTAGCTCAAACAGTGGTTAGACTAAATTAAACTTTCCCAGAAATGTACGCTTCAATTCACGTAGAAAGACAAAAAGACAGTCTGCAGCTATTTGAAATAAAAAATTATAACCGTTGAAGCAGTTCTTTATTGTTGCGACTTTATTGTATTCGTTGCGAAAATTTCTGATTCATTCGGGCAAGGGTTTCCAAGAAAAATATGCGTCACAGTACTAAGTGTATTTTTACTAGCATTAAAAAGTCCAGTCCAATACCAAGAAAACAATGGACCATGTGAAACCGAAAACAGCTCCCTGATTACACCTTAATATACTCTCACTATCAAATATATGGCACTGAAATCCTTGTAGATAGAGGTACAAAAGTACCAATGCACTTTCAAATTTAAAATCATTCAATTGTTCTACTCATTCCATTATAACCTAATCAAGCGATGGAATATCAGGATAAAGAGAAGAATTTACAAGAACAGTTGATTCAAAGGCATACATCTTTATTAAATATCTGATAAGATCGTCTGGAAGTCAAACAGACCGAGCGTCCTACATGCATTGATTTTAAAGCATTTCGTTTGCATAGAAACACGGCTTCAAACGACATTTCATAAATATACACTTCATGAGAAATCCTATTTTCAATCTCCTGTTTATTACCTGTTTGTTCTATGCTTCTGGTTTCTACAGTCTTCAAATAGTACTCAATATTTATAAAAGCTACATTTTGTGAAAATAGCTGAAGACCTTGTTGATGCAACGTTGTTGTGAGAGAAAATTGATAAATTATTGAAATATTAATTAATACCAAAGACAAAATATCTTGAGCAGGAAGCATCGCAAATTAGGATGAAGGTTTGGCGGTCGATGGGGATTTCTAAAATAATACGTCAATCAATTGAGAACGAATAACAAACAGCTGAGTGCAAAAATAAATCTGAAATTCACAGAGATAATATTATGGTGTGATATATTTTAATCTTGTGTCAGATTTATGAATGACTGATTGTCGATGGAATCAATCTATTCTATATTGAGTGAGGTATTATGTAACCCTCGCTTTTTCTTTGTTATTTTGCTAACATTACATGATTTAGGTTTGTACTATGAAGATATCATTGAATGGCAGACAAGACAGACAGCCATTATTCCCAGTTTGTGTGGCAAGTGTCGTCTTTATGTACTATGTTTATTGATAGAGGTGGTGCCGGTTACCACACGCACACCCAGTGTATTGCTACGAATTGAAATCACGAATAGCAACTGTGGTCCTTACTTGATCCTTCGGTACAAAAACGAATAAAAAGTTTCCATTTAATTTTATTCTATTAGTCATGGCATTCGTGTTGTTTATAGATACCAAAAAGTGCTTAAGTACTTGGTCCTGCATTATCATTATCAAAGATTGGCAAATAAATAATATTATTATTATGTTTCGTCAAACTTGATTTGGCACGTCATTGAATAACAAATTTTGCGGTTGTCTTATCAAATGATTATTCGTTTTCACTTCGGATTCTATTGTAAATCCTAATTGTTTAAAAACACGAAAAGCAACTGTGTTGTCGGGTACCTACAATTAAATATTTAAACTATACGGATGTACCACGTGTCGATCCGAAGGTCAAATAACTAAGGTCAAGTGTTAAGCATTGTACAAGGTCGTTTGAAATGTGATAGTATCCGTAGGGCGATTTTACTTAATCCTATTTAACAGTAATGCACATAGTATATTTACAATTCACAGTTAGTTGGGAATTATACTTTATTCTTATTTCCTTTAAAAATATTAAGACATACTACGACACATTTTGACTGTCCAAAAGGAATCCGTACACAAAATAAACTCCTAATTTAAATGACTTTGTATTCCTTCATTTCATTCGGAGACACATGAGGTCACATTGTAAGGTTAAGGTTACATCAAACATCATTTATCCTCAAGTTTACCGACTTCCGGTACATCGACGAAATTGGGGTTATTGCAATACAGGTTAGACATGCGCAGATCCGGAGTTCATCTTCGACAAAAACACACCACCTGTGTCTTTAAACGATGGACCTGGAACCGGCAACATGATGATAAGGTGAATATTTTTAATATGTAAATGGTTAAGTGCCGCTACTTCAGGCTAAGTTTAGACGAGCATCGACTGACAGGGTAGGCGAAGGCGCGATGTCGATAAAGTCTGAATATTTAATAAGAGACTGTGACGCAGGTGCATGACGACTAGACTAGCTTTCTGTTAGAGATAGATACAGCTCTGTGATAATACTTAACGAATTAAGAGAAAAAAATTTTTGTTGTGCAGCGCAAAAAACACATATACCTACTGACGAATTTGATTTGAAATAGGACTATTTTTAAGTACACAAAAGCCTTTAGGTTACGTAACAGACGCACAGAGACAATTTATTAGGGATTTAAATCGAAGCAGGCAAACGCCCACCGAACGCCTACGTTTTAACCGTGACACCCACGCAAAATACACCCCTAAGTGTGCCGCCCACTCTCTCGTTCTCTATCCAGTATTAAAGGACTAATAATAATAGCATCAGTTTTTCGATTCTTCTTATTAATAAGATGATAGAAGCTCCTAGTGTAATATTAAAGTATGGTTTAAGGAAGATGAAAAGCTTTACTGTCTCAAGGTTGGTTCGAGATTGCCGCAGTGCGATTCCCGTCTCCCGATAAATCAACTTCTCTTCAAGGTCAGCCCGCCGAGACATCCCGAGGACGCCTCACTCCCTTATGAAAAGGAATTTCGGGAATAAGGTTACCTACTTTATTACGTAAGAAACTTTTCCGCAATTTTACCGTTCTCACAACTACCTACGCCACTCTAATCAAACTATGCGTAATATGCAGATACGGGTTTGAGAATTGAAGATATCTAATCAAAATAAACGCAATGATGTCCGACTAGGTTTACACAAAAAACTGCTTCTGATAACATAAAGATCATTGTCAAGAACGTTGAATCTTTAAAACATTTGAAATACGGAGAGACACATACATTTTCAGTAATTTCAGTCAAATCTAGCACTTCAAACTATCAACTTTACAATGATAAAAAAAAACAGTTTTTTATTGAAATTAAAGCTTTCATTACAAATAATGTAGGCACTTTTAGGTTCAATTATTACGTAAGAATTGTAACGAACTGAAAGTGTTATTGTTGTAATACCTGGCGCTTATTAAATAGCATAGTAACGCACTGCCCACGCAACGGTTTTCATTTCATAGTTCAGACGTTAATTTTCACGATTTAAAAGCGTATTCTCGTGTAATGTTGGTAGGTTTAATAGAGGTATTTTTGTCAGATAGATACTGAAATAATAACCGATTGTTTCTAAGAGTTACGTGACATTTCCCTCTTGGCTGTAAGTAAAAATGTTTCAAATTCTTACTTTGCTATTGTTTGCTATGCAGTTACAATAGAAATAATTGCGACTTATAACAAAACCTAATTTAGGTGCAAGTAGTCTTCGTCATCGATGGATGTACACGTGGACTTGTCACGTGCCAACCACAATAAAACTGTGAAATAATAGTCGTGTTAAATCCAAACGTTATGTTCGCATTTTGCTCAAACCACTTACTACTTACAGCTGCGCAAAATTTACCAACTAATGAGATATACGTAAATTAACCACTTTAAAATTATCAGTACTTGTTAAAGCTTTTCTAAATGATATGACGGTGATTCATTGGCGAAAAATAATTATAGAAATGTTTCTAGCTAGTATTACTTATCTAATGAGTCATCGGCTTACCGGATCTATAGTATGTTCCTAGAAATATTTCATTGAAAAAACGCTTTAGTAAGCATATTTTTAATCAACTTTACATATGAACTACACACATCAAAAGTGTCTAGGGATATTTTAATTAAACCTAAATAACTAAAATTCTATTAACTTTTTGTTAAGACACCTACACTTTAAAATAAACCTTGTTTAATTGCCTATCTAATCTGATAATAAACTTTTAGATAAAGTTAAATTAAAAAAAAACTTAGAAGAGGAAAAATTCAACAAAATTTCAATTTAACTTTATTTTTGAAATTTCAAAACCAAAACAACAAAACAATTTTTTTTTTTATAAAAATTGTTGAAAACTTAAAATTAATAATTCGTGGATCCACCTAAGACTCTCCTGACACATCTGGAGCGGTTCTGCATACTCAAAACAAGGGTGTCAATATCCTGTTGTGGAGTACTGTCCCAAATCCTGCTAAGATGCAAGAAAAGCTGGTTTTGATGCACAATATCAACAGGAAAATTCCTACGATCTCTTCTCTGAAGCATATTCCTGGCATGCTCAATAGGATTTAAGTCAGGGGATTGTGCAGGCCGGTCTAAAGCTTGGATAACATGCTGTTGTAACCAACTTGTAACGATACGCGCCGTATGTGGACGGGCATTGTCGTGCATTAGCTGGAAATTTTGTCCCATTTGCTGTCTGTGGGGCAAGATTACAGGCTCTAACACCTCATCTCGGTATTTTAGAGCAGTCATATTGCCTTGTATCCAAACGAGGTCCGTTCTACCGCCGAGACGAATTCCTGCCCAAACCATAATCGTGCCACCTTAATATGCATGAACTTGTTGTGGGTGCTGCAGTCGATTTCAACGTCCAGGTTTTCTCCAAACGCGTACTCTTCGCGAATCAGGATGAAATCCAAACCTAGATTCATCAGTGAAAAGCACAAGTGACCATTGAGAATGGTTCCAGTTTTCGTGTGCAATAGCCCATTGTAATCTTCTTTCTCGATTACCTCTCCTTAGTGCTGATACCCAAAATGGCCTACGAGCACGTAGATTGACTTCATGCAGTCGCCTTCTCAAAGTTTGACTGCTTACCAGCAAACCATACTCTCTCTGTAGCCTTTGAACCAATTGCATCGCCGCTGCATTTAGTTGACTTTGTGCAGCATTTACTATGAATCATTCCTGTACATGTGTTGTAATGCGTTGAGGTCCTCGGTGCCGTTCCACCACTTCCTCCGTGACACGATAACATGACCAAAGCCTGGATATAACGCTCTGACTGGTCTTCATGGCTTCAGAAACGGCAATTATGGGACAGTATTCCACCACAGGATATTGACACCCTTGTTTTGAGTATGCGGAACCGCTGCAGATGTGTCAGGAGAGTCTTAGGTGGATCCACGGAATATTAATTTTAAGTTTTCAAGAATTTTTATAAAAAAAATTGTTGTTTTGTTTGAGTTTTGATGTTTCAAAAATAAAGTTAAGATTGAAATTTTGTTTGAGTTTTTCCTCTTCTTCTAATTTTTTCTTTAAATTTAACTTTATCTAAAAGTTTATTATCAGATTAAATAGTCTATTAAACAAGGTTTATTTTAATGTGTACATGTTTTAACAAAAAGTTAATAGAATTTTAGTAATTTAGGTTTAATTGAAATATCCCTAGACACTTTTGATGTGTGTAGGTTCACGTACGTATAATATCAATCAAATGTCTGTTTTTTTTTTTGGTATAGTAAAGGTTTATTGGGCCTTGAAGAAGATGGATGAAAGAAGACTGCATGTAGATGAGAATGTTGAGATGGATGTGTGGAGTGACTAGAATGGATAGAGTGAGAAATGAATATATTAGAGGAAGCTTGAAAGTAGCACCGGTTGCTGATAAGTTGAAAGGAAATCGTTTGTCATGGTATGGGCATGTTAAGAGGAGGGATGAGACGCATATAGTTAAGACAGTTATGAGTATGAATGTAGAAGGTTGGAAGAGGAGATAAGACCGAAGAAAAAATGGATGGAATGTGTGAAGAATGATATGAAGGAGAAAGGGGTAAGTGATAGCATGACGGGTGACAGGTTAGTACGGAAGAAAAAGACATGTTGCGCCGACCCCAAGTAAAATGGGATAAGGGCAGGAAGAAGAAGAAGTAAAGGTTTATCGAGCATTGATCTGAATGCTTGCCACGAGGCAGGTTTAACGACTCAATGTATTTTTGAAAATAGGGATTTTCAAGTAGAGCCATCAATCACTTATCGAACCTTTTGTGAGATTAACGCCAACTTGACCATTCACACAGTGACATAAAACATATAATATAAAACCGTAAACTCACAACAATAGTTATATTTAGACATTAGGTAATCTTTAGATAAAGATAAGATCACAGGGAGATAAAGCTTTATCTTCGTTACAGCTTTTATAAATATCGTGAGTTATTGTGTCTACACAGTGCTTTATGCATAACATTATACATAGCAGTAGGAAATTGTCTGAGCCAAACAAAACAATCTTGTTTATTTTTACGCACAACACTATGCTACGGGATTATGCCGACACATTATTGTCATCTCTTGCTGCTAAACTCTATAGACAATGAATAAATATAAGCAGCTGAGCAAGAACTGTTTATATTAAAAGGTCTAGTAGTCCATTTCATTCAAGTTTTATTGCGGATCTAACCCAAAAATAACGAAATTAGTTAAGTTTAATCGGTAAATATCAGATTTTATGAAAATTTTAAAACGTACTACTAACCTTTTCTTTTCTTTAGAATAGTCATACAAATATTATGCATTGTTCCAAGTCTTGGTGTGCAAAAAAGATATTTTTTATGGAATGAAGTTTTATTTCTCAGTTTCAATGTAGGTTATACTAAAAATTGATTAAAATTATAATTAGGTACTCTACTACTCCTTTAAGTTTTTACAGTATTTACACAGACATTATAATTATTAACTCTTGTTGAAATGCAAAACTTAACATTCTTGGCGAATCCAAAATACATTCCACCCTGACTTTCATCCAAATTGATATATTACTGTGAGATTTACTAACAAACATTAAACTTCGGCATTTACATTAATTAGTGAGAGCTCGTTATTTATTTAGGAGAAAATACGCAGAAATCATTTTAACCATAATTACGTTGCTAGCAAAAACATATAAAATAGACGTTATCATTAACATTACCGGGAAAATGTTTAGAATTACCTACAGTAGGTAAGTACAGAACATGAGTTTTTTATACAAGTTCAACGATTCACTGAAGCAATTTAACTAATTGGTATTGAATTTCGCCTTACATAAGTAAATAAAATATTTAGGTAAGTATTCCAATCCACCTTAACCTTAGGCGTGATTGGAATGGCTTGTCCACCCAATGTCAAGTGTATTGGAGGGTCGAAGTACTGGTAGGCCTTGGCCTCGGGATGCGTAGGGGGTAGGCGTCACGCAGCCGATGACGTCACCGCACCGCTCGGAGCTCCCTCGCAGTCATGCGCCCTCGCCCCACAGACGATGAGTCGCCCGATAAACACAAAGCCACCCTTACATTCACTGTTTGGTACATCTCTTTCATTCTCAGCGATTTACACTTCCCTACATAACAAAGATACGAAACCAGCATAACAACTTTACATTCATGAAACAGGCTCATAATTCTTGTATGGCAAATATTGAGGCTTTCTAGAACGTGCGATCATATACATAAAGATAAGAAGAGTTCTTTTGTTAACTATCAAAACATTGCAATACATTTGATAAAAATATTACTTAGTTAATCCTTAGCATATTGACATTTGAACTCCGCCGTTGCCGGTCCCAAGCCCGGATGTGAAAGGAGGAGGGTTGGTCCTAAATGAGTATGACCATAAAACCCTCATGCCAAGACAGGCATTCAGTAGAGGCCACCAGGGGCCCGGAGAATCCCTACTCTTAAAATCTGGCTCTGTGGGCATGGACGCAAAGATGGCAGCCCTATCACCATGCTCGGGGTGCTGTAGGCTAATCACTTGCACATCCTTAAATATATAAACGATTATGAAACCTCAACAAAGTAATAATAATCCGATTCCCCCCCTAACGACGACTTTTGGCGCGAAAAAACGGACCCGATTTGGATGCTGGAATGTAAGAACCATGACCCGCCCTGAAAGGCTGCCGCAAGTAGCTAAGGTCATGACAGACTACGGTATTCAAATCCTTGGATTAAGTGAAGTGAGATGGAACGGCTTCGGTGAAACTCCTGCTGACCATAATACGACCCTACTGTACAGTGGCAAGGAAGACGAAAATGCGTCTCGTGAATTCGGAGTGGGACTACTGCTCAGCCACAATGCTAGGAAAAGCCTGCTCCACTGGAAACCCGTATCTGAACGCATAATTACCGCTCGTTTTAACTCCCGTGTCAGAAAGATCACCATTGTACAGTGCTACGCTCCGACTAACCTAGCGTCACCGGAAGCTAAAGACGAATTCTACGAACAGTTACAAGCCACCTTAAACACAATTAAGAGACAGGACATTGTTGTGTTAATGGGTGACCTAAACGCAAAGATGGGGAATAATAACTCTGATCGGGAGCATTATATGGGCAAACATGGAGCCATCGGAGAAGCAAACGAGAACGGAGAACTCTTCGGTGACTTCTGCTCCACAAACGATCTTGTAATAGGAGGAACTCTCTTCAGCCACAAAGAATGCCACAAGGTGACGTGGAAATCTCCAGATCGTGTTACCCTCAACCAAATCGACCACGTCGCTATTAGCAAGACATGGAGGTCATCCCTGCTAGACGTGCGTAACAAGCGCGGCGCTGACGTTGATTCGGACCACTACTTAGTAGTAGCAGAAATGCGTCTTAAAATGGCTGCCATTCATAAAAAGTCACGAAATGTTTCCAAGAAACTCAATGTAGCTAAGCTGAAAGACACAGATATTTGTGAAGAGTTCGTTGTTAGCTTGAAAAACCAGTTTGAGTTGCTTGAAGAATTGAAAGATGAACAAATGGATGAGCACTGGACGCGTATACGCACAGCGTTTGTAAAGGCAGGAGAAACAACCCTGGGTTACTGTAGCAATTCAAGAAAGGCTTGGATGTCATCCGAGCTCTGGGCCACAATTGAAAATAGACAGCAGATCAAGATTCAAATGGCCTCTGTGTCTAGTAACGATCCTATTACTGATACCTTGAACGCACAATACGCTGATCTCAGAGCACAAATAAAAAGCCTATCTAGACGTGATCTTCGCCGCGCCGCAGATGAAGTAGCAGAACAAGCGAAAGTAGCTGCCCGTCGTAAAGACATGCGGGGACTCTACGATGCTACTAAAACTCTTAGTGGGAAGCGTGGCAAGTCCACCAGAAAGCCACTCCATAGCAAAGATGGGCAGCTCTTGTGCACTTCGGACGAACAACTCCACAGATGGCATGAGCACTTCAACGAGCTGTTAACAAGATGCCAAAGCGCGCACAGCACCACTGACGACAACTCCAATGCGAATACACCTGCCAATACTCTTGAAATAGCTATAACACCACCTACAATACACGAAGTTGTTAAAGCAATTAAGCAACTAAAGTCTGGGAAAGCGCCAGGTATAGACAGTGTTAGCATAGAGTTGCTGAAAGCCGATGCGGTGGTAACAGCAGAGCTCTTGCACCCCCTACTTGTGCGAATTTGGGAAACTGAATCGGTCCCCCAGGAATGGAAAGAAGGATTGCTAATTAAAGTACCGAAGAAAGGCAATCTATCTTCCTGCGACAACTGGCGTGGCATTACCCTCCTGCCTTCTGCTGCTAAAGTCTTAGCTAAAATCCTGCTAAACCGCATGTCGCCTGAAATAGAAAAAACACTGCGCGAAGAACAGGCAGGTTTCCGACCAGGGCGCTCTTGTACCGACCATATCAATACTTTGCGCATCCTTATAGAACAGTGTGTTGAATGGCAATCCGAAGTGTATCTAGGCTTCGTCGACTTTGAGAAGGCCTTCGACACCGTGAACTGGCGCGCACTGTGGAAGTGTCTGTTAAACAGGGGCGTTCCTTCCAGGGTGGTTAATATAATCAGATCCTTATATCAGCAGAGCACCTGCAGAGTGGTTCACGAACAAGCGCTAAGTGACCCAATAAGAATCTCGGCCGGTGTAAAACAGGGCTGTCTTCTGTCACCACTTCTGTTTGTCATCTTGATCGACGATATAATGAGGGAAGTCACACAGACACCAAACGGCCTTCAGTGGGGAAATGGTACACTTGAGGACTTGGATTATGCTGACGACATAGTGTTGATCTCGCCGTCGCTACCTCAACTCCAAAGCAAGCTTGAAGAACTGAAGAAGGCTGCTTTAAAGCGTGGGCTTCGAGTCAACACTCGTAAAACGGTTGATATGCGGATACTCCCTAGTGACAACACGACCCCATTGAAGTTGGAAGACCAGCCTTTGTCCACTGTCACTAATTTCACCTACCTCGGAAGCATCATGACAGGCACAGGAGGCTCAGACGAGGACATTGAAGCTCGTATTAAAAAAGCCAAAGCAGCGTATGCCCAACTTAGACCAGTGTGGCAATCCAATGTTCTAACTAGGCGCATTAAGCTCTCCCTTTTCGAGTCCATCGTAAAGTCGGTGCTTCTCTATGGCTGTGAAACCTGGAGAGTTACGAAAGGCTTAACGAATAAGCTACAGGTCTTCGTGAATAAGTCACTTCGATCCATCCTTCGTATCTTCTGGCCTAAAACCATCTCCAATAAAGAGTTGTGGTCTATATGCCGTCAAAATCCAATTTTACAAGAAATTGCCCAGCGTAAATGGAAGTGGATTGGCCACACTCTTCGTAGGGAAGATGTTAATACCGCTGAAATCGCCTTTGAGTGGCAGCCAGAGGGTAGGCGAAGACGCGGACGGCCAGTACACACATGGAGGAGATCGGTGGACAAGGAGCTCGGGAAGGGAGGACTTAAATGGGAAGACGCTCGTAGAATCGCGCGGGACCGGCGGGCTTGGAAAAAACTTGTTGGGGCCCTCTGCACCAGCGGGGTGCCTTAGGACAACAACAACAACAACAACATATTGACATTTATTAGGGGGGGCTGTATTCTCGGAAATCTTTTTGTTTTTGTCAATAGTATTTCTTGTTATCGAAGATATGCGTTTTTACTAAGACGCACGTGGAAATTATAATATTTAGTTATTTCAGTATCTGAAGACTGGAGCATTGCGAAAATTTGTGTATCTTTATTTACACCGCGGCCGCTACGCATTTGAACGTAAATATTTGGTTTGTATCTCGACCGTATTTTGCATGCTCCTATTTCCGTAATAACAATAAATTTACCGGTGTTTGGCTGGATAAATTTATAAAAGTGGTTGCCTCTAAACATTCCACCCACATTTTGTCTGACACAAAGTGCCTTATAGCCGAATGGAAAAATTTCCCAAGTCTTGTCTATGAAAGTACCTATAGAGGTAAAACGTATGATTTTATTGATATCGATAACATTTATTTATCAAGTAATTTATCGCAACAATCAAAATATGAATCAGAACTTGCGGCTCCGCTTTACCTAATATTGGCATTTTCAAATCAATTCTGTTAATTATTGCATATCATTCATTCATTAATCATCGTTAATATTTTTCATAAATCTGTGGTGTCGGCTAAAAATATGCATAAACACGGTTAAACAAATACTTAAGCACATTTTCTCTTTTGCTTCTGTCTCAGCATAACTAACACGAAAACATTTTTAATTGCAATTATTATGTTCACGGTTCATTAAATATTTTTGAAACGTTGCTCTTGTGAATTCGTGTTACGTATGGAAAATCCATAACAATATCCGATTTCATATTATCAGATCTGACTATCAGTGTGATACTTAATAACACACACGTATGCAATAATATTATGAGATTGATATATTAAATAATTATATTTAACCCCGTGCGACAATCGAATGATAGCGGTTCCTGAAAGTTTCTGAAAGACAGCCAGAAAGTGCCAGAACTTTATGTCTATATGTCATGATTTATAAGCGTTTAGGTGTGTGTTGTCGATCAGTCTTACATGATTGAAGAGCTTGTACTATATTCTGAACGCATGCCGTCGAACTTTGACTTTCTTTTGGCATGTGTCGATAGCTTGCTGATGTCGACCGACACTTGGCTGTTATCCAAAGAAAAGTAATAAATAGCGATCGTTGGCCGGCGCCAGGTCGCTAATATAATAGTAATGTATCGAGATGAATATACTGCAACATAACGTTTTATAAGCCTGTCATCGTAAACAAAAATATTGGAGATTATAACTTGATGACTGGAATTCCTAAGATATGACGCACCGACTGGTAGACGACAAATAGTTTACCTTGAACGCTAAACATTAACAGACATATTTAGGGGTATAAATCCAGCATTAGTTTGAACGAAAATAGTTTGTAGAAGTCGTAGTTTTGCCGGATTTAATGAATGATGCAGGTGTACAATGCACACATGGAATACAGCCAGGATAAGTGGATAACGAGGACGGTGTCAATATTTATATAGCTATCCAATCGTTAGTTGCGCGTACGTCGCGATGCCAACGCTTTAATGGTATCGTTGCAGCTACATAAATATTATACCTAGGAGAGCAGTACTCAGAAAATTTTCCTTTGGCTTACTTTACATTAACTAGTTGTATACTTGTTAAATAAAAGCTTTTAAAATATTGGGTCTATTTCGGCCACAAAAAAGATTATTTGAAAATAAAATCGTGATTTAACACATACATTTCCACTAATTTGGGTGTCACGGAATACCAATTTGAGTTTTGAAATCACAACAACTTAATTATACAATAGCGGACATTAGCGGAAGTATACTTTGGTATAATAGTAATATTTAATTTAATTATTAATTATATGATAATCTACAATATTGGCAAATCATGATGATAAGTCAGAAAATTGTGTCATTTTGGGCACTGTGCTAATTATGACCCCATCAGAAATACTAATATTGAATGTGGGCTAAGTAAGTTAGTACCAATTTAAACTGGAGCCTTGACGTCAGTTAAGCAGGCGATGTTGGTACTGAAGTACACACAACAACAATTCTAATTAAATAACAAACACATTGTCCTTTCTTTGTCACCTGCAGTAAAAGCATAATGTTACAATCAAGAAAGGACAACATTTTATGAGAAGCTTAGTCTGATAAAATTATCTACTTTTCGATTAGTGATCAACGAGGCGCAGCCTACTACCTCATGTGTAAGTACTGATAATTTTATAGAGTTTTAATAAGTTTACAGGTTTAAAGCAGAAATAAAATATTTTAAGCCTTGTTCTAATCTTAGCGACACGAGTAAACAATCCGTACTAATATTATAAATGCGAAAGTAACTCTTGTCTGTCTGTCTCTTCTTCACGCCTAAACCACTGAACCGATTTGAATGAAATTTGGTACAGATATAGTCTGGGACCCGAGAAAGGACATAGGATAGTTTTCATCCCAGAAATCCCACGGGAACGGGAACTTTTATTCTACGCGGACGAAGTCGCGGGCAAAAGCTAGTAAGTAATAATCATTAAAGTCACAGGACTGGTCACAATTTAAGACCTGTCATCGTTTCATCATAGGTACAAGCCAAGCACATGAAACATTAATCATGCAGTCGTTAAGTTTACATTGCACTTTGTTTCAGGAGTGTAGGTACAGTAAATTGGATGTGCTGTTTTAATTGGAATGATAACTAAACACTTAGCGTTCTCAGAATTTCATGCTATCATTGGTAATCGGATCCATTTCCTTGTTACTATTTAGAGTTAAGCTTATTTGCAAGAAATTCGACCCTGACTTGGGGCTGCACGTAGACTGTTTCAGAGTTGTAGCACGTATTAAGATTATTTGAAAATTTTCGCAGCCGAAAACTCCTGATAAAAGAACCAAAAGTCAATAAACTAACTACAAATTCGAAACCCAGTTCCGAGCAAAGAGTTAACTGTGGACTCGTAAATAGGCACCTTTTCATCGTCTGTTATATAAGTGTAGACTGTGGCGATTAGATTTTGCCAGTATTTATATTTTTTATCAGGCATACAAACATTATGTAATTTAATATTTGTGTATAAACGACGGTATCGGTCAAGAATTAGCTAGGTATTGAATGGCACAGATAACAATGTCAAGCGACAATTAAACACATGTCAGGTGTAATAGAAATAATTGCAAGTTGACAATAACAGAGGAATCCACACGTAGACAATCACTTATTAATAAGGCTCAAAATACTGCAACCTTGGAAAATATTTACAAAATCATAAGCAAAATGTCGTAATTGGCCCATACCAACATGTTCCACTAAAGATAATTAATTTGATGCTAAAATCGATAAAGCTAATTAAGACAGAAAAGAGTCTACTCCAGGAGTTTATTATTAAAATTTATAAAACATGATGGAGGCTAGCCAACTGGGGCGACTCTCAAAGTCCCCACTGTCGTATCTATCTATCGATACTATCTACAGTCAGCCAGACAGATACCAAGCTCCCACAAAGCGATCGATGTTACACGATAACTTTGAAGGGAACCTGACGCGAAGACAGATTTTAACGTCACAGTTTTAAAATAATCAAGACTAGTTTCACACGCGATTGTGCAATCAAAAACACATTATACATTAGGTATTGCTTACATAATCAGTTATGTAAAGAACAGTCTAAAACAGTTCTCATGATCTGCTGCATCGGCTATTAGTGTGCGCTTAGCAACAGCGGTCGCAAGGGAGAACGGATAGCGGATAGTAATGTGATTCGCCTTCGCATACCTACTTACTACCAGTAAATCGCACTAGCACTACGTAACAAATTACCTAGACAGCATGCGTGTAATTATGGAAAATTACTTAGAGACGTCGTGCTAACCGGCTAAGAATAAAACACGTGTCTATAACGCAGGCATTGACTATAGGTTATCAAATCTCAAGTTATCAATGATATCAAAACACTCCAAATTACCACTTATGTTAGTTTCTTTGGAGAGCTTGTAACACTACAAAAATCCTTTCTAGAGAACACGTCAATAAAGAAGTGTGTTTTTGTAATTGAAATAATATGATTGTAATCAAGAAGGTTAATTTTACTTTTTTGTTTGTTTTTTTTATCAATACTTTGTATCCGGTTTATTACTCCGCCAATAGTCATCATCGTCGTCTTACAACCCCCGTATGCTACTAAATTATTATTGCTAGTCCCATTTATGGGAGTCAGGCGGTCAGGCAAGCAAATCACGTCATACTGTCACATGAGGCACATAGTCATATGGCAAAATTAGGGAGGTGATACGAATGCGACCGACGAGTGATTTAGCGGACAAATACACTCTGATGGTAATGGCCTGGAAAGAGCATTACACCAAATTGGTTTGGTGCAGCAGAATAAAAACTAATTAACTAGATCTGTGCTAACATGATCAAGCAACAATCAAACATTTGGAGTTTCCTCGTGAAAAGGGTCAGTAAACAGAGCTGAATGTTACGTAAAACAAACCCAAAACACCTGACCGTTTCTAGTTTGGACGACAAATTAAATAAACGAATAGTTGTCACTGTTCAACGGTTGGTTAGTTTCAACAAGATTCAAACAATGGAACAGTCCGTCACGGCATTGACCACGGCGAAGTACTCGCGCCAGCTAGTCTGGTGGCAACGTGAATATCTATCTATGGAGGGGAAAATGTTACTTCCTCCTATATGAGTGTCAGAACAGCTGTTATCTGCATTATGCTAACACGGTAACGGCACGGCAGCCTGTGGGAAATGGAGCAGAACTTATACAAAAAAGACACGTTTTAAACAGTATGTTTTACAATTATAGCCGATATCGCTAAGACGACTAACATTTCAAAACATTCACTTAGAAGTTCTGCATGTTGCCTACACCCAGACAGGTTACGAAATTCACCGTGTTCGTGCCGCTCGTCATAGTTAACTATACTGGATGATTTAATGCGGCTAGAGTGTTTCTTTAGCCAGTAAAAGGTATGATGAGGATGACACTTGTAATGCAAAGAGGTAGATAGATATTCTTTGTAATTTGTGGTTAAATATTGAAAAACCAAACAATAAACATAAAAAGTTATCAAATCCCAACCACAAAGGAGTAAGTACTTACCTGTAGGATGACTGGTAATTTAGTGCCCGATACTTAAAAACCCTATTTTTGCATCAATTTTTAGTGTAATTTTAAACTGTATAAAACCATTATTGGGTACATAGGTAATAGTCTACTTTAACAGAAACACGATCGTGTAGTAGTCGTTTCTATTATACCTTTTTGCTTGGGCCAATTTGGACATCAATCGGTAGATGGAGCTTATAATAAGGACGAACTATCAACGCGAGCTTTCACCAACTGAATTGGATTTGATTGTGAATAGCATACATATAAACAATAGGCAAGAGTGCCTTGCTGTACAGTTACAGAATATCGACACCGATAGCCCTTGACCGGTTCAAAAGCAGCATATTATCATTAGTAAAATTCGCTCTAAGTTCAAGTTCAAACTGACCTTGTTGAAGTCTTGTGATAGATACAGGAAAATGATGTTAATTGTATTTTTATTATATTTATAGAAGGTGACTGGTATTAATGACCAATACAAAAACAAATGTTTCTACTCCTTGCGTTTTTGACCTCGATATGTAGGCACTTGCGGTACTAAAACTTAAAGTGTACGTATTTTAAAGTAGCAGCAGCGGATTATGGAGTGTAAACATATGGAAAGTTAACTAGATAATAATATGTACTCAAAAACATATAGCAGATATAATCATATATAACAGACAGTTCAACAGTAAAATTTCCAAGTAACAAGAAAACAGTATCTAGGCAACACACCAAAGACTATTAAGAATAAAATATTTGTCACAACACTAAAGAGTTTCATTTCACTTTAACACCTTCTCTTGTTGTTAACCCAATATTTTCTATCAGTCTTTGAAGCCTAGGCCTTGGCAGAGGCTTTGTGAAAAGGTCTGCCAGCTGCAATTCACTTGAAACTCTCAGAACTTGCAGCTCTCCAGACGTCACTATTTCTCGCACAAAAAAGTGCCTAATCCTGATGTGTTTCGTGCGTCTGTGAAACTCAGGATTCTCTGCTAATCTTAACGCAGCTTCATTATCAACTTTCAAAGTTGGTATTCCCTGAAGATCCGTTAAGAATCCAAAAAGTCGTGTTAGCCACACGGCTTCTCTAGCGGCTTCGCTCGCAGCAACAATTTCTGCTTCCGTGGTGGAAATCGCGACACTCGCCTGTCGCTGGCTCATCCATGATACAGCACCACCGGCGTACAAGCTGAGTACTCCAGAAGTTGATCTTCCAGTACTCAAGTCACCTCCATGGTCCGCATCACTATAGCATTCTATAAGTCCTTGCTTATAATTTTTTCTGTATACGATTCCCAGATTTAGTGTAGACTGTAAGTATCTCAAAATACGTTTGACTTTTATACAATCTGCCTGTGTCGGATTCACACACTCACAGCATACGCAATATCAGGCCTAGTTGCAACCATTAAATAGGCCAATGCTCCAACTACTTGTCTGTAGTTTTGCAGTATGTGATCGTCCGTCTTATCCATTTGCTGTTCATTATCTTTGGTAATCGGCGTTGAGACAGGTCTGCACTCTGCCATACCAAATCTTTCCAGAATCTTCTTCGCATACGAAGTTTGATGAATTTTAATCTCGCCTTCTCTGATTTTGATCTCAATTCCTAAAAAGTAGGATATTGGTTTTGTCGTAATCTTGAACCATCCTTTAAGTTCATGCAAAAAGCCATCAATTAAATGTTGATCAGTAGCAGCAATCAATCCATCATCAACATAAAGGGCTACGATCAACTTATTGCCATCTTTTTCACGCTTGAATAAACAAGGATCAGCTTCACTTATTTCAAAACCAACTTCTTTGAAAAAATCAAGAATGCGCTTGTTCCAGCACCGAGGTGCTTGTTTCAGTCCGTATAAGCTTTTCTTTAATAAACATACTCTTCCAGATCCATCATTGTATCCTTCAGGCTGAGTCATGTAGATCTCTTCGTCAGACAATGATCCATAAAGAAAAGCTGTCGATGCGTCAAACTGACACAATTTCAGGTCCTCATTCGCAGCTATGCTTAATACGGTCCGTACCGTTGACAACTTGGCAACAGGGCTGAATGTCTGGTCATAATCATCACCCTTTTTTTGTCTAAAGCCTTTAGCAACAAGTCTAGCCTTATACTTGTCAACTGAACCATCGGCGTTTAGCTTGACGCGAAAGACCCATTTACAAGGTATAGCCTTCCTTCCTTTGGGCAACTCAGTTAAAACCCAAGTTTTATTTTCCTTAAGTGATTGTATTTCACTTTCCATGGCCTTTTTCCATAAATCTTTTTCAGCACATGAAGCTGCTTCTTTAAAGCATGTTGGCTCTCCAGTCGCGGACATAACAAAGTCATTGAATCTTGCTGGATGTCTGAGCAACGCTCGATCTCTGAGAACTCTGTCACTAACCAGGCGATCGATATCCACGTTGTCATCCTCATCAACATCTATATCAAAGTTCTCAACAACTTCTTCCCCCCTAGATTCAATTGACTCTTCATTATCATGAACTGATACTGCGTCTTGAAAATTCTCAATCTCAGACGTCGAAGTATTATTTCCTGATTCTACAATACACTCAGTATCAACATCCGTTGACACGACTGGAGTCTCAGTCATATGAGGCTTTACACCTGGAAAAGAAACCTCCACTTCTCCATATTCCTCATCCTCAACTTCTATAGTTGACTTAATAGGTTTTTCGTCAAAAGTCACATCTCGTGACCTTACCAAAGAGTTTGAACTCTTATCCCAGAGCCGATAACCATCGTCGCCATTATAACCGATCAGAATACATTTCTGAGCCTTCTTCTGCAATTTCTTTCTTTTCTGTTTGGGCACGTGAGCATAACATACGGAACCAATGATCCGTAAGTGCTTAATTTGAGGTTTCTTGTTCAACCATAGTTCGTATGGACTTTTTCCTTCAACACAAGTTGGTCCAGTTCTATTTAATATATAAACCGCTGTTTGGACCAACTCTGCCCACAATTGCTCAGGCAATTTTTCATGAGCGTGCATCATAGCACGTGCTGACTCCACTATGGTACGATTCTCACGTTCGCTACAACCATTTTGCTCTGGCGTATATGGCATCGTCATCCTGTGGTGAATGCCTCTCTTTGAAAGTTCGCTTTGCACCTTTGCGTTTTTGAATTCCCCACCATTGTCACTCAGAAATTCTTTTACGCAATGTCCAGCCGTAGCAACTTCCGCAAGCATCTCTTTTAACTTACTTGGTACTTCAGACTTTTCTTTCATAAAGTACACATACCGAAAACGCGTGTATTCGTCTTTAAAGAGAACAAAGTATCGACTCTTGGAGTATGAGGACGGAAAAGGACCACACACATCCGAATGAATCCGTTCACCGGGACTCTGTGCTTTTTCCCGTACTCCAAACTTCTTGCGATGCGCCTTCCCAAAGACACAACCCTCGCAAAGTTCACCCTTATCTTTAACCTTCACAGCTAACTCCCTTTCGATCACTTTCTTAAAGGTGGGTACTGACCAACGTTACGAGGTGTAATGTAACATTCGCATCGAGCGTGTACGCATCGAGCATGTTACGCTGTGTTTTTAAATCGGCGTAACATGCTCGTCAAAACGCTGTGCTCCGCTTTCGCCGTTAATTCACTCAAGATGTGGCGTCTTTGATTCTACTTAATTGTTTCATCCAAATTAGGAAGAAGAAAAAACGGTACTGGACAAACGAAGCCAATCTATTCCAAGCGTTTTTTCTTGAGTTTGTTATAATGCTCTGGATGCGCTGGGTTTCACAACACTCCCTCTTCTCTGTATTTTTCTATAAAATACAGTCTTTTCTTGGTGCCACTCTATGTTTTAAGAAACGAATACGAGAGGAACGACGACGTGTGATTACTCGCGACGCGTGTGCGCTCGGGACGACTAGCAACAGCGTACTGACCGAACCGTGTAACACTCAAAGGATTCGCCAAAAAACCGACAGCCGGGTGGAGCACTCAAAGCGAGCAACGAGCGGCTCGTTGCTCGTTGGTTTACCCGTAACACGACGTACTGACTGCACGAATGCTCGTGGTGTAACACGTTACATTACGCCCCGTAACGCCGGTCAGTACCCACCTTAACATGTCTCTTATCTTGGTGACCAAGTCTCTCGTGATAAAGCTGTAATTGGTCATGAGTGTCCACTAGATTTATTGGAGAAGCTTCAGATAAGACCCGCATTCTCAACTTATAGAGTCCGCCATATCTTTCTCTCCAACCTGTCACAGCTATCTTCCCACTTAACTTCATCGAGCAAGTTGTCATTCTTGACTCAAATAGACTGTCAGGGTTCAGATCTTGTGCACTTAGAACCGAGAATAAATTTCTTGTAATGTTGGGGACATACCACACATCGTTCAAACAAAATTTATTCTTTTTCTTCCCAATTTTTGCTTCAAACTTTATTCTACCTTTCCCTTCAGCATGAATAATTTTTCCATCAGCTGTCGTCACAGTGTGAGGGACTTTAAAGACCTCGTAAGTGAGAAAAATGTCATTCCGCATCGTGACGTGATGAGTAGCACCATTATCGACGTACCACCCTTCTCGATCCACATTGCCAAGAATATTGCTTTCCGTCGATTCAATGTCCATAAGCATCATATTCGAGGATGTTTCTGACCTTTTCTTTCTTGGACAGTCTTTCTTCAGGTGTCCCACTTCTTTACAACTGAAGCACTTTACACCTCTCCCAGAACTGCTCGGGGTTGGTTCTTGTTTCTTTCTCGAAACCTTCTTACTTCCTTTCGTAACAAGCGCGTCACAGCTCGTCCTGCCGGCATTGTCTGAAGTAAGAGTCTTCTCTTGTACACAAAGTTGACTTGTCAGGTTCTCAACAGTCCTATCTTTCTTTGACATTAACATCCAGCTCGCCTTAAAAGAACTAAATTGCTCAGGCAGCGAATTCAAAATCTTGCATATCAACAGAAACTCTGGCAACTCTCGTTCTTCAGCTTTCATGAATTCACGATTCATCAAGTGCCACTGGTTCTTCAATTTTGAAACGTGCGAAGCAATGTCATCAGCACTGTCGTATTGCATTAAGAAGAACTTCATACAGACTTCATATAACTTATTATCATTATCACCGTCATACAGCCTATGCAGTTCATCCCAGACATCTTTAGGATTTGTGAACCTTATCACTTTGTCAAGAGTCTCATCTGTTACATTATTCGTGATTAACAGTAAAGCTGTGCTTGCTAGCTTCACATAATCTGCTAGTTTTTTGTTATAATCAACCAAAGCTGTCGAGCTTGCTTCATTGTCCGCAATAACACTCGGCTTTTCAGGTCTCTTTACTGTACCCAGCACAATGTCCATCAGTCCGTCTATGCCACTCAGGGGTGCAGTAATACGGTACTTCCAATGAACCCAGTTTGTGCCATCTAGTTTAGCAACTTTGATTTTTGACAACTCCATTATACTGCGGTCAAGGGCCCATAACCACTTAAAGTGTACGTATTTTAAAGTAGCAGCAGCGGATTATGGAGTGTAAATATATGGAAAGTTAACTAGATAATAATATGTACTCAAAAACATATAGCAGATATAATCATATATAACAGACAGTTCAACAGTAAAATTTCCAAGTAACAAGAAAACAGTATCTAGGCAACACACCAAAGACTATTAAGAATAAAATATTTGTCACAACACTAAAGAGTTTCATTTCACTTTAACACTAAAATCGATAATATGACTATACCGCCCTTTTACGGCTTATGTCATTATACCCCAAAAGCCATTGTTTGAAAAAGTCTAGTTCCTTTACATTCATTCCACTTTAATCCCCAAAGCGATTTAATTTGTTGGTTGGAAGGGGAACGATTTTTGGGGTTTAGTGGCATAAGCCCCTTTTGACAAGATGCCCCTGCTACCTATAATAGTACGTATTAAACCTTCGAAACACAATAGCCGCCCGACAGCCGGCTATCGGTCGGTCGTTGAAAAGTTAAACGCTTAAAGAGTTTAGTGAGAAGCCATTATTGAACAAAGGATTTTCTCTTCGAAAAAGTTGTTTATTATGAGCAGTAGTAATGCTTTTAGGTATCAGTCACTACTTACAAGTCACCTTATAGACACCGCAATATAAACAAGCTACCAATAAATTGTTCAATTATTAGTATTAAAATTACTTTACTACTGCCGATTACATTGAATAAATATTCTATTGAATAGCGGTTTATGACAAGACCCTTTCAAATTGGGAACCTTGGACGGCTGCTGCGTAATGACACGCCAGTTTGACAGGCCGACAGGGGCCTTGAAGCCAAACCTCATCAACTTAAACACTCCCTATTTATTTAACGGACATGGCGTATGTGGAAAATATTTCGCCATTATGACGCATCGTTTTCTAAGGAAAGTAATGTACACCTACTAACTTCTGTCACTTTCTTGTTAGATCAATGTTCGATTTACCAAGTACCCATTGTAGTTAGCTGGTGAATATCAGCGGATTTATGTAAATTTTCGTTTTAACTTGATATTTTACCGATCCAGTTTTACGCTGGCAACGTTCTAGCAATATTAACGTTTCCCGAATTAGGTAATGGTTAGGGTAAGGCTAATATGTGAAGTTAGCTTTTAATTAAAATTCAATACTTAAGCCAGTTATGTTTATTATAATAAGTAATTATGGTAAATAATATAAATCGGGAATTCCCCTAAACATTATGTTTGGGCAAGCAGCGCCATCTTGCGGCACCGGGACGAACTACTATAGACATCCACATGTTTGGGCAAGCAACGCCATCTTGCAGCTGCGGGACGAACTACTACGACATTGTATCTGAACAGGAGAAGGACGCCCCACTGCTCCCGCGCACCGCGCGACCCCCGTGTGACGGAAGGACGAGAGCGCGCGCACTCTCGAACATTCTTATAAGAGCACCATACCATACTGTACAATTTTTCTTTCTTTTAACAATATATCTGATTGTAAAATATAACAATAAACTCATTTATTGAAGAGCTCCCCGCCTGCCTTGATAGTCAGTAATCCAACATCCAAACATTGGACCTTCCGAGCCAAATTCAAGAAGCCAGACACGTTACGAGCCGGGCTGAAAGAAGAGTAAGCGAGTGGAACTTCGAAGAAGAAGTACGTTGAGGAGATTCTTGGAACCAACCACGTGGTCTACTGATCAGAAGCGTCAACGCATCGCAGCAGCCAGCAACGGTCAGGTTATCCAGTTCCCTTTTCCCTCCCTTCCCTGTCTTCGCCTTGTGTTAATATCGTACTGTTTAAACGTTTTCAGAACTGATCGATATCAGCTCTACCCGCTGGCATTCCTGGGGGCGTCTTCAGGTGAGAAAACACGACTGAACACGCGAAAAATCGTGAGTACTTACCTGCCTTTTATACGCTACCAAAATGGTGGATGAAACTTCTCGTGTTTTAGATTATTCTATATTAGATCTCAAAAAACAACGTGGTGTAATTAAGTGTAGATTAACTTTGTTTGCAAATTATATTAATAAATTAGACAGATCATGTTTAGATTCCGTGGAAAAAACGCAAGTGCAATTACGCATTCAGTCGGCAGCCATTTTCTTTAGCGAGTTTAACAACGTGCAATGTAAAATCGAAATGCTTAGTGATGAAAAAGAATTAGAGTCACAAATAGAATACAGAGAATCGTTTGAGTGCCAATACTATTCCATTATAGCTTTAGCAAAGCACATGGTAGGCGAAAATAACGAAAATAACTGTAATTTTACCGGTAAATCAGTGTCTATTAAATTACCTCAAATAAAATTACCTGCCTTTGACGGTTCCTTCGATAAATGGTTAGAGTTTAGGAACACTTACTTATCTATGATACACGATCGCGACGACTTAGATCCAATTCAGAAGTTTCAATACCTAAAGTCCTCGCTCAGCGGATCAGCGCTACACGTTATCAGCGCTTTAGAGTTCACAGCAGCCAATTATAATAACGCGTGGGACCTGCTAGAGGCTAGATACCAAAATAATAGGTTATTAGTGCATAACCACATAAAAGCTTTGTTTGCGGCACCTTCACTGGCTAAAGAATGTCCGACACAGATAAGAAATTTAGTAGATTGCTTTTTACGTAATTTGAGAGCTTTAAATTCCCTTAAAGAACCGGAATCGTCACTTGAGGATATGCTTATCATTTATTTAGTCGTTAGCAAACTTGATTCCGCTACTGAACGCGAATGGGAAAACTACAGAAGCTCACTTGTCTCTGATTCTAATAAAACATCTAAACCTTTAAAATTAGACGACTTATTAGCGTTTTTAAATAATAGATCTGACATGTTAGACATGATTAATTCGAGTAAGAGTAAAAACAATCACTCACACTCACAAAGCAAACATGAGAGTAAACAATCAGCTGATTATAATAAAAAGCAGACTAATTCTCAAACGACACTTAGTTATGCGAGCACGAGTAATAATAAGGTTTCATCGGGTACTAAGTCTAAACCAAACAAACATAACTTGACATGCCCGCTGTGTAGTGGTAAACATGCCTTATATTCATGTGTTAAGTTTTTAAATATGGTAGTAAAAGATAGGTTAACTTTAGTTCAGTCGAAAGGTGTTTGTCAAAACTGTTTACGTACATGTAGTCACACAATTGAAAATTGTAATTTCGGTCCTTGTAAATTATGTCAACAAAAACATAATGCGTTAATTCATGTTGATACTAGCGTTATTCCGAATACGTCACCGCAACGTTCTGTTATCGATAATACGTTGCCACAGTCTTCTGTATTACACTGCGTTAGTAAAACAGCTGACAATATTGATAACGGCCGGAACGGATTCACGGATAGTGCTAAATCGTTACAGACTGTTTTGCTGTCTACGGCGTTAGTTGAGATTTCAGATATTAATAACTGTTATCATACAGTCCGTATTCTGCTTGACAGCGGCAGTCAAAACTCGTTTATAACTCAAAGCCTATGTAAGCGTTTGAAAGTACCTATTATACAGTCCACTATACGTGTTTGTGGCGTTGGACAAAGCGTTTCACAGTCCAGTCACAAGTGCGATATTAATATGCGTTCTAAAGTGTATGATTTTAAAACAACCTTACATTGTTTAGTGTTGCCGAGTATCATTTCGAAGTTACCTTCGACACTCGTTAGCCGGCATACTATAGATATACCGAAAGATATTTTGCTCGCCGACCCTACATTTTATGTACCTAGTGACATAGATTTATTATTAGGGGCCGATGTCTTTTGGGATTTGTTAAAAAATAATAAAATTAAACTTCACACCGGTCCGTATCTACAAGATACTATGGTAGGTTGGATTATATCCGGTCCAGTTTATAATAATAATAATAGTTTTTTAGCGGCTAGCACGACAGATGTTCAGTGCAATTTGACTTTAGTCGATTCTCAACTACGCAAGTTCTGGGAAATCGAAGAAGTACTTATTCCTCCCGTTGTCACTGAGGAAGATCGTTTTTGCGAAGAGTTGTTCCTGCAGACTACTAAACGCGATCAGCATGGTAGGTTTTCTGTAGCAATACCATTTAAACAATCACCTAATTGTTTAGGCGATTCGTATACTTCTGCGAAGCGGCGCCTTTTGTCATTAGAGACGAAATTAAATCGGTCGCCGGTATATAAACAAATGTATTGTGAGTTTATGCAAGAGTACGAGCAATTGGGTCACATGACACATGTTAAGGATTTTAATAATTTTGACAAGCCATATTATATAATACCACACCATGGGGTATATCGTGAAAGTAGTTTGACAACAAAATTACGTGTAGTTTTCGATGCAAGCGCAATAACTTCTAATAATAATTCGTTAAATGAGATTCAATACGTAGGCCCTAGGTTACAAAATGATATCTTCTCAATATTGCTTCGTTTTCGGCAATATCAATATGTTGCTTGCGCGGATATCGAAAAATTCTTTAGACAAACTTTAATTCATCCTGAACAACGCAATTTACAACTAATACTATGGCGAACTGATAACAGCTTACCAATACAAGTTTATCGACTTAACACAGTGACATATGGAACGGCATCGGCACCGTATCTTAGCAACCGTTGCTTGAAACAGATGGCAAAGGAATGCACGGATGACGTCATCGCTCGCGTCATCAATGACGATTTTTATGTCGATGACCTTTTGACAGGTCACGATCAGCGTAAAATGCTGTTAGACATTTGTAATAAAACTTCTGCCATTTTACAAACCGGTTGTTTTCCCTTAAGGAAATGGACTTTTAATTTTGATGTAACCTCGGAACGTAATAAAGATTTGTGTATTGGTGAATATTGTCAGTCTAAAACTCTCGGTGTTGGTTGGTCTAACAAGAATGATTTATTTAATTTTTCAACTAGTGTAGATAAAAATATGAATACAAAAATAACCAAACGTTTAATTATGTCAGTCATTGCGCAAATTTACGACCCGTTAGGATTATTAGCACCAGCTATTACAACAGCTAAGGTTTTATTACAAAAATTATGGCTTGCAAAAATAAGTTGGGATGATGAAGTCCCAGGCGACATTACGTGTGTTTGGTATAGTTTTATAAATTCGTTACAATATTTGTCCGAAATATTAGTGCCGCGCTGTGTTATATGTACTAATGCTGTAAATAAAGAGTTGCATATATTTACTGATGCTTCTCAGTCTGCATACGGCGCGTGCGCATATATACGGTCACATAATAATATAGACGAGTCGCATGTAACTAGCCGATTATTATGCGCTAAGAGTAAAGTCGCGCCAATTAAGTCGTTAAGTATCCCACGGCTTGAACTGTGTGGAGCTTTAGTTGGAGCTAAACTATATAATAAAATTATAAATTCCCTTAGACTGCAATTCGATAAAGTATATTTCTGGACAGATTCCACTATAGTTCAGGGCTGGCTACGGACATCGCCGCATTTATTAAAAACATTTGTTCAGAATAGGGTTGTTCAAATCAACGAATTAACAAGCAACACTACTTGGTTACACGTAAAAGGTAAGGAGAACCCTGCTGATATCCTATCACGAGGCGTTCTCTTTGATTCATTAAAGGGAGACAACACTAGTTTGTGGTGGTGTGGTCCAACATTTCTTCGTGAACCAACTTCACGTTGGTTGACAGCAAATTATAATGAGATTGATTTAAATAAATTACCGGAATTGAAATGTTCTAAAACTATAAACTTAGTAAATGTAGAAAGTAATAACATTTTTGTTGATTTTGAAAGGTTTTCTTGTTTTAATCGTTTACAAAGAACAGTCGCGTATGTTTTGCGGTTCATTTCTAACTTACGTGCATCGCATGTAGGTCAAGGTCGCGAGACCGGAACGTTGACCGTGAGCGAGATTAACAACTCAATAATTGTGTTGACACGTATAGTTCAATTACAATCATTCAATACTGAATATAGCTGTCTTATAAAAAGGTTACCATTTAATAAAGGGTGTAGCAATAAAACAATAAGTTTAAGTATATTCTTAGACAAAAATGATATAATTCGTGTTGGTGGTAGACTAAAAAATTCAAATTTTGATTTTGATAAAAAACACCCGGTGTTATTGTGCCATAAACATCGTTTTACCAAGTTACTATTTTCCTTTGAACACAAACGTTTGCTTCATGCTGCGCCTCAGCTTCTCGTAGCTGCCGTGCGTGATAGGTGGTGGGTGCTGAGAGCATGTAGTTTAGCACGGCAAGTTGTGCGTGCATGTGTGACCTGCACTCGCATGAAGGGAAATACATTAACCCCATACATGGGTGATCTCCCTGGCGAGCGCTTAGAGGCGGGATTTCCATTCATGCAGTGTGGTGTTGATTATGCTGGACCAATATCTATATTGAATCGCAAAGGCAGAGGTTCACAGTTAATTAAAGGATATATTTGTTTATATGTTTGTTTCGTTACTAGAGCTGTACATTTAGAGTTAGTTAGTTCATTGTCTACTCAGGACTATTTATTGGCATTTAAACGATTCATATCACGACGCGGCAAACCGTGTCAAATTTATTCTGATAACGGTAAGAATTTTGTGGGAGCTGAAAAAGAGCTTTCAAAAATATTTGAAAATCCCAACGAAATTATTGACTTTGCAAGTAATCATAATATTAAATTTAGTTTCATTCCGCCTTACTCTCCCCATTTTGGTGGTTTATGGGAGGCGGGGGTGAAGTCGTGTAAGTATCACTTGAGACGTATCGTTGGTAATGCTAGGCTAACTTACGAGGAGTTTAGTACGGTATTGACACAAGTTGAGGCCGTCCTGAACTCCCGTCCTATGTCACCTATGTCCGCAGATCCAAATGATTATCTTCCACTCACACCCGCTCACTTCCTAATCGGCCGGCCGTTGACTGCGCCTGCCGGTGATGACATCACGAGGACATCTACGCCTGCCTGTCGCTACCGACGATTGGAACAGCTACGGCAACATTTTTGGGAAAGATGGTCCAAAGAATATGTCTCTGAGCTACAACGCAGAACGAAGTGGGCACACAAGAAGGATGACATTGTTAAAGACAGTCTCGTCGTCATCAAAGAAGATAATCTGCCCCCGTTAAAGTGGAGGATGGGTAGAATTATTAATCTGTTCACAGGGAAGGATGGAGTTTCCAGAGTTGCGGAGGTCCGGACATCTGCAGGCACAATAAGGCGTCCTGCCTCAAAAATCTGCCCGCTGCCAGTCTCCACAAATGAAGAATAATGTTCCTGTTTTAGTTGAAAGACGGAGCTTCCAAGGCGGCCGGCATGTTTGGGCAAGCAGCGCCATCTTGCGGCACCGGGACGAACTACTATAGACATCCACATGTTTGGGCAAGCAACGCCATCTTGCAGCTGCGGGACGAACTACTACGACATTGTATCTGAACAGGAGAAGGACGCCCCACTGCTCCCGCGCACCGCGCGACCCCCGTGTGACGGAAGGACGAGAGCGCGCGCACTCTCGAACATTCTTATAAGAGCACCATACCATACTGTACAATTTTTCTTTCTTTTAACAATATATCTGATTGTAAAATATAACAATAAACTCATTTATTGAAGAGCTCCCCGCCTGCCTTGATAGTCAGTAATCCAACATCCAAACACATTATCAGAAGTGGAATTCCTGCACGCACACTTATCGGTAAATTTTACTAACTATTCTCTGTCTTTATCATTTTTGACTTTGTTAGTAAAACCCACGGATATCTATGGTAAAACCACTGGCAGGCTAAAAACGCACCTTTTTATATTCATGATACATTTTGTGAGTACAAACATGTGTGCACGTATCGGTCACTAATCCAGTCACCCTTTATGTGCGGTTCAGCTCAGCTAAAAAAAAGAGTCAAAAACATTCACCCATCCTAACACGCATTTATAATACTTAGCAGGAAGTTCTTAGATATTCTGCAGGCAATCACGAGATTAAGGTCAAATACAATAATTTCCCTAATCTTTCCCCAGCTATGTAAAGGACGACTTCTAGTCTAACCAGTTTCAGATGACTAATGTTTTACATGGAGCTACTGCATTTGTATTCGTTAAATAAGTAAAAACACTTTAGCCCGCAAGCGCAACTAACTACTTCAAGAATCTACACAAAGAAGAACAAAGCTAAGTATGTAATAATTTCCTAATTCTAACAGATGTGTGGCTAACAAAGTCGAAACAATAAGTGCGCAGTGTTTGTTTACATATGAACAAACGCGATAAATAATGAATCATTACCCACTGGGCATTATTACCACACAATACCACTGCGGCTCGAGTAAATAATGCACAAACCAGGTGAAAACATGCGTAGCGGACCATTTGTGTACATGGCCTGCTTTTAAAGGTAAAAACTAGAAAATATTTGTACATACTTTACCATAATAATCACAATGCACACTTAATAACAAAGCTGAAGAGTGTTCTTATTTGTTTCAACGGACTAGGCGCACAATGCCACACCACAAAATGACATACTGCAATTTTGCAAAATGTCACAGTAGCAAAATGCAATTTTTTTCAATATGCCATTTTCGTAATATGCCATTTCCGCAAAATGTACGATTTGTTGCCATTTTCGGATCCTCTCATTTCAAACAATGTGATAGGTATGACTTTTGATAATTTGATAGTGTATCATTTTGCCGGTGTGTTGTTTTTGAGAAAAGATATTTTGTGTATTTCAATGCGCTCTGGAATTTCCAGACGAATGAAAAAAAAACTTTTTGTAATGTTGAGGCTCTATCTAAAGACATGGGTAGAACCGCAGAGGACAGCTAGCACTTACTATAACAAAGCTGAAGAGGTTTTTGTTTATTTAAACGCTTATCTCTGGAACTACCAATCGGATGGAAAAGCCCTGTTTGTTTATGATAGCCAGATTTATGAGAAATAGTACCACTAGTACTAAAAATACACAACTCTGTAACTATTGACCTACACGTAGCTAAACGCGAGTGAAAACGCAGGGCACAGCTAGAAATAAGAAAATAACTCTAACTGTATTTTTGTTTGCTTCTGCTTCATCATGCAGAACCACGGCGGAACCGATCATAACAAAATTTGACAATTAAAGTCCAGGACTTGGATCGTGCGATAACTGACATTCATCTGGACCATGTTGCGGACAAAGGCTAGTCTATAAACTCATTGCGAATGTGACTTAACCGACTCTAAAATGACTTAACCGAGTTTATTCAACAGCTTTCCTTTTTTGTTTTTTTTACTCTTAGTAGAAAGTTCTACCGAAACGAAAGTTAAGAAGAATAGCAATTTTTGAAAACTTCTTCCAAAAATACGAAACTTCCAAAAAGGCGTGAAGCCGCGGGCGACAGCTACCTAGTAAGTAAGTACATAAAATAACATTTGTCATGCGTAAATGGTTTGTTTGATAATAAATATGTAATAGGTCGTAATCGTATTCTAACATAAGCAGTATGTTATACACGAGTCTTATTAAAATAATGTGCCCTTTGTAGATTAATGTCTCTTTGTTTGGACCACATAAGAAAGAATAATACTCACTAGTCGCACGAGCATGCGTTTTGCGTCATCTTAATGCGTCAAATAACATTTTTTCAATATTTTATCTTCTGTATTACGATTTAACTATAAACAAATAGCCATTAGGCATTTAGTTTTTTATAACTGACTTATTACATAAAGGCCATCTGTTGACGCAGCTATAAATGGGCCTATCAGCTGGTTTTCCACCTAATATGGGTATAAACGATTTTCTGCAATGTGTGAGAATTAACGGCGTTTCCCTTAGAATTGCTGACGTCAGCATGTGATCGGTATATCTTTGTTCAATTACTAATAGGGCGTTTCGTTATCGATATTATAATTGGTTGCTAGCTGCAAGAGCTTCTAAATATTAAACAGTGAATACTTACCTACTTCTTTTTCTGGTCTATCTGATAATAAAACTGAAATATGCAGGATAATTATTATGCACAAGACTTTGATTGATAATTTAATCAAAGATTAATGAGAGTGCAATGCCTACAATAAAAACAGAAATAAAGGTACCTATACAAATACTTAATGGTTATGCTAATTGCTAATAAAAATATCAAAGTTGGGTAATTTTGCCATTCGCATGGTGCGGGCCATTCGCATGGTGCGGGGATACCGCACGGTCTCCTGTGAGGCGGCATGCCTCCTTGCCGGCGTCCCGCCGTGGGATCTGGAGGCAACAGTCCTTGCACACACGTACGAGTGGCGCGTGGAAGTGCAACGCCGGGGTGAAGTCCCGATGCCGCGGGTTATCGCGGCACGGCTCACGGAGCTCCGGCGAGATCTCATGGCGGAATGGAGACAACGACTGTCGCAACCTAGTGCTGGGCACGCCGTTATAGCGGCGGTAAGACCCCTCTTTGAGGAGTGGCTGGAGAGGCGTCATGGCACTCTCACGTTTCGCTTGACGCAGGTCCTCACCGGACATGGTCAGTTCGGGAGGTTCCTGTGTCGGATTCGGGCGGAAGCGACGCCTGGGTGTCACCACTGCAGTAACGGTCGCCTGGAGGACACGGTCGAGCACACGGTGGAGGTGTGCCGCGCATGGGCGGACCATCGACGTGTCCTCGTAGAGGCGATCGGCGGCGGTGACCTCTCGCGCCCGGCGCTGGTTCAGGCCATGCTTCGGGGCGAGACGGAATGGGACGCCGTCGCCTCCTTCTGCGAAGCAGTTATGCTAGTGAAGGAAGCGGCGGCGCGCGAGAGGCAACGACGAGCCTCTCGCCCCGGACTAAGACCCAGGCGAAGACGTCGAGAGTCGCAAGACGACTACCGGCCACCGTAGGCGCGGTTCTGCGGATGGCGAGCGATGGGTAGCTCGCCGCCCGGCTAGGACCAGGACCGCGTAGACGGCGCGTTTTGTTCCACGCGCGCCTCAAAGAGAAGGAGTCAGCACAGGAAGGGGCCCAACAGGGCCAACGCCTGCCAGGGTTGCGGAATGTTTATAGTGGTTACCGTGACCCTGGAACATAAAGGGCAATCGAAGGAACATGAGTGGGTTTTAGTCAGTAAGAGTCTGACACGCCCTCCCGTCGCATCCAGGACGGGAGCAGTCATTGGATGATTTCCCACTCACCAAAAAAAAAAAAAAAAGTTGGGTAATTTCCAGTGATTAGTACGGCATGTATTTATTTTACATAATAGACACAACAGCAAGGACGTGACCTGAATAAAAAAAAATTGAAGTCAAAAGACATACGAGACATTCCACAACCCTACACAATAGAAACAAAAAAAAATTTAGTAAAACAAAACTAAGGCACAAATCTTTGAGGCCAATTGGACTTTGAGGGTCGAGATGTTGGAGCCGCGTCACAAAACGAACTTCAAGTCGTTCGTGGTGCGTGTTCCGACGCAGTATCTCGAGAAGTTCCTCAAAGAAGAGTTTTGGCCAAAGGGTGTTATGATGAAGGGTGTGATGAAGGGTTTTGTGGCCAGCTACGTAACACCAGTCAGCGAAACACGGCGCCGACACTTCGTGTACATTAGTATTAAGTTTTCATTTTTAAAATATGTACTAGTTTATTACAGTTTAAGATTATTCTATGTATTTTATTCTATGGGCCTCCGATGCCTGAAATAAAATAATAATTATTATTATTAAATCTTTGTTTACATTTGTAATACAAATTAGTGTAACTCAATGACCTACCGATATCAAATCATTAAAAATATAAGTTATTGTCATCGATCACTGTTTTTGATTTCTTTTGAAATTGCTCTTGCCCAACAACCTGCGAGGACCTATTGTAATAGTCAGCGTGACTTTACAACATTACATCGCCAACGTTAGGTAACTTTGTAGCACTTCATTTTTTATTTAAAATGAGTGCGTTTCCACCTTTTCATTTTAAATAAATAAAAGCGAAAAATCTTCAATAAAGTGTGTTAACAAATATTTATTGCACACTGTAACAGCTTACATCGAGACGTTTATGAAAATTAATGAGACAGTGACACGCATTTACACATATATTTCTGTTTTGGCCCGATAACACATCGAAATAGAGCAAATTCGCCCATATAGGCTGCCACATAAGATCGAGTAACAAAGAACTCGGTCAAGAATGATTTAAGAATGAAAACAACGAAACGTATCTAAAATAACATAAAACCAATAATAGCAAAGTCATTGACCGAATCACCTAAACATCTCTAAATAGCGTAGCCGTTATCTTGAATCAACATATTCGATAAGTTTCGCTAACAATCATTAAAGTGGAACAGAAACAATATAGGTATATAACACTTGTTTGTACTGATGTTATGTTGTGGATGACGTCTTCTATTAATTGCTATTAAACTTGTTTCTTTTTTCTTAATAGAGGATACTGCAAGACGTTCAACTAGAAGTCATCGTCATCGTGATTCCAAATATGAACACCTGCCGCGTAGGACAATGTCAACTGTTGCGAAGATTACGTAAGCGATGGAATTATCGGTTATTAACAGTTAAGATTGAATTAAACTGTTTAATTATAGCGATAAACATTATCTGAACCATCTATTTATAACGCAGCGAGATAGCAGGTATCAGTAATACTAGCGCAGCAAGGAAAACGCTAAGGTTTTCCTCACCTGTCTTCCATAAATTAATTGTATTTTTATTTTGTCATACGACGAGAGAATTCAATAACAGTGCGCATGACCATTACAGCGCCATTAAGTCAGACGGGTCGAACACAGGGTTAATAACCTTCAAACCAACTAATTGTAAACACCTAATTCTGCCTCATGCAATGCTTGTATTTTTTGCTATTGTCATGTTGCAATTAAACAGTAATAATACTTAGTTAATTCCCAGAAAATTGTCGGCACTCGAATTGTGGTCAGCTCAATGAAGATAAACGAACGATTCGTATCAGGATGATGCAATGTCATCAGTGCAAGTGTACAAACATGTTTTCCTCTTGGTTACATCTCGCTCAATGTCAGATAGGTCCATATAAATTGTAATGAGTTAATGTGTGAATCTGTGAGCTCAAAGCTTACCGACTCAAGCAAGACTTGTCCTAAGGCACAATCTGGCACACTTATCGAATCTTGTTTATTTTCAAGGGCTGAAAAATATATCCACACGCACCTAGATCTACCAAAAAATATTTATTAATTACTGAGATAACTGAGTCGTGTATCATTTCTATAGATCTATTATCTTTAAAATCTACCTATTTTATTATTTTTTAATCAATTTGACAGATTACGATATCTATCTAGGCTTCATCATTGTTGTTCGTGAACAAGAAAAGGGTCGAAGACTTCATGTTTGTGACTTGCTTTGATTATTAAAAACAAAAACATAGTAAGGTCAGTTACAAAAGTTCATTAACGCAGTCGCTTTTACGTACCACCTATATTGAAACAATGTAAAACGATTAAATAAATGTTTTTAGTCGTACACATGACTTGAGTAAGTACAAAAAATATTTTAAGTATGATTAATATGATCCGAATTCTTTTCTCCACTACTAAAGAATCCAATCATTAATCGACTTTAGTTGCTGACCGTACTAATTAAGATCTAGATACGATTCGATTTATACATTCTGATAAGAATCGCCAATGCAAACAGGATCCTATAATCAATTCGATAAAAGAAATGCTATGCTATTAGTCAAGGATGTTAAGCCAGGTTTTTTACCATTACCCTTCTAATATAGATATCGATTTGAAACTGATAAAATAATACCTATGTTATACCGAAATTAATACAAATGGCAAAATTAAGCGTGGGCCGCTTTAATATAGTGTTTGATTGTTTGTCAAAAATAGGTTCACTGGAAGGAACCGGAGGAAAATATTATAGGCTGGATGGAAGGAACCGGAGGAAAATATTATAGGCATTAACCTTCTGTTTTCTAATCTGAGGGCACTAAGACCTCCTACGTGCCTTTGTGTAAAAATAAAAAATAAATTTACGAAAAAAACAATAAAAAAAAACACCTAAAATTTTTTTTTTTAATAGCTCATTGCTCATGCTCTATTCAGCTTAATGCTTAAATACCGGAAAATGATTACAGAACGTACAGCAATTGAATCAGACACCTGAAAGCCAAGACAAGGCCGAAGAACTAAATGTTCCCAGTAAATGAATCATCATAATTATTTGAACCGGCCATAAAGAGAAAAGTGTCTGAGGAATGCAGCCGCCTTGGCTTCGAGCCACGAGTGTGGACCGCGGGAAATATCTTCTGCTTGCACATTGTCTTTCAATAAGGGCTGGGCGGATATGATTAGTTGTTTACTTGTCAACTGACGAATAAATCTTTAAACACGTTGTAATTGAATTAAAAAATAACAGGGCCACGTGACATTAATAAAATTATATAGAGGTATACGATTAAACGACCTTAGAATAGAATGCAATTCGATTTTCATATTAGATTACCTGAAATAAAAACGAATTATTGCACTTATCATTATAATAAATACTTATACAAATTTAAATTAATACTATCACCCAAGGTAAGAATCATTGTCATACATGCTACAGAGGCATTGTATACATATTATCTAAATGTACGTTGTATTTTTGCAACCGCGTTAACACCTTTGTCGGGTCGCAGACTTCAACTGCATCGCGCATCACAAAACTAGATGTGGATGTCAATACATGAGGACAATCAAGGAGGTATATCAAGTAACTAACAAGTGAAGTGGCTGTGGACGATGATCTTATGATCTAACACAATAAAATTGTCTCAAATGACTTAATTGCAACAAATTAACAGCAACATTGAACTTTAAATTGACAACTGGTGGTTTGCACTTAAATCGTGCAAAAAATGCTGGTGTACCCCAAATTATACTCGTATGACCTCTCTCAAACAATTCGAACTCACTAAGCTTCCACAACTCATCCACTTTAACTCTACTGAACAAACAATAGCTAATAGTTAACTACTTTATACCAGACACGGCAGAGATAAGCCAGAAAATACTGAGATGACCCATTGACAATCACGCGATAAGTAGTTGTATAATTATTAATTACCTATTTAATGTTATTATGGACCTTTGACAACCGCTAATTGGGTACTACGAGAGAAAGTTCCATCATGCGATAACAGGATGATACGAACAACGAAATACTTGCTGATTAGTTGTCTTATACATATGTATATGTTGTTACGTCAGATTTTATCAAAGCGTTATTTTTGACCATAGCCGTACAAAATGATTATTAATTAATGTTTCGTCAACTGGTAATTCGGCGAAGTTTACAAATGTCCCGCTTATCAAGTCATCAGAGATAGCCAGATAGGAGATAAATACTTCCCACGTATTGCCATAACGACTCTAATTACTTTATGTAATTTATTAGTTTACTCAATTTTATTCGCAGTATACAAAATTATCTTATTATGTGCTTACGCACACGATTTTATATGTTGTTATGTTATGTTTATATTTTACAATTCTGTACCATCAATTCTGCGACGACCATGCAACATGAGTTAAACGCTCCGTGTATGTCATGATAATGGCAGACATTTTCCGATGCCCTTTCTTATTTGCCAAGGGGATAACTAAAAAAAATTCAACCTGTCATGAAGAGTATGCGATGGGCTGGACTCGATTGTACAAAGCCTGTCATCTACTTAGATAGACCATAAAGCCTGAGGGTTCTCAGAACGGTTGCGATACGACGAGGCGGACCCATAATCTAGTTAATAACTAAGTCAAACTGTCTATTAATACCAACTACAACTAAGGCCATTTGTAAGAGTGATAACTTCCTAGAGATAATGGACTATAATCACCATGTCAAGCACGAAGAACATCGTGATCACAGAGTGCAGGTCCAATTAAAAAATCCGAACACGTCGGGCACGACTTGACATCGACACTTGACAAGGAACCTGTTCAACTTTTAATTTGAGCATTTTTAAAACTGAAGAACAAATATGCGAAAGTAAATAAACAAATGCAATTTGCGTGCTAAATGCGGAAGTGTTGCACTAATCATATCAGATATAAATACATGGGAAGCCATACGAGTTATACCAATGGCGTTCCTAACATGACGACACATCGCACGAGACGTAAGCGTACGCAATTGATTGAAACGCGTTGACATTTGGGGGCTTGTTTATTAAAAACATGTTTATTATCTCACGATAACTGATGAACCAAAATTACGATATTGAGTACTTAGAGTAAGAGTTCAAAGTGTTGATAATCAAAATAGACTATGGACGTAAATTAATGACAAAAATAGAGATTGAAAACAACCAGGGCTATTTATCACTGGATGAATCACATATTGGCTATTTTTATTTGAAACTGGGGTAACTAATAAAATTTAATAAAATATTTAGTATATTTTTAAATTTTATAGTTTTCTGTAACATACTTATTTGACATTTTTGTTAAAGAATGTTATAACCACCAAAAGAAATATATATTATTAAAAATCTTAATTGGCACCAATGCCAAAACATTTCATAAATGTCGACTTTATGAGCTGGCAAAATCTGGAGACAAATGAAATGAGCCAGCTATCTAGCTACATTAAAAACGAGTACAGGGTGGAACTTAGTAACAAATAGAAGTTATCTTTACAAATTATTTATTATGTTGTGTAATATGAAAAAGTATAGTTTAATGTCTCCTTGGCAAGGGGACAAACAATTTTTTTTAAAGAAAATAAATTAAACCTCATAATTTCCGCCTGTCCGTTGGCAATGCAGATTATAATTAAATCTCAACCGTGACAGCTCAGTGAATAATTTTAGACACGGGTTTTATTTTTGAAGGAACAAGTCTTATTGAAAATATTCACTAACGTTTCAGAGATTCACCGAACATGCCACCTGTCATGCCTTTGTTTGGCAGTGAATGACACGATGAAAATGAAATTTAATAGCCACAATTCCTGAGGACTTTAAAAGGCAAAAGTATCTTGTTTCTCTACAATTATTTGCTTTTTTTGTAAATAAAACTTCGACATTAAAATTTATAAATTTCTACATCAGCTTCAAAAAAGGATGCTCCATAATGTTTTGCCATTTATTGCTAGATATTCACTTTCACACACACATTCAATATTAAGCATACATATAATAAAAATTATATGATTGTTATCTACTTACAAATCTACAACAAATACACTTGGAAACAGCTGTAGTGGAAATTTACAAGTCAATAACATTTCCTAAGGACGAGAATACACATGATAGTAGTAATGACACTTATAAAATTGGCAAGATCTTCAGATGTATGAACAGGAAGTATATTTGAGCAATGTGTTTTGTATCTTGAGAAATGGAATGTTGAACTGTCTAGACAGAGTTATTCAATTAACTGAGTTATTTGTAAACAAGTATCCCCAGATCATAGAAAAGTTTCTTATAAAACTACATTCTATTTCTTAGATTTTTAAGAATGTCAATCAATTAATGGCTCAATCAATTAGAAAAGAAAACCATGATATGTTTTTTTTATTAATGCACCTCTTATAGAAATGCAATGAATATACACAATAACTTTTCATACCTTATAATAATAGCCTGATAAGTTAGACTTATAAAAAATATTACGAAGTTTTAAAAAGTCTTCTTTAAATGTGAGTGATTTACGGTTTCCTGAAGTTCAAGGTTGATATCAGAAGTACAGTTGGTTTCTATTGTATGTACAGTCAGCAAAGTAGATAAGTGTGCAGGGCCGCCAGATACAGTTTAAGTTTTCTCAAAAACCCACATATATTTTCTAATAAAAATTTTAATTAAGTATATTAGGAAATGCCTCGTTCTTCAATTAGGTTAAATTTCATTTGAATACATTTGTTGGTTTTCAAGTAAATCACAATTGCAGATGACGGCCCTGCATACCTATCTACTTTGCTGACCATACAATTAGCAAAGTAATCTGCAAAAATGTCAAATAAGTATGTTACAGAAAACTATACAATTTAAAAATATACTAAACCGGGTAACTAAAAAAAATAAAAAATAAAATATAATTTTTTATTTTTTTTAGTTACCCGGTTTCATATTAAATGAGCCAATACGTGATTCATCTAGTGATAAATAGACCCGGTTGTTTTCAATCTCTATTTTTGTCATTCATTTACGTCCATAGTCTATTTTGATTTTCTACACTTTGAACTCTTACTCAATATCGTAATTCTGGTTCATCAGTTTAGTTATCGTGAGATAATAAACATGTTTTTAATAAACAAGCCCCCAAATGTCAACGCGTTTCAATCAATTGCGTACGCTTACGTCTCGTGCGATGTGTCGTCATATTAGGAACGCCATTGGTATAACTCGTATGGCTTCCCATGTATTTATATCTGATATGATTAGTGCAACACTTCCGCATTTAGCACCCAAATTGAATTTGTTTATTTACTTTCGCATGTGTTTGCTGTTCAGTTTTAAAAAGGCCCAAATTAAAAGTTGAACAGGTTCCTTGTCAAGTGTCGAAGTCAAGTCGTGACCGACGTGTTCGGATTTTTTAATTGGACCTGCACTCTGTGATCATGATGTTCTTTGTGCTTGGCATGCAAGTTCCTTGTAGGGATTAGACACAATAGTATTTTTTTTATCAGCAAAGGGTGTATTCCAATGAAATTGAATTAATTAAAAAAGTAATAGTTTTCTAACCTTAAATTTGATAAAAATATTACTATTGTGTCTAACCCCTACAAGGAACCTGCCTACCAAATTTCAGAGTAAGTGATATAGTTTCAGAGATTTTGTGATTAATCAGTCAGTCATATTTGACTTTTATACATAGAAATTAGCTTGCGCGGCAGCAATCCCGCAGCTTCACCAGTGTGAATGTCGAAACTTCTAATACCTATTCCAGGATTGAAATTTCCAAAAATCATTTCTTTATTTTATGCATTGATATATCAACAATCAGCCAGTCAGACTTTCTTTCATATTCTAAAGAGATTATATCTGAGGACCCTGCATACTTACCTATTTTGCTGAGTGTACAAGTTTGTATAGTATCATAACTGGCACAAACAACAGTTACAGATGCTCCCATCGGCTAAAGTTTCCATTATGAGCCGTCGAGTTGGAAGTTCATATTTTATTTGTAGATAGTACTCACTAACTGAAGGCTTTTTCACGTAGTTTTAAGTTTAGGAGACTCACGGCTTACGAGAATTTATTTTTTGAAGTTTACATATTTCCATACAAAATGAAAATACGCCATTTTTAGGTTAGATAAATTGTCAAAGTAAATGTCAAATTTGACGTTTTACGTTTCATTCACGGCGGAGGGGTGTTTCGTTCAATTTTATCATGTCTTTAAACAATTATATTTTGAAAAGTAATAAGGATCGTCAATCCGAGAGTAATCGATCAAAATTTTAGGGCACCCCGACTCGGACAGGTTAGGTTAGAAGGAGGTGGCGGGGTCGTAGTGAGCGAGCGAAGCGAGCGAACAGACCCCGCCACCTCCTTCGTGGTTATTTTTTTTTAAACCACCCAGAAGTAGGAGCCCCGCGAAGCGGGGCTCCGTCGAGTTATCTTTTTTAGACATTAGAGTGAAAAATAATTAATTTTACACGAAAAAATCCTAACTTAACCTCAAAATTGACGTAACATAACCTCAAACTTTGATCATCGATATCTCCGTAACCATGGGGCTCCTAAGGTTGGGAGTGGTATGGGGGGGCTTCCCCCAACCCCCCCCACCCCGCCCACCCACCCCCACCCCCGGATTCGACGGCTCATAATCGAAACTTTAACCCTCCCATCAATCATAAAGATTCAGCTCATCTAACCCTGTATTACATATTGAGCAAGCATATCTTTATGACAAATCACAACATGCATTATCAGACGGTCTTTAGCAGCGGTCAAAGTAATTGAAGATAGGATAAATGCACTCAATCATTGCAATCAGCAACCTATCCATTTTATTGTAATCCTAAATGTCGAAGGTATTTAATAAGTACAACCTTTATGCCGATAACAGAAGATTGAAAGGATCATTGTTATTTTTTTCAAAGTTTTAACACGGGCATCAATAGTGAATGCCAAAATGAAAATAGTTTGTTCATACATGGTATGAATGTACTGAAAAACAAGTCTAAAAAAATTGCTGAAGAGTACAATTCATTAAAATAATGCCAAATAAATTCTTCATCAACAGATTTTTGGAGATACCCCTTCAATTTGGTCAAAATCACAAATGTACTTTGCAAATGCATGGAACACCGGGGACTATTATAAAACAGTATTTCATCATGATTAATGAGAAATATGCATGATATCATCCCTATATTTCATTAACATTACCCATGAAGAATTATCCATTTCATAAGCATTCAAGATCCCTGAATCAGTTGGGTATTTTAGAAGCTTGAAATGTTGGTGAAGACTAGTGCTATGAAAATCTCTCCCAACAAAACTTTGTTTACATAGTGACACATGGAAGAGAATCATAAGTACTTATCAAAAGCAAAATGTTGCCGAATGTGAAATGTTTCATATTACGTACTAACTAAATACATTAAAAAAATCACAGATTTCACATTCTTAGAGAATGAATAATATAAAGGTCTATTAATATATAGGGATTATGATAACTATACATACCTTTGAAGCACTGTTTGAAGGAAACTCAACGGTGCAAATGCAGACTTCACCAATTTTGGCAGCACACTCACTGATTAACATAAATTAAGAATTCTGCGTGTAAACTACAATGTAACCTATTGAAGAGCAGCTGTTTTTTTTTCAATTTAAAATATCTTTCAAATATGAAAATAACGCAACTGAAGCATGCTAGGAACCTAAAATCATAAATGGACAAAGCAATACTATTTTATGAGATTATAATTTTAATTGCACGAAATATGGCAGATTCCAGAAAAAAGACTGCTGTCAACCTAAGGTCTTTGCTGTCAACTGTGATGTGAACTGTCAGTACTGTCACAGTCAATCTGTCATTTTCATTTTACGATCAAATCGCACAGATATCGTGACCGAAGAATCGTGACACATGTGATTCTAGTCGATTATTTCCAAAACCGTAGAAAGTACGGATCTAAGGTCGATATTTTAAATTTCGAACGTTTTCTGATGAATGTCAGAAGATCAAAAGTTCTTTACAAATGTCACTTGTATGTGCAAGTAAATGTAAATAAAATATCGATTTATGTCCTTAGATTATTTATTTAATCCAAGCGATCAGTGATTGCAAGTTTTGCTTTTGATTTTTATTATTGGTGTTAAAATTTCAAAACAGATTTCAAGAAATGCCCACAGAATATCCTTGCGTATGCAGTAATCCAAATGAGTGTCAAGTAAATACGTCTTACTATTTATGACCATAATTTTTAATATTACAAGTTCCATCCAGTTGATAACAGGAAGTGAGAATCGTAACTATTGTTAACTATTCGTTAAATTAAAGTACGTGTAATTATGGTGACACACAGGTGACAAAGACCGTCAACCCACGAGTATGAATGAATGCTTTACTCGTCCGTCGGTCTGTCACCCCACCCCGGTCACCCCTTTTTAACAATTTTCAGCTGGTTTTTATCTCTGAAACATATTTTTGTATATCAAGGATAACGAATTATGTTAATTTTGACCGTATAAAATGTATTGTATTTAATGTACAAAATGAAATAGGTGCTTTGGAAAGACTGACGGCATTAGCATTAGCATTACTATACCTTTACCGCATTTTTAGATTCACGGTGAAAATTGCAAAATATGCTTTAGAGCCGTACACGAAAAATGGTTTCTACTAAATTCATTTTTAATTATTTCTTTTTTGTAAAATTTTATTGTAAATAAGAATCGAGTGCAAATGAATTATTTTTTAAATTATTAGCTGGCAACATTGATCACGTCTTTTGTGCAAGGTAGGGATGCCCAAAAAAGTCTGTTGTATCGATATATCGCATCGTAACCATATCGCATGCGTTTGTATCGATACGCGATATTATCGTATTCCTTTGTATCGATATATCGCATCGTAACCGTATCGCTTGGGTATTTTGATTAGGTAGGTTATTTCGTAGGTAAAACATTATTATAACCCTAAATATATCATTAACATTAAAGAAAGACATACCTTTCTTTCATTTTTACAATGTATTGTAAGTTATAAAAGAAAATTATTTAAAATATATATGAATGGTGCATAATGGTGGTGTGTATTCATTTTTAACAATCACAGTTGCCACTTATTGGCACTTACACTGCGGAAAAACAATAATTTTGACAATCGCTGTGGATTTATTCCGTTACGAATATCTAAAAGTGTGGATCCGGCTAAAGAAAACAGACGTTCAGTTTGATGCGATACGTTAATGCGATATTTTTTTGGAATACGATATATCGAGACATATCGTATGGCCAAAATATCGCATTAAATATCGATATATCGTATAGCGCTGTATCGATATTTCGATATATCGCATCGTATTGGGCATCCCTAGTGCAAGGCTAGTGCATGTTACGGATTTTTGGGGCTATCAAACCAAATTGGAACGAAAATTCCATTAGGAATAACTAGAAAGTGTAACTGAATTCGTAACGATTAAACGAATCATAACATGCTTATGGAATTGACCGATGAACAAGAACTAAGCGATAGCGGAATGGAGTCTTTGAGTGCTAGCAAAGACGATACGCCAGAGCGGAGACCTGAAGAATTTTTCATAACCCCTTCTGTATGTACCGATAGCTGATAATGAAAATTAGAACAAGTGTAACGTGATAATAATAATTATTTAATTACAGTTAGGATCGTCGCCCAGCGCCGGGACACCTATTCTTGGGCCTCCTAGTGGAGGGCCTTTTGCTGGCCCTTTGAAAGAATATGATGATGTGAGATTTGTTATATTTTTTATTAGAATTTCAGTTATTTTTAATGTGTTAATGATTACTATAGATTGCTATTATTATTTTTAGGAACCTGATGAAACCTTATCTGAAAGGCTATGGGGATTGACTGAAATGTTCCCAGAATGTGTTCGAACCTGCACTTACACTTTTACAACACATACAATGTAAGTTACACAATCAGTAGTAGGTATGTCTTTATTCCAAAATGTTCCAAAAAGTTTTTACTATCATTTATTATTTATTTATTAACCACAAAATACAACTATTATTACAGGGGAACCTAATGCAATAGTGTATTGACAAAAAAAATTTTTTTTTTACTAAGTCTAAATTACTCACTTTATCATATTATGATATTATTATGATATAATAACTTGTTTCAAAAGTACCATAGTCTAATATATTATTATTTTTAGGCCAATTAATGAAAGCCGGTGTACTGCAACATAACAGATATTGACAAAAATAATTGGATTGAATAACAAGCTGGTCCAATTTCTTTTTTAAATCCAGTTTAAAATTTATAAGTTAACATCCATGTAATAGCAGTTGTTATCTAGCAATTAAAGCAAGCTGACCATGACTAACTGGTCAGTAACTTGCCTTATTTAGCCAGGTTGATAGTAATGTTGTTTTGTACAGGTCTGGAGTGAAATCACTCTATGGACTATCTCGCTCTGTGATGTGGGTGGTGGCCAGTTCATCGGTCATCCTGTTTGCTCCAGTCATACTTGAAGTGGAGAGAGCTCAAATGGCTGAAATGGAGAAGTCACAACAGAAACAGGTAAAATATTGTTTATAAATTTGCTATGTGGACTGGCTTACGAGACACACTTCTTCTGTTCCATATTATCAACTATTATTTACACCTTCTCTTTATACACCCTATCCACATAGTTCATCTTTTTGCTCTCCAAAAGATCTACACTTGTTTATCATTTTTGTTTTATGAAACTATTTAAATTTGTTGTTTCAGGTCTTGCTCGGAACCAACACAGCCCTGTCTGGCCCCATGCCGAACATGCCTCCCATCCCCCGATAAATTGGTTATTAGACTTGAACAGCACACTAATTGTTACCTGTTTGACATCTACATTATATAAAGGAAATATTCAAATATCACCCTGAATGCTTTAATGTTAGTGTATTAGTTAAAAATTAATAGGTACCTTTAAACATGATTTGAAGTATTTTGTATTGGGCATAGCAACATGCAACAACTGAATTGTACATAAGTCCTTACATTTATATACCCAATTGCATTTAATCAGAATTATTATAAATGTTGACAAAATAATCAAATTACTGTTTAAATAAAGTCTTATAATATTGTATTAAAATAAGTTGCATTTTCTCTTTATGTCTATTGTTTTTCGTTCCTAAAGGTATGTTAGTCAATGGGTCTAATTTTTTGTAATTATTCATTGGTTAGTGAGATAGCCATTTGATTTGTGAAAAACATTTTATAGGTGATGCTTTGTTATTAGAATAAATGTATTGTTGAAAAGGCATTTTTTAATCATCTGAATGTTATTAGACGAAAATGTGGCAAAATTGAATAGTAATACAATATGAAATGAATTAATCAGAAGCTGTTATCATTTTATTAAAGTAACTGTAAAGTAAACTGATATGTTCTGATGGCATAATCTTCCGCTTGGGTCCTACATTGTTCGGGTGATGCCTAAAGGTGTTAGCACACTTATGGAATCGGAAAGGAATCGTAGCCGTATCGCCTTTCGCCTCGCTGTCAACCAGGCGTCAACCTAACGTAAGTATGTAACGTAAGCGTATTAGCAGCGCCTGTCTGTACGTCGACTCGGCTACGGCTAGGCGTCACCGCGCTTACGGCTCGCCACCCCCTGGCTGATGGCTCGGGTACGGAGAGACGTAAGCGCGGGGACGACGAGCCGTAAACGCGGGGACGACGAGCTGTAAACGCGGGGACGACGAGCCGTAAGCGCGGTGACTGAAAGTCGTAAGCAGCGCGGACTTGCAAGTTCGGAGTCTGTTCCGAGGCGAGGTGATTACGTTACGATTCCGATTACTGTGCGTTTTAGTAGCGAGTTTAATACAAACCATTGAACGGCTCGAGGCGATACGGTGACGATCCCTCCCTTTCCGATCCCATATGTGTGCTGAGACCTTGAAAGAATAAGTGTCTAAACACACTATGCCGAGGATACGCGACGGAAGTTCGGTATGATTACGCCTGCAATGCTATTTGAATTACTGGCGACACATTATGCCGAAATTACGTTGCGTTATAGCGTACAGCCGAACTTCAGTCGGGCGTAAGTTCAGCGGAAATTCGGCGGCAACGTATTCTGTAGAACACACATTATACGCGACCGAAGTTCGGTTCGATTGTCGACGAAGATCGGGAGCGGGGAGCAGCGGGAGGCAGGCATGCCCACTGCAACACTGAATATACACACAAAATTGCGCAACTGAATTTCTGCCGCGTAAGTTCGGCACTTATGGTGTGTCATATCAGCCGAATACGTTGGAACGTAAAATCAGCCGCGGAACTTCGGTCGCGTACGTTCGGCATAGTGTGTTTAGACACTAAGACATAAGCTGCAAGCGTCGCGTTGATTGTTCGGTGTTTTTGCAGTGGTTGGGAAAAGTGTGGCGGGATTGTCCAAAAAAAGCGCGTTTTTAATTAGACTAAGGGACAACGCACACCGGAATGGCAGCGGCCGGCAGCGGACGCCCGCGGCGCCGCGAGGCCGCCAGCGTCGCTAGAAACAATAGGCGGGCGGCCGCTGACGGCCGCTGACAGTCTCGCGACCTTTTCAAGCTTTTCAAGCGATACTAGACTTTTAAGTATGTAGTTAAAGTTTAAAATTATTTCACATTGATAGTGCTCGCCGCGCCGCTGCCGGCCGCTGCCATTCCGGTGTGACTCGGGCCTAATGGTGCTTGGTGTATTTGGTCAAATGTTTGCGTATTCGATGCAACGCAATATGAACCTTATTCCAATATTTCTAGGGTGCAGTTTGTATAACACAAGTTCCGCGAATATTTGGACAAATATGCCAACTGAACTTCACCATTTGCAAGGTAAGGCAACGCAACGTATAGGTGAGCGTTGTGTTGCGGTGTCGCGAATCGAAGCGTTCTAACAGGTTATGATTTGAATTGATCATTTTTCTATCTTCTGATCGCCGAGTTAGCACATATCTCTGCCATGAATTGTTGTTATAAACGTATAGCTCTCTTGTTATTATGTAGACATTACACCAAATAATGATAACGTTGGACTGTATAGCGCGTCGCGAATTTCTTTACAAATCTATTGATGGATTTTTCTTGATTTTTCTCCGCTCCGGTGGACAAGCAGCCTAAACCACAAATGTCTGCTCTGCGGCAGACGATGTCGCTCATTTTAGTTTCGCGGCATCGTAACGTGGATATGTTTTTCGGTTTAGACAAGAACATTAGGATTTGTTGAATCGTAGATATGTCTTGATTATTATATATAACGGGTACGACAAACAACATGACAGTAAAAATAAACGTTACTTATGTGCTATAAAAAATATATTTAGGTTTAAACTTGAGTTTACAAAAATATTTATATGCAGTCTATAATATTATGAGCAGACAGCAGTCATTCTTAAACAAATAGCTCCTCCCGCCCGCCTCCAAGTGTATAAATAAATAGATAATTCGCCTGCTGTATATCGAAACTTATCTTTTAAACCGTAGATTATTTTTATCTCCCCCACACCCCATAACTATTGTTCAAGGTCGCAAACGGGATCATGGTTTCGATTTTTTTCTATTATTTTTTGTGTCTTGTCGACTTTTATTATAAGCAAAGCTATACCTAATATTAAATATAATAGTACTTTTACAAAATTCCAGTTTGAAGGTCAGTAAATTAATTACCTAAATTAATAATATAAGCTCAAGTCTGAATTTGAATTGAAAAGGCAGAAGAAAGAGTGAAAGCACAACCGAATGGCTTGACCCGAGTGACCAAGAGGCTAGAGGGCGAGCTGTCGAAAGTAGCGATCTTGGCCCATGGATGTATAAATCTTGGCCTTTATAAACTTGCACGGAAACATTTTCTTTTCTTTATACCAAAAGTTAACTTTTCGTGAGATTGCGAATAGAGATATTAATATGATTTCGTTTATTAAACAGTAGGTATTTTGATTTTTATAATTTTGCGCGCTTCCTTGTGAAAGTCGCTCGGGACGGGATCACGGGACACGTGACTACCCGTCCTGCATTGTTGAAACACATCCTTAAAAATTGTACGTTATCTGTAGCCTGGTTTTCGTCATACTCTATAAATACATTATCTGTGCAAATAGTTTACTCAAATGTCACTTCATTCACCTGACACCTTTTTTTACTGAGTACCAATGTATTTTCATAAATAAATCGTTGTAAACATGGCAAATACGGGCTTATTGCCTTTTGTTCGAGGTGTAGACTTTACTTGTAACGATTTCAGCGTAAGTGTTGGAAGAAATTCGTGATACATTGCCCTATCTATCACAGATGATATCATATCCCTAACCTTTCTTATTTGGGTCTAAATATTTTTCTAACTTCTAGGATGATAAATTCCCCGATGCTATTCGGTACATGACTGGTCTTCAATGGCTACGACTCGACAAAACTAATCTGACTGATATTCCCGAGGAATTAGGCAAGTTAATGAAGTTGGTAAGTGGGCCTTTCTACTGCAATAACTATTTAAAAACTTTTTAATTTAGTGTTGATGATCTTATGAACAAAGCAACAATGAGCTGACAATTACGACACACTTTAATTCATTGCTAACCCAATTTCTTTATAATAATATAAATCAATTCCAAATTCTTATTGGTACAAAATAATAACTTTTACTTAAAGTTGTTTAGTCATTTTTCTTATTAAGATTTTTATTCATATAGTACAATAATACTTAGCAACAATATATCACTAGTCATAAGTATAGTATATACACCTTTGCACCTTTGTGTATATGCACCTTTCAAAATCACAGGAAAATCTATCATTGAAAAAGAATGGTCTAGAAAAGTTGTTTGGTGAATTGACGGAGCTGAAATGTTTACGTTCACTGAACGTGAGGCACAACAAAGTGAAGAGCTCTGGGATCCCGGCTGAACTCTTCAGGCTGGAGGAGCTGACCACCCTGGACCTCTCACACAACAGACTGAAAGACGTTCCAGAAGGACTGGAGAAAGCTAAATCTTTGCTGGTTTTAAATCTTAGTCATAATAAGTGAGTTTTAAACTGTTTATCTCTTGTTCTCATAAGAGCTATCTTTACGGCCCTAAGCTAGCCTGTTGTACTTCTTTGCTCAAAAGCATTGTTATCAGTCAACAAGTACTAAAACATTCAAACAAAAATTTTTTGTAAAGAAACTACTCCAAATAAAATTATTAATACTACTGCTGTAACAAATAATATTCATTTTGTATCTGTAGTAAACAAGGATACTGTTATACATATTTCCTTTAATTTTGGAAATAAAAAGGCAATTGATAAAGAATTTGTGTCAACTAAACCTGTTTTTTTATGTGAATGAAATTGTTATTGTCAACCTGGTTTTATACTTTTATTTCAGAATTGAAAGCATACCTCCGACTTTGTTTGTGCAACTGACTGACCTATTGTTTCTGGACCTGTCTCACAATCTATTGGAGACTTTGCCCCCTCAGACGAGGAGGCTGGCGAACCTGCAGACTCTTATACTAAATGATAACCCACTTGGAGTTTTCCAATTGAGGTGAGATTATTTTATTATGAAACTTGACATTCTTTATATAATATACTGTTGGTGTTGGTAAATTGGTGATTATATAAAACAATATTTTTTCCCATTTTTATGAAAAAATACTGCATATTTAAGTATTTTTTTCAGTTGTCTGATTACCATAACACAAGCTCTGCTTAGCTTGGGATCAGATGGCTGTGTGTAAGATGTCCCAGGATATTTATTTATTTATTATTATAACCTAATTATGTAACAATCAAGTTGCAAACCTTTTCAAAATTTTAGACATTGTAATAACAAGATGTGCAAGCTTTTGTACCTACTTTAAAAAATATATATTAACAAAACAAAAATAAAGATTGGCACAAACATTTTTATCATCACAATTCAGATTACAACATTAGTAGGTAAAGTGAAAGCCTAGATAGATATCAGAATTCAACCATCATTTTCATTCACAAAAAAAAACTTTAATACAACTTCCCATTTCAGACAACTACCCTCCCTTCAGAGTTTGGAAGTGCTACACATGCGCAACACGCAGAGGACTCTGGCCAATCTGCCCTCATCTTTAGACACACTGTCAAACCTGTCTGACGTAGACCTGTCCAAGAATGCCCTGACCAAAGTACCTGATGCCCTGTATTCACTGCTCAGCCTCAAGAGACTGAATCTCAGTGACAATGAGATCACTGAGGTGTCCTCAGGTAAGATCCTGCTTGATACATACTAGATAAATGACAGGTTACACAATTTTTAAAATCTGTTATTTTTGGTCTATGACTAAAGCTCCGCTATTGTATATCATAGTGTGACATTATAAAGAATTTTGGGCCAATATTTTGTTATTAAATGATTCGGTAACTAATGTTACTTCTTGATAAAAATGGTAAAATGAATCCAGTAGTTTCAGAACAAACAAAAAATGAGTAGTAGAACTTCTTTTGTGTACACAATCTTTAGAATGACATTGTTTGTTACCATGTTTGTGATAAGCAACTGATACAGCTTAGATAAAGATTTACATGTTATCTTAAAATTTTATAAGAACACTATGTTGCTGTCTTTGTTGGACATAAAAAGATAAAAAAGAGGTCCTCAACATCTATATATTTTTAAGCAATTTATAAAAAAAATAGTCTTTAATTTTTTTGAGTATGTGACTAAGGGTGAGATAAATAGTTACTTAGCACATACTATGGCTAAGCATTATACATGTCTCTGTTACACAATTGTCCAACGTCAAGTGCACGATAGCAATGGAACATAGCAAAGCCAAAGTACTTGCAAACGACTATTTATCTTGCCGGTAGACTTTCGGTGAAAAATCAGTAAAATCATCAACCAGAAAGACAATGAAACTACTCAAAACTGCTGCTGAATCAAAGGCAACTGCTGGTTAGTTACTTATCCATGATCAACTGATCTTGGAAACTTCTCATTGACGATCCAGCCACTGTAATTTAAGGTTGACTAACCACGATTACCAGAATCAATTTACTTAAAATCCCGGCAATAACGTCATAGTCATAATAGTCATGGTATTTTATTGATAACAGATTCTTACAAGTTATTGGTGATTATCGTCTCGCACTCCAATTCCGATCACTAGCTATGACCCACGAAAGCAGAGCAGTTACCAAAGTCCTAACATATTGCTGGTGTAACCGCGGGAGATCACCAGTTATTAATACAATTCCGCATTTCCGCATGTTGCTTATCAAGCCGCGTACGCTTGTACGAACACGAACATAGCGTAGCGAACACAAACATCAAATCGGTACATTTGGTTCTTACGTATGGACGGCATATTCGAACACGAATGCGAACATAGTTCGAATTGAGTTCGCGCACAACAGTCGTGAACTCTTATCTTAATAAGCCGCGTACGCACGTATGAACACGAACATAGCGAACACAAACATCAAATCGGAACATTTGGTTCGTACTTATGGACGGCCATATTCGAACACGAATGCGAACATAGTTCCGAGTTCGAATTGAGTTCGCGCACAACAGTCGTGAACTCTATCTTAATAGCCATAGCGACGCTGTTGTATGAAAGATATTCGAACACCGTCCATACGGAACGTACAAAAGGATGTCGAACACAGTGTTCGATGTTCGTTAGTGGTACGCACGTGCGAACCAAGTTGTTGCGTATCATGCAAACGAATAAAATGGTTGCGTTGCAGGACTTGCAGCAACTTTGTTCACACATTCGTAACATTAACGAACATCGAACACTGTTCATGAAACAAGTTTGCGGCTAGCCTATTAGTATGTTCTATTCTATATGGACAGTGTTCGAAGAGCTTTATGCTACTCCATAATCGTGCACTTCTAACGGTCGCCTTTGCTATCAAACCTTCGAGCACACGTGATTCGAGACACAATAGAAAGACAATAGCAGCGTGACAGCCGGCTGTCGCTTGGTCGTTGAAAGGTTAAAATAGTGTTCACTACTGCTCGCAAACTAGATTCGAGCTGTGTTCAGTGTTCGCGTTGGTGTTTAAATAAGACTTTCGTACGTACGAACAAATAATGTTCATGTTTGTACGCTATGTTCGTAGTACGTGCGTACACGGCCTAACGGGTTTCTACGCATAAACCACTTTGATGAATAATTGATTAAATAGGAATTTTCATTGGTATTCATAATTTTATGATGCAGTATTTAAATCATGCACAGCCATCATGTTTTCTCTTGTGCGTTTGCATGTCCATTGGCAATTACTTCCAAGCTATGCTTTCTATTTCACTTGTGATTGCTCACTCAATTAGAAATTAAACATATATTGCGTCAATAAAATCTTTTATAAGCATTTTTATATTATGCAGAATTTACGACAGGACACCATATACTTGAAGCAATGGGCACTTATATCAAAATAATCATCGTAACTGTTATATATCGTAAATTTTTTATGTAAACATTGATTTGAAATAATAGACTAAATCATTGATAATCAAAGAGCTCTCTTTCGACTCACTGAGTTCGTCGTTGTAAATTTTAATCAAAATAGAAAATAATTAATTTAAGTTTCATTAGCATTATCATCGGTGTTCAATAAAACTTAGATTATTTCTGACGGCCCTGCATACTTATCGATTGACTGCACCATCTCTGTACCTACAACATTTTAGGCAAATAAATGTGTGACACTTTAATGAATAAATAACTTATACCTAATTATTGAATCACTATCAGTTCAATGAGTCGTAACCACACTTAACATATATCCTGCTGTCGATTGAATTGGATTACTATGACTGAACTGCGCATTGCTGCCGCGCAATTTTCGTTATCTTCATCAATTATTAACTGGTTGCTCATAAATTACAATAGCCACTTGTCCCTGCCACCTGTATTCGCGAGATATTAACAGAATTTACCAGCTGTAATGTATAAGATAAACGCCTTAAAAAAACTACCACTGCTGGGCAAGCATCTTTTATCTTCATTTATTAAGGCACCACGTAAAACCAGCGAAAATGCTGGAACCTATTAGACTGGAATAAATAAATTTGAAAAATGCTAAAGAGAACATGCAGCGAGGATTTTGAAGTCCAAATCCCCTCTAACTTTCGGTCCGACTATCCTCTCAATATTTAGTTTTATTGCTTGTCCTGATAACCACTACCACTGCTACATAGCCTTGAAAGAGAAAAATACCAAAACCGGCCCACCTACCTTCTATTTAAAAACTACCCATATAAAACCTTCACCAAACAAAGAACTGAAACACGTGTTCAGACATTTGATACGGTGTAAATGTCACCATTGATGTTCCGGTCGTGGACACGGCCAGCCATCCGTGACCTAGGTCGACTTTACTGTGACCACTGTAAGTGATCCCCCAGAGTCAACTAGTGACCTGCGACGCCTTTACATGCCTCTATAAGGGAGTTTATTTAGGAAAACAGTAATTATTGTAAGTGATAGTAAAGAAAATTCCTTAAAATCTAAAATTCATACAATTTTTTATATATGTGTGTGTCGTGATGGCCTAGTGGTTAAGGCGCCCGCCTCTCATGCAAGAGGTTGTAGGTTCGAATCCGGGCAAGTACCTATGTGACTTTTTCAATTCATATGTACTTTCTAAAGTTTATCTCAGACATCACAGACAGACATCGGTGAAGGAAAACATCGTGAGGAAACCTGGACTTGTAGTGAATACAAGTCCGAAATTCGCAACCCGCCTCGAGCAAGCGTGGTGATCAATGCTCGTGCCTTCTGTATGAGAAGAGGCCTTCGCCCTGCAGTGGGAAAGTTTTAGGCTAATATTATTATTTTATATACAGCGGCATAAACGGTCATACTTCATGTTCCCTACACATGACGTAAAAGAAATCCCATGTATTGAGTTTCAAAAGTTACTATTAAAATTCTCTTCCAGCTATGGACAATTGGCAGAAACTCGAGAGCTTGAACTTGTCCCGGAACAACCTGACTGTGTTACCTGCGAGTCTGTGCAAGCTCCAGAACCTAAGGAGGCTGCATGTGGACGACAACAAGCTTGACTTCGAAGGCATACCCTCGGGCATCGGGAAACTTGGCAGCCTGGAGGTGTTCTCAGCTGCTAATAATGTGCTGGAGATGATTCCTGAAGGACTGTGCAGGTAGGCACACGTTTTATATAGTGGAAATGTAGTTTCCGTCTGCCCCCATGGGATAGAGTGGTGAGTTTATATACATAATGTTAAAGTTAACTATTACTAAAGATGTTAAACGACTCTACTTGCAAATGGTTACTATTAAAAACTACTTTATAAAAAAAATACAACAATACTACACACATTTAAAAATCTCAAATAAGAACATAAATACATAATCATCTTTCAGTCTTCAATATACACCTTAAAGTGACAGAGACAAAATAGGATATACGACACGACAGTAAAAAAAATGTTGCGTTTGTCATTCAGTCTTTAAAGTTGACAGCGTCTGAAAGGCAAAAATATTTCTTCCCAAATTGATCATGCCATTAAATAATGACCACATGAATTAAAAATAATGTTTCAATGACAAAATGTAGGTTAACTTCATCAATAATTTGGGGCATTTCCAAAAATAAAGAGGTCAAGAACCACGCCTCATTATTCACTGTCTCTCACCACATTTGTTTGGGCATTGAAAAATGTCTGACATTGAAAAATAACGCTAATGTATTTACACATTAATGTTAGCATCAATATAGTACTTTATTATAGTCTTTTCATTTATTATTTTGGCTTGAGAGAAAGTTGTGAAACTAGAGTAACCAGCATTAAGTTCCCCAATACGTAATTAGATTTTCGTCTAAATAGTCAAAATGGTGGCTTCTTTTCAGTGGTTGTTCCTTACAAGCAAAGGATTTTACTTCTACTTATAACACAATTTAGACTAAAATTTACTACAAGAGGTCAAGTACTAGCACCCACCAGGATTCCTCACTTTCCCACATTGTGCTGGTATCCTATAAAATAACTGGAGGGTTTTTTATTGCTAAGCATATACATATAATAAAGGTCCACAAAGGATTTTTTCGGATTTTGTAACTGTGAAGAACAGAAAAAATAACAATATTATGGTCGGCAATAGCACCCTCCCATAATTTTGCTGAACAATATTATTTGCAAAACTATTTAAAAAATCTTAATAGATATTTGCAGTCTTCTATGATTTTATGCATTTTGGCAGTCCCAGTGGACGCAGCGGCACAGAAGACGAAGGTTGTAAATGTAGAAGAACTTCTTAAAAAATAATAATTGCTCCTGCAAATCTTTCCATTCTATATCACGCACTCTTTCATCTCTAATTTAACGCTAAGATATTCGACACAAATACAGCAACATGATCTATTGACGTAAAAGCACACATATTAATTCTTCAACAGACGTGTTCGAATAATAAATAGCCTTGTTATACACGCTTCGCTTCTTGTATCTAAGATATTCATTGAGATATTTCACTCACTCAATGGCTGTCGTGCTACATAAAAAAATAAGATGTTTTTTATTCTGGAATAGATTATTGCGTGTCTTTTATGTATTATGTTTGTAAGAAGTCATGTGATTCAAGGGAATAAAGAATTTCTGGTAGTCAAGATGGTTTAATAAATTATTTTTGTGTACTACGAAAAGGTAACTGACATTGTTTTAAAGAAAATAAGAAAAAGTAATATAAATAATAATTTTATAAGATGAGCATGGAAAAAGATTTATGTTGTGAGAAGGCGTGTTATTGAAGAGGTCTACTTACTTTAGTTTTAATTTACAACGATCGTTTAGGAGTGAAAGTACTTATTAATAAATCATTTTTATCATAGGACCAACTCAGAAATATGAAAAAAGAAATCCGCTATTCTACAATATAATTATGGTTCGGTAATTGTAAGTGAACTTTTGTCATAAACTACCTTACACATGTTGCAGCTTATTTGATGTCAGAATGTAGTTACAGTCACCACATGATATTATTATTGTACACAGATGTGGCTCCCTCAAGAAGTTAAACCTAAGCTGCAACAAGCTGATAACATTACCCGACGCCATTCACCTGCTGAGTGACTTGGAAAGTCTCCAACTACATGGAAACCCTGAGCTGGTGATGCCGCCGAAGCCTGTCGAACGTGCCAGAGGCGCTGGCTTGCAGTATTACAATATTGACTTCTCGCTGCAAGCTCAACTGCAACTGGCGGGCGCTGCGACCAATGAACCGACCACGCCTAGCAGTAAGTATTACTCGTATTAGTAAAATTTGCATCAATGCGTGTCTTCGAGAACATTCGTCTGTAATGCAGCATTAAGTTACAATACTGCCTCATTACTGAAGATTGCCCAGCTCTTCTCAAATGTAGAAAGGAGGCTTCTCATTGTTTGGTTTAGGTTTAATGCTCGAACCATTAATCAATAAGTTTTTAACAATAACACCAATTTCTAATTATACTAAGTACCTGTTTCATAATGTTTAGATTATAGAGAATATCTGCCAATTAAATAATTAAGCTACACAGGCATATTTTGCTTATTTATCGTAAGTGCAGTTTGTTTATTGAAAAGCTTAAATTTAAATGACAAGATATTTAAAACAAAATATCCCAACAGGTGTAAAATCGGACCCAATCGCGCGTAAAATGCGCTTGCGTCGCGGCCGAGCCGAGCCGGAACAACGTGATTCTGCGGTAATACTCCGTGGCATGCAGGAGCAAGTCAACACTCAACACAACGACCAGAGGCTCGAACAAAAGAACTCGGAGCTCAAGTGAGTCATTATTTACGAAATAGCTTTTGCCCGCGGCTTCGCACGCGTTAGAATAAGACAAAAAGTAGCTTATGTCACTATTCTTCCCTTCAACTATCTCCACTTAAAAAATCACGTACTCCGTTTTGCCGTGAAACAAGGACCAAAAGCACACACACTTTCCTATTTTTAATATTAGTATGGATACTAAAATTGCAGTGGCGTGCCCGTTTAGCTTTTTACTGATTTCAAAGCCATTAATAATCGAATTCTGCAGTTAATTTGTAATCAATCGGTGGTTTTGTATTGAGATTAAGTGACGATCTGTAAGACAGATCGTCACTTAAAGCGGTAACGTGTTACTTAGCGACTGAAATGAAAACACTGTTTGTTTCTGATCCTGATATGCTGGAGCTGACTCCCAAAGCTGGGAAAAGGGTCTTTAGATGAATTTAATTTACTTAATTCGCTTATCTTGTATGAGACGAATTTTTCGAAACACGAAGATACCAAAGTTATTTTTATTTGTACTCTACTAATTGTCTTCTAACAGGTCGCACAATGCATTCGTCAATCAATTTATCAACACTACACACATCATCATGTAAACAAATTTAACCTTTAGGTATTCGCTTAACAACACACAAACAATAACATAAAGAGGGAAGATTTGTATTTTTTGTATGTAACGAATAAAGTCAAAAGCTATATTATCCCCACTATGTCCCACGAGAGCGAAGCAGTAACCAAAAACCTAACGTAACGCGGGTGAAACCGCGAGGAACAGCTAGTTACTCATTTCACATCGCATCACATGTGTGTAAAACCACTCACATTGATTGTGTGGATATCAATTCAATTAGAATAGTTTTTTTTTGCTTTTTATTTGCTTATTAACACAAATTAATCTTTCACAGATTAGCGCATTTGTTTTTTTACTACCAATCGGTTTAACAAAATTAAAACCTTTCTACGAATTTTTAATGCGGAATGTGGAAGTTACATTACAATACAAATTAATAAATATTTTTCTACAAAGAAAATACCATCACATAATGTTTATTGTGTTAGGACAAGAGATCAGATTGACTCATTGTTCTAGTGTGTGACAATAAACAATTGTGTCGTACAGGCCGAAGCGCTGGGACGAGAGCCTCGAGAAGCCGCCACTAGACTACTCGGAGTTCTTCGACGAGGACACGGGGCAGACGCCCGGCCTCACCGTCTGGGAGATCGAGAACTTTATACCTGCGCCCGTTGATGAGGTAAATGTCGACTACTATCATTTATATTAAAATGGGTCATGATTCAATATTGTCGATAGTACTTTAGAACGTTGTTTACAAGAAAAAATATGGAATCAACCAGTCCTAAATAAATAATTTTTACACACAGTGCATAAAGACTGACGTTTTTCAGTCGTAAATAACATATTCCTGAAGATGATGTGCGTTTGTAGTAAATTTGCGATTTATTAAAATGTACTTTAACTTGTATTATAGAAGGTCGAAATTTGCGCGGTTGTTGTGCGTACTAAAGATACTTGTCTGATGTTCCGTCGTGTAGGTAGCGCATGGAAAGTTCTTCGAGGGTGACTGCTACATAGTGTTGAAGACGGCCATCGAAGAACAGGGCCAGCTGTCCTGGGATATACACTTCTGGATCGGGTCGAAGGCCACTGTAAGTACACATTAATGTTACGATATTGCAAGCACTGATAATTACAAAATAATAAATGTAAACCCAAAAGTTACTTGTATTGCATAATTTTTCCTCTTTGTGATTGTTTATTTGCCAATGAAGTAATTTATATAACAACACGTTTTAATGAATCCTTGCGTTGCAAAAAGCATGTTTTAGGTCAAGTTTTAAAATTATTATTGCCTAAAATGTTATAAGTAGAGGGAGAAGGTAACAATTTTAGTATTTGATAAATGTATTTTTGTTTAAATAACCCTCCGTAGCAAATAGCAATACATCTAAAAAGGGAAATCCTGTGCTTTAGCAAACTCAAATTGCCAAATACGTCAATAGCTTACTAGAGAAAAATAAGTAAATAGTACGTTTTTTCATAAATTGTCATGGAAACTCCACAAAATTTCCCCTTTTGGAGAAATCGCAAGATTAAGTCTTTGTCTTGCCCTTGGTATCTGGCCGCCATCGAGGGGACCTTCACCTGTCCTACACTTATTTTTGTCAGAAATTGAGCGAGAGTAATTTGCGACAAAGTGTTCATAACGAGAATTAACTTTGATATCTTCTTAACATTACACACATTGTTCATACAGTTGGACAAAGCAGCCTGCGCAGCAATGCACGCAGTAAACCTGCGCAACTTACTCGGAGCCAAGCGCACACAACGACACGAACAAGCGGACGAGACTCCGGACTTCCTGGCGCTGTTCCCCACTCCGCCCGTCTACATACAGGGCAGCCACACGCCCTCAGGGTTCTTCACTGTCGATGACCCGGTGAGTACATACTACTGCCTGTCCCACGTCTACATACAGGGCAGCCACACGCCCTCAGGGTTCTTCACTGTCGATGACCCGGTGAGTACATACTACTGCCTGTCCCACGTCTACATACAGGGCAGCCACACGCCCTCAGGGTTCTTCACTGTCGACGACCGCGCGAGTACATACTACTGCCTGTCCCACGTCTACATACAGGGCAGCCACACGCCCTCAGGGTTCTTCACTGTCGATGACCCGGTGAGTACATACTACTGCCTGTCCCACGTCTACATACAGGGCAGCCACACGCCCTCAGGGTTCTTCACTGTCGATGACCCGGTGAGTACATACTACTGCCTGTCCCACGTCTACATACAGGGCAGCCACACGCCCTCAGGGTTCTTCACTGTCGATGACCCGGTGAGTACATACTACTGCCTGTCCCACGTCTACATACAGGGCAGCCACACGCCCTCAGGGTTCTTCACTGTCGATGACCCGGTGAGTACATACTACTGCCTGTCCCACGTCTACATACAGGGCAGCCACACGCCCTCAGGGTTCTTCACTGTCGATGACCCGGTGAGTACATACTACTGCCTGTCCCACGTCTACATACAGGGCAGCCACACGCCCTCAGGGTTCTTCACTGTCGATGACCCGGTGAGTACATACTACTGCCTGTCCCACGTCTACATACAGGGCAGCCACACGCCCTCAGGGTTCTTCACTGTCGATGACCCGGTGAGTACATACTACTGCCTGTCCCACGTCTACATACAGGGCAGCCACACGCCCTCAGGGTTCTTCACTGTCGATGACCCGGTGAGTACATACTACTGCCTGTCCCACGTCTACATACAGGGCAGCCACACGCCCTCAGGGTTCTTCACTGTCGATGACCCGGTGAGTACATACTACTGCCTGTCCCACGTCTACATACAGGGCAGCCACACGCCCTCAGGGTTCTTCACTGTCGATGACCCGGTGAGTACATACTACTGCCTGTCCCACGTCTACATACAGGGCAGCCACACGCCCTCAGGGTTCTTCACTGTCGATGACCCGGTGAGTACATACTACTGCCTGTCCCACGTCTACATACAGGGCAGCCACACGCCCTCAGGGTTCTTCACTGTCGATGACCCGAGACTGAGTACATAGAGTAGTTCGAATTAGGTGGGAGACACTTTGATCTCCGTAGCGTTTCCAATCTATGTTGTTATCCCAAGACATAATATACTTTTCGAGCTGACTATAGCAAAGTCATAGGGAAAGAACCCCGCCTGTCTTCGTTGTGTTTCTGTGTTGTCTTAATACGAAAAGTACTGAAATGAGATTTGTATAATTTGAATCTATATGAAGTAAAGAGTACGGATCCCAAACTACAAAAGTCTGTCAATGAAGCAGATATCCTTATTTATTCTCTATTTCTCAATCGACGATACCATCAATGTCCGCGATATTTGACACCAACTCAAAGGAACTTGCGGGCAAAAGCTAATATTTTCTTGAAACATTATAATATTTGTTGCAGCACTACGTAACTCGTCTGTACCGCGTGCACGGCGTCGGCAACAGCATTCACCTGGAGCCCGTCGCGGTGCAGGCCGAGTCGCTCGACCCAAGATACGTGTTCGTGCTCGATACAGGCCTGGTCATCTATTTGTGGTAAGAGTTTATTTACATCTAAACTATGTACAAAATCGCCTGCGAAAGTGGTAACTGCCTTGAGATATTGTTAATATTTTATTTGGTACGGCTGTCTTCATACACGAAACTTTAGACTTTTAGACAAAAAGAGAGGGATAGAGAGGGAAGAAAGAATGGGGGCAGCTTATTCTACAAGAGGAAACGAGGAAACAATGTCACATTTGACATTAATCTAGTACCTTATTTTAGGTACAAGCTCCTTTACAAAACTTGTTTTGTCTTGTATGCACATGCCCACTGCTGGGCAAAGGTCTCCAGCAATTTTCTCCGGGTTTTTTGGCGCCGCATCTTAAACCGAACCGCAAATATTAAAAGCAAAATAGTAATAAATATGCAATATTCTGGTCATAATAAAAACAAATAAGACTTCTACCCCTACCCTTGACACAGGTACGGTAAAAAAGCGAAGAACACACTCAAGTCGAAAGCGCGCTTGTTCGCGGAGAAGATAAACAAAGAAGAGAGGAAGAACAAGGCCGAGCTGATAGCGGAGCCGCCGGGCAAGGAGCCGCCCAGCTTCTGGGAGACTCTGGGGTATGAGGGAGAGGCTTATGTGGCGAAAGTAAGTAGATTGAGGCTTTGTTAGTGATGCGTGAGTGAATTCACTTGGTGGCGGTTTGACATTGGCGCTGATTACCTTGCTCACAAACAAAACGAAATTTAAGTTAAGTCCTTAACTTTCCATTTCATTAATTAAGACGCTCCATAGATACATTAAACGCGATTAAAAATATGGCCACTAAAAATGCATTGATTTATCTGGTGCTGTCTAGTTGAACAGGACTAAAGTAACGACTATTCGACAAAGGACAGTCAAATGATTACGGTAACTTCTTACCCATTCAGACGTGGCGGCCATTTTTTTCAAAATGGCGGATCTGTGACGCCATTTGCAAAAAAATGCCAAAAAAACGGGATGTAATTTTTTTTATTTAATTGGAATAATAACTTGTATGGCGGCTAATAAGAAAGCTATTCTTATTGGAATATTTATAAAACAACCTTAACATCAAAACATTGGTTTAATTAAGATTATATTATAAATATTGTAATTTGAAACCGGGAAAAGCGGGAAAATTTCGACTTTTCCGACTGTACAAAAGTCGTTATAACTAATAAAACATACGTTTATTTCATAAAACTGTTACTTAATTTACATAAAAATACCATAATTTACCTTAATTTACACAAGAACACACAATGCCATACATATTCTTTATTCCACAAGCTTTACAAGGTCGCCGCGATAAGGACGACTCACTTGTCAATTCCGAGAAGTGTTATTTGAAACTTCGGTGCGGCAACGTACGGACGTTCAAAACACTTGACGCGTGAATTTATGTCATCCTTGTTTTTTTTTCTAAACTTTGTATAAGTTAGAGCAGTCAAAATATATATTTTAAACGAAGTATTATGATTAAAATAGTGCGCATGTAAAGACGCCATTTGCATCGAGCTCAATGAGCTCGCTCCACAGATGCGCCATTTTGAAAATCGAGCTCATTGAGCGCGCTCCACAGGCAAGGGGTTATTTAGTCCCCTGTTCTAGTCTTTAAAACGTGATATATCCACAGGAGCACGTGTCAGACGAGTTTTCATGGGCGGGCGCGCGTCTGTACCGCGTGGAGCTCGGCATGGGCTACCTCGAGCTGCCTCAGCCTGAGGCCACGCCACTGGCGCGCGGCGTGCTCGCCACGCGCAACGTGTACATACTGGACGCGCACGGCGACGTGTTCGTGTGGTACGTACAGCGCGCTACATCACTTCCTCAGCCCGAGTCACGTGCTCACAACGTGTACATACTGGACGCGCACGGCGACGTGTTCGTGTGGTACGTACAGCGCGCTACATCACTTCCTCAGCCCGAGTCACGTGCTCACAACGTGTACATACTGGACGCGCACGGCGACGTGTTCGTGTGGTACGTACAGCGCACGTGCTAAATAAATGTCCTGATTTATCTGCTTTAGCAATAATCGCTATTCATGACGATAAAGTCGTAAGAAATAGCTCGACGTCATCATTCAACCCAAACCACTGCCATCTACAGGTCATCACTCACTAACAGCAGCGATCCAACACGGCCTTACTGGAATGTGCTACAAAAATCCAGCTCATCGTGTGTGAACTTTACATCATTATGATTGTATAATTAACTTTGATGCACATATTTTAAAACTCTACCTTCAATGACAAATGACTGTCTAATATGTTACTATGCCACTAGGTTCGGCAAGAAGTCGTCCCGACTGGTCCGCGCCGCCGCAGTGAAGTTAGCGCAGGAGCTGTTCAACATGGTGGCCCGGCCGCCACACGCGCTTGTCACCAGGGTGCAGGAGGGCACTGAGACACAGGTACGAGTCGTGACAGAACATAGATAAAGATAGATAGCACACAACATGGTGGCCCGGCCGCCGCACGCACTCGTCACCAGGCTGCAGGAGGGCACTGAGACACAGGTACGAGTCGTGACAGAACATAGATAAAGATAGATAGCACACAACATGGTGGCCCGGCCGCCGCACGCACTCGTCACCAGGCTGCAGGAGGGCACTGAGACACAGGTACGAGTCGTGACAGAACATAGATAAAGATAGATAGCACACAACATGGTGGCCCGGCCGCCGCACGCACTCGTCACCAGGCTGCAGGAGGGCACTGAGACACAGGTACGAGTCGTGACAGAACATAGATAAAGATAGATAGCACACAACATGGTGGCCCGGCCGCCGCACGCACTCGTCACCAGGCTGCAGGAGGGCACTGAGACACAGGTACGAGTCGTGACAGAACATAGATAAAGATAGATAGCACACAACATGGTGGCCCGGCCGCCGCACGCACTCGTCACCAGGCTGCAGGAGGGCACTGAGACACAGGTACGAGTCGTGACAGAACATAGATAAAGATAGATAGCACACAACATGGTGGCCCGGCCGCCGCACGCACTCGTCACCAGGCTGCAGGAGGGCACTGAGACACAGGTACGAGTCGTGACAGAACATAGATAAAGATAGATAGCACACAACATGGTGGCCCGGCCGCCGCACGCACTCGTCACCAGGCTGCAGGAGGGCACTGAGACACAGGTACGAGTCGTGACAGAACATAGATAAAGATAGATAGCACACAACATGGTGGCCCGGCCGCCGCACGCACTCGTCACCAGGCTGCAGGAGGGCACTGAGACACAGGTACGAGTCGTGACAGAACATAGATAAAGATAGATAGCACACAACATGGTGGCCCGGCCGCCGCACGCACTCGTCACCAGGCTGCAGGAGGGCACTGAGACACAGGTACGAGTCGTGACAGAACATAGATAAAGATAGATAGCACACAACATGGTGGCCCGGCCGCCGCACGCACTCGTCACCAGGCTGCAGGAGGGCACTGAGACACAGGTACGAGTCGTGACAGAACATAGATAAAGATAGATAGCACACAACATGGTGGCCCGGCCGCCGCACGCACTCGTCACCAGGCTGCAGGAGGGCACTGAGACACAGGTACGAGTCGTGACAGAACATAGATAAAGATAGATAGCACACAACATGGTGGCCCGACCGCCGCACGCACTCGGCATGATACTATCATCAGATCCTGGACCTGATGACAATGGGACAATTTGGGAAGTCTATACCCTTTCAAACAAAAAAAAATAATTGTTCAAATCGGTTGGTAAACGACGGAGATATGCCCGGACAAACATAAAAAAAACAAACATCCGAATTGAGAACCTCCTCCTTTTTTTAGAAGTCGGTTAAAAAACATAAAAAAACCATATAATCAAGTGGGTGTCTTAAAGGCTCGGGCGGAAGCGACGCCTGGGTGTCACCACTGCAGTAACGGTCGCCTGGAGGACACGGTCGAGCACACGGTGGAGGTGTGCCGCACATGGGCGGAGCATCGACGTGTCCTCGTAGAGGCGATCGGCGGCGGTGACCTCTCGCGCCCGGCGCTTGTCCAGAGGGCCTAGACAAGTGGCATTATAGATAGATAGCGAAAACGAATAGATTGTCTTAAAGGCCATTTCATGTAATTTAAAACTTTTGAAATCAAGCCGCAATCTCATCGAAATAAATTTAAAAATAAAAGGTAATCAGTTATTCTGAATAAACATGTGTCAGAAATGAAGTTCATTTATTTATTAGAACTGTTTCCCTGGGGTAATTATGAGATAAGTATCTCATAATTGTTCTCTCTTATGGGGTTAATAATTCGACTATGGATCCTGACGAGCATAGCAAATTGGATGACTTATGGTAACTAAACTGCTAACAAGGGGACAAAAAAGACGATCACTAAATCCCTATTATATCGCTAGGTGTTCAAGACATACTTCCTGGGCTGGGAGGAGGTGATAGCAGTGGACTTCACGCGCACGGCTGAGTCCGTCGCCAGAACCGGCGCCGACCTCGCCAGCTGGGCCAAGCAACAGGAGACCAAGTAAATACAATCTTTTTTATTTTTGTAAATGCGCTTATGGAAAAACGGCTTGGATCTAAAACACGTTCGAATTTATCACGTCTTGAAAAATTACTGTTGAATTAATTCGGACTAAGAAGTTTTTGTCTCAAATTAAAAATTTATTGTCATATTTGTGAAGTAATAATATTGTAGCTATCTATCAGTAAGCAATTTTGTGTTTGAATATTAACAATAAATATATGTAAAAAGTTTTCATTACATAATAATTTTACAAATGTTATAAGATATGAGCATTCCGTTCAATTACCGCCGCTGAACGTAGGTTTTCCCATAAGTGTGGCCAGTCCCCACGATTTTCGTTCAAGGTCTGATATTGCAATCAGGATTCCTTTAAAACCCCCATTCTTTCCTCTAGGGCGGACCTCTCAGCACTGTTCACCCCACGTCAGCCAGCGATGGGTGCAGCGGAAGCCAAGACCTTGGCGGACGAGTGGAACGAGGACCTGGAGGCGATGGAGGCCTTCGTGCTGGAGGGCAGACACTTCGTGCGCCTGCCTGACAGCGAGCTGGGCGTGTTCCACAGCTGCGACTGCTACGTGTTCCTGTGCCGATATGTGCTGCCGGCTGAGGTGAGCTGTTCCGGATATTTCTCCTCTGAGTACTTGACCTTAAATCGACCTATCATTTGCTTAAATATAAAACTTTATTACTTCACACTGTTCTTTTTAATTTTCACTCAAAGAAAAACTTTAAGCGGGCAAACTAGAATCCAGCCAGTTATATTTCATAAGCATAAAACAGCATTGTTGCCTAAAAGTATAACATTTATTTTTCCTTAACAGCCGGAAGACGAGACCGACGCCACAAACCCGTGCGAGCCAGAAGACACAGATTCCGAAGCAGCGACCTGGGTGGTGTACTTCTGGCAAGGCCGGCGCGCGCCCAACATGGGCTGGCTGACCTTCACGTTCGGCCTGGAGCGCAAGTTCAAGCAGCTGTGCAAGCGCCTCGACGTGGTGCGCACGCACCAGCAACAGGAGAGCCTCAAGTTCATGGCGCACTTCCATAGGCGGTTCATTATCAGGGATGGGAAGAGGAACCAAAAGCCGGTGAGTTGCTTTTTGGTTTATTCTTATTTAGTTGTATTTGCATTTTGCTTTGTGTGAATTTTTATCAGCAACGGTTGCTCTTAATAGTTGGGGCATGTAACATCCTCATCACACGCTAAAGGATCACTCTCTTAGAAAGCTTTAGACTTAATAGAGTGATTATTATGGCCTGATTAACTTTTTTGAAGTGTCGTGATGGCTCAGTGGATAAGGCGCCCGCCTCGTGTGTAAGAGGTTGTGGGTTCGAATCCGGGCAAGTACCAATGTGACTTTTTTAATTCATATGTACTTTCTAAAGTTTATCTTAGACATCACTGACATCCCGTGCCTCGGAAAGCACGTAAAGCCGTTGGTCCCGGTTGTCATTCGTAGAACTTTGACAGTCGTTACTGGTTAGCCAGAAACTCTGACCAGTCTAACCAAGAGGTATCGGGTCGCCCAGTTACTGGGTTGTGGAGGTCAGATAGGCAGTCGCTCCACGTAAAACACCGGTATGCAGCAAAATCAAGTTAAGCTGGCAGCCGACCCCAATACGGTTGGGAAAAGGCTAGGGAGATGATAAATAATAATAATTTATTTATTCGAAGAGATTTGGTACTAAACAATTTAGAAGCCTTAAATGTAAATTATGATTCTAAAAATTAACGTGCCTGAACTAGGTAATCCTGTGTTTCAGGCGATAAGATCTAAAATAATTAATAAACAATATGTCAAAAAACCATGTAAAGTAGTGTTATTATATAAATGTGTAAATAAAAATGGAGAAAGTAGACACAAAATACCTTATAGAATAAACAGTATAGCTTAGTCACTAAAACTAACAAAGTAGGTACTTAAAGTAATATAATATTATTATAAATAATATTATGTTTATTTTATTACAGTTAGTAATTTCTCTGTATCTTCGTAGGACATATTTTGAAGAGCATCCTTAACAATTCTCTTGCAGTTAGCGTGATTCAAGGAATAGATGTTTGCTTTTGCGTTTGTTCTATTATAGAGGAGAGAACCGAGGAACAGGAAAAATTTTGAAGCAAAAGCATGTTTGGTTTGTTTTTGAGGACAGATCAAATCTTTACGCCTTTTGTGACTAAAATCAGTGCTGTATAGTAAATATGCGTGTTGTCTTAATACAGCGCTTATTATAAATAGCTGGCGCACTGTCAAAACTTCACAATGCTTGTATAGGAGGTTGGTGGGGAAAAGGAATGGGCGGAAAGTAGACACTTTAAGAATAGCTCTCTGAGCTCTCTCAACAGTTAGCAACAATGTTTTACTCGCTCCACCCCATGCGGTGATACAGTAAGTTAGTACCGATTGACAAAGGGCAAAATACACTTGTCTAACTATTTTCGGATCTGCAATATAGCGTAATTTTTTAAAAACAAATATCAACTTACGAATTCTATTATTTAAAGCTACTATGTGTTGTTTAAACGAAAGTGTGATGATGATTAACTTTTTTGAAGTTCGTCTGGAAAGATTTCGCAATTACGCCAATATCCTATATCCCACGAGACACAATAATAGGATAAAAATACATATCTATATGGATGACAAACAGTTTTTTCCAGTTACTTGCTTTTGAAAGAGGATTGTATTAATTTTGTACGTATTTATCTGTTAGGAAAGCGGTCGTGCGCCGGTGGAGCTGTTCGAACTGCGCAGCAACGGCTCCGCACTGTGCACACGCCTCGTGCAGGTGAAGGCGGACGCCTCGCAGCTCAACAGTGCTTTCTGGTGAGTCTGATTAACAACTATAGGGTGACCGGTAATGAGTGTACGATTTTTATCTGAAATCACGAAAAAAAAATCAAGTTTTCAGTACAATATTGATTGCCTAATGTACTAAACCGCTGATTTTTTTTAGAGATTTCGCCTTTGCTCTCATAATAAAAATTGTTTACCAGACACACTATATGAGATACACTCGTTAACTCACAATAGGCCCTTAGCATTTAATGAACTCTGCCCCATTCAGCAGGTGGTTTTGGTTGTACACAGGTGTAAATTATAAAGAAGAAGTAATTTAGAACTTACACTGTTTTAAATAAACTTATACAATCGTTGTTAGTAAGTTCGGTAGGTTATTTTATTTGATCACGACTATGCCCAAAAACGGTAATTTACTTTTTGGCACGTTTAATAAAGCCACCAATCCATTACAATAATAATCTAAACTTCTTCAAATGTTTCAGTTACATCCTGAATGTGCCCCTCGAAGGCGCTAACGACACGTCATCAGCCATAGTGTACGCGTGGATCGGCAACAAGAGTGACCCCGACTCCGCCAGACTCATCGAGCAAATCGCAGAAGAAAAGTTCAATAACCCTTGGGTTAGCCTGCAGGTAAGATAAAGGGGAATAAAAATATATAAAATGTTATTCATAAAAAAATGTGTAAATAGTAGTGGAAGTGTCTTTATTATGCGCACCGCAAAAGAATGGAATTCCCTGCTGTGTTCCCAAATGCATATAACCCGGATGTATTCAAGAGACGAGTGCATAGGCATCTTTTGGGTGAGCTCGCTCCATCGTAGGCCCCGTCTATGCCCTCGGGCTAGTCTGGGACCAAGAGCAAGCCCATATGTAAAAAAAAAAAAAAAAGTGTAGATGCCCCCTTCCCAGCAAGCCCCTGCAATTTATTAAGATCAGTCACAGTCCAAAGGCCCCCATTGCATTGGTTGATGTTTACTGGTGGACTGCACTGTCTGTTGATTCTGACTTTCAGCAGTTACGGTGGTTTACCAAAACGCAACTAATCACTTGGTGACGTTTTGGCTATGTTGAGGTCCTAAAATGGTGCTGAAGGAATATGTTTACCAGTATACAGTGAAACCTTTTTCTCAGACATTCGTGCTAATTTATGATACCGCCCCTGACATATTATCATCAGCATATTATAATCAACATTAAGTAACTTACAACATACATGGCTAAGTGACCACGACGACACGAATGGCGCAGTGTTGGTTTCATCCTCGTTGAACAAATATATTTATTTATTTCCATTAGACCAAAAAAGACACTTTGAAACGTCATACTTATAAAACAAAAGTGAATCTACCGCCCATTCGGAAATGTTGTTACGTATGGAGAAGAATGGGCAAGAAACTCCATACTTACTAATGCAATGGGATAATGGTTTACTTGACAGATTAAGAATGAAAAATGACAATTCAACAACAGGTACTAACGGAAGGCACTGAGCCAGACAACTTCTTCTGGGTGGGTATCGGCGGCCGCAAGCCGTACGACACGGACGCTGACTATCTCAACTACACCAGGCTGTTCCGCTGTTCCAATGAGAAGGGCTACTTCACCGTCTCAGAGAAATGCACTGATTTCTGTCAGGTATATTGGACATTATATTCACTATCTTATTGTAACATTAGAGAGGTTACAAAAAAAGATTAACTCTTCTTCTTTTGGGCTGCTCTGCAGTAGTTTTAAAAATTATGGGTTCTTTGAGGGATGATATCCATTAAAAACCGCATCAAAATTCATTGTTAATTTTAAAGATCTTAGCATACATAGGTACAGACAGAGGAAAGCGACTTTTTTATAGTATGTAATGAAGTAAATAATGGGATCTTATACAGGAAAATAAATGAGAAAGGGTATGGGGCTGTAGCCCTTAGTCTAGGGTAAACAGATGAACAATTAATGACTGCGATTTTAACCAGCTTGTTTTATATTACGTAAATATCTAAACAATAATTTGTTTGTCCAGGATGATCTTGCGGATGACGACATCATGATCTTAGATAATGGCGACCAAGTGTTCTTATGGCTCGGTGCCAAGTGCTCCGAAGTGGAAATAAAACTGGCTTACAAGTCTGCACAGGTATGACATTTTATTATATAATTTTCTACACTTTTCACAAATCTGTAACAATATTCTTTAGTACAGACTACATAAAATTTACACTGTTGATGATATTCAATCTTCATTCCTCCATTACCTAGGTATACATCCAACACATGAAGTCAATGCAACCAGACAAGCCACGAAAACTCTTCCTCACACTGAAGAACAAGGAGTCGCGACGGTTCACCAAGTGCTTCCATGGCTGGGGGGAGCACAAGAGGCCCCCTGAGTAAAAGCCAAATAGATCTGCAATTGCCAACTACTAGTAACCAGATGCCTATAGGTACCTAGTTTTCTACGAGTGATTTTTAGTTACTAAGTGAAATTGAGGCACAGTACATGAGATATGTTCCTTTATATACATTATCACATGGAACTGCCATTGGTCCCTACATATTTAGGTTATATTAGTAAAATGTCATTTAGCAGATTTTTGTAACATCGAAACAGTATTGAATAGTTTGTAAGTCTGAATTGTAGAAACTTCTAAATATTTTGATGAAGACTTTTCAATTTTCACATTTGGAATTGGAAACATTATGAGAAAAATAATTGACAATTTACTTTGATTATGTGCAATACTGAGTATTAGTTGAATTAACAAATATCTTAATAGATTACACCACATTATGAGCTTCCAGAAAAAGACATTGTAGCAAGTATATTGATACAATTTCTGGTTTTTCCTGATTGTTGTATCCCTGGGATGTTTTCTATTGTATCCATTTATAAATAGCACTTATTACTATTGTCTCTCTTCCCAACCATCTCCTATACTTGTCTCTCTTCATTAGCACACTGTTAGATTATGTTGCGGTTTATCAAAAATGAAAGACTGAGTCATGCCATTATCTCATTTATTTGAACTTTCATCTTATAAAATAATAAGCACAAGTGTGATGAGAATACACAAAGGATTATTGCTACATTTGTGAGAGTAACTTGTGACTAGATTAGCAGAGATTGCCTTGTGTTACTCCTGTGACAAATGAAACATGCATTTTATTCACAATGCATTTATTATGACATGATTTATTTTGATGTATTTTGATTGAATTAGCTGTATATAGTATGCTGTTTTTAAATTACAATCATAATAAAGTGTAATTATGTAAATCATGTAAATAAGAGATTTTTATAATATAATAAAATCCATAAATTAATACAAAATTGGTAAGTATAGTGTACAATATTATGCTATTTTGATGTTGAGCACAAAATTTTAATGTTTTTGTAACAATCCTTCTATAATAAAATATAACAACAAACAATGAGTCCTTATTGCTAAACCCGCACGAAGTTCACATTACCTGAAATGGAAAACATCATAGTAATGAGATAATTTCATAACAGGAAATATAAATATTAAATAAACAGCAGTAGGTTAAAGCTAAAAACAAGTTTTAGACGAGAGTCGTCCCTCCCCGAAGTAAACAGCGGCCAAACTACAACTGTTAAATGTTAATGAAGAAGAGTGTACCTGAAATAATGTCATATCTTAGTCATCATCATCGTCGTCATCAGAGGGAACAAACAGTTCATTCTCTTCCAGAAAATTGGCTATGTTTTTACTAATCGCTGCTCCTATGAGCAGGCCTGGCACTACAGCCATCACTATACCCAAAAGGCCTCCTGGAGTCTTCTCGGGCTCGGGAAGTATAGCACCAGTTGGGGTAGTAGTAGCAGTCCTCCTTTGTATGGCGCTCTCATGTCTCGTCAGGTTCCTAGACTGCGCCACAAATCGGGATAACCGAAAAATAGCCATTTTCCACAACTAAATGAGTTGGTCCAGTATTTTTTTACTCAATTATTTTATTTTTAGCTAGCTACGGGTACGACAGAACAGCTATACTTGACTGACAGTGACAGACTGGACTGACAGTCCAGTCCAGCCAGTGACACATAGTGAAGCGCCTACTAAAATTAATTTGAGCTAAATATTTTTTCTTATCAGTTTGAGATTCGACTACACTGTGTACAAGTATTTTGTAAAAACTAGTGAATACACAAACACAAAATTATTGTCTTATTTCACGGGCAACCAAGTCAAAACTCAATACGAGTTAATAATTAATAGGTAGGGAGTTAGGGACTCAATCGAGTTCAAAATAAATAAAAAATACTGCTCATGGTATGGATGGTCATTCTATTCAGCTTTCTGTTCTGCTGTCTGTCTATTTATGAAAGAAGGATATAACAAGCTAAATAATCAGTTCTATATATCATCAACTAATCTAATTCGTGATTACATAATATATAAAAGTTCGAGTAAAATTCGACATATCGTATCTTAAAGGAGTTTATCGGGATCATTGTCGGGAATTCGGGATCATAATCAATGATGGGATCGTGTTGACATTAGTATATAATCTATGGTGTTGGCTTTTTGAACATAAATAGAACGCGTTTGTCATTTCTGCCGATGGTGGTTACTAAAGTAAAAAAATACTTGTACAAAAACATAAAATCATGTTCGCTTTTATTTCTAATAAGTAGGTTAATTAGATACAATAACATTATATAAAAGTAAAGTTTTCATTTTTTAATCACTAATTAATTAATTAACAATTCTTATTTGATTTATAGCTAATGTAGTCTAGCAACACAGAAAAGCGCAAAATGTCAACTTGACCTGAAACGAAATGAGCAAAAATTTTAACATAATTTATTTAAAATTCACGAAAACTGTGTTTCCTCGAAACAAATCATGAACGTGACTTTAGTCAGTTTAGAAGCATTAATTTGTAAGTACTATTGCAAAGTTTTTTTTTTAATATTATGGAGTTAAAAGTATAAAATGTGAATGTATTTGTTGTTCGTTTACTCAGTAAAAGCTACACACGAATCTCTGCCATGTCCGGATGCTGCGGCGTTGGAGGCTTTTTGCGCAGTGATGCGGGATTCTGCGGAGGGGCCGCAGCTGGCGGCGCAAGCCCTGGCCGCCCGCATTCACACTCCGAACGCTCGCGAAGCTCTCTTAGCTCTCTCAATGCTAGATCGTTGCATGCGACGTTGTGATGCCGGTTTCCACGCAGAAGTCGGCAAATTCCGCTTCCTCAATGAAATGATTAAGTTAGTTTCACCTAAGTATTTTGCTGATCGAACTTCACCTGAAGTAAGGACTAGGGTAAGAACTTTCTAACTTGATTATTTATAAACATTATTTCTAGGTGAGCTTTTCAAATGACAACGAAGATTTATGAATGAAAGAAAGAAAGAAAAACAGTTTATTCACACAGAGTGAGCTACAAGTAATAAAAAAAACTTTGTTTCCTCACTTACAACACTTATGATTATTTATTACTAGCTGTTCCTCGCGGTTTCACCCGCGTTACGTTAGGTTTTTGGTTACTGCCTCGCTCCCGTGGGACATAGCGTAATAATATATAGCCTATGTTACTCAGGGATAATGTAGCTTTCGATTGGTGAAAGAATTTTTAAAATCGGTCCAGTACTTTTTGAGCCTATTCATTACAATTAAACAAACAAAGTTTTCCTCTTTATAATATTAGTATAGACTAACATTAAACACTAAAAGTTTTTTAAATATTAACATATTAGAATAATAATCTTTCTTCTAAGCTTAGAGTCAGGATAATCTAACAAAATAAAGTATGATATTTTTCCTTATGATTAAGTTCACTAGTAAGTTAATCCTTTTCCTTTTCACACATTTTTAGGTACTACAACTGCTTCATGCTTGGTCGATTGAGTATCCAAAAGAAACCAAATTTAAGGTAGCATATGACATGCTTAAGAATCAAGGAGTAGTAAAAGAAACTCCACCTCCTTTACCTCCTGAAGATGCAGTGCCTCCTCGGAACAGGTCTAAAAATGCCATATTTGAAGATGAGGAAAAATCCAAGTTATTGCAAAAGTTACTACAGAGCAAAAAGCCGGAGGACCTCCAACATGCAAATAGGCTTATCAAAACTATGGTCAGGGAAGTAAGTATAGTTATGCAAGTTGTGCTTATCTTACACCTAGCAATTTTAATTATGATATACAATAATGTAATGGAAATACAATAAAATAATGTAATTACATGCTTTTCGCCATTTTCTCTAAAACAATGTTTTGATGTTTCTAGTTAAAGGATGGCAGCATTGTATAGTTACCCAGTTACTAAATACTTTTGGTACAGCATACTTAAATTTGCGAGGTTTAAGGCCTAAGAGGTTGTTATATCTCTGAAACTACAAACTTACAGTATTAAATTATACATAAACAGTATTTTTTTTACTTACTATTAAAAATACGAAAGAAAATGTTAGGATTATTAGTTACTTGTAAAAGGTTTGCAGAATAATCAGAAGAGCAAATGTGTATCTACAAGAATGTGCACATTTTAATTTCAGCCTGTAGGTGACCTTTCTGTACCCTATTTGTGTAGGTATTTAACTTAAGGAATCTTGATATTCTTTTTTTAAACAGACAAATGACACAAAGATTGTTTAAATTTATTTTGCTAGGTAATTAACTAAAAGCTAGGTAAGTAATTAAAAAAACATTCTTAAATATTTTATTCAGACAATTTTATGTCCAGTTTTAAATACCTACACAAATAGGGATATTTGTGTGGATATTTAATTACACAAATAGTCTATAAGGGGCAACATTGAGCAAGTCACAACAAAAACAAAAAAACGCTTTATCCTAAAAATATTTCTCAACAGCTATAAATTCAATTACTTATTTTTTAAAATACACAACCCTTTTTCACTGTCAATTTCTTATTATAATCTTATTAGCTTTCAGATATTGTAGCTTTGACTAACTCCTATCCCACTCGCAGGAAGAGCGTCGAAATGAAGAATGCAGTCGTCGCGCGCAAGAAGTTGGCAACGCGTTAGACAGTGCGGAGCTCCTGCGAGAATTGCTCGCGAACGCCGAAGACGCGTCGCCAGAGGAAGAACAGCTCATCCACGAGTTGCACGTGTCCTGTGGAGCCCTGCGCCTGGCGCTCCAGCGACTCGCCGCCTCGGAGACGCAGCCTGACAGTCTCAGTGAGTGGACCGGTTTGTTAAATCCAATCATTAACACTGTAATGTGTAGTGTTTGTTTTTTCTTTTTTTTTCTATGTTGCTGTTTAATGTCTTTTGTCATTGCATTACTTTGTAGATGTTGTTATTGTCTGTAGAGTATTTTAATGATACACAACTTCACAAGCTCCTATGTGCTCCTACTATGTTACGGATCGTCATCTATCTTAATTTCTGTTTGATTGTCAAGTATTACAGAACCGGCAAGTGTTTTAACTACATGCGCACGTTTCACTTGAGTAAACACATAATTATAGCTAGACTTCTATCAAAACATTGACATGAAGAAGCTATTTCACTTTTTATCAAATTAGGTATATTAAACCACAATTTTGACTCTGGCTGAAGAACTAGTTCTTTATGGAGCCAGGCGGCAGGCGAATAGACTTGCGCTGGAGATGCGCTCCAGGAAAATTCGCCTGACTCAACAGTATACCAACTAGTATTCACTGAAAATTAATTGATCAAATGGTTGCTAAACCAATCCATATAAACACATTGCTAATACGCACACACATTGCATTGTTAATATGTGTTAAGATGAAACGCGAAAGTTTAAAAGTAAGTACATTGCTGATAAGCTTAATGCAATAATGCCTATGTAAAGTAGTTCCTGTTATCTCAATGCTCTGTTGAATGAGGTATTATCTGTTCCTTGTACTTGGCATGCTGCCCAGTATGCGAGGTTAACGGCTTTGAGAGGTGGTCAAAAAATATTGTTTTTTTTTTATTCGACGTATTAATAGATAGTAAGTACGCAATATACAGCATGCAAAACATTGTGCTTTAAAAAACATGCCACAAACGAGTGGGAAATTTAGTTACAATACTTAAAACTTTTAATCCTCTTCACCCTCAAGGACTGAGTCAACGATGCCTACATCTCCACATACGAAGAATTATTTAGAAAATGGCTGGAACTTTGTCCATCAATATCTTTATAACTCAAGGGTTTATCCAGCTTTCATTGCAAGTAGGGGGTGGTCGTATAGTCGTTAGTCGAACAACAAGCCTTCAAATCACAAGGGTTTCGGAGTCCTGTCAAAAATGGTTCACAATTCGATTATAAAATCAACCAGCCTGCCTTACGAGTCCACCCTTGTCTTGTCGTAACTAGGAGATTATCATAAAAGCTTCTTTGTAATTCTAATATCTATTTTAAACGTTTTAGATGACATTCTACACGCCAGCGGAGTTTTAGACGAGGTCTTCGAAAAATACGACGCGTATTCCAAGTTTACAAAAGAGAAAAAGAAGAAAAGCGTTGCCACAGTTACGAACGCTGAACGAGGTCAAACATCGAACAGTGAAAGTTTATTAGACTTCGCTGGAAATGTGGGCAAGGGAGATGACACCATTGTTACCAGTGGAACTTCTAAAAATACTGCTATTGACGAACTAGGTGATATATTCTCGACTGGAAGCGAATCGAGTATTGTGGAGCCTTTGAAACCTGTTAATTTGATGCCTAATGGTAAGGCCAATGTTCATTTCCTACTGTTGGGCTAATAAAATTTAATATTTATTGCGAATACGGTACAAAAAAGCCATTTAATGTTAAATAGGATTTTAAAAGAGATAATTTTTTACAGAAGATGTAGATCTATTAGGAGTTAAACCAAACAAAGCCGAAGGTTGGAACGAACTAGACTCTCTCGGCGAACAACTCATAAAGCAATCTCTACCTGATCACATGAAACGGCTCGAAAGTTTTAACAGGTATTTTAAACTTTACTAAATAGTGTATTATTCACTCATACAAACGAAGGAAAAATAACTATTTAATTGATATTACAGTAAAACAACAAAGAAAATACCAATGAACGCGTTAGCGTCACCAAAACACGAGGTCCCTCCATCGACAAATGGCGCCCTTTTCGACCTAGACTTCTTTACTAAAAAACCAGAAGAACAACCCAAATCAGAGGCAAAACTACTGAACAGGCCGTCTCCTGACGACCTTATTGTAGACATTACGGAAGGACCCAGCACATCGCACGTAAACCTAAGTACTACGACTGACTCCCCTATAGACAACATATTGGACTTAAGTATATCATTAGATGATACCAAATGTACGAACACATCTCCCACGGAAAACATTGAATCTAATTCTATCGAGGAAAAGAGAGAAAAGGCTAAAATAGAAGTGAAACCATTGACGGACATAGATGTGTCCTTGTCTAACGTCACGCCGGGGAACGTTCCTCCCATGACGATATTTGAAGAGGAGAACGGTCTCACAGTAGTGTTACACTTTTGTAAAGACAAGCCGAGGCCTGACGTCAATGTCATCGTAATATCGACGACGAACAAAAATAAGAAACCTATTCTAGATTTTAGGTTTCAGGGTGTGGTTCCTAAGGTGCGTTTTATTTATACTATTTTAATTCACACTAACACTATAAATGTCTCTAACTTGTGTTGTCCAAACCACTGAACGATATACTATGTATAATAAAACTTACAGAGTTTTTTTTTTTACCATGTTAGTTTGCATTACACATTTAAAAATAAAAACTACTCCTAAAGTATCATACAATAACAGCAAAATAAATAATCAAAGTAATTGTTAAATCATTTTTCTTGCCTTTCCAGTGCTGCAAAGTGCGTCTACTAACACCATCAGGGACATCTCTCCCGCAATACAACCCGTTCTTACCCCCGCCCGCCATCACACAAGTGATGTTGATCGGCCGGCCTGCGCCCGCGCCGCCCGTCGACCTGCGCTTCGTCATCTCATACACCTGCGACGACGAAACCTACTCCGAAATCGGCGACGTCAAAGAATTGCCACTAGACCATGTATAGTATTCGGAACTCAATCATCACTTAAAAATATACGTATGTAATCGAGTTGTCGATATAAATAATCGAGTCTTCGATATACCTAATCGAGTTTTCGAATAGCTCGTTAACTACTCGATTCTCGATTATTGGTCGCTGAATGCTTACTCATCATTTACCGCGCTATACGTTTATGTGGCGGTTAAATATACCAAAATTTGATTCTCAAGCAGATCAGTAAAGAGCGAAAGAATATTTTTATTATTTTTGGGGCGAGTGAGATATTTTATTATTATTGTGTAATTGAATGTATAATTGTTTCTAGTCGAGATTTTTATTACGGATTTATAATTATCGGAAAACAAAGCATTTATTCAACATTCCAATATTTACTTTTATGACTGTACTTATTAGGTCTCATACATGTTTTAAGTTGTGTTTCGATTATATTAAAAGTAAAATTCGTGCGAAATTTCGTAAACAGCAGTGTTTACTTGGTAAGATTTGTAATTAGCACAGTATTATATTAATATATTTATAAAAATGAGTGGTTGAAGACGTACTTACTATGTATTTTATGTTGCAATATATGTACAATTATTAGGATAAGATTTGTGTTCGTGCACCCACATATACCCGAGAAAGAAACAGGACTTATTTTTTATTCTATGAATTATGTAAAATGTTTATTTACCCTTCCACTAGCTTAGTAATAAGTTCGAACTAAGCTTCAATGTTTTATATACTAATTTATTTTTCGTGATTGGCACTAATATTGTAATACATTAAAAAAATAACTGCATTTATAAATAGTATTTTATTTTCTTTATATAAAATAATTAATTACAAGTTATAACAATTCATTTACATAGTAAATGCATGGAACACATACGAGGCATGATGTATAAAGGCGTGTACGCACGAACCTTAACAACATTGTTGAAAGGCGGAGACAGTGAAGTTGCATTGAATTTCTCCGATTTTATTGTACCCAAGATAAATAAATTGGATTGCCACGAACATGGACGAATAGTGTTTGATTTTTGATAGTGGTACGCCCATACGGCCACAGTGATGTTCGATCATGTGTATACGGCCTTATGTGTGCACGGACAAGGCTAGTTTTACGAAGCCAGGGTAATAAACTACAATATTATTTTTGTCTTGACTTCACACTACCTAACTAGATCAAAAATATAGTTTATTAGCTTAACTATGATAACTTCGTCTAAAAAGCCTGTTGTTAAACTGGCGTTAGGTCTTAGTAGTATATATTTTTAGTTTTTACAAATGCTATTTAGCCAAGCCTAGGACACAAAACATGAGTTGGGTTTCAGTCTACTAAATGCAGAAGTCGGTAGTTAGCAAACCAACTTTTTAAAAACAAAACCAGAGGACGTCGTAAGCAGTAGTTAAATTTGCCACTTTTAGTTTGCAAATGTTTTTTTTTTTACTTCATTTTCTATAAAATGTTCATGCGGCATTCTCTTCTGCATGGCAGATCTCAGCTCTGTATAAAAATGATGTCTATAAAATATTCTTACTAGCAACAGAGCTTATTGTGTGTATACAAAACGGACTAACATGACCTAATATTTACAAATATACAAAACTTTACGTAAAACTAAGTCAGAGATAAATAAACCTTACTTAGCATGTGCATTGGCCAGGCAATTACTGTCACTGTCGCGCAACTGTCAAACTATACGTGTGAGATAGAGACAGATACATAACTAAGCCTAAGTAGCAAAGTCAATTGTGCAGGGTATCAGATATAATTTAAGTTTTCTTGAACAACGATAGATATATTTAAATGAAATTTAAAATAAAGAACTAATTTTTCTCTACAATTTTTATAAAAATATCCTTGTTTTTAAGAAAAAAAAAACTAAAATGATACCCCTGCTTATCTATCTACTTTGCTGACCGTACATGCTAAGAAACCATTTATCTCGTTCTAACCTAACTTTAGTGAGTAAAACGTACAAAAGGAACAAAGTTGACAATAGTCAGTCATTCTTATTTTATCACCTTAGAAATGTTTTATAGTCATACAAAATTCAATGGCACAAAAATATGCAGTTTGAAACGGAAACATTAAAAAAATCTTACCTAATAGGTAAAATAAGACTAGTGAAAATTACATTATTTGTGAGTTTGTGTCCATAATGTAACCTTATACGAAATGCAGTGACGACATATTTAGAATGTACAATTGTCTCGGCTTATATCTAGCTAGTTTAAACGGCTTGATCCCTGAAGGCAAGCGCGGTGATCGCCTTCTGGTGTCCGCAGTACTCTCTCTCTAGCGTGCCCTTCTCGACGTCCCAGAGACGCGCGTAACTGTCTGAAGAACCTTGACAAACAAAGCAACGATCTTTACATGGTTTGTAACAAATGTGTCCAATTCACAGATTAATGGTCCCTTTCTTACAAATCTTTTTGTAAAAAGGTTATACATGGGTATACTATTTTATTACAAATAGCACCAAAGAAAAAAGATTATAAGGAGTTGAGATGGTAAATATAATAATATTGAAGTTGTCATGACTTTCATAGAAAGAAGCTCAATACACACCAATGGAGCCACTATGGCTAGGTGAACCAAATTTTTTTTTTCAAATTAATTTAATAGGCCGCTGGGTTGTTTCCGTGGGCTTTGGTGTGTACTACAACTTTACCTCATTTATACGTTTGAATGAATGAATGAATGAAATAATTTATTTGCGTAAAACATGGTATACAGTGGTGTTATACATAGGATAGAATGGCACAAGACATGTTTAGCTAAGATTAAACATAGCATGCAAAAATTTTATGTTACAGATAAATGATAATTAAGTTTTGTATAATTAATTACTGAATATAATGTCAATGTTTTTTCTCCATAAATTCTTTCAAACTATAAAAACTATATTCATTTAGCCATTGGTACAATTTAATTTTAAATAATCTTACATTAATTAGTTTGAGATTGTCTGGTATTTTATTATAGATGCGCACACTCATTGCCAGACAACTTTTATTATACTTGGTCAGCTTTGGTAAGTCATTTAACACAAGTCTATACGGATCACGTCTGCTCCGCGGACATACATCACTGGCTGTCTTGAACAATTGTTTATTCTTGGCGACAAACATACATGTTTCGTAAATATAGAGGGATGGAAGCGGTAACAAACCAAGCCTTTTAAATATTGGCCGACAAGTATCATACGGCTGAAGTCCATAGATAGATCTCAGACACTTCTTTTGACTGATAAACGCTCTATTTAAATCGGTGCTATTACCCCAAATCATAAGACCATATCGTAGTAGCGATTCAGCATATGCATGGTAGGACATAATAGCGGTTTTTATGTTTGTTACATTTTTGACTTGCCTCAGGGCGTATACGAATTTATTGATTCTACCACTGACGCTATTTACGTGTTCCTTCCAGTTCATATCTTGATCAATTATTACTCCTAAAAATTTTGTATGTGATACTTGGTTAATTTTATTTATATTAAGTTTGATATTATTTTTATTATTAAATTGAATGTATACCGATTTATCAAGATTTATTTTCAAATGGTGAATGTCAAGCCAGTGTATAATTATGTCAATGGTATTATTGATGTCAGTCTCGTGATCTATAACAGTATTTTGTTTTTTATCAGATGCCACAATTATAGATACATCGTCCGCGAATAAAATACATTTATGATTAGTTATTTTTATTATGTCATTTATATATAATAGGAATAATATAGGACCTAATACGCTGCCCTGTGGGACACCATACTTATTATGTCTATATTCCGATGAGTAAGATATGATATCTTTGGTTTCACTCATTTTACTGATAGTTACACATTGTTGCTTATTGTCTAAGTAAGATGACATCCACTGGAGTGTAGGTCCCCTAATCCCAATTGCTTCTAACTTTTGAAGTAGTATATCGTGTGAAACCAAATCAAAAGCTCTAGACATGTCTAAGAATAGTGCTGTAGTTAAATAGTTATTGTTAATATTTTTTAGCACGAATTCCATAAGAGAATAAATAGCCAACGTAGTAGATTTTTCTTTCTGGAAACCAAATTGTTCGCTGCTTATAATTTTAAATTTGTTGCAGTAGTCAATTAGTCTTTTAAGCATACATTTTTCGAATATTTTTGATAGAATTGGTATTAAAGTAATGGGGCGATAGTTATTAATATCGTATATGTCACCCTTCTTGAATAAGGGCTTGATTATAGATAATTTTAATTTTTCGGGAAAGACTCCGGTTAAAAAGGACATATTAATTAAGTAAGTTAAAACACCAGTTAGCTCAGTACAGCAACTCTTTAGGATTTTTGTATTTATTTCGTCGTAACCTTCCGCTTTGGTGTTGCGCAGTGATATTATTTCTCGGTTTACCTCACATTCCGACATTGGTGTCAGAAACATGGAGTTAACACTACTATTTTTCATAAAGCTTGGGTCGGCACTTTTTTGTGTGCTTGAATGCGATAGGTTTACATAATGGTCATTAAATACTGAAGCTATCTCAACAGGGTCTGTAATAAAAGTATCGTTTATCTTTATTCTTTCTATGTTCGTTTTAGAGTTAGAATTGTTTATTTCATTTTGTATGACGCGCCAAGTCGCTATACACTTGTTGTTATGCTTATTGATATAACTTATATTTGCGTTCTTTTTGGAGTTATAGATACATTTTTTCAGCAGATTTGAATATTTTTTATACTTAGTTTTATTAGTTAAGGTTTTGTTTTTGTAGTATTGATAGCGCAAACTACGTTTAGTTTTACAACTTTGTTTTAAACCATAACTTATCCATTTTTGTGTGTTCTTACTACTGTTGACCTTGACTCTTACCCTAGGAAAACACATATAGTAAAATAGACAGAATAATTCGTGAAAGTGATTAAATGCATAATTTGTGTTAGTAGTATTTGCATAGATCTCTGACCAAGAGAGATTTTGTAAGCATTCTTTAAATTTACGAATGTTGTCCCTGTTAAAATCTCTCTTATAAATGTAGTATCTCAGCGTTTTTAGTGGTTGGTGTTTGCTAGGAAAACTTAACATTTGTGCGGTATCATGGTCTGATAGATGCAGAGGCAATACAGTTGCAGTTGCATTATCAATGTTGCTTAATATGTGGTCAATACAAGATAGCTTGCGCGTGGGGACATTAATGTGAATTTTTAAATTATAATTTTTGCACAAGTCCTGTAACGCATTTGTAATGTTGCCTTCTTTGAGGGTATTTATATTAAAATCTCCGGCTATAACAATATTTATTTTAGATTTGTATTTATTAAGCAAATTATTTAAAAGAATATCCAATTTTGTTAGAAAATCATTTGGATTAGATTGAGGAGTTCTGTACACACATATAATTATTAGTTTATTACTCAACTCTAAACCACAGACTTCAAATGTGTTCTGTGTAGCATAAGATTTTATGGATGCCAATTCTTTATAATGTAATCCGCTTTTTACTAGTATACAAGTGCCTCCCCTTTGTTTGTCTCGACAGAAGTTGGTAGCCATTTCATAGTTGTATACTTTGATATAGTGTTCACAGCCTTTTTTTACGAATGTTTCTGATAGGCAGATTACGTCAGGATCATTGTTTGCTTCTTTTAACTCCTGGATCGTAATTTCTAGAATCTCTTGTTTTGATATAATACTTGCAATATTTTGATGAAGTATTTTAAGTTGGTGTAGTTTTGTGAGTTTAGGCACGAAAAAATGAATTTCGATTGTTTAACATGTCGCCGTTATTCAAAAGAGGAAAGTAATAGGGTATAGTCCCTCTTTTACCTTTTTGGAGAAGTGCAGGGGTGGTGCATTCTTGGGTCTTTACTACTTCGCTACGTTTAAAATAGTATGGTATGGTCCCCTTTTTGGGGTTTTCCGAAGTGACGTTTAATTTAAAACTTGATTTGCCATTCGCTATCCACTTTCTAATTTCGTTAGTGTTCAGATATTTATCATTATAATCACTACAATCTATAATGTAATTTATTGACTTACAAATATGTTCTAATTTAGTGTGCGTTTGTTTTAAAAAGTGACATTTTTTATATTTACTACAGATATTTTTTAACGAATAATTTAATTTATTTACATTTAGATGTGGGTTTTTTAAGACGTTTAATACAATCACAGTGTTATTTTTAAATATATCCAATACAACTTGCAATTCTGATAAGATTAAGTTTGGGTTTTGGTCATTCTCTCCTATGCATATTACAAGTTTGTCGTCAATTTTTAGTCTGGTATTTCTACATTTCGTTACTAGTTCATTGCAAGGTGCGTATGGCATTGTTTCAGCTACGCTTCTGTATTTTTCATATGGTGTATTCGTTCTTGAATGTGAAATAGCTGCAGCAAGTCCAACGCAACGCTGAGTGCCAAAAACATAAATTTTCTTCTCGTGAGACGTATTATCCGCATTTTCTACAGCATAAGCCTGAGCACAGGCGGTCACAGATTCTCTGGTTAGTTCCTGGGTTTTTGGTTCAATGGTAGTGCGCTTCTGTTGCATTAACACTTCTATACGCTGCGTGAGCATTGTAATCTCCTGTTCTGCTATCTTTAGTTGTTTTTGTAGTGTTATAATTTCTTGTTTCAAGGTTGATATATTTAAACCTTTTTTGGTTTCGCCGCTGAGCCTGGCCGACAATGGGGTGGTCGGCGTACAGTGCAAGTAATTTTGTTTTGTTATTTTCTTGCTGTTATCAGGGGTTCTGAGCATTGGGGAGGAATAGCACAAAGATTTCAAAGTTTTGTTTTCTATGGTTAGCTTATTTATTTGTTCGTGGAGGTCATTATTTTCTAATAACATATTATCTAGCTCTTTTTCAGTGCTTTCAAGCTTAAGAGTAAGCTGGGCAATCGTCTCTTTCATCTCTGAGAGTGATACGAGGTCAGATACTGTCCTATCAATACTTCTTGATAATTGATTGGGGGTACTATATGAATCATCTGATGTTTCAAAGTCAGTTAATATATGGGAATCCGGTAATTTTGCAATAGATTGAGATGGGGTTTGATAACCAAGTGCTACATTATCAATGTTTTTCTTTGCACCTTGTATTCCTTTTCTTTGCGAAGGCGTTGCTAACGAAGTTAGTTTTTTCCTTATTGTTATGTTAGATGTTTCATCCGTATTACATTTTTTTTTATTCCTTATACACGTTGTACATCTCCATTTCCTTTTCTCTTCTGCATTTTTAAGTCGATACGTTGGTTCTGGATAACCGACGCAATCAAATTCATACCTTTTATCGCAGGCAGAGCACAGAGCAGTGTTTTTTATGTTTACATTTTTTTTACATTCATAACATGTAACTAGTTGCGCCATCTTGCGGATATTGCTCTAAGTACTTGTTGATATATACTGGTATGGTATTTATTTGTTACGTATATTTTATACACATCCAGTGAAGATTCCTCGTATGATTCACAAACAAATTTATTTTTAAATTTCCTAAAAGTGATTTGTGTTAATACTGAGGTTTGAACTAGCGACTTCTTGTTGAAGCTAGTGACTAAGCAAAAGGATGGCGGCACTATACACAACGCGCCATACGAACATACTGAATGCGAGGCAAAATTCGCACTACTTGCAATGTTCAGTTGGCACAAATTATGTGTTGACAATCGTGACGGTTTGAATTCAAATCACAGAATGAATCACTTTTTTCTTTGTCTTTATAACTTATGTTTTTATTTTGCACTTATTGTACCTGTTTCAGTTGCAAAACTTTGATATGATTAGTAAAGTTGTGTTTATTGATAAATGGCACTTGTTTACACTATTGTTTCGCAGTAAAGTTTTGAATTATTGTTATTTAGATTTAAATTCACTGTTCGTAATTAAAACTTGTAGATAACACTGTCACTTAGTTATCAGGCAACGTTTTACTGAGCCACTGAGTTTTATTAACTTTTATGCACTAATTGTATTTTTAAACATTTTTAAATAACACAGCATTTGTTTTTATGATAAGCTAGATACAGCGCCATCTAGCATATCGCCATGGGCGCATTATGTCCAATTCGCAAACAAAAAGTAAAAACCGATATACCAGTAAAGAGATATCGTGAGTCGATGCTGAAGGCGGCGTCCCACACCCAGCGCTGCGTGTCGTTGCGCAGCTCACGTAACAGCGTCCAGTCGCTCGTGCGCCACACCTTCGCAGAGCAGTCGCCAGATGTCGTCACCAACATGCTAGGGAAAAACAATCAAATCTTAATTATATCAGACATTGGTGTACAATGTTGTTAATTATAACTATTCCTAAACGACATAGATAATGGCTGGACCCGGAAACTATGGAGGTACAGCAGACCACAGCTCCGAGCAATCACAGGAGTCTTCATCTTCACAGGGCACTACGCCACCAATAAACAGCTCCAAAACATGGGACTAGCAAGCGACCCGACTTGCAGGCTCTGTGGAGAAGCAGAGGAGTCTATGCTACACCTGCTGTGTGATTGTGCAGCACTAGGCTCCAAAAGATTAAGGTATCTGGGCCAACCATTCCCAAGACCAGAGGACTACAGGCTCAGCCCCATCAAGGCCATACTGGGACTAATAAAGGAGGTGCACAAGAGGCTAGGGGTACAGCACAAAAGATCCAAAAGGGTCGAAGTGCTACGGCTAGGGCTGGCCCCACAAAAAGATAAGATAAGATGTTGTTAATTTAGTGCACAAATGCAGATTCTCTATTCATCGAACCGCGACCTGAGAGGTCCGCGATTCGATACGACCGGAGGAAGACTCGGGTGGGCTTTCTCCAAGTGCTGGCTAACTCAGTAACACAAGAATTACTAGCACAAGAATTACTTTCGAAAGTACTCACGTGGAATCCAAACTAAACTTGCACCTTAGCGCATACTTAGTATGAGCAACAATGTGTTTGAGTGGCACGGGGTGCGGCGCGGCGCCCCCTAGCGACCACACGTAGCAGTTGCCTTTGTTGTTCACCGCCGCCATCATCTTGCCTTCCGGGTCTATCGCTATGTCCTGGATCGACGCTTCCGCTTCTGGTATCTAAATAAATGAAGCATCGACTTATGAATTAGCTTTTACACAGTTTAAACTATGATTAGTTGACATCAGAGACGCTCTTGAAGAGCGGGTTCGCCCTTGGCCAGAGTTTAAGCTGGTCTCTAATAAATCTCATAATCAAATTGCAGACTGAAATTGACTATGTGACTTGACTTTAAAGGTTTGAAATGTCTGTGATCCCAGATTTAAATATTGGATCCATCTTTGGAGTCATTGTATCTTTTATCAGACTGTAATTCTAGGTATGTATTACATGTTATGTTGTTTTTTACTTACCAACTGTTCATTCTGATCAGTCCGGAGGTCCCACATGTGTATGATGCCACTCTGGTCTCCAACCATGATCTGTGTCTGGTCTGGATGCAGCATCACTGCATTTACTGGTGCCTGCACTTGGAATATTTTTGTGCAGCGAAACTGTGGAGCGGCTCTGCACAAAATATTTTTGTATCATTAGATGGATGATACTCAATATCCTCTATCTAAAGGATTTGGGATTCCCAAATGCTTTAAAAAAAAATTAATAATGTCATGTAAAGTGAGAGAAAAAAATATAATGAAATGCTATGATTGATAAAAAGTACCTTTTTACCTTGGATCCCATATTCTTGCAGTCCAGTCCTCGCCACCGGTGTACATCCAAAGGTCATTTTTCTAAAATCATTTTGGGCAATTATTATTTTTCTTATAGGTAGGTCATAAAAAATCCAAAACAGTTGCCATTCAGAGACAGATTCACATCGTCTCACTGCTAATCACTCACTTGAAAGCCAACTCTGGAGACATTCTTGGTGATGCCCTCGAAGTTGACAACAGGATCAGGGTTGGCACTGGCAAGGTCGTACATGCGGATGTGCTGGTACCCGCACGCCGCCACCATCTCCCCTGTTGGGGATATCTCCAACCCATTCACTTGCTGAAAACAGATTTATAAATTAACAAATTTTATACTATACTTGAGTGAGTGCAAGAACATATTACTGACATTATGACCATTAGTTTAGGTATCTAACCAGGTAAGCAATCTTGACAATTATTTTATTTTAAAATTGTCTAACACTTATCTAAAAATGTTTACAATTCGTTTTTTAGAAAAAAGACGTCACCGCTCCTAAGACTACCCGCTGACCCAAAATAGTCGTTTACCTTTAGTTATATACCTATCAAATAGGATATAAACTAATACAACAGAGAGTTCCAACATACAGAGTCAGGGTGTTGCATAGTGCGTAAACAGACGCCGCTATGTGCCTGCCACAGTTTGATGGTGTGGTCGTAGCCGCCGGTCACCAACGCCACCGCCGACCCACCTCCGCCGCTGCCATCCCCCGACATCCCTGGCCCTGCACTAATCAGACACCCCCAATTATCAACCTAAACTATATGAATGTGTTTGTTTAGTAGTTTTGTAACCTCAAATACCTTTTTCGCTGATTTTCAATAAGGTTAGCTTGATCTTCAATTTGGTGATAAATTTTGTTGTTTCCCAATTATAAAATATACAATTTGCAGTCTTGGTAGTAAATATTGTTCATTTATTTTATTTATAAACAGGTAAACAGAATTCATGCAACAAAACCAACCCACAAGTCAACAACAAGAACAACAGAAATTTGACAGCATTTCTGCAGGTGCAGACTGTCATTTTTGACATAAGGAAAATTATACATTGACATACACGCGTATGTATATTCTTTCAGCTGGCAAAAATGTAATTAAACTTCGTGAAATAAAAACTAAACAAATAACAAACACGCAAAAATCATGTAATTTTTTCTGAAAATTATATTTAAAAGATCATACTGAATATTATTTAACCGAGGGAGTTTGTTTAACCTTCTTGTTATGAAACTAACAAGCTTGCTAAACTGCGTGGCATACTGGTTTCGACGACGGACGGGACGCTATGAAATTATGACGTCAGGCGTAGTTTGACATCAATTAACTAGAGCATGGCTATGATTGGCTCGCTTGATATACCAACTTTTATTTTCACATTAGCTTGTAATCACTAATCAGCTATTTATTGATCGGTAGCTTTATACCGTCCTGAAATAGGTACCTACCTAAAAGATTTCGTACCTAGGAAATGTTCCTATTATGCAATGTTTTAACCTGCTGTCGATGTCGCTATAAAAGTTGTAAATGATCGAAGCATTTCCGATTACGTATGTATCGATTACCATCACTTATAAAATGGTCGCGCGTGTCACCAATGAAGATTAGACGGGTACGCCTTTTGGTGTTTATATTAGGTAGGTATTATACCTACCTAATTTGTGACATTAGTTGTTTTGAAAACAAAAAAGCTTCAGACATTTGATAAAGGTACTTTGTATTTACAATGTGCCACGCCAACATGACACACCCGACCGGCCATCCGGACGATTCTTTGCCACGAGACTAGCGGCATCACGTGCATTCGTTTCCTTGACATTTTCAGAAGGGCATCTAACCTATTGACATTGGTAAAACATCAAGGCTATCTATGTAGGTACATATCGAATTTAGGAGAAATAATAGGATAAAGTGAAAAAAATAGATAGGAATAGAAAAAGAAACTGAAGATGAAAAGAATGAAAAGACAAATTGAAAAATAGAATATTTTATATGAAATTACTTTATTGAACATGTAAAATCCGTATTGACATGAGGAATGCTAATTCTCATTTACAAAATAACACAAATGTAAAATTTGAGAGACAAATCACATCGAAAACCTACCTATGAACTAACTAAAAATACAACATACACATCAATTTCCTAAGTGGGATCTTAGCTTAGAGTTTGGTACCATTATCAGCATTGAAATTTACAATGAGAAGAGGTAGGTTTAATTAACAATAAGCCGCCACAAACGTTGATGAAATAGTCTCTAATTTTACATGGTGGTAGTTTGACCAAAACTTCTATGTCCAAAATTAATGCACACAACTTATCAATACACAGTAAATTAAAAATATGGTATATTTAAATCAAAGCACAGCTTTAACATAAATATGTTATGTTATCCAGCAAATCAGGTAATATTGCAGACATACTAGTTTTGATGAAACCAGATGAGGTACACATCATAAAAGTGAGCATCCAGTAGTCACAGCGAACTTAACGAGGGAGGGCTAACTGTACAATTCCCTGGTGTATACATGCTAACACTTAAACATTATTTTTTTTTTGAGGCTTAGAAACCTAGACCCTAGCCAGCGGCAGAACTTTCCAAACTCTGCAATGCTCTTCTTACATACATCTATCATTACTATTAATACTACAAAACATAAGTAGTAGATAAACAACACATTGAAACGTCAACAAATTTCATGCGCAGACCTAAATTATTGTTATAATGCATCAGAAAATATGAGCCAAAACTGAATTGATTCAATTCGGTATAATATGAATTAAAAATTGCGAAATGTCATACAGACTTTGGAAAGTCAGTCCCATTTTTACTTTGTAATAAATTAAGTCCAAGTAAATTATTCAATATGAACAGTAATGTCGCATGTGTTGGGAGATCATTCGCTTTCCTCCTCTTCCTCCTCTCCATCCTCATCTTCAGACTCTTCCTTCTTTTTCTTGGACTTCTACAAAAAATTTAAAAAAAAAATTAGCATCTACACTAACAAACAACAGTCCGATCGGAAATAATTACTGAAGCGATACTTACAGCAGGCGCCGCCTTCTTTCCCTTCTTCCCTCGCTTCTGTGCCTTCTTGCCGCCGCCGCCACCCTCGCCACCACCTCCGTTGGCGTTGTATGACTCCAGGTCTTTAGCATACTGCTCCTTGGCTTTGGCAGCTTTTTCCTCCCACTCCTGGACAGAAAAATAGAAATATTAAAACATGAACATAACGGACAAAGAGAATGCGTAGGAATAATGAAATTACTAAAATACGTACAGTCTTGTCCTTCATCGACTTCCACAGCTCGCCTCCCTTTTTAGCTATATCGGTGACTTTCATCCCGGGATTTTCAGACTTGATCTGTTCTCTTGCGCTGTTCAGCCACAGCATATAAGCTGACATAGGACGCTTAGGTTTGTCCGTCATTTTGACTTTTTTCCTGCAAGCAAACAAAGAAATTTATAGTAAATCATTGAGAAAATACATGGCAACAGGTTATGCGGACCATGCTTTAAAGAATCCGCTAGGTAACTCGCCTTCGCACTGCTTGGATGGCACAGTAGGGCGGCGTTTTGGCGGGAAACACGCTAGCGCGTCTTTTAGGTAGAAAATAGTAATTCCCGGTATTGATTAATCGAAAACGCAGCTTATTAAGATCAAAATCACTATAAAAAGTCGTAATATTAAGCAATTATTAACAAAAATAGTTATCTCCCCTTATAACGAGTTCACTGTCCTAGGCTTGGGTCGAAAGAGCCATTTTGTTTTCACGGATTGTGTTGAAAATACGCAATAACTAAAGATGACCTAATTACCAAATAATCCGATGACTATTCACCTAAAACTTGTGGAAGAACTGTTCTTGTCCCGTAATAGGAAAGATCCGAGAAATTAATTATTGAAATAAGGCGTCCTTCCCATACCCACGCGTACTAAGGAAAGTACGGCGATGCCATAGCCATGTTTGAATGCGAATTCCAACGTGGAATGAAAATTATTTCAATGAATCCGCCCGTAAGAATCACGAATAAACATATTAAAACACTTTACTTTGATTGGAAAAATAATTGTACTCACCTGATGGCAAAAATTTTGAAATTATTTTTGAACTGGTGCACAACCAAACTATAGACGTAGAGAACCAGAAGAAAATGTATGGAGCTCGAAGCAAATGTTCCCAGAGCAAGCTAGCTTGGGGTCGACTCGCGTCGGTACAAAAGCGACATCTATGTCGAACGTGATTGGCCAGCAGATACGATTCTACCAACAGCACGGCGATAACAATACATCGTGTACTACGTATATCCGTGACGTATCGATTGCTTTGTTCATATAAAATTGAACCTTATCGCAGACAACTAAGTTTGCTTTTCTATTTAATCTATTGGTCTAGAACATTTGCTTCAGAAATTTATTTCGTCTTATTTCGATGAAATTATGTATACAAGTGGTCAGATTTTTGCATTTTAAGATCAGAAAACTTACATTAAATATTTCTTACAACAACTTTTCATATACTTACATAATAAGTATATCAAGAAATTACCCAGTCCACTCAACACAAGACTCCTATCGAAATGTACTCGCGCCCTATTTTAAATGCCGCCAACGTTAAATTCGAAAACGTAAAAAGCGCGGTAAACGTTAGCGGGAAAGGGACGCCAATAAAACAGCGCTTGAATGGCAGCAAACGTTTGTTTACGATTTGATATTTCGTGGGAACTCGAGAAATAGTTTTTATTTTTAAAGAAATAAGGGTGTAGTGTCTTTAGTTCTTAAGGTCATATACCTAAAATACATTCTTGAACAAAATAATATTGAACTATGAATGGCGCATCGAACATTGGAATAAAGACAAATTGTCACACGAAATAGACGCATATTTACCACGAAAGAACAGGCAGAGTTGTATTGTAGCTTCTTAGTTCATCCATATTTTGCAAATTAGGAATTTGTCCCATCATGTCCCTAGGAAGTATGCCCAATAAAATCGAGAGTGAGCCTAGCTATTACCTACCATCAAACGGGTTCGATTCCCGACTTTGAACCATCGCAGTGCTGTCGTATATATAAGTGTTATGAATGTCATGATGCGTGAATGGCTTGATTGATAGAACCTAACCACTACTACTACTATACTACCCTAGGTACTATTGGGCCAATGTCGTGTACCTAGGTAAATAAGTAAGGAGGAAGGAAGTTCCCGGGTACTTAACTACTTAGGTAGATAAATAAACATATTATCTGGATGATTAGCTGTTAGCCTGTTTACATTGAGTGCTTAGTAATTAACTATAGTCGAATTTAGGTTTTTTAAATTAAAACACCTTAATACTTACCTAGTTTAAGCTTAGAAGGCTCCCTAAGTAGTACCTATACCCTGGAGTTCTCAGCTGTCCAGGTATAATTCCCTCAACCATTGTTTTTTTTGCAGTTGCTTCATGTTTGCATGTCATTCGCTTTTAATGGATAAATAACAATAAAAAAATGGTTGCCTGTAAAGTCGGTTTTACGGGCGAAGATTTTACGTGACAACGTCTTTTACCGATCATAGTTGAGTGGGAGAGAGACGCAAGGCATTCGGCGGGCCTCTCTCTCGTTCGGTGACTCATCGTAACGTTACCGAGCGTTACACTTTTTCATAAGTGACTCCCAGCCGCAACCTAATTTAAGACGTTGTCACGTCAAAAGTACTCGTACTCACTAGGTAATGGTAAAACGTTTTCCAGCAAGAAGTAACTGAAGTAAGCATAAGGCAACAATGACCAATCGAAGACCTCGGCTAGGTAATGCAACCATTCTGACCGTAAACGTAATATTTTATCAGATTAGCCAAGGTACCAAGGGTACCTAGATTGTAGATGTAGCTGTAATCTGCCTAAGTAAAGTATATAAAAGTCTTGTTCTCGAGCTAGACTAGTCGAATACTTTAGGTAAGTATATCAATGTTCCTGCAAAGCTTCTTGTCGGAACTAAGTTCGTACATAGCACACTTGGCTATGCCTATGTGTCGAGAGGAAGCTAGGCTAGCCCTGGTAAAACGTCTGCTGTCAAGGAACATTGCTTTGCCTCCTATTGCTTCGGCACTAATACAGGTAGCCAAGGCAGAATGCTCCAGTAAGTAATGAATGACATACGGCCCCATTTCTCAGTTAAACTAGGTACCGTGAATGAAAATGAAATTTTTGAATATTTATATGACAATGGCAAAAGTTGATAGCAGCTATAAGTCGTTTGTTACTTCTATTTGGTGATAATTCGATGAACGCATGAAGTGTAAAGTAAAGTGAACAAGACAATTAATATTTAGCTCAATTGTTTCTACTTCTACCTACCATCTCAGAAGTGCAAGTTAGGGGCTCGCTGGAGAAGCTTGCCGATGTCTGCTTTCTAGATTGGGCATGCCTGCCTGATTGATGTCCGTTTCATCCGCTCGGCCAACTCATAGAACTTAACTTTTATACTCTGGGTTTCAATGCCTGACTATTGTCTGTAACTCTGTATTCCGTTTTATGTTCCTGAAATAAACTCATAAGGGGCGAAAGTGGCCAAGACACAAGACGAAGCCATGCAGTAGCTAGATTTGTCGAGTGATGGTGATTGAAAAGGTTTTCGAAATTGATTATCTTTTGAGATTTGCTGACTGAATCTACTATGTTCTGTGTACCCTTAATCCTTCAAACACACGTAGCTAGGTATACGTTATCTGCTTGTCTCTGATTGTTACGTTTTATGGTACAAACCTTTGCGCTGACTGAGTCGCAGGTAGAAGCTAGTTTTATTTTAAGTTGGTGGTGCAGATGTTATACTCAATGTTTCTAGAGTTAAATTGTTATTCAGTATTGAGTTCTACAGCTTTCAAATTACCAGTTTCTTTATTTAGCTTATCGGTGATAATTAAGACTACTGGACGTAGGTCTCTCCCAAAAAGGGATATGGTAGTCACCGTTCACCACCTTGGCCTTACCGGGTTGATTGACCGCAGAGTTGTCGCTGCGGCCAGCCTTTGCGCATCGGGTGACGCTTTCAGTCATCGGCTCACGGCATGCATATGGTATTTGCTCAGCATTATTTACCTTCTTATTCAATAATTATTTAAAACTCCACTTGGATTAAATTGGTAAGTGACACTACCAATCAATCCATGTGGCGTATTTTGATGTCAAATAGCGCTTAACCAACTTAGTAGACAATTCAGTGGTGCGTTAAGGGTGCGCTATATAGAATTCATTCCCAAAGGAATTCAGGAAAAGACTAGGAGTACGAGCATGAGGTATTGGTTTGATATAGGATTTTATTTTAAAACTTGCGACCCGTCTCAGCTTAGCAAGGGTCTTGAAAAGTGTGCTTTGATCTTGTGATGGAGGTGATCTTTTTTTCTCTCTAGGAATACACCCAATAGCCACCCAAACCTTTCTCATGAATTACTCTATCTACTGATGAAAACGGCATGAAAATCCATTCAGTTTGCCGCCGTTTTTAGGGTTCCGTAATCAACTAGGAACCCTTATAGTTTCGCCATGTCTGTCTGTCTGTCTGTCCGTCCTCGCTTAATCTGTGTGACCGTTAGAATTTGGTACCAATCACGCCGACAAAGTGGTAAAATAAAAATTGGAAAAAAATGTTTTATTAGGGTAGCCCCCCTATATGTAAAGTGGGACGTGTTTTTTTTAATTTCAACCCTAACATGTGATATATTGTTGGATAGGTATTTAAAAATGAATAGGGGGTTTACTAAAATCATTTTTTGATACTGGTGCCGATTCTCTTGTGCACAAACTATCTTAAATTTAAGTTAAGTGCATCTTTCTCTTTCCATTTCTTAAAGAAAAGGACAGAAGATACATTTTAGTTTAATCCTGTCAAAATAGACAGCGCCTGATGAAAATTGACGTATACTTAGACGCCATGTTTTTAAATTGCGTCTAAATTATCTATGGAGTGTCTAAATTTGACAGGACTTAACTAATATTTGATCTTCTGTCCTTTTCTTAATGAAAAGGAAAGAGAAAGATGCACTTAACTTAAATTTACGATAGTTTGTGCACAAGAGAATCGGCACCACTGTCAATAATTTCGGAAATAATCGCTCCAAAAGTAAAAAACAATGTGTCCCCCCACCCCTAACTTTTGACCCATAAGTTTAAAAAATATGAAAAAAGACTTAAAAGTAGAACTTTATAAGGACTTTCTAGGAAAATTATTTTGAGCTTGATGGATAGAACAGTTTTTGTACAAAAAAAGACAAAAAAAAATAAAAAAAAAATCTGCGTACTTAGTATTTCAACGTAACATATACCTACTTAGCCTTTTTTTAAACTCTGTGGGAACACTAATTGTGACGGACGGGAAACTACGGAACCCTACACTGAGCGTGGCCCGCCCGACACGCTCTTGGCCGGTTTTTAAGTTTACCGCGAACAGACGGACAGATGCGCTGCGGAACTTTGTTTTATTTAATGTAAAGATAGCATATACACGCTTGCTTGGGTGTTAGACGTGCTCTACATAGAATCTATTCGGATTACAAGACAAATTGCGAACAACAGTTTTATTATTATTAATACTTATTTTAAAAAACAGGCATTGCGCCTTTCGAAACCGTATTGAATCAGCTAAATTTATAATAATGAAGGAGCGGAAATAAAGAGTGGCCTCTCTGTTGCTTGCGGTTTAATATTCGATACGGATCAGGTTTTACTGGTTTTTGTGACGACACGCGACGCGACGCTTCGTGTTGTTTACGCGCGCTGCCGACTGCCATGCGCTGTCCATTATAATATCAATGCATTTTTTCCCTTTAGCAGATAGTAGGTATATTTGCTATAGTTGTTATAAATCCCCTTGTTCGATACCATTTAGATAGGGGATCGAGCTAAAGTATTACCGTGCGACGTAGAATTCAATAGTAAACCAACCCTATTAATAGACTCATGACATGAGATTTTTTTTTAGGTCCTTGCCATGCATCGTTCTCACGTAAGACGACCGGTACAAGGTCCTTATGTTTAATGCCAACGAATTCTTTATTTGTTTAAACTTCATTTCTATTAGGACTTTTGTACTTATTGTATTTTGTACATGTGGAGTCTTTATTTATAGTACTAGTTATCATTAGGTACCTACTAAATTGATAATTGATATCATATCAGATTCGTAACAAATGAAAAACATCGTAAGTTTTCTATTAATCTTTTCACCGATTGTGTTCCAAGGGAATCTAGATTCTAGTAATCTAGTTTGGGTTACAATGATTGGTTAAAACGAGCATTAGAAATTGGCGTTGGTTTGAGAATACTGGAGAATACACAATGGTTGTCATGGCCTCATTTTTTAACCTATTGATTTTCGTTTTACTGTTATCTACAATACAACCAAGTAACTGTAAATTTGCCATTGTAAGTAGGTAAAAGAGAAGTTCGATTTTGTGAACTACATAAACATGAAAAGCCAAGTTTTAATATTTCATTAGAATAAAATTATACGTTGTAAGTAATGCAAGAATGCATTTTAAAGGTGGCGACACGTGTTGATATCAAGTTATCATTGTGCTGACCGATAAACGGGCGCCAACTAAAAGTACAGTTGACCTGTTACACGGCTTGATAAGTTTCTTATTTCAACGTGATAAGCACTTTTGAACGTATTCAGTACAATTTAGCGTGGTTTTGATAAAATCTTCTGAATGTTTCATGATTATTTCGACAAACACACAAACAATGACTAGATCGTATTGTTTTGCTTTATTTGTTATTATTGCAAACTACCTGTAGCCTTTTCCTCATGGTTTACTTCTGTTTAAATTTTCATATAACGCAATTCAGTTTAAAATAGATTTATACAAAATGTAGGAAATAATGATGCTTTAATATTGTATTTATTTCAGATTAAAGCGACTGGGAATGCAGATGCAAAATTAATTTGCCTAGGGACTCATTATTATTTTATTACCGTTTTTTACAATAAGCTACGACAAAGCTTTATTTTCTCTTCTTGGGAACCAGCCGGGTACACAATAGATCGCTTGAAAAAAAAAGGGCGTCGGCAAACGGTTCCTCGTTTCGGCGCATACCCCATACTCTGGTGGCTCGGTAGAGGCGCATTTTTGTTACTTTTTATATGGCGCGTCGCTAGGGGACGCTGAGTTACCGATGGTCCTTTCTTGTTAAAAATAACGGTTGCATTTTTGTTAAGGATATGCTTACCTACTGAGAATTAGGGTACTTATTGTTTTTGTAGAAATATCTTTAAATATTTAGTTTTAAGTACCTAGGTAGATAATTTGTTATGCGCTAAACATTCTATAACTTGTTACAAACATTATAAAAATATTCTACCCAATACTTGAGCAGAGTAGCAGAATCAGTAAAATAAACGCGAAATTGATGGTGTAGTAAAACTAAAAAAAGGATTTTTTAATAAATTAGCTTTGATTGAGGAGACAAAGCCTGAGTAAAGAAAAAATATATCTTAAAAATTACTTCATAGCCAAGTTAATAAGCCGCCTTGTACTATTTCGAATTAGATAAAATAAAAGAAACGCCGTATAAAATGTAGTCTTATAATAAAATACGATACACTAACATTAAAACTAAACTGGGGCTTCCAACATACACATAAGTAATACAAACTTTAAGACGTAACTACTGATCCTTACTAATATTATTATTTACATCCATCCATCAAGGATTTTCATTTGACAATAATGAGAATATAATACAAATATCACAAACATTATGATCCCTATGTCTTGGAAATGAATTATAAGAACGAGACAAAATACATGCAATATGCGCAAACGCAGCTATGGATTACAAACAACATTCGATTTTTATAATATATTAAGCTACGTTGAGAGATTAGGACTTTAATTTGAAAAGAACATTAAGTAATTGACAAGGGTGCAACAAAAACCATTTGCATCTCATACACAGATAACTAAAAATAACAATTGAAAAAAAAAAAACAAAAAAAAAATATTCAGTTCTTGGGTATACTAACTTCCAATTTCAAAAAACTATTGACAAATCTTATTTTAAGTGATTTGATTGGTTGTGGCTGTGACCAATCACAGTTAGCTGACAAGATTCTTAACAATGCTTTTGATACTGAGATGGGATAGAGATTTATAATGTAAGTACGTTGTCTTCAGTCACTGCCGCTGTCGTCGCCAGATCCACCTGAAGACGCGTCTGCTTCCGATGACGAACTCTTTGCTTTCTCCTTCTTTGACTCCTTGGTCTAAAAAAACAGAATAGATCAGACTATTTTGGATAACTTTAGTATGTTGTGGCGTTACAACAAAGGTTAAAATGCTGGAAATGGAAGTTGCTAAGACAGTAAGGCTGGAACAAATATATGTTACTTAGCTAAACACTGGCTTTTTTCCGTCTCTATCGAAATTTAACGTTTTTGTGATAGTATAAATATGTATGTATTTACAAATTATTTAAGTATGTACTGTCTGAACGTATTGCTAAGAAACGTTTATTTATCTACTAAATATTGGCTGTATGTACTTCATATACGATCCTGTTCTACAAGAACGTATAACAGCGACAATAAGTAACCCATGCGCGGACGCAGCTTCCAAAAAAGGTTGTGGACACGGCTCAAAATCGGCCAAGTGTGAAATTATCACACCGACGACGCTAACCGTAACAAAATTACTATGGGGCAGCTACACAATAGGGCGAGTATCTTATACGTCTTTATTTACCATTAAGTTAAGACATTGGATTTACATACAATGTCTTATATAACTTCATTAGCTTATCAATTCAATTATAAGTGTGAAACGACCACCGTGATCACAAGAATCCGCGCTTGAAGTACCCTATGTATAATGCATGGCCTGTCCGAGCGCCGATTAATAATTAATTAATTGACAAACATATAAACTTCAATAATATTATTAGGTTTCGGAATTTAAGACTCAGACTCGAATTTTTTATATTATCACTTGTAAAAAAATAATTAATAATATCAACAACATAGAGAACACAAGCATTGCTCAAAACTCATATTAATAATTATAAGTCCAGCTTCTCATGTAATGCTTTTATGAAAAAAAAAAAGCAGAAATAAAAGTGTATCAAGTCTGTTTCTCTGAAGACATTTGCACTTTACGTGGTTTAACGCTTTAACAAAAACTAACATTTATTCAAATGAGATGTAGTGTTTAGTGTAGGCCTGTGTAGGTATCGTTAAAGCACTAAGTATTATTTTATCAAGACACGATGACTCGGTTACGTATGCCTGCGGTTGATAAAAATCTACATTTGCTTTTAGGATCACTAGCGCGTGACCACTGCACCACGTGCTGTTTGAATGAAGACTAAGTACTGGTTGTTAATACACAAGCTTTTTGACACAAATAAATAATTCTATGAAAAAATATGAGTCCGAAGTCGCCAATCCACTTTACGCAAGCGTGGTGATCAAAGCTCGTGCCTTCTTTGTATGAGAAGAGGCCTTTGCCCTGCAGTGGGCCAGTGATAAGGTGGTATTGTTATTATATTAATTTCTATAAGCCCGAATCAAATTCATCTTGATTTTAAGGTTGCGTGGTCAACAAGAGTTCCTTATATTCTCTCTATAATTATCTGTATGACTTATGCATCTTACCATTTAATAAAAATAATATTTTTTGAAGTGTACACGCGAATACTTCTAATAGGTTTTATGTCGACTATAGTTTCCTTTCCATATTTTTTAAGTTCATGGTTTAATAAATGACTTAATCTTATTTGTCTTTTCGCGATGTATAAACGCGTTGTTTAAAATGACTCATCAGTAATCAGTGGCTGGCGTAGGAATAGAATTATAATTGGAATTATGAGCATTACATCATCGTATAAAGCCAGTATTAGAGCAACATTTAATTCCGACCGGCTTTTATGGCAAGTAAACATAGAAAATTTTATGAGACGATTTAAGTCTAGCAAAAAATGGTTCAGCTTAGTAACGTAGTATTAACCCCAGAATGAAAAAAAAAAACAGGTAAAAGTGCCCTAGGGATAAAGACGCCCATGTCTTAAATAAGCGCAGATTAGCTTAGCATTAGCAGATACTTTCCGTGAGTTAACGCCTGTAAAATACGTAAAATTTTAGAAATCGCGATTAAATTAAATCTGGCCTTGTTGTGCAATTTAGAATAAACAAATCATGATTAAACGATGACAGAAAAATAAATGAACCTCGTGGAGGTGAACCGCATCACCCTCACGTTGGCGATACTGGCTCCCGTAGTTATGCAGCGTAGGGACACTTCTACCAGTTTTTTCTATTCCGCGGTCTTAAAATATTTCGATAGTACTTTTTACTTTATCTACAATGACGAAACCTAACCGCAGTATAAGCAGTGAGAAAACAATATTTGAAGAACATAATTCTACATGTTTTTTCTAAGGAGCAAGTAGTAGCAAACTCAAAAATTCTGCGTAATTAATGGTTCCATTTTGTGTCTTACAAAAAGTTTAAAAACACACTTGACCAATCTGAAAATGACCATACAATTATTTTGTTGTTCTAAACTTTATCTAGGAAGTCACGAAGATATCGTTAAAATTAGTTTATCTACAAGTTTTAATTGTTTTTCCTAGTCTCTAGACATGCACCCGTAAGCACAATGTTTTTGCGTGCGTTACATCGCGTGGTGGTTTTTGCTCAAGGTTTTATATATTTTGATGGGCAGCCTGCGTAGCGTGTAAGTGTCGTATTTTTTATGTTAGGAAATCATATTGCGACTAAGGGAATATACTATTAACTAAAACGATAGGGTTGTATCGTTTCATTTAATAAACTTAATATAAGCAATCTTGACATGTCCTTTTATCCAAAAATTGTGGATAAATACATTCCAACATTGTTTTCAATTGGTTTTTTGCCTAACGTCGATTTAAAATTAAGCCGAATTCGGAATTTCTACACGACATTAATTATAAGGTTTATATCACAAAAATACATGTCTAGATTATTTACATTTAGTTTATAACCTAAAACGATAGGATACAGATTAAGGGAATATCTGAATTAGAATTTTTTTAGTTACTGTCGGCAAAAAGTATCGCGAAAGAGTTCAATTTCTCTGGCTATCGGTATTTTTTTTGAGTCCGCATCATAATATTGGGGAGAATGTAAATAGTTTACTTACAACTATACACTTCAATAAGTCAAACAATAACACAAAAAAAAACCACAAACAAATTACTTTTCAACCACAAAACTTACATCCTTAGTATCCTTCTTCTTCTTATCCTTCTCCTTATCAGAATCAGAAGAGCTGTCATCATCTTCTATATACTCCTTGCTGGTAAACTTGCCGCCCGACCCGGCGCCGGCGTTGCTGGCAGTCTTGGACTTCTTGCTGGCAGGCGCTTTAGCCTTCTTCTCAATGGCTTTACGTTCCTTCTCGGCTTGCTTCTTCTTCTGCTTGAACTCGTCTTGCGCACCACTGTCCTTGTACTTCTTCATAGCAATGTTGTATTCTTCTTTGGATTTGCTTGCTTTCTCTTCCCATTCCTAAACAGAGGAAAAGGTTAGCCTTTGAAAAATTCGGGTTCCAAATATCAAATATGAATAAAATAAAGCAAGTCATCATGTTTTTAACCACGCCTAAATTATCTTCCGTGTGTCTTAATTTGGCAGAACTTAACTAAAATGTTATTTTCTGTCTTTTACTTAATGAAATGGAAAGAGAAAAATGCACTTAACTTAAATTTAGATTAGTTTGTAAATAAGAGAATTGGCACTATTGTTATATTATGTGACAAGTGAACGCCTGTACGCCAATGACACAAGTATGTGAAAATAAGGATAGAAACGGACTTTATAAACACATCGCGCTAAGCTATGTAGTATCAGATGATATAGGTGTAGAATTTGGTTCGCTTTTCACATGCTTGCGACACTTCTGAAGGTTAAAAAACTTACAGATTTATCCTTCAAGTCCCTCCACAGCTCGCCGCCCTTCTTGGCGATCTCAGTGACCTTGATGCCAGGGTTCTCCTCTATGATGCTCTTGCGGTTCTCATTGAGCCATAACATGAAGGCGGTGGCGGGTCTCTTGGGAGCGTTCACGTCTTTCTCGCGTTTCTTTGATTTCTCCTTGCGCTTGCGTGGAGCTTCTGACTGTAATGTGTAAACGGATGTATAGGTTTGTGATGGACGAAAGATGTTTGTATGTAATTTTTTTACCATTTTAGGGTTCCGTACCTCAAAAGGTAAATATGGAACCCTTATAGGATCACTTTGTTGTCCGTCCGTCCGTCTGTCACGACCCTTTTTTTTAAGTTATTGGTTTTTGTTTGTTACTTTTTCGTTTAAAATTTTGCTTTGCAATTAAGCTTATTTTTTTTTAAATATAAAATTAATATTGGAACATAGTTTTTCTCACGCTAAAACACTTTTAACTAAGGTTTTTCCAGCAACATTGCATAGTCAAATGTGAATAAACCTTATTTATTTAAACCAAACTAGATGCTCTAACTTATACAAGAAGAAAACTATATGACATCACATACAGTGTTTTGTCGTATAAAATTCCTTAAATTTTGGCGTGACTTCTTAATCACCACATACAAAAATAATGTGAATCTAATAATAATAATATAATAGTTAATTATTTAAAATAAATAAATGTCAGTGATCACGACACACCACGCCATAATAAAATGAACTCTCCATGTCGTATATATCAGGGAAGCAACTTTAGGTAAAATCCAACATGATGTAGGCTATAAAGTAGCAAAAGTACTACTTACAATAGTAATAGCCTTCTTGGGTTTCTTCTCTTTCTTCTTCTCCTTTTTGCCGTCGTCATCCGACGCCGCATCATCGTCGGAGCCTTCTGACGACGACGGGTTAGTGTCGTATCTAAGTTAAAATATTCAATGAGTATTACAGGCAAATTTAGATTTTAACAATAATTTCAGGATAGTGAATACACAAAATAATACCTCTGATGATCTCATACAAAGAAAACAAGTCGTCATACAAAGAAAAGTGCTATGTATGACGACTTGTACGTTTGTTTCTTGGACATTTGTTTCTCACCTTGACAGTTGTAATGAATACAAAATGGAGTTATAGATGAATGGCTGATTTGATAAATGTTGAGTTACCTAACTTGACGATTCAAATGCACGAAGATTTGTACACGTTTTTGTCAAAATGCTACCTTTGTTAGTATTAATTAACACTTTTTATCATTTTTTTTTTATAATAATATAATAATAATATTCTCTCATTCTACAATTTAAACATGTGTGATACACACAAAGTTATATTTTTATAAGTTGTCACCAACCTTAATGAATAAGTTGGGTGGCGAATTAAACAAATAAAGGAGCTGGATTCTATTTCCCACTTTTATCTCTCTCCACACACACATACACAAACAGAGCAGTAGTACTAACTCCTCAGCGACGTCGCTCTCCTTCGCCTTGTCAGGGTTGAAGTCCTCATCCGTGCTCTCGTCGCTGTCGGAGTCGCCGGAGTCCCGCTCCTTGGCCTCGGCCTTCACGCGCTCGAGGTACGCGTCGGGCTCCTTCTCCGTGTCTGAGTCGCCGAAGTCGTCGTCGTAGAGAGCCTTGTCCTGGAGAGAGAGAGAATGTTAGTTAGAAATTGTAATACTTACTGTACATTTTTATTTTCGATTTTGAGTGCGGGTTTTACGTAGTATTCTAAAGAAATTCATACACACCACTTGACACATTATGATTTTATTTGTGATTTTTAGTGAGTCCATTCAAAGTCGTTGGTGTAGTTGTTTTATTGGGCATGAAGATGAAGAATGTTAATAAAAAAATGTGAAGCACGTGTTTGTATTACTGAGCGAAATAAAAATTTGATTTAAAAAATGCATCTACAGACTGACTACTACCAATAACTCCCTACCAATTCAAAAGTAAATAATTTATTAGTTAAGTAAGTAGTAAGTAGTAATAATTTATTAGTTAAGTAAGTAGTAAGTAGTAATAATTTATTAGTTAACGTCTTGACGACCAACCGTCAGCCGGCTGTCGGGCTGCTATTGTCTTTCTATTGTGTCTCAAATCACGTGTGTTCGAAGGTTTAATGTAACAAACTTACATTCTTGCCGGTGTTCTTCACATGTAGTTTCTTGGAGGTGATGTAGTCGAACAGCTTGTCGTATTCGCCCTTCTCAATACTGCTGAACGTGTGGACACTGCCTTGCTTCAACTCTATCTCGAAATCGAACGACCTAAAGGCAGAAGTAATTGTATAATCAGTAATATGCGTTTCTATTGATAGGAAACTATTATTCTCTATGGTGTAGAGAGATCAATGGCGTGCTACTACATCTAACTACACGCAAGGTGGAAAGTCCAGTTTGCACACCAATATAAAAAACTTTTTCCAAAAAAAAGATAACCGACTTCAAAAACAAAAAGGTCAAAAATAACTATTTCGGAAGTCGGTGGCTTCACTTCTGCCGGTCGAATTGTGTTGCCTTGCCACCGACTTCCGAAATAGTTATTTTTGACCTTTTTGTTTTTGAAGTCGGTTATCTTTTTTTTGGAAAAAGTTTTTTATTTTTTACTTTTTAGTTAGAGTCCCAACTACGTTTTAGAGTAACTTTCAAAAAAAAATGTACGTTTTTCTATAAAAAAATTGAGGAGTTCCCTCGATTTCGGCATGATACCATCATCAGATCCTGGACCTGATGACAATGGGACCATTTGAAAAGTCTACCCTTTCAAACAAAAAAAGAATTGTTCAAATCGGTTGGTAAACGACGGAGATATGCGCGAACAAACATAAAAAAAAAAAAAAAAAAAAACATACAAACATTCGAATTGAGAACCTCCTCCTTTTTTTAGAAGTCGGTTAAAAATCATAATAATGGGGATATCGGTGGACAAAATAGGAAAAACCTTATTATTACGAAATTAATAACTATTGGAGAAGCCTCAGCGTGTTTTTCTGGGGGTTTTTGAAGTTGTAAATATCTGTTAGTCATTAAAAATTAATTCTTTAAACATTGTATCGAAAATAACGACACGTAAAACGCCTCTAATTAGTCAGACAGGTCCAGCCAGTGTAAGTTGGTAGACTCGCAATTCAAACATTTAGTTTGGAATTATTTTTAATTAATCTAATTATTATTGTTTACTCATAAAGAAATCGTAAATTGTACCTTATTTGTTTAAGAACACAATTTTTTTTTGTCATATTTATCTTTATTTGAAACAGATCTCATAGTTGTATAGTTTATTTATGTTTAAAGCTGTGTACTTCTTTTAGTGACAAGTTCACAACGATAATCGTTGTATTAGCTGTTTATGTAATAGGTTATAGTGAATACGTCGTTGGAGTACCTTTATAATAAAATAAAAATAAAATAAAAATTAATATTCTTATTAGAGTTTTAAAATCTTACAGATCTTATAAGCTTATAAATATTGACGCTTACCTAACAAGATACACATTGTGTAATGACACTTACCAGAATGAAAATATTCAGAGGAGAATTACATTACATTCTCATTTCAAATCAAGTTAGAAAGGATTATGTGTTAGGCTTCTTGTACTCGCTAAGAAAAGGTGAAGAACGCGCCCGAGGTAGTGGATACGAATGAGGGCAGGAACCAATACTTTCTCAATTAATATGTACTGTACTAATTATCTTGGACATCACACACATTGGTAAAACATTAAGAAATCTGGCGACCAATATCCTCTTCCCTTAAATACCCTTCTCTATGTGAAAACAGACCTTAGCAGTGGGACAGTAATAGTCTGGTATGATATTTTACTAGCTGTAATACTGGAGACAATAATCAAATTCTAAGATATATACAAATGCCCCAAAGTACTCACTTGGTAGACGAGGCGCCTCCTCTCGCGAAGTTGACAGAAGCGATCTCCTCGAAGCGTATATGTACGGGCGGTTTGTGCACGTAGATGAACCCTTTCTCTAAAGGATATAAGTAACCCGCGGCTGCCTTGTAAGAACACGCTATTGCTGGCGTTTTGTGATGACTGGAATCAAATAACAATATAGACGTATTAAATTACTAGCAATTGTGTTCCTGTGACGCGATTTTTACTATAGAGTCAGATCAGACACACCAAAGTCTACACAGTCAAAATGTATTACATTTTTGTAAAATTTGGTTCATTTACATATCATTGTAAAAGAGTAAGTTTGGAGTTTCTTGCACATCATAGTTGATTGTAATCATCATCCTCTTTTGAAATTGACGCTAGCCTATTGGAAAGGGCATTCTTTTCTTTTTACTTCTACTATCATATTCCAAAGTAAATTTCAGTAAATGTGGAATACTGGAATATGGAACTTATAATTAAATTTTTAATCAACTTTATTTTATATTATGAAAATTTTTGCATGAAGTGTCAATAAACAATGTTGTGCCTACCTGTAATTTAAGAGCATACATTAACTGTTCATTGTTATATGTTTAAGATTGTCTGTATATGTCTTAGTTGGTAAGCGTTTATAAATAAATAAATAAAATAACAATAATATTTAAATATTTGTGTTACCCTAAGAAATCTCCAGGACCAGTTACTCTTCTGTTGATGATAACCTTCATAATCTTAGCTAGAACTTCGTATGTCGGCCCTGATAATTCCTTGTTTATCTTGCCTTCATATTTCTCTTTTAATTCTTCCCTGTAACACAATAGGATTATACAGAAAAACGAGAAATTGTAAAGTATTGTATTTGCAAAAAATTTAATAAATTTGTAGCAACAGTGCTCCAACTATAATTGAAATTTGACGGTAATCTATATTATTACTTTTTTAAACTTAAGATTCTTCTGCATATAAATATTTACCAAGCCAAATCTTACATTCTGCTGTTAACGATATATGCCTGAAAAAATGTACGCCATATTTACTTACTCTGTAAATGGCAGCTCCAAACTAGTTTCCTCTTCAATACCGAACAACAGCACCAAGTAATGGTACCGTGTCTGACCTTGCTTGATGGGCGGGTCGAGGGACACTACAAAGAACATCTGCCTGGTGTCCTTGTGGGGCAGGAGGAACAGACGCAGGACTGTCGACATGGGGATCTTGTAGTCGAAGGTTTTACCGTGGAGCTGGAAGAATGTCTGGAACACCTTGATGTCGTAACGACCACTGTGGAGAAGAAGATGAATGATGAGCTTGCTTTTTAATATGGGAGTTTTACCAGCCGAAAATTGCAGTGGGTACAAATTGGGTAAATATTGCCTTTATGGTAAACCTCTCAAAGAGCATGCTTTAAAGAACTCTCCCCAGGTGTGGTTCTACCACACGCATTTTTATTGGATGAATCATGAAACATTGTAGTAAGAAATAGAAATTAATTGTAGACTGCTCATTGGCCACAATTCATTACAATTGGCTTCGACTTCAGGTGACACAGATCTGTTTCCAATGTATATTATACCACTGATTCGCAATGTGGCAGTGGCAGTTCAACAGCAATTAGCACTTTGGTGACCAGGCAATATTTTGCATACAGCACACATAGTGTAGGTAGATAAACAAAAATCATCCAACATACCGAGGTGTAAGACACTGTAGCTCCCTAAAGATGGCGATGGCGTCACCGGACACAGATATGACACTAGCTTTGGTCATGACTTGCTGGTGGAAGGCCTCCACAGCATCCATGTCTCCGCCAACCTCACTGGTTGGAATGTGGAAGCGCATCTCCATAAGAGATACCGGCGTGTCATCATTCTGTTGGCAATATTGGATTTTGGGGATTAGAGGATGGTAAAGTATCTACTAGAAACTTGTCTACCAAGTGCATTCATTATTATTTCTTCGAACACACATGATTCAAGACACAATAGAAAGACCATAGCAGCCCGACAGCCGGCTGTTCCTTGGCCGTCAAAAGGTTAAGGTGAAAACAAAACTAACAGTAAATTTCACATTTTGTATATTTATACATGCAGATAAAGGCACAGGCAAAACATAGTAGTTATATATAACCTGAATAAAGCTGTATTGCACAACATTATGTAAAAAAATATTCCTATCTTTCCTATCTGAGCAAAATTCAAAACAACAATAAAATTTAAAGAACAAACCTAAATCTCCCAGGAGGCACAAATTAGATGAGAAAATGAAATGTTTATCTCAGTCATATTTTTTTTTTGTATAAATGATTAATTAATAAAAAATAAATTTCTGGTTGTAGAAAAAACTACATACATTTTAACATTACTACAAAATAACAAAAAAGTCCACAACCGTAATTAACATTACCTGATGGAACTCCAATGTGACTTCATTCTTGCCAGTATTGCACTGAGAAACATAGTGCAGTGGGATTTCAAATGCTGTGTTTGTCCCAACATTGAAGCTGAGTACCGCTCCATTGAACTTGGCAGTGCCCCAGTTCCAGCCCTTGAGGGACAGCTCCTTCTCCAGCATGTCCTTGTGGTAGTTTGTCTTGAAGAACTTCGCTACTTTTTCTTGTTCCTTGAAAAAGTAGACGGAAAAATTTGTATGTGTAGACTGTACCAAAAGTAATTTCAAAAACAGGTTATAAAAATGTTAGGGAAATTTGTTTAGACAATGAGTTTTGATGGTAAATTTATTTATTTTATTTATTTATTAATTTGCAGCAAATAAAAAAGGTATCTTCATACGAAAACAGTTGTTAAAATTATGGTTCTTCTATGAACAAAAGACAATGTTACTATTGAAAACAGTACATAGAATACAAAAGACAATATTTTTCACAAGAATTTCTTATAAAACTTACTCCATCCTTGAAGCCACCATATCTGTGTAGTGTGCCATTCTTTAGAAACACTCTCAGGCCCCACGATCCTATGAACTTCTGAAAGTTAACCAGTTCTATCTCATTAGCAGGGATCTGTTCCACCTTGCCAGTCTTGCTGTTCTTGAACACTATGTTCTGGTCTGTCATCTTTAATCTACCGGGAACCTGGAATTTTATAATAATTATTAAAATAAAACTTTTCATACCAAGCAGTTATTGAATAAAACGAAAAGGTTTTGACAAAACATACCATTGCTCCTTTGATTTCGGCTTGTACATCATTGTATTCAAGAAACTCCATTTTCAAGCCTTCACTTCAGTAGATGTTGTAATTTTATAATAGCTTCAAAATGTGGTCGGTATTATTCTCCACGCGATTGTTGTATGGAAAAAAATCAGCGGCATAAACGCGTGAACGGTCAACGAAACAACAAAAGTGACATTTGTCAGATTGACAATGACAGAAGAAGTTAAAAAAGTTACCAGACCAAGAAAGAGATAATTAATTAATTAATGGGGTGTAAGTACCATCACCTCCAGGGTCAAAGCCAACCTCACCTGCACGTGGTACACCCTGCTGATTCACTGACGAGGCTCTGACGGACCAGGTCTCTTCACAAGGAGGAGACCATCGCAGTCATATTGCATATATTTTTGTTATAAATCTTTCTTCGTTTGAGATATTGTAAAATAAACATGGTGGTAAATAAATAATTGTGGTGTGTTTTCCACAAATGCCAATAATATCAAAGAGTTGAAGTTGACCAAGAAAGAAAGAACTCGCATCACACGATACAGAGACGTGCAAATTATTTTCCAGGCGAGTCGCATGCAGGTAGTGGATAAAATAGAGAGAGGTTAGTGTATTTATTCAGTGAATTTATACGTAACTAGCTGTCCCCTACGGTTTCACCCGCATTTTTAGTTACTGCTCCGCTCCCGTGGGTCGTAGCGTGATGGTATATAGCCTATAGCATTCCTCGATAAATAGGCCATCTAACATTGAAAGAATTTTTCAAATCGGACGTTCACCTTTAGTATAAGTCTAACCCACAGAGTACTTTTATGTCTAACCTAACCTAACCATAAGACTAACAACAACGACAAACAGGCCTGTTATACAGTTATCCAACCATAAATATTTAATTATCTCAAAATGTGGAAAAAGAAAGTAGGAAAGTCCAATGAGCACTATTGAATTGGATGGAGTTGGTTTTTGATTCGATATCGAATGAGGCCGCGATTATTAAACTGTAGGCATAAATCCTATTTTGAAAAACCAACTTTAACTCTTTTCTTCGTAAAGTCAACTCTAATGTCAATACTGTCAATTTGACAGCAGTTGTCTTTTTTTCATTCATTCATTTTTTTACAATTCAATCACTCATTTTTTGTGGGCGAACGGCGGACGTGCATTGTGTTGTTACTCATACTTTCGGAACTATATTTACGTTAAATTATAAAGTATTCGAAAATAACATTTATGAGCTCTGTTTGGAATTAATTTATATAAAATATTGAAATAGCGGCGGAGTATTGTGTACATGCTGTGGCTGATAGTAGTTAGCCCGCCCTCATTTATAAATTGTGTCGTGTTTGGTCTTAGTACCTCCGCCAGTTGCTATTTTTCGTAGGTGTGTTTCGCATGTGTGTACTCTATGGCGTCATTATCCTTGCCGCGGGTCCTCCAGCTGAAGAAGAACAGCTTGGATGCTGAACGCGAGCAGTTTGAGAAGTTCCAGGTATGTTTGCAAACCCTCTCAAACTTACAAATTTGACCTTGCCATCATTTCAGTTGTTTATGTATGATAAGCTCATAGTTGTGTCGAAACTCTTAAACATAATTATGTTTTTCTTGATAGGCGAGCCTAGTACAGAGAATAATCACAGTTAAGTCATAGCTCTAGCCTGCCTCTGGTTTTCCTGTTTAGAGATAGCTATAAAACTCTAAATTAATTTATCTAAGAAGAAAATTTGTTTATAAGTACAGGAAAGTATGAAAAAGTTGTACAAACATAGACATCAGCCAGTTACAAAAACAAACATACATAAGAACACTTCAATGATTTATATACTACACATCAAGGTCCAACTAAAGGGTTGTGGACAACCACAACCCTTTAGTTGGACCTTGATGTGTAGTATAAGTAGAAAGATAAGCACAAGCTTATTGTGAAAACTTTAAATCACTGTCTGTCAATTGAATTCATATTTTTTTTATTAAACAGCCATAAAGTACAAAAACTTGAGCTCTACAAATACTACAATATAACCTGCATAACTGCTGATTTTGCTAACATAAAATCCAGTCAAAAAGAAAAGTCATAGGGAAATGTTTTGTGACAATTTAGTCAAGAAAACTACAAACAGACCTGCAGATATATATTTTTTTGTTAACCTCTTCTGTCCCACTCCTGGGCAAATGCCTCCCTCCACTTCTTCCATGAATCGCAATCCCTTGCTTCCTCTTTCCAATCCTGTAGGAATCCGTCCAGTTCGCCCAACCATCTCCTGCATAAATACTTATAAATATTATTTTTTAAGCAAATTCATTAAAAAGAAATCAGGCTAGATTTTTTTAACTTCATTTCTCATCAGTTTGTGCAAGTGGTTGCAATATGCAATCTCAATTAAAAAATGTAAATAAATTAAAAAAAACTTATTCTCATAAGGAAATAAAATATCTATGACTCTTGCTGTTGGCTAAAATTTAGTCAAGTATTATTATGCATTAAATTTCTCCAAAAATTTAAATAAATAATGTTGTCTTATATTAAACAAGTTGTCTAAATTTTGGTCTTGCTGGACAAACAGAGAAGAATACAACTTTTATATAAGAGGAAGAGGTTGCAAATTCCCAATAAAAACATAATTGGTACCAAATATAAAAAGAAGGTGTAAATAATTCCCAAATTGCCAATCCTCCAAAATCTTAGTATTATGAATCTGATATATTTTTTAGGTTAAAAAAAGTACATAACTCTCAACAATTTTGTTATAGGGGGAGATCGTTTTGCGAAATATTTGGTCATCAATAACGGAGGGCCTTTGATATCAAATTATTACGCAAATGCTTTAAAAAAACCGATCCCAAAAAAGAAACGCGATTAGCGGTCAAACTTTTTACGCCCCTGTTTTTGCGTCGGGATCGGGGGTTAGAAAAAGTGGGTAGGGGAAGACGGAAACCTATTATTCATAATGGTAGGTCATTCAGACAGACATTCCTTTTATTTTATTGACACGTTTATTTTGCCCCTCAATTAAAGTAAGACCAGTATCACAAATGAGACTAGCATTATTTACAACAGGGAACGCGGACATACCAATTTGGAGGGAAATTGTCAGTTGCGCCACTATTGTAGATACCGGGTTGTCGCGAACCGTGTCGGTTACGTCATCCCACCTGTGTATACAAACACTGACATAACTTAGCATACGAATAAAAACAGACATATCTCACTAATCACACCATCTATCTCTTTGTCTATTCCGCGCATTGTTGCTGTGTCTAATCGCCGGCATACTTTTGTTACATCAATGTTTCCGGCGGCATAAAACTTTGCCTTCTCTGTCCTGTAAATCCTATGATTCCTATCAAATGATTGGAGCTCTAGATGACGTGGTTGGATTTCCAGCTTTGCTCTTAGATTTCAACGCAACCCTCCGGTCATGTTCTCCCTTGATGGACCCTTGGAGCTTATCGTACACTAGCGCATAGGATAAGATTATAGTAAGACGAATAGTTATCTACCAAATGTAAAATATTCTTACGGCAAGTTATAACTGAACAGATGTCGTGTTTGTCTGGAACGCTCGTCAGCACACATGTGGCGTCGTTAATGGTTTTTAAAGTTAATAGACATCTTAATTTTTTTGACTGATAGCGAATGCGTTATTAATTATTTACAACCGATTTAAATACCCAATTAAATACTAATCATTTTGTTAATCCAATAAGCTTTATTGATTCCGGATATCTGTTCTGACTCTGGTTCTTCCCCTCTGAGAATACTTCTTGCAGCGTACATAATCGAGTACAAACTAATTAGGTACTTTATTCGATGTCTACCCAATAGCTTGCGATAGTGATAAGCAAGTGGCCGATAGTTTCCTATTGAAGAGTTTTTTTTGTTATCAAACAGATAATGAACACTGTGAGGACTCAGTCGATAACTTATCAACTACGATACTTTGTTCGCCAACAACACTCAATTCAGTTACAAATATATTTCGAGGATAATACTCGTGTTATCAGAAGTTACTAGTTAAAAAATTGTTCTGTGGAAAACAGTATTTTCATCATTGCGTCTGCAGTTATTTCGGTAAGGGTTTTGCGCAGTATGCACTTCAATAATGTATCCAAGATCTAATCTCGGCACGAATGTCGGGTGAACGAACTGCTTTGGAGATAAATATAGTTCTTTGTTTCGCTGCGAACTCTGGTGAAGGAGAACAGAAAACAGTTCTGTAACTAATATCTTGACCGCAGTAGCAATAGATACCGCATTCCGTTTCTCCAATTGAATCTATATCAGCTCTTACTAATTTACCACAAAATGCGGTTTCAAGGTGACGTTGCTTCTATTCGTTTTCGTTGTAAACTCGTAAATTCAGACTACACGCAAGTTAGCTGGGTAAATAGGTATGTAGGCGTCAAGGACGCATCGCGCACGCATTATTTTTCAGTGCCAGTTACCGTACTAAGTCTGCATCATCCCACTCTGAGCAAAGGCCTTCCACATGGCTTCCATCTCCTTGGATTTAGGGTTCAAATGTATCGGGGTTTTTCTCTAGATAGCAGCTATTTTTTTAGGCCACTCGGGTGGTCAAAAGTCAAATTGTTTATTTCCATAAGACCAAGGAGACACTTTGGAACGAAAATGATGAGTGCTTCCGATATTCTCAAATCCATTCCAATCGAGGACTATTTTATGTCTTCATCTTCACACGGACCGAAGGGTTTCATATAATGGAGTGCGAGTTCAGTGCCAGCTATATTTATTGGTTGCCTGTTGCTCAGAGTCGTCAGTAGTCCAGTAAAACGATCATGATTGCCCGTTTCCGCCCGTAGTATACTCCACAATTTTATTCGTGCTGCATAGGAAATGAATATTTATCACTTGAACGTGTATTGTCATTTCGAGATCTGTGTCGGGTAAATATTCTTTTGGATGTAGATAATGTGCTAAACAAACAATAGTGCTATGTATTCCTCCTGTGAAGAGAATTTGTTAAAGAGGGCTTTAGTCTGGCGAGTACGCTAAATAAACACTTCGCCCAACCACTGTTTGTTTCATCGTAGTAAGCAAAATGTTATGGCTGCAATCAGAACACATATTTTATTTACGCTGATTCATTATCAGCCTTTTTATTATCTTAATAAGCTGTGAAACAAATTCGCACACAGTGGGTGTGGAGTGTAGGACAAAAATCTAGTAGGGACAAAACCATCATAGTTACCAGGAATCCAATAGAACATGGAAACTCCGAGAACGTTGTTTTTACATCATTACAGTTGTTTTCGTGCCGCACTTTGTTCCAAACGTGACGTAAATATAGCATGTATAATGTACTATTACACCTATTTACCGATACTATACAATCCCAGGTGAGTCATGTAATGTTATTAAGGTTAGTTTATTCACAAATGGGAGGAACGTATTCCGAACCACATCCTTATGCTGCAAAATTGGTAATATCTATTGCCTGCTTCCCTCGCCCATTTTTATTAGAAACTTTCATCCCCTATTTTACTCCATTAGCGGTTAAATCTTCAAAAATCGTTTCTTAGTTCGGGTCTACGTCATAAAAAGAAAGTACTGTGCAAATTAGTGCGTTGATCTTGATTATCGCCAAAAATCCTGTCTCATTATTTGCATATATGTATAAAGATGAATAAAGTTTCTAAGCAAAATAGACATAAAATTATTATATCATGTGTCTAGGTTAATGACCACAAAATCTTATCGAAGAGAGTATAGAATCTTGAAACTTATCCACATTAAAATTAAAGTAATTTGAAAGATCGACCCCTCTTCCTCCCTGTCCATAGTGATAATTATGATTATTATATAGAAATCAGGTGATTAAACATGACAAGGAAGTTTTTCATTATAAAACTTGAGCAGTGAATCAAGAAAAATATCTGCATCTGCAAGCCTCGTAGGCGTTAAACAGTTATAGAGGTCAAGATTTCGATACAGTGAGGTCAGCCTTGCAGCTTGCCTTATAAGAAACGTGAGCTTATGCCACGTACATGGCCCAAGCCAGACCTTATTCGAAATGTCGGCATTTGAGACGAAAAATGGATCACTAGAAATCTTGTAGATTCGGCTATACAATCAAATAAAATCAATGACAGACGAGTGATGCTTGTATGCGTATTGCATTTGGACTTTGAAGGTTGTACTAGCCACGTAGTTTTGCGTAATGAGTATTTTCCGGCCTTCAATGAATATATTACCATATTTTCCTCAAAATATTCGGAAACCTGATCATCATGATCTAATTTTGTTATCTTTTACCGTTGCCCTTCCTTGAACTATGTCACTAATCTCTAATATTATCAGTCGTTTGTTTTCTTTATGACTAATGTTAGACTAAGGAGTTTTCCAGTTCCTCCTTGTAGTTAGTACTAGCAATGTGTGACTAAGCAAGTATGAATGTGCAGCGCAGCACCAATGCCGCGAGCTCTCAAACCGGTTCTGTGACGGAAGAAATATTACCACACTGACCTAGTGTTGCAAAGTTTAATATTTTACAACCAGATACAAAATGTTTCATAGTATCTTGGAAAGTGTTTTATTAATTACCTTGTATAGCTAAAGATGAATGAGCGAATGTTTTGCTAATGTTATCGGACTGTATCCTCTTATATCTCGTTTTGTGATTGAGTCTTTATCTTCATTGATATATAAATAAAATATACTTGAATGCTTTATTGAAGGTCGATGGAAACTGTATATGGCGGAGTTAGGAGATGGATGCAATGAAGAGCATTCGATCATCCACATAAACTGCATTGAAACACAACTTACACAACTTAGACATTCCCAAGCTTCATTAAAGCTGGCTTTGCTAGTGGACTTGAATAAGTTGTTCTAACATTTTCTAGTCCGTCATTAAACACGTTCACAACTTTTTTTCAATGCATGACTCGATGCATTTCGCCATTTGCAGTAATGCACTTAACATTTAGCTTTCTATAAAATTTTCCACTATTTGCTGCACTAGTTTCTTATTTTATGTTATTATGTTTTGTGGAGCATGGTGTCTATTCAGATGGTTATCGTTCCTACTCATGATGTAGAATCGTATAAAAATGAGGATTGACGGTCGAGGGCATACGTGTTGTATTAATTGCAACTCTGTTTGTTTTGTAAGCTTGTTCGTATTGTATTATTTCGTGTTGTTTGCTGTCGTTCTTCTTTAATAGTGTCAATTTCTTCTTTAGAATTTCGTTTTGTTGTATTTAACTCTTAGCTGTAATAATATTATCTAGGTATTTCATTTCCAAAAATCTCTATCATTACATCATTTTAATGGTTCCGCTCAATGGTTTTATTTTACAACGAAAGCTTTTACGAAAGCTTTCTATTCACCTCAAATAGCTCTCGAATACGAATCTCTCTTCTTTTCTCAAATTCCTATTGATCGTTTCAAAGCGAGGTCCAATTAGCATAGTTCAATATTGGCACTGGCACAATAAATGTTTGCTGTAAACGCCTGGATGGGAAGTGGATCGGTCCGTAGCCCCGTAGCTTCGTACGTACTGGGGGCAATCACCGCAGCATCCTCTTCCGCCCTGAATTTATACACATTTGATATCATTACCTACGATTCTCGTAACATTACTCTTAACTGCGTTAACGATGTTTTGAGATGAGGTTTTGGCGTATCTAGAGTTTTGCAACCAAAATACTTTGTGTATGGTTAATATAGTTTGGTGTATCGAAATTGAAGACATTTTTTATGCTGTAAGCATCTTAACTCTTACGTATCATGTCGTTTGTATCGAAATTACAAAATATTAGGCATTAAAATACTTTTTGGGAGTTAGTTCTATAGGAAAACATGCCTTCATCGTAGAGGAAATGTATAATGTTATATTTAACTAAACAGTTTTCTACAACTATAGTTTTAACATAACAGTTATTTATTTATTTGACACGTTTACCGAGAGTGTTGTTCCATCGTGCCGTGGGTCGCAATTAGACCATTTCAAATCCTACATGCATAGGTAACGGTTTCCCACTGTTTTCGATGGAGATTTTTGATTTCGGTACTCGGTACACTTTATCGCCGAAATACTGCGGTACTAACTGTCCTATAACTGTCTGTCTATCTTTTGAGGCACAACCACTTTTCTGTTCTCGGATGATTAAAAAAATGGTTATCAGCTATTTAAGTTCAACTTCAGTGTGACTATACAAAAAGAAACAAAACTCAAAAGATCTCAAACATTTCTCATCGGCCAAAAGCATGGCCAAAAGTGACTGATGAGAAATGTTTTGAGGTAGATTATTGATGGTTATGTGGGTAGGAGACAAAGCAACCACGAAGGGTATGATTATAAGTTTCTAACTGAAACCAACCCAAAGATGTGCTTGCGAAGTTGAACGCAAATTGAGAACTTACATTAAGTTTTTTAACGAAATCGATTGTTCCAAGAGTTTGGTTTTGTAAACAATATTTCTCAAGTTTCTCTTAGTTTTTGTACTAAAGATTGGTTTTAAATAGTTATATGACAAATTCGCTTCGTCTGGCAATTCGCTACGCATTGCGTGCGACTGATATCGCCACTAGGACCGTCTCTGGCGCTTATTCGATGCTTTTCTCGCTTTGTATCGGATCAGTGATAGTTCGATGTTCGATGTAATGTAACTGGTTACGTGTTGTTAGCAGTAATAGTAGAGCTGCGACAATCGGGGCGTAACACTGATGTATGCGGTGCAGGCCTGGAACAGATTGTTGCTTTCCTGTTGACTGACTGTGTCATGTTTCCTAATGTGCAATTGATGGTTTCTTAACTAGTACTAGTTACACACACATCGGGGTACTTACTGTCATCCTGCTTTGCGAAAGGCGCACTTATTTGCAGTAAATATATTAATTAAATCAATCGTTTCATTTCAGCATAACGGTTCATTAATGCATTATAATATGCTACAACATTGTTAAAATCCCGTTCAATTTTAAGTTGCGTGTCTTTTCTACATTGAAAGAAAACGTAGCGACGGCAAATCTATACCAAATTGGATTGTTTGATGGTTCATAAAACGTTTTAAATGAACTTTCTCATTGGATTACAGGAGAAAGTAAATTAGTTTATAATTATTAAGTCTATCAAATAGAATTTATCGCACATCACGGAAGAAATTTGCGAAATACCGGTAAATTCTCACGAACACTCAGCACTTTCGTTACGGGTTATGGCCGGTTAGACCGACGTGACGGCTAGTTTAAAAATCTAAATCTAGATTAGTGACAGTCTGTTAGTCGCTAATTCCTTCTCTAACTCCACGTAGATGTGAATGACACTAATTGTATTTGTGGTTGACGCTTATGTTAATGAAATGTGTTAATTTATTAAATTAGATTAGTCGTACGCGCATTCTGACGATGATGCTTCATGTCTAGGTTTCATGTGTCCTTAAGACTTATTACGACTTCAACAGACTAGGCTAAATTATATTCTAAGTCGTACGAATAGTCACTGTCGTGTACCTATTAAAATAATATTAAATTTACTTAGTTAGAGACGAGACTTTTCTGGCTTCTAAATCCTTATCAAATCTCACAGTTGCATTGTTAATTACATACATGTTTAACTATGTATTGTGTTTAAAACGATGGGAACTTTAGTTCAGCTGTGTTTTGTATATTTTGTTCGTATAATAGCTTGGTTGTGAAATCGTCACTATTGTGAACCTACGTTACGATTGTGTTGGCAACTAATGGTGTGGGTGATACCGCGTTTATCATTCAGAAAGCCATGGTGACTGGCTTGCGTGGGCTAGAAATGTTTTAAAAGCTTAAAGTATTAATATAGTAAGACATTATGAAAGAGAGAAATACAGAAACCTGACAACAATTGCTAGACAGTAGGCGTAGACTCAACGACCAAGCACAACATCTGTCTGGTCGAAAGATCCCTCCTTTTCAATGGAGGATGTTGAAATGGTAACTTCTTTATTTCTTTTCATCGTTCTTCTCCTATTTCCCATAAGCCATGTAAATATAATTTAATGATCAACACTTGAGTAATAGGTACCGACAAAATGAAATATGGAAACGTCATCAAAAAGCCTCATCCTTGTATTATTTCATTTATGTGACCTGGACCCTTGCAGTGAGCTGTGGCCTGTGAGAGATCAAAGATAAACCTATTATTGAATAAACCTCTGTGTTAATTTTAAAGCCAGTAGTAGTCACTTGTCATGATTTAGTAGGAAGTTGATTACATATGTGTGGTTTCCCAGTTTGGGAGAATTTTTTATTATTGTTATCCTCAAATATCACGTTTTGCGCTATATTGATATCAACCGCAGCTGGGTATTTTCCTTTAGTTTATGAAAAAATTCTCGGACTAGTTTGTCTAATAACAGTTTCTCTGCCAATAATATTGATTGTTATTATGGTATAAGATGCAACTAGTACTGCAACTACAATTAGTCTTCATTTGTCTCCTGTGGCACTCACCACAGTCAAAATAAATAGTCGTGTAAAATTAGGATACTCTATAGACAATTAAAAACATAATTATGGGCATTAAAAATACGCCAGGCGGTAACTAATGCGACAGATCTAAACTAATATTTGTCTTCTGTCCTTTTCCTAACAAAATGGAAAGAAGAAGCACTTAACTCAAATTTAATCTTGTTTTTGAAAAAGGGGATCGGCACCATTGCCCTTCCTTTCGGTTCTCAAAGCTGTCTCTAGAACAGCAATTTATCCGATATAGCATTAAAAACAGATGGTATAAAACCCAAAACAGACTCTTTATCTCTTCTGTGTGAAAACCAGTGATTCAGGGCACGACTGCATCCGTCAAACGGATCGGTTCGAACGGAGATTGTGTCTCGTAAAGTGCAGTTTCCTGATTTAGATGCGCCGACGCATGCCCGTCGTCCGCAGCGTGGGATACGCCGAGTTATTATTGTAACTGTTCGTATTTTGTTTATGTGTGGAGGAAATGGCGTGAGTAAAATGGAAGATAGCTGCATGACTATCTTGGCACACAATTAAAATTTTACTTAAAGTGCAAAGTGATAGCCTTCTGGTTGGGTAGTAGGTTTGTGATTCAGGTGCGTTAAAAATTATCCAATAGGTACTCTACTTATTTTTTAAACTTAATTTAATTACTGTAATTGGACTATATGCTTAGTGACCGATGTGTTTAGTTGAGGAATTGCAGCCTTTTTTTCTGTTAACGGCGCCTGAAATACATAATTCCTAACTTAGCTAAACCTTCATACATGTTTATGTAATCAAAAATGTCAAGTCCATAGCAATTTCATACGTTCAGGCAAACTTTTTATATTTATGGCCTAATTGAATTTTTCATAATTTCGTCTAAACATTTTACACGCGATCTAGTTACTTAACATAATTCATTTACGTAATGCAAGCAGGAATGTACGAGGTCATTTACTCATATGGAAATGTAGGTATGTACAGCGGTATTTACGCTCATAATTTTTCTTTTTAATTAAAATGTAGCATGTATACGGAACTTATTGTTCTCAAGTGCTTTCTTTCTTTGTGATGTTAGAAAGAAAAGTATTTGCATAAGCTTTACCCAGGGGTTTCTCGTATGGGTTCCTCGACACGTGCTAAATAAGTATTTGATAGAATAAATAGGTAAACTTTGTTTCACTAGGCAGATTAACCTTTCAACGACCAACCGACAGCCGGCTGTCGGGCTGCTATTGTCTTTCTATTGTGTCTCAAATCACGTGTGTTCGAAAGATCAATATTTGAAAACAGTCTCCTAAACTGCTCTTCTTAGTGACAAATCCCTTGTATATAAAGGCATGTAGAGCTAAACAAGAGCTCTTAGAATACGAGCAGTATTATTGGGGTTAATCCAGTAAAGAGATCTTACATCTCAATTATCCGTTCGAATTCAGCCACTAGCGAGCATCCCCACTTGGGTATTAATTCAACTCAATTTGACAGCAAACGGCGCCTAATCTCCCAAAACAGAATGTTGAAAGTGTGCCACAGAAGCCTTACCCAGCTTATCTTACTAGTGACGCCCACTTATTGATTTTGTGCGGTATTTTGGTACATATACACGTTGGTACATAATGTAGGAAGCATCCACTTAGTACCTTGATGCCCTTTAACTGACAATAGCCAATCATCTGTCGACGGCGCGTTAGTGTTCCACGCGCGCCTCAAAGAGAAGAAGTCAGCACTGGAAGGGGCTCAACAGGGCCACGCCTGCCGGGGTTGCGGAATGTTTATAATAGTTATCGTGACCCTGGAACTTAAAGGGCAATCGAAGGAACATGAGTGGGTTTTAGTCAGTAAAAGTCTGACACGCCCTCCCGCCGCACCCAAGACGGGAGCAGTAATTTGATGATTACCTACTCACCAAAAAAAAAAACATCTGAATTATGCGTTGGCATCTCCACTTTTTTGGGGATATACCTATTGATTAGGGAAGATGATGAATGATGTTCTAAAAGATAGACATGAGAGTAATTAATTAATTAATAATAAACTGATTTTAATGAAATTTGGTACAGAGATAGAGTTGACCTCTAGAAAGAACATAGGATAGTTTTTATCCCGAACTTTTGAAGAGTTCTCTTGAAAACGCGATATAACCGACATCCACGCGGGCGAAGCCGCGGGAAAAGCTAAAGTTGTGGTATGAACGCCTAAAATTGTAACAGGTGAACTGTAAGTAAATATAATGTGTTCACTGCGAACCACTTAACCGGACACCTGATTTATGCATCCTATACATTTTACCACCTGTCTAAAACCGACCTTCTTGTTACATGCTGCCATTTGATACATTTTTGGCTAATTATTTAACTTTGAAGTTGTTACACCGGTTTCTTACATTACTTATGTTCTGTACGCTCTAATTCTTATGTATTTTTTGTTTGTTGCAGGTAAGGTGTTCCGATTCATTGGACTGGTGATTTTTTTGCAATATTCTCTCAGTTCACACCTGCATGCTTGGTGTAACATCGATTGCGATTTGAATATCAACTCTTGTAATTATAAACGTTTTAAATTTTGTCGCAATCTTAAACCGAGATTAATAAACTTAGCACGTGCTTTGTTCGTCGTATAAGTGCAACAAAAACGCAGGTCTTTCACACATACAAAGAGAATTAAACCACTTTTCCAAAGTGCATGCTAAGTTGTTCTTATTTCTATCAATCTTTTTTGATATTTGATTTGTAAAACCGAAAAATTTTTGAAATCACAGGTTTATAAATTTATCGGTTTTACAAACTAGAGATTATACGAACGTTCATAAATACGGGAATTGCTCCTCTGTTTGACAGTAATTATCACTTTATAAAAAGGTACCCATAATGCTCTCGAATCTTAAACGTTCTTAACTTGAATGTTCGGTGTGCATGAAATTTTTTCATTGCAACCATAACTGTTCATTTTACCTGTACATATATATAATATACATACCGTTAAAGCGCATGCTTTTATCGTGTAAACTGTCGATGATATAATGTAACTTGAGAACATGAGATTGCTAATTAGTTCCACGCCTAAGAATAGCAAATGGAATTGTGATGTCATCGCGTCATACTGCATAGTGTATAATTGCATGATTGAGAGTTGACGGATTTGTTGTTTGTTAGAACATACCAATGGAGAGTTTGTAAATTACAAAACCTACAAACAAACTGCCTATAATAGGTATATTTATTCTAAAGGCGTTTGCACACGCACTGCAGCCATTATGAGCCACTGTGGGCCATTGTTGACAACTGTCACCTTCACTAACAGTACTAATCTAGCGTGGCGCGTCTTCATTTCAGCGCCACTGCTTGGCACTTTACTAATGCATGCAGCTGATTCAGACACCGCCGAACACTAACCACACGCTATGGCCAACCCCAACGACAAGCGCTACTATCATCTGGTAAGTGTATATTAATGTTATTTTTAAACATACTAGAAGTACAGAATATCCTTTAAATTCCAGTATTTGAAGAAATCTAAATATTTACGTTGTATATGTTTTTAATTGCTTCGAAAGCTCATATCAATTTAATTCGAATGCAATACTTATATTTATGGCTACTTCACGCACGCCTAACTACTTACTAACATTCTGACATAAGGTATAGTCTCACGTTTCTGTATCATTACTACTTAACAATGCACCTGTTATCACGCATCATCGATTATTTCTATCATTGTTCCGTTTCGTTCCACAAAAACGGAACGTCCGATAAAAAAAATCATTTCATTCTTTTACAAAGGATTCCTTAGGCGTCTAGCACACCGACCGAGAATGCGACTAGCTATCAACAATATTCTCGCCAGATAATGAGTTCTTTCCCCACCAGTTAGTGTCAGCGACCAGACTTGTTAAAGAAGAAAACTCGCTTAGTATTTGCGATGCTCGCTTGACGGTCGAATCACTGGCCAAGAGAGTTCTTTCTACACCGGTTAGTCTCAGCGACCAGACTTGTTAAAGAATAAAACTCGCTTAGTATTTGCGATGCTCGCTTGACGGTCGGATCACTGGCCAAGAGAGTTCTTTTCCCTACCAGTTAGTGTCAGCGACCAGACTTGTTAAAGAAACAACTCGCTTAGTATTTGCGATGCTCGCTTGACGGTCGGATCACTGGCCAAGAGAGTTCTTTCCCCTACCAGTTAGTGTCAGCGACCAGACTTGTTAAAGAAGAAAACTCGCTTAGTATTTGCGATGCTCGCTTGACTGTCGGATCACTGGCCAAAAGACTTCTTTCTCCACCAATAGTCTCAGCGACCAGACTTGTTAAAGAATAACTCGCTTAGTATTTGCGATGCTCGCTTGAAATATGCTCGGTCGAATCACTGGTCTACGAAAAAACTCCTATCTAGGTTCTAGCTACACTGGCCTCTCGCTTACCGTCGTCATTGGAACAAGTGCCTAAGGAGTAGATATACTCGAAGTTCGTACAGAAGCGACTATCGAGTCACGACTTGGGTTTGCAAAACGACAAAAACGTTGTTCTCATGCCTTGGAGCCGGTACTAAATCTTCTTACTGCGTGCCCCTCGATTCAGCTGAAAAACGTGTTTTAAAGTGGATAAAAAGCTTGTTTAACTTTATGTAATGCTGAATCGTACATTTGTAAGGAAATAAGAATGCCACTGTAGATCGTAAGGGTATTTTATACTGGTATTTTAGGCTTCAACAAAGCGTCACTATAATTCATCATAATTTTCTTTCATATCATTGGAATTTATATCCTAATATTAATCATATATTTTGTAACCTATGCCAACAGCAATGGTTTTATCAATTTGACTAATGTTCTGCTGATATCTATTATAGTGAATCCAACATTGATCTCATCGTAAAACACACGTTTTCCTTATTTTTCTCACAAAGAAGACGTACAACATATCCAAAAAGATTTTGCTTTTTTTTCTGCCTGCGATTTACGACGTCCTCAAATAGTCCCTCAAAGTAATAGTGTGCAGAAAAGAAATGTTCCCTGGAACATGGTTTAAGTAAATTAGAGAGTAAAAACGCACGAGAACTGAGAAAAAACCAGATAATTTTATTTAAACGGAAAGGAAAGGTAGGGGAATTCTAAATGTTGCTTAGAGAAAGATCTTGTGTGTTACGTAGAAATGTCCCACAGTTTGTAAATAACACGTGTCGTGACGATTTCATTCATGCATTCATTAACTCATTCATGATCATTGTGTCTGAATTATTTGACTGGTTTCTTGGCTATTCGCTCATAATTTCATAAAATTTGTGATAAAATGAAATCAATTCATCAAGATTTATGAATCATGTGATGAATCTTCCTTAATCTAAATTTGTCACTACTGACAGTCTTCAAATTTGTACAGCAGCTATACATGGATAAATTACTTCTTTTGTCCCTGTTTATGTTCAGTTTCACCGGTCAGTGCACTCCAGTCAAAATACATGAGTCACCGTAACGCTACACAAAATGCATGATCCGACAAATCAAGATTAATCCTTTTAAATAAAATAGGAAGTATTTACCATCTTCAGAAGTTGCATTTAGGTCAAGATCCTTTGAAGTCTGGTTTTTAAGGTCAATGAATATGTCCTTTATCCGTTCTGGGAATACTATCTTTGATAGTCTGCTCTGGCGTACCCAGTATCTTTGTTTATACATTCGAAGGAGTCCTTCAGATATCTACTTCATACTTATAACGGTCGACGTACTTATTTTTAAGTAATATAAATTACATTTTTAGCATTTCCTAAAAAGTTCCTGCTATCTGTTCAATGTATTTATATTATACTTACCTATGTTTACTTATTTTCTTAATACCTACGTAGAGTTTTGTAGTTTCCTCTCAATGTATTTACCGTCTAATAATAGTAAACGGCAGGGCAACATGTGTTCAGTAGCACTCATACCCTTATTTACACACAAACACTGGAATCGCTATCAACTTGGGAGTGTTTGTTTGTGTTGCTTTCCATAAATAACGAAATGACGATCGTATTAATTTAGAAATAGGGAGGATTGATGTAGTTTAGTTGGTAATCCTTAAAAGTAGATGTTTTAAAAACAGTTGAGCATCTGATTATGACTTATGAGGTTCCACATAATAACGATGTTCATCTGTTTATCTGACACGATGATTTCTAATTCAAGGACGCTCTTCACACAGGAATGCTTCGACACAGGAAATCTTAACAAGTGCAAAGTTATTTGATATTAAATCTGATGATAAATTGATAATATCTATCGGCCAAAACGATGAAAATACCTTAAAAATGACAACCGAACTATGTCTGTTTTTAAAATATGTGCCTTGTCCTGTAATTGTATTAGGGGTCTATAAAAACATTTGTTCAAATGAGACAAAATTAAATGAAATGTTGGATTTAATTTGTAGTCAAACTAAAGAATGTTATTTTATTAAAAAGTGTTATAATATTTCATCATTAACGTATAAAATAAATTTGTTACTAGATCAAATAGACTATAACAAACGATTTTTATCTTTTTACGAAACTTCTAATAATTATATTAATAAAACTGGAGTGGACTCAAGGGTAAATATTCTTAAAACTAAAAACCAAAGCACACAGACTACTAATGATGTATTGATGGGTGACATGAATAAATCATCGGACATTATCGAACTATCTCAGGGTAATAAACTGATCCAAAATGAAAATAAATCTTTTTTTCGTAGATAACAACCAAAATCATATTATTCTCCACCAAAATATTGCAGGTGCTATTAACAAAATAAATGAAATTGAAATTGCTCTAAATTTGCTTCAGGATCAAAAATTTTCTGTAGACTTTATATGCCTCAGTGAGACGTTTATTAAATGTGGAGAAGAAGATAATCTTTTTGTACACTCATTTAAATTAGTTAGCAGCTATTCTAGGAAAGACCAAAGGCGAGGTGGTGTCTGTATATTGATGAAGCCAGATGTTGAATTTGAAAAAATTAAGTGGTTAAATAGTTTTGCCATGGAAAAACATTTTGAAATATGCGGTATTAAGATAAAACAATATAATCTGAACCTGTTCTGTCTTTATAGAACACCAGATTCTGATATAAATATATTTTTTAGAAAATTACAAATATTATTAGATAAAACACGTAAAGACAAATATAAAAATATTCTATGCGGCGATTTTAATATAGATATCTTAAGCAATAGTAAATTTAAAAATACATTTATCGACATTTTACATAATTATGACCTAAAATTACACATAAAAAAGCCAACTCGGCAAAATTCTTGTATTGACAATATTATAAGTGACATCAAAGAAGCAAAAGGTGAAACACATGAATTAGGATTATCTGATCACAATACCGGTCAAACATTAACAATAAAATTAAAAACGGGAAATAATATATTTCGAAAGCATTGGTTTGCATACAAAAGGGACTTGAGTAAAGAAAACATAGAAAAATTTAATGACTACATTAGTAAGTTATCTTTTTCAGAAATATACTTGGAAACAGACGTAAACAAAGCCTTTTCATTACTTCATGAAGACCTTTGCCTATTTTATGAACTGTGTTTTCCATTGATTAAAATTAAGATGAACTCTACCTCACTTAACTCAAAATGGGTAACTAAGGGTCTAAAAAAGTCGTTTATAACAAAGAGAAAGTTACAAATTATCTATTATAAAAGTAAAACTACCTACAATAAACAAAAATTTAAAACATACAGCAAAAAACTAAGACTATGTGTTAATAAGACACAAAGAGACAAAAATAAGCAATACATAGAGAAGGCAGACAACAAATGTAAAGCCACGTGGAAAATAATTAACGATAAACTCAAGCAGAATAATGCTAGCAATGAAATCAAAGAAATTTTGGATGGAGAAATTATATTAAACGAAGGTGATGACATAGCAGCATACTTTAACAATTATTTCATCAATGTTACTAACAACGGAAATACTCTAAATACAAAAAATAATCCTGTTTGCAATAATACGGTTATGAATTCAATTTATCTTGAACCAGCTTCTTGCATGGAAATATTTATGACAGCCATGAAATTACGAAATACCAACTCAGTAGGTTATGATAATATTAGTACTAAGATGATCAAACAAAATTTATTGACTTTAACTAAACCATTGACTTACATAATTAATTTATCTTTGGAAAAGGGTATATTCCCCGTCAGTTTAAAATGTTCTATTGTAAAACCCCTTCACAAAAAAGGACCTAGATCTGAGGCAAATAATTATAGACCAATTACTTTGGTTCCCATACTCTCAAAAATATTTGAGAAGGTAATGAGCAAAAGGCTTATAAATTTCTTAGAGAAACATAATATATTATGTAGTCAACAGAACGGTTTTATTAAGCAAAAATCTACAACTTTAGCGTGTTTTAAACTTGTAAAAGAAATTATGGATGCTATTAATAAAAAAGAAATCCCAGTAGCAGTTTTTCTTGATATGAGCAAGGCGTTTGATATGGTATGCCATGAAACTTTATTACTTAAACTTGAGCGATATGGTATACGAGGCGTGGCTTATAGTTGGTTCGAAAGCTACTTAAGAGGCCGACAACAATGCACGGAGATAAAAAAATGTGTATAAAAACTAATACCCAGAAAATCTATAGATCACCATACTTAACCAATCATTGTGGTGTACCACAGGGAAGTGTCCTTGGTCCTCTATTGTTTATAATATATATAAACGAACTGCCCAGCTCCACGAACCAATATACCATATTATTTGCAGATGATACTACCGTGTTGACAAAAGAGAAAACTCTAGATAACAGTGAAATAGTCACAAATAAAGCATTGACAGATTTAATAAATTGGCTAGATAGGAATAATTTAAAAATAAACACAAATAAAACTAAATTTATAACGTTTTTGACATCTAATAACCACAAAAATATAGTAAATGAAATGACACTAAGTTTAAAATATAATAGTAATGACATAGAAGAAGTTAATAATATCAAATTCTTAGGATTAGTTATGGACAGACATTGCAATTTTAAAGATCAAGTAGATAACGTATGTAAGAAAATTAACAAATTCGTATTTGCCATTAGGAGGATTAAAAATTTAACAGACATTCGAACAGCCTTGTTGGTGTACCATAGCCATGTTTGTTCTGTTTTAAGATATGGATTAATTATATGGGGGAATTCAACAGATGCCCAAAGGGCATTCATAGCCCAAAAGAAGTGTGTAAGGTCCATTTTTAATCTCAAGTGGACAGACTCTTGTAAACCCATATTTATTAAACAAAAACTATTGACCCTCCCCTCTCTGTACATATTTGAAATCTGCAAATTTGTAAGAAATAATTACTCCCTTTTTGAAAAAGATGAAAAGGCCAAGACAAAGAGGAAAATAGCACAAAAGCCACTAGTAGTCCCGCGTAATAGACTAAAAGTTTGCGACAAAAATTGTTATACCATGGCTGTGAAAGTATATAACCACTTAGCCGAAAAATTTAGAAGTGCTACAGATTTGGAATTTAACAGAAAGCTAGCTGACTGGTTGTGTGAGAGATGTTTTTATTCCATCAATGAATATTTTGAATATAAAATGTAAATCTTTTATGATTAATTATGACATGTATAATATTGAAACTTTTTGACATGAATTCATTTTATTATAAACTATTTATTCCCAATTATGTATAAAATTTTCTTTAATTATTTTATTAATTGAATTGTTATTTAGATTTTAATGATAAAGTTATTATTGTATGATGTATTATGGAAAGTATTAATTGCTAATTACTAAATGTGTACTGCATGCTATAAGAAAAAACCCTAATATTTGTACGGCTGAAATGCCGAATATAGTGAAACACCATAGACCTTAAGAACTTGTTACCTACCTATATTCTTGCAAATAAATATATCATTCATTCATTCATTCATTCATTCATTAAAATTCCTTGTGATGACGATGATAAAACTGATACGACTGATGGTACTCAAGCCCATTCTACTTAAATCACGGAGGATATTTGTATAGAACTAGCGACCCGTCTCCGCTTCACACGCCAAATTCTCAGCTTTTTTTTACTATAACTTGCATGTTTTATACACATACATCTTCTTCATGGATCACTCTGTCCATTGGTAGAAACGTCATGAAAATTTATTCATCAGTTGTTGAGTTTATAGCGATCAGTCACACTGTTGCGGTGGGGGACTTTGTTGTATAAAATGTACACAAAAATAATAATGATAGATAATGTAATAATTTAATATTTTATTTAAATGTAACTATTAAAAATTTGCATGCCTAACTTAAGGTAGATAGTATAAAGGTCTAATATTTGTCAACATCCGTATTCTAATCTATTCTACAAAAACAATGTTCATTTGTTGCAATGCAAGCATTGTTAATTTTGACAGTTTGAGGTGTTAGGAAAAAGGCGACTGGTGTGGTCATCTTCCGTCAGACTTGACTTGATGAATTAACATTTAGATAAGAAATAGTAAGTAACACCACAATACAAATACACCAAATTCACTATATTACAACATACTATATGTAAGTGTGTGTCTGTCTGTCTCTCGGTTTGACGTCTTTCACGGCAAAACGAAGTGACGTGATTTTTTTAAGTGGAGATAGTTGAAGGGATGGAGAGTGACATAGGCTACTTTTTGTCTCTTTCCAACGCGAGCGAAGCTGCGGGCAAAAGCTAGTTCCATATAAAGAGAAAATTATAGTGTGTGCAAAACATTACAAGGTACAACCGTTTATGAATTAACATTTGAGGTATGATCATTAACATTCTTTGTCCTTGATTTATGTCCTTTGACGACTCGAGGAACATTACTATGCAACGCTGAACGCAAAGTTACTATAAATAAATATAAGGATATGTCATACATGAGTTGAGACATAAGGAAATCAGTATTTATTTAAGTAAGTCTAAGTACCTTAACAGTTCCGATAGGCAGAGGCACATTAAGCTAAGCAGGTGTCAGAATCATTATTATTTGGCTAGCCTTTTACCGACTGTTTTGGTCGGCTTCTAGTCTAACTGATAGTACTGACTGCATATACTAGGTGTATTTTTGGTCTTGCTCAACCCGCTAGGAGATGATTCTACTCATAAAAACGAACAACTTTTATTAGGGAACCAACTCTGAAATCTCGACCAAAAATACACATAGTTTACCCGTCTGTTTTTTCGATCACAGGATTAATGAGACTTATGCCCGAATACTCAAACATCACTTAATTTTGAGACGCTCAGAACGTACTTATTTTATCACTTTAGGAGTACAAAAACAGCAACAGTTTTGAGAGCGACCAATATTGTAAGTATTGGTCAGTTTGGGTATACATATAGAAAGAAAAATATTAAGTCGTTAGAAGGTCGTTAGGTATATGGAACATCAGAGCTAATAGAGATAAAATAATATTATTATTTATTTATTTATTAACGCAATATTTATAAAATTTTGCTCAGTACTATTCACACGGCGCCTTATCTAAATATCGATTATTTGGTGATAAAAAAAATTGGTAATGATTCATAAACGGTTACAATGACGAAAAATGTTATCTTTATTATCACGTGTGACTCAACCTTGATATTTAAACAATTTAATTGAAATTGAATTACACTTCTAAAGAGGACAAATTAAAGCGTGAGGAAAACTAATAATTTTTAAGAGTAAAGATTAATAAAAGTTTACTCTTTATTCAAAGGGATTCGACAAGTTAACATTATTATATTTTCTAAATAGAAAGCTTTTTCATTCTATAGTCACGACTTGACATTGCTTTTCGATTAAAAACTTTAACTCAAATAATTTGGTTGAATGTTAAGTTTGCAGGTGACGACGGCGCAACTTGTTACTAACTGGGAAATTTAATTTCCTTGGTTCTATTTACTTTGGTCGTTTTTAAAAATAGACATGCACTTTGAACAGTACTTATATACAAAATAATTAATAGAAAAACGTGTTGATGGTATGAAAGCAATAATAAAAAGTTCAAAATTCTAAATAATATCCTTAATTAATGTTCGCTGACGATTTTTCAATGACATACTTGCAATTGATTAAAACCTCATTGAGAAAATAAACAGTCATCAGAGTCAGTAATATGGGGTATTCCTCGGAGCGCTCCTGTTTTGAAGCGCTCCTAACGAAGCGCTCCTAAAATATTCCGCCAAGCGCTCCTGTTGGGAGCGCTTAAAAAATCAGACTAAAAATATTATTATTTCATTCCTCGAAGCGCTCCTATGACGAAACATAGAGAAGAGCATGAAGTGTTCGTAACAAATTATATCGATTAACATTTCGACGGCTACTAGTTGCTTATATTAAAACTAGAAATAGCTAGAATAACTGAATAGTAAAAATAAAAGCTTCGATGAAAAGTACCAGGGTGGCAGAAATTGCCAGGAGGCACCTAAAGGATCTCATATAAATTGTACACCAACGATTAAAGTCTAAAATTATTTTGTTATTATTCACTATAACGATCTTATTATTTAGTAATTGTTTATAAGTAACTATAATGTAGTTATAGATCCATAACAGTACATAACCTATATCTACCAGGAAAACAGAAATGAACTAGAAGTAATTCCTTATGCGATACTACTCAACTTGTATATTATAATACTATAGTTTTAATAATTAACTTTCATGTTATCCCTTTCTTTCATATCCATCCCAGCAATAGGTTCCATAGATTGATCACAAATTAAAACAAACTTTACACTTTTCGCCAATTTTTTAATAAAACAAACTTTTCTTAGTACACAACTTCATGTGACGTAGGCGCACTCGCAACTAATGAGTTTAGAAGACAAAAAACTGCGTTTTCGATGAAACTAGTTCCGGAAATGCTCGGCTGCATTCGGAATCACTCGGTAACGCGACCACGCGACTCTCTAGGATAAAACAGAGAAGCGGGGTTGACAACAGCGGCTAGTGTCTTGTGTCACTAAAGTACGTAGTTCCAGTTCATTTATGCTTCCCTAGTAGGTAGTTTAAAAAAAAAATTAACAATTATGATAGTTGAACTTTAAAACGTCGATATCGATATCGTTTCTTACAAATCCTTCATGCTCTGCCCTATGGTATCGTCACGTCATAGGAGCGCTTCGAGGAATAAAATAATAATATTTTTAGTTTGATTTTCTAAGCGCTCCCAACAGGGGCGCTTGGCGGAATATTTTGGGAGCGCTTCGTTAGGAGCGCTTCAAAACAGGAGCGCTCCGAGGAATACCCCAGTAATATAACATTTGGGCACGCTAAATTAATTTGTTCAAGTCAAAGTAATTTAAACTGTTTTTATTTCGGTTTTAAAAACTTATTCATTGTCAATATTTTAACACTCATTGAAGCTAAGATAAATTAACCCTATCCTACTATATAATAAACTAGCTTTTGTCCGCGACTTCGTCCGCGTGGAATAACATAGTTCCCGTTCCCGAGGGATTTCCGGGATCCTACTATATAATAAACTAGCTTTTGCCCGCGACTTCGTCCGCATGGAATAACAAATTTCCGTTTCCCGGGGGATTTCTGGGATCCTACTATATAATAAACTAGCTTTTGCCCGCGATTTCGTCCGCGTGGAATAACATAGTTCCCGTTCCCGGGGGATTTCCGGGATCCTACTATATAATAAACTAGCTTTTGCCCGCGATTTCGTCCGCGTGGAATAACATAGTTCCCGTTCCCGGGGGATTTCCGGGATCCTACTATATCATAAACTAGCTTTTGCCCGCGATTTCGTCCGCGTGGATTCGAATAACATAGTTCCCGTTCCCGGGGGATTTCCGGGATGAAAACTATCCTATGTCCTTTCTCGGGTCCCGGACTATATCTGCACCAAATTTCATAAAAATCGGTTCAGGGGTTTAGGCGTGAAGAAGAGACAGACAGACAGAAAGACCGACAGAGTTACTTTCGCATTTATAATATTAGTACGGATGTGAAGGGGTGCATGGACAGAAAACCTCCTCGTGTGCCCGAGGGCTGGAGTTCGCTTATGGATCCGTCCGGGGCGAAGACCAGTCCGAGGGACGGTGCACCCCGGGAGGTGTGCAACGACTCGTCACGGTACGTTGTGCCTGTGGGGTCTCGTTGCACACTTTCGAATATTCTGTCGCGGAGGACTCCACCACCTGTCCCTCTGAGTAGCAGAGGGCAGTGTGTGTTGGAGTCGGGGAACGGGCTCTGCGTGCACTCACCCTGCCGCAGAGCAGGCAGCTGGGGGTCGTCATCCCTAGCTGCCCCCGTTGATCTCGTAGCCCCGTAGTCTGTTACGGTCATGTCTCTGACTTTCGACGGGGGTCGAGGGCCTTGGCTTAACCGCCCGGGCCGCGAGGTAGACAACCTCTATAAAAAATCACCTCTAATACCAAGTTCTGGTGCGTGGCGAAGGTACGAATGGCTGAGGAGTAGTGTCGTCTATTTGTGGACGGCGCATCAGTCTCTAGCGCACCCCCAGCCAGGGAACCGGTGGACCCTCTGGTTGGGTTACAAATGTACACTTGCCCAGGTACAGGGGGTTATCCTGGGTGTACGTCTTAAATCCCCCATACTCGTGGGACTTGACTATGAATGATACTAAACAATATTTAAAAAAAAAACACCGGAAGAAAGGGAGAGGCGCGGTCTATTGAGGCTGACGCAGTAATGGGCTCGAGCTCTAGAAGCTCGAGCTCGAACGGCTCGAGCTCGGGTAGCTCAGGGCGAGAAAGGAGGAGAAGCCGCAGCAGAAAGCGGACAATGTCGGAGGGCGCCTCGTCGTCCTCCGACAGCGAAGCGGCGGCACCGGCCCCCAAAATCCCCACCAGCAGGCGGGGTGCGGGCCGTGTTGGAGGAGGGGGGCGCAAGCTCCCCGCGCAGGAGGCGGCTCGGCGAGCTGAAAGGCTCGCCCTGGAGGGGCGACACCCTGGAGCGGCTTCCGCGCAGGTTGACGGTGCATCCGCCACCGCGGGGAGCTCCAAACCGGAGCGCGCGGTTAGCCTGGCGGAGGTAGTGACCTCGGCGTTGGTGTCTGTGGCTGTGTGGTGGGTTGGTGTGTGTGTCAAAAAGAAGAAGGGCTCGAAGGACAGGGCCATCGCCGATGCCACTGCCGAGATTTTGGCGGCGGCGAATGCCGAGAATACGGCGGGCACGGAGCTGGCCGCTATGCGGGCCGCCATTGAAGAATTACGGGAGGAGAACAAGAAGCTGAACGCGGAGCTGGCCAGGCTCCGGGGGGATGCGCCCCGCACAGAGGAGCCCAAGGAGGAGTCGGAGCGGGACCTGCTGAAAGCTGTGGTGCAGGGCATGGCGGACTTCCAGCGCCGGTTTTCGGTGCTGGAAGGCATAGTCCTCCGGCCCCCGCTCGCGGCCAGTAGTACGGTCTCGGCGGCGTCGACGGCAAGGCCAGCGGCATCATTTGCCGCTGTGGCCGCGACTCCTGCGGCGGGCACGTCAAGGCGTGCCACCGCGCCGCAACAGGCGAAGGGGAAGGCCGCACCGCCCAACAAGGGCAAGGCGGCGAAGCCAAAAGCGGTGGGGGCACCTGCAGCGAGTGTGGCTGCACAACGTCCCCCGCCGCCTGCCTCTCTTCCCCCTTCTCCCCCGACTGCCGAAAGTCCGGCTGAGCCCGGCTGGCAAGTCGCAGGGGAGAAGAAAAAGGCGGCCAAGGCGGCCAGGGCCGCAAAAAAGCGGCAGCGGCAGCGAGAGCGTCGCAAGGCAAGGAGCCTTGCGGCCAGGCTCCGCACTCCAAAGACTGCAGCGGTGGTAATCACCCTGCAGCCGGAGGCGGAGAAGAAGGGCGTGACCTACGGGTCCGTCCTTACGAAGGCGAAAGCGGCGGTGGACTTGGCCGAGATCGGCGTCACCGAAGGCCTGCGGCTCCGGGTCACGGCTACCGGAGCCCGCATGCTGGAGGTACCGGGAGCCACCAGCGGCCCCATCGCGGACGTACTGGCCGAAAAGCTCCGGGCGTCGCTACCGGCGGAGGAGGTCCGGGTGTCCAGGCCCACCATGCGCATAGATGTACGCATCTCGGGCCTGGACGACTCCATCAGGGCGGAGGAGGTGGCGGCCGCCGTTGCCAAGGCGGGGGGATGCCCCACCGACGATTTGCGGGTGGGCACCATCCGCCTTGACCGCTCCAGGTTGGGAGCGGTCACGGTGAGCTGTCCCGCGTCGGTGGCGAAAGCGATTTCGGAGGAGGGCCACAGGCTGAAGGTGGGATGGACCTCGGCGCAGGTCAAGTTGCTGGAACCCAGGCCACTGCGGTGCTACAGGTGCCAGGTGGGGCACCATGTCGGTGTCCGCTGCACCGCGGAGGTCGACCGTAGCGGGGATTGCTTCCGCTGCGGTCAGCCCGGTCACAAGGCCGGCTCGTGCAATGCCGCGCCGCACTGCTTTGTATGTGCGGCAGCTGGCAAGCCGGCTGATCACCGGGCTGGGGGCAAGGCTTGCGCCCCACCCACCAAGACAAGAGGGAAGAGCAGAGGGCCCTCTGCCGCCGCTGCCGCTGCCGCCGCTCCCGCTGCTGCTGCCGCCGCTCCCGCCGTTCCCGCCGCTGCCGCGCCCGTCGCTGCCGCCGCGACAACCGAGGCCGCAATGGAGTGCCAATAATGGCTCCATTGATCAACATCGCCGTGGTCTCCGAGCCGTACTTTGTCCCGCCCAGGGATTCTTGGGTGGAGGACCTGAGCGGCTCGGTGACCATCATCTCGTCGGCCGCCGCCGGTACCCCAACCCTCGAAGGCGTCAAGAGGGCACAGGGGTGCGTTGCGGCACGGTTCGGGGAGATCGCCGTGGTAGGCGTCTATCTCTCCCCGAGCCGATCCCTCGTCGAACTCCACAACTCCCTTATGGAGCTGAGCGTCGTCGACGCCGGGTTCCGAACCCTCCCCGTGTTCGTTCTCGGGGACTTCAATGCCAAGAATCTGGCTTGGGGCTCCCGATACACTGATGCACGGGGGAGAATGGTGGAAAACTGGGCCCTAGAGGCAGGCCTAGTTGTGCTGAACCAGGGTTCCGTCCCCACGTGTGTGCGGATGCGGGGTGAGTCGGTGGTGGACATTTCGTTCGCCAGCCCCGCTCTGTCACCGCGTGTCGTTGACTGGCGCGTAATGGAGGAGGTGGAGACGTTCTCCGACCACCGGTACATCCGGTTTGACGTCTCCGCCCAGACCTCCGCTGCGCCGGTCCGACGGACCCCAAGCGGTCCGCGTTGGGCGCTGAAGCAGCTGGACCGGGAGCTTCTCCTGGAAGCCTCGATAGTGCAGGCCTGGGTGTCATCACCGGACAGGCCTGCCGACATCAATGCCGAGGCTGGGTGGTTCCAGGAGGCCATGTCCGAGATCTGTGACATGGCAATGCCCCGGGTTCAGCCTGGAAGGGGTCAGCGCCAGGTGTACTGGTGGTCGCCGCAAATCACGTCACTACGTGAGGCGTGCGTGGCTGCGCGACGCCCGTACACCAGACACCGCAGGCTCCGTATCCGCCCTGTGGATGCGGATGCCATTGAGGCGGAGCTGTACGAGGGGTACAGAGCGGCGAAGGAAGCCCTCCGACTGGAGATTATGCGGGCCAAAGCTTCGGCCCGCCAAGAGACGCTGGGGACTCTGGACAGAGATCCGTGGGGGCGCCCCTACTTGGCGGTGCGGGGCAAGCTCCGTACCGCGGGCCCCCCGCTGACGCAGTCTCCGGCCCCAGGTCGTAGAGGGCGTTGTGAGCGCTCTGTTCCCTTCGCGGGGGGAGTTTTCTCCCCCGCTCATGGCTCCGCCACCGGCGGTGTCCGATGCGGACCGCGACGGCGACGACGACGACGTTCCAGAGGTGACCGAGGTAGAACTGGGAGTGGCGGTGCTAAGGCTTAGGGCCAAGAACACCGCCCCAGGACCCGACGGCCTACCAGGGAAGGCCTGGGTCCTGGCCTTAGGGGCTCTCGGGCCTCGACTAAGGGGGCTCTTTATTTTTTTTTATTTATTTAATGGCTCTCCAACGACTTACTCACTGATACACTTACAAAAATAGGTGTTATAACATTATTTTATGTTAGTGAACTTGTCACTTATAGGAGTGCACAGCACTTGTATTAACCTAAGTTAAAACATTACAAACAATAAATAAAAGTGGGTAAAGTGTCGACAAAAGCTGTTAGGAATAAATAAATAAATACTTTAGCGCATGCTTGGAGGAGGGCCAGTTCCCACTTCGTTGGAAGACAGGGAAGCTGGTCCTCATACCGAAGCCGGGGCGTCCTGCGGACTCTCCGTCCGCGTACCGGCCCATCGTTTTGCTCGACGAGGCGGCAAAGCTCTTGGAGAGAGTGATTGCGAGCCGCCTGGTCGAGCGGCTGATGCGGGTGGGGCCGGATCTGGCGGACGGTCAGTTCGGCTTCCGTAGAGGACGCTCCACGGTGGACGCCATCATGCGCGTGCGAGCCCTTACGACAGGGGATGCGGTGGCACAGGGCAGGGTCGTCTTGGCGGTGTCTCTCGACATCGCCAACGCCTTTAACACCCTGCCTTGGGGGTGCATAGTGGCGGCACTCCGGTATCACCGGATGCCTGCCTACCTCTGTCGTGTGGTCGAGGCCTATCTGACGGACAGGGCCGTCATCTACCCCGGTCACGAGGGAGTGTGGAGTCGACGAGGGATGTCGTGCGGTGTTCCACAGGGATCGGTCCTGGGGCCGCTCCTGTGGGACATCGGGTACGACTGGGTGCTGCGCGCCGACCTTCCCGATGGTGTCAGCGTAGTGTGCTACGCTGACGACACGCTAGTCCTAGCGCAGGGAGGGTCGTTCCAGGCGGCGGCCGACTTGATGACAAGTGGAGTTGCGATAGTCGTGGACAGGATCCGGCAGCTGGGACTCGAGGTGGCCCTGCACAAGTCCGAGGCCATGTGTTTTCATGGCCCTCGGCACCGGCCACCTCCGGGGTCTCAGATAACGGTGGGAGGGGTTCACATCGGTGTCGAGTCGACGATAAAGTACCTGGGACTTGTCCTCGACAACCGATGGAACTTTACGGAGCACTTCCGACGTTTGGGCCCCAAACTGGCGAAGGCCGGAGCTGCCCTCAAGCGGCTCCTGCCCAATCTCGGTGGCCCAAACGCCTCCTGCCGGAGGCTCTACACGGGGATCGTGCGGTCCATGGCCCTCTACGGGGCTCCGGTGTGGGCGCCCAATCTAGCCGCGGCTCCGGCCCGACTTCTGAGGGCGTCCCAGAGGGTCATGGCCATTCGCATGGTGCGGGGATACCGCACGGTCTCCTGTGAGGCGGCATGCCTCCTTGCCGGCGTCCCGCCGTGGGATCTGGAGGCAACAGTCCTTGCACACACGTACGAGTGGCGCGTGGAAGTGCAACGCCGGGGTGAAGTCCCGATGCCGCGGGTTATCGCGGCACGGCTCACGGAGCTCCGGCGAGATCTCATGGCGGAATGGAGACAACGACTGTCGCAACCTAGTGCTGGGCACGCCGTTATAGCGGCGGTAAGACCCCTCTTTGAGGAGTGGCTGGAGAGGCGTCATGGCACTCTCACGTTTCGCTTGACACAGGTCCTTACCGGACATGGTCAGTTCGGGAGGTTCCTGTGTCGGATTCGGGCGGAAGCGACGCCTAGGTGTCACCACTGCAGTAACGGTCGCCTGGAGGACACGGTCGAGCACACAGTCGAGGTGTGCCGCGCATGGGCGGAGCATCGACGTGTCCTCGTAGAGGCGATCGGCGGCGGTGACCTCTCGCGCCCGGCGCTGGTTCAGGCCATGCTTCGGGGCGAGACGGAATGGGATGCCGTCGCCTCCTTCTGCGAAGCAGTTACGCTAGTGAAGGAAGCGGCGGCGCGCGAGAGGCAACGACGAGCCTCTCGCCCCGGACTAAGACCCAGGCGAAGACGTCGAGAGTCGCAAGACGACTACCGGCCACCGTAGGCGCGGTTCTGCGGATGGCGAGCGATGGGTAGCTCGCCGCCCGGCTAGGACCAGGACCGCGTAGACGGCGCGTTTTGTTCCACGCGCGCCTCAAAGAGTAGGAGTCAGCACAGGAAGGGGCCCAACAGGGCCAACGCCTGCCGGGGTTGCGGAATGTTTATAGTGGTTACCGTGACCCTGGAACATAAAGGGCAATCGAAGGAACATGAGTGGGTTTTAGTCAGTAAGAGTCTGACACGCCCTCCCGTCGCACCCAGGACGGGAGCAGTCATTGGATGATTTCCCACTCACCAAAAAAAAAAAAGTACGGATGTGAAAGTTTGTGTGTGTTCGTGTTCGTAAGTGTGTGAGGATGTTTGATACTCTTTGACGCATAAACTACTGAACGGATTTTGATGAAGCTTTACAGTCATATAGCTATACATCAGAATAACATAGGCTACATAACATCACCCTTTGAGGCACAGGAGCGGAGCAGTAACCAAAAATCTAACATAACGTAGGTGAAACAATATTGTATGGACTTTAAAAGAGACTTTGACCTCCGAGTTTGTTTCGGTTGTTTCTTCTCAGAGTAGTCCAGATAGGAAACACCGGCCCCACCGTTCGATTAAAATAAGAAAAAAAATGACGTGTAAAAGTTTAATTAGGGTTCCGTACCTCAAAAGGTAAAAACGGAACCCTTATAGGATCACTTTGTTGTCCGTCCGTCTGTCCGTCAGTCAAGACCCTTGTTCTCAGAAACGCGTCGAGATATCAAGCTGAAATTTATATCACATACTCAGGTCTGCTATCTCTCAAATCATTGAGAAAATCAAGTTTCCAAATCAACGCAATAAAAAGATACGGCTGTTTATATTGCATATTTAGACATTTGCAAGGAAATCAAAACCTACAGGGTACTTCCCATTGACCGAGAATTATGAAATTTGGCAAGAAGCAAGATCATGTAGCACAAGTTAAGGAAAAACTCCGAAAACCGTAAATTTGTAGTTAGTTCACAACTGTCCGTCCGTCTGTTCGTCCGTCTGTCAAGACCCCTTTTCCCAGAAATGCGTGCAAGTCTGCTATCTCTCAAAGCAGTAAAAAAATCAAGTTTCTAAATCAATGCAATAAAAAGATACGGCGGTTTACATTGCATATTTAGACATTTGCAAGGAAATTAAAACCTATAGGGTACACACGGCTACACATCAAGCTATACAAAACCAGTTTTAGCTGACCTCGCATTGTGTATGTTTTTCGTACAATTAGAAGTCAGCTTATACTGGTTATGTATAGCTTGATGTGTAGCTCACCGTACTTCCCATTGACCAATAATCATGAAATTTAGCAAGAAGCAATGTCATACATGTAGCACAAGTAAAGAAAAAACTGCGAAAACCGTAATATTGTAGTTATTTCGCTAAAAAAAACAAATTAACGGAACCCTCGTTGCGCGAGTCCAACTCGCACTTGACCGGTTTTTTTTTACCTATTTACAAAAATTTATCATTTATTTATCATACCGCGGGGCACAGCTAGTTCTTAATATTCTCAAGGGGATATTATTCTCACATGGCAGGTTTTTAGAGCTTTATTCGTAAAATATTATGGAGTGAAGTTCTTGTTTACCATATGACTTTTAGAAGTCCGGATTGACCTTAGGGTATGCGGAGCGGCATTAGCGATGCAATGACGCAAGCACCAGTCGTCAGAGCATAATGCATATAAAATAGTTTGTTTGTAGTTGTTGCGAATATGATGCATACCATTTTGTTGTGATCATTTTACGCATCGCTCTTTTGTCGCTTCTGGTCTCCTCATCTCATGGAAAAGTGAAAACCCATCCTGTGGCTTTGTTTGTAAACCCCAAGCTTGTGCTGTCCAATTAGTCGTTACAATATGGATGTTGACTACATCAAAAAAATGACATTCTGTTTAGTCCGTCTGTTAGACAGTCCAAAAATACTGGACACATATTTTTTGCTTGATCAAATTTATAACAAAGTACTTAGATAAAGAGCATCAAAGTTCCGGAGAGGGGGCTTGTGACGTCACTCCTCAGTAAAAATTATACTAAGGCGTGACGTTTCACGAAACTTGAACGCAATGTATTGTCGTCATTTTCTGTTTACGAAAAAAAAGAAAAAATACGTGTCCCAAATTTTTTGATTATCTAACTGACGGACTAATTACTTTTTTTTTGCCATCTTGCCTATTCTATAGGGGGACTGGTAATTAGTGTACGAAACACGTGATTGTGCTCATGATAACAAACAATTTATTAAGGGAGATAAGCCGAAATCGCGAAATAAATATCAACTGTTCAGTTCATTAGGCTAACCTAAATGTACAGAACAGCTGATTTTTTCGCGATTTGAGGGTTGTTTCCATAGTAAAAGTTGTTTGTTATCATGAGCACAATCACGTGTTTTAGTATCGTACACTAATTACCAGTCACCCTATATAAAAACTAGGACTTTGAGGAAAAAAACTTTTGTTTTCTTCATTTAAAAATTCTATCTGAGTATAAGTATGTCAATTTGAGCCTAATTAGTTTGTCTTTTGTTTCCACTAAATTGGCGGCACCTGCATTATTGATTAGCTCATTGGCAATTTAAAAGTAAACGGCCGATTCTTTTGTTTTTCTTCATTGTGTACTCTATACCTTTCTCAGTTCACTGTAGAGGTACAGTGTTCAAAAGGCCAATATCCGTTTTTTAGGTTAACTTAAACCACGTAATAAAACCAGGTCAATGGACCTGTAGAACAATACAGTGCATTTTCCCATTTGCGTTTAAATGCATTGCATGTTAGGGCTTTTTATTGTTTATTGTATAACGGTTAACGATACTACTGTAAACAAATTGTTTGACCCCTTTCTACATCATTTGAACATTTATGGTTCTAATGACATGGTATTTATTATGTATTAGCATTTTAAAGATTACATGAACATAAAATTACACAATAAAAATAATAATAACCATAAAGCTAAAAATATAAATCCGTTAAATCTGAAACTTTTTATTAGTATGATGTTTCATTCATCTCGGTGCATAATCAAAATGTCAGTTTAGTTATTTTTATCTTGCTTATATGCTAAAGATTTGGCCTTTCAGTACCTTTCAGTTTATAAGGCCTTTACATATTTAAAGCTTTTTATTTTGATGAACATACATAAAAAAAGATTAAAATTTCCTGACGAATTGAGAACTTCCTTCTTTTTGAGCAAAATATCAAAATATTTAACTCTGGAAAGAGTGAAAATGGTGTAGTATCTTGCTTTACTTATAAAAGTCCACTTTTGTTTCCAGACACTAGCTATCCAGAAAGCTATTAACGCAATCGAGACTCCTGTGAAAGAGAAGCATGTCCGCAGCACACTCATCGGTACCTTCAAGGAACAGAGCGCCATCACATATTGGGCAAGTATCTTCTTACTTATTGCAATAGAGGTAGTAGAGCTTTTTGGAGGAGTTCGCCTGAAAAAGTTCTTTTATGCTATGTCTGTGAGAGGGGGAATAAGTGCCGGTGTGAGTTCAGACGTATTATTAAAAACAGCAAGCCAGCCAATATGTTGTTAGTAGGCGTGGCTGTGTCTCATACGATGTAGTTACCATCAGTTAAGTGACAAGTAAATAAATAAATTCCTTCACACACCGACTCATAGTAAGACGCTATTTGTTAATAGTTATTGCCAAGGTTCTTAAGAATTTTATTGACATATTTTATGTTACAATTAAATTGAGCAAAGGAACACAAAATAACGATTGGTCGAAAATTCGAAATTATAAAAGGTTAATTCCTGAAGATTAATGACCAGACTTCCCTTGTAATACAACGCATTTACATGAAACTTAATGCAAGACAGACATCTCCGCCTAATCCTACTTAACACTGAAGAGTCACGTCTCAGAGTTTCCAAATTAGTCCAGAAGCTTCGATGTACCTTACAAAGCTATATCTGTTTTCAAACTATTTAACTGTCGAAGAAAACTGGACGTGCATTCTCCGATAAATCACTCTTACTGCGACGAATCCACTTGACATAATCTCAGGGCATTAACGGCTTCCTGACTGTTTTATCGCTATGTTCGCCTTTGATGATAGGTACACGATTCGAATTAGACTCGTAATGTTATGACCCAGTATCTTGTGATGTCCAATATGTTGTTAGTACGTGGTTTTATTGAGCCAACTAGATGACAGCATCTGCAAACGATGTCATTGTCGTTTCTGTTAGTCTATCTTCACAATATCGATTGTTATTGATTCCTGATTATTCTGTAGCTCGGATTTAATTTAAATGCCATCTAGAACTCTACTGTTATCGAATTTCTCTGTCTTTTACAGAGCTTGAGTTTGGCGTATTCTGGACTATTACTTTTCGTTTTATAGCCAATTAACAGTTATTCAGCCTTAAACGATCAAGCCTCATAGTCGGAGTACGAGCCTTCAAATCATTGAGGTTACAAAGTCCAAGTCTAGTCAATTACGGTCCGCAATTCGATTACAACGTGATTAATGATTGACCAAGACCTAGGCCAGAAAATCATCTGCCCTCGAGACCTCTTACAGACGTGTAATATGCATTAAACCTTCGAACACATACGTGATTGAAGATACAATAAAAAGACTGTCGCTTGGTCGTTGAGAGGTTAGTATAGCATTGTTAATCTTGTAGCCACAAGCCGCGAAGAAAACATAAATATTTTTTTTGTCTCCCCCAGATGGTGGCCATACGTCTTCCACTACAAGAGAACCGTATCGTGGCATGGAAGTTCTGCCACGTGACACACAAGCTGCTGCGCGAAGGGCATCCCGCCTGCCTCGATGACTCGCAGCGACACATTGGCATGATCGAGAACTTGGGCAAGCTATGGGTAAGTTTTTGTTTTGCGCAAAAGTTTTACAAAAACGCGAACAACGCTGGTATCCATCTGAATTCAGTTAGGCTGAAAGCCGAACGCATCATAGTTGGGAAAAGGCTATGGATGTGATTGGATGGAGTGCAGGGATAACAAGCTTTGCTTAGTTTGAGATCAGATGTATGGCGTGTGTGAGTTGTCCTAAGATATTTATTTATGTATACATCATCATCCAATGAAACAAACTTAGACGACGGTGTAGGATAGACGTCGAGATAAATCGTCGTTCTAGATAGAATAGAATTTAATTTACATTCCATATTGAACTTTATTTTAACGTATAAACATTGACCGTACCGATCAGTTCAGCAGAGGTGTTAAATTAAATAAGCTTTAAACTTGAGATGGCTTTAAGATTGGCTAATTGGTAAAAAAAAAACCTTTTTCCTAGTAAATACAATACAACGGCGTAGATTATCGAATAATTTAATTAAATAATCAAGTAAACTCAATTATGAAACCCGACATCTAATCATTTGTCGAAACAGTTCTTTGAAAATTACAAAAAATGCTCACTTCGTACTTTGTCAGTCAATAGGTATTTGGTAATCCATTGTGTTATTGTATACGAACAAGTGTTCTTGGTAAATATAACCTTGATGCGTTTACAGTTAGAATTACGTAATTTGGTATGACAATAAAACAATAAGAAAGAAAGATAAAGATTCTTTTAGTATTATAACGAGGTGAGATTATTTAATGTGATTTCTGGAAGTGTTAACAGAACTGGTAAACTACTGTCGATTGCTATATTTACCTCATAGAAATGAAGTATTGTATATTATCTACACAAATAATCAGATGCACCGTATCTTTTGTCGACTCATGCTAACATACAACAAATATGAAGTTTTCGATTTCATTACTAATATAATCCTACATTTTACTTCCATGCAGACAGTTTCGCAGCTAAAGTTTCAAATAAGAAATATGTGTTTTTAACATATTTGACGAAAAAAAATCATCAGCGCCTTCGAGACGATTAGTGAAAAGGATCAAGATTAACCCATAGATGATCCTTAGATGATGATGATGATAAATGGGATCATTTAACTCATTTAGCCCATCCCATCTATGGATTGATCTTGATCCTTTTCACTAATCGTCTCTCTAACCTTCCCAGGTACACTTACGCGAGGGCTACGGCAAGTTAGTCCACTTGTACTGCAACCTGTTGGTATGCAAGCTGAAGTTCCACGCGCGGAACCCTCGCTTCCCTGGCAACATGCAGCTGACTGCTGAGGAGTTGGATGCCATCGCTGAAAACGATGTCAATAATTAGTAAGTTTTCTTTTTTATTCAGACTATTCTGTCCCATTGCTGGGCAAAGGTCCCTTAACGGCTTATACCGTTCCCTGTGTAGTACGTTTTACTAGTCTCCTCTCCCCTAACAATGTACTTATTCAGTTATAAGAGTACTTCTAGGAAAAAAAGAACCGAGTTTACTCAGACATTTAGTTCTTTTCTGCAAGTGTAACTGCAACTGATCATTTAAATATTGGTCTACTGAAGTATCCCATTTTGGTGATCGCCTACAGTAGACTCTCTTCTTTCTCCTCTTTTTGATATTTGTGATGAAGGATAAACTCACCTTTTTGGGTCAGGACTTCTAGTCATCCGTCAGGTCATTTGTTACAGCATTTTTGACATGCCATAATTTTTGTTTCAGTTTCCAACTATGTGTGGAATTGTTTGACTACATGGATGAAATTCTCAACTTGCAAGCTGCAGGTTGGTATATTTTTTATTTCAGTCTCTGTTTAAAAGTCAAAGCTTGCTATAATGTAAATCTAAATATAGCAATGTTGACTGACTGACATAGTAATCTTTTAACGCACACCTCAAACCACTGGACGGATCGGGCTGAAATTTGGCATGCAGGTAGATTTAATGACGTAGGCATCCGCTAAGAAAAGATTTTTGGAAATTCTAACCCTAAAGGGATAAAATTGGGGATGGAAATTTCGAAATTCACGCGGGCGAAGCCGCGAGCGAAAGCTAGTGTGTTTATGAAGTAATATTTTGTTCCCAGTGTTCGACAGCCTCGGCAACGCGCGCGCCAACTCGATGACGGCGAGCGGTCAGTGCCGCCTCGCCGCGCTCATCCCGTGCGCGCAGGACGCCTCGCAGATATACGACTGTAACGTTCGACTGCTGTTCCGCCTGCACGCCTCGCTGCCTGCTGATACCCTCGCTGGACATCGTGAGAGGTGAGGGAATATGAGGCTATTAATGGAGTTGCTGTGTCGTTCAAACATAATAAAATATATTATTATAATGTCCAAAATATCTACATTATAAATGCGAGAGTAACTCGGTCTGTCACACTTTCACTGCAAAACTATTAAATCAATTTTCATTAAATTTGGCAAAATGCAATAAATAAATGATAGATTAATATTGAATAATGCCGAATGTACAATTCAAAAGATATTTACAATCATAAATTTTGGCAGAATGTTTGATCACCTTGAACTATCCGTGTAATGTATGAATGTTGATAGCGGCGACCAATGACAATAGGTAAAATGTTCAAAAGCGGTTACGTTTGATTCTTAGTGATAGATTATAAGATTTTATTATTACTCTTTCATTCAATGCGTTAACACTTTTGACAAATTCCAGATTTCGGCAACAGTTTAAAAAGCTAAGCTCGTTCTACAAGCACGCCAGTAGTCTACAATACTACAGGAACCTCCTCTCGCTGCCAGTTCTGCCTTCCAATCCGCCCAACTTCCTGCAACAGGTACTATATGTTTCAATTTGAACATACCATATCTTTAGTTAACCTTTTGAGCTAAAAATCAAGGTTTTCCCTCGATCTTTTACTTTACCCATGTCTGTGATATCCAAGATACATTTAGAAAGTACATTTGAATTGAAAAATTCACAATTGTATTCATATTTTCATATACCCCTAACCCCGTTTCCACAACCAACATGAGAGACAACCGTCAGAATGTAACTCCCAACTCCAGATCCCAAGATTCCAGAAAGAGTTTGATTAAAATTGGTTCTGTCGTGATATCTGGCATAACTAAATCATGTCTCGCCTTAAATTTCAAACAATTATTTTTGTTTGTAGTCTGACTTCGGCACGTACGTGACGCCGGTGGTGTCCATCCCGGAGCCTCCGCCCGACGAAGTGGACTCCGTGGCCTCCCTCATCGACACCTCCGATACTATGAGTCAGGTAACTACTTCTTATTTATTTATGAACACATTTGGCATCATTTTACTGAGTTTTTGATAGCTTTAAACCTGGATATATTTCATGTGTGGATAGTGTATTTTATCCAAGCGGTTTATTTTTGAATCACATGTTAGTGAAACTTAAAGAAGTTTTATTTATGTGCCTTTATAAAATTTCAATTAAAATCAGTTTAATTTGGGTTGTCTCTACAATTTTCTAGTGAATTACACGTTTTAGGAATTTTGAACTGAAGAATTTAATTTATTGGGGTTCCGTCATGACAACCGATTTAGTTTTTAAAAACCGGGATCGTACAAAAAGTTTTCGTAAAAAAGTGTCCAAAAACCGGATACTTAAACCAGTTTTACCGCACGGAACCGTATCAAAGGTTTACAAATTTAAGCGGTATCCAACATCTGTTCACATGCAGCGTGTATGTCACAGATATAGATTGATGTGTACTTGTGTGTATTATGTAAAAACGTACATAGGTGCGTTTAATGCATGAAAGTGTGACCATTACTCTAAACGTGTTTGTTTTCACACTACATATTTATGTGCTAACATAACATAATATAAACTGAACAGATGTCAGTGCAAGATAACTTAGAAGACTTCGACGCTCGCGCCAGTCAGTCGCCCCAACCAGATCCTATCGTGGAGAGAGACCGACTGATTGACCATCTGCAGAACGAACTACAAAGAATGAGGTAATACAATGTTTACCTATATAAACCTTAACCATACCAAAACTTTTCTTTGTTAATTTGAAAACAATTTTGGGATTAAGCCATCTTCCTAGCCTTTTCCCCATTTCTGTTGCGGATGGCTTTTAGCGTAACCAGTTTCGGCTGGATTTTACGTAAAGCGACTCGACCTCCATAACCCAGATACTCGGCGACGCGATACCCCTTGGTTGGACTGGTCAGATTTTCTGACTTCTGACCCACAACTTCTTATATGAGAAGCACTGAACCACCCCGGCAGTAAAATATTATTTTATGTGTTAACAGGTCTGAAGTATCACAGCTAGTTCAAGAGAGAAACACAATGATTGGGTCCATGAGGGAACATTGTACGCGTATTGAAACACAACTACATAACACCAAGGTAATAGAAAAGTTTCACTAAAGTTTTACAGGCACTTATGAATTGTCAAAGAGTCGGTCGGTTAGTCGGAAAAGTGACGCTAATTGCCTGTTCCAAAACGTAAATCTCTTTTGATGACTAAATTTATTTTCAAATCGTCTACTGTAATGTTATTCTAGGTTTTTCAGGACGGTATTTCTTTATCTGTATTTATTTGTGTTCGCAGGTAGAATTAGAAGAAGAAAAACATAAAGCTGATTTATTAATGGTACAGACTCCTGAAATTAAACGTAAGCGGATTTTACTGTAACTAGCTAATGCGTTAATTTGTAATTTTGAGTAAAATAAATATTTATCTCTTAATATTTTTATCTTGTAGAGAAACTCAACGAAACTGAAGAGAGAGCCAAAGTGACAGATGAAAAGTTCCAAAAGTTAAAAGGAGCGTATACGCAGCTGAGAGAAGAACATATAACGTTGATTAGACAGGTTAGTACCAATGTAAATAGTCAAAAACCTAAAATAGGTTTTTTTATGGATGGGAAGTCATCAAATGACCCCCTTAGGGAGGGGTGGGAGAAAGTGTCAGACTTTTACTGACTAAAACCCACCTTTGTGATCCAGGGCGCGGAAACTATTAGAACTATTTCGCAACCCCGGAGAGCTAAAATAGTTCATACGAAACTACGAGTAAAGACGAAGTCACTCTTAATTATCTTAATAACTTACTCTTTTATGGTTGATCCTTGGTTCCGAAGCTAATACTGCGATGATGATGATTAACTATTTCTCAAAATCATAGTTTATTGAAAATTAATCCAGTCTTAAGGTTAAAATAATATGTTTTTATTATTATATATCTTTGAATTGTGAAGGCAACGTCCGTATCTAAAACATATTTTTTTCCTATTTTTGTCCGTGTTCTAGAAAGCCGAAGTAGACAAGTTGTCAGCTAGCCTGCGGGCGGCCGCAGCACAACACGAGAGCGCTAAGGTAGCGTTACAGCAACAGCTAAACGATAGAATCAAGTGAGTAACGCTAGCCTGGCTCTTGTAGTTATGCTATAGATAGACTATCTGCGTAGTTAGCACTTATATTATCTTCATAGAAAAAAAATTGTTCTATTGTTGAAAAATACTCTTTCGTAGAATTAATTTCTGATTTCATTTTAAAGTTTTTGCACAACACATTGGCTGACACACTCATTCTTTACATTTCACTCCCTATAGAGATGTCGAATTACTACAGCAAAGTGCGTCGTCGAGCGAAGAAATTGAAGCTTACAAAAGCGAGATATTGAACCTCCGGACAGATCTCGAACAATCCAGACAGAAGGAACTCGAATTAGAAACTTTAAAAGCTTCCATGGAAGCGTTAGAGATAGAACATAAAACAGCGACGAAAGAGCAAGAAGAAAAACTAACAACTGTTACCAACGAGTTGAAAGAAACCACAGAGAGCTTAGAACTGATTAAGCAAGAGAAGGAAGCAAAAGAATTAGAGTTAACTAAAGTGAAAGAAGAGTTGGTAGGACTTCGGGAAAGCAGCGGAGAAGAGTATAAAAAGGTAGTAGAAGAGAAGGAAGCTGCGTTGAAACAGGTAGAGGAGTTGCGACAACAACATTTACAGGAGAAAGAGGTCAGTATTGTATATTTTGTTGTGACATTTACTTTCCTTTAGAGGTGTAGAACTGTTACTGTAGATGCTTGCTAGTGAGGTTTCTGCATGAACGAGCCATGTTTAAACAGAAAATGTAGAAATGCTTATTAACAAAATTAACCTTGTTAGTGATAGACCGCAAACTAATGCTTTGTTGTATAAAATCCCTGTGTATCAGTTATGAGTAAAATATTACATTATATACTCTGCATAAAATATTAACTGACCCAATTTAATCAAGCCCATAAAAATAACAGTCAATATATGTTAGTTTCATTTTATTAGGAAGTAACACAACTAAATACCTCCATTAATGAATTGCGATCAGAGATAGATAGTTTACAAGAAAAGCTTAGTACTAGTGAAACCGAGTACACTGTACAATGCCAGAAATTGAGCCAAGAACTGACGACTAAAGCCCAAGAGTATGATGATAGCCTCAGTGAAAAAGAAAAGAAAATAAAAGAGGGTCTAGAAAAACTCGAAGAGTTGCGACTTGAGTTGAAAAATACTAAAACTGAATACGAAGGAAAAATAACTGAAAATACTACTGAGATTACCCAACTTCAGGAAAAAATTAAGGAATTAGTTCAATACCAAAATACGGCAGAAACTTTAAAAGCTGAACTAACGAAAGGCGGAGATGAACTTAGTAAAAAGTTAGAGGAAATATTAAACGAGAAACAAGAGTTACAAAATAATGTTCAAGCAAAGATGACGGAAATATCCGAATTGGAAAATAAGTTAAAAGACTTGGAAGACAGTAAAACTCAGGAAGTGACGGAATTGAAAGAAGAAATACTGAAGATTACTGATGAAAAGAATACAGAAATTGATAACTTAAAAACTATGCTTGATGAAAAAACTGAGTTTGGCAGGAGGCAAAAATCTGAAACCGAACAATTGTCTAATAATATTCTTGCGCTTGAGACTACTATAAACAATACAAATATTCAATTACAGGAACAAAAAGCGTCGTACGAAGAACAGCTCAAAGAATGTAATACTGAAATTGAGGCTCTCAAAGAGACATTACAAAATGTAACGCAAAGTAAGGACGAAATCATTGAAAATTTAGAAGGTGCGTTGGCTGAAAAAGATGGACAAGTGATATCCCTTGATATAGAAGTGACTCACCTGACTGATGAAAATACCAGGCTGAAGGACGAGTTAAACGAAACACAGGCAGAAATGGAGATTGGAAAGAATGAACTATTTTCTTTGAAGGAAGAACACGAAAAAATCGTAGAAAGAAATGAACAAAATTTAGTATTGAAAAATCAAGAACTAAGGGAACTACACGATAAGATTAAAGAACTTAGTGAACAGAAAACTGAGTTACAAGAAGAAAAAGCGAAAGTCTCAAGTGAAATGAACTTAGAAAAAGAGGTTTGTGTTATTCGTGATATATTTGTTGTTTTATGTGACGTCCTAGAGGTAGATATTTTTTTAATCAATTGTATCTTTAAATAGGTATTAGAAAGTAGGATTTTGGAACTCAGGGTAGCCTATGAAGATTTGAAAAAAGACCATGAAGTGGTAAAATCTGAAAAAGAATCTTTGTCGATTGAGCTAAACAATGAAATAAGTAACCTGAAATCAGAAATTGAACAGTTGAAAGAGGAAAAAGACACTGAAATCCAATCTTTACGTGAAAAGCTTGAGAACCAAGAAACGGCTTTCAATGAACAAGTTGCATCGAAAGACGCAACTATCACAGAAGCTGAGGCGAATATACAAAAACTGAAAGATGACCTGGAAGAATTACAAGTAGAAAGACAGAAAGAGAAGGAAGAACTAGACGCCTTAGTATCAGAGAGAGAACGAGTGAGACAGGTTAGGAAATCAGTGACGTTGAGTGAAATGTGTGTTCATACACTGCGTTGTTTCACTTACACCTTTAGTTGTATGGTGGAGGATCATTGTACTGTGTTAGTTGTCATTCTCACCAAGCAATTATCCATACTGTGTCAAAAAGGTTTCGGTGTCATTTTGTGGTTGCGGTCATCTACTTATAATATCTTGTTTAGACTTAGAATTTGAATTAAATTGACAGTATAATATAATATAGTCAAGTTTGAGAGTGATATCAAAACACGTCATGTAAATAGCTCGTACACTGTTTGACTTGCTTTTTCCTTGCCTGTACTGTAAGTATGATATCTAAAGTGCATGTTTTATTTCTTTTCTCCCCGTCTACGCCACCTGCCGCGCTGTGCATGGAATCTTTCGGACTGCGCTCTCGGACTTGCTTGGACCCTTCGGACTTGCGTATCTGCGTACCTACGTATCTTCTTCTATGGTGGTATAGTTGTTGGAGACTAGGCTAGGCCACACGGAGAGTAAGAGATTGAATGCCGAGTGTGAATTACAGGACTTGTTGCAACACAATACTGTGCTAGAAGCCGACTTGATTGCTGTGAAGAAACAGCTCGAAGAGGCGCAGAAGGCGTTGCAGATGCGTTAGTATTACACTTTTTTACTGTATATAATTTCGTTGCTTGTAAATTTTGTAAATATTGAAATGAATAGAACACAGACACACAATTGATTAGATACGCTGTCAGAACCTCAATATCCAGTTAAAAATAACGCCAGGTCCAAATGATCTTTAATTAATATATTTGTTTGTATTTATAACTGTCCAATTCTGCTGTGCCGCACCATCTGTGCCAATAGATAATGCCAAAACAAAACCTTTATTGGATTTTTTTTGTTGCTTTGAAATAAATAAATATAGTAAGTTATTTAGTAAAACGTAAACGATGAATTAACGATCACAATTTAAAAAACTTGTAAAAAGTTTAAATGTGTCTACTATTTAAGTATAAATCATATCTTGAAAAGTTGAATGTGCATTTTGCAACTTATTAAGTCAGTTACCTTTAATTTCCTTATTTTTTCTTAACAATAACAATGACATCAATATCATGACAATCAACCTCCTTACAGAAACAACACGGCTAGTAACTTGCGCGGGTGAGGCCGCAGTAGAAGTCGCAAGCGGAGCCCTGACCTCCTTCGAGAACGGTCAAGCGCGAGACTCGGTAGGCGAGGCAGCTGAACTGGCTGCCAAGGCCTTGGAGGAGTTGGCTCGGCATAGTGAAGTGTCAGGGAATGAGGAGGCGGTGGCGCGCTCAGCCATCGTCGCGGCGCACAACACTGCTCAGCTGTCGGCGTATGTCGCTGATGTGTCCAACGTGTCTACTGACTTGGCGCTCTCTGAGAGTAAGTGATTTTTTTGTTATTGCTATGTGTCTGTCTGTTTCTTGTTAATTAATGATGATGGTGGAATATGGATTTATATAATCACTTACAACTACTAAAACAGGTAATTCCTGTAATAATAGATGTGAATAGCAACAGTGAAGCCTAATAACAATATATTTTCAAAAATTTACTACATATAATGTTATCCTTGCGAATTAACTCAATGTACAAGCAAAGATGTCTATCTCCTCTGCTACAAGATTAAGAGTGCGATGCGCCCGAATCAGGGGCGCTTCAATTCTTATGTAGGGATTGTTATTTGACTCTTTATTATTTAAAAAGAGAAGTGGAAAATCTTAAAGTCCAAAGTCTAATAGCTATTCATAGTACAGTCCAGTACACTAGAGTTTTATGTCATAGGTCATAAGGTCAAGAATTATACTACAAAAGTTATCACTAAAGCTTGTATTATGTAACGAACACCTTCCTACCCTTCTAGAACTAAACAACGAATGCCGCTCAATGCTGACGGCGACAAAGGAATGCCTCGAATCCATCAAGACCGGTGCCGTGGTCAGCTCGCACTGCTCTGACGCGCGGAGTCGCGTGCGAAGCCTGATGAGTGCGGCTGTAGCTGCTGATAGGCTGAACAGTGGCGCCAGGAGTGTGGATGATGAGCTGGCCGACATGGACAGGGCTATTGAGGAGGCGGCGTCGCAGATCGAGGTCAGTATTATATGTAAACAAGCTCCAAACTAATGAGTGCGGCCGTCGCGGCTGACAGGCTGAACGGTGGCGCCAGGAGTCTCGATGACGAGCTCGCTGACATGGACAGGGCTATTGAGGAGGCGGCATCGCAGATTGAGGTCAGTATTATATGTAAACAAGCTTCAAACTAATGAGTGCGGCTATAGCGGCTGATAGGCTGAACAGTGGCGCCAGGAGTGTGGATGATGAGCTCGCTGACATGGACAGGGCTATTGAGGAGGCGGCGTCGCAGATCGAGGTCAGTATTATATGTAAACAAGCTTCAAACTAATGAGTGCGGCCGTCGCGGCTGACAGGCTGAACAGTGGCGCCAGGAGTGTGGATGATGAGCTGGCCGACATGGACAGGGCTATTGAGGAGGCGGCGTCGCAGATTGAGGTCTGTATTAGATGTAATTCTTTTGTACAGATTATCTTTAAGTAGATCAGGTGAAAGCTGGATTGAGGTCGGTTAGGGATTGAATAAAAAAAATCCCTTCTTAGTGCGAGGCACACTACCTAGCTTCAGTATTATCAGTATGGGAGTTTCAAAAAGATGTAAACAAACAAAACTCATTCACTAAACACATAATATATGTTTCAACATTTAATTCATGATTATGAAACTGTTCTTGGTAATCAACTTTGATGAAATATATCTTTTAACATCATTCCGAAATCCACAGAACATGTTAGCAGCGACCCGTGCTGGAGACTCAGGGGTCAAACTCGAAGTGAATGGCAAGATCCTTGACGCTTGTACCACTCTTATGGGAGCCGTGAAGATTCTGGTCCAGGATGCTCGCAAGCTTCAGAACGAACTCGGCGACCCCAAGACTCGCCAGAAAATGTACAGGAAGAATCCGCAGTGGTCCGAGGGACTCATTTCAGCGGCTAAATCTGTTGTTTTTGCTGCTAAGCTGCTAGTGTATGTATTTTTTGTTTGTATTTTTTTAGGCTGTAATTTACCTGCATGTAACTTCAAGCAATCTGATATAAGAATAAGTTGTTGAGAGGTAAGTTGTTTAGTAAGTATTAGGTAGTATTTCCTCTCTTTCTTTTATTTTGGGCACTTTTTACTAGGTGTGGGAATAGTAGCAAGCAACTAGTAAAGGCTAAATAAATAAGGGTTTTCATACACTTTTTACTATTTGTTGTAACATGCACAGTATATGATGCCATAATTTCCTACAAGAATAATTTCTCCAAACTTAATATTTTGTAGGTTTATAATTTATTCATTTTCAAAATTTTGGATACCATATTTTGCGTTCTGATATTCGGTCACTAGAGCAATTCAGCAGTATATGCCTGAATTTAAAAAAAATATGATATAGAACAAAGAACTTACTTACTTTACTTTATCCCTTTAGAGTGACAAAGACAGCAACTGACTTGGAAGTGTCCTTAAATTAAGTGATGTTTGAGTATTCGGACATTATTGGGGCATACGTTATTGATAATCATAAAAAAACAATTGCATCCACATCACAGGACATCAGCAGACGAAGCAGTGGGTGCATCAGGTCAGGTGGAGGGAGTGTCTGCGGCGGCGCACGAGGTGGCCGGCAGTACGGCGCAGCTCGTGGCCGCCTCAAGGGCGCGCGCACCGCCAGAATCACCCGCACTGGCCAGACTTACTCAAGCCAGTCGCTCTGTCGCCGCCGCCACTGGAGCACTCGTAGCCGCGGTTAAAGCGGGATCTACGCTCGTGCTGGAGCAAGGTATGTCTGTTCTGATGGTTTACTAATGTTTGCCATAATTTAATATGACATAATTTCATATGCCATAATCGTATTTGCCATAATTTCATTTGACATAACGCTTCATTTGCCATAATCATGAAATGATATAATATCATTTTCCATAATTTCATTATTCATAATCGATAAAATGCCATAATAAATAAAATCCATAATTTTGTTTGCCATACTTTTCAATAATGTCAATATCCATAATATTTATTTACATATTCATTTGCCCATACCCGATACCCGATATATGCAAGCAAGTATACTACATGAAGCAAGCAAGCATACAGCATGCAAGCAAGCAAACATACAGCATGCATGCAGCAAACAAGCAAGCAAACATACAGCATGCATGCAGCAAACAAGCAAGCATGCAGCATGCAGCATGCAAGCAAGCATGCAGCAAGCAGCAAGCAAGCATGCAAGCAAGCATACAGCATGCAGCATTCAAGCGAGCATGAAACATGCAGCAGGCAGGGTTTCTGTCACGGCTCCGGCGCTGCGGGCCTCCGGCGGCCCCACGCGTACTAATCGTCGCAGACGGCTTTCGCTCACCACCACAGCTTCGGCTTGTTGGCCGGCTTCGCCGGCCAGCCTCAGCCGCGGTGGCTCGCTCGCAGCCGCCTGCTCCTCAGCCCGCGGGCCGCCTCGCCCCTACGCGCCTACGCGATTTTAAATAACACTCTCGGGGTAGGACAAACAAGACTACGTGGAGTCGGTTTTGCGACAATTCGGTTCTGTCACTAACTTTTGTAGCACAGCGTGTTAAATTTTTAACCAACAATATTATTTAATTGTTCAGAAACTATAGCAAATTGGTTAGGCCTACTAGTCGGGGTGTTTACTTATTGATGGTATAATTATTTATAAAAATATATCAAATGTTGCTTATGACAAGTGTCGATTATGGAATGTATTACTTATGGAAACTAATTATTATGGCATATGTTATTATGGAAACTCATTTTATGGCAAATGAAAGTTATGACAAGTACATTGTTATGACACGCGTTGTTAGTATAAATGAAATTAGTGCAAGTGAATATTATAAGCTGGGACGATTATGGAAAATAAAAATAGGACAAATAATATTATGGGAAACAAGAGAATACCCTGTTCTGATCCCTCGCCTAAGCAAGTCTATAATATTACACTCAAAGACAATAAGGTTGTCGCCAGGAATACATCTCCCATTATCCAAATTAACCCAGCGAATGCGAAGTGGGTGGCGAGGAGAAGTTTATACCCCCAAAACTTAGGACCTTATTCCATGATCACGTTATCGAACCACACACCTGACGGGTGTTCTTACTATGTTACATTACATGCTGGGTTACAAGTTGTGCAACCTGCACTGTAATTTTCAAACCTGAACGAATATATTTCACAACGTTGATTCACTACAATAAACTAATTTGTGCCACACAGAGGCCCTGGACACATCATCGCTCTCGCTGACGGCCACGCGTCGCCTCGAGATGGAGAGCAAAGTACGCTCGCTCAAGTTGGAGACAGCACTGGACGCCGAGCGCGCGCGCCTCGCCGCGCTGCGCAAGAGGCACTACCAGCTCGCGCAGATGGAAGAGGTCAGTGAAGTTAATAGCTCATCATCAACCATAACAGCATACTTAACTTTTGGATGAAGGAGAGGAGTAACATTTTTGGTCTCCCGAGCTCTTGACCTGTTTTGTTTTGTGCTTTTCAGTAAGAACTTTATCGACAACAGTAGATATGTACGGTCAGCAAAAGAGATATGTTACCAGGGCCATAAGATATAATTAAGGTTTTCTTGAACACCGATTGGTGTATCCAAATGAAATTTAAATGAATTGAAGAACAAATTACTTTCTACAACATTTGAAATTTTAATTAAAATGTATATCCATTGGTTAACCTTTTAACCGCCCGACTTCAGAACAGTTGGCGTGTCCCTAGCGCCCGGCACAGTGAATCGAAAATTAAATACCTAAAAGAAAGAGGGATGTGCAATACTTAACTTTGCGATGTCGATATTTCGTTTTAATAACGACATTTGCATTTGCGAGCGTGGTCAACTAACAACTACATCTCACTAAGCTAAGTTTGCACCTCGCGTCGTTTACGTCATATCTTATATACGTCATATAATTACCTCTACATCAATGTCAAACTCTTCGTCTGATAAAAATTCTTCATTTTCATCGCCTTCTAGAATACGAATTCTAGAAGGCTATGAAAATGAAGAATTTTTAACTCTTCAGTAGTCGTCATTATACATTTCTATCATGTACATTTATCGACATACGAACGTTAAACTTCACGCACAAGCACAACACTGATGGAAAATTCCAGAAGTCGGCACTCGTTTATGACGTAAGAAGCGTTCGTCTTTATCCGACCGTGGCGCAGGGCGTACTAACAAAGTAAGTTTCGGAACATGTAGGCTAGGGATGGGAACCATCAATTCAATCGCTGACATTTCATATGTAAATTTACTTAATTTTAAAGGAATTAAATGAAATACTCACAAATATTTGTAAAAAAATGTTTTATTAACAATTGCTGTATTTGTTTTAAAGTTAATTAGTCAGTACAACGAGAAATATTTTGATTTATGTTTATTTTTGTATCGGTAAATCTTGGCATATGTCCCATCCCTCATGTCGGATTTTGTCGTCATGGGCGTTGCACATCAATACAATTTTCTAAAAATAATGTTAGTAATTCATCTAACTTTGGACATTATTTTTAGGACTTCTAATTAAGAGACTAAAGTGTATTAAACTGTAAATGATTACTTAGTTAACTATTTGCCTAATATAAACATATTTTTGATAGAATATAGCGTAATTAAATAAAAAAGCTGATTAAACGAGCAGTGATATTTTGGTCGTAAATATACGACTCTGGCGAAATGGGCCCGAAAATATTTGTCGGATTAATCCGACGTAGGCGGTTAAAAGGTTAATGAAAAAACTTTAATTGTATCTGACAGCCCTGGTAACAAACATATCTCTTTTGCTGACCATACACATAATTACAATGTCATTCATGCCCATGAACGAGGGTCTCTACTTCTACGATGGCAACAGAAGTACAAGCCGCTCGCTTACCATTCAAATATCTATTCTTTACAAGATAATACTATGATATGAACTGAGTATTACTCTCAATTAAGAAGTATTTGCCTAAATTGTTTTATTGTTTCAGAATGGAAACATGGAAAACGGCAAAGATTGAACGACTACGACGTAAATAGAGAAAATAACCATCAGCTGACATAATTGCTACACGTTTTAGTAAGCTGCTGATCAGTTTGTTCGTACTTTATTATTTTTGAAGACATTTTGTACTTGCATTTTTATACTTTATTATACACAACGAATTTTTTACTGTCATGCTTGCCGATTGCTCAGTTTACTATAGTGACGAACGAGAGAAGTCCCCAGGGACGACTAACAATAAGCATACAGTTTATGGGCGCTTATAGCCAACTAATTGTTAGATATGAAATTTATTCTAAATGTCAGTCCACGTAGAACCGATAGAAACGTATAAAACGTACTAGTTATAATAATTAATGTAATAAAAACGGTGTAGGAATCTGAAAATAAGGAAGAATATTGTGTCCCAATATATATATGTAACCAAGTCATAATGTCGATTAACCTTATTGCCTGGAACTTGGGACAATAAGATTACAGTATGGTTCACACATTAGACTGATGTTAGTCAAGTGTATAATAACGATCAATCTTTTTGGCCGTGGTTTGTAGAAATGTAGGTAGTAGGTGCATGTAACCCTTAGTGTCTTTAGTAAACGACTGAGGCATGCGTCAGGCTCGACACGCCTTTAAACTGGTCCGATCCCCACGAAGGAGTCCGCATGATCACGAGACTATAAGCTTTAAGCAGAGACTAAGGTAACAAATTGTGAATTGTCTATGTACCTTTATGTAAAGAATATTTTATAATTACTAATTTTATTATGTTAGTTTATACACGTGTGTGACATGAACGTTGTTTGTACGAGTAAACATGTCATGCACATTCCGATACAATTTTTGTGTAGGTTAGCCAAGTAAGCGTGTGATCACAATAATTATGAAGCCCCTAGGATATCACTAATGTTAGTTTTTAATTTCTAAGTGTACCTAATTGATTTATATAAATATATACTATCGAAAAGATTCAACATAATTGCCACCACGGCTGATTTGTATTATTTATTCCTTATGTTTTACACTAATAAAATATATACATGTGAAGCAAGTCATTAAGTTTTATTGGAAACCAGTTTGCAGATTTATATCATACTATCGAGACGGGGCCCAATAGGGCCAACGCCTGCCGGGGTTGCGGAATAGTTATAATAGTTACCGTGACCCTGGAACATAAAGGGCAACTGAAGGAACAGGAGTGGGTTATAGTCAGTAAAAGTCTGACACGGCCTCCCGCCCCGCCCCTGGACGGAAGAAGACGGAAAAAAAATTAGCTCGAACCACATACCTATACAGTGTTATGACAAATTAATGTAAGTGGCCTCCTGCTGAGTATAAATCACCTAAGAAATAAAATCCAATTACGGATTATCTTAGATCTACTGCACCACTGATGTCTAACAAACGTGAAGGTTTCATTAACGGGCATTACTTGAAGTTTACCTTGCGATAAGGAATTATTATTACACTTTAATCAATTTAACTGAAGTACTTACGTAAATTTACGAAAACATTGGCAAATATATGTTATCAGATTACGTTGAGCTAGTATGGCGCGCTATCTCTAACATCTGTCATGGTAACTCAACACCAGGTGTTATTGAAATACATTGTTATAATAAAACAAACTCATAGCTTACACATATTCCATATATTCGCTGTATTACCTAAAACTAAACACAAAAAAGCATGGCGAACACGATGATTACAGTTTAATAAAATACTTCCTGTGGACAATACAAAATATAACATTTCATTTAAAACAACAAATAGACAGGATTCAGCATAAGTACAGAAAATACATGAGTTGTGGAATGCTAGTTAATAACTTGCGATAATTATTACACTTAAAATTAAAAAAGGTATAATAAAAATGAGATTATATTGCATTTACCAACAACTTGATCAACACTAACATTTAAAAAACAAATCGCACACATCACTAACCAGTGGCACTTCGTTTTTGTGCAATATCATATGCTAACATTAATTATATTGTTGATACATGTTGCTTAAGTACTGAAAAATACATAAAACATTAAAATTAGGCCAATAATGTCGATGATGCAATCAGTTTCGCTAACATACAACTGTAAAGCTACTCTTGGTGCAAGAAGCCATTATCCATTCACTGTGTGAAATACATCTGTTATCAAAATCTTAAGACGATGGTAAAACCTTCGAAAATTTAGCACCACAAGTTGGCTTCTCACTATATATAAATCCTGAATTCAATACGCAATCAATATACAAACGCGAATGTAACAACCTTTGTCTTTTCAATGTCTTCTTTTAAAAATAAATGAGCAGTAGTATTTGTTACTTCTATTGAGTCCAATACATAGATCATCGACTGATAGACATGTATGTACAATTGACGAAATTGCATTCGAATCCTTTCCGTAGATACATTAGACGGCACAATACTTATAAACATGTATAAGTAGTAATACAATACTAAAAGTAAATACAACTGGCATAATACACATTTATATGAATAGAGAAGGGTAAGATATGACACTAAAGAGAGATTTGGGGGCAAGAGGACCTTGCAAATGATATTCAAAAGGTGTGAAGCAAGAGTGGCAGACGGATCAACACAGTGGAGGCTCATCCCATTTGAGGTGCTTCTCAGGAGTCAGATGCACAATGCGGACATGGACAGCTTGGGTCTTCTCAAACTTGGGGGGAATTGGACACAGTCGGTATATTACTTCATCGCCTGGTAGTGGTACATACTCGCCTTCAATGCTGTGATAGATAAAAACAATGTTGTTTATGTCAGGGAAAGAGAGAAACTAAGAAATATGCTAAAATAATGTTGTGATATAAATTATAAAGCCGCGTTTCAGCTAGGCAACTTTCGGCGCACAAATAGTTGCCCAACAAGTAAAGTCAGCGAGGAACTTTTTTTGAACAACGTTGTCTGTCTACACATCTACTACTTTACCCCTGTCGTCGAACACAAGTCGCCAATGCAACTTGTGTTGATTTCATTGTTGCGCGTCACGTCTCCAGTCGCGCGCTGTTAATCAACGTTGCCTTACATGTTAGGCGTCACGTGTTGCGCGTCAATTGTTGCCTAGTGGATACGAGGCTTTACGATTTATTTCTAATCAATAAATTATTTAGCACAGTTGGCATTGGCTACATGTGGTTCTCACGTAAAAAAAACTTATATAGCCTATGAGTAGCTAACAAAAAATCAATAAATGTAAAATATTCATGACACAAGGCTTCTAAGGGTAGAGGAACTCTTTTTTTTTAAGTATCTTGTGGCACAAATATTAGTAAATAGAGTTTGGCCAACAAAAACTGTCCACAAGAAAGAGCGGCGAATAAAAAAAACTCTTATATCCAGCTGAATCCTGTTAGGTCCGACCCCAACTTCATTGGGAAAAGGCTAGGGAACAAGAAAGAGAATTTACTGGCCAAACTATCATTGTGTCAATAACAAAGGCCACATTCCTTTTACTAAGCTATTGTTTTAACCCGCGAGCACTCGCGCTATGAGCATTTCCCTCACGGTGAATTTTAAATTCCCGCCATTTATTGATTTATTTATCTTTGGTCGTCGTTTTCCCGCTAGCTGAGTTTTATACTTCCCCCGTCCTGCTCATAACGGTTTATTCGTGTTAGTGTGCATCAATCGCTCAGTAGAGGTGGTTTGTTTAGCCGAGATACGTCGCGCGGGGATTTGCTCATCGCGCGAGTTACACATTTTTTTTACACACAACATGCTTTTACTTTTTGTGACATATGTAAAGCTCGAGCATATGATGAAGATTAATGTTTTATTGTTCACTTCCTAATTTTTTTGACTAAAGTAATTTTTTTAAGTTTTTACCAAAAGTGCACTTAAGGAATGCTAATTTGGTCGTAAATTTGTTTTTAAAATATTATAGTATAACAACTGTTATATATTAAAAATAAATATTTGATTTGATTATACAATATTGTTTTATTATATATTAGCAATAATATTAATAAATATACTCTAATTTATGTCTTTTTTGTTATTTGTAAAACGTGAGCAAAATGCTCTACACGCGAGTGCTCGTGTAAGTTTTAAAGGCGCGAGTGCTCCCGGGTTAAAATTAATGCACCTTTTGTTCCTTATTAAAGAGTAATTTCAATGCAGAAGATCTAGAATTTGATACATATTTTTGTACAAACCTAAGAATATGTCCTTTTAATATCATAAACAGGCCAAATACAAGTCAAACTCAACTCAACGGAGGGAACAGTAGCCCCCTTAAAAATTTATACTATTCAGATTTTTGTATTTGTAGTTATAGTGGCAACAGAAATATATCAGTGAAAATTTCAACTCTAACTATCACTGCCTGGTGGCAAACAGATGGCTGACACCAAAGTTTTAGTAATGGGGTCCCGTTTTACCCTTTAAGTATGGAAAGCCAAAACAATACAATAAAAAAAAAGTGACAATAACTGCCTGAAACAATTTATTGTACTCTAAACAAAGAGTACCTTTGGTCTTAGTTATGTAATTTTTAATGTAATTATTTACCACCCAGAAACTCATGTCAACAGCAAGACAAACAGAGCACACAATGACCTCCAAAAAGTGTGAACACAGTTTTCAATACACGTTTAAATATATCTGTTATCAGCTTCAAATTGGAACAGAGCTTGTATAACAAGCACATTATGAATGGATGGCTTAATTTATTTACGTTCAAAATGCTTGATGTTGTTTGTGTTTCTCGAGCCAATTTTCATGCTAAACTTTTTATGTTCTACATTCATCACACCAGTCAACAATCTTGAGAAACCGTTTCTTTGTTTTTGGTGTCATGTGTGTTAAAATATGAAAATTAATGATGTTTACTTCACGGAAGCTTACAATTTACGCATACTTGTGATTTTTTCATCAAGGTTAAATGCTAACTGAACTTTTAGATAAAAAATATTATTAGAATTTAAACAAAGAACTTAAACCTGTATTCATTTATATTTATAAAATTATACTCACTCGGAAATGTGAACGAATATATCTTCACCGCCTCTTTCTGGAGTTACAAAACCATGACCCTTTGCTCGGCAAAAAGACTTAATTTTTCCACTTTCTATCGGATTCCCTAGAGCCCTTTCTGACCTAAAATAAAACAGCACTTAAGAACTGGTACAGTGACATAATTAGCTAACTTTTTAACGCTAATTAACAATAATAGCATAGGTAACGACATCAAAAACCTACGTCGATGCTGTTCTGTTCCGTCGCGTAATTATTGGGCTCGGCAGCTGTAGATGCGTGTTTGTTTTATTAGGAGAATCATCACTGTTAAATCCATAATCATTGGACATGATTACAGTACACAAATTGTTTTCCACGTAAAAAATTATAAACAAGAACTTCGCAAGAAGGAAGAGAAACAAAATGTCAGTCAGTCTCCGTCGCTTGTACTGCGAAACAGCGAAACGTCAATTGAAGACCAAACGTCAAAAAAATGTTCCTTTTAGGCCCGTATTAATAGACGTCACTCAACTCCGAGACACTCACAAGTCTCTTGCTGTCCTGCTGTCCTTGTCATTCTAAAGGGAAAAAATAAGGACAGCAATAAACTTGAGAGCGTCTCAGAATTGAGTGACGTCTATTAATACGGGCCTTAGAAACTGATGGTTATTTTTTAGCAGTGTAATAAATATGTAACCTTGTATTTACTATCTTTAAGTTTTAAGTAAAAGTAGTTTAACTTAACCCGATTTATACGGCGCGACTTGGCGTTTTTGGCAAAATATTTGCGTGTTCGATGCAACGCAATATCAACCTTATTCTCTGAAAGTAGAGTTTATATTGGATTAATTACCTTACATTATTACATTTATTACTATTACTGCAAAGATTTACTTGGCCTGTGCTTGCTTGGCCTGTTGAAAAAGCCAGAAAGAGGATTGTGAAAGTCTCACTGTCCCAGGAACTCACTTGAATTTTATTTTGCACTCTTGTACATATTTTGCTTGTTTTGTCCATTTTGTCCAAAGCAAACCAAGTTCAAAGCTAGATAAAAATTATTTCTTTAAAAACACCATTGAAAGGAAATCTGTCGATACCACCGCTACACAATAACGATGATGCCTTGGAATTTGACATAGAGTAAGTAATCGAGCGCAGCATTCTTAGTGTAAAATGGTAGGACAGGTTTCCGGAAACCACGCTGTATTCCAAAGCAAGTATAAATAACAGATGGGTTTCGGAGCACCAGGTCCAAATAGAATTGTAAAGGTCTCGCTTCGCTACCAGTATGTACGAACAACGACCGATTGACAAAATTCTCTGTGCCAAAAGAGTCATAGCGTCCTCGAGGCCGGCCCACCTATATTCTTTATAGGTCCATGGGCCGGCCCTAAAGTTTAATCAAAATGCATAAAATAAAACAAGGATGATTCACGGTGGCGCGAAAACAATTTATCTGATAAGACTAAAGGAGACCTTTAACCAGCTGTGGTAGAGTACAGGCTAGCAATAAAATTGGCCCCGAGGGGGCGTCGGCGCCGATGCAAAGTATTGAGTCCCCCAAGATTACATAACACCGCGTAGGAACGTTGAAAACACAGAATGTATACAATTCTATTCATGTATCCATAATTTTATTTAGTAAAGGTCCAGATTACTCTCAGTGCACAATGGCGCCCGATCTATTCTTCACTAGCTACACCTCTGGCAGTCAGTGGCTAAACAATAGGGTGGAAAGACAGGCAAAATGTCCAGGCTTCGGTCGGATGGCGCATCTTTGTGAGCCATGGGCCTTGCTGGGTACGAGCAGGGGACAATGCACTGGGGACCCGTTGAATTTTCAATGACACCTTTCTTTAGATACTCTGTTCCCAGGGAGCCCTAAACAGAATTTTGCTCCAAATGAAGTTTGAAAAACTTTTTCTTTAGACGCACTTTGATAAGCTCACGCTTAGCTTGCCTCCTATAGTTTCGCCAGTTGCCACTGGCTTACAAAGGTTAGGAATAATTGCCGAGCCCCATATTTCTAACTTGGTGGCAGTTTTGCCAGTTACAGCAACAGTAAACAGACTGATTGATTGATTGAAAAGTAGTGAGAAGGTATCCACTGAGTAAGGATTTTTGGAAATTTTAACCCTAAAGGGATAAAATAGGGGAAGGGATGGAAGTATCGACCTTCACACGGGCAAAAGATAGTGAAAAGATAAAATAAAAAAACAAACTAATCCAGTTCTTTATATTTTATTCAAACATCTACTGTACATTTACATTTTTATTATTGCGTAATGTCACTCGTTTACATTATTCTAAAAATCATATCGAAAGAGAGACCATAGAGTACACATTTATGGTCAACGTCGTTGTTGACAAATTATTAACTACATAGAATCAAAATCTTTTATCACAATAAGTACTTAGAGATCTATAACATCCACATTTATTCAAGATAATATCACGTTATATATACTATTGCTATTTGCAACATATATCTGTATAGCAATGCCTACATAATATTCTCAATAGCTAGATCTTATTCATATTGGTAAATGTTGCACTTATTTTTCTATAATCATGTCGGGACAAACCCTTTGCTCTGCCGGCAGGGGTAACTTGATCTTAGGTATCGGTATTCCTTCCCAGTCACCCTGAAAATTGAAATAATAGAATATTAGTGACCGTAAGTAATGTCGTGATGGCCTAGTAGTTACGCTCGCCTCCCATACAACTTCATACAGGAGGCCGTGGGTTCCAATCCGGGCAAGTACCAATGTCACTAATTTAACATGGACATGGATTGGACATCTCTGACATCGTAAAGGAAAACATCGACGAGGAAACATGGACTTGTTGTAAATAAAGTCTGAAATCGCCCAATCAATCACCTTGAGCAAGCGTGGTAATCAACGCTCGTGCCTTCTCTGTATGAGAAGAGGCCTTTGGCCTGCATTATTAATATTAGTGACCGATACATAAACAATTACTACCCATAATAAACATATATTTTTCCTGCTTTTTAAGAAACACTATCGATTACGTTGCGATAGTCTCTTCGTTATCTATAGCTATAGTAACGTTTTAGACCTCGATTGTCAAATGAAAGAGCGTGGTTTTTTAGTTCCAACAACCCAACCCCCTTCGCGAAGTGCCGTGCAACACTACACATAAATGCTCTCATAGTGCATTTCAAACTCAGGGTGATAATGAAAGACGAGTCTAAAGTAGCTGACCATAGGTGGCACCGATAGTGCACCTAAGGGGCCATCCACTAAGGCTCTAAACAGACGCATTAAATTGCATGTCTTATGACGCTATTGCAGATTGGATGCAGTTTTTGAAGACGCATCTGTGAACTGTCAGATGCGAGCAACTGCTGTTTGTCTGGAAGTTTTGAGATGCATGGTAAAGGCATTTGGACCTACTTTTGACGTCTTTTAAATTCAAATTTCCACACAAGGGTCACCTGGAATCGACTGCCATCCGACTTGTTGCATTGCATCGACATTGGAGACTCGGTGTAAAGCGCATGCAGTGAGTTGGCTCGCAGGTGTGTCCACGGTTTTATGGCCAGGTAGTTCTCACGAGGTGACGCCTTGTATGAGATTGACATGTTGTCCCAACTGGAACAGAAATGGACACATTACTGAAAAAACTATAAGATTAATTGTTATCGGTTTCTTGAAATAATTGTTGTGAAAAATTGTTAAACGCGTGTAAGCTAAAGTCATTGGCAGAATGGCAGATCATATAACCTACTCTGCCTACTCACAGAAGCTTACCTCTACTTAGCTTTGTCCAAAAAGGGCGAATTCGCCACGAAACGTTTCACGCGATAACATTCACACGATAATGAGATACTAGGCGCCAATACATTGTGTCCACAAGCATTGTGATTACAGACACTCAACTCAACTTGCGCATGATGTGTGTACGCACAATAATTATTGAAATTGTACTAGTAGTTCATCATATTATTACGTTCTAACCTAACCTAACAAAACAAACCAACTCTGGCAACTCTTAAGCTTTATACATGAGCATAGTTTTACCGTTTCTCAAACTTGAAGTAGCTTTCAAGAGCGGCATTGGACACCGCGCTCTTGCAGACCTCCAGGTCCGTGGCGGGATAGTAATGCATGTAGTTGACGCACATCTCGTCCGTGATGGCATGGCCTCCGATAGTAGCGTTGTCCTTGTCTTCCGTGTTGTAGATGCAGGTCGTTTCCAAGTAGTCACCCTGGAGGGATTAGACTGAGAATCCTCAAGTACTACAAGTTAACGTTGCAGTGACGTACGTAGATTTAAACTAGAGTAAATTGAAATTAAGGAGCTCTCTTTTACAGCTTGTGCCTGTAATAAAGCGGAGTTTTAGGGCAGCCTCGCCAACCAACTCTTACCCGTATCTTAAAACACAAGAGGTGCTATGTGGTGAATCCTGGGTACATACATATTATAAGAGCTTAGATTTCACATTGCTCGGTTCTTCTCACTGACTTATGTAAGATAAGAACCGAGCAATGCTCATCAGTCAGGGAGACTCAAATATGTTTCATTACATGCGAAAGCTCCCGTTGTGGGATTTCTTACAATAGGCTACTTAATAATTAAAAACGTATTCAGAAAGTGTTAGAACTATTGTATAAACCAGCTCAAGATTGTAATCTTGTCTACGCGTGTCCAGACTGCTGTAATGTAACACGCAGTTAAAGAATTTGCCGGTTTGCCCACATTGACGTTCTGTTTGTGCACGTAGTGTGCTTGGTTTGTGCTAGCCGCTACACAATCGGAGTTCTGTTACATTACAGCAGTCTGAGCACGCTGTAATACACATTATACCGTTCATGAGGCATATCTTTTATTACTATGAAAAATCGCTTACCGGCAGGACTTTAACAGGTCGGCTCAAGATTCTGATCTCCTGGAAATGCGTGGAGTAGTGCAGGTCTTTGTTGAGGTAGGGCAGCTCCACGCCGTGCCGCGCGTGCCTCGTCCAGACTGCCACGCCGGTTAGATGCGTGTGCAGTTGGCTGCCGAACACTACGATGCCGTCTGATGGTAGACCCTAACAGTCAAGAATTGTTGAAAAGAAGAAAAAAAATACAATAGTGAAGACTGGAACTTTTCTGTGCATGGAAGTATCTGCTAAATGTTTCGGTGGTGGAAGAAGGTCACTAGGATCAGCTCATACCGCGATGAGACGGAAACATGATGCAACGCGCCGTTAAAAAATCGACGCACACTTTTAAGATGGGCCTCATAATCGAACTTATTTACTACACGATAAGGCGTGTCTATGATTTGGACTAACAGGAGACCTAAGCCTATCAATCCGTTAATAAATATGAAAAATACAAAAATGTTGTATTAAAACATAAATAGCTATTGAATGAGTGTCGAAAGGACTTCTTGGTTTTATCTTATTCTTTTAAAATCCGTCAGGCTTACCACGCCTGTGCACTGCGGGATACAGTACGCGGTGAGCGGGAACGCCTTCTGCCTCCCCGGGATCGCCATTTTGTCCGTGTACTCCAGACCGAGTTCCATGATGGCGGCGTCGAACTTACGGATGTGTTCAGTGACATGCAGTATAATACCTGAACTGTCTACCCAATCTGAAAATTGCGTAAGCGTTAAATTCATAGTAATTGTCTCATAATAACTCATACACTTTTTTATCGATAGGAAGTCTTCAAATGACTCTTTTCGCTCCGGGCGGAGCGGAAGGGAGTGTCAGACTTTTATTAAAGCCATCCGTATTCCTTCTAATGCCTTTTGCGTTCCAGAGTCGCGGTAACTTTTTTGAATAAATCCGCCACATCATAACTTAAAACACTGGTAATGCTACCTTTCTTCATTTCCGGATTATTGTAGTGTACTTCAAGCATGATGTATTTGTTCGCTTTTGGTCCTCCCAGTGGCAAGCCAGCTTCCTTTGGGTATATGAATGGACGAGCGCCCATTGCCCACGCTGCTTTTACCTAAAAGAATCAACATATAAAATTACGTAGTCTGTAGCACTAGGCCTAAATAAATGAACGTTCTAAGTAAGTGTTCCAATATTATTAACACCTGAAACTCTTTTTTAACATCTCGGACGGAAGGAATATAAATCCTTTAATTTTATTTATTTGGTAAAATTTTGGTACAAAAGCCTGCACTTCGCTTAGCGTATTGGCTAAATATTTGCATATCCGATGCAAAGCAATATGAAGCTAGATTAATCTAAAGTATTGCTTGCCAAAGTACGCATTACGCCAAGTGAAGTGCCACCATAACGTGCACCTTACCTTCGAACATTTCTTAGTGATTTCCGGCCGGTTTGGAGCGAAACAGTTGCCTTCGTATAATGGTATCTCCTTCTTAGGGTCAATATCGCAATGGAACACTTCCATGTGGTGGACCAGACCCTCGTTGCCTTTGGTAATGGTGGATTCAAACTAAAATATTTAGACAAAGTGAAGTTTCATCTCCAAAATAGAAACTTTTTTTTACTGCCTACATTTACTTTTATTGACAAATAGACCGATCCATTTTGGTCAGACTATTATTTTAGAAAAAAAAGTACATTCTCAACTGCAAATCTTATTATCGTATAACACCCTAACAACTAGTCTCGTACCTCAACAATATGATGAACTTTCTTCGTAATAAAATCCGGAAGCTTGACCACTTGACACCAGTATGTGGTGTCATCGCCTGGTACCTTCAAGTTCTTATTAGTAACCCGTAACTGGTAGGCGTCACCGACTCTCTGGTTCCCAATAGGAGTGAATAGACGGACTCTGATGAAGCCGTGGTCTGAGGATGGGGTGCAGGTTAAGCAGAGACCCTTTGATGAGAACAGCTTATCGTTGCCGTGAGCCCATACTATGTGCACTGTGCCTTCCTGCAAAAAATATGGCTTAATAATCTTTAGCAAAACTAGGATGTTTTTTTTAAGCGGTTCTTCTAATTAGTTAAGTATGCTACAAGGCTACAATAAAGTTGGGATTTTTTTTGTATCTACCTAATCTAATCAATAACACAACAATACACCGGTCTCTTATAGTCATCATAAAAAAGTTAAATTATCGGTTCGTAAAATTATTTTCAATATATAAACCAATTTTGCTTTTTGTAAATCTTTTAGAGGCCGCAAAAATGTCACCTCTGTGCCAAGCTGGCTTGATGTTGTTTGACCTTATTTTGATAGACGGTTAAATTACCTCAATAATGTAGTCGTCGTCATCACAGGTGTCGAGGAACCGCTCAAACACCAAGCTCTGTGCCTTCGCGTCTATAAAGAACGAGTCACAATCCTGCTTAGCGTCCCGTGACAATTTGCCTTCGTCATCCGCATACATGTCCTACAATTAAAATTGTTTCATTTTAAATGAAATAAGAAGAGTCATTACTTTGGAAGGAGCACGGTGCAAGCAAGGATTCTAACGAAACCATGACATACAACGATTCTCTTCTAGATTCATTCTAGATATCAGGGAAACAACAGCCCTCCACGAGTAATTCATAACTTTCCGATTCTAACATAATTTCATTTCTTTATTTGAGTGGTAAAAGTTAATAAATAAGTATTTCCACTACCTTGAACGTTTTGAATAGCAATTTCGAGGTACAAGTATAAAATAGTGCAAAAATAAAAAAAAAAACATAACACTCACCTCAAAATGGTGTTTTCTTTTATAATCACTCCAAAACAGACAGACATCAGAATCATTTAAGTTGCCTCTATCTGAGAAACCTAAAGCGAACCAGTAGAATGTAGGAGCCTTTTCAGTTATCACTATTTGAAACTGAATTTTTCGTAAAGAGTAATCGATTCGCCATTTTAGTAAGAACGCGCCGTTTGGGTCCAGCACTGATTCAGATTCAGCTATGTGTTGTTCTGGTGGAAAATTTTAATAATTATAATCATAAATTTTACACGACGACATTATTCCAATTTCATAAAAATATACAGGGTGAAACGTTTCAATAGGCCAGGAAAGAAAAACTACTTTAAATCGTTAAGATAAATAATTTTACTTTTAGGACAACATTCCTTTATTTTTGAAAAGAAACAAAGTATTATTCAAAAATTGTCGTAATTTTATTTACCACACTCGAGTATCAAACCGGCTTAAATCCGAAAAGTAACACTGTATTTTTATGACATCAGACTGAGTAATATATGAGGAGAGGACCGAACATCTCAACAAACATGCGCTTTAAATATAAATCTGAAGAATATTATTTAAATTAAACGAAATCTGTCGGCGGTCAAATTAGCCCTTTAACCTTTTGACGACAGCCGGCTGTCGGACTGCTATTGTCTTTCTATTGTGTCTCAAATCATGTGTGTTCGAAGGATTAATTTCAAAAGTTAATAATTATGGCTTCCTCTAATTTAATTGTCCCATGTTTGTTTGGAAGATTTGATCCTTCCTTATATGAATTGTTGTCATAAAAACACAGGATGTTGTGTTTTCCATTTTAACCCTTCAGCCATTAAGCAATAAACAAAATGGCGGCGGAAATTTCACTACTACCCCAAAAAGAAAAACGTACGAGCAAAGGTAGGTAATAAAATTTTATTTTTTTAAATTGTAGGAAATTTATCCAAGAACTTAAACAATCAAATTTTGTTAGTAATAAAAATAAGGACTAAGTGTAATGAAATGGGACACCCCGACAGCCGGTTGGGTGTCAAGGGGGAAGATTTCCGAGTGTGGCACATTTTCGAAAATCTAAAGTAAAATATAAATAAAGGAATGTTTTTAGAGAAGTGCATGTGTGGGGGGGGGGGGTCTAAGGTAGCCAGGAAGTCAAAGTTAAGTCAAATACGGTCCACAATTCGATTGTAAAATTAATTATCGGTGGCTAATCTAAACCCACTATCAGATCAGAATCGAACCCGGAATCGCAAACTCGGTACCCACGTCGAACCTAGGACGATAAAATAAAATACATACCACCATTTTTATTAATAGAATACGAAAAATGTGAACACACGAACAACGATAATATTGTAACTATACACTTGAGAGCCATTTTAACACTAGTACATGTTAGTACATCATTCCCGGACTGGTCTGCTTAGGTCCGCAGCCAGAGAGACAATGAAGGAACTCTTGAGATCCCTAGCTGTGTCTGTGCTGTATAGTTATATTCCTACCTATTTCGGGAAATGTCGGTATGTCGGTTGTACAGTCGAGCAAAGTAAGGGAATGGTCTCGTACAGTCGTGACGAAAAGTCTTTTTAAATATTATATTTAATCCTTCGAAAACACGTGATTTGAGACACAATAGGAAGACAATAGCAGCCCGACAACCGCTTGTCGCTTGGTCGTCAAAAGGTAAAAAAAAATGTGTGAAGTTAGAATTTTAATTCAAAAAATTTGGATGGTGATCCCGTGAATAATTTTCCTTTCAACCGGCTGCAGTGAAGTGAGTTCAAGCTCGCAATGATAAGATAACACCGAATTTGTTCAAGTGAGCGAAGAAAGGTTTGCTTATCCGATTTAGATTATGCAGAAGTTTTAGGATAACAAAGAAGAAGCAATGAAGGGTTTTTGTAGGCAGTTATTATCCTTCATTGTAAAGCCTCTATGCCTAACACAAGAATCTTGTTGCTTAAAAGGTGTTCTCCAAACTTATTATGTAAAAGCAATGTGAAAACGCAATAAACATTTTTATTTTATTTATTTACGCCGACGGAGTCCCACTATGGGGCTCCGTCGAACTATTGCCAATTCGGATTGCTTTGAAATTTTGCATATTGTAACAAAAAGCATTTATAAAATGACGACGCCGTATGTAAACGGTGGATTCACACAAAGTGCCTTCGACATAAAGAATAAAAGTTACAAATAAGGACAAGTAACAATAAGCTAAACAAGGTAAACGCGGCGCGACCGACTTGGAAGCTGATACAAAACGACTGTGGCTAGCAGCTCGACTTTACCTCCATGGAGACGAGGTGTACGCAATTATTTGTTGGTCCAAGGCCATGGTCTCGGCTGGTACATTATTGCGGCACATTTAAGGACTTCACGTGGCACATGTTTCATGCTTGCAAGCAGATTACTGTTTGTATGTAAAGATCCCCAAATTACCGCAATGTTGTTTCATTCTGTAAAAAAAGAATAGAAAGATGTTAAAATAGTAGCAAATCAGTATCATACTAGTAGCAAATCAATCATCATAATACTGTGGTCACAAATCGAATCTATATGAATCTCCTTCTTTTTGAAGTCAGCTAAAAGATAACCAGAACAGCCGAATTCGGAAGTTTAGTCTAGTCAGTCACAAACCCAATACTTACGTGACAATATGTATTAAGGATCCTTCTATATATTTATACGTATAATTTTCTTATTGAAATGTTCTCGACGCTTCTGCGGTGGAATGCACCGGGTGATGTCGGCGTTATATTAAATTCCTGTAGGATCGTCGCGCCCTCGTCGAGATGAGGTCGGCCAGATTAACATTTTATTTAATTATGGATAGCTGGGGTGTGGTGTAAACTCCGTTGGAAATTAAGCTTGAAAATGTACCTGCATGTATGTGCGAACGAACTCTTGGGTTTGGCCGCGCAGTTTTTTTTTGGACTTGTTTTTTTGGACCAAATGCCTGATGTTGTTTGGAAACCGAACACATCAAAAAATTGAAGGCAGTGACCAGTCAATGCTTAACCTTTTAACACCTGCAACCGCGCTGCATTTTTCAGTATTTGGTAGAATTTGGGACCAAAGCAGTTGAGGAATATTTGTGTTTTAACTGTAGAACTTGTATTGTAACACATTTTATTGTTATGTATTTTTTTTATGACGTAGATACGACGCAAACGAATCATTTTGCTCATCATACGGCTGTAATGTAATACCGCTAATTTTATAATTGCTTTGTTAAGCATGTTTTAATTGAGCTTGTTGTAATTGCATACCTTTCATAGATTCCAACTCTTGTAACTTCATTGTAGGAGTACGTTATGAAAATTGAATATACGTAAATATAGGATAAGGAAAAATGTGAAGCGGGTTATCATCACAGGTATTGGAACCCTTGGACAAAGGAAAAAGGTTTACAAGAGTACGTTGGAACTTTTCACTGTACTTAGTCAGTAGTCAGGTTATATGTATAATTTATTTTTTTGCCTTTTTCTTCGTAATGCACAGTTCTATTCGCCAATTCTGTTGTGTATGTGGTACGAAATAAGTAGCCGTATACATGAGAACTTCGTTTTAATTATTAAAAGTAATTATAACATAATAAAGTAACGCTTGCCAAGCCTCCGTAGGCGTCCACCAATGCAAGCGTGTAGATGGAGGCGTTTAACTTGGCTTGCGTGAACTTGCGCCTATCAGGGCTTGTGTCGGTTTTTGAACACAGATCAAAAATGGATCAAAAGAAGCTTTTTGCAAGCGTTTTCGACGTATTTAGACAGTGGCGCACTTTAGTGCCGCTCTGAAGCTCACGACTAACTTATCTGTCGTATTTCTGTTGCTATTGTATTCTTTTAGTTTGACATAATTAATAAACATATTATGTAGTTGATCAAATGACGACACTGTGGCTTTTCTGGAGGCATACCAAAGTGACCCGACGATTCCACTACGGATCCAAATATATAAATAACAAAGATAAAAATAAAGTTGCAGACGCTTGGTCACGGCTTAGCAGAAGTTTGAAAAGAACTTAAGATAAAAGAAGAAATCATGATGACCACTTTCCATAACCATTTCAAAAAGAAACAAGAGTCCCTTCGTTCTAGTGCAGGTAAGAAAGTAGTTTACTTTCTTATTTTCGTTGGTATGGTAATAGGTAGGTGATGGGCGTAATATTATTCTTATATTAATCATATTTATATACATGTTTAATAGCATTTATTAATTCTTGAAATGGATCCAGATGTTCTATCATGTTTCTACGCCTCCAAATGTACTCGCACAACCATTGTGTAAAATCTTGTTTGTGATGTTGCTGTCGGAATTTTTGTTTAAGTCCCCTCCACTGGTTTTGCATCCGTTGAGTGAGTGGCACATCGGGTGCCACAATCTTATTAGTTGGATCAGTATTGTTGACCTGTTTATGTATATAGCCATGCTGAGAAAGGCTCAGATACATTCCCCAATGGTCTGTGTGAATGATGGAGCCTTCCTCAACATGTTTTTTTATTAGTGGCACTAACATTTCCGCAGACCTATCATTATCAGGACACACCTCCAGCCGCAAATCATCACTACCGTCTTCTATCATACCAATCACCCAATGGCCCTCGATAGGTCGACCACAACTGTACTTTGTTTTTCCAAATTGGGATTCATCAATTTGCACCACTTTATTAGGGCCACCAATCTTTCCATGGGCCCTATGATTCTCCAACTCATATGTTGTAATAGTCGTCCGGCAATTGCGAAACCATTCCGCCACAGTTTTTGTAGAGACTACCGGACCAACATCGCATGCTAACTCTTTTTGAGTTTGATGGTATGTCAGTCCCTCGCTCCAAGCATACATGATTTGAAAAATCAATGTAAGGGACAACCTTGTGTTCTCGAACCATGTCCTAAAAGCACGGGAGACTGGTCTTTTGGGGCAATTTATTTTTCGGCATCTGAATCTGCCCAAATGCCCATCGTTTGACAGTCTCATCGGTAAATGATGGTGTGAGCACATTTTTGCTCTAGGGATGAGTCCTCTCTCCTCCGCAAACTGAACACACTGATCATGGGTTCCCAGTCTAGAGAAAATCTTCCTCCAGTTCCACATAGAGCTGAAACAAATAAAAAAGGGTGAAGGAATGACTACAGGCAAAGAAAAGGATGGAGCCCCGCGAAGCAGGGCTCTATCCTCGTCCTCGACTTCTGAGTAGTTATAAAAAAGACTACGAAGAAGGTGTTCTTCTAACCTAACCTGTCCCAGCCCGGGTGCCCTAAAATTCTTAACTCGCTTCGCTCGCTCTTGGACTGACAATCCTGATCTGATATGTGTGTACTGACATGTTGTTGACTAGTGACCTGCCCCGGCTGCGGACGGTTGCAATGCCTACCTTCTACAGATTGTCCTTATAGTTAAAGAACGTTTCCAGCTATTTTCCCATTAGACAATACAAACATGTTTTGTTTAGAGGAGTGTCCGACTATACGCTGACGGCCACTACGCCGACAGTTTGAACGCCGACAAGACTTTACTCCGACAGGACTTTACTCCGACAGGACTTTACTCCGACAGGACTTTACGCCGATAAGACTCTTCGTCGACTGGGCTCATCAGCAGCTCAGCTTTATACCATATCTATATTTTTTACGAATTGTATAATTGCAAGAAAGGCATATATTGATTTCCAAGGTTATTATGATCATTGGAGATAAGTTGCGCCGCTGGTGAGCCTTGTCGGCGTACAGTCTGTCGGCGTAATGGCCGTCGGCGTAAAGTCTGACACTCTGTTTAGAGGTTACTCTTGAAAGAGCGACCGCCGCCCGCCGGCCGGACCGGTAGTTACCGCCGCACCGCTGTGTCCGTGCATTCTAAATCCATACTTATATTATAAATGGGAAAGTGTGTCTGTCTGTCTGTAGTTTGTCTTTCTTTCACGGCGAAACGGAGAGACGAATTGGCGTGATTTTTTAAGTGGAGATAGTTGAAGGGATGGAGAGTAACATAGGGAACTTTTTGTCTCTTTCTAACGCGAGCGAAGTCGCGGGCGAAAGCTAGTCTGTAATATCTTTGAAAATATTCATTTAAATTATATGCTGTAAAGGGCCATATTGATCTATATTAAATGGACAATGTACTAGGCGCGGTAAGTAGCTATTCGCGGTGGTGCATCGAATTAATAGAAATAAGGTCGAAAATATTTTAGCAAATCCGCAAAAATGTAAGCAATTTTGCAGTTTTATTTGAATATTTAAATAAATACAGTTATGTGTTTTAAAATTTTTAGGTATGTCTTTAGTTTATATAATTTTCTTTGTTATATGTAGATATAAAAATATGATGGATGTCGCTGAAAAAATTAAGAATTTCGAAACGATAACATTTTTCGAGGTCTTTTTGAAATTTTTTTTTTCGTAGTACTAGACCACATTTGTCAATTGTATTTGTGTAAGTCTTTTCTTTATACATTAGACTAAACACTGTATTTTTTTCTGGCTTGTGGTATGTATAGATACGGCTAACTTTGCGACGAAAATCTAGACTTTTACAAGGTGTTTGCTATGGACAGCGCCTTAAGGTACTTAATTGTAAAAAATAATGCTGTATTGCTTAAGCCGTTTCGTAAATAACGCCACCCGGCACCCACTCCGCACCGACTCACCTCCTGCGGCTAGTATTCTTTATATGGTCTTGTATGGGCATGCGCTTACTATATCAACTCCGTAGCGTCACCGGATCGCCTCGGTTATAAGGCGAGTCGGTGTGGAGTGGGTGCCGGGTGGATTTAATGAGCTATGACCTTAATTCTCTTGTACACAAACTTTAATACATTTAAGTTAAATGCATCTCTCTCTTTCCATTTCTTAAAGAAAAGGACTCCGTGGCAAACTTAGTGCCATTTTTGACTGCATATAACCTATCAGTATCTACACATTTTTACTTATAATATCATTGGGTACACAGAAATTTTTGGAATTTCTTTCTTAGAATTTTTATTTGTGCATCCAACTTTAAAATATGTATAAATTGTGTGTGAGTATGGCATTTTAGGCATCAAAACTTATGTGTTATCTGTGGTCATAGTCATAATAGATAAATGTTGTGAATGTTGTAAAAAAATTACGGAAAAAATAAGTTTTTTTTATGTGAAACATCTATAGCCGCACGTAAAACAAATTTCTGGCGTGGCGATGCATGCCGTGGCGACGCTCGCCACGCTTTTGTTTTGTTTCTTTTCAATCATATTACTTTTTTTGATATGCGCCCTGGCCTCACGTTTTGTGGTTTTCGGGGGCCCTGATGCCGAAAATGAGGTCCATTTCAGAAGCCAAGATGGCGGCTAACATTTTTCAAAATTTCGGTCATGGGTATCGTTTCCGTGGTTTCGATGTGTGGATGTCGATGTTTCACATCTGCCAGGCGTCCCGTGACGGCTCACTTTTTTTTAGGAAACTACATTTGTCCGTGTGTCTACACTATCGATCTTGCAGTTCTTGGAGTTTGTTATGTATGGGCCCAACTTCCCGAAGCCCCACAAACCTATCTATTTATCATTTTATCTCTAAAAGTAAGCGTCTTCCCAGTTTGGGAGGGGGATTGGGGGGTTTTGGGAACCTCCGAACCCAAAAAACTCCAAAAATCTATGCCCTGTCTTGTACAGTTTTACCCCATAGTACATTATTTTGATGCATCTCATAAGGTATCACAAAAATGCGAGATGGACTCGCGCAACGAGGGTTCCGTAAATTGTTTTTTTTGTGAAATAACTACAAATTTACGGTTTTTCGGAGTTTTTCTTTACTTGTGCTACCTGACATAGCTTCTTGTCAAATTTCATGATTCTAGGGCAATGAATGTACCCTAACTATAAGTACGGTTTGATGCCCTTGCCCGCGGCTTCGCTCGCGTTAGAAAAAGACTACAAAATTACAAAAAGTAGCCTATGTTACTCTCCATCCCTTCAACTATCTCCACTTAAAAAATCACGTCAATTCGTTGCTCCGTTTTGCCGTGAAAGAAAGACAAACATACAGACAGACACACTTTACCATTTATAATACTACTAGCTTTTGCCCGCGGCTTCGCTCGCGTTAGAAAGAGACAAAAAGTAGCCTATGTTACTCTCCATCCCTTCAACTATCTCCACTTAAAAAATCACGTCAATTCGTCGCTCCGTTTTGCCGTGAAAGAAAGACAAACATACAGACAGACAGACAGACACACTTTCCCATTTATAATATTAGTTATTAGTAGGTACTAATACTAATATAGTATGGATTTTTACCAAATTTTATATGCATACTAGCTGGCCCGTGTCCACTTCGTTGGGCGCCAAACATTTTAACTTAAAACTCGAAAACATGCGCTTTCCCAGACATAAGACTGAGCTAGATCGATTTCTCGTCCCCGAAAACCCCCACATATCAAATTTCAGCGAAATCGTTAGGGTCGTTTCCGAGATCACATGCTTTTTCAAACAATTAGCGCCATCTGCCGGGCTGATTTGTGAATCTAAACCGCCTTGTGCCGCCTTGTGAACCTAAAAGCCGTTTAGAAGGAGTTCAATGACATACACACGCACAGCAGAATCTTTATATATATAATTCTGCTGTGCGTGTGTATGTCATTGAACACCTCCTAAACGGCTTGACCGATTTGAATGAATTTTTCTGTATGCGTTTGAGTGGTTTAGATTCACAAATCAGCCCGGCAGATGGCGCTAATTGCTTGAAAAAGCATGTGATCTCGGAAACGACCCTAACGATTTCGCTGAAATTTGATATGTGGGGGTTTTCGGGGACGAGAAATCGATCTAGCTCAGTCTTATGTCTGGGAAAGCGCATGTTTTCGAGTTTTAAGTTAAAATGTTTGGCGCCCAACGAAGTGGACACGGGCCAGCTAGTTATATATATAAAGATTCAGTAGGTCTGAGAATCGGCTATTATTTATTTATCATACCCCTAAGTGATAAGGGTTGTTCAACCTTAACATTTTACATTTTAAACGCGGGTGAAACCACGGGAGGCAGCTAGTCTTATATATAAAATTGTCGTGTTGCAATGTGAGTTACCTTACTCCTCCGAAACGGCTTGAATGCATTTTTAGTAGGTCTGAGTTTCAGTTACTATCTATTTTTATACCCCAAGTGATAAGGGTTGTTCACCCTTAACATTTTAACGCCGGTGAAACCGCGGGAGGCAGCTAGTTAAGCTAATATGCAATATAAACAGCCGTATCTTTTTATTGCGTTGATTTAGAAATTTGATTTTTTAAATAATAAATAAAATAGTCATTTATTTCCAAACTTTGTTAAGTTGGTTATATTGACAGCCCGCTGTCTGGCTCCTATTGTCTATTGTGTCTCGAATCACGTGTGTGTGAAGGTTTAATCAGAAAAATGCTTTCACAGTCTGGACAGGTTCACTCAAATCTGTGTGCTTCTCTTATCTAGAGAGTACCTTTATGGTTCTCGCACATTTTTTACCATATGATTGTATTGTTTCGGATGTTTTTTCTCAGAGCAGTCCAGCTAGGAAACACCGGCCCCATCGTGCATTGTTTGCTTAATATAAAAAACAAATATTGACGTGTAAAAGTATTATGTAAGTATCCATACTAATATTATAAATGGGAAAGTGTGTCTGTCTGTCTGTCTTTCTTTCACGGCAAAACAGAGCGATGGATTGACGTGATTTTTTAAGTGGAGATAGTTGAAGGGATGGAGAGTAACATAGGCTACTTTTTGTCTCTTTCTAATGCGAGCGAAGCCGCGGGCAGAAGCTAGTATAATATAACCTGTTTACAAAATAAGTAAATCTGACTTTTGTATTTTTTTAAATCTCCACATTAGCAATACCAACCATACAATTATTTAAAACTTACTTTAATTCACCCGTGTAACAATTGATTCTTTTGCCAGTTGACCCAGTAGGCCTGGGTATCGCCGGAGTAATACCTTCTTCCTCGCCCTCCGCAGAACTGGCGATAGCTGGTAAGCTACCACTAGAGCCTGCTGCTACTCCACTGGGACCAGCAACTGGTTCATTGAGGACCGACGACACACACGGGAGCACAAGCGGGTCCTTTGAGTCCAACACTTGTACTCGCGCAGTAGATACAAGCGGCTCATTTGAGTCCAGCACTCGCGCACTACAAGACGGCAAATCTACAAAAGAGAAGGCTGTGTCAGACAACTCATAGGAGTCCAATGCTTGCTCATCACTTGATTCTTTAGACACAGAAGCATAGGGCTTCGAAGATGCCATGGTAGCACTAGCTAAACGAACGTGACTTGCAAGGGCAACAAACGAACGATAACTGACTGAGTTGACACTTGCTCAGTGTTACCATTTATTTTTCGCTGTTCCTGCTAATTTTTTAGGTAAATCCTGCTAAACCTGCTAAAAACAAAACTGCTCTAAACAGTTATTTATTACTCTTTGCTTAGAGTTAGTAAGATGATTAATAAAAATACCTAATAATAATACATTTTTATTTCAGAATCAAGTTCCATAAAGGAACGTTAAGTACCTACAAGTACACTGTAGTAACGGTCGCCTGGAGGACACGGTCGAGCACACAGTAGAGGTGTGCCGCGCATGGGCGGAGCATCGACGTGTCCTCGTAGAGGCGATCGGCGGCGGTGACCTCTCGCGCCCGGCGCTGGTTCAGGCCATGCTCCGGGGCGAGACGGAATGGGATGCCGTCGCCTCCTTCTGCGAAGCAGTTGTGCTAGTGAAGGAAGCGGCGGCGCCCGAGAGGCAACGACGAGCCTCTCGCCCCGGACTAAGACCCAGGCGAAGACGTCGAGAGTCGCAAGACGACTACCGGCCACCGTAGGCGCGGTTCTGCGGATGGCGAGCTATGGGTAGCTCGCCGCCCGGCTAGGACCAGGACCGCGTAGACGGCGCGTTTTGTTCCACGCGCGCCTCAAAGAGAAGGAGTCGAGTCAGCACAATAATACAATAGTAACGTTTATCTATTTATCAGAGTTCAGAGGAATCCCAACAAATAGTTTCAAGCTTTGATGTAAAACTAAGCAAAGATGGTAGGAACATCAAGTTTACTGAAAAATATTAAAATATGCTAAATTTTACGATAATGCTAAACATCCTGCCCAAGTAACACATCAAAGCATTATAACGGCCGACTTACAGCATTTTTGTATCGTTTTCGCATGTTAATTTAGTTCCATAGTAGCATTACAAACGTTTATACGGCTACTGTAATGCTTATTTGGGCACAAATTATACGGCTTTAGATCCTTAATATGTTCACAATAGTTGTTTAATCGCATTACAGGCGCATTATATTAGCATTATTGTGGTCAAATAAAGTACCGGTTGCATTAAAGAAGCATTATTGTGGTCAAAGAAAGTACCAGTTGCATTAAAGCAACATTATTACGGTCAACGAAGTTGCCAATCGCATTACAGAAGCATTACACTATAGGTGTACCAGTAACTGATGACAAAAATGGAAAATAAAATATGATGAGAGCAACACTGGGGAAAAAGGATTAAAATGTTTTGATACTTGTATTTTTCCCTTAAAATTTATTAAACTTATTGTTTATTCTAATATTATAAAGAGGAAAGATTTGTGTGTATTTTTGTTTGTTACTCTTTCACGCATAAATACTGAACGGATTTTGATGAAACTTTACAGAAATATTACAGAGTTATCGCCTATGTCTCATTAGTTATTATACAAGGTGTATTTCTGGTCTTGCTCAACCCTCTAGGAGATGATTTTACTCGTAAAAACAAACAACTATTATTATGGAACCAACTCTGAAATCATGAAAAAAATATCAGCTGGTTCATACATTATGGTCCGAGGGCATTGAACTTTTCATAGAAACAGCTGATATTTTTTTCGCGATTTCAGAGTTGGTTCCATAACAAAAGCTGTTTGTTTTCATGAGTAGAATCATCTCCTAGCGGGTTGAGCAAGACCAAAAATACACCTTGTATATCAGAATAAGACGTAGGTGATAATTTGTGCAGTTTATTCAACAGTGATGTTTGTTTAGTTGTATTCTATCAGCCGATGAGACGATTGGGACCTACCTACTTGCAGCCTACTCTGGATAAAGCTAAAATGGCTTGATGTACTAATTTAAACCCATAACCATGTTGATTTATGTAACTGGTCTTCGGCCGTGTAAATCAAAAAAATAAATGAGTGACCAAAATAAAGATATTTAAAAAAGATTGAGATATATAGAAAGATATCTGTATCTCGTTAATCCATTCTAATATTTTCAGCATTTATAATGCGAAAATAACTCTATCTGTCCGTCTCTTCTTGACTCCTAAGCCACTGAACTGATATGAATAAGATTCGGTACAGATATAGTCTGGGAATCTAAATCTAAAACCCGGAAATCCCGCGGGAACGGGAAAGAAGTCGCGGGCAAAAGCTAGTATAAAATAAATTAAGATAAACCCACTCACTATAACATAAGTACTTTATTTACACAACAAAAATGAAAGAAATGGTTTTTCGCTTTGTGATTGGTATCCCAGTTTGTTTAGGGCATTGACTATGGTAGTGATCGTCACATAAGGCAAGTCAAACGTCTTTAAACGGCTCATGTGAATCTGACACCAAGGCTACTGCCTTCTGCAATAATTCGTCGCATAGTATTAGTACACGCCCCTGTAATAAGCCAGTTATATGTTACATATGATAAACTCATATAAATGGATATGAAACAAAGTATCAACTTTGGCGAGTCATACTAACCAGTCAACGCAAGCACGCGGTCTAAAATCGAAAATTGTGTGTAAGCTACACCTTCTACTTTACAGATTTATCAGTACACATTATAAACAGTGCTTCTGGATTGTGACCGCGGTGGTTTCTTAGACATTCTTTCACTTTTTACTAAAGTTTTCATGAAAATAACGAATGTAAACAAACAAACGTAATGTCACTTGACAGATGACATGACAACAATACCATATAAAAATCATTATTTGTTTTACTTTTTTTTTGTCATGAGTTACTGGTACACCTTATAGCAATGACATTGATAGTGAAGATGCTAATTACATTACAAAAGCATTATACCAGCATTAGAATGTAGTAAAAGAATGATTGGAGCTACATAAGGGTTCACAGTTAGAACTTAAATAAACCCTACATCATTGCAAAAACGTATCTAATGCCACGGTACTAATTGTTATAATACTCTGAACGTCCCATCGTTGCATTTTATCAACTGTGGCTCGAAATATAATATGAATGAAGACGTCAAAACTCAGTGCGTGACACCATTTTTAAAACAACATTTATAATACTGGGTTAGGTTTTGACTCTTTTTTTATTTCATACCTTCAAATATTACTGCGCAATGTAGTTTACTGTAAATATCTATATAAGTTTCTTTGAAAATTTTCACGCGCCTTTGATATTTTGTGATTTTGATATAAAATGTTATTGTGTGAAATAACCAAAACAATTTTATATTCTTAGTATAGAACGAATTTTGCATAATTAACATAACAGTCTTGGTTGGGAAGTATTGGATTAAGTTAATTATTATTATATAGGTCTATTACTTTTATAAATTGGTTAGAAGGATAATATTTTTAGGTTATAAAATATTTACAAAATGGTGGCAGCTTATAGCAGCCCGGTGAGCGTTTAAAAGGCTACTTAATGCCGCCAGCAGTATAAATACTCACACATGTACAATTATTAAGGCCAGAGGCCAGAGAGAAGACTTTTGATGAACCACTGTAGTGCCATTGACTATAAAGTAGTTCTATATGAGTTCACCGATATACCAGTAGACTTGATGTAGACTGAATTGGTGCCATTACTTGAACGGAATTTTGGGGATCTTTGAGCAAAACAATAAAACCCATTTCAGAATTTTTGTACAACTTAAATCCGTATGGATGGATATTGAAGATAATATATTTTTCAATATCCAAAGTTAGGTATAAAAACACACAAACATAACAGAATACAGATATAATTATTCACCCTGTAGATTTGTGACAAATCTCAATAACTTAGGCTTCATCAGTTGATCGGCAATGTCATGTAGCAAAAGTAAAGAAAAAACTACGAAATCAGGAAATTTGTAGTTTTTTTTTTCAAATATTGTTGATGAATATAGGTGTCCATTTTACGGAACCCTTGTTGCGCGAGTCCGACTCGCACTTGACCAGCTTCATTATAAACGTATGCTAAACACACGGTTACGCAATACACACAGATGTCGACAAATGTTTTTACGAATGCAGTAAATTGAATGTATATGCAGCTTTACACATTTCAATAACTCACTTGTATTCATTTAAAGAGCTGTTAGCAGTACAACAGCACTCAGTTGATCTTTAAAAATACAAGCATCACATAGGTTTACGTTCATGCTATTCAGCAGCACTTGGCTTTTACTTAGCACTTTTATGTGCTATTACACAACAAAGGGCACTAAATACAGCTCAAAGCCGTTTAACGAATTTCGGTGCATTATAATGATACAAGTTTATGCTATTAACCAGTATTAGGCATAATCTTACTACTTTAAAATGCTATTGTAGATCCCAAGGCACTAAAAACAGCTAAAAGTTGTATAGAGGATTTTCGTGGCATTATATTGGTTCATATTTATGCTATTAAACAACATTGAGCATTTATTTACTACTTAAGAATGCTACTGTAAATCCAAATGCACTAAAAACAGCTGAAAGCTGTACAACAGCATTGTGGTTTGCTGCACTGAAACTAAAGGCTTCACAAAAGCATTTTGATATACCATTATCCAACCGTTATACAGTATAAAGCATCTAAACGGTTTTGAAATGCCAATATAAAGCGTCAAGATGCTCGGTAAACTTATATAAAAGTTTATACGGGCCTTAAGTTTTACATAAGTTTAATTTTCGTTTGTTAAAATGCTTTCTGTGTTACTTGGGTGCTGTAGCTGTAGCTCAAAAGACAATGAGCAGAAGTGGTCCAAATTTCCACCACTGTTGGGGGCTATGTAAGCTTAAAGTCGGCTAAATACCATCCAATTTTGACTACTAGGCGAAAAAAATATATTCACACAGAAAAAAGTTATGACTGTTTTAAAAATACGACTTTTTATTATTTAACTGCTTATTCTTTTCGCACATAGCCATATTTAAAGTAGTAAAAACGCATAGCCTCTGTTCTGTAATGCGTTCAAATCGTCTGCAAAGTGTACAATGATAACGTTAGCGTAGCGTGTATCAGATTGAAGTAGCAAGAGATAGAATGCATTTAGTGAAATAGTTGAACCGTTGTTGTTGTTGCATTGAACCTGATAAATGCTATGTTACTACACGCAAAAATACAATCCCGACACACATGTGCAAGACTAGATTACTCTGGTATGTAATGATCCGTAGTCGCGAAATCATTTCGTACTACTACAGTTCTTGTCTTTCTAGAATGCGAACTGTGGGTTGCTGTGCCCACGTCATGGTAATTATTTAGTACTAGCTGACCCGACAGACGTTGTCCTGTCAACTATGAATATTGAATTCGAATTGACATACTACCTACCTACTACCTACCCACTACCTACCCACTACCTACCCACTACCTACCCACTACCTACCCACTACCTACCCACTACCTACCCACTACCTACCCACTACCTACCCACTACCTACCCACTACCTACCCACTACCTACCCACTACCTACCCACTACCTACCCACTACCTACCCACTACCTACCCACTACCACATCAAAGAGACGTTCCTTTACATTTCAAGTGACATTTTACGTCAGATAATTCGTGTTTGACGACGATACGATACTAACGTCACTCAATTGTTTTGGCTTCCTGAAACCTCTCGACTAACACTTGAACTTTATGGTATGGTGTTAAAGCTCAAATTGACTCTACGTTTTAGTTAGAAAACGTTTGTATGGCAAAAAGAAAAGGGCTGTTTTTAGGGCTTTCCCGACAATTATTCGTTTTTTTTTCGCCGTATAAACCATCCTTGAACTACAACGAACATTTAAAAAAAAAACATCCAAATCGGTCAAGCCGTTTTCATGCCATGTCGTGACAACGCAAAACGGGTTTCATTTTTATATATATAGATTTTGGATGGGTGAGACACGAAACCACAATTCTACTTGCAGCTGCGAATCTGGATAATGTTATTGTCGATGAAAACATAATTATGAGATGTACTCTTTTAAGGACAGACCCCACACTGTGAGACATAAATAAATAAAACTATTGTGAAATATTTTATAGGCGCCTTACTAATAAACGCTGCATAAAGTTACGACAGGTTTATACGTCAAAAAATGTATGGTTACACAGGCTTTATTCATTACATAGTGATTATTAGTAAGGGTATAGGTGTATAAGACGTTTCATTTGATCATGATAGAGTTAGATTTTCTTTCACATGATAGGGTTTGATTTTTTCGACGCAGCGAAGTGCCTACTAGGTTTTTATTTTGATGTCATATAGCTTATATCAACCAGAATAACGTGTGAATTACAACGAAATGTCATACACCTAAATCAATTAAGTAGTTTAATAGATATAGTGAAATAAGTAAATAAGCGAAATAAGGTTTTAAACTGCAAGTTTTCATGGGGTCATAACTTTTTACTAAGTAAATATTTTTGGTTGCGGTCTTCATGTACGCAGTGCTTCATCATATGCCATAGTTCTTATTGGTGGTGGAAATTTGGACCAAGCTCCATACATTTTTGCCCAATCCCCTTTTGCTCTTTAAAAATGCTAAAAAAGCAGGATCTTGCTAAAAATGGCAACACTGCACTTGCGTGCTTGCTTGAGGGATTCTCTGGCGGGAAATCAAATTGCGCGGGTGTTAAAAATTTCTCTTACGAAAAAATTTTAGATTTTGTATAATATTTCTTAAATATTTCATTGAATAGTTCTTAAAAAAACCCCAGTGTATATATTAAAATGGGTACAGAAAGCGATGGGGGCGATGCCCCCATCGATATAGAGCCGAAAAAGAAAAGAAAATTGGCTCCCAAGGAAACGACACAGTCTGAAACTTATAAAATTTTCATGAAACCGAATTATAAGAGACAATTTCCCGAATGCCACAGCGGCGATTGTGTAGTATTTGTGGAATCGATTGAAAATGAAAAATTGGGCAACAAAAACCCAATTGGACTTACTAAATTGTTTACAGAAAATGTTAAAGGTATCATAGGCGTACACCGAGTAAACGCATACAAAGTTGGGATAACTTTTAAAAAACCTGCACCGGCGAATAGTTTCCTCAAAATGGACCATTTCTTAGGAAAAAATAAATTAAAAGCCTTCGTTCCAGCATATATGACGGAATCAACAGGTGTTATACGTTATGTACCGAAAACTATGTCCAACGAAGAAGTATATAAAAATATACAAAGTGACGTTGAAGTTATATCTATCAAAAGATTCATGCGAAAAGTTGATGGGAAACTTACACCATTGGGTACAATAGCAGTAACATTTGCCGCAACAGCATTGCCACAATATGCATATATACACATGTTCAGGTACCCGGTACAAACATATATACCACCTTTATTACAGTGCTATAAATGCCTAAAATATAACCACTCTGCAAGAGCTTGCCGTGGGGAGCAAATGTGCTCTTCTTGTGCCGGTCGGCACTCATACAAAGAATGCGATGTCGAAGAGATCACATGCATCAACTGCGCAGGTAATCATCTTGCCATTTCACGAGACTGTCCCATTAAAAAACAAAAAATTGAAGAGAAAAAGGCCAAATTCCTGCAGAAAACGTATGCCACTGTTGTGAAACCACCCCCTGTATTTAATGAGAAATCTTTTCCTACTTTACCCAAGGTTGCTGATAAGGCTAAGTCCAATGACATTTTAGATTTTAAACTAGTTGCAAATAATGATATTATTATTAACGCAATTGTTAAATCGTTGGTTGCATTAGGAAACAAAAGTGACTCTGATGGGCCACTCACACATAAGAAAATAAAAGAAATATTTTTATCAAATTTAATTTAAACATGGATAATTATCTTAATATTTTACAGTATAATATACAGAGTTTACAGAGTAAAAAGAGCCTATTACAAAATTTATTAATTGACAAAAATATAGATATCTGTCTTCTTAATGAGACTTGGCTTAAATCTAATTCTATAATCCCACACTTTCCCACATATAATCTTATCTATAAAAATTCCATAAATTCTCATAATGGAGTAGCCATTTTGGTGAACCATCGTATAAAGTACAAAGTAGTTAATACACACTTCTCAGAATCCATTCAAAACTTATGTATCACTATAGAAACACAATTTGGAGCATTGGCAATACTTTGTGTTTATAGCCCTCCAAGTATCAGGTTTGACTCAGCAAAGTTAAAGGATTTAATCAATAACATACCCAAACCTTGTATAGTTATGGGTGATTTTAACGCTCATAACGTAGCTTTTGGATGCCATAGTGATAATAATAGAGGTAGATGTTTGTATAATACTATTGATGAATTTGACTTATGTATTTTGAATGATGGATCACCAACAACTGTTCCTTATCCTAATAGACAAGCTTCCGCAATAGATCTTGCCCTTGTTAGCTCTTCAATTGCTCATTTATGTAACTGGTATGTTCATGACGATCCCATGGGTAGCTATCATCTTCCAACCTTACTAGAGATCAGCATTCAACCATCTACGTATGACACATCACCTCCTGTGGATCAAGAGAAATATATTTATAGTAAGGCAGATTGGGAAGAATATTATAGACTATCAGAAACTTGTTTTTCACACTTGAACTCAATAAATGATTCCCCAATTAATGCATACAACCATTTTATAGACACATTAAATGATTTAAGGAATAAATCAATTCCAAAACGAAAATTAGTTGCAAACACACTTATTAAAAAGCCAGTACCATGGTGGAATTCAAAATGTAGTGCTGCTGTCGCAAAATCAAAAGATGCATTAAAGTATTATTTTTCTCAACCCAACATTGAAAATTGGATAACATATAAAAAACTAGATGCAAAAAAGAAAATAATTCTGAAGGAAGAAAGTTCTTCTTCCTGGAAAAATTTATGTAGTAGCTTCAATAGATTAACTCCAGTTTCTAGGATATGGGGATACATTAAAAAGTTTAAGAAAATTGGAACAAATCGAAACAAAAACATCAATGACGAGTGGGTTCCAAGTTTTTTAGATAACTTAGCAGATTCTACTGAAATAGACGACAATAGGCTTGATTATTTGTTTGCGAGTGCTACAGAAAATGATGTAAACGTATTTATCAAAAACAATTTTACTATAGAAGAGTTGAAAACATCTTTAAAGAGTAGGAGAGACACTACACCAGGATTGGATGACATACCTTATATGTTAATCAAAAAATTACATTTAAATGCACAAACAACATTACTTAATATTTATAATAAACTATGGGATGAATTAGAAATACCTGAGTCTTGGAAAACACAATGTGTCATTCCAATTTTAAAACCTAATAAACCTGTAAATAGTGCTTCTTCATATAGACCTATTTCCTTATCATCTTGTTTGGGTAAACTCTTTGAAAATATGCTGAAGTTTAGATTAGATTATTTTGCTGAATCACAACACTTAATTCCTTCTATACAGTTTGGCTTCAGAAAAGGTAAAAGTTGTTCTGAAAGCCTTGTATCTTTATTATCAGATGTTAGACAGGTTAAATTAAGTCACTCTAATGCAATCTGCGTGTTTTTAGATGTAAAAGGTGCTTTTGACAATGTAAATATAGAAGAACTGATTCAAGTATCTCACGATATTGGTATACCTGGTCACGTTCTAAAATGGCTTTATTCTTTTTTAAACAATAGAACTGTATTTGTTAAATACAATAATAAAGTGCATGGACCTAGGACTGTCAACAAAGGCACAATGCAAGGGGCAACTTTGTCTCCTTTGCTTTATAACTTGTATACTTCTGAAATATTAAAATATGTAGATGTACCAGATGTAAAAATCCTGCAATTTGCAGATGACTTGCTTATGTACAGCATAAATCAAAATATAGATATAGCAATGGCTAATATTAATAAGGCTTTGTCTCAGTTATACAGCTATTACCATAATAAACTTAAATTAGAAATAAGTCCAGAAAAGAGTTCAATTTTAATTATCAGTAAAAATGTAAGTACTCATAGCAATGTTAAAATATCATACAACAATGTAGAAATTCCTGCTGTTAAGCAACATAAATTCCTAGGTGTCATTATTGATGATAAATTGAAGTTTGATGAACATATTAAACATATAAGTAACAAAGCACTGAATGGTATTAATTTATTGAGACATTTAGCAGGAAGTTTTTGGGGATCTGACCCCAAAGTTATGAGTATGCTGTACAAAAGTATAGTGAGAAGCCATTTTGATTACAGTAGTTTAGCTTACATGAATGCCAATAGCACCTTGTTACGAAAATTAGATGTAATTCAAAATATGGGACTGAGACTTATTTGTGGTGCTATGCGCTCCACACCTATTAATTCGTTAGAAGTTGAGACATGTATACCTCCCTTGATATTACGAAGGCTGTTGTTGGCTGAGAGATTTTTAGTAAAAGTCATGGTGTCAAATGATAATCCTTTACTTAAGAAACTAACAATACATCCTAAAATTTCACAGTCAATTGCTTGCAATGCCATCACTGCCTCTTCTTTGGTTGGTGGAACTCTACCTGAAATGCCAACATTATTTGAACTTGTTAATATGAATTCCAAAGATATTTATAAAAATGACATTTGGCCCATATACAATATCCCTTTTAATAGTATTATTAACAGCTGTACAATTCATTTAGACACAGTGCACAATAAATTTGATTTTTTACAGTTTAAAGAGAATAGATCAGAACATTATGTTATATATACAGATGGATCTAAAACAGACCATAATGTAAATGCAGCTTTTTATGATCCACAGCTAGATTTCACTAAATGTATTAAATTAAACAAGGTGTGTAGCATTTTCACTGCAGAATGCTATGCAATTTATTGTGCACTGCAGCATGTAAATAGTCTTGTAAATAGTGTACATAATATTCTGATAGTTACAGACTCCAAAAGTGTTTTGTCTGCTCTATACAGTGTAAATATTTCTTTTAAGTTAAATTATATTATTTATAATATTAGACTTATAATCCAAAAACTACTCGATAAGTATATTAAAGTAGAATTAGTTTGGGTACCTTCACACAGTGGCATTCGTGGAAACGAAGTCGCTGACACTGTTGCCCGTTCAGAACATGACGAGGATCGATCCGAGTTGCTCAAGGTTCCATTCACTGATTACTACAGTCTTTTCAATGAAAATAATAGACGGTTATGGAAAGACTATTGGGCCATAACCCTGGAAACGAAAGGCAGATGGTATGCTGGAATACAAAATGAATTACCGATTAGACCTTGGTATCATAACTTCAAATACAGCACAAGAAGATTTATAACTATTATATCACGCATGAGATTGGGACATTGCTTAACACCTGCTCACCTGAATAGAATTCGCATAATTAACAATAGCCGATGTCAACATTGTGGAGCAGAGGATGCTGACTTGGATCACGTTATCTTACAGTGTTCAAGTTTTAATATGCAACGTTTGATTTTGGTCAGTGAATTGAGAGAACTTAATGACAATGACAGTGAGAGTGAACGTCAAAGTGATCCCCGCCGCGTTCAGGATTTATTAGAAAATAAGAAATATTTTAATGTCTTGTTTAGGTATATTTGTAATACGGTAGAAAAAATTTAATTTATTGTGTAATCTGTATATATCTCAATTAATTGTAATTAAATTAGTAAGAAAACTATATCACCACAGACATCTGTATGTCTGTGTGATATCTCTTATCATATCACTGAGATGTATTCACCCAACCCGAAAGGGAGGCAAGTGGATAATTTTTATGAATAGATTGTACATTATTTTAAACTAAGTATCTATAACTTTTATGTAATGTATTGTAGTAGTATTACATTTTAAGTTTTAACATGTATTCGACTGAAGGACTTGTATCCATGGTCACGAATAAATTATTAAAAAAAAAAAAAAGTGCTTGCTTGACTGCATTGAATTGACATTTGACAATGAACTGAAGGAAAACCATACAACAAAATGGCGTCGTCGTCGCTTCACGTCCGTTGACTCGACGGAGCCTCGCCAAGCGGGGCTCCGTCGAGTTATCTTTTTTAGACATTAGAGTGAAAAATAATTAATTTTACACGAAAAAATCCTAACTTAACCTCAAAATTGACGTAACATAACCTCAAACTTTGATCATCGGTATCTCCGTAACCATGGGGCTCCTAAGGTTGGGAGTAGTATGGGGGCTTCCCCCAACCCCCCCCCCCCACCCTGCCCACCGACCCCCACCCCGGATTCGACGGCTCATAATGGAAACTTTAATCGTGATGTGAAATATTGGTGCCGATTCTCTTGTGCACAAACTATCGTAAATTTAAGTTAAGTGCGTCTTTCTCTTTCCTTTTAATTAAGAAAAGGACAGAAGATCAAATATTAGTTAAGTCCTGTCAAATTTAGACACTCCATAGATAATTTAGACGCAATTTAAAAACATGGGGTCTAAATATACGTCAATTTTCATCAGGCGCTGTCTAATTTGACAGGATTAAACTAAAATGTATCTTCTGTCCTTTTCTTTAAGAAATGGAACGAGAAAAATGCACTTAACTTAAATTTACGATAGTTTGTGCACAAGAGAATCGGCACCATTATGTTCGAAATCTTAGAGAATAAGTATACCCAAAGTTCTGTCTATATACTCAAAGTTCGAAATGCATTACACTCAATGGGATTACATAATAGACGTCACGCAAAAAAATAGTTGCTCTGACACCGGCTCATAAGTACCTATATACCTGATTGGAGTACTACCACAGTATGTACTACTATACAATGTGCATTTTTAAAGCAGCACAACTGCACAACCTTTCAGAAGGCAATTATGCAATTATTTACGACCCGAATCAACAATAAAATGGGTAGATATCTTTAAAATTTTATTTTTATTACGAATATCGGTAAATGTGAAACTACTTTTCTTAAACGCAGCCCGTCTGTAACCATCCTATAAGCGCGCGCGCTGAGTGCGCTGACCAACAAACGGTGACGATAATTTCATTCATAGCTTCAGCAATTTCTGAAGATATACCGTACCTCGGTATATCTTCAGAAATTGCTGAAGCTTCCTATACTGTGAGAAGTTTGATGTTCAGGAGTTGTGGGCTCTATGAGAAATAGATTGCAATGTGTATAATTGACGCTAATGGCGTGGCGGTTATAATGATTTCATGAGTTATGAATATGATGGACGATGGTCAGTATCGTGATGGCCCAGTGGATAAGGCGGCGCGGCGCCTCTCGTGTAAGTAAGAGGTTGTGGGTTCGAATCCGGGCAAGTCCCAATGTGACTTGTTCAGTTCATATGTACTTTCTAGTTTATCTTGGACATCACTAACATCCCGTACCTCGGAAAGCACGTAAAGCTGTTGGTCTTGGTTGACATTTGTAGAACTTTAGACAGTTGTTACGGGTAAGTCTGCCCGGTCTAACCAAGATCGTGTAGCCTTGTTTCTGAGTTGTGGAGGTCTGATAGGCAGTCGCTTCACATAAAACACTGGTATCCAGCTGAATCCAGTTAGGCTGGAAGCCGACCCCAACATAGTTGGGAAAAGACTAGGGAGATGAGCTATGATGGTTATATAGTGAATCAGCGTGATGTTATGTAGCCTATTATGTTACTATGATATGCAAACTGCTATAAAGTTTCATCATAATCGTGGGTTTTGCGTGAAAGAGCAAGATATAACATCCACATGATGCGCAGTTGTACCAACAACATACGGGAGTAGAGGAGTAACCATAGACATTGGTGAAACCATGGAAGACAGTTTAATTATATTGATTGAAGGTGTAAAAGCTATTATATAGATTATTAGCTGCCTCCCGTTTTCATTCGCATTAAAATGTTAAGTGTGAACAACCCTTATCACTTAGGGGTATGAAAAATAGATAGTAGCTTAATAGCCGATTCTCAGACCTACTGAATATGCATATAAAATTTGGCAAAATCGGTTAAGCCGTTTCGGAGGAGTAAGGTAAACATTGTGAGACGAGAATTTTATATAAGGTGTTAAAAAAATAACTGCAAGAAAAGTAAGTACTTGTTTATACATAATTATTGAACATGCGCACCGTACGGTGCACGCGCACCGGCCGCAGCTTCGCGTCGGCGTCACACGCGTGGGTCGTTCACCCATGCGATACGACATGCGACGGTGCGCAAAAAAGTATTTAACTAAATTGTTTTATTTATGTCAAAATATAAAAGTGCTCCAAATAAATTAATTTTTGAAGTGAAAACTTCTTTAGCGGCGTTGAGCACTTTTTCTGTAATGGGTATAAAATCTTAAACTCGCGTCAGGACTCAGGACACGTGACCTGATCGAAAAAGCGTAGGACGGATGGATAATAGTAGACAGCTATAATCAAGTTTTCACTTCTGCCGGCACTCCCGGAGTGCAACCCGTCTTTTTAGGGTTCCGTAGTCAACTAGGAACCCTTATAGTTTCGCCATGTCTGTCCGTCCGTCCTCGCTTAATCTCTGTGACCGTTAGCACTAGAAAGCTGAAATTTGGTAGCAATATGTATATCAATCACGCCGACAAAGTGGTAAAATAAAAATTGAAAAAAAAATGTTTTTTTAGGGTAGCCCCCCTATATGTAAAGTGGAAAGTGATTTTTTTTTTAATTTCAACACTAACGTGTGATATATCGTTGGATAGGTATTTAAAAATGAATAGGGGTTTACTAATATTATTTTTTGATAATGTCAATAGCTTCGGAAATAATCACTCCAAAAGGAAAAATCAAAGCGTCCCCCCCCCTCTAACTTTTGACCCGTAGGTTTAAAAAATATGAAAAAAATCTGGGAAGTAGAACTTTATAAGGACTTTCTAGGAAAATTATTTTGAACTTGATAGAAAGAACAGTTTTTGTATAAAAAAGACAAAAAGGTTGTACAAAATAATTTCTGCGTACTTAGTATGTCAGCGTAACAAATAGCTTTTTTTTAAACTTATAAGTGGGAACACTTATTGTTACGGACGAGAAACTACGGAACCCTACATTGAGCGTGGCCCGACACGCTCTTGGCCGGTTTTTTTTTTTTTGTGTGTTTGTTTTTTGATGTCAGATAACCTTGCAGTTAATTTTTAACACCTTATAATTATATAAGCTAATTTATATAGCTTTGATGTTTCTATAAAAATATCAATTCTACATATAGGACATGCATATCATTATGCACACTAATGATGCTACAAAAACAAATCATAAACATTTTTTACTCGGGTGCACTACTTGATCACAACGCAGATATCTTCAAGGGAGGGCGTACACCCTTTGCCGTGCACAAGGTATACAAGAAACGTGATATGTTTTATTTTTTCTGGATCCTAAGATTGTAAGGTAGTCGAAGTAAATCACCCTTTGTGTATGTAAAATGTTAACCATGTTTAGCTTGTGTGGATGTCAAACTTCCATCTATTACTTTACCACTTTTGGGGTCGGATTTCCAAAAATTCTTTCTTAGTGCCTCCCTTCTCTATACAATAAACACCCTCTTCAAGTTTCATGTCTCTAGTACCAGCAATTTGGGCTGAGCATTGATATAACAAAAATCAGTCAGTTTGTCATTTTATATATATCGAAAATTACTTTATAATGAAGAAGGAATATAAATAACCACAAAAATTTTATGATAATTAAACATTTAATTTGAATAATCAACAGATGCTATGCTACATTAGTATCACTGTTCTCTTTCATATCTATGTCGCCGTCGTCTTGAGCTTCGCTAACCTTTTCTTTATGTACTGCCGTTTCGTTGATATCTTCGGATTTTGCAGCTTTATCTTCTGTTGACTCCGCTGGACTCTGTAAAAATATTGTGTATTTCATAAATATTATATAGTAGCAATAGGTAGATAACAGGTGGAAATTAAATAAAACCACATCCAAATCAGATCACCCGTTTAAGAGCTGCTATGCCACAGACAGACACACACATAGTGGTCAAACATATAACACCCTTTTTTGCGGCGCAGGTTAAAATAGTCATTCGGGAATTTTTCATGACATGTCAATAGGAATCAATCCTGTTTTTATATACTACTAGCTTTTCGTCCGCGTGGAATAGTTCCCGTACCCGGTGGATTTCCGTGATGAAAACTATCCTATGTCCTTTATCGGGTCCCAGACTATATCTGTACCAAATTTCATTCAAATCGGTTCAGTAGTTTAGGCGTGATTAGTATGGATTTTTATTATTAAAAGCACATCCTACCCCTCTCTCAAACAATATAGCCAGCTCCACATGCTTCGTCTGCGGGAACATGTCCACTGGGACCGCTCGGACGGGCAGGAAGGGGGACCCTCTCAACGTCTTGGAGGTCGGCCGGGTCAGGTCTATGAAGTTCTTCACAGCAGCCGATGGGCTACATGAGATGTAGACAAGACGCTTCACCTTGTGGGTGTTACGGAGCTGAGTTACTGCTCGCATATCTGGGGAAAAGTAGGTAAACAATTAAAGGTAATAAAGATGCCGATTCTCTTATTCACAAACTAACGTAAATTTAAGTTAAGTGCATCTTTTTCTTTCCATTTAATTAAGAAAAGGACAGAAGATAAAATATTAGTTAAGTCCTGTCAAATTTAGACACTCCATAGATAATTTAGACACGATTTAAAAACTAAATATACGTCAATTTTCTTCAGGCGCTGTCTAATTTGACAGGATTAAACTAAAATGTATCTTCTGTCCTTTTCTTTAAGAAATGGAAAGAGAATGTATGAAATAATATATATAAATGAAAGAGATGCATTTAACTTAAATTTAGTTAAAGTATACCATATATATATTGATTTACACAAATGACTTACGTAGTCCAGCTCGCGGCGGGTCCACTATAGCGATGATGTCTTCTCCGGTAGCCCTCGCGAGGACTGAGGGCAGAATGTCCTCTGCCTTGCCAGTGAAGAACTCGCAGTTCTCTATGTTGTTCAGCTCGGCATTCGCTTTGGCATCCTTCACTGCCTCTGCTATCATCTCCAAACCTAAGACTCTGCCGCAATGCTGAAAAAATATGCTATAAAAATATTTTGTTATGGTGGTTTTGAACTACATAGACGGGAACGTACGCTTTGAATGTATTATGTAAAAAGATGACAAAGAAGTGCCTAATGTGTTTCTTAAATAAATCCATTTTTTTTTGTGACACCTATGTTTTACAAAATAATTGATTGGTTAGTACAGTACCCGGCAATAAATATTGCACATCGACCTTTGGAAAGAGACAATCGGCTAATTTCGGCTTCGTAGAGCGCTATCTCTCTCGCACGAAATACAAACAGTCCGGTATCTATTAGGAGCTGTTAAAACAATTATGATTTGCTTTTTTTGATAATTATTATTTGTATAAAATACACCAATTTTTCTATAGTGATGGCTTTAGGTTGGGGTAAAATAAAAAAAAACGTGTTCCCATTATGTTTTCGTATTTAATTATTTTGGAAAATTACAGCTGTATGTAGTGTACATAATAAACAACATTAATCATATTGTTAAAATGAGACATTGTAATAAAAATAATAATAATTCTAATTCTCAATTACTTCCATTTCCCTATCAATTATTTAAATTTGGGGGTATTAACAACTCTTAATATATATTTTGAACTGGACGCGACCGCACTTTATCGCACTTGAACAACGACTGACAAACGTCACATAGGTAGTGTGCGACAGAGATAACGCTCTACGAAGCCGAAATTAGCCGATTGTCTCTTTCCAAAGGTCGATGTGCAATATTTATTGCCGGGTACTGTAGTAATGTCGTGCGTTTTGAAAATTCGATTTGCTGGCTATAAATTCAATTTTCCTTTTTTTTACTAAAATTATTTAAGTACTTCATTTGTGAACTTTATTTACCAAAAAAGGGGTTAAAAACTAGTAAGAAAAAGAAAAATACTTTGTAAGGTCTCGAAATGGCGACTATTGTTGTAGGGAAACAGATTGTAACCACTGTTATTACTACCATATGCATACTAGTTAGGTACCTCAGCAAAGCACAGTCCGATAGTGCCGGTCCCGCAGCATATGTCGACCACAGTGGAGTCTTTCTGCACCTGGCTCATCTCAATAGCGCTGCGATACAACACGTCGGCGCCCGCCGTGTTCACCTACAAACAAACTTCAAACATAAGACGTAGACTTGTTAGTTTTTTGTCACTCTTTGTGGCTAATCTACAACAACATCCAATAATTAAGTGTTTATGGTATTTGTTGCTCGTATAATTCGGTCATGAAACCCATGGCTGCGGGTTTAGCTGCATCACAGATAATTATTTAATCGATTTGCAGACTGTATTTGACTGTACTTTGAGTATTCAAACATTTGAACAAAGCAGCTTTTAAAAACCATTATAGTTAATAAATAAACGTAATAAAAGCATGGGGTACTTCATTAAAGCTTACCTGGAAGAATGCCTCGGGCGATATCCTAAACTGCTTGCCGAGAATATTGTCAATAATATGCGTAGAGCCTGACAGGTGAATTGGTTTTGATGCGTCTTCGCCGACCCGTCTGCAAGGAAATATCACTAAACGTGATTATCGGACTTAGGACAAATTTTAAATGAAGATATTTATTCATAAAAACGCAGGATAAGGACTGCGCGGAAGCAATTTTGCATGCCTGTATTGAAAACAATAAGAGCAGATGTATAACCTAACGCTACGACAGACAGACGTAATCAAACGTTGTTAGGCAAGCTCTGGCTAAGCTATATTCCTATCACCGTCGTACTACTTCCAAACTACGATGGTAAGAAAAAAGTAACGTAACGTATATTTATCAGGGTGACTTTTGGAATTCAGGGAAAATAATTGAAATGTATATGATAGAATGTTGGACAAACCTTTTGACAACAAGTTCGAAGTACAAAGACTTGATACCGCACGCGACAGCTTCTTCAGAATTGAAATGCTCAATCAAATCCTTCTTGATTTCATCAAGTTCACTTTCCGAGAGTGCCTTGAAGTAGAAATAAATGTGATACAGCAATAAAGATCAAATATTAACAAAACATACTTCTTACTATTACTTACTACATTCTCATTTTCAATTTCTGATTTGTTAGGTAAATTAATTTCAACTTAGGTAGGTACTAACTTCCTGCCTGCGAGTTTTGAGTTAAGTTGAAGTCTAGTGTACCGTAAAATAAAGCTTATGACGCTGGTAATAGTGCGGTTTTATATCATCAGTCAAATACGTTTTGTGATCTTTCCCAGATACCTTTTTCGAAGAGACAGTTTATAATATTAGTGCAGAAACTCCAGAACCAACCTGAGGATGCATAACAACAATCAGCATGACCTCCCCAGTAGAAGTGGAGTCCCGCACAGTAAGATACCTCCAGTACCCAGAGTAGTCTGCAGGGGAGAACGGTGCCAGCTTTGACTTGCGCACAAACTCTTGGAAAAGCTGAAATGCAGCTAAATTAATACAACATTACAATGTACAAAATGTGTGAAAGCTGTATGACATAGGTATGGGATGATGAATATGGCTAAATAACGCAGCTTTGTCACCTGCCGTGTTGCGGCGGGAGCGTGTTTTTTTAGATATAACACTAAAGGTGGCCATTGACGGTCATTTTGGCGTGTCAGTTGAACTGGTGTACGTCCAAAATTTGACCATGAGCGTCGAATCGCTATGCCAGAATTGATTGGCCGCCTAAACCTTTTGGGGTGACGCTACAGTTTTACGACTAGACTGACGCGAAAAATAACCGTCAATGGCCGCCTTAAAATTAACGTGGACGTCAAACCTACCTATTTGTTGTAACGTACAACGTGTTCATTGAGGTTGCGTATTGCGTTCGTTGGTTCGTGGTGCGCACCCAAAGCATAATTATTTATGTTGCGCGAGCTATCAAAATATAAGGTGTTAAAAAATTAACTGCAAGAAAAGTAAGTACTTGTTTAGAATTATAATTAAAACATTTTTGCGGAAAAAGATTTCAATATAACCAAGCCGTTTCGGAGTTAAGCAATATTTTAACTACGCACATACCATCGGTGGCCAAATTATTAGGGACAGTATTCACAGAGCAAATTTTTTTTGTTCGAACGCCTTTATCAAGAAAATTAATAATTTCACATAGGTTTTTCTGTTTTGGTTTTACTCCTGGTATCATTATTATTAATTTTAATATGTGCCAGCTCCACAAGATCGAGCCATTTTTGAAAAAAGTGGATAACGTCTGTTGAAAATTACGTTTATTTCATTAATGGCAAAAAAAATTTTTGGTGTTAATTTTACTAGATGTATCTGTTCAAACTAATCGAACCACAAGTAATGTTTCTGATGGTGTCTTTTTTTTAAATTGAATACAAAATACTAAGTTTTGGTAACGATCTTGCGTGACATTTTTAAAATTTCGCCTTTTTAAAATGGTCAAAGCTTTAAACCCGTGTCCACTAAAGTTTATAAAAAAACAAACGTTATTTCTGTATTTTACACATTCTCAGAGAGATTAAACAGCTATTACAGATGTCTGAATGTCTGTAGTAAACAGTATTAAAGTAAAATCTGATCAAAACAAACTTTTGGAAACAAAGACTGTCAAAAAATGTGGCAGAAAACGGATCACCACTCTTCGTTCTGACCATAAAAACAGAGATATCTGGCTAAAGTATGGTAAAAAGTGTATTATCTGCCTGACTACGATTACAAACAAGAGATTAAACAAGAAAATAGAAGTATTCGATGGGACAGTTTGACGGAGGTTGGCCGAGAAGAATTGGATAAATTGTCGGCCGATCAAAAAATCGCGCCTCACCGAGACCATGAAGTAGAAACGCCTGCAGTGGGCCAGTCAACTGTGGCAGATGACTGTGGCAGACTGGAATCGGTTAATAATATTACTTTTAATATTGCAATACGTCTGAAAACACTATTCAGTTATTATAGCAATATTTTCTGTGTATGCTTCTCCGACGAATATTTTTTTCAGGTTGAGGTCGATAAGAGCTTGTTTGCAGTCGTATTTATCGTAGAATTGTCCGAGAACAGCTCCATGCAGATTGCTTTGTAAGGAAAATTAAACAACCGGGTATCATCATGGTGTGATTTGACATCTCAGCTAAAAGCGTGGGGTGCCTATATATCGCGAAAGTGACTGCCAGGCAAGATCTGTGCAAGTGAGTACTAGAAACTGAATTATGGCCTCAAGTCGATGAATTGGTCCGCAGTAGCCGAATAGTTAATTTTTATGCACGATTCTACATCGTGTCCCAAGGCCAAGAGTGTTACATCATTCCTGTCTGAAAAATAAATTAATATTTTGCACTAACTTGGTGAATAATCTGGTTATTCACCAAATACGAACTCTATTGGGAACATGCAGAAGCTCATCAAGAGGGCTATCGCTAAGCACTTCATTATCACCATTACCAGCTCATTGCATTTCTAATAAATGAGTTTTATCATAGCACAAGCCTAAACAGTCTGTAATATATTGTATGGAACGTATAAATCGTCTTATTACAGCAATAGGCTGCGTTACGAAATATTAAGTTATACACAAAATATTTACTTCCAACTTATTAACGCGTCATTTTTTTTTATAAATTGTCAGGTTTAATTTCTCCTCAATATTTTTTTATTTTTATAATCTTAAATAATAAGGTTTTTGAATAAAAAAATACCTCTGGAGTCTACATCCAATATTTTTTCAGAAAAAATCAATGCAAATTCATAACACAATAATCATGACACTGTCCCTAATAATATGGCCAGCTACTGTAATTATTGAATATGCGCACTGTACGGTGCACGCGCACCGGCGTCGGCGTCACACGCGTGGGTTGTTTGTTCACCCCTGCGATACGACATGCGACGGTGCGCAAAAAAGTATTTAACTAAATTGTTTTATTTATGTCAAAACTAGCTTCTGCCCGCGATTTCGTCCGCGTGGTTCCCGTTCAAGGGGGATTTCCGGTATGAAAACTATCTTATGTCCTTTCCCGGGTCCCAGGCTATATCTGTACCAAATTTCATTCAAATCGGTTCTGTGGTTTAGGCGTGAGAGACAGACAGACAGAGTTACTTTCGCATTTATAATATTAGTATGGATAAAAAGTGCTCCAAAAAAAATTTTTTTTTAGTGTGTTTGTTTTTCGATGTCGGCTAAGTGGACTAAGTTCTTGCAGTTAATTTTTTAACACCTTATATATGTTATAGGCAATGTGCACAATGCAGGCATTCTATACAATACCTAGGAAATGTATAGAATGCCGGGGTCGTTCAGGCAATGTATGAAATGATGTTCAATGTTTAAACTATTTCACACTTTACCTAGGAAATGTATAAAATACCTAGGCATTGTATAGAATGCCAGTTGAAGCACAGGCAATGTATGTAATCGATTTTTCTTCTCTATGATTTAGTTAGATAGGTACTGATCTTTTGAGAGCTAATTCTAATTTCAACTTCCATTAGCAGACAGCGATAAGACATGTGTTCTATTGGTTTGTATGCCTAAGTACATACGAGTTTTTGCGTAGAGAGCGTTTCTCACATAGCAGTTGCCTTTGGATAAACATTTACATTTACAACGTATCAAAAAATTGCTGCATAAAGTCGCCCTGTTCATTTCTTACCACTTGATTATGGAAATTTGATCATGATACGAAAAAAAACCAACAGTTTTTATTTAAATAACATGTGTCAAAATCAAAATTATAAAACTTTAATTTAACACAAACATTACTCTAAATAATATAAATTAAAAATCTTCTAAAAAGGTTTCATATGTAGGTATTAAAAATGTGTAGTCAAGTGTGAAAAATATTATTTACCATTTAATTATTAAAAGTAATAATAGAAATGACATAATGAAATAAGAGAAACACGTCTCCTTTTTGTGGTCGTTCATTATACACATTGCCTGATGCGCTTTGGGCATTTTATACAATACCTAGGCAATGTATGAAATGAATCGTATTATATACATTGCCTGAACGTTTTAGGCAATTTATACAAAGCCTAGGCATTCTATACAATGCCGGATTATACACATTGCCTATAACATTATATAAAAAGTTGGCAGTAATAGTCAGCCATATTAGTTAATTGGTGCGAACGCGCTGCGCAGTTAGGCAGGCAGCATATCACCATTCATTTGTATGTCAACAATTGCGGTGCCACATTTAAATCGCGACACAATATCGCCTCCTTCCGTACATCCGTATACAATCGTTGCGACCTATGGAGGCGACGTAAAGGTTCGATTAGTGTAACATGTGGCGCTGAAGTGCGGGGGGCCTTATGTACACAATCGCAAAGCATAATAATTAAGAGCACAGAATAAAGTAAAAAAAAATCATAAGTTTCCTACTTTCAATAATAATGGAATATGTGTGATTGAGACAGCGTCTTATAAATCAACGAAAGTTGGCTGCAGTTGGCTGCACGCACGAAAAAGCATGACTCGTTGTCACGTTTCTGCCTGAGCTGAGCGTGCAAGAGACAGCGCGGAACAAGCGATAGAGCCACACGATCGTTATCACGTAAAATTATCGTCAGTAGCCGACTTTACAAAAATTTTTTTATTTATTTAGAATTATGGCTTCATCAATATTCTTGACCATTTACTTTCTGAGCAACAAATTAATTTTTCAAAAGAGACATATTTCAATTAAAGTTCTAATTACTATTGAGTGATTTTGTCTATTCGCTTAGGAAAGAATAGCAAACATATGAAAATAATATCCACTTACCAATACAGCCTTCTTGGTCTGTTCAGAAATGTGAATCATGCCTTGTATTGGAGCAACACCAACCGTCCCTGTTACATAGCTGCCCAGCCTGAACCCAACAGTGGGCAACTTGGACTCCTCATCAATCCCAACAGTGAACTCACACTTGTTCCTATAACCCTCAGTTACAGGGGACTTCTCAATGGGTCTCAGCTCAAAACTTAGTCCTGCATGCTGTTTCCTTTTAGTTTCAATTTCGTTACGCCTACTTTTGTCTATCTTCCATATTTCATTGTCAAACTTCATAAGTATGTTTTTTATTTCTTTCTCTTTCAGTTTTAGCTGCAACATGTAACAAAAGTTAAAGTTATGAAGCAAACTATTTATAATATTCTACTAGGTACATTGTTTTCACACATAAAAGCACCAAAAATAATGTAACCAAGATTTTTTAACATAGTTTGTTGTTTGTGGAGTTTCTTGTTTGTTATTCTCCTTAGAAAACCATGTAAGGTCTAACTAAGTTACTGAAAAAAAAGTGTTGAATTTTTTATTTTCAACATATTTAAGTGTGAAAAAAAAAAAACAGCTACATGGAAATTAGATTACCACAAAAAGAGGCGAAAGTTAAGATTACCGCAAAATTGCAAATAAAATATCTTTTTTTTTTATTTTATTACTTGTTAAAGTAGTGAACTGATAGTAGTATATGAAGTGGCTTCCTAATCACAGCTGACAGCCCTAGGTTAAACAGAATGAGAGTAATCTCTTGTTTGATGCCCTTGGTTAATTTTATCCTTTGAACCGCCACAGTCATGTATATGTCGCAGTCATTTGGTTGAATCAGCTATTTGATTGTATGACTAGCGCGTTCATTGAATAACGACATTTTATTTAATGGCTAGGCTGAACGTTGATTAAACAAGCGTCGCTCAACGTCCAGCTAGATAGCTGATTGCCACATGTGCCACGGTCACAATCCCATGACAAACTATTATACTTATTTAAAAAGCTTGGTGCTGAGGGCAGGATTTCGCTGTTTTGACTTGAAACTATAAAAGTACTACAGTTACCTGATCTTTGTAATCCATAGACCAGTAAGGAGTGGTGGCATCCTTCAACTTCTCCTCTTGGCTCTTATTATCGTTTTCTTTCATCTTCTTTACATCTGTTACTTCTTCATCTTGTTTTCTCTTTCTTACTAGAGGATCTGGGGCTGGTTTAGCTTCTTCTGCTATTAAAGTTTTTCCTAAAAGAATGTTACAGTGTTTGTTAATCTTTAAGGTATTATAGTAATGAGAATTAAGTTTGTGTATTAATAGTGAAAAGACAAGATGCTAAGGGCTTATGGCCCTGTTTGTAACCCAAGTATTGTATGTATACCTACTAGAATATGCTCTTAGTTGAATGATAGCCTTTTATACCAGTATTGCAATTTAATTCAAAACAAATATGTTTACCTTTCCATAAGTACCCATTTAGTGCTTCTATAGCTTTGCTGCGCTCTTCATCATTTTGGAAGCATGCATACAACCAGTGGCTGCCATTCTTGGGTCTTTTTATCTTACTTGTGTTCAGCCCTAGTTTCTGATTCATCAGCTTTTTCAGTTCCTAAATTATCAAATGTTTCAGAGTTAAAAACTGTAGCTCTCAAGTTTAAATATAACCGGTATAAATAAAAGTAAATTAACGGGCAACGAAAAGGAAAGATATTATTATATTTGGTCAGTGGATCGTCTTTTACCCATATCCATTTTATCACAAATGTTAGACATGTTAGTAAAGTACAGTAACAAATATTGAAAAAAACTTGACTTGTACAAAACAAGTCAAGTTTTTTTAAAACAATATTTGACAAAAACGAGCAAAACATACAGCTATTCCATAAAACTTGGGTAATCCACGCAGTTCAATTTTGAACTTTTCTGAAGAAAACCCTCCTCGGTCTAAATACGCATATTCTTCTTCAACTTTCCCTTCCTCGGTTTTCTTAACTATCTCAACAGTTATACTAGCTTCCTCAGCCATTGATAAAACTTAAATAAAATTCGAAACTTTAGCTTGGCCTATACTTTCATAAAGTTTTGAGGTTATATTTATGATTTGACGTTGACGTATAAAACGAATTTGGACATTTGGAGCATTTTCTGTTGTGTTGTGCTGTCTGATGTAGATTTCGTGTGAGTGTGACAAAGATAGAAATACAGAAATGCTTTCTCAACAAAATGTTTCTGCAGGTTTTAGCTGGAACGCACAGGCACAGAAAGTCAATCACTGTCAATCTAGTTGACGTATGTTTTTACGTTCAGGAATATTTGTATTAACAAAAAATGCCGTTGGATTTATTATTATATCCAGTGAAGATATCTAGCATGGGGCAAGGGCAGAGGCGTATCTAGAGCATATCATCGGGTTCTTTTCAATAGAGACACGCAAAATAGAAATATGTCAATTTTATAAATCAACAAAATAAAATACATCCCATAACTCACCGATCAGTTTTTTTTATTAGGTATATAAAATTCAGTGTTACATGAGTGTATATGTTTCTCTTTGTATTAAGAAGTAGGCTATAAATTTTTGACCTGGAATCTGGATGCCGTTTTCGCTAGCTACCTCCCTGAACATAGGGCCATGAGTGGATATTTCAATCCCATATCCAGCTACTAATGATACTTTAGTCCCCTTCTGGGGATTTGTTTCTGAACATACATAGACCTCGAAGTCCTGTAATTCGATACTTAACAGAGTTTAATTGCTTAATCGATTAATTGTAGTTTTTTAGGATAGGCCATAGATCGGCAACCCTTTTGAGTTGGAAGAGTCTAAAATATTATTGTTTTAACTAGTAACAAAATTTATTGGATAATTACTAATAATAGAAATAAAACTAAATTATATAAATTAAACATAATATGTACAAAACTTATAAATAATACTAAAATAAATATATACAAGTTATAAAAAGAAGGGCTCACAGGGCATCAAAAAACTCGTCCGCATCGCTGTCGACAGGACAGGTGCCCAAAAGGCTGGCAGCATTGCCACGTTGTATGGCAATGCTAATTCTTTGTCCTAAGAAAAGACCAGCCCTCTGGTCACGTGAAGAGTCAACCAGCCGCTTGGCGATATCTTTAAAAACAAGATGAGCACTCGGACCCCATGGCCCCAGTGTTTCAACCCCAAACGGCTCAAATATATAATTCCCAATGAGGTTATTATATTTGCGCCGTTTGAGATTTTCTGCACTTGCAGCAGCTGCCCCAGCACAACACGCAGACCTAGGAAGATGAGATGGCGCAAGGGTATCAACACATGTTGCGTCCCACACCAAAGGCCTACCCAACTTCCAAGGCATTATGGTCATCCCATCTGGTCTTTTCCCATCATCCCATCGAAAATCATTTTAAATATTATTCAACAAATTTTTTAGAGAGCCACATAATATTTTCTTGCCTACAATTCTACAACTTCGTATGGGACTGAAAAAGCCAAAACAAACATCCAAAGAACCGCAGGTTGCCGACGACTGAGATAGGCAGGTATCACTCGTGCGTGGGGAATAAAAAATTTAATTAAAAAAAAAGGAATAAAAAAGACAAAATAAATATTTCAAAATTAAACAAGTAATATATTTTATTGGATAGTACAATAAATAGAGGTTAAAATAAATAAGTATTATTCACAATACAATTTGAAAATGCTTCGTACAAAAGGTTAGTCTAGTTACATGGAAGTACGATAGACTAGTTACGATATTAGTATAGGTTTATTATATAAATTAGTCTATTTATAACTAGATAAACTTATAATAAATCAGCTTTGTCCGTGACTTCCTGACTTCGTTTGCGTTAAATCGCGGGCGTATACGAAGTCGTTACTCCGTAGTCCGTATATTATTCCATCCCGTGGTTTAGCCGTAAAATCGACAGATACACATTTAAGACAGACATTAAACCAGTCGGTATAAGGCGTACCGAATCCGATTACTGTATAATTACTGGTAATTTATCTGGCCTTCCAAAAGTCAACTGATATGTCTGCCTGAGCGTTAGGCTACTAAGTTATTGAACGTTGAGGCTTTTGCCAAGCATAGCAAGCACTAAATAAACTATTTTTCCTCCAAGATCCATACTTCATATAGCGCGAATATTTGATCTGATAATACGCGGAAATTGAATTCAATTTCCGAGTAATGATTTGATAAGGATTCCATATCATATCATAAGATTGTCTCTAACCACTGCACATTTACATGAATTAATAGACACATATCAAAAATAGTAATAAAATGGACTGACTGAAGACTATCTAGTCTATCTAATCAAAAGGACTACACAAAATCCCATATAATTCTCGAATTATTATATGAACTCTTTAGAAAAAGACTTTTTAAATCACAATTAATCTCAAGGCTTTATGGTTTAAATGCTAGGAAAGAGGGCCATCCATAAAGTATGCCACACTAAATTAATACCGTTATATTTTACACCCAGAACGACTAAAACAGCAGTTTAAAAATAAATCTTTAAGTAAAAACAACATTAATTATAACACTTCAGAACAAAAAACGACCCTTTGACACAATGTCAATCTTCGTTACCCCAGAAAGGGTCCGAGGATCCTTAACATGTAACGAAATTTATAGATGGCCCCAAAAAGGAAAATGTAAATAAATATATATATTTATTAAGTAAATAGAACTACTACCACTACTGTAGTATAGCATTGCTCATTGTCCCTGGTAGCTTGAGCGATAAAACACATACCACACACAATAAGGTACTGTGACGTAACACAATTCACACCATAAGGTGCTGTGACGTAACACAACTTACACCATAAGGTGCTGTGACGTCACTCAATACGGAGCTGTGACGTTGATGTGACAATTCACACCATAAGGTGCTGTGATCAGTGAAGTAAATTTACAAACTCAATTAACCAACTATTTAAAACTTTAAAAACAACTAAACCTTTTTCTTAAAATGAATATTTATCAGTTTTCGCCTAAAATAAAGAATTTTATTACATCAGTTCTATTCTAAAATTGCTTAGTACCTAATTAATAATGCAGCAACCCAATTACGTTTCTGTATTTTGTGCTGTGTATACCATCGCGCTACCTATAAAGAACCAAACCTAGTCACTGCTAAGTGGTCCCATTCTTCACAAACATATTCTTAAGCGCATCCTTGTCTTTCCCTTCTTTTTCTTTCCGCAATTTTCTTATGTGTTCCAGTTCTTTGTCGACTGTGGCAGCCATGGACGGATTGAGCGACTTCAATGTTTTAAAGTCTTCTTCAGCATTATCAGGGTTCCATGCTCCGATATGGGCTTTGCCTCTTCTGTATAGTGCTTTTTCATTATCTATAACAAAAACGTGACTATTTTTAACCGACTCATAAAAGGAGGTTCGCATATCGTCGGAGACTTTTTTGTTACGTATGTATGTCCACCGATTAATTGGAATCTCGGACCGATTTAAAAAAATTTTTTCATTCACTGGCAGTTAAGAGGTTAGGTAAAATATAAAAAAAAGTTTTTTTTAATGAAATATTCTTGAAGGTTTCAAAAGTATTTCTGCCAGCAAGTTTCTGAGAGCTGAGGGCCAGAAAATAGGTGTCCTTAATCAGGAAAACCATTTTAGTCCACAGTTAAGGGTTTAGTTACATTTACAAGGCAACTGTTAAGTGTTACTACAACCAACTAGGTCATAAAGTTTATATTAAAGTTGTAAAACTAAAGAAATACCTTTTTCAAATTCTAGAACAGTGTTACAATGTTCAATGACTGCGTAATATTCTCCATTTAACAGTTTACATTGTGCGTAGTTAAGTAGTATGGGTAGTTTTATTTTATTCAATTCTCCCCATTCCTCGTCGCATTTTCTTTCCCTGAAATAGATTAAATGTCTTATTTGCTCCATAACACCTAGTAATAATTATATTTAGATCCATTAAAGTAGCATTTTTCTTAAGATTTCAATGTTTCCAAAGTCATCTAACATGTATGTATATTTATATGAGCTATCCTGGAAAAAAAATGATTGCCATTTTATAAAAAGTATTCAAATGATAATATCATTGACTTACACATACAACTGCCAGCACATCAAGCTATTACAATTTTGATTGAGAAAATTTGTTTCGAGTAGCTTAATGTGCTGACATTATCTGAGATAAGCAACACTAAAGGGCCAACAATACATTAGTATTGTAAACTTTTCATTCTCTATTCATCATCTAATTTACCTGATCATAAGCTGTTCACATATTGCTAAAGCCTCATTGTATGCTTCTTCAGCCTCTTTGTATTTCTTCTGCATGTACAGTTTGTTGCCTTTCTCTCTCAGCGTAGGAATGAGGTCTATTCTCTGCTGAGCTGTCAGCTGCCACAACTCTTTCTCATACTCATCTGATCTCTCTACTTGTAGGACTTCTGAAATTAATAGTTTGAACAAAGAACTTAGTTGGTTTGTTTATTTCTAGCTATTATTTTAATTAGGAATAGTGATACAACTAGCCCTTCTCTGCAGTTTTACTAGCATGTTAAAAAATTAAAATAAAAAAATATAAATAACTAGCTTTTGCTGGCGACTTCGTCCACGTGGAATGATAGTTCCCGTTCCCGGGGATTTCAGGGCTGAAAACTATTCTATGTCCTATCTTGGGTCCCAGACTATTGGTTAAGGCGTGAAGAAGAGACAGACAGTTACTCTCGCATTTATATTATTAGTACGGATTGGTAGAATTAAAATTAAACAACATCAATGTCTGTACCTGTAACTTTTTAATTATGAGGTACTCATTGAAACTATATTAAAATCAATAACAATATCTTCCTACCGAAACTGCAATCAATATTGATCAGTTTATGATTAGATATCAGTTTAGTGGAGTGCCTTATAAATTAAATATTATTACAATCAGTTTAGCAGTGGAGTGCCTTATGTATTAAATATTATTACAATATGTGGTTCTAATAAAGCTATCAAATTGTGTACTAGCTTTTGCCAGCAACTTTGTTCTTGTGAATTTTATTTATCAGACGCAAAACAGAAAAAATAAATAGAAAAACAAAATTAAGAAACATAAAAATAGATAGAAGCAGTTAACAAAGCAGAAAAACTGAGAGAGAAATTAAACGCATACCCAACAAGCAGAAGACAGAATTAATTTTGTATTTAAAATATACAATACAGTATTGTATATTCTACTTAGGACTCTACATTACTACTTAGGATTCAACTTAGGCAATACTTTGCCCATACTTTTATGTGCTAACTACTAAATATATTTTCCAGATAAGAGTCTTAAGTAGAATTTATTGTAGAGTTCAATTATTTTACCATGAAATTAAAAAGATCACTGCATAAAATTTGGTGGAAAAATTTCTTACCTATAATAAAATCCAGATCACATGGGTTCTTCATCAAATCATCTAAGTCTGGGTGACCTAAGCCTTCAGTGTGAAGAGTCATAGTACAGGAGTGTTTTATCCTTTTGGGGTCCTGCCCTAGCTCTCGCAGGGTTTTTGATATAAATGGGTAACTGAATACTAGCTGTGGAACAAGCATGAAAGTTGATTTTTATAATTTTTTAACACAAAATTTTAAATATATAGTAAACAGAAATGTAATTGGTTATAAATGGTAGGGTTTGTAATGAAAAACTTTTTTTTTACTACCTTTTATGGATTCATTGAGTTGATATGATATGGTTACAAATAAAGAAGAATTCCTGTCCAGATTGTGACATCAACAGATGTTATTCAAATAAGTATTGTATTATAATACATAGATAATGCAAAGATTGAAAATAAATTGGTTATAGAAGTAGTTGAAAAAGCTGTTGTAAGATTTGGAACAAACCAATGATGATAAGGTGAAGCTATATTGTTGTTTTAATATGCATGAGTCATAAGTTAGTGAACATTACTTCCTTATGTGCTAAATTAATAACTCACTTATTATTTATCTCATGTTATAAGAAAACTAGTTGATGTTATTCTAGAGTTGTATATTACTCCTGTGCACATTGCATGCACAGTGGTCATAACTTTAAAATAAAAAGATTAAAACAAAACAAATGTAATTCATCTAGTTTTATTCATATCTTGTAACTCATAGCGGATATAATATACTTAATATCTATGTATATCAACACAAGTATAAATCTAGAGAAAATATGTGGGAAAAGACCCTTAGCCAAGGCAACTGATTATTTTATAATTGAAGTGCAGATCACTGGCCTTCAACTATGCGACCTTGACTATACTGCCCTTGTAATAGCAGATACAAAAACAATGTAGCTTGCTCCATCCAAGCTCAGACTAGCAACTGACCCCTTCCCTTACCATGCACATAACAATATCCGTTTTATGGAGCAACCCACATGATAAATATCACCCATGTACAGCACAAACACCTAGTAATAATTTATTACCTCTTTCTGGACTTTAAAGCTGGACACTTCCCCAACGGCCATCATCTTGACAATAGTTTCCCAAACCTCCAGCTTGAACTTATGTCCTATCACCAGAACCATGGGCTCTTTCTTTCCTATCTTTCTGCTATCATCCAGCAGAACTCTCTCCTTACCAAGTTTCCATGTTTGGAAATGGAAATGTACCTATAATGATAATTAATATTGGATAATAAAATTGTTTACTGTTTATTTAGTATAGCCCACAATGTAAATAATGAGTTTACCTTACTGCCATTTGCGATAGGGATATACTTTTGCCCAGCGTAGATTAAATTTTTGACTATAGGAGCTGCTTGAGACATTGTTTTACATTTATATGGCACAAAATTATTAGATATTGATATTTGGTTTTATAATTCACAACACCACTACCTGTATACGTACGTGATTACAGTGGTGAATTGATTATGAATGAATCCACAGATAACTATATACTAGTCAGAAGATTATCCTAATAATATAATACCACGTTTACACGCAAGCCAAGCCTCCGCAAGAGACTAAAGCTGCGTACAGACCGGCCAAACGAACGCCAACGAACGGGTTTCGTTGACCTTCGTTGCTGCAATCTCGACGGCTTAGCGAATGCCAACGATCGCTCGTTGGCGTGTGCCGGCGATCCAAAGCGTGACGGTAACATCAAAGAAATCAAGCTATTTGATCGAACTCTGTGTGAAGTATCTATGGTATCTGGTTGTACTTCACATCCCCGGAACTTTTTAAAAGAATATTATAGCAATATATTCTTTAATCCTACTGCTGAACTTTTGTGCAGCCTGGGGCCAAACAATAGTTTAGTGGTTTGGTCTCCTGCATGATCTGCGTCGCTGTAGCAGACTAAGCGTGGAGGCGACTTGGCCGTATAGGTTAGACCGTTCTGTTGGGTCCCTTTTAAAAACCGGGAGATGCGTTTTACCAGCATGATGTCTTTCTTAGCAGAAAGAAGACGTTTTATTAGGTTGTTCTTGTGAAAACTCTAAATCGGTGAGCAGTCTGGAGATTTCGTTTTTATTTGATTCATCGTAGAACATAGTCTTCAATACTCTAACATCTTTTGAAGTTATGATGCTGTTCTTCGAGGGTATGAAGATCCTGAAAGCCTTCGATGTTTCAGAATATCCCGCAAACATACCAGGAATTGCCTTTGGTGCAAATTTGTGACCGTTAGTGCCTTTCATCAGAACGTAAGTCTTGCAACCGAACACGTATAAATGATTAATACATGGCTTTCTCCCAACCCATCGCTCGAATGGCGTTTGGTTCTGAATGGCGCTGTTTATACTCCTGTTTGATAGGTAGTTTGCAGTGAATACTGCTTCGCCCCAGAATTTTAATGGTGCCTGTGCGTCAATCATTATTGCTCTCGCTTTCTCCACAAGGGTACGATTCTTTCGTTCAGCAACTCCGTTTTGGTTTGGAGTGTAAGGTGCGGTGAGTCGTCTTTGTATCCCACAACGTTTTAAATAAGTATTGAACTCTTTGTTCACATATTCGGTACCATTATCTGATTGTAAGAATTTGATTTTGTTCCCAGTGTGCGTTTCCGCTAACTCCTTGAACTCTTTAAACTTTTCTAAGACTTCGTTCTTGCTTTTAATCATGTAAACTCGACTGTATCGGCTATAGTCGTCTATGAAAGTAACGAAGTACTTGTTTCCGCTTACTGTGGGCGTTCTGATAGGTCCGCATACATCGCTATGAACGATTTCTAAGCGTTCTGTTGTTCGTTGAGTTGTTTTCTCACGTGGGGCAGGTACTCGATGAAGTTTTGCCTGGATGCAGATTTCACAATCTACCAAGGTTTCAGAAGCATCAAAGTTCAAGCCAAGCAAATTCTCGTTTTTGAGTGCATGTTTAAGATCTTTGGCGTTCATGTGACCAAGTTTTCTGTGCCAGTCGTAGATGTTTGATGAATTCGCTTTCTTTTTAGCAGTTGATTTGGAAACAGTATCATCATTATGATTGGCCAGATTGTTGCGCTCATGTTTATGAGGTTTGATGTAATAAAGACCATCGCCTTGTTTAAATGCGGTGAGAGTTATTCCACATTTTGGATTCTTGACCGTCGCTTTGGTTTCAGTGAAGAGGACAGAACAGCCAGCATCTGTCATCTTACTAACGGACAGCAAGTTTGTGCACAGATTAGGTACGTATAAAGTGTCTTGTAGCTGTGTAAGGGCTATCCCATTACCATTTTTTGTTACAAAGGAGACTGTACCTTTTCCTATAATCTCTGCAGTTTGTTCTTTATTTGCAAAGTTCAGTTTTCCGGATGTTCTCTCCATAGTCTTAAATAAGTCTCGTCGATAAGTCATGTGAGATGTACAACCGCTATCTAAAACCCAAATGCAGTTTTCAGAATTTTCGTTATGTGTAAGGAGACATTGCACAGCAAAATTGTTTTTATGAGAACCGTTATTTGTATATTGTTTATTAGACTTCTCATTGTTTTTCTTCCAGCAATTGGTACAAATTTTGTGAGTCTTGCGTTTAAAGATATTACCACTGCGTTTGCAAATTTGACAGGACGTGTATAGGGCTTTTTCTTGAAAAGAGGATTCAGGTTCGTCGTTTTTAGTCACGTTTTGGCTATGACGTGCTTCACATTCTTCTATTATTTTATTTTGAAGCTCCTCTGGCTTCGGAAGAGTGTCTCGCGATTCTATAGCGACTCTGAAGTTCTCAAATTCCTTTGAGAGACTGTATAACATCATGATTGTTAACAAGTCCTCATTAATAGCTACGTCCATGTCTGCCAATTTGTCAACTATATCCATAAACTTGTTTAGGTGTGATCTTACATCGTGTCCTTCTAATTTAGTTAGTATTATTTGCTTTAATAGGGATGCCTTTCGCGCAGGTCCCTTACTGGCGTAAGTGTGTTTCAATTTTTCCCATAATGCTTTAGCAGTAGTGCAATTTTTAATTTGTTTAAGCTCAGAAGGAGCGATTATTAGTATGAGTTCAGATCTCGCCTGTCTATCGCCTTCTTTATCAGCCACTGCAGCATCAGTCTCGATGTATTTCCATAGTTTGTGTCGTACAAGTACAGCTTCAGCCTGTATCACCCAAGTGTCGTAGTTCTCTCTATTTAGAGGGTCAATTTTCGTGCTCGACATTTTGGGAAGGTAGGTACTTATAATTTATTAATACAACCACGACCATGTTAAATAAAATATTACGTGTGCTTGCATCGATGTATTTTCCATTGATCATTTATTTTATTTAACACTCTGTTTGGACGGTCACGGTTGCCGAAGGCCAACGAACGAACGCTCAGTTGAAGCAAGAGATACACAGTCCTATTCTTAAAATATGTGGTGGTCCACCATCTTCGCAGTTTATTTTTTCTTGTTCTTGCTAACTCGTTTTGGTATATAAAACTAGCAATTATAATGATTTCGTCGTCGTCCATGATTAAATTTCGAATGAAAGAGAAAAGAACGGGAATCAAGTGCCAACAAATGTTCGTTCGAGCACTAAAAGTATTTGGATGTTTTAACGAACTCCAACGAGCGTTGGGCTGGTCTGTACGCACCATAAGGCAAGCGTCCTATAAAGGTGAACGCAGTCTTGGCCGCACCGCACGCGCCGCAGTCTTCGCATTCGAATTCTTTGTATGAAGTTCTATGCCACCTCGCACACCTACCCGCGTCGCAGTTGCCGCAGACCCTGAAACGACAACAAAGAAAATGCGATGACTGCGGGGACTGCGGCGCGTGCGGTGCGGCCAAGTCTGCGTTCACCTTAAGACTGTATTTTGATTTAATATTATATAACTGTTTTAGAATCTGCGTTTTAATTTATGATGAGTTTTGATGAGCGCTGCGTGCATATTGGAATTCTCGATAATTCAATTTGAGACTGTACAAAAAATTAACAATTACCGTAATCGTAGCAGTAAAACCGTAAACTAGTTGTAGTAACATCCGTTTATTTTTGTGTAATAATAGTTCGTTCTTCGTTCGTTCTCGCTCACTCTTTTCATTCGTGTCATATTTTCAAGCGAAAATTATAGTTTTAGAAAATTGTAGAAATTACAATTTTATTAGCATTTATTTAGTTAATCATTTATTTAAGTCTAAAGTATTATTGTTTCTAGTTAACTCTAACGTATAATGGCTGATTTCCTGGAGTCTGAGGCGGAGGAAAGCGAGGTTAGTGAAAAACTTATCGAGCTTGTGTTCATGAAATGGGTTTACGATTGCGTAGTTTCTAAGTGTGGTTGTTGGTTGATTGTAGGTTGATTCTGAAGACGAACAGCCCGCGGAACGCAAGAAGCCCAAGCGCAAAGCTGCCGTTCAAAGCGATGATGAGGATGAGGACGAAGAAGGTATTGTTGACATGTGTTGACATCGTGCACTTTCTCCAGCATTACAAAGTCAATTTTATCAATTGGTAAACATAATTGCATGACTCTGCACCGTTATACAGAATAACGCTCACGATGACGCTCAATTATTCTGTACATCAATGTCAAAAGACCTGAATTTGCAGACAAAAATTTGACACACTTTTCTAGCCAAAGTTTACAGTTATTTGAATGATCTAATCAGCTTATGGTTTGCTTTGTGTTTCATAAAGACAGATTGTTATCACTCTTCTTGAAAGATTCCCTTTTGGTATAATAAAAGTAACTATTTTCACTACATTGTTGCTAATTTACTTTTATTCTCAATCTTGTAAGATTTGAACAAAAGTGCAAACAATCGAAAAAGACTAAATTATCACTATCAAAACCTACAATGATTTAATATGATTACCATAGATCTTTATTTGTTTGAAGTATCTTTACCTTATATCTTTGATACCCTATACACACAATACGGGGATCATTTTCAGTATTAACAAAAAAAAAACAAACACACATTTTTAAGTTTATGCAACTTTTCTAAAGTATTGGACATGTCTATACAATAATTTCAAATACTCTTTTAGACGATGAAGAGCGTCTTCGAGAAGAACTCAAAGATTTGATAGATGATGCTCCTATAGAGGAATCAGGTAGTGATGGAGAAGACTCAGACGCTAGTGCAGGACCAAAGAAGAGAAAAAAAAGTGATGATGAGCTGGATGACAGATTGGAAGACGAAGATTATGATCTAATTGAAGAGAATCTTGGTGTCAAAGTTGCAAGAGTAAGTATGGTTATTTGGGTATTGCAAGAGTACAATAATTATCTTGCAGATAATGTCTGTTTGAATTTTATTGTATGTGTATGTAAACATATGGTAGGTGTGTATTTTGTTTATAGATTACTGTCTGTAAACAATTTCACATGCCCAAACACTTTTTACCAGCCTCTCAAGGCACTGCCAAGTTTAAATCACTATACAAGTAATTATATTGTCTTATGAACTGGTTACAGTTAGCACTTATAAACTAATCCTTCAACACACGTGATTTGAGACACAATATAAAGACAATAGCCGCCCGACAGCCGGCTGTCGGTTGGTCGTTGAAAGGTTAATATTACAGCCACTCCAAATATCCACTACTACGTAATATTTATTAAAAGTTTGTGAGGGTGGATAAATTTGTTAAGGGATGTTTGTTACTCTTCCACACAAAAACAGATTTTGTTTTAACTTTACAGTAATATAGTTTATATATGTCACCGGATAATAAGAAGATCCGTAAGTTTATCAATCTACTAGGAAGTTTATAAACTTCCGTAGGATTCTAAACGGGAGATAAATTGTAATATTTTACGTCCACATTTTCGTAAATTGATAAACTTACTGAACTCACTCGTAAAATAATAAGTAAGCAGCAACCAAACGCTACGCGCGATCTGATTGGTTGACTGTCACGTGTCACTTCTCCTTCCTCGCGGCCGCCATTGTTCGCCACGGAACATAAACTATGAACGTTGACCAATCAGAGAGCAGTGTGTTATTTTACGTATTTCAAAGATGCGTATATTTAAAAGAGTTTTTGTGATTGGTTGAACCATATAACATCTTACGAATAGATATCCGTTAGTTTATAAATTTACCGTATGACGTCGTAAATTGATAAATTTACGAAAATGTGGACGTAAAATATTACAATTTATCTCCCGTTTAGAATCCTACGGAAGTTTATAAACTTCCTAGTAGATTGATAAACTTACGGATCTTGTTATTTTCCGGTGACATATACATCAGAACAACTTACAGGCATCATTGTCCCACTAGAGCATAGCAGTTACAATAGACCTAACATGTTGAAACTAAATCTGCTGGGGACAGTTCCAGATAAATTTTAAATACATAATTTTATACTGGAGGAGGAGAGCATTGTGCCAAGTCCACTTTCTGTTCTTCTGTTCTTTCCATGGCTATATTGTATAATTACAAAAAGTTGTGCAATTTTCATAAATAGAAGGGTAATAACATACTATATTGTTCCCAACAGAACAAATTCAAGCGTCTGCGTAGATTAGAGGATGATGACAGCGACAATGATGGGAATGATGATCCAGAGCTAGAGAGGGAAGTCATCGCAGAGAAGTTGTTTGTGGGAGGATCAGATGAGGTAAGGTATTATTATAAACATATTTATAGGAACCATAAGGAAACAGTGTGTTTTGTTTATCTTGGGTTTCTAAATACTAAAACAATTAATGGTTTTTAAATACTAGAACATTTTTTGTTTTTGTAAAATTTATATTCTCACAAAACTATAGATAGTTAAATCTATAGTTTCAATATTTTGTATTTCGGGGAAAACTGTTCATATTATAGCTATTTCAAAAGCAGCATGAACTCTCAACTGAAATTAATCAATTTTACCAGAATTTTAAATATTCTGACTTAATTTAATAAATAAGAACATATCAGACTTTTTTAAAAATAGTAAAAATGAGTTTTTTTTTCATTAAACATTTTATTTGTAGGAGGATGAAAACCGTTCAGAATCAGCCGCGCCACGCGCTGAGGCTGAATACGATGACGAGAATGAGGACCTGGAGTCAGACGCTGATGACTTCATAGTGGATGATGATGGCAGGCCAATTGCAGAGCGTAAGAAGAAGAGGAAACCTATATTTACTGATGCGTAAGTGTATAATGAAAAATGTTTGAGCATTGTGTTAAGTGACAATAGCTGAGAACTGATTTAAATGTGGTCTAGTTATAAGCTTTGTTTTGTAATACACCCATAATAAAAACCTGAATTGAGATATTAATTTATAAGCACTTATGTGGGCAAATGAGACAAGCAATAAGAAATGACAAAAAAAGATAGAGACAAAAGAATTTCATTGGTGAAAACTCTTGATATGTTTTAATAAGTAACTTATGGGGCTACCAATAGGGATTGCCGTATTGCTTTGCGACTGCCCATAGGGTAATGAGTTCTGTAAAGCAGTTGGTCCCATTGTCGATCCTTACACTGAATCAAACAGGAAAGTTTGACAAAATCAAGGGAAGTCTTGTTAGTATAAGTAACTGGTTTGTACCACTGGTAGGCAGTAATAACTCTGGTATTTAAGGTGAAAATTGAACTTAATAAGATTGGAAGATCTTTAAGGCCATGATGAATTTAAAACTTGAAAGTTTATCATATAATATTTCTTATATATTATGACTAATATTGATGCAGGTCCCTACAAGAAGGTCAGGACATATTCGGCGTGGACTTCGACTACGACGAGTTTGAGAAGTATGGCGAAGAGGACTACGAGGACGAAGAGGAGGAGGACCTGGATGAGTATTTAGAGGACGAGGAGGAAGAGGGTGAGTGTCTATTGTACACTATAAAAGCAGGATAGGCGTTTTGATATACGAAAAGTAATTACAACCAATAAAATACATGTATATAGAGTTGTAAGACTGCGTGTCCATTGGTGCGAAGCGAGACAGCGCAGCAGTGAGTGATTAAAAAATCCACCAATAGAAGTGCCCAAATTTTCGCGCGTGGATTTTTGAATCGCTCATTGCTTTACTACCGCGCTTCGCTTCAAGGGATAGGCAACCTAAGTGCCAGGCCACACGATGCGGCAACGCGCCGCACCGTATTACTCCGCACCGCACTAGCGGCCACACGAGCAGTGCGGCGCCGCTGCGGCACCGCAATGTTCTTACGGCGCCGCTGCGGCACCGCAATGTTCTTACGGCGCCGCTGCGGCACCGCAATGTTCTTACGGCGCCGCTGCGGCACCGCAACAAGCTTGGCGGCTTGCCTACTAGTCAGTTGACGACAATCATGAACATCCCCATGAACTGAGCGGCGCCGCTGCGGCACCGCACTACTTGCACCCCTCCCCGCCTCGTCTGCGTCGCGCCGTTGTCCGGTGAGCCTGCGGTGCGGCGCCGGAGCGGTGCCGGACGTACCGTGTGGCATACCATCCAATTTTATATGTAGCAAACCGTTGCGGCACCGCTCAGGCGCCGCGCCGGAGCCGCACCGCACCGTGTGGCCTGGCGCTATGTCTAACTATGTAGAACAATAGTTGTTATGGGTTGTAGTTTCTTCCAGCATGTAACTTTGAAGATCTTGTCTAAACTGTTTTTCCTTTTAAAGGCGAGAAGCGTAGAACAAAGAAAGGTAAAGCCAAACGGCCGAGCAAAAAATCTATATTCGAGATTTATGAGCCCAGCGAATTGAAGAGGAGTCACTTCACTGATTTGGACAATGAGGTAAGTCAATAACATTATCTAAACTAATATTATAAAGAGGAAAACTTTGTTTGTTGGATTGTAATGAATAGGCTCAAAAACTACTGGACCGATTTTAAAACTTCTTTCACCATTCGAAAGCTACATTATCCCTGAGTAACATAGACTATATAATATCACGCTATGTCCCACAGGAGCGAGGCAGTAACTAAAACCTAACGTAACGCGGGTGAAACCGCGAGGAACAGCTAGTTATTTAATATTTTATAAATAGGAAAGAACAAACTAGTTTAAGGATAACATGACTGAATGACTTAACAACACTGAGCCTGAACTACTGGGGCTAGGATGTGAAAATGTATATGGAGCTAAAATAAGGCATAAAATGATTTGTTTTACAACCTGTTCTTTCTTTACCCGAGCGACGGCACAGCCTAATACTCAATAGCGTGCCCTTCATGAAGCAGAAAAGCCTGGCTTTCACAAATAAGATATATAAGAGCCTGTCTGTAAACAAATGTAAAAAAAACTTGCAATATTAATAGTTCTCGGTAAAATGTAGAGACATTTTATATTCTATTTGCTGGGGTTATCTATATCGTAAAATCTATTGGAATTTTAATAATTTTGTCTCCTACGCTCGCTACTGAACAGCTACCATTTAAAACTAGCTAAACAATTTTACAGAGCCTAGTTAAACAATATTGAGACTTCAGTGCTTTATGGAAGACTTTCAGGAGAAGGCGCAGTATAAAAAACAGTGGAAGGAAATGGAGGAGTTCTTTGCCCAGATGGAACAGCCTGAAAAAAAAACTAACACTGTTTTTTGTTCTTAACAGATACGTAAAACGGACGTGCCAGAGCGCATGCAAACTCGCGAGGTGCCCATCACGCCCGTGGAGGAAGGCAGCACGGAGTTGGAAGACGAGGCCGAATGGATCTACAAGCAGGCGTTCTTGAAACCTCCTGTGTCTAAGCCAGACGCACAGGAAGCTAGGGAGAGGACACGCAGGTTTGTTTGCCTTTAGTGGTGAATATTTCTTAATGGAATTTATTTACAAAATTCACAATATTTCTTAATGGAATTTATTCAAGCCTGACGAGGCTAGAAATAGTAACTTGACGGAGGCTACTGTTGTATAGGATGTGCTAGTCCAGGGGTCCAGAGCATACTTGTAATTTTATCTTAGGGTACCACCACACCTGTCGATCGATTGTCGTCCATAACGGGTGTTAGGACGGGTTTTACGTTAATTTAAACCAGATTTTTTTTGGGACAAAAAGCGATAGTAGGTACCTTATTTTTAGGGTTCCGTAGTCAACTAGGAACCCTTATAGTTTCGCCATGTCTGTCTGTCTGTCTGTCCGTCCTCGCTTAATCTCTGTGATCGTTAGCACTAGAAAGCTGAAATTTGATACCAATATGTATATCAACCACGCCGACAAAGTGGTAAAATAAAAATTGGAAAAAATGTTTTATTAGGGTAGCCCCCCTATATGTATCTTATCTTTTTGTGGGGCCGGCCCAAGCCGTAGCACTTCGACCCTTTTGGATCTTTTGTGCTGTACCCCTCCTTTTACTCAACCCCTAGCCTTCTGTGCACCTCTTTCATTAGTCCCAGTATGGCCTTGATGGGGCTGAGCCTGTAGTCCTCTGGTCTTGGGAATGGTTGGGCCAGATACCCTAATCTTTTGGAGCCTAGTGCTGCGCAATCACACAGCAGGTGTAGCATAGACTCCTCTGCTTCTCCACAGAGCCTGCAAGTCGGGTCGCTTGCTAGTCCCATGTTTTGGAGCTGTTTGTTGGTGGCGTAGTGCCCTGTGAAGACTCCTGTGATTGCTCGGAGCTGTGGTCTGCTGTACCTCCATAGTTTCTGGGTCCAGCCATTATCTATGTCGTTGAGGAATAGTTTGGCATGCTTCTGGCCCGTTGTGTTGTGCCAGTGCGTGCTGTGTATCCTCAACGCAGCCTGTTTTAACGTTTGGTTGATGACCCTTGGTGAGAGTCCTATGAAGGGTTCCGGTCCGCAGAGGGGTGTTTCGGATCCTTTCCTAGCTAGAGCGTCGGCCTTCTCGTTGCCTTCTACTCCTGTATGACCTGGCACCCAGATCAGTCTGACCTGGTTGCGCCTTCCTATCCTGTTCAGTATTTTGATACAGTTTAGTACCAGCCCAGAGTCCACTCTATTGGACGTAAGTGCCTTGAGTGTTGCTTGGCTGTCGCTTAGAATGTAGATAGTGTCCCCTTTGGTATCTCTATCTAGTATTTCCTGCGCACATACGATTATGGCATAGGTCTCTGCTTGAAAGACCGTCGCCAGTTTGCCCATGCTTAGGCTGAGGTTGCAGTTGTCGCTGTGTACCCCTGCACCTGTACCGGTGCTCATTTTAGAACCATCCGTGTACCATATCTGAGTGTTACCTTTGTGGGGTTTTATTCCACCTTTCCATTCCTCCCTGCTCGGAATGTAGATTTTGTATTCCTTTTTGAGATTGTGGGTGGTGTGTATTTTGTCACATCCCATGTCCATAATCCAGTCAAGTACCCTGTTTGGTCTTGTGTTGATATGGTTTGTTGTGCAACCGGAGTTTGTCCAGTGCCCCATACTTCTAAGCCTATGTATGGCCCTCCTCGCCTCTAGTTCCACTTCAATGTGTAGGGGGGTGAGATTGAGCATTGTTTCCATCGCCGCGGTTGGCGTGGTCCTGAATGCTCCTGTTATGGCCATGCAGGCAATCCGCTGCAATTTGCTTAGCGCTTGTCTGCATGTTGCCAGCTTGGTTCTAGGCCACCATACGATGCTCCCGTATGTGATTATCGGTTTCATCATCATGGTGTAGATCCTTTTGATTACTTGGGGTTTTAGACCCCATGTTTTCCCATAGGTGGAGCGACACATGCCAAATACCCTTAGAGCCTTGTTTACTGTCGCTTCGGCATGGCTTTTCCACGTGAGTTTGCTATCTAGGATTACTCCTAGATATTTTACCTCCGTGGACAACTCTAGCGCGGGGCCATAGAGCTTCATGGTTCCCAATTGAGTTAGGTCCCTCCTTCTGGTGAACGGTATTATCACCGTTTTGCTTGGATTGATGGATAGGTGATTGTGTTTACACCACTTTTCCACCATGTCTAGCTTTTCCTGCATAATCTCTGACACCGTGTTAGGAAATTTTCCGTTTGCTAGTATCACGAGATCGTCCGCATAACCAACTGTGCGCGTTGGTCCTTTGTTCAACTCTATTAGCAGTTCGTCTATCACCAAACACCAGAGGGTTGGTGAGAGTACGCCTCCTTGTGGGCATCCTCTTGTGACGTGTGCCCTTTTGGTCTCACCTAGCAGCGTTGACTCTATAACTCTGCCCTTCAGCATATTGTCCATCCAGTCGCAAATGGTGGGGTCTATGCCATGTTTCTCTGCAGCTGTTCGTATCGTTCTAAAGGTAGTCCGATCGAACGCGCCTTCTACATCGAGAAAGGATGCTAGGCAAATCTCTTTGCGCTCTAGCGCCATTTCGGCGCGGCTAACCACCTGGTGTAGCGCCCCCTATATGTAAATAGGGAAGTGGTTTTTTTTTAATTACAACCCTGACGTGTGATATATTGTTGGATAGGTATTTAAAAATGAATAGGGGTTTACTAAAATCATTTTTTGATAATGTCAATAATTTCGGAAATAATCGCTCCAAAAGGAAAAATCAAAGCGTCCCCCCCCCCTCTAACTTCTGACCCGTAGGTTTAAAAAATATGAAAAAATCTGGAAAGTTGAACTTTTTAAGGACTTTCTAGGAAAATTATTTTGAACTTGATAGAAAGAACAGTTTTTGTGCAGAAAAGACAAAAAGGTTGTACATAATAATTTTTACGTACTTAGTATGTCAACGTAACAAATAGCCTTTTTTTAAACTTATAAGTAGGTACACTCATTGTGACGGACGGGAAACTACGGAACCCTACATTGAGCGTGGCCCGACACGCTCTTGGCCGGTTTTTTTTTTAAACGTATAAGTGGGAACACTTAGGGTTCATACGCACTATGCGGGTAGCCGCATTACGGCTAGCCGCGCGGTTGACCGCAGGATGCGGTTGCGAATGCGGCCAGCCGGATCGCGGGCAGCCGCATTCGCAACATAATGTACTAAGCCGCACAGTGCGTATAGCAACCGTCCGGCTGGCCGTCACTCGGCCCGCAGCCCTCCGAGCGACCGGAGCGGTCTGCGGGTAGCCACATCGCAGTGCGCATAGAAATGAATATTACGTACATAATTGTGCTTGCGGTCAGCCGGACGGCTAGCCGCAATGCGGCTACCCGCATAGTGCGTATGAACCCTTATTGTGACGGACGGGAAACTACGGAACCCTACATTGAGCGTAGCCCGACACGCTCTTGGCCGGTTTTTTTATTATTTTGGGATCAATCCCATTGAAAAATAACGTAAATTTTCCTCTACCCACCCTATGTTATGTACATGTCCAGCCAGTTACAATGACTCATATCTTCCCCCAGGGGTAACAGCACAATAACAAAGATCCGTCAAGCGCTGGACTTCATGCGCAACCAGACGCTGGAGGTGCCGTTCATAGCGTTCTACCGCAAGGAGTACGTGCAGCCCGAGCTCAGCATCAACGACCTGTGGAAGGTGTACAAGTACGACGCCAAGGTATGTCACAGTTCAGTAACAGCACAATAACAAACATGGACGTCTACAGAAGTGACGCTGGAGTACGTTCATAGCGTTCTACCGCAAGGAGTACGTGCAGCCCGAGCTCAGCATCAACGACCTGTGGAAGGTGTACAAGTACGACGCCAAGGTATGTCACAGTTCAGTAACAGCACAATAACAAACATGGACGTCTACAGAAGTGACGCTGGAGTACGTTCATAGCGTTCTACCGCAAGGAGTACGTGCAGCCCGAGCTCAGCATCAACGACCTGTGGAAGGTGTACAAGTACGACGCCAAGGTATGTCACAGTTCAGTAACAGCACAATAACAAACATGGACGTCTACAGAAGTGACGCTGGAGTACGTTCATAGCGTTCTACCGCAAGGAGTACGTGCAGCCCGAGCTCAGCATCAACGACCTGTGGAAGGTGTACAAGTACGACGCCAAGGTATGTCACAGTTCAGTAACAGCACAATAACAAACATGGACGTCTACAGAAGTGACGCTGGAGTACGTTCATAGCGTTCTACCGCAAGGAGTACGTGCAGCCCGAGCTCAGCATCAACGACCTGTGGAAGGTGTACAAGTACGACGCCAAGGTATGTCACAGTTCAGTAACAGCACAATAACAAACATGGACGTCTACAGAAGTGACGCTGGAGTACGTTCATAGCGTTCTACCGCAAGGAGTACGTGCAGCCCGAGCTCAGCATCAACGACCTGTGGAAGGTGTACAAGTACGACGCCAAGGTATGTCACAGTTCAGTAACAGCACAATAACAAACATGGACGTCTACAGAAGTGACGCTGGAGTACGTTCATAGCGTTCTACCGCAAGGAGTACGTGCAGCCCGAGCTCAGCATCAACGACCTGTGGAAGGTGTACAAGTACGACGCCAAGGTATGTCACAGTTCAGTAACAGCACAATAACAAACATGGACGTCTACAGAAGTGACGCTGGAGTACGTTCATAGCGTTCTACCGCAAGGAGTACGTGCAGCCCGAGCTCAGCATCAACGACCTGTGGAAGGTGTACAAGTACGACGCCAAGGTATGTCACAGTTCAGTAACAGCACAATAACAAACATGGACGTCTACAGAAGTGACGCTGGAGTACGTTCATAGCGTTCTACCGCAAGGAGTACGTGCAGCCCGAGCTCAGCATCAACGACCTGTGGAAGGTGTACAAGTACGACGCCAAGGTAGGTCACAGTTCAGTAACAGCACAATAACAAACATGGACGTCTACAGAAGTGACGCTGGAGTACGTTCATAGTGTTCTACCGCAAGGATCAAAGAAAACTGTCTGAGCTTTTAACCGATATGAGCTTGGAAAGATTGCCTTCTAGCATTTCATTATCAGTTAGCTTAAAGCGCGGTCTTGCGTAGCCATCGATCCCATTGCTTCCTACATCCTTTGAACGTTAAAGTTAAAACCACATTCTCCGCAATTTTTAACCGTGAACGCTTTTCCTCCAGTGGTGCCAACTGAAGCAACGGAAGGAAAACCTCCTGAAGTTGTTCGAGAACATGCGCGACTACCAACTGGACAAGGTGATGGAGAACCCCGACGCGCCCATACCGGACAACATGAGGCTCATCAGGGATGAGGATATTGAGAGGTATGAGAGTATATTATGAACTAAACTCTGAATAACTCTTGATTGATCCTTGACCTGGGCTTGTCTGCAAGCATTCATTTGCTAGTCTATGATTTTCACAATACTTCTTCTCGTACAAATATTTACTACTACTACACTTTCACTATATGCTTGTTCAAAATGGAATTGTGTTTTTTTTTGTTTTAAGCAATTGCGTATTTTATAAATTGGGTATTTTACATAATTAGTTAATATCTTAATCGAGATCTTGAACGAGAAAAAAACGAAACTTATTAAATTCACGCTACCAAATGTTAGACAAGTAGAAACCAGCGTTTTAATAAAGGGGGAAGAATTGAAGCCCGAGGCTTCCACGGTGTTCTTAGGAATAACTTTGGATGCTAAACTACAGTGGGGCCCCCATATAGATAAATTATCTAAGAAACTAAGCTCTGCAGCATATGCCGTCAGGAAAATTCGTGGTTTAACTGATTTGGAAACAGCCCGTTTAGTTTACTTTAGTTATTTTCACAGTTTGATGTCGTACGGCATTCTGTTGTGGGGAAATGCCGCTGATATTCAGACTATTTTTGTTTTGCAAAAAGGGCTATTCGTTCAATTTATAAATTGAGTCCTCGTCACTCCCTCAGAGGCAAATTTAGCGAGGTGAATATTATGACTGTGCCGTGTCAATATATATATGAAAATTTGATGTACGCACATAAAAATATTAATCAATTTAAAAAATACAGTGATATCCATAATATAAATACGAGAAACAAAAACAAATACGTGGTTCCTTCAACTAGGCTTAAGAAAATAGGTGGTTCGTTTAAATGTCAATGTATACGCTTTTATAATAAACTTCCCAGACAAATTCAAGAACTTAGCATTACTAAATTTAAATTATTTATTAAACGTAAACTCTGTCAGAAAGCTTTTTACTCTGTTAAAGATTATATTGAGGATTGTAATGCTTGGGATTGAGCTGCTTCGATTAATACAGTGGCCAATATTTACTTTATGTACTATATTATTATTTTTTTCTCTCTTTGACATTTTAATTATTATTTTGACATTGATGTGTACTTTTTAAAGTATATTATATATACATTTTTTTATATTTTTATTTGACATTGATGTGTACTTTTTGAAGTATATATATATTTTTTTGTATCATCATTATTATTATTTTTTGTGAATGTGAGGACTATGGAGGTAGTTGTTTCTAAGTTATGTTTTTTATTTTATATATGTCGCATCAAGAGTGGCCGGAATGCGAAACATCGGGTCTTCTTCACGATCCGACATAGTTCAACTTAGCACTGGGCACTGTCGTGGGTACTCGAACAAAAGATATTTTTCAATCAAAGTAATTTTAATAATTCTAACAATTTTACAATCAACCGAAACAAACACGTGCGTTGGTACTGAGTGTCCGCCAAGACAGTCGAAGCTCAACTGACCGAACATTCGGTCCCTTCCCTGTCCTCGCTGCATCCCCTCTACCGACGATCGTGTCCAAGCAATATGGCGCGCTTGCGTTTCCGGTGACGATTATTATTAAGTTTGCAAAATAAAATGTTAGATGGCGCTGCGTATTGCCCATAGCGCCATCAATCCACGACACGGCCATCCCTGACTAGCACCCGTCCTCGGGTGTAGTACCTGTGGACAAAAATTAACTCAGAGTAATCTAGCTCGGCTATCCTGCCAGTGAAACAAAGATTGATTCTCCATGGTACTTTATTTCATCTAAATCTAAGTGAAATTATCAGTTGTACTAAGGCTTCATACAAGGAGCCTTTCTGAAAAACATTCATTGGAAAAGGTCCGATCAACAAGTTACACAATAATGCTAAAAATCTATTCACCATAATTCATCAGCAATGTACAACCAACTCATGAAACTTTCACAATACACTGTGCACCAACACAGATCATAATCGCACCAACGATTATCAGACCCATCGCCACATGTCACTCATGAGGTGCGGTCTCGTGAAAAGTTCAAAGCAATTTGTGCACCAACACAAATCAGAATCGCACCAACGATTCTATGTAGACCCATCGCCACATGTTACTCATGAGGTGCGGTCTCAAGTTTAGAGTATGGGTGTACAAGGCTGCTAATCAGATGTGGTCTCACTACCACTGTCATCGACTATGACATCTAATTCTTGAGGAACTTGGTGATCGGGGATCCTCCTCACACGATCATGGGGGTATTTGTAAGTTCGCTTGGAGTCAAGCGCCTTTAGTAGGTATCTATCACCGTCCAGTACCTCAATGATTTTAAACGGACCTTTAAATTTTGGATCTAATTTTGTTTGATTCCTTTCCTCATTTTCAATCAAAACATAATCATTAACAGCTAACTTAGAAACCTGAGCCTTATTTTGGTCAAATCGATTTTTATCATAATTAGCATTCTTTACGATATTCTGGGTCGCGTGCTCTCTAATCTCATCTAAATTAATGTCCGTTATATCATCATCATCATTAACAGTTACCAAACCAAGCGGTCTTGCTACCCTTCCTATCATCAACTCGAGAGGGCTAGACTTTGTTACCCTACTAATAGTGGAGTTCATAGCTAGCTGAACCTCCCCTAAAGCATCCTGCCAAGAGCGGTCACGACTGGTTTCTACAGCTGTCAACATACTCTTGAGGGTACTCATTACCCTTTCGACCTGACCATTTGCGCGACTGCCTCCAGTAGCTATTAAGTGCAACTCGATGTTATTAGTCGTGCAGAAACTAGAAAAATCTTTGCTAGCGAAGCAACGACCTTGATCCGCTATAATGCGTTTCGGTGCGCCAAACAACGCTATGCAAAACTTAATAGCACAAATACTGCTGTTAGTGTCGATGTTTAGGGAATGACGGAGTAGCACAAATTTGGTAAACGCATCTATAACGACAAACACATACTCCTTGATGTCGTTTTTACCAGACAATTTACCAGAAGCGTCAATGTGAATTGTGTGCCATGGGATATTGAATTTGGGTATCGGGTGAAGCTCTGCCTGAACTTTACCTGAGTGGGGCTTTGCTACTTTACAAGTGATGCAATTATCTACAAACTTTCTCACATATTTTGTCATGCCTTCAAACCAATAGTACTCGTAAATCTTTTCGAGAGTTTTCTCCCATCCTAGATGCATAACTGATTCATGGACGTTATTAATTACAGACCACCTAAGCGATCTAGGTACGATAGGTAGACATCTAGTGCGACCATTACGCTGAATTTTGCGATACAAAATGTTTTTACGAATTTCGTAAGTTTTGCGAGTTTCCTCAGGAAAAACTTCATTACGAAGATCAGACACAATTTTACTGATCTCTTCGTCCTTCTCCTGTTCCGCCTGCAACCAGTTACTAGAAAGCTCAGCTAAATCGACACGCTTTTGCTCTACACGAGTGAAATCTGCTTTAGAAGCAGGGAGAGGATTCCTGGAGAGAAAATCTACATGGCTCATCCTACTGCCCTCACGATAGACTATATCAAACTCAAATGATTGCATGTAGGCCCACCAACGATGAACTCGTGGAGACAAGTCAGTTTTGTTCTTAGAAGCTTTAACAGAACTGCAGTCTGTTACAACTGTAAACTTACGACCTAACAAATAGTGTCTAAAATGTTTTATGGCGTTGAACACTGCTAATGTCTCTAATTCAAATGAATGATACTTTGATTCAGCTGGAGACGTACGACGACTGTAGTAAGCAACCACGTGTTGTTTACCATTAATCTTTTGAATAAAAATGGCACCATATCCTTCAGCACTGGCATCGGTGTGTAACTCGATTGGATGCGCGGGGTTAAATATCGTTAGAACTGGCTCACTGGTTAAGCAAGAAATAATTTTCTGACGAATAACCTCATGACTTGGTTCCCAGTCAATAGTCCTATTCTTGCCACTTGTTAAACGAAACAGGGGAGCCATCGTTTTTGAGAACTGTGGCACAAATTGTCTGAAATAAGTAGCCAGCCCTATAAACTGTCTCAGTTGAGTGATAGTTTTAGGTGGGGGAAGTTTGGACAAAGCTGCAATTTTATTTGGGTTGGGTCTAATTTGACCGTTCTCGACGACAAAACCCAGATATTCAACCCGTCGCTTAAGGAACGAACACTTGCCAATATTTAGAGAAAAACCAGCTTTTGTCAATTTATCGAGCACAGTGCGAAGACGAACTAAACTCTCCTCCACAGAAGATCCTATTACCAAAATATCGTCAATGTACGTAACAGCATAGCTGTAAGCTAGATCACCTAATGCTTTCATCACTGCACGCTGATAAACTGAGCTCGCATTCTTTAAACCGAATGGCATGGTCAAATATTCCCACTGACCATCAGGTGTGACGAATGCAGTGCGCTCTATTGATTCAGGATGCACTGGAATCTGATGATAGCCTGATAACATATCGAGACAGGAGTACCAGGTAGCACCACCTAACCTGGATACAAGGTCCTCTATCAATGGCAATGGAAACCTATCTGACACAGTGTTGTCGTTCAGTTCCCTGAAGTCGACACACATGCGATCCGAACCATCCTTCTTCTTAACTAGCAACACTGGGCTAGAGAAGGGCGAACAACTTGGCCTAATAATGCCAGCTTCTTCTAACTCACGAACCTTAGCAGAAACAACTTCGCGTTCACTAGCACTAAGCCTATAGGGGCGACGATTAACCGTACGACCAGCATCTATAAGCCTGATTTGCAACTGTCCTGTTGTGACACGAGATCTAGATACACCACTAGAAAATGAAGATGAATATTCTGACAAAAGATCAATTAATTGGGAACGAAATTCTAGCGGAATCTCTGTGTCAATTTTATCAAAGTCAATTGAACATTTTGAATAATTCGTTAACTTATTTGAAACGTCACATAACTTAACAACCTTATCACGACACAAAACAATACTATTAGACGTCATACTAACGTTAAAGCCCTGATCTAAAATCTCACGGCCAATTAAAATATCATTTTTAAGACTACTATCCGGTACAACATGAAATAATATCTCTAAACGTAAATTGTTAATAGTGACCTCAGATAAAATTTGTAAAGTACTTTGCACACTACCCTGACCGATACCGGTTAGATTAACAATGTTATTGACACGCTTGCCACTAAACTTTATCGCAACACAGTCTTTGATGAGAGAGCATTCGGCACCAGAATCGTAATAAAATGGGTATGACTCACCGGTATTCATCAGCACACCGCTGGGATTACTGACATAACAGACGTCAACTCGTCGCTCACTGCTCGCCGCTGCTGCAGGCGTTGCTCCGGAGCTGCTTGACCCGCCTGTAGCGCCGGAACCTCCACTATTGCTTCGCGGACATTTCGTGGCAAAATGTCCGGCGTTGCCGCAACGGAAACAGATGACGTCAGAACGCTGCTTTGATCCTGCAGAACTTGACGCCGAAGTAGTGGCACTGGGTGCCTTGCCTTTCAGCTCACTTCTTGATCGGCAATCAGATGCTCGATGTCCTATTTTACCGCAGTTGTGACACTTCAGCGTTGTCGACTGAAACTTGGATCGCTTGAACTCTGGAACGGCTTCGGTTGCGTTACCCGCCGAAGCTTTCCTTTTCAAAAACGAGAACGCTTGAAGTTCGCACTGAAGTTTGTTTCTGTTGTTGACGTCAGTAGTAAACGCCAACCGTTGTATCCGTCCATCAAATTGAGCCATATGAGCAAGAACCGTGGATATGGCTATTTGCTCAGTGCTCATGTTTTGCCAGCGTGATGTAAGCGTAGACAGCAATCGGGCGGCGTACGCAGCATAACATTCACTTTCCTTTGGCTTGCTACTCATTATCTTGACTAGAGTAGCGGCTGGTGTGTCCACGCAATCGAAACGGGATAGAAATAGGCTTTTGAAGTCACACCATGTCATACCCGCAAACGATACTTGCGCAAGCCAGCGTGAAGCACTTCCCTTCAAAGCTTTGCTTAAGGTGATGATTAGTGCAGCACCTTGAAGCTGTACTTCCGATAAGCACAGATCCGCTGTAGTACACCAGGCACGTGCGTCTACATCCGGCTTATCCGGGTCAAATTCAGGCAAAGAAATATGCTTGGTACCTGTTGGTCCCTTGATAGCTTCTATCAAGGACATCATGTTCTGATTTTGAGCAGCCAGCAGAGTACGAAGTAACTTCTCGTCGCATCGTGACGTCAGCGCTCCATTCTCAGTATCTTCAGCTCGAGTAGATCTCACTTCTGATGTCGCATCAAGAGTGGCCGGAATGCGAAACATCGGGTCTTCTTCACGATCCGACATAGTTCAACTTAGCACTGGGCACTGTCGTGGGTACTCGAACAAAAGATATTTTTCAATCAAAGTAATTTTAATAATTCTAACAATTTTACAATCAACCGAAACAAACACGTGCGTTGGTACTGAGTGTCCGCCAAGACAGTCGAAGCTCAACTGACCGAACATTCGGTCCCTTCCCTGTCCTCGCTGCATCCCCTCTACCGACGATCGTGTCCAAGCAATATGGCGCGCTTGCGTTTCCGGTGACGATTATTATTAAGTTTGCAAAATAAAATGTTAGATGGCGCTGCGTATTGCCCATAGCGCCATCAATCCACGACATATATATACAGTCGTGGTCAACTAATTAGGGACAACCTGATATACTATGAGTAACATTTAATTTTCCTTCCCATAAGTTTAGTTTGCTGGAGACTTTGGCAGTTTAGTTACTATTTATATAAAACTTAACCAATATCTTAACAAATAGGCATAGTCATTAAAGGAATGGACTATACGTAAAATAAATATCGATCAAAATTCAACCTAACTTCTTTTTCATCCTATTCGTGCCCTGGACAACTAATTAGGGACACTTAAGACAACATTAAAAATAATTATTGCAGAGAGCAATAAAGGAAAAAATATGTTTATTTATTATTCAATTAGGCTTAATGTGTCGTACTGTAATACAAATCAATATCCAGAGTGATTGCTAAGGATTGCCGTAACCATGTAACAAAGGTATGGAATCGACGCAATCTAAATGTCACATTGTTTTTTATTATAGTGATACTGTTTCAGCCTTCTTCAAAGTTACTACTGTTGATTTTTAATAGTCAGTTTATTTACACCATTTTTAAACCTACTATTCTTTCATAACGTACCACAAAATGTTTCCAAGCATTCAGGTCTGGGCTCTAGGCCGGCCAATTTATAACCGATACCTACTCATCAGTGAGAAATGTTCTAACAGACAGTGCAGTATGTTTTGGGGTAGTAATCATTGTGTTCTTCAACATAAAGGTGTGTGATTGCTTGTAGTATTTCTCTTTATTAAATTGAATCTAGTGTGCCTTCCATTTGCTCTAAAGGTTCCACACCATTTCCAGAAAACCAACGCCATAGTTTTATGTTCTTTCCTCAAGTTCAACTTGTTTATTGGAGTATTTTGGAGACTTTTTGCTTTTTAAGGCGCCATTAATACTGCCTGCCTTTTGATGAAACAAAATGTACCTTCGTTTAGTCCAAAATCAAAACATTTTTTTATTGACAATCAGTCTTAATATCGGTGCCTCATAACTAAGGCCAACCGTGGCGAGTCTGTGATTTTTTCAACACTGGAACTTTTCGTACGACTATGCCAAACAGTTTAGCTTCAACAAATTGACGTCGAAAGATTGTTGTAGATTACTCCACCGCCATTTTCTAGTCCAAATACCAACACTATTCAGACCTATAATCAATAAAAAGCCCATAAGTGGATCTTTTATCGCCGCTATCACTGTTTAGCGATTTTTTTGCACAATAGTTTTTGTTGGTATTTCCTTTCTGATTGCACGTTTAGTCGTTTTATGGATTCAAAAGTATAATTTTTAAATATGGATTATAATTGTCTTGCTTTGAAAATCATTATAATGGAGCAATTTCAATGTTTTAATAATTTACGCTATAGCTATTTACTATAATAAACAATAATAATTATTTTTCGCATTGTTGTATCAGAACTTTTATTTCGCCCCAAGTTTAATGAAATACTATGTTAATATTTCAACAAATTCAAAGTCAACGTAAAGACTCTAACCTTAATTATTAAAAAAAAATTACATTCCATCAAATTTTATAAAAGTGGGAAAAAAAACACACTACTTTTGTTTTTGTCCCTAATTAGTTGGCCAGCCAGCACACGCCGCGATTTGGTTGCAAGAGATTTGTTTTTAAATTTGCTATTACAAAATATTATCAACTTCAAAGCAATGCTCACAATTTTTAAGTATTCTTAATATTAATTAGTATTTCATAAAATTAAACTAAATTATTTAGTTTATCTGATCTACCATGGACATGAAAGTTAAAATTCAGCTGAAACTTTGTTTGTCCCTAATTAGTTGACCACGACTGTATATGCAGTCTGACGGTTTGAGTATTTAATGCGGCCTACCCAAATGTCCTTACTTTGGTACTGTTCGTCAAGACGTTGAGCTCCTTAAAGTTTTTAGTTGAGCTAAACGATTAATGACAAATGCTTGCACTGTCTGGACAGGTCCACTCAAATCTGTGTGCTTCTCTCATCTAGAGAGTACCTCAGACAAACCTTCATGGTTCTCGCACATTTTTGACCAGTACGATTGTATGGACTTTAAAAGAGACTTTGACCTCTGAGTTTGTTTCGGATGTTTCTTCTCAGAGCAGTCCAGCTACGAAACACCGGCTCCATCGTTCGCTTAATATAAAAAAAAAACAATATTGACGTGTAAAAGTGTTATTTTATAACCTATTTACAAAATAAATATGATTTTAATGATTTTAATTTTTAATGATTTTAATCCTATAAATCTGGTTGGTTATGATATTTGGATGCTTTGAAATCAATAAATAGCCAACTAAGTTGTCACTTAGTGATTCATAAGGTGACATTGCCTTACAAAATCTTCGGGAGGATCGCGTTTTGACAGCTCATAAAAAGTTCGTCAATTGATGATGGTGTAAAATACAGTAATGGAAAACTTTATACATCGGCTCTGTTATAAAGCTGAAGACTTTGTTAAATTGAAAAAGTCTTCTAGTATCGAATACCTCATTATTTTATAATTATTTAAAATTCTCATGTCACAATGTTAGTTACCTTACTCCTTCGAAACGGCTACCGATTTTTACCAAATTTTATATGCATATTCAGTAGGTCTGAGAATCGGCTACTATCTAATTTTCATATCCCTAAGCGACAAGGGTTATTCACCCTCAAAATTTTTAACGCGGGTGAAACCGCGGTAGGCAGCTAGTTTTATATAAATATAGGCTATACCATATCACGCTACGACTCACGAAAGCGGAACTGTAGCCAAATAAGATTAATACCGCAGGCAGTCAGGTTATTACCAAATACATGTTGTCCTCAGGTTGAAGAACGTGCAGACTCCGGAAGAACTCCGCGATGTGCACACACACTTCCTGCTGTACTATTCCACTGACCTGCCCGAGATGCAGAAGGTACAGCGCTCCAAAGAGAAGAAGAGGAACTTGGAGGAGAGGAAGTGAGTTCTTATTGTAATACTACACTATAATACAGTTTGAAGTTGATGAAAGGTTAAGGCTCAATTCACACGTACCACAACCACACCACAGCGACAACCACACCACAACGCCGCGATGTGGTCGGGCGTAAATTTTGTATTGAAAATGAATATTACAATTCACACGCACCACATTTTGTGGTTGTTATCGACCACCTGTGTAATACGACTACATCGCAACCACATCGCGACGGCAACGCGGCGGCAGCGCGGCCACATCGCCACGACATGACGTCCACGCGCGCCTAGCTGGCGCCTACGCTAACCACATCGACATTTTGTGGCTACCACAACGCAGCTGCAAAAAGCCGCTGCGACACTATTCACACGTAACCACATCTTGACCACATTTTGTCGCTGCGACGTGGTGTGGTTGTGGTACGTGTGAATTGACGCTTAAGGTACAAGTTGGTAGCAGACTGCACGCAGCAGCAGCAGACGACGTGTCGCAGCAACACTACTGGTTTCTACGTATTTCTATGAAATTCCCTTCATAGTTAGCGACATAAAGCTAGCGACGCGTCGTCGAGAGGCAGACGGTATTGTCGTCCGACCGCAGATCCGTAGTGCCGCTGACGACAATACTCTCTACATTCTTTCATATCGCTTTTTAAATGGTTTTTGATCAGTATTGAAAAAGTTCCCTCACTTGCTCTGCATTTAAGCATAGGACGTGTGGGTTTTCGTCTTTTTCTGTATAATAAAAAAAAAAAAAAATGCGATCAATATTCTCGAACATGTCAGACATCTTGTTTCACGGAGCACTCGGAACCAACTGGATGCCATCCGTCTGCAGTCGGGCTCGGAATCATGACTGCAGCGACATGACGCAACGACGTGTCGTGACGACATGACGCAACGACGTGTCGTGACGACATGACGCAACGACGTGTCGTGACAACATGAAGCAACGACGTGTCGTGACGACATGAAGCAACGACGTGTCGTGACGACATGAAGCGACGACATGTCGTCTGCTGCTGCTGCGTGCAGTCGGCTACCAACTTGGACCTTAATCCTTTCGACGACCAAGCGACAGCCGGCTGTCACGCTGCTGTTCTCTTTCTATTGTGTCTCAAATCATGTGTCATCATCATCTCGATCTCCCTAGCCTTTTCTCAACTGTGTTGGAGTCGGGCTCCAGCCCAACCGGATTCAGCTAGGTACCAGTGTTTTACGTCTTATAGATTTTTTCTTAATGGTGAATCTGTCAAGGTTCAAAGTTCCAATGCCATGTAAGTCACAATACAGCGGTTAAACGCTTGGCTGCTGCTCTAAGTGACTCTCACATGTACTTGATTCACACATGTATTTGTTCCGAATCTTGTATTGAATTAAATCCCTAGTCTAGGGCAACATTTAAAACCTTAACTCAATGCTTAACATTAACACTCGATTAAACCGCAACTCTTATTCCCAAGGCGTCTCGCACGCGAGGAAGCTGACAGGAACGGCGAGGACCCTGAAGAAGCCGCCGCAGCGGTGGAAGCCGCCGAGCCTGAGGACGAAGAGGTCACAGAGGTCAAGTACGCCGTGCGCTCCGGGCCTTACGAGCTGTGCAGGAAGGCGGGCATTGGTAAGATTATCTTAAGGCCGTAGCATACTGTTGATGTCTGCCACTTGTGTACTATAATATTGCCTGGATACATCTATAGCCTCTATCCATTCGCTCCTCTGCGCTCGCGAACTGCGATGACGAAGAATGTCTTAAGAATTTAAGTCGTGCGTTGTGACGCTAAAATGCGTTTCAACGGTGATGCCGACTTGAGCTTGAGAAACCAAGCGACAGCTGGCTGGTCGGCTGCTATTGTCTTTCTATTGTGTCTCGAATCACGAGTGTTCGAAGGTTTAAACTATTAATTTGTCTGTCCACACAGAGCCTTTGGTAAAGAAGTTCGGTCTGACGCCAGAACAGTTCGCAGAGAACGTTCGCGACAACTACCAGAGACACGAAGTGGAACAGCAACCTGTGCCGCCGCTAGAAGCTGCTGCCGAATATGTGAGTCATTCTGTTATAATGATACGAGTCACACGTTGCGTGTTGCTACGTTGTACGTTGCTATATCTAGGTTAGAAGTATTGTTGTAACTTGGTTGCAAGTTGTGTTACTTGTTTGTTTTATACACGCTCCGAGGTCTGCAGGAGACAGTGAAAATCATAAGTATTTCCAGTATGTTACTGCCCGTACTTTCGTCCTAAGTTGAATACAGGGTCATTTTGCAACCACCATCCAAATTTTCAGAAATAATTTAGAATCGATAACCTTATCAATTAATGAAATAAAAAAAAATTAAAAAAAATACATGATTTTCACTATTGTCCGCTACTAAAATCCAAACGTGTGGAATAAATACAATTTAACTAGGTTGTTGAACTTGACTGCACACGCGCTTACCTTTAAAATTCGGAAACGCAACGCACACAAAAGCACGCACTACGCCCACCCCTCCCTCACACGTTGCACCCCGCTTTCGGATATTTTCTTTTGAATGTTTTTATTTGTTTTTGTTATTATTTGATTATATTGTTTCACATATGAAAATAATTTAATTAAAAGTCCTCGATTTAAAAATTTGGATGGTGATTGAAAAGTGTCCCTGTATACTATGTAAAGTTTACTACCAATATTAAAGAAAGGGTCTTTTTTGTATCAGTTGTATTTTCAGAGATTATCTATTTTAAATAATGTTTTATTTCCTTATTTTAGTTAATTGTTCAATGCTAAAAATAAAAATTCATATTTTAATGTTTTCTCCCACCTAGACTGGTTCAATCGACTCGGCAGCGGAAGTGGTACGTCGGGCAGTGTACATGTGTGGCGTGCAACTGGCTCGCGAACCACTGTTGCGTGCAACGTTGCGAGACGCGTTGCGCGATCGCGCTACACTCACTGTGAAGCCCACGCAACGAGGGCTCAAGGAGATTGATGAAAATCACGTCTGTTTCGGGTATGTTGTTGTTACTTGGTTGCAGGTTGTGTTGTGTTGTCACTGGGTTGCTAGTGATATATTAAGCGGTAAAAAAATGGCCTTTTATGATTGACGAATTGGATACTAAACCTAAATTCTTCTCTTGGGTGGGTTCATCAAATAACTTCTCCCACTCTGAATAAAGCATAGGTGCGCAGACTATTACTGACTTAAACCCACGTTGTTCTTTTATTTGCCCTTTGTGTTCCGGGCCATAATAATTCTTTCGAACAGTATAAAGCATTCCCTCAGCCGTCACTATAACATGTATTTTCAGAACAGACATTGTTGCAGAAATATGAACCAAAAAGTATTTTTAATAATTCATTAGTCAGTCCCAACATTTCTTTTACACACACAGTTTAAAATACTTGAAGAAGAAGCCAGTACGTGACTTGACAGGCGACCAGTTTCTGAAGCTGACGATGGCTGCGGAAGACAAACTGTTGGAAATTAACATCAGTGAGCAAATTGAAGGGAACACTACTATCAGCTATCTGGAAGAGCTCAAACAACTGTATCAGAAGGTATGAGGGCGCTTGTGGATTAATAATTGCTATATTCCCTCCCTCCCCGAACCCTTCGACCCCTTTTGATCATGGTTTTTTAAACGAATTTTTTTTTTAAATCTTTTGAAAGTAATATAATGATAATTAATAAATGGTTGCGGCGTGCCATTGAATAATATTGTTGAATGATTTAATAGAATAGAAATTATTTTTTAGTATATGGTATGACAGATGTTATAATGTTACATAGTATTGTTCTCATTGTTGATTTAATAGATTGTTGAAGAGTAATAAGAGTAACATTTCTTGTTTCTAAAAATGTGGCATAATTATTCTCTCACCTGATGTGATTCGTTGATTGATTGAAATAACAACCAACCACAATTCACATTTATAAAATTTTACTTGGATCCCAAGTAAAATTTTATAAAACACGTTATGGTCTTCCTTGTTGTCCTATCAACCGCCATGCTATCACTCACTCCTTTCTCTTTCATATCATTCTTCACACATTCCGTCAATTTTATCTTCGGCCTTCCTATACATTTATGTTTATCTAAAATCCAGCACATAACAAACCATTTTTCTCCTAGGACGAGTTCGCAGCAACAGTAGAAGCGTGGAACGAATTGCGAGCTGAAGCGGTCACCATAGCTCTCACTAAGATTGTGATGCCGGAGCTAAGGAGGGAGCTACAGGCTGTGCTGTTGCAGGAGTCTAAGGAATATGTACTCAAGTGAGTTAGCAGGGTAGATAACTTTTAGTGGAGCAGTAAGAATTTTGAACAGTAAACTTACTTCTAAGAGAAACCTTAACCATTTCAGATTATTATATTATATTTTTTTGTGACAGATAGCATCTGTTGTAATTTGTATATAGCTCGTGGTAGGAGAGAGGTTAAAATTTATAAAAATATATGTTGTCACTTTGTTTATTTTAAAGAAGAGAAAAACTCCATGCTTACAGATTGAATTTAGATTATAAACAATACATAGCCAATAGTTTATATTACAAAAGCATCAAAAGAGGCTCATTAATCTGTCCAGTTTCTAATAATGATCATAACTTCTATATTTGATCAACCCAAATTGCTAAAAACAGTCGGAAATCGCAAATCAACAGTCGCGTGAACACGCTAATCTTCAGGAACAAACCGAGAAATTATTTGAAAGCTGGATAACTCTTCTATTGAGGAACGCTATATGCTATATAATATCACTGTGTGACCCACAGGAAATTCCACAAAAATCTAATAGACATTGTGTGGTACACAAAGTGAAAATAAAGACACAAATGTGCAGGCACGTTGAAAATCGTGCCTAAATGTTAAAGTTCAAATTCAAATATATCAACTTATAGCAAGCCACAATAATAACATATTCAGTCTTATATTGACTTCTGTTATTATCACATAGGTGCTGCCGACGCCGACTGTACGACTGGCTGAAGGTGGCGCCCTACGAGTCCAGGGTCTCGGATGATGATGACGAGGAGTGGTCGGATTCTAACGGTAAGTGCACCTTCAACATTTTAGTAGTACCATTATATTGTAAGCTGCCAATTTGTCTATCTTGATTTTATGAAGATTTCCTTTTGTTACAATTTTAAACAAGTTGCAAGAATCTTTGTTTTAAGTTGTTGACACACAGGCCGATTTTATTCGACTTTATTTTTGCATCAATAGCTAATTTTTCGCGCTTCTTGTCTCAATTCTGTAAGGTAAAACTCTTCAAAAATTCATGAAAAAGCTTTATGAATCGCAATAAAACGAACAGAAAAAAAAAACAGACGAGTATTTATATAAGTATCAGTTTGGAAATTGATCTTAGCTTCATTTATTTAATACTTTGTGCCACCCAAAACACAAGCCTATATCTTTCGGTCCGATAGGTCTACGCGTGCTATCAATCGCATACGTCCCGGACCGCGCTCACAGCGCTTTTGCGTGCGTTGTTGGCGGTGGTGGAGAACTGGCCGACCATTTGCGGCTTCCCCATCTACTGTACCGCCGCAACGCCTGGGACGCGCTCGAGCGACAGAACAAAGAGGCCGACATGACCGCGCTGCGCAGGTAACTAGCACACACAACACTGTACCGCCGCAACGTGTTACACGTAACAACAAACATCTACTGTACCGCCGCAACGTCTGGGACGCACTCGACACACACATAACTAGCACACACATCTACACCTATGCCATAACATGCAACGTGTTACACGTAACACGCAACGCATTACACGTAACAAAAACACACAACTTTGTCCGCAGCACGCACCTGCTGTACCGCCGCAACGTATTATACGTAACAATTTGACATTTCGAGTGTTGCAGGTTTTTACTTATTCCCAGAAATTATTAAAGCTTCCGAAATAAAACAATCGAACATCACTTTAATTAGAAATCTGGCAACGTAATTTTGGAGTCTGATATTTGCACTTCTCAAATCATTTTCTCTAGCACAGAAGATTTATCAAAGAACTCTCCACAGATTCATCTTACGCAAGAAGCCTCACGTCATAGTGATCGGTGGGGAATCCCGCGAAGCTCTGAACGTGAAAGCCGACGTGTCGGACTGCGTACAACAGCTCGTGGAAGACGAACAGTTCCCCAGGATACCCATCGAGATCGCCGACAACCATATCAGCAAGATTTATAGCAACAGTATACGGGGACGAGTGAGTAGATGGAATCTTATTCTAACATTCTTGTTACTTTCCTGGATGTTTGTGAAGTTGTTTTCAGATTTGTGTATTATTTAGTAATGTAACGTAAATACTGTCTGTGTCCATGCAGGTGCTTTACGTGAATTTATCTGCATGCAGCTTAAATGTAACTTAGTACTTAAAATCCTGTGGACCATGTCTCTAGCCACCACAAAAATTAGCGTTACTAGCGTCTAGGTTTGGATTCATGGAATCAAACCTCGGTTTTTTTTCAATCTAAACTGCTGCAATATTTTATGTCAATGTTATTAGGTATAAAGTTAATTCACATTTCATATAACAGCCATTTATATTGTTCACAGCACGATTTCCGAGAATACCCAGATATTCTCCGACAAGCTATATGCCAAGCGCGCTTACTACAAGACCCACTAATGGAAATATCACAACTGTGTGGCCCAGACGAGGAAATACTCTGCCTTAGGTACCACTCCCTACAGGACCAAATAGCTAAAGAAGAGTTACTTGAAGGAATAGAACTAGAATTTGTCAATAGAGTTAATGAAGTAGGTGTAGATGTCAACGAAGCGGTGTTAACGGGCCGGGGGACGGAACTTCTACAGTTCGTCTGCGGCCTCGGACCAAGAAAAGCACAAGCACTCATCAAATTATTCAAACAAACCAATCAGAAATTAGAAAATAGAACACAACTCGTCACAGTATGTCATATGGGTCCAAAAGTCTTCATCAACTGTTCCGGTTTCATCAAAATTGATACTAGCAGTCTCGGCGACAGTACTGAAGCCTACATAGAAGTGTTAGACGGCTCCCGAGTGCATCCGGAAACGTACGAGTGGGCACGCAAGATGGCCGTCGATGCGCTCGAGTACGAAGACGAAGACGCCAATCCGGCCGGAGCGTTAGAAGAAATCCTAGAAGCACCCGAAAGACTGAAAGATTTAGATTTGGACGCCTTCGCCGAAGAATTAGAGCGGCAAGGCTTCGGCAATAAGAGCATAACGCTGTACGATATTCGAGAAGAATTGAACTCTAGGTATAAGGATCTTAGGGTTGCATATCGTTCGCCGACTCCTGAAGAGTTGTTCGATGTTTTGACTAAGGAAACACCGGAGACTTTCTATGTGGGCAAGATGGTGTTGGCGTCTGTAGTTGGTATTACTCATAGGAAGCCTCAGAGGGAGATGTTGGACCAAGCTAATCCTGTGAGGAATGACGAGACCGGACTGTGGGAATGTCCCTTCTGCCACAAGAATGACTTCCCTGAACTTTCGGAGGTACATACATTCTACTTACATATTACGCCACAATTTTAACCTTATGTCACTGACTCACTTAAGATTTCTTTAATTTGACGATGTGCATTTTTTAAACTGCAAAGCTTTTTGGAGGTTGTTATAAAACTCTTAATAAAGTATGAAATATACATGAAAAGTATAAAAATATGCAGTGAAAAAGAAATAGTTGATTCGAGTCGAGAATCACTAACATAATTGCCTCCTAAAAGGTTTTGCTGATTTGAAAACACACTTTCTATTATCTAGATTTGTTTAATGACCTAACTCATCTTCATCATCAGGTATGGAACCACTTCGACGCAGGCGCGTGTCCGGGCCAGGCGACGGGTGTCCGGATCCGGCTGGACAATGGTCTGTCCGGTTACATCCACATCAAGAATTTATCCGACCGGCACGTGTCCGATCCGACGGAGCGAGTACGCATCGGACAGACCGTACATTGTAGGATATTGAAAATAGATGTCGAAAGGTTCTCAGTGGATTGCTCATCGAAATCGTCAGATTTGTTAGACAAAAATAGTGAATGGAAGTGAGTTTGAATTAAATATATCTTTTTTTTTGGAAAATTTACGAAAAATCTGGATTTACTTCATATTAGATTTCAGTTAAAAATGGTCAAGCGTGTATGCGGCCCGAAATAGTCGTTGATAAATAATGATTATATTGTTTGTTGCATACGGCAACGATATATTATTGTGTATCTCTATATTTTGCCAATGAATTACTGAGCATAAGAAATAATCTGCAACAACACACGTTAAATTATTAGCATTTAAACTGTCTATTTAGTCAACATTGAATTGCCTTTTCTTCCTTCAACATAGTTGTTATAGTGTCAAACAAAAGAGCTAAAAAGTTAACACATAGATTATTTTTGCATATTTTTCTAAAGCAAGCTTGAAATCCATTTTACCTATATTATTTTAGACCACCAAGAGACCCTTACTACGACCAAGAAACAGAAGACAAGGACCTAAGAAAGGAGAAAGAGGCGAAACAGACCAAGGAACGAATGCAGTATGTGAAGCGAGTTATCGTGCACCCGGCCTTCCATAACATATCCTTTGCGGAGGCCGAGAAACTCATGGATAAGATGGCGCAGGGAGAGGTCATTGTGAGGCCCAGCAGTAAGGTATGTACCAAGATGTGATGAGGAATGTTTATTAACAAAGAATTGTCAAAATTAGCTATAGTGAGGTTATAAAAATGTATTCATCTCATTCAGGTAGCTTTTGGGGTTATTTAATTGTCAAAATTAGCTATAGTGAGGTTATAAAAATGTATTCATCTCATTCAGGTAGCTTTTGGGGTTATTTAATTGTCAAAATTAGCTATAGTGAGGTTATAAAAATGTATTCATCTCATTCAGGTAGCTTTTGGGGTTATTTAATTGTCAAAATTAGCTATAGTGAGGTTATAAAAATGTATTCATCTCATTCAGGTAGCTTTTGGGGTTATTTAATTGTCAAAATTAGCTATAGTGAGGTTATAAAAATGTATTCATCTCATTCAGGTAGCTTTTGGGGTTATTTAATTGTCAAAATTAGCTATAGTGAGGTTATAAAAATGTATTCATCTCATTCAGGTAGCTTTTGGGGTTATTTAATTGTCAAAATTAGCTATAGTGAGGTTATAAAAATGTATTCATCTCATTCAGGTAGCTTTTGGGGTTATTTAATTGTCAAAATTAGCTATAGTGAGGTTATAAAAATGTATTCATCTCATTCAAGTAGCTTTTGGGGTTATTTTGGGGTTCGGGCTTTTTTCCTACTTACTAGTTGCAATCACGTTTTTTTTTATACAAGAACGTTATGTTATATCTTTGACACGTATATATGGAATTTTGGAAATTACGGCCTGAACAATTAAAAAAAGTGAGCCGTCACGGGACGCCTGGCAGATGTGAAACATCGACATTATATCATCGCCACACAGTACACAAGACTGTGACTGTATATATACACCATCATATTATGGCGTGCCACGGCATGCGTCGCCACGCCAGAAATTTGTTTTACGTGCGGCTATAGATGTTTCACATCAAAAGTATATTCTAATGTAAATGTCATACGACAAACTTTGTATTTTATTGGCAATGTGCTGGCGATCTTGGATTGGTTGTAAAGCGCTTGTTGTAGAGGTAAGACGATGTTAAGTTAAATCTTTTGTTCCAGGGTTCGGACCACCTCACTGTGACTTGGAAAGTGGCAGATGGCATTTATCAACACATAGACGTGAGAGAAGAAGGGAAAGAGAATGCCTTCTCATTAGGTATGTACACATATTGGCTGTTGTAGGACAATCAAACCATTTTTAAGAGTGTACATCTTTCAAACACTAATCATTATTTTTGTGCAGGTCGAAGTTTATGGATCCAAGGTTCAGAATTTGAAGATCTGGACGAAATTATAGCGCGTCACGTGACGCCAATGGCCGGACATGCGCGTGACCTCATCAGCTACAAGTACTACAAGCCGCTGCTCGGCATGAGAGACAAGGCTGAGGAGATCCTCAAGGACGAGAAGGCGCGCAACCCCAACAAGATCCATTACATCATCTCCGCGTCTAAGAACTACCCCGGCCGCTTCCTGCTGTCCTACCTGCCGCGCGCGCGCGTCACGCACGAGTACGTGTCCGTGACGCCGGACGGCTACAAGTACCGACAGCGCACGTTCGACTCGCTGCCCGGCCTGCTGCGCTGGTTCAAGGAGCACTTCCGGGAGCCGCCGCCCGTGGCCACGCCGGCCGCGCGCACGCCGGCGCGCACGCCGCACATGACGTCCGCCTACCACACGCCGGCCGGACACACGCCTGCCTTCCACACGCCCGCGCACACGCCCGGCCCGGCCTACATCAACACGCCCTACACGCCGTCCGCGCAGACGCCCTACATGACGCCCTTCGCCGCCACGCCGCGCCAGCCCGACTTCATGCCGCCGCCCAGCCGGCCGAGGCCGCAGCCCGCTGCCTACTCCGAGCCCGCTGACTGGCAGAAGGCCGCCGAGGATTGGATGCGGCGCAACAATCGCGAAGCGTCCAGCACGCCACGCGCACCCTCAACACCACGCGCACCGCGCACGCCGCGTGACCACCACGGACACGTACGCGACGTGCGCACGCCGCACGCGCACACACCACACGCACACACGCCGCACGCGCACACGCCGCACGCACACACGCCGCACTCGTCGGGGCGCTCGTCGCGCGCGCACTCGCTGCGCTCGACGCCGCACACCAACACGTCGCCGCGCTCCATGTCGCTGGGCGACGCCACGCCGCTGTACGACGAGAACTGAGTGCCGCCTGCGACAGTAACACGGCACGTCGGTGTCACCGCGCGGCCTCTCGACTCGAGGATGTATGCAGTATATTGCTAACGTTATCCCCCCGTTACGTTTCCACATCTGTATAAACTCCCTCGTATATTTCGTTCCGAACTAGGCCTCGTTCACTAGGTAGGTGGTAGTAAATAGTCCGACCGGCGGTGCCCGCGAGTCTCCCCGGCCGGGCAGTAGATAGCTAGAATCCGTTTATGATGTATATTGAGAGTTTTGACTGTGTACTCCTGTTATCGTGCCGACCTTCGTCGCAGTACCTTACTATGACGACTCAAAAAACATTGTAAACGATAATTATACGATATTTTATATCCTACGCGTATGATGTTTCGAAATAATGTCAACATTTACATTTATGTAAATACTAACAGGAAAACGACGCCAATTGATTAATTTTTAAATGTGTACCAAGGATGTTGGTAGTTAGGCTCATGACAATGAAAAAATATTAACTGTTAAGATTAAGACTGCTTTCATATAATAGTCGAATACCTAACGATCTATAACCGCGCGATGAATTATAACCACACAGTTCGTTACGCTGTATTGTTTTGGCATCATGTACGGTGTATTGATTTTTGGTTGTCTAACTTTCATTTGACGCTTATTTGAAAGCAAATGACGTAATTTATGGTTATTATCAAAAGCAATTTAATTTGTATTAATGTGATGAGACGATTAATAGCAATAATGATATTTGGCGTGATTTCGTAAATGATATTTTGCCAAAAACGCAAACTCCACAGGAAATGCCTTAGCTATGGTTAGTGAGCAATGGGAACTTTCATAATTTATCCACGCCATTACTCTTGGAAAATAATAAAAATTATGACAAATTCAAAGTATTTTTATTTTGGACCATCTACACCCTATAATTCTATTTATTTCAAAAATCTACTTATTTCTCTGTTACTTTAGAGTAACTTTTTCTAGTCGAACACAATATCTAGGATGACTGGTAATGAGCAACGACACAAACACACGTTCTTTGTTATAATAAGTAGAAATGTGTCATGAATTTGTTTCCAATTACCAGTAACCTTGTATATTATTTTGTACTAACAAAGCAAAGTCTAACACTTCATTCCTTGTCAAGATTGAAGAGCAAATTCTATAATACAAGAACGTAAGTTATAGAAATCATTGATTTAGTAAGAGCCAGTCTTTACGGCGCGTTGGACGCAGCGTAGCCCCCAAGACGACCGGGGTTGCGGAATCAAACTCAAACTCAAATCATTTCTAATAGACCATGGACGAACTATTCGTCCATGTAATAGACCATTTAAAAGGCACTTTGGAACGTCAAAAACAAAGAAAAATTAATCTAGTTAGGAATAGTTCTAATATGTAGTTACCGTGGCCCCGGAACATAAAGGGCAACCAAAGGAACATGGGTGGGTTTTATTTAGTCAGTAAAAGTCTGACACGAAGGGCGGGAGAAGTCATTTCATGATTTCCCACCCACAAAAAAAAAACAAGCCCCAAGACGAGGTAGGAAGGGTGTGTATTCATGGAGTAGATTCTTAAAATAATGCGTTGTGTCGACGCCCCGTGTGGACAGGCTCTAAACGGGTCTATTGTAGAACGAGCATATTTGTAGGCATATCTACAAAGTCAGAAAATACATTATAATTAGGTGATTGAATAGCAAGTATAATATGTCTATAGTAAGTATAATATGTAGTAAATAATGTTAGTACAAGGAACTAGATGTATCCGGTTTCAACCGCTTTATGTTACATCTTTGATTACTGCTATGCTCCCATGAGTTGTAAAGCCTGTACTATTTTTAAACCCCGTCTCAAAAAGGGGTGGTATTTTAACCCCTATGTGTGTGTCTGTCTGTGACACCGCAGCCCTTAAATGGGTATACTGATTTGAATGCGTTTTTTTTAAATTTGATAGTGATGGATGAAATTGATAGATTGTTATCAACTTTAGCTGCATTCGCGATTATATACCATTGGGGGTAAGGGTTTTTTAAATTTTTAATTTACCAATTTCAAAATTCAAAATCATTGCAGCAGTAAACATCGCAAAAATCTTTTCGTAGCTAGGTATGGATATCTGTTTTAAAATTACAGGATGTGTTAGTTGAACTATAATCTTCTATTAAGCGGAGAGCTGAGAGTCATCAAGATCTGTCACCTAAGTATTAGGCTCAATTCACACGTACCACAACCACACCACAGCGACAACCACACCACAACGCCGCGATGTGGTCGGGCGTAAATTTTGTATTGAAAATGAATATTACAATTCACACGCACCACATTTTGTGGTTGTTATCGACCACCTGTGTAATACGACTACATCGCAACCACATCGCGGCGGCAGCGCGGCGTCAGCGCGGCCACATCGCCACGACATGACGTCCACGCGCGCCTAGCTGGCGCCTGCGCTAACCACATCGACATTTTGTGGCTACCACAACGCAGCTGCAAAAAGCCGCTGCGACACTATTCACACGTAACCACATCTTGACCACATTTTGTCGCTGCGACGTGGTGTGGTTGTGGTACGTGTGAATTGACGCTTAGCGAGTCGCGAGTTCGGTGTTCAGTCCATTCAGTCGTTGAAAGATCTATGATCGCGCATCGCGCGTGCGCTCTTCGTTTTTCTTATCGTGTTTTCCGCGCAAACGCAGGTTTTCGAAATTATATTAAGTTTATTTATATTTGAGCTGTTCTGTAAGTACAAATTGTTGGTATGTAAATTATTAATTGATTTTTTATACTAAGTATATGTGTTAAAGAAAGTAGAAGATGTCCCAAAAAATAAAATAACAAATATTATTTTTTGGGACATCTACTTTTTTTAATTAGTTTGAATTATTGAAAAGATAATTATCTAAAACATTTTTGGTGAGATGTAACTGTGGGTAATGTAGGTAATTACGTAAAAATATTTAATATTTATTTAATTAACAGCCTACATTTTTTATTTAATTATTTCGACATTGGAGAGGTTAAGAAAAGAAAAGGCGTCTAGGATGAAAAAGCGTGCCCAAAATTTTAATGACTTGGCGATTCCTGAACTCCAAATATCGTCCTGTATTAGTTGACAGGACTGAAGTTGACTGAACTAATATTTGATCATAGGTCCTTTTTTAAATGAAATAGTAAGAGAAAGATGCATTGAACGAGTTTAGTTCGTAAACAATTTCTTAAAAAAATAATTAGTAAGAAATTGGCGCCGATCCCCTTGTATGTTAAATGGTTGTAAATTATTTGACAATCTTTAAAGTAGGTAGGTATACTTACTGGAGTTTTTAGCAGACAGTGCTGTGTGGGCATTACAATGAACATAGTTCAAGTCCAACTGATGTCACATACCTACCTGTTGAATATCTAAGGTCAAGACCTCGGTCAAGTGCGGCGAAATTCCACAGTCACATGCTAACGTGCTTCAATAATACCAAGCACGTATTGCTGCGTTTTCCTTAACCGGAAGTCCGGATTTCGGAAAGTTGAGAGTGAGTAGTCCCGTTCCGTATTACCTTACAACTACCAAGCGACGGCCGGCTGCCGCGCTACTATTGTCTTTCTATTGTGTCTCGAATCACGTATGTTTGGAGGTTTAACCGGTTGTCTGCCGTAATTAAAAGAACAATTAAAAAACATTCTGTCTCGCGTAGATCTGTGCGTCCGGCAGTCTAAGGGTTAAGATAAATTATTTAAATTAAACTCACAAGTATTTTTCGTGATTTATTCTTGAATCAAATACGTTTCAGAGTCGACAGCGAATTAACCAACCAGGCTTCCGAATACTAAGCCCTTTGAGGAGTAAGTTCTTTTATTTATCCTTCTGCTACCAAGATGGGTGCCCAAGATTGCACCCCTCTAGATCAGGGGCTGGTTTTTGTATAGCTCTTACTAAGTTTCGGGAACTTAGTAATGCTACACAAAAACGTAGCCCAGTACAAGCATGCCACAAGCATTATACGGCTATAAATTGACCGCCATCTAGCAATGATGGACCAGTTCTTCTATCAATTCTATCATGCAACAAAAACACAAAAGATGTTTTAATTTGCCTAAGTAACCTTGATTATGGCACGCCTCGTCGAATATCATTAAGCCAACTTAATATTGATAAAACACATCTTCCCAAACTAGTTTTTGTTAAACAAACCAAACAGTTTGATTTTACATCTTTTTTATAGAGTCTAAAGAATGAGGGCCATTGTCATAGGAATGCTATAAAATTTCTATTTTTTTTTTGTGATTAAACTGGTAGATATAGGTTAAATTGTATACAAAATTATTGCTTAGTTACGCAGGCGGACCAAACATTGGCGACACGTGAATTAGGCAGGTTTTTTTTACAACACGTGTGATTGTAATTTTTGCAAAGATGCGACAAAGTGGGTGCTTGACACCACTTATCAATTGGCATACTTTATAGGGGTTGTTATAATTCGATTAATCCATAGATTTTGTCTTATCTAACTTGTGATATCTAACTTGTGATATCATTTGATCAATTTGCAGTGTCGTGATGGCTCAGAGGTGAAGGTGCCGCCTCTCATCGGATTAACTGCCATGACTTTTTATTTTAATTTTGTATTTGTTTATTTTGTTACATACTTACATTGTTTTCACATGTAGAAGCACCAAAATGAAAATGTAACCAGGACTTTGTAAAACATGATATTTTCAAAAGAATGTCCGTGGAGTTTCTTTCTTGCCTGTTCTTCTCCATAGAGATCTACGTTTTGGAACAGGAAATTAGCGTCACTTTTCTTTTCTGACTAACAGACCGACTCTTTGACAATTCATAAGTACCTGTATGGTCTAATTGAAATAAATGCTTTGAATTTTGAATTAATTTATTATACGTACAATATTTGTAATATCTGACTTATAATTTTTTTATTAATAATAATTGTAATTTCATTAGATCGTCGTATTTTTTGTTGTGTATAGACACAACAAACAATACGACGATCAAAGGAAATTGGTAGTTGTCACGAGTAGCAATTTTTCTATTGTGTGCTGATGATTTAACGGCTGCATGGTTATCGAGGGCAAATCCATCGCAGGTTTACTCTTAAAATAAGGCTTGGTGCTGGAAAAAATATAAGACCTAAGTATATAATTATGAGATTATCCAGCGCGTAGACGGCGCGTTTTGTTCCACGCGCGCCTCAAAGAGAAGGAGTCAGCACAGGAAGGGGCCCAACAGGGCCAACACCTGCCGGGGTTGCGGAATGTTTATAATAGTTACCGTGACCCTGGAACATAAAGGGCAATCGAAGGAACATGAGTGGGTTTTAGTCATAGTAAGAGTCTGACACGCCCTCCCGGCGCACCCAGGACGGGAGCAGTCATTGGATGATTTCCCACTCACCAAAAAAAAAAAAAGGTTATCCAGTTTTATAGCCTCGAATTTGTCTCGGAAACTTCTGAGTGTCCTGCGATTAGCTCAACCTTTTTGGTGGAAAATCCTCATAGATGGATGACGGATCTGACCGATGCCAAGTAAATTAAAAGTGGCTTAGCAAGTGCCCGGACTAAGCAAATATTTCTGACACCTTTGAACTGACAAATTACATTGACACGCACGATAGAGACGAAGTGTACGAAAGCACGTGCTAAGTAAGTAACGTGCATAGATAATACATATGTAACGTGTATTTATCTCAACCCCACTGGCTAAAAATCGCCCTGGTGTTCCGTCTACTTAAAAAAATATTTTGATAGGATAACGGTAACTAAAATGGTTAACGCCATCTAGTAAGCTATTGAATTATTTAATTTCATGAGTAAGTATACCTAATTATTACCGTTGAAGATCATTAAAGAAAATAACTATAATTTTACTAATGTCTACCTAGTTTCTAATGCATCATAAAGAAAACCTTGACGTAGTTTTTTTAACTGTTTGATAATAAAAAGATTCACTTTACTGTAACTGTTGACTATATAATGTGCAGTTATCATTGTGTAATTTGTTTTGTTTTTTAAGTTTTAATAACCTATATCAACATTGATTACCATAAAAAATGTTGTGTGTTGTGTTGTTGTTATTGATCACCACAATCTTTTGGTGGTAATCAATGGTGCCGATTCTCTTATTCACAAACTAACGTAAGTTTAAGTTTCGTGAATCTTTCTCTTTCCATTTAAATAAGAAAACGACAGAAGATAAAAAATATATTAGTTAAGTCCTGTCAAATTTAGACAATCACATAGTTAAGGACACTCAATAGATAATTTAGACGCGATTTAAAAACATGGCGTCTAAATATACGTCAATTTTCTTCAGGCGCTGCCTAATTTGACAGGATTAAAATAAAATATATCTTCTGTCCTTTTCTTTAAGAAATGGAAAGAGAAAGATGCATTTAACTTAAATTTAGTAAAATTTGTGAACAAGAGAAATTGTATAGCTAAAAATACTGAAGCTAGAAACATGTAAGGTTTCTTTTTATGTTGTAGACGTATGTATATTACCTTTAATTTTGGAAAACTCTACCCCTGAAAGGGTAGAGGATGACAGTTTGAATACAAAAGACCTTTAGTCATTGAATGGGCAACTAGAATCAAAATTTTTTTTAAATGTAATTGACGTTCCAAAGTGCCTCCATGGTCTAATGGAAATAAACGTTTTGACTTTTTTTGACTTTTGACTTTTTTGAATAATTAATTCAGGTGTAATGACTGTTATCCTTGCACTAAATATCATTCTAATTAACATAAATGAGCAATTAATTCTAATTTGAATAAATAAGAGCTTAACCTCATAAAGGCGCTAGTACAAGATTAGTTTTAGGAGAATATCTTAAATATGTATATTTAAAATATTCTTTTATTTTAAGTATTATTTTGTACGGCACCCGTGAACACTTTGGCGGTTTTTTGTTTACAAAATTTTCGATCGGTTTGAGGAATCAAGTTGTCAAGGTCGAACGTACTTTTTTGGATCCTCCTGAAAAGTTCATCCAGGTTGAGGATCATGAGAATGTATGCGATTCCGCAATATTCGGCTGTAGCCGACCGGCATCTGTGGGTCCCTTCAGGTCTTGGGGAATAGTGATCGACTCAATCAGTCAATCAGGGGCGCGCGGGGATGTCACGCGTTGCCACATCTAGTTCGATTAAATAGGGGATGACGGACGTTGGGTCGAGTTGTCTTTCTTAAGTGACTGGAGTAGTGTTGTCCGGGTCTAGTTGTCGGGGTCACATTATTGTGGAAACGTCAATCTCTAGCATCAAGTGCAAAGGCTGCTATAGCCTTAGAGCATTTCATCAAATTTTCCACCTGTCGGGTCGTTCCCTCATAACTGGATTGGGACTCCTTTGGCAAAAGTTCTTCTTGACAGTTTTCCTCCATTCGCTTCTGTCCACACCTTCGTGGAGGGCCGTCCTGACCGATTTCTCAAGGTTTGTTGATATCTGATACTTAAGCCAAACGTTTAGGGCTCTGTCCACCTAATTTTACTCCGAGAGTTTTTTACCAGAATGGTTTTCGAAAAGACATTAGTTTTATAAATATTTGGTTAAAAAAAACTGGTTTACCATTTACCCATTGCTTAAATGTCAGTTATCTACGAAAACCAGTGTGGGTGATATGATAAGTACTTAATCGAGGCACCTTTGCTAGATACACATCATTTATTATTGCAAGTTTTTTGTAACCTTTAAAATTAAATTAAATAACTACCTACTTATTTAAACAAAAAGTGACATCATCTCAATTCCGCATCCTATAGACATTTAAAACATGGCCAAATTATAATTTATTTTAGTCAATAATAAAAAAGACATAAGTTTACTAGAAAAATGCTTCCATATGTAGACAACTATATAGACAACTATACACTGGTTTTTTTTTTGCCTTAGGGGTGTTCTGAGACGCTGCCTATGTGACAGCACAAAGGCTTGAAATTCGCAAACAATAAAGTGTCAATTCGCCTATATTTCGTGTCAAAATACCTTAGGTAACGTCAGATCATCGATCTGCCCCCATACCATGACGTTCAAAGTAACATTGTTTTATTCCTGTTCAGGAGTGTGCAAGTGACAGCGTTAGACACGTTGTCTAGCGCCGTCTCTTTCCCACTGAAAGTAATATCAAAGTAATACTGCTATAAGGGCTTGTGGTACGCCCCTTGCTCCTTATCCATGGTGAATAATGGTGATACGAAACATATTCTTATTCAAGTAATATATTTAAATATGGAACATATTCAACTAATACAAGCAAAACCGAGTGGCGGAGTGGAATTTGTGGATTACTATTGTTTAGTCATTAGGTAATAGTTATATTTTTTTTTGTGAGCTTATCATTATAAATAGAACAGATCGTCCTTTGTTTTTGATCTCCAGTTCATGTTTTAAATGGGCAAGTATCGTTTAAATTCATGAGCTCAACGAAGAAAGTTGTGTTCTAGTGTCACAGTGACACTAGAACACAACTTACAGGGAGTCCTGTGGGTGTAGCCCTTTTTATTTTTTGACGTATTTAGAAAGGGAAGGGTTTAATTTGGAGCTGGCACATGACTTAGAGCGTTGAACCCCCGAAACCCGAAATCTATATCGACAGTACAGTAACAGTATACTTAGCTGGCCTGCCGGGGTTGCGAAATGTTTGTAATAGTTACCGTGACCCCGGAACATAAAGGGCAACCGAAGGAACATGAGTGGGTTTTAGTCAGTAAAAGTCTCTCGTCCCGCCCAGGACGGGAGAAGTTATTTGATGATTTCCCACTCCCCAAAAAAAAAGACTACTTAGCTGCCCTATCCTTCTTTTTAAACAAACATACTGGACAATACTTTGAACTAGTTCTAAACATTCTAATTCCGAAACATTTGTAATTGGGATTAACGAAGATTTTTCTGATGTTTACCAGAACAATGTCAAGTGGTAATAGGTTTTAACAAAAAGCTGAATAAAAAGAATGCAACGTACTAAAGTGTACGAGCTAATAAATATGTATAGGTATATTATTCATGATAAGTATCACAATTACTTTACTTTTTATTTATAGTTTGTTTATTCTTTTTTATATGAATTGTAGATATAGAATAATTACAAAAACAGCTGTGGCCGAGGCAATTATCTAAGGCAGCATAGAAAATAACTATGTATGTACGCGAGTGATATTTGCTGTTTTTCCTTCAATACTTTGTACCTAAGTAGTTTTTATTCTCTGTTTTTTTATATTAAAATAGTATGTTAGTGTGTGACATATCGAGCACCTATAATACAATTCTTTTAATACGGCTGTACTATTTCAACTACCAATGCCTCTAAAAAAATAAACTTTAAGAATCGGAACGAATGAACAGTGGTCTCTGGTCAAGTTAAAAATGTTATACTCTTTGGGTAAAGTTTAACCTTTGAACTAGCTTAGGCAGCAAATTATAGCCATCGTTTTGCCCGTTCATTATTAAGGTATAATGACGTCTTTTGATAATTAATAAGGCCAAGGTGAGGTTTATCTTCCGCATTTGAAACTAAATGTCAGTTCAATAGATTACGGAGATAAAACAAATGCACTTTTTTACAGCTTAGAATTTAAATCACTTGTGCTGAAATATGTTTAACTAGCTTGACGATTGTATGAATAAAAAGATTACTTAGATAAAAAATTGATTATGTGTGATTTTGTAATTAGTGTTTTTAGTTTAGGTATTTCCAAGTACCTAATTATGTTGGTTATGTCTTGTCTGTTCTATGTAAATTACCAACAGTTTAATTTAATGACTATATTTTAGCAAGCAATTATATCTAGGATTTCATTTATTTATTTATTTATTTATTTTAGTTACACAAAACGGTGAACACCAATTAATTACATTGAGTAAACAGACAAGTTTAAATAGGTATAAAAAAAGTAACACACACACACGCAGGAAAGTAAAAGAAATTAAAATAAAAGATAATAATTTAGTTACAATTAAGGTAATATTATTGTACAGCATTTTTAAACTGGTTTTACAAATCTTAGGACTTTTATGTTTTTCTCTACTATAATACTCGTGTTACTTTAACCTTCCCTATGTAAATTCTGTTTTATCGTAAAAATGGCATGAAAATCAGTTAAGTACTTTTTCAGTTAACCACAAGCGGTAGGAGATAATGTTTTAGAATTTGTATTTAATAAATAGGACTGCTAGGTATGACTGCCCTTTCCAAACATATTGGATAGGGGTAGTAAATGGAATTTTATAGGGGTGCAAATTATAATTGTATAATAATTAGATACTAACATAAATTGTAAGTTAATATTGTTACTAACTCACTAACCAAATATAGGCATTTGCCTGAAATAAAAGTTTTTCTTTTCTATTCTATTCTATTTACCTTTCGACAATCAAGCGACAGTGTTAATTGGCATTGTGTTTGAAGGTTTTAATACTTACTGTAAAAATATATTGAGTAGAAAAATAGTCATATCTTAATCAAGCTGACAGGGTGTGGACTGTGGACTAAAGCCAGCAAAAACATAGGTATTAGCTGATAGGCATATTATTATACATACTTAGGTACCTATTTACGTCAGTAACCTTGTGGGCACATCTTAATACAGACACGTGTAGATGCTATAGTAGCTCTGGCACCTTGTGTTAATGTGATCGATATTATAATTATGTCAGGCAATTAAATAAGTGCCTTCGAAGCGTGATTTTATATTTTTGAATTCCGGTTTAGATAATAATTCCGGTTTAGTTTACAAAAGGTTCGCGTAGTCAGTTTCGTTTATAAAATGACCCCGTAATCTTGAAGTATAGGTTATTGAGCTGTGGTATTCTTCTGTCCTATTTCAAAGTTGTGTATTTTTTAGACCGACCATTTTACCATGACGTTTAAAGTAACATTGTTTTATTCCTGTTACAGAGTGTGCAAGTGACAGCGTTAGACACGTTGTCTAGCGCCGCCGTCTCTTTCCCACTGAAAGTAATATCGAAGTAATACTGCTATAAGGGCTTGTGGTAGGTCCCCAGAAGGCCTCGTGGTGAAAACGGCATTCTAAATAGCCGTTTACGTCTAGTTAGAAGGCCAAAATATTGCCAGTCTTATCAATACTAATCATGTATTTCATAATCTAGCAACGCGCCCCAGCTTCGCACGGGTGTCACAAATCTACAAAAATCCCGGCTTTTTTCTACTAAACCATCGTCTTGAATACTCGTCTTAAGTTAAGACAACCACATCAAAATCCTTAGCGTAATTTTAAAGATCTAAGCAAACATAAGGGACATACAGACAGCGGAAAGCGAATTTTATTTTATACTGTGTAGTGATACTAGTTATCAGGCACATTTTGTTAAGCTTCAAACCGACATAGTTAATTTTTTTTCGTACAATTTAATTTGAAACTAGTTACCATGGCCTAGTAAAGTAAATAGTAATAAAATGTTAGTTCAAATAGCAAGAAAGACTTATCTTAGGATTAGCCTTTATTACATTATCCCTGTAAGGCAAACAAGAATAGTCAATATATTAAGGTTGATCTGTTCATATGTGCTAAGGTCTTAGAGTTCAAATATGAAAGAGAACAATGTAAGGGAAACTGCTAACTAGTAACATCACGTAACATATAGGTAAGTATTAGTTGGTATTAGGTAGAATTATTTATGTATTTGTATCGAAATGTTAATATTACTATGGGAAGACCTTCCCGGTTTTTTTGCGGACAATCGTGTGGTCAACAATTATGTGGCTCATTAGTGACCGATACATTAACATATGTTTCTACTAATTAGGACAAATAACTTTACCAGACATTAGTAAATTAAAGAAGACACGTGTTGTTCTTTCGTTTTCGGTTATCTGTTAGGTTTTTAACCTCGATATGCAGGTATTGCATAAAATCAACAATGCACTGTCGCCTTCTTTTGACTATACCTCGTTATAGGCGAGACGTCAGTTAGATTATCAATAGAAACGTATTTTTCTTTTTTATCGTAAACGAAAAATGACGACGAAAATTGATGAAACCTCCCAGGCAAATGAATGATGCATTATTTTAGAACTGATTTCATTGTCATAAAAATGGTTATAGTGAGTGAACTATAAATATTAGACATTTGCTGTCGCTGACTTTTTTTAGAACGTTTTAAGAGGAACAATTCTTAAGTAAAAAATTTCTGCGTAACCACCATTTACGCAGCGCACGCAACGTTTAACGTCACAAAACTCTCTCGTTTTTGTCACATTTTTCATTACTGCTCGGCTCCTATGTGTCTCAGCGTTGTGTTATATAGCCTATAACCTGACCAGGAGTAAGAAGTATAATCGTACCATACCAAGTTTGGTTTAAATCCCTTCAGTATTTTTTTTTAAATCCATGCGTGTACAGACAGACAGACAAAAATTTTACTGATTGTATTTTTGGCATGGGTATCAATCACCTATCATCCACCAATATTAATTTTGAGTATACCTATATTCAATGCACAGAATTGACCTCTCTACAGTGTTATTATAAGTATTTTTGGCCGGTCTATCAGACGACCTAAACAGAATGCCATTTTTTTAATGTTGATATTACAATTATCATGTGAAATAAAGATTCCCATTTTTATACACCAACAAAAGAGTTTCATATCTTAATGCTTGTTAGGAACTGGCCGTTTAATAAAAAAAAAACAAGTGATGGCCATTATTTGTACAAAAAAATAAAAGCAAAGAAAAAAAAACACAAATGGCATTTCTAAATTTTTTAGATGAAATATAACCAGTATCATGTACTCGTGGTTATTAATGCTATAGACTCCTTGCAGGACAACCTCTAATTACTATGGTACGACTACGGTCATATTTTGTAAAAGTTCTAATACTATTTTGAATAAAACCTCATTGAATGTTAAATTTTTATTTAATGTTGGCATTTTTTCGTTGAAAATAATAGAAACGCCATTTGTGTTTCATTTTTATTTCTTATTTTTCTCCACAAATAACGGCCGGCATGTGTTTTTTTGGATATAATGGCTAATGTTTTACGTTATTCTTAAGATGTTAAAACTCTGTAGTGAATTAGTTAGTTTAAATTGGTTAACTATCTACTAGTTATATATTTTATTTATAAATGCTAGATGTGTAAAGAATATTCATAATTAATTAATCATGCTATGAACCTCGGGAGCAGTAACGCGGGTGAAATCGCGGGGACAGTTACCACCATACAATTATCAATCATCGACCTAAACTAATACCAGTTTGAGCCATGATCCCCATGAATCCTCCCTTGGATCTATTCCTTTTCCTTATATACTTTACTGTTAAGCGGGATTTCACGCGCACGTAGGTACCTTTTGTTTTGTTTTTTGCTACGTTTCGGCAGGGTTATACGACTAATCACGGTCACAAGCAGACTGGTCTGCTTGTGGTAATGTATCGAGAAAAGATTATGTCAAAAATAGGCATGTGCGCGTTAAATCCCGCTTAACAGTAAAGTATAAATACGCCCTTGCTCTCAACGACTTTTCAAATATACCTTGAGGTCCATCACAATGATAACAAACAGTTGAATCTTGTGGGAATTCGAACAAAGATGAACTCTACACGACCGCATCATTAGGACCCTTGTTTTCTTATCTTATCACTGTTTTAATTATTTATTAATATGTACTATTAACGACCTAAGGAAAACCCTCATAGACACAATTTTTATGTAGTTCAAATAATCGCTCAACCTCATAGCGTTTCAAGAGGACCTATTTTACTATTCTCTGAGTGTGGTCACAAAATAATTTTGCATTATTTATTATTAGTTGGAGAAATTAGTGATAAGTATCGATGAAGTAAAGAATAAATGTAGAGCATTTATTTATTTATAACAACTAATGAACAGAGATAAACAATGCCCTACGCATATTCTACAAGTTATTTTATTTACTACATTGCGTATATTCCATTTCTTCGACTATTCCTTAGTATTGTTTTTAAAAATACAATTAAAATGGTGGCAGATAAGTATAATAAAACAATTGTAACAGAAAAAGTAAGTTAATAGTGTTCGTGACAGTAATTACAAAGATTACCGTCGACATTGTAATAGTTTTTACACTTTACGTTTTTATGAACAATGGAGTTATATTTTTAACCGACAATAACTTATTATACTACAATCGTACTCTAAAGATACTCCATCTCTACGTGGTTTCGCAATTGGTTGAGCGTTTTTTTTTTCTAGATGGGAATTCATCAAATTACTTCTCATGCTTTTACTGACTAAAACCCTCCCATGTTCCTTCGGTTGCCCTTTATGTTATGGGGCCATGGTAACTATCAGAACTATTCCCCAACCCCGGTAATAGGACTAATAGTTTCACCAGGATGCCAGTTATGTAGTTAGGTAACAGGGGGGGCTCTGCAAAACGTAAAAGAGGCAACAAAAACACAAACTGGTCAGAGTTTAACATCGGTCACCACTGACTTACATAAAATACATACTTACAAGATCCCTGGCTCTATGGCTGTATGTCATATTTGATACGGCACCGCATCGTCTTTTTATGTTTTTCCTGTGCCTAGGAACAATGAGTGCCAGACGTTCTATATTGTCCCGAGGCAGAAAACACATCGTCGCGCCCGGCGCGCGCCGCTAAAAACTAGCGTCGCGTCGTAGACTTCTGCCAGTGTATGGGCCACGGCATTATGCTGAGCGCTAGCCGTTTCGCGCGGTAGTGCCGCTTTACCTCTTTCTTGTAGTATTTAAGTTTTAATATTGTAGTTTCACTATCCGCAAATAAACGTTTTTCTTTCTTACACTCCTGATATTCGCATTTTTAATATGACTAGCGACCCGCTCTAACTTAGCACGCTTAAACGTAGCCTTCTTCCGTATCACTCTATCTATTGACGAAAACTGCTTGAGCTACGAAACCGATCTGTTTCGTAGTTCAAAAGGCCTAAGCGTACATATAGACAGAAAAGTCAGCAGCGTTTTCATTTTACACTATGAGAATGATATAAAGATATAATTAAGGATTATTAATATGAAGAGCTTCTGTACAAGAATTGACGATGCGAAGTCACTTTCCTTGTACCCACTAAGGAAAAACGACAGTTAAAATGACCCGGCCTAAGGTTGAAAAGAGGAAGTGTGTCGCTAAATGATAAACGAGCACATTCTTGAAATACACTTCCTGAAATGTTCTACAAAGTAAGGTTGGCCATTTTTTAGGTGATCACGGAAAATTAACCAATTTTTTATTTAAGATGAGATAAGGTTTAAGGTCTTAAGTTGCTCGAGAATTTAAATTTTTCAAATTAACCTTTCAAAGACTAAGCGACCGTCCGGCTGTCGTCGTGCTGTTATTGTCTTTCTATTGTGCCTCGAATCACGTGTGTTCGAAGGTTTAAAGGTTGGTTTCGCTGAAGTATATAGAAAACGGAAAGTGTCGAACAATAATATATGTATTTTTTGTCCTGTCGACAGTGATGCGGAGGAGTTTTTTGAAGCCCTGCTGTGAGCCCTTCTTTTTATAACTTGTATAATACATTTTCGTTTTTAACAATATTCTGTAAAGATCTTTTGCGATAAACTACATTTCAAATACTAAACCAAATGCAGGAAATATTTTGAAAAAATAGCTTTTATTTATAGTAACTTACGTAACCTTTTGTGTCTGATCCTTGAAAAAGGAAACTTAAAATAGATAAAGTTAAATACCTAACTTTATCTATTTTGTGTTTCCTTTTTTATAAAATTCAACCTTGATAAAATGACATGGCTCAAGCGACTCTAGCTTCTCAGCCTAAGAATCTAAAGATGAGTCAGACGACGTATTTCGGAATTTACTTCCGTAAACATTAGTAAATATAAATGAATATACTTAAGTATTACTAAATAATCAGGTGGTGACGTCGTAATGATTGGTGAGTGACGTTTACCCATTGGCTACAAAGTAGATGTGTTAACACGTAATCAAGACGATTGATATACGTTAATAGATTCATAAGTAGTTGTATAATTAATGTATGGCATTGATTTTGAACTCCTCTTTACAAATACGGGCGCTTTATGCTAGGTTAAAGGCAAGACATACGGAAGCGTTGCCCTGATGTAGGTATGTTCTAATATTAGCAGTTTCTTGTGTCTTCGCACGTCCATTATCATACAAACTTTTATACCGATTTGCGGAAATTCTCGGGGTAGCGTAAGGGATGTTACCCCGAGAATTACCGAAAATCGCTTCTAAGCACGCCTTTACGTCATCAAAATAAAAGACAATGAGCAAAAGTGGTCCAAATTTCCACCACTGCTGGGGGCTATGTAACCTTAAAGTCGACTAAATACCATACAATTTTGACTACTAGGTGAAAAAAATATATTCACTCAGAAAAAAGTTATGACTGTTTTAATAATACGACTTTTAATTATTTAACCGTTTATTCTTTTCGCACATAACCATATTTAAAGCAGTAAAAACGGATTCCTTCTGTTCTGTAATCCGCTCAATTAGTCATCTGCAAAGTGTACAATGATAAAGTTAGCGTAGCGTGTATCAGATTGAAGTAGCAAGAGATGGAACATTTAGTGAAATAGTTGATTTTGGCATTAAACCTGAAAATGCTACGTTGCTACTACACCGCAAGAATACAATCCCGACACGCACATGCAAGACTAGAATACTACGCGTATGTAATGATCCGTAGTCGGGAAATCATTTCGCACTACTACTGTTCTTGTCTTTCTAGAATGCGAACTGTGGGTTGCTGTGCCCACGTCATGATAAATATTTGGTATTTTAGATGGGCGAGCAAGACACGAACCCACAATTCTACTTCTAGCTGCGAATCTGGAAATTATTATTGTGGATGAAAACATAATTATGAGATGTATGACCCACAGACTCCACACTGTGAGACATAAATAAATAAAACTATTGTGAAATATTTTATATGTATAAGACCTTTCATTTGATCATAATATGGTTAGATTTTCTTTCACATGATAGGGTTTGATTTTTTCGACGTAGCGAAGTATATACTAAGTTTTATTTTGACGTCATATAGCTTATATCAACTAGAATAACGTCTAAATAACAACGAAATGTCATACACTTAAATCAATAGAGTAGTTTAAAAGATATAGTGAAATAAAGAAGAATAATAAGGTTTTAAATTGCAAGTTTTCATGGGTTCATAACTTTTTACTGAGTAAATATTTTTGGTTGCGGTCTTCTTATAATGATTCAGTACGCAGTGTTCTATCATATGCCATAGTTCTTATTGGTGGTGGAAATTTGGACCAAGCTCCATACATTTTTGCCCAATCCCCTTTGTGCAAATTTTGTGGTTCCGCATGTAACTTATTTAATATAACTTTTTATTTTAAATTTGTATTTTTATTATTTTGTTACATACACATTGTTTTCACATGTAGAAGCAACAAAAAGAAAATGTAACCAAGATTTTGTAAAACATGATTTTTTTAAAAAGAGTGTCCGTGGAGTTTCTTGCCTGTTCTTCTCCATAGAGATCTACGTTTTGGAACAGGCAATTAGCGTCACTTTTCTTTTCTGACTAACCGACCGACTCTTTGACAATTCATAAGTACCTGTAAATGGTCTAAGTGAAATAAATGCTTTGAATTTTGAATTTTTTGAATTTTACAATACAATGCTTCTTCTACACATTTTATAGGTTTAGGTAAACGGGAATTTCGCTGTGGGTTCTGTTTCTCTCGCAAGTCAGAATATGCGGTACAAACTTTGCGGGTTTGGTAGGCAGGCAGACAGACAACAATATGATTCGTCCGTTCAAAGGGTTCCTTTTTACCATTGGAGGGTTCCCTAAAACGAGCCTAGGAACTTGATTATAAATGAAATGGTTTTTTATTTTTAAATCTATGTTTTAATATTAATATTATGAACTTTTGTTTTTGTGCTCTTTAAAAGTGTCGATATTCATATTGCAACTCATTGCAATCAGCCTTGGAATAGGAATTAGCCAGTAGTGGTTACCTTTGCCCTTTTGTGAACACGAACTACTGTTTTTTTGGTGCCAACTCAACCTTTGGCTACTTCTTTAAGGCTCGGCCACAGTAGAGCAGACACTGGTGACAACACGCAGACTTGTTCAAATAATAAAATAGTATTTGAATAGTCCAGTAACTTTTCTCCCTAGTCTGCGAATACTCCTGCTATCTGAAACTCAATTTCCGTGTCATGTGTTAAATAGTCGCGTCATGCGACGGAGAGCGGGGCAACATATTACACGTTGTTCTCAAGAAAGTACTTTAGTTTATACAGAAAAAACTAAGGATACAACAAAGCAACAGCATGTCATCGTCAGGGCGTGGAAGAACGAGAATCTGGCTTCCTTAGGCTACCTGTCTATAGGAGCGCAGCGAGGCAGCATAAAATCCCTGCTCGCGAGATTTTATTGGTGTGTTTTTGACCAACTCACCGTTCCGCTGCTTCGCTCCGTTCCTTTGGACTTTTTTGCAGGTTAACCGCACACCATAAAGTCTTGCAGATTCTTAAACTTTTTGGACTGTCTAACAGACGGACTAAACAGAATGTCATTCTTTTGATGTAGTCAACATCCCTATTACTGCTCCCACAGAAAATATCTATGAGTGCTCCATAACTGCTCCAGTGTTGAGCAAACCACTCCGTCAAGTAAATTTGCGTCACCGTCAGTATCGTGGCGCTGTTTGTGATCGGTTTTCCGCATCCTGCCACTGTTTATCGTTTCAGGGTTGACTTCATAAGTGACAGCTCCGATTGAAAACTTTAGGAAAAATCAGTTTAACGCCTGATGAATTTTGGTATCGTCAGAATCACTAGAATCCATACATAGTCTCAAGTATTATAGGCGAGTAATTTGTTCATATTTTGCAATGGCTGTCGAGTTTTCTTATTTGTTCTTATTTCAAGTGATAGAAATCAGAACATTCTTAAAAGTTAGTGAAATAGGCGAATAGCACTCTCAAATAGTGAAATAGGCAAATCACACCCGCAAATGGTAAAGTCCGATGTGGCTGCGTCCTAACTTTATTTTACAAATTACTCACGTGCGCGCAGGAATATAGTAATAATGTAATCACATAATTGTGTTTGGGCATTGTTTTTCCTGTATCTGCAATTACATGTGGAAATACTGTGAAGATAAAGATAAAGATTAAAGATAAGATTTTTTTTACCTCGCAGCCTGACAATAGTCTATAGATGTAAACGCGATCTCTGTTGTGACGGGCTCATCTTTACTGATAAGCTTCCGTAAGTAGATGATAATAGTGTTGATCTTAACCATGACAATGTTTTTATTTTTCTGAGCTCTTTTCTTTTGCAGACAGTAAACAACATCATTTAAATCATGATCTAGTTCAACTGTTTAACTATTTGCTTTTATTTTTATTTGTTAGTTTTTTTCTCTTTCGCCCGCGGCTTCGCCCGCGTGTATGATGAGACTTTCATCCCCTATTTGACCACTTTAAAGTTGGAATTTTTCGAAAAGTCGTTTCTTAGTGGATTATAGTTAGAAGATTACATTTTTCTTAGAAAGTTGTGAAGCTCCGAGTAATGTCATATATTGTATAACTCGGCATAAGCCGTTAGGTTACAGTGCTGTATATTATAAAAAAAGACCCTAATAAAGATGAAATGGCGGGATGAGTTTGACTCCTACTTGAGGAATATGGTCGTTTTAGACAACTAAGGGAGGCGTTTGCCATACGTGGGACACTATAGGTTCTTAACTAGAAAAAACCGGAGCCAGTAACTCTAAAAACTACTGCTTTCATAATGGCAAACAGAGGTATTAGCAATACGGAACTATACATCTTTTTCTTAGCTTAGTTTCAATATTCTCAGTTAATTGATTAATAATAAAAACGTTGTTATAACATGGTTCACATCGTGTACACGGTAAAGAGGAAAAAATGTTTTGATTGACTTCGTATAACAATTGTTGCCGGTATAATTATGTTTGATGTTATCGGATGGTGAACTTTATAGTTATTGTAAGTGGGGCCATAGTTACAGCGGAAAAGACAGAAAACAATTGTAAGTGAAGATATCAGGCACTGACCAACTGTGACTTTTAAAATACACCTTATCACAACTCGGGCAGGGTCGGCTTTCCGTCTGCGGATACTACTATAGTTACTACTATTTCCACATCGAATTGCCGATTTATCACGATGTTCGTTGGTAAGAGCGATTTTCAGATTTCTAACCGCTGTAAGTAAGAGTTCGAATGGCAACAGTGGCCAAGCTTTATGTGCTCACAAGTTACTGACAAGCTCATGATGGACAACCTCAATAATACTTTTAACCCGACCTGGGAATCGAAACCAGGATGCCACACTCGTTTGGAACTACGAGACAAACAAGGTAGTAATTTCCCCTATGAACGTCAAATAATATCGATTAACCCAGTTGACTTCGTGGCCTTAACCGCAGTTACCCAAACAATCGCGATTGAATCTGAAGACCAGCGGGTAATCCCACATTACCATTGGTTTTCGATATACTTATCTTAGCCGGATATTCGTTTAAAAAAGGAATAAAAAATAGCGATTCTTATTTAAAACGTTGAGGATTTAGCGTAGATATAATTAAGATGCGCTGGCGTCGAAGTCGCTTCAGTTAGTCTTAGCGGATCTCCGAAGCGGTCGCTTTGTAGTAAGAAACAATTCGTAGCGTTTCGTATGATATAATTCAGTTATCGATGAAAATAATGAATTGTAAACAATTTCAATTAAATTGTGTTCAATAGAATTTTAATAAGATAGTAGTCACAATCAGTGTTTACAAGATTTTGAACGTGTTTTCTTTTTGTTTCAGGAAAAACAAGTCGGAGAAAATTTAGTGAAGTGTTTCTATTATTTTAAAAATGACATAAAAAAGCCTAGAATTATTTAAATTTTAACAGTAAAGTTTTAAAATAATAGTGAAAAGTGAAGTGTGTAAAATGACGACTGAAGATAAGTCCCCAGTCCCTATCAAGGGTCTGAAGCCGAATGAGACATGGAGGATCATGAAGAACGTGGTGGTCATCAGCCTGGCCTTCATGGTGCACTTTACAGCGTATAGTGTGAGTTTATTTACTAACTTTTGCCTGTGGTTTTGTATGTGTAAGTTGTGGACACGGATAATTTGTCCAGATTAAAAGGTAAACCAATCTATAACTCATTGCAATATGCTTCTCAAATTCACATGTTATTACAATTTGGTCAGTAAGTCGGTCGTGATTCAATAAAAAACCAAGCCAAGCGATTTAATAAAAAATATAAATAATTTTTAAATAAAAATGTATTGATGTATGTAGCTAAACGCAACACTAAACAACTGCTGAAATTCATTTTTTTTTTCATATAAGTTAAAAAACTAAAAAGATACTGAAAAAGATTTTTTTTAATTTTTTTCTTTTTCTATCAGATTTTCGTGTGAAATCAATACCTCACTTGGAAATAGCTAGTTAGTTCATAATATGATATTGAAGTGTTAGCCCGAATTTAATTTTTGAACATCGCGATCGTGTTTTTGCTTTTACCAAACTTGAAATTCCTGTTGAAATACATTAACCACACCATGATTTGAATACCTATTTAAAACTAGCGGCAATCGATGTCATTATGTATGTTATGTATGTCTATGCTTCTAGATTAAAGTAAGTAGTTTCTTCTCAAAAGTAAGAGAATTGTCACTCAGTTATTCTCAGGTCCTCAGTTGTATATTTACAAAGCATTTAGGTTTGGGTTTGTGGCTCTTTTGACTACATTAGGATCTGGAAATAAAGATAATACACAATATAGGTTTCAAGTTCTTAATGCAGCCACAAGTAAATTGTAATACTATGTTTGTCGTATCATCGTGTGGAATGTGGAACGTCGACAAATTGTATACATTGTACTACAATCATTAACAAACATGGTCATTGTATAATGTATATTTCTCGACGCTCTATACCATGGACGTGACGTGTGTGCAGATCTAGTAGAAAAAACATAATAAAATAAAAAATTAAAGATAGCTGACAATCCACCGAGGACATTTCAAAAACGTAATGATTTTTGATTTAATATAACTTAAATTTAACATTAATAGTATTCAACGGTAACAAATTGAATGTCATGATAACTAATCCGCCTTGACCAAATATGGTGTTTAATACTTGTTCCTTGACTTTATAGTAGAGGCTTTTGCCCTGCAGTGGTAATGTAATTGAAGTTTAATATTTTAATTATTTCATTTAAATACATATAAATATCATTTAAATAAAATAAAATATTGTTATAAAAATATAAAAAATAGTCCACCGGTATTGGGAACAGGGTCCAAGCTACCGATGGTCAGGGCTCCAGAGAGAGGAATCGCCGAACAATGCACGCCTTGTCCAGCAGGAGTATCGCTTTCTGCTCCAGACCCTTGATCCAGCTGCCTAGCGAGAGCCTCCTCAGATGTTGATCGAGGCTCTTCGCTATTATGAAATTGGCCGTCACGACTATCGGCACAATGATTGCTGAATCCACATAATTTATTATTACTTTTATTTGTTTTAAACTGAAAATTTAACTGAAAAATTAGGTAATAGTAACAAACGTTCAACGTATATTTAATGTTCTTTTCTCGTTGTTTCAGGCATAGTGAAATAAATGTTTTAAAAGTTAATTGTACTTATAAAAAAATCTTTATAAATAAAATTCCATATCATTAACTTTAGTGCGTTCGGAAAAATAATAGTATAAAGTTAAGTGTGCAAGTATGACGACGGAGGAAAGGTCCCATGTGGAGGGTCTGAAGAAGAATGAAACTTGGAGAATATTGAAGAATGTAGTGGTCATCAGTTTGGCGTTCATGGTGCAGTTCATGGCGTACCATGTGTGTTGATTTGATACTAGCTTTTGGCTATAAATTATATATAAATATATATACATACATATATATAAAACTAAACATACATATATGTATATAGAAGTTAATTTTTGCTTGATGACCACTTTTAAGGGGTTTTTACGGTTATAGAATTGAGGTTGAGGGGCTTTATTCTAACACATGGTATATGGTTATTTTAGGAAAAATAAGGATGCATGTACTTACAAATTATGTAAGTATGTAAATCACTTATTTAGTTACCATAACACAAGCTCTGCTTAGCTTGGGATCAGATGGCCGTGTGTGAGTTCTCCGGTCTCCCAAAATATTTATCCATACTAATATTATAAATGCGAAAGTAACTTTCGTCTGTCTGCCCGTCTGTCTCTTCTTCACGCCTAAACCACTGAACCGATTTCAATGAAATTTGGTACGGATATAGTCTAGAACCCGAGAAAGGACATAGAATAGTTTTTATTCCGGAAATTCCTCGGAATCGGGAACTATTATTTCACACGGACGAAGTCGCAGGTTAAAGCTAGTATATTTATAAAGAAGTATTAACCATGTTTCTAGTCTATCCCAACAATATGGCGCAGACAATTTGATAACCAAAATTTCAAGTGTTCTTTATCCAAGAACATCATGATAAATCTTATCAATTTATATATTTTTTTTCATATTATACAGATCGATACTTCTTTTCGTAATAAATCATTTGAAAATATTAGAGCACCTTAGCAGTAAGTATAGTGTTAGAATGAACTGAAATGTTCTATTGTATCCCATTTCCGTTATATATTACTCACTGAACGTGACTGCTGAACTGAACTGTGCCTATGGTTAGATTCCGGTGTTGAGCAAAAAGTTTAATTAGGTTTTAAAGGAGTTTTCAGTAGCAGTCATTAACCAATAAATGTAAGGCCCGAGTCACACCGAAATGGCAGCGGCCGGCAGAGCACTTTCAGTGTGAAATAATTTTAAACTTTAACTACATACTTCAAAGACCAGTATCGCTTGAAATACTTAAAAAAGTCGCGAGGCCGCCCGCGGCCGCCAGCGGCTGCCAGCGGCCGCCCGCGGCGCCGCGAGCGGCCGCGCGCCTCTTGTTTCTAGCGACGCTGGCGGCCGCTGGCGGCCTCGCGGCGCCGCGGGCGGCCGCTGCCATTCCGGTGTGACTCGGGCCTAAGACACAAATTCTATAAAACCTCTCTTAATTTTAAATAAAACTGTGCGGTCTGTTCCTTGGAATCCCGAAAGCCTGACAGTCTTTACAAGGGGTGCCGTGTCCCTTAGTAACTGGTAGGTCTAAAAGGCAGTCGTTTAGTAGTCTGGAAACCAACCCTTGGTTTCCAGACCGCAAAATTATCAATGTCTACATGGTTGGGAAAAGGTTAGGCAGCTGATTTTTGTTATGTACACGATTCGGTTCAAGGCTTCAAGTTTTTGTTTGCTGATATGAAATTACCTTTTGATATTTAAAACAAACCGCCAAGTTCGCGCCGACACGTATTGTACAAAGTTTCATTAAAAATGTATAACTAATATTAAAACAAAAAAAAAACATTTTTAAGTAATATTAATACAAGTAGGTAGTTGACTAAAAAGATGTGTATTTACAGTACTTACTTACTGAATTTGGGTTTCTAAGGTCGATTTCCTTAAGTGTCGCAATTACGGTACGACGCAACTATTGGTAAGTATTTTCCTTTTTCTTAGGGGATTCCGGCAGAATGGAGGTCACCAAATATTGTAAAGGTTTACCTCAACAAACGAAGTGACTTCATGTACAGTCAACGAAGATAAGTCACCAGGGAAATAGCAGAACTTTTCTTAGAAGCTCATTGACGTTTTCGAATTACAAATTGAATGATCCACTAGTGACTAGTACTAGAAAAACTCTTATGGCAAAATAAATAGAAGTTACTAAGCAAGGACTTTGGCTTAGCTATGATCCGTCTCTATCGTGCACTTGACGTTTGGCTGTTTTGTAACAGTGGCACGTATATTGCTTAGCCAAAGTACGTGCTTGAATTTTCTGTAGATCTATCTGATCAAATTATTTTTTTGACAAACCACAACAAGTACACTTGAAGATTGCTTTCTATAAGAACAGCGCCTGAGTATGACCATATTCAGTAGTTACGCAACAAAACCGATATTGTCGTTGTTTGCAGGGCGCTGCTAATCTTCAAAGCTCCATCAACGCAGAAGCAGGCTTGGGCACCGCTTCGCTGGCAGCAGTCTACGCTGGTCTGATCTTCTCGAACATATTCCTGCCTGTAGTTATTATAAAGTAAGTTGATATAGAGTCACTTTTCAGGCAGATTGACTTAAAAGTCAAACAGTCTGCCTGTCAGACTAGATCATATTAGCATTTTTTTCTCTAATAGCGATTTCAAGTGAGAAATTAGATTGGCGGCGCCGATTATAACGATAAACGCAGCAGCTGCAGCTAATCTTCTTCATCCTTAAGTAGTTTTAAGTTGGACCTGAACTCTTAAGGGCTGAAATTTTCGGGGCAGGGCTATTCATGGTACGAATAGTTCGTTTCAGTGTTCCTCTCAGGGACGTGCCATCCGTGTTCACACATATCTTGGAAATCGGTATCAGTGTAATCTGTTTCTCTTGCTGATACGTCGCTAATTATTTTTATTTTGTTTTTCTTCTGAAGAACTGAAATAACGTGGATTAAAAAGATCGTGAAGTATATTAATCTGTTGTACAAGTTAATCAACCTTTCTGTGTTTATGTTGTCGTCAACGTGGCTAGATAAAAATCGGTTAGCACTTTCAGAGCTTCAGTGCGTCCGAGTGTATGTGGATTCAGATGAGCCAGACATGTAGCTATGTGAACAAGTTTGTACAAAATGTACATAACCGATTTATTTTGCCGTCTCTGACGAAACACGGCCGGGCAAAAATAGAATAGCGCGTAATGGTTGTGATGATTTTTGGAAGAAAGATTTGCCCGGCAGCAGTAGACTAATACAGGCTGATGATGTTGATATAAACTTTGGTTAGACTAGACAAGCACCTATGCCATCCTATTGTCTTCAAAGTAGTACCATAAATATAATTATAAAACTTTGTGGTTTGAAGATGACAATTATACTTGTTCGAAAAAAATATGTAGACATATTCAAGCAGATTCCCTAGTAAAACAGATTAAAGCAGATAAGACAAGTCTTAAATTAATATAATATTCACTATTTTCAGCTCCTTTCTTTTCTAACCTTACCATCCTGGGTTCCAGGTGGCTCGGCACAAAATGGGCGATATCTTTGTCCTTCATCACGTACATGCCGTACATAGCTGCTCAGCTGTACCCTACGTTCTACACCATGATCCCGGCGGGACTCATTGTGGGGCTCGGTGGGGGTCCACTGTGGTGCGCCAAGTGCACCTACCTGTCTGTAGTAAGTTGTCCAAGTTAATATGTAAAATGGGCGATACCTATCCCGCTCGTCATGTGAATAGCAGTACAGCTGTGCCCCACGTTCTACACCATGATACCAGCAAGGCTCATCGTGGGGCTCGGAGGAGGGCCGCTGTGGTGCGCCTGGTGCACCTACTTGTCTGTGGTGAGAAGTCATACTCGTATACGTAAAACCCAATAAAGAGTGTACCCTCACTGAATGATTGATTGCCTACGAAGAAAAGACCGATTACTAGCTGAAACACAGTTAAAATTAAACATCGCTTTGTGTTTGTGCTGTTGACTTAATCAAATTGAAATAATAAAAAATCTATCACGTATACCTTAAATTAATTTCTAGTCACACCATCTCCATCTCTTTGAGTCTATCGAATATTCTAACCACACTAACCAGCTTTTATTTTATTTGCAGGTATCAGAAGCACACAGCGCGATATCCAAGATATCGGCTGAGGCGCTTCTCACACGGTTTCTGGGTTTGTTCTTCATGATCTTCCAGATGAACCAAGTTTGGGGTAACCTCATCTCTTCACTGGGTAAGTAGATTGGATTTGTCAGATTCGTAGGCAGTCTGAATATGTAACTTGTGCTGTAACATATTTAGTACTTTGGTCCACGATGAGGCAGAAAGAAAATCCAAATAACGCGTTACCAAATTCTGTGAAAACCTTATTTAAGATTTTTAAGTGTTTGTTTATGTCACTAATATCAATTTTCTTGTGTTTCCAGTATTGTCATCAGGCAACAATACTGCCGCAGTGACGTCAGTGAATGAGACGATGATTCCTATCTTGTGTGGAGCCAACTTCCTGCCCAGTGCTGATGCTGGTGAAGCTCTGCCTCCACAACCGCCAGAGAAGATACAAATGATATCAGGTAGGCAATAGCGGGCCATCCACTAACGTTCATTCCTTCTGACTTGTCCCGTCGCTCAATCCGTACAGAAATGCGACGGGATAAAATAAAACCGTTGAGGCCACTAACTAAACCACAATCCTACGTTCTTTCCCCTGACTTTATCACGACGCGCCAGTCCGGCAGGAAAAACAATCCTTCTGTGACCATCCACACGTATAAGTACATTCCTGTCACTTTGCATCTTGTCAGCCATACCGAGGGATTGCGCGTGTGTGGATGGTGACAATCCTACTATTTTATGAAGATTGTTGTCATTTGTAAGGAATGCTCGTCATTTTTACCGACTTCACAAAAAGGAGGAGGTACTATGTTCGGCTGTTTGTATGTTTTTTTTTTTTTGTATGTTTGTTCATCGATTACTCCGTCAATTGTCAACGGATTTTCAAAATTCTTTTTTTGTTCGAAAGCAGATAGTTCTGAGGTGATCCCATTGTCACCAAGTTAGGATCTGGTGATGGGATCTTAGAGAAATCGAAGGCAACCCTCAAATTTTATAGGCTCACTTATTGTTTTTCCCATATTTTATGAAGTATCTTGTGTATTTGCGTATGGTTGTCACCATCTCAGTTAGCTGAGCTGATGATGGAAGGTACAACTCCTTAACAGTAAGAAGTTACTCGAACAGGCAAGGACTGTTTTAGTAAATTGTTTTGATGTTTGATAGGGCATTTGCCACATTTGGGCTCATGATCAGCATCAGTCATGACCTGATGCTGCAGTCAGGATAGTCTGCAGAGTACCTAACTCCTCGACAAATAACAGCAGATATATCGTGTTTAGGCTCATTGAAAAGGGCTCGATGTGTGGATAAACGTACTGTTAATGAGGAACACCGAAGTACAGACCTGATGCTGAAGCCAGAAGCATCAGAAAAAGTACAAACCTTGAAATTACAGCACAGTAGTCGTGTTTGGGCTCATTTTAAACAGGACTAACATTAACTCGACACTAAAAAGTAAAAAATAAAAAACTTTTTACAAAAAAAAAATAACCGACTTCAAAAAGTAAAAACTTAAAAATAACTTAAATTTCGGAAGTCGGTGGCAACACAAATTGACTGGCAGAAGAAAAGACACCGACTTCCGAAATTTAAGTTATTTTTAAGTTTTTACTTTTTGAAGTCGGTTATTTTTTTTTTGTAAAAAGTTTTTTTAAATAATCTTTATGGATTATTTTCACTTGGCAACAGTTATGTTTATATATTTATGTTTATATTTATCTTTATGTTTATGTGAGTGTACCTATATGTATTTAGTACTATAGTAGGTATGTAAATATATATATTTAATTTTGGTATAATTTTTGTACCTTTGCATTTTGCATCTACCATGATTTGTCTCTGCATCACCCTAAGGTAGATTGGGAGAAAATGCCTGAGTGTACGAACTGAGTGAAGAGCGTTCAGCGTAGCGTTGAGCGGAGCGTGCAGCGTTGCGTGCAAGTTGTTCTCGCGCCGCTAGGTCGCCACTCTGGACACCTACGTGTTAATGCATCTGTTTGATATGGACGCCGCACGCCCCGCCCTGCTGGACGCTCGATTTGAGCGGGCACTCAGGCCCTACACTTAGGCATTAAGTCCGCCTGTGGGCAGTGTTTTTCACATTATGTCCATAAGGTTTAATAAATAAACATGTGTACCTTTAAGAAAGAGATTGCTGTTGCTTTGAGTTTTATTGCAAGTGAATATCTATTTAAACCTAAATGAAGACATAGGATGTGGGGAAAAAGTGGTTATTAGAAAAGAAGAAATATAGGACTTTTAAAAAATCTGGCATGCGACGAATCTGATGATTTTAAGAAATATTTAAGAGGCGATGTCTCGTCTTTTAACGAACTGGTCAAGATGATAACACCGTATTGTGTTGTGTGTCTATGCCTTGAAAATCCATTTTGTCCTTCCGGGTCGAAGACGAACACAAAATGATTACAAACGAGCGCTCAATCACGCCGGACAAATAAACAGACACCTAACTTGATCACAGAGCGCATCGCGCCCGTCGCGACAGGACTGGTGGCGAGGTTTTAATACCGTCGTTCTTTCTCGTTCTTGCAAATCCACTGGTGTTCATTCTGTAAGGATTGTCGCGACGGCGACGGTACGGGTGGCGGGATTTTAATACCGTCAATTATATCACGTTTGTTCCCACTCGTTCTACTGAGCAGTTTCACGGTAGAACTTGTAGGAATTTTTCCCCCACTAGTTCCATGGTATTAGGTGTTACAAAAAGTAGATGGAAATTTTCCCTACAGTTAGACATTACTATGATTTTAAATAATTGGTTTTGTGATGGATTGTGATGTATAACAAAGTAAATTATAACAAAAATATTGTGAAGGTATAGCTTATTGAGCACAGAAAAAACAGCACGTTTATCATTGGAAATTACTCTTAAACAAATAAAACTCACTTTTCAATAAAACTGTTACGAACAACAATGTATTGTAACGATTATTGTTACCATAGAACATTGTACAATTATACAAGGTTAGGAAAACAAATAAGTACTGGGCATGCAAATCCAGTATGAAATCACAAGAATAGTGAAAATTGTAATTCTCAAAGTCATATTTTTGTCACAGTATTCACAACTTAGTCATTACGATGATGATGTTAACGATTTCTTTTTCAATGTCACAGACGGTGTCCTCTGACTTTGTGGTTCGACCGTTTAGATTTATTTTATGTTTTTCAGGAATTTATCTCGCGTGTATGGCTGGAGCAGCTCTCATTGTTGCCGTAGGAGTAGATTCTATGAAAAGGTATGTAAAAATTATGTGGTTGTGTATAGCTTTAATTCACACTACCAATTTTCGATGTGCTTTTGTTTTGAGGGAATGAATCGTAGCTTTATTTTTAAAAAGTATATTGGATGTAAATTAGGAGTAAAATAATTGATATTTGTTTTAGTTGTCTCTTCTAAGGTTAGAATTTACATATATGGATATAAGTACCTACTTATCTTTAACATTATTCTAATGTATAAGTTTAATCAATAATAATAGGTTTTTTTTAAAGTAACACTATCGGAGCCTCCGTTGTATCTTTTGCCGCAAAGCAGCACTGCTGTTTTTTGGTTTAAACGAAAAGAGTGCTGGAGTATAGGCGTATGATCCATTTAATTATATTTTTTGTCTGGGATGGCAACTCATTTGCAAGATCTCTCCTTGCTGATTATGTGGCAGTGAGTGTTAACGACTTAACGTCACGAGGGCCTTTTGTCTCCCATTCACTGATAAACAAAAACTAACTTCGACGCACACTCCAAACCGCTGATCTTAGAGACATAAAACTTGAAGGCTGTATTCTTAGTGAACAGTTAGTAGTTAGCTTAGTAGGATTTTTGGAATTTTCAACCCAACAATTGCAATTTTTAAAATAGAGGATCGAAGTTTCGACATCCGCGCGGCCGAAGCCGCGGGCTGGTCTCAATATAAAATCTTGTCCTAGATACGACTCAGGGCGCACGGGATCAGGTGGAGGACTGTCAGGCATGGCGCTCCTGGCGGTGACCTTGAAGCTGCTGATAGAACCCACTCAGCTGCTTCTCGTCATCATCAATATCTTCATCGGACTGCAGCAGGCTTTCTTTGGAGCTGATTTTACTGCGGTAAGATTTTTTGGCTTATCTGAGGAATAGTGAAAGAATGTTGTGAGCATATCATTCTTTCATGTATTCGTTAAAAAGCGTTACAATTACCAAAAGTTGGTCAGAATTTAAAAACTTGAATGTAATACATGTGAACTGACAAATTGACAAATTGAAACTATTCCAATTAATACAAATTAATTTAACAGGCCTTGTTACAAAAATATTAGGTAGGTATAACATGTAACCTTAGTACAATTTTCTTACCCATTAGCTTTTACATGGGTTTTTATATATGTAAAAACTTCTATTATGTAAGTATCTTACCCCTGGTGGTCCTTGATATAGTAACTTATACACAAGACTACAACTTGCCATGTTTTACTCGCAGGCGTTCGTGTCATGTGCGGTTGGAACTGGGTCGGTCGGCTTCGTCATGATGACGTACGGACTATCTGACGCTATCGGATGCGTCCTCACTGGATATTTGGCCAAGGTAAGGAAAAAATGTTACAGAATACAACATACCTGATGTATAAGTACCTTGTATTATCTATTGATTGACATCAAAGTACAGCCAAAACTGCTGGACCAGTGATATGAAACTAGAAAGTCAAGTTCTTTGTGAAGAGTAGGTAGTCACTAAAAATGATTTTTGAAAATACCACCCATGCGGGCGAATGCTGATTATCATTGAGCCGTAGTAAAGTTGTAATGATGGTGTAGTATCTAATAACTAACTTACATGAAAAATAACTAACACATCGGATTTCTTGGCTAAGGTATCAGCGTTTGCGTCAAGTGTCACTATGCTTCTTCTACCATTTTCCATTTATTACTTGACTGATTTTTCAATCTCTAGCTTTCCTTGATTATAGGTCTAACGAAATTTAGTATTCATTAACAACAATATTATGATTTTTCTTTCCACGTATTCTTTATTTATTTTCCAAGGATTCATCAAATGACTTCTCTTGCCTTAGACAGGGCGGGAGGAAGTGTCATAACCCACCCTTGTTCCTTCGGTTGCCCTTTATGTTCCGGGGCCACGGTAACTACTAGAACTATTCCGTCTTAAAGTTGCCTACTAACCCCACAGTCTGAAGTTGAAAAGGCTGCTTCTTCTCTGCCAGCGAAGGTAATAAGGGTAGTATGCTGTAAAGAGAGATAAAATCCTTGAAGTGTTTTTGACAATGTGAAAACCAGACCCGGTATAACTTAATACTTATAGAATCCTATAAATGTTTGTTGTGTAAGAGATATAATCTCTCAACTACTCTTAGGCCCGTATTAATAGCCGTCACTCAACTCCGAGACGCTCTCAAGTCTCTTGCTGTCCTTGTCATTCTAAAGGGAAAAAATAAGGACAGCAATAAACTTGAGAGCGTCTCAGAATTGAGTGACGTCTATTAATACGGGCCTTAGTTCTAAGCCAACAATAGGAGCATCTAACATAACAGATTATTTTCACCAGACTCTTTCTCCTAACACATTTCTTTAATTCTCCAGTTGACAGGTCGTCTCCCCCTGATCTGCGGCGCGACCGTCATCCAGGCAGCCCTGTTCACCACAGTCTTGACGTGGCGGCCTCACGCTGGGGAGGACTATGTGCTGTACGTCATAGCTGTGCTGTGGGGCTTCTGCGACTCTATATGGATCGTGCAGATTAATGGTAAGTGGTTTATAACTAAAACGTAGTCTATAATCCGTCTCATAAAAATATCACTATCATGTAAGATATGGTTTTGGCTAAGATACGATAACAATAATTATTTAGTCTATGGTTTTTAATTCCAGTCAGTAAAATAACATTTCCAGTGTTGCAGGAAAGTTCATATTTCTTCGTATTATTTAATACGGTATGTATTCAATATTTACAATAAAAATCTCTTTGATACCTAATAAAATAAAGCATGACTAAATGTCAAAATCTAACGATTGCGGAACATCACTATACGGTAGTTTCCACCATTATCAATTGACTTACTTTTTATGAGCTGTCAAAACGCCATTCTCCAATAGATTTTGTATGGCAATGGCGATTTATGACGTCATTAAAATAACAACTCAGTTGACTATCTATTTGATTTCAAAACAACTAAAAATCAAATTTTATAGCAAATTGAAAATGAACCGAATTTATTAGGCTGAAATTAATAGAGGTTTTATAGGAATTGTGTCTAACATTTATTGGTTAATGGTGGAAACTACCCAATTGTAGCGGGTCACCTTTTTTGGTATCAGTGACAGTAGCACTAATTATTTTTCTGACTCGAATTAAAAATCGTAATATACCTATTATATTTGACACCGACGATGTAACATGTCAAACTGTTATTTTTTCTTTACTCTGAGGCGCCGCAAAAGCGTTTATGCTCATTTCACACGAGGGCAGAACAGTGAGGCAGAACCGTGAGCAGTAAAGTACTGCCACTGTTTGAACTAAGGTTTGAACGTACAGAACAGTATTATGCCGATTGCACACGAGGGCAGAATAGTGAGGCAGAACAGTGGGCAGTACAGTACTGCCACTGTTTGAACGTACAGAACAGTACTGTCCTGTGCCCTCGTGTGAAATCGGCATTAGCCAATAAAAGAGTCAATTAAAACTGATCTTCCATACCAAAAGCTGTCAAACCGCCATATTTATTCCACAGACAAGAGGCTACCATTGACAAAAATATTCTATCTCTCCTTACAGCATACTACGGTATCCTATTCCCGGGCAGAGAAGAAGCAGCCTTCTCAAACTTCAGGCTGTGGGAGTCAGTGGGCTACATCATAGCCTACATCCTGTCTCCGTACCTTCGGACCACTGCCAAGATGTACCTGATCTTCAGCATGATGATCGTAGGAGTGACATGCTACTTCATAGTGGAGTACCAGCAGTATAAGATTAAAAGAAAACTTGAAAATAAAAAGAAGGACTTGTGTTATATTACTGACAGTAAAGGATGTGATAATATTGCTTTCCAGACTGTGGAGTGAATTTTTAGTTTTGTACTTTGATGAAAAGACCATATGTTGTGATGGTGATGTGCGAACATTAGTGGTAGTACTCGGTTAGTTGATACCTATACGTTATTTCCACAACACCAACTTCCGTTAAAAAAATATGTTAATTTTGATCTGAAAAAACCCGAGTAATTTTCAAATATAGTGAAGTAATCTAAATTTTTAGGTGCTTTATCATTTATTAATATACAATTAATCAATTGAAGTTGCAAATAATGACGTCACTGGTTGCTATTTCCATTAAAAATTTATTGGGAATGGCGTTTTAACAGATTATTAAATGTAATTCAAGTGGTATCAACAATCCATCCATTTGTTTCTCGGAGGTAGACCGCAGCGGCGACTGCTTCCGCTGCGGTCAGCCCGGTCACAAGGCCGGCTCGTGCACCGCCGCGCCGCACTGCTTCGTATGTGCGGCAGCCGGCAAGCCGGCCGATCACCGGGCTGGGGGCAAGGCTTGCGCCCCACCCACCAGGACCAGAGGAAAGGGCCGGAAGCCCTCTGCCGCCGCTCCCGCTGCTGCCGCCGATCGTTTCGCCGATCCCGCTGCCGCCACGGCTCCCGACGTCCCCGCTGCTGCCGCGTCCGCCGCTGCCGCCGCGACTACCGAGGCCGCAATGGAATGCCAGTAATGGCCCCATTGCGGCGGCGCGTTAGTGTTCGCGCCCCTCAGGGAGAGTCAGCGAAGGAAGGGGCCCAACAGGGCCAATGCCTGCCGGGGTTGCAGAATGTTTATAATGGTTACTGTGACTCCGGAACATAAAGAGCAACCGAAGGAACATGAGTGGGTTTTAGTCAGTAAAAGTCTGACACGCCCTCCCGCCCCATGGCGGGAGAAGTCATTTGATGATTTCCCACTCCCCAAAAAAAAAAAACAAAAATCCATTTGTTTGTAAATATAATTTGAAAGTAGATAACGATAAGTTTTTCACTACACGGATATTTCTAAAACTTATCGTTAAAAATAAAATATTTTATTTAATTTTATTTATTTTATTTTTAACGATAAGTTTTAAAAATATCCGTGTAGTGGTTTAAAGTGACGCCAGATGGAATACCATTAGGTTTTAAGATTACAACTATTGAGTCGCAGACAGAGGCGCTATTTCTCTTGTACACAAACGTAACTAAAACTAAGTTAAGTGCATCTTTCTCTTTCCATTTCTTAAAGAAAAGGACAGAAGATATATTTTAGTTTAATCCTGTCAAATTAGACAGCACCTGAAAGAAATGGATGTATTTTTAGTCGCCATGTTTTTAATCGCGTTTTTGAATAAAATGGAAAGAGAAAGTTGCACTAAAATTTAGGTTAATTTGTGAATAAGAGAATCGGCACCAATGTATCATTACAAGCTTGTAACAAATTCACCGAAGATACGTGTCTTGATGTAAATCTTTGTGGAACAACTGATTTTGAAAGAATATTACGACATGTGTTATTCGTATATTACCACTTTATACAATATGTAGTATGGTATTATAGAATGGAACCATAGAATTTTCAGTGGTTGCAGTCTTGAAAGCAAATGTTTTATTAGAAGGCATTGAAGTGACATATTTTAAAATGTTTCAAGACAAACTTTTTTGTTTTGAATAGAATGTTAATAGTTAATTCTAGGGAATACAAATAATATTTGTATACATTTTTTAGGAATACAATATTTTTCTTTCAGTCCAATGAAGTATTAGGTAAGTACGTAAATAATTGATGGTCGAATGTTTGTTTTTTTTTTATATAAAAATGTGATAATAATTATATGAGAATGTTGCTATAATTATTGCTTTTTATTTCTAAACCCATATATTTTATATACAATGTTCAGAAAACCTTTAGTAAAATAAGGATGTTCTTCGCACTCAGTTCATTTATTTGTTTCACTAAGTAAGTATATGCTCAAAGTTATAAAAGTCAAGTCCTTGGGGCCTTGCCGTAAAAAATCACAACGCAGAATGAAGTTATGAACGTTGTGAATTCGTATCTCGCCTCACCGCAGTTTTGTGTTCAAGCATACCTATACTAAACTATGCAAAGTCAACCAAGGGTGGTAAAAGGAAATTATGGCAGGTGCATTCGGACCGAAAATAAAGTTATTTTTTAACCGACTTCAAAAAGGAAGAGGTTTTCAATTAGTCTGTATGTTTTTTTTGTATGTTTGTTACGCGATATCTCCGTCAATTGTTAACGGATTTTGATGGTTCTTTTTTTGTTTGATAAGTCATGATTCAGACGTGGTCCCATATACAAATATTGTGGCGATCGGTTTAAAGCGCAGGCCACACCGCCAGCTAGCGGGCGGGCGGGCTAGGCGGGCGGGCGAAGCGAACGAAGGAAACTATACAAACTACGCGAAATATTGGCGAGCTAAACTATGGGGTTCACACCGAAAACTACGGACAGACGAGCGACGGGCGGAGCGCGCCGAGCGGACATAGCGGGTGAAGCGACGGGCGCGGATGGGAGAGCGAGAGGTTAGCGTTCTTTCTGAAAGACGAGCGCCGAATAGTCTACTCGAAACGGGGAGGACGGGCGAACGAACGGGCTGGCGGGCGAGCAAGCTAGCGAATTGCGGGCACGCCAACGAGGTGAACGAGTAGCTTCGCTGGAATCGTCGGTTATTTCGTTAGCTTAGCTCGTTAGGTTAGTCGGTAGCTCGCGGTGTGAACCGAAGTATGTATAGAGGTGCCGGGGTTGCGGAATGTTATGTTTATAACAGTTACCGTGACCCTGGAACATAAAGGGCAATCGAAGGAACATGAGTGGGTTTTAGTCAGTAAGAGTCTGACACGCCCTCCCGCCGCACCCAGGACGGGAGCAGTCATTGGATGATTTCCCACTCATCAAAAAAAATAAAAAGTATGTATAGAGGTGAAACGATGTTCGCCCGCCTAGCCCGCCCGCCCGCTAGCTGGCGGTGTGACTTGATGGCCATATTACGAATTTGTTTTTTGAAATTGAAATATAATATTCTACGCAAAACTCCCTATGAACTACCCGCTAATAATTTTAATATGTTAAAAAACCAGTTTACCATTAGGCAAAGGTCAGATATCTACCAAAACCAGTGTGGGTGATATGGTAAGTACTTAATCGAGATACCTTTGCTAGATACACATAATTTATTATTTCAAGTTTTTTGTAACCTTTAAAGTTAAATTAAATAACTATCAACTTATTTAAAAATAGAGTGACATCATCTCAAGGCCGCCTTATTAGACATTTAAAACATGGCCAAATTATAATTAATTTAACTATAATAATAAAAAAAAGACATAATCTTACTAGAAAAAGTGCTTCCATATACAATGTGTAACTGAATTAATGCACTTTGAGAAAATAGTTTGCTCAGAATCGTTTACTGAATAGATTTTTGTAATTTTTAATTTAGGTAATATTTTATCCCAAAAATAATTAAAACTACGTAAACTGCTGTCACACTTCCGCTGTACAGTCAAAATAAACTAAAATGGATGAAATACCTATAAACTACGCTAGACCCTTATGCAAGTGCGACTGTGTGCATGCGTAGATTTGTAATGTGACTATAATTTTCTCCCACAATCTGTACAACTAATTTATAAAAAAAACAATATTTTAAACATAATAATAAAAATTCAGTGTATGTATTATGATTATAACATATAACATAATATTCTAATTGGGGTGTCTGGTGGTGGGTGTGCGTTTATTCCGGGACATGTTGTAGTTTTTTTTTGCCTCAGGGGTGTTTTGAGATGCTGCCTATGTATTGCGGAATGTTTATAATAGTTACCGTGACCCCGGGACATAAAGGGCAACCGAAGGAACATGAGTGGGTTTTAGTCAGTTAAAGTCTGACACGCCCTCCCGCCTCGCCCAGGACGGGAGAAGTTATTTGATGATTTCCCACTCCCCCCCCAAAAAAAAAACGCTGCCTATGTGGCAGCACAAAGGCTTGAAATTCGCTAACAACAAAGTGTCAATTCGCCTATATTTCGTGTCAAAATACCTTAGGTAACGTCAGATCATCGAACTCCTTAACCATGGTGAATAATGGTGATACCTGTTCATGATTTAAATCATTATTTAAATACGAAACGTATTCAACTAATATATGCAAAGCTGAGTGGCGGAGTGGAATTTGAAAACTACTGTTGTTTTGTCATTAGGCATATATTGATTTTTATGTGAGCTTATCAATTATAAGTAAAACAGATCGTCTTTTGTTTTTAAATGCATAGATCTCCGTTTCATGTTTTAAATGGGCGATTATCATTCAAATTGGTCAATTTACATTCATTCACTGCGCTATGGATAAAATTGTTGCATTTTTTAGGGTTCCGTAGTCAACTAGGAACCCTTATAGTTTCGCCATGTCTGTCTGTCCGTCCACGCTTAATCTCTGTGACCGTTAGCACTAGAAAGCTGAAAGGACAATGGGCAAAAATATATGAAGCCTGGGCTCACCTACCAACAGAAATGAGATCACTTTGAATATATATATTTGTAAAGCACTAAATATAAAGATTTAAACTCATTTTTGCGAAGAATCCATGAGGTTATTTTGCTATAAATATTTTTCTTCGATCATAAATAAACTAAAATTCTGCAAAGTAGTGCTGGTTTTTGTTGTTTGACATCTTAAACTAGTTTTAATTTCAGGTTTAATGTAAACATAAAAACACTTTCACAAAATTTTAATTTGTTTGATATTTTTTTTAGTTTTTTAATATCAGGATCTACTGGATCTGGGTGAATTGGTCTTGGGTCGGCACTGCCTTTTTGCCTATAAGGACCGCACGTCCCTGCCGGATATTAATTTGAAAAAGGAATGAAAAATTGCGTTTCTTATTAAATAACGCCGAGGCGCTGGCGTCGAAGTCGCTTCAGTTAGCCTTAGCGGATCTTCGAAGCGGTCGCTTTATAGTAAGAAATAATTTGTAGCGTTTTGTATAAAATAATTCAGTTATCGATGAAAATAATAATTTGTAAACGATTTCAATTGAATTGTGTTTAATAGAATTTCAATAAGATAGTAGTCACAATCAGTGTTTACAAGATTTCAAACGTGTTTTCTTTTTGTTTCAGGAAAAAAAAGTCGGAGAAAATTAAGTGAAGTGTTTCTATTATTTTAAAAATGACATAAAAAAACCCAGAATTATTTAAATTTAACAGTAAAGTTTTAAAATAATAGTGAAAAGTTAATTGTATAAAATGACGACTGAAGATAAGTCCCCAGCCCCTATCGAGGGTCTGAAGCCGAATGAGACATGGAGGATCATGAAGAACGTGGTGGTCATCAGCCTGGCCTTCATGGTGGAGTTTACAGCGTACAGTGTGAGTTTATTCACTAACTAGCTGTCCCCTGCGGTTTCTGCTCCGCTCTCGTGGGTCGTAGCGTGATGGTATATAGCCTATAGTATTCCTCGATAAACGGGCTATGTAACACTGAAAGAATTTTTCAAATCGGAGCAGCAGTTTCAGAGATTACCCCTACATACAAAATTACAAATTTTACCTCTTTATAATATTAGTATAGTTGTGCCTGTGGTTTTGTTTGTGTTAGTCGCGGACTGTAAAATACCCGGATTATAGCAATAAAATCTATACTAACATTACAAATGCTAAAGTAACTCAGCCTGCCTGTCTTGCTTTCACAAAAAACTACTGAATTGATTTGAATTAAATTTGGTACAGTGATAGTTCATATAGCCTGAGAAAGTACATAAGATAGTTTTTATTGAAAAAATCCTACGGGAACGGGAACCACCTGTTATCTATGACTACTATGTTATTGTCATGATCCCATGCAAGGTACAATTGGTTCAGTGTAACAACGAATCGATCAAATATTTTTATTTCATTATATTCTTTCAGTCCTAGGAAGTTTCTATTGAGAAGTCGTCCCGATAATTTTCAAAAACAGGAAAAATAAACGTCGGTCTTTCTCCGGGATTTTTGTGTGAATCACCTTACTTGGGTAGGACGAGGCAGAGGCAGTCAGAGGCAGCTAGTTTATAATAATCATTTAAGTTTTTGCACATCGCCACGGTTATGTTGTTCTTGCCAAACTAGAAATTCCTGTTGTAACATTTAATAATGTTAACCACACAACCGTTTGAATATCTATTTTAAACTCACCAGCGACAATCGATGTACTAATGAATGTAAATTTTGTGTTTGTTAGAGAGGATGAGATTAAAATTAAGTCGTTCTTAAAGATACGAGTATTGTCCTTTAGGAATTCTAAGGTCTTAAGATGTATCTACAAAACATTTTGTGATAGAATGATCGCTTGAACAAAATGAACAGTTGAAAGACTTATTTATTTATTTATTTTGATTGCTAGATTCAGGATTATTTTGTTTATTTGAAGTGGATTTATTTTCATTTTTCCCTTCCTCTTGATATCAGGACGGCGACTAGCCGTTACGCGTTCAAACGGAAACTCAAGTCTCATTTAATGCTCAATTAGGCAGAGTACTTTCATAATCATCTTTCTTGAAATATATATATATATATATTTATATATATATTATATATATTTTTAGCATTTATTTATTTACGTTATATATATTTATGTGATTATTTATTTTATTACGTTTATGTATTTTTATTGATTTGTACTTTCTGTCATAATAAACATATTTTGTCTTAAATTTGCACCTGCCATCATATCTCTGCACTACCGATGGTTGACTGGTAGAGAATGCCTAAGGCATTAAGTCCGCCTCTGTACATTAATTTTGTGCATAAAGAATAAAAAAATAAATATTTTTTTATTATAATTCACAGAACTTCAGCTAAAAGTGTATGCGAGGAACTAGGGCGTTTAGCAAAGGATCATGGGCATTTTTGTATGAGAGCTGGGCGTAAAACCAACAGAAATAAAATGTGTTGTAATTTACTTTATTGTACTTCTAAATACCCCCTAAATACTTGTTAACCCCAATATCGACCGGGTATGACTGCAAAAAAATCCCAAAGATTGGTTAAATAAAACACACATATTTGTTAAAAACCACTGTATATTGATACCTTTTATTTAAATATCAATGGTTATCATCAACTATAATATAATGTTCTGCGGGTGCAATGAAAGGCTCGTGCCGTCCTAACCCTAAAAACCACAAAACTGAAACAATGTGGGCACAACTTCCTACTGTTCTTCTGCCTGTTAAGCAAGTACAGTAATGCTCAACTATCGCATTTCTACCGATTTGATCTTTATCGATCAAAATGTAAGTATTATATATGCTCCCATTTGTGGGTCGCGCTGAGGAATATCTTCATGCAAAACATGACGTCTTTGTCGGTAAACAGAGCGTCGACACATAACACACTGTCTTTCTTCCATTGCACTCAACAAAAGCAGCAAAACACAAGTTGCGAAAAGTTCAGTTATATTACAACAGTCCAATCAGAAAGCGATAACAGGTCAAGAAAGCGATGGCAGGGATCAGGAGTCGTAAATAAACTGATGAAAGCAAAACGTGAGCAAATAACAAAATATGAATAACGTCAGTCATTATTCATATTTTTTCAGTGACAGTGTCAGTGTTTGTCAAAAAATATATATGTTTCTTTGGCCCTCTTTAGGGTATATATGTTCTGTGCTTTGGCCTACCTCTGCACCACAACGTGTCGTGTTATCTCCGTTGTATTAGCGATTGTTTTGGATTCTATAACAAATACGTTTGAACATCACTGAATATCTCTGCTCACCGGTTGTTTGGGTGATTGCCGTCATAGTATAAAATTAAGTAATAGTCATTAGCTTTCACATAAAATATATTTTAAAGCTGTTGGTTTTACGCCCATTTTGACCGTGACTCTTTATTTGTAGACGCTTGAGGGCCTTTGCTTGCCTCAGTAAAATGATGATTACGGATGAGTGCCTCAGACTTCGAATGGAGAAATTGTTTTAGTTCAGCGAAAGTATGGAACTCAGTATGACCACACTTCTCTTCGAATTCACAGCGAATTTTGGAATCCAGCTTAGATAAAATATGATAGACTAGAGTGAAATCCCAGTCCAGGAAGTTTCAATCTTTTCAGAATACTTAAGTTTTCATCGATGCTGTCTAATGTTGCACGAAAATCAGTTGCATTTTGAAGTTTGAAGTTAGCGTTTAAAACATCTCGCCAACAGGTGTATGCAAGATCACGTTTATCTTGATAACGCGCAACCAGTGCCGCATATGCGTACGAATAGTGATCGCCCGTAATAGGAAATGTTCGAATAAACGTTAACGCATCGCCACTCAAGGACGAAACTAGGTAATAGAATTTCTCAACGTCTCTAAGAGACGGACTATCATGAATGAGCGCATTAAATGTGTCAACAAATTCTGGCAATGTTGCCCGAGAATGTAGGTAACTGTATCTTTGGAAGCCTAACACGTGCTAACGACGATGACGAAGCATTACTTTGATGCGAGATCTCAGAAGAATTTTAAATCGATTTAGTTAACTGACGACGAATTGATATAATTTGGAAATATGTATCATCAAAACGAGTTTGAATCTCATCCTCATTATCCTGTTCTGATGATTCTAAAACTCCGATAATAGCCAAGTGCGCATCTTCAAACTCCGATGTTCATTTATCGAGTTGTTCACAGTATGGCAGGAAAAGATCGGTTTGAGTATCATCACTGCGTGCTAAGTTACCTACTTCAAGCGCTTTTAATAAACGATTTAACGCAATGGTACGTTTGCTACGTAATACGGGTACGTGTTGACTAGTGTAGGATTCTACTTCCAAATGTTTTGATTTCGATCTACTTAATTTACGAACTGTACGTTTTGGAACGAAAGACATTGTTGTGTATTTAGAACTGATAAGAGAAACAAGTCGCGAAAGTTGAATGGAAATTTTGCGTATTTAATACTATCTACAACAAATCATTAATGAGTTCGTAAGGCTGCCTGTCCACCGGAGCGGAGCGAGGCAGCGGAGCGGAGCGACGGAGTAATGCGGAGCGGAGTTGCGTACTGTGTCTGTCCACCGGAGCGGAGCGAGGCAGCGGAGTGGAGCGAAAAAGTAATGCAGAGCGGAGATGCAGACTGTGTTTTTCATTATACGGAGCTAGACCGCGAGCACGCGACGAGTCATTCGAGCTTACGGTGGCGGGCGATTTGTTTAGTTCTACGCTAAATTTCACTGACAGCAGACATGTTATCGAAAAAGTTAATACGTTATTACCTCACATTGCTAGAGGAAGAAGAGTTGGAGTCAGAAGAAACCGAATTACTTACCACTCGTTTCTCCGCTACACTTCCCCGCTCCGTTTCCCCGCTCCGTTTCCCCGCTCCGCTTCCCGGTTTTGTATGAATTTTTAAACTAGTTTGTAACTCCCTGTCCACTGAAGAGGAGCGGAGATTTTGTGCAATCCTATTGGTTAATATTTCTCAGTTTCTCCACTCCGCAGCCTAGCTCCGCTCCGGTGGACAGGCAGCCTAAAGGCAAACAAAAGAAGCGAGTAGCAACTGATAACGAATATTATTGAATAACCTGTTTACATGTGTCAACTATTCGAAGGACTGAGCAGTTGTTTACGTTTGTTATAGTTTAGATTGAATGTAGGTTACTACAGCCGAGTAGTTTATTATATGAACACCGATAGTTTGATAGAATTGTCTATATAATGATCTGAAGTAACTATAATTCACGGTATACTACCAGTATTATATGTATTATCTATGGGCTAGCCGCCCGATACCACTGACAATACGTTATCGGCGGGAGAATTTGAATGTAGAAGGCGCGAATAAATGTTAGCAACTTTACGAATAGTGAACAGACCCAGATGTGTTATTCTGATTTATAAGCTACGAATATCTTGCAAAGCCATCGGCCAGCCTTGTATAGATAGATAGATAGAATATTCTTTATTGTACACGAATAGGACAAAAACAGTAAAGGACAATACAAACAAATATGCAAGAGTACAATAGACGGCCTTTTTTCGCTAAAAAGCAGTTTCTGTTACATACTATCATTTATATTGCTTACTGCGGAGTAATATTAAAACTGTGGATATCTCCGAAGATATTTTTTGAAATTAGAAATAACTTCCGCACAATGAAAATTACGCTAGGGGCATTTTGCGTTTTAGTAATTTTATATTATCTCCGAAACTATATGACCAATTGACATACTGTAAATGGCAAATCTTATCTGTATGATGTACTTGTGATACTGAAATAATTAATTGTCATTAGAATTAATATTTTGTTGCTCAAATAATCAACCAAACGTAAGTGTGCCGAAAAATCATTTTTTCAATGCAATAAAAGAAGTATAAAAGATAAAATATAAAGGATAGAGATATGGTATCGCAGACTTTTTTGTAGAAATAATTAAGACAAACCAGGTTGCCGTACATTGTTTTTAATTTTAAGCAACTGTTTAGGCAGCGCACGCAAATAATTCTGTTTTATGAGGTAATTTTTTCCGACTTGCTAGACAAAAGTTGCGATAGCTCGGTTAATATAGGTACATGTTATAAAAATAATTTATAGCCTATAGCATTCAGGAATAATGTAGCTTTCTGCCAGTGAAAAATTTTTTGGAATTGGTTCATTAGTTTCAGAGATTACATACAAACTTACAAATTTTACCTCTTTATAATATTAGTATAGAAGTATAGATAGATTAGGTAAACAATAAAAATGTAGAATGCCGCGCAACGCGTAACTTTTTTTTTCGCGCTCTGCCCATACCCGGGCATGACCACAGATAACATACTAAAATCTCAATACAGACAAAATTCAAAACTAAATGTATTTTACTTTTAAAAAATCGGGTTTGTGTGAATTTTTAATAATTTGTTTTAGTTATAGTTATTTATTATTGTTTTATTTAAATTTCTTTGTTATTTTAATATTTAAGTAACAGTAATAGGCTGTTTGGCAGCGTCATAGAGTCGTGTTAAAAAAAAGTCGTTGCGTAGCAACGAAATGTATGTACAAAAAAAAATGTATTAAGCGAAAAAAATTTTTTTTACCGCTGTATTTTTTTTTTGGTGAGTTGGAAATCATCCAATGACTGCTCCCGTCCTGGGTGCGGCGGAAGGGCGTGTCAGACTCTTACTGACTAAAACCCACTCATATTAGTTCGATTGCCCTTTATGTTCCAGGGTCACGGTAACTATTATAAACATTCCGCAACCCCGGCAGGCGTTGGCCCTGTTGGGCCCCTTCCTGTGCTGACTCCTTCTCTTTGAGGCGCGCGTGGAACACTAACGCGCCGTCGACGCGGTCCTGGTCCTAGCCGGGCGGCGAGCTACCCATCGCTCGCCATCCGCAGAACCGCGCCTACGGTGGCCGGTAGTCGTCTTGCGACTCTCGACGTCTTCGCCTGGGTCTCAGTCCGGGGCGAGAGGCTCGTCGTTGCCTCTCGCGCGCCGCCGCTTCCTTCACTAGCATAACTGCTTCGCAGAAGGAGGCGACGGCATCCCATTCCGTCTCGCCCCGAAGCATGGCCTGAACCAGTGCCGGGCGCGAGAGGTCACCGCCGCCGATTGCCTCTACGAGGACACGTCGATGCTCCGCACATGCGCGGCACACCTCCACTGTGTGCTCAACCGTGTCCTCCGGGCGACCGTTACTGCAGTGGTGACACCCAGGTGTCGCTTCCGCCCGAATCCAACACAGGAACCTCCCGAACAGACCATGTCCGGTGAGGACCTGTGTCAAGCGAAACGTGAGAGTGCCATGACGCCTCTCCAGCCACTCCTCAAAGAGGGGTAACGTCTTACCGCCGCTATTACGGCGTGCCCAATTACCGCTGTATTGAGCTTTGAAATCGAACTCAATCCCTAAAGAGAGAGAATGTATGCGTAGGTATAACCTTATCTAGATAAAGTGTGACTGGTAATCACAGATGAGAAATATCCATGAAGAACCCCGCATCTATGAAGTCCATGACAACCCGAAACTCTAAAAAAAAACAATTTAAAAAAAATCCTTTCAAAATCTGCACTACCGGGCCCGGCAATATTTCCCAAAAAATCGACAGGGGGTCAAATTCAAAAAAAGTTGCAGTAATACTGGTCAAAGCGGTGCAGCCACACTAAGGACTTAGATTATTAATTTAGTAACATTATTTTAGTGTAGCTAGACCCCTTCAAAAAAATGTATCAGCAACTTATTGCCGGAAAATATTGCTCGTTTAGGAGCGACGAAAATTTTTTGTCATACAAAAAGTGTTGCCCGGCAATACTGCAATATTGCAGAGAGTTCGGAAACATTTTAAGTGTGGCCGGGCAATACCGGAAACAATGCCGTCAATGTATTGCAGCAACACAATTGCAGTAAAAAATTGCCCGTTTAGGAGCACCTTTACAAACTGATTTACGTATATGAATGACCAATCGAATTATCCACCCGTAGTTACTAGGACCACTCTAAGTAAATCTGACCAGCAACTTTAGACCAGTAGCGTTGTAGAAGAGAATAGATTGTTAAATGTGTGGAATTCACAGAATTCGCTTATACTTAATAATTTGACATCTCATAATTTACACTCTATTTTACACTATCTACTTCTATAATGCCACTTAAAGCCACACAGTACTGTAGATCTATTTGTCTATATAATTTTTTCGACAAATCGAGTCAAGTACACATGACGATTGCTTTCTATAAGAACAGCGCCTGAGTATGACCATATTCAGTAGTTACAATATAAAACCGATATTGTCGTTGTTTGCAGGGCACTGCTAACCTTCAAAGCTCCATCAACGCAGAAGCAGGCTTGGGCACCGCTTCGCTAGCAGCAGCCTACGCTGGTATGATCTTCTCGAGCATATTCCTGCCTGTAGTTATTATAAAGTAAGTTGATATAAAGTCGATACTGTATGGCCTAATGGTCAAGGCCAACCTAGTTGTTAAAATTCATATTCATCCTTAAGAAGTTTGATGTCGGACCTGAACACTCTAGGGCAGGATTATTCCATGGTCTGAGTACATAGTTCATGTTGTCGTCAACGTAGCTAGATAAAAATCGGATAGCACTGTCAGAGCCTCCGTGCGTCCGAGTCGGTCCGAGCGTGCTACGGGACACTGACGACACGCATTCGCCTGACACGGAGATATACAAGTTCGTACAAATTGTACGTAACAGATTATTTTTGCCGTGTCTGACAGAACACGGCTGGGCCGAGTACCCGGAAATCGGTAAAAAAAAAGACAAGTCTTAAATCGGTACGATATGCAATATATTAAGCTTTTTCCTTCTCTAACCTTACCTACCATCCTATGTTCCAGATGGCTCGGCACAAAATGGGCGATATCTTTGTCCTTCATTACATATATGCCCTATATAGCGGCTCAGCTGTACCCTACGTTCTACACCCTGATCCCGGCGGGACTCATCATGGGGTTCGGTGGGGGACCGCTGTGGTGCGCCAAGTGCACCTACCTGTCCGTGGTAAGTATATAAGTCATTTTAATCATAAGTAAAATCTGGATTCCGCAACAGTCTTCTTTGACCAATTCGCCATTGGAATGTTTGTCGACAGGATGATTTTTTTTCCGTTTTACCGACAAAACCTAACTTAAAGGTCACTTTCAATGACAGCTCTTGTCAGCTACAAAACGTTTCACCGTCACTGTCTATGAACCTAAAACTCTTTTCACTACATACTTAGTATATTGTAACATGTATTTTTTGTAACATGGCTTATCTAAGATAAGCCATGTTACAAAAAATACACATTATATACATATATCTACAACTTACTGTGTATTTACCGAGAGATTAGGGTAGAGCCTAGAAAAAAGACACAGCAGTCGTTGCTAGCTTATGATTACAGTTAAAATTTCAAACAGTGGCGCCGCTTTGTGTTTGTGCTCAGGACTCATTCCATTTGATCAACGTCTCCGACTGATCTGTGGCTTAAGAAACCTGAAACTGTCACCATCTCCACTTTAGAATCCAATAACGTCTATCTACACTTAGGGGCACATTTAACCGTCCACTCATTCGAAATTCCATATCGTTAGTTGCGCTTACACTCGCTCACTCGCTCACAGATACGTGACAGAAGTCCAAAAACCACATGTGATGCCAACTGCTGCATTCATTGGCGATAATTTTGTTTTAATGCCCGGAAAAGCTCGTGCACACACCGCGAGAATTGTCACAGAGTACTTGAACGCCATCTTACCATTACCATGGCCAGCTCGCAGTCCTGACCTGAAACCCAATGGAGCTGTAATGGGACAACGTAAAAAGACTAATTCGGTGTTGAAGACCAGCTCCTATGACCATCAGTATACTGAAAACTGCAGCTGTTGAGGAGTGGAGGAACATTCCTTAAAGTGATGTCCAAGACATAATGGACGGGCTTACATATCAATAACAGGAGATGATTAGGGCCAGTGGTAGAAATAAACGTTATTAGAGCGATAATTTAGAGCATATAAATTATAATACTAGTCTATTACTGTCCCACTGCAGGGCAAAGGCCTCTTCTTATACAGAGAAGGCACGAGCATTAATCACCACGCTTGCTCAAGGCAGATTGTCCAGGTTTCCTCACGATGTTTTCCTTCACCGGTGTCTGTGATGTCTAAGGCCACGTCCGCACAGACAGGCGGCTTGCTTAGCGCCTAGTGTCTAGCGCGTCATCTAGCTAGTAGCTAAGTAAAACAAACGTTCTAAAATGAACGCGACCGGCTGCACTGCGCGCTTAGCGCCTAGCTAGCCGCTTGGCGTGCATCCATGTAAACAAACGTGTTGGTTTTTTGTTGCAAGGCGCCAGGTTGAAAAGTAGCCACTGGTGAAAACTAACTCAGATTTTTGTAATATTATAGGAGGTTAGAAGAAAACAATGGATGAAATATTGATTGCTTCAGTTTTCAAAAGAGAACCTTTGTGGAACCTTTTTCTATGATGAGTATCCAAATGAGTTAGTTTTCCTTTAACTTTACTGAGAAGTAGATCAAATGTTTCCCTGGTCATACGGAAATATTCATAAAATTAATCGTCGAAATTACGCAATTGTTTATAGACCATTAAATAAACTCCCCATAACTTGACCGAGATTTATTAATATTATGAACCCAACATGACGGATAAGGCCGTGAACTGATATATTTTAAAGATGAATTTTCAGTGAGTAGTAGTTTTAGAGCTATTTTTGAAAGTGACATCTCGTCAACGTGCCGACAAGCAAATGCCCAAGGCACTAGCGACCTACCACGCAAACCACCTCAAGTGCGGCTACCGTGTATCCAAGCGAATATAGCCAGGATGCAAGACGCTAGGCTCTAGGCGGTAAGCAAGCCACCTGTCTGTGCGGACGTGGCCTAAGATAATCTTTAGAAAGTACATATGAATTGAAGAAGTCACATTGGTACTTGCCCAATTTGGAGCATACTTTTTTAAATTAAAATTTTGCTAAATGCTGTTTTTTATCAGAAAACTGCATATTCACATTTTGTCATTTTTTTTCTTGATTGAACCATTTCACAACTCACGACATGTTTTATTAGTGTTTTCAAAGATCCACCCAAAGTAATTTGATAACAAAATTAGTGAAAATCCGATACAACTTTGAAAAAATCGACAAAAAGTAGGTGGCCGGTTAAATGTGCCCCTGAGTGTATATCTGGCTGCATAATATTGTGAATATTCTCGCCAGTCTTACAAACTTACAAAACGCCTCTTATTATTTTTCAGGCATCAGAAGCACACAGCGCGATATCTAAGATATCGGCTGACGCGCTTCTCACACGGTTTCTGGGCTTGTTCTTCATGATCTACCAGATGAACCAAGTTTGGGGTAACCTCATCTCTTCGTTAGGTAAGTTTACAGCAATCAGATTCCTATTATATACATATAGATTAAAATGGTAATTTTAGGTAGAACAAACTTAAAAGTTTATTTCCATTGAAATGGTATTCTGGGACGTTCATAAAGTATTACACGTTTTAATTCCCTAATTCTGATTGTATGACTCCAAAATAAGCCCATATTCTGTGATGTCAAGTTCTTTCAATACATTTCATTCATCATTTTAATGTCACTAAAATAATCTCCTCCTAAACTCTTTTTACGTTTTCAGTATTATCTTCAGGCAACAATACCGCCGCAGTGACGTCAGTGAACGAGACGATGATTCCTATCTTGTGTGGAGCCAACTTCCTGCCCAGTGCTGATGCTGGTGAAGCTCTGCCTCCACAACCACCAGAGAAGATACAAATGATAGCAGGTAAGATATCACGTTGGTTCCCAGTAGTTCTGCTGAACAGTTCCACGGAAGAACTTGTAGGAATTTATTTTCCCACTAGTTCCATGATATTAGATGTTACAATAAATAGATGGGTATTTTTTTCTCTACAGTTAGACATTTCTATGGTTTTAAATCAATGATTTTGTGATAGTTTGTGATGCTTACCAAAGTAAAATATATGAAAAATATTGAAAACCTACAGCTTATTGAGCACAGAAAAAGTAGCACGTTTATCATTGGAAATTATTCTTAAAATGTTACAAATAAAATTCACTTTTCCAATACGAACGAACAACAAATTATGAGAAAACATTTTAGTGATTATTGTTACCATACTACATTGTTCAATTATATGTCGGCTCACATTAGATGCCAATGTCAAGAGTGACAGTGAGTGACAGCTTGTCACTGTCACTCTAGCAGAGCTTCGGGTAGCGGGACGGCCATCATGGTACGGCAGATCCTACAGAGCGGTCGCAAGCGCACCACGTTTGCGACGAATTGCTATACATCGTCATAATCAAAGTTCCTTTTATAAGTGATTGAATGTTAATTAGAGCCTAAGTGATTATTGTTACGAAATTGTAGTATTATTTAAAGTAAAACCGTTTCAGTTTCCAAGACAAAGATTTTAATTCAAATTACCCTACTAGGACTATCCACATACCCACGCTGCACGATGAGTAATTCTGACGAAGGCCGTCTTGAGCTTTCATCAAAACTGGGATGCGATAGAAACCAGAATGTAGCAAAGCAATCGGATTCTAGAACTGCTGAAAAGCTATTAAGCAGCATGGAAGCATTGCTTTCTCGAGTTTTGGCAGCCCAACAAACATTGCGGCTGAGTACAAATCGTACAATTCTTTTGAAGTTTGACCCGGAGGAGCCCGACTCGGACATTGATGGATGGTGTAAAGTAGGGCTTTCAAATACCGGATTTTTTCAATACCGGTATCAGTACCGGTATTAGAAACTTCAATACCGTGATCACGTGATCACGGTATTGAACTCAAGTTTTTCAAGCTTCTTAAAAAAATAGTGTTGATTGATTATAGAACTAGGATTTATAGACGTAATCGAAACTTAAGCTAAATATAATATCGCACGTAGGCAATTAACTTAGAATATGCAAATTACAATGATAATGAGAACTATTATATTTTTCCATATCTCTGGACCCCGAGGTCCCGGACTTTTGGAAGGCGTACGAGGGGCTGAAGCCAACTTGCAGAGGCCCCTTGAGCAAAAGTTTTGGCTAAAGAAATGGGACACGAACCGACGATTATCCCTATATGCACTATGTAAGTGCACCTAAGGACAACCCCCGGTTGGTGTTGGACAATAGCAAAACATGGCAACTAAAAAAAAATTGGACTATGGATTTGCGTTCTTTAGTGAATAAGATACCAAATACTATGGAATAACTATGGCTCCTGCCTAACCAATGGTTGCCAACACGGTAAGAATGGCAGGGGGTGACTTGCACACTCAGTAAATGGGCCCCCGAAAACGGCCGCTAGCACATAGTGACGTAGCGACAAGGGGGCAATACTATTATATTTATTATTACAGCAATCATTAGGTTTTAATTTAACTAACGGTATTATGTTCAAAAAAAAAACAATCATAAAATCCAAAATTAAACAAGTTACAAAATAAATCAAATAGTATTTTGCAAATTTGCTGACAAACAATAATAGAAATCTAAACTTAAACATTTTTAATCAAAAGACATTTTCTTTTTTTTTATTTTTAAAATATTTGTATGCCGCCGATAGAAATATCTCACGTCCACCCGGTCCACCCCCAGCAGTTTCAAAGACACATCTCTACTCTTAGTATTGACCTAAAATCAGTGCTTGTGGTTACAGCCGAGGCTGCATCCTTACTTTTAGGCAATTTAGAAATCTCCCTTTCTCATTGCTTTTGTATGGACGTGTCTTCATATTCACAACTTGAAGAAGAAGAAGAAGGTTCTTCTATCGTCATATCGGCCATATTCTCACTGTCTCTTTGAGACTGTCTTGTTATGTTATTATTATTTTTTAAACGTGTAAGTTGATTAACTATAATATCTAATTTTTCAATCGATGTGGGTTTTATAAAAGTGTCGTTATCGCTATCATCATTACTGAAAAAAGTTTCAGGGTAATGCAAATATTGTAATACTCCAGATATTAAAAGTCGTCGCTCCTTTATGCGTCTTTGAAGTGTGTTTGCAAGATTTTGGCTTTAGTCATTAGCTTGACCGTCTAACTTTGTCAACATAAATTTTAGCGCAATATCCGCTTTTTGTAAATTGGCATCCCGTTTACAAATTTGTAAACGGGATGCCAATGTAGTGTGTAGACAAGAGTTGGCGCTTAATACACAAGTGTGAAGTGTCAGAATAATATTACATCGTTATTTATATTATTTAATACAGCTTCCTGCTACTTATTACAGCAAACCACAAACCACAATAATTAAAATTATAAAAAGATTGTAATACCGTAATCACGGTATTGGCTCTTCAATACCGGTATTGAAAAAAGACTAAAATATATCCGTGATTACGGTGTTACGGGATCCCGTAATACCGGTATTGAAAGCCCTAGTGTAAAGTGACTGATTTCGGTGTGCAAAATAAAAATCTGGAAGGTGTTAATTTACTGATGACGTTGACAGAGGCGCTAAAAGGAAGTGCAGCAGCGTGTTTAACGAAGCTTAATTTAGACGCTATTACATGGGAATCAGTTAGAGAAATCCTTATTGCAAGATTTTCAAAACCTAAACTTTTGCAAGACTATTTCGATGAAGTGTTACGATTCCAGATACGTGCTAAAGAGACTGCGTCTGAATCTGCTCTTCGGTTATGGAATCTCATCGAACGAATACCTGAAAGTATGATGCCTGAGAAGGTAATTACAGGATTTGTTATATCCGTGTTGTGTCAGAAGGACAGCTTGATACGTCGCAAGTTAAACGCACAAACAATAACGACACGTGCTCAGTTATTTCGAGTACTTGGCGGAGTATCACTTAAGCGGCGCATGGACACCAAAGAACCTGAAGCAAAACGTGCTCGTATGATGGAGAAATTCACCGGAAAATGTCACTATTGTGGGTTAGGTTAACCGGACACCGTATCGCCGATTGTAGAAAACGTCGAGACGAAACTGGAACGAAGACGCAAGATACTTCAAGTTCATCGCGAGCGGTTCAGCGGAGAAAGGACGACTCCGACCTGCTACAAGTGTGGTCAGCCTGGTCACGTGGCGACTGTCTGTCCAGATAAGAAGAACGGCAGTGAAGCTACAGTCAAGGAGGTCCATCAGTGTCAGCACCGGCCCTTTAGGAGTATCTTGGAGACATCTTCTGGTGAGCGAGTTCCTTTCTTATTTGATAGTGGATCATCATGTTCTCTACTAAAGGAAAGCTTTTGTGACTTATAGTCAGGGAAAAGATTCAGGAATTACTGGACGCTGGGGTCATTCGGGAAAGCACTTCCACGTTTGCTAGTCCAATACTATTAGTTGAGAAGAAGGGCCAATCGTATAGGATGTGTGTGGACTATAGATTCCAATACGTGATCCGAACACTACGCTCTGCCACGTATTGAGGAGCAGATAGATCAGCTGGCTGGGGCTAACTATTTTTCCTCTCTCGATATGGCGTCAGGGTTCCACCAAATTTTGATGCACCCTGATTCCATAGAAAAGACCGCATTCGTTACACCTGAGGGGCAATACGAGTATTTTGCTATGTCCTTCGGGTTGCAAAACGCTCCTTCATTGTATCAGAGATGCAAAACTAGGGCTTTGAATCACTTAAAAGACAAACCACTCATATATATGGATGATGTTTTATGCTACTCGTCTGGCATCTTTGAAGGTTTGCAGCGTCTAGATGATAATCTAAGTCCCTTAACGGAGGCTGGATTTACATTCAACCTCCAAAAATGTAAATTTATGACCCAAAGAATAGATTATCTAGGATATTTCCTTCAGTCTCGCGAGGTTAGACCTAACTCTTGTAAAATACAAGCATTGGTAACCATTGGTAGCCTGGAGTAGCAGTTTTTGGTTGGCCCCTCAACCAAAAACTGCTACTCCAGTCCGACAGTCCCTGGGGTTATCGTCGTACTTTAAAAAATTCATTCCTAATTTCACACGTATTGTGGGACCATTATACCCTCTAACAAAGCTAAAAAGACCTATGAGATGGGCTCAAAAACATGAAGAAATATGGAACGACATAATACGCATACTCACATATAAGCCAGTATTAATTATTTTTGACCCAAAATTGCCAGTAGATGTTATTTCCAAAACACGAACTTCCTTAAAACAATATGTTAATTTTGTTCTGAAAAATCCCAATTAATTTAACAAAATTAACATATTGTTTTAAGGAAGTTCGTGTTTTGGGAATAGTTGCACACCGATGCTAGCTCTGATGGATACGGAGCGATTCTCATACAACGGATAGATAATACACGGCACGTCGTGGAATATTATAGTCGTCGAACCTCAGATGTTGAGTCTCGATACCACTCGTACGAACTGGAGACGTTGGCTGTTGTACGAGCTGTCGAACACTTTCACCATTATCTTTACGGTCATCATTTTGAGGTCTATACGGACTGTAATTCGCTCAAGGCAACCAAATCAAAAAAAGATCTCACTCCTCGTGTCCACAGGTGGTGGGCTATCTTACAGGCCTATGACTTCGAAATTATCGATCGTGAAGGTCGCAGAATGGAGTACGTGGATTATTTCTCGCGTAATCCTCTTCCTCATGTTAGTGACGATGGGATAGCCTACGGGAGCCCGCTGACACAGCAAGTTCAGTATGTCGAATTACATCACGATTGGCTTTTAGTCGAACAAAAGCGTGACAGCGAAATACAAGACCCTATCTCAAAGCACGACAGCAATAGTTTCCCCGATACTGTAGCTCAAACGTATGATGTAAGAGATAGTATCCTATATAGGAAAATAGTTCGTAATAAAACGGTCTCTTGGTTGCCAGTAGTTCCCCGACCTTTAATTTGGACACTAATAAACCACGTTCATAATGAGTTACAACATTTAGGCAGGGATAAAACTTTAGATAAATAAGCTCTATGAGCAGTATTGGTTCCCCGAAATGTTAAAATGCGTGCGTAAATTTATCGCCTCGTGCATTATTTGCAAAGCATCAAAGGGTCCATCTGGAGCTCAACCCGTTCAGCTTCACCCGATCTCCAAAGTTTCGGTACCATGGCGCACCAAATATATTGATTTTACGGGAAAGCTTAGTGAGAAAAGTGATCGAAAAAAGTTCAGTGATTATCGACGGTTTCACTAAGTATATCTTACTAGAGCATACTGCTTCTCTTGACGCTAGAAGCGCGGTACACACGTTGCAGAAAGCAGTCCATCTTTTTGGGGCGCCTAAAAGGATCGTTGCTACGTAAGTTCCGATTTTAAGAATTTTTGCGGCGAACATAAGATAGATCTCCATTTAATTGCGACTGGATCTAGCCGGGCTAATGGCCAGGTCGAGAGGGTTATGCGGACCCTCAAAAGCCTGTTCACCATTGTTAAAAAACGACCCGAATAAGACGTGGCGAGATGAAATAGGAAACATTCAACTCGCACTTAACAGCACCCGATCGTCCGTAACCAAGTATTCCCCTACAGAACTTATGTTAGGTATTCGTGCTCAGTCGTTAGGTATGTCTAAGCTAAATTCAGAAGCCCATGGTCAACCAACGTCTTAATCTCGATGTTGTGAGGAACTATGTATCTGCTAATGTCCAAAAGGCCGCGGAAAATGAAACAAAACGATTTAATCAAGGTTGTGCAAAAATTAAAGCTTTTTCAAAAAGTGATTATGTTTTCCTTAAAAGCAGCGAACGAAACCAAACAAAATTGGACGGAAAGTTTAAGGGTCTTGTCATAACGGCGGTACTAAACAACGATTGGTACAAATTAAAAAGATTAGGTAGGATCATCGAATTTATAAGTATGCCCACGAGAATTTACGCTCAGTACCTAACGGACACAAAGGTTTGCTCGAGATAGCTTCTAACCATTTGAATTATGATGAGGCCGAGTCAGCGCCAGAGGATGTTGATGCTGGGTATGATTTGTTGTCCACGAATGACAGTGACACCTTGACCCTTCTACTATTACCGGTAATTCAGACACTCTCAGTGCACACTCTGATCCTGAGACATGGGATGTATATGGCGAAATCGAAATTTGGGATGAACAGGATATTCCGCAATCTTAGGTAGGTTTTATGTCTTGCATTTCTCTGTTGGTTATTGTCAGCAATATTCAATCCGGAATTGTCCGGCCGAAAGGAGAGTGTCGTCCGGGTATATACCCAGTGGGGTTGGTTGAAGGGATGCACTCGTCCGATCTAGAAGTTATATCCTTATAGTCTATCCTGGTCGGAGAGACAGTGTCGTCTGGGCCAGACCCATTACGGGCTGGTTGAAGGGATGCACTTGTTTATTTCTATGCCTGGTTGTGATTGACTCTGTGTTTGATGGTACAATTCCAAACTCATGTAAAATCCTGTAGTAGGATGGATGAGCGGACGTCTTGGTGATTAAGCATAGTTTGTTCCCGGAATACAATAACGCCCGAGGACGGTCGTATGTCAGTCTGGCCGTGTCGGCGACCATTAGATGCCAATGTCAAGAATGACAGTGAGTGACAGCTTGTCACTGTCACTATAGCGGAGCGTCGAGTCGATGGTAGCGGGGCGGCCATCTTCTTGGTACGGCAGATCCTACACAGCGGTCGCAAGCGCACCACGTTTTCGACGAATCGCTATACATCGTCATAATCAAAGTTCCTTTTATAAGTAATTGAGTGTTAATTAGAGCCTAAGTGATTATTGTTACGTAATTGTAGTATTATTTAAAGTAAATTCGTTTAAGTTTCCAAGACAAAGATTTTAATTCAAATTACCCTACTTGGACTACCCACATACCCACGCTGCACGATGAGTAATTCTGACGAAGGCCGTCCTGAGCTTTCATATACAAGGTTAGGAAAACAAATAAGTACGTGTACTGGGTACAATTCCAGTATGAAATCATAAGAATAGTGAAAAATTTTATTCTCGAGGTCATATTTTTGTCACAGCATGAACAACTTGGTAACGTTATCAGGATTATGTTAACAATATATATATTCAATGTCATTGACGGTGCCCTCTAACTTTGTGGTTCGACTAATTGAGATTTATTTTATGTTTTTCAGGAATTTATCTCGCGTGTATGGCTGGAGCAGCTCTCATTGTTGCCGTAGGAGTAGATTCTATGAAAAGGTAATAATTGTTATGTGGTTAGTGTGGTCTCGACACGACTCTTTAATCAATCTATTCAATTCTATTCTTCAATCATTCAATTATTTAATCCTCGATGTGCTATGGGTTTGAGGGAAATAACTGTAGCTATATTACAAATATAGCTACTAAAAGCATTTCGAATGTTAATTTGTAGTAAAATAGTTTTTAGGTGTCTTTTCTACAGGTTGTAGTAGCAGTATGAGCAAGTACTCATATTTTCGTAAAAAGTAAGAATGCACAGTTTAATATAGTCATAAGTAAGTACTTATGACTATATTATTCTAATAACAAGTTACGGAGTAAAGGTTTTGCTGACTGTTGCCATATCAATACGCATATATCCTTAACCGGTCGTCACTGAGACATGAAACTTGAAGAGCAAGGGGTTTACCCCTCCTTAGTGAAAAAAAGAATTTTTGAACTTCCAACCCTCGGGCGAAACATAGTCTGACTATAAAATCTTGTCCTAGATACGACTCAGGTCGTACGGGGTCAGGCGGGGGACTGTCAGGCTTGGCGCTTCTGGCGGTGTCCTTGAAGCTGCTGATAGAACCCACTCAGCTGCTTCTCGTCATTATCAATGTCTTCATCGGACTGCAGCAGGCTTTCTTTGGAGCTGATTTTACTGCAGTAAGATTTTTTGGCTTATTTGAGGAATAGTGAAAGAATGGTGTGAGCATATTATGGTTGAGTTTCTGTATTCGTTGAAAGGCGTTTTTAAAATGAATTACAAATTATATGGTTATGAGGGTTACAATTATCAAGAGTTTGTCAGAATTTAATTAGTAGTAAAATTATCAATCATTTAAAAACTTGAATATAATACATTATGAACTGACAAATTGTCAAATTGAAACTATTTCAATTAATACAAATAAAGTCAACAGGCCTTGTTACAAAAATACTAGGCGTAACTGTTACCTTATTACAATTTTCATACTCATTAGGAGTGGACCACCATAAATGTTAAAACTTCTACCACAGATTAATTAATAGTTTGCTTCTACTATGTAAAAGTTTCTTACAGTTGTTGGTCCCTAATATAGTATACCTAAACACAAGAGTACAATTTGCCATGTTTTAATCGCAGGCGTTCGTGTCATGTGCGGTTGGAACTGGGTCGGTCGGCTTCGTCATGATAGCGTACGGACTATCTGACGCTTTCGGATGCGTCCTCACTGGATATTTGGCCAAGGTAAGAAAACATTGCTGCAATATGATGCATAAGTACCTCGTATTATCGATATAACAAATATAAAATGTCAAACTGACTGACCGACTGATTGTTGATATAACAAAGCACAGCCAAAATCGTTGGTCTCAGAGACATGAAACTTGGAGGGTATGTTTATTGTGAAGAGTAGGTAGCCACATAAAATAGTAAAATAGGGGATGGAAGTTGGACATACACGTGGGCGAAAGCTGGTTTTTATTAAGCCTTGATTACTGAAACTTAAACGAAAAACTAATAAGTAAAATAATATCAAAAATAATGATTTTGGAGTCTAATAACTACATAAAGCTTAACATATCGGTTTTCTTGGTTCAGCAAGGTGTTTCCTGTGAAGTGTCCTCTTCTAGCATTTTCCATGCATGGCTCGACGGTTTTTCTATCTCTACCTCTCCATGATTGTTTGATTGATCCAGTCTAACCAAAGGGTATCGTGTCGCCCAGTTACAGGGTTGTGGAGGTCTGATAGACAGTCGCTCCACGTAAAACACTGGTATCCAGCTGAATCCGGTTAGGCTGGAAGCCCACCCCAACATAGTTGGGAAAAAGGCTAAGGAGATGATCACCTTTCCTTGATTGATATGTATTATTGTAATGACATATTCAATAACAACTATAATGCATTTTTTTCTGCAAACTTCTTATATATGTTTTCTTAAAGTTGCCTACTAACTCCCACAGTCTGAAGTTGAAAAGGTTGCTTCTTCTCTGCTAGGGAAGATAATACTGTAGTATGCTGTAAGGCCGTATACAGAAATAAAGCTGGAAACTTATAAGCGCTTACCGGCGCTTGACAGCGCTGGTCCGTTCTGCACAAAGGAAGCAGGTTGAAGTAGACTAAATAAAATGTCGGAATGATTTGCTTGCAGGTGTTAATTAATTTTGAATGGCAGCGCCCAGTGCTGACCAGTGCGTGTTGAAGCTTGTCGGTACTTGTCGGCACCGTTCAGTGCTTGTCGGCGCGCGTTCATATTTTTCTGCGCGGGTTACCAGCGCTGTCAAGCTCTTATAAGTTTCCAGCTTTCTTTCTGTATACGGCCTAAGGAGAGATAAAATTCTTAATGCGAGAGACCTAACTTAGTACTTACTTTGACTTAGCTTTTTTCCGTCTCTATCGTGCACTTGGCGTTTGACAGTTGTGTAACAGTGACAGGTATAATGCTTAGCCAAAGTACGTGCTAAGTAACGTGTATTTGTCTCGCGCTTAGAGTATTTTTAACAATGGTAACTCTGGTCTGAGGAATACATGGCGTTTTAATAGATTTGGTATAAAATATCTGTTTGCTTACATTTTTTATTAGATAAATGCTTTAGCAAAGCCCGGGAAAACAATAATAGGTAAAACAGAAAAAGAACAGTATGACATGTTATATCATGGTTGGCCACTGAGTGGAACAGGCCTAAAAATCTTTTAAATCGACCCAAAAATTTCTTCTGCATCCTACAACTACAAACATATTATGGAATGCGCGTCCGCTGCATGCTGGTGGTCAGGATCTCGATGAAACTGTAAATGCTGGCTGGCTGTGCGACTCGCTGCTCGAAAGCTCGAGGAAGTGATGCGGCGATGATGATGACGTCACGAAAGTAGCGCTGTCGTTCATGCTAGGGGTCACCAGTTTGAGGGGATAAGAGACAGAGTGTAAAGCCCCTCATCCTCCGTTGAAAAGGGAGGATCCTCCGACCAGACGGGTGTTGTGTCTGGTGGGCTACTGCCCGACGAGTCTAGTCGGGTTTGTTGTATCCGATCAAATGTCGCCGGAAACTTTGATATCGCGATGTAGGATGTGAGTTGTAGTTCACATGTTCGGCGATAGATGTCGCCACATATACCAACATTCATATGTAAAAACCAGACCCGGTATAAATGAATAGCTACTTACTCATATACTTCTATAAATGTTTGTTACCTAATAATAGAGAGATATCTGGCCAGCGCAAAAGACAGTAGGGACAATATACGTTCACAGATAGAGGCCATGGTAGAGCGAGTGAACTTTGCCTTGAGTCGTTCGTTGTGTCTCAATGGGGCCATCACAATCTAGTGCAGTTCAATGCCGCCAATATGCAAGCGTGTCTGTTCTCCGCTAAACGGAGCCCATTCGACCTGGCTCCTACTTTCCGAGGTGCACCTGTAAATGTAACCGGCTCTCTAGAATAAAGCTCAAGTCCGATCGTGTATGGAGTATGCTGTCACCTATGGGATGGCTCAGCCAAATACCAACTGGCCGCATTTTTATTCGATAGAACGCAGAGCCAGGAGGTTGATTTTCGACAAGAAGCTGGTAGCCCAACTACCTGTACCTCTAGCACATTGGCGTAAAGTTGCCTGTTTGGCGGTGTTTTACAGATTGCACTTCGGTGAGTGTGCTCATGAGCTTTACAAGCTCATTCCTCCGTCTTCGTTTTACCAGCGGACATCTAGACGTACGGCAGGATACCACCCTTTCTTGGTCGATATTCCTCGTATCCGCACGCAGCGCTTCTCGAAATCCTTTATTATGCGCGCCGCAAAAGAATGGAATTCCCTGCCGGCGTCTGTGTTCCCAAATGCATATAACCCGGATGTATTCAAGAGACGAGTGCATAGGCATCTTTTGGGTGAGCTCGCTCCATAGTAGGCCCCGTCTATGCCCTCGGGCTAGTCTGGGACCAAGAGCAAGTCCATATGTAATAAAAAAAATAGACAATAAGAACGTCTAACACAATAACAGACAATTTTTCACCAGACTTTTTCTCCTAAATCTCCAGTTAACAGGTCGTCTCCCCCTGATCTGCGGCGCGACCGTCATCCAGGCAGCCCTGTTCACCACAGTATTGGCGTGGCGGCCTCACGCTGGGGAGGTCTATGTGCTGTATATCATATCTGTGCTGTGGGGCTTCTGCGACTCTATATGGACCGTGCTGATAAATGGTGGGTGGTTTATAACTAAAACATATCAAATAATACGTCTTAGCAATATTACTATTGTGCGATATGGTTTTGTTAACTAAGATGTATAGAAAAAATAGTCTATGGTCCGAATTCGTTCTTAAATATTTGGCACTTTTACGATGTAATATGTCAAACTGTTTTTTTTTTATGTAAATAATATGTAAACAAACTGATATTCTAAACCAAAGCTGTCAAACCGCCATATTTATTCCACAGACAAGAGGCTACTACCATTGACAAAAATACTCTAACTCTTCTTTCAGCATACTACGGTATCCTATTCCCGGGCAGAGAAGAAGCAGCCTTCGCAAACTTCAGAATGTGGGAGTCAGTGGGCTACATCATAGCCTACACCCTGTCTCCGTACCTTCGGACCAGTGCCAAGATGTACCTGATCTTCAGCATGATGATCGTAGGAGTGACTTGCTACTTCATTGTGGAGTACCAGCAGTATAAAATTAAAAGAAAACTTGAGAACAAGAAGAAGGACTTGTGTTATATTACTGATAGCAAAGGATGTGATAATATTGCTTTTCAGACTGTGGAGTGAATTTTTTGTTTTGTTATTTGATAAAAAGACCATGTGTTGTGATGGTGATGTGCGAACATTAGTGGTAGTAATCGGTTAGTATACCTTGACGTTAACGACACCAACTTCCATAAAAAATATGTTATTTTGATCTGAAAAAACCCGATTAAATTCAAATAAAGTGAAGTAATCTAAACGAGGTGCTTTATCATTTATTAATAAACAATTAATCAATTGAATTTGCAAATAATGACGACACTGGTTGCTATTTCCATTTAAAATCTATTGGGAATGACGTTTTAACAAATTATTAAAAGTAATTCAAGTGGTATCAACTACCCATTTGTTTGTAAATATAATTTGAAAGTAGATAACGATAACTTTAAAAAAAATCCGTGTAGTTGCGTGTAGTAATTTAAAGTGACGCCAGATGGAATACCATTAGGTTTTGAAATTACAATTAGAGTCGCAGACAGTGGCGCTAATTCTCTTGTACACAAACTTAACTAAATTTAAGTTAAGTGCATCTTTCTCTTTCCATTTCTTAAATAAAAGAAATGGAAAGAGTGAATCTTATCTGAATGAAATGGAAAGAGAAAGATGCACTTAACTTAAATTTAGGTTAGTTTGTAAATAAGAGTTATAATTACAAGCTTGTAACAAATTCCAAATCTTTGGGAATCAACCGATTTTGAAAGAATATTTACGGCATGTGTTATTCGTATATTACCTATTTATACATATAGAATGGAACCATAGAATATTCATTGGTTGCAGTCTTGACTCTGTCGATGATTATGACTTTGAAGTGCCTATAAAATGTAGTCAAGCAAATGTTTTAATAAAAGGCATTGAAGTGACACATTTTAAAATGTTACAATACAGACTTTTGTCTTGAATAGAATGTTAATAGTTCAATCTAGGGAATACAAATATTATTTGTGTATATATTTTTTAAGAATATAATTATTTTTTCAGTCTAATGAAGTATTAGATAAGTACGTAAATAATTATTGGTCGAATGAATGTTTTTTTTTTAATAAAAATGTGGTAATAATTATATGAGAATGTTGGTATAATTATTGCTTTTTATTTCTAAACCCATAAAAATATTTTATATACAATGTTCAGAAAACGTTTAGTTTAGTAAGGATGATACTTAGTTTGATATTTATTCCGTACATTGCAGTTATGGTTTCGTTTGTTTTATGTCTGCATGCTTCGTCATTGGACGACGAATATTTTTGTGTTAAAGCTTAAATCTCATATAAGTGAACTATGTTCTTTTGAGAAATAAAGATTTTTTAAACCTATGTTCTTTGCACTCAGTTGATTTATCTGTTTCACTAAGTATATGCTCAAAGTTATAACAGTAGTCTTTGAAGGAACCTTGCCGCACGAAATTACAACGCAGAAATTGGCGCCAAAGTTTTGAACGTTGTGAATTCGCATCTCACCGCATCGCAGTTTTGTGTTCAAGCATTATACTACCCTATTATTCAACCAAGTATGTCTATTATTCAACCAAGGGTGGTTAAGGGAAAATATGGCGGGTGCATTCGGACCCAAATATAGTTGTCAAGTTATTCTTTATAAATAACTGGCTTAATACCAACTAGATGGCCATATTACAAAGTTATTTTCCATTCTAGATTATCGCATGCATTGAATACGGTAGTTAACACCATTATCAATTGACGTACTATTTATGAGCTGTCAAAACGCAATTCTCCAATAGATTTTGTAGTATGGCAATGGCAAAAAATGACGTCATTAAAATAACAATAACAACTCAGTTGACTATCTACTTAATGATTTCAAAGCAACTAAAAATCAAATTTTAAAGCAAATTGAAAATGAACCAAATTTATTGGGCTGAAATTAAAACAGGTTTTATAGAAATTGTGTCTAAAATTTATTGGTTAATGGTGTAAGTAAACTATCAAATTGTGCCAGTTTTCAGTTTTCTTTTTTTAACCGACTTCAAAAAAGGAGGAGGTTCAATTCGTCTTTTTTTGTATGTTTGTTACGCGATATCTCCGTCAATTGTAAACGGATTTTGATGGTTCTTTTTTTGTTTGATAAGTCATGACTCCATGAGTCATAAGGGATGGTCCCATATAAATTTTGTGGCGATTGGTTTAGTGGTTCTCGAAAAATTCACCAAGAACAAAAAAAAAATTGACGAAATATTCATAGACGATGTGTGCTTTTTCTTCAAGTTTCTATATCTACATTGGGAGTCGACACTAAAAAGTAATAAATAAAAACTTTTTTTCAAAAAAATAATAACCGCCTTCAAAAGCTTAAAACCCAAAAATAACTAAAATTTCGGAAGTCGGTGGCTTCTGTTCTGCCAGTCAATTTGTGTTGCCTCCGACTTTAGCTTTTGAAGGCGGTTATTATTTTTTTGTAAAAAGTTTTTTTTATTTAAAAAATATTCTAGTTGATTATGTCAAAAATTTCGGATTTTCTCATTTCGAAATATTTGAAGTTTTATTTTTGCTGATGTTGTCTTTTAATAGGTAACTTCTATTTTTTTTAAAACGATCGTTTTGCCTTGCGTTGCTTTTGAAAACGCACCGTAATGTAGGCCATTTACGATACGGTTTACCAGTGAGTCCAGTGACTCTAGATTCTACCCATGGTATCCAATTCCCTTGCGCAGGTAGACTAGTAAAGGCAACAAGAACCGGCCCTATTTCAGGAACCAGTTCTTTTGGTCCTAAACTCCTACCGGAACCTTGTACCCTTGAACCTTGTTCAAGTAAGGGAAAGCCATAGACCTAGGTATAACCTAATAAGAGAACATCACGCTATAACCTATGGGAGCCGAACACTAACCAATAACCAAACTCGCAAGTTAACCCGCGGGCAAGAGCTAGTCAAACTATAATTTCACATAGTTTTTACAATGGCAACATTGGTTTTAACTCTATAATTCGTTCAAAGTATGGTTCTATTTTTTTTTTTGTTTTTGGGGAGTGGGAATTCATCAAATGACGTCTCCTGTCCTGGTCGCGGCGCGGGCGGGAGGGCGCGTCAGACTTTTACTGACTAAAACCCACTCATGTTCCATGTTACGGTAATAACTATTAATAACATTCCGCAGCATGGTTCTATGATAAGACCCTATCTGTATATTATCAAAATAATTAAAAAAAACACATTATATTTCTGTATAGGGAACTACGTTTGGTTTAACCATGACTTGAATACTAGGAAATAATACAAAATGTACTGAAACTGGATAATTACTACGTTCACTAAGTTAAGTCATAAAAGTACCTAGGTAGGTTTGTCACTCCCTGTGGTTATCGATATTGTACAGTAGGTGTACTTATGTTAGGTACTTAAATTCTTTATTGCAAATTATTTATGGAGAGAATATGCGTGTTTTCAATGTCAAAGGTAGGATCAGTCACGATACGATAAAATAAAGTTCAACATGTTTTCTGTTTGTTATCAATGATTAGGGTTAGCATTTAATAAATAAAAAAAAAACAAAAAAAATATCAAACAAAAAAAAAGAAACAAATGTAATAAAATTTGTTCCATTGTCAAATCATTTAAAAGTCTTTTATAATCTAATACGGGTATATAACATTACATTTTATGTGGAAATAAAATAAGTAATATTATTATTAATAATGTTTTATAATATTCATCGCTTTGAACGTGCAACATTGCTCCGGCGTATCCACTGCACACACAAATACAACACAGAGTACCTTAAATGACCTTACAATGAAAACGCGCGAAATCCTTCGTACAGCTGCACAGGCTCCATTTACTTAGTTAGGCACCTATTATCTTGTGGTTCGGTCACACTGGCCAGTCACCTATGCGGTTACTGGCACACAAAACAATAGCTAGCTGAATAAAAAAAATGTTGTGAAAAAAAAAACAAGGCTGAATATGACAATTATTTTTAATCTGTGTCTGCTTTGTGCAAAATTCGCGGGCAATTTGCAAAAATAAATGAAAGTTTCTAAGATTATGGGATAATTTTCCGTCGTATGCGTTTAGTAGTGTTTTAGTTTTTGTGAAGTGTATATTAGGGAATTTTACTTATTTTTTGGAGTGCTAAAACCGTTCTAATTTTTATTCATATTTGAAAGGTGAGTGAATATTATTCACATCATAAAAAAATACATAATTATAATTTTGCCTTATTAAATCTATACAGAATAATAACTTTTTGTAAAATATTTTGTTAACTTACCCAAAATACCAATAAGCTATACTTAACGTATTTCCTACATAAACTATTGGAGATAAACAATTATTTATAAGCTGATGCTAAAGTACCCATTGCAAAATTATGGCGTATTCATGGTTTCGTTTTTCAAAATTATTTTTTTCTAAATAATTAAAATGTACTTACTTTATACGATATAATGACAAATACAAAGGTAACTATTTTTTTCCACACTATTGTATTAAGCTACGCAATTGTTTATTATTCAATGTTCTTCATTGGAGTTGGTGTAAGTATAGGTAGTTTATATCTAAACTAGGCCCTTTCCCTACTTGTAATAATATCATGCCAAGGTTTTTGATTTTCAATGCGCTAACATTAAAACCGCTAGATTCGGGAAGATAAGTGCAGTTTCAGATAATAGGGATGACGACAGCATTAAAAAAATGGCATTCTGTTTAGTCCGTCTTGTAGATTGGCTAAAAATATGACACACATAATTTTTGCTTGATCAAATTAATAAAAAAATACAAAGATAAAGAGCAACAAAGTTCCGGAGTGGGGGCTTTTGACGTCACCGTGCTGCAAAAATTGTATCAAATCGTGACGTCATGCGCAACTTCAACGCACTGTATCGTCGTCATTTTTCGTTTACGAGAAAAAAGAAAAAATAAGTGTCTAAAATTTTTTAATAATCTAACTGACGGACTAATTACTTTTTTTTCGTCGTCTTGCCTATTATAAAAGGTAGAAAAACATTGCTTAGCAGCCCCATGGCTAGGACGATAGCAATAACAACACCGTTGCTTTGACGTCTCTTCATTAATACTTCTCTGGCCGTGTCTGATTGCCATCTCACAGACTATGAGAGCGATGGAAGTGAAAAATATAAAGGTTTGATTGTTGACCCTTTGTGGAAATCCATTATTACCGCAAAGGATTACCGCATCATAAATTATGCCACCCAGTTTATGATCGAAGTGTGGTTTACGTTTTCCTACTTCTAATGTGTCATCGTGTAAATCATACATAATTGCATAAATAGTGTAGGAATACTTAATATAAATCAACGTAAATTGTCACGTAAAGCCGTTGGTTCCTGTCTTGTCATTGGTCAAACTTTGACAGGATGGGTATTCAGTATTCAGTATCATTTATTGCATTCATGTAGTTTACAAGTTGGTACAAATAATATATTAAGTATCATACATGACCCTGCTAGGGCACAACAATATTATAAGTATTTCAAGGAAGGAAGGAAGGAAGGAAGGTAGTCAAAAGTCAGATAGTTTGACCAGTTTAACCAAGGTATCGTGATGTCCAGTAGCGCTTGTGGAGGTTTGATAGACAGACGCTTCACGTAAAACACTGGTACCTATCCAGCTGATTCGGTTAAGGTTGAAGCCGACCCCAACACAGTTGGGAAAAGGCTAGGGAGAATACGTTTTTCGTCTAAGGTCGTGATAAATATACGTTATAACGTTACTTAGCACGTACGTGGCCTAGCTATTCGCCGTCTTTAACTTGCCATCGCAGTTCAGAAAACAATGCAAGAGAAGAACTGATGGGCTTAGACTTATTTTGGCCTTAGAATTCGTTTCAAGGTTTATAATAATACCAGCCTATTACTGTCCCACTGCAGGGCAAAGCCCTCTTCTCATACAGAGAAGGCATGAGCATATGAACACCACGCGCACTCAAGGCGGATTGGCGATTTCGAACTTGTATTTACTACAAGTCCAGGTTTCCTCACGATGTTTTCCTTCACCGACGTCTGTGATGTCCAAGATAAACTTTAGAAAGTACATATGAATTGAAAAAGTCACTAATATTATTATACTAGCTGCTGCCCGCGACGTCGTCTGCGTGAAGGCTTCAGCTCCGCCCCCGTAGGTGATAGCGTGATAATATATAATATGTAGCTTATAATTATGTTGACCTGACCTCTTAATAATATTCATGCAACATTTTAAGTAAATCCATGCAGTACTTTTAGAGATTAGCCAGGACATACATACAGACAAACAAACAACAAAAGATATTTAACGTTCAACCGATTTTTTTGTCAAAATAGTCTCCGTTTAACTTTGAGAGAGGGGTCACTCAAAGTTAAACGGCTGGTTCGAAAAAAAAATCATGATGGTAGTCCTTGGACCGAATCTTAAAAGAAAGCTATAACGACTCAGATGACATCGTTGTTAAATTGTTAATGCGATGTGTTACGTTATGGAACCCTATTCTATGCGTAGCCTGACACGCACTTGACCAATTTATTCTACATTCCACGATATAAAAAAATATTAACGATTGTGAATTGTTACAAAACTTCTCTGTAAACTACGTTTGTAGTTTTGCTCTCAGCAGCCAAAATATACAGAGTATCAAGACTCGTGACGCAGGAGCAAGCCACGTACAGCTGCCCGTGTGAGAAGAAGCATGATCGGGACGTCGACCTTCAGCTTGATGGTGTGCGCTGGAAGTCCACTTGCTGTAAGGGAGTTTAGGAATTCTACGGGATAATGTGTGGCGTCATCTTGATCGACTACAGTGTTTATGGACGTATAAACTACTTCGTTTCCCTCAATTTCCGAGAGAATGCTTTCGTTGATGGCTGCAGCTTGATCATTTTTGGGTGTTAAAATGGTTCGCTGGCACACCCAAAAATTCTGATGGTTTGGTATTCGACTGATGTCCCCATACACACAACAAATGAGTTCTTCTAAGGAGGCCACCACTCTACCGAGAGACTCTGGGAGCACCACCTGTTCACCTCTTTCCTCTGGTAGAGTGCCTTCGCCGAGACTTAGAAGGATATCTGAGAATTCTTGGGCACGTGGATTGCCACTGAGCTGAGCTCGCATATTGATGATCAAGCGCAGCCTGTGAATTTGTGACCACAACGAAGATCGTTTCAACGAAGCATTAACCACTTCAGCCCTAGACCCCCGCATCACTGAGCACATGTCCCTTGCCACTGTTACGGGATACCCCACAAACAGGCATTTCGGCGCTTTCTAAATCTATGGGTATTTTGAACATGGCATGCGCTGTTTTGCCACCAGGAAGCAGCGTAGCAGTGATTCCTGACGACGCTACAGCAATAGCAATTTTGCCTTGCCTCCTGACCTCTGCTAGAATACCAGTAATAATTAATGTTTTCCCTGTTCCACCAGGAGCATCCAGGATCCAAAAACATTTTACCCTGGTTTACGTTGTTCTGGAAAGCAATGGGCTCGACCCATTGCTTTCCAGAACAACGTCATATATTTGTTTTTGCTCTGAGGTGAACCTAGTGACGTGGTCATTTCGGATAGTGGTCATTAAACCCGAATAGTAATTGGTTTCGGCGGTGTACTCCCGATTTCCACGGTCTTGATGCGGTAATGATCTGGGAGCTGGTAACCCGTACTCTACCAGTGGTTTACCGCCGATTTAAATGACCACATCTTGAAGTGAACTGAGACAGGTGTTCAGCACGCGTTCATTAGGTGCTTCGATTTCACCTTCAGAAGCACGCCTCAAAGCTCGTAAAAAGTCTTCAGACAGAAGATGGCGGTACTTCTACCACAAAGCTACCGGGTTGGCGACTCCACAAAACACCAAGATGACGGCAAACAGATGACACATGCGACTGGGACTGTCACTGACGCTCGCCTCCGCGAGGGCGTCATCCCTTTTTTTTTTTACTGTCGAGAAGGTGACGTGCTTCGCAGGCTGCGCGGTAGGACTCCACGCCATCAAATGTCCTCAGCCAGGCGAAAGACGTTGGGCCTCGGACAGTGTGAAGCAACAACCGCAGAAAATAGCATTCGCCATTATTTGGATGCACGGTATAAACCCTACCCAATGCGGTGTCCTTGAAAATTCCCGGAAAACCTTCCACAGCACCTCCTCGTCGACGTCGATTAAATACACCTCTTTGCTTGTTGTACGTGTAATACGAAGGCACCTCATCATACGTTAGGCTATTTTAACATAACATAAATGGCTGTGAGTAAAAAACGGCTAGTTTTACATCACCATCATCATAATTAGGTATACCAACGACATGAACATTCATATTACTAACAAAGCAATAAAGATAAATACCGAACAAAAGTATTAACAGTTAATGTTTATTCAGTACTAAAAACATGAAATTGATCATCATCATTGAACCGACTTTAAAAAAAGTAGGTTCTCTGTTCGACCTGATTGTATGGGTGTTTGGCTAAGCCAATTTTGATGCGATTTTCAGTAAAGTGTTCGTTACATTCTGGGGCATACTTATAACACTAATGGATTTAACCGTTTTAAAAAAAAGTAGGTCCTCTGTTCGACCTGTTTGTATGCATGTTTCTCCGCCTTCATCGTGTGGAGGTAATCCCAGCTTAAGTTATTTTTTTATACATTGAAATCAATGATAGCTTTGATTTCCACATCAGATGTTTCTAATCTTCGATCTTATAAGCCAGGAAATGCCTATCAGACCGAACAACTTTTGCTAAGACGTCATTCTTATTTAATGTGTTATGGTGTAGTTGGGTGTTTGGAGTTCCACATTAGGTGTTCTTGATCTTCAATTTTATACGTCAACAGAGAGTGCTCATCAGGCTGAACAACTCTTGCTAAGACGTCATTCTTATATATTATGTTAGGTATATGTAGTGTACGTAGCTGGGCTCATGAAAGTCGACAACAGGTGTTCCAGATCTTCAATTTTTATACGTCAACAGAGAGTGCTCATCAAGCTGAACAATTCCTGCTAAGACGACATACTTATATATGTTATAGTTTAGCTGGGCTCATGGAGTTCCACCTCAGGTGTTCCAGATCTTCAAATTTATTCTCTCAACAGAAATTGCTTATCACGTGAAGCAATTTTTGCTATGATACCATTTTTGTATCTCTTATAGTTTAGCTGGTCTGTGTCGGTCCTGCACCAGGGGTTCAAGTTTCCAGGATAAGTTATAGCCTATATATCGCCCAGACTTAATAATAATAATACAACAAAAAAAACATTGAAATCCGTTGAGTATTTCCGACAATAGCTGTTGCCCGCGACGTCGACAGCGTGAAGGCTCCAGCTCCTCCCCCGTAGGTGATAGCGTGATAATATGTAGCCTATGTTTTGACCCGACCTCTTAGTAATATCCTTGCAAAATTTGAACTAAATCCATGCAGTACTTTTTGAGTTTATCCCGGACATACATACAGACAAACAGACAAACAGACAAAAATTCTAAAAACTATATTTTTGGCTTCGGTATCGATTGTAGATCACGCCCCAAGAATTCTTTTAAAAAAATATTCAATGTACATTTTTGACTTTCCTACGATTTTATTATATGTATAGATTATACTAGCTTCTGCCCGCGGCTTCGCTCGCGTTAGAAACAGACAAAAAGTAGCATATGTTACTCTCCATCCCTTCAACTATCCCCACTTAAAAATCACGTCAATCCGTCGCTCTGTTTTGCCGTGAAAGAAAGACAAACAGACATACAGACAGACACACTTTTCCATTTATAATATTAGTATGGATTGTCATAATTGGTACTTGCCAGGATTCGAACCCACAACCTCTTGCATGAAAGGTCTTAACTACTAGGCCATCACGACACTCACACTTCAAGGTTTATAAATACTAAAATATACCTTCCATTTCCCGTAGCAGTAGGTGTGTTGTTTTTTGTATAATAGAGTCTAATTTTGGTAGAGGTCATAACTGAAATAATTGCACTGACATAAATAAATTACGTTTGTCACAATGAAGTGAGTGTTTTTGTAATGTCATTGTGATTGAGACTGTAACCTGTGCCTATCACTCTGGCAGTCGAGGTCATGGTTGTTTTATGGTGACAATAGCACGCTTCTATATGGAGCACATAAGTAATGTCTCGAATTAGAAACTAGCTTTCCACCGCGATTCCGCCAGAATCTTTGGTTACCCACTGTCTTCGGTCGTAGCGTAATGTTTTAAGGATACACCAATCGAATTATTTGCAATAAGAATTGAACTATTCGATGACGCCGACGCGTCAACGAATTATGTCAAATCACACGAAGACAGAATAAAAAGACAATTGCAGCGCGACAGCAGACTGTCGCTTAGTCGTTGAACACTACACGTGAAAATTTAAAATTATTTCGCAGATGACTCCCTACAAACAAAATTACAAGTGTACCTCTTAACAATATGGGTGTAAAAAGTTAGGTTTTTCACTTGTATACTTGGAGTATTTTGTCTCGTAAGAAAGATGAAAAAACTCTGCTTACGTTTAAAAATAATCTGAAAACGCATGCATAGCGTACCTAATGAAATTAGTTTACGTTCAATAAATAATTACAAATTAAAACGCCGTGAGGTTTAGTTTTTGTAACAATCCCTTTGTTTTTGTTCATTGCAAAAGAAAAAAACTTGGTCAAATAAACATTTATAGTACCTGTTTAAGCATAAACTAAAAAAAAAACAATTTTCACAGTCACGATTGTAAAAAGTTTAGTTTAGTCGTATACTCATACTAAACTGGCTGTATCCTACAGCTTCACTACATCCGCGGCTTTTCTTATGAACTTGCCTGAAGCCCTCTGAAAATCGAAATACTTCAAAATATTTTTTCTGAAATTTACATGATTCTGCCACCAATAACCCTGTGTCTTCATATACTTATTAATTTAATACATAGCCCATAACTTATACTTAATTAATTTAATTATATGATGTATAATTTCTTTGGAATGATACTTTATTGTAATTTTATTCACATCTTTAATCATTCTTTCTTATTTATCAATAAGATGAAGTTACTTAATCAATGTATTGTTGCAAAATAATTAACAAGTGTTGTTAAACCGTTAATTGGTAGGTCGGGGCCACACACAGTAAGTCGGTGCTTTGACAATTAGCGAAAACGTATCAATTTTCGTTCACTTGGGAAAAAGTTCTTTTTTTTAAACCAGAGGCGGTCCCATATAATTGGAACGGCAATTAATTCAGCGATTCTTAAAACAAAAACAGCAAAAAAAAAACAAATGATAATAAATTACTTACCTACAGAAAAATAACACAAATTTCGGAAGTCGGTGGCAATGGCAACACAAATCAATCGAGAGAAGAGAAGCCGCCGACTTCTGAAATGTCAGTTATTTATTATTTTTAATGCTTTTACTTTTTTTACTTTTTATTGCGGAGTCCCAAAGTCCTTCTGTGTTTTATAATAAGTCATTTTATCATTAAAAAACTGAGAAGATTACCACATAATGTGCATATTAACAATAACCAAATGTTTAAATATAGGTATCAGTCTTAACTTTACTTTAGGTTTTCGCACGTTTTTTTTTCATCAAAGCAGTGCAGTTAAAGATAAACGTAGAAAAAACCTAGAGAAATTGAAATAATAACATTACTATTACTAGTATTACTTTTACTTAGTATCTAACCCGCTATTTAACTTAATGAATAACATCTAATCTTAAAATTATCATGATATTAATGTTATTATTTCAACAATACTACTTCGAATTACCAATTCAAATGAATCAATCAGGATGGATATTGTGATCATAATTGATAGTACCTATTCTGTGCAAACTATTAAAATCAATACATGATTACAAGGTTTAATAAAAACTACACTGATATATAATATATATAGTAGGCGGTATGTGTAAACGTTAATAGCATTATTACCAGCAAAAAGTGGAAATATTAACAATTACTCATTTTAACACGCCCTTATAGTAGGCTTGTTTAATGGACTAATGGTATCTTAGTTTTTTGTAATTTATTATGTTGCTGCGTTATTTTTATAGGTTGTACTTCGTAGTATGGCCATGATCGCATTCATTATGACTTTAGATGATAATTTGACAACCTTTTTGATTTGTATTTATCCACTGATTGGAGTTTGTTAAAGGGATAGGTTTGACTCATTGAGAATTTGATATTTAAATCTTAGAACACCAAATCAAATGTGTGACTTCTCCCGCCCTATACGGGGAGGGAGGGAATGTCCGGCTATTACTGACTAAAACCCACCCTTGTTCCTTCGGTTGCCCTTTATGTTCCGGGGCCGCGGTAAAGACTACAACTATTCATGGCATGTGTAACTTGGAGACATCCATGTAACGTCTATTTATAATAATACAATGAGAGCTTTGACATATTATAAGTTCGTGCAACAATTGACCTCGGATGAGTATAGACAGGCCAAGGTTACGGAGCTAGTATTGTATCCGTGTGAATATAAAACAATGAGATTTTGATTTATTTAACCTACTGTTTAAGCTAAGTGTTACACACGTTTTAAGAAAAATATAGTATAAAAAGAATAAAATTAATATGTAATAATTATGAAAATAATAATAAAAATATATAAAATAAAAATGATCTTTATCGTCACTTAGTATAAAACAAAGTGGCTTTACGCTGTATGTCAAACCTATTGTTAAAAATACGCAACGGTTTTAGATGCGCGTTTTTATGCACATAATTTAAAAAAATACTGCACTTAAGCGAACTTAATGGCTTAGACATTTTCCATTTTACCTTTAGACCAAGTCTTTAGTTTTGTATGAAATAGATTTAATCTACACTAATATTATAAAGAGGAAAATTTTGTTTGTTTGATTGTAATGAATAAGGCTCAAAAACTACTGGACCGATTTTAAAAATTCTTTCACCATTCGAAAGCTACATTGTCAACGAGTAACATAGGCTATATAATATCACGCTATGTCCCACGGGAGCGAACCAGTAACCAAATCAAAGTAACGCGGGTGGAACCGCGAGGAAGAGTTAGTATTATGGAGGCCATACACGCTAGGTTTTGCATGATGGTTTTAGCCGTGCATGCATAACCGACAGGCAAGCCCTAGCGTGTATGTGATTAAACTGTACAGTTATCGGTGCATGCAAACTCGGTTATGCTTGTCGGTTTTGCATGCACAGTTATAACCATCATGCAAACCCTAGCGTGTATGGCCTCCATTATAGAAATAGCAAATGAGAATCAATCATCAGTCTTGTAGACCATCAGTCCTATGATGTAACTGTGAATAATAAACGAAAAACGGTATTCGTTTTGAACTAACAAGTTATAATAATAAATCAATTCGTAACTTGATGTCGTACATACTAATGTCAAAGTAATGATCAAGTCCTGCTTTGTTACTATAAAAATATACAATACAGACTGCAGTTGTGGTGGGAAGCAGTCAGGTGGCTTTGCGGTCCTATGGTGGTCCTCTTTTGCTGTCAATTTGGTAAGTCCCATCTCAATGTTTACCAATCCAGTGATCCTAGTGTTTTTTGTACTGTTTATTTCGTGTAGTTACACCTATTTTTAACCGACTGCATGAAATCAGAACCGCTAATCAACTTACAATCAATTTGGTTGGAACTTTGGCACTAAAAAGTGGTAAAGAATAACAAAAAAAAATGCCTTAAAAAAAGAAAAAAAAAGTTAGGTACTTTGGAAAAAAATACAGATCTATGCTGCCGACATACGAATTCAAAGTAATGTATGGTTACTTTTTACTTATTGATGGCAGTTTTTCTATGCTTTTTTTGTAATGGGGAGGAGATGAGGGCTGTTTGAAACAAATCTATTACTTCGTTTCTTTTCTGGATTTAACTAGAGAATTCCAGCCGTGCTAAAACAAGATGCACGAATTTATAAGGGAAAGTTAAACAGGAAAATATACACTTAAGATCATTCATCATTATTATCGATTGCCCTTTTACATGTTCCATTGATAGAAATACACTATATTTTGTTTCAGTCGTTTATGCACATAAACCGGTTTGCTCTAGTTGTATCGAGTTACAATCAGTTAATTCCGATATCCTTGAATGTAAATTAGGAGAAGGGAGTGTTCCGCTCGTATTGTGAATTGTGTTACTATTTTTAATTGACATAAATAAATTGCAATTAATGCTGTGACATGCCTTGGCAGTGTATCGCGCTAAATCAATAGACCTGTTACAGCTTTTGGTTGTAACATGTAAAACCTCAAGCACATAAACGTTTTAACTGTTTTTTTTACAGACCAATGTCTGGCATTATTGTGGAAAAAATATTGATTTAACTTTTCAACAACCAAACGACAGCCGGCTGTCGGGCTGCTATTGTCTTTCTATTGTGTCTTAAATCACGTGTTTTCGAAGGTTTATATGAAAAGCATTTTGAGTTATTTTTCACAAAATGGAGGGTAGAGTTAAATAAAATATGAACAATTAAACTTTATTTTGCGCGTGTTTAAAGTGGTATCTTGATTGGATTTTTTAGATTTCTTTTTAGATTTATGAATTCAATCGCAACTTTTTTTAAAATTCATACGTAATTGTTAGGCTTGAAACAGACGAGACAATCTTTATATCCTAGAGAAAATCCTTATATTATAGACATTTTGACTCCCCCAACAATGGCAGTCCCCTATACAACAACAACATTGTCAACAGTACCGACTGTTGTCGACGACAAAAGTTGGCTCCATCGACGACAAAGTAACGAGTCAGTGTGTAACCTTAATCCCTTTATATTTCAGATTGATCAACCACAATGCCGGAATCATCAGTCATCTTTGGCACCAATGAAAAATGGCGGATCAACCGCAACATCCTAGTGTTAGGGTTTGCTTTCATGGTGCACTTCACCGCTTTCCATGGGACCGCAAACCTTCAGAGTTCCGTGAACAGTGACGCTGGTGCAGGCGCTTTTACGCTTGCAGCTATCTACTTTTCACTGATAGTATCGAATATACTGCTACCTGCTGTGGTTATAAAGTAAGTTATTATAAATTCTTTGAATAAAATTAAGATATTACCTAGTTTAGTGGTGTGTTTGGTCGGTATTTTGTTCAGTGCTGGCTGGAGATAGAAACAAAAGTTTCATTCATCGCCCATCCTATATTACCAATTCGTGCAATTACAGAAACAGTTACAGAAACAAACTACTTTTTTTTTTCTGGAGTGGGAGGGAGGAGGGAAATCATGTCATGACTTCTCCCGTCCTACTGACTAACACCCCCCCCCCTGTTCCTTCAGTTTCCCTTTATGTTCCGGGGTCACGGTAACTATATTATAACTATTCCGCAACCCCGAATTAAACACACCTATCTGTTCATAAAAAGAAAATTGTATATTATTTGAAAGTGTTTATGTATATAGGTATAGAGTTTATTTTTCATAATTTTATACGTTAACAGATGGCTGGGCTGCAAATGGACAGTGGCAGTATCTTTCATAGCCTACATGCCGTTTATCGCGGCGCAGTTCTACCCGAAACTGTACACCCTGGTGCCGGCTGGCATGATGGTGGGGTTCGGAGGAGGACCGCTGTGGTGCGCTAAGTGCACCTACTTGTCTGTGGTAAGATACCTCTTGGTGATTGTGTATTTTGAATGAAATGGACATATTGCATTGGTGATCAGCCTGTCCTACCAAGTTCCAGGGCTAAAAAAATAAAAAAAAATGACGTGTAAAAGTGTAATTTATTACCTATTTACAAAAATAAATCATTTAATTATTTAATCATTCTTGAAATGCTATTTAATAAAAATTCTCTCGGAGAATTTAGGTATAAGTGAGTTTGAGGTTAACTGTCTTGTTGGACAACCCATCCCTTCTTCACTTCACCAAAATGCGCAGCCAGAGATTTACAAAATAACCTTTGTCAGTAACGGGAATAAAGACCAATGCTGAATCATTTAGTGTGGCACTATACGCCAGAAATGATGGAAATTGTATACAAGTCTAAAACCAATCATTTTCATTACGAGACAAGGCATAATATAATCATAACTGTTTATATTCTAAAGTGTTTGACGAATAGGTGTACAGGTATATTTTTAGTTACCTCAGTATAGGTACGGAATATGTTTAATTTTTTTTACACATCATACATTATTTAACACTATGCCTATGCGTAATGTTTTTGAGTCTTCTCATTCTGAATTAAGCCAGGAATTAACATAATACGCCTATTTATATACCTACGGAAGTATATGAAATATTTTTTACAATAGGAAATCACGCATGCCTTAAGAATATTTATGGCTTCATAGAGACCCTTCGATAATGTTTATTTATATTTTTTGGCACTACTCAATTGTTATATGACAGTACACATTTGGACTTTGAACTTAGACAATGAACGGTACATTATAACTTGTCGCCTTCATAAAAAAAATGGTCACTAGGTTAAGTATCAGAAACTTTTTAATGGTGTATTGTTTCCAATTTGTTGAATAAGATTTTGAGATTATATTTTAATGCTCACGATTATTCTAAAGCTCTTGTCTTTTATTGTATTTCAAAATAATGATAAGTAAATTACATTGCCACGAAATTCAAGTTATCCCATCTCGAAGGATCTTTTATTATCGACGTCATGGAGTTATGAAGAAAGAATTCTTGAGCAAAATAAAACTTCTTTTTTGATTTGTTAATATTTGTTTTGCAAAATAAAACATGTGGTATAACTCGGTATGTTTTTCAGGTAGCCGAACCATACGCAAAGCTGTCAGGAGTGTCAGCTGAAGTGCTGGTTGTAAGATTCTTCGGACTCTTCTTCATGTTCTACCAAATGGCACAGATCTGGGGAAACCTTATATCGTCAGCTAGTAAGTGGTTTTTTTTACGTTGGCTGAGCTTAGTTGTTAGCTAAGCTTGAGCTTCCTAATAAAATTTAAGTCAAAGTAGCATCTTTCTACTAAATGCATATGAAAGTGTAGATTCATGTCATTTTTATTGGCTGGTCTAGTTGTTTGTTCAGGCTAAACAAACTCAATAGTCCACGTTCAGCTGTCGCTTTAGGCCGTGAGATCAAATGTTTAATCTAGAGTTAAATAATGCGAAAGTAACTCTGTCTGTCTGTCTGTCTCTTCTTCACGCCTAAACCACTGAGCCGATTTGAATGAATTTTGGTACAGATAAAGTCTGGGACCCGAGAAAGGACATAGGATAGTTTTCATCCCGGAAATCCCCCGGGAACGGGAACTATTATTCCACGCGGACGAAGTCGCGGGCAAAAGCTAGTACTATATAAACTATTATTCACGATTAGGCAAAACAACTAAACAAACATTGAACGTAGTCCTACCGTAATACAAGGTTACGGCAATTCGGAAACCATTTCCGTCTCCAAAGACAACCTCTGTGAAAGTTTTAAGCTAAAATTCACGATGTGAACGACCTTGTGACTTTAGTAGTGCAATGTTGATTAAATTGATAACAGCAGGAAGCAAGATAGTGAATATTGTATGAACTTAGGAAGTGTTTTAAGGGGTCAGAGCCCGTACGTCCCCTAAGATTCGCACCCTGTGCCCATTCGTCCCCTGGAACTTTTGAGGGGCCTATTCGCCCCCTGAAGAATATTTATTTTAATTCATTCTTCTAATATAAGTACATGTATATAGTCCTGGTACAGTCGCGCAGAAAAGGGTAAAATAAAAATATAATAATTCCCTAAATATCATGTTTAAGTATTTCAAATAAGATTAAGTTTAATAAAATGCCTCTAGGCTTTAGGCATAAAGTCAGTCTTCAAAATAATTAATCGATTCGTCGATCGATCGTTTTCTATTCACCACTTCACGTTACTGCGCGCCTAGTACTTTGCATTGATTAAGGTGATCTTGTGAGAGAATTAAGGAATACAGTGAATTTTAAATTTTCGTACATGACTACTTTACGTTACTGCGCGCCTAGTACTTTGAATTGATTAAGGTGATCTTGTGAGAAAATTTAAAAACACAGTGAATTTTAGATTTTCGTACATGACTACTTCACGTTACTGCGCGCCTAGTACTTTTGTTCTCTTAAGTTTTCAATCAATAATACCCCGTTTTTTAACAAGCCATTCGTAAAGAGACAATATTACATCGTAAGCCTATCGACAGGTTACATTATTATCATGACGGATTATCATTCATCGTAGCTCTTTTTTCAATGATCTGTTATGATTTATTAAATTAATTGCGTTAATAAACTGTTCACAAGTGTACTATGTTAACCGTTTTTAGGTAAAATATAGGTGATTTTATCTTAGGGGACCAATAGGCACCTGAATAGGTGCCGAATCTTTAACTTATATTGTGTATATATTAGAGGAGAAGAACGGGTATTTTAAAAATAATATTTTTATTAAAATATTAATTGGTCCCCTAACAGGAGACCAACGGGCACCTATATAGGGGCCGAATCCACAACTTTTATGCTGGGGGACAAATCTTAGGGGACGTACGGGCTCTGACCCGTTTTAAGCCTTGTATTGATATTTTAATTAGTTAATTACGTTCTGTATTATTCTATAATTAGTATTTAAATATATTTTCATGGAAGTAAAATGTTTACCGTTCAAAACTATTTATTAGTGGATGTGTATTTCGTATGCTGTTTTAAGTCTATTACATTTTGGAGTAATTAATAATAATAATAATAATACCCGCAGGGCAGCTTGTGGCGAGCTGTCGGGCAGTAGCGACCCCGTGGACCTGACCTCCTGGGAGACCCTTTGTTCTTCATCTCTGGCTTGCCTTAACTGGCCGGCCAGAGTGAGCACTGACGAGGAACAAGGCTCCCACCTCACTCTTGCCTTCATTGGCTGGTTTGAGTGGAGATTCGCAAGAGCATACGTGCTCGGGGGAAGGAAGTATTCCAGTAAGATGCTGGTAGGGATCTTGACCGTACTTCCGGGATTGTCCTGATAGCCGTGGAATACCTCTCCACTCCTCTAGCACCTCGATATATGTTGCCCCCTTGTCGCTACGTCACTATGTGCTAGCGGCCGTTTTCGGGGGCCCATTTACTGAGTGTGCAAGTCACCCCTTGCCTTTTTATCCGTGTTTACAAGCATTGGCCAGGCAGGGGCCATAGCCATTCAATAGTCTAGGATAAATAATCCATCTTAGCAACCCAAACCCATAGTCCAATACCTTTTTTATTCCATGACCTGCAATAGACCACCACCAAACGGGGGTTGTCCTTAGGTGCACTTGAGTGGTGCATATAGGGATAATCGCCGGTTGGTGCCTCACTTCATATTATAAAGCTTTATTTAAAGGGCCTCTGCGAGTTGGCTTCGGCCCCTCGTACGCCTTTCAAAGGACCGGGACCCCAGGGTCCCGAGAAATGCAACTGAATAAAAATAATAATAATAAGCATTTATTGCGAGTAACTTAGGACGCATAGTTACAATATTTACTTAAAACTATGTTAGTAATAATATTTACTTAAAACTATGTTAGTAACAATATTTACTTAAAACTATGTTAGTACACACACAACAAGAACGTAACACAAACAAAAATCACTGCTGCATAATTCCAGCCGCAATTCTGGAGCATCGACTCATTATGCAGCAGTCCAACCTATCAGCAACCATGCCCAGGATGCTGTTAGAGCTGGCCCGCACTCTGCGCACCAGGGATGCACACCTTTTTCGCATAACAGCGTAGAAACAGTCTACTTGCATATCAGCGAACATCCCTGATGCACTACAGAAGCGAGGCAGCCCCATCAGCACCCTGAAGGCATTGTTATACTGAACGCGCAGGGCGCGGTTCGATTTAAGCGTATAATGTACCCACAGGCTACTGGTATAAAATGAAGTACAGTAAGCTCTAAACAGCGTTACTTTAACGTATTTAGAAGCACGTGAGAACCTGCGGGCAATCATATTCGCCCTCACCGACAGCGCCTTCCGCTCACGCTCAATGTCGTCATCATCCTTGAGGCCAGTAGTCAAAACGTGCCCAAGGTACTTGAATTGGTGTACCCTTGCCAAAGCTACACCATTCATACTAATTGGAGGCACAATTCCTGGGTATTTACTACCAGCCCCAAACACCATAACGACACTTTTCCTCACATTATACACCAGGCCGTGAGCTCTGGCGTATCCCTCACAAATACGTAACAGGCTTCTCAAACCACAAACTGAGGCACTGAGCAGCACCATGTCATCCGCATAGCTTATATTGTTAACACATTTGCCATCGACATAGCATCCGACTCTGGTGCTGCTCAGCTCTACAATCAATTGGTTAATATACAAATTAAAGAGTGTGGGAGAACTAGATATCCATTTTTTAATGTTTGTTGTTTTATTTTAATGCAACAGTAATTTTTTAATATAAAATTTTAACATTTTCTCATTGTTTCACATGGAGCAACCGAGTAAAAGTAATACCTATTGGCTAGATTGATTTTCGAAAATTGATTTCAGACATCGTGGCTTCAAAACAAACCATGTAGATTTTAGTTTGTACGTAGTTTTTAGTTTGACTCAAACCACCAACTCAAAGGTTTGTGTTTGATAAACCTTTCAATGTCTCTATCAAAATGATTTGAGTCTAAATAAAAACTAGATGTTTAAATCAAACGGTTTGACCGTTTGGATGGTTAAAGGTCATAGCTCATTACGGCCACCCGGCAGCCACTCCGCACCGACTCACCTCCTGCGGCTAGTATTCTTTATATGGACTTGTATGGGCATGCGCTCACTATTTCAACTCCGTAGCGGCACCGGATCGCCTTGGTTATAAGGCGAGTCGGTGCGGAGTGGCTGCCGGGTGGCCGTAATGAGCTATGACCTTAAAGATCTACGGAATGACATGACAATGTACGAGGTATGCGGTCTCAACGAACCCTTATATAAACTTTAAAAATACAAAGATATTCTAGAGTTATATACTAATGCTCTTACACACAACCATACATTTTTTGACGTCTAAACCTGTCATAACTTTACACAGTGATTATTAGTAAGGGCATAAGAGACACAGAGAAGATCATCTTGTTGGTATTCCTGAGGTACACATTTTATAAACTGTGTACTTTTTACTCAATAGCTACCTGCTAATACTTATCTTCGGATAAACCTTCCAGTTCTATCATCAACTCTGGGCGATGCTCCGAAACACCTAAACGAGACTACTCCAGCCCTTTCTGCTTTGCTCAGCAACGTCACCAGTTCACCCGGTGTGGACCTCGGAGCTACCTGTGGAGTCAACTTCTGCAGTGCCAGTGCTTCTCATGTATGTTTCTTTTCATTTTTGTTTGTTCATTGTTACTCTTATTTTTTCACAGCTTCTCCGTTCTACTCTTGTTTTCTTTATTGCTACTTTGGTAACTGTACGAAAGTAAGGACGCATTCGGTGGTATGTTTATTTTGAGAGTAGTTAACAATGAAACACACGCTCGGTCTGCTTCAAATGAGCAGAAATCGAAATTGATATTTCAATAAGTTTTATTTAACCAATTTACATTTCTTCTTCTTAACTTTAATTGTGGCACAAAACTTAGATTGTTATGCCTAAGCAGCAACTAATGGTATAATAGAACTTTGTTATAATTATGATTATGAGAAACTTTACATACATCACATGCTTTGACCTACTCGTCCAGCTATCCAGCTACCTATTGGTTCGTCCTACTAGCTGGACTTCACAATAGAAGTAGAGCAACAGGCAACAAAAGGATTCATTGAATCCTGTCCCTCTGTCCAGGGTAACTCAAACTTGGAGCCACCATCAGCGCTGAAGATCCAGGTGATAGCGGGCGTGTTTCTTGCTTGTATGGCAGCCGCCGTACTGTTGGTATCTGTGGGAGTCGACTCGCTTACCAGGTAATTTTTCTCGTCGTAAGAACATTGGCTATGGCTATTTCTGTGGTTAATTCTTAAGCAAAATGTGTACTAAGATTTGAAAGAGAAGATCGTTATTTTGATTGTCCGAAAATCTTCATTAGGTGTACTTTCATGTGACGAAGTGAATTCGTAATTCACTTGGTTTCGCCATTTGAAAACGATTGGCAATATTATAAAATGTTTGCTTTTATTAAAAATTAGAAAAAAATTAGAAAAAAGATGAAAACTTTTTCAACCGTCTTCAAAAAGGTTTCAGATTTCAATCCGACTGTAAGTATTATATTTCCAAAATATTTTTCGTCACAAAAACCATATTCCAAATCACTTTTTTATCACCGTCTAAATGAAGCTAACCCCAACTTGCAGATACACAGCAGGCCGCAACACCGCCTGTGAAGGCAAGTCAGGTTTCCGTCTGCTAGCAGTGACTCTTCGTCAGCTGCGCCACAAGTACCAGCTGCTGCTACTGCCGGTCATCGGATACATCGGCGCCGAACAGGCCTTCATGGCCGCAGACTTTACCCAGGTCAGATATTCACAGTTAGGTTAGATTTGCACCCCGCCAGGTCAGATATGTACCTAGCCAGGTCAGATATGTACCCACCCCGGACACACTGGAATGTCAGGTTTCCGTCTGCTAGCAGTAACTCTTCGTCAGCTGCGTCACAAGTACCAGCTGCTGCTGCTGCCAGTTATCGGATACATTGGCGCTGAACAGGCCTTCATGGCAGCGGACTTTACCCAGGTCAGATTTAATCAGTCAGGTCATATATGTACACGTCCTGGTCAGATATTTACCCAGCAGATAAGGCACAGCCTGTGAAGGCTAGTCAGATTTCCGTCTGTTAGCTGCTGCTGCTGCCGGTCATCGGCTACAGGCCGTTATAGCCGCTGACGTCACCCAGGTCAGATATGTAGATTGAAATGAAATAAAATTGTTCATTCTGCAAGTAAGATTTTAGTACTACTTTTACATGGCATTTATATTCTTTTAAACTAGCTGGAGTCAGCATTTCCAAACTGATTACCTGTGAGAAGAAACGCCGAAACAAACTCAGGGACGTTCCATACTTTGTCACATAATATATAATAAAACAAGGTCTCCGTCACGACTGCCAGAATTACTAAATGGATTTCATCAATGATTTTATGCGCCTGTTATAAAATTTTGAGCAATGATTGGATCAACCGTCCTTTTGAATTTATTATAGCATCCGTCTTCTACCAATATGCTATGCGTTTTCTAATAGGCGGTAGTAATGGCTTAATTTGATCAACCGGCATGGTGTAAAAGTAAAACTTTCCAGATTATCTTTAACCACAGTTGTAAACATTACACACTTGTTGTTTTTTTTTGTAAACAGACGAAGTTCACAGATTTGAAAAATCTATGGGCCCTGAAACAAAAATACTTTTGTTATTGTTAAGATTGAATGATTATTTATTAATAAATTCATTGAATATTAAATTTTTTTTAGAGGGTAGTACTGTACATTCGAATAACTGTGTTTGATCTTATAATATTCCACCTATCAATAACTTAAAGCTAAAACACTTTTCACAGGCGTTCATCGGCTGCGCATACGGCATCAGTAACATCGGCTACGTGATGATCTGCTTCGGTGTGTTCAACGCTCTCGCCGCACCCATCGCCGGAGCCATCGTCAAGGTCACCGGCAGGTACCCTGTCATGGTCACAGCGCTGGTGAGCTACTGTTGTCTCTATAACTTTAATAACATCGTCCAGCTCACCGGCAGGTACCCTGTCATGGTCACAGCGCTGGTGAGCTACTGTTGTCTCTATAACTTTAATAACATCGTCAAGCTCACCGGCCAGTACCCTGTCATGGTCACAGCGCTGGTGAGCTACTGTTGTCTCTATAACTTTAATAACATCGTCCAGCTCACCGGCAGGTACCCTGTCATGGTCACAGCGCTGGTGAGCTACTGTTGTCTCTATAACTTTAATAACATCGTCAAGCTCACCGGCCAGTACCCTGTCATGGTCACAGCGCTGGTGAGCTACTGTTGTCTCTATAACTTTAATAACATCGTCCAGCTCACCGGCAGGTACCCTGTCATGGTCACAGCGCTGGTGAGCTACTGTTGTCTCTATAACTTTAATAACATCGTCAAGCTCACCGGCCAGTACCCTGTCATGGTCACAGCGCTGGTGAGCTACTGTTGTCTCTATAACTTTAATAACATCGTCAAGCTCACCGGCAGGTACCCTGTCATGGTCACAGCGCTGGTGAGCTACTGTTGTCTCTATAACTTTAATAACATCGTCAAGCTCACCGGCAGGTACCCTGTCATGGTCACAGCGCTGGTGAGCTACTGTTGTCTCTATAACTTTAATAACATCGTCAAGCTCACCGGCAGGTACCCTGTCATGGTCACAGCGCTGGTGAGCTACTGTTGTCTCTATAACTTTAATAACATCGTCAAGCTCACCGGCCAGTACCCTGTCATGGTCACAGCGCTGGTGAGCTACTGTTGTCTCTATAACTTTAATAACATCGTCAAGCTCACCGGCAGGTACCCTGTCATGGTCACAGCGCTGGTGAGCTACTGTTGTCTCTATAACTTTAATAACATCGTCAAGCTCACCGGCAGGTACCCTGTCATGGTCACAGCGCTGGTGAGCTACTGTGGTCTCTATTAACGTCTGAAGATACTAACTCAATGTTAAACTGGATCTGGAAGTAAAAAAATAGGTTATTGTTTTTTAGGGTTCCGTAGTCAACTAGGAACCCTTATAGTTTCGCCATGTCTGTCTGTCTGTCCGTCCGTCCTCGCTTAATCTCTGTGACCGTTAGCACTAGAAAGCTGAAATTGGGTACCAATATGTATATCAATCACGCCGACAAAGTGGTAAAATAAAAATTGGAAAAAACGTTTTATTAGGGTAGCCCCCCTATATGTAAAGAGGGAAGTGATTTTTTTGTAATTTCAACCCTGATGTGTGATATATTGTTAGATAGGTATTAAAAAACCGGTCAAGTGCGAGTTGGACTCGCGCAACGAGGGTTCCGTTATTTTTTTTTATGAAATTACTACAAATTTACGGTTTTTGGAGTTTTTCTTTTACTTGTGATACATGACCTTGCTTCTTGCCCAATTTTATGATTCTTGGTCAATGGAAAGTACCCTATAGGTTTTGATTCCCTTGAAAATGTCTAAATATGCAATATAAACCGCCGTATCTTTCTATTGCGTGGATTTAGAAACTTGATTTTTTCACTGCTTGAAGAAATAGCAGACTTGAGTATGTGATATTAATTTCAGCTTGATATCTCGACGCGTTCCTGAGAAAAAGGTTCTTGACAGACGGACGGACAGACGGACGCCTGATGTGAACTAACTACAAATTAATGGTTTTCGGAGTTTTCCCTTTACTTGTGCTACATGACCTTGCTTCTTGCCAAATTTCATGATTCTAGGTCAATAGGAAGTACCCTATAGGTTTTGAGTTTTGATTCCCTTGAAAATGTCTAAATATGCAATATAAACCGCCGTATCTTTTAATTGCGTTGATTTAGAAACTTGATTTTTTCACTGCTTTGAGAGATAGCAGACCTAAGTATGTGATATTAATTTCAGCATGATATCTCGACGCGTTCCTGAGAAAAAGGTTCTTGACAGACGGACGGACAAACGGACGCCTGATTTGAACTAACTACAAATTTATTGTTTTCGGAGTTTTCCCTTTACTTCTGCTACATGACCTTGCTCCTTGCCAAATTTCATGAATCTAGGTCAATGGGAAGTACCCTATAGGTTTTGATTTCCTTGTAAATGTCCAAATATGCAATATAAACCACCGTATCTTTTTATTGCGTTGATTTAGAAACTTGATTTTTTCACTGCTTCGAGAGATAGCAGACTTGAGTATGTGATATTAATTTCAGCTTGATATCTCGACGCGTTTCTGAGAAAAAGGGTCTTGACAGACGGACGGACGGACGGACAGACGGACAACAAAGTGATCCTATAAGGGTTCCGTTTTTACCTTTTGAGGTACGGAACCCTAAAAATGAATAGGGGTTTATTAAAATCATTTTTTGATAATGTCAATAATTTCGGAAATAATCGCTCCAAAAGGAAAAATCAAAGCGTCCCCCCCCCTCTAATTTTTGACCCGTAGGTTTAAAAAATATGAAAAAAATCTGGAAAGTAGAACTTTATAAGGACTTTCTAGGAAAATTATTTTGAACTTGATAGAAAGAACGGTTTTTGTACAAAAAAGACAAAAAGGTTGTACAAAATAATTTCTGCGTACTTAGTATGTCAACGTAACAAATAGCCTTTTTTTAACTTATAAGTGGTAACACTTATTGTGACGGACGGGAAACTACGGAACCCTACATCGAGCGTGGCCCGACACGCTCTTGGCCGGTTTTTTTTAACTAGCATTATGAAGGGTGTATTCTTTGCAAAGTGTAAGTATGCACCCGTCCACTTAGAAAAGATTTTTGCAAATTCCATCCTTAGAGGTGAAATAAGTGATGGCAATTCCGATATCCACGCGAGCAAAGCCGTGGGCTAAAGCTATACTATAATTCAACCTCTCTTTCGAAATTTCCCCTCAGCTACTGAACCTGTGTCTCCTATCTGCTTTATTGACATGGCGACCGAAGCCTGCTCAGTGGTTCGTGTTCTACGCGCTCGCCGCCATCTGGGGCACTGCTGATGCTGTGTGGCTCGTGCAAGTTAATGGTAAGTCTATTCAGTTTTTGTTACACAGGCCCTACCTACTTTTCCCCCCAGAATGATGGTGGGAGGTTTAGATTCCCCATTTCCTACATATGGGAGATTTTAGAGAGGAAAAGTTGAAAAAAACCCATAGATGAATTATTTTACCGTTGTTTTAATATTTAACTCTAGACCTTTTGTAACGTGGAAGAATTACTACAATGTTCTTATATTGTTACCACGTTGCTAGGCAAAGTGGTGTGCGTGTTCTGCAGTTTCTAGCTCGTTTTTCTACATAGGATCCTAAAACAATTCTTAAGTAACACGTACTTTAGAATTGGTTTATTCGTTGGTGCGGATGACTATTTGAATAAATAATTTTGGGATGATATATTATACTTTAAACTTTCGCGTTGCATATTTATACTTCACTACATAACGTTATGTAGTGAAGTATAATTTTGGGATGAGTTTATTGGGCTACTCTGCCATTTCAATTTTAACTAGTGGATCCTCAGTAGTTGACTACACTCTTTCTCTGAATAAACTTGCAATTGCAAACTAGTAATGCCAAATCTGTTTGCTATATACATGCGATTGCCTAAATAGCGGTACAAATTTTTTTCTTCTATATTGTTTCTCCATTTTATATTCCAGCTCTATCAGGTATCCTGTTCCCTGGTAACGAAGAAGCTGCGTACTCTAATTTCCGTTTGTGGGAGGCGACCGGGAGTGTGTTATCTTATGCTACTGCGCCCTACCTATGTGTTAGGACGAGGTAAGGTACACCACTTTTCGTAACGTTTTTTTCTCGTATTTGTAAACTATAAAGAATTGCTTAAAAGGATTTCCAAATTGACTTTGTCGGACGCTCTGGTTTCTATCTAAACTACACTTTTCTGACAATACTTTCTATTACTCAAAGGCCAAACGCCACTTGAAACTGTTAAGGTGGCGTTATTATTGAATTGTTGATCTGCATTACACTACTAAAACATTTCTGTGTTCCAAAGATTTAAAATACACCAAAGCCAATTCTCTTTACTTAAAAATAATATTATTTTTCTATTTCTAGATTATATTGAAAAAAAATATTATTTCTCTATTTTATTTCCAGATTGTACTGTCTCTTCGGTTTCCTCATAGTAGGCTTCGCAGGGTACAGCGTCATAGAGCTGATGGAGTACAAAGTGAAGAAGGCTCACCATCGCGAAAGGAACTTCGAACTCGTCCAGAAAAAACCTGAAAATGAGGCCTTGAGGAACACGGAGACTGAAAACGATTACTAGATAAATCTAGATTTTAATAAAATTATAAAATTTGACTTTTTTGGCAAAATATGTACTAATTATGCTATACTAGCTTTTGCCTACCTAAAAATCAGTTCAGGCGTTTAGAAGTCCATCAGCCGAAAGGCGACCACTTATATTTTTTTATGGTCGAGAGGGCATTGAACTTTGTTAGAAACAGATGATTCGATTTCAGAGTTGGTCCCATAATAAAAGTTGTTTGTTTTAATGAGTAGAATCATCTCCTAGCGGGTTGAGCAAGACCAAAATACACCTAGTATACATGGATACTGTAAACGACTGCTTCTGACGGTAATGATTATTAAAAAAGTTATTTGTGCAAAATATGAGGATATTAAAGAACCATTTTATTTTTTAAGGTTTTATAAAATTAACCTAAAAAGCGACTTGAATATTGATTTTTGTATTCAATTCAAAACTTTTACAATTTTAGTTTAAGTATAAAGTAGTAGTAAGCGAATATACTGTAAAAAGAAAGAATTAAACTATATTTTATACTGTAAAAATAATATTTTTATTAAAAACTGCATTTTTATTTCGAAGAGAGACATAGGTACTACTGGTAGCTAAACAACGTTGTAGCTTTGGTATATTTTATACAGATACTAGCTGTTCCCGGCGACTTCGCCCGCCAAGTACACTTTATTACGTAGAGCTGCACTAAGGGCCGAGTCACACCGAAATGGTAGCGGCCGGCAGCGGCCCCGCGCGCCTGGTATCTTCTTGACGAGTTTCCGGCCCGCGTCGCCGCTGACAGCCGCTGGGGGCCTCGCGACCTTTTCAAGTATTTCAAGCGATACTGGTCTTGTAAGTATGTAGTTAAAGTTTAAAATTATTTCACACTGAAAGTGCTCGCCGCGTCGCTGCCGGCCGCTGCCATTCCAGTGTGACTCGGCTCTAAGAAGAAATTTTTGGTAATTAAATCCGGTAAATTATTCCTCTTGATCTCGTCAGTCTTTAGATGAAAACTACATATCGTTCGCCGGCTGTCTGGCTGCTATTGTCTTTCTATTGTGTCTCAAATCACGTATGTTCGAAAGGTTAAAGCCATTTCATAGTTCAGAAGATCTAAGCGTATAATATGGGGTATTCCTCGGAGCGCTCCTGTTTTGAAGCGCTCCTAACGAAGCGCTCCTAAAATATTCCGCCAAGCGCTCCTGTTGGGAGCGCTTAGAAAATGAAACTAAAAATATTTTTATTTCATTCCGCGAAGCGCTCCTATGACGAAACATAGAGAAGAGCATGAAGTAACAAATTATATCGATAAACATTTCGACGGCTACTAGTTGCTTATATTAAAACTAGAAATAGCTAGAATAACTGAATAGTAAAAATAAAAGCTTCGATGAAAAGTACCAGGGTGGCAGAAATTGCCAGGAGGCACCTAAATGATCTCATATAAATTGTACACCAACGATTAAAGTCTAAAATTATTTTGTTATTATTCACTATAACGATCTTATTATTTAGTAATTGTTTATGACTAAAATGTAGTTATAGATATATAACAGTACATAACCTGTACGGGTAAGGTACATTCAAATGATAGACTGATAAAATGATAAAGGTGTATATTAAAAGGAAAGTACAAACACCGAAAAACTGATAACTGATCGACTCGCGGCGAACACCCTTTTTTGTGCTATTAGGCCGAACCGCGCTGTGCAACTACTACTCGTTGTCTTCGAATTACATATTTTATTCATTCGCTGCGCGTCGATGTCAGCATAAAGTTAAAACAATTAATATTGTACGGGTTTGCTCGTACATGCTCCCCGAGGAAAGGATATAAAGATACAATTGATTAATTAAGAAACAAATTAATTAAGTATAACACACTGTTACAAATTAGATATGCTTGTATAAGAACCTAACATAGGGGAGGTGGCTTTATTTAACACTCGCGCACTTGTTACCACCTTCTCCCTTTCACTGTCACACTGATACACTACGCTATCTCCGACACACGCATGTTGCGTAGCCGGGCCCGCGCCGCTGCCAGCCGCACCACCTGATGCGGGCGTCTCCGGCGTCGTCGCGGGTGCGCGGGCGCAGCGCGAGCGCGCGCGCTTCCACGCGAACACTCCAAGTCCCACTGCTACCACGCCGATCATACAGTAGATCGCTGTATAATGATGGATATCATGGGACGACAGACTGCCTAATAGCAATCCGTTTTCTTTCATGATCTTGATTCTCTCCTCAATTGTTTTAAGCTCTCGATGGCTCTCTATGCTGGAGTCATTTAAGATCTCTTGAGGAATAGACACGTTAATTACGTGATTTATTGATGCGATGATTGGTGAGTATAGGTTAGCGCTGATACTAGCATCGCTTGTTCTTTGTTGATGAGCAATTACTTCAAAATTGTCTGACTTGATTATGCAGCCGTTATCTATAGTTACCAGTCCGGAGTGAGTCAGTTGATGTGCAGTAACTTTTTTTTTTTTTTTTTTTTTTTGGTGAGTGGGAAATCATCCAATGACTGCTCCCGTCCTGGGTGCGACGGGAGGGCGTGTCAGACTCTTACTGACTAAAACCCACTCATGTTCCTTCGATTGCCCTTTATGTTCCGAGGTCACGGTAACTATTATAAACATTCCGCAACCCCGGCAGGCGTTGGCCCTGTTGGGCCCCTTCCTGTGCTGACTCCTTCTCTTTGAGGCGCGCGTGGAACAAAACGCGCCGTCTACGCGGTCCTGGTCCTAGCCGGGCGGCGAGCTACCCATAGCTCGCCATCCGCAGAACCGCGCCTACGGTGGCCGGTAGTCGTCTTGCGACTCTCGACGTCTTCGCCTGGGTCTTAGTCCGGGGCGAGAGGCTCGTCGTTGCCTCTCGCGCGCCGCCGCTTCCTTCACCAGCATAACTGCTTCGCAGAAGGAGGCGACGGCATCCCATTCCGTCTCGCCCCGGAGCATGGCCTGAACCAGCGCCGGGCGCGAGAGGTCACCGCCGCCGATATGTGCGGTAACTTGATCTCCACATACTGTTCGTAGATTACATTGACCGCAGCAAAAGTAGATATAATTGTTGATAGACTGGCTTTCTATCCATTGATTTTTACAGGGTTCGACGTTGACTTCACATGCTGATGCCTTTGATAGGCAGAAGTCCTTGTCTTTGCTTAGTTTATAAATAGGAGAATGAATGTAACACAAGCGTACGTTTGTCAGTAAGCAGGAAGAGATGATATTTTCTGTCAAGATGATGTAGGCATCTTTTTTCAGGTTTACAGCTATGAAATCTGACACTGGTTTAATTGATAACATTGTGTGGTTGTGTTTCTCTGCAGGTATGGGAATGAGCTTGAATATTTCATAGGTGTCCCTGCTTATCAAAGGAATTTGTACTTCAAATATTGAGTAATTCTTAAGCATGCTTGCTTTGACTCGTAGAAGCTTAAAAAGCTGTGCAAGATCCATATGAATATTATCTACAGGTAAGGTGGTGTCAGTAGACAAATGACTTGCAATAGTGCTCAGCTGATCCTGTAATTGTTCGGTGGTAATTAAATGTGGATTAAATCGACCATGATAAATGTCTGTGATTGTATCCACTAAGGCATTCTGTAAATCTTTCAAGTCGCCTAATAGATTGCTCGCGATTATAGCTTGCATAGAAACTTCATTTAATCTCGAAAGATTTTGGGTTTCAACCTTCAACACTTCTAATGTATTTTCGATGGTCGTAAATTTTTGATGAATCATTTTGTGTTGTTTGTGCATAGTAGCCTCCGTCCTCTTTAAAATACTGAATTCTGCTTCTATGACTGAAGTTTGATTTTGCCAAAATGAGGCGATATGCTTTTGATTATTGCGAAGCAGAGTGATATCTTTCTCGTATTGTTCCGCGAAACGAGCGTCTAATACTCCGAACAGCCCGTTTGCGATGTAACCGACACCGTCGATAAGACCTCGGCGCCACCTGTTCACTTGCCTTGCAAAATGCTGACTGAGTAACATATGGTTATTGTAATCGAGTTCATTGTACCCGTGACGTAATTGCAATAGTATTATGTCACAATGTGATTGTTCTTTAATTGTGTTGCATATTTGTTCTAGGGACATGATACTTTTGTTAAGTGCGGTGATTCCTTCCCAATATGGGTTTAAATCGTAGTATATAATTAATTTCCAGTTGTCTCTTATGATCTGCATGTTTGATAGTTTGTCGAAGTAAATATGCTGATTACCTCTGAATTCTGTGACATTGAGTGAGCATTGTGTAGTGGTTATGATGCTAAAAAATAGCATTATTGCTATAAACACTGACGCTATATTGTAACGAGTGCCTGATTTCCTTGTTTCGAACTGCTGATCTGAGTTGGATTCTCCCGAACTCGTCGTTTTTGCTTGCTTAGGTTGCGACGATTCTTGATTTACTGGGAGTCTTGATAACTTTGTGATAGGACGTTTCAGTGTTCCGTTCTTGGTTTTTAATGTAACCACGCGAACATGACCGTCGGAACCGGGATGTAACTCGAGGACTCTGCCCATCAGCCATTTTCCCGGCGGAAGATTGTCGTCATGAATCATGACAATGTCATTTACATTGAGGTTCCTTTTTGCTTGTCTCCACTTACTTCTTTCTGTGATTTGTACTAGATACTCATTTTTCCATCTTTTCCAAAGATCCTGTACAATTTTTTGTGTTAACTGCCATCGGGTTCTTAAATCTGTTTCAGTCTCGAGTACGGTTACCTTTGATCCACCTGTTAAGAAGTGAGCGGGAGTTAAATAATCCACATCTTCTGGATCTTCTGATATTGGACATAGTGGTCTCGTGTTGAGACAGGCCTCAATCTGTGTAAGCACCGTATATAGTTCCTCAAATGTAAGAATCTGGTCACCAATAACCCTCTTGAAATGGTATTTGAAGCTTTTAACGGCCGCCTCCCATAAGCCTCCCGCGGATGGCCATGAGGGCGCATTGAAACTCCACTCGATTTCCATATTCAATACTTCTGATTTTATATCTTTGTCTTGCATGATATTCATAAGAGTTTGGTATTCTTGTTGCAGTACCTTGTGAGCACCGACAAAGTTGCGACCATTATCGCTATACATGTGACTAGGCGTCCCCCTACGAGCTGCCATTCTTCTTAATGCTGCGATGAATGAAGTTGAGCTTAGATCACCAACTAGCTCTAAGTGTACTGCCTTGGTAGCCATACACACAAAGACAGCCACATATCCTTTTGTGCTCTTAATGCCTCGTCCTTTGCTTGCTTTGACGTAAATATGACCCGTAAAATCTACGCCTGTGTGTGTAAACGGACGTGATGGATTACTTCTGGCTTCCGGCAGGTACCCCATAATTTGCTGTTGATAGTCCGGGTTTTGCTTTTTACAAATTACGCAACGACGAAGTTGCCTCTTCGTAGCGACGTTCCCTCCTAAAATCCAATATTTCTGTCTGATGAAGCTTAATGTCAATCGGGCTCCGGCATGTAACATAGATTGATGTGCGTCCTCTATTATTAATTCTGTCAAACGTCCAGTGTGCGGCAGAATAATAGGGTGCTGCATGTCATTGCTGATATGTGCCTTTTTTAGTCTCCCTCCGACTCTTAAGATATCATTTTCATCCAGGTAAGGGTTTAATTTTAACAATTTGCTTTTTGTATTTAACTTTCCTTCTTGTTTTAAATCTTTAATTTCTTTCGCGAAGTCTTCTTGCTGTATATGCTTGACAATTTTTTGCTTTGTTTGACGAATTTCTGATAATGATAAATAATGCTTTTTTGCTTTTCTTTTGTATGTTGTTATCTTCATAACTAATGCTAGGATACGCGCAATTTTGTTGAATGATTGATATTTGTTTAACATGTCTGTAATGATGCTTGATTCATTTTTTGTCACAACATGAACGTCTTCTTGCTTTTTTATTTCCTCATTTGTGGTATAGATTATTTGATTTTCATTTGATGCTTTAAAAGATTGCAACCATGTCGGTCCTTGCCACCACAAATGATAATTATTCAATTGAGCCACTCTGAGTCCTCTGCTTCCACAGTCAGCGGGATTTTCATTAGATTTTACATATCGCCAAGCTTGTGGTTTAATGACATCAGTTATCTGTACTGTTCTATTTGCTACGAATGTTTTCCACCGACTTGGGTTTCCTTGAAGCCATCCCAATACGGCAGTGGAGTCACTCCAACCATATATATGTAAGTCATGACCTGCTAGACATTGTTTGACCTTTGCCATGAGTTTGGCCAGCAACAGTGCTCCACATAATTCTAATCGAGGTAGTGATATTAGTTTTTTCGTAGGAACCAATTTTGATTTGGCGGCTACTAATATTGATGATATTTGATTGTTATTTTTAACTCTGCAGTAAATGACGCACGCATATGCTTTTGTTGATGCGTCACAAAAACCGTGTAATTCTACGCAGCTTGCTGTTTCTGTACCGTACCATCTTGGTATTTTAAATTGATTAATATTTTCTAATTCATCCTTGATTTGGATCCATTCCTTGCTGATTTTTTCCGGTACTTGTTCATCCCATTGGAGATTAGCTAGCCATGTTTCTTGAAATATAATCTTCAATTTTGTTGTTACTGGCACGATCCATCCTAATGGGTCGAATATTTTGGACATGTCTGATAATATGATTCTTTTAGTGATATTGCTGCTTGATTGATCAATTTTTGATACAAATGTGAAGTTATCATGCGTAGGGTTCCAACGGAGTCCTAATGTTTTAGTTAACCCTGCTTGATTGAAATTCTTGCTTTCTTGTTTACAATACTCTTGATCTTCTATATGCAGCAGACGTCTATCGTTTGACATCCACTTTCTTAAGTTGAAGCCTCCTAATTTAAGTAGATTCATCAAATCTTGCTGTAACTGTAATGCTGATGCTAAGCTGCAGGCTCCATGTACTAGATCATCCATATAAAATGATTCTTCGACGACCTTAGCGGCTTCTGGGAATTTATCCCGTTCATCTGCGGCTAACTGTCTCAATGTCATCATAGCAAGAAATGGAGCTGCTTTTGTGCCGTATGTAACGGTTGTCAATTGATATTCTTGTATTTTTTGAGACGGATTATCTCTCCACATAATTTTTTGTAATGGTTGATCTTCTGGGTGTACCCAAATCTGCCTAAACATTTTTTCTATATCAGCCGTGAATGCGTACTGATATTGTCTCCATTTGATGATAAGGGACTGAAGGTCTTGCTGTAAATTGGGCCCCGTGTACATTAGGTCATTTAAACTATGGTTTGTTGATGTTTTTGCCGAAGCATTGTAAACAACTCGCAAAGCAGTCGTTGCACTGTCTGCGCGCAATACGCAATGATGCGGTAGGAAACATTCCGGTGTCTGATTGCAAGGCGATGGTTTCATGTGACCTAAGGTTTTGTATTCGGTAATGAATGATTTATATGCAGTTAACAATGTATTGTTTTTATGTAATTTCTTTTCCAAATTAATGAATTGAGCAATAGCTTTGTTTTTGGACTGCCCCAATTTCGCCTCAAATTGTGGTACAAGTGGCAGTCTCACTTCGTATTTTCCGTCATCCAAACGCTTTGTGGTTGCGTCGTAATATTGAATGCACTCTTGGTCTTCTGCTGATAATGATTTTTCTTCTGATATATCTTCCAATTCCCAAAATCGCCGAATTCTGTCGAAGTCAAATTGTACCATGTTACACATTAATTTAGTTTTCATATTTCCACACAGTATCCAACCCAGACGTGTCTCTTGCACAAGCGGAAGTGATTCGCTTAATCGACACATGCCCGCTAAAAGAATATTCGAATATACGTCCGCACCCAACAATATGTCTATGGGTCGGCTGATGTTGTATTCAGGATCTGCTAATTCTAGGTTTTCCAGAAATGGGCACTCTATTTTAGGGAATGAGTATGATGGTAAATATTTTGTTAAATTATTCATGATGTAAACATCGATGTTAAATTGATAGAGTTTGATTCTTGAGCTGGACATACAGTTCAGGTTCATCGTTCCTTTGCAACTGTTTTCAGTTTGTCCTATGCCTGTGATTATACCGTCGCACCTGGATCGCTGCAATCCTAATTGCTGAGCAGCGTTTTCAGTGATAAGAGACATTTGTGAGCCCTGATCAATAAGGGCCCGCAAGGTCAGATATGACCCGTCTGCTTTCTGAACCTTTAGCAGTGCAGTTGAAAGCAATGTTTCTTGCATCATTGTTTGTTGTGTCACGTGCGTGTTGCCTTGATTTGTACGTGCTTGATTATAACGGATGTTACCTTGCGGTGTAGACGGTGTCGGGTTGCCTTCTTGTTTTGACAATTCTTTAGAATACGACTCATGAAGTAATGTGTTGTGAAATCCATTGCATTCAATGCAACGTTTCTCTGATATGCATTCTTTTCCTTTATGGTCATATAAGCAGTTTTGACAATAATTTAATTTAATAACACATTGTTTTTTCTTCATCGGGGAAAATTCCGCAAATTGTTTGCAAAAAAATATAGCATGTGCGTCATTGCAGACTGGACAGTTTGACCGATTGTTTTGCAATTTCTTGTAACTAGGTGATTGCGAAATAGCCTTGTTGCTTGAATATGATTGCTTAAAATGATATTTTTTTGATTCTGATGGTTTACTGTTGTTTGAAGAAAAGGATTTTTGATTATTAGTTTCTTGTTTTCTTCTACTTGCCTCCATGCTCGTAAACTTTCCTTCTAAAAAGGATAGAAATTCATTCAACTCGAGTAATTCTCGGGGTTGTTTGATGGCTGCGTTGTATTCGCTGAATGTGTCCGAATCCAATTTCTGACACAAGATGTGCACGATCAACGGGTCCCATGAACTCACGTCTACGCCGAGGCTCTGTATGGCGTTTATCGTTTCAAGTGCAGTGTCATGGATTCGTTTGATATGATTGATTGATGCTTGCTGTGCAATTGGTATATTCAGTAAAATGTTAATTTGTGAGGTAAATATCATCCTCTTGTTGTCATAACGATGGCTCAAGATGTCCCAACTAATGATATAGTTGTCTGAACTGATCGGGAGATGCTGTATGAGACGCTCCGCTTCACCTTTTACTTTCGACTTCAGAAACTGCATTTTCTGAGCTCCAGATAATGAAGGGTTGCCATGAACTGCTTCTGTGAAGAGATCCTTAAAAGAGGTCCACTGATGGTAACTACCGCTGAATGTTGGTATTTCTATTTTTGGCGTAGTATGCTCTCTATGTGAAACGGACGATATCTTCTTATTGATTGATTTAATAGCATCGTTGTATGTGCTTTCGTATTTGAGGTACATATGATGATACTCTTGATTTCGGTCTCCCAGCTCACTGTCTAAGTCCCAATGCTGAGCGTCAATTTTCGCCCAACGAGACTTTACCGTACTTAACAGATGATCGAATTCCCATTTCTCTGTTACCGCATCCATGTTGATGCTTGAAACAGTATGTTCAAAGGCCTTGAAGTTGCTTATCTGTTTCCTCATCATCTCATCCGTCTTGCTGTTTGATCCTTGACTCTTTGAAGATTGTCCTGAAAGTTGCTGTACCGAACTTGATGTAGCTAGAGGAGTAGCAGGCTTTAGAAGCGGTGTTGATGGTCTATCCTCTGTTGGCTGATAATTTTGAATAATTGCTCTGATCTCTCATATTTCTCCTTCACCGCGTCAAATTGGTTGGAAGTAAAATAAGTATGGGATCTGGCATATTCGATGCTACACAATCTTCCATGATTCGATTGATACTCTTGCCAGCATGCATCCAAATTTTCTAACCGTCGGCGTATATAATCCGAGGTTTTACGATCGGAGCCATCCTTCTTGAAGTTAGTGTAAACTTGATCTATCTGATTGAGTAGTTGCTGTTGTTGGGCGAGAATGTCCTCCAACGACATGTTATTAAAATGATAATAAATGGAACGATCTTACTTGATTGTCCAAGTGGGAGCTGCGTTGCTCACCAAAGCGAGAACCTGTTGATTCCTGCTGATTGTTGCTGCTGCTGCTGCTATGTACTGCACTATTGTTGACAGTACAACACACTTTCACTGATAGTTCACTTTATGCTACTAGTGAAAACTTTAATTGTGAATTTTGATAGATTTTGATTGATTTTGATAGTCACTGATATTATTTGATAGACACTGATAATTATCGATAGTCACTGTTTGCAAAAGGCTCGAAGGACCAAAAATGTACGGGTAAGGTACATTCAAATGATAGACTGATAAAATGATAAAGGTGTATATTAAAAGGAAAGTACAAACACCGAAAAACTGATAACTGATCGACTCGCGGCGAACACCCTTTTTTGTGCTATTAGGCCGAACCGCGCTGTGCAACTACTACTCGTTGTCTTCGAATTACATATTTTATTCATTCGCTGCGCGTCGATGTCAGCATAAAGTTAAAACAATTAATATTGTACGGGTTTGCTCGTACATAACCTATAGCTATTAGGAAAACAGAAATGAACTAGAAGTAATTCTTTATGCGATACTACTCAACTTGTATATTATAATAATATAGTTTTAATAATTAACTTTCATGTTATTCCTTTCTTTCATATCCATCCCAGCAATAAGTGCCATAGATTGATCACAAATTAAAACAAACTTTTCACTTTTCGCCAATTTTTTAATAAAACAAACTTTTCTTAGTACACAACTTCATGTGACGTAGGCGCACTCGCAACTAATAAGTTTAGAAGACAAAAAAATGCGTATTCGATGTAAACTAGTTCCGGAAATGCTCGGCTGCATTCGGAATTACTTGGAACGCGACCACGCGACTCTTTAGGATAAAACTGGGAAGCAGGGTTACAACAGCGGGTAGTGTCTTGCTTGTGTCACTAAAGTACGTAGTTCCAGTTCATTTATGCTTCCCTAGTAGTTTTTAAAAAAAATACCAATTATGATAGTTGAACTTTAAAACGTCGATATCGATATAGTTTCTTACAAATCCTTCTAGCTCTGCCCTATGGTATCGTCACGTCATAGGAGCGCTTCGAGGAATGAATTAATAATATTTTTAGTTTGATTTTGTAAGCGCTCCTAACAGGAGCGCTTGGCGGAATATTTTGGGAGCGCTTCGTTAGGAGCGCTTCAAAACAGGAGCGCTCCGAGGAATACCCCTATAATATGTGCATACGCGGAAACTTTTCAAGTTTAAACTATTTAAAGAAGATAAGATATACTATATCAGATATTGCTTTTTCGTTTCACAATTCAAGGTTCGATCCAAAGTATTGACATTTGATGTAATCCTAGTAATTCATGGCTGACTTGATAGATGGCGGTAGGCGATATGGTTGCTTTTGTTTCTCTCTGCTATCTCTATGCTCTATGAGTGCCTAGTACTTGGTAACGGTATCAATCGATATAAAGGGAGTAGACGAAAATCTTTTTGACATTTGACGTATCTATTCTACTCTAGTAATTCATGACTAGCGTGGCAGACGGTGACTGGCGACATCAGGCGATATGGGCCGTTTTCATCTCTCTGCTACTTATGAGTGCCTGGTACTTGGTAGCGGTATCGATCGACATTACCGGGGTAGGTAAAAATCTTTTTGACATTTGACGTTTCTATGCTACACTAGTAATTCATGGGTAGCGTGACGAAAGACGATATGATCCGTTTTCATCTCTCTGCTACGTACTTCATAGCTGTATCTACCAACGTTATGGGGGCAGACAAAAATCTTTACGACATTTGACATATCTATGCTACCCTAGTAATTTATAGCTAACTTGGCAGATGGTTGCAGGCTTTCGTACTCTCTTCTCCTTGCTAATTATGAGTGCCTGGTACTTACTGGTGGTATCGATCGACATTATGGGGGCAGGGTCAAATACTTTTTGACATTGACGTTGCTATGCTACCCTAGTAATTCCTAGTTAGCGTGACAGATGTCGGGAGGCTATACCTCGTTTGGCTCTCTCTGCTACTTATGAGTGCCTAGTACTTGCTAGTCATATTCATCGACATTACGGGGGTAGGCAACAATCTTCACGTATCTATGCTACCCTGGTGATTTATGGCTAAAGTGACAGTTGGCGGCAGGTGGTATCGTCCGTTTGCTTCTCTCTGCTTCTTATGAGTGCCTAGTACTTGCTAGCGGTATCAATGGACATTAAGGGGGTAGGTGAAAGTCTTTTTGACATTTGACGTATCTTTATATTCATAGCTAACGTGACAGATGGGGACAGGCAATATGGGCCTAGTGCCTAGTACTTTCTGACGGTATCGATCGATATTGCGAGGGTTAGAAAAATCATTTGACATTTTATGTAGGCATGCTAACCTAGTAATTATTTATTTCATGGCTATCGTGAAAGAGAATAAGAATAAGTATCGGTCAGGCCGTTTTGGTGGAGTTTTGTTACAAACACTGCGACACGAGAATTTTATATATTAGAAGAGTATTCTATCTAAAATCGAAGTAGAATCGAATCGTCTGACTATTAGTTACTTTCTTCATATTTCTATAGGAAGGAGATGTTAATACTAGTTTATTTGCCATTCAATGCATGACCAAAAATATTGTTTTTTTTTCCTCATACAATTTTTAAAAGGATACCTACATTATCAAACGTAAATAAAACAATCAAAATAGTTTCATTAAATTGTCGCTTTTATTTCTCTTCACATAAATACTTAGCGCCTTACTAATAAACACTGCATAAAGTTATGACAGGTTTATACGTCAAAAAATGTATGGTTACACAGGCTTTATTCATTGCATAACTTTACACAGTGATTATTAGTAAGGGCATTAAAGGGTTGGATCAAAGTCGACCGGCTAAACAAGCTAAATCATTAACTAAGTACAAATGTTCGCAAGGAAACTAACAAAGTGACTAAAACCTTGTTATACACAATAATTATACATTAAAAATAACAATAACCAAAGTCTTGTTGACAACAAGCTGTGAAGTACAAAAATTAACGAAAAAATCGTGACGATTTTCAGCATGAAACATTTTAATTCCGGACTTTTGCATCCCATATTGTTATTTTTATAAAGTACTTAATACATAACAACTATAGGTACAAATTTACACACTCTATATACTCAGTAAGTCACTAGTCCATTACACGTTAGTTACGTAATAAAAGCTGTGATCAAATCTATAAAGTCCTATTAAAATAATCACTTATCAACAATAACTCTTCAAGTAATCTATAGAAAACTATTCTTTATTATCATTGTATTATTATCGTCATCGTCAATTTAAAGCGTACAACCGTAATACTTTTCTGAAAGTGTTATGTATGTATATAATTATAATTATTATTGTAATAATTACTAAATTTAAGGAAGACCGTTTAAGGCACAGTTTTTAAATCTACGTACCGAAATAGCACCTTAAGTTTTTGATGATATGTTGGTCATAATACGATTTAAAGGTCACTGGTGATTTTTTATTTATAATACATTTCGGATTATGAACACTCATATGTTTTTTTTTTAATTTGGCAACTTTACCTCCCAAAAACACTGGGATATATTCTCCAAAATGAATAGGGGGAATTTTAATAAATGTCTATACATCACTGGTCTAAAGATCATTTTTTTGTGAAGGCAAACTATCTTGTTACTACTCAAAAGTCTTTTGCAATATCTTTTAAAAACATTTTCGCCCAAAAAGGGGCAAGACGTAACAAGAAATTGTCGTGCTAACCATATTTGAGCTACATAAGTGCATCCAGCATCCCCAGTAACCCGCTTTACATACTAAATAAGTATATTGTTTATATAACCATTCTATTTTGGCAATTAAGGAGATTACCACAGGAAAACCACATTTTTTTACAATATCTGTAGGATTATCATCTAGATTCTATTTTAAACGACAATTGTGACCGCAACTGGTTTAAATAAAAGACGTGTGCCACAAATAGTATGCCTTAAAAGTTACCACTTCCTTTTTAAATTAGAAAAAATAGACTGTCATAATGGAAAATCGTCTTTTCGAATAACTTATGAACTTTATTAATTTTACAATGGCGAAGTCATCAAATAAATTTTAAATTAATATTACCGATACCAGTTACGTCACAATATCTAACTGAAGTCATTACATCATTTATTTACATAACTCTCCAAATTACAGAAAAAATAATTACAAAAAAAATATTATGCTCACTTTGAAGTTAAGTTCTACAACTAACTAAACATTTTAAACTACAATATATTGTAGAACGGTATTACTGAGCTTTCTTCAGGTGTGGTGTAAATAAATGCTATCGTAAATCCACGTATATATAACTATACAACTATTGTATTTATATACACACCGTTTATAACTTTGTGACCCTGTAGACATGTAGCCTCGATTATTTAAGCAATAATTTTTACATAACGGCCATTATATACAATATATTTAAGTTAAACAGGGTCTTAGCACCGCATAATTTCGTTGTTAACAAAATATTTTTGTATGCAAGTTCGATTCGGGGCGGATATAAAATTTTGAAACTGACCCCAGTTTTTATTATACCTCAATTAATAATTAACATACAAAAATATTTCTTACGCAAGTATTACATTTAAAACATTTGGACGGCAACTTGTTTATTATATACAAAACAAAAATCTTATAAAGCTAAAAGTAATTCTAAAGCATCTTATAATAACTAAATGCAAAAATCTATGAACAGGAAGACTGTACGAATGCAGGCAGATGACTATAATTAAACTAGTATTATTATGATTGTTATAAATTGTGTCGAATGAAAATCAAGGGCCAATAACTTGCGACCCTACGAAATGGTTCCAGATATCAATCAAATACGTCTTAGAATAATGTATCTTAATACAGCTCTTTATTTCCACGGAAAATATGAATAATGAAAAGATGTAATAGCATAAAAATTCACAGTTGATTTCAAGATCGAATTTTAAAACGTCTGTTCTACATTTTCAATGTAAACAAAAAGCGGTTGTGCAGGAACGATACGCATTAAAAATACTACTTTATGTCCGAAGTGTCCTAACTGGGACTGGTTGTGTTGCTCCGGGGCTCCGACTTGAGCGCGGCGCCGTTCATCCGCGGCGCTAGAGCCAGGCTGCTCGCGTTGGCCTGACATTGAGCGCAGGGCTCCAGCCGCCTCGCTAACACAGCTCGCAGTTTCAGAGCCGGCCCTAGTTTCATCTGCAGCATCCCCGTTAGGTGGTCCTCTGTGAGAAGGGGAAGGCCGGAGCCATCGATTCTTTGCTCACGGAAATTCTGAAAAAGATAGCTTTGTGTTATTCAACAGTTGAAAAGAAAAAAATAGGTAAATCGTAATTGGTTGACATATATTAAGATACGCACTATTTTCATTTAAAGTTAAAGTGTCATTACATTTTGTTTATTAGTCTATTCCACTAACTAATCTTACACTTATTATTAGACGATGTAAGCTTGAAATATTTAGATCTAAAAATTATGAAGTTTTCAATCCAAGTAATTTGAGGATTACAAGTTCTTAACAGTGTATTAGACATAAACGCGTTGCCGCCCGAAGGTGCACCTGTCTCGGGCAATCTGAGGCGACTACGAAAGGTCTTGATATTTCATTATTTTTCTTAAACCTTCATTACAATAATTACTGAGATTATACTAGATGACATGTATGAATGCACTCATCTTACACGAGTATAATTATTAATATTAAGCACGTTAACATTAATTACCTATCTTAAAACTGTGCCAAGTACTTTTTACTACAAATGTGAAGTGTGCTACTCCATTACTCTAATTATAGTACCGTGCCGACATATTCATATCTCATCATAATCATCTAAGCTAATGCTTCACAGCCGGATAAACGCAATCTATATCGGATGCCATGCTGCCAACTGTTGAAACATTATCCATAAAAAATGTTGTATTTTCTACTAATAACCTTTGTACGATAATCGCACTGAGATGAGTATATTATTTAAATGGTTTTCATTGCCGTGTGTACATTAAAAGTATCAAGACAGGTTGCGGACAGGTCGCGGGCGATGCGTCCAGCGACCTGTCATCTCCGCGGGAACGTTGACAAAAACCGCGCCGCCTACGTGACGTCCTGTAGCGGCGCGCCCCCCGCGCCCCACGCCGCGCCCCCGCGCCCCCTCTCGCCGCGCGCTCGACCACTTTTTACTGCGCGACATTTGCCCGGAGTTCGATCCGTGTCATCCGACTTATTTCTTTTTTAAATTGCGCCGTCGTTCGATTATTTTATTTTTTAATTTTATAAGGCTTCGACCGGCCGTCGAGCGGTAAAAAGCGATAGCGTATAAAAAGTCTATGAATAATTAAAGTGAGATAGCTACTGGCTAGATGATGGGAACGTAGCGGCGACAGGTCGGCGGCTCGGCTGAGGGACAGGTCAATTTGCGGCGCTCGTTTTGTTCCTTTTGAGATTGCCATTAGCGTTATCCCGGGCTTGGGAGCAAATTTACTTTTATGCAAATGTGAAGCCATTCCGCCGGCGAACGAGATTAGAAAACTTCACATTCTAATGTATTGAAATTAAATAAGTGGAACGAAAGACGGAGCATTGGGACGTTCGGTGCGAGTGGTTTGGGGGCATGTTTATGTTTAATGGGGTTTATGGAGCCACGGAATCGGAGCGGGACCCTAATGTGTGCCCCGGGGTCACGAGTGACCCCAACCGTTCAAATGAAGCGGAATGATATTCGAGAAAATTGTTTAATTGTGGCTCAAATTACTGGTTCGGGGAAGCGAGCCAGACCTGTTTCGGCTTTGACCTTTTTATCTGGACGGTTCAAAGTCAAAGGGAGAGTCTATGGTGGTTTTTTGTTATTTTATAATATTACCATAGGAGACGTAGGCTGAAATTATATGGGTAAGAAGGTAAAATATGGGATGACAGTGCACATTTTGAAGAAGGAACACTTTATAATAAATGAGCTTTTACTTGTGGCTTCGTTGGGTTATTAGGCGAAGTTTTAGAGTAAAAGTGGTCTGTGTCTTACTTTTGTACAAAAGTTTATTGAAGACAGTGTTTTAGTGTTCAAGCGTAATTACACTTAATTAGTGTCCTTAAGTAATAAATGAATAAATTAGTGTGTGGTAAGTAGAGACAATCCACACAAAAAATGACTTAGATGTTTGCAAAATTTAATTGCATGAACGGGAATAGCCAAAATAACCCAGAGTTCGAAACCTCATTGAGAACTCATTCTAAAACTAAAGCGCACAACACATTCTTTGTATGAAAAAATCCAAAGTTAATATCACATTTTGACGAGGACAGCTGGCTCTGGTATAAATTGGTTATTATCACGTAAGGCTGCGCCTGCGCTTATTTAGTGCGCGCTTGGGAGCCTGTGGTAACGTCGAGCCTACGTTATTACGCGCCCTGTGCACTTAACAGGTTGCGCAGGGTTGCTGGGAAATAACTATAGGTACCAGCACCATGATGACACATTTTTTTGCCAATAAGATAATGGGAAAGGACTCTGAGTGGTTTTATCAAGTTTTGTGTCTTTTAACGTGAGAATGTATAGTAAAATAAATGTAGAAGCATGTATGTGTTTTCAATAGTTCGAACTTCGTTTTGGGTACAAAGTCAACTGTGACAAGACTAACCAAAAAACGTAATTCATACGACGATACAAGTAGATCTAGAAGATAAACACACACCGCAGTAAAAAAGGGAATTTTAACTTTATTTAAAGTGCACTTTTATAGCAACATTCCCTTCCATCTCCATATAATTACAACCAGTTACGGACAAAAACAAACGCGTATACTTAGCAGCCCTATTTCGCAGATACTGCGTATCGCCCGCGGCCATGAACCGCAGCGCGCGCGCAGCAGCCGCGTCCCGAACAGGTTGCAGGGGAGCAAAAAAGGTTAAAGTATGTTCCCCTGAGGTCGAGAGGGGGCGGCGGGGGGGCGCGCAGGGGGGCTAATGACAGGGGCGGCGCGGCGCCCGCGGCCGCTACCGCGCGCAAATTGATGCCTGCGCCCTCTGCCAAACCTTTGCTCCCGGCTAGTGATGCGCCGCCACGATAAATTGTGACAAGCACGTTCTCGCCAGAATTATACCGACGTTTATCGACCAGACGATCCGAGCGCGAGTTATTGAAGTGCTGTTTGTTGCTCAGTTAATTTTACAAGTGAATATTTTATGGTAAATAGCAATCAGCGGTTTGAATTTTAAATTGTTGACGTCTAGTTTACAGCGGAGTAATTTATAGCAAAAATATGAGGTAGGTAATCATAAAACTGTGATATAAACCAAATATAAATCTAAGATCGATAAAAGTCGATTGTATAAAATACCTGGGTTTAACTATAGACAGCACACTGAAATTCCAGGAACATATCAACACTCTAAGTAATCGACTGAGAAAACTGATATATGTTTTTAAGACCTTAAGAAACGTGGCTGACGATAAAATAAAAAAAATGGTGTACTATGCTCTTGCTCAGTCTTTAATAACATACTGCATCACCTCCTGGGGTGGTGCTTCAAAAAGTATCCTCCTGAAACTGGAAAGGGCACAGAGAGCCATCCTGAAGGTGTCTTTGTTCTTACCTTATCGCTACCCTACAGCACTAGTATACCAAAAAGCAAAAGTCCTGACGGTGCGTCAACTGTTTATTCAGCACACCATTCTCAAACAACATAGACTCTTAACCTACAATCCCTCACTCCCTCGAGCTAAGAGAATATTTAATCCTGTTGTCAACTACCATCCTTCACTTTCAACATCCTTTTCTAAACGCTTTTTTTCACACCTTGGTCGGCACCTCTACAATAAAGTGAATAGGGTCATATCGATATATGAACTCAATAAGATAAAGTGCAAAATGAAACTATTTAGTTGGCTTCAAGAACTCAATTACGACGACACTGAAAACTTATTAACAGTCATAATATAAACATCAAGTAAATATAACATGCTAAGGTAAAAAATATATATAATAATAATAATACTTACAGTCACTCACAATCACAACCCTCACACAGACAACACACAACCACGTACACACTTCTCTAAGTACACAATTACACATACACGCAATACACACTCAACCTCTCTCCCTGATACTAACCATACTAACTAAGTGAATTGAAACGGTCATCAGTAAGATATAAAAAAGAATGTTACCATATCCCTAATTGCTTACCACTTGTACGAGTACATAATTTAATTTGTTAAATTTAAATGAAGGAGTCCTGGTGACCCGAAATACAGGCTTGAGCCTAGTTTAGGCACCAGTCTCCCACAATACAGCAACCCTTCTAAATGTAACCATTGAAATAAGCAATTAAGACTAATATTGTGGAGAAAATAAAGTATTTTTTATTATTATTATTATTATTAAGATCAAAACATTTTGCCGAAACTCAAAACCTAGACGTATAATTAAAACAAGAGCTTCTATAATTTAAACCGCAAATCACAAGTAGCACAGTAATTTAATCAACACACGATAATTAAGTCCAAAAACAGGTTGCAACAATTAAACAAACGTTACAAAGAACGATACGTAACACGCAATTGTACAATGTAATAACACATTATCGACATCGGGTATCGAACGATAACATCACTATTCGGAGGCCGGGCTATAAAGATTGCTATTAAGTTTAAAGCATGGAACGCACAGGGCTTGTGTTAGGGCTGGCACACATAGTTAGACAGTAAATATCTCACGTAGTAAAGTGTGTTGGGAAAACAATGGGAGGGTGGAATTAGACTGAAATGTTGTGGGTTCTGAGTTATGTGAAAGGGTTTAAATATATTAATCTTGACATGAAGATACAGATAAAGTGTCTCTTCATTCTTTCTTATCATAAAAAAAAACAAGGATACAGATATAGTGTCTCTTCGTTATTTCTTATCATAAAAACAAACAAGAACATCTATAACATTTTTATTTACATTAAACTATCTCAGCTCAATATGATGTTTTGATGAAAGAAAAAATGAAAAATCCTGTAATTTTGCTTTAAAAATACGAATTTATGCCACACAGTTAAATAAGAATTTTAACATTTTTTTAATATAACAGTGGTATAGAACTGGTGCAAGGGTGCAGGTAGTACAGGATTTTAATGCAATATTGATATAAATTGAGACAGAAATATTTTGAAATATTCTTTCATAGAACTTTCTGAACTTAAGCTTAGAAACAATACATTTAAATAAATCGGCCTCACACGTCCAAAATTTTTTTCAGGATGTGCTTAATATATAACAAACATACTATTTTGATAGAAGTAGAGCTGCTGGTAGCCCTATGTATCTTATATTTAGTGGTGAGTGACGGTGCGCGGGTGAGCTCTACCGACTCTACGTAATTATAATCTGAGACCATCGCCATTTCTCAAGCAAGCCTTTTATTTTTAAAGTTCCGCACTTAAATGCTCAAGATTACTGTGTGACTCAATATTTGTAAAGCTATTCTAGTGGTATTGGGAGATCAATCTTAAGACTGTGGTAGACGAAGAAGGAAATAGAAATACTGTTTTGGATAACGTTACTTGTGTTAGTAGAGAAAATGTAGCTGAAGACTTTATTACAGAAGACATTATTACAGAAGACATTATTACAGATAAAATGTAAATTGCGAAGAAGAAAAGAGATGTATTGAACTGAAAAATGTGAGAGTGAGAATGATCTCTTTCAGAGGTTTATATCAAATATGACTATCATTTTTATGTTTCAACGCACGCTTGAACCATGACAGTTTTATATATTTTTTATGAAATTTACGTCGAAACGTTGAAGATATTTTCAGATATTTCCTTATTTTGGAGCTTACAGGAGCAATTATGCGTCGTAATTTATCTATACTAATATTATAAAGAGGAAAAGTTTGTTTGATTGTAACGAATAGGCTCAAAAACTACTGGACCGATTTTAAAAATTCTTTCACCATTCAAACGCTACATTGTCCACGAGTAACATAGGCTATATAATATCACGCTATGTCCCACGGGAGCGACGCAGTAACCAAAAACCTAATGTAACGTGGGTGAAACCGCGGGGAACAGCTAGTTTGTAATAAGTATGTTTATTGTCTGTTCACCATAGTTCAAGCTCTGCTTAGTTTGGGATCAGATGGTCGTGTGTGAGTAGTCCCAGGATATTTATTTATATAAAACTAGTTAATAAAGTAGTCTATACTGTACTTTATTTGAGCTATTTTACTCAATGTTAGATTTAGATAGGAGTTATCACGATCTATGTTGCAAAGAAAAATATTTAGGTTGCGTTTAAGTAAGACGTCTAGAGATTAAAACAATTACTATTAGTGTGTTCCCTCTTACTTCGTATTTTATTGTATCATTAGTGAATTATTATTCTTTCACGATCTTTTTATTATGTTTCTTGTTGCAGTTTATAACTCAACATTCCGATCGGATTGAATCAATCTAACAGCGCGTGTTACATAAATCTAACAACATTGTGGAAAGTTTTAAATGTCTATATTGTTTTTTCAAAGAAGGAGGAGGTTCTCTTCTCTCTCTCAATAGCCTAGTCCATAGTATTTTGACAAATTTCAATTTTCAAAGTATATTTCGAAGATTTAAGCAAAGACTGTACAAAAGCAGTTGGAGAATCGTAATTAATAAATAAAAAGCGCGTTTGAGACAGACAGACATAAAGTCAACTAATATGGGTCCTGTTTTTTCCATTGGTAACACGGAACTAAAGCATATCTAATCAAATGTTTTTTAGGTTCTTTTACTAAGTCACCTAGATAATGTAACTCAATACACATAGAATCAATCACGTAACACAACAATAGCTTAAAGTAAGAGGTAAGAGGTCATTCGGTGAGCGCCATTTTTTTATCAATTGTCGTTTTGTACACTTGGAACTTTCTCTCTCGGTAATGGCGTCCATTAGTACTTTGCCACTTATGTTATTAATTTTTTACGTCTTTAGTACAAAAAGTCGTTTAATTGCGTGAAGGTATGCCACGGCGTGAACTATCACTTTGTTGATAATTGGCTTCGGTCGTTGCAATTTTTTTTTGTTGTGGCATTTTAATGGTATCAATTGTGGTTTTTACGCGTACCTGTAGCGGAATATGATGTCGTGTACTTAGTTGGAAAGCACGTATAGCGATATAATTTTCTATTTTAATCGTGGACAGAAGTTCTTATTTATGGAGTTTAAGAGAGAACAAGTTCAAATGACTTCTTCAAGTTTTTAACATTTGAAAATATAATAAATAAGTGATGTTATATTGTAAAACTTCTATTGAATAAATTGTAGGTTTTGTAGGTTTTATTATTGTATAGGTAATTGTATAGGTTTTAGTATTGTATAGGTAATGTAGGTATTATTATTTCCAAAAAATTAAATTTTCCATGTGAAAATTTAGCAAGCAAATAAAATGCCTACCAACAAGTTGTATAAATAGCTTCACTCCAAATCGTTGTCTTACAACAACAACATTACCTCACTCATTCTGTTACTAGAAAGCTTATCATTGTTGGCATCGGCGCGCGCGCAAAAAGCTCCTACATAATAATTGGAAAACAGCCTAACGCTGATCTGTGGGTGTGGCGACTGGCCGTGCTAGCGGCGCGAGATAGACTGATGCAGGGCCTCAAGAGGGACAGAGATAGGGACGGGCGCGCGCGCAGGTGGGCGGGGCCAACACACCCGAGTGTTGCCGACTATTCCCGATCACAGCCGAATAGAGAACGCCCAGTCGCTAATGTTAGCGTACTACCGTCCGTATAAGTTGAGCTGGCGTTTTCTAATATTCATCATGAGTTAAGAGCTCATGTTAAGCTGGTGTTTTGAACAATGCGAACTATGTTTGAGCAATGTAGTGCCATTATATAGGTATTATCGGGCTAATACAAGTCTGGATAATAGATTGTTTGGAACAAGCATGTGTTGTGATATTCCTTATTAAATAAATGATTCGTGTGTTAGCATTTATATTGCTAATTTGTTATCTAAGCTACTAGATAAGTTGATTAGGTGTTTGAGAAATTGTTTTATGATTTATCTTTTTTGTTATTTTTACGTTTAGGCAAAATTAAGAGCCAATAAATTTACTTTTATGCACAAGACAGAAAAGTCGTAGCGTATTATTTAGGTATTTTGCTAGAGGTCATGTTCATGACTCATGATTGATTTAAAGCATTAAATGTTCCAATAAAAAGCAATCAGACGCATAAATCTCATAATAAAACGGCTATAAACGTCTTAATGCTCATCTTTTCATTTCTCTAACTAACTGGGGTCTGTCCTCAACGGCCAATGAAAGCTATTCGATGCTACAGCGTTCGTAGAACATAATTGATTTACTCGTTCCAACTTAAATGAAACACGTTCGAGGTTACCATGGGTTATTTAATGGTTAAACTTAATTATTGTTGATTCTGTGGGCTTGCTATGAACTTCGAGGATTAAGTGACTGTTAGAAATACTATTTAAGTTTCGACGGCAATTCAGAACCTCCTTTTCAGGGAAGTAGGTACATCAAATTTTATAACTGTTGGATTAAAAATAAACCTTCAAACAATCGTGATTCGAGACACAATAGAAAGACAATAGCAGCCCGACACCCGGCTGTCGCTTGGACGTCGAAAGGTTAATAGATACATTTTTTTTATAAGACTCTGCTGTATATTTAATGGTTAGTCTATCTATCTGTCACAGGTGTAAAATAGTCTATACTAATATTATAAAGAGGTAACATTTGTAAGTTTGTAAGTTTGTAGGTTTGTAAGTTTGTATGTAGGGGGTAATCTCTGGAACTTCTGGTCCGATTTGAAAAATTATTTCAGTGTTAGATAGCCCATTTATCGAGGAATGCTATTGGCTATTTACCATCACGCTACGACCCACAGGAGCGGAGCAGTAACGAAAAATGCGGGTGAAACCGCAGTGTCCCCTGCGGCTAGTTACTTATAAGTAAAAATATTCACATAGGTAGGTAGGTAGTTTGATTTGATTACTTTGGTTGCTCTAAAACATAAAAAAGTTGAATGCGTCCCATTCAACATTTTTTGCACAACGACATTACGCGTGTTTTCCACTGACCTTAGAAAAAATACCTCTGCACCTTCCTACATTTATTCAAATCTTCAAATAAAGTAAGTCAGTCAATAAAAACGCTGTCTAATATTAAGCAAGCACAAATATTTTAGATCATATTTTAATCTAGAATAAGTTATTGACTTTTACATATTGACTCTTTAAATCCATTATTTATTTTTATCATCATGTCATCATTGCAGACATAGATTTCTGGGTTTAAAAAAAATGTTTTTTCATGTCACATCCATAGAGGTTCTCTCAATGTAGGAGGCGCGACTCCCGTTAAGTAAACACCAGACTTGAGCAAGCTCAGCCCGTTACTCAACACCGAGTTATTATAAGTTATTGCATTGTTACACCTGCTTTATTATGCACAAGTGCACAACTAAGTGATTTTATGTTGTTATTGATCATCGTGAATGTGGAGAAAGTTGTTCGAGGTTTAAGTAACTTTGTAATGGAAAATGTTGTATCAAATCACCTTGTGAATGTGATGATATGATGCGGTAATCAAAATGTATTAGATTTTATTTAACTTTATTTTGTACGATTACGATTTATATCATCCTACATGCATGCACCTGCGTGTGTATGTATGTATACACATGTTTATGGCAAATAAATGATTCTATTCTATTCTACGATGACTATGAAAAGATCTTTCCTTTTGACTGTAAGAAATTTCCTATCGTCTGTAACACCCCCCAAAAATATAAATGATCAAATTCCTGTTTCGGCCGGAGCGGACGAAACTCAACGGCCGAAATGCGTACTGAGCTAAAATCTTTCTTTTAAAAATCACGTTTCGTCCGTCTGTCATAAATACTTCCTTTTTTAAAACTACCTAATCAAAAGCACCTCAATTGTACCAATTACCTGTAACAGTTAAAAACAACTACAAAACCAAATAACAGTAATAATTAGCCGCAATTCCACCAACCCAAGCTTATTTTATTCCTCTATTTAAATCAAAAGCAGCACTTTCGAAACGTGAATCGATACTCACGATTAAATCGTATTATTAACAATCGAGTAAATAGTTCTCGGTATCTGTAGAACGGTGTTCCGGTGAAACAATCTACTTGTATCATCGGTTGCTAGATTCTATCGGCTCGTGCCACTTGTATAGATAGTGATGTCAATGATTTATTACTGGTTGTTTAGTCGATGTTTGGGCGTATCGAATCGACTATCGATAGATTTTTAGTTAAACTAATGTAGTTCGGATTTGGGGTAATAGGGTTGTGTGGTAATGTGTGTAATCAAATTGTTTGAAAATTTTGGTTGACATGGTTTGGTTTTGTCTTTAAAAAAATAATAAGTCGTGTAGACTTGACATGACCAAATGACAAGAATGATAAACAAACGCAACAAAAATGGTTTCTGGCCCTACACTACTTGTAATCAGTATCTTATAATGATTTCAATTACACATTTTTAATTTAAACTAATATTATAAATGGGAAAGTGTGTCTGTCTGTCTGTCTGTATGTTTGTCTTTCTTTCACGGCAAAACGGAGCGACGAATTGACGTGATTTTTTAAGTGGATATAAGTAGTTGAAGTGATGGAGAGTAACATAGGCTACTTTTTGTCTCTTTTTAACGCGAGCGAAGCCGCGGGCAAAAGCTAGTGCATACATAAATGTGATTTGTTATCGATTATTATGACTTTAATCAAATAAAAATTGTTATAACTTTTCTAGACCGACGTCTTCAATTTATTTAACATAAGTCCACAATAGAAAAAAAATACATCGTCGACTTTATCGACATAAGCCCATCCCTCGGTTGGCACGAGTAGCGGTCGCGTGCCGGCGCGCCCTCTCGCGGCCGATTGAAGAAAGTGCGCCGACACTCGACGCGGGACGGACCGCGGATTGCTATCTATGCGTTTTACTTTAATCGAGCTCTTTAGCCTTTAACTAGTCGTTACTCATTGGAAAACTACTGAATTAAGTCCAGTAGAATTAGAGGAAAAACTTAACTGCATCAGGTTTTGAAGAACATCGATTGAAAGTAGTGTTTGTTAGATACGACGAATGATTTACGAAGCATGTTAGGGTTGAAGGAAAAACAATTAATTGGCTTGTCAGAATTTGTAATGGAATTGTTGAGTTGGAAAGTGATATGACTGGGTTCTGCAGTGGAGGTGATTCGAATATAAAATCATTTAAGTTGTTTTGAAAATTTTGAAAACTTTGTTGAATGACAACCACAAACTCATGTATTTTTCTATGAAGCCGTTTTTCTTTCCCTAAGCAATAAGCCACGTTCTTTTCACTACCTTTGGTGTGCTGGTAGAGTTTTCTAGTGTATAAAGTTGACCTCTGCATAAAGCATAAAAAATATAAGTCTAAAATGTTTAATGGATGTTGATTGTTTTTTCTTATTCTTAAATTAATGCGAGTTTCAAATACCTTCAACTTACACAACCAATCTAGATATTCCCAAAAAGGAGTTCTAATTTCATCTAGTTTTCAAAGCCGCATGTACTAGTAAGTGGGTTTAATGTAGGATTAGCTAACACGCTTCGCTTCGTAAAGGAACCCTTGTTGTGAGCTTGGTATCCGATAGTTGCATTAGCGGCCTTGTTTGTTTCTAACTAATAATATGTACGGCCTGTTCGTACCGTTAGAGGTGAAGATGATGGTGGTAGGTTAGTGTTTAATTTAGATTTGATTTTTGGCTTAAAGTAATCGTTTTCATCAAAAGCTAGTTGTAGCGAGTTCTCGCACTTTTTTAAACAATACGATTATAAAGACTTTAAAAGAGACTTCGACCTTTGAGTTTGTTTCAGATTTCGGCTCCATCGTTCGCTTAAAATAATAAAATCTAAATATTGATGTGTAAAAGTGTTATGTAACCTATTTACAAAGTAAATATCTATATATATATATAAAACAAAGTCGGGTTTGTTACAACACTTATAGCTCGAGATCGGCTAGACCAATTTTCATGGTTTTTGGTTCATTGGATTTGTCCCCGCCCCTAATAGCAGAATACTTACATCTTAAAAATAATGAGAAATCGACGAGAACATAATTATAAAAGATGAATCATTTTCCCCTATAGTTAATTCTAAATTCAATTAAACTTAATAGAACAATAGTACTAGGAGCGCAGTAATGTGAAGTGATAATGTGAGAAAATTTAAAATACTGAGATACTTAGTAGGTACTTAAATCAATCAAAAGTACTAGGCGCGCAGTTGTGTGAAGTGGTTAATAGAAAATGTGAGCGCAATTTTAAGAATAATTAATAAATGCTCCTTATATGAGTACAGCTCACTTCATGTTGAATTCAACGAGGATTATAAACGGACCGGCCTGTCTTCGACATATAAATCTTATATGGTGACATTGTAACCGAAATACCCTTTACAGTGCTTTTGCTTCTAAGGATCAAACTTATTTTTTCCGCAAATTCTACACTTTACATCTTTTCTACGTCATCGTTTTTCACACACATAATTATCAGAAAATCCCTCACTTAAGAGCACCATTTAATGACATTCTTGAGTACATAGTTGACCGGTGTAGGTACTAACTAGTATCGTATTATAACTGGTATAGTTATTAGCCGCACGGCTTTCATCCGCAACTAGACCGGTGGCAGAATTCATGGGCCTTATACGGAGCACGCGGATATGGCCGGTGACCATGGTGTAACCAGGGAAGTAGAACTTGTGGGGAAGATTTTTAGTTGGTTAAAAAGTGCTTAAACATCTAAAGGATTGTTGACGTTTGAAATGGTGTTGAAATTAGAATAGTTTATCAAAAAAACATTATATTTTAATTCTTCATAGAAGGTAGTAAATTGAATCAACTGCCATAATTGCCTCCTCTGTAGACGCTGGATTCTTTAAATAGTTATTAAAATATGAAATGGACACAAAGTTTCGTTTATGTGCTGCTTTAGTTACAGATATAACATAACACAATAAAATGTTAAGTAATTCAAGGTGTCTGCTTTGTTAACTCTTCACTACCCTTAGTTGACTGGCAGAGCTGACGACCAATCTCCAGTAGTGAAGAGATACTATATATATGTTTAACAATCTATTCTATTCTACTATTCTACAGTGCCACTTGTCTAGAGGTGATCCGAGGACGACGTCGATAAAGAAATCGTAGTACGATAAATATCCCGTCGTCTGGCTACCCTACAAAATTACAAGTCCATATCTTGGGGCGGTGCGCGACAACGACAAGATAGCTCATGCGTTTGTTTGTACCATTGAATATACATGAGGCTTGCTTTATTTGCGGAGCTACGCTGTCCTACTACGCATTAGTGTCGACTCGCGCATTGTATATTGTAAGCGAATTGTTTCGGGAGCGAATTTGTTGGAGATTGCAGCGGGAAACGAGATGTTCATCTGTCTTTTGAAAAGGTTGAATGTGGCTGAAGCAAAATTTTGATTTTTTTTAAATTATAACTAGTGATCTGATCCATCTCTCATCTGATCTGAATCCAGTGATAACTAGTTAAAATTTTACAGTATTGTAATTTTGTCTTACATAGAAAAGCTATAAAAACCAGCTATTGCCCGCATGAATGTCGATAATCGCAGATGCATACAAATTCGCAAATTAAAAAATAGCCTCAGGGCTTAAGTATACTTACGCCGTCAAATGTCATCGAAATCGGTTCAGTGGTGAAACCGTGATAATATAAAGGACAGAGTTACATGTCATTACATTAGTATAATATGTATAACAAATAAAAAAAAAACATAAATGAAGTCACACCTCCAACCATACCGCGTAGCTTTTCACCTCAGAATAGTGGGGGGATATTACAAATCACCTTTTACGGGTTAAACAGTCGATAAATCTGCTCAATACACCCACAGAGCGATACTATCGCACCTCTAGTGGCTTTGTGGTGTCTCAGGCTCTAAACGAACTTGCCTTTGGCCACTTAGATTTAAGAACGATAATTATAACATTTTCAAAAGTGCGTTCTGAATTCTGGTTTAGTAGTACCGTCATGGTTGTTATGATTCATTCTTTATTTAAATGGTAGTCTGTGTGGCCAGTTTTAGATAAAGGAATTTGGTTGAATGAAAACTTTTTTTGATATTGTAGTTTTTGTTACTGGTGAGTAAAAAGATAATTTAGATTTCTTTTTTTAAAAGGCTGTTCGATATTAATGTTTTTATACGTTATATTATGTAACCCATGCTTATAAAGAAGTGAATATTACTTATTATGTTCTCTCTATTGCTTGCTATACTGTGCGACTGTAATGGCATGATAAGTTCCATTGTTCGGGAGCAATTCTTAATTTATTTCTTTAATGCCATATACACTTAGTCTTAACTCAAAAAAGTATCTACTACTACAATATTTTAAACAGTAGTTAGCTTTAATAACTGTTTTTAAAAGTTCAATTTTCAGTACAAGCTTCTTGCAGAAAATAACGAGAAGCTTTGCATCGATAAATGGCGTCATTAACTCGAATACTAGTGTTGAAATTATAGCGAGTTAACGAACTACTAACTGTGCCTCGTAAAAATAACCAACAACGTCGTAACCGAAGTAATCACACGTCTACTGTTTAGCTCATTATTAGTTATTATGAATACATACTTACGATTTCTCGGGAAGTTCATTTAGTTATCTTTCTGTCTCTCTCTTCGGGGAATACTTGTTGTGTTTATGTTTTTTTTTTCGTTTTTGTTTATACCATTCATATTACATGACCATTTTTATGACCTGCCCACAGTCAGACAAGTTCGGTATTGGTTAGGCATTTATTTACCGCATCGAGTTAAAAATCTCACTAAAAACACAGATACAAAACAGCTTTACCAATTTTGAATTCAGTTTAAAAATATTGTAATATTCTCAATATTTACGTTTAAAAAAAGAATGCCGTCAAAACACATAGACAACCAATTCATTTACATTCAAACTTTCCTCAGACATAGAGCAGACCATAGACAACAGCGTCAGCGTAGTGCGCGCGCACCCAGTAATTTGTATAACATGTAAAAAGCCGCGCTACGCGGGCGCAAGTAAATAATGACATCTATAACGCGTTGGGAGCAACAATCATGTAGGTTTCCTTTTACAGAGCCATCGACATCCGGCCGGTAAACAGACCGGTCAGGGTTGCCACGTAAATACGGTTATTAGACTAGTGTTGCCCTAAGAAAAATGTTTTGAAGTGTGCAGAAGATGGTATGAAATAGTTTAGTAGCTTTTATTTTGCCGGAATGGCTTAAACGCGTTTCTGTAAGCGAAATATTCGGTTGCGGATAAGAACTACTTATTATTCTTAATTTATACAAAAAAATATTGACATAACGTATGTAAGTATGTTTAAGCATCACCAGACAGAGTCTGTTAATATTTAGCAAAGTATTTTTTCTGTTGGTCTGGAAACTAGAAGGCTAGACGTTATCGGGCTACTGGCAATGGAGGATGAGCAATTCTGTATTTTTCAATTCTTAGTTGCCGTATATCTATGTTCACATAAGCGTAGTCGCCAGTGTAATTACCTAATAACCGATCTTTAACTATTCCGCATTCAGCAAGATTAATCCGTCTACTTCAGCCGTACACCGTCTATATTTTCCAATATCAACACAATACATTACCGTTGCTTCTTCATCAAATCATAAATCTGATAGTCCAGGAGCCCAACCCTGCGACTGATCGGATCGCAACGATCTCTCTTTAATTATATTGTTACGGCGGCCGACCAGGAGGTCGTGAGGTTATACCAAATAGATTATCTTTAGATGAGGCCAGCTGCCGCTTGTGAATAGTCCCCTTTCATATCTCTTCTATCGAATTCTTTTTCTACCCGCGGGTCATTATCGTTACAGAGTGGATCACAAGACAGTCTGATTGCTTTTTGTAATTTGGACCATTGAATGTTTGAATTATTTTTGAGAATTCATATTGTGGTGTTGGCACGGTACTCTTTGGTCAGTGATCGATATTTTTTTCGTCGTGAATGTTGGCTGATTGTCTGTGCTCTAGTTTTGACGTTTTGTTAGTTTTTCTGCTCGATATTTTAGTTGTGCGGTGAATTTTTTTTGACGTATCTCTGTTTGATCTTGGGCGGTTAGATAGAAAAACTGACAACATTTGTTTGATCAACTTTTAGATTGGAATGACGTTATGTTAATAAAATGTTGGTGAAGTATATTCCTTTTGCTGTATTTGATTTTATTAAACACTACTTAAGTGCATATACAGCTAAGTTGTTATTATAAATTAGTAGATAGAAAAACCAGACTATTTATCTCAGTACAATGCAAACGAAGGCTTCTCCCAATACAGAGAAGGCAGAGAAGTGGTCACCACACTAGCTCACAAATTTTAATGAGATGAAATAGATTCGATGACACAACCCATAAATAAAAACAAAATACGACAACTTATCATGGTTAATAATAGGACATATTTACACAAATCTGCTACTAACAGATGTTCCTAATGATTACACAAATGTCAAACGACAGCAGTATTTTATCACGAAACATGTTATTCTTGTGGTTGACATTACAAAAAGAATTTAACACAAAGGTTAATAAATTACCTATGATGAATATCAACGCGAATAATAGGTACAGGCTAGAGGGAAGTAGACTCGTTTGTTGGTTCATATCTCAGTTTTGCATAAGAATGGATGTTGGGCCAAATATTTGAACCATTCACCCAATATTTGGCTTAAAGTTTGCACACATGTTGGTTGATCGTTGATCTAGTTCAACATTAACAAAATAGCTATATTTTCCAAAGACATTATTAAAAGGCGGTACCATTAGTGAAATCTAACGACTTGACGTCATAGGCGCAGTGCATAACACATACGCATAAACACGTAAAAACCATTACCCTCCTTTTGACCAACCAAATTTTTTTGTCATAAATAAACAACTTGGGCAGCTGGGCTAATGACAGCGCATATTTTATCCGCGGTTATAAAAAGTTTGACCGCACATACCATGGTTTGCATAGTTGTTACAAAATCGCTGCGCAAACGCACCTGCAGGCAAAATTACAGCGACACGCACGCGACCTAGCGATGTAAAAACGAACTAATTTCGGGCTTTCTTTAGCCGTTAAGATGATTTAGTTTTTAGTAGCGTGGGTTGAGTGTCACTTTATAATGTCATGTCGGTTAAAAAGATGATGTGATTAGGCAAGTACATAAATATTTTTGTAAGCTACTTATTAAAGCTGTTTCATGTTATTTGTACGACTTCAAAAAAATATTTTTAAAATATTTTAGTCACGATGTTTTAAAAGTTGTGTATCACTAACTAAACATGTGGAAAATGTGTGTTTAACTCTGAAGCTGAAATTTGTCAAGTAAGTAGTTTATACAATTATATGAAAGACGTCAGCCAAAAATGGATTTTGCGGCAGTCCAAAATATTAATATTTGGGTATGTATATTTAGCTTTTGTTGGCGACTTCTTTCTACTAAGTTTGCAATAAGTCATGATCAGCATGTTTTTAGAACGTGTTCACAACAAAAGAAGAGGTCGCTCCGCTAGCCTTTTGAAGTTCTTAAACAGTAATCCATTATTCAAATACATCATATTGCCACGAGCCAAAGTAACTCATATTTAAACCTATTGATTTACAATTAATAGCCGCGAGGCAGAGACAATGCGACCTCGCGTGTTTCATTTGACATTTAGCCCGAATGACCTTTCGGGTTCTTTCGGCCAACATCGGGTACACCTACGGCCAAAATTACTATTCAAAGTAGGTGGTATGTTGAACTATTTGTGAGCTTTTTTATTAGATTAGCGGTACAGACACACTGAGAAGTGTTGGCGGATTTAAATATTTTGTTAAAGGCCAAAATTATAGTAAACTGGAAAAACGGGTTGGCGGATGAATTTAATCAATCAACGCACCCTATTAATTAAATTCAAATGATTTACTTATTTGTAATTATGTTTAAGTCAAGTTACCGAAGCGGAAGACGGCTTAGAAATATAATAAATAAATTGAAATTATTTTTAGCCTTTACGACCTCAGGATATTTCGCTAGTTATAAAAAATATCGAAGCTTTATACAATAACAGAACTAAGTATTATTCAGAATAGAACATAATAGAATAAATTTTATTTTTATTTAGAAGTTCATCACAGTCTAAGACTCCTCCCTATCCCTGATTTAGTCTTTACCTAGGTAGTTCATATATTTATATTAAAATGAGGTAAAAATTTTATATTTTCTGTCCTTTTTTTCAAAAGTTTATATTATAATAAATAAAATTGTATAATATGTATATTTTTTACTGCTCGGTAGGTCACTTTGAACTTGTAATGTTGTTTTTTTTTTTATTTCATGTGTTTTATGTTTTGCAGCAAATAAAGGTTTTTTCTATCTATTTATCTATCTTCTTAAATTATATAGTGCCCGTGGCGCATGTTTTTCTTTATAGGCCGTGCGGTGATAACCAATAAGACAATTTTATACTAGCACTCGACACCCAAACAAAGTTGCAAGCAAAAGCGAGTTATTAATAAATAACAAGTTTCATATCGGTTTAAAACATATCTTCACAGGTACCAACATACCAGTCATCCCACACCACTCCCACGACACTAAACTAGATCTTCAATTGTTGCCAACACTTTTTGCTCGGAGAAATCCCGGTATTTATTGGCCAGAGGGCTTGAGATAAAACTTTTTGTGGCCGTCAGATTAGGGGCTAATGAAGTGCTAAGTAACAGTTGCTCTACAAATGTATGCTTAGATTGATAAGAAAAAACATAATTAAGGTGCGTTAGTGTTTTTTTCTAGTGTGTATAGTTCAATCGACAAAATGGAATCATGACCCACCATAAGCTTATTTTCCTACAGATCTTCAAATACAATTAAGTCCACAATCGCGTAAACATGTATTCAAAATGTCACACGTCTAGTCTTATTATTTTGACAGCTTCAAACGATTTGTCGTCGAAATGGGTCATGATTCAATTTTGTCGATAGTACTTAGAGATTTCTGTTAGTTTTCCTTGCGACTATGTATGTGACTAATGTTGTAGATGCATAAGTAACTCTGTTTGTTTATTACACGTTCTCTACTAAAACGGTGAAGTGATTTTTATAATGTAGGCTCTAGAGCAGGCTGTCATTGGGGTTACAATTTCGTTATTTGTTTAATCACGGTCCGAGATACCTGTGTCACTTCATTAGTTGAAACTTATGTGAGATCAATGACTTCTGATCTTTAACTTTTAAATTATTAGATTTTATTTACTTTTTAATATGTTTTTAACACATTTATTTACTCTATGCCGCTACTAAAATTGCTAAAAACCCGTCGTAAAGATAAAAATTACGAAATAACGATTATTAATTAATAAATTAAAATAATTTCGCGAAATGTCCTTTTTCGTGGAAATGGCTTTCAATCACATGCAAAAAGTTAATTTCTCAACTAAATAAATAATAAAAATGACATGCCAATATTTAAAAATGCTAATGAGAATTTGTGTTTTTTTAATTATAAACTAATATTGTATTATTATTATCATTGGTTAAAAGTCGCTTTTATTTTACACTTTTTAGCGTTTCATAATTTATGACTTGATCGGTAGGTCAAAGTTGTAGATTTTGGTAATAAAATTAGTTCCGTCTCAATTAGTTTTATTATTTTCTTGTAGTTTCCCATTTTATACTTTTTAACGTAATTAAATGTCATTAGTAAACTTTCTTTTCTAAATTCAAAAGTCACATTGGTCAATTGGTTTACCGGTTTATCTGCAAACTCATAATTTATAATAAGCGTTACCAAAATCAGTATTTTTCCCAAGTAAAAATAATCCTAGCAGGAAATAATCTTTGCATAATGTCCACTTTGATCATGAGATAACCCTCAAGTATTCAAAACGTCTTTTACATCCCGAACCAAACTTAACGCTACCAAAACAAATCACGAGATAAACACTGTAACAAAATCTAATCAGATAATCAAATTGATCAATTATTATCATTATCATATCTCGGCCAGAGGCTTAGCATTGCCATCCAACGTGGCAATACTGGGAACCTCTTGGACACTACCGATTGACAGCAATGCAGAGGAGTTTTTTGATATTATTTTAATTCTCGCGTTATCCTTTTTTTAGATTAGTACTTAATTTTGTTTGTAAATATTATATATACCGACAGTCGTAAATATTTAATTTGATTAAAAATGTTATAAGCTAAAATAAAACGATCAATCATTATCATAAAATTAGCACATTAATTGGTGAGATGGACTCAGAAACCTGTGCCCGCGCATGAGCGATCTCCGGATCTCTGGTAGGAAGCGGCATCCGCCATATATCATGGAGCCAGTATGTCGGCGGAAGGAAAGCTAATCTATTAACGTGTCATTATGGCTGTTGTTACCTTTTAGCTTTTTCTTTAGATTAATAGCTTTTTTGCAGATAATTGATGTTTGTTAGTTTCCTTTGTAGAGTGTTGTGGAAATGACAGCTATTGAAAGATTCCGCAATTTTTCTATACTGATAGAAGTTCATTGTCGGTTGCTCAGTTAATAATAGTTGAGCCACCCGATCATCAGCTCAATATTGATTATCATTTATAGAAATATTCCATACAAGATATCTTGCATATAAAAAAAAAATCAAGTTCAAATTACACGTGCGTTCTTTTAATTGGTAAGCAGCAATCTTGCTTTGCAGAAGAAATGAGAATGTTGGTAGTACTTATTCGGATGACATTAACAATGAACTTTACAACTTGCTGGACCATAAGAAAATATCAATAGTTCTTATCGCAAGGCATCTGGAATTAGTAGTTATCGCAAGTCTTCGCGAACCCCGGGGGGTCACAACCCACAGGTTGAAAACACTTCTCTAGACGGTGAACTATCGCAATAACACTTAGTTACAGACGACGACAGATGATTCATATTAAACAGAAGGAGTGGCGTCATGCAAACTTTTTGCTGCCGACATTTTCAATCATCGCCTAATCGATCATCACTCGAAGCCTGACGACCTGTCCAAATATTATGAATTTAAAAAGAAAAACTCCATCAGTTAATAAAAAAGTGTATAACCGATAGTTGGGCACCGTTATAGTCAGTAATGGCGGCATGTCCGTTCAGCGCAGGCGCGGGCCGCGGGCGAGCGGCGCGTGCGCAGGCCGCGGTTTACAACAAATATGGTATAATAGGAATAAGTTAGAAGTATCCGTTTGTTTGTTTCTTTGATGGGATTTGAAGAAAAAGGTGGGGGTGTTGGTAATTTTATCTATGATTGAAAAGATTTTCAATTTATAGCTCTTTCGGTGCTCCGAGGCAGGGTCAAATTAAAAGTAACTCGAGTGGACCAATTTGGATGATTGTGCCTAACCGTGCTTAATGTGCCTAAGGTTACTACGACATTCCATAACTTCCAATTCGGAGCAGCAACGCTGTATCGCGGCTTATAAATGAACGATGGCATTACTTACCGAGACAAGTTCTTTTAGAATAACTAATAAGACTATTTTTTAAATGACTTAGCTAAAAGATTTTACATTTTTCTTTTAGCTAAGTCATTTAAAAAATAGTCTTTCTTTCTTTTTTTTCTTTACTTTCATCATTATACAAAAATAACATGATTCCTTCATATTTTTCTTTCAGAGTCAAGTCCAAATATAGATATACCAATAAAACATATTATATTTTACTTCGCAATAGACTAGCTTTCTAGTACTGAAATTTCTTGCCAATCAAACATTTATTTTTCTTTTCTTAAAATATTAGTTTAGATTTTAGTCGCAATTTATTTACTAATGTGATTTTTTAAATTTCTATGTAAACTTTACAAGTTTGCCTTGGGCAATACTGATTGATTTCGAATGACATTTGCATTCGGGGTTGCGGAATGTTTATCATAGTTACCGTGACCCTGGAACATAAAGGGCAATCATCGAAGGGACATGAGTGGGTTTTAGTCAGTAAAAGTCTGACACGCCCTCCCGCCGCACCCAGGACGGGACCAGTCATTTGATGATTTCCCACTCACCAAAAAAAAAAAACATTTGTATTCGAAAATCAAACAAAAGGTATCGTAATACCTAGTAACTGCCTTGTTCTCTGATAGGTCAGACGCACATGTATAACTGAAATTTTCAGCTAAATCGGATAAATTGAAAGCCGACTCTGACATTATTGGAAAAAGGCTAGCGAGAAGATGATTTTAGTCGCAATATATTTACTGCTGCTTAAGATATAATTCTTGCCATGAAACTAGCACCTAATGCATAAACACTGTAGTATCGAAACATCTAATTGTTGCCTACTAAACCACTGACTATATACTTGTATATAGAACAGCGTAGTTTATATAGCATAGCGAACTGTTACTACCAATTTATTTACTTTCTAAGCGGACCGCCGACCGGACCTTTGGTTTCACTAGCGATACAGTTCGGCTATTCTTGGCTATAGTGTTATTATAGATTTAGGTCTTAATAAATAGATTAATTCTAAAACATCCGCGAAAGTAATAGTGGATAGTTGTGTGAATTCAAATATTAGTTTTATCTTATCTATTTAATAATTGAATTTTGTTTTCTTGTTGCTCTAAATATCAAGATATTTACTGTACATTTTTAATCGTCGGAGGTCAATGAACCGGTCTTTATTGACGCATTAACCGAAACTTTTTGGTGTTCAAGCAAACTATAACTACGTACTTCTATCTCATTCTTCACCTAGCTGAGTTTCTTTAACAATATTATGTATTTGGGCATTAATTGTTTTTTGACCTATTCAAAATATCACATAAAATATCATAATTATGTTTTTAGCATAAATACTCTCACCACTTTGTATGGCAGTTATAATTTTATATCGGAATGTACACTGAGAATTTGTGCATTGAAAAAATTTTTCTTATGTCGACACGTAGTACAGTCGTCCGGAAACAAAAGAAAGCTCAATCCTATCATTTTCAACAAGCAAAACCTTTCACTTTGCGATGAAAATAAGAGCTATAATCTGTATCTAGGCGGCTAGAGCCATGAATCTGTGAAATGCGGCAAATCACCATCATCTGAAGGTGTACCACCATCGCAGCCGCGCCGCTTAGCTTATGTATGTCATTCAGTTCAGTCTGTCATTTTGTCTGTCATTTCCCTTTGTGGGTGGCGGAAAGTATATAAGATAAGGTTATGTAAACGTTGGTGTTTTGTTATGTAGTTGGGTGTGAAAAGCTACATAACATAATTTTTTATACGATTGAGTTAAAATTGTCTCACCATAAACATTGTTGTTATACAGACCTATTCATATGCTATTAATCTATCTTATTTCTATGTAAAAATGGATCCTTATTTTCGTTGATCACGTCAAAACTCGAGAGCTTAGGTAACCGATATAATTAAACATTTATTTTATGTTTCCTTAAACTTATCAAAAAATTAAGAAAATTGCGCAAACTTAACGACTATTTAAACTTGTAACCTCGCGGGTGACACCGTGTCCAAGTTAGTTATTGATAAAACATTAAAAAAAACATAAACATAATCAAAAGCTCGGCAAAATACACGTAATTAATACAGCCTCAGCCTATACAATTCAGTAAAATTTCTAATAAATGTGGTACACGCTACGTAAAGGCAGTAGCCAAGAAAAGCGAGCCAACTATAATTTATGATTTTCCAGCTCATACAAGCTCCGGTCATAGCTAGGAGGTATCTCAGTAATCAGGCAAATACATGCAAAAGTATGGAAATTGAAGCTCCGATTATTGTATGAAATTGCCGGTTGATGTATATAATGGAGCGTAGTATATAATTAAACTACATCTGACTACATGAGTTGTGGAGTTTGTTAGTTTTTATGAGTAGAAGCTTTTGCGGGCTGATGTGAAATAATTGGAGGTAGTTTTGGAAAAATAGTCATCTGGAGGTAACAGAACGTACTACCATAGACTAAGATAATAAACGCTGTATTTGTACGTAATTTGGCTTAGCTGAAAAACTTGCTAAGCTACGTTTTACCATGATCTTAGATTTATGATCCTTTTTTTATTTTTATACAACAACGTTTTAGGAGGGTTATTCTAATTAATTTACAGCAGTTATTACTGATTCTGCGTCTAATGTATTAAGCTTCTTCATTTTGATAACAGTGACCCTAAACAGGGTATATCTTATTTTATTCTTCCTTTCTAATTCAATGCGACAGTTAAGGTCAGGAAATTAAACCCAGCCAAACATTAAATTACGGTTCCCAATCAAGTCAAAATAGTCTAAATATTAATTTGAACATCTTAATACTGAATTATTACTAATGAAGACCTACAAATATGGAGCTGACTTGTCCCTAATATACGGCGATGGGTTTTGAAATTTCCATGAAGTCGATCCCTAACTTATAGTCGGTCGAATGAATATTGGATCTCTACGTGGAATGTCGCATTTTCCGAGGTAACTATCTCTCAATCTAGGTTTAAGCCTAGTTTAAACTGCGCTTGTAAGAAAATGCAAATGGTCTGTGATCAATGATCGGGAACTGGAGAAGCAAGGTATGGGTTGCGTCAGTTCGCTCTGTTAATGTAAAAGCTAAGAGCTGCCTATACACAAATAATTAAGAAAATTGAAAAAATTCTTTCTAATTCAGAGGAAAACTTCGTTTTTTCCTGTCTCTGTTGTCATATAATTGATAATAGATAAAGTAGAAAAATCTCAAGTTTTTACCAGATGTTCATATTGATCAGCAGTGTTCATGAATGAATTAATAATAAAAAAAAGTTGAAAATTAAGTAATTTTGTGTACGAATGCTGCGCTTTGGCGCATCACATTATGTATTTAATATTGAACGTGTTCTAAATCAGTTATTGTTTAGTTTCCTTTCCAATTATCACTCAGTAACATCTGGGAAAAATACACGGCACATCTTAAAGAGAGCATATTATTATGCCTTCAATCTAACCTCCGAATGAAACGTACAATTTTATCAGTATCCAATCAAAATTACAATTAAAACTACGGGTACCAATGGGACCCGAAGAAAGGTATGCAAATAGATTAAAATCTGAATATTATAGGAGCAATCGTAACGGTGGCCGAGTGGCCAGATGGATGGCATATCTTGATAGCCCGAGATAAAGGCTGATGATGATCGCATATAGATTGAGACTAATGTGAGATATCTCACACGTTATTTTTTAATCTTTATGAGAGTAATAAAGTGAGTAATTAAAATATTCAATTTGGTGGCAGGAATTTGGTGAAGATATGATCTTGAATATATTTGGGAGATAGGAAGGGTTTAGAAGTTTATGGTTAAATTTTTCTTTTTAAAGTGTTACGACTTTTTAAGGGTTACCTACATAGATCTATGTGAAATTAAGAAAATACCGTAGCATTTTCTTAAGGAAGTCTTTAATTTTATAAATGTATATTGGTAGTCAGAATCCAATATTTTGGTCTTATTTAAGAGACGTCCGCGATGTCCAAGATAAACTTAGGAACGCAGCCTCAATAATATTTTGATTATAATTGTATTTTTTTCTTGGACCAAGCAGGCTGAGGGCTCAATTTCATTATCTATACGAATCGAAGTAAATTGAACCGAACCACAAACCTAATAAGATGACCATGAGGATACGGAAGACAGTCACCATTCTAACAAAACCTACTGTACATACCTACATTTTAGTGAAAGGCGGACAAAATATTATCTGGCATCGTTATCATTGACGCAGGTTCGAGTCCCAGTAGTGGAAGTTTGAATAATGAGTGTGGTCTACAGATAAACTCGTTTTGTCGACGACAGATGTCACTGCGCGACTTCGACAAATGATTGCGCCTAAAGGTTTGCTGTTTTACATAACGTAGTTGCTACCGGACTGTTGTTACTCTACATGGAACTTGCTCTGATTTGCGGTTTTGCTTGACCGATAGTTTTTTGTTTTCACATCACGGTGGGCTGTGCTCTGAGTTCTTTTGTTTTGCGCTGATCGCGTATGTTTTATACTGACTACTGTTTTCTATGTCTATTTTGAAGTGAAGTATACGTTATGGCACTTGGGAAAAATAGCTTTTTAACCGTCTTTCTGATATATCTATAAGGGCGGTAATATAAAAGTGTGTTTCAATATATAACTATAATCAGAAGTTAAATATTTTTTGTAGTCGGACCTGCAATTTAAAATAAAATCGTTTTATTGTTATAGAGTTATAGTGCAATAATAAAGACGAGTTTAAAATTAGTTTTAGAGACAAATCCCTACTCTAGGGTTCATAATTTGTTTACATAATAAAGTATGAAAATATACACATGAGTATAAAAACATTAAGATTTTTAAGCACTCAAAGAATAATTATCTCTTGTACCGTAAACATATAAAAGAAGGTGTTTCGGTAAATTAAAACAAAGTATACAGGTAACACATAAAAACTTTGCTTTTACAAGCCCGCAGAATTTAATAAAAGTGAAAATCTTGTTTAATCAAAAAAATAAGTTAACTTCAATTTATAATTCTGATGTCAAAGATAAAACTGGAACTGCAGATAACGTATTTCTGAGGTAAATAATAATAATAATAATAAATATCTTCGGACAACTCACACACGGTCATCTGATCCCAAACTAAGCAGAGCTTGTACTATGGTAACCAGACAACTGATATACATACTTATATAATTTATAAATACATAACTATTATAGATAAATCACACCCAGACACAGAACAAACAATCGTGCTCATCACACAAAGTATGTCCTGGGTGGGAATCGAACCCACGACCTCCGGCTTCGCAGTCAGGATCACTAACCACTAGACCAACAGGCCCGTCAAGGTAACTTGCATATTATTTGAATAGACATAAACCTCAGTCTACGTAACAATATTCATGTCAATTTTAGTTATGATCCCATTTGCAATTTTTAATATAAATGATGAATTCACTGGGGACGAAAGAGAAGAAAATACAAATGACTATATGACAGAGCAGGACGCAAAACCAAAGGAAATTGAGTCAGGAGGGTAAAGTAGCAACTGATATAATCTTAATATAGATAAATACGTTGTTTATGTTGATTTTAATCAAATTTACGCACCGTGTGCAGTTTGATTCAACCATAACACAAGCTCTGCTTAGTTCGGGATCAGATGGCCGTAGGTGAGAAATGATGAATAAAATAAATACCTTGGTACAACCAAGGTATTTATTATATTTATTTATTGTAAGATAAATTCATTCTTTTCTTGAGATTACGTTAGCCATTAACAAAAAATTAAATATTTATAAAAGAGTTTTCAAACATACGAGACGTGCAGTTGATGACAAGGTTCTACAAAATTAAATCATGTTAACTATATTAAATTAAGTTTCTCTCTACTTTCACAGTTGTAAAGTTTAAATAAAATGCACAGTAAAGGTTTCACATTTATGTTCTTACTAAAAAAGCCTTTATGATTGCTTAAACACATACAACTGCTGATATAATTCGAAAAATCCAAATAGTCTTTGAAAGTCTTTGAAATATCTTCATTTGAAAAATGGAAGCTGATAAAAACCAAAGAGAAACACTACAAATTGCTGAACTTGCCAATCACTTTAATGTCAATAAGGTTTATTCCGTTAAAGTCAACTAAGCGGTTAAAAGTAACACGGTATACCCGGTAATCGAACCCCACAATGAGATAAAACTGTATCATGAAATAGCACCGGACAATCGCGGTCGTTACTACATTATGACTTGACATGCCAACAATACTCAGATGGATGTAAAAGAGACTTTATAAAGGAGTCATAAGGTGCTTGTTGTCTGCACGTAAAGTATAGCAGTACTTTCGAAAGACCACGGGCGACGTCATGTTAGGGTTGGTGGCTATTGGAAAATAGAAAATTTATGACCTAGCTATAATTTTATATCCAGATATATCGCTGAACACCTAAGCAGCATCCAATACATTCACAGTTGAAGCAAGTGGATTAAAGCTATTTATACGTAACGCAAAATTAAATTAAATCGAAGCTTGATTTACAAGACATCGTCCTCAGTGATCATGTCAATGAAAAGAAAATTAGCATGATAAATGTCCATCAGCTGTATGATTTATTACCGCATTTGAGGATCATAAATAACCGCACACGGCAGCCCTGCTCTAAGTTGACATTCCTAGATTGAAAGGTCGCAAACTGGTCCGGCTATTACCACAGCCATTACTGGCGGACGCCGGCAGTGGTCGCGTAGATTGCCGACCATTCCTGCCATCTGTGCCCATCTGCCGGGATTACCACGGTATTACCGCCGCCAGATTACGGCGTATTATGCCCGCACGCGTCCTCCACGTTTCCGTTTGAAAGTCGCGGTAATTCTGATTCGTCAGCGTGAAATGATCGTCTGTCGGTATGCGATCGGTGCCATTAATGAGTTATGTGCCTCATTTTTCACTGTCAGTACTTAAGTTACTGTATGAAGCGTGTATGCAGTTTCCTCACCTAGTCGGTTACCAAGCAAGAAATGCCAGCAGTCATTTCATGGATTTTTCGTGTCGTTAAACGTTAGTGGAGTGGTAAAGTCTAGGCTTATAAAATATCAAACACAAATATTTTATAGGAGATGATTGACGATGTGTAGTCGTAGATTATACCGATAATTGTCTGTTCTCTGTCACAACTCCGCGTGGGTGGTTTGCTATCTACATAGCACTAAATAACTTGTTCCCCTGCCAATGTTGTGATCGATCCTTTATAGACAATTACTTTAGAAGGTCTAAGAAATTTAAAATTTCAATTAAAAATGAATCTGCGAATCAATGAAGTCAACAAAAACTATGAAGATAGATTTTCAATTGACATTTCACCCTTCCAGGGTAAGCTAAGCGCGTCCAATATCGAAGATATCAGAGTTGCATTCATCAGAAACGTTCTGTCCAAGATTATTCCACATTTAGTACGTGATACAATTACCTAGTGCTCTGTCGGACACATGTCCATCGGTGTCGCTTGAATCCGAAAGGAATTGCCCCGAGATGAAGGATAGCCGCCCTACGTGATGTCCGACCACCGGACGATTTAGAAAATTATTTTAAGGCTTAGCAATTTGATTTATAACCTCATATAAGTAGCATAGATCCATAAGAAGCATAATTCTTTTAAAACCTCGTGTCGTATAAAACAATATAAAGATTTACTAAAATATTTAAAGATTTACTAAAGAAAGTGTAAGAAAAACAAAAGAAATTGCACGCCTTTAAGAAAACCAGGGCGATAATAACGTTATAAATACCGTAGTTTAAGAAGTAGATCTCAGTTAGCTTTTATGATTAGTGCCGTAAGAAATATAACGCTCTAGTGCATTCTACCTACGTCTTTAGAACTCAGAGCAGTCTTTTGTGATAATTCAAATAACACAGCTTATCACAATACACTTATTTCTAAATAACTGTCTTATACCGCATACTTCTACAAATCTCTGTAAGCAAAATCTTCTAACATATTTACAAGCCAGACTTAGAAAAACGATGGTTGCCCCTCGTCTCGGAGAAACTTACAAACGAGGGCTCCAAGTCCCGAGATAGCATCTCCGCAGCCCGCTCCCAGCACCTATCTCGGCATCTAGACGTCTCAATTTAAATACACGCCTTCCGAGACTCGATTGAGCTAAATTAAATGTTCTTACGTATATAGAAGCTTATTCTATACGCTATTAGCTTGGGAAGTCATTAGATGGGCCGCTCAATTTATGGCTAAATAACGCTTATGTGGTTAACATCTGGGCGGTGGCACTTTAATCAGCAGTTTATTTTTATTTTTAAAGGGCATTTGATTTTCTCAAATGATGTTGGTTACCGCGTAATAATGAGATCATCTACATATACTTCGCATCAACGCTCTGTGGAACGTAATTAGTACTTAGATTATGTCATAAAATTGTAGTAGCTTGCTGGTAATAACTACATTTCTAATTATCAACATTTTTTATTCTTAACATTAGTATATGAGGTTGATTACTACTACTTTTTAATGAACCATAAGATTCCATTGCTACTTGGTAATAACCGTGGTCGAGATCGTATATCATGAAAAGCACAGAGGGGGGCAGCAGTTCCGTGCTTCTCAAAGATTATTATTAGAGCCGATTATACTAGTCAAGTGTAGCACTGTAACATCGGGGTACTTTAATTACACTCCCTTTCATGGGCTTGCTGCGAGAGGAGCAATTCTATAAGGGATTTACGATCCAATATATTCGCAACATCAGCGTGAAAGTGGTAGGCGAATAACTATTACAGCAACGATTGAACTCGTGGAGGTATAAAGTACTGAATTATTGTGAAATTAACGATCAAATAACAGATTTATGTAATAGCGTTACTGGTTGTAATTAATTGTTATATTCAATGCAATGTGCATTGTGCTTAGGAGTTAAGATTTAGGTGGAGCTGAATTTAGTATTGTCTATTACAAAACTACCTCTTGTATAAATAAAAAATGTAAAATTCAACCAAAACTCGAATATTTTTAATTTACAACTTAGGTATTTGATAATTCCAATTAATAAAATAGTAAGTATCCAATGATCATTGCACACGGTAATAATTATAAAGATATTAAAGTCGATATCATGTCGCCGTTAAGTTAAAGCTAAGTTCAACTTAGTTCACGGCTTGCATGTTAATTAGAATTCACGTTCAATTAAAATAATCTATAAGTTACCTTACTATAACTTCTGGTTTTAAATTAATATATACTTGTTCAGATAATAGCTATTAAAGTTCTATCTCATAACTATGTAAGCGGCATAATAGCAATTTAGTTTTAACTTTACATGTGTGATAAATATCTTTTGGTTAACGTTATTATTGAGATTATACTTTAAGACGTTACAATAATGTTTTCTTTATGTTTATTCCTTTCGTTTTTAGTTTATTGGCATTTAAAGTCTCATGAGAAATCCTACTCTGCATTTCTCACATAAGTATTTTTTATGTACAGTTTCCACATTCATTGGACCAAACTCACTAGTGAATGTCACCCTTTAATTGTATGACAAGTGACATCGCAGGAGACCCATAGCGAGTTGATTTTAACTTCTTCGATTATACTTATTTTATTATATTGAAAGTTGCTGTGTTGTAATAACGTGAACAATTAACGTAACTCAAACAATTATATTTGTACGCCTCTGGGCAAAACATGGAGGATCTACCCATTTATAACACCTCACACTATGTGTAACTTGACCTATGTTTACAAATAAAGCTTTCTGATTTCTGATTTCTGAAAACTAATAAGATTCTCCTAAATAAAATTGGATGAAGACTAAGTTCGTAGCGAGTGCTACATTGAAAAAATTCAGACAGGTAAGAACAAAACTCTTTCGCAAGCAATAACTTGCAAGGCTTACTTACCTAGCTCTAAATGAAACCGGAAGAAACACGCTAACAGCACTAAAACACAAAACGCAATCCCGACGACGATAAAATACAACTACCATTTATAAATTGCGATTCTAATACACATCTGAGTTGCGATACCGTGTCGCAGCGGTCGTCGAGTCAACTTTATTGGTGGTCCCCTATTAGCCGGGTCTTATCCGACATCGGACGGACACACACGTTCCACGAACATTCGCTTTTGCAACTTTTATTACGATAGACATTGAGAGGGTTTGGGATCGACAGTTTGAACTTTTTATTAGGATCCTTTTTTGAAGTTCGACAAATAAGGCGATTCGGGCAATATAGTTTGCGTCAACGTACATTTCTGCTTAGATTCTTTTCAGTCTTAAGTTTGAAAATATTTCAGTATTTCCCGGAATGGAATGTTATTTTGTTTAAACAAAACTGTGGTATTCTTAGCCGTATTTCAGAATCTAGCTGTATAATATATTTGTATGTATCAAAATGTGCTTATATACGTCACTTTTTTATGATAAACAAAAACTAGCCTATCTAGTATTTTTTTATTTTGCTCAACACGACCATGGAATTCTTATCTATGTTGCAAGTATGTCGAAGGGACACAGGTGTTAGCAAGGGATATAGAAAGCTGTCATTAATCACGCATGCATTATTGCATTCTTTAGAGACTTGTCACATCACACATCACTTGTGAATGCGGTTCTGTGTGGTGTCAAATCTTGTTGATATTGGTTGGGAGTATTGTACAGTAATGGGTCGAAAAAAGCGGTGATTGATGGGAATTATTGTATCATTAGGGAAGAAAGGACCCAATATTGCGTCTTTGCTCTCTTTGATGAATAGTTCTTTAAGTTGATCTTAAGTTTCTTTAAGGCTAACAAGAAAAGATTTTTGAAGTGAAAACATTTTAACTATGGTCTAGTTAATTGAATAAATAATTCACGATGTCAATTATTTCACAGTAATTATGACATCAGATAAAATGAACCAATATCAATACACTCAGTCTAAAATACATACAATTAATTGGACTCAATTTAACAAATTACACGTTCCATAAATATGGATCGAACGATAAAATCGATTGTAAGTAAAATAGTTAATTAATCGATTATTTTAATTGACGGTGAATATCGGTAATAGCTCAGAAGTTACTCGCTACAGGCATGTCGATTAAATGAGCGAATAAATAGTTTCTGTAAAATCGTAGCTGACTTAGGTCGTATCGGGGTATTTAATTGAGGTCATAGGTCGGACGATACGCTCGGAGCGATATAGATGTCTGGACGGACTACCAAGTGGATTGTCAACGGTAGATTAGATTTGTGCAGAACGTTTTATCGAAGCGTTGGAGTAGGTTGAACATTTATTTTTAGGGAAATTTTGATCTGTTCCTTGAAGATATGTATGTATGTGAGGGAAGATATTGAGATGGATGCAGACGTAAGGAAACGGTAGGGAATTAAATTATTTAGCTAAAACTAAGCATAAGTTCTATGCTTAGTTTTAGCTAAACTCATTGATAATGAATATCTGTTTAACTTGGACAAACAGAGTTAGTTTTTGCATCTGAATTCATGCCTCACTTTAAGTAAAAAAAAAACAACACGACTTGCAATACAATACATAGTACAGATACAATCCTTTCCTTCTGTCCTACCCGCACAGTCAATTCTGTCCACTAATCCTACTGTCCAAACTTGTTAACGACGAGACTGTGACCAGACGACACACTTCTAATGGATATAGTGCTCTTGTTACGTATAATGCATACAATAAACACTGATTGACTCCTGAACTGTTTACGATTTGCCCGTGTTTGGTCTACTGAACTATGCGGTACTGTTGAACCACATGATTGGTAGTTTAATTCTCTCAGGCCAATGATCGGTTTAGACTGATGTATAGAGAAATTGCAAGTAAATACGGTAGTAATGATTTTACTTAATGTCTTATTTGCTTTAGTTAACGTAACCGTTTATTCCATGGTTTGCGTTAACGTTTTGATCTTTGTCCCTTTGACCTTTGTTTGAAAGGGCGAGTTGTCTGCGCTGCGTCAAGTGTCATTTGATTCTATGAGCTGTTAATGTATTTACATACGTAAAGTCAAAGGGCACTGGGAACTTGAGAATTAACATATAATGTTGATGCTTTTATTTGTTTTCGAATGGTATGTTGTTAGTCTTTCCATTATTGCATTGTAATGTAATACGGGATCTTGAATAAAAATAGACAAACACAAGAGATTGAATAAAATTGTTTAGCATAAAACATGGCTTTACCACAGATAATATCTTAAGTTTATATTTTATTGTATCATATCAATTACAGCTTATCTAACACACTAATGACTACCACACCAAAATTAAGTGTTGGACATTAATCTACTTAACCAAAACGCGATATGCAAATATGGTAAGTACGCAATAACAGTCGTCTCACTAAAGATCGATTTCACAATGTCAGGTGCTTCAGATAATCGCGGGTGTGTCGTAAGCCTTAATGTCATCATCTCTTCAGCTGCCAGCAACTGGTAGAGAAAGCTGTCATGATTCAATTTTGTTTAGTCCCTGATAACGTTTGTTCGAAACCTAGTTAAAGTTAGACTTGTTTGAAAAGCTGGGTTCTGTAGGTTCAGCCTTAAACTTGGTGTATACGATTAGAATTTACGAGACACGACCTCCTTTAAAAAATCATTAAGTAGTTCATCAATTATTCAGGTTTCATTTGATGAACCTAACGATAAATAAACGTCTGATGTATTAGGATTACATTCCAGATTAACTAGTCAACATATTTTTTCTTTCACGTATAAATTCACATGCGAATTGTGGTCTTGATGTAGATAAAACATAATAAAGCATATAACCCAGATGTATTCAAGAGAAGAGTGCATAGGCATCTTTTGTGTGAGCTCGCTCCATCGTAGGCCCCGTCTATGCCCTCGGGCTAGTCTGGGACCAAGAGCAAGCCCATATGTTATAAAAAAAAAAAAAGCTTTTTTTACGTAAAAAAAATATTTGGTCATCCGCCACGGAACCCAAACACTTATAAAAAGCAACGGCCTCGCTTCTCGCACCTAATTTACTAGATTGCAATAAATCTAAAACATCATTAGAGCAAAAAAACGAGAAGAGCGGGAGTACGCCGATGAGCGGCAATTTATTAGTGTCGCGGAGAAATTTCTGGCTCAACAGGCGACGCCATTTTATGAAATTCTACGATTGACGTGTGGAATATGTTACGGTTATAATTTAATTGACATTGAACTTATTATTACTTTAGAAATGAAATTAGCCTCTCAACGACCAAGCGACAGCCGGGTGTCGCGCTCCTATTGTCTTTCTATTGTGATTTGAATCGCGTGTGTTAGAAGATTTAAAATGTCAGAGAGAAGAGACACTCTAAGGTCTCATACCTTATAGGTTTCATTTGCATATATCTTAATCTGTCAAAAATGCCTTTATTTTACTTATTTATGTTTATGTTTTTTAATATAAGTTTCAAAATGTATTTTATATTACATTATTTTACAAAAACTATTACATTAATCTACTACACTTACGTCGTATGCGCAAGAGCACCGAATTATAGTTGCTTCTTTTGACACGACACGTTATAAATAGGGCCCATTTACACCTCACGACGCGAGAGCGGCACGGATGCTGTAAGTAGCAGTAATGTCATGTTATGTAAACGGCACAATGAAGTGTTTATTGTAAAGCAATTAATAATTATTGCAAGTAGAGGTAGAAAGTGTGCAGCTGGCTATTTGTTCATGTATAAGAATAGATTAGACTAGACGGATAGAACGTGCTCGAGTCGTTACGGAAAAATAGAAATGTTAATTATTTTGATAATAGATCAAGTGTGAGTTGATTCATTTTCTATACCAGCAGTTATTAATGATAGACATGAATGAAAGTGAATTTATATGAATTAAAACGAAACTGCGAATTCAATTGAGTAATTGACTCAGATATAAACGAAAAAACTAGTTTTACTTTATTATCACGTAAATCATATGAAACCTTGGAGTCAAAGGTAATAAAGAAGTACAATACTTAAAATGCGTACTTTATCAAAATTTTGACAATAGTAATAAGGAAACGTGAAATAAAACAATATAAAGTGTTCATAAACTTTTGGTAATTATTAAAGCAGTAATTGGACGTAAGGCTCAATTTATTTTCGGCTTAAACGAGACGAAATGTTAATTTCGCCACATTTCACATAATGTCGTGACAAACGTTGATAAACTAGTAATAAAATCGTTGGACGAGAAACATAGTGTTGGGACAAGACAGCTCGCGTCTCATCTCATCACGTCATTCGAATAATCTTTATTGAATCCGATTATTCGGTCCGTATTTTATGCAAAACTTTGTTGACGTTTCTAGATTGAGAGATAATTTGCGTCTAGGCGACAAACCTACCATGATTAATGATAATAGCTTTACAGCACATGTAGATCTTGTTACAACTCCATTCATAACAAAAACTCATTCACAAAAACGATCAAGCACCATTCAATCCGCCAGTCTAATTTCGGCAATCGATTAATCGACTTAGTATAATCGAAATGAATCATTTGATCGCCCACCTCTAAGTGAAATCGTGTTAGCCCCAATCATTTTGCGCAACGAATACTCACATGGAGATGACCCGTGACCATTTTCGATTTCATGTCTAAAATCATAACAATATACGTCGACTGATCACGATACAATGCCCATTATAGTAATTACATCTCGGACAAAACCAAGTTTTAAATGCAGTTAAGTTGACGAAGAGAACAAAATTGTGGAGCAGTTTTCTTCTGGTTGAAGTTTTGGCATGTGAATGTTTAAGTTTGTAGTCTGTTTAACAATAGTTGAGGCTTTTGCCGTATGAGTCGTGTATGGCTCCGGGTGATGAACATTGTTTGTTTTGGGTGATATTAATGCAAGTAACGGATGTAATAACGTGATTATGAATAGCACTGATGGATTGTCTGTGTGTGGCATTTCGTGGACGTGATCCGCAGCTTAGAAGGGCTCGCAGACAAATATGTTAGTGGAGGTCCTTTCTCTTTGTTGCCAACATTCTGTAACAGGCTACATACATTGAAACAGTTTTAAAGTAATTGTCAGTACTACACATTTCCTTATCCGAGATTGTGAAATTGCAACAACTGCTTGGAGATTCTATAAGATATATTGTGTTACAGACATACAGTTTGCAAACTGGAGATTTAGACTAGTTCACAGTAAATACAGGTTATCAAAATATTTATTAGAAATCTCACGCTAAAGAAGAAGAAGGATTGATATACCGTGATCGAACTGGGTCTAAACCTTAACAATTCCCTTCAAGCTTGCGAAACTCTAACCACCAAGTGCACTTCTATCGACACTATATTAATGGGCTCCTTTCATCTCAATCAAGCATACAATATTTATCATAGTGTTACAAATGCGTCGTTTATCAGCGCCCTCTGTCGCACGCTTGCGTCGTGCGCAAACACTTAGCCGCGCCGCTAATTGCGCGGGCGCTAGCTACGGGCCTCATTTATTTTCATACGGAATTCCAAGTCACTGATATGTATTGCTGTAGAGTGCGTAATTTACAAGTATTTTAGACATCTTCTACAGGGTGGCAATTTGTTTTGCTAGTTTTAAGTTTTAGTCATGTGACTTGTTTACGAGAAATGAGGTATTTCCAGGGATTTAGCGTACGTTGAAAAATGGCCTGTATTGTACTGCGTTATGGATTTTCTACTTCGGGAGGTTCCTGTGTCGGATTCGGGCGGAAGCGACGCCTGGGTGTCACCACTGCAGTAACGGTCGCCTGGAGGACACGGTCGAGCACACAGTTGAGGTGTGCCGCGCATGGGCGGAGCATCGACGTGTCCTCGTAGAGGCGATCGGCGGCGGTGACCTCTCGCGCCCGGCGCTGGTTCAGGCCATGCTTCGGGGCGAGACGGAATGGGATGCCGTCGCCTCCTTCTGCGAAGCAGTTATGCTAGTGAAGGAAGCGGCGGCGCGCGAGAGGCAACGACGAGCCTCTCGCCCCGGACTAAGACCCAGGCGAAGACGTCGAGAGTCGCAAGACGACTACCGGCCACCGTAGGCGCGGTTCTGCGGATGGCGAGCTATGGGTAGCTCGCCGCCCGGCTAGGACCAGGACCGCGTAGACGGCGCGTTTTGTTCCACGCGCGCCTCAAAGAGAAGGAGTCAGCACAGGAAGGGGCCCAACAGGGCCAACGCCTGCCGGGGTTGCGGAATGTTTATAGTGGTTACCGTGACCCTGGAACATAAAGGGCAATCGAAGGAACATGAGTGGGTTTTAGTCAGTAAGAGTCTGACACGCCCTCCCGTCGCACCCAGGACGGGAGCAGTCATTGGATGATTTCCCACTCACCAAAAAAAAAAAAAAAAAAATGGATTTTCTACTAATCTTCACATTTGGGCTATCTAGCTTTAGATGTGACAGGTCACATTGAAGAAACTACAGGTTTGCTTCTCTTCAGACGATTTGAGTGAAGAAAAATAGAGAGGAGTATGCACGCACTGAAGCATAATATTAACGGATTTCATTTTGCCTACCCTCTCTTGAGTTTGGGGGCTGTGACCGAAACTTAGCCAGGAGAATATTAAGTGTAAAATAATTGTAAGGGTACGTTAAAAAGAACTGACCAAAACCTGACCTCATTTAAGTGTTAACAGTTTCTTTCGTCAGTACTTTGTATGTCGTGTCATCCAGTTTAAAAAATAGTCTTTCCGTTAATATTTCCGCCTGAAGATAAACATATTTTGATATTTTTGTCTTGCTTTATTTATTTTTGTGGCGTTTAGTTATAGCCATGATTTTAAGTCTTCAGAGAGTCAGTCTTAACTTAAACCTAAGCTTTTTTTATATTATAAAAAGCAAATGTGACATTTTGCCGCCCACACACACACTAGGAGAATTGCGGTTGCGATGACGGCCTTTTAAGAGGGTGCAAAGCTCTCAAGTTTCTATATGCACCGTTAATCAAATAAATTGAAGAGCTTGGAGACATTTGACAGACTATTAGCCAAGACATAACGTACGACAAATCACTATCAAGCAAAAATTGCAACAAAGAACATCCATTATGAAAACAATATTACACATGGCCTTATTACATCACAATCTGTCCCAGTGAGCAAGCGATCCCGATCGAATATTGCTATAATTTAAACGTTATATATTTCGCATATACAGTGGTAATTTGTATAAATCACGGATCGTTGCGACAGACCGTCACGATTGCACGAGCATCCGACGGAGTGCAGGTGACAATGCGCAATTAGGATTATGCGCATCTAGATCGAAGTATTTCAAGTCATATTAGAGGATCGTGTGATTTGTGATAGGGATTATTTTTGCGTGCAGTGAACGGCCTAATGGGTTGAGTGAGCAAGGACTGAGAAGCGAAAAGGTGGATAAGTGAAGTTATTTGTAAAGTAGAGCAGAGAGTAATGAAGAAAAAGACAATTTTAAAACGTGAAATCACTTTGTGATTGAGCAGTCCTGTAATGCATTAACTTACTCTTTGCCACAACGTTTCGTGCATCCGACTTTGAGTTTTAATGCCAAGAACATACGTGCTGCTTTGAACATTCGATATTCAATTTCGACAAACAATAGTGAACATTTAACCCTAAATTCAATTATTTCAGTATAATTAAGATGCACGATAGGTTCGGTGTCAACTGCATTAGTTACTGATGGTGTGAGCGACGGATCCCGCACGATGTCTTGCGCAAACGCACGGATTGACGTACGTTGCGCGGGCGCAGAGCGCGATCCCATCTACAAATTCGTGGGGGCAGGTTAGTTTGCGTGTCTGTATGTTTATTGCTCACGACATTCGTAAGACGAAAAGCTTCAATTTCAATTGTATTTATTAGACGTAATATTAGTCTGTCTTAGTTTGTTGTATTTTTCAAGTCAGATGAGAAAAGCTAACAACCATGTTGACTGTATCAGTAGTGATGGAAAATTATAGCCTATCGTAAAAAAATAGAATCCGTTTTTTAATTAAGGTAGGTATCACGCAGCTGTACTGAATTAAACATTCCTAATATTCATTTCAACTAATTATTAGTTGAAGTATGACAAAAGATATTCATGAGTTTTCTATATTTTCTTAAGTCACACTCTAGGGGTCAGAACAAGAGGTCTTGGTGCGAAACTGAGGGAGATTATTAATAAAAGTTATAAAAGTCGTATTATAAATTAATTTATTGGCAATATATGTATATTACCTATTCAAATTAGTCGAAATTGGCCTAAACGTATTTTCACACGGTCGTTAGTTTTTAATAAGTAAACATTGCATAATTTATTAGTACACACGCATAACAAATCGTCTTTAATTTTATTACGAAATTATGTACTAGTTTTCACAAATAGTTCGTTAGAAATCCGTCTGTGTGTAAAAACTAATTACCTAACTAAACTAAATTTAGTGACTAATATTACACCTAAGTACCGGTCTAAAGTTTTGCATATCTAAACAAATCTTGTTCCTTTAATTAATCATTTATTTTTTAGTGTCCTATAACTCGAACAATATCGGCTATTAAGTACAACTTCCTTCATACAAATTCAAATATCTATTGTTTTAAAACCGTCTGACGTTTATTACAAACCATAAATAAATCACCAGTTACCAGGATACTCTACAAACCATTAATCATTAGTGGTTAAACGATATTATTATCAAACGAACAATTAATTCAGTTGCCACAATTCGCCACGACACTTCTGTACATAAATCATTTGGTAATCCGATATTGCTACTGTAAATTCTGTGATACAGGGCTAGATTGGTTAAGGAACATGCTTGTGAATTGAAAAGATTTGAATTTAGAAATGTTTTCTGACAGATATGTTAAGCATAGAGTAAAAGCTCGTTTACACGGTACGACTTTAATGCATCTGAGAAGTGCAACCTTTTTCACTTAAAACTTAACGTGTAAAAAAGATTTAGTTAGGTAGTTTTAGTCAATGAATTTAATTAAGCTGAAATCAAGTGTGGATTATAAAAACAAATTGGAAAAGCAGAGAAAAGCTATTCTCAATCTAGATTCAGAAACGTTTATTTACTGACTATCTTATGTTCTATCGCATTTCTTGAAATACATCAAAGGTTCTATGGATAATGCGGGACGATATACATACGATGTGTCATTTCTACTATTTAAAGTCACGACTCCGCGCGTGGGGAGTCTTGTTTTAAAATTACAATTACATTGTATGCGTCCTTAGCACATGTTATCATGTATGTGAATTTATTGAACCGTCATCTCATTACCATATTTCGATGTATTTGTGCTTACTATTTTGTTATTTACATGAAAGGAACTTAGCAAAGATTTGTGGAAGCAACAGACTTAGAAAAGATTTGCTATTGATAAAGATACGTTATACTATAGGACTTGAACTTGACTCATAACTTAAAACAAAAATGCTGGGCGTCAAGTCTGCGATGCGATTGCAATCATGTCTCAATGACCAGTCTTTGACCGGATATTTGACCACTTTGACAGTTTTTGTATGGGAAATGTGTCAAAAGTTTGACGTTACATGTCAAAAATTGATCATTGAACCAACCTGCAATAGCAGAAATAAACGCCAGGTTGTTAATGGCCCTAATTATTTAACCCCATTGTTGAATAATTCAACCTTATTTTCAAATAATTTTACTAATAATCTTTACAAAAATACTCAATTTTCGAAAACAGTTATTTTTCAATACTACCGAGATACGAATATTTTTAACTTTCGAACGATATTACCGGGAGTTCGTTTAATTTTGATTTTGCCGCCAATTAAGCGATCGTTGGTTCTTCACACCTGTGTGTACCAGGGGCAGGTGTATTCGCGCCCCGCTCACCGACATTGCACAATTTTGCGATACAAATATTATGGAAATTTAAAATCTCCAGACTGTTTCCCACGTCGGTGTTGCCTCACATTGACATAATGCATGCGATGCCAAGCTCGACGCTTTGTGCATTATACTTTGTTGTGTAACGTGATGCATGTCGTTAGGGCTGCCGTGAGTTTAAACACCTATAGAATATTATATAAAATCGTATAGTTACTGACTGATTGACTGTTGATGTATCAATGCAGAGCTCAAACCGCTAGTCCTAGGGAGATGTATAAAGCTAGTTTTGGAGCGAATTCTAGGAGAAGACGGATAGCAATTACCTTTATTTTTAAAGAGACCGTTTTTTTGGTGATAATCAACACACAGCTGAAACTAAGTCAGAAACATAGCACAGTTTCTTTTTATGGCATGGAATGTATTTTTGGAAATTCAATTCCGAAAGAGGTAAAATAAAGGATGAACGTTTGTGAAACTACTAGTATGAATGTGTAACTACTAAAAACTAGTAGTGTAATATTAATAAAGGGAAATTAGTGACGTGGTTGGGGTTCCGCTATTACGGTTATAATTATATTTATGACGTCTAAATTTTGTAGCAAAACATTTAAGTGGCGTCTGATGAACATAATCCATACTAATATTAATTATAAATGCGAAAGTAACTCTGTCTGCCTGTCTGTCTGTCGCTTTCCCGCCTAAACTACTAAACCGATTTGAATGAAATTTGGTACAGACATAGTTTGGGACCCGGGAAAGGACATAGGATAGTTTTCATCCCGGAAATCCCCCGGGAAAGGGAACAAAAGCTAGTTATTATTATATAAGAATATATAAAAGAGATATATATAGAGACTATACGATAGTATTTTTCAATACTTTCAACGTACTTCTGTGATATTTGGTTTACGAATTCGTTAAAAAAAATCTTGCATTCTACACCGCACAGCCCTAAATAGGGCAATATTATGGGTATGATTCGCGTCACGGCACTTATTGTGCACGGGCGCCGTCAGACACCGATGTTTATTTTATTACTCAATCAGCTAATAGAAATGTTTTATTACAATAAGCTTGTTAACTTACATCCGTTTTAATGGCTGCTTTCAAGTATGCATTTATTTGTTTAATTTCTTATGTGTATTCTAAATCTATTAATTTAGATTCCCTGTGTAAGTAGATCGTTACAGGATTTGTAACACTGGATGCGTTCTGTCTGCGGCCAGCGGTCAGGTGAAAGTAAACGCAGCCCGCATCATGTATGAACAACGCCGCCCGCAGCCCGCAGATACAAAATATATTGATACCGACAATGTTGTTCATACTTGATGCGGGCTGCGTTTACTTTGACCTGACCGCCGGCCGCAGAACGCATCCAGTGTGACAAATCCTTAAGAGTAGTAAAAGTTTTGAGATTGTGTGTTTCTCAATTGTTCTAGTTCAGAAAATACCTTCTTGTCGCGCTTCTATTGTTTTTCTATTGTGTCTCGAATCACGTGTGTTCGAAGGTTTAATCCTTAGATTATATACATGGTTTAATCCTTCCTTCTTAGAATGACAATAGAAGCCCGACAGCCGGCTGTCGGTTGGTCGTTGAAAGGTTAAGGTAAAAAATAGAGCCTTTTCCTTTTTTATCTCTGCACAAGACCAAAAGACCTTCGCGAATTATAAGACATTGTAACCTTAGTATAATTCAGACAAAACAAAAACAGATATCATAGGGCGGAATACTCAAACGTCACTCAATTCTAAGACGCTCCCAAATCTATTGCTGTCCTTATTTTTTCTCTTTAGAATGACAAAGACAGCAAGAGATTTGAGAGCGACTACCTTTACATGCATTTCTCAAAATACACAGCAGTTTGAAATACTTACACTTTGTCACAAGACAATAATGGTTCCAACAGCAATTGCCTGTTATCATTATATCATATTTCCCTCAATATCCTTACCAGATAATCGTTATATTATACAGTTCATTGTAGGTTATCTAGACTTCAATGTTATAAAGGATATATAATAATATCTATAATATTTATTTATAGGAACTCAAGTAAAGACGGGTGACGCTGCTAGTTGACAATAAGCCGAGGCTACTTAAAGCCGTAAACTTTACTTATATTCAATAGAGTTTCAAGTTTATTACCAATGGCCGTACAATAATGAATTTGACGCAGACGCAACATTACACTGTAATTAGTAATAAATATGGCAAAAGGACGATGCATTATGTCGCGAAAATGTTATGTTTTGTTATGTTTGAGAGATTATGGTTGGTTGAAGTCGTTTGTTTAATTGTTAATTATAAATATGCTTACTTAATACTATTTAACGGCTGTTTAAGTGATTGTTTACTGCTTGACTGTTGTCTGTTATATGCTAATATGGCGTCAAACTCTAATTGCGAGATGTAAGATGTCAGTAGTTCACATGTTTGGTGATATATGTCACTGCATTTAATATATAAGAAGTACTGATTCGATAACAATACCTTAAGAAAGGTAAAATATTGTTGACTAACATAAGATTTACTTTATGTTATCAATATTGGATAGATATTTGTTCTAACTATAACTTGTTTTTTTTTTTCAGTTATAAACCCCTGCTGTTAAAAAATAATCCATACTAATATTATTAATGGGAAAGTGTGTGTGTCTGTCTGTCTGTCTGTATGTTTGTCTTTCTTTCACGGCAAAACGGAGCGACGAATTGACGTGATTTTTTAAGTGGAGATAGTTGAAGGGATGGAGAGTAACATAGGCTACTTTTTGTCTCTTTTTAACGCGAGCGAAGCAGCGGGCAAAAGCTAGTAAATTATATATTTATTCTAGTTGTAACTTACAAGTTTTAAATACGCTGCCATCTGACTTTCTAACACGCACAGAAGAACAACAATTAAACTATTTTCCACAAATAAGAATTAAAACCTTTTTTTACGAAACCCGGTAGCTATGGAAAGGCAAGTTAACAAAGATGGGCTTACATAACTACTCCAGATAATTAAAGCAAGTTATTATTCTTTTTCAATACTCTTGTTTTATTTGGTCCCTTTCACCGCGGTACGCAATTAAAATTTAATAAAAAAACGTATCCAAATACGAAAACATGTAACCCAACTTGGCTGGGCACTTTGAGACATGAGCTTGTATGAAAGTGTTTGGAGGTTGTATTAAAGAGATGGGTCTCGTTAAAATGGTGGCACGGTGAGTGATTATATTAGTAATCACGGTTTATGGGGCAACGTGATGGAGTGACGTTTTATTGTAGTGACAGACAACATGTCTCTATTGTAAGGTCTATCGCCCCAATTGGTCCCGTGGTCGCCAAACAGCGGCTGCCAATAAAATCCGACCAGGTTCTGAACCCAAAGAGAACTCTGTAACTAAAATTATGCTCTTTTTGTCTGGTCATGAAGTAGTCCGTCTCGGTAAATGTGGCGCCACATTTTTAACGCGACACATTTATCGCCCCCGTATATGTTCGTGGGCACGCACACTAAATACACATTTGTTGCAGGCGTATATAATACTTGGCGCAACAATTGTGGCGAGGTAAATGTTTGTTGCGTGTTGCATGTTGCACCGGTGTGCTGCCTAGTTAGTCAGTCACAGGGTTAGAACTTTTAAACCGTAATGGTTTAATTATTTTTTTAAAGAACATTGTTTTTTTTTTTAATTATCCCGCCACACTATTCCCAACCAATGCAACTCCTGAAAGCCAGAATCAACAGTTTACTCCACCAGAAAAGCGCCGGAGCAATGAAGCTCGACGAGTTCCAAAGAACATTGGTATATGAAATTTAGAAATGGTCGAGTAATTTAACTTTTTTAAGTAATTTTTTTATTTCAATATTTATGAACGTTATATTGTGCATCGGCGGAACCCTTCGTGTGTGAGCCCAACTAGCAGTTAGTGAGCTGGTTTTTATTTGCCAGAAAATAAACTTTAATCAGTGTGTGTAAAGAAAATAGTATCGTCAAAAGTTTGATGATAATATCAATCCGTACTAATATTATAAATAAAACTACGTACGTACGTACTAATACTACATACGTACTAATATTAAAAAAAGTAACTCTGTCTGTCTGTTACGCTTTCCCGCTTAAACTACTGAACCGATTTGAATGAAATTTGGTACAGATATAGTCTGGGACCCGAGAAAGATCATAGGATAGTTTTCATCCCGGAAATCCCGCGGGAATGGGAACTATTCCACGCGGACGAAGTCGCGGGCAGTAGCTAGTCTATTATAAGTAGCTGTAGAAGTATAGACTTCTTCCCTAATAGTAGGGAACAGTGGAATAGATAATAGTTATTAAAATTTACGAACCATAAAACGATGTCGTTTAAAAGTACGCTTTCTTCATCTCCGGTTGTAAGTGACAAAATAATCGTAAAGATTTTTGTTCTGTCAATATGTTTTATAGTTTAGCATTACTCAGGCTGCACGCTAGATTTTATCTGCGCACGTTTCTTCAAAGATCCGTTGGCGTGTAAATCGACTACATCTGCCTCCGAGAACAAATCTGTATCGACTTGCACTTTACACTGTGATTGGATCAAATGAAAGTACTTAAATGTACTATAAAGAATATCTCATTATAATTTGTAATAAAACTATATTTAGTAACACATTACTTATCATAGCACCTGATTGACGCCCTCAGCTGAACTCTCTCGCGATATTTACGGCTCATCAACCTGCTATAGATTATCGTGTTATAAAATTTATAGATGCAATTTCCTGCTTATAAAATAATCTACTAGATTGTATCGATCGATATATTTTACGTTTTACTATTAATGTGCTCCTCTCTATAATATCTGTCAACCAATCAAAATGTGTTCTACATTCGAATTAGGAAATAGTGATGTGTACTTACCGTTGCGTATTCAGCGCAGATATCGATGGAATTGATGAAGTCGCAGACTTCGTCGACTGACCAGGCGGAGAGGCGAGCGCGGGCTTCGGCGCAAAGACATTCGCCGCGCGCATCACTACGATCTAAGGGAAAAATTAACGTCATAAATATCTAATTTATGGCTCTTTTAAATCACATTTGAAAACGATTTAAACAGAAATTAAGTCTATCTAGTTAAGTAATCGAACATTAAACTTGGTTTATACCTTAGTGAGCGATCGTAAAATTAATAAATCTACATGATCGTATGTATCGTTTTATTATGAATGCATACGTGATAATGTGACAATACTGGGTAATAATTACTTGGTATTTAGCACTCCGGCTTTTTAACAACCTCATAATTTATTGTAAACATAGAGCTGTTGTTATTAAGAAAATTAAATATTATCTCATCGTGTTTGTAGATTATTATTTTATGATGTTTTCTGAGTCATGGTTCCATGAATTATGGATATTGTATTGTTGACACATTTATAAAGAAACTTGAAGCTTTTGCGATATCTACATTTCTAAATGCCTAGGTTTAATGTGAATATTTTAATTAACTGCTCCCAAAATCGACATTGTGGTGCACAGTAAAGACAAACCATACCTATGTTATAATGTATAGTAGATACTCAAGATTTGCCTGTGTCCCATTATGGTCTTTGTGTTATTCAGATGATATTGCTCTTTTCATATTAGTCATATCAAAATCACTTCAGAACTTTTTTGGTAAAGGACTTTTTCCTACCAAACTTTTCCGTTAATTCTACCTATACTTACCATCATTAGAGACCCTGTCTCTCTCATCGCTGTCGCTTCTTGTGCTGGGGCTGGCGGAGAGGCGCGCCCGCTTGGCCGCGCTCTCGCCCGCCGCTGATAGGTCGAGCGGAGAGTGCTCCGGTGCGCCTGTGCCGTTGCGCTTACGGCGCGACCTCCCACCGCGACCGACCCGCGATATTGCTAGTAATGTCTGGGGGAAAATGGAGGATTAGGTGTCTGGGTTTAAAATTGGAAGTTGGTTAGTAGTGAAAAGTGAGTGTAATAATAATACCAGCCTATTACTTTCCCACTGCAGGGCAAAGGCCTCTTCTCATACAGAGAAGGCACGAGCATTGATCACCACGCTTGCTCAAGGTGGATTGGTGATTTCGGACTTAAATCACAGATTAATAAATAGTTACTACGTAACAGATACTTCACTCCAATACAAAAACCAAAATACCTACGCTATAATAGCAGCAAGGAGAAATGTACCATAAGTACGCACAAAGAGAGTTGAGATTCTTTTGCCCGCCGCGCGACTAACGTGTGTGCGTGTCGTCCAGCAAATCTGCTAGGGTTATACGTATGATGATAATGGTAATAAAACGAATGTTTTAGGAAAACTATTTTTTTTTATTTGTTGATCAAATATTTTTTACTTTGATAAAATGACTGATGCATATTTTTCGTTCCTTGAATTCCCGACTAATATATTTTAGTGTCGAAAATATCCAAAACCGCGTGAATAATTTTAATAAATAATTAAAAGGGAAACAGGTGAATTGGGAAACAGGGGAATTGCACAATAATCACGCAATAATTACGTGGTTTCGGCATTTTGATAGTCAGCGCTGTACCCGTGACGCGCGAGCACTCAGCCGGGCGCGCGACAGCCCGGTGTTCGTTGTATCGTCGACGATACGCGAAGCGGTAGGCATAAAACGCGTGGCCTTGAGCGAGTGACGGACGCCTGCTTAAATTCACTACAAGTCTAGGTTTCCTCACGATGTTTTCCTTCACCTGAAGGAGAAGTGAGTGTATTGACAAAAAAAAATCGCCGTGATAAATGTTGTTTGCGAGCACTATGTTTTTTCTAACATTCAAAGTTCAAGCTATTAATACTAGATAGACTTCGAACTTGATTAGTAAACCAGTTTAGTATAAAAAAAACTCAATTACTCAGAAGTCCATCAAGCGGCATACAGTACAATGTTAAGCAAACATGAAAGGCGAACCAGTAAGCTATTATCTGATCGAGAGCACTCTCGTATCGTAAGTGGCGAGCATTCATCATAATAACGTTCTGAGCGTCACGCTCCGCGCCCGCGGGTCAAATTGCAATCTATCTTTTTTAATTGCCACGCGTACTAAAAAAGGCGAATGCAGGGTAATTCCGAATAAAATTCAGACGGAGGCGCGCGCGCGTGAAATGAACACGGCTGTTATAGAGCGCGCGTGCGCAGTGCGCGCCTACCGGCTACGTGCTGAAGCAGAGCACCCGCCATAAATCTTGCCGATTTATTTCCGCATCGCCCCTGTTTCTCTTTATAGGTGAAAATAAATTTAAACTACTATTTATATAGATCGCTTTAACCGTAAAGAGAAATGTAACAAATCATGGGCTGACGGCAATTTGATCTCGATTGCGTATCATATGGAATTACGAAAAAACACGTGATGATCACTTTGTCGTTGCAATTTAGCTAGAAAGTTGAAATCGAATAACTGTTATGATTCCACGCTGCAATTTTGTCGTGTCTCTTATTGCACTCGTGTGCAAAAAGTCAACTGATTTTAAAGTCGAGTTGTGTTTCGATTTCACATCCCATCACTAGCGTGTCGCGGGGCGAGCCGGCGCATGCGCGGCGCGTGCCGCGGCCAATTAGTGCAGCTCCAGTTCCTTTTACAGTGGAGAGTCGAGTCGAGTCGGTTCGCTGGCGAGCAGGGGGCGGGGCAGCACTATTACCCTGCCGATTGTGCGCGCACCGCTCGCTCTGCAGACGAGCGGCAATTAACACTCTCTCCACTATGTCTAAGCAACACCGAAGGAAGTGTAAAGGTCGTGAGCCTTATCAGATTTAATTACAACCATTATTACTGGAAAGGAAGCGGGGTGCTCACCGCGCATTATGATTTTAAAGAGGTTCAAATTAACATAAACGAGGCTCGCTCGATGGAGATTCTTCGCGCGATAACGCCTTATGAATTTTACGAGACATTTTAATCACAGCCGTGAACTATGGAACGGTGTATGATGTGTAATTAAAACAGGAAGGTCAGTGAGCACTTGTGTATATAATTAATATGAATTACAAATGTACTCTTTTGAAATGAAAACTCATCTGAGCGTAAATTATTTCATAGGGGCAGTGGCCTTGCCTTAAGTACGATATGAAGTAATATATACGAAACTGTATTTTTTTCTTAAAATATAATTATCCTAAGAAATAGCTTGGAAATAATTATAGGGAATTGTGTAATGTATCTTTTTCAATTGTTTATGATTTGGAACTTCCTGTTTGAGTATAGTACGTACTAGAACCCAAAAAACTCAAAATTGAATTTTAGAAAAGTAGCCAAATTACTTCTTATTATTCTAATTTAAAGAAAGATTTTGGTTTCTACGAGGGTAAATAGAAACCGCAAAGATTGTTTTATTATTTCCATATTAAATATAATACGTCCATTGTCCAACAATTTCGTTTACTTCCCCTCATTTTATTTACGCACAGAGTTAAACTAACACGAAATTACATTTTCTGTGCCCAAAGAAAGTGTTCAGACTAAAACCAAATACACTAGATTTTTTCTAATTAATAGCATATTGATATGAAATTCATTCTTACAACCAAAACAACCCCAAATTATCCATTTATATGCATAAAATGGTCAACTGACTGACTGTTGTCACTGCCCAAATCGCTGGTCATAGAGACACGAAACTTAGGGAGTGTTCTTTGTGTCCAATGTCCAATAACTATTGTAAATAATTAAATCTTTTCCAAAAGCCATACCTTAGTGGAGCTCATATCCAGCATGACAGGGAAGGCAGGCAGTCTCGGCGGGCCTCCTTGCTTGCAGGCCAGCTTCGTGAACAGTCCGCCGAGGGGTGTGTCAGTCGCGTCCTGCGCGGGCGCTGCCGTGCGAACCTCGCCAAAACCATTCATGCGGTGGAAGTAGCTGGGGACAGACGTGTGGGTTAGAGATCATATTTTATGAACCTTTTAACGACCAATCTAATGGCGAGATAAATAGACGTAACTAAGCACTGACTTTGGCTCAGCCATGTTCCGCCTCTATCGCACACCTGACGTTTGGCAGTCGTGTAACAGTGACAGGTACAGTGCTAAGCCAAAGTCAGGGCTTTGTTACGTCTATTTATCTCGCCATCTCGCCATAAGAATTTCTCCTGTGTTGTAGGTGCGTCAGCAAAGATATCACACACAGAACTTACATACACAAATATCCAGAATGATTATTACATAATGTTTTTCCCATGCGGGAATCGAAACTGACACGCAGCACAGCAAACAAGCACTTAATCACTGCATCAATTGTGTCATCAAAAATTAAGATCAATTGAGATTTTACAGTTTTTTTTTGTGAAGATACCCGCCTCTTATGCTGTACGTGGCCAGTTCGAAATTGAGCATGTGTAGTAATGTGAAATAATCTTGAACATCTAACAGTAAAGGACACATCGTGAGGAAACCTAAGTTCTTAAAATAATTGAGAAATCTGAAATCGCCAATCCGCCTTGTTACAACAGGTGTTATGAATAAATATTTACACGTCAAAGAGTAGGTAGCAATGGCACGTGTAACTCTACAATATAGATAGATTTAGAATTTGTTATTTGAAAAATATCAACAACTTTTTGTCTCTCTTTTTTAAACAAGTTAAGAATTTCATGTATAGCAAAATTTTTTTGGGGACACTAGATAACTTAACTTTGTGAATAATCAATAATACATTTTACACACGTTATCGTTAAAATGATAACTGTAAACATCCTTCAAATCAGACTTTTTCAAATCGATAAATTAATACAATATACGATAATTACAACATTTATGTCAAAATCTGAGTCAATAAATTCACCATGGCGGTGATAATTATCTCGCTATCAAAACAATCCCGATGTTATTTGATGAAAATTAATGGCCATCTGTTTAGATGTTAATGTCTCCTGGCACCAATAAAATGCCAAATTTATCACCTTATCATCCCGTTTTATTATTCACTCAATGTTAAGTGCAAGAAATCTTAGGAGTCAAAGTGAAAACTCACAAATGAAATGAATGATTGCGATACTTTTATTGAATTGAAGAAACTGTAAATGAACGATGCACATTTCAATTTATTACAGTAAAGTGCGATAAAACATTAGATATTTTTTTGAAGTTTCATTTCATTTTAAATGCGACCCGGGCGGCATCGGCACTAGTTAGAAATTCCGTTCTACGAATGCAAATAGACACGACACTGGCCCCCGTTGTCGTATTTGGTAATTAAAATAGACAAAGTTCACCGACCGCAGATGACCAATTCATTAATATAACATAAGTTCACACGGACAGCTTTGGTTCTCACGAATCATGTAAATTTGTCGACTAAACGTAAGTTTTCAAATCGATTAATATGCTAATCGATGTTGGGCATCACTAGCATCGGTCGCTGAACCGCGGGTCGCATACTATTGTGACACCGACCGTGTGAAAAATGATTGATGAATGCGAGTATCGAATCGAGAATCGATAATCGGAAATGGATTATTCGATAACGACAGCGTATTAACTAAGGAATTTTATACATGTTTTTTTTATTAAATGAATAAAGGTTATAATTTAAAATGGAAGCAAGGTTAATATGGTAATTTTAGAGTGCAAACGATGAGTATAATTTGGATATTCTTTTCTGAATTTATTCGACATTAAATTAAATACATTTGTGGTTTATGACTCTAATTATTTTTGTATCCGTCTGTAATTATGTTCATAATTAGGGGGTTTTAATTGTGTTTACAGTGTCTTATGTCAGTTGCGTTATTTAATTTGGGTTTCATGTTACTGTTTTTGCTAACTGTACTTGCGCATATTGGATTTTAGCTTTTTTTAATGAAATTCAAAAGCTATTTCTGTTAGTATATTTTGTGGTAATTTGATTTTTCACAGTAAGACGGAAGTTTAGGCTTAATTATTATCCATAAATTACATAACACTCATGAATTTTCATAGTAGTCCCGGGAGTCCATGAGAATGAAGTCATACATATAAGTGGAACCTAAACTTCCATATTCGGGGGACGCGTGCGGGCTGTCGCGCTCCGGCGGCGTGCCAGGGTATGACGAGGTGGACGGAGTCACGCTAACAAGCTATACTCACTCGTTGTTGTTGTGCGAGTTGTACCGCGCGGCAAGCGAGCGCATGATGTCGGAGTAGTTGCGCGGGGGGTGCGCCGGCGCGGGGGGCGCGGGCGCGTGCGGGCTGCCGCGCTCCGGCGGCGTGCCAGGGTATGACGAGGTGGAAGGAGTCACGCTACGGGACCTGAGAGGGGAGAAAAGTCTTAGCCTATATCTTATCTGATAGTTTAATAGTTTCTGAGGATATATGTGTAAGGGAATTAAAGGGAATGGATGGATGCTTAGATAGTTTACATCATTTTATACATCAGGATAACACACAGACATCAGAATAAGACTAAATCTTGATAAATCACACTGTGAGCCTCGGAAGAAGAACAGTGAGCAAACACCAAATACAAACAGCTTGGTCAACTAATTTGTACTAGAGCTTGTAAATGTTCTTCTTCTGCAGCACCATGTCTTGGTTCAACCATCAAGTCGTATGACTATTAATGTTTGTGACGGTAGACACTACTAACAGTTGCAGTAGAGTTTGTTAAGCAAATCGCTGGAGCACTGATAATTTTTGGTGGCTTCTTCATTATTTACCTGGCGAAATGTCCATGTCTCCATTTCTAATTGTCTTCCATATAATTTTTAATTCAAAAACCTATGCCAAATGATGTTGTTCATTACCTGGAGGCGTTGGAGTCATGCGGGCTGAGCCGTTCGCTCTTGACGGGCGCGTGCGGCGCTGGCGTGGGCGTCGGCGGCGGCGCGTGCGCGGGCGACGCCGCGTCGCGCGCGCACCGCCGCGCGCCTCCGCCCCCGCCGCCGCCGCCTTCACCTGCGGGGACAAGGAGAAATAAACATTAGCAGAGCAAAAATATATACTTCACACAACATTATAATAACCATATAAAAAGGACTAAAAAGGTGCGACAAGTTCTTTGCATTTCAAGACGGTCTTGAAACGCAGAGAGCATTAGAAGGAAGACGATTGGGTTTAGGTAGTAAAAGTCTATCTCTCTCTTCCACTCTACCCAAAGAGGAAAGAGTTCTCTAGATGATTTTCCATGATAAACAAAAGTATGTTTAGGTTCCGCAAAAATGTCAGGGGCCAGATTTATAAAGAGATTCGTTTAATAATGACGCTCGAAGGTAGTCTGAACTGCAATGACGGCGACATCATTATCTCCACCTTCCGATCAGATTTTCCTGATCAGTGGTGCCCCGCTAGTGACAACAAAACACGTAGAAGATACAGCAACAAAATTATCACCAAACAATCTTTATCACCAAACAAAACAGAAGCACTTCTCTACTCTCTACGTCCAAAACAAAGTTCTCATTTCGCAAGCTTCAACAAAGTTAAGCTCACAAACAATTAGTAGCGCACAACCGTCGTATGCGCACAGAATCCGGTTGGCGGCACTCACAGACAATAGAATAAATAAAAAACGGGTGAAGCGTGAACCTAGGTTTTAATAGTTGGCGGTAGATTCGAAACAGATACCGACTCGCTAGTGGACAGGCGTCTTGACCTTTCGGCTTCTTTATCGGTAATCGCAAAGGAAATTGTATTTTGTTTGATAATTTCCGATCTGTTCAGACCGCAGGAAACAGATACATTCTCTTTTTTTCATTTTCATAGTCATATTGTTTCTGTTTTGACAATTAGACACCATACTTCGGATGTCATAACATAACGCATGTCAATAAAGTGCAAGTTCGAATGCAACTTTTTCTACTCATTAATGTTCATCTGGGATAGTATTGGCATAACTGAATGAATATAATGTAAAGAAAAATGTACTTATAGTTAATTAATATGAATCTGGGATCGCCAATCCGCTTTGGGCACGCATGCTGACCACGGCTGTGCCTTCTCTAGCCTTTGTCCTACATTGCGAGTCGACAATAATGAGCTATTATAAGAATAGTTGACACTCTGGCTTAGGCGGTGCTTCAAGGGTCGAACGAAGTTTATCTCGTACTCATATTTATTCGGGCACTAGCGCGATTCTCCGGGAGGTGTCAAAAGCTCAGTGGCCGAGACATCTCGACTTTCCGATATGATCTCGCGGCTCGTTTGAACGTGCGCAAACGCAGATACTTTTGTCGCGATCTCGAAGATCTACAGAATTAATGAGCAAAGCCTTGCCAAGTGTGAAGTGTCACATAGTCAGTACGCAGTTTTGCTGATAGCAAGAATGCGTTGGACAGGTTTACCAAATTCTTTAGTGATTTTGATAAAGAATGCTGATTTTTGGCGGTGTTGGAACTTTACATGTTGGGTTGCGTGATTAATAGTATTTTTCTTGTTGACAAACAAGTTTGTAATGCTTATTTCAAAAGTGTTGTGGTCATAAATTCAAAAAACAGGGCATACCTATAGCCCTGTTTTTTATTTTCGTCTTAACCCTAACTCCTCTAACAATATTTTCTTTTCCGTATCATTGGCATAAGTTCATACCAAAAAACATTTGTCTCTAACGTATTATTTTTGTGATCCTAATGTGAAGACTTGTTTTTATGTCTGTTAATAAATTACTACAATAAAATCAGAGAAAACATTAGAACCAGTCAAATATCCCAATATGGCGGTAACAAAATCTAAGTGAAAGGATTAACAAATTAAAGCAGGCATATTATAAAAAAAAAACTTTTTCTCTTTAATTGCGTTGCGGACATAATTTGAAATGTCGCAGTAATTATGCAAGCCACATCCACTTGTCTATAAATCACAAATGATACATTGTGAGAATAACCTGCTACTTGTCACGAATAACCGTTATTAATAACAGCTTTTACGCTATTAACCGTTTCACTTTTGTTACTCGGAAAGGTAACAAAACGTTTAACAGGTGTTACTTTTGATGCAATTATGATAATGTTAATGTCATTATTAATGTTAGTAAACATGTGGATTTGCATGTAATTAGTTTTTTTGACGTGAAAGATGTTTTTGGAGGTCAAGAAGAAAGTGATGGGAGTGGTTTATGTGTGAAAAGGTGAAGTTTAATGAGTTTCGGTGACTTTTTGACTCTTTATTTATGTTTGTTGGTTTAGTGTTCATAAATATATCGGATTTGCGAATAGAAATGATTCAATTAAATATGATGTTTTAGTACGGTCAGTAAGAAAAGTTTGCACGTTATTTTTTATAATCTTCATACTTTATTATAATTATTGAACATAATGCTAAAGGAAATAAGCAACCTATAATTCTAGAAAATAGTGTGGCGTCAAATAAATCACATGTAAAGGTTATGGCTTCTTCTTATGTCATTGCGATACGGTTTTAATTTCGGTTACCAGATATGTTACAAAATATTCTTAATCACAAAAATGTTGTAAGTTAAACGGAAACATAAATTGTAGATATAATCACGAGATATCTTCCTCTCTCACATTACTTAATAGATGTAACTGGCTTCTTATTAAGAAATAGTAATATAACATTAAAAATAGTCTATTGTCGACCAACTAAATAATAATATTAACCTCTATTGAACACGCACAACGTAGCTACGATATTACGAGAAAATTATAATAAATTGACCTGTTTGTATGAAAAGAAGCGCCCAGCGTAGGCGGCAGGCATTTTGTTAAAGAATGATATACACTAGTGTAATGATAACATAATATTTATAAAGAGATTATGGACCACATACGTAGAATAACGAACGTAACAATATATGGACAGATCCGGGTGATATTTTCTAAATTTCGGACTTAGGATGTCAAGGTGGGAGTTCCGTGGGCTAGATATATGGGTTCAAAAAGTTGATCCCCATAAAATGCTGTATCCGACTTCATTACAATGGAAACTAGTGGTAATTTATCAGCTTTTAACATCAGATAAAAGGTGACAAAGTTTTCCATATTTGTTTAAATGAGGAATAGCGTTTTTTAGTAAAATATAATCTGTGCTCGCTCCGATTTCTGACAGATTTATGCTAAATGATGCATTTAGATACTTGTGTGGGTGTGAGTTTGAATTAATTTCGTATGTATCATCAAAAAAACTACAATGGGTGTCAAGTTTGGCGACATACTTTACTGACACTGAACTTCGGGGTTTTCCAATACAACATTTTGCAAACAGACCTCTGTCACAGACGTCTATTGTGATATTGGTACACCCAATTGTAGCAGCTGTCTACATACCATCGGTGGCCAAATTATTAGGGACAGTACTCATAGACCAACATTTTTTTGTTCAAACACCTTTTTCAAGAAAATAAATAATTACGTGTAGGTTTTTCTGGTTTGGTTTTACTCCTAGTATCATTATTACTAATTTTGATATGTGATAGCACCATGAGATCGAGCCGTTTTCGAAAAATGTTGTATAGCTTATAATATGTAGCAATTTTGTTAACTTCAGTGGAAAATTACGTTTGTTTCATTGATGGCAAAAAAAAAATTTGGTTTTAGTTTTACTAGATGTTTCTGTTAAAACTAATCGAAATGAAGATAACATTTGTGATTATGTCCTTTTTTTCTTGAATAGAATACAAAATATTGAGTTTTGGTAACGATATTACGTGATATGTTTAAAATTTCGCCTTTTTAAAATGGGCAAAGCTTTAGACCCGTCTCCACGAAAGTTTATAAAAATAAAAACATTATTTCTGTACTTTACACATTCTTAGAGAGATTTAACAGCTATTACAGGTATCTGAAAGTCTGAAGTAAACAGTATTAAAGTAAAATCTGATCAGAACAAACTTTTGGAAACAGAGAGTGTGAAAAAATGTGGCAGAAAACGGGTCACCACTGTTTGTTCTGACCATAAAAACAGAGATATCTGCCTAAAACATGATAAAAAGTGCATTATCTGCCTGACTACGATTATAAACAAGGGAGTAGACTAAAATATAAAAGTATTCGATAGGACAGTTTGACGGTGGTAGGCCGAGAAGAAATGGATAAATTATCGGCCGATCAAATAAGCACGCCACACCGAGACCATGATGTAGAAACGACTGTAGTAGGCTAGGCATCGCCGTAATATGATTGTGGCAGACTGCAGTTGGTTAAGAATATTACTGTTTACATTGCTATACGTACGAAAAGTGCTATTCAGTGATCATTCCATTATTTTTAGGTATGCTTCTCCGATGAATAATTGTTTCAGGTGTGGGTCGACAAGAGCACATTTGTAGTCGCACACAACCTAGAGCTGTGCGAAAACAGCTCCATACAGATTGTCTTTTGGGGAAAATTAAACAATCAGGTAGAATCACGATGTGATTTGTGATCTCTGCTAAAACATGGGGTGCCTATATCTCGTGGAAATGACCATAAGGCAAGACCTGTACAAGCGAACACTAGAAACTCAATTATTGCCGCAAGTCGAAAAATGGTTCCCCAGTAGTCGAGGAGTACATTTTTGTGGCTATTTCTGCATCGTGCTCAAGGCTAATAGTATTACAGCATTCCTGGCTGAAAAAAATATAAATATTTTGCCCTGACCCGATAAATCACCAGATACGAACTCTACTGAGAACATGCAGGAACTCATCAATAGGACTATCGCTAAGCATGTCATTGCCACCAAACACCAGCTTGTTGCAGCTCTTATAAATGAGTGAAATCATAACACAAGCCTTCAACAGCTGTTATATAATGTATTGAACGTAAATCATGCCTCATAAGACCTGATATGGCAGGAAAAGGAGGCATCACAAAATATTAAAATTTACACAAAATTATTCCCTACAACTTATTCATGCGATATTTTTTTTTATAAATTATCAGTTTTAATTTTGCCATCATATTTATTGTTTTTATTATCTTAATTAACAATGTTTTTAAATAAAAAATACCGCTTGGTTCTACACCCAATAATTTTCCTGAAAAAAACAGTCTAACTTGATAATACAGAAATCTAGGAACTGTCCCTAATAATTTGGCCAGGTACTGTAATTTGTCATCAGCAAAAAGGGCCAGTAGTATTTTCCGTTCTATTAAATTATACATCGTAAAACTTGATAATAAAAATATTTTAATTATTAACAAGCACCAATCCAAAGACAACAGATGCAGTTTACTCTGCCAATGATATACACACAATTAGTTTTTCTATCTCTTATTTAAGCCCGATTAATGAAAGCGATCAATATGCTTGAATTTGGAATACGCTTTGATCGGCAGGCCCAAAATAAATCTGTCAATTCGTTATCCAAAAATGAATTTTAAATAAAGAATACATTAGCATTCAAACAGGATCTCAAACCATTGACAAAACCGGAGAAATCTCCCAAAATATCATCCAAACTCGATTCTCATAATCATTGAACAAACATAGCATATCAACGATATTTATCAAAAAAATACAATTTTGCAGGAAGTGATCAGTATTTACGATGGCGACCAATGAACGGTGGTTTCCGGCGCCAAAGAGAGTCTATAATGAGAGGAAATGTCCCGTTAGACCAGTAGCCTTGTGTGGCCGTGGCTACAGGCCACCTGGCCGTGTCAAATGATTATCCAAATACTTAGCATGTGAATATGATATTCGAAGTATGAATTTAAAATATGATTGCATATATTGCATATCGTTTGTATTGCGTGAAAGGGTCAAGTTTTTGATCGTATGTATTAGAAAGTGATAGAAAAATAATTGGCACATTTGTACTCAAATATATTAATGATACGATACGGCGATTAATTAATATAGATGTTTTTATTAACGCGAGAAGTTATGTTACGTAATGTAAATTTTATAATGTAACTAGCAGACCTCGTGGCTTCACCTACGTCAGCTACTGCTCGGCTTCCGTAAGTCTTAGAGTAATTTAATAAAGAATATCGCTTTTCACGATAAATGGGCTATGCAACACTAAAACAATCTTACAATAAGAACTAGTAGTTCCTGAGATTAAACTCATAATATTAGTATATTTATAAGACTTATCAGCATTACAAATAAAAAAACATTTAAGCACAAAAACAAAAACCTATCTAACATAAATGTAAAAACCAAATAACTCCCTAAGTTACATCAACAATGAAGAAACTCGTAACAATTACTAACAAGCCAGTTACGAACAGCAATAGAACAAGTTTCAATTAACCTTTGGTTAGGATAACTGATGGTAATACACCGGGTAACACCACATTGTTACCGGTCGAAGCGTTTGACTTGACACCTTGGTAGCGCGTGTGGTCTAAGTCAGGAACGGTGGCGGTGGTCTGACTTCTGCAGTCTGGTAATTAATTGTCAACTACTCGTAGCGATCGTTATTGTTAAAAATAAGGTAAAGCAGAGATTTTTTCGACAAATTGAGACTAAGTTTAATATTTTCTACTGAATTTTATTTTTATTATCACATCAATTCGCATGCAAAAAAAAATTTCAAAAAATTCGTATGAAAAGCAATAGCAAAACAAAATACGCTGACTTCTGAAATTAAAGATATTTTACTCTCTGTGTCTCAGGCTGAAGCTACATTAGGCCGCGACGCGACCTGCGACACATGAGCGATTAAAACAAGTAAATGAATGCTCACGTATATGGCTACACCGTACATCAAATATTACTACCGATCTTTGATTTCTTTATGCGGTAGGAACAACATTACTGAAATCACGGCATCGGCTACATCAACATATGAGCGAAATTGAAGCGAATTTATTAGAAAATTTCTCACTTGCACGACTAGTTCAATAGTGCTGCTAAATATGCGTCTGGCTACATTATGTATAGTAAACCGCGATGAATGATTTGATCGCATTCATTCATTCATTGTTGAGCATGTGTACTGTATAGCCATGTCATCGCCGAATATACGCCGGAATTTCGCTTGTAATGTAGCCATACCATGTTTTTCTCGTTTCGCTTTTCCAGTCGCATCGCAAATCGCTCCCTACTGTAGCCTCAGCCTTAGTGATAAAGTTTTTTAAATACTCGTTAGGCTTGTCCAGATCCAGATGTGAAGTATTTTCAGGTTTAGTAAACTTTTTTTTTATCAAAGTTATTTTAATTTATTTTAAATCTGTTTATTGTCTAAGCAAGTTATAGCTACTAGATCGTCATAACACACTAAATTAATATTTTTTTTATCAAGACTGGCCGATCATAGTACACCTCTTCAACATAAAGCCACACACACATCTAAATTTTATTACAAAACAACAAAAGTTCACACATCGCCGTCTCTAGTGTATTACGGCACAGGTAGGGTCAGCATCGTCAAACAAGGTACCGTTGGCAGCACCTGACACCAATGACGGCTCCACCAAACAGACTGCCTAAGTGATCGGTACCGTTCACAAATATACTCGGTACGTGATTACCGGCCTTTTTACTGTGGATGCGGTATTTAGTAGGGTAGGCAATAGTGGAGGCAGTTTGTGAGAAATTTGCAGTTCTCATAATGGTTATGAAGAAACTTTAAAGCTTGGCGGCTTTGAACTATGTTTGAGATGACTTCCAGAAGAAATTTGTAGTAAAACTTAGATAAGCTTGAGTTTAAATTATTGAGAAGAACTTTATAAGATATTTTCAACATGACTATTATTCATTGAGACAAACAATTAGTACGAGAGCCACGAAATTGCCGTTTTTTTATGTTCCACTATTTTATTTACGACAAATTCTTGGGTTAGACATCGACAGTGAATCTATTAAGATTTCCAGCATAGACATCCCAAATCCTTTGATAATCCACAACCGCAAGCTTTTCTTCACACTGGTTTTACTATTGTTCTCGTAGACTTTCTAGTATACTACGGAGAAACATCTTTGGCTCATTTACTATTCTATTTCTGGCAGTACAATTTACAAAAAACACCAAAAATCTCTATCAGCCTCAACACCAATATCCTCATCGAACTCCAAATCGCTCAACTAATTGATTGCCTCAATAATCATGTTTTCTCAATACCTTATCCACTCCTGCGCAAGCTCTTGTCTCTCGAGTTTGATGTTCGATCAAACAAACCCGGCTTGTTGACTAAGTCCGGTCGAGGCTGTGTGCAGTGAACCGTGCTTAGTTCGGGGAACTCAAGGGGTTTAAGAGAATAACTAACTGAACCTGGCATTGTTGGTAGATGTGATGTTCACTTGTTTGAAGATGGTTGGGGTGCGTTCTTCATTTGTTTATGGGGTAATTTGAGAAACGGTATAACTGTGCAGGACTGTTGTATTGAAATTATAATTAATTTTGTATGGTTTTAGATTTTTAGATAATCTTACAAAATGCACACTACAGCATATTGGCGTATTATTGTATTTGCTGTTACACGAAAGATGATAATTTAATAAAAGATGATCTGATTTAATCAAAGTAGACAAATTTTTTGATGACACCCAAAAAGCTACATTATTCTTGACTGCTATCGTATAATCATAATCATTTATTTGTCAGAATATGGTACAAAGTTATGGTCTTAAGATTTTATATTTATCATAGTATTAACAAAGTCGCTTTCAGCTGTCTGAATGTCGCTTAGATTTTTAAAATGCGACGGGGTTTGATTAGTTTTTTAATATATACGTGTATATATTAAGGTAGAGAAATTTTCAAAGATTTGTAAAACCAGCTAGGGTTGGTCGCTAGTAAGCAATAAAATTATTCGATAATATATTTTTCATATTCATAATTATTACATAATTTCCCGCACCTAAATAAACATATTTCTATAAACTTTTATGTAATAGGAAATCCTAAAATTATTAAAATATTATTGATAAATTTAAGTAAGGAAATAAATAATAATAATTTCTGCACAACATTAGATCTATAAGGGTTCACACATGATTAATATTGATCGTTGATAAATAGCTGTTTAAGTGAAAAAATCTATAAATAAATAGCTTTAAGTTCCTCAATTAAGCGCATGACTCACATTTAATTAGGTTTACGTGTAAGATCAATATTATGATTAATTATATTATTTAATGATAATATTCTAATTTAAGCTAAACACAAGGCAACCGTCCTTCCGGCCTTGTTTTATTTAAATAGCAATAAATGATCCAGGTCATTTAGAGCAAGGCAAAGCTGCGGTGAAAGCCGTTACAGGATAAAACAAAAAAAAGGCTCATTAAGGAAAAAATCTATTAATAAATAATAACGACAGGTCTTTCCACCAACACATTTCAAAATGATAAGGTATCAATTTACGTCAAAAATCAATAATTGAAATATTATATAAAACGCGAGTAAAAGAAGATCTCAAATGTAATATATTACACATTTATATTATTTATAGCGTGTGATGGAATTGCTTAATAATTTCATTAGTTTGATTTCAATCAAAGACCCAGACGATTGATTTATATGTTATCAATAAATGAATATAGTATTTCACACGAAACCACTAAAGCGTAACACATACAGTTATTAAGTTATTTAATATTACGGCATTTCAGAAGTTTTGTTTAGACAAAATGAAGGTATTAATTTTAAATATACTTTTTTATAAATTGATTACCTTTATTTGGCGCGAATTTCCAAATTGAAACTTTGAATCATGAAGTTCGCTCAACTCTCTAGTTATAACGAGTTCTGGTAATATGCTACATTATGAACCTAAACACTATGTCATAAGAATCACTTTACAACCAAGTGTCGTAAAACGTTATTTACACACCACCTGGGCATTATTGCCTAATCAATAACCATCTATACATTTTTCTGTGCGCACTCAACACTATCCCAAGCTCGGCATCTGTTGTTTGCTCAGCCGAGGGCGGTCCAGTGTTTAAACAACGATATTTGTGTTTGCCAACCAACCACCTGCGTGTTGTCAGTAGTGGCTGGTTGCTGCGACCTTGCGACCAGCAACCATACGCTTTAGTCGCATAGGTAGGTATTTTTGGAAATAGAAGGCAATAGTAGAAGTGGTAGAGTAGTAGCAATAGGTCCTGTGTATAATTTTCGACTGTACTCTCTTTATATTACGGTATATAATGAATAGTCACGAAACCACACTGTCAGTGGGCGCCTCGGACCTGTAATCCTGAATTTTTAATAATATATCTTTATTGAGAAAAGAAAGGACATTTAACGCATGTCTTAAATGCATATTTTATTAATAAATCCGACAGATCTCACCTATAAAATATTATATTTGTAGTTTATTAAGTATTTGTACATAATTATTTATACTGCGAGAGGAAAAATAAATCAGCCAGTCATAATGCAGAAGTCAACACTTTCACCATTTTCCAGACAGATATAAATGTATGTAAAGTGTTTCTTAGTAACTCTTAAAGTAAGTAAGAATTACTTTACACCACGTGGTATTTGATGGTCTTTCATTAATTGAATAGCTAGGCAAATAACTTATAGACTAAAATCCCAGAGATGCTAGATCTACCTTAACTTAGCATGGCTTAATTTCGAGAATAGATATCGAATATGTCGTTGTGTTTTGGACCTATTGTCGAAACCCGTTTGTCCGTTCGTCCAATCGTCTGTCAATGGGCTGTATCACATAAACTCGTAATTTTTACAGGTTGCCCATAACAACATAAAATGGGGGGTGGCCGTGTGTAAAAAAATTAAATGAAGTTAAAAATTAACAACAGTCTCTTTTCATCGGAATTTAGTTTTAGTATTTCGAGTCTTTTGTAAAACCATTTCTTATTATTAAACCGCCTGGTTTTACCTTCTGAATCACTCTGAAACAGTCATGTATCTAAGCATAGTACATGGTAGGTACAAAATATTTGAGATAGCCAATCAGCCACCTGCGTTGCCGGTAGCGGCAGGTTGCGCAGTGGCCTTGTAAGGCGAGCAACCAAACGCTGTATGAATGCTTTTGTTTGTGTACAGCATAACTTGATTTAGATTGCCGTGATTAACGTGTACTTATGTACAATAGCGTATTGAGTAAACTAGATATTGAGCAATAATGTTCACAGTTTTCTGTATTTAACAAATTATGGAACTGGCATAGGAGTTGAAGTTAAGTGATCATCTTCGCTTACAGACATCTGCCAGGGACCCAGCAGATGAAATGTCTCACGTGTGTTTGTACATGGCATGTAAGAAAGAGAGAAACGCTTCTTGTATACTAGATACTACTATACTACTACTAGATACTTGCACATGGCCCTGCTTCACACGCCCTGTTATAATCTTTGAAATTCTTGACTTTTTCCATATTTTTTTACGAAGATGAATGTTATGGATAGTTTTGTAAGTTTCGAGGTTATTGTCAAATATGTAATGACAGTAAACAGTAATCTAGTAGCATGTGTATCGTATGCAATTTTCGCTAGATTTATAATATCTGACAAGGTATTACGTACTATTTATTGACATTTAACCTTTCAACGACCAAGCGCCAGCCGGCTGTCGGGCTGCTATTGTTTTCTATCGTGTCTCGTGTGTCCGAAGGTTTAAAAAGTCCTCAACCATTGTTTCAAAACACCCTCAACAAACTCTTGTCGCCGCTCTAAAAAGAAAACAAGCACTCATAAGTAGGTACGTACTCGTAGGTACCGAGCTGGCATCCCAAGCGAGGGGTACACATACTAATGTAACATACTAACACAAACATTGACACTGCGTCACCTGCTTACCACTAAACTGTTAGCGTCGTTAAGATTCCGAAGAACAGCTCTGGGATAGTGATGCGGTTAGTCGATTATCTGAACGGTTTTATCGATAGTAGCCGAGTAGTTAGAGGTTAAGTTTTTTATTGATTGGTGCGGTATGTGAGGGAGCTTGTTTGAGATAATAGTAATGAATTTTCTTTTTGGAATCATAGTTTGTGTTATCTGAACTTTAGATAAGAATTCTCTTAAACTTAGACAAAGTTTGAAGTCTTGATTTGGAATTTTTCGGTGATTTCGGAGTTATATTTAAGCAAAATATTACTCCGAAATCGCCAATCCGCTTTGAACAAACATGGTGATCAATGCTCGTGTCTTCTTTTGCAACACAGGTCGTTATAAATACATTAATCTATATAATATTTACGTGATAAAATTTCTTAAAAACAAAAGAGAAATTCTCAAACTCAAAATTCCAAACACACGCCATATTTTATTTCCATTTCAAATATTTTCGACACCAAATTTCAGTCACGTTCTCACTGGGCCCTTTAACAAGGAGTGCCCTTGAAGTGTGGTCAAACGTTTGTGTCCAAAGGAAAACATTTGCTCCAACGAGGGCCAACCTCTCGACCGGACGAGAGTGCACCTGTGTGGCAGTGGTTACGCGATGTTTTTGTATACAAGGTGGGCTTTGAAAAACGGGATTTTTTGAGGACAGCATATTGCTGTGGAAGGTGGAATAATTGAGGTGTAAAATAACAGATGATTTCGAAAAGTATGGTATATTCGGGTAAAATACACGATAGGATTTGGTAAAAAATTTTTTTCAAAGATTTTTTAAAATTTAACCAAAGAATTTTCACAAATTAACATCAATGCTAGCAAAAATATTAAACCTGCCAAACCCCGAATGAAGTGCGTATTATCTTTACACAAAAAGTCATCAAAATTGCAAAAGCGGTTTTTGCGTAAAACAAACAAAGATACAGACTATAATATGGATTGTTACATTACGAACTAAATTAACTTAAAACAGTGCCGTAACAGTACGAGAAATTTGGAATTAGATGATGAATAGTAAAAAAAAATTGTGAATATGACCGCTATCTATTTACAACACAGCCACATCACGCGCCTACTAAAACCTTTTTAACGCAATAAAAATAAGTTTGAAAGGCGAATTAAAATTCCACGCAGGCTTCTGTTTTCTAAAGGCAGGGTCGTTCTGAATCTGCAATTAACCCGTATTTGCATTCGAACTGACGACCCGAGCAATGCCGGCAATTCCAACAACTGCTGGACATACCGTTGGCTGTTTAATGTTTAAACAGACTTTTACTGCCATGGGATGTTGTATATTGTGTGGTGTAGGTTCTGTACGTCTGAATGAAAAACGGAACCCTTATATATAGAATTACTTCTATGTCTGTCTATCTGACCGATGTTTTCCTCTATTGCCTTTGAAACTACTGAATCTAGATGTTGCAAAAAAAAATAACGCTATGGAAAACTTTGTGAATGCCCAATTAGTCAGACAATTGAAGTTAGTCAACTATCAGTCAATCCACTCTGATTGATTGGGGCCGAGATTTCAGCATACTTATAAACTTACTTAGTTAAACAACTAATTTTTTGTGTTTTTAAGTGTAATGCGTTTATATATCGTGCGTAGCTAGTAGCTAGACAAAAAAACGATAAGTTGTATCAATCCGACTATATTCATGTAAATGTATTATTTATTTATTTACACTTTATGCACAACGGTACACAGGCGGACTTAATGCCGAAGGCATTTTCTCCCAGTCAACCTAGGGTGGTGAAGAGATAGCATGGTAGGTGCACTTATTACGATTACAAATAGACTAAACGTTTAGTCGATGAAAGTATGGAAGCACTGCTTAAACCTTTAGCAAAGTTTGAAATTCGAACGTTTTCAAGATCTGTCGGTACTTCTTTCCTCTTTTGTTTTTCTTGAGGATTGAAGAATGCTTCGGATGCGCATTAAATCCAAATATGGTGTTATTCTGTGCGGTAAAGCAATGGTTTTTTCTTGACTACCGACAATACTGAGTGTCTAGTGGATGTAAAAAATGTAATGTGGTTAGTCTACGTCTGTCGGGCTTCTGGGCATGGACAGATTAGGTGGAAGTGAAGCTTAGGCGGTATGTCGGGCTTGCTTTCTTAGTGGCGACTTGTCTGCTTATTTTGTAGCATAATTACATCCGTCAGTACAAACAAGACTTAACATAAGACTTCTATAGTAATTAAAACCGGCTTGAAAAGTAAAATTAATTTATTACAAAGTTAAAATACACTTAATATTTCCCCAAATGGATAAAACTCAAAGGCAAAGCATCTTTATTATAAAAACTAGCTTTTGCCCGCGGCTCCGCTCGCGTTAGAAAGGGACAAAAAGTAGCCTATGTCACTCTCCATCCTTTCAACCATCTCCACCTAAAAAATCACGTCAATTCGTCGCTCCGTTTTGCCGTGAAAGAAAGACAAACATACAGACAGACACACTTTCCCATTTATAATATTAGTATGGATAACTATTTAGGTTTGTTTTCTTTTGTTATAAACATTAATTAAAGTACAATAGACGAATTTTAATAGGACTTTCACCATTTCTCTTTTACTAGCTAACTGGTTAACTAGACTAGAAGCAATTACTTCGAAAGTAAATATTAGAATATCATTATCTATATATATACACAAACTAAATAACCCAGCCACGTGTTGCTTAGATTGTTACCGAAATAGCTTATCTACTATATAAAAATAAGTCGGGTTTTCTTCCTGACGCTATAACTCCAGAACGCACGAACCGATTTCCACGGTTTTGCATTCGTTGGAAAGGTCTCGGGGTCCGTGAGGTATATAGCAAAGAAAATTCAGGAAAAATTTCAACATCCACGCGGGCGGAGCCGCGGGCGACCGCTAGTATTTTATAAGTAAAAAATTTCATTAAATTAATCTAGACAAACATCGTGACAGAGGAGCAAATAGGACCTCATTTTAATATTTTTATGTATTTTATTAAAATGAGGTCCTATTTCCCTTCGTCCTTTATCTCATGACATAACTTGGTTTAGACTTAACCTGAGCTTGATGGAAATTGTTCGTAGTAAGTCCCAAGGAACATAAAACTAAGAAAATTGCGCATAGTATTGGAAAATTTCATAAAACTTTACGACTAATAACCTCCAAGGAGACGTGTTAAACCGCGGAGCAATTAGTTTCATCATAAAAATAACCACATCTTAAAACAAATACAGTTGTTTTATACCAAACTAGCTGTCCCCTGCGGTTTCACCCGCATTTTTCGTTACTGCTCCGCTCCCATGGGTCGTAGCGCGATGGTATATAACCTATAGCATTCCTCGATAAATGGGCTATCTTACACTGAAATATTTTTTCAAATCGGACCAGTAGTTCCAGAGATTACCCCCTACATACAAACTTACAAACCTACAAACTTACAAAGTTTACCTCTTTATAATTTTAGTATAGATGACCTTTTGAACTTCGTACCCACAAGCCGTCAACCCGTGTGAATCGCTGTGAGAAAGAAACTGGGAAGGTCAGACAAATAATAATAAATTATAAACATCTGAACGGTCATAAGCTACGGGTATTTAACCTTTTTACCATTTAGTCTCCCGCTCATTTACTTAGATGAGCATTTAAAAAACCATCTCTAGGTAGATTAGAGACGTTTAAACAAATAAATGTAAATATTAACATAGATACGATGAAGCATTAAACTAAATGATCATAATTATTGATTTGCATTAATGTACAGTTATGTTGTGGGGTCAAGTTTGGGTTTAAAGGCGTTAAGTCATGACTTTGTTTTACCCTGTGTGTGAAAAGATGATGAGTTGATTATTTATAAGTGATTTTGTTAATCCATACTTAATATTATAAATGGGAAAGTGTGTCTGTCTGTATGTTTGTCTTTCTTTCACGGCAAAACGGAGCGACGAATTTACGTGATTTTTTAAGTGGATATAGTTGAAGGGATGGAGAGTAACATAGGCTACTTTTTGTCTCTTTCTAACGCGAGCGAAGCCGCGGGCAAAGCTAGTAAGTCATAAATACAATATTATAGAATACTGCGTCTATATTCGACGAAGTAAAAGTTGAAGATATACTACTAAATCTACTAGCTTTATAAATATATATGAATCTACCAGTCTTGTATTAAAATAATATATTCCTAATTTACTCAATATGCCTGCATGAATTTAATTTAGTATGCATTTGTTACATTTAATTTTATTTTGTAATTTCTATTATTTGTACTGTAATGTATTTGTTTTACTTATTCCCTCCACAATCCCTTCAGATCAACTGATACAAAACAAACGTTTCACATTACTCATTCCTATCAAGATTTACAAATTAAACAAACAACAAATAGTGTTTGAAATAAACTTTGACTTCTTTCATTAATTTTGTATTAACTGCACTCAACTCGTTTGGGGCTTGACGTTTCGCGCTAAAATGTCAGAGGTTGCCAACCTTCGACCGTCAGTGATCAACAAGCGTCGAACCCGCGTCTCACGACCCGCGTGCCCTTGAACTTGACCTTGGCACTGATGACGATTTTGTGTAAATATTAAGTTTTGTATCGTGTAAGATTGAGGGAATTGTAGTTTTGAATTTGGTTTGTTTAAAAGTGGCTGTGTCGTTTTAAGTGTGCATTGTTTGCTATTGTCGTTAGAAGCAATAATTTGTAGTCATGAGCCATTCAGCAGTCAAGACGAAGAGTAGTGTAATAATAATCATCTGTGTATCTATGTATATATAAGACTAACTTATTGGCTGAGGTATCAATGCAGAGGTCAAACAATTAAGGCTAGGGTAGTGACAAATTGTGTGCAGGTTTCCTTTTTATACTGTAGGCGACACAACACACACAGGCGGCACAAAACCACATGCGCTAAAAAAAGTTAGCTAAGTCCTATGTCTAGCAGTGGACACTTTGGGACTAATAATGATGACGAGTGTAGATGAATATTAACAAAGGATTTTTAGAAATCCTCTAGGGCCTAGGGCGATAAATATGGAATTAAAGTTTGTATGGAATTCTGTCCTTAACATAATACGAGGGAAGCTGACAACAACCAGTAAAAAATATGTTTTATTTTCCCGTAAAAACACTCGAGGTACAACACTTAGCAATAAACCATCGCACATGAACTTTACGATACATTTGTAACCAATACCATTGACAATTACATTTTGTACAACATTGTATGGATGTTCCGTTAAGCGATTACGTAGAAATGTCAGAGGCGCTGATCCTTTGACCCGAATGAATCAGCGCTCATCTCACGACCTCTGCCCTTGATCCTCACCTTGACCTTCGACCTTGACGACCAACATTTTTATGTTTTCCACGATTTACATACGAAGAAGTTTTACTGGTTTTGTAAGATATTATGAGAAGAACATATCTGTGGTAGTATTTTTCAGTTGCACGTGATTATTTAATACATCTATTTGTACTGATTTGCTTTTCTCTGTCAGGGTTGGAAATCTCAAAATTGTACAAACTTAAAAATACTGTTTTTACGGATAACTGTCTTCAATCGAAGTTTTTGTAGAATATGATGGATTATGAGTTTAAAATTGTCATCAAAGAATTGATAGTGATAAGACGAAGATAGCTACTGTCAATCTCTTGCGTTGACCTTGATCCTTCCTAGAAAGAATAAGAAAGGAAGAGAGGTCATGTGGAGTAGTGTACTTGTGGTCTTAACTTCATTGACTGATAATAAGTATACAATTTTGTTCATCCCCCGAAGCCAATAGCGTAATAAAGTATAGTAATTAAATTAATGAAACTTAAAAGTAGTAAATAATAAAATCTACTGCTATATTTACACAGCGTAATTAAGTTAAGCAACTTAATATTTAATACATCTTAAAATAATTGTTTTCATGAGTACAATCATGTGTTTTAGTATCTGAGGCTAATTACCAGTCACCCTATATATGGCCAAGTTAACGGTTAAGTGCTAAATTAAAGTTAACCTATGGCCATTAAGTTAAATACAATATCATGTATAAATAGGAGACAAAATAGGAAATATACAATAACAAAAATACTGATAGAATCATTATCCCAAGAAGAGGCAAGGATATTGCCTCTTCTCACACACGAGGCACGATTTACGATTTTAGACTTATATATTCATTAACTATAAGTTTGGATTTCCTCATGATTTTAATAAATAGGGATGTTTATATGTTAAATTCAAAACGATGGTTTAGCAACATATATTAGTACTAGCTTTTGCCCGCGACTTCGTCCGGTTCCCGGGAAATTACCGGGATGAAAACTATCCTTGGGTCCCAGACTATATCTGTACAAAATTTCATTTTAATCGTTTCAGTGGTTTAGGCTTACAGAAGAGATAGACAGACAGACAGAGTTACTTTCGCATTTATAATATTAGTATGGATGTTATGATTTAACTAAACTAGCTAGTATATTATCGTCCAGATTTCAACTTCGTCTATGCTCACTGCTCCGCTCCCGTACATTGTAAAATTACGTAACCTGTAGCGTTTTTCGACAGTAGTACCTGAAATTAGCACGCACAAGCAAACAAACTCAGAATCTTTATGATATAAGAACATAAATATATATAGGTAGATGTTGTAGAGGCCCAGGGAAACAATCACAAGATACATATAAATATAGGTATGTGTAAGATGTGTCATAGCTGAGCGTCAGTGGTTCTTGTAATGACCTTTTGCCCTTGCCATAACCTTTACCTTGACTGAGTATATTTACGTTTTCAAACACAATGTAGGTGGCGTAGTTTTTTTTTATTTGTAATTGCTATCATTTTGTTGACAGGACTAATCATTCTTTGTGACACATAATGAGTTTGCATTTTTTATGTTTTGTAAATTGTGGAATATTGTGGGATGAGTGTCGTGATGGCTCAGTGGATAAGGCGCCCGCCTCTCGTGTAAGAGGTTGAGGGATCAAATCCGGGCAAGTACCAATGTGACTTTTTCAATTCATATGTACTTTCTAAAGTTTATCTTAGACATCACTGACATCCCGTGCCTCGGAAAGCACGTAAAGCCGTTGGTCCCGGTTGTCATTCGTAGAACTTTGAAAGTCGTTACTGGTTAGCCAGAAACTATGACCAGACTAACCAAGAGGTATCGTGTCGTCCAGTTACCGGGTTGTGGAGGTCAGGTAGGCAGTCGCTCCACGTAAAACACCGGTATCAAGCTGAATCCGGTTAGGCTGGCAGCCGACCCCAACACGATTGGGAAAAGGCTAGGGAGATGATGATGTAAATTGTGGGATATTCGTCGTCCTTATACTAATAGCAGAGACGAAGTTTGGTGGAGAAAGGATATGTTTTAACAAGTGTTATAAAAAAAATACCCTGCCCCCATGTTAAGATCGCAATTGCAGGTAGAAAAATAGTTCATAACTTCGAAACGACTGAACCGATTTTGATGAATTGTTCTAAGAACCATCGCTAGATAACCAACTTTTAACCAGCATACAAATCAGTGGTTGGTTTCCTGGAAATTTAAACGTTCTTCATGAGTTGCAACATATTAAAGCGAAATGTCACTACTTTTCTTATTGATAAAATGAAATCTCGAGCATCACTTAAAATTTATAGTCCTTTGGTGGACTTGTCGAATAAAACCACAAACCATGTTAACCAAGTTACCATGTTCTCAATATATTTTTGAGGATTTTGCCATTTGTTCGTTGCCTTGCCTCTGCTATGCCAAATCAAATTCTTGAAATGAAAACCAAGTCATAAAGTATGTACCTAATCAATACACAAATTGTAGGCGTACAAGTAAATATGGAAATTTAAGTAAAACGTACTAAGGCTCAAAATAATTAGATCTTACATGGCAGTGAATGCGGTGTCACTTCTTTTTAATTAACGTCATGTTGAATTTTATCGTCTATTAATACTAGTAAAACTTGTCGTGTAGCGTTATAAATCTTTTATTACTTGAGGCTTGCAACACTGTACAGTTAGAGGTGACAAAACATCGTGTTGGTACTAAATTAATACGTGTAATTAATTAAAAAGCTATAGTTGTTTTAAACTATTACTTAATTTTATGTGAACTGTAGTTTTGCAGACTCCGTCGTGTCGTGCTGAGAATTCATCATCACCTCCCTAGCCTTTTCCCAATCACGTTGGAGTCGGCTTCCAACCTAACCAGATTCAGCTTGATACCAGTGTTTTGTCGTGTTGCCAATTAAATAAATGATTAATAATAGTAAGAACGATGAGATACTATTGCATATATTTTTTAGAAACTTGTAATTTTTATTTTTATTTTATTTTAGAAGATTATAAATTGATTAGGTTTTTGAACTTGTCGGGGAACTGTAGGTGCATTTTTCATCACAATAATATGCAATTAGCTTCAAATTCGAAACGTCCTTTACGTGATTGATACGTCAACTTGTTAAATGTATTAAAGTTAGAAATTACCATCTAAGTTAAGATTTATTTACAACATAGTTTTTGCTTAACGGCTTTTATTACGTTTTAATTTGTGTTATTCAAGTCCTAATAAAGACATCTTGGGTTTTTATAGCTTAAGTAAATACTTAATCTGAACATTATTAATCAGGTTTATCATTACTTTAAAAGTCGTAAATTTTCCATAGTTTTCAAGTTCGTTTTATTTTAGAAAACTTACAAAGGGGGCAATATTTATCTTAATTGAAATTAAACTAATACCCTAGAATACTGTTTTAATTGAATAAAATTGAAAATGAATTTTACTGTAGCTGTAATCGCTTTATAAACAATATTAATCGCTGAATAGCTCGTTTTGTCTATATTTTCGAAAAAGTATCGTCTGTTGTCACGTATTTCTATAGGTAATAAAATTTAGCTAAAGATATATTTCATATAGACGAGATAACTTAGCTCGATAGTACAATTATGATACCTATATCAATAAAGAACTTAAGAACAGTATAGCATAAACAGGTTATCAGCAGTATTTATGGATGCAAATGAAACCACAGGACACAAGTAGTACTATTTCAACTTAATACACCTACCATACAAAGTATGCACTCCTACGAACAGCGTGACTCATTTTCAAAAAGGCGTTTTACGACTCAATCGCACTTTACAATAGATATGCGCACTATTGTTAAACTCATGCGCACTTATCCCAAACTATGATCGTTTCGCCCGCATTGTCGCGACTTCCTGCCATTTTGAAAAAAGAACTACCATGCAGGTAAGGTCAGGTACCAAACTACCCGCTTTTTTCAAACAGGTACATGATTCTAAGAAATTTGCAAAAAAAATGGGTAATTTCTGTGTCATTTATGTCAATAGTGTAAGGTTTAAAATTGTGGATTTTTGTAGGGTGTCTTCTATTGATGAGAGGTCGAATTTTCGAGGGCGCAATGTGAGAATGTAAGGTAAATTACTCGTGTTATGAAGGTAATAAAAGAATGGGCTTAAAAACGTATTTTAATGGCTATGTTGAGACCCAGGTTGCTATATGAAATTTCAATTATTATTAATGACAATGCTAAAACAACAACCTAGTGATAAGGCCGATATCATAGTAGGTGAAACACGCGCAGGAAACCTGCATAATCCTTCGTAACTATCTATATTAATTCTTGGATGATATTTTGATATTTAGGATGGCTTTCAACCCATATCGTGAAAAAACAATGGCCTCCTCACTTCAAAGTTTGCTTAGTAGTGGCAAGCACCTAGAATGGGATTCTTGTAAAGACAATTGAAACATAGTTCAATTGTCTTTACAAGAATCACTGGCGAAGAATAGCTTTAAGTTTAATTGAAGTTAAATTATTAGTACCAATGAGTTATTTCCACAACTATTATATTAATTTGGATTCCGTCCACACTGATCCAGAAAGCTCTTTATTGCAAAATTTAAATTCCGTTACGCTACCCTGCGGTGGGTCCAAAAGTCCGAACAGGAAATCGAAATCTCGCAAACAATTGACCCTATTGTTTAGCAAACCCTTGAACTAATCTCTGGGCTTGTACCTGTACCTTTTGTCCCTAATAGGTCTGGTCAAAAAGACCCTTTGTACCTTTCGCAGAGTAAGGGTTGACCGGACCGTAAGAGATTTAGTTTCGCGTTTACCTGTTTGTTATTAAAGAAAGTTTGGGATTATTTTGGCTTTGTGTGCTTTTTATGGGGGTTTGTAAATATGTAGTGCACGTGGATAGGCATCAGATATTTTTTGAAAATTAGAAGGTTGCTTTTTTAAGTTTTTGCTTTTATGTTTGTTTCTGTTTAAGAGCATTGTTTTCAAATTATGTTGTTACATTTAATCTTTTTGGTTACTATGTGTAAAATTAAATTGACCTCCTTGAAAGTTATGCAGGCAAAAAACTTTTTGGAAAAAAAATACCATTTAAATAAGAGATGCATTTCTAAGTAAAATATTATTCCAAATATTAACCGCCAATAAAAAGTGATATAATTCATGATCTATTTTTTATGATTTAGTATATTTAAACCATAATAGGGTTTACTATCTAAGTTTAATAACTCTGAATGTTACATTCCGTCGGCCGAAAATTTTTGCATACAAAAGACATCAACGCGTCTTGTAGAAAGAAATTATACGATACGTTGGAATTGGAACTATTAATAATATTGAATAACTTTGTTACAAATAACTAACAACTAAAGACAAATATATACATATATAAGACTAGCATTTATAACAAAGCCACAAATATGCTATAAGTTTCAATTCACGTTTTATAAAAACAAAGTCGTATTTGTAGTGAATAGATAGTAAATAATAAAAATAGATAAGTAGATAGTGTATTATCTGTAGATTATAATAGGCCTGAAATGTAATATTATGTTCGTGTGTTGGACATTAAGATGTAGTAAAAACAAAATGCACTATCGATCCTTATAACAGGTTACATTTAGAACTAAATATTATATTTAATTCATTAATACATAGAATTTTAGTTAGTTAAACTCATTTTTTTTATAAGAAAGAGATGATAATTATTAAATGCCTAAAACCTATCTCATTTTTTAATAATTATATTTCGACTATAGGTATTTCATCTGCTGTGTCACAAACATTCACATTCTACCCTATGCTTTATATAAATTGTTAATTATTATTTATAAGTACTTACGGTCGTCTAATTCTTCCTCATAATCTGAGAAACACCTGTCTTCCTTCAGCGCTTGATTGTCAGGCTGTTGGTAGAACCTCTCCGATTTTATATACATTTTCAGGTACATTCCTAATCACAGCATACACACATATAGATAATGTTCAAAAAAACTTTTATTATTGTTATTGTCACTAAGAATTAAACACTTTGTTTTTCAGACAAACGCAGGCACGTAAACGATATCACTTATTAAAACGACGGTTCTTCAAAAAGGTTTGAAACAAAAAAGAAAAAAAAAACAACACGTTGTCACTTCAAACATTTAAAAACAGAATGTCAAAATAATAATCACCGACCAATGACATCACAGGTCACAACCTTTTGTCCTTAAGTCCAAACAAAACACCACCAAAAAGTTTTTATCACAAAAAAGGTTTATTAAACACCAAATTCACACTTTATTATTAAATACTGGGTGATAGTGAATAAATGAGTAAATGGCCTGTGTTTTACAGGGTAGTCGGGAATAATAGCGGTCTGTTTAAAATTGAACGGTACGCGCGGTCGTGTCGAGGCTCGCGCAAACACTGCCGACCGGCCTCACCCGACGAATCGGACCTTTGACAAAAAAAAGCACACAGGTAGCGGACGAGGCTTCGGCCGGCCATAAAGGCTATACGGCTATAGCGTAGTGTTTATAGACTCACGTGGTGTTTTGTTTGCGAGTTTTGGTGACGGTTAATTAATGTGGGAGTACTTTTATAGGTTTTGTGTGAATTTATATGTAGTTATTTTTATCTTTTTTGGGGTTTGTTGTTGAATGGATCATTTTGTTGTGTGTGAGTCTTTACCCGACTGTTTTAAAATATCTGCTTGAAGTAATTTTAAATTCAAAGTGATGTTTTACTATAACACTTTTAGAGTTTTTTTGACGCTAATCATATAAAAACCTAGTATCCAGTCTAAAGCTAGTATCATAAATGTGAAACTTTGTGAGGTAAGATCGATAGATGTTTATTACTCTGTCGTGTAAAAACTACTAAACGGATTTTGTTTAAACAGAGTTACACATAAGCTAGATAGCACCTCTAACCTACCACCTAACATAACAAGGCCGCAAGCGCGGGGGACGTCGAATCCATACTTCCATACTTTAATATTATAAATGGGAAAGTGTGTCTGTTTGTCTGTCTGTATGTTTGTCTTTCTTTCACGGCAAAACGGAGCGACGAATTGACGTGATTTTTTTAGGTGGAGATAGTTGAAGGGATGGAGAGTAACATAGGCCACTTTTTGTCCCTTTCTAACGTGAGCGAAGCCGCGGGCAAAAGCTAGTATCACTATAAGTCTTTAATGATTTGTCAACTTTACCTAGCCCAGTGGCTATTTAAACAGTTAAATGGTATGACTAAGAAATCCCCATTAATCTAGTATCTTGATGCAATTTTGCGACGCTAACATCGTATTTACATCACTTTTACCGTACACCATTAAACATTTTCTATAAATCACTGAAATGCGACATTTAAACGTAAATAAAGCTGTCCAGTTTTTGTATGTGAAACGCATTTGATGATATATGACAACCATTTGACTAAACACAATATTAAGACGTTATTACTGCGGTTTCTTAATGTTTGTAAACCAGATAATTTTGTTTAAGCTTTGGTTCGTATAGCGGTTTTTATGAGTACAATATAAGAGTTACGTGATTTCATAGAATTTACTGTTAATCTAGCATTTATTATGGGACAACTGGTGACAGCTGTTATAGGCGTTAGGAAACACTGCTATGATTATCAGGCTGGCAGGTGAAGACTATCTTTTACCATCACAAACCAAAATACTGTTGGAAATGTGCTTTTAAACCTTCAAACGTGATTGAGATGAGACACAATAGAGAGACAATAGCAGCCCGGCAGCCGGCTGTCGCTTGGTCGTCGAAAGGTTATAACACCCTTCGCCGTTACGAGTTCTATGATTTGACAATTCGAGGTAAGGTAATCGGTTTCTGAGAAAAGAGTCCGAGTGCTATACATAACAATGATTAAAATGATGAGTACTTTAAATACCCCTTTTTTAAGCTACATACACTATTACTATTATACTATGTTATAAAAAGGTAAACTTAGCTTGTAGGAGGTACCTCCGTAGTTATTTAAAAGAACGTACTACTAGTCTATACAAATATTATAAAGAGGTAAAATTTGTAAGTTTGTATGTAGGGGTTAATCTCTGGAACTACTGGTCCGATTAAAAAAAATTCTTTCCGTGTTAGATAGCCCATTTATCGAGGAATACTATAGGCTATATACCATCACGCTACAACCCACGGGAGTGGAGCAGTAACGAAAAATGCGGGTGAAACCGCAGGGGACAGTTAGTACTTTATAACTTAAAACATAACAAAATTAAACGTGAAAAAGTTCTGGACAAAACCTGTCGGTAACTGTAAAAGTATTCTTGTGTTTAATTTTAAACTATCGAATATCATCCGATCTCCTACTGCCACAGGATTTTGAATAATAGAAAAACCCACGAACATTTTACCCGACTAAGTAACGTGAAGAAAAAAACATGAGTGCACACCTAGGATTAAGTACAAAAACAAGTTAAGTTCATGTTTTTGAAAATTAAATTTAAAGGTCTTTTACATGAAATGAATTACATGAAAAAAGGAATGTTATGTATTACCAGATTTCACATATGTATGGTAGTGCGTTTTTTTTAAATATCTTCTAAACACCTAAACGGATTTAAATGATTTACGTATTGTATCGACCCTAGTAACACAATATACTAATAATTAGTTTAAAGCCATTTACAGAGTCGTACTGTACGTAGGTATGTACATATGTAGGGTTCGGTTATCGCACAGAGCAAACATTTATGCGGCCCACAGAAAGTTGTACGGTGTCTGAATGTTTGCGTTTCTAAGTTCAAATATATGTAAACGCACCCAACATATCTTTTTAAAGCTGGCTAAAGGCAAAAAAAACTGAACTTGTAAAATTATTTAAACTATATTTTTCACAACCACTATAGGTCTGATAGGCAGTCGCTCTACGTAAAACACTGGTATCCAGCTAAATCCGGTTAGGCTGGAAGCCGACCCCAATATACACAGATGGGAAAAGGCTAGGGAGATGATGATAACTATATAAAAGAAATAAAACCAATTTAAACTCTACGGGATATTTTTCATATTTAATATTATTATGTTCACACTAAAATTAGCGTTAATCAAGACTAAATTAATAAGCCTATTATTAGTAATTTATATTATTATTAACGCATAATAGTCCGAACAACGCTAAACGATCGATCGAATTTATTTATATCGTATAATGGTGTTATATTATTCTTAAACAAGTGTAATAATGTATAACATAATAAGGTCGAAATTCTATTAAATTATTCGTTGATAAATTATGCATTGATTCGAAGTTCTAGCTACCGTGTTACCGCCATTATAGATTTATATTGATACCATACTGGGCTTACGTTATATGAATCGATTAGGAACTGATAGTCGAATAATATAACGATTTTCAATCTCGACGAACATTTAGATATCGGTCTACGAGATGAACGGAACCAGTTAAGTAAATTATATGCGGTGTGATGCGATGCTTGAGTATTGTTGATAATAAACCGCTTGTAAAGAAATACTAAGCTATTTCTATGACGTTTAAAAATAATTATGCCTATCTATTTCTAGAAAGTTCAGGAAAAAATACAGTTATTTATTACGAAAAATTCATCATAATTTTCCAATTATATTAGCTTAGAATCCAGTTCAATGGGCATATTTAATGCCCATTGAACTGGAATCTGAGCCTAATATAATTGACTTGTTAAAAATTGGCTTGCTTAAACTGATTCCCAGACTTTCTGGCTTGTTACTACCATTGTCAAAAATTTATAAATTACCAATTATTTATTTATAGTTAATTAAAACCGGAACCAACAGATTCACGTTTTTCCCACGGAATGTCACTGATACCTAAATAAAATATAAAAAAGTGCCAACATATGAATTGAAAATGGCATGTGGTTTCGAGCCTACAATTTTATGAATGTCAGGGAGAGACAAGCGTCTTAACTATTGTGCTATCTAACTATATCTATGTCAATACTCTATTCTCATTTTTCAACATCAAAAGTTTTAATTTAAATATAATAAAATTTCACGTGGCGTATACTAAGTATGCCACAGGCTCTATATCACGGGTTTATGGTAGTATCACAATAGGTTGTCGCGTGGGCGCCGTGACACGTTCTACAACTTATCAAGGAAACTTAAAATATATCGATTTTTACCTAATTCGGACAACAATCTTCAACACAATACAATTTACTATTATTATATCACAATATCTTTGACTTATTTATACGATTTATGTTTTTTAAAAGACAGTGAACGCATTAATACTGTTCTGACTGTGGTGGGTAGTTTGAGTAGCAGAATTTAATGCTAATTTTAAGTGATGTACAAATTCAAATAAATATTATTTATTTCGCTATGATTAACGTCACAATTTTGTTTCAAAATTTGGTTTCTGCTCAACTCCCGTAGGTCGTAGCGTAATATATGTTACTTATGTAGTCTTCTTCGATAAATGGTCTACCCAACACAAAAAATATTTTCAATTCCGTCCCTATAGTTTCTAAGCAACCAAACAAACTCTTCAACTTTTATAGACTAAATAAGCTAGGTATCATGGATCTGAATTTTTCATGATTTTGTAATGTTGTACTTTTTTATATTTTCTTCCTGTTTCGACATTTTACAATGATTATAATTATTTAACTGGTAGACTGGTAAATAATTCGTAAGATATTAACTCCGCATTGTATCTCTGTGCATAAAGTACAAATAAATAAAATATTGCCCTGTATTTCAGCAATATTTTAAGTGTGGTCGAAACATCCATAAACGTTGCCAGCAATGTATTCTAGCCACACATTACCGGGAAAATATGGCCCGTTTAGGAGCTCCGCTGTGACATGTGGCTTAAAATGTTTTGTTCTGACATGAAGGTCAAAGGTCAAAAGTTTGTACAAAGAACTACTGGTATTTATGTTGGTAACTGTACTTTTATATTTATTTATTTGTGTACATTTTTTCCCGTATTGTGGTTGGTGTATTTATGAATCTTTAAATAGGTAAAATATTTATTTTACAAAACACGATTGCATGACAAAGGCCTGGACAAGTATTGTAGTATAGATGGTAGAATAGAATGGATTGTCAAAAGTATGGGATTGACATAAGCGTATGCTAAGTAATTTGGCAGTGGCGTTTCGGACGATAGTCTTTAAGCTAAATTTTAACAGTCTGAATGAAAAACCTCAACATTCTCGCCGTACAAAATAAAGTTTATTGTTTTTTTTTTACAAAAATATTAATAGGTAATAATGAAATTTCTATTTCGACCAAAGCAAGCTGTAGCACCTACTATGGCGTGTAATTGGTGTTTTTTTATCGCACCAAGTTTTATTTCTATAAGTCGTTTTTCCCTTATATGAGAAAAAAACATAACCATTAGATAACTGCAAATTGATTTCACTTAGTTTTATAATAATAATTTAAATTATACGGCCTACGTTTCTAACAAGCTAAAACTTTTGCTTGACCATTTATATGAAAATCAATTATAATATATTATTGCAGAGAAGGCAAGACCACATTTTCTAACACTCTACACGACAATAGGCTAACGACTGCGAAGCTGGCTGGCGGTCGCGAGGTCGCGGGATCAAATCTTAACCCCTTGGACTAGTATGGCGATTATGGCGAAACAACATACTTTGGAAATAGGCTTGTTGCATATTTAACATCGGTAGGTAATGTACAATTATTATTATTATTGTGTCGTACAAAATATATAATGTTATTTTTGTATGTTAAGACCGGCAATTGTTCTCATCATTAAAACAACTTTTACTATCAAACCATTGTGAAAATCGAAATATTACAGCTCCATTTTATTGTCTTGTGTATTTTTAATGGGAAATTTCTCAAGTGACACAAGTTTCAACCACCACACCACAACTCCTGAAAGCCAGAAGCATCATTGGCATCCACCCGAACGCCGCCCGCCATCGAGACGAAGGCGCTCGTCGAGTCCCGCAGAAATGATTCCACTGTGTCGGTCGCACAACGAAATTAATCAGGAAAGAACAGTGAAAGATTAAAAACATGTAGAACCCACTTCTCTTCATATCAAGCAGGATACAGAATGAAATTAGGAGACGAAATAAAAGTATGTGTGAGAAATTTCAGCTTGTTGTTCAAAACAATGTTCGCATTTCGGGAATCGTGTAAACGAAAAAAAAAAACATTGTCTTTTTAAGTCAATTAAGAACTGGTATTACACTTTCTGTTGGGGTGATCAAGTTCTTGATATTTCAATAAGACGACAAGTTTCGTACAGTTTAGTTTAATTGCGCGATATGCGCAGAACAAATAGGTACATTATTAATTCTTATTTATAATAATAAAGCGCGGCTCGTCGTCGTCCGCTAGTTTTGTCGAGAGAAGAGAGAGAGGAGAGAGGTCGTAGTGTCGCAAAATGGCCGCCTCCGGCGCAGGTGCCTCGTTGCGTTCCAGTCGCGACGCGGCTGAGATTTTTAGCACTGGAGCGTTTCAGCTCCCGTTGCGAACATCCTCCCCCCCCTTGGGGACATGTTCCCCAAGGAGCTCATGGGAATCTAGTAGTGATAGTTTTGAGACGGGCCTATGAATGACGCCGTTCTCAGTCTTCACATCAACCACTCTGCATACGCCGTCAGCTCCCGGGTACAGCTTGATGATGCGGCCCATGAGCCATTTCATGGGCGGCAGCTGGTCGTCTAGGATGAGAACCAGGTCGTCGACACGGACGCGGTCCTTTGCACGCTGCCACTTGACGCGTTGTTGTAGAGTGGATAAGTAGTCCTTTGTCCATCGGGACCAGAAGTGTTGTCTCAAGCGCTCAATCAGCTGGTATCGATTGATGCTGGTTTTTTGGGTAACGGGTGAAGGTAGTGAGGTCAATGGTCGGCCCACAAGGAAGTGTCCCGGAGTAAGTGCTGACAGATCAGAAGGATCAGCAGACATAGAAGTAATGGGCCGTGAATTCATAATAGCCTCAATTTGTGCAAACAGAGTGTATAATTCTTCAAAAGTTAAACTAGAGTTACCGGCTATACGTTTTAGATGATATTTAGCCGTCTTGACTCCCGCTTCCCAGATACCGCCGAAATGCGGTGCATACGCAGGAGAGAATTTAAACGTTATACCCTCCTTGCTCGTGAAGTTGCTAACTGAACGTTCATTTTTGAGCAGTCTGTTCAGCTCGTTACAAGCTCCTACAAAATTTTTTCCATTGTCACAGTATATAGTGTGAGGTTTACCTCTTCGTGAAATGAACCTACGCAAGCATAGAATAAAGGCATCGCTACTCAGGTCGCTTACGACCTCCAAGTGCACAGCCTTCGTGCTGAAACATACAAATATGCATAAATAGCATTTAGAAGTCTTGGCACCGCGACCCTTTCTATTTAAAATTAAAAAAGGTCCTGCAAAATCAGTGCCACAAGTCGCAAATGGTGGGGTAGGTGTTACACGAGATTCCGGTAGATTCCCCATTATGGGTTCTAAAGGCTTAGCTCTAAATCTCTGACAACGAACACACTTTCTGACAGTAGTTGCAGCTAGTACCTTTCCACCTGTAGGCCAAAATTGCTCACGAATAGTATTTAACAGTTGCTGAGGGCCACAGTGTAGGAGACGAAGATGTTCTTGCTCAAATAAAAGTTTTGAGAAAGTGTGTTTTGAGTCTAGCAGTATGGGATGCCTTTTTTCATAAGGACAATGAGATGCATTGTCGATCCTTCCACCGACACGCAAGACACCGTGTTGATCCAAGAACGGATTTAAAGATAGAACTCGAGACTTAGAATTTAATTTGTCCAAATTTTCAAGTGAGTGAATTTCCTTTGAGAAGCATTCTCTTTGTGACGCTTTAGCCAACAATACTAGTGAGTTGTTTAGCTCAGAACAGGTAAGTTCACCATTTAATTTAGTATTTGATTTTTTAATGTTATTTATGAATCTCAATATGTAAGCAAATATTCTTTGTAGTTTGTATAGTTTAGAATATTTTTCAAAGGGTATAATGTCACTAGATATAGTTTTAACATTCAAACTTATTTTTATTTCAGGTAAAGTAGAAGGAGTACATTTCGATTGGGGCCATTCATGTTCAGCTTTAGTCAGAAAGAAGGGACCATGCCACCAAAGTGTATGGTCATGAAGAAGATGTGGTTGAATGCCCCTAGACGCCATGTCAGCGGGATTATGTTCAGAAGGTACATGACGCCATTTAGTTACATCAGTTAGTTCGCGAATCTGTTCAATCCGGTTGCTTACATAAGTTTTAAGAGTCTTAGGTGGAGTGTGTAACCACCCTAGGACTATGGTCGAGTCTGTCCAAAATACTGAGCGTGCAATTTTAATTTGTAAAGAGTGACATACTTTAGAATATAGTTTTGCACCAAGTAAAGCGCCTAACAATTCCAGGCGGGGAATGGTTTCCGACTTTAAAGGAGAAACCTTAGCTTTAGCACATAATAAGTTGCAGTTGATTTCACCTAAACTATTAGTTGATTTGAGATAAACACATGCAGCATAGGCTTTTTCTGATGCATCTGTAAAGCAGTGAGCCTCTATGTAAGTAGGAGACTTACAGAAAATATATCTAGATATCTGAATGTCAGCAAAATGTTTCGTTTCATTATAGAATTCTATCCAAGAGTTTTGAATTTCCTTTGGAACTTCATCATCCCAATCTAATTTAAGTAACCAGAGCTTTTGTAGTAAGATTTTGTGAAAAATAGTACAGGCAGATAAAAGACCTAAGGGATCAAATATTCGACACGAGTTCGATAATATAGAGCGTTTTGTAACCTTAAGGACAGGTTTATTTTCTACTGAGTAGTGTAGAGTGTCGGGGACAGGTGACCAATTTAAACCTAAGACAGAAGATTGTTTACAAAAGTCTTGAGATTGGTCAGTTGTAAGTATACTATCAAGAATATCAGGAGAATTTGTTCTAAATTTCCGCAAAGGGAAACAGCCTTCAGCAAGTTTGGCAATCACTCCTGAAATTTTAGCCTTTAACAGAGATTTTGAGTCTGAACCTGAATTCAGATCATCAATATAGAAGTCATGTCTTATAGTATTGGCAACAACTTCATCACTACACTCCGCTGCGAGTTGAACAAGACACCTAGTACTTAGATAGGGAGCTGAAGCTGTGCCATAAGTGACAGTATTAAGTTGCAAGGTTTTAAGTGGTTGACTTTCGTCTTCTCTCCAAAGAATAAGTTGTAAATGTCGCTGTGATTCATTTACCATAACCTGCCTATACATTTTTTCAATGTCACCTGTCACCACATAGGTATACTGACGGAACCTGAGCAGAATTGCCATCAAATCGTCCTGAACTACTGGTCCAACAAATTGGATATCATTTAGTGACTTATTTGTCGAAGTTTTACAAGAGGCATCAAAGACTACTCTTAAGCGAGTGGTTTCACTGCTATCACGAATAACTGCATGGTGAGGAATGTAATATCCAAAGCTAGGACGGCTTACTTCAGATAAATGCCCTAATCTTTGATATTCATTAATAAAATCAGTATATTCATTTTTAATTTTAGATTTAACAAGTTTCTTTTCTAAGTTAAAGAAGCGCCTTTTAGCAATAAGATAAGAGTCCCCTAAAGCCTCGTTGGGGACTTCACGCAATGGAAGCTTCACACAAAATCTTCCATCACTCAGGCGGACAGTGTTTTCAAGAAAATGATTTTCACAATGTTGTTCCTCATTGGAAAACTTAATATCTTTAGTAGGCAGAGCAGGAATATCCTCTATTTCCCAGAATCTAGCCAAAGAGTCCTTAATTTCCTGGGAAAAGTTAGATTTAGTAGTATTAGTAGGGCCCACACCAGTAGGGCCTGACATGAGCCAACCTAGTTTAGATTTTATTAGTGTAGGTTTATTTTTACCTAACTTAATTTGCTTAGAATCTACAATTTCCCAATAAATATCAGCTCCTAGCAGCAAGTCAATTTCAGAGGGCATAAAGTAAGTAGGATCTGCTAGTTCAATAGAGTTGGGAAGATTCCATTCAGAAGTGTTAACCCTTGAGCCGGGCAACATGCCAGTAATATCAGGCACTAAAAGACATGAAACATTTGCATGGAATGGATTAATACGCGATTTAAGTTTTACAGTACACGTTTTAGTAGTATTAGTTATCTTATTATTTATACCAGCAATTGATATGTTAGTTTTAGAACAAGGTAAATTCATTTTTCTTTGCATTCTTTCCGTTATGAAAGAAGACTGACTTCCATTATCCAGTAATGCTCTCACAATGTGTGTTTCAGAAGATCGGCAGTCAATTAATTCAACTTGAGCAGTGCATAAAAGGATTTGCCCGGGCATTGCCACGGATAAGGAAACAGGATTAAACATAGCAACAGTAGATGTCTGAGAGGAACTTGCTTCCTGAGGAACTGATGTTGCAGAAGAAGTATCAACAGGTGAGTATGTCTTATCTTTGTTGGACTGTGGTTTGTGTAGCAGTAAATTGTGTCTTCTGTTGCAGATTTTACAATAATTGTGTTTGCAGTGAGCAGAGTAATGGCCAGGACGCAAACAGTTGTGACAGAGTTTATGCTTATTAACTTCTATGAATCGAGCGTCCAACGACATGTTTTTAAACTTATCACACTTGTATAATAAATGATCTTGAGAACACACAACACAGCCCTTTTCATTTGTGTTGGAAGAAGAAATAAATGATTTAGTTTGTTTATTGTCTTTAGAATAAGTACGTTTTTCAGTTTTAGTAGCAACATCATTATTGTTGTACTGTAAGGTTTCTAAAACATCAGCACGATTACGCAAGAAAGTATAGAATTCTTCTATAGTTGGCGAAGCAGCAATAGTATTTCTGTGCTCCTCCCATATGCGACTTGTGGCGCCATCTAGTTTGGACACCATAATATACACAAGTAAAGTATCCCAGCGGGTTTCAGGATTATTTAAAGTAGATAGGGCTCGGATATTTTTAGAATAGTAATCTATCATATTACGAAGTGACTTGTAATTTTCTTTAGATATTGTGTCAAAATTCAAGATAGCCTTTAAATGATTATTAGTAAGTATCCGGTTGTTATCAAAGCGTTCAGTAAGTAAATTCCAAGCTAATTTATAATTGGCAGCAGTAAACTCAATTGATTTGATTACATCAGATGCTCCTTCCTTTAATGAAGAGCGGAGGTAGTGAAACTTGTTAATTTCGGGAATAGTGTCATTGTTGTTGATTAAAGAATCAAAAGTGTCCCGAAATTCCATCCAATTTAAATAGTTACCATTAAAGGAAGGCAGCTGAATCGTAGGCAACTTAATATTATAGCTACGGCTATCATGGTCAACATTCTGACTGCTAGAAGTAGAATTACAATTCTTATTTTCAGGAATTATGTCACTAGGAGCAAGACTTTCAATAATCAGTTGAGCTTTAGCTAAGTTAGAGCAAAATTCACTTTCAATAATGTCATTTTCTTCCAACTGATTAGGATCTAAACCTTCAATTTTAGTTTTTAAATCATCAAACTGTACCAACAATTCTTTGAATCTCAATAGTTTTATTTCAGTTTCAATTAGTATTTGTTTAGGAACACTGTCAGTTTCAATGAGTTTTATAGTATTTAAGTATTTAGAAAATATAGTTACTCTAGCCTTTATTGTACCTCGCTGTTGAATAAGAGATTTCAACTCAGCCGACATGGTGAACGCTTATAAGAACTGAACAGACCGTCACGAAATAAACTATGCTAGTAATAAATACTGCATGTAGAATTAATAAGATTAAGCCAAACCGTATATGTCGCGCAAAGGCAACGACAACAGCTCGTGCAGTCAGCGAACCCCATGCAAGCAAAACAGGATACACGGCGCAGGATGCCAGCAGCAGCAGCGATGATTATTTCAGTTTAAAGCAGCGCATTTCAGCGGGACCCAAGAAGCAGGCAGCACAAGAACTCTGGAAAATGCCAGGGTGGTCCCATTACCAAAGTGAAAGAAAAAGTAGTTACTAGTAAGGCAGGTATTCTTGTCATTTATTAGTTCCTCCCTACTAAGTAACTTGTCGTTTAATCTGACTCCATAGATAGAGTGAAAGTAAGTAAGTTTAAGTAAGTAGCTAGAAGGGCAAAGTTATCATCGAATTAATAGTTAAGTAGGTATACTAAAATTGGGCGTACTTCCCTGTGAGCAGACCAAATCACTCACTACATAGGATCGGTCGGAGGGGTAGTTGGGTCATCAGCACGCAGCGCAGTTATCCAGTCATCTTAGCTTGTTCAGAAGTTGCAACCCGCCGCCTTGTAGTAGTAGTAGTAGTTATAGGTTATCAGGTGCACCACGCGGTCGCATCTCGTAACTCGTAAGTTCTTTCTTGATCACGTCGAGGTCTCCAATGTTGGGGTGATCAAGTTCTTGATATTTCAATAAGACGACAAGTTTCGTACAGTTTAGTTTAATTGCGCGATATGCGCAGAACAAATAGGTACATTATTAATTCTTATTTATATTAATAAAGCGCGGCTCGTCGTCGTCCGCTAGTTTTGTCGAGAGAAGAGAGAGAGGAGAGAGGTCGTAGTGTCGCAAAATGGCCGCCTCCGGCGCAGGTGCCTCGTTGCGTTCCAGTCGCGACGCGGCTGAGATTTTTAGCACTGGAGCGTTTCAGCTCCCGTTGCGAACACTTTCATTACATTCAAACACAATTATTTTACAATATTTTTGTAATTTATTTTACTTAAAGTAACTATTTATAGAAAGAAAGTCTCATAAGTATGAATTAAGTTACTTTCAAATAATCTTGAAGTGCTTAAAGCAGATTTATTCGTATTATTCGAGTCTGTCTAAATTCCAGCTCTCTCTATATAAATAAGTCGCATTATTTCGTGGATTCCGTCTTAATTGACCCGTCCACCTCACGAGAACTCGTCACTTTATTTATGAGCTGTCAGAATTGTATGCAGAGGCACTTAAAAAAGCGATCAATTGATCGAGCGGCTTTATATTTAGGCGTTACTTTGCGGGACGTTCATGACAATTAATTATTAAGCAAATATAAAATAAAGCTTTAATTCCGTCAGAATCTAAATTAAGACGTGAAATGCTAAACGCTATGGCATATTTTTTTAAATCCGATAATGCTTTATCATTAAAATATTTGGTTGGCAAAAAAGCATAAATTTTCATTCAGTAAAATGAAACCAATAGCAACCCGTATTGGCAGCTAATAATTCAATTGCGCTCATTATCAGAATCACTTCTACACATTTTTTTTTTGATTAATTTAATATTTGTGTACCTGTGTACTCCTGGGTCTTATAAATATGAGGTCTATACATTTATGATAAACAGCTTATGTAGTATCTAGTACTAAATACACATATTATTGTTTCTATTTATCATAAATCGATACTTAGCTTTTAAAATACCGATCCGCTTGTTCAATGGCCCGCCTGTCAAAAACAAGTGGACCGTATTTGGACATTAATGTCAAATTTGGCGGAGGCGTCGTATTATAGAAAGTATCTTAGATAGCCGATATCCAATACTGACAATAATATGAAGACGCAAGGAATTTGAATAGTGTGTAGGTATTGAGTTCATGTTCTTAGAATGTCCTTTGAATGTACGAATTTGTTTACAAAATAACATGTTTTGTATAAGGCTATGTAAAATATAAGAACTCCAAAGATATTGGAACGGACATCTGTGTTTAAGTATATCTTGAGATAGTCGACACCAAAGTGGTTTCTATGCTTGTGGTGACGAATCTGTGCAGGTTAACTAAAAATATGTTGCGGAATGTTTATAATATTTACCGCGACCCCGGAACTTAAAGGGCAACCGAAGGTACATGAGTGGGTTTTATTCAGTAAAAGTCTGACACGCCCTCCCGCCCCGCCCAGAACTGAAGAATTTATTCGATGATTTTGCACTCACAGAAAAAAAAAACTAACTGTCCCCCCCGGTATCACCCCCATCTTTTGTTGCTACTTCGCTCCCGCAAGTCGTAGCGTAGTGTTATATAGCCTGGGGTTGCGGAATGTTTATAATAGTTACCGTGACCCTGGAACATAAAGGGCAATCGAAGGAATAAGAGCGGGTTTTAGTCAGTAAGAGTCTGACACGCCCTCCCGCCGCACCCAGGACGGGAGCAGTCATTGGATGATTTCCCACTCACCAAAAAAAAAAATGTTATATAGCCTTCTTCGACTAATAGGCTATCCAAACACAAAAAAAAATTATATTGGCCAAAAGTTTTGAGATTAGAACGATGAACCAAACAAACGAACTCTTCAGTTTTGTAATATTAGTAAAGATATAAAACATGCGGCCGGAATCGGAATGATTTATTTATCCATACTAATATTTTAAATGGGAAAGTGTGTCTGTCTGTCTGTCTGTTTGTCTTTCTTTCACGGCAAAACGGAGCGACGAATTGACGAGTGATTTTTTAAGTTGTTTAGTTGAAGGGATGGAGAGTAACATAGGCTACTTTTTGTCTCTTTCTAACGCGAGCGAAGCCGCGGGCAGAAGCTAGTGTTTAAATACATAGAAGGCTTATTGTAGTAAATAATAAACACGTCACAACTTTGTATTGATGTTTATATGGTTACTTCCTAAGATAATAATAATAATCTAAATGCGACAGTTGGTTATCATCAGAATAGCTTCATAGTCTATTTTAAAGTTCACTAACACCATATTTTGGAGTATTTTAAATATTTGTATAAAATATGATTAATCCAATGATAATAGAAGTAATTCGGTGACATCGTAAATAAAAGTTATTGCTAAAACAACTTAAATATGTATCTATTTGGGTAATAACTACATAAAACATAAACATTTTAGTTTAAAAACCTAATATTATTTCGATATCCGACGAAATACGACGTCAATTTGGTATTATATCCGAATATACGTCGCCGAATCCATTTTATGTTATTGGATGTTAAATAATTTTGGATTTAAATCCGGATTAGTTTGCCAAAAAAGGATAAGTCGAGGTATATTTACTTTATTCACAAGTCAGACGTGTGAATTTTTGGATTTATTAACATTGGTCTATTGAACAGAAATAAAAGAAAATTATTTATAGAAGGATCCGGATTATAGGATAATAATTGCAAATTGCACATATGTAAACATTTTGGGTACCATTATGTTAATAAAAAGTATGCACACACATTTTCATTCTTCTTGGCTATTCCTACATATGTTTTTCGTATTCAATCTAAAATTGTATCATTGTCATTTCGGAGAATTATTTAACGCGGTTTATGTTGCATATCGAAAACCAAATCGCTAATGCATGTAATCTTTATAGACGATACAAATATAAAATATTAGATCGAACTGGTATTTATCAACTTTAGAACTAAATAACTTTAAGTAAAGTTTCAAGCAAAACTTGCATCAATGCAAGTGTTTAGCATAAAATGTTACCGATTAAATTCATCTCAGCTTATAAATCAGTTCCCTATAGGGCTCCAACGGCTTCTAATACATAACCGATAGCCGCAATTGTCTCAAGTGTAAAATAATTCAAGATTATCATCTCGCCAGCAATCATTTATTTACTTAACGCTACGTCTGTCAAACGTACTATTTATTCCTTCTAACGGCTATACATTTGCCATTATCAATTTAAAAGACAATATTATAAAGTGTAAAATAACCATTATGTTCCAAAGATTATCATTTGACAATTTTACGATCGTGGTGTGGTTGTAAACAATGTGAAACAGACAACGAAAGTTGTTGTTGTTGAGATTTACGTAAAAAGTGTCTCTTTGACAAATAGGTGTTGATGCAGAGTGTACTAGGTGCGTTTGGTGTTGTCAGCCGTCACTGCGACGATTATCGCGAGTTTAGATGGAGTTATTATTCTGTCGTGTGTAGCTTGCGTGTGTGCTCACACTTTATTTGATTTAATGGAGTGAGTTGTCGTCTTTTTAAGTCTAGGGTGAAATTTTAAGAATATGGACCTAGTAGCTGGTTTGTGGAGATCTCATAGGCAGCGGCTTCATGTAAAACCCTTGTATTTGGTCGTCGATTAGACTGAAAGCCGTTAACGCAGATGTAAGACAGGGAGACTAGGTATTCGTAACTGTTGGTTTTAATAGTAACATAACTGCTGTCAGACACTTTAATAATTGGCGTTTTTAAACGTCTTGCCGAATTTATACCACCAGGAAACCGTCAGGCTATAACGAATATTGATTTGTAACAATATCCTGTAACACATATATTAAAACTAGCCGTTACTGTTAAATGTACGTGAGATGAACGCTGATGATTCATGTGGATGTAGTTGCGGGAACAAGCAGGCGTGTATCCACGCAAGGATGTTTGCTTGATTCTATTTACTTGTGTCCGAAGACTCACTAAGACAGTTTAAACCTTCGAATACATGTGATTCGAGACACAATAGCAGCAGCCCAATAGCCGTCTGTCGCTTGGTCGTTGAAACGTTGAAAGGTTAAACCAGGTCGCACATCGGCGCAACATGCATCAAACACTGACCTCGCCACAATTGTTGCGCCGCAATTGTTTCCTACAAATGTATTGTAAACGCCCACAAAAAGTGTCCGTACGGGGTCGATAATTGTGTCGCGTCTCAAATTTGGCGCCAAATTAACCAAGATGCAAAGGTTTGCCCGATGTGCGGTATGCAGAAGGAAAGTGAACCATACCTTCATGGCTTCATCGGTACTACTTCTATAGGTTAATTCAAGCTATGAAAACCAATCAACACTCATCGATTCATACGTCACTATCTATTATATGGGACCAAATACAGCGCGGCGTAAGGTCTCTATTCCTCGTAAGGAACCGTGGCAGCTTGCTCATTGTTCCAGCGACTCGCACCCACATTACATTTCTATATCCTAAACTCGATAGAATTGTTCGTTTGCACAATTCTAGTTTATTTTAGTTTACTACCGATTTAGGAGAGCCTGGTGATTCCAGCTGTATATTATTATTGGAATAATAAAGGGCGGTGTTTGTGGGAGTACTGTGTGGACTGTTATGGGGTTAGTGTCGTATTATGAGGTTGTAGTGCGAAAGAGGAAGGGTTAATGATTGTACCTTTTTTGTCAACAATGTTGCTTTTTCCAGCTTTATCACTTTTGAGTCATGATTTAGCAATAGTTAAGGCGGCCCGCCTCTCATACATAAGGTTATGGATTTGAGAGATGTTAATGTGACTTTTTCAACGCGCGCCCGAGGCAGGCCGAGGCACGTCTACACCAGCCGAGGCATTTGACTCGTGAGGCTGCCGCGCGAGCCTGTGCGCTAGGTGGGTACGCGGCTATAGACATCCCTCAAATAACTTTCGAAGTTCATTGACAACGGGTAGTCAAGAAAAATTAGCATTCAGACTATGGGGTTTATTGCCTACTAGCTTTTGCCCGTGACTTCTTCCGCGTGGAATAATAGTTCCCGTTCCCGGGGGATTTCCGGGATGAAAGCTATCCTATGTCCTTTCTCGCGTCCCAGACTATATCTGTACCAAATTTCATTTAAATCGGTCAGTGGTTTAGGCGTGAAGAAGAGACAGACAGACAGATAGACAGACAGAGTTACTTTCGCATTTATAATATTAGTACGGAAGTACGGATTAACTGGCTTGTGGAGATCGGTCTGGTTATAGAATTACACTTTTGGACATAACAATCTTCAAGAATGCTATTTATCTCTGATACTTATCTAATTAATAGCAGCATCATGAAAAATAACAGTTAAATAAATGAACAGTAAAACAAAAATAAAGTCAAGAACACTTAAGAATAATTCTCTTCAGATGATAGTGCTTTTAAATAAGTTGGTATACTCATACTTACAAGTATGTATGAGAGAATAGACGTTTAGTGAAGCATACTTCAATCTTAACTTTAGCTGGACAGTCAATCAATTATTAATTATTGTTATTGAATTCGGACCATATTAATTTCTATGGGGTGACTGGAGTACGGAACAGCTGATATTTCTCACATTTATGACATAAATGTACTGAACATAACTGATATTTCTTTCACGATTTCAGGTTGGTTCCCATAGTAAAAGTTGTTGGTTATCATGAGCACAAGCACGTGTTCTTATTACCAGTCACCCTGTAGGTATATGTATATAAAAAAAATTGTAAACTGACTGACAGACTGATTGTTATAATTTCAACGCACACCCGAAACCGCTGGGCTTAGAGAGAGTGTGTTCTTTGTGGAAAATATAGTCAATCAAGAAATTTGAACACATATTATCACAACGGGTATTAACGCGAAAAGTGATTATAAACCGAATTAACCGAATTAATTAAGCGAATTGTAGTGTGTAGACGGCCTAATATGGTAGAAAGTGAAAATAAGGGGGTAGATGAAGATTGCATCATCGCATCCTCAGTCTGCTTGCGACCACGACCTGTGCAACCAGGTCGAAACGTCAAGCCTTCCAAGGTATTTATAATCACTTTTCGCGTTAATACCCATTGTGATAATATGTGTTAACATGAAACGCGAAAGTTTAAAAGTTAGCAAGAAATTTGATTTGGAAATTCGACTTCCATAGGGGGAAATCCGACCTCTCAAAACCCACGCGGGCGAAGCCGCGATCAAAGTTAATGAACTATAACGTTTTTAATACACAAACTATTAAAGCATAAGGTCGCCATAATTTCCGGGTGCAGTGGTGCCCGTTCGTAGTCTTATTGTACGCCTGCGCTCGCGCCGATTAGCATTGAGAAGGTCGCAGGGTGCGTAGGCTAGGCGCGCCGAGGAATGCCGAGCGCGCTTCGTGGCATTTCGGCTCACCGACTGGTTATGTGATTTAAAATGCCTGTTTACACCCTGGCGATGCTCGGTTGATTGTCATTTGTTGTTAAGAAGAACGAAGAGTAACGAACGAGACTGGGAGAAATTATAATCTGTTCTTTTGTTATGATCTGTCAAAAAAGTATCAAGGGCAACAGCCGGCTGTCGGGCTGCTATTGTCTTTTTTATGCGTCTCGAATCACGTGTGTTCGCAGGTTTCAAAAATTGTAACTTGATAGCTTTGTAAGGAAAAACTGTAAAGTTTTCAAAATTAATTAAACCGTCAATGACCAAGGGACAGCCGGCTGTCGATCTGCTATTGTCTTTCTTTTGTGTCTCGGAATCACGCGCGTTCGAAGAACTAATTGACTTTTACGAATTATAAATAATTATAACTTACCTTATTTGTATGGTATACCGCCGTTTACCCGAATTTTATTTGCCCTAATTTCATTTGCCATAATAGTCAACAGCCATAATATCATACGACATAATACTCATTTGCCCTACTCTCATTTACCATATTAGTCACGTGCCAGAATCATTGTTTCCCATAAAGTCACTTACCATAACATCATTTGCCATAATCATTGTAAGCCATAATTATCACATGCCATAATTATGATATGCCATAACATAATTAGCCATCGACATCGGGTGTATAACGGTTGTTTATATCAAGAAAAATTGGATGCAATTGGGACTTTAGGGCACCCCGACTCGGACAGGTTAGGTTAGAAGGGGATGGCGGGGTCGTGTGAGCGAGCGAAGCGAGCGAATAGACCCCGCCATCCCCTTCGTGGTTATTTTTTTATAAACCACACAGAAGTAGGAGCCCCGCGAAGCGGGGCTCCGTCGACCTAGCCCACCATCAACCATGCACAGAAAAAAAAACCATTACGGGGCTTAAATATTTGTCTAATACTTGTTATGCCATTTAAATATTATGCCATTTAAATATTATGTCTAATAATTATTATGGCACATAAAAATATGGGAAACAATACTTATGGCATTCGTATCTTATGGTATCTAAAATTCGGGCAATTAAAAGTATGTCATATGTCTTTTAGGGCAACTGAAACATTCGGGCAAATGAAATTCGGGTAAATGAAATTCGGGAAAATGATGATTATGGCATATAATCTTCGGGCAAACAATAGACAACCTATTTGTATTAACACGTTTTTGTCGTTTAGCCATAGAGATGATTGCTATCTCTAATAATATAGTGCTAAGAGTTTGTTTTTAATTAGTAGAATTCAAGTTTTAGTCAATATCTTAAACAAAATTATAAAGAGGTAAAAGGAGGAACTATGTTTGTTTACAAACAAATAAGCATGGATTCGATTATAAATAACCATATTAGTAGAAAGTTACACTATCGTTAAGTGCCATAACATATGTTATGTTTTATGTTATTTTGCACTTTCTCACAAGTAAAGCCATAAATGATGTCATAGGTTAATCCTTAGAAAATGTCTATATTAACACGACGACTATTTCTTGAATTTAAATGACAAAGCTAAAATACGTAATTGACTTAAAATAAGAATGATTTTACTTTGAACAAAACTCCCGAAGAAATCAGCCAATGATGGATTCTAAAAATTACCTGAAACAACAAAAAACATAATTATAGTGATTGAAATTTCTTTCATTAAAAACATGAAATGAATTTGAAACCTCAAATTCGTAATAAACACCAAATTCTATATTCAAACGATAAACTTTTTTTAAAGTACCATAGTGTAAGAAAATCACGAGTTAAAGAAAATTTGTGAAATTAAAACTTTTTTCAAAACATGAAAGAATGAATTTGAGCTTATGAACCACAAATTCTAAATTTAAAATAGGTTTTTTTTTTCTCAAGTTCATTAAGTAAAGAAAGCATGATTTAAACACTTTAAACCTATTTACTTTCGCATCAGAGGTCAACGATTCATCAATTTTTTTGGTAACTAAACTACTTGACAAAATTCAAAGTGAAAGTCTCATAGACAGGTCGGCCGTAAGGATTATGTTAATGTGGCCGTTGATAATCTGATGATGGCAGTCCATTAAGTAGTTTGATAAGTAAAGGTCAAATTTGAAACGGCGGTGGCCGCCAATGGATTACTGTTGTTTTTTTGTATCGCTGATCGTTTTTTCCTTGAGATTAGCTAGCTATGTATTTTCAGAGTTGTTTTAAGGATGGTTTATTGGGCGATGCGCCATAGACACCATGGTTTTATACAGTGGCGTGCATTTCATAATAAATGCATTAATAATCATAATTATATGAATTTATTTATTAACAAAATACATTTGTGTCGAAACGACATAACAACAATAAGACGTAAGGCTGCCGGTAAAAAAATAGAAAAGGATATATAATTTAAAAAAAGGTAATATGTATTGGAAAAGCGTCTCAGCAAGTTGCTGATCTGTTAAGCTTGAACTAATTTTGATGTCTAAGCTGGTCTGGTCTTATAAGTTGGTAGACATCTTTTTCTAATTCTTTCTATAACACTAGTTATTAAGTTAGATGGTCTCTTGCTGGAAATTGAAGCAATAGTAGTCCGATTATTGTGCAATCAAAGAAATAAGCATTGGCCACGACGCAAGCTCACACTGATTCTTGACTCTCGTCGCACTGACACTTGCATCTAGTTACCCCTTTTCCAAACAAGTTCGAACGCATATTTTTGAAGTCACAACCTAGTGCATATATAAGTGAACTAACAAACCTCCGGGTCACAGCGACAGCGATAACGAACAAAATTTATTACGTAGTTTGCCTTCTATTTCGATTTCTATTCGTTAAATTTCAACCTCGTTTATTTCATGTGCTGGACAGTTGGACACATGCTAATCTGCAACTTCAAAGGTTAATGTAATTCAGTACACGTTGGTTGTCTTCTTAGAAAAATGTAAGCCGTTGACTGACTGTCAATGATTTTCTATTGTCGTTTTGTTTTGGGTTTAACTATATACCTATTATAATCCTAGGAAACATCTTTTGTTTCTTTTGTGTTTGTTTATCGACTAAGGTTGTAGACTACTTAACATCAGGGCATGACCTATAGGTGCAACGCAGTAACTAAAGACATAAAATGAGGCGGGTGAACATAGGGACCAACTACTAGGTAACGACTCGGAAGATCTTGAAAGACATAATCATACATTTGTTTAAATCTCAACCATGGTTATTTGAGTCAAAAGTGTGTGACAAATTGCTAAGCATGCGAAAGCTGCTGTGATTAGTTGAATGAAATTATCAACAATATCATCACGCGTAACGCGTGATTGTATATTAACAAATTTTGTTTTTCTTTTGACAACTCACACACGGTCATGGAATAATGGTCGTCTATTTTCAAACGTGAAAGGGGTGTCCAACTTTTAGGGAGGATCGTAACCTGCTATTTGCTACGGCTGCTGTTTGCTGTTCGCTGCATTTTTCACATGCGCTTTTAAGCTTTCTAGGTGTTCAGTGACTGTGTCCATGACTTTGTGCATACGATCAGGCATGCAATTGTGCCTATTATCTAAGAGGTCAAGCAATTGGAGACAAACCGTACCTCGGGGCCATAGCTAGGCCACCCATCGACCACCCACACACTCCATATTTCAATAACCCATTCGCCATCCGAATTGCCTATTAAATAATTTTACCGACTCCTAACACTTCCAATCAATTAACTACCGTTACACTTACTTTATCGAGCAAAATATTCAATTACAAGGTTCTTGTGTCTTCGTAATCTATTAGATATTTCATTAGCTGTAAAATTACGTTCACGAGCCTAATAATTATCTAAAATCCTTGTTCGTTGTAGGACTTGAACCGTTATTTTAGTACAAAGGACGGAGCGTAGTGAATTGGTTTTGATTACTGACCGGGGTCAATGCAGTGTCTTCCTGGCTTTGTAGATGGAAGATTTGCTACTATTCGGAGAAGACTGACGGACAATTGAAATATTTTTTGCTCTTTCCCATTTCAATCTCTGACTCAATTGTTTAAAAATAACTTTGATCGACTTTTAGTTCGTAACTAGTTTTTGTCATTGTTTGTGACGAAGATAAAAATGTAATTTAATTTGAACCGTTTATAAAAGCTCTTAAATAATTTCTGCAGTAAATTAGATACATCATACATTCCCGGTTATGACGATACAAACGCACAGTTTAAATATATTTTAATGTTATCAGGAAAAGTATGTTTCATCATTATCTTCCTAGTCTTATCGAAAATATGTTAGGGTCCGTTTCCAGACTAATTTTATGAGGTTGAATAATCCGTGCAAAATTAGTATAAAATAAAGCAACTAACTTCAACAACTCATTTTCTGGGTTGTGTTACTATTTAATTCAAAATCTCATTCGCTAGACTGAGCGCCTGATTTTCTGGCTTCTGATATCCTACAAGAACTTCTAAAGATCTACAAATTACAAGACCAACGCCTTTACGTGCCAACATAACAACCTAATAAGTTTAAAATAATCTTAAAGCTACTGTCATGTAAAATTAAATCCCTTTCAGATTATATTTAACAAAGGTACAAGACCATCGTTACATTCGTATCGTGTAAACATAATAATTTGACATTTCCATATCAATAACTCTTGTAAATAAGTTTATCAGTTTTGTGGCGAATGCTAATCATAATCGTTAATGTATATGGCGTCAAATGTAACGATTATGGAAGCCCTTTGAGAGCGGCCATCTTTAAATGAACACGAACTTCGTAAAGTACATTTAAATGTAAATTGATTTTAATAAAAGTGATGGATGCAGCTCGTTTGCGTTTCAAAAGGGTTTTGTTAGTTAAATTATAGGTAATACTTACTTCGTTTAAGTTAGTTTAATTTTAAATGTTAGGTTGAATCAATTGCTGTGTTATTTTAAGTTTTACTGTTTTGCTATATTTCGAAACGGTCATACAAGCTCAATAAACTCATTAAATTGTCTAATATTTCATCATATGGGATTCCATAGCAGATTTCTTATAGATATTTCTTATAGATTTATAAGAAATATCTATAAGAAATCTGCTAGCTCTTGATGAAAACAGGAGAAATGCACTTTTCATTTATAGTTAAATCCGATTATTGCATTTTAAGATGATTCATGAGCCAAACACAAATGTGACTCATTCATGTTGCGTTAAGTTTCAATTAAAATAAATCATTTACAGACACTATAAAAGCCAATAAAATCAATTTACATAGCCCCTGACCTCTTAAATCATTTACAAAACAAATCTCTTCTAACAAAATATAACAAACGGAAACCATTGCAAAACAAAATGATGATACAAAACTCAGCATTTTGCACGTAGGCGCATCGGTCAAAAGTCGCGAACGCGTGGGATCTTACGGTCGGGTCCCGGGTTTGACACCGGGGCGTTGCGTCATCGTCACCCACTGGTGGACCTGTTCCCACGCTGGCTAAATTGTTCTCAATTCGTTCTGGTAAAGAAGATATTGTTAAGGAATTGTTTTGGGTAAAGTATTATTCGAAAGTATTATTAAAAATCTGATTAACTAAAGGATGCCATGATTGAATGTTTATATTCATTTAACTTGCACTTTAAAATAATAATTCCATGGAATGTTCAATCGAGTATTCGACCATTTTATGAATTTATATACTTTTATTTGTAATTCAATCTCCGGATCAAAAAGACAAGTAATAATTTACAGATGCAATAAAATTGACATTTGATTCTTTTATATGGGAAAGCTGTCCAAAATACAAAATTAATTCCTCAGACTTTTAGCCATAAATGCTGGCAAGTCTCATCCTAATTTAGCCACACATTAAGGTCATTTTTATTAACTTTATTTTCACTGTTTGAGAATTTAATTATTTACCATAGATAAATTGTGCATTTAAACGTCATTTAGCATTATAAATAACACTACATCAAGCAATGTAACCGATGTCGGCATCTGGTTGACAAGAGTCAAGATCCTCAGCAATGAGGGACCGGCCAAGAAGGAGAGGAGTATTCACCTTCTGATTTCGCACAGTAAAGTACAAAAAACCGCAGTTACACTAAAAGACATGTTTTCAACCTTATTGTTAGACAATCAAAAACGCATATAACATGTTGGGGCATAATTCTGCACAGTTTATTCGCGACAGACATAATAAGCCGCTAACGCGGTGACCCGCGCCCACGCACTAGGACGTGTTTAGACACGGCTGGGTTGCATGGCTAGGGTTAGGCGGATTGCACGATGACGATTTTTACGACTAGCAGAAATTATTCTTTATTATCTGGCAACAACTTGTTTAATAGTCAACTAGCTTTAGGTTTTGTTCGAGTTAGAAGGGATAAAAAGTAGCATATATGTCACTCTCCATTCCTTCAAATATCTTTAGGTACTTTAAAAATCACGTCAATTCGTCGCTCCGTTTTGCCGTGAAAGACGGCCAAACAAACAGACACACTTGCTCTCCGAGACACCAGAGAGTCAAAAACACATTCAAACTCATCAAAAATATGCCCAGTCTAAACTGAAAACCCTTAATCAAATTGCGTAAACAACAACGGCTCCAAAATTAAATGTCATAGCAACAAAACATTGACAATTTGCAAATTAATCTTGAAATGTACATTTCACGTACAATTGCGCCGAATAACAACACATTGTAGCAGGCGCGGTTTTGCGACAAATCGCCGACAATTATAATTTACTAGTCGCAGGTCGCGTAGGCGGACGCATGCAGACGGCTAGCCTATTCAGATCTTAATGTCGCCTAAACAGTCTGCGTGGCTTTCTACCTTTATGTTCAAGTTAAACTTAGATATTTTAGCAAGATTGGCGATCTATGTCAAACGTTGGTTATAAATATTTTATGTGTTTTTCATGGGATGTGTAGGTGAATGATAGTAAAATTTGTCTCTTTGTATTATGAGATGTTATGTGAAGATATAATTTTTTGGTGCATAAATTGTTCGATGAACTGTTTATAGATATTAATGGAGCCAGTAAACATCGTCCCGCTAAGGTGGTGTGACACGACAGCAGTACTTTGAATGAGGTCTAAATATATTTTAAAACCATCAATAGGTTTCCTATTAATTACATGCAAAAATTCATTCAAATTGGTCTATCCCTCTAGCTCTAGGAGTCAGGAGACAAACACAAGCATAATAAACATATGAATTAGGTACAACACGATAAAAAGTTGAAGAGATTTACCTTAGGATAAACGCGTTAAACTCTGGAAAGTAATTTCTGCATAAAATAGCCTTTAGAGGTTATGTATTGACCTTTAACCTTGGGTATTGCAATAGTCAAGTACGCGAGTAAAACCACAGGAATTGCTAGTAATAAACGTGTATACAGAAAGCAGTACTATCAGTTAAATCTTCACCTCTTATAAGTTCAATGTGTCAATTGAATCTGTATCATTTATTTCGTCTTAAAATAATACAACGGAAACTTACGGCAAAGCTAACATTTGAACAAATATTTGTCAGTTTATCTAGCTATTTGATACTCCACAACCTCATAAATTCGACACCAATAAACATAAACCTATCAGCCGTAAAGTTCATCAGATAGCACAATATTAGTAGATCCTCGACAACTGTACAATGCTTACTTAATCCTGGCGACATTACAAGAGATCAAGCAAGTTTGTCTTTAGACGCTCTCTAATAAACTCCTTACATTATCGCCTACGAGTGGGGTATATAACAAGTATAGTCTAGTATTATGTTGGTCGTATAAGGCGCATGCGGGGCGATGACGTCACGATGCACTCGCGGGGCAAATGTCACGCCCGCGGCCCACGTGCTCGCCCTGACGCGCGCCGGCGCACTCAGGGTTGCCATAAATGTGTTTGTTTCGTTTTTACGAATGTTTTGAGTAGGTTGTGGCTTTTTGTGTTTTGTTAGAGTTAAAGTTGTAGGTTAAATGTTTTTTTCTATTTAAGGATAATATTAATTATTGTACTCGCTCACCTTATTCTAAGTATTCAAAAGGAAATGACGTTCCAAAGTGAAGAGAAATAAACAATATAACTTTGAATTAATTTTGAGCTCAAAACAAATTTATTTACAGACTTGCTTTTATTTGGACTTTGTCAGCGTAAAAAATCCTAGCTACCTAATTTTAGCTTTATCGGACAATACAAGACAAGTTTTCTAAGGTTTCATATTTTGCTATCGGGATCTAACGAATTGGCGATTTTTCGTTTTTATTTATCGTCTTCTTTTTACACAATAGGTTTCGACCTTCCGTGCCTTTTCCACCTAAGTTACACACACTTATTCAGCTCTATTCAGCTTAAGCCCATAGAAAATAATGGTTTTCTATAAAGGCGCGTGAACGGAAGCGGAAACTTCCTTAGTCGGGTTTCAGTCCAACTACAGACCTTCGCACTCCCGATACTGGGTGACACGGTAAGACTTGTAGTCAGACTTTCAAGTCATTCTTATTTTTCATTTGTTTTTATAATTTTTAGTAGTATAATAGATCATTTTCATCTAAGTCGCAGATAAGCAACCCTATAGAAATCACCTTAAGTCCGTAAACGATCATCGTGTAGGTTTCAAGAATGGAAATTGAGATGTTTCTTTTAAGTTATTTGGATATTTCGGCTGACTCATCTGTTGTTTCCTACTTTTTGATTTCCTCATGTTTTGAGTCATTTTCACAGTTAACATAATGGAGGATGACGTGAGATTTTTGTTAGATTGCAGTCCTTTAAAGGTTGTGGCGATTTAGGGGTTATTTACCTTACAATGTGAAAGAAGGTGAATCGAAGGATAGACATTTCGAGATAATTGACAAATCTGTCTACATATCTGTGGGGTCGAGATAAATAAAAGTCACTTTATAGCACGTATTTTCACTAAGCAATATTGCTGTTGCTGTCACTATTAAACGTCGAATGCGAGAAAAAGATAGAAAATGGCTAAGCAAAACTAAGTAAGTAATTATTGTTATTAATATGAAAGTATTCATAGGATAACACAAAGGGTATTTTTATCAAAACATCAGGCAGACTAATGCTGCGGACTAAAGCTATCTGAAATCGTTAATCTTCCATGAACAGGTTTTTTTTACAGCTACTCACGGTCATCTGATCCCAAACTAAGCAGAGCTTGTAATACGCTAGCCAGACATAACTGATAAACATACAAAAAAAACCAAATAGGTAACAACAATCATGCTCATCACACAACGTTTGTCATAGGTCGAAATCCACCCTCGACCTCCGGCTTAGCAGTCAGGGTCACTAACCACTAGACCATCAGGCCTTTATATGATAAAGGAGCAGTCTGATATATTTTAGGTATCTGCATTATATGTGTCCTAAGGTGCAGTGGCGGACAGCAAAATTGATGACGACAGAACAGTCATAACTAGAGATGAGATCGCGGGTATTCTCTTGTTTCCCATAATATTATTTGTCCTATTTTTATTTTCCATAATCGTCCCAGCTCATAATATTCACTTGCACTAATTTCATTTATACTAACAACGCGTGTCATAACAATAGTACTTGTCATAACTTTCATTTGCCATAAAATGAGTTTCCATAATAACATATGCCATAATAATTAGTTTCCATAAGTAATACATTCCATAATCGACACTTGTCATAAGCAACATTTGATATAATTTATAAAGAATTATACAATCAATAAGTAAACACCCCGACTAGTAGGCCTAACCAATTTGCTATAGTTTCTGAACAATTAAATAATATTGTTGGTTAAAAATTTAACACGCTGTGCTACAAAAGTTAGTGACAGAACCGAATTGTCGCAAAACCGACTCCACGTAGTCTTGTTTGTCCTACCCCGAGAGTGTTATTTAAAATCGCGTAGGCGCGTAGGGGCGTGGCGGCCCGCGGGCTGAGGAGCAGGCGGCTGCAAGCGAGCCACCGCGGCTGAGGCTGGCCGGCGAAGCCGGCCAACAAGCCGAAGCTGTGGTGGTGAGCGAAAGCCGTCTGCGACGATTAGTACGCGTGGGGCCGCCGGAGGCCCGCAGCGCCGGAGCCGTGGCAGAAACCCTGCCTGCTGCATGTTTCATGCTCGCTTGAATGCTGCATGCTGTATGCTTGCTTGCATGCTTGCTTGCTTGCTTGCTGCTTGCTGCATGCTTGCTTGCATGCTGCATGCTTACTTGCATGCTGCATGCTTGCTTGTTTGCTGCATGCATGCTGTATGTTTGCTTGCTTGTTTGCTGCATGCATGCTGTATGCTTGCTTGCTTCATGTAGTATACTTGCTTGCATATATCGGGTATCGGGTATGGGTAAATGAATATTATGGTAAATAAATGTTATGGATATTGACATTATTGAAAATGAAAAGTATGGCAAACAAAATTATGGATTTTATATATTATGGCATTTGATCGATTATGAATAATGAAATTATGGAAAATGATATTATATCATTTCATGATTATGGCAAATGAAGCGTTATGTCAAATGAAATTATGGCAAATACGATTATGGCATATGAAATTATGTCATATTAAATTATGGCAAACATTAGTAAACCGAGATCGCGACATTTACATCGTCAAATAAATATTAAATACATACCTACATTAAGTAGTCAATTATAATCGTGTCTAACTTAACGAAGTCTTCAAATCGTTCATAACGTTTATTACATATTATTTTCGCGATAATATCGTTGTTATCGGAGGTCAGAATATAATCATTCAGGTAAATGTGGGCAATCAATTTCTGGCGTGATTTGTGAGTGAACTATACTCGGTTATTTATGCGCAATGACCCGTGAACTAAGATACTATCTTTTCATCTGTGAGATACCGTAATAGCATGACTGACAAATTGTAGCGGAATTAAATGAATTCTTCTAAATCTAGGCATGTGTATCACTTACGCTTTCTAGATTAAAAAGTTAGCTCAATTTTTACGCTTTCTCGAAATTTTGAACGCTAATATCGCATTTGTTTTCGATAGAAAATCTAAATTTATTTTTAGTAAAAAATTAAGCGAATGTGATAGCTATTTTCCTTATTGGTCAGGTTTATTGTTTTATTTGCTTGCAATGCTTGCAGAATGTCATGTTTGACGTCATTAAGATATATGGCGAATTATAAACACATTGTTGTATGTAAGCTTGCTATCTTTACTAGAGATTGAATATTTGAAATGCTATCCAATTTACTAGTACAGCAAAGAAAAAAAAATCTACACTAATAAAATACAAGTTATCATGAAAAAGAAGTGGCAATTTGTGCACAGAGTAAAAAAATATCCGCATTATAAGGAGCATAAACAAGAATTTCTGACACTTTAATCGATCATAAGCAACGCCAACACAAAGACACTTTGACATTTGTGTTGAAAAATGTCACGATGCATTACACACGTTATAATCTCAATCTCCTGACGCATGCGCCCTACCGTTCTCGGAACTGCGAGCGCACCTTGACATTCGCATGTCAAATGTCAACCGGCCAATGAACCCATGCGTGATAGTTCACCACAGATTATTAAGCCTTTATTTTGATTTTTTTTTACTTTCGACATGTCTGCGTTGAGTTAAGACGCCGTGTGAAGCGTTTCGACTTTTGACATTTTGAGCCATGGGGATTAAGTCGATTTTTGATGGATTAAGACCATCTATATTTATTTATTGGTTGTGTAAGTATAAACTTTTTTGATACATTGCCCTCTTCAATCAGTTTCTATAAATAAATACTTTCTAAAGAGAGCATCTCAGTTTATGAATAATAGTAAACTGTGTTCCAATTTGTTTTTTTCTTCCTGAGGAAAATGTAGGTAATGCTTCTTAACTGTATCCGAGTTTATTGAGATCAGCAGTACGTGACGAATTGGGAATCTTAAACCAATTAATACCAGTTTGGGATAATACTCTACAATTACGCAAATGACTCAATTATTGGCGTTTTTTTACGTATTTGGTATTTGTACTTGTACAGGCACTTTGTATGGCTTTGGAATTATATAATTATTCATTTGTAACAATAGAATGTTTGAAGTGCATTGTTGCCAGCCAGATTTTCATTTGCTGAGATATGTTCATTTGTTTACTGTACAAAAGAGAGATCCGCAAAGTACCTACGTTACAGGTTAAAGTTTTAAAACGTTTAATTTGATGGTGATTTTAATTAAACTTGCACTTAAAGGATCTTTCTTATAATTTTCCTGTTATCTATAAATAGGAACTATTTACGGTATTTTATTTTATTTGATATTTCCGAAACTTATATTAGTAAAAGTCGCAGATAGACCTACACATGAGAGATCCTATAAGTCTTCCGTTGCGTTCTTACGGATCCCTAAAAAGGGTCACGTTTTATATTTTTAAAACTGACAAATTGTCGCTTATGCAAATGGCGAACTATTTATGATAAAAAGCGCCAATACTTATCGCATTCAGATTGTCAATTATTATAAATTATTTAGGAAGCTACTCACTGCAGTTCAGTTAAAAGGTGAACCAGTTTTTACAGTATACCTACTGCTCAGTAAATGAATATAAAATGCCCATTGCTGGGCTATTTATTGTGACGGGAAGCATTTCTGGTATGATATCGAATGGCCAGTATTAGACTAATAGCTTTAATCTGCATCCTGGTCAATTTGAATTGCACATTTTATAAGAGTAGGTTCCTTTGAACATGATATGATGTGATAAAGAGGCATGGATATTCTTGCTTTGAGATCGAAAAGTCTACTACTTTCTATAATGAACTAAGTTTTCTATAACGAAGTAAGCATTCCAATATAAATTATGGTGTCATAAATAATATATTTTTACTCAAACATTTATAGATTGGATTTACCTAGGCTCTATTGCTTCTACACTGATCCACGCATATTCCAAAGTATACGTGGAACCAAAAATTATCGCAGATATATTTATAAAAGCCGCCTACCGCGGTTGCACTTACAACTTTGGTTACTACCCCTATTCCGTAGGCCGTAACGTGATGTTAAAAAAGCCCAAAGCCTCGATGCATATGCTACCCAACACAAAAATATTTTTTCGATTCGAATCAGTACTTTTCAACCAAACAACTCTTTATAATATTAGTATACCTAAATAATGGTGCCGATTCTCTTGTGCACAAACTAACGTAAATTTAAGATAAGTGCATCTTTCCTTTTAATTAAGAAAAGGACAGAAGATCAAATATTAGTTAAGTCCTGTCAAATTTAGGCACTCCATAGATAATTTAGACGCAATTTAAAAACATGGCGTCTAAATATACGTCAATTTTCATCAGGCGCTGTCTAATTTGACAGGATTAAACTAAAATGTATCTTCTGTCCTTTTCTATAAGAAATGGAAAGAGAAAGATGCACTTAACTTAAATTTACGTTAGTTTGTGCACAAGAGAATCGGCACCATTATAGTTCTATAGTTACCCAGAAAATAAGTATTTAGGTACAAGTTACAGACGTTAAGTTTAAAATCTTCCTTATATTAACTACCTTAGGCATGCAAGCAGTGGTATCCACGATCCAAGACAGTGTTTGTGTGTAAACAAACGCATGTTTGGCTCTGACTATCTTATTGACATAATTCCTGTCGTGTCGAATTCATCGTGCCGAGATGCCAAAACACGTTACCGAATAAGATTACAAACAATGAGGTAATAATAGATGCTGCATATAACAGTGATCGCATGTTATGGCCAAAATTTGTTTGTAAACAATGAGGCGTCAGTAACCGATGTAATATTGTTGAGGTCGACAATTGGTGTTCGGACTGAACTTTGATTGAGGAGTTGGTTTTAAAGTAATAAATGGTAGCGGTTAATGTTAAGATCGTCATTTGTTTTTCTTTTTTGTTTTTGCTCCTCTTCGCTTAATAAAATCCTACTAAATATACTTGTAGAATGGATGTTTGTTACTCTTTCAAACAAAATCAGTTAAACGGATTTTGATGAAACTTTAGGCTTTTGGAAATGAAATGAAATGGTCAAAAGATTGTAACTTATTAGTGAAAGCATAAGTCTGCATACAGAGCATGCAGGTTGTCATAGTACATTATTTGATCGGCCATGTTTGGCCTTATGGCGTTTAAATGTTTATGTCAGATTGGAGGAATATACTTTATATGGCAGAATAACATATAAGTGACCACGGGAACAGAATTCCTAACTTAACGCGACTTAAGCTGTAAGAATTAAATTATTGCGTCTGGAAATGCATTACAGATTATTATTAACTATACTATCAATATTAGTAAAAATATAACTTATTCATTGATGACAAGTCTAGTATAGAGACCGCCTACTACCTACAGCATACTAAAATGACTAAAAATCAATAAAACGAAAACTCAAGTAGATCACTATCGACTTTGAACCAAAAATCGAATTTCCCATTTAAGTAACCTGACACATCAATCCACCCCATTAAGTCTTCAATCGCGATGATTATCAAACAGACTACAAGTCACACTGCATCTTACACAAGCAATGAATCAAAGGAGAATGACCTCGACCAGAGTGACAAGCCTTCGATCATTGTACCGCCATTGTTCAGCAAATACGTTATAGGTGTAACCTTTGGGAGTGCGCGTGGGCAGCTCCCGCCCTGGGCGTGACCTGGCCATAGATCAAGTGGGTGCGGGAACCTGTTTCTGCCTATGGAAATTAGGGTGGCTTGGGTATGATGTTATTGTCACTGGGTGTTTTAAAGGTTATGTAGAAATATTGTATGGCACTGTTACAGCTCATAGAAGGTCAATACAGGTAAGTAAAGTTGTTCAAAGTCTAATCGTAAACAAAACAAAAACTCGGTAATTTTTGACAGACAGCAAAGAAGACAGAGCGAGTGAACAATTTTGTTTCTGTTTGTAGTAGAGTTTCAACGGTTGCGGCAATCTCCTGCAATGTAAAACCACAGAGCTTGATTTTTTTGGCACGTATTTCGCGATAGGAATTTGGTAACTTCGGTAGTTACAAAACCTACTACTATTATTCCAGTACTACTATTCCAGTCATAAACTTAAGCAGTTCCCATAACCTAAAAATAAAGTAATTAGCGTAAGAATTTTCAAACAGCATCACCATTTTAAATTGACATTGCTACCACAACCTCTAATGCGACACTAACACGCCTCATAAACAAAAAACTAACACAATCAAATCTACATGAACGCCCAACACCTACAAAAGTCGCCGTCATAATAAATTCCATTGTCGTATCTGCGATAATAAAGTCAGCTCTTTGGTAATAAGCTGTGCTTAGCGCGTGGGCCGAATAATGAAGACATTTGTCGCGGCCCCATACATATGTTATCCCCTTAGAGCTCTTGTATTGGGATAAGTTCAGTTATCCTCGTTTGCTTTCAAATTTCGAGATTGTATTCAAATTCTGAAGTGTCGTATTACGACCACACACGGGTTTTTGATGCCAAATATTTGATTTAGACAGAATTGTTGCCACTATAGAAGTGATAGAATGGTTTTATTATAGCTTTTTGTAGAAAGTGGTGAATATACTACGCTATTAGGTTTTAAATGCTATTCATCATATTACCTGTTTCTATATGTATGTCGGAAGTTGACTATGCAATGAACTTGTGTTTTCTAGAAAATTATAGCTATAAAATGGGAGCATTAACTGCCGAGCGTTTTGTCTCGATTTGCTTTTCAGGTACTTTAGTTGTGTAGCTAAGTTAAACGCAAGACACGCAACGCCCCGGAAGCATAAATAAACTCAGGGATGGTGAACCATTTGAAAAATGTCGAACAGCAAGCTATTATCTTGTATAATAGGTTTTCACTTTCGTGTGCAAACGATATGCGAATGGTAAGGTAACCAAAATTGTTCACATTAAAATGTATTAATAAAGCTAAATTGTATTTATGATCTATAATAAATTGTCGTTCAAGAACTTTTTCATTTATTATTCTGTCTACTTCACTTGCCAAAAGTTCACCATCCCACCATTGATTTTTACCAGGCTTACATAAAATGCAGAAGTATTTACGTCATATAGAGCAGGTATCAATTTTAATGCGACATAATGGCGAGGTTTCACTTATTTGGAGCAAAACCGATCGCTCGGTGAAAGGTGCCGATGGTATCTGCGGTACTTTCGACCGTCTTTGTCTTGGTGTATATTATATTAACTGTAGACTACTGTGGCTGGCTGGACGGCTGGTAAGTGGTCGCTGTGGTTTTGGTTCGCTGCCTGAGTTTTTTTTGGACGTAAAAGTACCTAGGCGTATGTGCTACATCTGGTTGGCTTGTGTAGTCTTTTTTTTACATAAATAAAATTAAAAAGTTGTTCAAAAAGTTTGCGTTGTTACTTGTTACTGTGGCATATTTTATAAGGCAGCTGAAACTCTTACAGTTTTTTTTTTAATTTTTTGTTTCATTGGAGATGGTGCTTCTAATCTTCTTGACGTCTTGTCCTTGAGTTTTCAGTCCGCGTCGTAGATGGATGTTTGTTAATCCTTAACTCAAAAAGTACTAAACAGATATTGTTGAAATTTATCATAATTATTGTTTCTACATTTTGAATAACACTAAGGATACATAACATGCATGACGCTGTGGCCCACAAAAGCGTAACATAACGCAGGTGAAACCGTGGTGACAGCAAATTGTTCATAAATCGTTTTCATTAAGTAAACTAGTTATCGATCGCATATAAATTGCTAATATTGATACTCAAATGTCCACAAGTCTAGTATTCGTAGCTCAGTCGTAAATTTCAGCTCAGCTAGATTGATCCGTTAGCAATTTAATCACCCTGAAAATTAAGTGTGAAATTGAGATGAGAGAACATCGTCCGTTAAACTCAAAACGGGCAGAAATGCTTTCATGGTTGGTTAGTCAAAGGTCGTTTGGCAAGACGGTCTTTGAACTTTGATAGGTGTCATAACTCAATGAGTAGAGGAATGTAGTAAAAATATGGATATGATGACCGATACAGAAAAGACTTAAAGACATATATAAATCCTGTGGTAAAAATATGGCGGGCCTGTTGGTGTAGTGGTTAGTAGCCTTAACTGCTAAGCCGGAGGTCGTGGGTTCGATTCCCACCCAGAACAACCTTTGTGTGATGAGCATGATTGTTTGTTCTGTGTCTGGGTGTAATTTATCTATAATATGTATGTATTTATAAATTATATAAGTATGTATATCAGTTGTCTGGTTACCATAACACAAGCTCTTAGCAGAGCTTAACTTGAGATCAGATAACCGTGTGTGAGTTGTCCCAGTATATTATTATTATATTATATATATTAATCCTAAAGTTGTCTGTGGTTCGTTTTAGTATGGATGATTTTTTGTAATTACGAAAGGATTGGCATAGTCGCTGAGCAAAAAGTTTAAAATTGAAAACTTTACACAAAAAATAACCGCGAACCGCTTAACAAAATATAAATACCTTTCGAGTTCAAAACAAAGTGAAATGTTTATAATTTATAGGACCAAAACCAGTGAGTTTTGAAACTTTATACTTATTTTATGTTTGTAGAATTAGACTTTTTATAATTAGTTTTTATTGAGGATTCTGTGTTGTTTTCACATTTGTTTTTAGTTAGCTGATGTTTTGATAATTGCGTGGACTTAGATGGAAACTTTAAACCATTTCTTGCCTCTCGTCAAAATCTTTCTAAACACATATAGTTTTCCTACTTTATTTCAGTATGAGCTTTTCACTAAATCATCTAAAACGATTAATGTTGCCATTACCAGTCTATTAACAATCGACTGATGTTCTTTTACAGACCATAAACTGATGGTAGTTAAACCCGAACTAGTTCTATCCTATCTGAGGGACAAATGGAATGTACAGTCAGTGACAAACACATGGGAACGGAAATACTGTGTATAAATTATCAGCACTCCTAGACCGGAGGCATTGCAGAATAGAGTTCGATACAAGATGTCAAAATAAGGGTGTAAGTGGCCCTACCATCACCTCCAGGGTCAAAGCCAACCTCACCTGCACGTTGATTCACTGACGAGGCTCTGACGGACCAGGTATCTTCACAAAGAGGAGATCATCGCAGTCATATTGCATATATTTATATTATAAATCTTTTTTCGTTTAAGATTTTGTAAAATTAAACATGGCCGTGGCAGAATTGTGGTGTGTTTTCCACAAATGCCATTAATAAAGAGTTGAAGTTGAAGTTAATGTCAAAATACTTACCGTAAGCTTTTGTCAATTCAATTCATTTAACAATCTATTCAATTCTACTATCTGTTCTACCTGTCTAAAGGTTATTAAGTGCCTTTCCTGATGTATGACTTATTTTCCAGTTGGATGTTCACTCGGATCAACTATGCCATTTTATATTGTAAATTAATTTTTTTTAAGTTTTTGACGCGAGTGGCTAAAGAAAATAAACTCTTAATTGGAGTCTTGTAAAACTGGAAAAACTAACTACGAATACAAGTCAATATTTCCCAGTTATTCTGACATTTTGAATAGTTTTTAAGCTATAGCAGATACCAACTTGCGACTTGCGAGTGCCAACAAATTCAACACCAAATTCTCGTTCGAAGTTTATAAGTAGTGTCACTTTTACCCCATTGTCTTAATATTTTTGGCGTCGACTGTACGAGCGGCTTACAGACAAAACAATGGGTCTGTAGGCGAACTGGATAGTTGGGAATACTATGTTAGTCGACTCTTGGGGTGATGATAAAATGTGAAGTTATGTTTAAGTGGATTTGCGTCTTGAGTGGTAATTTAGATGGTCAGAGAATGAATTTATTACAATTTGGTTTGATGAAACTGATACACGGAAAGTTATAGTTAAAAAGGATCCGTAATTAGTGTAATGCAAAAGAAAACTTCTTACAGTTTTTGATAACCAATTTACACTAATATGATAAAGAGGTAAAGTTTTTTATGTTTTTTTTTTGTAGGAGGTAATCTAATCTATGAAAGTCTTGGTCTGAATTTAAAAAATTTTTTTGTTTCGGATAGCCCTTTTATCGATAAAGACTATGTAACATCACGCTACGACCTTCGGGAGAGAACACAGTTACAATTTAATTTATATTGTTTAGCTAAACAAATGACCTCAACATATCGTAACCACGCCACAAGGCTTCTCATGAATCAATCGTCTCTGACACATCAGAGCGCCTAATCCCACGATGCTAGCCCAAATAAATTAATATTTAATTGGCGCGATCGTATCTGTCTTCAAAATGTCGAGCCGATATAAAAATGTCACAGCTACTGACATTTTGGAAGGTAATCCGAGACAAGAAAGCGAGACCTTTAACTAGGTAGCTAGGTGAGCGACTGAATCTTGTAGCCCCATCATCTCACGTCAGATTGAAGCAGGGATGTTATAATATGAACATTCGGATCTGGATACAGATGCGGATATGGGAATAATATTATATCGGTTTCGGTTAGGGTTAAGGATACGGAATAATTTCGAATTATCCGAAAGTTTCTGATACGGTGACGATTATTTTATTTTTGAAGTTTTGTTAATATTGTTAATTGGTAATGACCAGACAACAAATCTAATGCAAGGGACGCGCGTGATTATTAATTAAATGAATAAAAACAAAACCTTGACATAAAATGTATGATTACTACAAATGGATAATTGAAAATAGGGATCAACCATCAAAAATTATCCGACTTATATATCGCATTCGGTTTCGGATACGGATATTTACTTTGAATATCCGAAACTTTCGGTTACGGTTACGAAGCTCCTTAACATCCTTGGGTTGAAGCTTGAACTTACCCATATCTCACCTCGAAGCGAGATAGCCACAAGATTTTGTTTCTCTGGGAATGTAGCTGACATTAATTGTCGAGTCTGCCTATCTTTGATGATGGATTGAAGATAAGGATCAGTCTCATTGTTGTCAAATGTCGGTGCATGAGTGATTGGCTAGCTGTTGTCGTAAAAGTTTATGATGAAAATGTTGCGAAATTGCCTCTGTAGGTTATAATGATACTGTTCTTTGGTTTAGATATAGAGGATGTTTAATAAAGTTGAGTATGTAAAAGTGTGCCCAAAATATAGAAAGGTTTGAATAGGCAGTAGGGTTGCTATATTATTAACAGTAATGTTACGTGGGAAAGGTCTATGTCCAGCAGTAAATTGATGCAGGCTCATGATGATGATGACGTTTGATAAGAAAATCTATATATTTAAAAGGAGGAGCTGACTGAGTGACTGACATATTAACGCAGGGCCAAACGTAGGGCCAAACGTAGGGCCAAAACTATAAGAGTTAGAAACTGAACATTTTAAGATACATTAAGAAAATATTTTTGAAGTCTCAACATGCACGACGGTATATTAGATATGTATTAATTTAGTGTATGCGCATGATTTAAAATAACTGCCCTTTAATGCCACACAAGAGGTTATTTTTTGCCAGCAAGCATAATATATGATATTACCAGAAAACATTATGGATAAAATATGAGTTCCTATTATTTACAAAAGCAATCATATTTTGTAACAATAAACCCATTCATAGCTACCAATAGAATACCTACATAATTGTCATTGTTATTTTTTTGACAGCCAAACAAAAATATTCTAAACGGCCAGTTGTCACGTCCTTTATATAATCGAATAGTCGATTATTAAGTCAAGTCTGGTGAGGTCGCGAATCGATAAAGTTATTCGATTATGTCCATTGTTCCGAATCGATGAATATCTAAATCAATAATTCAATTATAAAGATAGATATTCAAAACTGATATTTTGAAATGTTTAAACGCGTCAATTCTTCGAACTATGTTAATGTTAGTTAAAAGACGTGAAAAGGTGTTGTTTTGTGTAGGTTTTGATTTTTAAGGGTTTTAAATTTGAATTAGAACAAGAAAACTGGTTAACTTTAAAAAAATACAGTTTTGAATAAAACTCATTTAGCAACAATTGTTGTGTCCTTTTAAGCTGTTCATGAATATGTAGCTGTAATTAAATAATGCAATCAATAGGGTTGTTTCGATCAGAAGAAATTATTTGTTTTTTCTAAAGTATCATAAAGATGTTTTGAAGAAATTTCTCAATCACAATAAGCGGATCCAGGTAGCTTTAGTTAAATTTTATATTTCATTTGAAACTATATATGTATTATATACAACCGATTTTATTGAACACTAACACTACTTCTACGGACAGCATTTTAACGTAGACTGGCGTGTGGAAATACTTCACAGTGTCTAGCAACTTTTTAGTTGTTCATCAACAATGTTGATCAACAGTTGCTCAACAAATGTTTACCATGTTCCATGTTCATTTTCACAACCCGTGCGCAACAGAACATAAAACATTCATTCAATTACAGCCCACTTCACACTACATAAACTGTAAAACAACAACATTCTATTATTTCCTATTTATACCTAACAAGAATAATTTGCGAATAAATAAGAACTTGTAAACTATGGCCGGTAACTGGCAGCGAACGTTAGTACGGGGGGTACACATCAAGCTATAAAAAACCAGTATAAGCTGACTTCTGATTGTACGAAAAACATACACAAAGCGAGGTCAGCTAAAACTGGTTTTGTATAGCTTGGTGTTTAGCCGTGTGTACGTTATATCGGTTTAGTGGGTACTAACAACGTTTGAACTACGATAAAATTGGTAGAAGAGAAAGGTCTGGACGTGGGAAAAGTAAGATGGTCCTGTTGTTCTGTGCTGAAAATGTCTATCGGTGAGATGAGATAGATTAAAGACTCAATGTTTAAGACACATCGCACATTCACGTCGCCTTGTCCATTGAGAATTTCTATCCGCTGTATTTAGGTCTGTCAAATGTTTTAAGTTATCATTTTATAACATAATATCCAATCATGTCATTTGTATGTCATGGATTTTGAGCTACTCGGTTGAGTGTGGCAATGTATATAAATATTTATTTATTTATTTTTATTAATATTCATTTCTATTTTACTTATCTTATTCTTTTTTAATTTCTGTTAATTTATTTATTATTACTATTATACTGTTTCATTATATTTTATATACCTTGCGTGGCTGCCCGTGACGACACGTTAGGCCCTGCCAGAATACCAGCGCTGCGTCTCTTTGACGCAGCTTCATGCTGAGGTAGGTGCCTTTTCTGGCCTCGCACAGGCTTTATTTTGTAAGCTGTGTTTGTTAATTGTTATTGTTTTAATTTGTGTCTGTGTGTGTCCAGAATAAATGTGTTTTCTTTCTTTCTTCTTTCTAATCACTGAATATATTTAATATTTATCTGAGAAAGTTAATCACCACAATATCACCGTGTTTTGTTTATAAAGTCTTTCAGATCTGAAGGGTAAGGTGTATAATTCATTAAACTTTTGTAAAAATTGTCTGAAATATAGTGATAAACCATGTTGTAAAAATTATGTTAAGTAAAAGCTTTCATGATGGGCTCTATGTAAGCCGTGTGTATAGGTAGAGTTTTAAGAAAACAATTTATCACGGAATCAAAAATATCTAAACTGTACCAATTTAAAACAAGTATCTATCTTCTACAACGGCACAAAACCAAAATACATTAACATTTTCAATTCACAAACTAAACCCAACATACCAATACAAATTAATGAAAATTAATTTTCCCGATCACCGAACATAATTTACTACAACAAGTCCCGTACACTTCTGGCCACAGAAACGTATGCCCCGCCTACGCGCAGTTCGCGCAAGGTGCACAGCCTCCGGTCAGCGCATTACTTAGCTAACATGTGATCTTCGATCCTGACCCACAACTCTGCACCCGACCTGAGGGTAATATGTTTTACAATAAAATTGGATGCGAAAATAGCTTGCGATATAAATGGGGAGTTTTTAAATGGGTAATGTTGAGGGTATTGTTTACTCTTTATTTTGTACTGAAGTGTATTTGGTTGAAGTTGTGAGGAAAAAATTAAGTTTTTTTTAACGATAGAATGCATTCATTTCTATCTGAATACCCAGATTTGTGCAGTGTCAAGACTGAATGTGTGAAAACTACAATTTTCTAATTAAACAACTTAACCTAATTCCAGGCCAATAAAAACGTGATAAGAACTCTAGAATCACCTCCTAAAGATATTTTACTATAGTTACCATTTACGACAGTCGACACCCTTATTTTTTAGCTGAAATAGACCCCTTGCACGGTATCGTTGACTCTTGGACGGTGAAATAGACCACGTTGGGAGCCAATAGTTTAGAGCTAAAATAAAAAAAATATAATTTACTGTACATGCCCTTCGTGCAAAAAATACATTTAAAAACGGGAGTAACCAGTTGATAATATTATCCTTATCCTTACATTATACTCACTACATTGTAACTTCTCAATGTTTAACTCATAAGATTATTACACTTCGATTTCCTTTCAACTTATAATGTTGTAGCACCAGTATTTTACATAAAATGTCTGCGGATACTGCTACAAAACAGCTCTATTTCTTGCGCCAAACGCCAGTAATACTTTATACAAAGCTTTAAATCGAATATTATGTAAATAAAAAGAATTTGCTTTAAAATGTTAAAATTCTTTTAGCCTGTACCAAATGTCCCCCAGCATATTTTTCGCGCAGAGCATGAATGGATTATCCTTGTACTATGCATTATTGACGACATTAAAAACGACTAACGACTGACACCGCTAAAGACCATACAAAAAGTCAGTTCTTAAATCACAATCTGTTTCCACTATGTCTATCACCATCGACCCTTTATCTTGTCAACCACCATTTTAATTTTTGCTACCACTGACCACTTGAAGATCATCAGCGCTTCGGGAATAAGTGCTTTAGTTATATGTGTCTTGTGTATATTGAACCGATTTGTCTATTCTCTGAGCAAGAAGGATCATCAAAACTACCGTCTATCTGTTTCAAACAGATACTTCGGAGCCGCCAATAGTCTGAAAAAACCAGTAAAAAGCATTTGAGCGCATCTTCCCGTTGGTCAGACCCAGTCAAGCAGCTCATTGGCCTGCCAATCCCTGAAGCTAACAAGACCACCGAGGAGTTGGATCAAGTGGAGGAGATTATTGCTACGAGCGAACAAAGACTTCACTTCTGCTGGCGACGACCTTCAGTAATGAAGACAGCTACAAAAGAATATCGAATAATAAGTAAATGGGTTTAATTTCCATAATTTTGGACTGGCTGTATCCAACCTTAGGATAGCTGTATTGAGGCAACCTTTCTAGAAATAAATATCCCCATTCTGACCACAACTGATTGACAAAATCTGCATTAACACAAGCAAACCCGCGGGCAACTCACAAATAATAAAGTAACAAGGTATCAGCACGAATCGCCTTTGGCCGAAGTATCACCTGTTGAACATAAATCTATGTCTATGGCTACGGCACATACAATCCAGAGTATTGTACAATGTGGAACAGTAGCCGTGATTTGTATCGCTAACTATCGATGTGATAACAAGAACAGATAGTGGGAATACATCGATAACACCATGGATTTATGGTGCAGCTCTGCGGCTGATCAATGGGCCTGAGTTTAGGGCAGGTTGGTGGGACAGTTAGGGAGAAATGAATTACAGTTGGTCATGGGAATCTATACTGTACTAATATTATAAAGCTGAAGAGTTTGTTTGTATGGTTGGTTGAACATGCTAATCTCACAACCACACATACATCCATACTTACAACCTTTCGACGACCAAGCGACAGCCGGCTGTCGGGCTGCTATTGAGTATTTTTTTGTGCTTCGAACCACGTGTGTTCGAATGTTTAAGTAGGATATTGTAGCGTTGCTGTGCCATTTTTGATGTTCAAATACAATGCGAGAAACGTTGCTACTACAATAAACAGATTTAAATTAGAACCAACTAGAGGCTTTTGTGAATCAAAAATACCACACAACAAAAACAAACTCCTCAAGAATCAAAGTCACGTACCACAACAAGTGACGATTACAATATTCCGCGAACATTTCCTTCTTACATAACTAGCAGCATTGTAGCAGGTCCCTCCAGTTTATAACGAGAAGCACAATAATTTGCACCCGACTAAAACCGTAGACATTTTGAATTTCAAATCGAAGTATTTATAATCAGTGTGATCGTTATCCGAGCGAAGGGAAAGTAACAGAAAATGATCTCTCCCGTGAAATCTAGGGTCCTATCATAATTTAGCACTTGATTCTACAATAGCGAGTCCTGTCTGTTAGATAAAGGTCTTAGGGACGGTGCACAGATTAATGTATGCACAGAGAGCGCAGTGCACACTTATTTCACTAATTCCACGGCTGTCGCACAAATGATTTCTGGTCTGTAACTCATCTATGCATTTTAACGTACAATGTACGTTGCAATTAGAATTTAATGGTTCGTATTGTGTGGGTAGGTTATTTAGAAGAGATTTTTTTGTTTCAGTTTTTCTTTGGGTTTGCATTTTGTTATCGAAGACTTGGTTTTGTGTTATTGTGATGTTAAAGTTAAAAGTAAATAAAATAAAAGGAATTGTATGTAGTTTGTATTATATTGTGAATAGCCAAATATGTTGTTTGATTATGCGACGTATTAAGGAGTTAATCTATATAACGTTGATAGAAATTATCCCCGTTATAGTTTTAATATTTATGACAATATTGAGCTTATTTTAATATTTATTTCAATCAAATATTGTAATCGTATCAATTGATTTACAATTAGCAATACCGACTAGAGTTATTGATTCGAGTCGGAAGGTCGTATGCAAACGATATCTTAGTGCAACTGTTTTGCTTACTCTGCGGTGTTACCGCCCACGCCTGTCGCGGCTCGCCGCGTAAATATAGCGCAGAATTAGAACTACCCGCGGTTATTTATCGCTTGCGCGCGCGCAGGAGAAATCGACGCACGGACCGCTCAGTGTCACTTCCTGCTCGGACGCCGCCGAGAACGCACGCTCGTGCCGTAACGCTCATGTAATAGTCCTTTATTTGATGCCATAAAACTATATCAGCCTGCCCCGTAATACTGATCGTAATCGTTTATCTGATTGTTGTTTGATGTTCGTTATTTATATTTTCGTGTTTCTTACGAGTTCTCAAGTGAATGCACCCGGTTGTGTAATCCGCGGCGAATTGAGCCTGCAACTTTGTGCCGTAATAAAATCGATAAGTGCTGCTTATGCCTTAATTATTTTATTGCATTTGGCATGTTCAGTTACTAAAGTCACGATACTGATGGGTCGTGTTCCACGCGTTTATTGTGGTGACTAATATCATCAACTATCGCAAACAATGGTGCCGATTCGCTTATTCCCAAACTAACGTAAATTTAAGTTAAGTGCATCTTTCTCTTTCCATTTAATTAAAAAAAGGAGTAAATAAAATATTAGTTAAGTCCTGTCAAATTTAGACACGATTATAAAGATAATTTAGACGCGACTTAAAAACATGGCGTCTAAATATACGTCAATTTTCTTCAGGCGCTGTCTAATTTGACAGGATTTAACTATTTTAGTTAAATCCTGTATCTTCTGTCCTTTTCTTTAAGAAATAGAAAGAGAAAGATGCATTTAACTTAAATTTAGTCAAGTTTGTAAACAAGAGAATCAGCACCAATGCCTAACGATTAACCTTAAAATTAGATAGAAATATAACAATTAATATATAACGTAATATTCCACGGTCGGTAAATTACCATTATAAGGAATTAATAACAGTAGTATTTAGTTTAAAAAAATGGCTCTAAACCACGGTTAGGACGTATCGTGTCATACACATTTGATTTATTACGCTATGCGTTTATATTCTACAGTTTCGCGTTATCCGCACTGACTTAAACGCTCATAAAAAGTTGGACTGTAATAAATCTATGTAGAATTGTCACAGAGTAGTTAAGAGTCAGAGACAGCTGTCATAGAGTAGTTACGGAAGTAGGTCCTTGTGTACGCATGACCGATGACTTTTTACGTGTTGGCATTTACTCGACATTTGACATTACCGCCCGCCATACGTCTAATTATTATTGGTGGGTGTGGGCTGTCGGTGCTGTCCTAACTGGGTTATTGGGGTCCAACAAGTATTTGGTTCAAGTATTTTTAGTGCTTTTTTGCTCTGATTTGAAAAGCTCTGAGTTTAAGTTACGTTGTACCAACAAAACTTTGGTACATGTAATGTTAATGCTTTGCTGTTAATTATTGTACCAGAATATGTAATTATTCTTCATTGGCATCCATCATCACTTAGATACCTAATTTATAAAACTATGTTTTCTTTTTAATAAGAAAAGAGCTAGATAAATTACTAGTTGTTTTCTGCAGCTTTGCCTGTGGATTTTTATACAAAATCCCATCCTCTATTTTAAGAGATTAAAATCGCTTCTTAGTGAGTCTCTACATCACTAAAAGAAATCACTGGTAACATTTACCTTTGGTGTTGATACTTGCTGGTCGGTCATTTCCTAAACATATAAAAAAGATGTCAGGTCTATTCCAACGTATTTATTAAAACAAACACAGCTCCCATACTTCGACAACCCTTAACCCGCCACGTGACAGGTGAAATCGAATAATCTTACCGCGTTGTACCCCTGAAGGAACACTAAATCGATTCTAAGGACACTAATAAAACAGACCATGGCAGGTTATTAGTTTAAGCCCGCAAACACTTTGGCGACCTACTTTTATTAATTGTTCAGATGCTCTGCCTGTGGCCAGAGAAGGCAGTGACAGGTTACTGGCCAACCAACGGATTTTATGGACTTTACATTATTTAATACCGAACTACCTCGGGCGGTTTAGCCGAGGTAATGTAGTGTGTGCTTAGAATGGTGATAAGCTTTTCTATGCATGCATGGGTTTGTGTAAGTGAGATGGAACTTATTATTGAGAGGTTTAACGAGTTGCTAAATATATACATATTTATTGTATCTCATTAAGTTTTCAGATACTTATTTCTCTAAACATCTTACTCATACGGGCAAAGCCGAAGACGAAAGTTGTATGATTCTAAGAACAATGAATTTAAGTTATATCATTATATTATTATGTACATTTTTTTTTTTTTTTTTTTTTTTTTTAATTATTATGGGCTTGCTCTTGGTCCCAGACTAGCCCCAGGGCATAGACGGGGCCTACGATGGAGCGAGCTTACCCAATAGATGCCTATGCACTCGTTTTTTAAATACTTCCGGGTTATATGAATTTGGAAACACAGACGCCGGCAGGGAATTCCATTCCTTCGCGGAATTTTTTCTTAACACTGATTACCGTGATTCCTATTTCCGAAATTACGGCAAAGCAAAACTCAAATAAATAGCTGTGATATTAAGCTGTAGGGTACATTTGTATAACGAATAAATGTGTTTCAGATTTTTACCCTTAACAAAAAAATTGTTGATTCATTATTTTTACACAATAGACTGCTTTTAATACTACATGCGGAACCTTCACCAAACTCCAAGACTCGTTGCGGATAACTTTTATGATGGATACAGACGTCGGTATAAAACCTGTTTATGTGATTAATGCATTACCCGGTGAATGTCATGCGTGTGCGCTGCTCTAATTAAACCTCTTCCTTTGTGAAGCATAGCTTATTATTTATTTTGGCCGATGAATATTTATTAGACCTTCGATTCGAAGTGTCCAGTGCTTCGGGTTATAAATCTCGAGTCGTGCCGCTACTGGTCTAAGTATTTTGTAAGCTTAAAGTTCAAATATTATTATTGTTGTTGCGGTTTATTGTTTTATAAGTGAACTACGGTGGTGAGGAATCAAATAACTGTTATTATGAGTATTCGTCACCCTGTATACGTTATTATTTTTTATTCTATATCTCCTTAAAAAGCAGGGGTTTACGGATGTCATAACCAGAGGTCGGCAATGGGTAGAGTTATTTTAGTACTTGCATCGAAATATTGATATATTAATTTGGATCTTCCTGGGATTTCTAATAGACAATCTCGTGTGCAAACCAGTATTACAAATAAATAAAAATAATAAAATCATCAGAGCATTTCCACTTTATTCTTTCGCTGTGTGAAATCAGTTTAAGTACATGAATAACTCCACTTAATTCCGACCTATGGTCATAACACTTCGATTCTTCGAAAAAAATTGTTTTGCTTATTTTAAGTCCATAAAATTCAATTAGTTTAATCTTGTGAGAACCATGATGATTAATGGTCAGGTGCTCTCTTAATGAGAAAGCGCATAGATTTGAATGGACCTGTCCAGACAGTGCAAACACTATCAAAGGTACTTACTGGTTCCATACTTAAAAGACCTTAACCATCACACTATTCAATAAATTGTTGAAGCATGATGTCATAATGCAAATGAGTGTTCTTTATTAAAATTAGATCAAATCCGTTGACAGGCACGGAAGTGTCGTACGAATCGTTTTTATCACCTGTTATTGAGTTATGGCGACCTCGCCCGTGTCGCGACAACAAAAACTAGAGATTAGTTTTATGAGTAGGTGTCGTACGTTTCAGGAGTATTAGTGGACATGTTGTCCCTTTTTTCGTTGGTAAAAGTGTAATGTCAAGGTTGATATAGGAACAGTAGTTTTTAGTCTTTAGAGTCGAAAAGTTTAAGTTTCTGAGCTGTGTCAATAAACGTGTTAACAGACATTATCTATGATTAAGTTTGGAAAAAGAAAAAAAAAAGAATTTAATACAATGATTTTCTATGTAATACGAGGGGTACTTGGAGAGGGGGGCAGCTGCGACGGTATAATAATATGTAAATAATACGTAAGTACATAGTTACACTAGTTATAATTGTTCAATAAATAAAATTTTGTTGGATTTTGGTTTTTTAACTAATATACCTGCACATCTATAGCTTACCTTTCATTCTGCCATTTTTAACGTCAGATAATATATTCAAGGAGATGCGAATGAACATCCATACTAATATTATAAATGGGAAAGTGTGTCTGTCTGTATGTTTGTCTTTCTTTCACGGCAAAACGGAGCGACGAATTGACGTGATTTTTTAAGTGGAGATAGTTGAAGGGATGGAGAGTAACATAGGCTACTTTTGTCTCTTTCTAACGCGAGCAAAGCCGCGGGCGAAAGCTAGTTTTATTTAATTTATTCTTAAAGCTATTCAAAATTATCAAATTACTTAAGTGTTGAAGTATTGTTTTTTCCAAGAATGTATGGTCATCTTATAACATTAGTCATAATATGCTTTTTACATGTTAAACCTAGAGCGATGACCATTGGGCGAATGGTCAATCGGTTTTTTGTTACCCCATAATTCATAACCTATCAGTTACATTATACAAAATTAATGTTAACATTATTTATTATTAGAACCAGGATCGTAATAGTTATGAATCAATGAGATTAAAAAAGTAGTTGCAATCTTTAAGCTTCTTTATTAAAACCAGAGCCAGTAATGCTTAGCATGATGAGATAAAATAGAAAAATATAATACCATTGATTACCTGACTGACATTATGAGATACCTTAATTCTTTTAGAAACTATTAATTGCTCTATATAAAAAGGTGTTTATTTCCCTCGAACACCTATACATTTCCATAATATCTCAATATGTAAGAACGGCCTGATAATAATTACACATGCTAATATCTTTATCAACGAACTGACGGACAACTTTACGGTTCCGATATTTATTGCCGACGTAATTGGTATTCGGTATCGGTACCGGTATCGAGGTTGAGGCGCGTCACTAGCCGATAAAATGGAGTGTCAAACAACGCTGGCTTAATTAAGGCGTTCAGTCAGTTTGATTATTTACATATACTAGGTGATACCTGCGGTTTCGTTTGTCCATTTTCATACAGTTTTAACCATTATTTTATCCCGTTAAGGGTTGAATAAAAATAAATCGTTTCTTAACCTTTCGACGACCAAGCGGCAGCCGGCTGTCGCGCTACTATTGTCTTTCTATTGTGTCTCCAATCACGTGTGTTCGAAGGTTTAATGTGCGTCTGCGACTCTAAATTTTTATTATATACCTAAATATACTACTATGCTAATTTCAAGTTTCTAATTGCAATAGGGTCAGATAGCGTTGGTTGACACCAAAAAACCCTTAATTTTTTAGTTAATTCAGGTAACAAAGACCCATAAAACATATACCTTCCATAGTAACATAGATTTTATTCTTATATTATAACTCTACCACGCGAAAAGGCTAATGAAAGCAAATTTTTGCTGACTACAAACAGGAGGTTGTCAGTTCGTCGGATTTTTTATTTTTTATAAAGATTTATACATGAACTTTTAATAAGTGGGTGGAGTGAGAGATTTCGGTAAAACACAGTTTGGCATGGTAAATACGGTAATTATTATACTCATTACGTATCTGCTGAATTTAAACGTTTTATTTGCATGAATTACCAAATTACCTGTTTGGGGTGTTCTGGGAGACTATGCCTGGGGCATAAGGTCAAACTTTGTGTAATTTTATTTAATGAAAATGTTCCAATCACATTTTATTTCTGTTCTCAGCAAAAACAACTTTCCTGAAAGTGTGAAGTTGATTTCATACTACCCTATAAAATAATCGCAAATAGTTTATATAGTTCATCGCACAATAATTTCGCTCAACATACATTTATTAAAACATTTAGGTGCTATATTATTATATTAAAGCTTAGTGTTAAATGAGCTTCAGACGTTGGACTTTACTTTAGAAGCGAGAGCTTAACCTAAGAATTTTTTTTGTCACAGTCATACAACCGCCAATCTCCGAAGGCAAGAAAGGGACGGAGAATATAGCTAAACCAAAGTACGTGCTAAGTAACGTACATTTATCCAAGTTACATCTATATTTATAAAATGGTAAACTGACTGCCGGACCGACTGATTTTATATATCAACGCACAGCCCCAAGCCGCTCGTCCTATAGACATTAAACTTGAAGGTTGTGTTTTTGTGAATAGCGGGTATCAGTATCTACTAAGAAAGGATTTTTGGACAATCGACCCCTTAAGAGGAAAGTTAAGTTATATTGGATGAAAGTTTGACATCCCTGCGGGTGAAGCCGCGGGCGAAATCTAGTAATTCATGTGAGTCAAAAGGCACTACCGATGCTCGTGCCTTCTCTGTATAAGAAGAGGTCTTTGCCCTGCAATGAGACCATAACTCTTCTCACGATTCTTCTTTATAATGAGAAGAAGCCTTTGCCTTGCTTTGGGATATTATCAGGCTGGCATTAACTTCCAGTGGTGATGACGAGGATATCACTCAAGACAAACTATCTGCAGACAAACTCGATTTTCTTTTAAAGACCTTGAAAGTCTACAGAGCCCATACATTTTCAGTGCTTATTAAATATGTAACTAGAGCACTGAACACGTAACAACTGCGTCACAGTTGTGTGTAGAGGACAAACAACACATGTGTGTGCAACTAATACATAATTATGACACATTCTTGTTGTTTGCTAGTACCGTGCGTGTTTTTGAAAAGGACATGTTTGTTTTTTTGTAAGGCAAATTCGCCTCAATGCTTGGCAAGAAAATAATTGTGGGTAAATTAAGTAAAATCGTTGAAGGAATTTTCTGGTCAATCTTTTTTTATTTTAAAGTCTATTTTTTTAATTTTACTCTTACCTATCAAACTGTTAAAGGACTCTGTTGTAGGAATTTTGCCAGATCTAGCGTAAAGTAGGTCTCTCGCCTGGTAGGTAGGTGCAGTAAACGAGATGTAATAGTGACGACACTATTCATCTATTAGTTCTATACAGAAACTAAAACGCCAATTACTCTAGCCATAAAAACAAAAAAAAACATTCAATAAGACATTCCAATTTCAAACACATGAAAGCATCAACCAAAGAGTTTCATTTCGGACATAAAATTCCAAGCATTCGTTTAAATATCGAACACAGAATAAAGACCTCACATGAATCTACTGATTCAGCAACCGTTACTGGCACACCTCAGGTAGGTATCCATTTCCACCGGCATGTGTCTGTTCAATGAAGTGTAATTACGAATGTTACAAAACACAACCGCTCCAGTTTCTGCTGTGTGACAGGGTGTGTCTGTGTGTGTGAGCGGGGTTGGTGTGAGTGAGGGGACAGTGACCCGAGCTATCTCGAGATCGCAGCCTCCGACCGGCCAGATGCCGAAAGATGTCAGCCAGGCACGGACTAGAGAGTCTTGATGTTCTTCGTTAATTACACTTTTTTTCGCTGCGGTTTTAAAAAACACCAAAAACTGGTGATGGTTCAATTTTGGAATCTAACCCTTCTATTTCCACGAGCATGCATAATGCTAATTAGATTGCACTTTTGGTTGCTACTTCGCGCCCCGTCAGCGTGATGTTATTTACTTTATATTTTACACCTTATAAATCTTGCAATAAACTATTTATTGCTTATATCAAATTTTTATTTTACAATTCTGAAAGTAGAAATTTGCGCATTTAAAAAACCAATTCCAAACATCTTTTAGCTTTATTTAGAATACTTGACGTAAATCATAATAAATAATAGTAAGATTTGTCATTATATCTTAATTAATTAAGTATTGAAATCTCAAACAAAACCGTGACGGGTTAGATTTACATACTAAAAGTCACCACTAATAAGCTAACAACTTGTGGTTTCTGACAAAATCATCACTAGCAAAAATTATAATATTAAGTATTCACTGTTATTTATTTGGCGTTTATGCCATGAGCAGCTACTTGATGCGTGGGCTTATGCCACTAAACCCCACAACCATATCACTTCAACCCCAAGACCATATATTTCTTAACTTAATTTTTACAATCGAAGGTTGCAATTGTTTTGTTGTTTTAAGGGAAATGAATGTACGGGCGTAGAGTTTTGAGGACAGTGGCTTTGGGGTTTGGTGGCATAAACCGGCGCGTGTCAGAAGATCGGGTTAAGCAACTTGGGAGAAGCATCATGTTTAAAAGTGGATTGACACGGGCTAATGACTGTTATTCAAGAATTAATTAAAAACTAAATTTAAATGTAAATTAATTGAAAAATAAGAGGTTTGGCAACAGGTGACGCTGATAATTTCTCGTATCTAAAACATTTTTTGTACATTTTAAAATTATCATCAATATCAGTCCAAATTACAGTCATGTTAAGAATTAATTGAAATACATAATTAATGTTCTTGTTTTAAATAAAATTATTATTTGATTTCTATTCGGGGTATCTAAATTTATAAGACAGAGGTCAATGAATAAGGTTAGTTTAGTTGCATAGTTCATTAGCTTCTTAATCAATGTGTAAACTGGATTTTGAATAAATTAGAAAAAACATTTGCGATCTTCGGAGATCAAATTAATTACATGTGGTACGAAAGTGAGCAGGGCACAACGAAAATGATACTAAATTTATTTTGCAGACATGGGTAACAGTTATTGTTGACATGAATAAAACTGGTTCAAAATTATTATAAAAAAGTAGGAAAATGAAATGAAATTTTAAAACAATTTTAAGAAAAAGCATGTTTTGTTTAACCAACATTTGATACTTGGAAAGTACGCGAACAGGGCTTACTAGTTTTTCGACCGTTTTTTAAAAGAAACAGTAGAGGCATTCGCTGCAAATTGCTTAAAATGTACCTTTCTAAAGGAGGTTGGTGTGAAAAAAATACAATACAAAGTCAAACAAAACAGTCCCAACAGTAATTCACTTCAAAAATGGAACACAAATTCCAGACTCAAAAATTCAAAATCGGAATTCATCTTCAATCCGTCTCTGGTTTAACCTTTAGCTCGCGGCTATCGCATATAAAAATAAGTTGTGTTAATAACGTATTTTTAGTGCGCGTTTGGTAGGGAGCTACCGCAGGTGCTTTGCCCTGCCCCCGCGCAGCCCGGAGACGCCCCCTGCGCGCGCTCAACACTTTTTGTTTTTAATTTTATTATGTTTTGGCGATGCTGCACGATTGTCTAGCTGATCGGTCCGAGGTTGTCCAAGAATTACTTTTTTGATTGATAGTAACATTAAAAAGAAATGTTTTATTACTTCTGTTGCCGTAGAACTTAATTAGATTTGTTAAATGGTTATTTAATTAAATGTTGGTGTTAAATAAATCATTTTTGTTCTGCTCAATATTTTTGGGTAGGTAAGTACTGGGAAACGAGTTATATCTATGAACATATGATTTGTAAAATAGTGTCTGCCGTGCTTCTATAGGTAATTAAAATACTATGAAATTATCATCATAATAATATGTTTATCATAACGGAAAAAAATCAAAACTATTTTCCAAAGAAACCAGGAAATTTAACACAACAAAACATACGTGACGTGTTCCCAATAATGTCTAATTAACCTACCATTATCGGCTGTCGTTAAAACACGGGTAGTAAATTAGTTCAGTATTGAGGCACAAGATGTCGCTACCGGAGGCACGTCTCAAGCGCGCAGGATGGTAGATATTCATCAGACGAGGACAGACGCCTTCCTGCCTGCGCGTGAGTGTCTTATTAGCCTGGCTTAGAAGTCGCCGTCTAAGGCATATGTTGGCGCGATGATCTTCGTGGATAACTGCTGTTTGCGTGCAAGACAGCGCTGAATAATGATTTTCTCGACGATTTTTACTTAAGTTTTGGAATTATGTATGAAGCTGAAACAGAAGTTGTTTGACTGAAGGGTTGAAAAGATTGGTGTGTGCTATTTCTGTTTATAAGTTGCGGAATGTTTATAATAGTTACCGTGACCCTGGAACATAAAGGGCAATCGAAGGAACATGAGTGGGTTTTAGTTAGTAAGAGTCTGACACGCCCTCCCGTCGCATCCAGGACGGGAGCAGTCATTGGATGATTTCCCACTCACAAAAAAAAAAAAACTACTAAGAAAGGATTTTTGGTAATTCCAACCCTAAATGGATAAAATATAGCATGGAATACCTATCGGCATTTATGCGCGATAAGCCGCGGGCGAAAGCTAGTAGCTTATAAGAACTGCACCAATCCACACAATATCTTCGATATTTATAATTTTCCACAAAACGAAATTGATAATGAGCTTTTAATAAGAGTCAATTAACATCCACCTTAGCCAGATGTTGATACCGCTATATTCTACTCGTAAAAACAGGCTGTAATCAAAGTTATGATAAAAATATGATAAGACATCGGCTTAGTACATGAGTTGATTTTTCTCAAAATCAACATCTGATGAGATGATAGCTTGTACCCGATTTTTCACTTTAAAATCAGTATGGAGATTATGTTAATTGAATTTCTAATTTTAAATGGGAATGAATGCATTAAGTTTGTTTATATTACTTTAAAATACGTGTCTGTAGGAAGTTACGTTACTTTATCCCGTCAAACGCACTGCACCTATCGCGGTGACATTTGACAACGTGGTAGGTTGTACTCTGAATACGGCGGAAGGATACTGTTTCTTGATTGCTACTGAGTACGCAATGACTGATTCATGGAAAGTCAGTAATTACTTTAATCGGATTAAAGTAGGGAATAAGGACTCTGCCCGGCAGGCTAAGCTATATACTAGCTTTGCTAAATTTGAAACGTCATCAGAACCATTGCGAAAATATCTGAAGCTTTAATACAGGCTACATTCAATAACGCTATAACGAACAGGAGCAGATTAGTATACAAATAAATTACTAACGTAGGCAAAACCGCGGGAGACAACTAATTTAAAACAAAAAGCAAATTGACCAACAAAACCATTTTACAACCAAAATTAGTCATTCATTGACATTTTACTACAAAAACCGAGATTTAAAAAAAAACCATTGCCGAATTCCAATAAAAGTAAGTACTACATTCAAATGCGATCTGCAACTTCCTCTAACTAAGTGCCCATATAAGTGTAAATATATGTTTGTATATAAATGTAATTGATACGTATCAATATATAATTGTATCAGAGATACCAGTAGCAGGTGCTGAGGAAATGCCTAATTTTATGGCCATCGTAATGTAGCTGCTTTCAATGATTGCTAGTTGTTAGGGCTACCAGACTAAATTTTCTAATACACCATTAAGATTATAAGGTCAAATATTGTTAATAAAAAGTTTTAAAATCCGGAAAGTATGTAGCAACAACCAATTAATTAAAAAGTGGTTCTGCGGATGGCGAGCGATGGGTAGCTCGCCGCCCGGCTAGGACCAGGACCGCGTAGACGGCGCGTTTTGTTCCACGCGCGCCTCAAAGAGAAGGAGTCAGCACAGGAAGGGGCCCAACAGGGCCAACGCCTGCCGGGGTTGCGGAATGTTTATAATAGTTACCGTGACCCTGGAACATAAAGGGCAATCGAAGGAACATGAGTGGGTTTTAGTCAGTAAAAGTCTGACACGCCCTCCCGCCGCACCCAGGACGGGAGCAGCCATTTGATGATTTCCCACTCACCAAAAAAAAAAAACATGAAAAAGTTTTAAAATCCAGTTATTATGTAGCAACAACCAATGAATTAAAAAGTTAAAAAACAATAAACAAAACAATAAAAAGAGGGTTGTTTTTAATTAAAAAACTAACACAACAATTTTTTTGTGTCCGTTTTATTTTACTTTTTGGGATAGTTGGGAAAAGGCTGACGGCTGACGAATGGGGCTTGATGACGTATCTAGCTATTTCCCAACTATAGCTTACTATATATTTGTAGCTTACTGTCATCCAGCTAAATGCCAGTGTTTGCCAACTGCTTATCAGGCCTCCACAAGATAGTTACTGGTTGTTGTTCTTTGAATTCATAGGCACAAGTGATCACAATTCACAACTGTCGATTCGGTAGCTGCAATCATATCTGACTATATTTGTTATATTTTAGATCAAAACACCCAAGTATAATAGTTTTAAACCACTGTTATCAATCTTCAAATAAACATGGGTGAAAATAATTAAGTGCTTGTAGTTTCAACCCTAAACGGCCGGGATCTTAAGTATTATAAACAGAATATAAATTAGCTCAACGGATACGTTACTCTGCTACAGTTATTGGTTTTACTTACATAATGGCTTCACCAGCGCAAATGTAGTCACTTAGTGTTAACCACCACTTAGTGTTACCATTTTAATATTAATAAGTAATATTTAAAAGCACAATAAAATTGGATGAGTAGTGAAATTTTTGCTCTGTTTTCACTTAATGCGTTTCAAAGTGCAATTTGGTTTAAATCGCACTCGGTGTTGTATTTCTTTTATAAATAATAATAATACCAGCCTATTACTGTCCCACTGCAGGGCAAAGGCCTCTTCTCATACAGAGAAGGCACAAGCATTGATCACCACGCTTGTTCAAGGCGAATTGGCAATTTCGGACTTATATTTACTACAAGTCCAGGTTTCCTCACGATGTTTTCCTTCACCGATGTCTGTGATGTCTAAGATAATCTATAGAAAGTACATATGAATTGAAATGTCGTGATGGCCTAGTGGTTAAGGCGCCCGCCTCTCATGCAAGAGGTTGTGGGTTCGAATCCGGGCTACCAATGTGACTTTTTCAATTCATATTTCTTTTATAGGTAGAAATAATTTAGAGGCCAAAGGGGAAAAATATTTGGGATATTTGACTACCTATTAGACCTCCACAACTCATTTACTGGGTCCTACTACATTTACACGAGATCTCGATAGATTGATTGTCAGATTTCCTGGCTTTGCTATGTGGCGGGCCTGTTGGTCTAGTGTTCAGTAACACTGACTGCTAAGCCAGAGGTCGTGGGTTCGATTCCCACTTAGGACAAACTTTGTGTGATAAGCATAATTGTTTATTCTGTGTGTTATTTATCCATAATATAATATTATTATTATTAGTATTTAAAAATTATATAAGTATGTATATCAGTTGTCTGATTACCATAACACAAGCTCTGCTTAGCTTGGAATCAGATGGCCCTGTGTAAGATGTCCCAGGTTATTTATTTATTTACAAAACACTGGTATTCAGCTAAATCCGGTAAAAATGAAAACCGGTTTCAAAATTGTTGGCAAAAGACTAGGGAGATGATGTTGATCACTAAGATTTGCTCTGCTTTATATTATTGTTAAATACAATTTTCTCATTAAGTTTTTGTGGTATACATTATGTTATAAAGATTCTTAACAAATAATCCAAACTTACAATCATTCCAATTTTACCGTGCAATCATCGCCCACAAAATAAAAACAGAACATAACAAGACGATTAATAGTTCAACTAGGCACCTAAATTATTCATTGAAAACAAGTTTCCTTCGATTTTTCAACTTGAAACCAGCAATTGCCCTCTGCTTATCCAACATCAATTAAGCGCTATCAATACGGTAACAAATTACGAAAAGCCACAATAATTATTCATGCAAGTTTGCAAGCCGTCACGCAATATCTATCATACCACTAATTATATCTGGAATTAAGATAAATAATGCAAATCTATTGCAATGTTAATAAATCTGCGCTTTCTTCGAGTAACGCCGAGGTATAAGATAGTTGCATAAAGCAGTTCCGTCTTAGTGCAACTGTGAAATTGTGTTGCGTTTATGTAATGCAGGTCAATAAAATTGACGTGTTGTTTTTTTTATTTGCAAGACAGATGATTTATAGAAGTAAAAATTGGCTTACTAGTCTTTTGATCGCGAGTGCGTGCATGTGAGAGCCAAAGTTTTTCTCTAGGGACCAATCTATCCCTTACTACATGAAACAAAGCAACAGTTTACAATCAAAATATTATCTTAACATTATGTAAGGATATTATTTTGATTTGTAAGTATGTTTTCTATTAGATTAAGGCAAAGATGTAATTAGTTCGGTGGCAACTTTGCCTAATAAATGATTTATAGAAAATCGGCCTACAAAGTTCAATGACGGTGAAAAATCTTTCTATATTGGATTTCTTTACATTCTATTGAATCTACTAATGTATCAATCCGAAGAGTTAAAACAAAAAAAAAACTTAACTCGCGGCATTGAGCCTGCCTGCTATTGTAACGTGACTTTATTTCATTTTCCCTCTAAACTTTTCCCAAGGTCTTTCGCGCCATTCAAAGCATATTTGCTTATCATTACTTCCAGCTATTCAGAGTTACGCCAACGAGGTAAACGTTCCTCATACCACTCTTGCGCACGCCAGACATCCAGATTGTACTGTAACCTACACATTAATAGTTCCATTCATTGCCAGGTGAAAGTCCTATTATTTACTAGCAACTTTAATGTATTTAACCACAAAGAAACTATTGCAATTTTATTGAGCACCTAAGTATTTCTGTGCTGTCCGTTTTGTTAGACTTAAATTATGTGGATAGTTTCCGAGTTACAGGCTGTGTTTGTAGATCTTATTGCGGACGAGATAAGGTTGATTTTAACGGGTGTAAGTGAGAATAATTTTGTGAGGCAAGGTATGAATGTTAGCGAATAGCGTTGTAAGTACTGAAACGCGATTGTTTGTCAGTAAAATTCATGAATGAGATGCATGACAGATGGAATGCATTGAAAACTCAAAACATCAAAAGTTTGCCTTAGTGGCTATATAACTATTTAAGGCTGCGTTTACACCACTAACATATAATAATCAGTCGCTCTACTGATGATGGCTGCCTGTTAGCAAGTGTTAAGTCTGAATTGAAATGTCATGACACTTGTCTTAACAGTTTTAGCAGAATTAACTATTAAGTATTTATTTTTTAGTTATATTGATACAAACCCCGTAATATTATTGTTGAATATCCTTAACATGATCTAAATTTAAATGGAAGGAGTGTGCAAGTTAACAGAACAAGTACATTATTTTTTTGTCAAAATAATATAGAAATGCATTTTAATTTATTTCATACAATCCATGTTTTAATTAAAATATGGCATTGTTGACAGCTTTGTTTTAGTTACCATAATATAATTACAGGTAAATAAAAATGAGAGGTGTACTATAAATGCACCCCATGTTTTATTGTCTATTTTTTTGTAATCCGGTATTTGACACCATCATCAATTGACGTACTTTTTATGAGCTGTCAAAACGCAATTCTCCAATAGACTTTTTTATGCCAATACCAGCTTGTGACGTCACAAGCTAGCAACCCTATTGACTAACTATTTATTGATTTAAAGCAATTAAAAATCCAATTATAGAGTAAATTAAAAACAAATCCGATGCTTAGGACTAATAAAAAGATAGGTTTTATAAAAATTATGTCTTAGATTTATCTATTTATAGTGTCAAATACCGTATTATTTTTTTATAATTACGCTCACAGCCGGACCTGGTATCAAATGTAACATAGGCAATAAACCTAGTCGTTTAATTATGTACACTGGTATGTGTGAACGCTGGCAACACTGCAGTAGGTAGTCTCTACACGGCAATATTGCTAACATGGCTTTAATAATGCCGGCAAAATTGTCTATAGGCAAAGTTATCCCAACGCTGGCTTTGACGTAATTTTTTCAGGTAAAGTAATGGCAATACTAATATGAAATTAATATTGCCGTCAAAATTATTGTTTGAATATGTGCGATTGTTTGACTAGCGTTATATGGTTTTACTTTGAAGAGAAGAGAAAATCAATTTTATTTTATGTGTTTTTATATCTTAATTTGTTTCTACGAATTGATATGCAACTCGTGTAGCTTTTAAAATATACTTAAAACAATTAATAGTAACTTACTTTTAATCAAAATCTGACAGTTTTGAATCTAATAGACTTAGTATTCTTTATTAAGCGTCTTCTAAATCTATTAAATTATTAAGCGGACGTCAGCTATGATTGGTTACCCGAACCAATCACAGCGGTGGACGTACATTTGACAATTTCTCACGTTATTTTTGGTTCAAAAACCCGGGTGTAAATTATACAGACCTTCTGTAACATATTTCTATTTCAACAGACTCGGCAGAAGTCTTGCTTTAAATTCAAAGGAGGTTTTGCATAAATCTGGTACAATTAATACCAATATATTGTAAAATTAATTGGCCACTGATAATATGTAAATGGATGCGGTACTTTGTTCTCTAATCTACATAAACAAGAGATAATAGAGCCCCTGTATTGAAACTATGTGTTTTTTTATTATTATATACATATATTTAGTTGTGGGAAGAAGTTTATTGGGTGTCATGAATTGTTATAAAGATAATGGTTTTGACACATTGTACGTATTTATAACATACTTTTTTCTAGAAAAAAAACTAGAATTGTTTTTCTTTTCCTGAATTCTTGAATAATTATATAATTAATTATGTTTATATTACTTACATCTGAAAAGTTGTTATTCGTGTGTTGTGTATGTTGTCTATATTTACCTGTAATTAAAGAAAAACAATTATTAGTCACAAGATTAAATACAAAATGATGATTTGTCAGCTTAAAATTTTAAGTGCAACAAAAAAAGGTAAGTAGCTATTTAGTAAAGCTATAGCTTCTTTGCAGCAAAGGTAATAAATTAGAAAGAAGTATTCAAAAAACTGTTTTGAGAGTTAAGACATACATTTGAAATGAAATGAAAATTATAAATCTATTTTTAAATGAAAACAATGTATGAATCTTTAAGAAAGACATATTTTTAATTAATGTAATTAAATATACCGTTTTTTGTGATGTGAAACCAGTCTATAATATTTATTCTAACAGAATTCAATCGGGTCATTTGGCCTTTAAAATAACTCAATACAACTCTAAAACAATATTATTACAGTAATAAACAGATGAAAACAGTATTTATGAAGAGAGAGCAACAATTAAAATTTTATACCCGTAAAGCTCAAATTAAACGACATTGATATAATTTCATACGTCTTTTTAATCAAACATAAAATTTTAATACGTTTATCTGGATCGAGCACTTTCGAAAACATTTTGAGTGCACTTTCTAGATTATTATAATATGAAATAAGTTTATTTTCATGTCACGATTTTCGTAATCCATACTTCCATACTAAAATTTTAATGCGAAAGTAACTCTGTCTGTCTCTTTGTCTCGCTTTCACGCCAAAGCTACTGAACCAATTTGAATGAAAGGTCAATAAAAAAGAAAAACATAATATTATAAAAAAATATTCCAAAAATCACACGCGGGAAAATTCGCGGAGAACAGAGTTTTTAATAAGTTTAAATGCTTATTGTATTTATTTCGGACGGCAATCATACCGACCTGGTGTTGAGTAATCAAAGCGGCCTTATAGACTTCCACAATACCAGAGGTCTCAGGGATGCGTTACCATCCCATAGACAAGACGCTGTCTCATGTGCCTGTAATTATATAGGCACCCAAACTCTTGTCACCTCAACGCACAAGGGCGTCGCCAGACGAAGGACGGATAGCAGCACAGGGAGGTTAAAAAAAAGTATAAAAGTGCATCCTATTCCCAACCATCACAACTCCTGAAAGCGAGAATCGGCAGTGGAGTTCACAAGAAAACTGCAAAGAAATAAAGATCGACGAGCCTCGAGAAACGATTAACTAGGTACATAATAGTATACAGTGAAAAGCATACTAAGTATTGCACTTCTATTGCAAATATTTTCCTCTACTGTTACGGAGAGTAAAGAGTAAAAAAGTAATCCGGTATAGAACCACTTCTTTTAAGTTAACAGAAGTTTCATCCTTATCCTTAAAAAACTTAATTTTAAACCCTAGACAAGCCACTACACTAAAAAGTCAAACAATTACCTAAACATTAATAATTCAGACACAATAAACTCCCAACCACCAATTACTAATTTCAAACAAATAAAAATAAATTACTCTTGTTTTTTCCAACATGTCATGTCTGTACATTCAGTTGTTTTTAGCCTGAGGCTACACATACGGACAGTTGCAGTCGTTCATTGTTAAAAACAATTCATTGTGTCGAAAGTCGCGACACGGCAGTGAGTGGCGGCAATTAGGTGATTACACTATTATTGTAAAGGTGAGGATACAATTGAGAGAAATCACCAAGTGGCTAGGGCCTAGGGGGGCTAGTAAAATAAAAATTGGATAATTTAAATGCTTGCTTCATTAAACTTAATTCAATCAATTTTTGTAAGTAACAAAGTTATTGGTATTATTTAGGTTTAGCCATATTTTTCCAATGAGCAAGCTAGTTATAGTTTGACGTTAAAAGTTATAATATACTAGCTTCTGCCCGCAGATTCGCTCGCGTTAGAAAGAGACAAAAAGTAGCCTATGTTACTCTCCATCCCTTCAACTATCTCCACTTAAAAAATCACGTCAATCCGTCGCTCCGTTTTGCCGTGAAAGAAAGACAAACAGACAGACAGACAGACAGACAGACAGACACACTTTCCCATTTATAATATTAGTATGGATTGTTATGGTTCCAAGTTTGACATCAATCCTATAGATTTTTTCTCCAAGTTTGATAGTTTGTGTAAATAAGTTTAAAATTTTTAAACTCATCCTGAATACTGGATAAATTTCAAGTTAAAAACTACCTTAATTTTCTCATAATTTACTCTTACAAGGGAATAAATATACCAGCCTTCTAACCTGTATGATTAATTGTCATTTAACTGTCAAACTACCAAAATAATCACTTACTAATGCTTGAAAATTTTAATCAGTTGTCAAGTCACGTAAAAGGAATTAAGAAATTAAAGATTTTTAATTAAAATAGGACGACGTGATTATTTAGACATATGTCTAATGCCACTTAATATTAATTAAAATAAAAACTTATCATTCAATTCTCCATAAGAGAGCATGCAACTTACAGATTTATCATTTTATATCTTCAATCTCAATGCAAATCTTGATGGGACACAATTACTTAATTAATATCAAGTTAATTAATTTTAGAATGTTGTTGACATTCTTAAGTAAACATTTATTAAAGATTAATTGTTATTGATAATTATATTATATTTTCTTTTATAAAACCAACATAGATTAGGAAATTCTCGATATACCTAGTTGGTACAGAAAATAGTTTTATTTGTCTTAATTATGGTCACTCTGGGTTGAATATTATTATAAGTTGAGTAATTAGTCTGTTGAACTGATTTATTATTATAATATTGAATTAAAGTAAAACAATTACTTGATTCATTTAAAAAAAATATTTTTCTTAAAAAAACCCTAGGCATATAACTAAAACTTCTAGTAGGCAAACGGTGTGCTCTCAGCTTTAGTACAGCAAAAACTCTAGATAATAATACAAGAGGCACACGTACGGACAGTAGGAATGATTATCACTAATGATAGTGATTTAAGAGAGAGGGCTACTAGAACAGGGTTAACTAAAATAACACCTGCTACACAATGTGGGTTAATTACATTACAAATAGTTTTTGGACATTATTCTGTGAATATGTACGTTAGTGTGAATCATTATCATCATCTTCCTAGCCTCTTTCCAACAACAATAAGTAGCATATAAGGTTCGCGTCGGCTTCCTGTAAACCCGGATTCAGCTTATTCCGGTTTTACTTTTAATATTTTATGTGGAACAATGGCCTGTCGGACCTCCACAACCCTATTACTGGGTAACACGATACCCCCTTTTTTGTGGGGAGTGGGAAATCATCAAATGCTCCCGTCTTGGGTGCGGCGGGAGGGTGTGTTAGACTTTTACTGACTAAAACCCCACTCATGTTCCTTCGGTTGCGCTTTATGTTCCGGAGTCACGGTAACTATTATAAACATTCCGCATCATACTCCTTGATTAGACTGTCAGGCTTTCTGGCTTCTGACTATAAGATCTATGAATGACAATCGCGACACGCGGGATTATTTGTTTTACAAGACACGGCATGTTAGTAATGTCTTAGATAAACTAAGAAAGTACATATGAATTGAAAGAGGATGGAACTTGCCCGACCTCAAGAGGCAGCGCCTCAAACACTTACTTTTAGTTTTGTATGGTAAACTAGTTATGGCCAATCTGTTCTGAAATCTCTAAATATTTCGAGAATTATATATCCATTGAACTAAGAGTCGAAAAGGTCATAAAGAAAATAGCCAAGTTATAACACTATTTACGAAGTAATGCAATAAAGACGCGACCACACTGGCGCGTTGGCGGCGCGGCTCGTTACCACGGATTAGTCGCGCCTCATCGCGACATTTGAGAGCGCGTGAATCACATTTATTGTGACAACAGAATGTTAGCCTAACTTGGACTTTAATATCCGCCTGCTACAGATAATTTCTTATGGCTACTAAAATTACTCGATGAAGATGTTTATTACTTTCATATCACAAACACATATAATTCACAAAACATCAGGTTATAATTTGTTACCCGCGCTTGCTTTTCAACTATTAGTTATAAACAAGTTACTTGCTTCAATATTTCTAAAAGCATCAGTTGAGATATTTTTATAGTAAGCAGACATCTAAATTTTTAAAATCTACTCACATCCACCATACCACATTTTACACTAATTTTCCTTCGATTTTAAAACTAAAGTTTCTTCAAGCAAAGGATTCTCTATTGCATTTGTTACACGACAATGAGCTACGATTTGATAAACATGTGTACCCTCAAATGCATCAGCCACGGCACTTCGAATGCATCGCCTTTAAGGGCATAGTGGACACGGGCGGTTGTCACGCGTGCGCCGATCGAAATGACGCGGAACCAACGAGATGTGATCGTGAAAACTAAAATTAAGCTTTGTTGTTAGAATAGACCGCATTATCATAACTTTGTTGACGTTTATTTTACCCTTACTCAGATGGCCTACGGTTTCTATTGTGTGAAAAAAATTATAACTATTAGATCTGACTGCATTCTAAAAATATTCTTTGAAAATATCGAGATTACGCGCTTTTTTCACAGCTTTATCAAATTACGAATGCACTTACGGACAAACTAGCGTAGTGTTTCATCATACAGAAGAATGTAGCATTCCGTCACACTATTAGCCACACATTTTTACTGCAATCCACATTTTATAATCTTATTACTGCAACTTTATATTATTTGCAGCACTAACCCTCGTAAGGGTAAATCATGCATGATATATCGATTCAACTACATTAGAATTGATGTTCCATGGACCACGGTGAAAGAGCAATTTCGAATAAATCGCTGAAGACCGTCCGGCCATAGCGATCGTTCGTCGCGCGTGCGAGACCTGTCATAATCACGCGTGTCCGATGCCTTTTGATCGCGTAAAACAAAAATCACCTTTATGTGCCATGAACGAAGCATTGTGTCGTAAATCATTTTAAATATACGGAAGTTGAATTTTCTTTGCCAGGCATTTGTGTTTCTATGATAAGCTGTAAAGTATGTTGACGTGACCAACAATTGAGGGTCTGTGCGATCGGAAAGGCATATTATTATAATAACTTATACGACCGTGCGTATAAAGGGTAAATTTTTCTAATCTTTTATTAGTGCAACTTTACATGTCGAGTTTTTACATTACTCCTATGAGATACAGGGTATAAAGCGGAATGTTATAATAATTACCGTGACCTCGGAACATAAAGGGCAACCGAAGGTACATGAGTGTGTTTTAGTCAGTTATCTTTCTCGAATGAAAAGACTAATTACTATTACTCTGGTGACTATTGCGCTAAGGGTTATAAAGATTTTGTATAAGCAAAGGTAACATCAAACTTGTGGTGGTGCGATTGAAGTGACCACAAATTAAAGTAATCAAAAAACACTTTGTAATCAGAAAGAGTTAAAAATAACACATTCTTGTATTTGAGGACATCGCATTAACAGCTACTACCTATAAATAATTTTATTCTTTATCCATTATCGAGTAACAGTTCGCATATTTCTTTGGCAAATGTTAACATTAAAACTCAATGTAAAGACGTCGTAAAGATTGACTTTTAAAATTAAAATGTTAAAATTTAAAACACGTTTTATTAACTACGTTTTTATCTTTTTTTTGGGATTATTTTACAGTTATACGCATCTTTCTTTTGATTCGTTGTAGTGTGATTAAACAGCGAAATTTACCGGTAAATAAAATAAAAGTAGTCAAAAATGTATGACACGGACGTTCTTTAAATTAATATTATCATTAAAATGCACTATGACCAGGAACTGGTTAAAATATATATTTGCCGCATTATAAACATACGGTGTTCACTAAAAATAAATCTACTGGTCCATTACAAAATAAAATATCTCTAAGGTCATCCATTCTCACATTTTATTTTTCTCGTCTATTTTATTTTGTTTGTTTAGTTTATTTTATTATATTTCTCTCTCTCTCTATTCTATTATACAGCACAGATGACAAAGCTCTAGAAAGACAAATGTCTAATAAATGTCGTTCGTCGTCGTCTATTACACGAAACACACATTAACAAGTTGGTGTAATCAGGCGAATTAAACATTCAGCTTGTTAAGTTACCTCTTTAGAGATCCTTTGATATTATTGCATTTCTTTTTGAATCCCTAACGCAAATATAGATTTATGACCGCTATGTGTGTGTGTCTGTCTGTTTGTCTGTGGCACCGCAGCTCTTAAACAGATGAACCGAATAAGCTTAAATAAAACACCATACAAAAAACATCAACATTAAATCAACACATCCACGTTGGCTGTGTATAAGTTTTACGACCTCGCGTCATTATTATTCCACGTTAATTGGCGCAATACTAACAAGTATTAATAAAACTTAACACGCATCAAAGGTCCGTTATTGGTCAACAGCAGGTAGCAGAGTGTTAACAGATTTCTAGATATCAATGTAATTTATTAAGCCTAGAGCGAGAAAATTTATGACAACATTTATGAGCATCCTCTCGCCTAGCTCACAACACACAACGAACAAGAAATAAGGAATACTGTTTAATAAATAAACAAATTACGAAAAACAACAAAAAATAAAGCGGTGTCCCATGACTACACTCTTATCTTCTGAGAACATTATTTTAAAGAAGACAGCAATAAAAGAATCGAAAGACATGGAAAGGTTGCGCGGGCGCTGGGCTCAGTTCACGGGTTATTTGCATCGTAAAAGCTTAAAAAGACATCTCTACTGGTGTCTCCACGAACTTATTCACGAATAAAAAAAGAATATTTTTACAGCCTTGGTAGTGCTCGCGTAAACAATTCGATAATCGAACCGCAAATAGTGCAGCTCCACCGATCGATTTCTCTCGTATCGATTCCTCTCGATACACATATCAAACTTTATTACTAGAAATCGATTATAGGGGTCAATATTACTTGAAACAGTTTAGTACATCGTAAAAAACTTTTGCGTACACCATAGTTAATTGCTTGTAAACTCTGCAGCGTTAGTGTCCACTCTCCAATTTAATACGTCCGCAATTGTAAACTTCATTTGTGTTAACATTCTATAAAACTTTATGGATAACACTGTAGCTATTAAAACAAACATGTACCGTCGTATAAAACTTAACGGTTCGCGTATCAAGAGAATACGGAACACTCTTTATAGTTAAATTAGATTTACGTCAACGACACACGCGTGGTGTTACGATTACACGCGTTACACAATACGACACTAGACATAATCGTAAGTGAGTAAACAAAACACTTCTCTATGCATTAATAAAGCTATAGCCAAGTGACGGCCGCAATAACATGTCGAATTTACGACAACCGTTAGGGCTTGACATAAAAGTCGATATAAAGGCGTTTTTATCGATACCCGCAATCCGCGGCTCGTTACTGACTCAATAATTTCTTCATTTTCATAAAATAAGTATCGGGTTGTATCGAGCGAGTTCACGTTTGAACCAGTTTGTTTTATCATTGCATAACACTTGTCAGACGTTTTTGGTAATTGACTAAAATTAGCATCAATATTTATTTTGTTACAGTTTCGTATTAACAAATCGATTAGTGAGGTAACGATTGATGTATTCGATGTCAAAGTTATTCGTTATTTAGACGGTGGAACAGGGTCAAGAATGCCCTTAATTGATGTTGTATTATTGCGATACCTTTCTCTCTATGATTATTCGAATTTTATTCGTTACGTTTTCACTGATTCTGGCGTGATTATAAGGCTGTCATCTGTTGTGAGTTTTGTAGGATGGATAATATTTCGGAGGCATTTTTTATGTCACGTAAGTAATGTAATTCTAGGTTTTTATGATCAAATTACTCAAAGCTATTTAAGAATAATAGTCCATTACACAATAGTACTTTTACATTTACTAATTACGGTTGGTAATTCGATCGAATGATACTGTAATTTTGCTATTTAATCGATTGTTGTATTGGTACCGGTAGCCACTTTAAAGCATTATGTGAAAGTCTCAATTGCAGAGCGCTATTATTTTGATATAATTGTGAAATGGGTTACTTATTATTTTAAAAGTCGTTGAAATGGGTCAGAGCCCGTACGTCCCCTAAGATTTGTCCCCCAGCATAAAAGTTGTGGATTCGGCCCCTATATAGGTGCCCGTTGGTCTCCTGGTAGGGGACCAATTAATATTTTAATAAAAATATTATTTTTAAGGTACCCATTCGTCTCCTCTAATATATACACAATATAAGTTAAAGATTCGGCACCTATTCAGGTGCCTATTGGTCCCCTGAGATAAAATCACCTATATTTTACCTAAAAACGGTTAACATAGTACACTTGTGAACAGTTTATTAAGCCAATTAATTTAATAAATCATAACAGATCATTGAAAAAAGAGCTACGATGAATGATAATCCGTCATGATAATAATGTAACCTGTCGATAGGCTTACGATGTAATGTCTCTTTACGAATGGCTTGTTAAAAAACGGGTATTAATGATTGAAAACTTAAGAGAACAAAAGTACTAGGCGCGCAGTAACGTGAAGTAGTCATGTACGAAAATCTAAAATTCACTGTGTTTTTAATTTTCTCACAAGATCACCTTAATCAATTCAAAGTACTAGGCGCGCAGTAACGTGAAGTAGTCATGTACGAAAATTTAAAATTCACTGTATTCCTTAATTTTCTCACAAGATCACCTTAATCAATGCAAAGTACTAGGCGCGCAGTAACGTGAAGTGGTAAATAGAAAACGATCGATCGACGAATCGATTAATTATTTTGAAGACTGACTTTATGCCTAGAGCCTAGAGGCATTTTATTAAACTTAATCTTATTTGAAATACTTAAACATGATATTTAAGGAATTATTATATTTTTATTTTACCCTTTTCTGCGCGACTGTACCAGGACTATATACATGTACTTATATTAGAAGAATGAATTAAAATAAATATTCTTCAGGGGGCGAATAGGCACCTCAAAAGTTCCAGGGGACGAATGGGCACAGGGTGCGAATCTTAGGGGACGTACGGGCTCTGACCCGTTGAAATTGACTGAAAGGTAATTCTTTCTGTCAAAATAGGTCGGTTAATGATGCGAAATTAGAACACCGGTATTAAAGAAACATTTTTAATTGAATCATAACAACAAATATTAGACAATTAGTTGCGTAAGTTTTCACAGATCTTCTTCCCCCCTTCTTCAACGCTTTTTTCCAACTATGTTGGTGTTGGTTTCTTAGCTTAACCAGATTCCGCTGGATACCAGTACTTCACGTGAAGCGACTGCCTATCAGAACTCCACTTCAAAATCCGGTATTTGAAAAAAAAACAAAAAATTGAATTTAATCTTTAGACGACCAAGAGACAGCTGGCTGTCGGGCTGCTATTATCTTTCTATTGTGTGAATTACGTGTGTTCGAAGGATCAACCTCTTGACTGCCGGAAGCGCATATACCGCATGACATCGGTATATTACGCGAGACACAAGAACTTTTTATTTTTTTTATTAATTACGGCATACAAGAGGTTAATCTACTATCTCATTATAATAGGCAGGGTAAAGGTATTTTTACCCAAGCCGCGGATAAAAGCCAGTGCGCCATAAATGACATTAGCAAGTACTAGATATATCTCAAGATAAGATACTATGTTGCAGAACTGGTATGCAGGTAAGTACAGCAAGACAGAGTTATGAACGGAATAAACATACCAACAATAAATTATTATTATTATTATTGAGTCGCTTTTGCTTTCTATGATGGTAGTGATAGGTTCTATATATAGGCGCCATTTATATGTGGAAGTTCATATCCGGTAGTCTCTGTTTTAATAATTAGTAAGAAGTATTTTAAATCTATAGACCATTTGTTTAGCTAATTAACTAAAGGTAAACAATCTTGACATGTCTTTTTATCTAAAAATGTCTAGAAATGTGTTCAAAAAATGTTTAAAATTAGTCAATTACCTAAACGGATGTTAGAGAATTAACTATATTTAAATGAACTAGTTTTGTCTTTAATACGATGGATTTTAGATCCTATAAATATATAGGTATTTAATATACCTATAATTATGCTACTACAAAAAAATACCTACCAAAATCGAGTTAACGAAAAAAAATAAAAAAAATCTGTGTGCCCATAAAAATAATAACAAAAAGAAACTTCTTTACCAAAAAACTTAAAAGAGGAAAAAGCTTTAATATCGCAAGTCGCGACTTTGGTGCTTTTAAATTTATTGTTACTTTCGAAATTAACCTATCAAAATATACACAGCTTATAAATGACAAAAATATTTGTAACATAAAAAAAAATACAGATAAACATAACCTATTAAAAATTTGGTAGAAAACAAATAAACACCTCTTATCAATTTAAACGCTTCACAAAAACAAAGAATAATCTGTGTGAAACAGTAAATTTTTGCAAAGTAAAAGCAATGCCCCCGACAGTCCATATAACGTGAGCGGGTTCCGTCGAGGTCATTAAGGTTATATTCGGGTTTCCGCCAATGTCCGTGTATTTACGACGTAGTTTCAGGGTTCAGTAGCTCTTGTAAGCATTAGGGTTGGCAGTTTTGAAACGAGAATAAATTCAAAATTTAAAATTTCCCGTTTTTTTTGGGGAGTGGAAAATCAACAAATGACTTTTCCCGTCCTGGGCGCGGCGGGAGGGCGTGTCAGACTTTTACTGACTAAAACCCACTCATGTTCCTGCTACAGACAGACAGACACACAGACATAGCCGTCAAATTTATAATACCCCTATTTTTGCGCCGGGGAATAAGATTATACCACATTAAAAATAATAACAAAAGAATAGGCCACTTGGTAACAGTTTGAGGATATTATAAATTATTTTGTTTACAATATTTCAACATTTTATGTCAAAGATCATTTCCAAGGCTAATAGTGTCAAACTAGATGAATCACCTGACCATATGGTGATCTACATGATTATATTACAAATATGAGATATTTTTTATACCTACGTAAAAAAATATTCTATTGTAATGGTAATGAATGAGAATTTAGTAACGAACAACTGAAGGTTACCTTGTTTTATCCGTACTAGTCCATATTACAAATAATAATACTATATATAATAATAATATATTAATATAAATGGGAAAGTGTGTGTGTTTGTTTGTCCGACTTTAACGGCAAAACGAAACGACCAATTGACGTGATTTTAAAAGTGGAGATAGTTGAAGGAATGGAGAGTGACATAGACTACTTACCTTCTGTCTCTTTCTAAAGCGAGCGGAGCCGACGGCAAAAGCTAATACAAAATAATTATTATATCTTTTCATGATAAAATAACAATAAAAAGAAAGGGTGTACCTAACCTACATAATGATGGCCGAGGATCGGCAATGACAATAAATTTAAAATTACTTGCACTAAAAACACAGCGCAGAAACTTTTACTACACTTAAAACATAACGTTTTCTCGTAACAGCGTATCTTATAATCAAAATACTCCAATTTAAACTCCCTAAGTTCAGTCGTAAACAGGGACCATCATCTCAAATGGAGACGTACGAATACCGGCGCAAATACCTTATTTATATCAAAAACATTAAAACTGAACGTACGAAATAAAAAAAAATACGCAAAAATTTTAATTGTGTCGTAATTTTTAGTGGCAATTTCGTTTTAAAATAACTTTAAAGTAATGCGTTTCGCGAAATTACCGAACGATAAATATCGGAGTTTTCAATTTTTCTCCTAAGTGTTCTGTTATCGTTATAACAGAACCTCGACCAACCTTATCGGGTAGTTTGAGCGAACCTTCGTTTTTTTTATTGTTCTGACTTTGTTATTGATTTTGGTTATACTTTTTCATTGCGGTAGTTGAAGTACCTTCGTGACTTGAGTACTTTAAGTACTTACTTCAAGTACCCAACCATACATGGACTGACGTTTATCCAAGATACACGGTTGACATTGCATATGTTTTATTTTTATTAGGTATGTTAAAAAGAGAACGATAAAAGATCGTTATCGATAACTTATGTCTATGTTAACAAGTTCTTTTTTACAGTAATTTTTTTTTTCAACATCACAACATGCCATCTCGCTCGTTCTAGGCCGGCTAGACTAACTACATAACTGGAATTGTCAGTGGATCTTCAAAATTAAGACCTCCAGTCAAAGCAAATGAGCCTATACTCTATAAACTGAGCTACTACAAGCCAAGAGCATTTCCTGAGGGATGCCGTCCTTTTTTATAGGGCGATCTGATGTTATTAGAAAGTACAAAAACCAGCATATCACAAATCCAAACTAATATTATAAATGGGAAAGTGTGTCTGTCTGTCTGTCTGTTTGTCTTTCTTTCACGGCAAAACGGAGCGACGGATTGACGTGAATTTTTTTAAGTGGAGATAGTTGAAGGGATGGAGAGTAAGATAGGCTTCTTTTTGTCTCTTTCTAACGCGGGCGAAGCCGCGGGCAGAAGCTAGTTCTTTAAAAATTAACAGATTTCTCAACTTTACCGCCAAAACATTAAGTTCAAGATTGATTTAGAAAATTTGACAGTTACTGGTAGCTGATATGCTAGCGCATTTTAAAAAAGGAATGTCGTTAATCAAACATAAAACCTATTGACTATGTATTTGTACAGCAAATATTCAAAAAGAGAATTTAATTAACCTTAAAAGTCATGAACTTGACCCTTGGTAGCCAAGCACCGTTTATCAAGTAGATTCAGTATGACTCGACGGATTGGTTGAGGCGTAAGTGACCCATGTGGGCGCATCTGTTATGAAATAACAGTCCACTCATTAAAGTTTTGAGTGTCAATGACAGCGTGATATATTGGTGTAAGGTTTTTTTGGGTTCTGCATATAATAATTGGTATTTTTTTTTAAACCTTAAAAGCAAGTAATGTGTTTGCTATTTTAATAGTTATAAATTCATATAATATTTTAGATACTTCACTGGGTACCATTTTCTACAATCAATTTTTCGTATTGGCAATAATATTTTCGATAAATTGGTCTATTAAGAAATAATCTCAGTGTCGTAGCTGGGAGTGAAAATGAGAAAGATTTTCTGCATTAAAGAAAAACCAATCGCTATTAACGTTTGGCTTATGTTTAACTTACCACCAAATATAGTAACATAATGACATGACACTGACAGACCAAAATAGTAAATGATCACCAAAAAATAGTAAATGATCACCATATTATGTTTCATAAAGTTTTCTACAAATAACCTATTTTAAATTTTATATGAATTAGACTGATTTTGATTTTGACTAAGGTAAATAAAATGAATCACTAGTAGATCTGGCTCTCTGTGCTCACAGTTCTAACCTAACCTAACACAATTTGGTGATCATTTACTATTTTTGGTACGCAAGAATATTATTTTGGTGAGCGTTTAATTTGTTCCCTTAACGTTTTAATATTACAATTTTATTAATAAATAATCGTGTGTTTTGAAAGTGTGTTTGAAAGTATTCGTGCAAGTCTTTTTGATCTATGTAGGGATCAGCTCCCAGCCTAACCGGATTCAGCAGGATACCAGTGTTTGACATGAAGTGACTGCCTAACAAACCTCCAAAACCCAGTAACTGGGCGACACGATATATCTGGTTAAGCAGGTCCGACTTTCTGGCTTCTGACTGGGTAGTCTGAGTGGGTAACGACTGTCAAGGTTCTAGTAAATAGTATATTCTAATAATGCCCTTCATCTACAAAGAGTAAATAATCTATTATCAATTTATTTAATTTTCTACAAACAAAACAAATAATAATAATAATAATAATAATTCATCTACAAAGAGTAAATAATCTATTATCAATTTATTTAATTTTCTACAAACAAAACAAATAATAATAATAATAATCCCGCAGGGCAGCTTGTGGCGAGCTGTCGGGCAGTAGCGACCCCGCGGACCTGACCTCCTGGGAGACCCTTTGGTCTTCATCTCTGGCTTGCCTTAACTGGCCGGCCAGAGTGAGCACTGACGAGGAATAAGGCTCCCACCTCACTCTTGCCTTCATTGGCTGGTTTGAGTGGAGAATCGCAAGAGGAAGGAAGTATTCCAGTAAGATGCTGGTAGGGATCTTGACCGTACTTCCGGGATTGTCCTGATAGCCGTGGAATACCTCTCCACTCCTCAAGCAACTCGATATATGTTGCCCCCTTGTCGCTACGTCACTATGTGCTAGCGGCCGTTTTCGGGGGCCCATTTACTGAGTGTGCAAGTCACCCCCTGCCTTTTAAACCATGTTTACAAGCATTGGCCAGGCAGAGGCCATAGCCATTCAATAGTCTAGGATAAATAATCCATCTTAGCAACCCAAACCCATAGCCCAATACCGTTTTTACTCCATGACCTGCAATAGACCACCACCATCCGGGGGTTGACCTTAGGTGCACTTGAGTGGTGCATATAGGTATAATCGCCGGTTGGTGCCTCACTTCATATTATAAAGCTTTATTTAAGGGGCCTCTGCGAGTTGGCTTCGGCCCCTCGTATGCCTTCCAAAGGTCCGGGACCCCAGGGTCCCAAGATACGAAAAAAAAAAAAAAAATAAAAAAAAAAAAAAAAAAAAAATAATAATAATAATAAACCCGCAGGGCAGCTTGTGGCGAGCTGTCGGGCAGTAGCGACCCCGCGGACCTGACCTCCTGGGAGACCCTTTGTTCTTCATCTCTGGCTTGCCTTAACTGGCCGGCCAGAGTGAGCACTGACGAGAAACAAGGCTCCTACCTCACTCTTGCCTTCATTGGCTGGTTTGAGTGGAGAATCGCAAGAGGAAGAAAGTATTCCAGTAAGATGCTGGTAGGGATCTTGACCGTACTTCCGGGATTGTCCTGATAGCCGTGGAATACCTCTCCACTCCTCAAGCACCTCGATATATGTTGCCCCCTTGTCGCTACGTCACTATGTGCTAGCGGCCGTTTTCGGGGGCCCATTTACTGAGTGTGCAAGTCACCCCCTGCCTTTTTATCCGTGTTTACAAGCATTGGCCAGGCAGGGGCCATAGTCGTTCAATAGACTTAAGTAACAAATTCACCTTAACAACCCAAAACCATAGCCCAACCATTTTTAAATTCCATGATCAGCAATAGTCCTCCACCAACCGGTGATTGTCTTCAGGTGCACTTATGTATTGCATATGGAGATAATCGTCGGTTGATGTCCCATTACATAATAATAAAAGTTTTGATCAAGGGGCCTCTGCGAGTTGGCTTTGGCCCCTCGCACGCCTTTCAAAGGTCCGGGACCCCAGGGTTCCGAGAAATTCAAACAAATAATAATAATAATAATAATTTTTATTGCTTAAAAAGGGTATTTGTAGTTCGTACATATTATTAGAGTTACACAATTATGTAAGTAAGCGTAGCACTTAAACTAACAAATATTTGTATGGGGTGAACTACTGTTCTCCTAGCTAGGTAGCTGAGCAACCTGTATTAAGGAGAGACAGTTTGCCTCCCTATATAAAAATCTTATGTAAAGGTAGTGCTACGTGATGTCTCGAAACTCAAATCATTAGTTGACTTACATAGGTACATGGTACATTATTATCAGCTTGTAAACTGGTAATCTATATATAATTAATACTGAAGGTGGTTACAAATTCGAAGAGGAAAAATAAGTATAAAAGTAATAGTAAGATTTGGATAGTTTTATGTCTGACGTGATTGAATATGTGAGAGTGTGTGATGTTTGTGTACTGTGTGTGTATATGTGCATGTGCGTATGTGTGTGTGAGCGTTTGTGTATGTGTACTATGTGAGGGGGTCTGTGTGTGTGAGTTTGTGAAATTACTATTAGGTTATTAGACGGTTAAGATGTTCCAAAAACAAGAAGTTATGAGTTGGTTTTTAAAAGATCCTCAGTCTCATCATAGGTTTTTAAAAGAAGAAAAGAACGGACAGCAGTTTTGCATTTGGAATATGGTAGGCTATATATAGGTAATTTTGCGTTGAGTTTATTATACAGATATGGACCAAGGTAAAAAAAGAATCGTTTGGTGAAATTATAGTACGGTGGTGGAATAGAGCAAACCATATCTTTCCGACGTTTCGAGACTGTAACAAAAGGCGTTAGTCGGTGTTGTAGAAGAATGGTCTGCAAAACAAAGTGTTGTCTAACGTTAAGGACCTTCCAATTTTCGTAGAGGGTTGTTGTTGGGTACATTATTGGTTTAAATGTGGTTACCTTCAATATAGCTCTGTGGGCTGTTTCTAGGTGTTTCATTGTCATCTTAGCAGCGCCACCCCAACATGCAATACCATACGTCACAATAGATTGGCATAATGCATAGTAGACAGTACGTATTACAGCTGACGTGGCGACGTGACGTAGATTTTTAAAAGTATAAATAAGTTTTCTAACTCTGCTTGTAAGAAGATTGATGTGAGTTTTAAAGTTAAGAAATTGATCTAATGTTATGCCTAGATATTTTATGTTCTCAACGCGAGTAATTAGTGGACACTGACAGGCTAGAGCTGTCTGAGAATGTGGGTAGCAGGAGTGAGCTTTTATGACAATTGGAATTTTGGGTTGTGACTTAGATGAAGTAGAAAAGGTTATAAAGTTTGTCTTTGAAGTGTTTAATGTAAGAGTATGAGAAAGTAGCCATTCGTTTGCAGAGTTAAAGCCATTTTGTGCTGAGTTCTGAAGCAATGAAACCTACCCACCTCCATCTCAACCACGGATCTCCAAAAAACCTGACCGCGATACTTATAACTATTTGGCTTTTCCATTGACACTGTCACTCAATAAATAATAGACGTAAGGTGCGGCGCGTGCGCAGCCCACGCACACATTAACAATGTAAATATCATAGCAAGTCATAAAGCAGCTACGAAAAAATAACGACGTGTTTTTGTAGAGCGTTTTTTGAGCTTAGGTGGGCTTTACACTGGGCGTGTTTTTACAATACTGCTCATAAAAAGGACTGTTATTAAATGTTGTAAAGGTTTAGGTTGTATGCGTGTGATTTTTAAATACATAATATTTTTGAAGCAGCTAAATCGATTTATTTATACGTATTGTTAGAATCTTTGCGCCGTTCTGAATAACCATTACAACATGGGCTAGTATAACATATTGCCAATGTTGTTTTTTTATATTTTTATTACTTGTTAAAAATAGCTAATTATCATGGCGTATTCCACGGCTTAGATGATATTCTTGTGATAAAATTCATGCGAATACTACTAACGGTTATTCATATTTTTCACGAAGGAAAATCTTGTCGTACACTAACAGTTCAAACGTTAGTGTATGGCATGATTTTCTTTAAATCGAACATAGTAAAAAAACGCGCTATATAATTCACTGTGAACCTAGCCTAATAAGTTCTGTCAGCGCGGAGTTTTTACAACGCGCCCCCGCGCGATACGCGACTCAGTGTAAAAACCGCCTTAGTGAAAAGGTCTATTTTTAAATGGTGTAAAAATATATTCACTGGGCTTTTAAAGGACCTTATTGGTTAAAGAATACACGGAAATAATAATATTCAAAAACATATTAACATGTTTGCGCTTGGGTTTGAGAGAAGAATTTCAGAACGACAATGAATATATTGTATACGTTTCTTTTTTTTTTTTTAGGGCTACCATGATTATAACAGCCGTTATGGTATGAGCATCTAATTGATCCGTATATTTGCTTGCCACTGATGGTTAGACCGATTTGGATCAAATTTTGTATGGCGATTATGGCCAATCCTGGATTGAATGAAATTACAAGTGAGCCCCGTAAGTGGCGTTGCTTTTTTTTTTTTTTTTTTGGGACAATCCCACCCCACTATTCCCAACCACTGCAACTCCTGAAAGCCAGAATCAACAGTGGAGTCCGCCAGAAAAGCGCCGAGCAATGAAGCTTGACGAGTCCCGGAGAAACGATTCAACTGTCTTGGATCCCGCAACGAAATTAATCAGAAAAGAACAACGGAGGAGTAAGAAAAATATATTTTTTCCACTTCCCTCCATAACAAGCAGGAGACAGAACAGAACTAGGCCGATAGGCACAAAGGGGCAATTACAACTGGGAGAAGCCCAGATTGCCTAGCACCACGGAATATGATCTGTTAAAAATTAATGGGTCCTAAATTGTGAGCTGTTACGAATGATTCCAATAGTAGGTATGGCAAAAACGCTTGAACGCACGGAAATTGGTTCTGGTTTCCACAAGGTCCGTATAATAAACAACACCGGATGTAACCTGTAAACTATCCAACATAACATTGCGCTCATTCTGCCAAAGAATACACTCCCATAGGATGTGATGTGCAGATTGTTCGAATTCACAGTTCGATGTGGAACATTGACACAATGGCGAAGCAACAAGTTTGAAAGAATAAGTGGCGTTGCTTATGGATGGTAGGACGACGTCTGCCAGGTCAACTAGTCTGTCAAAGGTTTTGGAATGGAAAGTAAGTATAATAGATGCCACAATTACCTGACCCACCCTATAACAAACTTATTTTTAAGATGGATCAAAAAATTTTAGCAACATACTGTATTTTTTTAACAAATGCCAACCCTCAATTTTATAGTTACGTAGTCTAATACCCTTCTTAGCCTAACCACCGGCAGTAGCCACTTAGACACAAGCACACGCAATCTAACTTTTCATCATTACAGGGACTCGTAAATCATGGCTGAACATAGCCTGGAGGTCTGTATGATCGATCCTGTAGAAATATGGCTGTAATTACCACACTGGCAGGATTGGTGATTACTACACAATGTTATTGGTTACTCGTCTTCGAGATAATTATGATTATAGAGAAATTGTGGGCTTAATTACTCACTGTGCAAATGAAGGGTTAGATTACAGTGCTACTTATGAAACAGCAAGAAGTGTTGGGAAGAGCTTAGGCCGTTTCGGACGAGGAGATATGTCCGATCTTAACGTAAAACCTAAATATTTAATTAAGTAGGTTTTCAGAAAAAATCGCACTAAATAGTATTAAAAAAAAGATTTTAAAAGAACCGCCTTCAAATACTAAAGTCGGCCGTTTCGGTTCTGTTTGTTTTTTATATTGCTATAGACTTCTGACCAACCAAAACCTCCTAAATGTGATGTTTCCTTTTTCAAACTAAAATAAGATAATCGCGAACAAACACACTTACCAAAAAAACAAATATATCTGAATATTTGGCAATGCAAAACAATGACGTGTTTTTCAAGCTGAAAAGCTTGGTTAGGTCAGAGTTTTTTGAAATCATGAAAATCTGTTGGGGTTCACCGTAAAACTTTGACTTAAGCGCGCCACTGGTACAAAAGGTCTCTCTATCTGTAAAACTACTATAGGACATAATGCTTCTGTCTTCTAGGATTAGCGTCACTTTTCTTTTCTGACCTTACCGACTCTTTGACAATTCATAAGTACCCGTAAATGGTCTAAGTGAAATAAATGTTTTGAATTTTGAATTTTGTCCTTGAGTATTGTTTCAAATGTAAGTATTTACAAATTATTTACTTAGCACTTAATATAAACAGCAGTTAACACAAGGTACAAATTGACTATTACTATTTGTTATCTATATGAAAATGTCAAAGTCTTTTATGTTATTTCATATCTGCGACACTTATGTTAAATTATTGTCATATTATACTAATGTGTTTTGCATTTAATTTGCAAAAACAACCGGTATCTAAATAATACCACGATAGTATTAAGTACTTAAGTAAAGCAAGGTTCCTTTAAGTAAACAATTTATCTCTTAATTATATAAATAAACACATTGTACAATCGACAAAATGGAATCCTGACCCACCATAAGCTTATTTTCCGACAGACATTCGAATACAATTAGGTCGACAATTGCGTACACATGTATTAAAAATGTCACACGTCTAGTCTTATTATTTTGACAGCTTCAAGCAATTTGTCGCCGAAATGGGTCATGATTTAATTTTGTCGATAGTACATAGTTAAGAGAAATGATAAATGTATACTACATTTACTAACCTACATGTTTAGACTATATTTAAGCCCTGGTAAGTGTAATTCTTTTAACTTAAACTTAACGAACATGAGAAGCCTTTTTTTGGTGAGTGGGAAATCATCAAATAACTTCTCCCGTCCTGGGCGGGGCTATTCCGCAACCCCGGGACATGAGAAGCCTCATGCCGCAGAATCATCATAATGTTAAATAAACATTAAGGCAAACTTACAATTTACAGCGTTTAAGATAAAATCTCTACAAATACTCAATCTTCCATGACAAGAGAAAGAGTAGCTGTACCAAGACAGCTTGAAATACCGTTCAGCAATCAAGTTAAGAAAACATTAAGTGTTAATACACTGGTAGGAACTGAAAATAAATCTATAATACATGAGCGCTTAAACTCGTTTACAGATTAGGGAGCTCTACACAACGCTGTGCGGCGCGGTTGATGAAACGTTACTAAGAAAATCGAAGGCATGGTCATGAAAGATGAAAAATCAACGCGCGTACTGCGTTTGATGTGTAAAGGCGTTTATAGCGACAAGCACGCTTCCTCTTCTAAGATTTCTACTCATTGTTTTCAATGGCTTTTCATGAGGTTTTATCTTACTTTGAAATGGCCGAAGAGTTAATATTAATGATGTTTGAATGCGAAACGTTTTTATAGGTGTTGATATAATTAGTTGGTTTAAAGATGAAGATGGAATAATAAGACAGAAAGTGGTTAGTAAGCAGCTAGAATTTATATGAGGTCTGAATAAAAAGTAGGAAAATAAAGAAAGGAAACACCTCGGAGTTGTTATCTATCTATAGGATTTCTTTTAAAAGCTTGGAATTCAGCTATGAAGCCATGACAAAAAAGGTTTAGTAAGTTGATAATGTTAAATTCTAAAACTTCTTAGACGTTTTAGAGCTTTTTGAAGTACACGATACTTTTTCCGTTTAAGAAAATTTTAATAGGTATTATCTTAATCGATGATAACCTAAAACTTGACACAGGAAACAGTGCAGACGAACAATTTGATCAAAATAAAAAAACCCAGTTTTTTTACAACAAAATGGCGTCACGCGTTACCTATTTGACATTTGTACCCATACAGTTCAGCAGCCACTAAAGTGACTTCAACAGTAATAATAACTCATATCCAAAGAAGTCTTACCATATAAGATCGTCAACGGACGTATACGATTCCAAAAACTATAATAAAAAATATTTGGATGATTTGGCTACTAAAACGAAAATGATGGTATAACGAGGAAAGGTTATTTAAAGGAGGTCCGAGAAGAAGGCTAATACTAAAACGATGGGCGCGAGTTTTATCCAAGTCAGAATCATATGTAACGTAAACCCTAAGTAAATCAGGATAAGGATCATAAGATAAAGACGATGGTAAAGAGAACCATATATATCAAGGGTAAACAATTCAATTCCAACGATACACACCGTCACAGACGCCCTTGCTAAACAGAATCAATCCGCGAATTTCTTGCTTTAATTCAGCAACGTTATCAGGAAAATGATATGCTACAAATACCTGCACTTACTCTAAACGTCAACCACGATATTCAAACGAGTCAGGACATAATCCCGCCAACCTTCAATCACGAATCAATGTCTCATCTATTAGGCCACTAAACTCATAACAGAGTCCATGTATCGTAAATATTACATCGTGTGATAGCAGATGTTCATAAATCGCTCTATGAATACTGCTCGACATTGGAATAAGTTATATGTAGAACATGGTGAAGACCTCATAAATAAATAATCAGCTGATGGTCTGGCCTCGGCATCTTCGCATGATTTAGAACTGCGGTTTTGAGATGAGTTGTAGAACGAAATATTTTCTTTGTTTCATTGGCTTTTTCTCTTTTTAAGAAATGATATTTCTTTTCACTAAAGTTTGGCTTAGATATATTTACCTTACTTAGTACGTACTTTTACTTAGCTATTCTGACTACAGTTGAGAGATATTGCTTATTAGATTTTACTTTTTCTAAAAAGTTTTATTGATCTTGTCTTGTTATCCCATTTCTGGTCGAAGTTATAGAGTAACAATAACATTTTCGACTCGCAAAACCAACTTCCAAGATTGAATGAGTAATAAATAGAATTTTATTATTTAACGGTCGACATTTTAAATGCAGGACTTGTTGAAAAAGTAATAAATAACAATACAGTTGTGGCAACAGTACCCACTAATATAATAGTCTGGCAGTTTTGACTGTACCAAATAAAGCTAAAGCTAGAACACTTCAAAACTAAGAAACGTGATTTGTTAATAATTGGACGTGTTTTTTTAATTTGCTCTAAATTCATAAATTACTTAGTATTGACGGAAAGAAATGAAATTCGCTGTTTGGCAACAAGTCGCCAATCTAAACCTTGTCCTAATTAAGAAATGAGGTAATTAAAAACTTTTTTATCTACTTATGTCATCAAGTTTATTTTTATAGCAAAGTTATTTTCCTGTCCACACTTTTGTACTCAAACTTAGTCACGAATATCACAATGACTGTCAAAATCGGTGTGAGAAGTGATAAGTTCAAAGTGTTCAATCAGCCACCTAAAGTGACTGAAGGTGGCACTTTTTGGTACCACTTAGCGCCATAATAGGTTATTGTCGGTAATGTAATGGCAATCGTCTGTAAGTACAAGTAACAAGAAGCTTTTTATTTTAAAGAAATTCTTTGGAGTTACCTCTCACGATTATTAACTGAAAAGTATGTTTATTGGAGAAATGTATAGGTATGGGAAAGAGGAGAATCATTTTGCACCTTGTTTTATTGCGACACTAAGGTTTAGTACCTGAGGGTAATAATTTTCCCACGAATGGAAGCAATATATAGGGTGACTGGTAATTAGTGTACGATACTTAAACACTTGATTGTGCCCATGATAACCAACAACTTTTATTATGGGAACAAACCTATAATCGCGAAAGCCCAATCACGTGTCACCCTATATAATCTAACAGCTCTTACACAAAATGTATCCTAGCTTTTTCCTGACAAAATCAATCATAAATTCCTGCAAAAGGCCAAGCTCTCTAGGCGTGCCGAAAAAAACGCTGGTACTGTCACGTTGCGTCGTTCAGGCGTGCTCTTGCGCACGGAAGACGTATGGAAATGCGCGCACCTGCCACTACGCCACCCACTGCGCAGATAAACCAGACTTAGTTACACTATGGAGTAGGGCGGCTCAGAAATCTAACTCAAGACTGAATTGTAAAAAAACGCTCTATAGTTTTTGTGAGTAACAAAAATCGATCGACAAAGACGCCTCCAAAAAGGTTTTGCTTATAGAATCTAGAATGCTGTTTAGAAATGATGCATTTAAGTCAAGGTCACTAATAATTATAATGTTACATCCACAGTGAAGGGCAATATTTTCTAAACGTATTAAAGTATACCTATCAGAACGAAGCAAAATTTGCAATGTTCGTCAGTTTGAATCAATTACATAAGCTTTTTTAAACCTTCAAACACTCGTGATTCGAGACACAATAGAAAGACAATAGCAGTCCGACAGCCAGCTGTCTCTTGGTCGTTGAAAGGTTAAATACCGAATTTCAAAGTCGACTCTTTTATGACTTGTCCATAGGCAACAAGTCAATGGAGCTATTTGTTGGAGCTTCTCACCCCTATCTGTCCTTTGACACATCTCCTTGTTGCTAACTACCTGCTACAGTAGATTGCCTACCATTTTTTCACTTACGTCCGCTACCGTTTTCAAGAAACATTTATATGACTTATGGTGTCTTGATGGTTAGCAGTAGTTTCCTGGGCGTAATAATTGAGGTCCATTGCCTATTCGTTACCAACATTACGCCAGAAATGGAGGAGAACGAGAGAAACGATGTGAAATAGGTTTTAGAAAATTGTTTTTCTAAGTACGCCTCGAAGCTAGATGGACTCGTTGGTAATTGAAGCTGGGGATTGAACGGATATCTAGTCCTGCTGTAATTTATGACCCGTTTAAGACTCTGTTTGATTTGTTGTTATAATGTTTAGTATGAACTATACATGTTCCAGCCAACTGGAATAATCTATATCCTAGCTTCTTTATTAAACCGTGCATTTAATTAAGACTCAGGTGACGAAGCCCCGTTTCACGTAACTCTTTCGTCTGCTTGAAAAATTGGAACCTAATCAAAACCTAACTCCGGGGTATCCCAAGATAAGTCGCTTAGGATTCTGACTCCTATCGAGTTACTCTGATCTAAACATAATAAGGAGCTGTTGAGCGTCTTTAGGGTCTTCAACTAGTGTTATTCTACGTCCTGTCTGTTTGTTATTCACCATGTAATACCTGAATAGCACCATGAGGGCCAGACGACCGGAGTTTCCGCGTCCACGTCGTGGCGCGCTGACAGCGAGGCGATCATCAGTGCTGCATGTCACCCGCCGTCGCTGCCCGACATCGTTACACCCTACAAATTGATATCATACACTGGTCTTGAATGGCCCAAGAACTAGATCCCCGTTAATTGTACTCTACGACATAGCTCAACATTCACTAGTTAGCACATTTGGTTACGATACAATGTGCAAATACCTACGTCGTGTGATTGGTCCCTCCCCCATTGGTCCCCCATCTTTTCCGTCATTGGAGTGTTTGAATTCGGAAAGACAGAATGACGTTTGAATATTTTTAAATTAGGTACCTATGCAAACGTGTTGACATAAATAGTTGCTATAGTTAGTTATAAATTGATAAAAGTCACAGTTCGTAGTCACGATTTGATTATTAAATATTAGTTTAAAGTTTTGAAGAAAAACTCGAAATTCGGTAAGTTTTCTTATGAAAACTTAACAGTTACAAGAGTTATAAAAAGTATTAAACGGCATAATATTGCTTTAAACATCGACGTCGTCACGGCTCATTGGGTCTACAAATTAAAAGGGAGCTAAAAACAGAAATTGTATAGAAAAACACATATTTGTTATACGATGACAAGGCTTATTGAATCGCCAATCATAAATTAGTGTCTACTTAATGTCCTATAACAAAAACACATGTAATCGACACCAGTAACACGCTACTTACGCATTAAAAACTACTTATGTACAACGAATTCGGTCCAAGTTCAATTAGATTAGCACATGAGCGGACGCATGCTACCTTATTTACAGAATCGTGACCCCGAAACGGTCAGTGTAGTTAAATTTAGTTTAATTAAGTATTTAGTAGATTTTGCTGCTAGTGTGATGATTATATAAAATAAACTATTCATTATTTATTATGTATCAGAAATCTATATTTTCATAACAAATAGTCAAGTGCGAGTTCGACTCACAAACGAAGGGTTAAAATTATTTGTTGATAAAGCAGCAAAATAAAATACATTATTTTGTGATAAGTACCCAAAAAACTACTAATAACAAAGTATAATAGTTTTTTATACAAATTATTCTGTTTGTTTTGTTAACCGTTTTAAAAATATTGTTAAAGGTTATTTTTTTTTTTCACCCGTGAAAAACAACCCGACAGCAACCGACAGGAATGCGTGAAAAATCGATCATTTACGGTACCAATAAATTCTTTGACGGTGATACTTAGCCGAGAAATACTCCATTATTTTCGATTATGATTGGTCAACTGCAAAAAGCTTGCTCCTAGACTAGTTTGGCAGCTTTGAAGTTTATGTTTATTGTATTTTTTTCTTTTTTGTTGTTGTAACTTTACGGTACTTGTTTACCAAAGGGTTGGGTGAGGGTGATGACCTCTTAAAATTGGAGTGAGACGAATTTGGCTTCTGCTCTTTGTTGTATTCAATAAAGTTTTAAATATTATATATGTATATTTTCTTGAAAGAATAAACTTTTAAATATTCTATTGAGTGCCTGAAAAAAAAATTGTTTTTACTGCACTACCTACCTAGAAATTCATTCAAAAATCGATAAGTGCATAATTAATTTACATGGACCTTAGATTTTCCGGTAAACAAAATTTTATACCAACGCTCTTTTGCACAATCTGTGCCTATAACCCAGAAATTTCTAGTCCATAATCAAAATGAATTCCAAAACTTTCGTTTGGTATCGTGGTTGTTTCCGTGACAATGGTCAAATTTAAATGGCGTCGGTCTAGTTTCTGCGGGGCGTGTTCGACGCACGCGCCGCGCCCGCTCGCCTGCGCCGCTTGTGTGCCCCGAGCTGTTTCTAGGGCTGCCAGTTAAGAATTTTCTTGATAGTAGAGTAATTGACGCTATACAGTAGTGGGTCACGGACTCACTGCTGTTTGTGATTACTTTGTTTATGTTTAGGAGATTAAGTACTGTATTCCACAAAAGCATGAATACTTTTTTTATAATTATTTATAATTATTAATGAAAAAACTACTTGATTAAAAAATATACCCCAATACAAAAAAGTAAACCTAAGGTAGGAATACGAATAAAGCGTCTATAGAAGACCCTGGTTTATTTTTTTCCTCTTTCATTAATCAAGCCTCAAACGTCCACATATTGATCTCAATTATGCTTATTGGAACAGTATAAGCAAGCTTGAACCACGCTTATATTACAGCAAAACCTAATCAAAAATCTCATCTAGTTAAATTACCTTTAGGAACAAACTGTTTCTGACTCCTCCAAAGCCTCCCTAGACAAGTGGTTTTGTTGAATAGAAGAGATTGTTAAATCTACGAGAATGACATAAGTAATTTGACATCCCCATAGATTTAACAATCTATTCTATCCTACAATGTCACTTGTCTAGCATTGCAGGGTTTTCAAAAGGCGCGGAAAAAAATGTGCAAAAAAAGTACAGTTCTATCCACTTTTCCTAGAGTCGTAAACCCTAGTCGTGCCAGGTGTTAGTCGTGCGCAGATCGCGGGTAACTCGCTGCCCGTCAATTGCGCCAATTGAGGCTTTTTTCCGAGCCGCCATTAGAGACGACACGCGAGCTAGGTGACACTGTACAGCGGGTTTCTTTAGTAGTTTACGGTAATATTTATTAATAGTATTTTAGGTTTTATTTAATAATATAATGTAACATTTTTTTTGTTTGATTGAATTGTAAGATAAATTGTTTGACTTTTGCGACCGGCACAGGTTTAAAATAGTTTTTTTTTTGCCATTTCAGAAGACAAAAAATATCAGTTCCATCTCATTTTTGTCAGTTTTATAGTGGATATTGCAGATTATTTTCGTGGTAAAATTATGTAAAAGATTTATATAACTTCGTGTATTTTTTTTAAGATGAAAGTTTGGTGGTTTTATTTTATGTTTGTAATATAATTAACTAATGGTTGTTCTTTTTTAACGTCATAGGTACATAAAGAAGTACTAATGATTGATTGAATCTAGCTATTTATAGGCGAGTCAAAACATATCACAATAAATATACAAAAGGTACAAAATTGACCATTATACTGAGCCTTAGCTAATCATGAGATTTCAAATAATTTTGGTCAGCTGTCAAAACGTGAAAAAATAATAAACATCCAATACAAACTTTCGCATTTATTATAGTAGTGGATAGTTACGATCCGTTAATTTATTGCCTTATTTTCAATGGATCATTTATCATTCAGCATTAGTAAGTATCTATATTAACTAAACAGTCTAATACGATCATGTTTGCTTTAGAAAAAAAGTAGTACCCAATTTGTAAAGATTTATAAAATCAAGTCTATAATCCTTTTAAATCGTAACTTTCCTACATTAATTTTAAATAATCTCATAAATCATTTAAGTTACAAACAAAAAATGTGATTGTGAGCTTTCACTAATATACAAGTTTTTCTGTTGAACTTTGCATTTACACGTAGGCAAATAAAAACTTTGATTTAAAGTCGGGAATTACTAAAATCATTCTCTAAACATTATTCAAATCACATGATTTCAAACAATCCCAAAAAATCTTTGTATTCCTGTTGTATCTAAAATAAATCTTAAACACTAGTTAGTAGCTTGAATTAGTAGGTGGTTTCCCACTGGTATTGGGAGCAGTTTCTTTTTATTATAATAATATATAAAAGGAGAAGCTGACCGGGTGACGGTTACTTTAGCACAGGGTTTTCTACACCGTAGGGGAGCACTAAGATTATTTTTTTTTAAATTCACCCCTTACCGAGATAAAATAGGAGACAGAATTATTGAAATACACACGAGAGAAGCCCAAGACAAAAACCACTTTCTTTATAAAAAAAACACAAATAAAAATAAATAAACCAAAAACACAAAAGCACACGCTGTATACGCGCCGCACTTGTATAAGTAGAAAGCGGTGCCAATTACGCGGCACTGCTGACAGACCACCGCCGCCAACTGTAGCATCCTGTCTCTATCGTGATGCATCTCTATATACACATGTGTCGCATTTGCTGAACCATCTATTATGTTGATACTTCCATTTGCATATGAGGATGGGCGAATGAGAGATGGATTTGCATCGTTGAAATGTGTTGAATTGTGTGATGTTTTTTTTACGAAACGGCGGTTAATATTTTGAGCAAATTATGCCAGAGAATTTTGACAATCACAGCCCAAACTGCCAGTCTTCGAAATATGAAAGGAGGGTATGTTCTTTTTGTGAAGAGTAAGTATCCAGTAAGAAAGGATTTTTGGAAATTCTAACCTAAAGGGGAAAAAAAAGAGGATGGACGTTTCGACATTCATGAGAGCAAAAGCTAGTTAATTTAAAGAAGCTAGTGTGCTTGTTCTAGTTCTCTTGTTAAATGCATTTAGGTATATCAAGTTATAATCAAACATCATATCTCTGGTGCTTCTAGGTTTACCTAGTCAATCCTCAGCCCCCCATAATGATAGACAAGTGGCATTGTAGAATAGATTGTCAAATGTATGGGCTTGACATAAGCTTGCGCTAAATTATTTGGCATCTCCATACATTTGACAATCTATTCTATTCCGCTATTTATTCTACAGTGCCACTTGTCTAGGGGGGAGGTATGACATAAAGTCTTAGACAAACAAATAGTGTTTTTCTTTCTTTGACCAAAGAATTTTTGTCAAATCCTAGAAGTGACCAATTTGGACACTGAAACTAGATACGACCTAATCGTGGTTTGGCTAAGCAGCGTTTGACTAAATGATTCACCAATAATAGACGGAATCCGGTGTTAATGGTCATTATTCTACCCTAACTGATAATTAATAATTTCGTACTTTACCTAGTCTATCTAAGGATAGACCAGGCAGATAATGACATGACAAGTGGCGAAGCAAAAGCTGCATATAAGACTATAACCATTTAAATCTGTCAGTAGACCAATTACCCCATAATTTTATACAATAAAAAAGTAATAACAAAATAAATAATTCACAGTCTTCATCATAATCACCAGTTTATGTATTTATTATGATGTTAAGTAAACTATTGCAGCAATATTTTAAAAAGTAATCAATTTCTTTGGCTACCTATAAAAATCAAGTATTGAACCGTATCAAAAAATTGATATAAATTCCGGGTACCATAAATCATATTATTTAGCTAAATAGTCTAGTAAGCTCTGGTAAAACTAATAAATTAGTTAAATTTGAATAAAGAAACACTTAAGTATGGGTATAGCTGCAATAATATTTTCATCAAAAACTAAACTTGACGGGCAGGTTTTTTTTTTTTTTGGTGGGTGGGAAATCATCCAATGGCTGCTCCCGTCCTGGGTGCGGCAGGAGGGCGTGTCAGACTTTTACTGACTAAAACCCACTCATGTTCCTTCGGTTGCCCTTTATGTTCCGGGGTCATGGTAACTATTATAAACATTCCGCAACCTGTCAGGGTAGAAAGCCACCTGTCAGATCTATAACAATTTGATGTATCTAATTTTTATTATGATCTGTTTATTTTAAACGTAATTATTATAGATACATACAAAAGAAAAATATAGGAAAAAACAAAAGAGAGTCGCGTTGCGCGGAAAGTTGAGTAAAAATAAATCATTTAAAAGATCGATATTGATACAATTCATTGACTTATAGTGTCAATAAGTACAACCTTTTGTACAAAAATGTGTTTTTTGGTCAATTCTACTTTTTAGCCAATTCAAATATTATCTAAGTAGTAAAAAAACATTTTAAGGGTGTTTCACAGCATCGAAATAGTCCTTATCTACAAGATACATTAAATAAAAAATGAAACAGATTTTGTCAGAATCTAGGTATCTGCCAGATATTTGAGTCAAAACTTATCAGATGAATATGAAACAGGCGCTAACACTTTAAATAGTACTAGTCTAGTGGATATGTCGCAGTCATCTGGTTGAATCAGCTATTTGATTGTATGACTAGCGCGTTCATTGAATAGCAACATTTAATTGAATGACTAGGCCGAAAGCTGATTAAAAAAGCGTCACTCAACGTCCAACTAAATAGCTGATTGAAGCATAGCCCTTTGAACAGAGCGGACGTAATATCAGTCAGGTGATTGTAATTTAGTTATTTTTTTTTCCACTGCGTTAGTAGTCACCAAAACAAATATGGCGTAAAATAGCTCGCGCAGATAGCACTGTTTCGATATTCTTTTTATTAAATTTACTTTAAAGTGACTTATTCTTGATAAAATAGTGTGACAGCATGGATTTACCTATTGATACGCCGCCGGCGGCTAGTTTTAAAGTTTTTTTTTTTAATTAAAATCATAAATAAGTGTGTCATGTCATGTCCTCATTCTTGTTATGTAAAGGAAGTTAAGTTTTTAAGTTGCAAACTTATAGTCACCCTAAACAAACATTACAAAGTCGACTATGCCCCATTAAACGACAATGCTAAATGACGTTCAGTCAAGTCGTTGAACGTTACATTAAACAACTTGACGAGATGTCGTTTAGTCATTCAATTAAATGTCGTCATTCAATGAACGCGCTAGTCATACAATCAAATAGCTGATTTAACCAGATGACTGCGACAGATACATAAGTACAAACTGTACACAAATATATAAATAAATATATTTGCCTAACCTCTTAAATAATGTAACAAGGTTTAAATGCAAGTTGAAGTCACGTCTAAATCAGTTGGTCGACAGTCGATATCTGCTAGGGATGTAACGGTGTTGTTCCTGGCTGACTAGATTTATGAATGAGACCTCCAATGCGGTAGGTTCGACTAACATTAAGATCAGTACTCGGTAGTGATGGGGTAAAGTGGATTAAGTATCGATATTTTATTTTGTTTGTATTTTTTGTAACGGTTTCGGGATAGAATAAAGGGGCTGAAGTTTTTATTCTTAATTTTTAAGACAAAAATTTAAATGTGAATGCCTACATAAAGTTTAAAATGCTAAAATCAACTTTTTACTGAATACCTTTATTTTTGAATTCTGGCAACGCCAACGTCTATAAATGAGTACTAAATCACACCAATAAAAATTTAGAGAATTTCAAAATGATTGCCTAAAAATGTGGATTAAAATGTTTTTAACAAAACATCAGTTGGTTTTGGCTATAAGACGTGTTTGTTGAAAATGATTAATTCGATTGTCCGATTCAAAAACACTAAACTATATAAAATACAAACTTCTTTATTTAATCTTGAATAATCATAGAAATTAATCTCCTAATTTACGTGATTTATTTTTGGGTACAGTAATAAAAACCTATCACCACAAACACGGATTTAAACATAGAATTTTAAGAAAACATTGTTATTCGGATTTTAGTGTTAAAACCGTAAATATAAAAAAGCAAAAGAATTCAATTTATTCTAAACCATCGACTAATTTATTCGGATATTTGCATATGTCGCATCACTACTAGCCCTCACAAGTGGTCGCTACTATAACTATCGCAGGTTGTTAGAATCCTTGTCTTTGTATTTCATTACCCTCCCCCCTCCTCTTTGAAAGGGAGGGGAAAGTTGTTTCCCAGCTGCTCAAGATACGAATTAATGTTATAGCAAAATTGAGGCGCGATATTGTGTTAAAATTTACGATCTAAACTTGGGATGGCGTGACAGTAGTTTTCTAATGAAGTGACATGTCAATTTTGATAGTTATAATTTTCACATAAAATGCGCTCGATACAATCAATCCAATTTGTTAGAAGTTTTCATATTTAGTTGGTAACTCAACTTTTTTGTTTTGTTGTTGATGAGGTTGATGAGGTCTAATTTACTACCTGTACTATTTCAGCTACAAAGCAACTTTGCTGCGTTCCAGTTTTTATGGGAATCAAGCTTGCGTTCTTACGGAATATGAGGATAACAAGAAAATTCAGCCTACATTCCAGAATTCTCCAAAAAACGTTTACTAACATCATCAAAAACCAGACAAGACTTTCAACAACTTTGTAAACAAACCAATAATCCTAACCAAACAGACCTCCAGTGTGGTCTCAGAGCACGCTAATCGTACTTGTTACATAGTCTGCGAGCAATTCATTAAGGTTGTTCGAGATTAATGGCCAGGTCGAAGGTAATACCGGCAGAAATCAAAGCGGGTCAGACCTCAGGTGGTCGCGAGTCACGTATGTGATGGAATAACAAGACTAGGGATGTAAAATTTCGAATCTGGATACGAATGCGGATATAGGTATGATATTCTTTTGGTTTCGGATACGGTTATGAAAATATTTTGGATTATCCGTCAGTTTTCATTACGGATATTTCACTTTTAAAGTATAATTATTAACTTATAGGTAAGGGACATTATGCATCAATTAATGATTAACAAGGCAAAGACGCCTGTGGCCAGTCTATACAAGCAATTTTTTTTTCAAATCAGATTCGGTTATGTCACAAACTAATTGAAATTTGAAAAGTGTCTTTTTCTGGATCAGATATTTTTATTCAACAACTTTTTACCACAACGAATATATTTTTGAGAAAATAAATTGAGCTTTTTAGGTTAGTAAAATTTATCTAAGGGAATTAGTTTGATGTCAAATACGTTTTAACTAATGATAAACAATATTTATACTGAAAATTATAAACCGGTATAGTCTTATGTTAAATGTAATATACACACTATTTAATTCTCTTTCAGGTATGGCATCTTGCAGGATAACCTATGAAGTATCTACGCTAAGGCAGGATATTAAATAAGTACATATCGATAAGAAATTATTATTTCTATGGAACAGCATTTAGTAACACATGAATAAATAAATTAATGTCTTTATTAAAGTATACAGGGTTTAAAGTTGTGTGCATCTAAGAGGAAACATTCTCCATAAAAGAGGTAGTTTATTGTTCCTTTCAGCCGTTTCCTTCAAAAGCGGTTCTAACTCTAGGCTTTTGTGTACGGTAAAACATAAAAAGAATAGTTTAAAAAACTAAAGTAAATTGCTAGATTTTTTTCTTAATGTATAAGTATAAGAAATCTTAAATCTTTATGATTGGTTATTTCGTTGCGGAATGTTCATAATAGTTACGATGACCCCGGAACATAAAGGGCAACCGAAGGAACATGAGTGGGTTTTAGTCAGTACAAGTCTGACACGCCCTCCCGCCGCACCCAGAACGGGAGAAGTCATTTGATGAACCCAACTCCCCAAAAAAAAATTATTGGTTATTTTTTTTATGTAGTAATATCTGCAGGTATATTTAAACAAATCTGGAAGGGCTACGCATACACGCTACGTCTAAACTCTTTGACATTGCAGATGTGTATTTAACATCATTCTGTTTGTTTATGGAGTTACCAGTCAGAATGGTAAGTACGAATAGTATATGCCATATTACATCACAAAGTTGCGTCGATACACCAAGGATATAGCGCAAAATAAAAACAAAGTAACCGCCACTCCTCAAAATAGTTTTCTCTTTTTGAATAATGATAACTCTATAATAACCACCAGCAAACTAAAAAAAAATTGTTCCATCAATCCGGCATTAACTCAGCTCCAAGGCATCATGAATCAAACTATTTCATTATAACCCATTACACCTAATTAAGTGTTCTATGTAATGCCGCATACGTTACGCACATTGACCGGACAAAACAGCTGTCATTACTGTGATTGATGCTGGTTAAAGTACGAAATGACCGCGCCGACTTTAATCATGTTTCTTAACCCAATTAATAATGATATCTTTGGTCTATCATTAATTCGAAGAAAGTACTCATTGTTCATTTTTGTTAAGGCGATGGTTTCTTAAGTAAGTTAAAAAAATAGTAAAAATGAGTGCAGTAATTTTGTTTTGCAATTTAATTTTTCAAATCGATCAATCAAGTTGTTTTTTGAAAGTATTAAGCTAAGTGGGACTGCGTTTGAGTAATGTCTATCTAAATAGAAAAAAAAACATTTTTAACAACAAAAAATATAAAAAAATATGTGCATAGCGAATATGCAACAAATGATTACTGTGATCACACACACGAATCGTTCATTGCATGTTCTAAATGTAATGTATCTAGAGCTATAATTTACAATTATGGCTCAGGAAATACTAGCGATATAATAATTTTCTACAACAGATTGTTTCATAACATGTTTAATTGAATTTAGCTTATATATTTAGCTATTGTAAATCCTATTACAAAAAAAAAATATACTATTTAGTTATTATTTCTTTCTCGTGTAGGTACCTTAAGAACTCAATTAATAAGAAATATTGTTGTAAAAAACCTTCCCCTTAAAATATCTTTAAACATATTTTGATGGGCGAAAAATCTATAATGGTATCTATTGTGCACGTAATAGAACTTTTATTTAACTACTTATGAAGCCAACAATTGTATACCTTTCGGTATTTTTTTCTCACTGATAATTAAGACATGGTTTAACAAGTTAATTCATACTTTGAGGTCAGACATTATTGTAATTGTTGTTTTTATATTCTAAATGTTATGATTTACTATTTTAAATTATTTTGTGAAAATATCGTTATGGCTTGGTGGTTAAAGCACTTCCCTATTTACCTATTATACGTGAGGTTGTACGATTTTGAATATCAATTCAATAAGTATACTTTCTAAATTAGCCTTAAAATATCATTGACAGCTGTAAAGGAAGCCGTCAGGAAACCTGCACTTACAATTAATACAAATTTTACAATTTGCATTCAATTTTTACAAATTGTCAATCTGCTTTCAGCACGCATGGTGAACCCTTCATCACGCACCATCAATGCGCGGGCCTTCTGTTTAAAAGAAGAGGCCTTTCTCTTCAGTGGGACAGAAATTTAAGCTAGTATTATAATATTCGTGAACTGGAAGCTGCAAGGTTAACTGGTGACCTGCTAAGAGTCATGAAAAGTTGCTGAACAAGAACGGAAATTTTGAAAAACCTAGATGAAACCCTATACCTAATGGTGATGAGTGGTGGAAGTACTAGGGAGTGATGAATTACTAACAAAAGTCATAAACCCGAGATAAGAACCTTTACGTGGGTTAGCTAAATGTTTTCAATAAATACATCTGCCGTTTATATCAATAGAATTACAAGGTGCTGGGTCAAACGGGTACACGGACGGATGCATCCCACTAATAGCTTGTTTACAGTCATAATATAATATATTCTTAGTTTATTCAAATTAGCAGACACGGAGGAGAGAACAAATGGAATGCTAATGCGCCGACGTGTGCGCTAGACATATGCACAAACACTGCGTTTGTCAAGTCAGCCGACAACGGAAGCTGAAGACACGCCGATTGTCGTGGTGGTCGTTTAATGGGACACTTTTGGTTTTAGATGTGACTATTAAAACCGATTATACAAGACGGGGAGTGGGCTTGCTTATTTTAAGAGTTATTTTTGATATTGAACGGCATCTCTCTTTTCACACAAAACAGTATCCGTAGAGGTAAAAGTGGAAAATATAATTTTACTCCACTGCTGTTCTTATTAAATTAATTGAGTTGCGAGACCCAAGACAGTTGAATCCTGTCTCCGGAACTCGTCGAGCTTCAATGCTCGACGCTTTTCTGGCGGACTCCACTGTTGATTCTGGTTTTCAGGAGTTGCAGTTTTTGGAAATAGTCTGGCGGGATGGTAAAAAAAAAATATGATCAAGTTTTTAAACATCAAAAAATTGAGATATCTCCATTTCTTGGTTTTACGATTAATAGACATTTTCAAAGAAACTAATTAGGTAGTTAATCCTTCATTGGCTATTATCTCCGTGTCACAATAACGCGGGTGTCGATCTAAGACACGGTTGTACAATTATCGGGCTAAAGGTGTATATGTCATAGTTATAATGTTATGCGTTGACCTCGGGATTTCGCATAGATATTCATTATGTTACTGAAGGTATTATATTTCATTAAAAGAGGTCCGTTAGGTCGTTAGGAAGGATATTGTTTTGTTGAGCCTGTTTAACAGGGACGGGTCTAGATAAAGCCTTTATTTTGTTTTGAGGAGGCAATGATGTTCTACATTACACAAAAATCATGTTGTAATGTGTTAATGTATAATAGATATAACGTGATCTATTAATAGAAAACAGAATCATTTTAATATGCTGATGGACGCCGGTGCATTTTTTGTGAGGTGAAAATTACACAATATCGGCCTTTTTTCCAAAACTAGTCCTAGAGATTAGCAAGTTAAACCTTAGGACATGCGTGATTCAAAACACAGTAGATAGACAATAGCAGCGCGACAGCCGGCTGTCGCTTAATCGTCGAAAGGTTGAAACAAACAAACTTTTTGGCTTTATTATATTTGTATGAGTTCAATAAATTTCACCAGCGGCAAATATTTCGGAGCGTACCAGAACCACTACAATAAAAAAATATCGCTTTTATTTATAGTCTTATCTTTCTCATCGTGAACTCAAAAAACGATAAAATTACACGATAATACATATAACCAGGTTAAAAACAAAGGAAAAAAACACAACTTAAGTTAAAGTGAGGATGCTATTAATTATTAATTATGAAGCTGCTTCACCCACACAACCGGAACGAACAATGGTGATGTAGAGCAAGGATGCGCTGAGGTCGGGCCAAGGTTCGATGCCGGCTCGTGTCTTTTGTTCCTCACAACGCTATGTAGGTTAGACATGAAAACGCTACGGTTTATTGTTTAGTTTCATAGCGAATTGAGTGGCGATGAAATTATATTGGAAACGGTTAACTTGAAACTGTAAACAACATTGTTTGTGGGTGTACCTTCGCTATTTCACTCACATAAAGTCATGTAAAACTCACGTAAGCCTCAAAAGTTTGGCTTTTAAATAGCACAAAAATCTTGTTATTATTTTGAGTATCATTATTTGTTTAAGTATCAATTACTAATTTTCAGTAGATTTTTCCATACCGGTCTCTGTCATGTCTCTGTAATTAGGTACCTATTTCTAAGAAAAACAACAAAAAAAAATACAAACTACATGATGTAAGTAACCCATAGATACAGATTTAATTTGTAGTTAAAAAAATATCGAAGCAGCTAACCCTAGAAATAGAATCATTATATTTATTTGTTAAACATAAGTAAGAATTTGATTAAAATCCATACTAATATTATAAATGGGAAAGTGTGTCTGTCTGTCTGTCTGTATGTTTGTCTTTCTTTCACGGCAAAACGGAGCGACGGAGCGAATCGACGTGATTATTTAAGTGGAGTTAGTTGAACGGATGGAGAGTAACATTGGCTACTTTTTGTCTCTTTCTAACGCAAGCGAAGCCGCGGGCAAAAGCTAGTGGTCTATAAATAAACGCTTATTTATTATTAAAACCATATCCTTGACGTAAGGCCCGAAAGGATTATAATATGCCTTTTAAGTCACGTGTCACACATGACCTGTAAATGTCTTTCAATTTATTTTTTGTATTGAAATATCTAATGACCTAAAGGTTAACTCTGCCGGCTTCTTATGCATTTCAAGTTTCAGGTTCAAAACCGAGCAAATTCCAATGTGTTAAATATAGGACACTAATTTACGGACTTGAAAATAGTTATAGTTATATCGTTGAGAATTTTGTACTTATAAAATTGTATGTTGATCAATGTTCGATCGCTTGTGCCTTCTCTGAATAAGAAGAGGCATTTGTTTGTTAGTAGGACAGTAATAGGCTGGTAATAATATGTCCTGTGAATTTTAAAAAGCTGTTATTTTATGAAAATACTAATACTAAAATGTTATGACCCTGTACAAATGTGTTTTTGAATAGTCAAACAATTAGACTAATTCTTCTCAGAAACATTTAAGTAGTAATAAGTTAACCTATGTCTTAAAATGGCTCCGTTATTTATTTCACCTCATAATCTTTACACAATTCCATTACTAAGCCAGCTAAACGCCCAAGTCAATAAGGCGAAGATTTCCTTGCACATTGCGTCACGTTCGAACGACAATCCTTCGCGAATCGTCGCCGCGTTCCGTCCTACATTCGACCTTCGATCCTGACAGGTCGCGGCGGTGACCGGCCATCCAATATTAGCATACAGACAAAGCCTCCGCAATGAATAAGAACACTTGACGCACGGCAGTCTGTGAGCGGTAAAATGTTGCTTGTTTATGTAGCTTTATGGGGTATTTAACAAATTAGTCTCAAATACAATTAAATTAACCTTTGAATAAATTGCGTTGTGACAGCTCAAAAGCGGTTACTTCTATTAAAACATAACCCTACTTTTGTCAGTCGGGTAAAAAGAGTTAAGCATGCATATGTAGAGAAAAGCCAAGAACTTCAAAGATTTGTAACACAAAATTGAAGCGGGTCGCCGGTAAAGTTACATTTCAATTTTTTTCAAATTCTCAGTATGTGTATGAGTAAGCCAGAATCGTCAGTATTCGGTAACATAAATTCTTATTTTTATAAAAATAATATCGCACTTGATATTCTCCGTGCGTCATTTTAGCGGCGCCATTGTGAATCGGCTGCCTTTATCATGCAAACGCGACACTTTTGGCTCAGTTCAGATTTCTCGGTCGAGACAATGTTATGGTTACGACAACCTCACGGAAAACCCAACCATTGCGTTTCTAGAAAATAAATAAAACCTTTTAAAATCATTATTGATTTTTTAATTCGAATCTCGGTGTTTAGTTTTTGGTGAATAACGTTAAAATTCGTTTTCATGTTTTCCTTTATTGATGGCTGAATCAAGATGGTTTTGCGGCAGTGGACGTCGAACTTCAACTCACTATTTTACTCCATTAAGCGTCGATTTTACAAAGAACCTTCCTTTGTACACATCACTTAAGAACATCTCCTGTAAGTTTCAGCAATTTGGGCTGTGCAACAGTCAGTTAGTCAGTCAGTTTACTATTTTATATAATATGTATACCTACTATATGAGATTTCTGAGATACTCTCAAAAACTAAACATTGTGAGACCTCGCTCCGGCCAGACTCTTCAAATGTCGAATCGTTAAATCTTGTGGTAGAACTTGAAGCTTCCAAAAATGTTAAGCAATAATGAATAGTGATTCATCAGTATTAAGTGTCATATTGTAAAATACACCCAGCACCTACCTTACAACATCTATATTGAAATAGCATCCAGAAATTAATGCATACATGATTGCAGCACTTCAGGTTAAGAGTCAGGTGGCGCCGAGGGCATCGCGGAGGAAAAACTTCATCAGGTTACATATTGTTGCGTTCAGTTCAGAGCTTCGCTTTGGGATGCATTTAATAAAAATCCTTTGCTGTATAACATTATATTAATTTTAAACACTGCTGTCCTTTTTGGAAAATCATCAAAGACACCTCCCGTTCTGAGTGTCAGATTTCTACTGACTACTAAAACACACACATAGCCATTCTTAGCTCGTTTGCCTCTTCTCTTTCGAACAACCCGCTGCCCCGGTATGCCTTGACCCGTGGTCAATTTTACTTTTTTTAGAGAAAACTCATACGGCATTATGCCATTAAAATTTAATTATTCCATCGTTCCATTTTTGCAATTTTCTTCAAACCTTCGAACACACGTGGTTCGAGACACAATAGAAAGACAATAGCAGCCCGACAGCCGGCTGCCCCTTAGTCGTCGAAAGATTAAAAGCGTTTTTGGTGGCTTTAACAGCATTCTAGTTAAGGGAAGTCAATACATCACTGTCATCATCATCAGGTTTCGTTGTTTAAAAGTTTTTTTTTAAGATGAGATGAAAGTAGAGTTTCAGTTTTCAGTCTGCACTCAGAAGCTTCGTCTAACATCTTCTGTGCGTTCAGAGTAAAAAAAAAAAAAGACGGGTTGCACTCCGGGAGTGCCGGCAAAAGTGAAAACTTGATTATAGCTGTCTACTATCCATCCGTCCTACGCTTTTTCGATCAGGTCACGTGTCCTGACGCGAGTTTAAGATTTTATACCCATTACAGAAAAAGTGCTCAACGCCGCTAAAGAAGTTTTCACTTCAAAAAAGTGCCAACAGTACTTACCCATAAGTCCTCCAATGACAATAATTACCCGTTAAATTAATACATGCGATTAATTATTGTTTGTTCATTGCATCACGTTGACTCCATCGACCTTCAGGTCAAGCTCCAGGTTCACAGCATAATCTAATAGCCAAGGAGGCGCTTCATCATTAAGTTTTCAATAGATTTAGTAAGCTTGTAGCCTGAAGTATTTTGTAGTAGTCGTAACTTGGTAATATCCGAAGTAAAAAAATATCATAGCTTTATCAAATCGAATGTTACGTTATTAATATTTTTTTTGTGTGTTTATCATTAAATTTAAAAAAATAATTTCAAAATATTAATTATTCCACTTTCACTATGACCTTCTTCCTGTTTTTCAGACTATCCTTTTATTCTATCGCAGTTTAAAACCACTAAATCTAAAGTTTTTAGGACAATGAGTATCGTGTTTCCCAGCGATAGAAGCTCCATGGAAAACATAGGTATTCAGCTAGATCCGGTTTATCTGAAAGCCAACCCTAACATGGTTGGGAAAAGGCTAGGGAGATGACGATCACAGTTGGGGCTTCCTTTTTTTATCAACATTTCACCATTCATCAATACTTAGTATAAAACAAAGTCGCTCCCCGCTGTCCGTGTATGCTTAAACTACGCAACGGATTTTAATGTGGAGATATTAATTGATAGAGTGGCTCAAGAGGAATGCTTATAATTATATATAGAGAAAAGCCGTGATTTTCAAAGACTTTTAATTCCTGTGCGAAGCTGGGGCGGATCGCTTGTTAACAATAAACTATCCATTATAAGACACACACAAACTCCGTCCAACAAAATTATAAGTCCTTACATATTCTTCAATCAAGCAATTGCGTCACACCGTCTGCAGGTCCCCAGATGCCAGGTCAATAGGGGTGCGCCGCGAGGGCATGGCGACATGGCAACGGAAACATTCCATCAGACTAAACGTATTGTGCGGTCCAGAGGTCCACAGGTCCTGGGGCCAGGTCCTCGAAAGTGGGTTGTTTATTATCATTGTGGTACATAGGTTGGTGTTATGTGATATGCTCCGGGTTAGGTCGCACGTGATGGGTTTTGATGGTTAGGGTTGCTGTATTTGGGTTATGAGTGCAATGCTTAGGGTTTAGGTGTTAGTGCCTTTGGGTAATAGTGCATGCTGTCGTTGGGTGAGTTGGCTGCTTTGCTGAGTTTAATTTCGGTTGCCGCACGGGACAATTTTTTTATGGCATATAATTATTTTTTTGTTAATCCTGTATATATGTTTGTAAACAAAAATAAAGTGTAACAGCACTTTATTTATTTATGAGCTAGTAACATTTTAGTTAAGTCAGTTCCAATTTGCCTTGAATAACCTTTGTGATAAGGGTCACGAGTGTAATGGCATGAACAAAACAAGTACCGTATAAAAAAAATACTGAAATCAAAGCCAGCTGTTATAAGAATAGTTCACAACAAGTCCAATATAAAAACATTTATACATAGACATAATCCTATAGACTTAGATGCCAGTTCGCAACACCTACGTCATTTAAACCTAACTGATATTTTTACGATCGATTAGGATAATTATTCACCCTAAGGTAGACTGGTAGAAAATTCCTAAGGCATTAAGTCCGCCTCTGTACGGTGTTTGTACATAGAGTTTAATAAATAATTTTCAAGGTGAGGCCTTTAAACGACAACACTTAAGACTTTTGGGACACCCTGGTTCGAAAAGTCACCACATTAATTGCCTCCTGTATCTTTCATTTAAAATCGCTATACTCATCATACCTCCCTATAGTTACTCGTAGCTACGATAAGACTCCGAGCTGTTTTAGGCGTGTACAATTTTACCCAAAGCTTACATTTTAACAAATATCTAAGTATAGTGTGATTTTTGAACACCGCTGGATCACTCTTTGCCACCCAATTGACACAACTCATAGGCTGAAAACTCATACATATTCTTATGCTTTAAAATCATGCAAGTAGGATATAACAATTACTTTTACACGTCATATTATTTTTTAAACTAGCTGCAGTATATATCTTTTTACACATCTATTTTCAAAATGGCAGCCAAGCTAGAATGACGCATGTCATATGACGTTGGGATCTCGGACAAATGCTTCTGCACAAACAATGCTTACAAACTAGATGCGTTACGTGTTACGTGTCAAACATGAGTGCTGCGGCCTTGCAGCGGGCGGCGACCGGTGACTCGGTAACAACAGACTTTGCAAGACATTCAGAAGATCAGCTATGTTCATAACCGGTGTTGCGGAATTGTTCGAAAGAGTTACCGTGGCTCCGGAACATAAAGGGCAACCGAAGGAACAAGGGTGGTTTAAGGCAGTAAAAAAGTCACACTCCCTTCCGCCTCGCCCAGGACGGGAAAAGTCATTTGATGATTTCCTAACCATAAAAAAAATACGCCGGGGTTGCGGAATGCTTATAATAGTTACCGTGACCCTGGAACATAAAGGGCAACCGAAGGAACATGAGTGGGGTTTAGTCAGTAAAAGTCTGACACGCCCTCCCGCCGCACCCAGAACGGGAGCAGTCATTTGATGATTTCCCACTCCCCAAAAAAAATACCATAAAAAAAACTGGTTACAATAAAAGAAAACATTAGACATCGTCAAAACCGTGGTTTCTGGTAGTAAATGTTAAGTTCTATTAGGTAACCTTCTTCATTTCCTATTACATTCTATAACTATAGTATAGTCTCGTACTCTCGTGTCAGCGCTAACCAACCAACCGGCCTGACATCAGCAGACTTCTCTAATAGACAAACACTATCATTTTGTGACTGTCACATTTTGACTTCTTTTTGTGTTGATAGCTCATATTTTATTGGGAAAGGCTATAGGTTAAATAACATCAAGCAAGCCTCTACGGGTACAGAATAAGTAATAGTACACTACGAATTAAAGAGTAACCAAAGATGCGGATAACAACTAGTATTTAATACATTGTGCTCCATTATGAGCATTGATCTTATCTATAAATCAAATAAATAAACAGGTAACTATACTACATATATACCTGTTCATATAACAATGAACTGAAACGGTGTAGAAGCCAAGCATCACGTGTCGATTCATGACTGCATGAGCATTGCAACCTTGCACCGTGATGTCGTGCGGGAACTTACCACTAGACAAGTTATTCAGAAGTTTAGTGGCATATTATTACTAGCGGTCCTCTTCATCAGCAGTACTATTCTCTCCTCATAAATCTGGCTAACGTATACAGAAAAAAATCTTATCCGACCGGTACTTTCACAGATTAAAGCGTTTAAGCAAACAAAGAATCTCTTCAGCTTTACTATTATATAGTTAGTTTTCTGGTGATGATTGATATTAGAGTATGCGGATTAAGGCAGCGGAAATAATAATATACTAAATATTATTTGTGTGGACTACTGTGAAATAACACTGACAAATTACTACTGCAGTTTCTGACAACAAACCCGCATTTCAAAATGTTTTGTTTCTATTTTATTTAATGTGTCTAAGCCTGGCATCTGCGCGAAGGCAAATAAAGGTTATTTTTTCTTCCAAAGTAGTCTATTATTATGCCTTATCTTATTGTCCTTATGAGATCGTTTTATCTTTCTGACAAGTTAAGTGCATAAATATCAAGTCTATGAACAATGATAAAATAAAAAATAAAAATAAAAAATCATTTATTGTCTTATTAAAATTTTACAAATTTAAATGAAGCCCTGAACCCCACACTAGGATTCCCTGTGTTGTGGAGTCCAGTCTCTTTCAATCCATGATCAGAAGGTAAGTACAGTAACAAAGACAACAAAGTTTATTTTAACTAAATTTAGCTTTAACAAAATACATAATGTAGTAGGCAGTTTGTATAGAGTGTAATGTAGTGAATGATATTTAGAATGATATCCTAGGTATATGTTGAAAGAGACAGGACCATAACCAAATTACGTCGCAAAAGTAACGTTTATTTATCTCGAACCGAAAAAAAAAAACTCTACGATCAGTCTAATCAAGGGTACATCAAATCAAATCAAATCGTTTATTGCAATCCAACAACTAACCAGCTAGGCAATATTACTTAGTAAATGAAATATGAAATTAGTTGCTTTATGAAAAACACTTGTATTCAGCTAGATCTAGTTTGACACCAACCCTAAAATACTTGGGAAAAAAATCTGGAAGATCGTGATGGAGTTGTTTTACTGTATATCCTGTATACTGTCTAATCCTACATGAAACCACTAACAAACGTCCCTGATGAGCTATTTGCTACCAGATGATAAGCCGCATCGTATTTATAGGAGCCACTACAAAGGACAATGCCCTACATTTTCCTGTGACCTCCTGTGAAATGGTTTTTGCACGGAGAGTTACACTGAAACCGTTAGTAATTGCACCGATAAAAATAATAAGTACAATAGGTAAAATATCTTTTATATGCAAAAGGCAACGATGTCGATGAAGGTATTTGGGCAACGGTGATCTTTTGAGACTAGGGGGTTGAATGTAATTTAAAAAGGACGGAAGATCAGATGTAAATCAATAATTTTAAGTCATCAATGACTGAATTTGACACTTATTTGACTAGTATTATGTGAAAACTGTTAATTTTTTTCCAGCTCACACAATTTCGCTGCTAAGCAAAGGTCTCGACAAACTACCTTCGTGACACGCATTCAGGTCATCTCTTTTTGGGCTATCCTCGGCAACGCGCCTATCTATTGGCAACCATTGAATGGCGGCTCTTGATCAGAGGTCAGTCTAGCAACCATTGTCTACGTCTGTAATGCCATGTAATGACCGAACATGATATTAAGTAATTCCCTTTACTCTACTAAAATGTAATTACAACATAAACTGCTAGTTAACAATTGACGTTGACAAAAGTAATGATTCCTAAAACGTTGACAAAAGTAATGATAAATGGAACTAGGAGAACAACTCATTAAAAGCGAACAAGCCTTTGTAGGAAATGGAATGTCTGTTAAAGAACTACAGTAACTATCAAGCTTTGGCCACACAAAGCAGTAATGATATCGATTACCAACTACGCAGTGATAAAAACGTGACGTTGGACCCGTCGTGTCAAATAGGGCCTCTTGAGCACGCCATTAGAGTCCGTGAACCATAACTGGTATAGGTTTTATTGATACGCGCAGGAGGAAAATGCACGACCCACCGACCCGAAGTGCGGGCGAAGGTCGGACGAGCGTGAGTGACCTGAGGCATGAGCGGACAGCGGGTGATTAAGTTCATTATTTATTCTTTTTTCCGAGAATTATTTTACATTGCTCCTTACCTTTATTGTTTTTACATATGGAAGCAACACAAATTATGTAACCAAGATATTGTAAAACTTGATAATTTAAAAGAGTGTCCATGGAGTTTCTTGCTTGTTCTTCTCCATAGAGATCTACGTTTTGGAACAAGCAACTAGCTTAACTTTCTGACAAACTGACTATTAGAATATACTACCTAGAATATATACTTTGACAATTCATAAATGCCTGTAAATGGCCTAAGTGAAATAAATGCTTTGAATTTGGAACATACTCGTATATTAGATGAAGTTTTAATTAATTTGTATTTGTATTTATTTGGATCTCGACAATCTGCTAAATTAAACAAAGTATTAATAGGAACAGTTTCTTATGCATCTTCAATTAAGGAGACCAAATTTTGCGTTAAAATATTAAACAACTATTCAGTATTTTTTTTTGCTTAAGAATTCGTTTAGTGTGCTGAAAAAGTGTATTTAAATATTTTATTGAAACAAATGTAGTATCGAATCGTTTGTATCAAAGGTATACTTCGTCTTTATGATTCTCCCTTTGGTAGCCTTCGTTTCCGCATTTAGTCCTAAATTGGACCATTATACGGCCCCGATGTCCTTCAATTTCGTCAAAGTCAAAATATTAAGGTATTTTAATCGGATCATTAAAATACAGTTCTGAAAGTCTAAATTTTTCAAAACTTATAATTTTATATGTCTTCCTACTTATCTTTTAAATCTATGAAGTCTAAATCTTTTTAAATACGTTTTTGTACCAAATGAAAAAATATCGTAAGTCGTTACAACTATCCGAGTAAAGCCCTCGAACCAGTAACTACAATTAAAGTAACGCGGAAGGCGATTACAGACGAAGTTCATATTTAATTACAAAATATTTTTTTCCGTCGCTTCCACCACTCTATATGTTATCGTTTATCGCAAGCTATGTATACCAACGTCACAGATTTACATGTTTAACTATATCAGCTATTAACATAGTACTTTGTGTACTTGTAAAACTGGGCTAGTGTTGATTGAGCCAAAAGGTCACGGGTTCAAAGCCTGAGTTGAACCACGGTTGAACTTTTGAACCGCACCTAGGCTAGTAGGTGTTAGCAACATGCTAGGCATGACTTGTGATCTCATTTTTCCAGTCTAGATCTTATTTCTTAGCCTGTTAAGTTCATATTTACTTAAAAGGCTTTGCTGATTGATTATGAGCAAATAAACTCGTTTAGTTTAGCTTTGGAACTGCTACAAAGCAAAGTGAAATACTAATAGTAATTGCTGAAGGAATTTCAAGAAAAACTAAACACAGTTCTCTCTTGAGTTGAGATACAAAACTGCAGATGGACGTAAAACAAAACTATTTTTTTTATTTGGCTTTCCCACATTAGATGGTCACACAGGTAAATAACTATAAGTCTCGTAAATTGTATTGAATATCCTCATGATTTAATTGATGATCCTCATGATCCTAGGCAAAATTGTACTTATTTTTTCATATTCATATCCTTTATTTGCGTTTCGTAATGTTAACAGTAATCTTAAAGTGGATTTAAAGCTAAAGAACAGTTATGGACCCTCTAGCTATTTCATTTTTTTGATGGATCACCTTTAGGTCAACAAATACATCATAAAAAGAGTTAACAACTTCATAATTACCTTTGAAATATCGTTCAGCATTATTCTGACATGCTCTATTAAACTTTTATCATATTTTATTTCATTTTCAAATAATCAAGAACTAATTGTACTGCTTCTACGTCTCCAGCCTAACATTACGACCAGCCAATCGCTTATAACTCAGTCATTAGTCGCAACTGCGGATGCGCTAGCGATGCACCAAGCTGTTATGTAACGCAGTAAAATATGTCAATGGTGTTGCTAGTCGCGGCGTGTGTACGCGGCCTTAACCCGGTCGGGTCGTCTGTGCTAGCCATTACGACTTGCCCGACCCGTTTTATTGTATGCTTGGTTATTTAATGTTGTAGTTTATCTAATGGTTGTATGTACTGAGGGTTGTCTGTCCGTCTAGTTGTGGAGGTTTAAAGGGCAAAGTAATTAGTAATTGGCTTGTGTTTATCGCTTTATTTAAACTTAAGAACGAACCTTCGTTTAGATAGAAGAGTGAAGCGTTGAAATTAGCGTTCTTAATAAAAAATAGGTCCCTTTTTTTGTGTATTCAAACTAATTAAATGCATCTTCTGACTGTAGTTTTTTCAAGTGGAAGCGCCATGCATATTGTATCTAAGGCTGGATATAAAAGTCTAACCAAATTAAAACTATATACTATACTAGCTGCCCCCGTGGTTTGAACCATAATCTTTGGTTGCTACTCAGCTTTTGTAACTATCCAACATAAAAAGATTTTTTATAATTCAGACCAACAATTTCTGAGACTTAAACATTTGTATAAAAATAATCAGAAATAAAATAGTCCGATTTATTCAGTCAGAAAATAATACAAAAAGGACGCTAGTTTCATAAAAATCTCTGAATACAGCCTTATCAATCGTTTAATACCTCATTTATCAGTCAGTATGGAGGTCGGATGGTCACCAGCTTGAGGAAAATATTTGCACCTACTTTATTAGTGTTTATTTAATGAAGATTAGCGCGAAATTACACGTTTTTATTGAGTTTGCTCTGTGTGTTCACAGATTATGAACGCTGTTGGCTGCGGGTAATAACTTTTATTTCTCCTTTAAAATACCTTTTAGGTCAATTAGCAAGCGCTACTGCAAAACGAAATATGTGCAATGCAGTTTTGTTCTTCTTCTATTTTTGGTATAGTGAGCTTGAGAGCTCTAGCATCACAAAGGCAACATTTATTTACTAAATACTCACAGACACAAACATACATATACCTAAGTACCCATTTTTACTAATCGCTGTGTTTACACAGCAATTATACAAACGCACGCCTCATTGCGATGGTGCCGATCGCGAAAAGTCGTGCGACAAATCTGTGCGACTGTCGCGACAAAGGGTTCAGGCTAAGGTGGGTTCAGGCTATAGGTTGGTGCAGTTTACGATCAACTCGTTACACTGACATGTTTATTTGGACGCCCACGAGTTACCCCACGCGTGGCTCGTGCCGGCTCGTGGCACGAGATAGAAGCGGTGTGAGTTTGAGTGATTGGTGAGTTTGGAACTTGTGAGTTAATAAATAACTATCCTTAAGACATTAGTCATTAATTAATTTAAAGATTTTTTAGATAAATAATTTCTTACCTGATTTTGTATTAGAAAAAAATAGTTATTTATTGAATTATAGTACTTTTTTTAATTTACTGGATATATACTATTCCATATTAGCTACCTTGCTAGTTTTAATAAAAACAGTAACCTAATAGTACAATTTATTAAGTTTTGTTAAAGGAATTTTCCTAAATGTTATTGAGCATATTCAAGTCATTGATGACTCAAGAAAAATATTAATAAAGACATCAAAAAAAGTAACAGCCCACTGCGACAAAACACGAAAACAAACAGTAAGATTCTTATCAACTCCACTATTTTACCATTCATAAAAGCCCAAACAATGAGAAAGCCTACACTCTATTGAGCCGTCATCGCCCACGCTTTCGAAAATCATCCAAGTGTCAAATTGCATAGACAATCTTATCTCCAACTCTTGGACCACCATAGAGTCCGGTACATAAATACCATAAACAATGCTAATATAGTAATCTAAATTCATTCTAACACTACGAAGGTTTTCTTATTTATAAAGTTGACATAAAATCGTCTAAATACAACTTAATACTGCAAGGCTTTTGTGGAAGCTACGTGTGGGCCCAGCCTTAAAAACCTGTGTGTATGTATGCCCCATTTGTAAGGAAACGGCTGTGTCGATTTGAATGGAGTTTAGCGTATTGAATCGAGGGATTACGGTGTAAGCTGGGGAAAATACATGTATATTGTAGATAAATTATACTGTTTGTGGTTATGTCAATATTTTGTATTGAAGGTCCTCAATATGTCAAAAGATTGTTTCATTGAATTTCTATAATAGTAGAAGTGATGTTTGAGTAGTATTTATAACCTATATCTCATAAGTGTATTGTATTTTACTTGTTTTTATTAGAGGTTTCACAGTTCTACTGTTTTTCATTAAAATTAGTTAGCTGTTGCTGTAAATAAATTTCCCTTTCCTCGTTATTTAAAAAGGCAAACAAAAAATCAGTCTCGAAGATTCAAATTTAAAAAATTCTATGTAATTTCCTCAATGAAAAAAAAAGCTGTATCGTCTCTAAGCAGTTATTTGCTTTTGCAAAGATAAGAACACAGAATAACTAAAATGCCTTTTTAAAAAACACTACACGAACGATTGAAGTTGCTTACAAACACTGGCTGAAACGCCTAAAAAGAAACATGCTGATAAGAATGAAAAACAAAACTATTTTAGCCAAGGAATTTGCAACTCTAGCTCTTATAGGATAGAATATATTTTAAGTTGAAGGTTTAGGCCATTTTTCTTTGGGACATAGGTTGGTAAAGAGGTCACGTGATAAGCCTTATTCAGAAAGGTGACGATATGAAAATGTTAAGTGCGCTAATTTAATTAGTTTTATTTGCTATGTTATCGTGGTGAATACAAACACACTGTGGGAGTTATATAAATAGATATTGTTTGATATAATAATATATAATAATAATATTTTTTATCTTTATGGACAAAAGGTGTACAACAATTTTGGACATACATAATTGACTATATTATAATTATACACCAAAACACTTTTAAGCCTCTGTAACCAAACTAGGCAAAACCTGTATTTTGGCTATCAGCGCTGTTCCCTATGGAAGCTAAAGTAACATAGCCAATTTAGGTTTACTGAAGGTTTGTGTTACAAAATTATGTTTTAATGTAATATAATTAGCATGCATGTGTGCCCTCTCTTTGTGTGAGATGATAGTGTAAGTGAGTGAAGTTTGTGAGAGAGGGTTGAGTAGAAATGTGGAGTGTTAGAGTGTAAGTGTGTTATGTATGACCTGTTATACTCACTAAGCGTCTTACTAATAATCGCTGCATAAAGTTATGACAGGTTTATACGTCAAAAAATGTATGGTTACACAGGCTTTATTCATGACATAACTTTACACAGTGATTATTAGTAAGGGCATAAATATATTACATATTGGTACTGTTTTTTGAAGATATTTTGTTAGAATGATAAAAAGGTGTTTATTTTGCAAATGATGCAAATAATGATTTTTAATTAGTTGATTGTTGTTTTTTTCTAACTTTACCCTTTTGCGCATTTATGCCATTTGCATAATTTGTATTCAGAATAAACAGACAGAAACTTTTTTATGAGTTTAAGCATAGCTAAAGTAACATTTTTTTAAGATTACTAAATATACTTACAGCGTAACATTAGTGAAATATAGGTATTTATAAATACAACTAATACTAAATTACTAAATATGAATATTACTATAGATTATTATTTACAGCAAAGGGTAAGTGCCACTCTTAACTGAAAAATATACCTGTGACTGATAACTGTTAAGAAATATTAAGTGATAGACTTTATACAAATATCGTTTCAAGATAATACTTAAAAGCGTCTAGATTTTTTAAGTAACGTTCAGCCTTTATTTATATCTCTACGCTTGGTTTAAGCGGATTAGCGATTTCAGATTTTAATACCTAACAAATAGAGTATATTTTTAGGCTCTAGCTAAAGGTCAACAATCTTGACATGTTTCTTTTTTAATATCGTACAGTTAATAATAATTTCGTTTTCAGTTTATACTAAACCGACGTTAGGCAAGAAATATTAAAGGACTTTAATCATTTTAACCAATTCTGAAAATCGCGAAAAAAATACTTATCTACTGTTTCTAACATAAGTTCAATGCCCTCCCGACCGTAATGTATGAAACAGTTAATATTTTTTTCGAGGTTTCAGAGTTGGTTCCATAATAAAAGTTGTTTGTTTAAATGAGTAGAATCATCTCCTAGCAGGTTGTGCAAGACCAGAAATACACCTAGTTACTTGCTAAAATCGGGTTAACAACTCAAAATGTTACAAATATTAGTTTATGACGAGAATGGTGCCGATTCTCTTGTGCACAAACTAACGTAAATTTAAGTCTTTCTCTTTCCATTTCTTAATGAAAAGGACAGAAGATACATTTTAGTTTAATGCTGTCAATTTAGACGCCATGTTTTTAAATTGCCTTTAATTTATCTATGGATTGTCTAAATTTGATAGGACTTAACTAATATTTGATCTTCTGTCCTTTTCTTAATTAAACGGAAAGAGAAACATTAACTTAACTTAAATTTACGTTAGTTTGTGCACAAGAGAATCGACACCATTATCTTCCAAAACATTGTAATATTCCCCATTTGGCTTCCACGTTTCCTCAGTAACGTAACTTGGCAGTTTCCCACGAGTCTATCATTGATGACATGAAGTGACATGCCATCCATCACGAACGTTTGACACTAAAATATTATTTGCACGTTTTCATGTCGTGTCTCCGACGGAATCCTAATAAATCCGGCTAATACAGTATTTATGATGTAGAGTATAGGAAACTAAATAAAATAATATTTTTAAATATTTTTTTCAATTCTAATTAAAGTTGAATTCTCCACTTCGAATTGAGCAAGCGTGGTGATCAATGCTCGTGCCTTCTCTGTAGGAGAAGAGGTCTTTGTCCTTCAGTTGACAGGACAGTATTAAGTTGGTATTATTAAATAATTAGGTAACAGAGGTGATCAGCATTTCTACCTATTGGAAACATATTGTGTTACATTCTTTAATTGATTATTGTGACCTAAGATTGTGTTTTTTTTTTTATAAAAACTTAGGCCGAGTCAATAATTTTCGATACTTAGCAAGTACTAAGCTAAATTACGCTACTTATTACTGTTACAATTGCACAACTGTCAAACTACGATGGCTAGAAAGAAGTGGAGAATAGCTATGCTAAAATAAGCGCTAATTAACACGTATTTACCTCGACATAAAATACTCAGACCATACAAACCCTTCTCATCAGCAAACGAATGAACATTTAAAATAACACAAAAAACAAAAACATAACAAATTATTTTCAATAAGAAACAATTATATTATCTGTGCAATTAGTTTCAGAAAGGTCGCGCGGACAGGCGTTGGCCTCCACCAATGTCAGTTATTACAATAGCCAACCTAACAAAAGAACATACTGGCCTGTATGTTGGTAGTACGTAGGGTACGCATATTAACGCAAATCTAAGGAGTTTATTATAATGGTAAAATAATAAAAGACTGGTTGTAATTACTGGCTGTTGTTTGCATTTTTTTTAATAATCATGTTATAAGTTGAACACTTTTTGAAGACATTTTTTTATACATTTTAACAATAACAATCGAGTATTTCAATTGTCAACTGACTACTTTTTTTAGGAGCTGTCAAAATGCTATCTCCAATTAATTTCTTTTATATGGCAATAGTAACCTAGGACATCCTGTGATTCATTTTACGAAACAACCTTAAACTATTTGGCCGAAAATGTATTGTTTTTTAGAGTTATTTTTAGAAATCATTGGGAAATAGTAGAAATTATCCATATCCAGCTGAATTCGGTTAGGTTGGAAGCCGACCACCACATAGTCAGGAAAAGGCTAGGGAGATTACGAGTAGCAACTATCCAAATGTTATTTTATATTTGTTATCTGCTTGCTTATTTTTCAGTAAAACCAAATCATATTCAATTTTTTTTTAACATCACGACCCGTAGATACTGCAATAGAGTAAAATATTAGCTTAGATGAGGTTCGTAGCCTTCGGCGCGAGAGCAAGGTCGGGGCGCGACACTAGTATGTCACAACCTATTGTGTACCAGTAAATAACTTTTGTTACGTATTTGCGTCTTATGGTGAAATGAGTGGGCGGAGACCTTTGTGTTTTTGTAGATATACTTGTACTACCTATATTATACAAATTTTGCTTGTGTCAAGTATATAAAGCTTTCGTACATTATTCTATAAGTTTTTAGTTAAATATAGAAAAAGTCTAAGGTCTGTGTTCAGGATTAAGATAAAATTAATTAATAACAGTAATAGTTTTATTTCAGTACTATCTTTACCCAATATGAGTTAGAGGCCCTTATATTTGATCTCATTATTGGCGTAAACAATCTTCATAAGTTTTTTAATGAACTCAAATCACGGGTTTTTGTTAAACTGAAATATACAAGCCGAAACTCCCAACTTGCTCTAATAAGATCATATGAGCCAATCAGTAAATAACCACAAATGAGAGGGCCCCCCGAAAATAGCAGTAGCAAATAAAATTCGTTTTACATAAATTTCACTAGCTAACACCTTTTAAATAAAATCAAGTCTTATCAAAACTTTAAACAATAAAATTGTCAGCATTAAGTATTATCTCATCGGTCAAGCAAACTCAAGGTTTTGTAGTTTCCGGCTTATATTTTTGATACATATCATAAGATCGTAAATATTATTTATACGAGACCGACCTTCGTGTTTCCGAACCTTATTTGGAGCAAAGTCATACTACCGTGTCGACACTTTATTGATAGTTGCCACATTTTGCAGAAATTCTATTAAAAACTGGACAAGTGTGCTTTGGACTTTTGTACAAAGGGTTCCGTATCACCGTAAAAACTTCTTTGTCACACAGAATATAAGACCGGGTTTTTATCAGCAGGGTTGATTTTAACTGGCTTTTGAATCTTAAAATAATATTGCGTTAAGGCTTCTGTGTGACAATGCTTATAAAATAGATCTCAATACATCCTGTCAACATTAGTATCTACAATTACAGACGGACAGACATTTGTATCTGTAATAGAGCCCAATTTGAAAACACGACCAAAAGGGACCCTAAAAATATCGATATTTCAGGAGGTATCCTAAGAAGGGTTTCAGATTGCCGTCCTATCAGTCGATTAGAATGAGGGAATTGAATGAATGCTTCTGTATTCGCGCATACGCAGGTACACTATAATATCTTCTAACACTCAATAAGTTTCCAATGTGAACGGATGCCATTATCGAAATTAATTCCGGAGAAGAGATTTAAAAAAATATTTTAATCATTGAAATCTCGAACAGGTATGCATATTTATGTTACAGGAATGCCTTTAGTGTCCATTTTTGATTGGCAATGAACTTATTAGACTGATGACCCTCATTAAGCTAGCTGATCAAAATCCGGCGAGTCTTGTATTGACGTCACACTTTCTAGTGCCGACGTACGCTTGGATAGGTGGCGTGTCCTACCGGACGCGTCGTGTAGTGATCATCGCCTGATCGTGTACGAGTTTGTTCCTGTATCGACTCAAGGTCCGTCTCATATTTCTGGTAATTTTAGATATAAATGTAAAGGCGCGAACTGGGAATTTTTCAGCTCGCTTTTTGCGTGTCACGCCAAAGAATTCACTCGAGACGGGCTGTCAGTTGAAGAAAGTGCTGACATTATGTCGGAAACTTTTACTTACTGTGCTGACATCGCCATTGGTCGCGGATCTATGACCAATATTCGTAGATGTGATTGGTGGAATGATTATTTAATTGAACAGCGCAAAAGTTACCGCAAAGCACGTAGACGGTTAAATAAACTTAAAAAACGTAAGGCTACTGGAGACGTGCTTACTTCCGCGATTAATGCTTTTAGAGTTGCCAAGTCCCGCTACAAAGCTTCGGTTGAAAAATCTAAGGGCAATTTACTGCGGAAAATTGTCGATAAACTAGACACGGAGGGTCCGTGGTCTCCCTTATATCACGAATTTAAAGCTAACAGATCTATAGACCTCGCGTACGTCCAAAACATTAAAGTCAATAATAAACATACCACTGGCATAGAAGAAACAACAGAAGTCCTACTTAATTCTCTTATCCCTGATGATTCACCGGTAAACGACAGCGACTACCACCAACAGATCAGAGCGTGGGCTGCTGTGCCACCTGAATCACCATCGTCAGACGTACCATCCATAGACGAATTCATAAGTGTTGTTAGAAAGTTACCGGTCAACAAATCTTCAGGTGAAGATAAAATATCTAATAGGATGATTAAAGAAGCGTGTAAATCAGCAGGTGACGCGATCCTAACTGTATATAACCGATGCATTGCCGAAGGTGTTTTTCCTCGCAAATGGAGGCGTGGATTTATAAGAATAATCCCAAAGAGTGGCGACAAGCCTCCGGACGACCCCAAGTCGTATCGGCCTATTACACTTCTACCATCTTTGGGAAAACTTCTGGAGCGCCTCATCGTTCCACGCTTACTACCGGACGGTCCAAAATTTCATAGCAATCAATACGGTTTCACTTTAGGTAAATCTACAGTCGACGCGGCACTTTCTGTCAGAAAAACTGTTAATCTGTCCGAACACAAATACGTAATTGGAATCTTTCTTGATATTTCTGGGGCCTTTGATAACGCTTGGTGGCCTATGCTCTTACTAAAACTAAAAACCCGCGGTTGCTACAAAAACATCTATAATCTCGTTCACTCGTACTTTTAAACGGTTCCGCAGTACTTAAGCTTGGACATTTTTCTATGTCAAAATCACTAACTATGGGATGTCCTCAGGGTTCAGTTATCGGTCCTTATTTATGGAACCTAGGCTTTGATGATTTCCTTGCGATTCCACTTCCAAACGGCTGTTCCCTAACCGGTTACGCGGACGACGGCCTGCTGCTCATTCAGTCAAGTACTCGAGCTGGACTTGAGAACTTGGCTGACACCTGCCTACGTTTAATATCCCAGTGGGGTGATCGTAACCGTCTTACCTTTGCACCGCAAAAAACGTATCAGCTTATACTAAAAGGTGATCTCAAATCGTGGCCTAGTATTAAATTTAATAACGTTCCCGTCAAAAAACAGCAAGCTGTATGTTATCTTGGCATGATCTTAGAAAGGAATTTTTCTTTCATCGACCATATAAAAACAGTAGGTGAAAAAGCTAAAAAGAACTTTTATGCCTTAACGAGAATATCTAAAGCAACTTGGGGTTTATCATTCTTAACCTTAAAAATTATATATGGTGCTACCTACTTAGGTTGTATGTGCTACGGTGCACCTGTTTGGGCCGACAGGGCCACTATAGGGGCGGTACGACGTAAATTACTTCAAAGTCAACGCTTGGCTTTAATATTTTTATGCAAAGCTTATAGAACGGTCAGTACTGAAGCCCTTCCGGTACTCGCAGGTGTACTCCCAGTCGATCTGGAGGTACAACGACGAGCTTCAATGTACTACTCCGCGCGGGAGACCATGGACACTAACTTTATACCACAACGCGACCTTAATAGAATTTCTAGGTTATTTAAACCGCAGTCTGAAGTTTGGGAGGAACTCTTATCCGAATGGCAAAGTAGGTGGGATAACTCCATCAAGGGCCGGCACCTCCATCTGTTCTTCCCATCCGTTCGTGAGCGGTTGGCTAAGACATGGTTGGAAGTTGATCACTGCGTTGCTCAATTTCTCACAGGACATGGCAATTTTAAAAGTAAACTATTTTCTTTCAAACTTGTTGCTTCGCCTTTGTGTCAATGTTCCTCATCGAACTGTGAATTCGAACAATCTGCACATCACATCCTATGGGAGTGTATTCTTTGGCAGAATGAGCGCAATATTATGTTAGATAGTATACAGGTTACATCCGGTGTCGTTTATTATGCGGACCTTGTGGAAACTAGAACCAATTTCCGTGCGTTCAAGCGCTTTTGCCATACCTATTATTGGAATCAATCGTAACAGCTCACAATTTAGGACCCATTAATTTTAACAAATTCTATTCCGTGGTGCAAGGCAATCTGGGCTTCTCCCAGTTGCAATCGCCCCTTTGTGCCTATTGGCCTAGTTCTGTTCTGTCTCCTGCTTGTTTGGAGGGAAGTGGAAAACATATTTTTTCTTACTCCTCCGATGTACTTTTCTGATTAATTTCGTTGCGGGATCCAAGACAGTTGAATCGTTTCTCCGGGACTCGTCGAGCTTCATTGCTCGGCGCTTTTCTGGCGGACTCCACTGTTGATTCTGGCTTTCAGGAGTTGCAGTGGTTGGGAATAGTGTGGTGGGATTGTCCCAATAAAAAAAAAAAAAAAAAGCTGATCAAAATCCATAATATTACCACATTTAAACAAATTTCTCAATGATTTAACAGATAGAATTAAAAGCAATTTTGACATTTATGTACCTAATTAACTTTTTAATTAAAAAAATATTAGTTAATAGGTAATAAGTGGCGCGGTCAGCGGATGTTACGACAGAGTTAGAGAATATTATGTTTATACACGGTCAAGCATCGGTGCGCAGGAGTCACAAATGTCAGTGTCAACCAGATTGACAGGGCAGCTCAAATTGACTGCTCACGAATGCCTTAGTCATATGACATGTAAATGTACGCGAGTTATAGAAGACTTGCTGTTAGGGCGAGGCCACATGTTATTGCATCACCAAAATGTAATTTCCTGAATTAAGGAAATCAGCTAATCAATAACGCAATTAGTCATCCCAAGATGTTTCTAAGTGTCTCTAAGTCAGGAGTCTCTATCCCAGGCTCTAGTAAGAGTTTTCGGTCTTTCAATCTCTTCGCCAATTACTATAATTGCAATGACGTAGATTTTTTAATATGCGTGTTTCATGTTATTTATAATATAAACAAACAGGACATACTTAGGCAAAACTGCAGTTGACCTACGACCTCTGTCAGAATTACGTCATTTTTGTTGTGTAGAACATAACACATTAATACATTATGTACGATTGTACGTACTATCAAGTTCACAGCTATTTTTAACCTGCCTGAAATAGCTCATGTAGGTATGTAATTTAATTAGCTAATGTTACCGCAATATCACTCTTAATCACTGCACTGACGTCACGTTATTGCTTGTCATTGTACTTAGAGCCAAATATCAATGTGGGAGAAATACGTCATTAAAAACTATGAAAAACTTTGTTATTCAGCTTGGACGTGAGGCGATTTTTCACAACACATCGAAAAAAAATTTTTCTCTTACAAATATCAACATTTGTTATCAGTCGATTTTATTACAAACGCTGATTTTCATCATATTTCAGAAAACCTACATACCTCTTTAACCATTTTCGCCTTAATGTTTTTTTAGACGAATTAATTTATTGGACAATTAGGCGCTCTTAAAGGCCGGCCTACATTCAGTAGCGGATCTGTGATTTAAAGTCTTCGAGAACGTCTTAAAATCTTTAAAAATGTAATTAACGTTTAACAAACAAATCATACTTAGAAACAAATTAAAACACAAGTGAAAACTTCCTAAAATACGACGAGATCAAACAGCCACAATACATCACCATAATAATTTAGCCCGCACCGATATTTTTCAATGTAATGACTTTTTAAAGAATCATAAATTAACTAAACGTGCTGTCAAAAGGACACAAGGAATTATTAGTTCGATGGCGAAGGTCATAGGAGTCAGAGAGGTCGTATGCGCGTACGCCTTGCAAAAACGTTGGAAAACAGTATTACGTAGACGCTGTGTCATGGCGGATCCATTTTTTAATGTTTTGTAATGATTATTAAAATTAAGGCGACCTTTGCCCAAATGTGGGTCAGAATTTGCAAAATAAATTTATAATTAAAGACACTGCGATTTTCTGTGTGTTTTTAATTATAAGAGTATACTTACTTAAAGTTTATCTGGAAAAGAAAATTCTGGAAAAACTGTTTTGATTAGGTACAAATAATATTTAATTTATGGAAAATCATATTATTCCTTAAAGGCATAACCTATGTTTTATGGTATAGTATATGGTACATAGGTGGGAAGTACATATGTGTGTGTAGTTATCAATCCTATATCTTACTTCGTAACTTTGATAAAGAATGTTTGGCAACAAAACATTAAACATACGGGTATGTAATCTCTTGTTGAGTGTAATAAAAACAACACCTTGTACAGAAACGACGAATTTGAACCTAATTGCTCCTGCAGTGGTACGCTCTTTCAGGACGCAATGGTCATGCATAATACACAGTGCCCCGTCCGTGTCCCGTCCGGGCCGGATAATGCACGGTGTAATATAAATTGATTTATACAAAATATATGTAACAGATTAAAACCGTGCCCCGTCCGGCGGGGTTATTACCTATGAAACAGCAATGAGCAATATTTGCGCAGTGATCGCGCGATCACCGCGCGATCGTCAAAAAAAAATCGTATTATGTATGAACCGATTGCTAATCGCTCGCTGATTGTTCTAATGCACTTATTGCTACGATGACGATAAAGTAGCAATCGCTGGAACTAATTAAATATCACCTTTAACAAAAAAAACTTAACTTTGCTCTTAAAAGCCATACTATATACGAAACCGCCAAACTATCGGCAGCACTATCGCTAGACTGTTATTTGACGTGACGTACTTTGAATTTGACGTTTGAGCAGCAAATTTTGCTAAATTATCGCGATCGCTCGGCTATTGCAAGTTACGTAATCCCAGTGCGGGACCCGCCCCGGGCACGGCCCGGTCACGGCCCGCTCTAAGGAGAATCATCCCTTAAGGTGCATTCCGTTTTTGCTTAACTTATGTAATTACTACATGACGTATTTTGTTATAAAATACAATAAAAACCATTTTAAAGGTTATGTAAAATATATTTTTATACTTATTAATTTAAGTAACAGTATGAGTCAAATGGTCGCCTTAGAGGACACCCTCTGGCCCATACTGTTGCCTAATTTGACATTGTTTGTGTACATATAGCCTCCATTGCAAAAAATGCATGTAAATGTATAGCTTCTTAAAAAAATATTGTTTACCTAAACTACTTACCACAATATTTAAACCAAAGAACTATGACGAATGTATACACTTAAATAACACATAGAGATACATATCAACAACCGCTTACTTCTACAAAAAACTTACACTGGACTTTATATCAGAAATAAATCAATTTTAATTTTCATTTTCAATCAATTGGCGAGCATTAGTGCCAGTAACAATTTATCCTCCACTCGATTCACACTTGGCCTATCATTATTTATGGCTGCTACCTCATAATAAAATTGTATAAGTATTTTATGTCGGTACGTATTTTTACGCGTAACCCGAGAATTGCAGACCGATCTAACATGCGGTTTTTGCTAATTATAGATAAGTTTATATTTTTAATTATCGTGTAGTTTTTAAATTGTATTGCTTAATCACGAAGTTTTTTTTTCAATTGCTGCGGATTTTGTTTCGTAGTATTTCGTGTGTGTTTAGCATAATTAAAAGGTTTAAAGCAATAAAATTTCACTATATCTTAGAAAATATTTGCATTAAAAAATCAAATACTAAGACAATTACACCAATATAGTACATATTTACAACTAAATAGAAAAATCGTGCAAGAATTTCACTTTCAAATCTTATGGTATGTACAGAGGTCGTGAAAACATTAGCAATACACTTGCGGCAACAATTACTGGTACATTTTTTGTTAACTCCATTTATTTAACACTAGTTGTCCCTTGAGGTTTTACTCGCGTCTTTGGTTTTGCTTTGTTCTCGTTAATGGTAGCAAGTCCTTATAATAATTCGTTATTTCCATTATATTTCATATACTTCCTTAATCTGGCTATAATTTACAGAGAGAATTTATGCAACTGAAAATGTTCTCAGTAAATCTTTATTAAATTATTATTGATTAAAAGTTTGATTTTTGAAAAAACTAGCCAAAGTCTTTTTGGACGTCACGTTTACTCTGTACGAAATTTTATAAAATCTGCTACCATTTCAGTGCAATTTGACTAGCTTTTGTGGTCATCTCCAATCTAATCTCAACCTGTCAAAAACTTCTTTGGGAATTTAAAAATAAACCTTCTGTCTTTCTGAATTGGTTACAGGCAGACTTACTTTCGTATTTGCAATATCAGTACGTATTTGACCTGCAGTGTGAGAGCAGGGTTACGTTGACAAGGTCAGGACACAAAGGTGTCGTTGTCATTTGTCATCTGTGCTCGCCTATAATTACCTGTCACTAGAAACAAGATGGCGGATTAATGGCTATTATTAAATGAGGAGACATAAAGTTAATGAGGTTAGGGTACTACCGGCTTTCTCTTAAGTTTTATCAGATTTTAATTAGACATTTTGATTTAGGTTTTATTGTTAATAGTAGTTAAAATAATAATAAAACGTTAATAGCTCTTGGGAAAGTGTTGAAGGTATTTGCAGGGTTTTTATTAATCGTGAAAGAAACCTTTCCGGCTTGCCCTAGTTTTGTGCACGCCACTGTATCTATCTATTGCAGATTGTGTAGTCTAGCATCTCTCAAAAAAGCTTAACAGTTCGTCAACGGCTAAACCTTGACATTTTTAATGTGAATAGTATGATAATAAAATGATCATTAAGGTATTATTTTTTATGATTTTAAAAAACACCTGCTTCCACTGATCTTTGTACCTATTAAATCTTATTATATCTCTAACCCAAGATCGTGTAATTGGCATAGGGCGAAATAAAAAAAAATTGCAAGTGCTTTGATTAAGCAATATTGCTCTCTCTCTGTCACACAACTGTCAACCTACGACGGCAAAAAAAAGGACGGGTATAAAACTAAACCAAAGTAGCATACTTTAATTTCACCTTATTTAACTGTTATAAGTTTCGATACCTAAGCACCATTTATAATTTTATATACTTAAATCAATCACGTTATCTATTTATTATACGTTGACCTTTCAGAAATAAATAACCCTGCGTCACCTACGCCACGATTTGAAACAATAATAAAATTAATTAGATTGAATTTCCGTAGTTACATGTCACCTCGGCCATAAGTGTTAACTGTGAATGACGTGGATTTTCTATATTACTTTTTAGGCAATAAAGACAGTGACGTTACTAATATTACGTAAGGGAAAAACTTTTATTCTGTATTTTTTGATGTGAAACATCTATAGTTGCACGTAAAACAAATTTCTGGCGTGGCGACGCGTCGCCACGCTTTTTCTTTTCAATCATATTACTTTTACAAAATAATGTCGATGTTTCACATCTGCCAGGCGTCCCGTGACGGCTCACTTTTTTTTTAAATTCTAAACTTTAGGCAAATGCCTCCCAGAATTCCTTTTTTCCCGCGAAATTAAACCAACCTTTAAGGACTACTCACACTTATACAGCTCCATTGACGTTTCCCTGAAAGATGTTGGTCGCACTTATACAGTTTTACTTCTCTCAACGTTCAGCGTCGTAAGAATGAGAAAAGACGTCAAGCTTCAGTGACTACCAGTCATTATCTCGCACTGCACAAAGATAGGTACACTCTGAAGTGAAATTCTTCAGCGGTCACTAGTAACTCCTTGACATAGGCTCATTTGATTGGTTTTGACCAACACCTTCCGGATCAAAGGCAAAACTCAAAAGCGCCTACGTGTTATCCTGTATACAGGGGGACAAATAATTATGGATGGATTAATGATTAATACACACATCAAAAGTGTCTAGGGATCAACATATATTTTTGCAATAACTTTTCTCCTGATTGATATTAATTAAAATTTTCTTTAAGGATTCATCAAATAAAGTGTTTTCGTTTGTCACAGTAACGATAAACCAAGTCACCTTTGCATTAATAAAGAAATTTGCCATTTTCCTAATAAAGGGATTTTTGACATTTGAACCACTAACACAAAAGTTCGAAAAAAAGACTGAAATAACAGTTTTCTCTAAAATTTTATTGGGTAACTTAAACAATTAATAATCCGTGTTTCTACCGCGAACACTAACAACACAAGAACATCGGTTTGGCATACTCAAAATGAGTTCATCCAAATCACGCTGTGGAATGGCCGCCCATGTTCGTTGCAACAACAAAAAATGGTCTTCTTGCGACTGGATACCCTTCATATTCGGCAGAGCTCTTCTCTGTAGCATATCCCATGCATGCTTAATCGGGTCAAGTCTGGCGACTGAGCAGGCCAGGGCAGGACATTGATGTTAGCTGCGGCGAGAGTCTGTCTTACAACTCTTGCGGTGTGCGGTCGTGCATTATCATGCATTAACTGAAATAAGGGACCGATTTGCACTTGTAGAGGAACGATGACGTCTGATACAATCGTCTCAGCATAAATTTGAGCGTTGAGGTTGCCTCTGATCCAAATCAACTCAGTTCTTTCGCCGATCCAAATACCCGCCCATACCATGATGGTTCCACCACTATAAGGATGGACTTCCTGGCAGGATTTTAATCGCTGTTGGCGTCCAGGGGTTCTCCAGTGTCGTATACGTCTTGTATCCGGTCTCATACCAAAACGAGACTCATCAGAAAAGCACACGAAACGCCATTGTTCTTCTGCCCAATTTCTGTGTTCAAGAGCCCATTGATATCGAATCCTACGATTGTGCATTGCTATAGGTGGTACCCGTAGCGGTCTTCGGGAATGAAGGTTCACTTCATGCAAGCGGTTTCTGACTGTTTGGTCGCTAATTAAGTTCCCTGAAGATTGATGAAGCCTCACGGCTAACATCATGGCGGTTATTGTTGGAGCTCTTCGAGTTAAGATTTGAATGTATCGGTCTTGTCTCCGTGTGGTGCAGCGATACCGTCCTCCATGGCGCTCAGCCACGGTACCAGTGCTTCGGTAACGTGTCCAAAGTCGACTGATAACACTCTGACTTGTATTCAGAGCTAAAGCCACAGTACGTTGCCGGGAACCAGCTTCTATCATTCCCACGGCTCTGAGCATTTCGTCCCTGCTTAAATGACGTCGCCGCTCCATAATAACGTTGGTTTTAATCAGTAGTAGGGAAACAGTAGCACTAATAATGTCTTCAATGCGTTGTATGTTTTTATAGGGAAAATATTGACAGCTGATTTTCATCTTTTACTCGAATTTGATTCACAGTTCCTGATTCAAATTATGAAATGCACCAAAAAGGATCCATATAAATTTATAAAATCATAAATTTATTACAAAGCCACATCTCAATCTCAAGAAATCCGCATAAAAATGCTTGATCCCTAGACACTTTTGATGTGTGTAATTGGAGAATCATAAAATGGTTACATGGTAACAACCCACAAGACCCCAAACTAGATACGGACATTTTCATAATTTGCAATGTAATTCATATATGATAGTGACCTTGTTACCCGAAGAATATAAATGCCTCACGATCTTATTTCACACTTTTTAGTTTATTCAGTGTTGATTTCTTTATAAATAAAACAATATTTATGAGTGTTTTAATCACTTGTAAGATCGATAATTAATTAAAATCTCTCTGCGCAACTGCTTAACTTTCGCCTCATTTATTATCCTATTTCAGTTCTGATTAATTAGTACTTTTAATACCTATTACCAATCTATTCCACATGTTCGTCTAACTTCTAATTTGATGCTGATTCGTTACTCACTAATTTATCACTTGTGCTTAAACCTAGGAAACCTCATTAAGATTTACAGAATTACCCATGTGCTGAAATGGATGGCTAGCTTTAGTAGCACTTAAGATTTTATGCTAGTATTGCTATTACTGTGCACCAAATCTTTCAGGGATGATTTAGACTAGGTCTGCCTGTATGTAATCTGACATTAGTATACTTTTTATGGGGTGACATTATGAATAGAGGGTGGGTACATTATTGATATGACACTGTCAACCTGTGATCCCCCATAATTTTCGTAATAATATATTCATACCATGATATTTATATCAATGATTCTGAGGTTCTTGTGCATCTGCATATTAAAGCATCTGCTGCATGCTTTTGAAGACGGTGCAGCATCTTGCATTCATCAAATCATACACCTGATAATCGACTCTGTTTATCAACCTATCTTTCTCGTTTATTATAGTTTGTTTTACCCAAGAACCAACCCTACGAAAATAACATTTCTGCGGCAACAGTAACTCACTTTCTCCGATATAAACGGTATTTCACTAATGCGATCGGTCCTGCCGGAGGTTCCATTATCAGCACTTTGTAGGCGGATCCGTGAATATAGCCTAGTGCTTACACTGAAAGCCTGAATGCTACTACGTGTCCTAGAGATATTGTAAAGGTAGTATGCTAATGCAAGCTGACAGAAAATAAGTCTGGGCGACAATGTTTATAAAGCCCTGTATTCATAGTAAACATTTTGTTTAGCAACATGGTTGCATTAACATGTTGACGAGTTGCTGTCATCATATTACGGGCAACACTTGTGTTGCGGTGTTGATCACGCCATACTGCAGAGTTGACGCCCGGCGAGCGACAACATCAGTTGATCAACATTTGCTAAACAAATGTTTACTATGAATACGGGGCTTAAGTGTTTGTCTAACAGTTAGTTTTTTTTATATATGTCCTAAAAGCACACGGTCCGCCTGATAATTAACAGACACCGTAGCCTATGAATGCTTGCAACACTAGAAGTATCGTACGTTATTCCATTTTTGGAATTTGCTTTCGACCCAGAAAGAAGAAGCAGCATAAACTACCTTAATACGTCTCATTCACTTTATACTAATAACTAATGGTGCCGATTCTCTTATGCACAAACTAACGTAAATTTAAGTTAAGTGCATCTTTTTCTTTCCATCTCATAAAGAAAAGGACAGAAGATACATTTTAGTTCAATCCTGTCAAATTAGACAGTGCCTGATTAAAATTGACGTATATTTAGACGCCATGTTTTTAAATTGCGTCTAAATTATCTATGGAGTGTCTAAATTTGACAGGACTTAACTAATAATTGATCTTCTGTCCTTTTCTCAATTAAACGGAAAGAGAGAGTGCACTAAACTTAAATTTACGTTAGTTTGTATACGTGGACCAAGTGATGGCCAGAAGCTAGTGTTTAAACGTTTTTCTTTTCTGCACTTTCTACTTCACACCATACTAAACGTAACCAAATCTAAAACAATATTCTAATTAACCAACAATTGACAGCTCAATCAACGTCAGGTGACTGCCCTCTCACCGGTCACATGCAGCCGAAGCCTAATCCGTTAAGGTCACACCCCACGTTATACGTTCTGTTTGTTAAGCAGCGCACGCGCACAACGCTTGTGGAATGTTACGTTTTCTCTGCGTAAGCGCGCATTATGCGCAAAGATAAATGTTCTGATGTCGAATTGTTGGAGAATTGTAGAGATTTCTGTGTTTTTGTTGTGTGTTGTATTTGGTTTAGTTTTTATCCGATTGAAAGGCGGTTTTCGTGCGTATCTTGTACCTACGTATATTTCTATATTGTTTGTAACTTATTTCCTATCTAGTTTTTTCGTTCTTATGACAAAAAAATACTTCGTGAGGATTTGGATATTTTTTTCCGAACCAATCTCTTCTTTGATTTGTTACATTTGCCTAAGAACAAATGACAACATTGAAAGAAATATTCATTATAATTATACAGTGTCGTATCTGAGCCCTAAGACGCAAAACACATATAAAAATCAACATGGTGTTGTATATTGGTTCCTTGTGACAAGAGCAACATCTATCGGGTCAGCTAATTTCCCAATAAAAATAATTTCCGCAAGAAAACATGCCACCATGCATTAAAGATGAAAATGATCACTAAAGTATATTTACTCAGGACATCACGAAGATTAAGTATGAAACATCCTAATCGGCTGTAATTACAGAATCTATAGAACACAGGTCAAAAGCCATAGGTCTTGTAAACCTGTCACAAACTTATTATGAGAATTATTGTGTGCGTGTAATAAATTAATAATCGCCATAAAACTTAATGAAGGTGATTGATACAAAAACTACTAGTGTGATCAGGAGCCTCTTAGTATGTCTCCTGAGAGTAATTTATGGAGTAGGTTTTCCCACGACTTTTTCCTTTGGTAGTTTAAACCCATCTTCTTTAGGCAACGTCGCGAAATCTGTTATTTCTACCTTAAGACGCAACTTTATTGATAACTATATTATTTGAAGGGGATGTTGGTCTAGTCACAGATTACTATTTGTTAGTGACCCTGACTGCTAAGCCGGAGGTCGTGGGTTCGATTCCCACCCCGGACAAACTTTGTGTGATGAGCACGATTGTTTGTTCGTATTATCTATAATATGTATGTATTATCAGTTGTCTGGTTACCATAGTACAAGCTCTGCTTAGTTTGGGATTAGTTGACCGTGTGTGAGTTGTCCTAGGATATTTATTTATTTATATACCAAAATACTATAATATAAAATGGTAAACCGACGGACTGATTAACTGAATGTTGATCTATCAACGCACAGCCCAAACCTGGTCCTAGAGACATGAAACTTGGAGGGTATTTTCTTTGTGAAGAGCATAGTTTCTCAACCTTATTTTGCTCACCGCCCACTTTGAGAATATGTTTTTTTCAGAGCCCCCCATTTTCTTGTTTTGCCTTTTTAGACTATATTTTTTAATCTACCCACGCCCCCTGTGCGCCGTCTCAATGCCCCCTAATTTTCTCTGGGTCTTCATAAAATGGGGAATGGAATATTGTCATCCACGCTGGCATAGCCGCAGGCCAAAGCTAGTATTTGATATATGTAGTATCTTTCTTTAGGAAGGGTGTTTGTTTTCATTAGTTAAATCATTAGTTTACTTACCGGCCACTTGTCACACTTCATAGGTGAAGGTATATTAAGTAATGTTTGGTATTCTCAAAAAGGTCCTTTCTTTTGCTTCCTTTGCAAGAAATGTCATAATAGGCTAGACGACGAAAAAAAAGTAATTAGTCCGTCAGTTAGGTTATCAAAAAATTTTAGACACGTATTTTTTTCTTTTTTCTCGTAAATGAAAAATGACGACGATACAGTGCGTTAATGTTTCGCGCGACGTCTGATTTGATACAATTTTTACAAGATTGTGACGTCAAAAGCCCTCTCTCCGGAACTTTGTTGCTCTTTATCTTTGTATTTCTTTATTATTTTGATCAAGCAATAAATACGTGTCCCGTATAAAAATACGGGACACGTATTTTTATACGGCTGCTGGTCTATCAGACGGACTAAACAGAATGGCATTTTTTTTATGTTGTCGTCATCCCTATTATCAATTAGAGATCTTTCATCTCTTATTATTCTAACCTTAACATACTTCTGATAGTTTTATACTTACAAGACGTATCTAAGAAACTCGTTTTATTTTGATACGGTGTACTGAGATGTCAAATTTGTAATAAAATATGTTTTATGTGTCCTGCACGAAATGGTTTCCGCTAAGCAAATTACGTTTTAAACAAATTCATTAGTAGTATGAAATAATAATATCGCTGCCAAACATATTATTAGTATCGATGATAATAATCGATTTGAATTAATCGATCATAAAAACTTAGATACAATCGATTAAAAATGTATACGATAATTATCTAATTTGACACTGGGAGAGGTCTAAATTAAGCCTCATCAGAATGAAAAATCGTGTTAATTTTCACCGTACAAAAATAAAGTCAAATTATCGAGTTTTTGTTATTATAAGGTTTTTTATTCTGACTGTAAAACATTTGCTTGTCCGAGACACCCCTCAAAAACGATAATTAAATTCTTATTTCGACCGAAGCGGGCGTAACACAACGGCCGAAACACCTACTAAGCCCCAATTAAGGTCAAGTTTCTTTGATGAGCCGTTAACGTGTGCAATTAAAACTTTTAGTACTTAGGTTTCCTAGATGCAAATTACTATATTAAACGACCTATCGCTTGAATAAAGTAAAATTCTAATATACCTTATTAGTTGCAAATTGATGTAAACCTAACACGATTTGTGCTTTTTTAAGAACATATTTTACCATATCATATTTTTTCTTTGACCTTTAGTAATTTTCTACATGCCTATAATAAAATGCTTCTCCAATATTTAGTACTAGCTGACCAACGCAGTTTTACCGACGTTGTTATTTTTTTTTTTTTAGGACAACTCACACACGGTCATCTGATCCCAAGCTAAGCAATTATGTTATGTTTTTGATTACTGCTCCGCTTCCTTAGGTCATAGCATAGATCAATGTTATGTAGCTTATGTTATTCTGATGTCCAAGCTATATTACTGTAGTTTTTTCAAACAATATTTTTGCGTTAAAGAGTAACAGACTTCCACACATTCACATACAAACTTACACATTTATAATTATTAATATTATTTTTGTTACTCTTTGTTATAGAAAAGAAAAGATTTTGCTTGAAAGAGTAACAAACATACATACACACATACAAACGTTCACATTTACAATATCAGTAGGATATTCCTCCTTATATACTACTAACTGTAATCAAGAACCAGAACTGGTGCACACTCCATGCCCCGCATCCAGGTGACACGACTAGTCGCTTCGTTAGAGCAATCGCGATTAAACGTCAATTAGACCCATTGTCGCACGATCCCCTCATAAATAACCTAACAGTCAATCCGCTGCAATCCGGTTCAATCTAGCTCGATCTGGTTGACTTTGTTCGCGTTAACGACTTCGTATTCGACACCGCTGACACCCGGCGTCCTTAAGCGACGAACTCCTGTCTCATTTACTTCAACCTCGAAAAATAAATGGAGCTGTGCTTAAATTAGGTGGATTGTTATTGGGTGGAATGCAGCGACCTTTATGGGAGTGCCGCTGTTGATGGATTCTTTGAAAATTGCGAAATAGATTTAGGTTTGCGCTTGGTTTTTGCGTCTGTCACTGTTTTATATCTTGGTGAGTAATACCTTAATAAGGTAATTTTAAAGTATATTTTTACCTGTAAACAGCCTAGGGTTTTTTTGTAAATGAAGATAGTAAATAAATTTACCAAAGCGGATACTGCTCTACATAACAAATGCAGTAGGCATTAGGAGGATAATATTATTTAATGTTAGTTAGTAACACGTTTAGATAAATAAATACATAACAATATTTTGTGCCTATTTTATGACTATTCGGTATTATTTTAATTCTAACTGTAATATAAAACTTTTTCCATAAAATCATTATATTTATCCAATAAAAACTTTATACTAACATTGTAAGTTTTGTAGAATAGTAAAATTTTAGGCAAAATAAGATTGTCGTAAACGTTATGGGCTATAAAATCTAAGCGAAATGAACGAACCAAAGTATTTCATTGAGAAAAAGGCCAAAAAATATAAAGGTTTAAAGGTGGTTTTGATATAGAATTTAGTTTAAAACCTATAAATTCGCCATAAAAGTTTAATAGTTAGAAAAAGAATTTGGATCAAAGTCATTTATGTCAAAAGGTTAATTTAAACATTTTATTGCAGGGTTACTAAAGGATGTCTTAAAACGAGAACGGACACCCACTTACAGATTCATAAAAAATAAAGAAATTATAAGAAGTAATAAAAAGGATCATCATAATGTCATCAAACAAACCTACTAAGTATATCATCTTAAAAAAGTGATAAAAGATAAAATATACATTTTATAAATTTCTTAAATTTAACACAAAAAGTGTAATTTTTATTTTCACATACCTAGTACATAGTTGAACGATGGGACAAATAGTAACACGCATTCGGAATTTTGACTGCACCAACTACACAATTATTATTATTTTATTTTTATTATTTTATTTATTTATTTTAATTACAACGGCTATTACACCAATTACAGTAACTAAACAAAATTAAAATTATCAACGACATTCACATCAATCCCTCTCACAATACTTCTGACATGCCAATAAAATCATCTTCCATTCATCCGCAAACAAATCGTTTGTTGGATATAAATCCAAGAGATTATTAAGTGCAGCCAAAGTGCGAGGTATTGGTGATTAAATTAATCAAAACAAAATAATACGATCATTTACTAAAATAATCTCGGTCAAAATTCAATTACCAAACAAATATCCACACAAACGAAGACAGTACAAGAGAAACGACAGTTCAACGACCGAACGCAATTTTGTGCAATGCGAGCAAAAGTTGCTTAGGTATTCTGGTCAGTTGTGCCTGCGTCGGTGACACGGCGACCTCGATCTGACCTGGCTAGGTAAACGACCGACTATATGGAGCATTATCGCAATAAGGACATTCCTGACAACGCTGATTCGAGCTGGTGTCACGCTTTTTAATTTTGTTGATGAGCCAATTTGACAAAGGTGTCGTGTCGTGTGTTTTTGCGTAATGTCTGTCTTTATAAAGTAGGCTTATTTTTATGGTTATCGTAGCTACAATTTAGTCAGGAATAGTGGCATGCTTTACTTATGTGGAAATCGAACCAACGGATAAGCAGCACCACAGTCAATAACTTAGTCAAAGTAGGGAAGAATAGGAGTTAGAGATTCTGGATGGAGACCTAGATTTTGAGTTCTGAATGTCTTATTTTTTGTCTGTACTTCTACTTTACCACATCGGCATCATTATTACATAATTAAGGAGGCATAATAAAGGTATTAATGAACCCGATAACTTTTAAAAATAAATTGTTCAACATGTCTGGGCAAATCCAATCTTTAACGATTGCAGATTGCCTAACTTTATACTTGGTTTCATTACCCTTTAGTTTTATAACTGTAGTTAAAATTTCAGTATAGCACATACCTACAAATCTTAAAAAAAACATAAACCTTTGGTAATCGGATTTTGTAGTTAAATTGTTCAAAGTTTGGACGGGATATCTTTTATGATTGAGACATAAAACTTGAAGATTTTTATTTAACAACTTTATCATCGGTATCGTAAATATACAGAACGGTATTGGCCGGTGATATTCTGATATAGTCACATTCTACAAATCTGATTTGGTGAATATAGATTTCGTCAAAACAGATTCTACATAATTTAAAAGAAATTCTTCATCAAACTTTCGTTTGTGATCATTTACGAGTTTATTTTGGTCACTAAATTAAACACTGCCATTTTTGATAGGACAAATTTCATCAGTTTAAATCAGAAGATCATCATCAGTTTAAATAGCAGTACCCTACTGCTATTTAAACTTTTAATCGCGTTAAGGATACTACTATGCAGTATGCGTTCCAGCACAAAGCAAAATCTTTAGCCGCATACGTCAAATGTTTTTGGGTTAAATGCAGTCTTCTTGGCTTGAGCTAGAATTGTTCGATAAAGATACGGAATAGCTCACTATAGAGATACAGAAATGGAGAGCAGGAAGACGAAAGGCTTATTTAGACGAAAAACACTAATAAAAATCACCAAGAACAACCATAATCAACAGTCACTTCCAAACATTTCCTAATACCGCACGAGCTCAAACGCGCAGTTTAAGCCCAACAATGAGACAACGCACGGTTTCTAGTTTTACAAAATCGCAATGTTACAAACGATTACCTTCACAAAACGATGCAGCCAATTCTCTTAGTCCATCTCACATAACTGTCGCGGTCTGAAGCCGGTGACATGAACCATGTGTGGATAATTGTGGCGATTACTGGCTGACAATAGAATTGGGCGGGCTACAAGCAACTCCCCATGAAATTGCGTTCTTTTTTTAAATACTTTCTACGGCGCACGCGACGTTTGAGTTGACGGAGGTTGGAGGTTGGATGCGGTGTTAGTGGTGATGGAATGAGGAAGAAGATTGTGATGATGGTGGTGATGTTTCGGGTATAAGGTCATGTGAACTATTTTATTATTGGTGGTCGAAATTTGGCCGAAATTCTCAGGGGGTTCAGAATTCGTCGAAATTCGCCCGCAATTCTTTTTAGTTTTCAGAGCCCATTTATGAGTTTAAAATGCTTTTTTCGTATTAATAGAATGCAGATGTTTTGCTCGCATATTTACTCTCGTTTCATTACTTAGAAACTGAGAGAAATTTCAACACTTCAAAATTCCATGTTGATCGGTGAAGTAATTAAGGAGTAAAATCACTACAAACAAACTGGCAATCACATTTACTACTAGTTAGGATTCTCAAGTTTGAGGGCCTTCATTATCGCTAGACTTTGATTAATCTGAATCGATAATAAAGATAATTACTTATCAGAATAGAGCAACATTGTTCGCTCTCGTAATCTGTACACTATTATGTATTTAGTCAACGCTTACGTCACAGTCATTATCGGCAACCACTCGTGAACCTTTAAGGAAAATGTTAACCTTTAATTAAAATCTCAAATCACGTGACAGTCTAATAAATCTAATCAACCAACACGACAAACAGGCCAATTTAAAACTGAGCTAGTTAAACAAACGTACAAGGCTTATCATTCAATCTGAACGTGTCCTAAGCACAGCAAATTAAAATCGACGACAAATAACCCGAGGTAATTGGAGCACAGTTTTAAAATAACGTAGGTAATTATTTTATTATTGAGTGGGATGACGTAATGTTAAAGAACAAAACGTAATGTTTACTGGTTTTCTCATCCATTTTTGGAGTGATCTCGTTGAGGCCTTCGATCGCTCGAGTTCCGCCAATCACTTCAGCACACACTACTTTCGCTCAGATTTTTCTCGACCTCTATACCTGCGCCTTGTAATCTCTTAATACTCTTGTTTTGACTGCGGTTACTTTCAAAAACAAACTGTATCGTGTCGGCTGCCAGTTTGTCGATATTTTAATTTATGTAACGATCTCATGTCGTGTGCGGTTGAGTTCAGAGTAAATGTTATCTCGCATGCTTCCTTAGTTTAAGGATTGAACATATTGTCAAGCTACAGGTCATGGTTGAGCTGGCGTATCTACAACCAGATCATGCAGTAGATACCATGCTACCTTAGCTATGTCATAGCCAATAGTGATGCTTTCGAACATAAAACAGATTATTGTAAGCTAAAATCTGGAACTATCAGACGGATAGGATTTCTTCTTGTATAAGACTGATTTATAATGAATAAATAGTATGAGAACCTGCAGAAGAGGATCAATAATTAAAAAGCGAATGAAACATTCGCAGACAACTATTAAGTTATACGAAATGTAAAAAGGCACATTTAACAGCTATAATGAGTCATTTTGGTATCTGGCCTTATTGCGATCTAGTCCAAACACGATATAGTCCTAACAAGATGTAGTCATATCGAGATTAAGTCCTATAGCGAACTAGTCATATCTGCTATTTAGTCTTATCGAGATGTAGTCATAACGCTACTAACCCCTACGTTCTTTATACATATAACAATAAATGTCACCTAAAATTGAATGTGATCTAAAAAATATTTAAAAAAATTCAAACCGATAATATTAATAAAAGAGAAAATATATTTCTGCTATTTATTAGTAAAAAATGCCAGAATAAATTTTATTATAAATAAAGTGCATCTTTTTTTTAGCCATTCCCACTTCATGTAACCTCTCAAAATATGTCTGCCCTGGTATTAAAGTGTTCCAACTACAAGTATCTCAAAACTAGAGGTGTAATAAATAAAATAGAGCACGGCCCATTGATCCGAGTCATGCGATCGGTTCGTAGGTATGTCTCGATGATTTTTTACTCGGTTTTCAACGAAACCAGTTCAAAGAGCACACGAAACTTGAGACCGTAAAAATAATGTAACGAACATTTTTGTCTTTTGTTTGGTTCTGTACAAAACGTAGAGTGAAATTAATTCTGGGAGTTCAAAAAAGTTGTAGTAAATATTTCGTTGAATTAATGTGAAACTTTTTGAACTAAAAGTTTTTTTTTTCAGAAGTTTCAGGATTACTGAATTGTATATAAATAAGACTAGCTTTTGCCCGCATCTTAGTCTTATCACGGATGCATGCAAGGTCGATTGTTAGGTAAATAAAAATAGCCCGACCCTAGAGCTACCTTGGGGAAAAATTCGATCCATAATTTAGCCTTGCAAGCGTATGAGGCAGTCACACAAACAGACAAACAGACAGGCGGAAAGTTACTTTCTATGGAAGTAAGGAAAAACATAAAATCCGAAAGTGTTCCTCTGGATTCGTTCAAATTTTAAATAGACCACGTATCCCTAAAAAAACTTATAAAAATGGAATCCTCGATCACTCCAATTGTGAATCGATTACATCCTAAATAACCTTATCGCGGCGTTACAGCGCATATCAACGATTCGTCGCTCGTGACTTCGTGCACTTGTCGCGACCTCCACCTGTAGCCGCGACTAATCGCACAAAAATGTCTTTTCACCTGACAAAAACGCAATCCGATGGCACTTGTCGATGGTGACGGAGCTCTTCGTGACTCCCGAACGTGACCCGCACCTGCTTTGGGACACTCAAATATGTCGCGGTACAAAAACAGGCCATGGGACAAAAACATCCCAATTGTGTTCGTGTCACGTTTTGGATCTAATGCTCCAACAAATGCAGTAAAACTTGAACAAGTGTTGACCTTGGTTGTTGTTTATTTTATGACCTAAAGTACCAAGAGGCGGTTTCACCTACTGCTTTATATGCCTACTAAATAATGGCATATGTACTGATATAAAAAATATAGATATTAGTGGAACAGAACGTCTAAAATAACAACACTGATTAGTCGAAGCACTTGCTAAGCAACGTTTATTTATTACCTTGTTTAACCAATTCTTTCAATAAGTACATTTTAAGTAAATTTTAAGCACCAATGTGATTTTTTCAATTCACGCAACAAATCCTTTAAAAGTTTATCTTGGACATCACAAACATTGGTAAAGGAACACATCGTAAGGAAACCTGAACTTGTAGAGAATATAAGTCCGAAATCGCCAAAGTGCCTTGAGCAAGCGTGGTGCTCTTTGCTCGTGCCTTCCAGGATGAGAAGAGGCCTTTACCCTGCAATGGGACAGCAATAAACAGGTATCATAACCAATTCTTTCAACTTCAAGTTAACCAGGCCTTTCAATAACTTCGGTAACGAAAAACGCCTAAAACCTCAGGTCCTGATTTGGTTGCGACCAGGAAGCGATCATCAGGTGCACCGTAGCAAGAGTTCCCATAGTCCGGTCACGTCGTGCGGTCGCCGTGCGGTCGCCGGTCCGCCGGACCGCGGTCGTGACCTCCTGACAACCGGCGGGCCGGAACGACTGGTAAAAAACCTATCATGTTACCACTCAGTTTTGCTCTTATTTCGAGATAGTTCATCAAGCCCAAGACCAAAGTTTTTTTTCTTATTTTTCCTAATCGAACTCCGTGGAACAAAAAATACGTTTGAATTCTAAATCTTGTTTGATATAGTTCAGTGAGTAATCGCGGTTAGGAGCACTGGGAAACTAATTTATGGTGTTTTTAGTTCCACAATCATTTGTGAGTACATGACCAAGCTTGTTAGGTTTTAAAGAAAAAACTTAAAATGAGTTGAGGTAACCAATGAAAAGGATTTTTTGTTCGTTGCGTGTGTTATTACGAAAATAGCAATATTCACATATTGCGATTGTATAAGTCGACGACCTCTACTAGAATGTTTCATATATTTTGTTTACAGTGCATGTTCTTCAAGTAAATAAGTAAGTATGAAGTCGCTCTATTGATTTGTACACATATTTATGTTTAGACAGACAAGAGAAAAAAATACACAAAAATAGAATAGCGCTTCTAATTGTGTATCTTTTTCTCTCGTCAATAGTTTAATTTTAATTTATTAAAACAAGTTTACCTTTCTTTCCTTCCTTCTTTTGCTGGAGCAAAACGTGTGATAAACGTATTGATATTTATCACGGCAAACATTTGAATTATAGGAAGGTACTTAAACCCTAATCCTTCTCTCTATCGCCCCCAAAAGGGGGTGAGAGGTTCCCAAGATAATTAACCCCCCTCGGGTTAATTTAAACAACGGAATTAAAAGCACATGTCACCACATTTTGTAGCTGAACATTCCAGTAAGGTCATTCAGTCACACTAGGCCCAGTGCAGTCGTCTAAGGTTATGCGGATGCCGCGGCGGTGCGTGCGTCGACTGCACAAGCGCCGGCCGAGGTCGCGTCCAGGAATGTTTTAGTTTACATTAGTTATCGACACGAATCGATGGAACTTCCAATGGTTTTTATTTTGTGATTTCTTGAGTTTGAAAGATTTGAAACTCAAAGAAATCGCAAAGCGAAGCGATGATTAAAGAAAATTTGAAAAAAAATGGCTGTTTGAGACATTTAGAGTTGCATTAGAGTAGTCTTATGTACTATCAACTGCCGGGGTTGCGGAATGTTTATAATAATTACCGTGACCCTGGAACATCGATCAATCGAAGGAACATGAGTGGGTTTTATTCAGTAAAAGTCTGACACGCCCTCCCGCCGCACCCAGGACGGGAGCAATCATTTGATGATTTCCCACTCACCAAAAAAATGTACTATCAATTTATCTCTTTTTTTGATACCCACAAACACAGCTGATGGCTTGTTGTAGGATCCTAGGTTTTATTCCTGGATTATTAACCTTCGAACACATGTAATTCGAGACACAATAGAAAGACAATAGCAGCGCAACAGCCGACTGTCGCTTGGGTCTTTAAAAGGTTAAAAGGGTTTTTGCGTTTTTCCAATTTGATTTTTTAGTATCAAACCGGGTTTTGCATATTTATTATCTGACTCCCTCTATCTCTCACAAGCTGTATCTCCGTTAGCCTTCAATTTTTTTTTAGAAAACCTTTGTTTTTCTTATTATCTATTTTTGTACTACTTTTGACAATCTCGGTTATGTAGATGAACCTTATGTCAAACTTGTTAATTTCCTTTTACATTATGTGCTCTTCCTGTGCTTAATATTATAATACTCATAAACTTTGAATGACTACGTGTGAATACGTGTTGAAATTGAAAACTAATTAAGTTCAACCTAGATACTACTGAATTTATCCTACCTATATTTAAGCAATTGTTGATCTAAGTATGACTCAATTGATTGTATAATGGGAGAATTTAATAGTTCCAATTTTGTCTGTAGTGTTTGTTATTCTTGGAGGGTTCAAAAATAAAAATTATGTTATGTTTAAATAGATGGCAGCAAATCACAATTACATTAATTTCTATTCCGATTAATAGATCACGTCGTATTACGAAGTAATACGATTGCATTGATTTTTAGTATTTCTGGTAATAACTTAATGTTTGTTTTATCTTAAATTTGACGTCTATTAAGTATTTTCGTTTAACGTAAAATTTAATAATATTTAAAAAATCCCAAGTTTTAAATGACTTTTGTTTCTGATCGTACCAAACAAAAAATCAACTTTTACCATCTTCAAAAAGGCATCCGTTCATTCTTCAAGTTTTTTATTTTTTAATAAAGTATCGTATGACGTTGCCGCAAGGTGCGTTTTGCGGTGCGGTAGCGAAAACGCGATACTTATTAAATAAAATGGTATCTTTACTTGAAACTTTACAGTGTGGTGGAACTTGACACCTCGAGGTTTGAACCCAGGACATCCGACCTGTGCCTATGTGATTACTAGTGATGTGCCGACTATGACTTTAAGAACATAATATTTGTTTACTATGTTACATTTAAACTTTACTACGAACAGTGCAAAAGTAAAAATTAAGAAACATTTTTTTTGCACTAATCAAGTTTTTGTAAAATATATGAACTCCTGCTCTTTTATTAAACAAATAAGGAAAATAAATATTTATTCAGGATAAGAAGATGCCATGTAGTTTTGTTATTGTGAAATTCATACAAAATAAAAGGCTGAATTGTTGGCAATAACACTACTGCCCCCCGCGGTTCAAGTGTCTTTAAAAAATAATATAGTCGTTAAGTTTTCTGACATTTTCCAACTATCTGCACAATTTTCTTAATTTATTCGTTTCTTGAAAACCTTCTACCTATGTAACAATAATGAAATATAATCAAATGTTTTGCAGATCCATCGATTTTTATCTGAAATGAAGTCACAAGCGTGACCGGGGTTGCGAAATAGTTCTAACAGTCACCCCGGCCCCGGAACATAAAGGGCAACCGAAGGAACATGAGTGGGTTTTAGTCAGTAAAAGAATGACACGCCCTGCCCCGCGGGAGAAGTCATTGGATAATTTCCCACTGACCTAAAAAAAATAACCTTGTGTGAGTGAAAAACACAGGCTTCCATTTAATCAGCGACTTCAAACATAGCGGCAGCATTCACACAGTCGAAGTCGCGGGCAAAAGCACTTATACATATTAATAAAGTAACCAGTAGCAAAATCACTTCACTGGCAACACTTGAAGTGCAGACAACCTGTAACCTAACACCTCGTGGTTTGAACCCGCGATACTTGAGTAGGCACTGCCGTATGCACGATTATGTGTCCTACGTGGTCGTTGAAATAATATTAAAGTGATTTAAATTATGTTTTTGTTATGTAATTGTCATGACTACAGCCATGATTACTGCTTTAGAATAAAGGTTTTTAAATTGATTGTAAAACAAGTTAGAAAAAGAAAAACAACTAAAAAACTTAGTAAGTACTTTTTTTTTTGGTGAGTGGGAAATCATTCAATGACTGCTCCCGTCCTGGGTGCGGCGGGAGGGCGTGTCAGACTTTTACTGACTAAAACCCACTCATGTTCCTTCGATTGCCCTTTATGTTCCAGGGTCACGGTATCTATTATAAACATTCCGCAACCTTAGTTAGTACTTTACACGATGTATATGTTTCTTTAAACCTTCGAACACACGTGATTAGAGACACAATAGAAGACAATAGCAGCGCGACAGCCGGCTGTCGCTTGGTCATCAAAAGGTTAAACTGTATACATCAGTTTCGCCAGCAATACGGATTGGAAAAATAATTATTCCAAAATAATTATTATTTTCGCATAAGCAAAGCAAATAGACCGCATGTAAAAGCTAGTAATATTAATTAAGTATAATAATTATAAATCAATCATTGATGTCGAGGGAGTCTCCTGGCATGACGAATCGAAATCCTCCCAAAATTATAGCCAACACAAAACATAAAGCATTGCCAACATTATCATGATATTATTTCCTAATGGCGATTAAATAAATTTAAGACATGGCCACTGTAAGAGTTCAACACTATAAGATTGTTAACTACTTATCAGTGCAGACCTCAAAATGAAGTTTAGCCCGATTAGGTATCCTACTCCTTTTATTCCTGCTTAATAAACTAGATAAATACGACCACATAGTAAGCTCTTGTTTTCCATAACACCAAACGTTCAGAAATATTACAAGAGGATAACACATTATGCGAACGCGGCCCACATCCGAACCGAACCATCATTGTGTGTACCTGGCGGTTAAGGGCGCGTTCTCATTGCTAAACATAAACATATTTCTTAGTAACAATAAAATTACCAGTCATAGTTTAAGGTTAAATAAACAAGCGCATAATAATATTACCTACATTAAATAAAGTAATTAATTTAATACATAAAATCATGATAAATGATCATTATTAAATTGTTATTCCGTTGTTATTTTATTTCTCTCTACATAATTATTACATAACCTATATCTTATCCTATATCTCAGTCGTTGAAATCTAAGGAGGCTAAAATAAAACTTATTTATTTCTATGTTTTGGCAAATCAATATTACTGTCACTGAAAACTGTGACAGTAAGTTAAGACGGGTATAAAGTTAAGCTACGTCGTGCTACGTAAAATATATTCATCTCAACCGATCAGATTTTTAAACAAATAAGTGTATGATCAAAGCTCTGTATGCTTAAAAATATGACAGTTTTTGGCTACGATATTTCGGTCTATGTGTAATATCATCATTTACAGATGCCAAAAGGCATGCTGCAATAATTATCATTGTCATACTGTAATAAATTGTATGAAAACTAGTCACAGCAATATAGTCATAAGTTTAAATAAACATTGTACCAAACATAATATTGTTTATTTTGACCTAACAACATAAATACGTGAAGATAAACACGAAAAGTAAAGAAAACAATCAATTTTAAATGCAAGTGGAGCCAGTACTGCAGCTTAATGTAAGGACTGTTTACATTACAGTCACGGAAAAACTATTAATTTTAAAATGTTAATTTAAATGAGGTGTCCACTTAATGTGCACATTAGTAACTTGGCAATAAATATTACGTACTCTTGACAAGGTACCTACTTACATTACTAGTTGTAAGAGCTAGTCTGAATGTAAGTTCATTTTTTTTCATTAACTATGCAAAATAACCTTTATAAAAAACTGTAAATGTACTTAATTTATTTTCCTAAAGAAAATGATAAATGCCTAGAACATAAAGTAATAAGCATTTTTTCCTTTATTATAATTATAATCGAGCCCTACTAATAGTTTATCCTCTTACACCAGGAGATTATCTTTTGACTAAAAGCTTTATTAGTCTTTTGATAAAAGATAGTTTTAAAACTGTTTTCAATATCGTTTGTCTTCTTCGAGCTTAGTATTTAAAAGGTATTTTTTAAACCAATCCCTGCCAGCGCCTCCTACTCATTTGTAAACCTCTATTTAACAATTAACAGAAAAAAAAACAGTAATTTTATTTAAAAATATTTTATTTTCTTTCTAACATCAGAACAAGCCCTTAACATGAATATTGAAGACGTGCTAGGGAGGTGACACGCGTGTCAGTCCCGCGCTCCGCGTGTCAATGAGCAGCTAGTGTTGTCACTTCCGGGACGGAGCGTGACCGGCCCTGATGGTAATAAGCAACGATCATCGTTGTACGGCCTATTAATGTCTTGTAAGTATTTATGAAGAGGACTGTACTTTGAATAAGCTGTCTTTTACAAAGTTAAAGTATTTTTTATAGATGGTCAATACCAAAGTGAAAATATAATATATATTTTGTTGTAAGTGTTTCTTAAGCGCTCCACAGTCAAAGCAACTTGGATAACAGACAATTTTGTAAAATAGCGCCAACGAAACAATTATTGCTCACCGATAGAAATATCTGTGCTTAGTTTACAGTTGCGTCAACTAAAGTTCGCCCGACGCCGGGAGAGTCTAAATCTAGAATTCTAGATTTGAATTAATTGCATATTTATGTCGTGAATTAATACGTGCGGATACTGTCCACTCGATAGTGCTTCGACAAAAAACTGCATGTATCTGATTTTGATTAAAAGTTGTAAATCCCAACCACAACTCAGCTAAACAGTTTAGTCGATAAAAAGATACAACTTTTTCCCCCCCTGTTATCCCCTTATGTGTCCCCTTATTAGGTCGTTTTTTTAAACAACAATTAAACTTAGGGATTTTTATTTGTATTTTCAATTATTGTGTAAGTAAGTAGGTAAATAATGGGCAATTACATAACACATAAAAACGAAATTTCAAAAAAACTGCCATTACAACGGTCTAACTTTCTGTTCACCTTAAAAAGCGTAAGTTAAAACACATGTTTCAACTCTCACTTTGCCATTAACAAAAGTTTTGACACACCGAAAACAATTCATCACGCAGTTATCGTGTAAAAAGAAAAAAACTTGACATTTCTGACTTACATTTGACACCTGACGTCTCACTAATTAGCTGGTAATGACACCTTTACATAATGGCCCACGTTGGACGTAGTTGGGTCCCATTCATGGAGGTTTTATTATCTTTTACAATTTTGGTTTTGGTCCGAAGTTGATTCCCATACATATTCATTCCAAGCTTCGAAAAGTATCTTCGATTTCAGACAAATGTTAAGAGACAAAGAACAAGAGTAGTAAACATGCCTTTTACAAGGTACTTTACAAATTATTTGTTAACAACCTTTTTTATTGTTACAAAACTTAACAAATCAGCCAGAGTCTTAAATCGATAATTGTTTCATATTTTAATTTCTCAAGTTCCTTCATATTTATAACTACATTTTATACAAAGCATGGACTTTTATTTACGGTATTTACTTAAAATTGTCGTTATTGAAAAGTTTAGAATTCATGAATTTGTGTGAATTATGATGATTGTCGAAGATCTCGAACAGTATCATGCTTTACTGTAAAAAAATTAAGTTACATAAAAGCAAAACATTGCAAAATTATTCTTCTTAAAAAGATTCAATACCTTCTTCCCAGACAAAAGAAAGGATAAAACATAAAATTAGTCGCAAAAATGAAACATTCAGAGATTCACCCTACACTTCTATCCCACTGTGTAAACAACCACCAGGCCATGACTGGCCATCATCAGCAATCATTTCAACGACTTTAATTGTAACTGTTCTCACGCTGACGTAGTACAGTGGCCCACCAATTATAGCCAATTACTTATTGTAATCGATAGATGACGTAAAAGAAATACCTACATAACATTACCTCCTCCATGTTTTATGGATAGGAAAATATAATAAGAAATTAATTCTTCGTCATGACTGGTGGTTTCTAAATATTATACAATAGCTTTTGCCCGCTGCTTTGTCTGGGTGGAGGTCGAGGAATATTCTATGTCCTTTCTTAGGCTATGGATTATTTCTGTACCAAATTTTATTGAAATCGGTTCAGTGGTTTAGGCGTGAAAGCGTTACTGACAGAGTTACTTTTGGATTTATAATATTTGTAAGGATTGTTCTTCTTGAGGAGGATACTATTCTAAGATAGGTATAATCTATGTATATAAAATTAATCTTTATATCTCTCAGTAACGCTATTATTTGTTTCAAAGAAGTTTCTTACAGCAAAATAAAAAAAAATGCGCTGAAATTGAAAAAAAACAGGTTAGGTCTTAAGATAATTATTTTAAATTTAAAAAAACGCAGTTTACTAGCTGTCGATAGCTGATGTTGAACAAAAAAGAGGTTAAAATAGTGCAATCGTATTTTATAATCTTAATCTAATTAAGATCTTATTCTGATAAAGGTTAAATATGCAACATATAAAGGATATTTTAAATTATAATGAAAATATATCTGAATCAAAATGTATATTGGCAAAAATCGCAAATAAAAACAGAAACTACTGTGCTTTCAAGGGCTGTGCGTTCATTACTCAAAATTATTTTATTTACATTCTCTTCATAAATAAAGAATTTAGAATTTTATCCCAAACAGATAGCTACAAAGTAGCGAAATCAAATTCACGTCCTACGTTTGATAAATTAAAAGATAAAAAAGTACAGTATCACAGAAATTCAAACAAATACATATCCATACTAATGTTATAAATGCGAAAGTAACTCTGTCTGTTCGTCTGTCTGTCGGTTTTTTCTTCACGCCTAAACCACTGAACCGATTTGAATGAAATTTGGTACAGATATAGTCTGGGACCCGAGAAAGGACAAAGGATAGTTTTTCTAGTTGTCAATATTATTTCGTAGATAACATGACTTAAAAATGTAATTTCAAGTGAAGGGATCTACATCTACTACGCTCTGCTACGAAGACTACGCTACGAAGATTGCTCTACGAAAATTGCGCTAAGATTTTACTACGGAGAGTGCGCTACAATTGATAAAAGATAAATTATTTAATTTGTAAATTCGTTAAATATAACCTTTTACTAGTCAATATTGTTTTTTGCTCTTAGTAAGCGGAATATGAGGTCGGTGTTTGCTAACTGACTACTCTGAGAAGTAACGCCCAAACATCCAACACAGTTTACGCTTGGATTACTGAAGAAACTAGACGGAGGGTATTTGAAGAAACGCCACTTTAGCACAACATGTACTAGTAAATATGGTGTTCCTATGCAGTTAAAAAAAATGTGATATTGTCTAGCATAGTTTAGTACCAACAGTAGACGGTTACAATATTTGGACCTTACTTTGGTATTCAAATTCTATCTTGTAACTCCTTTGCCAAACTCGCCTAGAAAAGTCTTTCCATCTTCATTTTCTTAGCTAAAAAATGTGATATTGGTGCCGATTCTCTTGTACACAAACTTCGCTAAATTTAAGTTAAGTGCATCTTTCTCTTTCCATTTCTTAAAGAAAAGGACAGAAGATACATTTTAGTTTAATCCTGTCAAATTAGACAGCGCCTGATAAAAATTGACGTATATTTAGACGCCATGTTTTTAAAATGCGTCTAAATTATCTATGGAGTGTCTAAATTTGACAGGACTTAACTAATATTTGATCTTCTGTCCTTTTCTTAATTAAACGGAAAGAGAAAGATGCACTTAACTTAAATTTAGTGAAGTTTGTGTACAAGAGAATCGGCACCATTGTCTAGCATAGTTTAGTACCCACAGTAGACGTTTACAATATTTGGACCTTGCTTTGGTATCCAAATTCTATCTTGTAACTCCTTTGCCAAACTCGCCTAGAAAAGTCTTTCCATCTTCATTTTCTTAGCTAAAAATGGCTCGTGTTGAGAAACTAAGTAAGAGATTATCTTTTGTTTTTTTAGATCTTGTACTCGTACATCTTAATTCGTATCGTATTATTCTGTAGACGTTAAGACTGGCGCTTCGTTATAAGACAGCACATCAACAAAACGTTCTTCTATTACCAAAACGTATAAAAAATATATTATTTAATATACTTTTGTAATATTATTACACTTAGGTATTGTTATTATTTCTAAAAGAGGTATTTTTGTAGTGAAGTTAGTAATTGCAGTCCATTATGGAAGTTGCACTTCATACGTTCATTTGCTATCGACTTGTTTTTAAAAACAACTGCTTTATAAGGACATGCACAAGGATGAATAGTAAATAAATAGTCATAATGTTAATATCACTCCAATTAGAAGGATTATAGAAAACGTTGCAATAAACTTTGTAAGTGATTGATAATAAATTATTACACCATTAAAATCAATTGGAATCCTATTAAGTCTACCCTTGTCATACTCTTGACGCCTCTAAACAATTTATAGCTCATTAATGAAGTAGTTCAATTGATGTCATATAAATATGACATTACCGATAGCTCAATGAAATACGATTATTGAATATAATTATTGTCTGCTTGATATCGTAAAGGATTACATGTTAATTAAGAGATTAAGCAAACATTGTATTCGCAATAATAATTATAACTTGGACCGAATTCACAAACAAATAGCCCCAAAAAACAAAAACATACCTTTTATGTATTTCCAAATGTATTCTTCGGTCGAAATATTCCTCAGTTTGGATAACGAAACGTCCAAAGTCACTGTAAACACTTTCTATCACTGTCCACTTAACGAAAATTCTGTCACTCAATAAGAGCAAAAAACAAAATATGGCTAAACAATGGTTTCACCAGGACATAGGCACAATGTTATCGCCAGTCAAATGTCAGCGCGCACTTATCAGTACAGTCAATTAGCATTCAGTGCGCACACGTGGGCCCGGAGCGCGGAATGTCCCAAGCAAGACGATACGACCAAAGCGCGCCAAACAGACCGACCAACTGAAACACTACGCGCACTCACCCACACACGCGCAACGCTCAACAGGTGAAAACGCAACAGTGTGCTACAAATGAACTCGCACGCGACCCTATGTGGAGGTTACTCAGGTGAACCGCGCCGCGTGTGTGCGTGCACCATTTTGTTCGTGTTGTACAGATTTATTACCTCGGCGTGCATGTGTGCGTCGCGCTCTACAGGTGATACTCTTTTGTGTTTGTTAGTAATCACACTTGGTCACTAGAGATGTGTCATTGACGGTTTTTAAATTAATTTAATTTAACATTAATCGTCAATTGTTAACAGGTTGAAAAAGCCGTTAATTCGTTAACGGGTTTTTGAAAGTTCTCCTTTTAGATTTTTCATTACATTAATGTATTAAGTTAAATTAATGTATTAATATTATGTCAATGTTTTCGCTCGCAACTTCGAAAGCAACTTTATCTGTTTTGAAATATTAAGTTTTTTTGATGAAATGACCTTTCCTTCGTACTTTTTTCAGGCTTAGGACTGACTGGATCTAAAATCTATAATAGATAAATATCCAGGCGTACTTAAAAGTTCATTTCATTTTATGTACACTGGTAATCAATTTAGCTGTTTTTTTTTTGTTTTTTTATAATATGAATCTTATAACAGGTTTTGTCATTGAAGAAAAACAGAATATTATTTCATTGCGAGTTGCGAAAACGTTGACAAAATTTATTAGGTTGAATTTTTTAACAGGTTTTGTCATTGAAGAAAAACAGTTAATTCGTTGACGTACTAAAAGCCGTTAATAAAAACAGTTTATTGATTTAACGCCCACCTCTATTGGTCACATGTCATGTGCGTGTGTATGCTGCCTACCTGTTGTGCCCCCGCAACTTATCAGTTTTGCTCTTTTAGGGCTGTTCACAAAATGTATTGCCTCTAAAAACGTCCATCTTCGCCATTGTTTTGACAGAACAGAGGACATACATCAGGTTGTCATTAACCAAATCTGACCTTTAAGGGTTAATTATTTTATTCCGCACACACACAGGCGTAGCAGTCATTGTATGTTTACATAGACGAGTGCAGATGATAAAGCGCGTAGCGAATTTTCCGACAATTTTCCGACGATTTAATTCGGTAGCGTTATAGTAACGTTCATCGGAGTGGGTAAATCGTGCCTCCTGCACTTAGTGAACTTTGTACATCGTAAGGTCACGGATGTTTAGCACCAATACAATAGGTATTAACATCTCATGTCACCTTGACGTAAGCGCAAAGACACGATTGTTGCGCGAAGAGAACAAACATAACGCGAGGTAACAATGAAGTCTTTTTGAACTCTACTGCTCTAATTTTAGAAATCTAAATTATGTAAACATTACGTGGTTTATAAAACGTTTAAAGGAAAAACGTCGATTTAGGGCAGAACGTTTGAATTGAATTCCTATTTCAAACGATTGTAGCTCATGTTGCCTATAATTCTAAGTCTTTTTTGCAAAACTATGAAGCGAAAAGTTAAGTCATTTTTTTCTCTAAACATTTAGATCGTGACTGGTCTATTTGTATTGTAATTTGCACCTAATCAGATGTAAAACTAGATTGATTATCGTAGTACGGGCCACTTAAGAGTGGATTGTTGTTTCTTTTGTTATTTTGTGTGACAATTCGAGTGCTGTAGACAGGTTCATTACCATTGTTTGGGCATCGATTCATTTTATTACGCCTACTTGTGACATTTTTTTGTTCAGATCACATTATTTTTCTGTTGTGTTCTGAATCAAAGGTTACGCGTGAGTAGTTTGGGTTTTGCCCTCGATTCTATTTGGTTAGATTTCTCAATAGCTGGTCAATTCTATTATGAGATACTTATATACTTTCAATGTGAAATCATATCTAAATACAGTTGCCCAAACAGTGGTCAATACTTACTGCTGAAAATATAGTGGCGCTAATTCTCTTGTACACAAACTTCACTGTAAATCGAGTATTTTTAGTCGCCATGTTTTTAATCGCGACTAAATTATCTATGGGGTGTCTTAATTTGACAGGATTTGACTAATATTTTATCTTCTGTTCTTTTCTTAATAAAATGGAAAAAGAAAGATGCATTTAACCTAAATTTAGGTGAGTTTATAAATAAGAGAATCGGCACCATTGATAACCTTCTATGATTATGATGAAATGGCGATTCCAGGGAGTACTTTGATTGAGAGGGTTACTTCGGCCATGTGATTTCAAAGTCTAAGCCTTCAATTTAGGGTGGCCTAGCTTAAAGGCTTTAACTTACTTCATTACCCCACATTTCTCCCGGAACTGAACGCGTACTAGACTATTTTATTTTAGCGATTACAATCTACAAGCTAAGTTATATCGTATGACACAGTTGTTGAGGTACCCGCCTCTTGAAGTAGCAGGTTTAATTTAAATTTTCCGGGCAAGTATCAATGTGACTCTTGTAATTCATATTTACTTTCTTAGATTTTGGACATCACTGACATTGGTAAAAACATGCTGAAAACGTCGTGAGGAAACCTGCGCTTACAATTAATTATGTCCGAAATCACCAATATTTCTTGAGCAATAGTGGTAATCAATGATCGTGCCTTTATTGTATGAGAAGAAGATTACGTTACAGTGGAACAGTGGGTATCATTAAACAGGGGGACACAAAACTAGCTTTAGTAAATTAATTACAAGAGTACATTTCAATGAGACTAAATTTCTCTGTAATTACGATCTAAATAAGATAAGTATATTAAATTGTTGTCACAATCGTGTACAACTCGCATATTTGGTAAGTACAACGTTTAATTAAAATAATATAAGTTATATTATAGTTTCTATTCAAATAAGTTCTTGTTTAATTTAATGGCCGTGTCCGCCTTAACTTTGTGTTCGTAATTGGAGCACCGTCTCGAAAACAATCAGATATCAGGCCATATTAAGCTCTATAAGTTAGATCGGTAACCACTCTTTTGATAACCAACAGTAGATTATATTATACATAATATTTCGTTATTTACGGGAGTATTATAAGGTTTGTATACTTTAACAGCCACACTACTTATTATTTTCGAACGTTTTCATTCTCACCGTAGTTAATATAAATGAATTAATTGTACATATGAATTAAAAGGAGTTTCATTCTGCCCGGACAAAGCTAGACCTTTACGAAGAAATTAAGAAATTTCTAAGTAAAGTTTAAAAGAATATGGATTGGAAATCATCAAATTACTTCCGCCACACTGGGTGGGCGGGAGGAAGTTGGGAGTGTCAGTCTTTTACTGACTAAAACCCACCCCTGTTCCTTCGGTTGCCGATATGTTCCGGGGCCGAGGTAACTAAGTAAAATCTTAAGATTTTATTTCTGGAAATAAGCTTAGGAACTTCCGGTCGCTATATTTTATGATTTATGTAATATAATGTTAATCTAACTGACTGATTGGGAGATATTTACAGACCAAATATGTTTTTTTTGTAAAGAGACCTACTCTGGTCAGAGTCATGAGAAGATTTATGGAAATTCGGTCGGCGGAGACCGGTGTAGTGGATGAAAGTTTGACATCTACGGGGGTGAAATCTTGGACGAAAGCTAGTCAATGTATATTTTCGTACATCAATCGATGGAGGCCATGGAGGTTTTACATTATTTCTATTGGCTTCAAAGTAAAGTTGTAAAGTTCAATCACAACAAGACTTGACAGATAAGTATAATTCCTTTAAGTTTACAAAAACATTAGTAACAGAACATAAACAATGAGTAAGTTTACAAGCAACAAGTAAACACCTACTGTAGGCCTCGCACAAGTGCGGCAACGCAATGTAAGAATACGATATGATTTTCGAATTCAAAATAAAACGATAAAAAGAAAAATAAAGACAAAAATAAGTTTGGGAGATAAGTAATATTTTGTAACTTAAACACGTCTGTATTTTCTTTTACAAATATCTATTATGTGTGTGAACACATACAGTAAATATTGTTAGTAAAAGTATCTCTTGCTGCCAATCGATAAAATAATTAATTATGACCAGTGCAATTAGCATCAAACATTAAATTTAAAACGGGGCTGTTTTAAGCGACATGTGCAAAAAGGATTTTCTCAATTCTGAAAAATCCTATCGAATTAAATCTGCGTTTCTCCGCACGCTCACCCTAGGCCCTCGACTATGTATATTATAAAACAAATGCAGAATTGGCGTGGACATCGACAGTGCCCTTAATAAGGCTGTTTCATAAGCGAACGAACGCAGCGAATATTTACACGCATTTCAATTAACTGCGCAAACAACGAGAAACTGCCACTAGACAAGATAGTTCGAGAAGGTCTACGGTTTACTAAAATTAAGGCAAAGGAGAGGGCGAAAAAGAATTGTCCATTGGAACTTAAAACAAAGAAAATTATTTAAGTACTTATTAAAAAAAAAACGCTTTAATAAAAATATGTAACGTTGTGCTTAATTTTCAATGTTTTGTTTTAACTGTAACTGTTGTTATACTATCTATATATTAAGCCTTTGTTGCGGAATGTTTATAGTTGCGGAATGTTTATAATAGTTACCGTGACCCTGGAACATAAAGGGCAATCGAAGGAACATGAGTGGGTTTTAGTCAGTAAGAGTCTGACACGCCCTCCCGCCGCACCCAGGACGGGAGCAGTCATTGGATGATTTCCCACTTATCAAAAAAAAAATTAAGCCTTTACAAAGGACTCTAAAAACTGTATAATAACTTCACTGAAAAGCTAAATTCAATCAATTTCTTTTAGACCTGTATTAAGCTGCAGCTTGTTTGTAGTGTGAATAGGATGATTAACCTCTAGACGCTCAACCGACAACCGGCTGTTGGGCTGCTATTTTTCTTTTATTGTGTCTGAAATCACGTGTGTTCGAAGGATAAAGTAGGTACTAGATACTATTTTAGTTTTAGTTTTAGTTTCGCTGGGCTTGTCCGCACTTAGCCTCATAATTGGGCCATTGTGCGTGAGTGACTTGTCACCTATTCCAACCATCCCACACTTTCCCAGAACCTTAGCAGGCCTTTCAGTCTGCCAAAGATTTCTGGAAGTGACCCAGGGTGTTGGAGTAGTTCTGCCCGTTGTTCGGCCACACTGCTACACTCCATGAGGACGTGTTGTGGCGTTTCTTCTGCTTCTAAGCAGCCTCTGCATAGAGGGCTGTCTGTTACTCCTATTGTGAATAGGTGTTTGTTTAAGGGACAGTGACCTGTTATGATTATAATATAGTTAGGTTACTAGATACTTTATGAGATTAACTACTAAAACTACAAACTGTCTTTCTTTCTTTTTAATAGAGTTTTTTTTTATAAAATCCCGTAGAAATGGGTATATAGGGCAACAGAAAAACAACAATCAAGTCAGAAAAAGTCTCTACTCCCCTAAAGACTCAATCAATTCTCAAAATTCCAGCATCCACAAATACGCGTAAATTGTCAACAGATTAGATCTTCTGCGCGTGCCTAGTTTGCGTTCTAACTGTAGTATGCGCAGGATTTGTGGCAGAACCACGAGCGTGTAGGAATATAGAGTGGGAAGCCTATAAGTTTAGTAGTTAGCGTTACGAGATTACACGCAAATTATGACTACCTACTGCTGTTTAGAAAGGAGGTTGTTCCTCCCTTCACTACTTTCAGGTTCGTTTTGCAGAATTTATCTGGCTTCTGTAGCCAGGTTAGTAAGCGTTCTGAGAGACAATTTGTTTTTTGCAAATTGAAATTATGTTGAAACTTTTTTTCAGATATTTCAAAGTAAATATGTATATTTTTGGATATGGCAACTCAAGGCAGGCCTATCTATAAGTTAACCGAACAATACTTTTCCAATTATGAAAATGTCGACTACGGGTAAGTGTTAAAAACAGATTTCTTTCAAATCTTTTTGAAACAAAATCTTTTATTGCTACACTAGCTTTTGCCCGCTGCTCCGCTCGTGTTAGAAAGAGACAAAAAGTAGCCTATGTTACTCTCCATTCCTTCAACTATCTCCACTTAAAAAATCACGTTAATTCGTCGCTCCGTTTTGCCGTGAAAGAAACACAAACATACAGACAGACAGACAGACACACTTTCCCATTTATAATATTAGTATGGATAGTAAGGTAAAACAATTGTTTGACGTAACAAATCATACATACAATATGCGAAAGATTGTGCCTCGTCTTAGCACAATTAGGTTCGTTTGGATCCTGGCATAAACGCAATTTTCGCGATATAATGCGTTCGTGCCTTCTATACTTCATCCACTCAGTACATCTATATAACTCGTCACCAAGACAATTATTTTCAATCAAATTTGTAGTACGTTTTAATGAAGAGCTATCAATAAATCTCATTAAAGAGAGAAGAAATTTAGAACAACATATTCAGAACAACAACGAAAACCACACTAAAATAAACAACCACCTGTCTATTCAATAACATACACTACTATCTAAAACCAAGGTACGTGTACAATACATACTAACATTAGTACCCCTAAGCGGTACAAGCCGTATGCGATAGCATTCTTGTTTTAATTTATTCGGAGTGGCAATTAAGGCCGTGTTCTCATAGCACAATAGCTGGTCAGATGCGACAATTGTGCGCAAACCGGGCTATCGGCATCGGGTCGCCAACGTTCTCCGTAAGATATCCAGCCTGTTTTGGGGAGATTAAAATGTGGGTACATGCTGGTAGATGCGTGTGTAGCCCTAGCTTAGAAATACATTGGTATAAAACTGGTTTACATTGTCGACTTGCCTCATTGTTTATTTATTTAAGTTGGATGGGAAATAAAACGTCATGAATTTGAAGTGAGGTTGCTTTAAATACGGGAAATAACAAAACCACTTAATTTGATACAATGTTGGTAAGTACTATCAAATGCGTGAATCGGTAGACGTGTAGTACTGAGTGTTTAGTAGATAATATTGTGTACTGACAAACACTTTCGACATTAGAATCAACCTCATAAATTATGCTCATGCTGACGACTCCTACTCACTATATTGACATTTTTTAATTTCAATATTTTTTTCACTGTTGATTCGGGCACCAAAGGAATGCTGTTTGGTAGAGACAGTTTATTGTAAAAATCCGGACAACACCCAGCCTAAAGTAAAAAAAAAACAATTTTTACCGGATTTCAGCGATTGTTAAAATAAAAAAAAATGTGAAGCTTTTTTACTACATAATATATTTTCAAAGTTTTTCATCTAACTGTTCTAATTTCAATAACTTGATGGTGTCCAAATTTTCAGTAAAAATAGACTAAAAAAATGAGCCAATTACAAACTCAGTGCCCGAATACAAATGCTGACTCATATCTTAATACTGACAAAATGTAAACAATTTGTATTTCTCAACTCTTGTTTTGCTAAGCTTATCTTCACAAGACCCGTTCTGCAGTGATATGGCGAATTTCTGGTTACCCAGAGAGACTGACCTTCCCAACCCATGGGGAAATCAGGATGTGCGGTATAATGTTATCGGTATTACAGATGAATGGCCAACGACCTGGTCCTGTCCCATGGGAAGAGATGAGATGGCATTATCATCGCCACGACGTAGATTTTAACCACGTTGCTATTAAAACTATGTAATTATTAAACTATGCCGGAAAGTTAAAATCGTTGCATCCGTTGCAATGTGATACTGAAAACAATCAATCCGAAAACTTCAGTAAGGTGCCATGAAAATATTACTAGATTAATAAAAAAGTTTATAAGTTGGTGTTTCTGTAAGAAACCTAATTTCAACTTTTCACAAAATCCTCAATTTTCTATCACTGAGGCGCTTACTTTTTCCACGCCTATCTGCAGCTTAGCATTTAATTTCGGGTAACCGATAATACGTGCTTGCGTTTATTGTAGACTTCAAACTAAATAGAACAAGACCTAGGCTTAAGCAAAGCCACCATGGGCCATGGCGTCCAACTATATGACAGACCAAAAAAAAACTAAACCAGTTCGTAACCTACACTTTGCGGCATAATTTACAACAGCACAAAGTAAGTAGCAGGCACAGCTTTGCAAAAGATTGCTTTATCTCGCCGCTAGTAAATCAGCCGAGCAGGAAGCGCTGGACGATGAAAAATGCCCTGGCAGCCCCTCGGAAGGTAAGCGTGATGATACGTGTGGATCGCGCCGGACGATTTATTGGTTGCCGGCCGATAACCGGTCGTAGGGAATACTTACTTAGCTAAATAGTTTGAGGCTTTCATACTAGGTCTGTGTCATAAAGACATAGCTGTCTTGTAATACGCACTTCTTTATTAAGAGCAGATCATATGTTGGGTTAATAGCAATGGTTTGTGTAATGGCATTTAATGGACCATGTTTCCAGGCAATGTATGGCTGAAAGCCTTATGCATTTTTCCAGTGTGTGGTGGCGGTTAGTAAACTGCAAGTTAATGTTACATCTCTATTAGTACAGTAAAAACAAACAAACAAGCTACCCTAGCTTGTTTATAAGCATCATAAGAATGAGAGACGTAAGGGTACATAACCCATCCGATTGTATTTATCTGTATTAATGCTATACTTATTAATTAAAATGTTCCGTTACTAAGAGATAAAATAATGATTTTGATAAATGATTCAGAATGGGATTACAACTTCTAATTGATCAATTAGGTATGTACACTAGGTACCAATTGTAATTAAAATAAATCTTGCACATTAAAATTAAGTATCCTTAAATGCCATTAAAGGTGTGATTTATTACAGTTGTTTCATAATTTCAATTGTATTTTTCAATAGACCAAGAGCAATTAAAACCAAAATAAACACTAACAAGAACAATAAACGTAAAGATTAACATAATCGCGAACATAAAACAGTGTCACTAGAGAATTATTCCAATAAATGTGACAAAATATCACTTCAGAATAAATCTAACTGCAATAAATTTATAGGCTCAAGCTAGAATTTAAATCCTGTGTTTGTAGAACACAAAACATGGGGCAGGGTCGTTTACAATACACGCAAAACGTCATAACAAGCGCATTGATATTCAAACAAAAACAATCTAAATTATACGATTTATTAAAGCTGTAAGGCTGATTATAGCGTGCATAGTTCGTTAGAACGGTCGGAGAGCGAAGGTCGTTGAAGGTTGGCGCGCTTTTCCGCGATCAACGGCACTAGATTAAACAAGATGGCGGGGAGCGGCGCGTGCGCAGTGGCCGCAGTAACTTAGTTGGAGCGATAAAATGTTGCACGCACTAATTTATTTGTTTTTGTGCGAAATTGGTCTGTGTTAATTGGTTTAAATTATTTGGCCATATATTTTACTACACGGACAGAACTCACACTGATACTTGATAGGTTTATTGCGATTAATATTATTCTACTATATGTGCTGAACGTATATAATCCTTATTACAACAAATTGATTTGATCAAATTCTTCTCTCTTCTTCTCTTATAAATGTCTTTCTTATCTCATTACAACCACTTGGCATCGCCAACTGTCCGATTTTCATGAACTGTTATATTGAATTCAGTTACTACATGTAGTTAATATAAATTCAAATATTTTTAGACAAGTAGTGTCTGAGTTCATGCTTATTTAGACACCTTCTAAATATAAACTCAAGCAATTTCAAAAATATTCATTCACCACTTCCTACTTCAGAAGTCAGTGGCGCCATCTTAGCGTCCCTGATTTAGCTCTAAGTCGCCATTATAAATGTGCTTTTAATGTAACGATACTACGGCACGAGCGAACCCCGATACCATTATGAATTTCGTCCAATCGGCGTTCAACTTACACTTAATTTTATATAATATACTTTGTTTAGTTTACAACTAAACAATCCAACGTACTTAATTGTTTGTTTGTTCTTTCTGAAATTGAGAAAGGTGAGCCGGTAAAGACGTTTATGTAAAATGTGAGACAAATGATTAATCGTAATAAAATGTATGTTTAAATAAAGTATAATAATATGTCGTTCATCATCACCACCTCCCTAGCCTTTTTCCAAACTATGTTGGCGTCGGCTTCCAGACTAACCGGATTCAGCTGGATACCAGTCTTTTACGTAAAGCGGCTGCCTACCGACCTCCACAACCCAATAACTGGGCAACACGATACCCCTTGGTTAGACTGGTCAGACTTTCTGGCTTACCCGTAACAATTGTGTCTCGAAAAAATGTGTTCGAAGATTTAAGGGCTACGGTGCCAAGACGGACAGATAGACTTACTTAAAACACCCCTTATATTTTTGTAGCGTTTTTGGAAGAATATGAACACTTAAGGCATGATAATAGTATGTTATGATAACATATCATATGGTATCCCATTGTTTAACAAAGCAGTATACTAAAATGCTAGAATCATCAGGAGATTTCCTCAATTCCATTATAAGACATTTATTAAAGTTTATTTCAGATATAATAGTCCCTCTGTAGTGATTGCCTATTGGCCTAGTTCTGTTCTGACTATTGTTTAATAGGACAGTAAGTTGACATTGATAAATAAATAAATATATTGTTTTTCCGACTCCTTTGATATCTTATACTTTAAACTTTCGCGTTGCATATTAATATTTTACTGTTTTACGGGATTTAACGCGCACGTACCTTTTTTATTTGTTTTTTGCTTGACGTTTCGGCAGGGTTACACCTGTCATGGTCGGTTTTTTAGTTGACTTAAAACCGTGATGCTGAATTTTTACAATCACTGGATTCCATGTGGGTGACAGTTTGAAACCTTCTTCCCGAATCCCGATTGAAATTCCTGTGTTTTTTAATCTCAATCGCTTCACGCACAACTCTTGAGTAAAAGTGGCGATCAGTGGAGAGGACTTGTGGACGATGGAACTCGATCCAATGATTGCTGCCCTGCCCGCTTCCAGAATGTGTTCCGCAATCGCTGACTTATTAGTCTGAGGATTTTTAACAGCCGTGATATGCTCTTTGAGCCTTTCAGCGATAGTCCGCTTCGTTTGCCCTATGTATGAGCTACTACAACTACAACCAATCTTGTAAACACCTGGTGTCTGCAACGGTATGACATCCTTCAGTGTACCAACTAGGTTCGTGACTTTTGCCCCCGGCTTATATATGGTGTGAATATTATAATTTTTCAACACCGATCCGATTTTGTCTGTCACTCCCTTGACATATGGCAAATAAAAAGGTTGTCTCTTCACTTCAGGATGTCTGTTCTTCTTAATTGGTCGCTTTAATAACTCACTTTGTATCCGTTTTTCTTGAGTACCTCCTGATCATGGTTTAGCTCTTGCCCCAAATGCTCAGGGTCACAGAGATCATATGCTCTGTTTTTTAATGACGTCTGAACGGCTTGCAAGTGGCTTGGATGATACCTCCACTGATATCTTCGATTCCGCTGGTGTTTCTGACGTTTAAGAATTGCAGTTTTTGGGAAAAACTATGTAACACCGTCAACACTACGATCGATACCTTAAAAAAATCTTTACCTGCAAACTACGAAACACCAAATCACCAATAACCCATCAACCAACCATATTGATTATGACAATATTCTTCTAATTCTTTATTCAAAACTTATAATACTCCATTACCACAACAAAAGCAAACAATCTTTCTTTCGACACGCTTCTACGCATCCCAATAGGTAGGTATATAATTTCCAGCGAACCAATAATTTCTAAATATAATACTTAGTATAATATCGGGTCGTTATTCTGAAGATAACAGTACCGTGGATGAGTAGGAAGTCTGTTTGTTTTGCGAGACTATTAATCATAGTTCGAACACAATCAAAGTTGAAGAACAGAAGGTATAAATAATGTTACCAGTTCACAATATCATGAAATCGTTTTGTTAGAGTAGCGATGACTACCTGGTTGTTGATAACGTTTATTTGTAAGAATATTATTTCAGCGACACAAATCCTTTTGCATTTTCGGTTCCGTAGTCAGTTAAAGTTTTTTTTCCCTAAAGGCTATATCCCAAAAAAAACCCTGTGCGTATATCCGTCAAGACGGAATATTTTAGCGCGGACCAGGCCATTCGAATTTCAAACACATCCTTTCAGTTTCACGTCGAACCAGCGGTCTGGGCTAAGCATTGATATATCAAAAAATATAAAACAAGTTAAATATTTTATAAACACTAAATTCAAGGTAAATTATAGTGCCGCGATCCAGCATGATTATTTTGTCGAAGACCATCGATCATTAACGATCTACACAGACAGCAACTGGATGCATTCATATAGCCGAAAAATAAATCCGAAGATCTTTTTTTTGAAGTGAAAACTTCTTTAGCGGCGTTGAGCACTTTTTCTGTAATGGGTATAAAATCTTAAACTCGCGTCAGGACACGCGACCTGATCGAAAAAGCGTAGGACGGATGGATAGTAGACAGCTATAATCAAGTTTTCACTTCTGCCGGCACTGCCGGAGTGCAACCCGTCTTTTTTTTTGTAATGGACAGACAAGTTATTGGTAAACGCAATAATCAAATAAAAAAAAAAAAACAAATCAACTTTATTTCAGGCTGCATAGGCCCATATATAAATACCTTAATCTAACATACATACAATTATAATTAATTTGTTAGTGAAAATAAAACTTAAATCTATGTTAGTAACACTTCCCTACGTTGCACTTAAGACAAGACTAGACTTAATAACATGACACTATGGCCTACAGGAGCAGATCAGTAATAAAAAACGTGGACTAAATCACGGGATGAAGCTCAGCCTTATTACAAAACCTGCGATCTAAATATAGTCCTGGTTTAATTCCAGTACTATATTTAGATCGTTCTAAATATAGTACTGGGATTAAACCAGGACTAAAGGATTTTTTTTCTAAGTCTTCTGCATCTATCTGCTCTATGACGCAATTTGAACTGTGCCCTAATAGAATTACCACTGATTAAAAAATATCACGACCACGTTCAATTTCTACTTTATTATTGTTTTAATTTAATTTATTACATAAATTATTATTAGCTATTCATGTTTTGTAGGTTAATAACAGTCTGTCTGACCTAGTAGAGCTGCTCTATTCAAAAGTTTTGCATTTCTTATTATACTGTTCAATGATTTATTATGTCTTTTATAGATGATCTTGACTTAACAACCTTAAGACTGGACTTCTGAGTAGCGATGAGCATTAAAGAGTAAATAGCGGAACGGTGAAAATATTGCCGGCATTTATACACTATATAGGAATTTCTCAATGCCTCGGAAAGTACATAAAACGTTGGTCTGATTGCCATTCATAGTTCTTTGACAATCAAGCTAGAATTAGTCTTGGCAATGAGTATATCGACGTTTTACTTGGGAACTGGATTATGGTCTGATGGCCATTGGTATTTAACACTGGTATTCAGTGGCAAATAGTAAGTATCATATTGAGAAAAGGATAGAAAAGTCTGATTATTTTCAGAATATTTCTTTTGACGAAGCGGAGAGACGCAGACGTGACGCCTGCGCAACCTTGTTTTTCCTCTAACTTATTAATTGACTAGCGATTCGCCGCAGCTTCGCACTGGTGTACAAATCTCGTGTACAAAACTGGTGTACTTTTCTCGACTCGAATATTTATACATTAAAATCTTCCTCTTGAATCATTCATCTATTAAAATCCGCATCAAAATCGAATGTGTAGTTTTTTTTTGGAGAGTGGGAAATCATCAAATGACTGCTTCCGTCCTAGGGGCGTGTCAGACTTTTACTGACTAAAACCCACTCATATTCCTTCGGTTGCCTTTTATATTTCGGGGTCACGGTAACTATTATAAACATTCCGCAACCCGGTATTTTTAACTTTTTAACTTTAAAAACTATATACGGGGCTACCTACTTAGGTTGTATATGCTACGGTGCACCTGTTTGGGCCGATAGGGCCACAATAGGGGCGGTACGACGTAAACTACTTCAAAGTCAACGTTTGGCTTTGATATTTTTATGCAAAGCGTATAGAACGGTCAGTACTGAAGCCCTACCGGTACTCGCAGGTGTACTTCCAGTCGATCTTGAGGTACAGCGTCGTGCTTCAATGTACTATTCCGCGCGGGAAACCATGGACACTGACTTTATACCACAACGCGACCTTAAAATTTCTAGATTATTTAAACCGCAGACTGAAGTCTGGGAGGAACTCTTATCCGAATGGCAAAGTAGGTGGGATAATTCCATGAAGGGCCGTCACCTTCATCTGTTCTTTCCATCCGTTCGTGAGCGGCTGGCTAAGACATGGTTGGAGGTTGATCATTGCGTTGCTCAATTTCTCACAGGTCATGGCAATATTAAAAGTAAACTATATTCTTTCAAACTTGTTGCTTCCCCTTTGTGTCAATGTTCCTCATCGAACTGTGAATTCGAACAATCTGCACATCACATCCTATGGGAATGTATTCTTTGGCAGAATGAGCGCAATGTTATGTTAGATAGTTTACAGGTAACATCCGGTGTTGTTTATTATACGGACCTTGTGGAAACCAGAACCAATTTCCGTGCGTTCAAGCGTTTTTGCCATACCTACTATTGGAATCAATCGTAACAGCTCACATTTTAGGACCCATTAATTTTTACAGATCCAATTCCGTGGTGCTAGGCAATCTGGGCTTCTCCCAGTTGTAATCGCCCCCTTGTGCCTATCGGCCTAGTTCTGTTCTGTCTCCTGCTTGTTATGGAGGGAAGTGGAAAATATATATTTTTCTTACTCCTCCGCTGTTCTTTTCTGATTAATTTCGTTGCGGGATCCAAGACAGTTGTATCGTTTCTCCGGGACTCGTCGAGCTTCATTGCTCGGCGCTTTTCTGGCGGACTCCACTGTTGATTCTGGCTTTCAGGAGTTGCAGTGGTTGGGAATAGTGTGGTGGGATTGTCCCAAAAAAAAATTCCGCAACCCGGATCGAATGTGTAGTTTTAAAATAATCATAAACAGGTACAGACAGCGCAAAGAGACTTGTTCCCGAATAATCAAACGTCTGATGCTGTCTTAAATTTGAAAATTAAGAGCGTCTTAAAAAACAAAATAAGTGTCGTTTGAATATTCGGTTGTTGTTGTGGCCTTTGTTTCATACTATGTATTGATACATTTTCACAGAGGTCTTTAATTGCAACGAATTAACAGTCAATCGTAACACAAGATCTCATCAGTTAGTTTATTGCGTAATAGTTGTCATACAGTTATAACACAATGACGTAACGCTATGCCAAATTATAAACACATCGCGTTGCTCGACATACCCAGTTACGTGGTACCAGTGAGTAATGCTTACATACTGAGATAACACTAGGTGATGGAATGGGACCATTGATCCTGAAAGGTATTGAAATGTTTTTTTTTTTCATTGTAACGTAGGCTAAAACATGATATTACTAATATATTATATACTAGCTTTTGCCCGCGACTTCGTCCGCGCGGATTAATAGTTCCCGTTCCCGGGGGATTTCCGGGATGAAAACTATCCTATGTCCTTTCTCGGGTCCCATACTATCTGTACCAAATTTCATTCAAATCGGTTCAGTGGTTTAGGCGTGAAGAAGAAACAGACAGACAGAGTTACTTTCGCATTTATAATATTAGTACGGATTAACAGAGTAACTAAAGTCACTAGCGCATATAAGTCTCTATTTGTAAACGTTGTGAATGCCAGTAGCTGACATGCCCTTTTGTTTATATTGTAAAAGATGAACCTGAAAAGTATAATTTATAAATAAATTGTTGGTATGCCTTATAAATAAACTAGCTTTTGACCGCGACTTCGTCCGCGTGGAATTTCCCGGGGGATTTCCGTGATGAAAACTATCCTATGTCCTTTCTCGGGTCCCCGACTATATCTGTACCAAATTTCATTCGAATCGGTTTGTTGGTTTAGGCGTGAAGAAGAGACAGACAGACAGAGTTACTTTCGCATTTATAATATTAGTACGGATAAAATACACTTTGAAGATAATACACATAACATTCCATCAGGCAGTCCTACAGCAACCATAGACAACCAAACGAGGACCCATAGCAGAACGTAAGCTCAACATGTAATAAATTTTACAATATAAGTGTTGTGTCGCTCGATGTAATTTCATAAAATTGACGTCTGATTTCTCTCACTCTTCCGTATTAGTTACACTCATTCGCCAGCGATTAACTGGAACCAGGTACAAACAGAGAAAGCAATGATTGTTGGTAATGTTGCACTACTTTATGTGAATGGGGGGAAGTGTAACGTATTTATGTATTGCGCATAGACAACGTAAGTCCTTTGGTGCAATGAAGAAGGATTTATTGATCTTATGCTAGCTATTGCGTCGTTGAACTGGCAGTATAGTAGTAGTTATGTATTAACCTTTAAAGTATCTTTAGGTCTTATTTATCAGAAATAAGTGTATATACGTATAATGTGCTTTTTAAATAATAACATCAACTTCAACTCTTTATTAATGGCATTTGTGGAAAACACACCACAATTCTGCCACGACCATGTTTATTTTACAATATCTCAAACGAAGAAAGATTTATTATAAAAATATATGCAATATGACTGCGATGGTCTCCTCCTTGTGAAGAGACCTGGTCCGTCAGAGCCTCGTCAGTGAATCAGCAGGGTGTACCACGTGCAGGTGAGGTTGGCTTTGGCCCTGGAGGTGAGGGTAGGGCCACTTACACGACACCCCAATAATAACATCTAGAGTAAACTACGTATGCTTGCTACGTAAAACAGAGAAAAATCGTAGGGTTTTTTTTTTGTGCACTTTACCAATCGACAACGATCAATCGGAAATGCAACTGCCCCTGATGTTATAAGCTAATGCCAATATAATCTGCTACAACCTACTGTTCGGTACAAATACGGGACTATAGCTTATATGAAACACAAATAAATAAGCTGCTTCATATCGTTATATCTCAATAATCGTTAATTTACCTATATACCAAAAATCTATACTAACAGAATATATGCGAAAGAGGGATAAAGATATTATCCATCTATCTGTTTGGTTTTCACTGCTAAACCACTAAATCGATTTTGACGAAATTTGGTAAACCTTGACTACTTTCTTTTTTTACAGAACTTGGTATGTCTTCACGGTAACGGAGCAAAAGCTACTCCTTTACTATATCAATATTAATTATGTACCTATCATGGAAATTATAGTAAGTATTAAAGTTAAACTACTTGTATTTGAGCACGATTTCGCTGTAATCTCAAACCCAACGTCTGCTTAGCTGCCTAGGTGCCAAGTTCTTGGTGTAACTGACAGACGGTTCAGTTTATCTACTTGTCCTATTAGTAAACATCTAGACATCTATGTGTCGGCAACAACATGGTGTTAGGACGTAATCGTTTACCATTTTTCAAGGGTTGTGCTTGGGTAGAATTTGGTGGAGATTTTTGTACTGTGGAGATATTATGAATCAATTTAATAAAAATTCAAGATAATAATGTTGAAACCCTTGGGCCATGGGGTCCGAGTGCCCACCTATTTTTTAAAGAGCTATCAAAAATACTAGTTGACTCTTCTCGTGACCCAAAGGCTGGTTTTTATTTTGGCCAGAGACTTAGCATTGCCATCCAACGTGGCAATGCTGCCAGCCTCTTGCGCACTTTACCGGTTGTCAGCGATGCGGAGGAGTTTTTTGATGCCATTTTATTTTAATTCTAGGGTTTTTAATTTAGTTTTAGTTTCTAGGAATTGAATCCAATTGTCTATATCAGACTGTAGACAAAGTCACCTTTTTGTTTTGAACTTTTTATTTTAGCCTAGATAATAATGAGTTTCTATATGCTTGTGTTCTATATTTATGTCAGCTTTTTCAATTGAATCAAAAAAGCTTAGGGTCGTCTTTTCGTCTTTATATTTTTGTTGTTGTCTTTGACGACGGTTTTATGTCTTGAAAAAGAAAGTGTTTTTCTATGTATCGGCTTTATTAAACGTAATATTATAACAATTCATAGGTACCTATTAGAACTAAACCGTATTTCTACCACATTTTGGAGAGTTTGTAAAATCAACAACGCATCAAAACCAAAACCCATGACTTTGCAAGTGCAATGTAACATATTCCAAGAGGTGGGCCCGTCGCATTAGTTAGCCAATATTTAATGCTTACAAATTAATTAATTCCACCTCACATTTCGCACTCGATAACCCAGATTCGAATGGTTATCGGTAATCTACAACAATCATTCAAGCCATTGGCAGTGCGGCCTTCAGAGCTGCCTTCAGAGGCTGGTCTAGGCGCATTCCTACTAAAACAAATGCTAATTATATGGTAATCAGTAGTTTGAATATTGCTGCATCGGTATTGTAATGCGCTGTGGTATGTCAATGATATTGTTTGTGTTTGGTTGATACTATGTCTCTTATTGATACTGTGTTCAACTTTTTAAATATGGCTGTCGATGGTTTGATTAAAATAAGAGCCGTGTCTTTACTTTGATTATTGTGACCGTTTTAATCCTGACTTTCAAAATGTTTTTTTTTTATATTAGTTGTTAAATACGCTGATGTTACACCTAATTTTAAATACGCATGGATATTATAGACGTCTATTAGACTAGATACATTTCTAAAATACCAAAAACCACGTAGATGCGTGGTCCTCTCAGAGACAACGTTGGCATGACTCAAGGGCCTGTAATTATATACGCTGGTACTGGCACACACACTATCCCATCCTTGCGGTTGACCCGTACCAACCTGTTAAGTTCACACAGGTACAACCTACAGGAATATAGTCTTAAGTTAGGTGGGTTAGAGGGAAACTGGCCTCTGGCCTGCGGCCCAAATTACACGGAGTAATAACAGTAGCGAAAAAGTCGGCCGAATGCATGGAACAGAATGCCATGGAAAAAAGTCGTGGTTAAAACAACACATTGGGATTTAATCCTTCGAACAAACGTGATTCGAGATATAATAGAGAAAACAATAGCAGCCCGACAGCCGGCTGTCGCTGGGTCGTAAAATATATACTAACTCTCTAACATAATTAGTTAAGGGGCATTCGCAACTAGATAAAATTATAACATATTAAGGGAGTGTAAGTGAAAAAAGTTACTGATCTCCACGACCTTCTGTTCTTCTGCAAACATGACGGTTTCCACTTCGGCTTACTAACTCTTCAATCTCAATTACTTTAATGCAACATTAGCCAGCATTAGTGACTTTAATGCAACCAACGACATCTCTAAACTCTTACTTAAAGAACACCACATATTTCCACACACACCCCGCGTTTACACCACCCTAACACAATGATTACGTACGAACAAGCCTAGATAATGCCAGGCCCATATCTTCAACAGTAAATACCAATCTACACATCCAATTAATAGCTAGACAAGAGCTGAACGTTCTCGCCCTCGTAAACTAGTATCGATACTTCGATAGGTTGCCGATCGTAATTATCGATAGCGCAACACTAATTGTAGACGTCGATATCGATGTATCGAGTGACGATGACGGGTGATGGGTGCTCGATAAGGTATCGATAGAAGCGTTTGAAGTTAGTGCATTAGGTGGATTAGTAATGCAGTAGTTTTAGTTATATTTGAAGGTTTATAGTTATAGCAAATGCATTGGTAGCGACATCGATAGTGGATTCTCAATTGTTTATTGCGTACCTAAATGTACTTATAAAGTTGGTAGGGAAAATAATTATTATGTAAGGACAATTATGGTCCCTGTTAGGCATAGCACCGATCAAACACAATTTCATCGATCCTAATAGTCTATCGTTTTATAGATCCTTACCTTTTGTTCTTGGGCATAACCACTTAAATAAGACATCAACTTGTGCTTTTTCTAGCCTTTTACCTGTGTAATAATCGATAAGTATTTTTATTAACAATTGTACAGTTAAACTTCTCCCACCTCTATAAAACCACCATCTCATACCATTCAGTAAATGAATACATTATCGCATAAGTCAGTAAGATCATAATTATCAACATCATAATACTCGATGCAGGCACATCACTACGTCACATCCCTACATCATTGTTTTACTCTCTTTGCGCTACCGCAGGAAATTGTGCGCGCGCGCACCTTTTTGTGACGAAAGGCTATAATGTTCTATGAAATAGTTTTATTGTTGCCTGTCATTACCGGCATCATAAAAATGAAAGCCATCATTAAGATATAAAGAATTTATTTTATATAATTGTGGTGAGCTGCGCAAACAGTAGAAAAATATAATTGAATATTACTGTAGATTAAGAGTAAGTGGAACGTTTTATAGATAAAAGGATAAAGGAAGATGTTGATTGGAAAATCCTTTGAAAATTATGTTTGAATTGTATATAGTATAGATAAATAAAATAAATAAATAATAAATTGTGACATGAGGAGTTACAGACAGTCCAAACATGCAGGTGATGAAGCAGACTAAGTGATCTTCAACTTCGGCTGTCGTTTGGTCGTTGAAAGGTTAAATGTTTCATCATTTATTCTACTAGTTTAGTTAAATACTAATAAAATTACTGAGGTCCTAGTAACCTGTAACCCTGTATTGCTTTACTTCTAAAACCAGGCACCAGTTTCATATTAAGGTGGAAAAAGTGATTTTGAAGATAGAATAAATGATTTATATATTATTGTTATTATAAAAATGTCGCAAGCATACAAACTACAAAGGAAATGTTTCGGAAACCCACTCACTTTGATAAGTGCGCAAACAGACTCCAAAAATAAGACGTTTCGATATCGTGTTTAGACTAGAGAAGCCCCATCAAAATTCAGCAATACTACCTACCAAGTTTAGAGAGTGCACTGGCACCAATCATTAAACCCGTGTGAACTCAGCATAAAATGGTACTAAATAGGATATTGTACAACCGCGATAGGTACTGGTACTTGTCTTGTACATATTATGTCCCATTTCCTTCAGGCAACGGATAGCGTGGGCAGGTAGCAACCGATGTTAATAATATTTATGCTGTACACTTCATTAATAAATCATAATTTATTACGAACGTAGAATGTAAGGAGCCAAGATTATTGAATTTTGCAAATCCATAATTTAAATTAATTGCATAAAGTGATGTTTATTTTGTAACACTTTGATGCGTTAATGTTGTTTAGTGTCGGCTGGTGTTCCCTAAAACCCGGACCGCGCAAAATTCAAAAGTGTTTTCATTTCTTTTTCATGGGAAATTCCTTTCGGTATTTCTTCGTCTGTGAAGCAACTACATGGTTTCACCTCTCATCATGTGTTTGAAGTAGAGAAGAGAAGTTTTGCTTTAGGCATGATTATAGTGTCTTTGCCGGCATTGGAGTGGACAAGTTTTTATAAATAATAATAATAATAAATAAGTTTTTATCAAAACATTAGGAGGTTGCCTCCTTTTGGTTCGGGTTTCAAGACAATTGAATCGTTTCTCCTGGACGTCTCCACGAATATTTTTTCTGGTAGACTCTAAAAAAGTTTAAATGTAAAGTCTAAGCCACAGACAAGCGTTAGCGTGACGCCATTATAGAGACTAACAAATAAGACCCATAAATTATCAGCTTCCGATTAAGTCTTAAGTAATAAAGTCTCATCCTCAATAACGATAAGATTTAATCTTGTTTATCTAAGCAAATCACTACCAGCAAAAAAATAATTGCCTAGATCCGTTACAAAAATATCATAATTAACCACGGCACTTACAAAATCACCAATAACCAGTCAATCAAACATTACTTTGTAATAAGGCCGGAACCACATCTACTTAACGTCCGGCGTCCGTCCGGTCAGTGTGGCAACGCCTTAATAAAGCTCGGTTCACATCCTTCCGACGAAACGTCACTTCAAGGAAATGATTTCGAAAAGTTGTGGGAACGATTTGAATTTCGAATGGTTTTAAATGTCAGCCTATTGAGTTCAGCACTCTTGTTTTTGTATTTTATTTAAAATTCGAATGTAGCTGTGATTTATTATAAAGTGCGTGTGTAGTGTGTGCTAATTATTATCGTGAGAACTTGAATTAAATTGTAAATACCGTAAAAGTAAAACTTTTTTAAAAATATATGTATACTACTTAATTAACTAAAGTGAAAAAAGGTATTGCACTTACAGTTGTTATGCAAATACCTGATGTATTTAGTAGATGTCCAAAAAATAATGACTAATTTTGTTATGCATAACAAATTTCCGCAAAGTAACGCCTAATTCTATAACTTATCCCACTTATGATTTACATACTAAGAAATCTTTCCCTACCACGTCATAAAAATTGGCTGACAGACGAACAGACAGATTTACTTCAACGTTTATGTATAGAAATATATATTATAAGAAATATAAGAATAATAATATAACATCAGTGACCTGTCCATAGTCAAAATTCGTCCAAAATTCATAACGCTTTTTTATTTTAACATTTTGCATCCTGTTCTCAAAATTAGTCTGTTCCAAATCTTATCCACCCAAAATATCAAAAAAGGGTACAAAGTTCTCACTCCACACATTAATATATAGATCATGAACAACCAAAGACAGCGAAAACCCAACAATATTTCAATATTCAAGTTTCTTACCAGCCCGGCACTTCCTTATCTGTTCAACAGAGTACGTAAATAGACGTAATCTCAGTCCAACCCCATTACTTTTACCTTAAGATACTGTCCCGTTACTGGATGATACATTAGCTGGTCTGTGACACGGTAGCCATTAGAATATCCTAGCCCACCAGGATCTTAGGCCGTTATGTGTACCAAGCTTTACGGTTTTTGTGGTATGGCGTTTAGGAAAATTGTTATGAAGCGTTTCGTCTGTACATGCTTCGCTGTGATTATAATTTGTTTAGTAATCAGACTATAGTATCTCAGACACCTTTCTCTGTGTAAGATCGTACTGCCTTCAATGTGAATAATGTAACATGATGTTGAGATAAATAAGGATTTACGATTATGATTATAATTATTACAAAGTATATAATTATGACTAGCTTTTGCCCTCTACTTCGTCCGCGTGGAATTTCTGTTCCCGTTTCCGGGGGATTTCCGGGATGAAAACTATCCTATGTCCTTTCTCGGGTCCCAGACTATATCTGTACCAAATTTTATTCAAATTCGTACAGTGGTTTAGACGTGAAGAAGAGACAGACAGACAGAGTTACTTTCACATTTATAATATTAGTAGGGATTATTAAGTAGGAGCTTAGAGATGGAGACTAATCTAATACTTCTAACTTAATAACGTAGAAGTTTAAATCTAAATATCCATTCGGTCAATCAACGTCCAAACTATGTTAATGTGGTTATATGGTTTAGCCGTGAAGACGGCATTACAATTACTTTCTGGTCAAGAGTTTCAACCTATCTCTATTCCAAATTAAATAAAATTGGTCTTGCTGATTCGGGCTGCAAACGTGACTAGTTATCCTATAAAAGACTTTAGAATTAACCTTTTAACGATCAACCGACAGCCGGCTTTCGGGCTGCTATTGTCTTTATATTGTGTCTAAAATCACGTATGTTCAAAGGATTAAAGATGGTAGAAAAACAACATGAAAACGAGGGACAGATTTTATGATGGCAAAATTTATTAAACCGATACGTAGGAAGTGTATGGACACTTTAAATCAAATCACAGTAACGCTGCTTTACAGCAGAATTAGGTGGTTCTCAGCAAACAGGATTTAAAATCCAGTCCACAGATATTTACTACTAACTTAATTAAAGAATACTCATTCACAGCCTTTACATTTATTCACCTTTCACATTTAATAGCTATAAATATCAAGACATAAAACCGCATCACAATACAAAATCAACGAGAGAATAAACATACCTTTCTAACCATTTCCCCTGACACCAGCAATGATAGAGGCAAAGAAAGCAAACCACTTTAATTCGATCAGCTATTACGCGTAAAGGAAGCAAGGCAAGTGTTTATAACCCAGCTAATTTAAGGAGGCAGGTGTCCAGACCCGATAGAAGTGGTCAAGGCGACATCTCAAACGGGCTGGGTGATACGACCCGAGAGCGCTGAACTTGGCTGACCATTAGAAAATCTAATCTCACGCCGCTTCTGTGTGGGTCGTTCGGTATGGGTGGAAGAAAGTACTGGACTATATTATTTTAAATTATTTATTTTGGTATACCTATGCATAGTTTGAGCTATCTCGAGACACAGTTAAATAAGATAGAGTAAAAGCAAAGAATTTAATATAATTTTTCGAAATTTTCACAAAAAAAAATCGCCAAAATCAAAACAAACTTGCCAATCGTGCCAAACTGGATTCAAGTTTTATGATAAGATAAAAACCCGATCATAGTTCAACGATTCAATCTGAGTTGTGTGACGAGCACGATTGTTGGTTCTGTGTCTGGGCGTAATTTATGTATAACATGTATGTATTTATTATTATATAAGTATGTACCTATATCAGTTGTCTGGTTACCATACTTCAAGCTCTGTTTAGTTTGGAATCAGGTAGACGTGTATGAGTTGTCCCAAGATGTTTATTTTTTCGACAACGCCAGTACTTTCTTAGTTCCATACAGCAGTTGGTGGCACCTGGGCCCCGCCCACCGCGGCTGCCCTGTCCGACACTTACCCTGATTGAAACTATTAAAATGGGCGAGGTGAAAACCAAACACTATAGTTAGCTTTCCACTCGCTACAGATACGATAACTACACTTTACTGTTATGAATATTAGCTGGTTGTGCCAGTCATTTTTAGATAGTAGATAGTTTACTAAACTGCAGTGTGAATGGACTATGAAGTTCGATCGGTTGTGTGAAATTGTCTAACAACAAATATTTAGCACTAGCTTTTGCCCGCGTAGAATAATAGTTCCCGTTCCCGATTACTGGGATGAAAACTATCCTATGTCCTTTCTCTTGTCTCAGAATGTATCTGTACCTAATTTCTTTCGAATCGGTTCAGTGGTTTATTCGTTAAGAAGAGACAGACAGACAGACAGAGTTACTTTCGCATTATAATATAGGTATGAAAGTATGGATGTTCCTCTGAAAATATATGACGGATTGATACTTGATAAATGGAACACCTATTCTTTACGTTTTAATAAATAGTTTACCGCTTTATAGAACTTGCAGTTGCAAGCGCGACTTCTGAGTTTGGCTTAGCTGAGAACTCGATTCCTGGGCCTAGCAACATTTTATTGGGTTAAGGATTTTCAAACCGGCCCTATCATAGTTAGGTAGCGATTTCTGTTGGGGTTGAAACCCTCGGGCCATGGCGTCCGAGCCCACATTTTTTTGAGGTTGACTGTTCTATAAGGCAGGCTTTTACCTTGGCCAGAGGCTTAGCTGCCATCCGACGTGGCAATGCTGCCAGCCTCTTAGGCACGTTAACGTTTGACAATGATGCAGGTGAATATTTTAATGCCATTTTGTTTTCATCTAGTGTTTTTTTTTAATTAGTTTGTAGTTTTAAATTTTTTACATATTTCATGTAACTCGTAAATAAACACAATGTTGTAGAGGATTTAGAACACGCGATGTTGGAGTAGTAATAAATTCAATAGAGTCCCATTTTGTGCAAGAAACCATGAGGCTTCTTGCAGCTATGCTGTATTAAGGGATAACGACAACATAAATAAATGACATTCTGTTTAGCCCGTTTGATGTCCCGTATTTTTTGTTTTGATCGAATTAATAAAGAAATACAAAAATAACGAGCAACAAAGTTCCGGAGCAGGGGCTTTTGACGTCACCGTTCAGCAAAAATTGTATCAGATCGTGACGTCACGCGAAATTTCAACACACTGTATCGTCGTCATTTTTCGTTTACGAGAAAAAGAAAAAATACGTGTATTTTTTTTTTGATAATGTAACTGACGGACTAATTACTTTTTTATCGTCGTCTTGCCAATTTTTTTTGCCAAGCTTTGTCTAATAGCTATCAGAATTGCACTGTCAGCATGTATATCCGAGCAAATGACAGGCGGACCGACGCGACGTGCAGATATTATAGCGCTGCGCTTGCGCCGGGTGGCGGGCGTGGGCAGACCCTGGAGTTATTGCTTGTCCCACTGCCTGTTACCGTTATCTTATAGCCCTTTATTATATAGGACTTGGTTGGGTTGAGTTTTTTTTTAGTAGATATTGCAATTTTTTTTTCAGGGTTTTCATCTATTATGTTTAGAAGAGCTTTTCATTCGTTTTTAGCTTGTTCTGCTTTATGCTTTTAAAGATGTAAATTTTAGTTACTTAAAAACGTAGAGTCCTTAATTTTAGTTATCTATATTGTATTTATGTAAGTGTGTATATTTTTTTACAGTGCCATCTTGAGAGGAATACCTACTATCGAGAGTGGGGAAATCATCAAATGACTTCTCCCGTCATACGTGTCAAACTTTTACAAAAAAACCTTATCAACTCCATCTTTGTCACATTGAATTTAATATAATACATAAAATCAATTTTGTAAAAGTTCACTTGATTTAAACAAATCAAACAAATTAGTAAACAAACAAATATAGGTTTAACGAATTTATTTTATATACGGGATCAAGCTAAATAAATACGTTCAAACGGAATGCCTAAGTACATAATTGTTTCACCCCAACTCCAAGTAGGTACTTAAGTGGAAAATTAATTAAATATCGACATTTAGATAGGCCGGTAAGTAGTAATAAAATTTATGTGTTGTTGTTATTTATTTACATCGTATATAAACAAATCGTTATTTATGTAGACCATAGTAAAAGCCTGTACTTATTAACAACCTCGTTAGCGTTTAAATACTAACTGATGCGCATAAAATATATAGGTACATAATCATGTCGTAAAAACATGAATAATTATGGTTTTTGTGTAAATGAAAACTAGAAATTAGCTCGTGATTAATAGCATGAAAGTTGCATACTTACTTGTAATTAATCCTATAACTGTAAAGTGGTTTTACGGTTCCACATTTTACAGACATTGCTGAATTTTCTGCATCTTCTACTTGTGCATATTTTTCGAGCAAAGAAAATTTGAATCCAGCATTCAAGATTTTATATAGATTCTGTCGAATTTAAAGCTAGATTTTATATTTGTGCATTCATTATCTTGAATTTCTTCAAAGTAACGCCTCATTTTATGTAAATCAAAGAAACTGTTATTGCAGTTTTTTTTTTTTGGTGAGTGGGAAATCATCCAATGCCTGCTCCCGTCCTGGGTGCGGCGGGAGGGCGTGTCAGACTCTTACTGACTAAAACCCACTCATGTTCCTTCGATTGCCCTTTACGTTCCAGGGTCACGGTGACTACTATACACATTCCGCAACCCCGGCAGGCGTTGGCCCTGTTAGGCCCCTTCCTGTGCTGACTCCTTCTCTTTGAGGCGCGCGTGGAACACTAACGCGCCGTCGACGCGGCCTGGTCCTAGCCGGGCGGCGAGCTACCCATCGCTCGCCGTCCGCAGAACCGCGCCTAACTGTTATTGCAGCCTGCATAGGCTCATCGAAAAATAGCTTAACATAACAAACATCAATACTAATATTATAAATAGGAAAGTGTGTCTGTCTGTCTGTCTGTCTGTCTGTTTGTTTGTCTTTCTTTCACAACAAAACGGAGCGACGAATTGACGTGATTTTTTAAGTGGAGATAGTTGAAAGGATGGAGAGTAACATAGGCTACTTTTTGTCTCTTTCTAACGCGAGCGAAGCCGCGGGCAAAAGCTAGTAATTTTATAAAATTAAAATTAAGCGAAAGTTTCGTCAACAACAACCGTAGTTTTGACGGTGTCCTTAACCAACAGTTTCGTTGACAAATACCATAATATCGACAGTCTCATTTCCTTCATCTGTCCTTGATCTAACAAGTATAAAGAGTATTTTAAGACCTTTCTCCTATCTCCCATCTCTGCTAAAGTTATTTCGTTTCCATACAGCCCTGCTAACAATATAAATTGATTCATCTCATTCCCATATCATAGGCTTCCTGAAATCGTGCCTTTAGAGGTCGAAATCTTAGAAACCATTGTAAAGGAACCGAATATCGTACATTGTTAAACAGCGGTAGTCAACCTGCTGGTCTTATCCTTTATTCCTTTTATTTCATTAGAATCTATCTCTATAACTTAATAGAAATTAAACCACTAGGTTAGGGCTTAAAAGCGAAACAGACTTACAAGTTGACAGACAAACTAATGGACAAAAAAATACAGAAAGACAAGACAGAGACCCTTCACATATCTATTTCTGCCAAAAAGCAGCGTTACCAGGTTTTGGTTTATAAGGTAAACACATTATAATACTTTTCTTTGGGATAACAACGCTTCTGGAGACCTCAGTCAGATTACCTATCAGTCTATAGGTCTATATAGGTAACGTAGACCGTTAAAATCTTTGGGCCGTCAACTTGTTTGTCATGCAAAGACACAAAAAAAAACTTCCACATACTTGTAAACGAACATATAATATGACATATAACTGTGAGAATGTTAAACACTTGGGTCCATTAACAACTACCAAGATTTTCACAAAAACCATGCATCATCAGCTTGTTACAACTATAAATATATCCCACAAAATGTCCAGCGCCTCTGGTCCAGATATACCGTGTGTTCGGGCCACAAGGCAGCCGACAGGTAGGCTGACCCCGCACGGCCGCGTATAAATCCCATTGTTTCAGCCCGATAGATATTATTTAATATGTACGGGGAAATATATAATGCTGTGTGTTATAGCTTAACATTGTAGACCCTTTCACACCTCTGTATTTATGTTTTGTTGAGTTTCCGACCACTGATTTAAGTGATTGTCATCGCTAGGTTGTGTCGAACTTGGGTTTTTGCTGGCGTTTGTCGCAGCACTTATAGATAAGTGCGAATCCGTCTCCTACCGAGTGCTTGGTATTTTTTTTCAGATGTTACTACCTACACGGATTTATATCTTGTGCTGTAGAATATTAACCGCAAGATAGAGCGACGATTGAAAGAATGTGGCGGGCAAAAAGTGGATGCGACCTGCCCAGTGCCTAAGACCAGGATGGTGTCTTCAAGAGGAGACCTACTCAGCAGTGGGCGGCAATTTATAGGCTCACTTGATTTTGAACATTGTATAAGTCCATCCCTTTTCCTTTTAACTTGTGGAATCCTAAAATTCGTATCTTAGTTACCAGCAATAAAGTAAATAATTATGATCGCCTGCCTTTGAACTATACTTTACATACCTTAACCTATTATTTTAATTATAGAATTCTATACATAATTATCCATTTACATTAATATACCAGCAAGGATATCTAATCATTTTAATGATTTTGTTTGGAGTCCGTAATTGTGTACAATTACTACTTATTTATCAGGGTAACTAAGAAACTATGGTTTGATACAATCTATACGATGTATCATCGTTAATCGAATACGATAGAATCTATTGTCAACTCGGTTGGAAGGCGTAAAGCGATGGTACGCCCACGTGTCGCCGTCATCTCGTGTAGCATCGGAAGCTGTGGTAGCTTCTTACGACGCATCTTGAGGCTTTTGATATCCGGAGAGGTTGTTGCTAGGTACAACATTATTTCTAAAAGTGGTATCGATGAGACGAATCGTAGATAAAGTCTTCGATGCTGGTAATGATTGTGGGAAAACTGTAGATTGAAATGATAGAAATCTTTTATAACATCATTTAAAAAAAAGTTAAACTTTGTATGATTTGATAAAAATCTTTTATCCGAATACAGTTATGCTATAAAAGTGAAATTTAAAAAATATGAGTATTAAAATTAACAGTATTATTCCATCAATAGTAAATCTTAGCATTTTTAATATCACGAAACTTTTGAGGATATTTCTTACTCTTGCAGACAAAAACTACATAACGGGTTATGATAAAACTACAATAACACAGCTTATACATACAATTAACGCATAGGTCTAACACCACGCTGTGGCCAACGGGAGCGAAGCAGTAATCAAAACCCTAACATAACCGGAATCGCGAGAGTCAGCTAATATTTATATTTGACGGGCCTGTTGGTCTAGTGGCCAGTGACCCTGACTGCTAAGCCAGAGGTCGTGGGTTCGATTCTCACCCAGGACAAACTTTGTGTGATGAGCATAATTGTTTGTTCTGTGTCTGGGTGTTTTTTTCTATAATATGTGTGTATTTAAAAAAAAATGTAAGTATGTATATCAGTTGTCTGATTGCCATAACACAAGCTCTGCTTAGCTTGGGATCAGATGGCCGTGTGTAAGATGTCCCAGGATATTTATTTATTTATTTATATTATTTATTTATATAACAACGCAAAACGGCTTCGCATTTAACCTGATACAGTTTCACGAACGCATTCGTAATTCTTCCGAAGCTACACACATACATAAAGACAGTTATTCTTTAAGTAACGTGGACATATTCAGAGCAGGATTCCGTCGTTAATTAACCACATCGAATGTAACTGATAAGTGCATGTGATACCTTTTTGGATAATTAATATAGAGTAGTTAGTGTAGTTGGTTCGACCTGTATTGTAAGGGAACTCGGTAGCACGAATATCAGAGTGGTGTGTACAAAGATGATATTGACTGTCTAAGATTGTCTGCGTAATTATGTGAAAAGTTTTTTGCAATTATTGACATAAGTATGTGATTTAAAAAAAATCTATGTATGTGTGTCTAGAGAAGTCAGCACGAAGAGGGCCCAACAGGGCCAACGCCTGCCGGGGTTGCGGAATGTTTATAATAGGTACCGTGACCCCGGAACATATAGGGCAACCGAAGGAACATCAGTGGGTTTTAGTCAGTAAAAGTCTGACACTCCCTCCCGCCGCACCCAGGACGGGAGAAGTCATTTGATGATTTCCCACTCCCCAAAAAACAAGTATGTGTGTCTGTCTGTGGCAACGTAGATCTTAAACCAATAAACCTATTTAGATGCGGTTTTTTTTATTTGAAAGTAGATAGATTATAAGTACAATATATATATATGGTTCTTACACGTTTCATGAAAATCGGTTCAACCATTTCTCTCACTCTTTTGTTAGCTGCAGTCACGATTTGATAACTTTTCAATTTTTTAATTTCGACATGTTAGTACTATAGCCTGGATTGGAGGACACAAGTTTTTGATCAGTATTAGAAACAGGATCCTAGCTAAAGAAATATTTGCTTTTTCTTTAAAATTCATGAATGGGGATAAAATTTCAAAACATGTGAAGGATAGTCTTTTAAACTATTTTTAAAGAGCTGCAATGTTGAAAGTTTATTAAAAAATATAGGCATTTAATATAGCAAGTATATTAAAAAATATGTGGTCATAGGTACATTCTACTAACGTTTGTAAAGCGGCTATGTTTTATTTTAATAGGTTTATATTTTTTGATGTTTTAGGCAAGTATCAATGAAATCTCAAGGCCAACTATTGCCCGGTACACACGACAACGATTTATCAAGGATCTAACTGCGCAGTTGGTTAATGCAGTTTATCGAACGCCCATAGAGATTCTACACAACCTCATTATCTGCGTCAATTTTCAATCGCACCTTCGATGAAATTGCACAAATGAACTGCACAGGCAAATCTTACCAATAAATCGTTGTCGTCAAATCCAAGCATAAAATTGACGTTGAAATTCAATTCGCATATCATTTTAGCGGCAATCAAAGTCATTTTCCAATGTGTATAGAAGGGAGTTTTACTAATCTTTTATTGATAGTTAAAGGCGGTTGAAATTATTAGGATTCAATTTAATTTTACTGAGAAAGGACGTTATGAGTGGTAAAATGCTATGAAATCTGGCCTTGGCGATATTGCTAATATATCTGAAAGTTATAGGAATTTCTTTGCAAATAAGTATGTTATGGATTTTACTTCTCATGAGTAATATGAAATTACGGATTGATAATAAATCTACAGGTTCAATCAGATGTGTACTGTAATTTTTCACCCATAACGGACCAACATAACACCGTTCACATATCACTTGCATCTTTCTACTATCCTAGTTTGTACAAGTTTACCTTTCTAACAGACTACTTAGGTTTGCTGCTGAAACCATAAAGGATAACCATCTAGATGATAAAAGTTATAAATAACTTATCTGCATCATTCGCACCATTTCATTGCAAACTTACATACGATCTGCTCTGAAATCTTAAAAGGCTATAGCCCAAACGTTAACGGTACATGCATAATTATTGTTATTGCACAAAAATGTAATTACTTGCAGCGATATTTATTGATAAAAACATATAAAATATGACAGGGCGACCGCTGCGGCCGGCGGAGAGATAAAAGAGGATCTGCACTTACGCGACACGTATGTGTAGTCTTGACTTTACTTTTTTTTATTAAACGATTTATTATTATATGTTTTTATGTTTCATTTATTAAAACATTACACACATAAATAACATTTTTAAAGATTAATATAAAATATAAACATTAAAAAATATAAAAAAATATATTAAAAAATATAAAAATTTGTATATTATTACTAATTTAGATAATCATTTTTTCCATAGCAGCCAGAAACTTTGTAGTAGCACCTTTTCTCTCAGCCTGGATCTGATCATGGTCAGCCGCCTTTGTGGTGTAACCGGTGCTAGATCCAAGGCTATTTTGATTTTTCGCCCTTAGTTCTCCAATAATGACACACAAAATTACAAATAACTTAACCATAAATATAGATTGCCATCATCATTCATTATCAGAAATGATTACCTCTATTAATATTAACTACCGTCGCGCTAGTTCTAAAATTCTAATCACCAATAAAGATTTTAGATGATGATGATTATAAATACACTGCTTCCTTCTTTCGTAAACCAACAAACCCTCGTTCTTCCGCATCCAAAGATCTGTTTTCCACTTCAGTCTCATGCTTTAATTAAACATAATTACAGCACTTATACTTTACGTACATTCTAGTCGTTCACCTTTCATTTCCTCGCCGCGGTGCAGTCACCGGCTCCAACCTTACTACACTCTCATAACCTATAAACAATTAATTATAACAATTTATCGCGCCCGACTACAGATACGCGACAAGCGAAGGAATGTGCTACAGTTTAAATGAGGCTGTGCGGGAGTTGAACCGGTCGGGGGCGATCGGCCGCCTCCGCGCAACTTCGGGGAAAGGCCGACCATGATTTATAGCTAAAATTAAACTCCGAGTACAGGTCGCAGCAACCGTCGAATGCAGGGAAATGAGATCACGACCGAAGTAGGGATCGATTATATCGATAATTTGACGGCTCAGCTTGTGAAATATCTTAATCGTGACAAGTGGGGTATGTCAAAATATATATAACGTGATGTAACCCGGTGCTACCATTTTAAGGCTTTAAAAGTTCGATCCAATTAACGGTTTTCTCGTTTCCTGTTTAATAAAAGCCCGTAAGTAATGCCTTCCAAATTCGATTAAAATTAGGTGTTAAAAGGCTCGAACCGTTCTTTACATAAAATAAGATACCTTACGATCTCTGAATTGTTCGAGCTGCGTACACCGCAGAAGTCCCGACGTCGTAAAGCCTAGTTCCATAAAAGGGTGACACAGCATTCGCAGATCATTCCCACCTAGCACGAAGATCAATATGAAACCAGAATATTATCTGATCTGTCATCGTGAAATAAGACCTCTAAACACTCATGCGCACTATCGTATAATTCCCTAATTCGCATTGTTCTTATTGGTCCATCAATCGCCGGCGCATGCGCTGTAGAGTCCAAACGCAGGGTATATATTGCTGGACGAGATAAAATCGCGCCAGTCGAGCAGCGGCAGCGGTCGCGTTATCTCGATCTGGGAGCTAGTAACTGCGGCCCGCAGGTCGTTCCATACAAATTGTATGGCATATCTACTACTACTTTTGGGCATAGTTAACCTTATAGTTTTCTTGTAGCATGTTCTCGGCCGCTAATGGGAGCGATTCATCGCGTCAATGGTGTGAGAAACGCGTAAATAGTCCTGCCCTGAAGATGGAACCTGCTGATACTATTCGAATTGTATCGGTGTGAATGTAGGAAATTGGATTTAGTTGCTCGCTGAAAAATAATAAATGGACATATATGGAACTGACCAACGACCATTTAATACGAACTATTCACATGTGAACATCTAAAGACAAGCAAGAAGAAGAGCTTAAACATACTTTTTTAATTTACTTATTAAATACCTGAACTTGTACTAAATATATATATTACCAGCACTGTTTTTATTGAATCGTCATTTTCAATGCCATAATAAATAAATTTTGCTTAACAAGGAGCTTCCATACCATTTTACTATCATCATCGCACAACTGAAACCAAAACTAAAGCTAAGCCAAAGTACATGCTGAGTAAAATATATTTATCTCTTTCTATCTTAAACTCAAATATATGAAAACTAGCAAAAGCTACTACTATCAATGTAATTGTAAATAATTCAATATCGTTCCCAGAGAAGATCTAGAAATAGCTGTCACTGATACACATTTTCGACACCTTTGACGGGTTTTAGACGACAATAATGAACGCAACATGATGAAGAGACGCAATATGTCATGATCCACACATACAGTTACACATAGAGTTAATACTGATTTGCGGTAATCCTATATTATACACAAAAATGGTGCAATGTGTATTAATGAAGGTCTAGGAGCCAACTAAGTATAATAATGTGAATGGTAACCTAAAACATGGTAACTGGCCCTGTCAGACTAACAACATTCATGAAAGACGTGTCTCCAGAGAAGCACTTCCTTTATTTTACCTCTGCGAGAGCTCTGGTATTGCTGCAAATGTATATTCACTATCATGTAAAAAAACTCACACTCATACACTTGGATGGGTATAAATATTTAAGGAAGACTAATATTTTAAAGTCAAGAAACTAAATAAAGAATAGTCGACAACTACGACGCTTATTGCCACGTTCAATAAACTTGCAATGCAAAAACCTTATCTTTTATTCCTTGAATCAAAATTGACCCCTGAATCACCAAAACAGTGATAAGTATTAAAAATACAAAAGACAAGTTCTATTAAGCTCCTGCATATCACTTGGCCTCTCATACAAGAATAAATTTACACAGCAATAAAAAGCACATAAAGTGACATAATAGCACTGCATCTGCCGTCCCTCCTGCTTCTAAATAGCTTCATAATACGGTTGATAGTCATATCTAGTCCATCTTACATTACCATATAAAATACAGGCGCACTTTATGCGTTTATAACCCGAGAGTCGCTGAATGAATTTTGATATATTTTTTTTACTCTTGTTTTTCTTGTTGTTTGGTTTTGATTTTAAATATTAGGCCTTTGCCAAACAGTAGCTTTAGCCGGTGTTTTATCGAATATACAAAGATCATCTATAGAACGCTGCGTTTACATCTCTGTGTGGCAGAGGCTTAATTTTGTTTTGATAATAAAGTAAGTGTGTTAACCTTACATAAATGTTATCAATTATGCTTATTAAGTTGAACTCTTATTGTAGGGCGTAAATCGGATAGATTTAGGAAAAAAACACATAGGTACGTACTGAAACATTTCTTTCTTCTAGAAATGTATGTTATTACGTGTCATATCATTTGATTTCGTTGTCTAAGAAATTTGATTTATTCACAGTTTCGAGGAACTACAGCACAACCTAAATACAGATACTTAAAAAAAGCTTTTTTTAAAAAAAGATAACCGACTTCAAAAACTAAAAGCTCAAAAATAACTATTTCGGAAGTCGGTGGCAACACAAATCGACCGGCAGAAGAGAAGCCACCGACTTCCGAAATAGTTATTTTTGAGCTTTTAGTTTTTGAAGTCGGTTATCTTTTTTTAAAAAAAGCTTTTTATTTTTTACTTTTTAGTTAGAGTCTCAGTGTCTAACTACGTTTTAGGGTAGCTCTCAAAATAAACTTATAATCTTACAAAATGAAAACGGCACTATGCGCGCAACGTCACAGGATATCCATTAGTGTTATATACTAAAACCTTCCACAGAATGTTACAAAGACTTTTCTGAAAACCGCATCGAAATCGGTATAGCTAAACGCGAGATAACCGCGGTCAAACATACAATCGTCTTTGAAAATCTACAATCCAAGAAAGCAAAACGCGATCTATGCGGGCAACGTCACGGGATATCCATTAGTGTTATATACTAAAACCTTCCCCAGAATGTAACAAACACTTTGCTGAAAACCGTATCAAAATCGGTTCAGCCAAACGCGAGATAATCGCGGACAAACATACATACAAACATACATACATACATACAGGTCGAACAGAGAACCTACTTTTTTTTGAAGTCGGTTAAAAAGGCAGAAAAACATCAAAATGATCCTATATGGATTCTTTATTCCTATTGAAGTACGGAACGCTAAAAATGTGTGTTCTAAAAATTTAATTTACGAGAAAATAAAGCAGCATGCCATTCTCACTATATATACATCTAGGATTTCTGGGGTCACATAATAATTATGAAACATCTGTCTTCCAAAAGCCGTTTCTCATCAAAACTAGACCCAATTGTTTAGACAAAACGTCTAGAACATCTTATCTAGCTTCCATCTTAAACATAAGGAGATAAGCTAGTTAAAAATCTGAGAAAAATTCGACATTACGACAAAGCTTTCTCACAAAAAACGGGTGTTTTAACTCTTTACATCAAGATTACGAATGAAGATAGCACGGAAGAATTAATTCGCGACATTGAGAGTGTATGCGACCTCTAAGCTCGTAAAAAACGAGAAGAGTCGAGTTCAGGATCTTAAAAGTAGTGAGGCTGGCTTCTGAGAAACTGCAGTAAGCTTGCATTATGTGAGTCTGTGCAAAATTATCTACATTTTGAGTACCTATCTCACGCGTGATAATGACATTCCGTGGTTCAAAATTCATTGTTATTAAGTTACACAATAATAATTATTTAGTAATAACGAAAGTGGTTTCTAAAAAGGCTTGGTAAAGGAGGTCTGATTCTGAAAATTAATGTAAATAAATTAAGTATTATTTCTGTCAAATATTTTTTTTTCGGGGAGTGGGGAATCATCCAATGACTGCTCCCATCCTGGGTGCGGCGGGAGGGCGTTTCAGACTTTTACTGACTAAAACCCACTCATGTTCCTTCGGATGCCCTTTATGTTCCGGGGTCACGGTAACTATTATAAACATTTCGCAACCCTTCTGTCAAATATTCTAGGAAAACGTAGAGCTAAAAATATTTGGTACGGAATTAAACACCTTATAAAAGCTCAAGAACTAGGCATTAACACAGAGACTTTGGCAAACCCATTAAGCAATATCACATAAAATATCACTACATAGTATAAAATAAAACAAAGTCGCTATCCGCCGTCTGTCTGTCCCTAACTATGCTTAGATCTTTAAAACTACGCAACAGATTTTGATACGGTTTTTTTAATAGATAGAGTGATTCTTAAGGAAGGTTTATATGTATAATACATACATATTATAGAAGAGAAAAGCCGAGATTTTTAAAGATTTGTAACACCCGTGCGAGGCTGGGGCGGGTCGCTAGTATAACATAAAAATGTTTTCCAATACGTTGCCTTGAGACCGGTCGAAGCAGTCGGTCCGAACAATGTCCCGAACGAGATGCGGCCGCTGATTACCAGTAATTATACGAAACGGCTTCTTGTTAACACGCATTCAACAAATAAAAAAACAATTTAGGCTACTGTCTCCTGTGTCTATATATTTTTAAGTTAATTTATGGTCGAGGATACAAGGGTTTCCATATTATATGCGAATTTTATAATACACGCGTTTTAAGTGGCGAAATCATTTGAATATAAACTATTAGCTGTCAGGTTTTTAGTTATTGCTCATCTCTTAGGAATCATGGTGTGTGTCTAATATTATGTACCAGCTATATTGCTGTAAACTTTTATCAAAATTAGTTTTATAGTTTTTTTTTTACGAAAACAAGTAGTAAACAATCATTAAAGTACGAGGGTTTTCACTGAAATATAGACCTACTCAATGTTTAACGTGATAATGGTGGCGCAGAATATATCTAAAGTGAATCTTGCGAGTTTCCTAAGGTGCTGGTACCCCAAATACTAAGAATCCAAAACTGGAATTCCATAAACCCTAAGACACTACCAAACACATAAATATCTAGACTAATAATAATCTAGAACAGCTCCATATCTGCAGAGAATAAGGAAACGTATGAAAAGATGTAGATTACAGCGTACAGCGCAGGTAGCGGGTGAAAGGTTTCATTGTGGTGTCATGCGCCCGCGCAGCGACGAACAGGCTGCCGAGCCAGTGTTGCAATGTGTTGCTGGTACAGGAATTTTACGATATTTTTGTAAAATAAGTATATTATTTTTTAACACTAACATAATAACAAATGTATGTGATAGATCAGAGGATGTTAGTTCCGAATGTTGCCAAATTCACTTGACCCACCAATTTAACACACATTTTTTAGGGTTTATCAGATAATTGTGGCAACATACTGTAAACGATCATCATAGTTATTATCATTAGCAGATATTGTCTTCATCATTTAAAAAATATTATTATCCAAAAAATAGAAAAATCTTTGCTCCAAGGACATAATTTGGGGTTTTTTAATTTCGTGACCCAAAGGCTGGCTTTTATTTTGGTCAGAGGCTTAGCATTGCTATCCAACGTGGCAATGCTGCCAGCCTATTAGGTACTTTACCGGTTGACAGCGATGCGGAGGAATTTTTTGATGCCATTATATTTTAATTGTAGTGTTTTCCCTTTTTTATTTTAGTAATTTAGTTTGTAAATATTTGGGGTTTATCGGTAACACCAAGTTTTTTAAGTAATCTGTAAGTTTGTGATCATGATCGTCATCACCACCCTGATTGCACCTCGGGATACCGCAATTAATGTATGAATTTCTTTTATTATTTGTTAAACTTCAATCACAAGTCATTGTTGTCAATTCTCATTTAGCTGTTATTCATAGTCACCCTACGAAGATCATCACTACATCTATCCTTTTATGGATAGGAAATCATCACAACAAATTTAGGAAATCATGACTCCAACAGCTCTGGGTGGAACGAAAGGGAGTGTCAGATTTTCACTGACTAAAACCCACCCGCATTCCTTTTAATGTCCTTTTCTTTCCGTGGTGACTCTTTCGACCAATTTCCGAAACCCTGGCAGGCACTGGCCCTATTGGAACCTGTCTTTTAAGCCACTCAACCTAGCCCGAGGGTATTCTAAATTACGTTTGTCGATTTGCGGACCGGTTAACCAATCTGGGCCAAACTGGCCAACCTATTGCCACTTTTATTAGTAGGCTTAGAGAGTCAGCAATGTCGGAGTGCGAAGTGCGCGGTTTTTATTAACTCAAACCTAAGTTTAATCACTAACTCCGAGGTAATATTTGTGAAAAGTGGGCGTTAGTGGTAGGTACGACTGAAATTTAATAGTTATTCTACAGCTGAAAAAAACTTGTATTCATTGTTTTCTCCGATGCATATTTTCACAAACTCCCCTTCGAATGCGCGTTTGCAAAACATCTACTATAAACTTTCAAGAAGACGTCGCGATGATAGAGGAATGTTTTAAAAAGAAAATTCTTATGTCTCTACTACATACCGTTACTTGAAGTAAATCCAAAGGTGTCCCGCTGTACATTTCCTGAAAATAAAAATAACCTTATTGTTATTTGGTAAAACCATATTTGGTTCAGCACATTTTTTTTAACAAAATATAATATATTATGTCAGTATTCTTTATTTTACACATATTTTTATTCAAATAAAAAAAAAACAGAAATTACATTATTTAAAAATATGTATAAAAATAGTGCTCTACCGTCGCTACGTATTGAAACTCAAGCTAACGATGGTTAGAGGGGTTCAGAGAGAGGAACCTCCTCACAATGCGTGCCTTATCCAAGACAAATCCGTATCCGTGCCTTCTGAATTTGATTCCTTAGCCAGCTACCAAGCGATAGCTTTTGGAGATGTTGGCCAAAACTTTTCGCAATTCTAATAGCCATAATAACAGTCAATCTACCATTGACTGTTACAATATATTAATATAATACATTATTATTGTGTTACGGCAATTTAACATCACAAAAGTATTTGCTTTTGCCCGCGATCTCACCTGAGTGTAATACTATAATTTCTGGTTCTCAGGAACATAAGCTTCTATCAGTAAAAAAATTGAATTGGATCACTCAAATACATTATACGGAGAAAATAACAAAAATTGTATTATAATAATTATTTCATAAAACTTTTTTAAAAACTATAGGTAATTTGAAAATCTTTCGGAAGACGTTTAGTGTAAATCACACGCACCTGAGTACACAATAATTATGTTTATCTACATATCTACTTTAATTTATACAAAAAAAATATTCGATGAAGAAGAAGTATCTCGAAGTAGTCTTTTCGATGATGTCATCGCAAAAACACTGATTACCCACCTTTAGTAAGTAACTCGAGCAGTTTGCTTGAAAAATGAAACTCCGGTCTAAACATTTTGTTACACATAAAACCAAATCTAAACACCAGATACCTAACTATATAAAAACACTATCACTTACAAAACCACAATTTTTAAACTTAGAACTTCGTTGCCGCCAAATTCAAAATCGAAAACGAACCTATTTCAAATTTCGAATATGTGCCGTTCTAAAACGTTACGAATTTCAAAGTTCGAAGTCGAGTTTAGTATCTGACGTCACGCGTATTATGCCTACGGTAAGTGTTATGTCAAACTAAATATCAGTTAAACATCGACCGACCGATTGTCGCCAACTGTTTAATTATGCCGACTGTTCCGATTCATTAGTGCACTATGGTTTCAGGGACGGCTTCCGAATTTATTTTTTTATTGTTTATTTTTAAAATATACACTATAGTATCTGTTTTAGTTAAATGTGGAGTAAATTTTAATTATGACGTATTAGGAAACATATGTTAAATAATGTCAACAATTGAGAAATTAAATTGTAAGACGTTTTGTCAACTTTACCATGGCAAAAATGAAAATAACATGCCTGTACTATTGTGTGCACTTCTTTTTAAAAACTATTTAAAATAAACTAAATATTGAAAGTACATACTAGATACTACCATTTTGACCAAATAATGAACAAAATACTCACTACCTATAGCAATATCACTTATTCAAACTAAAATAAAATACTTAAACATTAGATCCAACGAATTCTTTTTTTAAGTCCCAAGTACGGCCCACGATCTGTCTGGAGAGGTCAGGGTTGCCGACGCTCGTCTTTTGACCCTCATACGTCCCTCCTTCACCAACTCACGATAAAATCATACATCCGTCCCTCTCCCACAGGCCGCGACACTTTGCTTGACTTTTAACCCTTCACGTCATTGTCAGTACCATCCTTTTCTTACATTCCGACTTTTTAATGTTGCTGTTTCATTCAAACAGGTTACGACATATCGGTCGACATATGACCCGAGCATCGGTGTTTCTCTGTCCTTTTTTATCGTTTTGTATAAGTGTATTTTTGTCCTTGTCTGCGGTGTCACGACCCTTACGACTAGCCACTTGAATAGATTAGGTGTTTTCGTACGAATGCGGGTTCAATATTCATTGATAATCGGTTCGTTGGCATTTTATATGCAAGAAATGTAATTATTGTTTTCATTCGTTTTAAGTAATGCCTTTATGAGTCTACTGTACTTTATGTTTACTCAATTAGGTACATGGCAGAGCAATCAAAGTTCGAGCTTCTGTTTGAGAACCTAAGGCCTTAAGGCCAGGACACACTGTATAGATTAGCCTTGATATTAAACACGCTAAAACCAATTGATTGGTTAAACGAATGTAGAACAGTTCACCATGTACCATATATTATTAATATAAAAGCAACTCATTTGTCTGTTTGTCTTGCCTTTCTATCCCTGTCTTAAGCAGCAAAAACAAGTGATCTTTAACATTTGCTGCTTTTATCTGACTTCGGCTTTGACTTTATAATCCAAATTCAGGCGGACGTATCATGGGCAAAATTATGTATTATAATAAAATTTAATATGCGTTACGTTCTGGTTTACTAACCGAAACCACTACAAAGCCAAGGGCGGATCCAGGGGGGGGGTCATGGGGGTCATGACCCCCCCCTGGAGCCAGATCCAGGACCTAGGTGGCTGGGTCCTAGACCCGACTAATGACCATTAATATGAATTAAGTAACAATATGACATTAAAAAATATTATTTTTGTCACAGTATAATTTTAAGTAAGTACCTTCAATACTGTTACTAGATAGATACTCCAGTTTCTGTTGTTGTAAACTAGTATCAGTTGTGGATGGTGAAGTGACCTTATTTAAAATTATGATATTGAGATAATACTTAATTACGTATCCTAGTTTAAGAAAAAAAAAAATGCTACACTACCAGTTTGTGTAGCGACAGCAGAAAATAATGTCTTTCTCTACTGCGTTACTAAAAATCAAAAGACCTTCAATGGTTGAAAAACTTCTCACCGCAGTGGCCCGTGCCGAGTACCTTAAGCTGATGCAGGTATTGTAGTAAATTTGAACTAGCCAAAGGAATCTTAGATTTTAAATGTTTTTGACTTTATTTAAACTTCTTTACTGAGAAATATTATATATTGCGTTATTAGGGAAGCTTGACGTCTGTTTTTTTTATTTGCTGCTATTTTTTTTTTGAATTCTTGGTGGGATACTGTAAAAGTACTTGATAAGTACTTTGGGGACGAAAAAGTTTACAGAGTTTTGTTCACAATGGTACAAGTGACACTTGAAAGAGATCGTTACACCAAAAACGTTAGATAAAATCTATGAAATTATTTTTAACAACCGCTGAATTAATGTGTGTTAGGTGACTGAGGCTGATCTATCAACTCGGCGAATACATCGTATCATATTTATTTATTTAGGATTTCCAACAGAGGATACACAGATTACTAAGACTATTAGACATACATTAGGAACTGATCACTGTGTTCCCCCAATTAAAGGAAACCACAGCATGCACATAATAACTAGTTACAAAAAAGTTTGACAAGACAATAAAATATAAAATATTATAACATAATAAATTAAACAAAACATGTGGTAATTTAAACTTAGAAAAGCAATAATAAAATAAAATAAAACTACACAGAAGACAATATGACATACAGGTTCTTTTTGAATACCGACATCTTACGTGTAATATCAAGGTTGTGGTGCTTTGACAGTTCATTGTAGTTTCTACAGAGCCTTGGCAGAACGGCGAAGTGGCCGAGGTTTTGATATTTGACATGAAGAAGCTGTTTAAGTGATACCTAGCTACTCCGGTTACACTTACTCGATTAAAAGAGCAAAACAGCACTTCAAAGGTGTGTTGGTGATGTTCAGTCACAATTCACAATTCAACGAATTTTTGCGCGTTTCCTTCCTGTAGACAAATCATGAACAGATATAAATGCGACAGAGACCACAGAACAATCAAACAGTCGGTTTCTCGAGGAGATCGTGCGCAAAAAGCTAAGGAGGCCCTGCCAGCCAGTTAAGTCTTGACTACATTTTATTGGGACCCGAGGTGTCATCCATATCAATTTCTTTCCAAAAGGTAAAAGAATCATAAGAAAATATTATTCAGAGTTTTTTAATAAATTCTCTATTGAATTGAAGCAGAAAAGATCTCAATTGACAAAGAATAATGCTGTTTCGCAAAACAATGCGAGGCTGCAGAATTGTATTGTCAGTATGGCTGCATCCAGCATATTCCCCAGAATTAACCATCTGCAACTGTATCTTGTGTCCAAACCTAAAGAAAAGGTTAGGGAGTTCGAATTGAAAGGAGAGGTTATAATTGTATCGAAGTGTTGAAATCTCTGTACGAGTCCACATCTAAGTGAAAAATCAAAGCACAAAAAATCCAACTCCGTCGGAAGGTGAAACAGGGATAATCTCAAGTTTTACCAACAAACGCTTTGGAGGACCAGGGCCAAAATATCGACGGTCAATATCACACCGGTTTACGGAAGACATGGCAGACCCTGCAAAAACTGGAAAGGTTGCTTTGGGATGAACTTGGATGGAACCAAAGTCCAGTAAATGACCTTGTTTCCCGTATGTGAAAATCGCGCTACTGATGCGCGATGCAAGAATATATCTTGGTCAAATACATAGTTTGACTGGGTTGGCACAACTTCGAGAAAGAGGCCAAAAGAAGGAAACTCTTAAGCTGGGCAGCTTTCAGAATATTGCGTGAAATCTTTGAATTGTCAATTCCACAATCCCTTAACCCTGAGGTCTTGAGAACTCCATGTAGCTGAAACGAGAACCATCACCATGAGGTTGGCCCGCAAGTTCAAGGTAGCTCAGCCTGTATTGAGGAGGAGGTATTCGCCAGAGAACTAGTATCACCCACATTACTCGCAGAGTCAGTACGCTTAAATAGAAGTAGACCGACCGTACCTGCGGAAGGACAGACGATGGTGGACTAGACATGATTTAGCGTGGAGACCTCTTTAAACAAACGAATAGTGAGACGTAAGACCATCGATTTACAGAAGGTGGCGGGCAACTTGTGTATGCGAGCTGAGTGAGACCAGGATGACTGTAGCTTTCTGGGGGAAGCCTACGTTCAGCAATGGAATAGGCTGATTTGGTGAAGAGGTCATTATTGTAACTAACGCTAAACTTATTTTCAAAGTTTTGAACAACTTTGGACTATATAAAGTTAAGAGATGAGCCAAAATAATAATTTATTCAAAAAGTCTCTGACTTATCAAACCCGTCGTATGATTCTTCTTCAAACTACAAATATATATGGCTAGTCTGTCATTTTTTAGGATTTCTCGCTATATTTTTTCATAAACACTTAAATAAAATTCAAAGTTAATAAAAACAAAATCGTGTTTGGTTTACTAGACCCTTCTTTTTAGACTGCGCTTTTCCTGCAAAAATCGTGTGTCTTTGAACTTTAACGCAAGGTATTTTTGTCTACTTTTTATCGGGCGCCTCAAAGTGTGAGGTTCCGAGGCTCGAGGCCTCTTAGAGGCACGGGGTCTGTGGCAAATGCCGCCTACCACCATATGGCTAATCCGACACTGGGACTGGCACTTTTCCACTTTCATCAAAGCCCAATAAAGTAGATAAAAGTGATAACGCGACCTTTCGACGACAGATCGACAGCCGGCTGTCGGGCTGCTATATTGTGTTCGAGACACAATCACGTGTATTCGAAGGTTTAAATAGACTTATGTATTTTTAAGTACAGTATTTACATACATGAACAAAGTACCTACTTACCTACTTATTAATTTTGATAATAATAGGTACGGGACCTATTATTATCAAAATTAAACTATAACTTCTTGTCTTAACCACGACTATGTGACCCCCCCCTGATGCCAAAGCTGGATCCGCCCTTGTACAAAGCCATATGAACGACTACTATTATCCCGAATCTGATAAAGAGAATCTTTCAATCATCACTACCGCCGCCGACTGGAGCGGGCAAATTTTAGCGGCCATTACACCTACTGAGTATAGACACCTATCTATAAAGACTTTGTGATTGTTCTTTAGCTTCATCGTTCCAAACTCTGAATCCACCAGACGACTTATAAAAACGTATAATAAGGTTATGAAATATCATCCCCGAACGGAGCAATAACCAAAACGCTGATGAGACTGAGGAGTACAGCTAGTTTTACTAAAATAGTCACACTATTTAAGTACTTAGTAATTGTAATGACGAGACGTTAATGCAAAATGCACCCTCCCGTCTGAAAATATTCACAAAAATATGCACATGCAGAAGATGCATAAACTGCAAGTTGCCGCCAAAAACTTATACTCGCTACGTGTTCAAGAATCCTTCTCCATCCTAAATATGCTCTGTGGAGGGTTGAATATTTGCTTAACAATTATTAGTATTTACCCCTAATCTTATACAGTTTATACGTATCTCCTAGAACTACAGCAGAATCCTGTGTGCACCATTTCACTCGCTCACACCAGAGCAGTGGCTTCAACGTTTTTCTAGCAGCTGACCTGCGACGAGCCGGAGCATTCCGACCAACAACCGTACGGTCGGAGCTCAGAATGTGTGGATGCGGCTTTTTTTCAATTACGTTTAACTGTATCTAATGTCATGCTGCCCCAGTTGTTAAGACGCCCCGCTCACGTGAGAGAGGTTGTGGGCAAGTATTAATGTGACGATTTACTCGACTTTCGAAAGGATATATACATACGCTCAAAGAACCATGTTTTTCGAGCGTATGTATGTACGTATGTATGTATGTATATACAACCTAAACCGTTTAACGGATTTCGTCAAATGAGGTGTCTTTAAATTCGTGTCAGTTGTGGCAGGGACATAGTGTACATAACTTTGAAAAAAAATATCAAAAAACCCAACTGCAATTTCGGAAGTTGGTGGCAATTACATAAAATAGAAACAAAGTTACCGACTTCCGAAACTTTGTTGCTTAATTATATTTTTTCAATTTCCATGTACTTTCAGCCTCAGTAATTAGTAGAACTTTGACAGTTGTTACGAGTAGTCAGAAGCCAGAGTTTGACTAATCCTTCCAACGTTGTCGCGCCATAATTGGGTTGTAAAGGTCTAATAAGCAGTCGCTTCACGTCTTCACGTATACCACTGGTATCCGGCTGAATCCGGTTAGGCTGAAAGCCGACCCCAATAAAATAAAATTGGAAACGTTTAACTGTATATTTCGTTACGGGAGAAGGAATAAAAAGAAGAATAACAGGAGGTGAATTTGGATATACCAGGAATCTGACTCATGTAATCCGTATTTTTGATATAAATAGTAATAATTATTCTATATTAGAACTCACGAGTAATTTTGCTAGATAAGAAGTCACAGCATCTTAGCTAGCTAAGTTATTTAGACACGATTACGAGAGATGGTTGTACAGGTTGACTAGTACTGTAGAGGCCAGAGGGACCTCTACTGTACTGGGACAACTAATTACATCAATAAAAGATACTTTTAATATCTATTTTATATTTTCGTATTTTAATAATTTTCTCATCGACTGCTTGTCAGCCTTACAAGTCTTTCTTAGTTTAAATATATTTTATCTCATCACGAACAAATAATGTAAATAAATAATTTCAATTAATTCTACGACTGCGAATTTCGACAGCACAAGCCACGTCAGTATAACATTTTCACAGTTCAAACTCAAAACAGTTACATTTTCCTCAAAACTAAACAAACCACATCATCTCCTTCCCACATCGTTGAGAAGAAAGCGCGCTGGCCATAGCCGCGCGTGCGCTGCTTTTTTGCCGCGATGAATATTTATCGGCTGCGGCGGCCATTAGCAAACACAAGCGATACACTTTCAGACTGATTGCTCCTGTCTTACTGCTTACTTTATATGTGCTCGTTTATTGCATTATCTAGATCTATTTCATCTCTTGGAGGTCTGCATTTAAACAGATCCTTTGCCAAAACATGAACAAATCTCTTTAGTCAACCAGTAACATTATGGCGTATGCAGGCATTAAGCTAAACCATTTCAATAAAGGCTTGTCCCATAGCCTAACAATAAGGGAAATGAAAGCAGTGTAGAAAAGGCTTTTCCAATGTGGAAAGATTCAAGTTAATTCTAGTGACAACTTAGTTGACTGTTGACTGTGGCAGGTTTGTATCAAAATTAAACTAACTTCAAAGGCTCCTTTACTTATCAGTAAGGGTAGGTAAGGATAGGTACGGTATATCAGAAGTGGAATTTAGTTGCTTGTTCCAAAACGTTAGGTTTCTATGGAGAAGAACAAGCAATACCTCCACACACGGAGGTTTTTACACCAAAATCCTGGTACGCCATAAATTACAACCAATCTAGAGTTTAAACATAGCACATCCTTAATTTATCTTCTATTTTACGGTAATAGTAAATTTTACTGAGAGGAAATAATTCACTGTTATTTACGTAAATACATAGGAACATGTTCTTCCCAGACCACCGGCACTCTCGGTAGGACCTGTATCCCTATCTAATAAAATGTATATCTCTTTAAGCAGTCAATATACTGCTACTCTATTAACAATAGGACCTTATATTTAAGATCATTTTCGTAATTGGACAAATATAATAAGAAGAGATATTTTATCTTTGAACTGTAACTACTGTTGATAAATCTGTGTTTCAGACTGCACTGCTCATGATTTCAATTTGACCTATATGACGATAGTTCTTTTTTATGCCTCGTTGAGATCATTAAGACATTAAAGGTAGTCGAGATAAATTAACATGTATGTTCTGTCTATGATAAGAGTTAATTATTTGTATGTCTGAACGCTCTAATCTTTTTTTTTTTTCTTGGTGAGTGGAAAATCATCCAATGACTGCTCCCGTCCTGGGTGCGGCGGGAGGGCGTGTCAGACTCTTACTGACTAAAACCCACTCATGTTCCTTCGATTGCCTTTTATGTTCCAGGGTCACGGTAATTATTATATACATTCCGCAACCCCGGCAGGAGTTGGCCCTGTTGGGCCCCTTCCTGTGCTGACTCCTTCTCTTTGAGGCGCGCGTGGAACACTAACGCGCCGTCGACGCGGTCCTGGTCCTAGCCGGGCGGCGAGCTACCCATCGCTCGCCATAACGCTCTAATCTTAGGAACTGTGGGTCCAATTCCAAAACACATTTTCGTGTTGGATAGCCCATTTTTCGAACCATTTTATTATAACTTCACACTACGATCTACGGGAGCGGAGAAGATCGAAAGATACTGGTGAAACCGCTGAGTGCAGCTACTGATACTATATCCTACTAGACAAATTTATTAGCATATTTCCGTATCTATTTGTGCACTTATAGATTTGTGCTAATTAAATTGTCGTAACAATATTTCTCACCATCAACGCTCATGTCTAGAAGACTTGTATAATAAACTGGAAATTCAGGCACGGATCCCTTTTGACCTTTAGACGCTTTTCTATTTTTTTTTTTAACTTGCTAAGAAACAATAACTCTGCACCACCCCAAGAGAAGTCAAGTGCAACACTGCTTGACCAACACCCCTGCTCGTAATTTGAATTTAAAATTAGAATAATGGTCATCACGCACCGCGCAAACGCATAACTTTTTTACAGTCGACCGAACAAATCGCATAGTACCATTATAATATTTGCATTTTACTTATAAAACCATTCATTAATTAAATATCTCATTAATATTGACGAAATGACAATCACACCTATATAAAGAGTGAAAGGTTATTTTATCGTACAGGTCTGTCATTTCGTGATTTTAAAGTAAAACAAATAGGTAGATGTTCTATCAAAAAATAAATAAAATAAAAATTTTTACCCGACTGAGCTCGAGGGAAAGTTATATTTTGTATATTTGTTTATTTTTTTGCAACGCCCTAGAGCTAACTTTGTCACAAAAATGAAATACGGGATTTTATCATCAATTGACATACATTTTATGAGCTGTCAAAAAGAGATGTTCCCGTAGATTTATATAGAAATATCACCTTATGACGTCACTAAGCAAGCAACTCAATTGCGTAACTATTAAATATTTACAACCGATTTTTAGGGCTTAAATTAGGAGAGCATTTATAGAAATTGTAATATTCATTTATTGGTTACCCAATTCGGACAAAATTTTGAACTTAAACTCAAATTCTTGAATTAGCAATTTAATATTATTTCGACTCCGTATAGTACTGGAGGTTGGACCCCGCCCACATAATGAGGTCACAGACTAGACTTTGCGCCGGTTCCGCTTGCAAGGTTTTAGATAAGCCCGGACTGCAGTATTATCGTGTTTGATAAAGTTACTTATTACGATTGGGCATTCAACCTTAGTTAATTTATTTGCGCTATTTTAATTAAGTAGGTTGTACTGAACTGGTCCTATTTAGTGTTGATTAAACTTTATTGTTAATAATATTATATTCTCTGCGATTGCTGTCATGAAAATGTCGTTTGTTTTCGAAAATTGACTGGTCTTGGTGCACAGATTAATTATGTAAGACGGCTTGAATCGTTTTTGATTATTTAACAATTGTGAAAAAAAAATAAGAACTAAATATTACGAAAAAAATACAGCTATGAAAACAAATATATTATTTACTAGCTTTTGCCCGCGACTTCGTCCGCGTGGATTAATAGTTCCCGTTCCCGAGGGATTTCCGGGATAAAAACTATCCTATGTCCTTTCTCGGGCCGTAGACTATATCTGAACCAAATTTCATTCAAATCGGTTCAGTGGTTTAGGCGTGTTGAAGAGACAGACAGACAGACAGAGTTACTTTCGCATTTATAATATTAGTACGGATTAATAATGTTTTTTTTTATTGATTTTGTTTTTTACTACCTTTAGTTGACTTGTAAAAGAAGGTTGGGGGCGCCTTCTACCCGTGCCTACGACATTTCGTGTTAATTGAAAGCGACCATTCATAAATTATGTCACAGGTTAAAGAAAAGGGTTAACAAAATGAGACTTAATATCACATGAGTTACCCTTCATGACAAGGTCGACTTCGTCATAAGATTCATGACGTTACATTTTAAGGTATGGGAACAAATTGAACGTTCACCAAAATAATATTCTTGCGTACCAAAAATAGTAAATGATCACCAAAAAATATCACCTAATTGTGTTAGGTTCGGTTAGGTTAGAACTGTGACCACACAAAACGCCAGATCTACTACTGGTTCATTTTATTTACCTTAATCAAAATCAGTCTAATTCATTTAAAAATGAAAATAGGTTATTTGTAGAATACTTTATGAAACATAATATGGTGATCATTTACTATTTTTTTAGTGATCATTTACTATTTTTGTCAGTCAGTGTCATGTCATTATGTTACTATATTTGGTGGTAAGTTAAATATAAGTCACATTACATTAACTTTGAATGAAGAATTGGTTTGTTCCCGTTGTCCCCGTACGCCGTGTCACCGTCCTACGGGGACAGCGGTACTTCAATTAAATATTTGAAATTAGTTCCCGTTGTCCCCGTACGCTGTCCCGGCAGATTAATATAAAGGATTTAGACCTTGTTTTCAAGTAAGATTTTTTATTAATGAAATGTCCCACAGAGTTACAGGACGTTATTTTTCAATTAAAGATTGAAAACTTAAGAGAACAAAAGTACTAGGCGAGCAGTAACGTGAAGTAGTCATGTGGGAAAATTTAAAATATGTGGTGGAGCACGTTTCCCATTTACCACTTCACGTTACTGCGCGCCTAGTACTTTTGATTGAATTAAGTAGTCAAGTGTGAAAATTTAAAATTAGTGTGAATTTGAAGTTTAGTTTAGTTTACACATTAGCCGAATGTACGTTACGGGGACAACGGGAAATAAATTTAATCACGTCCCGCTGTCCCCGTGACGGGGATATGGCACACGGGGACAACGGGAACAAACCGAAGAATTTTATGGTGTTTTTTTTAATACATTTTTTTTATTTTGTGACTTGTTTTCATTTATTGAGTTTAAGTTTGACATAGGGAGCAGTTACGTAGTATCTCATGACAAATGATTTAACTTACTTTTTTTAGCAACATGATTTCCTATTACATGGTGTCGCTTTTGGTGTTCACTTAAAGAACTACTAAAAAAAAACAAAATTCCAATACTCCTATATACTGGGAATTAAGTAAGTTTTATGAGAAAAATATTAAGTATGTATATTTTGGAGATGTTTTATCCAATAATTCGCCTTGACATTGTGATCCACGCTCGTGCCTTCTTTATATGAGAAGGGCCTTTGCTCCACACTGGGATAACAATATGCTCATATTATTAGTAGCATCTTCCCAATTCAGTAACTGACTATGTATGTACTATTTTGCCTAGTCATTAAGACAACTAAGAACCGGATTCCAACAAAGCGAGAATAAAGAGATACGAGTATGTCGCACAACCAATCAGCTTGAGTCATTTTGACAACAGCGCTCAGCGTAAGCACAATACAATATCCTATTGGTTAATTACGACACATCTCTCGTCTCCGCTTTAGTGAATACCAGGTCTTAACAGACGTACCAGTGATCAAATACAGTCTGTAATGATACTTTATCGTGTTAGAACGCCAGATCCCTGCCAACCCTTTTGGTCTAATAGCGACGAGTTCGCTTAGTTAGTGCATGCCCATATTAACACGTAACAGCTGTATCCCAGCGTTTCTAGAGATGTTGTGGTACATACAAATCTATCCCAACAAGCAAAATAATCCTGGAAAGCGATTGTATAATGCTGTTTGGAATTATAAAGCGCCAATTATGGTTTTGGTAGTTGCTACTGCGCTTTTAACAGGATACATACATGCTGTTTTTACTCAAGTATTATTAATCCTATAATTTGTACTTATATCGGTATATCGGATCATATTTTCTGGCAAATACAGGATCAAGACTCCTATAAAAGCATGAAACAAGAGTAATTGCACTCAAGAGTAATTTGTCCAGTTGCTTGGACTTATATGCGCATATAAGATGACATCTGCGGACCATTTAAATCTTAATACTCCTGTAGGAGCATGTACCAAGAATATTTGCACTGAGGAGCAATTACTCTTGTTATTTTTACTTATAACCTCATATAAGCTATATTTTTATGACCAATATAAGTAAATTAAATTTTAATTACTGTAAATTATTTATGGTTTGGTTTTATATAAGCTTAAAAGTAAGTTTTAATAAATCACCAACACTCGGTAGGATAAATTAATGTTCTATAGGATATCTATTTATCGTATGCCGATTTAAACCTAGACATATTTATTTAAGCATTTCACAGTAGTGTTATAGTCCAAGTAATCTTTAACAATCCTGGTTAAAACTCTTAAGAAGCCATTTTTGCCTGTAACGACTAGTACGTAGGCGCAAACACGCTTTATATAGTTTTGCAAATTCTATTGTAGGATTTGACATCAAGCGATTTTAATTACCATGGGTGGCCAAATTATTAGGGACAGTGGTCATAGATTTTTTTTGTTCAAACACCTTAATCAAGAAAACTAAATAATAGTTTTATATAATATGTAGGTTTTAAGGTTTGGTAGCTCTACACTAGTTTAATTAATATTATTTTTGTAATGTGATAGCACCATGAGATAGAGCCATATTCAAAAAAGTGGTATAGCTTCTAATATATAACAATTTTATTTGTTTCATTGATGGCAAAATAAGAATTATGTTCATTTTACAAGATTTTTCTATTTAAACTAATAGAACCGCGAGCAATATTTCTGATTGCATACTTTTTTTTTCAAATTGCATTGCGTCTCCACCAAAAATCATAAAAACACAAACGTTATTGCTGCATTTTACTCACTCTTAGAGAGATTTAGCAGCTATTATAGGTGTATTTACAAGAATAGCCTGTAGTTACAAGACCTGATACTAAAGCATCACAAAATATTCAATTATACACAAAATATTTCCTTACTTAAGTAACGCGATATTTTTAGTAATTTGTAGTTTTAATTTCGCCTTCACATTTGTTTTTTTTATTATCTCAATTAATAAGGTTTTTTGATAAAAAAAGTAAGCTTTCACGGGACGCCTAGGCTGGCAGATGTGAAACATCGACATTATTTTGTAAAAGTAATATGATTGAAAGAAACAAAAGCGTGGCAACGCGTCGCCACATACTGTTTTACGTACGGCTATAGATGTTTCACATCAAAAATACCGCTTGAACCAACACCTAATAATTTTCTTGATAATGGCAGTCCAACCACAATACAGAAATCTAAGAACTGTCCCTAATAATTTGGCCAGGTACTGTACGTACAATGGCGACTCCTCTTCAGTTTTGAGAAAACCCGATATAGAACCAATATACTTAAATTGGTACTATGTCACACTTAAAAATGCTAAAAATACTTATATTAGCACTATATCACACTTGGAAATGCTCACCAATAAAATGGCAGCTGCCTTCCTAATTTTCATTTAATATTAATTAATATTAAAAATTAAATAAACAAATTTCAAGAGGCGCTTAAAAATTTTGATCGATACTATGATAGATTTCACAGAAAATTCACGTTCCCCTACGATTGAGCTATAAGAGTAACAATTTGACAAAAGTAAGATTTTGTTTTTCTATATTGGTTGACATGAATAAATCTGACTCATATAAAATATGACACTCGAGATAAAAATATTTTTTTCATAGAGCACAACAATGCTCAATACACATACGACATTTTACAATATATGAACTTATTGAAGCATTTCTAGGAGCGTATTATTCTTATTTTTTACTAAAACTTACTTATATTGAGATTTACAAGAGTAAATTGTATTGACATAATTCTATTATAGGAGTCATATAGGCGTCAAAGGCATTTCAGCGGTCTAATATAAATACATCATAAGTAAAAGTAGACTTATAAAGTGGGCCCTTTTCGCAACTTATATGCGGATATAAGTTTGATATAGTCCTCGATAATTTTGGTTCTAGGATGGTTTCAAAACCACTTTTTGCTAGTTGGGATGTACCTCCTTTTAAATTTGTAAGCATCGCTAATAGGTGTGTTTTTTGCGTCCCCTTTAAGGCAAATTGCTTGGACGAATCTATCTGTGAATGCTGGGATGGGATCTTGATCTTTGGAGATGTTTTATCCAATAATTCGCCTTGACATTGTGATCCACGCTCGTGCCTTCTTTATATGAGAAGGGCCTTTGCTCCACACTGGGATAACAATATGCTCATATTATTAGTAGCATCTTCCCAATTCAGTAACTGACTATGTATGTACTATTTTGCCTAGTCATTAAGACAACTAAGAACCGGATTCCAACAAAGCGAGAATAAAGAGATACGAGTATGTCGCACAACCAATCAGCTTGAGTCATTTTGACAACAGCGCTCAGCGTAAGCACAATACAATATCCTATTGGTTAATTACGACACATCTCTCGTCTCCGCTTTAGTGAATACCAGGTCTTAACAGACGTACCAGTGATCAAATACAGTCTGTAATGATACTTTATCGTGTTAGAACGCCAGATCCCTGCCAACCCTTTTGGTCTAATAGCGACGAGTTCGCTTAGTTAGTGCATGCCCATATTAACACGTAACAGCTGTATCCCAGCGTTTCTAGAGATGTTGTGGTACATACAAATCTATGTACCTCCTTTTAAATTTGTAAGCATCGCTAATAGGTGTGTTTTTTGCGTCCCCTTTAAGGCAAATTGCTTGGACGAATCTATCTGTGAATGCTGGGATGGGATCTTTCTGGTTAGCTGATAGGTTCCTAGAGATGCCTTTGTGTCCAATTTTCTTTTTATACGATACTCTTCATTAATTTAGTCTTTTTAAATTCTATCAGTATCTATGTTTTACCACAGCAACATATCATCCATTCGCTCTTGTTATCGGCACTAGAATTTACTCTCGGTGCGTTTACAAACATATAAACTCACATACCCAAACAACCAGTCTCGGCCCAAATGCCTGTTTGCCATACAAACATTTGTCCCATACAGATACGAAAAATACTGCTGTGATCTCTACATAGTACATGTAATCATCTGTTTCTTTAAACTCGTTTATTTTGACTTCATCACGATACCAATTGCTTTTTATTATGTTAAAAGTCTCTTGCACATTATCTACCAAACCGAATCATGTGCATCGACCATCACTTACTTCTAACAAACCACGATAAATTTTCCCACTTCCCGAGGCATTTCGCTACAAATCTCTAAGAACGGAAATTAGTTCTACAATGGCATCTAATAAACTTTTATATAAAAGTTGAATGAGTAACCGACTAGCTTCAGAAGGCCTGCTTTCATTCCAACTTATTAACAGGTTAGGTTACGTCTAGTTTTTGTCGGTTATCCGGCGAGGTGTAATAATTACTGTTCGAAGACACTGATGGACGTTTCCGCTAGTTTTATGGAGAAGCTGCGTGGAAGCGGCGACAGCGACAGGTATCAAATAGATGAGTGAGCGAGATAGTGTAATTTCCAATTTTCTTTCTTGAAAGGTTTACTTGTTGGTCATCGAGGAAGTAGATCATTTCGCAAATTTAAAGGCAGCCAATGTGTTTTCTTAAAAATAAAAATGCTTTGGGCATTTTCTACCAGTCTATCTTAAGATGATGCAGAGATGACATGGTAGATGCATCAATAAAAAAATAATTTCAAAGGAAAAATATTAACATATAAAAAATTTAACAATCTAGCGAGAAATAAAAATACAAAGATGGGGAAATATAACATATTAACTATTAGTTGAGTCTGCCAACTCTTTCAATTTTAATATCTGAACCATAATCTAATTACTACAGATTACAGGAACACCTTTAAGAACTGTTCATGTGCGCGTCCGACACACACCAGGCAGATTTTGTCAGTAAAGATTCAAAACAATATAATGACGTTATGAGTATAACAGAGGGGCGTCATCCTCCTCGTCATGGGTCGCGTGCCACAACATTATGACGGCTGTATAAGCTACATTATCTACTGTCTTACGCCTACCCATTGTACTGCGAGTTTGAGCTCACAGGTTTGCAACATAAACTATCAATTATTGTATTCTGTTGGACCACTTAGTTGAGGAGAATGATCGCTTGTTATGAAATGCGTGACGTTAATGAACTGTCTACATAGCTCTTTTTGTTTATGCGTAAAACAAGGTATTTTCATATCATCGTATGCTTCGTATAAAGGTCACTAAACACGCCGTCGACGCGCGTTTTAGAAACGTGCGTTTTAAAAACGTGCGACCAAGGCACTCTTTGGTCCGACAGAATAGTACTGTACCGAGACACCCGCGCATTTGCGTCGCGTCTGTATGAAAAACGAGGGCTGCGCAGGCTCTAAAAGTGTTGATAAACTTAAACGTTTGCTTGTAATAGAACATCAAGCATTTGCTATTTCGTTACAACGTGATTTTAGGAACCAACGAGCGTTTTTGTGTTACATTTTACCGAGCAAACACACGAGCGCAGAAGAGCAAAACAGGCGACTTGTAGGTCTGAAATTTCAACTAAGAGTAAACGCAAGGTATAATGTTTATGCCCAATCGTCATGAGCATTACGCCAAACAGAGCGTCAGGCACAAATGTTACACTACAATGTAATGTTCGCGTAAATGCTCAAATGTAAAATCACCTTTAGAGAACAGTAATCACTACCAGAAATGAGAAAGGCAATTTATACTTTTAAGTCTCTCACTTTGCTAAGTTTGAAGTCGTGAATTTAGTTTAAGCAAGTATTTAGAATTAGATCAACTTTGGTGCCTTTCTGTACGAGAAGAGGCATGCACCATGCCTTAGCAAAATAATAGTCCACTTTAAATTGATTTCGTTCATGTTAGACCATCATGTTAGATCATCATGTTAGAAAAAAAAACAACCTTTTCCTTTACCAAGTAAACAATAAGCCACGTTCTAAGTAGCAGTTAGGCCGCTCAGCCGGCGTAAACAAGACGAAGGAAGCCGAGATACAAGGGGCGGGTCACCTCATACTGCACAAACGTATCATTTGCCACGGTCACTACCCAACTCAATTGATTTCTGAGGGTTCATTGTGTGACATATGGCAATTGTAGGTACTGCACTAAGTACGGGGTTAGGTTTATCGCTTGATGAACATGTCAGGTTGATGAGAAAACCTTTTTGACGCAATGCTGCAGCGTTGCTGTTCCGGTTTGGAGAGTTTGGGTGCCGATGTAATTGCAGAATACACCCAGCTAAGCGGTTGACCGCCTAAAAAGTTTAGACGGACAGTTTACGAGAAGTGGGGCCAAAGTCGACTCGTAGAGGCCCGTTTGGTGGGCCTCTACGAGACTAAAAAGCTTAGGCGAAAAGTTTACGAGGTGTACATAGAACCAGTGTCAACTTAGAAGCAAATTTGGCAGTATAAACCATCCGACTATTATGCCTGTGTGATACATGGTTTATTTGATTTTAGACATAGGTGGCTTATGTGTTTTATTTACACAAGATTTTCGAAGGACTATGGCCCAGCCCGATCGTCACCACTACACACAAATAAAAAGGTAGTGACTTGCACACGCAATGAATGTCAATTCAGTGAGTGTGCCCTGAAAGCTGTCATTCAATGTGATGTTGCGACAAAGATGCAACAAATATTAAGGAGGTTGAGGAGTGCAAATGTAAAATAAATAAATAAATAAATATCCTCGGACAACTCACACACGGTCATCAGATCCCAAACTAAGCAGAGCTTGTACTATGGTAACCAGACAACTGATAAACATACTTATATATTTTTAAATACATACATAATATAAATAAATCACACCCAGACACAGAACAAACATTCGTGCTCATCACACAAAGTTTGTCCTGGGTGGGAATCGAACCCACGACCTGCGGCTTAGCAGTCAGGGTCGCTAACCACTAGACCAACAAGCCCGTCGAAAAAATGTAATAAATTTGAGAAGTAAAAGACAATCCCGAAAGAACGGTCAAGATCTCTATCAGCAATTTACTGATACTTCCTTCCCCTAAACTGGCGAAGGCCGGAGCTGCCCTCAAGCGGCTCCTGCCCAATCTCGGTGGCCCAAACGCCTCCTGCCGGAGGCTCTACACGGGGATCGTGCGGTCCATGGCCCTCTACGGGGCTCCGGTGTGGGCGCCCAATCTAGCCGCGGCTCCGGCCCGACTTCTGAGGGCGTCCCAGAGGGTCATGGCCATTCGCATGGTGCGGGGATACCGCACGGTCTCCTGTGAGGCGGCATGCCTCCTTGCCGGCGTCCCGCCGTGGGATCTGGAGGCAACAGTCCTTGCACACACGTACGAGTGGCGCGTGGAAGTGCAACGCCGGGGTGAAGTCCCGATGCCGCGGGTTATCGCAGCACGGCTCACGGAGCTCCGGCGAGATCTCATGGCGGAATGGAGACAGCGACTGTCGCAACCTAGTGCTGGGCACGCCGTTATAGCGGCGGTAAGACCCCTCTTTGAGGAGTGGCTGGAGAGGCGTCATGGCACTCTCACGTTTCGCTTGACACAGGTCCTCACCGGACATGGTCAGTTCGGGAGGTTCCTGTGTCGGATTCGGGCGGAAGCGACGCCTGGGTGTCACCACTGCAGTAACGGTCGCCTGGAGGACACGGTCGAGCACACAGTCGAGGTGTGCCGCGCATGGGCGGAGCATCGACGTGTCCTCGTAGAGGCGATCGGCGGCGGTGACCTCTCGCGCCCGGCGCTGGTTCAGGCCATGCTTCGGGGCGAGACGGAATGGGATGCCGTCGCCTCCTTCTGCGAAGCAGTTATGCTAGTGAAGGAAGCGGCGGCGCGCGAGAGGCAACGACGAGCCTCTCGCCCCGGACTAAGACCCAGGCGAAGACGTCGAGAGTCGCAAGACGACTACCGGCCACCGTAGGCGCGGTTCTGCGGATGGCGAGCGATGGGTAGCTCGCCGCCCGGCTAGGACCAGGACCGCGTAGACGGCGCGTTTTGTTCCACGCGCGCCTCAAAGAGAAGGAGTCAGCACAGGAAGGGGCCCAACAGGGCCAACGCCTGCCGGGGTTGCGGAATGTTTATAGTGGTTACCGTGACCCTGGAACATAAAGGGCAATCGAAGGAACATGAGTGGGTTTTAGTCAGTAAGAGTCTGACACGCCCTCCCGTCGCACCCAGGACGGGAGCAGTCATTGGATGATTTCCCACTCACCAAAAAAAAAAAAAAAAAAATACTTCCTTCCCCTCAGCACGTTTGCTTCTACAATCGCAAAAAAAAATTATAGTTAAAGAGTATTAAATTTCACCGTAGGCGCGGTTCTGCGGATGGCGAGCGATGGGAAGCTCGCCGCCCGGCTAGGACCAGGACCGTGTCGACGGCGCGTTAGTGTTCCACGCGCGCCTCAAAGAGAAGGAGTCAGCACAGGAAGGGGTCCAATAGGGCCAACGCCTGCCGGGGTTGCGGAATGTTTATAATAGTTACCGTGACCCTGGAACATAAAGGGCAATCGAAGGAATATGAGTGGGTTTTAGTCAGTAAGAGTCTGACACGCCCTCCCGCCGCACCCAGGACGGGAGCAGTCATTGGATGATTTCCCAGTCACCAAAAAAAAAAAAGAGTATTAATTTTTTTTTTTTTTTTTGTTTTTTCATGTAATAATAATTGTCAATAATCATTTTGTATGAAAAGATAAGACTGATCATAGCACCCTCAAATACGACCAAACACTGTACGTATGAATCACAAAAAATATTTCTGATTTCTGAAAGAAATTCCAATTTAGATAAAAAAAACTGATTGTTTTATCTTCCTTGCAACAGAACAGCTGGATCCCTATATGCTTTTTATCCTCCAGTAGGTTCATTCTAATATTTTATTTGGTTAATCATTTCTATTCTTTAAATATTATGTTATGATCTGAGAATAAAAGAAATGGCTTACAAATAAAAAATGTAGCAAGCCAAACGATTAATCAAAGATCACCTAAATACCAGACAGTGCAATTTATTTAAATCTATTCATCTATCCGTGTATCGATTTCATTGGATAGCCAAACACGCTACGTTAGCACCAAACTTGATTTATTAGCTGCAAGTACAAGCTGCTATTTTTACAAGGTTTTCATGAACGAGAGAATATTTTTTCTTATATCAGTAAATTTAGCTTACTTCACCCTTTCTTAATCTTTTTTTTTGGTGAGTGAGAAATCATCCAATGACTGCTCCCGTCCTGGGTGCGGCGGGAGGGCGTGTCAGACTCTTACTGACTAAAACCCACTCATGTTCCTTCGATTGCCCTTTATGTTCCAGGGTCACGGTAACTATTATACACATTCCGCAACCCCGGCAGGCGTTGGCCCTGTTGGGCCCCTTCCTGTGCTGACTCCTTCTCTTTGAGGCGCGCGTGGAACACTAACGCGCCGTCGTCGACGCGGTCCTGGTCCTAGCCGGGCGGCGAGCTACCCATCGCTCGCCATCCGCAGAACCACCCTTTCTTAATCTTTGGAATCTTGCTGGACTTCTCTAACTACACTTCGGAACCAAACAAATGACGATCGTAACATATTTTGTACCTAAGAACTAACTGATGCATGTACTGTGAACTCCTTCAATAGTTTAGTCATCAATAGACAACTTGCTGTCCCACGATGTTCACCCGCGTTACGTTAAGTTTTTGATACTGCTCTGATCCCATAGGTCATAGCGTAAAGGTATGTAGGCCATGTGTTATTCTGATTTCTATGCTACTAGCGTTTGCCCGCGGCTTCGCTCGCGTTAGAAAGAGACAAAAAGTAGCCTATGTTACACTCCATCCCTTCAACTATCTCCACTTAAAAAATCACGTCAATTCGTCGCTCCGTTTTGCCGTTAAAGAAAGACAAACATACAGACAGACAGACAGACACACTTTCCCATTTATAATATTAGTATGGATATTACTGTAAAGTTTCATTATAATCCGTTCTGTAGTTTTAACAAACATCTACACACACACACACACACACACACACATACAAACTTACACATTTATAATAACAGTAAGGATAGTGGAATATCAAAATATTAAAAGAATTCTTTCAATAAAAAAGCACTTTTCGGAGATTCCAATCTAAATCAATTCATCTTCATCGATGACAAATGAGTTTATCTTCAAATCGTCGGTTGCACCTAATTTCGTACAACTCCCCGAAGCGGTAGTAACACTAATGGCTTCGGCAAGGCTCGCCGTAGATCACAACAGTACAAATATGGTGACAGGCTGTTAACCTATAACCTGGACGGAATACACGTTTCCTGCACAATTTCCGCTCGATGACAAATTGTGTATTGTTATTAATTGATGAGGAAAAATAAGGAATTGTAATTAATTTTTATGATGGGAAATTGTTCAGCCTTGGTGTTTGATTAATTTTTTTATAATAATATAATAATAATAATACCAGCCTATAACTGTCCCACTGCTGGGCAAAGGTCTCCTTCTCATACAGAGAAGGCGCGAGCATTGATCACCACGCTTGCTCAAGGCGGGTTGGCGATTTCGGACTTATATTAACTACAAGTCCAGGTTTCCTCACGATGTTTTCCTTCACCGATGTCTGTGATGTCTAAGATAAACTTATAAGATCTAAGATAATTTGTCTATTAAGATAATTTTTTTACTTAATCTTTATTGTATCAAGTTATTGTGAATGTGTGACTATTTCATTCTCATATTTTTGTAAGTATGGCGATAAGGCATTAAAAGTGTAAATATTTAACAATTAACTAGGTAATAGTTCTCAACTAATGTAGCTATTATCGTACACAAGAAATTTGTATGTATTTTTTCTGTTCCAAATAAAGAAAATTATTAAATAGCGTAGCTAATCGCCACTGGTCAACTTCAATAGTTGTTCCTGCTGCACCTTATACAATAAGTAAAAAGATAATTTTTTAATTGTAGCGAAAAAGAAACCAGTCTATTACAATAGGTATATCTACTAATCATATTAGCATTTATCAATAGGAAAACAAGTAAGAACACTTAGCTACAAGTTTTCCAAGCGTTTCGACTTATGTGGTCATTACAATGGTAACGTTTTCCCGCCCAAAAGACCAAGATGGCGTCATGGGAGAGTGCGCATGCGTCGAGCTACGGGACCATAAACCACAACTGACAATAAAGCACTGAGACACAGTAAATATTATGTTAACGACAGCTGCTGATACTTTTAATGGTTATTAATGTCCGTCTGTTTGCAGAAGCTTCAATTTACTTACATCAAAAAGAATGGATCGTCTCGAAACTATGTATTAAAAAAAAGAAAAGAAGTTTATGATACTATGTAGTTAAAAACCCATGCGTATTTAAAAAAACACTTTAAAACCATTTTTAATGTTAACTTAAATAAATTTTGTTATAACTTAGATCATCTAATCTACTTTTAAGAGCTCGGAGTACTCAATTATGTGCCTTGGGCATTCACGATTTGAACGATTACAGATTAAACTATTGGTAAGCAAATCTTTCATCAAACACAGATCATGATGTTCTTGGCTATTTCACCTCCTCAATTGATGCAAGTAGATGCAAAATAAACGCATATTTCAACCCATTCACAAAGCGATCAAGTTTGTTTGCAAAAATTACAACAGACGATATATTTGCAAACAAACAGCCATCAGTGCGTTCTTGAGGCGCGCTTGAGAAAACCGGACGGGCGCGCGTTCTCACGGGGAGACGAGTTTTCCATTACTATCGACACGTTTGGAAAAAGGGTGGTGATTTATTGGTTTTCAAGTTCAATAAGTTTTTGATAGAACCCACTGCATCTTGATTGCCTAGCGCGCAATGATATTTATTTAAGGTAAAATGTCCCAATGCATTAATTGCCTAATGCATTGGGCCTGCTTGGAAGATGACTACCACAAAAAATGTACAGCGCACATAACAACGAGAAAAAAAAAGAAATTAACCAGATTACGCTGTCTATTTAAAATAGCTGTAGTATGGTAATTGCTGTTAATGTTTTTTGCTAGAAGCATAAATAACTACTCGTTTAATCGATGTTTAAAAACGCATAAGAGAACTGTATCTCGTATAATTATGAAGACGGAATAAAAATAAAATTAACGACAAGCGGTTTTATAATTGGATTACGAATTTAAATGGTTCGAATTAGCATAATCTCATATTAATGTTACTATTGCATCTGTGTTAGCAGTTTTATAATACAGATTAAAACATAAAAAACACAGTGGTAAAACGTTAATGTAAAATTAAGCAGTTAGTTATTGACAGAAACTATAAATGTTAAGTAACGATAATTGTCTTATTAACATACAATATTTATTTATCAGTTCCCACGTTAATTTTTTTTAAATATTGATGTCTAAAAATTATACTCATTATTACAAAACATTGATGAACCATTAAAAGTAAATCTACTAAAAGTAAATCAATCAAAAAACACTACAAGTAAATCTTTGTCCTCAACACCCAAACTGACGACTCTCTGCTGCGATTTTCCACGAAAAACAATTGACGACTAGCCAACAGGCATTGTATCAAAAAGAACTGCACAAATCGTACGCAGTGGAAAGCGCCCATTTTTCTGTCCCCCGTGACATATGCATTTACTGTGTAATTGCCCGCGAGGACTGTATTTTGTAAAAATGAGTCTCTTCCCGGGGAACTATACGCGTTTTCATTTCACATTACCCTGTACTTTGGTAAATTACACACTGTTCGCAATCGTAACATGTCTATGAGAAAATATTCATCGTGTGCGCTAAATTCAGGGGCCAGTAAATTTCTAGACGGTAAAAGACGTTCTAAGAAAGCCTCAAGAGGTTTTGAAAATTCCTGGAGCTATATAATTGCAATCTTAGATTTTCACTAGATCTTTTAGTGGTGGGTAGAAAATCATCAAAACGACTCTTCACGTTCAGTGTGGAGCGGGGAGTAAGGAGTGTCAGCCTTCTATTGATTAAAACCTACTTATGTTGCTTCTTAACCTTGTTACCTTAGACTTTAACTGCTTCAATTTTAACGCTTGGTATAATTTAGTAAGTTAGTTTTAAATGTATTTACTACTTAAGTTTTAAACGTCAGATTATGTTAAATTATGGTTTAAGATCTTTATTTCTCAAAAAGAAAAAATATAATCAATAAATTTCATGGTGTATATATTTTTCTTTATTTTATCTCTGAATAAAAAATCTCTGCTACAATTAACGTAACCATCATTGAAACTAATGCCCTTTCGACACAGGCGGTCTACAGTAACAAATAACAGCATTATCAAGTCAAAACTTTATTACCACTCCGCACCTTACCGTTTCTTTTGACATCAAAATAACGATTCAATTCTCAGTTCCATTCAGTTATTGTTCCGGCCTCTGATTCCTTAATAAAGTGGGTACACCATCGCGCTTGTACAGGGTCGCGTATTAAAAAAGTATTGTACGACTTAGAACTGTAGAACACAACGCTCTGTAATTTCATTAAACCGAAATCATTATGTAGTTCAGACCTCCAGCCGGCAGTTCTGTAATATGCAATGGTTTTGGGCGAAAATCTTTAGTTGTGCGGTTTGAATAATTGCTGATAAATTTTCCACATACAGGCCTATAATTTTAAGTTTTGCAAACCGCAACATTTTATTTATTTATCACAATCACAATTTATTTATTTCTTCCTTTAAAACAAAACTACTATACTTGACAGAGCAATACACCAAAGTTTCGACGTAAATCCATACTAATATTATAAATGGGATAGTGTGTCTGTCTGTCTGTCTGTTTGTCTTTCTTTCACGGCAAAACGGAGCGACGGATTGACGTGATTTTTTAAGTGGAGATAGTTGAAGGGATGGAGAGTAACATAGGCCGTCACTATCATGACTGGCTAATGGGCAACACTCCACTGGAGGGTCCGCTGTACGATGATATGAAAAATAGTAGGGCACTCTTTAAACGTAAGTTGAAGCAATGCCAGAATAACGAAAATCAAGTTCGTTTGAATTGTCTGTCGAAAGAATGTGATAACAAAAACTTCCGACAGTTTTGGAAATCCTCGGCCTTAATTTTAAATAATAAATCAAAGGTGGCTAACAGTGTTGAGGGTAAAACTGACCATTTTGAAATAGCTAATTTATTTAAGATGAAGTTCACGAGTGGAACCACAGCGACGACGCGGCAGCATGCATTTCCTAGTGTAGCGACAGCGCCCGTCGACGACGTGCACGTCACTGAACAGATGGTCTTCGACGCCATTCAGCGAATGAAACTTGGTAAGTCAGTGGGTCATGACGAAATTAGTGTGGAGCACCTGCGGTTCGGGGGGCCCTGGGTGAGTGTGTTTTTGTCCGTGCTATTTAATACTTGTATGAAACACGCTTATCTGCCAACAGACATGCTTAAAACTATTATTGTTCCTATAGTAAAAAGTAAAACTAATAGTCTATCAGAGCTATCAAACTATAGACCAATTTCGTTAGCGACGACTTGCGCAAAACTTTATGATGGTTTATTATTGGATATCTTAACTAAATACGTGCATATTAATGATGCACAATTTGGATTTAGGAAAAAGAGTTCTACTGACCTAGCTATAATGACGTTAAAACAAACTGTTAAATATTATGTTGACAGAAAAACTAGTATTTATGCATGCTTTCTTGACTTAAGTCGCGCGTTTGATTGTGTAAATTATGAAATACTATGGAACAAGCTAGCTGATACCGGCACGCCCGTTACGTGCATTAATCTTTTGAAAGCATGGTACAATCAGCAGATCAATGTGGTTAGATGGAGAGAGTCATTTTCGACGGAATTCCACCTGCAATGTGGCGTAAGGCAGGGAGGACTTACCTCCCCCCTTCTATTTAATCTGTACGTGAACGGCCTGATCGAGCGGCTCAGTAGCATGCGTCTCGGCTGTCACATAAGCTCGAAAAGTGTAAACAATTTAAGTTATGCAGACGACATGGTGCTACTGAGCCCCTCGATCAGTGCCCTTCGTATATTGCTAGCTACGTGTGAGGAGTACGCTGTAGATCATGACCTTGTTTACAACACTAAAAAGTCGGTGTGCATGATGTTTACGTCAAGTAAATGTGCTGGGATGACCCTTCCGGTCCTCCTTAACGGTGCTCCCTTGGAGTGGGTGCCGTCGTTCAGGTACCTTGGTCACGTCGTGAGCGCGGACCTGCGCGACGGCGCCGACCTTGAGCGCGAGCGCCGGGCGCTGGCGGTGCGAGCTAATATGATCGCGCGCCGATTCTGCAAATGTTCACCCGCGGCAAAGATAAAACTGTTTGCTGCCTACTGTCAGCCTCTTTACACTCCACAATTGTGGATGAATTATACCATTAAGCAGTACCGGACATTAAAAGTTCAATATAACGACGCATTTAGGGCACTGTTCCTACTTCCTCGCTGGTGCAGTGCCTCTCAAATGTTTGCTGAGGCTCACCTCTCGGGACTTGATGCATTGATCCGACACCGTGCAGCTGTTTTTAGACAAAATTTATTCAAATGTCAGAATCAATTAGTTTTAGCAGTATGTAATAATCCATACTCTGGATTATTTAGTCATTGGACTAAAATTCTAAGTTAAACTTGTACCTACTGATAAAAATTGCTTTGTAATTTGAATTAATTTGTTTTAAATAACATAAGTAAGCTAAATACCTGTGTTTGTGTTTATCTTAATACAAGACTTGTAAAATTTATATGGACATTGTCTGAAATAAATATATTTTATTTATTTTATTTTATAGGCTACTTATTGTCTCTTTCTAACGCGAGCGAAGCCGCGGGCAGAAGCTAGTTTGGTTATAAAGTGTTATGCTTTATAACCAAATTTACGCCGAAACTTTATACGGGTTTCAGATTACACAAGTTCTGGGCCCCACAGTGGTTTCATAATACGCCGCCGGGTCTAAGCACATCACTCACAGCATAACTATGTGATTGCCCAAATTACTGACAGCTAACTACCGTAGACAATAACTGTTGTATAGATTGAGATGGTTACTTTGACGACGGCTCAGGTGACGGGTAGGTTAATTGAGTTATACATTTGTAATTTAATGGCTTCGTTTTAAAGTTATTTGTTAGAACTGACTGAACTTGATTGCTGTATAGGTCAAACTTGTTTTATTAGAAATCAGTAGGAAGAAATCAATGGTTCGTTCTCTAAAATATGAAACGTTTTTATCTGGCTGACATTTCACAAAATAATACATCGTTTAAATAGAAAAATATAGTAAATCAATTTGCAACAGTAACATCTATCTAAAATTGAGGATTATTCTAAAGTTATAAATAGTAAATAAGTAACTTTACATTTTTTATAGTCGTCTGCATCAACAGGATAAGTAGAACTTTGATGGCAATCCAATTTTTTTTTTTTCGAAGTAAAGGCCACTCCTGTAGTCAAGTGAAGAGTTGCTTGGCGATATGTACTGAATTTTTTTAAAGACATGATGTGTTTGAACTCCAAATGACTCAATTTACATATACATTTTCTAAAACGGGAGTAGAAATATTTAATCTTTATCCATCACTTTATAAGCCACATCTTCATTCATAAGCTCCACATCCATGCGTCATCGTGAACGGTAAAGCAGTTCCAGTTATGAAACCCGATACATCATGACATGTCAAAATAAATGGCGTCGAGATGTCCTCAATGTAATAAAGTCGTAGATCGTCAACCGACGGTGTTATTACACGACTGCCCAAAAAAAGGAAGTGTTATGTTTTCAAGATTCATGTATGTATGTATGTATGTATGTATGTGAGTTTCTTTATTCCACCATAACTTCTTAATGCCTGAACCGAATTAGATGTATGATGTATCGATACAATCCGTACATAGGTCCGAGTAACATAGGCTAGTAAAAATTTGGAAATTCAACCCCTGTGTGTGTAAAATAGGGGATGAAAGTTTGAACGAAAATCTGTCGTTATTGATTGAAGTAAGTTACTGGAAACTTGGTGTTTACCATTTTGGACGGAGATAGAAATTTAGAAATTCTTTTTGCCTTTTAGTTCTTTTTTGTCATGGCAGTCGTGTTTTTTAATTTTTTTAATTAGTTATAGAACTTGTTTTAATGATATTATTCGCTCTGATTCTATCTAGATTTATTGTTTGTGTTTCTATAGGCCTAGTATGCGCTCTACAATGTTGAACTAAGTTTATTTGTAGTCGAATAATTTAATCTTCTATTAAACCTTCAAACACACACATGATACGAGACACGATAGAAAGACAACATCAGTTAGTTGTCGAAAGGTTAATATTAATTTAAAAATTAGCCCTTTTAACTTAATATTACGGGCGAATGGAGTCTTTTTATTAATAAAACGGATCAAGCGCGTGTCGAACTCTCGCACCAAGGGTCCCGAAAAAACATTAATTAATAATGTACACAAAATAGTTAAAGTACTTTTCCATTTGATTATGAGAGACATTGCTTCTTGCCAAAATCCATTATTGTAAGTCTACCCTTTAATAGGTTTTGATTTCCTCACGAGAAACAAAATACGCAGCATAAATAGCCCTATCTTTTGATTGAATTGGTAACGAAATAAGGATTGAAGACTTCCTGCGAGTTCCTGTGAATAAGGGTTACCAGACGAAAAACTAAATGACCCTATAAGGATTCCTGTTTCCTTTTGAGACACGGTCCTTATACAGGTCGGATTTACTTTACGCGCGCTTGTGTTAGGCCTTTGAACAAAATTAAAGTTATGAGTGTGTCGTTGGTTTTAAAAGGCAAATTGTGTTTCCAAAAAAAACAAAGCAATAAAATAATTGAAATAATGGTTTTGATATCTGAGTTGATGATGGTTTAAAAATGAATAATGGAATTATACCTATAGGCTATTTAATAAGAAAAGAATGCCGTTACTTTAAGTTGAATGTGAATGTTGTACTTATCTAAGCTAAGCTAAGCGAACTAAGCTACGCTTTCCTACATTCCACGGTCAAAGTGTAGTAATGAAACTCAGAGGGAGTTTAAATACTACACTTTGAGTTTAATTTATAAACGACCATAATGCTACACGTTCACGAAGTTTTTATGTCCTATTAGTGAAGAAACCGAAGCATTTATTAATGGTTATTGGCATACTAACTAACCTTACACCGAACAAAAGTTATCTGTAAAGTAAAATTAATGACTTACATCGATTAAGTGTCGAAAAAAAATCGTACAACAAACTTTTGAAATGACATTGCTAGATTCCGAAAGATTTTAATGACAATAATTTTCCTTCCAATTACCAAAAAAAAGTTTAACTAACTTGCAGCGTGCGACATTCTAACACCATTTCTTTGACAGAGAAACACGAAATTTTCTCATTAATATCAAATTGAAGCGAATATAAACATGCACACAAACTATATAAAAATAATGTGTTGCTGGTGTTGCTATTAAGCCCCGTATTCATGGTAAACATTTGCTTAGCAACTGTTGATCAACTGATGTTGTCGCTCGCCGGGCGTCAACTCTGCAGTATGGCGTGATCAACACCGCAACACAAGTGTTGCCCGTAATATGATGACAGCAACTCGTCAACATGTTTATGCAACCATGTTGCTAAACAAAATGTTTACTATGAATACGGGGCTTTAGAAAGCCCTGTTCTGATTGGTGGACATAAAAATAAAGTTAATAACCATGTTTGTACTAAAAAACGCGCAAGTTCGTGTGCTCATAGCTAATCGTTTTAACGCCTAACTGTTACCGGTAACCATGTGTTTAATTTATTGTATTATACCCATCTTTCATATGGGTAACAAGCGGTTTTTGATCTACACGTCGTGTAAAATTTAATTTGGAAGCTGTTTTATGTGTTGATTACAGGATGTATGTACTTGTTATGTGTGATCAGGTAGTTAGGGCCACGATGCGTAAGTGTGGTGTCTACTCAGAGTGTCTTTTTTGAATATTTGCTTCAACCACGTAAATGTCGAGATCTCCATCCCCTAACTTGCCCCCCTGTAGGTTTGGAATTTCCAAAAATTATTTCTTAGTGGTTACCTCCTCTTTACAAAGAACAGCCCTGCAAGTTTTATGTCTCTAGGATCAGCGGTTTAAGCAGTGTATTGATATCAACAGTTACTTAGTCAGTAACTTTACCATTTCATAAAATAGATAGCCCGATTGATGAGAAATGCTAACTAACATTAAACTAACTAATTAACGTTATTCTGCCTACGACCTGCGGGAGAGGAGCTATAGTCGAAGACGAGGGGAATATGCAATTGTTTGCAACAAATGTATTGTACGCCCGCAACAAAGTGTGTCCTTAGTGCGTTCCCGCGAACAAATATACCGGCACTGGGATTACGTATCTTGCATAAGCCGAGCGATCGCGATAATTTAGCAATATAAACGTCAATTCGCGATAATTTAGCAATATAAACGTCAATTCAAAATACGTCATGTAAAATAGCAATCTAGCGATAGTGCTGCCTCTGTGGAGCAATCAGTTAACTAAAATATGCATTTTTCTTTTGGTGGTTTCGTATTTAGTATGGTTTTTAAGAGCAAAGTTAAGTTTTTTTTTGTTAAAGGTGATATTTAATTAGTTTGGTAGTAGCGATTACTACTTTATCGTCATCGTAGCAGTAAGTGCATTAGAACAACCAGCGAGCTATTAGCAATCGGTTCATACATAATACGATTTTTTTTGACGTTAAGCGATTAATCGCGCGGTGACCGCGAGATCACTGCGAAAATATTGCTGATTGCTGTTTCATAGGTAATAACCCCGCGGAGCGATAAATGTGCCGCGATTTATAATTTGGCACCACAAATGTATGCCTCCCTAATGTTAATCGAACGCATTCGACCTAACGGCAACGAAAGCATTCGATTCAAATTGTTTTATTTTTCAAAATAAGAATACCTACAACTGCCATAAAGCATTTTCTTGGATTTTTTCAGCAACAAATATAATTAAATTGTGGTTTTTTATATTAGAATTCGGTGTTTTTACCATTTAAAATATTAGTGTAGATTATTATTTCTAACATTATCCTGCTCGCTCTACCGCTCACGCCAAGTCAACTGCTCAAGTTTTTTCCACTTGGCTTATTAGAAATAGTATCAATTATAATAAATCACCCTCTTGTAGGTCGGTTACGGCGGATGCGGTTCAACCACCGCCTCCGGGTCGCTGGGCAGCTAACTGCTCATTTTTGTCAACCGACAATCATGGTAAGTAACCATACGACCCCATGAGTCGTGGTGTAATCACGGTGGGTCGCTTGGTCTGCTTGTCAAGTAGTATGATAGTTCAACATGGTAAAAGAACGTGCTAACTAACGTATATTTATGTCGGCCTAATTCGCAGTCCAAAATATGTATAGATGCAAGACATACGCGAGAATCTACTTGAGAAAATATGAAGAAAATCGTCATCGTCAAAAATCTACTAACTTTAAGTTTAATCTTTATACCTCTGGAATAGAACTGAAAGTTACATAAGAAAAAAGAATTTAAAAGTCTAATGCAAAGTTAATAACTTTTTATAATTGAAAACCAGAACCAAAGTACACAACATCTACACACTAAACACTAAACAATTTACTTCCAACAAGCAAAAACATAAAAAGCGACACAAGATACTATCATAAAAACCTGACAGCCGAAGACATATGGAGCTATTTGCAGAAGCAGTGGTTGCGGTCAACCGAGCGATCTGTAACCATCAGTTAGGTGAAAAAATGCAGGCAGAGCCGCTAGGCGCGCCTAGTTCGCTAGTAAAAACTAACCGTGTTGACCTGGCAGGCGATACACTCGGGTGCGCATACTCAATCGTGACCTCGGATTGTGGAAGCAACGTGGAGGCGGTGGTTTGAGCTGTGAAGATTGTAGTATTCTTAAGCTTTCGTGTGCCTAGGACGTAGATCCACGCGAGACATAATGCTTATCTAATTATGTCTGCAATTAGATGCAGCATTTAATGGGTTGAAAACGAATTGTAAACGACATTGAAGAGTTTAATAGAATCTTCTGTTTGACCGCCTGTTTACATTTTGTAAGTCTTTCCACTTTCATTTCACCTGGATATAGACTGCACGGTCTTGTACTTCTGAAAAAGAGAACCCTTCTGATGTCAAATTAAGCTAAACAAAACTCATTTGTTTCCCACTGGTGTTGTGCAGGAAGCAATTATGTACCTAAAAAATTACCTTTCATCCACTTCGATACCAATCCTCATCATGGTCTTAGCACGATACGATTATCCGGTAACCTACAAAATGTTTAAACTTCTAAACAAAATTATCAATTCATCAAAGTAAACCACCGCATCCATGCTTCACACACAACTCTACACCCAAGTCTAATGAGCGTTCTTGTAATAAAGGCGAAGATGTGTAATTGGTCGGTAGGCACGCGCGCGCCACGCGCCGCGCTCGCGCCGATTCGCCTCACCTATCGCGATCCCACTTTTTATTCTACCACTTTTTACCCATTTTTACCTTTTTACATCTCTCCCGGAAGAATTGTAATGCAGGCAAAAGTTCATGGCGGTTCCTAAGGGAGTTTTTGCAGATATTGGCTTTCTGGAATGTTGTTTATGGCAACAAATGATAGGTTTGTAAAGGTTATGTTGAATTAAATAGAAAAGAAAGAAAGAGCGGAAGTAATTTTGCTATTTAAATAGATTTTAATGTCTAGGGAGGCTTGCAGCCGAGTCCACTACCATTTTCGGACACATCCTACACCCATTCCTAATTATGATATCAAAACTTTACTTATCGGGCTTGACTGTAAGCAGAAGGTATTTGTTATCATCACACGTTTGCATTGTTGTTTAAAGAGCGTGACTTTATAGGCATTCTTAACAATCCTGCCAACAGAAGTGAAATAAAATTACAGAATCTATTTTTAGATATTACTAAAAGACAAGGGCTATAGGAGTGATGTTGGCAGACCTTTCAATATTTAAGACCAGCAGTGGAAGATAGAAAATAGAAATCAAAAAACAATTCACAAACCTATTTAACCTTTTGACGACCAAGCGACAGCCGGCTGTCGCGCTGCTATTGTCTTTTAATTGAGTCTCGAATCACGTGTGTTCGAAGAATTATTACAATTGAAAGTTATAAGTACATTAAAATTATAGGCACTTCAATTTGTCATTTACAAGATCTATAAAACAAATCTAAATCACTGCAATAGTTTAGTTTAATCCATCACACGCAAAAGAAGCTGTCAAAAACAAAGTCATTAGGCCTGTTGGTAGTGTTACCAAGATATTATCATTTCTGTACATGCAAGGCAACGGATCATATCAACACGCTCTGTTTGCGAGGCGGTAAGCAGAGGTCCGAGTTGTAATATAAGATGAAAACTGATTAACAAGCGAAAAGAAAATTACTGTTTATGATTGTGGCTAGTTTTATACACAGTTTTTATAGCTGTAAGGTAGTCCAGTCCATATATATATATATATATATAATGGTAAACTGACTAACTGATTTACCGACTGTTGATATATCAACGCACAGCCCAAACCGCTGGTCGTAGAGACATGAAACTTGGAGGCTGTGTTCTTTGTGAAGAGTTTGTATCCACTAAGAAAGGATTTTAGGTAATTTCAAAACGTATATGGGATATGAGTTTCGACATTCACGCGGTTGAAGCTACGGGCGAAATCTTGTACTTAATAAGAAAAGACAGAAAAAATACATACTGAATTATAGATCGTAATTAAATTAGGTTGAACTATAGAGTCAATTACAGTATAACAATAAACCTAGTTTCCTACCACACAAACAAACAAGGTAACAATAAAACTAATAATTGCGACCAAAAAAGGCTTTCTTCTCGGTGCAAAGGTTGTTAGTGCATGCAATTGTTGAGCGCGCACGCGCCGCGCCGCTCCGTCGCTTTCACGGTAACCGTATTATTTTATTAGATCTCTTTATTGTTTCTAACTGGATAGTTATGAATTGGTTTTCTTGGTTAAAGAAATAATTTTACTTGTACCGTTATCATGATTATGGGTGTATCATAATGCCGTTAATTATAGGATAAGTGATAATTTTGTGCGGGTATTTGGAATGCTATAGATTCGAATTTGGCTTAACTTATAGCCCGGAGGCTGTGTCGTTATTTATATGTTTTAAATGATGATAAAGAGAAACCAGAATTAAAATATTCATTGACATACAAATGATCATTAAATTAAATTATGATCAGGAACGGTTTGAATTCCTTAAATTCTTGTTTCCTTATACACGCGTAGAAATAGACGAACCTACCGATCCACAGACGGAGAAATGGACGAACTCAAAGGTACCTTGGCATCAATATACAGCAGCAAATACCTACCAACAGACCCCACAACTTAATAAACAACAATAATTTCAATTCCAAGAATAGCAACAAAATAAATATTTATTAAATTGATCCCCCAATCGATTTTACATATTCTATAAAGAGTGCAAATGGGTAGGCGTATTCATGGCCTAGGCGGTTAGCCGTTGTGCCAGAGGGTTATAAACCATATATTCAATTATCATCAGCGGAGCCTTCACACTTGGTAATTGGTGAGTGCTTCAACACTTACGATACTGCTGTGGTGTGCCCATATGTTCATGTTTATGGTGGCTTTTGAAATATTTAGTTAACTAGGAAACTCTAGAATTTCATTTTTGATTAAAGAAAACTGCTAATAAAGCTCAATTTTGAAGACAGTAGAAATTTTGTGCCAATCAGCGTTGAAGTTTTTGAACTTATGTACGCATAGATACAACCCTCTATAACTACCATGAAAGTACAGTTATTCTTACGTGTTAAATATAGAGAGAAATTTTTCACATCGAAGTCTAAAAGCTGACCTTAAAATTGGTGTAACTTTTCGTAGACGGACGCAAAGTTATTTAAGAATCCTTAGTTATCTTTGTACCGCTCCAATTCCATTTCTTTCTTTATCCCAAAAGTATTAATTGGCCTTTAACATGGTCACCCCTACCGGATAGCACTTGAATTATAATGACCATTGGCTAACGATTTCGCACTCTACCCGACTTTCAGAAAACGGTACACACAAAGTAAATCAACATTGTATTTGTGGATTTAATGCTTATTAAAATCAACAACAATTTATCATTAAGATATCTATGAGCTTTAAAACTGAAATGAGTTTTGGCAAACTATCTAATGAAAACTAATATTCATAAAATGAGACAAAAGATGACTCTGCTGTGTTACATGTTTAGTTTCATAGAAGACGGGTTGCATACAACATTTGATCCCTCGAACACAAGTAATTTGAGACACAATAGAAAGACCAGGGCCGTCTTTACCAGGGGGTGCAAGGGGTGCGGTGCACCCGGGCGCGGAGCGCCCGGGGGCGCCTGGTGAGCGCTGAATTTTTGGATATTTCATTGAACTTATTGTACTTGTTACTTACGACAAATTTGAATGGGCAAGCAAGAAAAAATAGTCATCTACAATAATATTTTTTTCTTCTGTTACACTTTTGGCGCTTGTTATTGACTTGATATAGCCGTCCGGGCGCTCGCGCTTAAATAAAAACGTCCACCACGTTAAAGGTAGCCCGCGAAATTCAAATTATCTTACGTATTTTTGCAATTTGCAGCTCATTGTCTGGGTGTATGTTGATATAGAATATGTATGACTCCCCCACAACATCGAACAAGGGCGCGCAGGAACACTACGCGCCGCCACCTCGGGTCCAGTTGAATACGGGCGACGGACGTCCCTTAAGTCCATCGCCCCTGGACCCATTAAGGAGGGCCGTACGCCCTCAAGTAAGCCCCAACGAGGCGGCGGAGGTAAGAGGGCACTCTTTGATATCGCAGTGCCTCCTGAATACAACTCCACGGCAGGGTGTTGAAGGCGTTGGAGATGTCCAAGGACACCGCCAACAGCACCCCGCTCCGAGACACCGCGTCTTCCGCCAGGACTCTTACCCGCGATATTGCGGTGATGGTTCGCCAGTGGCGAAACCCGAACTGACATTCGGCTAGGTCCGGCCCTTCTCCGCATAAGTTACTGACAAGGCAGGCTGCGATAATACGCTCTTAGAACTTCCCCACCTCGTCCAGCAACACTATGGGCCGGTACGCGGAGGTGAGTCCGCAGGGCGCCCCACCTTTCTGAGCAGGACCATACGACCAGACTTCCACTGAACGGGAAACTTGCCCTGTTCAAGGCACGCAGTGTAGAGTCCTCTAAGTTGAGGCTCAAGCTCCTTCAGAGCAACGGCCAACACATAGCCGTGGATCCCATAGGGCCCCGGGGCAACGTTCTTAGCCCGGTGCCGCATCACGTCTGCCTTCATCTCTGCCTGTGTCACCTCTGGTACGCCGGCGTCCTCTTCTACATCAGGCTCTGTGGCTGTGCCATCGGCTCGCGCTGGGAAGCGGGCTGCAACCACCTCATCCAACCGCTCGGGTTTCGACTCTCCGTAAGTGGGGGCGCCCAAGGACCGAGTTTTCCTCGTACCGACCTATACGGACGCCCCCACGGTTTCCTATCTAGTATCCCAACCTCTCCATCCTGGCTCGCGTCTTCGCGTTGCCAAAGGCCAGCCACAGAGCCCTCTTCGCCGCGCGGTACACCTCATACAGCGCGGCTTCCTCGTCAGGGACCCGACGACGTCTTCTCCGGTATCGGGTATGCTGGCGCCTGACCTCAACGCACGAGACGCGCAATTGCGCGATTTCGACAGACCACCAGTACACCTGGCGCTTACCCCTACATCCGAGGACCCGAGGCATGGACGCGTCGGAAATTTGCATCATTGCCCTGCGAAACCACCACCCTTCGACGTCGACGGGTCCATTCGATATGCTTGCGTGCCCAGCGCGGACCGTCCGTTCGTGGGGCCACTGGACTGCGGCCGCTAGTGGTTTGGGGGGAGACATCGAAACGGATATATCTGTGATCCGACAATGTCTTCACCTCCACGGCGACACGCCAGTCGTGGACTCGGCCCGCGACAGTGCGGCTAGCGAACGAGATGTCCACTATAGAACCTCCTCGCTGCCGAACGCACGTGTATTCGGAGCCCCGATTCAGGACGGTCAAGCCGGTCGTGACCACCCACTACTCCAACGCCTCGCCCTTGGCGTCGGTGACCGGAGACCCCCACGCGGCAGGCAGACTTAGCGTTGAGGTCCCCAAGCAACAGCACCGGACGAGGGTGGTGGCGGTTCACGACGGCACCTAACGTCACAGTTCTAACCTAATGTAACCTAGCAAAATTTGGTGATCATTAATCCATTTTGGTAGTCAGAAATATTTTTTTTGTTAATCATTTAAATTATGTCCAGGATGTCATGATGGCCCCGTGGATAAGGCGCCCGCCTTTCGTTAAAGAGGTTGCCCGTTGCGGCTTCGAATCCGGCTTTTTCAATTCATATATTGTACTTTCTAAAGTTTATCTTGGACATCACTGACATCCCGTGCCTCGGAAAGCACGTAAAGCTGTTGGTCGCGGTTGTCATTCCTCGAACTTTGACAGTCGTTACGTAGCCAGTCTAACCAAGAGGTATCGTGTCACCCAGTAACTGGGTTATGGAAGTCTGATAGGCAGTTGCTCCACGTAAAACACTGATATCCAGCTGAATCCGGTTAGGCAGAAAGCCGACCCCAACATAGTTGGCAAAAGGCTAGGGAGGTGATGATATAAATTGTATCCTAAAAAAACGAGGGCGCAGGCTGAGTCCCGCACCCCGGAGCAGAATAGGCTTAAGACGGCCCTGAGAAAGACAATAGCAGCCGACAGCCGGCTGTCGCTTGGTCGTCGAAAGTTAAATCTGATTATGGAGTCAAAAATTCAGTACAAAAAAAAAATGATAAAAAAATCCCTAGACGTTAATTTAGGAGATTTTTCGTTGACTTGTTCACAATATTTCCCTTCACTTCATCCAAGAAAAACTTAAATAAAATAGAAGACGTCATACTGATACTTAGCCGAGACCAGTTGAAGAAAAGATAGAACAAAGATAATAGGTAGGTACTTAATTATAAATCCTTTGAGGTTTAACTGTTTGTATAGACCACATTCAATAACAATAAGAGGTCAGAAGCGTTCGTTTTCAAGCAAACGTTTCCAACAAGCATTAGCCCCGGGCTTTAGGCTTTACCTTGAGAATTTATCGAACAGCTTCTAAGTTTTAATCATAGGAAATCAACACACTGCCAATAACTTGTTTGCTAGAGTATCCGGGTCTTAAGTATCACGTTCAAATCCGTTTGGTTTCGTAGCATTGTTTTGTTAATTGCCAGAAAGACACGACCTCGTTGGTGGTGTGATTCGGCATCGCAGCTTGTTCTACTGGGATATTTATCTTGGTAAAGAAAAACCATGAGTTATTGTCAGACGCTTTTCGTGGGTTAGAATAGAGTTGACCTTCCCAGAGTACAAAAGAGCACTTCTGCTACCAGTATGACCAAAACGGCAGATTTAGGAAAACATACCTAAACCAACCAGCCTAGATAGAACGTATAGGCGTAGACTTATAAAGAGATACACAAGACTTATTAGAAGACCCGACACATGAGATAGAGTAACTTTACCCGAATAATTTAAGAGTCAAAACTAACATTAAAATCAGGCAGGGGCCAACAAATTATGTAATTGTTTTATAACCATCTTATGAAATAAAAAAAAATAAGCACAGCACAAACTAATATTCCTAGACTTTATGCATTGTCCATAAAGTATAGAGAAATAGAAATACATGACTCTATATTACGAAATCAAGCAAAGATATGCATTCTTTTAGTGTACGGCCACACATATAAATTTAATATAATATATAAAAAACATCTGTCAACCTGAACTTGTCAGTACAGCTGGTATAATCCTCTGTTTAATGCCGCGGTGGATGGACAGCCGAAATGAGAGGCCATGCACCTTTAGCGTTATCTCTCAATACGATTACATATTGTGACAGCCATTAAAACCTCACCTTTACGACCTCCGAAGTTTGGATAGGGTTACCACGTTAAAATTTAGCCGGGTTCGGTATTTTTAGATTATTGCCTAAAGTAGTAGGTAAGGTAAACGGATAACTAGAACCGGCAAAGTGTATAATGTTTTCGTAAAAACCGATGCATGTTTAAATTATTATTATACATTCGAAAACACGTGATTTGGGACGCAATATAAGGACAATAGCAGCGCAAAAGCTGGCTGTCACTTGGTCGTCGAAAGGTTGGATAAATAAATACCATAATTAGATTAAACTTTGAAAATTTATAGCCCCAGGCCAAGCTGGAATAGTTACCAGTTCAGACAGAATATATTATACGTATCTCTTTATGCTAAATTAGATTTCTTCGAATGTATACTTTTGCCGTATTTAACGTATTTAGTACATTTGAAATCGCTAAAACATGATTAAACTTTCGCTCATCAGTCTTTCAATACAGAAGTAAAGGAATAAATCAGATCCTATCTATGATGCAATGGTCTAGATTTAATGACCAGTATAAATCAAATATGCAATTATATCAAAGGCTGGGTTTATTCTGTCTGTCATTGACTGAGTCTTTGATTCAAATGGATTTAAATAAATTACCAAAGTTGTTCCCAGTTTTCAAATGTACCAACTTTAGTACGATTTTTAATTCGAGTCAGAAAAATGACATTTCCAGTGTTGCAGGTTTTTAGTCCCAAATAAATAGTGATGTGGTACAATCGAGTTTTTACAATTAAATCTTAGTCAAATATACTTTTTTTATTCAATATCAAATTGCCTTTATTTATAAAAAAACTAGCTTTTGCCCGCGGCTTCGCTCGCGTTAAAAAGAGACAAAAAGTAGCCTATGTTACTCTACATCCCTTCAACTATCTCCACTTAAAAAATCACGTCAATTCTTCGCTCCGTTTTGCCGTGAAAGAAAGATAAACAGACAGACAGACAGACACACTTTCCCATTTATAATATTAGTATGGATGAATATTACTTAAGTTCATAAACATATATTTTCTTAAAATTGCGCTCACATTTTCTATTAACCACTTCACATAACTGCGCGCCTAGTACTTTTGATTGATTTAAGTACCAAGTATCTCAGTATTTTAAATTTTCTCACATTATCACTTCACATTACTGCGCTCCTAGTACTATTATCTTTAATTGAATTTAGAATTAACTATAGGGGAAAATGATTCATCTTTTATAATTATGTTCTCGTCGATTTGTCATTATTTTTAAGATGTATTCTGCTATTCGGGGCGGGGACAAATCCAACGAACCAAAAACCATGAAAATTGGTCTAGCCGATCTCGAGTTATAAGTGTTGTAACAAACCCGACTTTGTTTTATATATATAGATATTACATGTAATTTATGTTAATTAAATAGAAGACATACACGGTAGGTAATTTAATATTACATAAAACACTGTTATATTATTTGTTTTTGGTAAGGTCCATATTTCTAAAAATGTTTTACTTAAGACGGTATGTATTCAATATTTACAATAAAAAAACGCTTTGGTACCTAATAAAACAAAGCATGACTAACAACTTCAACTTTTATAATTATGATGGCAATCCACCGAATTTTCGGTGATTTCTGCCAATGTCCAGTTTGAAAATAATATTATAAGTAAATAGTGACAATTGTACGGTTATTAAATTATAGTGTGGAGATCATACACGTGTTCTTATAACCAAGAACACGAGATGACTCCAAAACATGACTAAATTTTTAAGTCTATCGATGGAATGTGGAACATCACTATTGTAGCGGGTCACCCTTTTTGGTATCAGTGACTTGAGTTGCACTTGTCATTTTTCTGACTCGAATTAAAAATCGTACTATACCTGGTTTGAATCATATTAAGTTATTAAAAATTATACGATCAAGATTAGATTCGGAAAAGCATTGTGACAACCCTAGAGTGACTGAATTCAATTATAAATAAATTTTCTATACTGTTCACAAATCATTTTTTTTTTCGGAACACGGTTGGACCATTTTCGAGCTTTTTAAATTTTGAAGCAGAATTAGATTACTAGAGTTGGTTCCAAATGTGCCCATGGATAGACAAAATATTCGGAAGGGTGGGAAAAAAAATTCTTCACGATAAACATGATCAATATTAAGACAAAACTTTCCCGATAGGCCCAATCGATCTAAAAAACTAAAGCTGAGTATTAAAGAGATCATAACCATCAGGGAATCCTGTCAATTTACAAGAGCAGAATGTTTCCCTGGCAACCTTAGAGTTGCGCAGGCGCAGACCGGACGCGGCAGGTGCTACCGCGGGTTCACTCGGGTTCACGCCCTGTCCCCCGCGCGCCTCGCCCCGCACCCCCGCGCCCCCGCAGCATCCGTGCAAACCCGTTCCTCTAATAATATAACGTAGAAATGAAAGATTAATGAGAGCAACCAGTGCACGCCTCTTTCACTCGGCCGGTAGGGCTGCGACGCGTGTTTGTCGATAAATTATTAGAATGTTGTTTTGGCCATTGTGAAAATTTAATCAGAGTAACGCGGTTTTTCTTATTTGTTAAATTATGCTAGTAAAAAATCTTAGTAAGAAATCTTGCTTGAAATGAAATTGTCAACAGAAATTGTTGCGTGGAAAGTATCAGAAAGAGCGGAAGTTAGCAACGCAGAGACGAAACTACTGAAGCTTCAAACGTGAAAGTGCAATATTTTTTATGACATAAGAACCGATTGCTGAAAATTCTTTAAAGGGTTATAAAAGGTGATGAAGATTGTATACAAATGGGTAGAAATATGCCACTGGATACAGCTAGTTGTAAAGAAACAGTTCCAGAAATAACTAACTTTGGAATATTTTTGGCCTCCCATGAACACCAACTATTTTCCCGATGATATAAATATCTGAAAAGCTTTCATTAGACACATTTAATTAACACCACAACAAATACTTTCACACACATAACTTCGTCTCAACCAACAACAAAATCAAGGAAATTCCTCAACACAAAAAAAAACTATCGACAACAGCACATCCCTACATCAACAGGTCCCGATTGCAATGAAGACCGCCCATATAAAATATTAGCCGCGTGCTGGGCCGGTAGCGGGTGTAATATATCGACCGATGACAGTCGCATTGTCGCGGCACAACACTAGGAATGTAAGCTTTTACTCAGCAACTATCAAGACGGTTAGCGCGTCGTAAATTTAGTTCGGCATTCGTTATTATGTTGGGATAACCTGGCTTTGTTTTGATTTTTCAATTGCGTTTGGACTGAGAAAATATTTAACAAAATAAATATATATCTTAGAAGAGCTCACACATTTGAAAACTTTTGAACCACAATTTACACTGATTTCAAAGTTTTGACATAACTTTTTTCATACCCGTATCCGATTTTATCTTTACTTTATGGGAGACGTTATTTATTACGTAATTAATAACGCCCAGACACAGAACAAACAATCATGCTCATCACATAAAAAAATGACCTGGAATAAAATAATCTCTTTTATTATTTTTTAATTGTTTGCAGTTATATGACACAGTCTATATTTCAGATTGTAATTGCCCCAAATAATATTTCATCAGCCGTGCTTGCAGATTGTTGTTACTAACAAGATAACCATATCAAAAACAGCTAATGACAATACCAATGATAAGCTACACCATGAAAGATTAAGTCGAAACACACAATATCTCGAGAATTTCCTATTGGAAAACCCCTGTCTTGTGGTCGCCTGCAGATTGGACCAATTTCTAATCAGTTTGCATTCCACGCTATAACAATGTAGCTACTTAGCATTCCCGAGATCGTTAGCTTAGAGGCGAAACACATGCCTGGAGAAAGGCTGAGGAATGATGTCGTTGTAGTGTCTCCTACAAGATAAACAACACTTTCCCAATCGTACATTGCTGGTGATAAGCGTGGAGGTTATAATCTTGGCAGACGAAATGTGGAATTGCCGATGGTATTTGTGTTTTTAGTCGCATATGGTCGGATGTTTCTGTTACATTTCTTACTGGTACTTGATTCCTTTAGGCTCTGCGGAATAGTTACCGCGGCCCCAGAACATAAACATAGGTGGGTTTTAGTCAGTAAAAGTCTGGCACTCTTTTAAGCCCTACCCAGGGCGGTAGAAGTCGTTTGATGATTTTTTATCCATATAAAAAATCCCTTTAGGATATTGTTTCGGGAAAAATGTACAGTGTGAAGTCAAGGTATAAAACCAAAAGAGCCGAGACCTAGCTCAAACATTTCCAAACATTTTAACCCTTAGACTGCCGGAGGCGCAGATCTACGCGAGACACAATGCTTTTTAATTGTTCTTTTAATTACGGCAGACAACCGGTTAAACACCAAACATCTGGAAGACTTCCTCATAACAGACCTCCTACTCAGATGAATTACCAACCGAACAAAAAGTGCGCACGCTCCCATTCACCCGCCGACCCGCCCATAACAGTAGAAGAGATGTATCCTACCATGCAACAATTAGCATAGCTTCGTACAAAAACTGATGATGCACTCCATCGAGCTTGAGGCTGCCGACCGGAACTCAGAAGGTAATAACAGGATATCGTGATATGCTCCCTGAACTGAGTCTGTACTCATGAATAGTTTAATTAAGACTTTTTGCAGCGCTTTTTGTGCTGGAAGGAAGCGGTAAATAGTCTGCAAGAATGAAAATTTATGGTTCGAGAGATGCGTAATTTCAATTAATGGATAACCTCTTTATTCGTAAAGTAATACTTATGGTCTTTTGAATTATTTAAATTGATATATTCTATTCTGTTATTAAATTCTATTCCTTGATCTCAGTTGCATTCGAATTTTGTCTAAAATGACAATAGAATGAAATGGTAAATTAATTGATTGACTGTTGATATATCAACGCTTAGCGCAAACCGCTGGTCCTAGAGACATAAAACTGGAGGGTGCGTTCTTTTTGACGAGTAGGTATTCATTAAGAAAGTATTTTTAGAAATTCGACACCTATAGGGGTAAAATAGGGGACGAAACCCACGCAAGCGAAGCCGCGGGCCAAAGCTAGTATCTAATGTAATCAGTAGCTCATCGTAGTATTATTACCTTTTTGTAGAGTTTTCTGCTCTATAATCAGATCATGCAGTAAACTGTAACAAATATTCCTATCTATCAACTGTGCCAAAAGTCAACTTAAATAGAACTATTTTTTTTACAATTTCTAAGAACTAAAACTAACCCCTTAAGCGACTAAACCACCTTTGTACGAAATTGAGTACAACCTAGTCATCGTTTTGCCTCAAGAAGTGTAACCGTAAAGTTATAATAGACCGATAAAGTTGGTGACATAGGAGCGGAGATAGTGTTCGACGTTTTGGCGCTCTCAGCTCCGTAACGGCTGGCTGCTGTAAACAAAGTACGCAGATAAGGTAAACTCTAGCTGTAGCTCCGGTTAGCCACTGTTCACATGTAACCATGGCGTTTATAATGTTAAATTCTGAACATCCATGTTTGGTATGTTTTTATAAACGGAAAAGTAAAAGGGAATCATTTTGTCTTGCTATGAAATGATATTATTTATGCAAAAAGAATACTGAATCACTTTTAAACACACCATATTTTTTTTAAACTAGATGGAATCAGCATTTCTTAGCTGACTCTGAGAAGAATTAGCAAACTCCGAGATTATCGTCTCTGTTAAAGTACAAAACTATGCATTAGTAGAAGGTAGAATTAAAATAGCTATAAATTTGGAGGGACGCAGAAGGTTGAAGAAAAAATGGATGGATTGAGAGAAGAATCATGTAAAGGAGAAAAGAGTGAACGATGGCATAACAGTTAACAGCACGAACAAAGACGGATAACTTATTATGTCGGCTCCTTACAAAATAAAAGAAGTTGATGAAATATTTAGAATAAATCTGATTTTGTAAATAGGTTAACGGCAGTAATATCTAGATAGGTTAACGGTAGTAATATCTAGAATTTCTGATCTTTATTAGAGTGTTATAATATTACAAAATTATCATTCAGTAGTACTTCTTGAATAAGAAACTTCAAAAAGCCGACACAAAAAGATAAGTAAAACATCACTACAATAACATGTAACTTTCTTCCAAAAACCCTACCAGATGAACAAGTCCTAAGTCTATTGTGTGCAATACGAACGATAGCATTTCACCTCGCCTATCAAGATGGCTGCGGACACCTCGCAGGAGATATGGCTAATTGTACCATGTGGTCACGCTTTCTGCGGCGTGTGTCACTGCCTCGACGCATCTTACTGGCACAGCTATTGAACATTCCACGTTCACTTCAGATTATAACCGTGTGGATGGTATTTCAATTGCTCGTCATTTCGTGCAAATCAAAAATCTATTAGATTGTCAACTATAAGCTAGATTACCGCTGCAAATGTCGTTATTGACAGGAATTTTGTTCGTGGGATGTGGACTGCATACCATAATAATATGCTCTTGATCTAGGTGCTATTCCGTTCCGTCTTATAAAGGGCCTTGACTACGCAAGTAACTGTTTTGGACACTTCTTTTATTAATATTTTATAGGTCTCCTAAAGGTTTTTAAACGAAACAAACGTGCGCCTGTTAGCTTCCCGCAACTTTACTCGGTCGACCGTTCACCAAACCAGGAAGCTAATTCTTCTGAAAATTATATTTAATATTACATAAATAAAAAATAAATAAATAAATAAATATACTGGGACAACTCACACACGTTCATCTGATCCCAAGTTAAGCTCTGCTTAGAGTTTGTGTTATGGTAACCAGACAACTGATATACATACTTATATATTTAAATACATACATATTATAGATAAATTACACCTAGGCACACTGGGTGCTTTGTTCTGGGTGGGAATCAAACCCACGACCTCCGTCTCTTAGGAGTCAGGGCTACTAACTACTACAACAACAGGCCCGCCAAATATATATATATATCCTACTACTAATATTATAAATGCGAAAGTTTGTGAGGATGGATGTATGTGTGTGTGTATGTATGTTTGTTACTCTTTCACGAAAAAACTACCGGACGGATTTGGATGAAACTTTACAGTAATTTAGGTTATTTATCTGAGTAACACATAGGCTACAATTTATAATGATTTTATGTAATTTTGATCATAATGAAACGATAAGTGTCAATTAAGTCGGAAAAAAATCTTCCATCTGAGAGCTATCTTGGCGTGCGCTGCCTAAACCAATGGAGTTACATAAAAATGATGTACCGCAGGATTGTTTGTCTTAAATAGATCTAAATAAAAGTCCGCGATAGCATATATCTACCTCTTATGTGCAAGTCAGTACGACCAAAATTGTGAACCATAAATTTAATTTAATTTGGTACTATTTTACAATGCTCATATTAGTATATAATATCAAACTCTTATCAAAATAAATACATTTCTCACATTAAGTATATAATGAAGATAAACTTTGTCTTTCACACTAAGTAATTTGGCAGAATAGTTTAAAAGTTATCACGATATGATTGACTTGAACGGAGCGCTTAATGGCAAGCAACAGAACATCCACGATGAAAGTTGGCTATGTGAAAGAACTATACTAGCACCAAGAAATGAGACAGTTGCGAAAATCAATAAAATTATCTTGGGCCAAGTAACCAGCGATGCAACAACCCAACTCCATCCATCGACACAGTCATGTCATCTGAAGACTGTACGTGCTACCCCGGGGAGTTTCTTAACTCTTTGGAGCTATCGGGGGTGCCATCACATAAGCTTGAATTAACCTTTCAACGACCAACCGATAGCCGGCTGTCGGGCTGCTATTGTCTTTCTATTGTGTCTCAAATCAAGTGTTTTCGAAGGATTAAAAGTCGGTATACCCGTTTTGTTAATGCGCAACTTGGACGCCCCGAGACTATGTAATGGCACTAGATTGCGAGTCATTGAACTAGGCACCAATTGTAACTGGAGAAGCTAAGGGTGAAAATGTTCCTATTTCACGCATCCCAATAATACCCAATAACTTACCCTTTAATTTCAAATGTTACAGTTCCCTCTTAAAGTTGCATTTTCTATGACTATTAATAAATCGCAAAGGCAAACTTTGAAGATAGCGGGGATACATTTAGGCACGCCCTGTTTTTCCCATGCTCACATGAATCTAAATCCCAAAATCTAGGTACATATTTACGCTGAATAAAAAAACAAATAACATAGTATACGGGAGTATATTGCAGTAAAAACACAGATAATTTATCACAGATGTTCACCTATTCCAATTACATACATATTAATTCTTTACTTATTACAAAATCTATTAATAAAACCGCATCAAAATCCGTTCCGTAGTTTTAAAAATTTAAGCTTCATAGGGGCAAAGAAAACTACTTTGGTAGTGATTAAATGCAAGTAACATTAGTCCGACCTGTTTATTAGTCAGTGTTTAGTAATCCGTTTGTGCTGGATAGGATAATCTCAAGCACGGGGAAGGACATAGGGCTACTTTTTATAAACACACCATACAGGTAAAGATTGATGAAGAAACCACTGGTCTTTCCGACGTTTGGGCCCCAAACTGGCGAGGGCTGGAGCTGCCCTCAAACGGCTCCTGCCCAATCTCGGTGGCCCAAACGCCTCCTGCCGGAGGCTCTACGCGGGGATCGTGCGGTCCATGGCCCTCTACGGGGCTCCGGTGTGGGCGCCCAACCTAGCCAAGGCTCCGGCCCGGCTTCTGAGGGCGTCCCAGAGGGTCATGGCGATTCGCATGGTGCGGGGATACCGCACGATCTCCTGCGAGGCGGCATGCCTCCTTGCCGGCACTCCGCCGTGGGATCTGGAGGCAACAGTCCTTGCACACACGTACGAGTGGCGCGTGGAAGTGCAACGCCGGGGCGAAGTCCTGCCGCCGCGGGTTATCGCGGCACGGCTCACGGAGCTCCGGCGAGATCTCAGGGCGGAGTGGAGACAGCGACTGTCGCAACCTAGTGCTGGGCACGCCGTGATAGCGGCGGTAAGACCCCTCTTTGAGGAGTGGCTGGAGAGGCGCCACGGCGCTCTCACGTTTCGCCTGACACAGGTCCTCACCGGACATGGTCAGTTCGGGAGGTTCCTGTGTCGGATTCAGGCGGAAGCGACGCCTGGGTGTCACCACTGCAGCAACGGTCGCCTGGAGGACACGGTCGAGCACACGGTGGAGGTGTGCCGCGCATGGGCGGACCATAGACGTGTCCTCGTAGAGGCGATCGGCGGCGGTGACCTCTCGCGCCCAGCGCTGGTTCAGGCCATGCTGCGGGGCGAGACGGAATGGGATGCCGTCGCCTCCTTCTGCGAAGCAGTTATGCTAGTGAAGGAAGCGGCGGCGCGCGAGAGGCAACGACGAGCCTCTCGCCCCGGACAAAGACCCAGGCGAAGACGTCGAGAGTCGCAAGACGACTACCGGCCACCGTAGGCGCGGTTCTGCGGATGGCGAGCGATGGGTAGCTCGCCGCCCGGCTAGGACCAGGACCGCGTAGACGGCGCGTTTTGTTCCACGCGCGCCTCAAAGAGAAGGAGTCAGCACAGGAAGGGGCCCAACAGGGCCAACGCCTGCCGGGGTTGCGGAATGTTATGTTTATAACTGTTACCGTGACCCTGGAACATAAAAGGCAATCGAAGGAACATGAGTGGGTTTTAGTCAGTAAGAGTCTGACACACCCTCCCGCCGCACCCAGGACGGGAGCAGTCATTGGATGATTTCCCACTCACCAAAAAAAAAAAAAAAAAAAAAAAACCACTGGTCTTAGCATTTTAAAAATTGGTTCTATTATAGCTTAAAATTTAAAATAATGAGCACTTAGAAAGGTATTCAGATAATTCCACCCTCAAGAGATTCCCTCTAAATATTAGGTATAGGAGTTCAAAGATTCTATGGAAACTAATTTTGAAGTTAGAAATTTGGGATGTACGATGAATGAATGAATGAATGAATGAATGAATGAATGAATGAATGAATGAATGAATATTTATTTGCAAGAATATGGTACATAAGGTGGTATAGGTACATTGGTTTTCGGCATATCCTGCCATAACATGGCGTGCAAATTTTTTCACAGTCAGTGTTAATTTTAGTTCAATATTAGTAATTTTGTTTCAATATTTGTAAAAAAAAAAAAAAATTATACATAATTAAAGGATTCTAATGATTTGTCTTCTAAATAATTTTTAACAGTGTAATATCTCTTACATAATAACAGTTTAAATAGTTTTTTTTTAAACATTGTCAAAGGTAATTCTTGGATTTTATTTGGTAAATGATTGAAAACAATAATCGACATGCAGTATACATTTTTTTTAAATAGTTTAAGCTTTATTGATGGCAGCTGAAGTCTGTCTATATGTCGTGGTCGGCTATTTGGTCTGACAGTGTTGGTTACAAATAAGTTGTAATTGCTTTTGACAAAAATACATATCTCAAAAATATATAAACAAGGCAGTGGTAGAATTTTAAGTTTTAAAAACAGTGGCTTGCAGCTGTCTAGCACATTTTTTTTGGGCTTTAAATACTCTGTCGAAATCAACCGAGTTACCCCATATTACAATGCCATATCTAAACACCGATGATACGTAACCGTGATAAGCCAGCATTGCGGTGTCATGGTTAACTATTTGTTTAATTCTTTTTAAAACATATATAAAACGATCTATTTTGGCTACAACTTTGTCAATGTGAGGTTTCCAGCTGCAATTTTTATCGACTGTTATACCTAGGAATACACAGTTATCTACTGCAGTCAAATGCGAATCTTTATAAAATAAGTTTAATTTATTGACGTTTGCATTGTATGTCTGAAATTGTATAATGTTTGTTTTAGTCATGTTTATTTTAAGGTTATTTTTTTCTAGCCAAACGATTGCATTATCCAGAGCTTGGACGATTTCAGTTTCCAAGTTTTGGTTATTGTCGCTCTTAACGATTATGGTAGTGTCATCAGCGAATAATATACAATCTTTACCTATTGCCTCAGGAATGTCATTGATATATACTAGAAAGAGTAGTGGGGATAAAATACCACCTTGTGGCGTGCCGTAATTATTCTGTTTATATTCTGATCTATAGCTTTTTTTAACATTTTGACAAGTTTTTTTTATTTCTACGCATTGTACTCTTTCAGAAAGGTAGCTTTTGATCCAGTCGTTGGCTTTACCTCGGATTCCATAGTGTTCAAGCTTTGAAAGAAGGGTTTTATGGCAAACAAAGTCAAAGGCTTTAGTCATGTCTAGGAATACGCAACTAATCTTAGATTTTTGGTTCAGGCTTTCAGTTATGTGTTTCATTAACGTATAACATGCTAAGGTAGTGGAACTGCCCTTTCTAAAACCAAATTGTTCTTTTTTAAGAATATTGCCTGCTGTCAAAAAGCTCTCTAATTTAATGCACATAACTTTCTCAAAGATTTTGGATAAAATTGGGATTAAAGTTATTGGTCGATAATTGCTCATTTCAGATTTTACACCTTTTTTATAAAGTGGTTTGACAACTGATTTTTTCAGACGCGTAGGGAATAGTCCCTCAGTTAAAGATAGGTTTATAATGTAGGTTAAAGGAGACACAAGACTCAATGCACATATTTTTATTACCTTAGTGCATAGGTCGTCGTACCCAGTTGAGTTAGTGTTTCTTAGACTAAGAATTATTTTATAAATGTCTGATTCATTTACCGGTGTAAGGAAGATGCTTTTAGGATTTTGAGGAGAGGTTTTTATCTTGTCATATTGAGTGTTTTTCTGAGTATTATTATTAGTCGTCTTTGTTTGAGATATAAAATAGTCATTAAATAGGTCACAGATTTGGTTTGGATTGTTATAAGTTTTATCATTAATATTAATTACGTCAATTTCAGAGTTACTAGTCATATTATTTGTGTTTTTTTTTATTATGTTCCAGGCAGCTTTACTAGTATTTTTAGCATTATTAATGTAAGCTAAGCTATTAATCTGCTGGGCCTTGTGTATACATTTTTTTAGAATTTGGGCGTAGTCATCATATATTTTTTTGTTTTGTTTTTTGTTATGTCGGTAGAGATGGTATTTTAAGTACAATGTTCGTTTTTTTATACAGCATTTTTTTATACCTTTGGTTAGACTTCTATTCTTTAATTGTTTACAGGTATTTTTTATTTTAACTATAGGAAAGCATAGATTATAGAAAAGGGTAATTGTGTCATGTAGTCTATCGAAAGCGTCATTAGTTGTTTGTGCTTCATAGATTTCAGAAAAAGATAAACTCGAGATGCAGTTATTAAATTTCTTTATATTTTCTTCACTGAGCTGTCTAACATTTTTGAACCAAAAGCTCTTGATGTCTTTAATTCGAAAATCAGTTTTTAAGCTAACCGTTAGTGATTGCGCTGATTCGTGATCTGAAAGCGCTAGATAGTGAATAGCAGATTTTGCGTCGTGTATATTACTGACTATCAAGTCCAAACATGCATTTTTTCTGGTAGGCCATTTTATGTGGTTTATTAGATTATTATTACTGAGTATAGAATTTAAGTAACTTGATGTTTTATTTGATTTCAGTGTATCAATATTCCAATCGCCACAGATAATAATTTTTTTGTTCCCTTTTTTACTTAGTTCATTGGTAAGAAGTTCCAGATTATTAAAAAATATCGTAGCGTCGCGTGTAGGTGTTCTATATATGCACACTATAATTAAATTAAATTTGATTATTTCGATGGCACAGCATTCGAATTGAAAAGTAATAGGGGCAGGCAGTTTTATTAATTCTTTAAATTGTAAGTTGTTTTTTATTAATATGCACGAACCTCCCCGTCGTTGGTTAGTTCGCGAGAAGAAAGACGCTAGTTTATAATTATATAGTCTAAGGTTTTGTTCACAACCGCTTTTCAGGAATGTTTCAGTTAAACATATAACATCCACGGAACCTACTTCCTTTTGTAAATTTGATATGGCCGCCTCTATTAATTCCTGTTTGTTTAATACTCCCGCAATATTTTGGTGGATTATTGTGATTTCAGTATATTGAGTCTTGTCTGCGAAAAAACCTGGTTTTCATGTCTTTACTTATTTGTTTTGTGTTTCTAAAGAAGTCGGTAATTTTAGTTTGTGTGGTATTTTGTGGAGTCGTAAGAATGTTTGTTTTGTTTTGGACAATGTGCTTAACTTTAAATCGATTAAGAATCTCAGTCTGGTATTTTTTGTAGTCAATTCTCGTGTTCAACTTCAGACACAAATGCGAGAGATAGTCTTGATGGTCCCTTTTCATAGACCTGTAGTTGTTCTTGTTTATGTATTCTGAACTGTGTATTTTAAGATATTTACAATTCTTATAATTTTGTATTATTAATTCTAGATTGTAGTTAAGCGTGCTTTCTTTTAAATAAGGATTATATTGCACGTTAGTAATAAATACGGTATTGTTACGCAATCTACAAAGGGCGTTACACAACTCAGTCATAAAAGAATATGGATTATCGTCATTAGATCCTATCACTAAAACTATAATATCTTCATTGTTCAATGACGTTACAAAGTCGTCATTGCAGCTTTTTAAGATTTGGGCACTTGTTGCATTAGGCTTGATGAAAGACATAATTTTGTAGTTATCGTTCCATTGGTCTCCCCTGGTTTTAGTCATAAATTTGTTGAGGCCACGGGCCTGCTGGTCTCCAAATATTACTATTCTGTTCACTTTGTTCGTTGAGCAGACCGGAGCAATTTCTTTTGTAGTTTTACTGTCAAATTGTTGTTGATCGGTGAGATTATTCGTAATAACTTCATCTGCGTCCTTATGGTGGATTTTCTGTTCGTCAATCCATTCTATCAGAACTTCATTTCCTGTGCTTTTATAAGCTGATGGTGATTTAGTAGGTTGTACTCCCTCCACACTGCATATTGAGCCGGCTGTGTTGAATGATAGATTTCCGACATCGCTTGGAGATTGTGTAATTGTGCCTGCGTCACGTTGATGACTCGCTACAGGAGGAAGAATTAACTTGGTAGGAGTAGAGCAACTGCTCGATTTTATTATATTCCTTTTACGTGCAGACTTCGGTGTAAGGCTCCTTGTTTCTAATAAGTTCATCTTTTTATATGTCTCTATAACTTTTTGGTGTTGTCCGATATCCATTTTTAGTCTAAAATTTTCACTATTTAGGTGGTCGATCTCCAGATGAGCGCTTTCTAGTTCGGAGGTAAGTCTTTTGATTGTGTCCTTATAGCTCTCAATTACGTCGCTGTCATTCAGTGAGCTGTTTGGCAAGCTCCTCATCGTAGTGTCAAGTAATGTTGTATGATCTCTTAAGTTAGTTATGTATATATTGTCCATTGAATTAGTCCTTGATGGTTTTCGGACAGTAATGTTATCTACTTCAAAGTTTGCCATTGTTGTCAATTCTTGATTTCTAATTACTACTTAGATGTTAAAAATGCAAAACAGAACGAAAAAAAAAAACATGCAAAAAGATTAGCAATTCATGGGGTTTGGACCCGCTCTCACATGCGAGACGCTCTATGTCCATTAGCTGCGCCGCAAGACCAACTGTACGCTGGTAGCACAGTTCAAAAATGGTATTCTGTTGTCAAGACATCCAGTAAATTTATGTGCGAATGACCGTTAATGACTCAGTTCTTTGTTTATGAAGGTCATTCACTATGCACAAAGACACTAAGTACGGAAAGTTTTAAAACGTTTTTTGTTCATAACTTTGGTAATCGTTCTCGTATTGATATAGTTTTTGCACTGTTTTGTGGATCTTGTTTTTGCACACTTAAATATATAACTTTTATTGTGGTATTTGCACTTTTTACTACGATTTTAGAATAAAATATTCGGAGGGCTCAATAACGTGACCGCTCATAACAACGATCGCGCGCCGTTTTGAAGTGCAGTTTGCAGTGCGCGCCGATGTGAAGTTACATTAATATAAGTATTTAAAAAAATCACGCAACTTAATGTGGCAGACCAAATTCTACGCGAGCGAAGCCGCGGGCAAAAGCTAGTATATACATATATGTATGTATATTGTAATTTGCCAAAAACCCTCAAGGATTTCCACATGCATATTTCTTTATAACTCCCCTTTCTCTAAAGCAAAAATGAAATACATTAGAAATGCTTGCAGATCCGTCGTGTGCTCTGCAAAGGATCAAGCCCTTGACCCGTCTGCGGCTAACGAGAGCTGTTGATCTAGCTAGCCTCTTAGCGATCAGGGCGATGGATGTTACGAGTGTCGATGCCTGATTGTCGAGTATACGATAGATATCAATTGTTACTTGTCCTTTTGTACGAAGATATGAAGCTATAGACAACAACCCACATATTGCTATATATATTAATCTTATACATATTTGTAATGTCAGTATATTTTTTATTAACATTTACTTTCGTAGTTTCATTCATCTTCTGATAAAATTAGCAATCTGATATAAAATTCATCAATATGTGTAAAAAGTTATTGTTTTTCAACTGAATATTTAAGACAATTTCATCATAACTATTCAAGCAGAACCTAATTAGTAATTAGCAACGAACGTATGCAAACAACTGTATAACACTTAGGTATATTTCATACACAATCATCACTAACAACGTGCTAAAGTAATTGCGCTGAATATATTTTATTTAGCTATATTAACTTGGCGGTTCATAATAATGTAATTACTATCGTCGGATCTCACTCATCGTATGAGGTGAGGTAAATTAATTTACTTAAGTAAAGATTTCTGAGATAGTACTAACTGTGCAGGGCTGGCGGCTTCGCCTAGATTTTCTGGGCTAGAAGTCTAGACAAGATGGCTATCTAAGAACCGCTAATGGAAATAAATTATGTGAAACAAATCATCATTTCTTAATGAAGAAAATAATTACCGCACTTAGCTATATTATAAAAACCATTTAAGTTTGAGTGATTTTTCACACAACAATCATGATCGCAAGCACAAGCGGCGTAGGAACTTGCGTTTTCGGCGCTCTCTTTGGTATTCTCTAGTAGCCTAGTATGTCTACGCGAGTCACTGCTGCGCGGTTAAATTAAATGAGGAATACCCTTTTTCATATTATATCTTTTGACTGCTGCTCCTTGATAGGATGAAATCTATCCCAAAATCGCTTCTTTCCATCCAGCATGTTTTTCTGTGACAGCCTTTCTTGTAACAAGACACTTGTTTCCCTCTGGTGAACAAAAATCTCAATACGAACGTTTCGTTTGACAATCAAACGTAACAAATAACCATTCATCAATAACATTCATCGTCATCTCTCTTGCCTATTCTTAGCGAAGATAGGTTCAGCTTCGGTGGCCAGTAAACATGGACATCAAAACGTAGTTTTGATGGGCATCAAAACTACACAATCCACTTATTAGGTAACACGGTCGATACCTCTTATTTGGACTGATTATCCGATTTTCTAGCTTCTGATTACCCGCAACGACTTTCAAAGATCTAAAAATGACCACCAGGATGGCTTTACGTACATTCCGACGAAAAATCTGGCAACCCTACTGACGAATAATTAGACCATCTCATAAGGATTGCCGCGCACTGATTAGCAGTACACGGACGTCTTGCAGTTTCGATTCGTTACCAGTAGCGTAATAAACTTTAGGTTTTTGACGTTTTACACCTTTACGCAACACAGACACTTTCACATGTCCGTGAGACACACGAAAATGGCGAGAGAAAATTTGCGAAATACAGGTCTAAGAACGTTAAGTTCAAAACTCCAATTACGTGTTAATATATTTATGATAGCCATTCTCCTCAGTTATACCACGTTAAATGACAGATTTGGTTATAACATATTGTGCTATATATGTTTCTCATAAACCTGGCCTATGCGAAATATTTTCCAATCCAATTGTAGATTAGCGCATTTAAACAATCAAAAAGCTATACTATATCAGTGTACAGTCAACATTGGTGCCTGATACTCTGGCCATTTTTCTCGTTCGGCATTCGTAGGTATGTGGTACTTAGGCTTAAAAGATTCAAATGCCTAGGTGGAGCGACGATCTACCCAAGAGCCGAATGGCACTAGATGATAAGAGTAGCCGGGAATCGATTTAGATGCCAAGACGTGCGAATGGAGGCCAGGTTCAGCTGTAGACTTCGATCGGTTTATGAAGAATATGAACGACTGCTGCAGCAAACGAATGAATGTAATTGTATGTACAGTATGTGTATTATTGTTAATGAAAAATTGACTTTTGTTTTCTTTTCCTTTACCAGCTTATTATTCAAAATCATCAAGGAATTGCTAAACTTAATAATAAAAGAATCCTGAACGCAGTCAGCAACCCGCGACCCGCGTAACCAGAGCAAGGTCCATTCGTCCGAGGCGAATATCGATCATTATAAATTTGCAGGAGCGCGGTAACGGCGCGGGCGCACGCGACCTAGAACAAAGACTATGCGCTTGACAGATGTGCTAACTTGCATTTATTATTAGTATTACATGGAGTTATAACTACGTTTTTATAAACTAAATGTAATGATAGAGATTGTGCAGTGTATGCAGACAACTAAATGAAATTAAATTAATTCATTTGTGAAACATAGGATAGATGACAGATGGATCCTAAATTGGTAGGCTAAAGAGCCGGCAACACCGGTGCCAACTGCTTCTGGTGTGGTTAGGTACTGACTAGTACTATCTATATCATCAGGTTTAAATCTTCGTGAAAAAAATACTACTTACTATAGTTTAATGTCGAACGTGCGACTGCGCAGATTATCTACTATGGTGTGGCGGAGACTTTTGTAATTGCATGTTTTGTAGTGTTGTACGCAGGTACAATTTTTTCTTCTTATTTTTTTTCTTTTTCTTTAGGTCTTATACAAATGCCTACAAACTATTTAACAGTAAATGCGATACTATGACGTATTTCGAGTTTCAAACTAGAGTACCCATAAAAAAAATGTAACACGCCAGGGTCTTCGCGTTAGTGTTATTCGATTTAGCGATTTAAAATCCAAATTTCCGAGCTGGCATGCTCTTCACAGAGTCTTTTGCAATAGTGGCATATCAACAACTTCGTACATCTACATATGAGAGCTAATTGGTTTCTTGACGTTAGCTCTTTTAAACAAAGCTTAGAGGCATAAGATAGAGTTTGGAAAGTATCAAAACTCCACTGAAACGACTGGATCCTCCGGTCAGCAAGGTGTTGTGTCTAGCCTGTGTTTCGGGGCTTTGTATGTCAATTAGTCGAGAAGAACGTATGGACAAATGTCACCACGGAACTAAGGTAATACAACTATCTAAAACGTCATAGTTCATTAAAAGATGTGGTCTACCACAAAAGTGTTCAAGTCATTTAAGTCCTAAGTTCAGTCTTGTCATTACGATACAAAATAACATTAAAAATCATACACATACAAAATAGCCTCCCTATTAAATCTTCCAAACATTATTCAATGATTTAACTTCTTTCCACGATTCTGACAAAAAAAAGAACATGGAATCCACAATCAGACGTTGTCTCTCCTACGTCAAAGTATTGATAAGAGCACCGTCACGGACTAACCATTACTATACGTTATCATTCGCACTCGTATCACGAATATACTGATTTGTTCAGCCTCAAGTGTCCGCGAGGTTCGGGTGAAAGACTTCCTTCAAGTGCTGTAGTGTTTATTGCCGTTATCAGGTTGATAAAGTAATTGAACTGAACTGAAGCCGTGGACTGAAGTCATGAGCTGAAAATAGTTTACCCGTGCAGTATTATTGATCTGGGTTCAAAGGTTCTTAATAATATATTGTGTTAACATTTTTGAGCCTGAAAATATCGTCATTGCTGGAAATGAATGATAAAAAAAATAGGATTTTTTAAAGTTTTCCGTCTTTCGGTTTCTTTTTTATGTTGAATGTGCTAACAAAAGAGCTGCTTTAAAAAAAAAAATATGTCTACATTACAGTCTGTGTCCTATCTCATCTATGCCAGGTTTACGCCGGCGATAGCAGCGCGCGCCGTCTATACATCACTGCGCTTGCTCTCTATATTTGCTCACGACCGATAGAAATTATCGCCAGACAACCTCGCAGGGAAACACCAACCTTACACGTAGAAGCTAAAGTTTATTCTCGCGTAGAGGTCAGGTGAGGATAATTTTTTCAAGATGTGGTCGTAGTTGACTACTATTTGCCGTATTTCAGCGCGGAAGGTACATAAATCGAGAGCGCCGATTAACGTTATCTGGCCGGGGGGGATGGGAAGTAAGGCGGAGGGGGGGTTGACGGCGATTTATTCATTCATTAACTAAACGACCCCTAACCGATGGATTAATTAGGCCGACTTGCATACCGCTTCTGTTTTAAACCGTTTTATGTGAAACCTGGAGAGCATTTTAAGGAGAATATTATCATTCTAATATCGTGAGTAGAATCTCATTACCTTTAATTGTGTACTTATTTATTTCAGTTTCTTCGAGAAGTGATGTGATTGGCTAAATGCAAATACCTATTTGACCTGCACCCTGGTAACCATTACTTGGTAGTCAATTGATTCTATAGTTGGGTTTTCGTATTTGAGTATAATTAAGCTGATTTCTATGTTACCGCTCCACATAAATTACGGTTTCCAGACACAAACTACTGTAACATTCAATTATTCGCTAAATTACATATATTCCATTCTGTAATGACAAAAAACAAGACAAATGATCATTAATAGAGGCAGCGAGATGATTGCACTGATTAGTTCAGCGGCAATGCGCGCGCGTCGGTGGCAGCACCATCGCACAGGTAGTAGTGCAATATAGGGTTGATACACAACCTGTATAATGTAGATGTTACAGAAATAAGAAATAATAGACTAAAAAAATATTTTCATTGAGACGATAAAAGGAAACCACAGTAGTACTTTGTGTCAAAATCAAAGCAGTATTTTAAATGAGAACTTTCCAGATCATTTTTAAACTGTTGAAGAGTCGGTCAGTAATTCAAAAAGTAAAATTTCGCTGCTGATTTTAAAATATAGGCAGGTCTCAAAAGACAAGGAAAAGCAGGACACTTCACAAATTCTCTTTTATGAAATCATTGTGAATTCTAAATTTCAAAATACTTCCTAGCTTAGTTCAATTTAACTACATATTAACATGCAGTATTAACAATACTCCCATATTTACTACTCGTAACTTATTGTACCAACTTCAATAACACAGGTGAATTTCACCTTTTATTCAATTAAAATATTAAGTATGCGTAAGCACTTCCTAGCCTGAGACACGTTTTGTCCACTCTCGACCCCTCGACCCCTAAAAAAAGATTTGCTTATTGGTTTCCACTCAACCCCTAAACCTAGTTTACTTTCGACCCCTAGGGGGTGAGAATGGATTTTTATACAAAGGACCCGCACCTTGAGTCCACTCTCGTCCCCTAGTATGATAATACACAGGTTTTAACCTAGTTCAGGCAAATGTGCGATTGCGCAGTTTTATAATGTATGATAGATATTTTTATTGTAACGTGACCTACATTCTAAATAAATGATTTTATTATTATTATTATTAATAACAATTGCACTGTTATGTTGGCAACCCTAAGTTTGACACGCGCGGCGTGTTACACTTCTAGCGCTAGTTAAAGAGACGACGCCTATGTTACTTTACTACCATTAGAAAATAGGGTCGCGCTCGTGGGGTTATTTCGACTATGTAGTAATTGAAACTGAGAATAGCTGTAATTCTACTTTTTTCATAGTTACAATTGCACTACCATCGAGAAAACACTACACTCTAATAGAATTTTGTTAAGTACGAAGTAGGGTGCCAAAATTAGTTTAACCTTAGAACACGTGTGATTCGAGACACAATAGAAAGACAATAACAGCGCGACAGTCGGCTGTCGCTTGGTCGTCGAAAAGTTAATGTCGTACAGTCTATTATTAAGATTCCATTACCTATATCTTTTTTTCAATACCTACCCAATTTCTTTAAATCATTCCTACGAAAAGTTTATCCACTTCTTCATCTCAGATAGATGACTTTTGTTTGTCATTTTTACAGTAGGTACAACTGTGTAAGTGACATATCAAGTCAATAAAGCACTAACGAATGATCGCCACCCTATAATGACTATCAATTTAAAATGCGGATATTATAACAAAAACATTTTATAGGTAACGGTCTCATTCGCACAATTACGTTAATAAGTTCCGCAAAATTATAACCGTGTGCAAAAACACGCATTTTCCAGCGGCCCACATCATAATCAGAGCCTGCAGTGCCTTAACCAAACTAATTCAGAGCAGTTCCCGGCACAGATGCGGCGATAGGGTATCAGAGATCAGCGCCATTGTTGCCAAGATTTAAGGTGCACACCGCCGAAGCCACTAATTGTGGCGAGCGGTACCACGCGTGCCCTTTGTCTGTCGTAATTACTTTTATAAATCTACTAAGCGATTTACATGAGCACGATAAAATCGTAGAGGTTAGTTTGTTCTCGTCACGGTTGAAGACCCGGCGTGGTTTATGGATGTGGTGCTTTAGCGGGTTCAACCGTACTACGTGTATTGTTTGAAAATCAAGTGTCGGATGTGAGCACGCGCTTTAAGCTTGGCAAATTCAAATTTTGTTACGTTTTCTGCGATATGCTGTTCTCGGTTTGGTTTAATAAATATTATTAATTGTTATTTAATAAATAACATATTTTTAAACTTGTAACTAAACATTGAAGAATAAATCGTTAGAAATCCTGGACTCTCAAGTTGCTAATCCGCCTTGAGCAATGAGTGATCAATGCTCTTACTTTCTCTGTATGAGAAGAGACCTTGCAGTGGGACAATGGTAGGCTTGTATTATTTAATTAACAATTTCCCAATATCACACGGGATGCGCTTCGGGAAAAGCGTATCTCCTTAACCTTTCGACGACCAAGCGTTAGCCGGCTGTCGCGCTGCTATTGTTTCACAAATCACGTGTGTTGTCTCTATTGCTATTGTTTTTCTATTGTGTCTCGAATCACGTGTGTTCCAAGGTTTAACGTTGAGTTGCTTAAAAAGAAAACCACATCTTTGTATAGTAAAATAGTGGAAAATACTGCTCCATATTAATGTCTGTAAGTCCTATATACTAGTGGATACCACCGCCGCCTGTAAGATGTATGTATAAGATGACTCATAGAGATCACTATAAATAGCTAGATTTTAATAATAATAATAAAATTTATTTAAGTAAAAAGTAAGTACACTATGTAGTGATTTTAGATACAGGATAAGCATAGAGCTTAGAGAAAGTTGGTAAACTTTATAATAACCCTCTGATTCTGTTATTATAGTGAATCACTTGAACTATAATAACAGGATCTATTATTTCTTTAAAATTAGGTTATAGGAATAATGATTTAATAAGGTGAGTGTGCTCATGAGCTACACGAGCTCATTCCCCCATCTCCGTTTTACCACCGGACATCCAGACGTACGGCAGGATACCACCCTTTCTTGGTTTATATTCCTCATATCCGCACGCAGTGTTTCTCAAAATCTTATATTATGCGCATCGCAAAAGAATGGAATTCCCGTCTGTGTTTCCAAATTCACATAACCCGGAAGTATTCAAGAGACGAGTGCATAGGCATCTTTTGGGTGAGCTCGCTCCATCGTAGGCCCCGTCTGTGCCCTCGGGCTAGTCTGGGACCAAGAGCAAGCCCATAAGTAATAAAAACATAACGATAACGAGGCATAACTAGCGATACGGCAGTGATGTCAATTTAATAAATCAAAAGCAAAAATTAAGCTTGGATAAAAAAGGAATAACATTATTTTGTTTTAGGAAAAGCATTATGTTAGCAGGAAATTATAACCAGTAACAATCTACTGAATCGACAGCAGTAAAAAATTAAATATATGCGCGTAGTACAAACATAATATTATTATTCAAATTCAAAGCATTAGTTTCCCTTACACACTTTACTGGCACTGATAAATTGTGAAAGAGACAATCAATTAAAAATAATATTAAAATGTCCATTACAGATACCTAATAAAACGCACCACAAAGGATGTCAAAATGCTTGAAGAACGCAGAATATGAGTAGGTAGGTAAAACAGATGATAATACTTTCTAAAGTTTATCTTGGAAATCACTGACATCCCGTGACTCGGAAAACTCGTAAAGCCGTTGGTCCCGGTCGTCATTCGTAGAATTTTGACAGTCGTTACGGGTATTCAGAAGTCAGAAATTCTGACCAGTCTAACCAAGGGGTATTGTGTCGCCCAGTTACTGGGTTGTGAATATCTGATAGGCAGTAGCTTCACGTAAAACATTGGTATCCAGCTGAATCCGGTTAGGCTGAAAGCCGACCTCAACATAGTTGGGAAAAGGCTAGGGAGATGATGATGTCACTCCCAAAACTTAGACGAATTCAAGGACACCTCAAATGTCGAAATCCGTTAAACGGTTTATTTTGTAGAGCGTGCCACGTATACCACCTTGAATATTTATAATAGTTACCGTGACCCCGGAACATAAAGGGCAACCGAAGGAACATGAGTGGGTTTTAGTCAGTAAAAGTCTGACACGCCCTCCCGCCGCACCCAGGACGGGAGCAGTCATTTGATGATTTCCCACTCCCCAAAAAAAAACCATAACTTTCGGCAGTCGGGTAAACAAAACCAGCAGTTCTTAGACCTTACCTTTCATCTTGCTCTGGCAGCGGAGCTGGTCGATAATGCTGGTTAGCCGGTTCTCCCGCTGGCTGCCGCGGCTCGAGACCTCGTCTGCATCATCCTCGACCTTCACTGACACTTCACTCTTCACTTCATCCACCTCATCACTGCACTGCACTTTGGGAGACTGACAACTTGGCTGAATCGCCTCCATGGTTTTTTTAATGTTGGCACTTTAATTTAACACCACAGATTAACTGCAACAAAAGAAATAGGTGAATTAGTTGGGTTGGTAAGTCCCGTAAAGATTCTTAACCTTTCAACGGCCAACCGACAGCCGGCTGATCCTCCGAACTTTTTCATCAAATTTGAGACACAATAGAAAGACATAGCAGCCCGACAGCCGGTTGTCTGTTGGTAGTTGGAAGGTTAATGGTTTAAAGACATTATACCTGATTTTTAAACCTTATTGGAATAATTGAAATTAATTTACTCGTATGGGAGATAAGAGATTGCAGTGCGATTTTATCTTATCTTACAAAGATGGATCCTAGTCTAGTCCCTAAGTTTATACCTGCCTATTCAAAGAGCTTCGCGTGTAGAAAACACTAGATACTAAATAACACATCAAATATAAACATTTTACTCTGCTTGTGAGTATGGCAGGTGTAACCCTGCCGAAACGTCAAGCGAAAAACAAATAAAAAAGGTACGTGCGCGTTAAATCCCGTAAAACAGTAAAATATTAATATGCAACGTGAAAGTTTAAAGTATAATAGTTTACTCTCAATTGAAATTAGTTAGCTAATTTGACCGTATTCAAACGCATAGGCAATTATGTGATTTTATTTCTTATTTGGTTTTAAGGAAATTAATTTTATTATTGACGATAAGCCGTTACACGGACAATAGACAGTCATAATTAATATCTAAGTACTTGAAAATGACAGCATGATACTGCAAATAATAGATTATTTTATGAACCTACATAAGTACAATATCGAAAAATCTTTAAATTCTTTCAGTGACCTGTATGTTTGTGACAGTACGTACCTACATAGACCTGAATTCACACGATAATACATTACACATAGCGGTGATAAGGTTATCACAGAATGTCTGACGTATTACGATCAATCACATTCTGATTGAGTCGCGAACAATACATTGCAATTCATTCCGGATGTCATACTTGCCTCAAAAGACATACTAAAGGTTGCATGTCAAATATATTTGGTATCCTATCAACACTCAGGTAATTACATATTCAGGCAGAATTATTTGAATTTTCAACCGACTTCAAAAAAAGGAGGAGGTTCTCAATTCGACTGTATTTTTTTTTTTTTTATGTTTGTTACTCGATTTCTCGAAGACGCCTGGACCGATTTCAAAAATTCTTTTTTTAATCGAAAGGGTATGTTTGTCATTTGGTCCCATGGTCACCAGGTCAGGATCTGATGGTGGAAACCCTGAGAAATTCAGGGCATCTCTAGAAAATTGTAGGCGAGCATCGGGTAAAAACTTAATATTAATGTGTATATCTGATGAGACTACAATACCATGGAGGTTTAGGGCAGATCTGATGATGGAGATGACAGAGAATCAAGGTAACTCCTCAACCATACATCTTAGCTACATCGTCTTTGGGCTCATTTTATTCGTGATGACAAGATCTTTACACCGAGATGGGTATGACTGCCACTGCAAGCTCCGTGATGCAGGTGCAGTACAGTTTAGGGAACTCCTTAATAGTTGATAGCAGCTACATAGTGTTTGGGCTTATTTTTTTGTATTGATGAGTAATTTACACTGAGATTGATTATACTGCAGATTCGATAGTACAGACAAAATACACTTTAAGGATATCCTAAAAGGTTCGTAGCAGCTACCTCGTGTTCCAGCTTCACTGAAGTGAACTTTAAACTGAAATTGGTAATGATTTGTCGTTTTTAATCGATGATTTATTAAATGGAGCACATTTAGAAGAAGAAGTTTCATTGTATATTGTCTGCGTTGTTAAACGTTTGATGCTTTTTTACGCTTGGATGAAACTATTGGTATGAAACTTGGTATGAACATTGACAGCCTGGATACTTTAGTTAGACATTGGGAATCGACACTAAAAAGTAAAAAAAAAAACTTTTTACAAAAAAATATTAACCGCCTTCAAAACTAAAAACATAAAAATAACTAAAATTTCGGAAGTCGGTGGCTTATCTTTTCTGCCAGTCAATTTGTGTTGCCACTGACTTCCAAAATTTTAGTTATTTTTATGTTTTTAGTTTTGAAGGTGGTTAATATTTTTTTGTAAAAAGTTTTTATTGTCACACATAACATGATACCATCATGATACACTGTATAAAAGTTTAAGCCGGAAGCTTCCTCAATTTTTTCTACATAACTCCACATAAATTGAACCTGGAGGCTTTTCGCAGCTTCGACTAACCTATTCAAACTTTTAGGAAAATCTGCCTTAAAACCACTGAAAAACAACATGGAATAAAATATAGCCATCACGCTACTTGAAAACCACGTAAAGGAGGACGTTAGGAGCTCTATATCTTCAAATATAGAGCTCCTAAAGAAGAGAGTATTTAATAGTAAAAACAGTGCGCAATTTGCACAAAATATTCTGGAAAATGATTGGTGTAGTATGGGTATAAATACTTTCCTCAAAACATTTGATAGGATATTCCAAAATAGCTACAGAAAAAAAGAATATAAAATAAGCTTTAAACATAATGTCAAATTAAAGTGGATCACTAAAGGAATTCGAACCTCAAGTAAAATGAAACGTTTTCTGTGTGCCCAAAATGGAAACAAACTTGAACCTAGTGTTCTAAAGTATAGAATCAAATATGTTCAACTGTATAGGCAGGTTGTAGCAAAGGCAAAAAAACATGCAATAATGGTGCAAATAAACAATGCTAAAAATCTAAGTAAAGAAGTGTGGAAAATAGTGAACAAATGCACCAATAAGGAGAAAGCAATAAAACCAGAACTTCGTCTCAAAGTCGATGACAAACTTGTAGTAGATCCAGAAGAAATATCTGACATCTTAGCAAAACAGTTCAACTACAAGTGCACCCCTGGTGCAATTGCCAATGACCAAAATACAGCATCCTTGAATATGAGTGCAAACAAAATAACAGACGAAATGATAATTGCTCCGGTTACACCAAATGAGATCTTAACCATAGTGAAAATTATGGAAAACAAGTATTCTTGTGGTCATGATGAGATCCCAATATCAATAATAAAGGAACATATATTAATACTAGTTGAACCTATGTGCAACTTTTATAACAAATGTATTGAGGAATCTATCTTTCCAGACCAGCTAAAAGTAGCAAAAGTAATACCTGTCTTTAAAAAAGGCAGTAGGACTGATCCTAAAAACTACAGGCCGATCTCCTTGCTACCAGTTCTATCAAAAATATTTGAAAAAGTTATTAAAAATCGACTTCTTTCTCATTTACGTGCCAATAGAACACTCAACAAAAGACAGTTCGGTTACCAAAAAGGTGTTGGTACTACAGATGCAATTTATACTTTACTTGATGATGTAATAGGAAATATAAATAAAAAACTGAGAGTAGCAGGGATTTTTCTTGACTTGAGTTCCGCGTTTGACACTATAGACCACAATTTACTTATTAATAAAATGATGCATTATGGAATTAAAGGAAAGGCCTTAAAACTATTCTCATCATATCTTAAAAACAGAAAAATGTACGTAGAAATTGACAAAATACAAAATGGCTATAAAAAAGCTTACAAATCACGGACAGTAAACATGACTACAGGTGTTCCACAAGGATCTATATTGTTACATTCATTAATTGGTTATTATATTTATCTTTATATTTTTGTGGGCAATCAAATTAACCATAAAGGTTCGATATGTTTGACACTGACAGTTATGAAGGTTAACGGCCAGTGTCAAACATACGGAGGTGACAGCCCGCCTTTTGCGTTGGGTGTGGAATGCGAACGTCGAAGCGTGTTACGCGGTAACTTTAAATGTATTGAAATAATTTGTGAAGAGGAGACAATAAAACCATTTGTGGATTGTTGCTACTTGTTTTCCTGATTATCTTCTGGGCGTGTTACAGCTCAGAAGTGGGATTACAGCAAAAACATATCGTTTCTGCAACGCCCACCACCGTTTAAAGATGAACGAACGTGACGATGTTGGGCTTGGACGGCGCAGGCGAGAGACTCCCTCGAGAGATTCTACTCAACCAGTGGGGCGAAGCTCAGGAGTTCATGAGGGTGGTCGTCGTAGCCGATGCTGTACTAGCAGCCAGCGAGGTGATACTCGATATGAACGGAGTAGAAGTCGAAGTCGCCGTGATGTAGGGATGAACGAGCGTGACGACGTTGGACGGCGTAGGTGTGAATCTCCCTCGAGACATTCTGCCCAACCCGTGGGGTTAAGCTCAAGAGTTCGTGAGGCTGATCGTCGTAGCCGAAGTGGTTCTAGCAGCCAGCGAAGAGTAGAAGTCGGAGGAGCGAGAAGGAGTAGAAGTCGAAGTCGCCGTGACGTAGGGGTGAGCAGCCAATTACACCGTAGCTGCATTCGGCAGAGCAACGATCGTCACGACCACTTAAGTCACGAAAACTCAAACGATAACGAAGATTTGTATCGGAGGCTACGTCTGTTAGAGGATGAATTGTCAAAGAGGAATGAACGTCGTAAATTTACTGATGCGTTAACTAGGGACGGATTTTATTCTGCGCGCCCACGGCAATTATCCATCTCTTCTGAAAATGACGGAAGAAACCTGGAACGCAAGAAGTCGAGGTACTCTGACCGTTCCGATTTTTTCGAAGAATTTGTGAATATTTTTAAGGGTAAGGACCGTGAACCGTTTCTTTCGTCCTCATTAAGTAATGTTATCCCTGAGTTTGATCCACTCTCGAAGGAACAAACTATTGATGTATGGTTGAACAAAGTAGATGAGTGTACAGAGATTTACAATTGGAACGACAAACAAACGGTCCACTTCGCCTTGCCCAAATTGACTGGACATGCCAAAACTTGGTATCAGGGCCTGCCTTCTATTAAGCATACGTGGTCGGAATGGAAGAGTATATTAAAGGAATCGTTTCCATCAACTGAAAATTACGCGGAATTGCTGACGGAAATGCTTAACAGAAAAGCCCGCCCTGGCGAGTCACTTGAATTATATTATTTCTCAAAAATTAACTTACTTAACCGTTGTAAAATATTTGGAAAACAAGCGGTGGACTGCATTATATTTGGGATAGACGATAAAGGTGTTCGGTTGAGTGCTCAGGCTGGGAAGTTTGATAAGCCCGAGGAGACCTTACAATTTTTCAAAACAGTTAAAAATCAACAACCGCGGGAACTACATGACTTTAAGCGGGATACTCAATCGAAGGACATGCGATCCTTAAACCTTAATTCAACCTCGTGTAGTAGTTTTCAGCGCCAAAACGACGCCAAGACGGATCGATCTAAGGGAAGTCTGACTTGTTTTAACTGTAATGAACCTGGACATATGAGCTGGCAATGTCGTAAGCCTGTAAATAAATGTACAAAGTGTAATTTTCTAGGTCATAATTCAAGTAATTGTCCTAAAATGAGCGATACCTTGTAGTCGATACACCCCTCTGTCTGTCGATGAAATTTATGGATGAGTTAACGCACCTGCTTGTTGTTTAAGTGAAGAAAGTGACGCTGATTAACTTACTTTAGTAGTGTTGTAAACCAGAAAGGTATTAAGTACACTGTACCAAGATTGTTAATTCTTATTATTGTTTGTGACCTGAATAGAGATTAAATAGAAAAGCGATACTGTCTGCATAACTCGGAGTTCGAGCGGATGTGAGCCGAACATGAGTGTTATGTACGACAGGCCTACCAAGTCGGTGGTGAAAGAATAGAAGTAGCTACCTGCTTGTGGGCTGTAGTGAGTGATATCTTTAGCGTAAGGTGGTGGTGAAAGAATAGAAGTAGCCGCCCCTTGCGAGCCATAGTGATATGATGATAGAAATAGTGACTTTGGGCAAGACGGTGGTGAAAGAATAGAAGTAGCCACCCCTTGCGAGCCATAGTGATATGATGATAGAAATAGCGACTTTGGGCAAGACGGTGGTGAAAGAATAGAAGTAACTCCTCTTGCACAATGTCTAGTGATATTTATACTATAGAATGATTTATGTTATACCGTAATGATTTACAATGTGATTAATGATATTGTACTTATAGAGAGAGGTTGTAGTATAGTCTTAGCATAAGATAAGTGATAATAGGTATTGCTCATCACAAAAATAAATATGTATAGCCTTAACGAAGGGACTCGTTACTGTGACGGATGGCCGACTGTTACATTCATTAATTGGTTATTATATTTATCTTTATATTTTTGTGGGCAATCAAATTAACCATAAAGGTTCGATATGTTTGACACTGACAGTTATGAAGGTTAACGGCCAGTGTCAAACATACGGAGGTGACAGCCCGCCTTTTGCGTTGGGTGTGGAATGCGAACGTCGAAGCGTGTTACGCGGTAACTTTAAATGTATTGAAATAATTTGTGAAGAGGAGACAATAAAACCATTTGTGGATTGTTGCTACTTGTTTTCCTGATTATCTTCTGGGCGTGTTACAATATTAGGACCAATTTTATTTATATTATTTATTAATGACATGATTGATTATATGAATACTATTTTACCTGACATTAATATAGTAATTTTTGCAGATGACACTAATGCTATAATAGCGGCTAAAGACATGAATGAATTAACACAAAAGGTAAATGACGCATTACAAGCATTTCACGTGTGGTTCACTAGCAACAATTTGTTAATCAATACTGCAAAGACTAAAGTACTATTATTTAGAACTACAGCCCGAAATAAGGACAACTTAGATGTTGTTTTGAACGATGAAAAAATTTTTCTCGGTAAAGAAGTTACCTTTTTAGGAATCCACATAGACGAACACCTAAATTGGAAAATTGAACTAGATGCGATTAACAAGTCAATATCTTCCGCATGTTACGTGTTGAGAGCTCTAAGAACAGAAATTAATATTGAACAATTAAAAATGGTATATTTTGCATTGGTAGAATCAAAAATTAGATATAGTATAATGTTTTGGGGAAATAGTTATGCTTATAACATCAAAAGAGCTTTCGTTTTACAAAAACGTGCAATTCGCACTTTAGTTCATGTTCCGCAGAGAGAGAGTTGCCGTGAATACTTTACTAAATTAGATATACTTACAGTACCGAGTATTTATGTTTTTGTGCTTCTAACCAATATGGCCAAATATATACACGAATATGAGACTGCGGAAGAACGAGAGGTTAGAGAAGGCACGCGTAGGCAAGATATTAAACTTTATAAAATACAGCCTAACTTAAATATTGTGAAACACTGTCCCAGATACCAATCGGTTATATTATTTAACAAATTGCCTTTGGATTTAAAAAGCGCTATATACTCCAGATCCTTTAAAAAACAGCTAAAAAGTTTTCTATTAAACAAGTGTTTATATACTATTAGTGACCTGTAAAGTAAATCAAATGTTATGACATGAATTTGTATGTATTTGCATGTTGTTTATTTAATGTGTTTGTAAATTCAGATACAATTTATTGTTAATGAATAAATGACTAATGACTAAATGACTAATGACTAAAATACGTAGAAAAAATGCGTTTGGATGCATTTTTTTAAGAATTGAATCATCACTTTTGCAAATTACGTCCGACAAGCGAAACCATACGCTTTTAATTTTTTTTATTATATTAAAGTAGAAGTGTAGATCAATTCAGAAGCTAAGAATAGATTCCTTAGAGATTTTTACAAGAATCTTCGCAGTTGCAGTATTGTGCCTTACGGTTCCATTATATTCACGTGTCCTAGTTGTGTGCATTGCTATGCGAATAGCGACTGGAGTACTGCTTACCATTGTGTAAACTTATTGAATTTTAAATCGTTTGGATATTATCGCATAATTCCGATCGGTGTGATAATGTTGATATGATAATCTGAAATGTTTCCATATAATCTGTTCTTACATCTACGCATCTTGATTCCTTAGTACTTTTCGGAAGTATTATGTGATGCCAATTGACTGTTCTTATAAGGAATTTCCTAAGGAATTAAGGCGTTTCTTTACATGTTAGGAAAACGATAAATAATTATAACATTAACGTAAGTACATTTACGAGAGAAAACAATAAAAACTAACTTTTGACTTATGATTTAACACTAAATAAAGTTTTCTTTATATTATTCTTTATACCAAAGTGTTTCATGTTTATATAATACAGTTTCAGAATACATAAAGGTGTCAGATACAACACCATCATCTATCCCGGGTTTGGTCCAATAAAACATTTCATACTTCATTATCACGTTAAAAGTTTTCTGTTTAATGTTTATGGGATTCTTTACTATATAGCTACAACAGAATTGCTTTGTCCCCGATTGCAAACTAGGAAACTTCCCCTTTGACCTAGAATTAAAGAGGGAAGCTATAAACCTTAATGGCTAGCCTAGGCAACCATTGCTGAGGCGATAATTTTGCCCATCTTCAAAATTATGAGTTGATCGATGCACTATTGAGAATTTGCTTAATATTGTCCAACAAAACGAACTATACCTACTTTAGTCATATGTTGCATTACTCAAGAATGCAGGTTAAAAGTTTAAACTTTAACCTTCAATATCTAAATAACCACTCTAACCTGGAAACCTTTAGCTATGGTTGTCCCTAAGTAGTACATAATAATTATATGTTGTAAATGAGAAAAAATTGGAGAGTTTCAGATTCGTAAACATCATTTTTTACGCCCATGTTTACACATATTGTTTAATAAAACACATAAGCATTCTTTACAATAATTATTTGACATAGTCAACAAAATAAAATGGATAGAAAAAGAAATTCTTCGTCCGTCCGCCAGACAGACGGCAGTCATTCGGCTTTGTTATATCTAAATGTACAATGTACATGTTGTAGATAGTAACCTCTGTTGTGCTCTAGACACAAGTATTCTTTTAGATTAAGTTTTTGTATTTTTGATTTTTAAAAGAATTGTCACTTCGAATAAACACTCTTGACAGTGAACATCTTTATAGTAATTTTATTTAACAAATCCAAATATTACAACACGTTATCAGCACGAAGCTCTTGAATAAAAGAAATATAGAGCTAAAATAAAGTGTGATTTGTTAAATAAGTGTTTGTGTGACCGGAAATAGTAAAATTTAAAAATGTCACACGAAAATGGAGATGGCGTGAGTGTTAAAAGTTTCCCTTCGTCGAGCTCATCGATTTCATCTTTTTCTTTAAAAAATAAGGATGGATACCCTACCTGGAAATTTAAGATGCGCAATTACCTTTTGCATGAAGATCTGTGGGAAACAATCACAGGTTACCCCGACGGAGACACGACTCCTGCTTCTTGTAAGGTAAGAAAAGACGCTAAAGCTCTGGCAAAGATATGCTTAACAGTAGACGGTGCAGCTATAACACATGTCAGATGTGCGAAAACTGCTGCCGAAGCATGGAAATCTCTGCAGCATGCTTTTGAGGATAAGGGAATGGGACGAAGACTTGCTTTAGAGCGCAAATTATACAGGCTGAGTCTGTCGGACTTCGAAAATATAGAGCTGTATATCAATGCAGTTTTGTCAACTGCACAGGATCTCGCAGACATTGATGTAGTCATAGAAGACATGTCTATAGCAGCAATATTATTAGGAGGTCTTACTCCAAAGTACGATCCTCTTATAATGGCTTTAGAAAACTGCAACATAGACGTGACTACTGAGTTGGTGAAGACCAAACTGCTAAATGAGATGTCGAAGGATGTGGCTATACCAAAAGATTCCGTTTTTAATGCGAAGAAGAAGCCAAAGCCGAAGAAGAGAGAGAAAATATGCTATGAGTGCAAGATGCCTGGACATAAGAGACCAGACTGTCCATTGAGAAAGACCAAGAAGAATGTTAACAATACTTCATTAACAGCTCTCAATACTTCTAGCACCTCAATCAGAGACGTTTTTTATGTGGATTCTGGCTGTACTCGACACATGACTTCCAGACGAGATTGGTTTCAGAGTATAAATATTCAAAACGAAGGTACAGTTACTGTCGCAAATGGAGAACAGATAAAGAGCTGCGGAGTTGGACAAATATTAATAAACACACCCGAGAACGTTGTTAATAAGATTAGTGACGTTGCTTTTGTACCAGATTTGAAAGCTAATTTATTATCTGTACAAAAAACTATTGAGAAGGGTTTTATATGTGTTTTTGATACAAATGGTTGTAATTTTTATAAATCTGATAATTTTCGTTTTACAGGTGAATCTGTTGCTCATGCCTCGCCCTGTGGTGGATTGTACGTTTTAGACGGTACAGTCAATGTTCCTAAGAAAGTGGCAGACAATTATTTGACGCATGATGTACACTCTGACTGTCAGGATAGTTATAAACTTTGGCATAAGAGATTAGGACATTTGTGTCGTATAGGCATGAACCAACTGAAGAATCACAAGGTAGGCGTAAAGTATTCAGTTGTAGATAAAAACAGTTGCATTGCTTGCGTGGAAGGTAAAAAAGCTAGAAAACCTTTTAAGAAAGTAGTGTTTAATAGGGCCTCTGCCCCCCTTGAACTGATCCATATGGATCTCCTGGGACCGGTCTCTACTACCTCTTTTCAGGGGAACAGGTATATGTTGACAATAGTAGACGATTTTACGCGAATGATTTTTACTTATTTTATTTCTTCCAAAACTGAGGTCATAAATAAATTCTGTCTGTTTCAAAACTTTGTTGAAAACCAATTAGACAAGAAAATAAAGGCAGTTAGGACGGACGGCGGTAAAGAGTTCGTTAATAAGGAGTTTGTTGATTATCTTTTATCTAAAGGTATTTTACACCAAACGACGGCGCCGTATAGCAGTCAACAAGTTGGAGTCGCGGAACGCACACATCGTTCCATTACAGAAAGGTCGCGCACATTGCTAGCTGAAAGCTCGTTACCAAAGGTATTCTGGGAAGATGCTTTCCAAGTTGCTGTTTACCTGAAGAATAGGTCTCCTCACAGAGCCTTAGGTGGTCATATTCCGTATGACAAATGGTATGGACGTAAGAGTGATCTTGGTCATTTGAAAGTGTTTGGATGTAGAGCACTTGTCCATATTCCTTCGTGTCACCGACGGAAATTAGATGTCAAGGCACGGGAAGCAATTTTCGTTGGTTATACTGAAAGTACTGGTACCTATGTTTTTAGGGATCCTGCTAACCCACGAAAATTATTTACATCCAGAGATGCTACCTTTTTTGAGAATAATTTTACAAGTTTAAAGCAAGGACAATCCGAGTCTGTGGCACAGTTGGACTCTACAATTTTATTTGAAGAGAAACGAAATGCTGAGTCAGGCTCTATCTTATTATTTGAAGATAGAAGAGAGCCTGAGTCTGAGCCTGAAAATATTCAAGATTGTCAATTCTATGACTGCTGTGATACAAACCCTGCGGCTAAAGCATCTTTACCAATAAATGTAGAAAGTACAGATGAATCAGTGACTTTGCAAGAGCAAGAGCCTCTCACTGATTTAGTGCAGCCTAGTGTGGTAGAAGAGCCAGCTAATATGGAAGAGGAATGTCTTCCGGAGCGCAGATATCCGAGAAGAGATAGGAAGCTACCAGATTTCTTTTCATACAACAGTATAAAAAACTTTTTGGTAAGGAACTCGTAATATTGGGAATATTTGTCGATGACATTATTGTCATTTTTAAGTCTGATGTGACATTTGATATTGTCAAGAAAGAATTATTGAAATATTTTTCATTAAAAGATCTTTGAATATTAAAATGTTACTTAGGTTTACAAATTGAATACGATCCTGAGAGTATAAAAGTAAATCAGCAAAATTATATTCTTTCTTTATTGCAAAAGTTAAACATGAAGGATTGCAAGACTGTGGATACTCCTCTTGTTAAAAAGAATATGGAAAGGAGAGCTGATGGTCAAGTCGGTGAGTCTTACCCCTATCAAAACTTAATAACACCCGACATTGCTTACGCCACGAGCTACTTAAGTCAGTTTAATACGTGTTTTACTAAGGAACACTGGAATGCTGCAAAAAGGGTTCTGCAGTACTTGAAGGGTACTATAAACTACTCGTTGGCTTACAGGAAGAGTGGAGAACCTTTAAAAGGCTTTTGCGATGCAGACTGGGCAAACTGTCCAATCGACAGAAGGTCGTATACAGGATATGTCTACAAATTAAGTGGAGGTCCTGTATCCTGGGAGTCCAAGAAGCAGCCTACCGTAGCCTTAAGTTCAGCCGAGAGTGAATATATGGCATTATCATCTGCTACGAAAGAAGCATGTTACTTGCGTCGTTTTATCTATGAAATAACAGGTAAACTTACAACAGTTAATTTAGCTTCTGACAGTCAGAGTGCCATTAATCTCGTTCGAAATCCAGTACACCACAGCAGGACGAAGCATATTGATACTAGGTTTCACTTTATTAGGGAGAAACTGTCTGATAATGTAATTAAATTAGAATATATTAAGAGTAGCGATATGCCTGCTGATGTTCTTACAAAACCACTTCAGCCTATTGTACACAAACGGTGTACTGCAAGCTTAGGTTTAGAAACTTAATTTTTTTTTTTGTGTTTGTCTGGCACAACTTCGATTAAGGGCGGCTGTTGTAGATAGTAACCTCTGTTGTGCTCTAGACACAAGTATTCTTTTAGATTAAGTTTTTGTATTTTTGATTTTTAAAAGAATTGTCACTTCGAATAAACACTCTTGACAGTGAACATCTTTATAGTAATTTTATTTAACAAATCCAAATATTACAACAGTACATACAAACATAAAATATCTGATATTGTTCTTTACTATACATATCTATACATACCTATATCAGAACAGTTTATCGTTTCCCCACAATGCTGAAATTCCACACCGAACAATAAGCTAACAACTTCACACACGTCAGACTTCAAGAGTTCACTTCATAACCTTTATATTGTAACAAACACGGAAACCAGCCGATAACACCATTAAATAAACCATGAGAACTGCTCCAACACTTCATTAAAGCACCATTCACTTTCAGGATGCAACGGAGCTTCAACAAGAGATGACACAACACGGTTTTTCCGCAAAATTTTATTTGAAAAACACTTAAAAACAACAGTTGAAAAATAACAACAGGTAGACCGTGACGGTGGAGCGGTTATCGCCGTGGAACTGATAACTTGTGTCAGGTCAAACGAACAAATGGGGCGTCACCAAGGTACGCCTGATAACATTTGATAACGGGCTCTTAACCTTCCGACTGTACTCTAGTTGAAACGGTGTCATCAATGTGGCATGCTATAAACACTTATGTGACTACCAATAGATGTGTGTAAATTGCGGATTTTTGATCGCTGAGGGATGGACAGAATTCCTTCGCTTCCTATCGATTCTTATTAACTACCGACAGGCAATAATGGCGCGTAAATCCTGAAGTAGATTGTTGCTTTTTAAAGTACCGCAGGCATAAACCTTCAAACACGCGTGATTCGAGACACAATAGAAAGACAATAGCGGCGCGACAGCCGGCTGTAGCTTGGTCGATGAAAGGTTAATTTCGAGTTGGTTAAAGTGTAAAAGTATTATAGATATAAAATATTCATATAAATTATAAGTAGTTCAATAACTCGCGTCAGTGTGAAATAATTGAGTTCCTTTGAGACTAAATTCACATCTATATTTATTTAGGTGTTTGAACATGAATTGAATAAATGAATGTTTTTAAAACCTTTTTCGCTACAACATTAGGACCTTTTCTTCTATTTTGTAATAATTTTGCATAGCTATCGCAAGAGGTGACGGGTCGGTGGCGAACGGTTACATACACCTAATTAGTTACCATTGGGATCATGCTTTCGTTTATCAATAAGAATGTGTTGGTGCTTAAAATAAGAAATTGTCGAACTCAAAACAAACTGAAAAACAAGAAAATATTCCAATCACAATATATGTAGGTACTGAGGGATTGCAATCCGGTCTGGCGGATCCGGTACGTTTTTGTTGCCTACCGGATCCGGCATTATCCCCGGATCCGGTGGCCGGATCCGGTAATTAAGAAAAACGCAATTTCTCTCATCAAAATCGTGCAAAAGTACTAAAAAACACGGCGTATGCAAAATCGTACAGTATCCATAAGCTAATGATTTTGAAATTTTTAATTTGGATTATAGAAGAATATATGATGTTGATTTAATTTAGTTTTTATGAACGGGTTTAACTTAATTTATAGGTACCATAAATAATTCACTGTTGTTTGTAATCTTAAGAGACTGATTAATTATTATGTAGGGTATTTCAGTAAGAGTGCACTTTTCATTTCAAAATAAAAACAAGTATTTTATTATAGAATTATTGTGATATTTATAATGTATTGTAAAGAAGACATGTTCCGATTAATTGTGAATTAAAATATCCGGCAAATGACCCCCACGGCTCCAATGATAAGCCATTACTCTTTTCATTAAATTTTCTATGACTTTTGCACAGAGATGTATCTCACCGATGACGCGTTGGATTTCTGGTTTGAGCTCAGGAATTGTTTCGGGTTTTTTCGCATACACCCAGAGATTTCACAAAACCCCAAAGAAAACGCACGGCGTTAAATCGCACAATCTTGGCAACCAGTTGACATCAAAATTTCGTGAGATGATGTGTTTTGGAAAAATCGTTGCTGCAATAAATCGAATATTTAATGCGCGGTGAGGTTGTGCCGTCCTGCTGAAACCATTATGTTGTCAGTTATTTCAAAATTGTTGACAAATCTTCGAATGGTGGCTGAAAATTTGGCAAACTTTGCGGGCGTTTTCATTTTTGTAATGAGTTTTTACAATTATAACGCGTTGTTCTTTCGAGAAGCCCTCCATTTTAATAATCAGAATAGATAGAGGTGACAACAGTCAAATTTCAGAGTTGCCACATGCATCAGAAAAACATCTTCCAATTTTAAATAGTGCACTCTTATTGAGACACCCTTTATAATAACTGACGGAAAATAATCCATACTAATATTATAAATGCGAAAGTTTGTCTTTCTGTCTCTTCTTCATGCCTAAACCACTAAACCGATTTGAATGAAATTTGTCACAGATTTAGTCTGGGACCTAAGAAAGGAGATAGGATAGTTTTATCCCGGAAATTTTGCGGGATTGGGAACTATTATTCCCCGCTGACGAAGTTGCGGGCAAAAGCTAGTTGTAAATAAAGAAGAGTTGGTTTTCGCACAAATTCGTTTCTATTTTTCCCCGTAGATTATTTCACATATTATGCCATGAAGTTAGAAATATGCGCTATGTTGAACACCCAAAATACCAATCCGGCCGGATCCGAGCGGATCCGGCGGAATTCTCGTGAATCCGGCCGGATCCGGCCGGATTCAAAGTTGTACCGGATTGCGATCCCTAGTACTGTAATTTTCTCATAGGTGCGGCGATTAAGTTTTGTTAATTTATCAATGTGTTAATTACGTATTCGTAATTATATATCACCTACCCAATCAGCCTATTAGTCACCATTCGCATTTTGAAAGGATGTTTCATAAATATGAAAAATACTTCCAAAATTAAACACAACTGGCTTACATTTCATCTTATCTTATTGGGCAATTTTGATCTGATCTTTCATTGTACAAAACAAGTTGTTTTGTAAAAAAATAGTTAGTCACTTTCTTAACACCGTTTGAAAATAAAAACTCGATATTGCTTCAAAATTCAGATCACAAATAGCAATGCGACGCGTTGTAAGCGGCACATGTAAATGATAAAATAATGTTATTGCTACCGAAATTTTGGTTCGGCGATCAATTTTATTGGAATCTCGCCAAGAGCTTAGGAGACGTTTTATGCACAAGTGAATGCGCAAACAAGTGCACCCTATGACTCTCTTAGTCCTATAGGATAGCAATCAGACATGACCTGAGACAGCATGCAGACTGGCATGCCAAGGTTTGTGTTGTTACTGACAGATTTTTAATAGCAATCCCATAAGCCTTCACCCGACCTGGCAATCAAAGTACACCTCAAAACCTATTGGACAGTCAGGCATATAACATACTCATTAATGTCTCTACAAACACAGTCAAGATAATACCATACTATGTTACATTTTACAGCGCAAATAATGTGCAGCTCAGCCATAAAACCGCCTGTCAAGACACGACCGGTCATGTAGACAAAAGATAAGAGCCGATATGATGACACACAGACACACGGACAAAGGAAACTCCTATCAGTTCTGAGGAAAATCAGTTGATAATGTTATTTGTAGCACTTACGAGTGAGCCCTTTGAGTGCCGGCTTACTGGTCACGTTGAGGAGTGGAATGTCATACAATGATACAGGTGAAGTCCTGTAGGGTTAAATTTAGTTTAATAGCGAATAGTGTATATAAGTATGCATTTGCAATCGCCCCATTGAGCCTATTGGCCTAGTTCTGTCCTGTTTTCTGCTTGTTATGAAGACAAGTGGAAAACATATTTTTCTTACTCCTGCGCTGTTCTTTTCTGATAAGATTCAAGACAGTTGAATCGTTTCTTCAGCACTTGTCGAGCTTATCGGTTGTAAAAATGGGTACTCAAAGCCTTACATTACTCAAAAATACTTAAGAACAATAAACATGAACCTATTTTTTATTAATAAATTCTCTATATGAAATCAGAAACCGCATGAAAATCTTTTATTTAGTTTTAGTAAAGCGACTTCGTGTTAGACTTCAGGAACCGCTATTCTAATGTTTCTGCCAGAGAACTCTTATTAGGATATCTTTATTGGTTTTCATACCCAAAGAATCCCAACGGAAATCTATTGCGTTGAGTAACACTAAGCCTTCAATGTCTTTCAGTTTTTCTATTGCCGCTATAACAATAAATAATGTAATTTTTTTTTTTATTTCGCCGGTTCTTCACACAGCAATGTGTTGTTTTTAGTCCACCATACTCGATCGCATTGCTTACCATCAGATAAAAAAATTGCCAGACAAGTTAGTTAAAAAATAAACAATACTAGCTGTATATCGACAGCGTCTTTGCTTACTACTACTGATGTGATCTTTTGACCGGATCTGGCCTTTTAACCTGATACAATTTGCCTAAAGTCGGCAAGAATCCTTGGGATGTTGCAGTCAGAGAATCGTTTCTGTTGTTTTTATGCTATATGATCATGTGCTATGATACAATGAGATATTATATAAAATGAATTGTTTTCAACTACGGCTCGTCACATTACTCAATCCCAAAAAGGGATTCAAGATTCAGCAATAGAGTTTGTTTAAGCTCTATTGCTGAAACTAAATAAAAATATTTGCCCCACCAGAAGCATAAAATTGTCTTCCAATCCGACTTAATCAGTAGTCGTAGCTATAAGCACATGGTGTATATTTGGAGTTGTCATCTACGTCGTGTACTGGTGGCAGTTGGCAGGCACCTGGCTGTGACGTCACAGGCTAATTCCGGCGAGACGAGGTCGTGACCCGACGCCCTGCGCGTACGCACACACGCGCACCGACGAAAACCGAAAATACTTGACTACGGCTTACAGTGCCGTGTTTATCTTGGTGTCTTATTGAACGAGTGGGCTGGGTATTATGAAAAAGAAAAACAATGGATTCTGGGTGCGTTATTTGGTCATGAATTTCAGGAAAATTAATAATTTTACAATATGATTTGAATCCATACTAATATTATAAATGGGAAAGTGTGTCTGTCTGTCTGTTTGTCTTTCTTTCACGGCAAAACGGAGCGACGGATTGACGTGATTTTTTAAGTGGAGATAGTTGAAGGGATGAAGAGTAACATAGGCTACTTTTTGTCTCTTGCAGGGCAGAAGCTAGTAAATAATGTGTGTATGTAGGCGATTTAACGAGTTTGTTTCATTTCTGAAACGTTTATCGGTAATAATATTTGTAATTTTTGCTTCCGCTCAGCTTTCACATTAAGAAGTCCCTAATTAGATTAACTTTCCTCTAAGCTTCTTATTTATAATGCCAGCGTCAAAGTCATTTTTTTTATTACACCATTAAAAGATTTTTTTTTAAATCATCCTAGTATTCCATAAGTCTGTCCTACATTTGTGTATAAAATAATTATTAAAACTTGGATCTTATAGTCGCAAGCACAATGGCTGAGCTTGGGGTTTTGGAGTCGGTTTCCAGGGATCCTAACTATGGAACTTCTAAATAGCAGCCCGAATTTAGTAACCATGACATCAACGGGTTACTAAACCGTATAACTACTACTATCAAAAATTGTATCAGATTGGCCCTTCGGAATATGAGACTAAGAGAAAAGAGAGTAAATAAAGAAAGTGCTCCTTTTTTTTTGGTGAGTAGGAAATCATCCAATGACTGCTCCCATCCTGTGTGCAACGGGAGGGCGTGTCAGACTCTTACTGACTAAAACCCACTCATGTTCCTTCGATTGCCCTTTATGTTCCAGGGTCACGGTAACTATTATAAACATTCCGCAACCCCGGCAGGCGTTGGCCCTGTTCGGCCCCTTCCTGTGCTGACTCCTTCTCTATGAGGCGCGCGTGGAACACTAACGCGCCGTCGACGCGGACCTGGTCCTAGCCGGGTGGCGAGCTACCCATCGCTCGCCATCCGCAGAACCGCGCCTACGGTGGCCGGTAGTCGTCTTGCGACTCTCGACGTCTTCGCCTGGGTCTTAGTCCGGGGCGAGAGGCTCGTTGTTGCCTCGCGCGTGCCGCCGCTTCCTTCACTAGCATAACTGCTTCGCAGAAGGAGGCGACGGCATCCCATTCCGTCTCGCCCCGAAGCATGGCCTGAACCAGTGCCGGGAAGAAAGTGCTCCTGCAGTGTCTCCTGAGTATAGGTAAATAAATTGTGAGGTGAAATCGGTCGTTCGATTTCATTCTTGTCACTGCGTACTTCTTTCTTATCTATAGTTACCAGTCCTCAAAGAATATTAATATAAATAAGTTTGTAATGAAAACTTCCCTTTTATCTTTCTTCGTTACGTTGCACCTAGCGGACAAGGTCGATGCATCTTTACAAATGCATCGACGCACTGCAGTTGACAGTTTGGCAGCATGCATCCGCGTCTCATTGGTAATGTTTGAAAAGTAAATACGCGCGGTTATCTGCCAGTGCATAGAGTAATCGAGCGCATTTATCGGCCTGTGTAACATGTAACCTTCTGTATTCTATAAAGGTGAGCTAGTTAATAAATAGAAGAAAACAATAGGCAAAATCGAGTATTTTTTATCAAGACGAAACAATAAGGAAATCTTCGTAAAATCTTGAAAAGGCAGTAAATTATTAATAAATTATTCATATTTGCTAGTTTTCTTGACTTTCAGTCTACATTAAATTAATGCAACAGCTATCCGTACTTCATACTTTTCTATTTAGAATAAAAAAATATTGTCAAGCGGCGTGAAAAGGAAAATCCTAGAAAAATCTAACTAGATTCTGCATCAAAATTACTCCTATAGAACATAATAATACATACTCCAGATTAAATACACTTGGTATTTAACAACAACTAAAAAATAATATCATATTTATTGGTTATTGTTTATAATCGCGTCTCATAACGGCCGCTGGCAGTCTTCCACGGCTGCGATACGTGCCTACTCCACGAATAGCCGCGGTACTGTGACCTGTCCGCCTGCGTTCCCGTTGCCCTACCGTGACGTACGGTGTACCTAACTCAATATTAGTGCAATCTTTATGAACTGTCAACAATAACTCTTTAAAAATAAATTAATATTATAAATTGACTGGCTTTCGCCCGCGGCTGCGCCTGCTTCTTTGCCCGCGAGAATGACAATACTTCCATCCCGTATTTTAATCCCGTTGGAATTATCAAAATATTTTCATAGAGTTGTGTGTGTTACTTACCCTTTGCAAGTTTCCTGTCTCTAGGACCAACGGTTTGGGCTGTGCGTTGATATATCAACAGTCAGTCAGTTTACCATTTTATACTATAGATAAAATATACCAATTTTACTGCTTAAGTAAACTGTAAGGCCGGTGTGTTTTACCTGACTTACTCTGTGAAGAAGCTTCCGAAATAAACATTGAGTTTCTCACATGATGGTTCTCACATGATCTAAATACAATAGGGATGATGACTGCATCAAAAGAATGACATTCTGTTTAGTCCGTCTGTTAGACAGTCCAAAAATACTGGACACATATTTTTTGCTTGATCAAATTAATAACAAAATACAAAGATAAAGAGCATCAAAGTTCCGGAGAGGGGGCTTGTGACGTCACTTCTGAGTAAAAATTATACAAAGGCGTGACGTTTCACGAAACTTCAACGCACTGTATTGTCGTCATTTTCTGTTTACGAGAAAAAAGAAAAAATACGTGTCCCAAATTTTTTGATTATCTAACTGACGGACTAATTACTTTTTTTTTGTCATCTCGCCTATTAATAATAGTATTGATTACGTCATCCGGGCACCTTGTAGTCGACTGGCAAATTACTGAGGTGCCCTTTTAATGGGAGAAGCACACAGATTTGAGTGCAGGAAGTGATAGCAAACATGTCACACTAATCGATTAATTAATCAAAAAACTTAAGGAGCCCAACGTCTGAAAAAATAATTCTACAGAAAGGATATTTGAGGTACACTAATGTGGGAAGAAGGGTCGTGGGATTAGCGATATAGTTTTTAATAGAAACTTACTTCATTCACACGCTCCTGAAAAAATAACTCTAGATTCATGCTCTATATCAACCTAGCTCTAATTGACTTATGTAGAGAAGACTTAAGAAGAAGATTTTCTGTAAAAATCTTCTTCTACGTGCTTAGACGAAGCGAGTTTAAAGTGAAGTTTCATCTCACATTGATTGGCAGTTTACCTGACTGCTAACCGTAAAGGAAGCATTTGATTGGGTTCAATTGCTGAATTTGACTGTATTTCCAGATTTAGAGAGTAGAGTAAGGGGGAATAATGCAGTAAGTTGAGATTTTGCAATAACCAGCTATTTCACTTCAATGTAAGTGAGCAAGTTACTTAAGATACCTTTGTATTTTTTTGTGGTGGGAAATCATCAAATGACTTTCCCGCTTTGGGCAGAACGGAAGGGAGTGTCAGACTTCTACTGCCTAAAACCCACCTATGTTCCTACTTAGCCCTTTGTGCTGTGGTATTTCTTTTGTACAACCCGCAGCCAGGTACCTTTATAATTGATAATCGTATAAGGCCTTAACATCAAACCTAGAAAGGACGCATAATTATTATACTATCTGTACTGAATCAAAAAAATTGCCCTAATAAAATTACAATCTTTGACCTTACAACCTACGATTACGATTACAAGTCCCATAAAGACGGAGTAATTAAGCAAGACGGTGACTAGAGACATCAAACTAAAGCCTAATCCGCATGTAACAGACCAAAAAATACATTCGGTCTTACATTCCATACAATAGCTATGTCATAACCAAATGACAAAATAAAACCAAAAATTGAACTGGTAACGTAACTATGAACAATGTGGACTCGCAAGGTAAAAACAATAGCACCTGACTAATATGAACGTGTTACCCATTTGTGACTAGTGTTTAGAAGTTAGCATTACTGTACCAATTCGTGGCTAGCGTCCACTGGAATTATGAAAATCCATAAAGATATCTTACTGGTATGTATTTTTTTTTTATTTTAATAGGGATGATGACTACATCAAAAGAATGACATTCTGTTTAGTCCGTCTGTTAGACAGTCCAAAAATACTGGACACATATTTTTTGCTTGATCAAATTAATAACAAAATACAAAGATAAAGAGCATCAAAGTTCCGGAGAGGGGGCTTGTGACGTCACTTCTGAGTAAAAATTATACAAAGGCGTGACGTTTCACGAAACTTCAACGCACTGTATTGTCGTCATTTTCTGTTTACGAGAAAAAAGAAAAAATACGTGTCCCAATTTTTTTGATTATCTAACTGACGGACTAATTACTTTTTTTTTGTCATCTCGCCTATTGTGGAATGGTCATGGCAATAATTAACTGACTGCCGAAAGGAGGGTTATGTTATGTTTATAGTGTTTTTTTCTTCTCTTATCTTGATTTTGTGTCTTTTCTGTCTTCTTTAAAAATTTTTAACATCTTTCCAAAATAAACTTGTAACAAATTAACTGTTCCGTTATAGTAGTTTGTTATTTACTTTTTTAAATAGTTGAACTTTGTTAAACTTTCACACAATACTGAACCCTTTCAGTATTGTGTGAACGTTTTTTTCTGCATATGGATTATCTTAAATGTAGCTTTGAATATGCCTATACATATAATCTAATAAAATAAATTCTTTAAATTTCACCTTGTAATAGGCCTAAAACTACTGGTATTAATTTAATTACCTATGTATTTATATTGTATACACAAAGATAAAAAGGCGGACTTAATGCAATATATGCATTCTATGTTTAATTTTAATTTAACCTAACGTGACTGCTTCGGTCTTACATTTCAAATTTCTTATCAATCGGGCCCTTTTAAACGATTATGTTTTACACTATCCAATCATGGTTTCTTGATTAACCTATCTTTACTCGACCCTGAGATCAAATGTTAGTGGTATGTGTACTGCGGTTTGTTAAAACTATTATGAAACTTTTCTTGTTGATCCTTTAACACAGACATTTGTTAATAAATAAGAGAACAAACTATCAGAATCAAACGCTTACTAGAAATCTCTCTAGACGACTGGAAGAACAGCGCAAATATACGTATAAATTCGGGTAGTTGCCAGAATATTCAAAAATATGCATGTAACTGGTTGGCCAGCTAATTAAGTATGGCAAAGTAAAAAACAAAAGAAAAAATAAACAACTGTAAAAAATCAATGTCTTAATTATTATCTTGTCTTATCAAGTGTATTTTGTGAACTCCTTTAAATGAATTTCCTTACATCATTTAAGAAAGGTATTTATACAAGCTTTGGCCGCAAAGCTGAGCATTTTTTATGTCGTTCCATTCATTTATTTACAGATCTTACTATTCCAACTTATCTACCAGCATCAGAATGTTCGTTCAAGTTCCGAAGAGTCTGTGCCCGAGGTGGAGGAATCCCAAGAGCTGACCGAACCTGCTGCTTCATCGGAGGAGCAGAAACACTCACACAAGCATCGCCACAACCACCGCACGCCACGCCGTCACAAGAACCGCAGTCACAACCATGACCAACATGACCTTGACCATGACCATAAGCATGACCACGACCAACTCAGGGCCAAGAACGAGGATTACAACGACGACTGCGATTGTTCTTGCAACAAATGCGAGAACCCGTCCGACTGCTGCAAAATCGCGTGTCAAAGCTGTCAGAGTAACCTTTATCAACAGTCTAGCGTGGTGTTTGTACCATACCCTTATCCTTTGGTCATGCCGAGCCCAATCATGAAGCCCGTACTGAGCCAGCCAAATGCCGAGGTGATGCGAGCTCACGACATAAGGGACGAACCCTCTACAACGATAACATCGTCGTCTACCACCACAATCACTACCACCACGACCACTACCACTCCTGCACCTATAACTACCACCATCACCACTACAAAATCTCCAACTGATCTCATTACCTCACAAAACAATAACAAATTGCTAGAATCGGTGCTGAAGAGCGTCGTGGATGACTACGCTAACATAATAGCTAAGTCGGACAAACTGGGCAATCCAGATGATAAGTACTTGCTGAACTCATTCCGAAGGACCCAGTCGACGTGGATGCCGAAGTATGGGGTTGTGCCTATAGCTGACAAAATTGCGGAGAAACTACTGTCTAAGATTTCAAGGTCGCGGGTGCCGCTCCGTAACCAAAGAAGAGTTCCTGTGTACGATAAGAGGTATCTTAGAACTCTTTCTAAGAAGTACTAATTCTAGCATTGAAGAAACCATTTTTTTTTACTTTTTTTACGTAGGATTTGAATCTTTGATCAAATATCTGACTGCAGTATATTTCATCGAAGTTTAAATTAGCTTATCGTTTCTTTCATGAATATATTTATTTAGAGTCGACAAAAGTATACATTGTAAGTTTGTAGACACCAAACCTAAGTATTCCACCGTCACACATGAAAATTAGTTAATAAGGTAACTCTTGTTGTGCGCGATGCCTGAAAAAAGGCCACGCATTTAAACTAGCAAGTTCACATCTATGAACATTAAAAAAATAACGTAGGTCTGAACTGTCTTGGATCCAAGTTCAAAAGTAGTTTTTACGTTTTATTACTTTTGTAGTACTTTCATAAAAACAAAATAAAATTGAAAAAAATACATCACGATATTACTTTTATTGTTTTACCTACACAAGTTACTTCCTTTGTAGTTTTTTATAACCTTTTCATGATAAAGAATCTACATGCAATGCTAAATAAATCAAATAATTTCACATGAATGAGTAAATCCATGTAGAGAATCAAATCTAATTTAGATTTTCAATGTTACAGTATCTGATAATAATTTACTATGAATTTGGTGAGTACCATGGTTCATAATAATAATAATTAGATAATTCTTTATCCAACACCGCAACCAAATCTAACAACCAAAATTTCCAGGTATATAATATCCTACCAATATACTATCTTCTTATAGAAGTTATTTCCAAAAGAAACGCACGCTTCTCTTCGCGCGGCGGTCACTTCCATAACTCTGACCTGATGCACCATGACGATAACTTTAACCAGGGTTACGAAAGCATCTACAGCAGCGAGGAACCAATGCTGCGAGCACCACGCCGCAAGAAATACACACGGGACTTCGAATACTCCGACTCAGAGTACAACTACAAATGTAAGTGCAGCTGCACTAAATGCCAGAAACGAAAGCCGAAGCCGAAACCCTGCTGCAAGGAGTTTTGTGCAACGTCCTGTAATGTACAGAGTAACATCGTGGTGGTGCCCTATCCAGTGCCGTTTATGGTGTTCGATAACCGTTCCGCACCGGAGATGACGTTTCCACCGCCTCCTCCGACTTGGGAACAGCCTGCTACAGAGTCTGTACCACCACCGCCGTCTACAACGACGGTCCCACCGCCAATGACGAGAACTACTACACTACAAACCACACCATCGCCTAGAAAAACGCTGGCAATGACTTTTTCCACGAACCCTTTCTTCGACAGATTTGACAAGTTTGACAAGAACGCATTTAACCGTTTCAGAATCATGAACGAAAAGAATCTGAGAAGGAATTTGGGTAACAATGCTTTCCGCTCGCCGAAGTTCGGTAGACTACCAAAATACGGAATTGTTCCGATACCTGAAAACTTGGCTCTTAGTTTGATGCATCAGTTAAAGAAAGATCAAATCAATGATCAATTTAGGAACAAGTTCTCTTTTGATAGGAATCAAGTGGAATATGCTGGGCTACCTCTTGCGTAATATGTTTTATACAAAAAGTATATAGTTAGGCAGTTTTGTACATATTTTTAGGCACCCTATCTAAGTTGTTATCGACTTATGTACCATTCTCTTAATTTTTATAGTTATGCTGTCCAAAGCCATTAAATTATGCTGTGCATTTTACATTATAGGAATAATAGTTGAATAAAGACATAATGGAAACCACTGGTATAACGCACCTATTTGTCGATATGCAAGTATGAATATATTCATTTTTATCCATGGGGTCTCTTACATACATAGACATACGTCAAAATGTGGGTATTACAAAGATGATGAAAGTGTTTATGCAAGAAAATCCAAAACAAACAATACTTATAAATAGGTTTTGTTAAAAATGTGGATGTTATTAAATTCAAATAACTATTGTTTTATTATGATTACTAAGGTTACCACGGATAAAAAGTATTTAAGTCACTACTTTATAAACCATTAAATATCAACTGATTATCAACATTGTGATAATACCTAATTGGGCAGATAATACTTACTCTCCGTGTTAAACCTACGCACTTCACATACACTTTTCAGTAACAATCCACGAAATAATAAACACACGCAACATTAAAAACTTTCATACGTAACACAAAACACATGATTCTGAAAAACAAACGCACTACACCGTAATCCTCGTATTTTCACACTTCTTAGATATCGATCAATGATATATTTAATTTTAATTTTACTATTGTTTAGACAATAGGGCCCGACACGATCAGCGTGGTTTGACCTTTCAGAAGTCAGAGAGACTGCGCGAGAGTCGCGCGGGGTCACCAACGATTTATTTTTAGAGTTTAAAGTTCAAAATACGACTGTTTGAAGACGCGATGACCGAACGCGCGAGCTTCCGTAGGTATTGCTTTACTTATTGAAAATAAATTATATATCGATATAAATCAGCACCTAATAAACAATACTAATTAGGGACATTTTGTTATATCTCCTTAGATAATTATTAGTGAAATAAATTCAATATGTGGAAAAAATGTCTTTAGTGAAAACGCTCACAAAGAAGTTTCGCCAACATTTTCTTTTACCTATGCAAGGTATCAGAATTGAGAATGAAAACTAGTGAAAATCGGTACGTAACTACCTATGTAATTAGCCATACAAGGTTAAAAACTATAATTAACGTGTACTGAGTTGTACCTTTGAACTGCATCTCACAAACGAATGCCATAATTTGTTGTGATTCTGGAACAAAACGGTCGCCCTCGCCATGAACGCTAAAATCCCGCCAAAAATGTTTACGTCACGCCAAAGGGAATTTGCCATGATTGAACGCGCGTGCGCAAAGCCGGTAACGGCGACAGGTCAACGTGGGCTATTTTCGCGACAACCATCAGGGGCGCCACCGTATTTAAAAAGCAATATTGCTTGATCAAAAGCAAACGAATTGGGTCACTTTCATAAAATTTGTGGTATGAAGTAGCTAGCGTGTTATGAAAGTGATGTCAGATGAAATACGAAGAAGAAACCTAATTTAAAAATGTCTTCATTTTTAGGAGATTTATCCACAAATGTCATGAAAAAACGTAGGAAAAAAAAAGGTTAAACGAATAAGTAAGTAATCAAATGTGTAGTGACTATAGTCTGTTGTCACCTTAGCTTTTAGAATTCTTGAATACCAGCCACAGACCTCGCAGACGCGTTACCATTCCACAATAGACACAGTTCATATCTAATGTCTTAAGTGCCTGTTATTGCACCGGCACCCTACAACCAGGGGCTGAAGCCTGCTATGGCAATAATAGTGATTCAATGATCGATTTTTGACGTGTAACATACAAAAACGGTCAAAGTTAACAAAAATCCGGTCAATGACTATTGAGACAAGATTGCAATAGCAGACATGAGCCTCTAAACACAACAGCGTTACTTTGCGTCACAAATAGTTAAGATGGTAGGACTCACCCAAACTCATTCACAAGCACCTCTACTTCTGCTTCTGCATTTAACCTTTCAACGACCAAGCGATAGCCGGCTGTCGCGCTGCTACTGCCTTTCTATTGTGTCTCGAATCACGTGTTCAATCACATAGGTTCAATTAAACTATTAGGTAGTATATATTAAATAATGTATCACACCTCAGTTACAACACACCTTCTCGTAAATCGACGCATTCCAGTGGTCATGTTTTTAATCGCGTGTGAATTCTTTATAGAGGATCTTAACTTGACAGGACTACTCCTACTCCTTTTAAACCTACGAACGAAACGGAAAGAAAAAGATGCACTAAGTACACATAAATTAGTTGACTTTTGTGAACAAGGGTTCCAAGTTCCTTTTGTTACTGAGAACTTTCAGCAACACTGTTATGGTAAAAATGTAACTACCCTCATTGAAACCTACAACTGACGCAATAGATATATATTATTTTATGTAAGATCTGTATTTTATACCTACCTGTGTTCACAAATAAAGACTGATTGATTGATTGATAGATAAACAAAAGAATCTTCCCTGATAGGAGGGCACGGATGAAATTACGAATTGTATATATTTGGTCTTTGTTCATGTGATTTGTATAGAAGAATACATAAACTGAAAACTATTATATACTAGCCTACTTATATACCCGCTACATCAACACTAACGCCTGCAAGTAGTTCACAGCAATATGTTCATCCGCTATTTGTTGCCCGCAATTAATTATCAGAAAGCAACATCAACCTATCTTTATATTTAAAATGGTAAACTGACTGACTGATTATTGGTAATTCAATGCACGAGAAACTTGGAGGGTGGATGTTCTTTGTGAAGATTAGTCATCCACTGACAGTTCAAAGTTCGGCAACCACGCCGACGAAACCAGGGGCGAAAGGTAGAGCGATAACAAAACGTAGAGTTCATGATGTTTATATACAGGACTTAGCTAATATTTTATCTTCTGTCCTATCCTATGAACTAAATAGAGCTGAATGATTGTGCATAGTCGCATACTCTCAGGTCAGCACAATTCGTCTGTTTGGGTAACTTCCTTCCTTTTCAACTTTCATCGTTTCTCCGGCACTCTTCTTAATTTTCATAGCTATGTTACGGAACTTTTCTGGTGATGGTTAATATTAATTTATTGTGGTTTTCAGAGTTGTAGTGGTTGGCAGAAATATTGTGGCGACTGGTCGTAGACAAAAACCGTCTTTTAGAATTCTGTTTTTAAATTGGATAGTCCGACCCATACAGGTCACTAAAATAGTTTTTTTTTTCATATTAAAAAATATTCTAAGACACAACTACTTCTAGAAAACTTTAGTTTGCAGCAAAATTGGATTTCTAGTTCGAAATCCATTAATAACTGTTAGTCAATTAGTGCCAGGCCACACGGTGCGGCAACGCGCCGCACCGCATTACTCCGCACCGCACTGGCGGCCACACGAGCCGTGCGGCGCCGCACGGCGCCGCTGCGGCACCGCAATGTTCTTACGGCGCCGCTGCGGCGCCGCTGCGGCACCGCAACAAGCTCAAAGTACTGTACTGCCATCCCCATGAACTGAGCGGCGCCGCTGCGGCGCCGCTGCGGCACCGCACTGCTTGCACCCCTCCCCGCCTCGTCTGCCTCGCGCCGTTGTCCGGTGAGCCTGCGGTGCGGCGCCGGAGCGGTGCCGGACGTCCCGTGTGGCATACCATCCAATTTTATATGTAGGAAACCGTTGCGGCACCGCTCAGGCGCCGCGCCGGAGCCGCACCGCACCGTGTGGCCTGGCGCTTAGGCCGGATGGATGACGCCTAAAGTAAAAATTATAGCATAGATTATGTAGGTAGATTGTTATATAAAATCTATACGGAAATCGCGGCATTTTGACAGTTCCTTAAAAGTATTATAATCAATGATAGAAGTAAAAACGTGATTATAATTAATTGATTGATGGTTTGATTCCCTATCAGTCTTCCAAGGATAATGGTGCCGATTCTCTTGTGCACAAACTAAAGTAAATTTAAGTTAAGTGCATCTTTCTCTTTCTGTTTAATTAAGAAAAGGAAAGAAGATCAAATATTAGTCAAGACCTGTCAAATTTAGACACTCCATAGATAATTTAAACGCAATTTAAAAACATGGCGTCTAAATATACGTCAATTTTCATAAGGCGCTGTCTAATTTGACAGGATTAAACTAAAATGTATCTTCTGTCCTTTTCATTAAGAAATGGAAAGAGAAAAATGCACTTAAATTTACGTTAGTTTGTGCATAAGAGAATCGGCACCAGTGAAGACAAAACCTTAAAGGGACATTATTAAATCGATAAAAATAAAATATTTATTTTGAGACATTTTGTAACTCGCCTGCGATAAAACAGGCAATAGACGCTTGAGTTTAAAACAAGAGAAACATTGTCTTGCTACTTTCCACTTTGATGCTGTTCAGACATAATTCCTGGAGTCATGTAAATACCACGCATTCTCATACAATCATAAACTCCAGTAGGTACATTAATTTCGATTTTGTCCTTTTTCGACTTTTGACATACAGAGCATAAACATTAGAGTTGCGGCTAGTGGCCGTTGGTTTGGATTACTGTAAGGCCCTACCTAACGCTTAACGTTAACTAGCGGTGGTGGATGTAAATAAAAAAAATATGAAATTACGTTACAAATTAATTTAAAATCAGATGAGCCGGTGAGCTGGGATGAGAACCTGTGGGTAATTACCCCTCGGGGATAAAACAGAGTTTTGAAAAGGTTAATAAGACAAATTATGTAAGGAAAACTCATAAACATAAATATATCTCAGAAAGAAAATTTGCTTGAACAACTCATTTTACTTTTTTAATGGGTATGGTTTTACCTAATTTATCCTGGGTAGTATCAGTTGAATTGTCATATTTAAGGGGTATTTGTATATGTATGTATGTATTGTTAAGATTAGGAATCAGAGGGTTTGGTGTTATATGAGGCAACCCAATAAATATTTTTAGCTTTAATTAACTACATGGTACAAGCAAGTATTAGGAAAAGAAGTATGGAAGCAGAAACAAATAAAAGAAAATATAATCTTAAAAATAATAATTATATTTATTGCCTATTCATAAGAAGTACACAGCCGTTTTTAATATAATATGAACTTTTCATATCAATATGATCACTTATGAAAAATATTTAAATAAATTACTATATTTATAACGATTACTTTTACCACTCACATGAATGACACATTAAAATATTATTTTCGTAAATAAGGAAAAGAGGTACCGTTGAGGACTTTCAATACTCTTTGTATTAGGCTTAAAGAAATATAATTTAATACAAAAAAATGCTAAACCTCGGTGGTACCGCTCTAGCTTATTTACAAATTAAACTATTAATATTTATCTAACCACTCGGTTGAGTTAACTTGGTACTGTTAGTCGTCAAATAATACAGAACAAATGACGAAACAAGACTTGAATTCATCCTATACTGTAGACGGTATGCACGTAAACGATAACGATCGGAAAAATCCCGTATATATATAAAACTACGCTCGTAGGTCTCGCTTGTCAGTCGACTTAGGGCCTATTTCACAACCTCGAAATAGTCCTTATCTACAAGATAAATTAAAAAATGGAACAGATTTTTTATGAATTTATCTGCCAGATATTTTAATCAGAACTTATCAGAATGTGAAACAGGCGCTTAGTCTGTTGACAACCATCGACTAAATACTACGTGTTATTTATCTGCAATCTACATGGCAGATAATGGACTGTGCAGTATTTTAATTTAGTTACGTGTGTACGTATTCGACGCTAGTGTAGGAGGAATTAAGCCCTAAAGTACAAGTCAGATCAAATGAGCAGTGCAATACATTTAACTTATTTATAAAATTAAAACTAAGCTTTCACGTCATAATCACTAACTTAAACAACGGGACTAGGCCCCGTTTATACACAAAAGTAATCCTTCATTGTACTCAAAGTACCATAACAACGACACAACAATTTCATAACATTAAATGCACAGTCAAAATACGCCTTAAATTCTAATCTGTGCTAATATAAATAAGGCACAAATTGGCAATCATTATCACAATTTTAAACAAAAGATTCAGTTGGCAACTATCGTAAATCCGAACATTTCCGAATGATTCCGAAGACGGACCGAATAGAAAGCAGCGATTTTTTTCTTTCGTTACAATCACTCCAATAATTCGACTAGTTAACACTTAAATTTCTTAATACATCTTTCCATTGACACCTTAAGCTACAACTTACTATATTCATAGTATTTATTGTCTAACAAAATTTGTTGATAATTAAGAATGGCAATCTGAGCCCCATGTCAACGTACTAAAGTACGTTTTTCAGTGCACGAGTAATTTGTTCTATGTGTTGTAGATTCATTTAGTCTGCAGGGCGAGGGATGAGATGAGTTCCTGGAAGTCGGTGACGTACCACAAAGCACGCTTTTTGACCTCTTCACGAATTACATTGCCTCCGAAACCTGTAAATAAGAAAGCGACACGTTAGTTATGAGTTTAATATAACTAATTGTTTGGTAAGTTATTTCATAGCTCGTTTAGTCACACACACATCCATCTGATCCCAAACTAAGCAGAGCTTGTACTATGGTAACTAGGCAAGGTAGTTCAAAAAGGCTTATCGGGAGTGACCAAAATTAGTAGACAACAGATTTTTGCAATTTCGAAAGACGCCAGTGTTTCATTAAAAATATTTTTTTTAGTTCTCTTTTGTTTCTAAGATGTACAATTATTGCCTTATTATTGCTATTTGGGCTTTTCGATTTCTATAAATAGGCATAGGGTTCAAATTCGCAAGATACTAACCAATGAAGCCATCAGCAGGCGGGCTGGCCTCAGCGTCGGTAGCACCATCTCCGATCATGAACAGTCTCTGGTAGCCGTGCTGTTCCTTCAGCCGTCTGACCACCAGGCCCTTGCCGCCTGACCTGGACGTCGGCTCGTTTTCATCGAAACCAGCGTATTCACCTGGAACGAGGAGAACATTGGTTAAGACTTTAAGGCACAGTCAACGGTATCCGTATAATAAATAGTGGATGAATTGGGTACAGATATGTAATGTTTGTAACTATTTAGATAAATAGACAAGCACTGTTTTTGCTTAGCCATTTTCCCGTCTCTATCGTGCACTTGACGTTAGGCAGTTGTGTAACAGTGACAGGTATAGTGCTAAGCCAAAGTCATTGCTTAGTAACGTCTTTTTATCTCGCCATATATTATTATTTGTAGTACAATAACGGTAATATGTAAAATGCTTTATTATGTAATTCGATAGTTTGAAATAGACTCATGGTTTTTGTTTGCTACTTACTATATTAAAAATTCTGTATATCTTATTCTAAAAGATGAATGAAAAATAAAAATGCATGTCTCAAAATCCTACTATAACTATGACTACTGTCAACTGTAATACTAAAGGCAATAAACGTTTATTATATTCTTTTCTGAGTGGATATCACTACTAAAATGGGGTTACGCGTGGGTCTATTAATTTGTGGTGTCTAAACCGATCATAAAAGAATAATGATACATTAAAATATTGTTATAGAAACACATGATTAATATGAACTTACAATTCCAGTTCGAACCATTATATTTTCATTGCAGTACAGAACGTGACGTCAAATGCTGACCCCTTTTGATATATTGTTATCAATGCAACGTAGTACCACCATTTCTTTCGATAAGTGGACCACGGCCACTGAGTTGGCATAGATTGGTAACAAGATTTTCATTTTTATTATAAGCTTTCTTTATAGTAATTTAAAAAAACAACAACCATCTTCTATTTAGTTCTTAACTATTTATTTTTATAAATTAAGTAATTAAATGTACTTATTATTATTTATAAATTAATTTTTTGTTTTTATCTCAAAATCTAATATTTCTGTTAGCAAATTGTAATTGGTACATTAACAACTAAATTCAACCTTACACACACAAAATAAAGTCTATTTTACAGTCAGTGGTCGCTCTATCTTTAATTGCCAATAGATGTCTTTGAACCTAATGACTGGCATTATGAAATAATATTGTGCAAGTTTCTGAATGTCAATAGTGACACACCTATTTGTAGTTGCAAAAATATCATAAATGGTTGTTTTTCAATGCTAGATAAACTGATAAATAGATATTATCGGTCATCTATAAAATATGTCCTAGAGTCGTAATTGACAAACAAAACGATTAAAAGTAATCCCTATTTTCCTCGTGTTTTATTGTAAAAACATAATCTGCAAAAAAAATCTAGCAAGGCATTTATTTATATGGTGATTAATTCACATACCTATTCGTACAAATACGTATGTATACATAACAACCAACGCAACGACATAAAAAAGCATACAACAAAAACATGCGATTTATTTTCGTATCAATCCACGCATACGTAAAGTGGACTATCTTTAATTAAAAAACAAAATGTCATCAGTGGCCCAGTTGCTATAAGCACGGGACGCAAGACTACGGGCGCGTCCGTCAGAAACGCACGCAGTCGACGCGTGCGTGAGATATCGACAGAGCGTAGGAATGTTCAGAAGGCTCACTCTACGTCTAGAAGTCGTACAATGACAAATTACATAAATTGCGTTTCTTAATGTTTTTTGATAACCTTGATCGCCCGACTATTGTAATAAATTGAACTTCTGCAACCATTATTTTTTTTGATAGGAGACAATTGTCGCGTGACTCATTTAGGTATGATATATTTTTATTGTTTTTTTTTTGTGTATTGCGTCTTCGCAGAATCTGCTAATAAATATTTTGGCTTGTAACCGTTATGATAAACATATTCAGGAATGGAAAGTTACATTATATATTTATGATAAGTAAGCCTATTTTATTATGAACCCAACTATTTTATTGAAAGAATGGAATATGTCACTCAATTCTTAATAGTTTGCAACTATGGTTACAAACTTAAAGTTTAAAAAAATACATTTATACATAAAGTCTTACTTGGACGATGCAGATGCAATATCAATATTGACAAACAAAAATAAACTTTATGTCAGTACAAATAAACATTAATTTATCGTCAGCTGATGTTGAAAGTGCATTATCTATTAAAAGGGGTGGTGCGGTGACATTGTTGACTCCTGGCTCTGGACCGAGGCCGGGACATTACATCAGAAAGAATATAATTTATTATTGTGTATAATTATTATTCTGTCACGAGATGGCTGAGTGGGGTCTGACGACAAACAATACAGCTATCAAAACCATTCCGATAAGAGATTCTTCGCTACTGGAAACTATGATTTTTTCCTTAAACAAGACTATTGTGCCAAGGAAAACTCAATAAGGTAATAAGAATTGCATATCGGTATTAACTTTTTGCATTTTCCCGTAGTTCAAAGTAGGTCAAGTATTACAGATAAATAAAAAATAATAATAAGTAAATTGGTAAATTGTACAGATTTTGTAAATCTTCCACTATCTAGAAACATAACTACTTGGCGTAGCAACGATTTTATATTCTTACCTAATGATAATAAAATAAATTACCCCCTGTATCGAAAGGTTATAATATCCGATGATATTTATCGGATCATCATTAATTTGTTTTTGCTTTATTATGAACAGTAAAATTTTCCACGATCTTATCAATAATTGCCGCATTCTTCTTACGATCGTTATTGATGAGTCATTTACGATTAAGATAATATTGAGTTGCTATCCAAACTTACATCCGCTCATTCTACTATTCGTCTGTTTAAAATATATTAGACACTTTGATTACTTTGACTACATTTCAAATACAATTAAGGACATGGATTTTTCTCAGACCGATGTTAACCCTCGGTCCGTCGCGTGGGGTCTTTGAAAGCCCAGGTGTTAGAATTATGTAAAATTAACACATTTAAAACTATCATAGAGCTATGGCACTTTGGGTACCCTCCGAAATAATATTGTAGTTCACGTTTAGCGCCGCTAACTGAAAATCTCACGCAAGTGCAATGAGATATAGACGTGTTTTGTGCGCTCGGGCCTTGAAAAACCCCACGCGACGAACGACGTAGGTAAAAATTAATCGAAAATGTATGGTAGATTTCTTTCATAATACAATGTTTAATTTATTTATTGTTGTTTTTTTATTCAAATTTAGTTATAATTGATTTCTAAAACATGTGAGTCTATTGAGTTGGTAAAAAAATGAACATGTTGATGTTTACGATGACGAGAACGAAAAGAAGAAGCCTCTATATTCCTGGACACTAAAAGTGAGCATAATACGGATTCTAACAAAAAACCTCTGTACCAATTGCTCAAGAGGCAAAAATACGATATTTAAACCTATTTGCCACTTTTGCAAGGGTAACATATGCCCTACACATACCAATGAAGTATGTATGTACTGAGTGTGTCCAAAGCAAAAAATTGATGGATTTCATTTGATAAAAGTTGTGTATTTTTTTTTATTGATGATTCCAAATTTTATGTTAAATTGTTAAACGGTTTAGTGTGAGCTAATATAGGCATAATTTAAATTGAAGTTGATTGATTTAGCGACATTAAAACAAAAATTACTGATATGATCTCAAAGAGTGAACTTTATTGTTCGTAATTTAGTTTGTAGGTTCAGATAGTAAACATATGAATGTTTTTGATTAATTTGTTATACTAGTATAGAAATTTATAATAAATACATAAGAAACTGATAAAATAGTTTGAAAATAACAAGTTTAAAAGAGTTTCCTAGGTGTTTTATTCTTGGGGTCTCGAGGGACCCCACGCGACGAACCGCGTAAATAAAAAGTGCGCGACGGACCGAAGGTTAATAAACCTTTTAATGCACATAAGACAATAGCAGCGCGACAACCGGCTGTCGTTTGGTCGTGGAAAGGTTAAAGTAGAGCATCTTCCAATAATACTTTAATACCCTGTCATTTTATGAGTATTTTTTCTATCATATTTCTAATCTTGTTGCTCTTACTTGACGCAATATAGCTAGCTCTTCGTGCATAATTTTAATACATAAATCATTCTTTCGTTTTAACAAAAAGCGCACAACAGTGCATTTACCATGACTTTAGTATGAGAAATCAATGCCTAAAGAGAAAACCTGTAGCACGAGGCACGTGACGAAACTACCATATTAGTACATACATCAGATATGCCACAAGCATCATTGTCCTTGTATCTCTGTTGCAATGAAAAAAAAAACAAGTAGGCATGAGTGTATTACATACAACGATACACATAGGTACACTGCATAAATATCCGATATCGTATCAATATGTGCAACAAAGAAAATTTATTGTCTTAGGATGTCATTAGCTGGCAGAAAGTCATTATAAATAATAGTAGTAAGAAATTAAATAAATACATTATCATGGCCTCAATACGTTTGAGTGTAATTTATCAGTTATAAGCTCAAATAAATACTTATTGCGAATCATTGTGTTAGCACAGATGGTCAATTGAGTGATTGAGCCAATTTGCCACTAGATAGATGATTGGTCAATTTGAAAAGCGAACGTTCTCGATTGTGTGAGCAACTACCTACAATCAAAACATCAACAAGATAATATAGGAACAATAAATTGTTATCCTTTTTTAAGTACTAACACACCGAACAATGAATCCTAATAGGTTAGCAACGATTAATCATACTTTAATTTAATATCAATATACAGCGCGGCGCTTTAATGGCGACATTAATTTGACACACGTATACATTTCCACAATACAAATTTATTACGCAAATTTAATTCCATCAAACCTTTTTATTTACTTATTAATTTGAAATTTTCGCGGATATTTAATAATAGCACTTTGGAGCAACCTGTATTTAAAATCAGTAGCGCAGCGGTCATTTACCGGGGTCACGGATTATAACATTTCATCATTGAAATTAAAATGAATAAGCAATACAATTAGGATGAAACAAACGTAAAGAGTAGGCAACTGAAGGAAAGAGAGAGATCCCTTTGTCGGCGATGTGCGCTGGCGGCGTGCGGGGCGGTGCGCGCCCTCCCTTCCACCCGCCCGAATCCTTTTTTTGTCGTCTAGCAGTGGTCTCGAACCTACCGATTTTTCGGTATTTCTACCGATATGGGCTCTGTTCTACCGATATACCGAAATATAACGACTTTTCTACGATTTCACAGTATACATGGAAATTCTACCGATTTTTCTACCGATTTTACACTTTTAAGTTGGCAACCCTTTTCATTTATGTTTAATGTTACGGGGAAGCCCTCAATAGTATGGACCTAGTGCAGAATGTAGTTCATATATTTTGGGGAATACCCTTGACACCCTTGTGTCCTGCAATTCGATGTTATAAGGGGCTTCCCGCTCGGGAATTTACCTGTCTAGTATATATAAACAGTAATTCAGTTTTATTTTTTCATTAATTTTCTTAACTTTGAAGAGTGAGTACCTAACCGAAAGAGTCCCTACAAAATCAGATAATTAAGTTAAAATGTCGTCTGACGAGGAGCCAAGCACAAGTGCGAGTGTAAGAAGAAAAAAATATCTACAATATTATAGAAAAGAATGGGAAGAAGAATTTCCAGGTTGGCTGCAAGATAGTCGTAAAGGCGAAAGCTATGCCTATTGTAAAAGTTGTAATAAAGATATCAACATCACATCAGGAAAAGACGCTATAAAGAAACATAGTTCTTCACAAGCACACTCAATATCATCAAAGAATATAAAATCACAACCGAAGATATCATCATTTACTGTGACCAAAACTCATAAATCTGATATACTGGTTAAGCAAGGTAATTTTTTTAGTTATTTATTTTACTATTTACATTGTTATATTATTTGGTTTTCTACTTATCGGTTTATAGAAGCAGTGGATATAATTATACCCTAATCGCTACTAGACATACTGATATACCTACGTAATTTTAATTCTTCATTTTTAATTTCAGGTGAAATAAGATTAGCTTCGTTTGTTGCTGAACACAATCTACCATTCACTATTATGGAGCACCTACCGCAGTTGATGCAAGCCATTTGTCCTGATTCAAAAATAGCAAAAGAAATAAAATGCTCTTCAACCAAAACTCATGACATAATTGATCATATTATAGGTAAAGAAAGTTTCAATAATTTATGTGAAGATCTAGGGCAAACTAAGTTTTCGCTTATTATTGACGAGTCCACTGATCTTAGTACGACCAAACACTTGTGCTTAGTTGTGAGATATGCGAAAATGAATCGTATTAAAGATTGTTTTTTAGCTCTTATTCCATTAGAAGAAGCTAATGCAGCAACCTTATTTGAACACATTGTAAATTTTTTTAGAAGCAATAATATTCCATATAAAGATAATCTAATAGGTTTTGCATCTGACGGGGCAAACGTAATGATGGGACGTAATAATTCTGTTGTAACATTGCTGCAAAATGAAATTCCTAACATTTTTATACTTAAATGCGCCTGCCATTCGTTTCACCTTTGCGCGTCATATGCTTGTACCAAATTGCCACGTTTTATAGAGGATCTTGTAAGAGACATTTACAACTACTTTTCTTCTAGCCCAAAAAGAGTGGCAGAGTTTAAAAACTTTCAAATGTTTTGCGACTTAAAAGTACATAAAATACTTCACCCCTCTCAAACACGCTGGTTATCAGTACATGCAGCAGTGAAGAGAATATTGGAACAACTCTCTGCTCTTATACTATTTTTTATAGACCAAATATCTAACAATGATCATCTTTTAGCTGCAGAACATATATTACAGAAGCTCCAAGATCCTACTACGATATTATTTTTGGAATTTTTAGATTTTGTATTACCATTATTTACCGATTTAAATAAAGAAATGCAAGCAGAACACCCGAAAATTCATAATTTATATGAAAAAATAACTGGAACATTAAAAACTATTTTTGATTGTTTTTTAAAAAGAGAATATTTAACTAGCACTCCAATCGAAAATGTTGATTTTAAGAATCCCAGAAATTTTATGGATATTGATGACGTATACTATGGTGCTGCTGCGTCTAATACACTACTAAGTAGTTCAGAAAATCTAAACTCAGATCAAGTAAATTTGTTTAAATGCAGATGCCTAGATTTTTATATCGAAGCTTGTAAGCAAATAACCACGCGGTTTCCATTGAAAAATAACCCAATAAAAGGTTTAGACATAATTGATCCAAAAAATGTTAAAATTGGCAAAACTGCTTCGATAGTTCCTGTGAGTAGGCTCTTTCCCAATATTGTTCACAGCAATGATTTCCAGGAAATTGATACAGAGTGGCGCATTTTAAGAAATTGTGAACAAATCAAAACATTTCCTGATGATGTAGAACTATTTTGGGATGAAGTAAGTTTATTAAAGCGTGGCGATGAAACTCAAATGTTTCCATTGTTGTCTAATTTCATCTTTAATATTTTATCACTTCCCCATTCATCCGCTAACGTTGAACGCATATTTTCACATATTAATCTTTTAAAAACAAAGCAGCGAAATAGGTTGTCTACTGAATCAATCACTGGTCTATTACATTCAAAACGACTCATTAATACAGCTAATTGTTACGATTTTGAAATTAATTCGAAGATGACCGCGGCTATGGCCAAAGAATATTGGTATAAAAAATAATTATGATTGTTGCAAATTAGTCTGTAAGTTTTTTTTTAATAAATAAACGAATTTTATTGAATATTGTATTTTTCTTTTGTCAAATACCGATTTTGGGTACAAATATACCGATTTTAGCTGGCAATTCTACCGATCTCGCTCTATGACGTTCGAGACCACTGTCGTCTAGTCTCTAGTGCTAGCCGGCCGGTCCTCTGTCCTTGACACATTTCTTCATACTCGTGCGCATAATTACGTTGTGTTATGTTTTTGTGAATGTTTCCGCGAAAAAGACGCTTAAAAATTGTTTCATTTAATTTTTGTGTAATTAGGATAATAATTAGATTATGATATTGCGATAAAGACGCTTTGTTTCGTTTTAGTTAGTTTTTCGATCTGTAGGTACATCTTTTGCGACAAGGACGCTTTTATTTGTGTTATTAAGTGCTTGTGTAAACCTGTGATCGTGATGGCTAATACACACCCGAACTACACGGCAGCTGAATATGCGGACATGATCCTAATTTACGGAGAATGCCGTCAAAATGCCGCCCTTGCGATAAGGACATATCGCGAGAGATATGGCAATACAAGACTATGCCCTACTAATCCTCGCACTATTGTAGGAGCTCTTCAGCGTATCCGCGAAAATCGGCCAGTGGATCCTAGGATTCAACGGCCCGATCGACCGCCTACACGACAAAATCCACTCCGGTTAACTGAAAATGTACTACAACATTTCCGAGAACAGCCCAAAACTAGCCTCCGCCAGAGCGGTAGACATTTTCAAGTCCAACACAGAACAGTCCATAGGATATTAAAGCGCGAAAAGTGGCACCCATTCAAATTTAGAAAAGTGCATACATTGTTAAGTCGTGATTAACAAATAAGAGTGAATTATTGTCAGTGGTTGTTAAGTAAAATTGAAGAAGACAGTGACTTTCTTTCCAATATTTGTTGGACTGACGAAAGTACTTTCACCAGAAACGGCATTTGGAACCAGCACAACATGCACCATTGGGCACCGAAAAACCGAAATCCGCGCGTTTGGCGAGAGTCAGCTCATCAGTACAGATTTTCGGTAAATGTTTGGGCAGCTATTCATGGTGACAACATCATCGGACCCGTCTTCATTGATGGCACCTTGACCGGAGAAAGGTTTGTTGACATACTAAATGATACGGTGTCAGAATACACAAACAATCTTGACGTTCGCCGATACCAAAGAATGTGGTACCAATTGGATGGCGCGCCGGCACATTCTGTATCAGCAGCCAGGCAGTGGCTAAATGATACGTTTGGTACACAGTGGATTGGGAGATTTGGACCTCGTAGGTGGCCAGCACGATCGCCAGACCTCACCCCACTTGATTTTTTTCTTTGGGGGACCATCAAAGACGATGTGTACGCAGAGAACGTGGAATCGGTGGAACAATTACGCATACGAATAATAAACGCGTTTGAGAAATTGAGGCAAATGTCTCTAAGTGACAATTTATTATCCAATGTGCGGGATAACATGAAACGTCGTTTAGCCCTTTGTATCCGTCAACAAGGGGGACTTATTGAAAACAAAAAAATTTAAAATAATGACAATTAAATTAGTGATTGTGATTAGTGATGATAGTGACAATAATCAATAATAATAAGCAAGGGAGGAATGATAAGTGATAGCCTAAGCAGCTCCATTGTAGGTAAGGTTACGCTGTACTTGTGTCGCTCGGTTTCTTTGATATTATGCCGCCAAAGGATCGGCGGCGGACCGATCACGAGTACAAAGCACGTTGAGCGGTTGCCAGACCGCAAAGCGACGCGTTGCCGCTTCGCGAGTAAACGTAAACAATCGAGTAAGCTAGGTAAGTAATTTCATGAATGAATTTTTGCACAGAGTGATCCTAAATTTCATCACTTTTTTATTATTAAGTTTGTGTGAAAAAATTTTTTTTTCTGTTTTCGTATTATCTTATCCTGTGTTATTTTAAATGATTAATGACCACTAGCACTAACTGTGTGTTAAATTAATGTCACCATTAAAGCGCCGCGCTGTATTAAAACAACATCTGTTTGATAAAATTAATTGCCGCAAATCACTTAAGTGTCCTTAGTAATATTACTAAGCCGTAAAGTACATATCGATATCAGAGACAAATAAGTTCTTATCAGGCCCCCTGCTGGGTTGAACGACAATCTTCGTGTTTTGCTAACTACCTACTTAAATCCGAAAACAAAATACTGCAATTTACCAACCGAGAAACCAACCATATTTTTATACGCATAAGGTCCTTATTGGCACTCCCATGAACATTTTTCAAGGATCAGCTGGCCTAAATAACTTAAGCCAAAATCCTTCGACGTGGAACAAGTTTACAAAGTAAAAGCTGCCGTGTCCATGTTTAATGTTGATATTTGCGGACGTTCTTGAAACAATTGTTTATAAAAAATGTACTGATAGTGGTTAAGTGACCCACTTCCCTTCAGCGTCTATTGACCACGAGGTTGCTAGCGTCATTTTACAGAACTTTATTATGTAAAATAGACATAATAGGGTATATATTACGTACTTTTCATTATTCATGTTGTAAAATGAAAAGTCTCCTTTACTGCTTGGAAATTTATTTACAAAATTGAAAACAAAAAGTGGGTCTGATGCAAAAAATTAAACGAAAGCTTTTCGTTATGAATTTGCTCCTGTTTTATTTAAAACAAATCAAATGTTTTCATATAATCTCTACCATTTACGACAAAGGTTTGATGGTCTCATTCACAATTTCCTTCAAGTCGAGTGATTGTATCTATAAGTACTCGAGATAATGTGCTTGATAGGAACCGAGCTAGCAACAAGACAACTCATAATCACAACGTTCAAATGTTTAAAGTAATAAAGTTTATCTTTACCCTTCCAACGGATCACGGATCAGCTGTGTGTTACGTGGCTTCATCCCACCCCTATACTTTCTTGAGGTTTAACATTCAAACACACGTGATTCGAGACACAATAGAAAGACAATAGCAGCGCGAGCGCTGTCGCTTGGTCTTCGAAAGGTTAAACGCAAAAGTTAAATTTTCTACGAAGTGAGACTAAGGCTGAGGCTACAGTAGGCAGCGATTTGCGATACGACTGGAAGAGCGAAACGAGATAAACGTGGAATGGCTACATTATAAGCGAAAATCTGGCGTAAATTCGATTCAATTTCGCTGATACGTCGATGTAGCCGGTGCCGTGATTACAGTATTGTAGCTCCTGTCGCATAAAGAAATCAAAGATCGCTAGTAATATTTGATGAACGGTGTAGCCATACACGGTGAGTATCCATGTATTTGTTTTAATCGCTCATATGTCGCAGCTCGCGTCGCAGGCTAGTGTAGCCTCAGCCTTAATCCCTATTAGGGTAGCAATGCCCTTTCAACATTTTCTCAGTAACTAGATATCAAGTGACATGTAATTAATATTAAGAAAAACTACTCTTATTGTCATTCATTATCAATAATTAGCAACAATCCGTAAATACTTTAATTTACTTAATTTCTGTTCGATTACATCAGAGTTCAACTCATGACTAGTAGACGAAAAAGTGACCTTTGCCCACGATTGGGAATATTATCTACATATAACACAAACATGCTGACAATCGTATCTTCTAGTTCCGCTACACGTGTGCGATAAATCTAGTAAAATATTCTTATACATAACACTTAAGTTACGAAATGTAATTAAGCACTTAAAGTTGCTAATGTGACCTAGTTTTATGATAAAATTTTGCGAGCGACAACCTCCTTTATATGACAAAATTAATCGAGCAAAGCCAGTCCTTTCTAGATATTTGAATACTTTAGAGAAATCAAATAAACACTTAAGATACTCTAGTTTCACCAGCTTCAAATAACGGGGTCGGTTTTATAAGCCCGTATGAAGAAGCCAACTGGTTATTGGCTGCAGAAATGTAAGTTTCTTCCTTTAAGACCTTTCTTGGAACTTGACCGAGGTTTTTTGCAATCCTATAGACCGACTTATAAGTCTCTAGAAATCACTTTGCCCTCTATTTAAAACAATTATCAGCGGTAATAACCATCATAGAAAACTTTAGAAAACAGTCGAAGACAAACAGAACACCTTTGTCAAAGTTTATAATCAAAGGATAAAATGTTAAAGTACTCACCATTAAAGTAGAATTTAAGTCTATTCGCGAAGATATTAGTGAGTGGGATGCCTAGCATCTCTGCCACTGGCTCAATGAGGCTCCGGAACCCGCCGGAGACCAGGTACACCTCCACTCCTCGTTCTTGCAGCGCCTTTACTAGGTCCCTGGAAAAATATAACCTTATTAGTTTCGGGAGTTACAACTGGAAAGAAGCTACTTTAATGATAATGTAATGATTAAGACCACGACTAAGAAAATAATCTACGATAGAAATTAAGGGTTTTAAAGTTACCCTTAGCCTAAAATGAGAAGTATAAGGCAAACTATAGAGGTATGTCATTACCCTTAAAAGGACAACCGCGCTTTGAACGATAAGCGTAATATAGTAATCTCTATAGTTACCCTTGTAAGAGAGAAAAATGAAACATTTGAAGTTCCGACATAAATAAAGAGAGTTACTGTTGTCATAGTAGGATACTTGAACATCGCCTGACCGTAACATATTTATCTGATTACTCGTTATACCGTTATCAACAAAGGCTCGCTTCACCTCTTTATTAACTGATAAAGTAGAAACTAGGAGTGGGCCCTGACATTCTAAAATACAGTCCTACATTCGAGCATAGACGATTTTTATATCAATATGAAAAATCGGACTAAACCAAACCAAAGAACGTTGGCTATAGAAACAAAATTGACGAAAAATAAACAAATATAATGAGGGTCAACTACGCACGGGAAAATTATCATTTCTTTTATCAAAAATAATTGAGTAATATTAAATGAGGTCACGAGATTGCAGATTAACGCTTTGCGGCGGAGATAACTGGTTACGTTCTTTTATTATTTAACGGATCATGAGGAAAGTTCCTGTTATTTTGTTTTAAGCACAGAGCAAATTTTAATTCGATATAACAGACTTCCAAGTAGACGAAGTTTGGGCAAAAAGCTACTTTGAATTAAAGCTAATAATTGAGAATTAGAATAGTGGACAACACGTATTTTATTTTTCTATTCTCGCAAAAGTGTACATATGGTCCTTCGAGCCGGATTTGTCTTAGCAGCTCACAGCATAGTATGTCAAATTAAGACATTTTTTTGAGTTCTCATATTGTAGAACTACGATGTAGCATCAACCGTACAAACATAAAATGTGCAAATAGCAACTACAAGAGTATTGTCTTAAAAGATTACATTTTACGTCACGCAGATTATCGAGACTAAAAATAAACTGCTTATAACAACTCGGGTCAAGAGCCGTGGTTAGTAGAACAATATGATGAAAGCGTTTATTTACTTTTCTTTGCAACTTTCGTAGATTGAATTGCATTACTGTAGGTTGGAGATATCTTTCTCTTCAGTTACTAAGTGCAACTTTTGAGTTAAGGACTTACAAGGATAATCTATTACCGATTAACCTGATAAGTGCTTCGGGATTTTAGGTAAATAGTCGATTTGTCGGAATTTCAATTACCTTTTAAGGTTAATATAAGTAAAAAGGAACTTACGCTACTCCAGGTGTGAGGTGAATAGGGAAGGTTTCCAAGAATTCTCTGATCTGCGAAACACTTGGTCTGATGATGTCCAGCCTTTTCTTCAAAGCCTCTTGGAAGGTCATGCCACCACCCATAGCCTCGGCGGTTCTGATGAAAAAAAACATTTGCTTTAATAAAAATATGACACATTTTTCTCTGAAATAATTGATCTTCATGTTCCAGTTATTATGGGTTGTTTACATGTTTTGCGTTTAATTAATGATAACGTAAAATACGCAAAATCTTCTTATCAAGTGGGGAAACTACAAGTAAACAAAAATTTAAAAAACATATTGACAAAACAAACATTTAGGAGAAACACAGCCAAGCTCGTACCTAACGACGAACAAACAAATGTTACCATAATCATTACGTAAATATTTATTAAAGTTAAATTTATTACATTACAGCATTGCCTGCCCTAACTCATAAACATGATGATGTTTTGTTCTGCAAAACATTACTAGTAGGTAATACGGAAGTATATAATATTATAGTGTATGGGAAAACCAGTTTGTTTATTGCGTTATTTACATCAAAAGTGGGAGTAATATTGATGAATTTTGTTATTGAGAGATAGACCTTAGAAATGGGCGTAGTCTACTGTGTAATCCGCAAATTTTGCATAAAATTTTTACATTCTTTATACATATAATTATAACTCTATGTCTTCAGATTTATGCGGAAATAACACCACAATTCCTTTTAAAAACATTTACATTAATCTAAGGCCACTGATCAGACAAATATGTTATTATCGAATTACGCAGATTCTCGCACGATAACAAAGCCATGACAAGGTAAACAAGAGTTAGATGCTATCAGCTGTTTATAATCTCATGTAGCAGCTGATTGCTTCTGATGGAACGATTTCTTTGATTATTAATCTGTTAATAACGTTTTAATACGTCATTTGTAAACGTGAGTACGTCGGTACCTAAACCAGCGAACGATTGTTGAATGAAAAATAGGAGATTAGGCATACGTAATATTTATTACAGAAGTATCGGATTATTATGTAAAAGTATACCTCAATGTGTTTACGACTAGGCGTAGAAAGCCTGAGGTGAGCTCTCATTCCAATAAAGCTTGGGATTAATTAGCTTTTAGCAAGCTTCATCAAAATGTATGTATTTAACAATGTTATTAGTTATTAGCAAGGGTAATTTAAAACCGCAAAAACGCCACTAGATGGCCCTACACGCTAAATATTTTTTCTTAATTGTGAAAATTACGTAACTTAAATTAAAAGTTGATTGGGTTTTTCCGAACCACACCCTTACTATGGTAATCATCGTATCGCAAACAACTCGTAGATACACACAAGGTAAAATCATTGATTAAATTGCCAATAAAACCAATTCCTAAGCGCTACTTTTGTATAGATAATTAATGATTACTACTTAAAACTGTTTTAAATCAATGATAAAGAACAATAAGCAACCTTCAAGTTTTTATAAAGCAATTTATTAGTTTGTCGAACTAATTTAAAATGTTTTCAGGTTAAAGAACTTGGCCCTTTTAAGCGTTTACTAAATGTAATAAATATATTTTTCTTGTTTTTACTATAGTAACAGAAAAATGTATACTCACAGTCTTTTCACTTCGTCTCCTTTGCCGCAGAACCTGGCAAGCTCGTCAATTCCTTCGTCCTTGATGACTGTGGAATCCACATCGAAGCAGACGCAGTCAGCCGCACGGAACAACTCCTTGATAGACTGCTGGGGCGACATCACGCTGATGGAAACCAGCGACAGGGTCTTCAGGGTCGCGTACTGGATGTTGGACTTCAAACTATTGACAAAAAAGGGTTTTAGGTAAACGGATATTTTTTCGCAGCTGGAAACCTGCCTCCGCCGATTGTACGTGGTAATCAACTAAACGAGTTCTCAAGCCCAAATATATTTATGCAAATTAGAACAAACACATTCGGTTCGGTTATTTTTACCTTAAAGCAGGTAGAAAAACTTAATGAAATGGATTAGTCTATATCAATGGCACAATCGATACCCGATAGCAATTGTGTCTCCAACACAATTCTATGTTGCCTCGCTCTAACTACGCTGAGCTTTGTTTTGTCAATGAAAACCGTAGTTATCAATCACCATTGAAAAAGAAGGGACATGGCATTACTCGGAACTGAATGGTGGCTTAATATTCGCGCTTGCTTTATACTTTTTTTTGAAGACTTGCACGCGAAAATGTAACCACCTTACGTGTGCAAAATATACAAAGAGGAGGCCAAAAACATGATCTTTTTATTTAGTTTGTTTATCATGATCACAATGAAGATGTCAACAGCATGATATTTGGGCAAAAGGTGAAGTTCAATATTAAAACTAAACTCGAGCGTTTGAATGTGATGGGAAGTGTGCACAATGTATGGAGCGCAAAACTGGCGAAAACGTGTTATTTTGCGCTTAGCGACAAGATAAAGTTTTTCTATGAATGGAAACTTTTAAAAAAACATGTTTATGTACCTATCTATTTTTATTTAATAGCTTAAAATGGAATAGATTTTATTATTAGCGCCCGCGGCTGTAAACATATTTTGATGTTTTTTTTTTATTATATTTTGTGTATTGGTTTTTTTTTTCGTTACCTTGTTCCGTTGATTAAATAGCAGAACGCCAACAAAACGTACTTAACGCTGTGTTTATTGTAATTGTAATAATTCATGTTTCCTAATTAACACTTGCTTTTATGTACTGAAAACCGCAAAATAGGGCAACACCCGATACCACACAATTATTAGTACAGTGGCGTGCAAAATGCGGTCGGGTCACCTAATAGTCTATTTTTTAAATATATATTTTATACCTGACTACGGTAAAAGGGTATATGATTTTTAATTATATCAGACCAAAGAATATTATACAGAACATGTAATTTTTTATAGAAAAAATAAGTAAACAGTCAAGCTTTTTTTTGTACTTTATGTTATTGTGAAAGTACAAAGACTCAAAGAGGGTCACACTAACGCCAAATTTCACTGCGAAAAAGACCATAAAAAACTGTTAAAGTAACCATAATATTAAGCACAAAGTAATAAATTCATATCACATGGTATTTTGTTCTATTCTAGAACTAACTACAAAAGTACAGTTTATCGCAGTTCAATTATTATAAATATAATATTAATTTAACGTATTGCGTACGTAGCCGTCGTAACTTGGCAATAACTTATGATATGAGACCATTCTATACATAGATAATAAATGAGATACATTGAATATAGAAAATATATAACTTGTTCCACGACAAGTCTATTGAGGTAAATGAATCGATTCGTGTTTTTAATTAATAGTAATTTACTAACGTACCCATTAGTATGAGAATAAAATTACAAAATTAAATACTTGTTGCAGTAATTTAACAAAAAAAAAACTTATAGTAATTATAATTCAAGAGCATGCATAAAACCCGTTTTAAAAAAATCTACCTGTAAAGGGCCATCTTCGTTGATTCTTCTTTTTTGTACTAACCAAAATTTCAATGAGCTGCTGCACTTAATCGATTTATATCGATTATTATCTTCAGTTAAGGTTAATAGAGCAATGAGTCTCTTCGGGATACACTGAGAACACGCCTCCGTCGAGAGTGATATCACTTAATACGGCACATTGACGCGTTTATCGACTTATATTCAGAAGACTGCCCGAGATAAACTGTACAGCGAGCTACAGCACTACCATCTGAGAGCTACGTACTATGAACGACGTCACAACACTGTCTTTCGTTCAAAGACACACGGCCAGACGGCCACATCGCTGCGAATTGAACCAACAAAACTATACCCATCTCGCTCTCACCTAATAGAAGCGTATGGAATATTTTGTGGAACCACTTGTTTTGCAGATTGCGTCGGGTGCAAAAGCGATAAACTTAATGATAAAAATAATATTTTAGTAAATATAACGCTAAAATAAAGTACAAAAGGGAAATGGTTTGACGCACACGATTGTGTTGACGCAACAAATATTTATGTTTTTGGAAACCTAATTTCTAAGTAAAAAAAAACACGTTGGATAGCACGCACCTAATAATTGAAGGGATTTAAATGATAATCATCTTATGTAATTACTAATTCTACGCAAAAACCCACGTACCTACTACCTGCCCAACGAGTTGATAAATTACTTTATTTCAGAAAAAACAACATGTACCTATTACATAAAAAAATGTTTTGATGAAACCATTAATGAAAAAAAAAAGTACCTATTATAAACATGTTCTTTAAAAAAACACCTGTACTTTGCAACAAACACCAATATTTTTGTCAGCAAGTGTACAGTCATACAGTGTTTACGACCCATTAGATGGATTCTAGAAACAAAGGCGTTAGATAGACTATTGCATAATAAAAAAAAAGGTTGAATTCTATTTCAAATACTCACACAACTCCACAGAAAAAATAAAGGAAACATCATTTAAAAGAAAAAACCACTTGCAACAACTTCTGTGGTACTTCTAGCTTCGATTTTATGAAGTGGTACTTTGTTGTGACGCGCCGTTGGCGGAGTGGTACTTTTAGTGACGCGTAGTGGGTGTGTCTAGTGTTATCAAATACAACTGGTACTCGTTACGCCGGCTTATTGACATTACGATACAAGGAATCCCCAGACATTACTCATTTTTGGTACTGACCTGGCACTAGATTTTTTGTTATTGCACTTTTATTGATTATGCGGGTATTTTCAGAATCTTTTCACCTAACAAATCTGATTGAAGATTTCTTGCTTAACCAATTGTTTGAAAAACCAACAGCTATTCAGATTTATGGTTTTTAGCTACGGGAAACTGTTTTTGGCACTTTTTGGTACCAATGTGAAAAAAGAGTTGATCTAAATGATATTTGAATTATATGTTTTTAATGAAGGTACCATAATTTCAAGGACATTTCCATGGTACTTTTAGTGGCTCAATTATCTTTATTTTTTACCTGATTATTGTTATTATTTTCAAGATAATTAGCTTACTCACGAGGTTATCATATTATTATTATCGCCAGCCAGCGCGCACGCCTCCAGCGCATGACTTTTATTTGCCGTTTGTTCATTGATAATTAATTTGTTTGAACTGTAGATAATGGTGACATGTAATTTTACTTCTTGTTACATGTGCGTCTCATGAAATAGATTCCATTTATCAGTGAGAAATTTAATATACTATATACAGGGTGTCCCACGGCAATGCCACATGGAGGGAAAGTACCTTAAATATTGTAGATAGAACATTTTACTGAAAGAAGACATTATTTGAATTTTGAAAACATTTTAAACTGCATTCATAGATATTTAAATAATTACATAGTTGAACCGGGAATCGAACCTGTTACTCAAGAAAATTAATCAACCTGTAGTTTTATCCTACCGATCGAAAGGCTTCATCAAAAGGATTATTTTTTGCTAAATAACATAGTGTCAAAAATAAAAGAAACACCATGAATTTTAACATTTTTATACAAAATTAGTCAATTCTTCAAATGCTCAAAACTAGTCCCTTCTTCTTGAATACAAAGTGATAACTTTTGATTATTTCGTTCCCTGACGATTTTTATGTCTTGTTGTGGTGAATATTTATTCATTTGAATGTTGCGTACTACTCAAGTGGGTAGATTAATTAGTAATAAGTAGTTATGATTGTCAATTGTATGTCCTTACGGCAATGTAAGCTTTTAACTCTCAGAACAAAATTTTACATCAAATGTTAAAATTCACGGTCTTCCTTTTATTTGTGACACTATGTTATTTAGCAAAAAATTATTCTTATGATGAAACCTTTCGATTGGTATGATAAAACTACGGGGTGATTATTTTTTCTCGTGGAGCCAGATCGATTCCCGGAATGGTTGGGCATTCAATTATTTAAAAATCTATGAATGCAATTTAAATTGTTTTTAAAATTCAAATAATGTCTTCTTTCAGTAAAATGTTCTATCTACAAGATTTAAGGTACTTTCCCTCCATGTGGCATAGCCGTGGGACACCCTGTATATCTAATACTGTTCCCTATAGGTACAAGAATTTTCTTTTTGTAAAAGAAAAAAATGAAAGTCAATGGGTAGCAAATAATTATAAAAAAAATGGAACTTATGAAATAGTTAATACAAGAATAAAACTTATATTTGATTTGTATGCACATAATGTAGAGTTCGCCTGTTCGTTTATTTATTATTCGCCTCGCGTTTGTGGGCAAAATGCAAATTTATTCTAAATCTTACAATTGTTATTCCAAAAAAAAACTAGGCAGTTTCTAGATCCACCAGAAATCTTGAACACATGCATACTGTACATTATATAATAAAGTCTAAACATTTGTTATAAATAGCATATAGATAACTAGCGACCCGCCCCGGCTTCGCACGGGTGCAATGCTTATGTAAATTATGCATGAATATACATAAAAACCTTCCTGTTGAATCACTCTATCAATTAAAAAAAAACTGCATCAAAATCCGTTGCGTAGTTTTAAAGATTAAAGCATACATAGGGACAGACAGCGAAGGCGACTTTGTTTTATAATAAGTAGTGATTTTTCTTCATAGCAACTGCAACATAAATATACTTTATTTAAAAAAAAGATAAAATGAATAAGTCAACACTCTGTTGCTGATAGCCATGATAACAGGTATGATTTAATCATTCAGACTTTTTCACCTTCATTACTATGCCAATTTGTTTGTATACCACTATCTATTAAACCTTTAAGCACACGTGATTCGAGACACAATAGAAAGACAATAGCAGCGCGACTGCCAGCTGTTGCTTGGTCGTAAATTAGGATTATCCATTATTTTATGAAATTTAAATTGTAATAGAAAATAAGGAATTGTGATCTGAGCTCAGTATTATAAAAGGCTAAAGAATGTATGGTTTTATTTGGAATCTCTGAAAATATCTTATCTGATAAAAAAATCTTTAAGAAAATTACTCCATGGCTGTATGCCATAGGCTACATTTTAAACAATTTTTAAACTGGCAGTGTTGTAGGAAAACCTTATAAATAATACATTCATCAGATTACATAACATTTAGTTAGGCTTTCACACTTGAGGACAAAAATTAGTTTAAACTTTTTATCAGAGTCTGAGAGAGCAGCTTTCACAAATCATTCGAAAATTTTCATATTAAAAAGAATAAACACGTATTTTAAATTAAAATTGTCAACAATTTACATTGTTATAGCAATTTACATTGTTACAACTGAATTAATTCAGTTAAATCACTTCTCAAAGCTGTTACTAATCTCTAATGCACCATTATCAGTGCGTAAACCAAACATTAGTTATAGAACCGTGACAGATAGAATGCCCAAAAAAAGTGTGCAAAAATCAAAGTCACACGTACCTAATTCACGGTTACCTACGGTTCCTATTGGTTTTGTAAACATCGGTGTTGAATGTGCCACATACAAGCTGATAAAGTTTGCACGCATAATATTTCATTATCAGCTTGGTACTTCTAATACTGTTTGCTTTGATAGTAAAAAATGTTATTTCAGGTTCTTAATGGAAAAAATAATTGGAAATAATTATTTTTGTTATCTCTTTTTTCATTTTTATTATACTGATTCTGAGCGAAAAAATTTGAGCTATTTTGTATTGTAAGACCTATTCCTATACAAGATTATTGCTTTGAATACCTATATTTACTTTATAATAAGAAGTTTTAAGTCAATATTTTTTTAATTACTTAGAATATATGTTGTATCACATGAACAGGATTCTCTCCTATTTCAATCTTTGATCAATATTTAAACACAGAGGCCTCTTTACTGTCATACTGTAAATATTAATTAAAATAGTGTTTCCAAGAGTTCTCGTTTCTCAAATAAAATTCATAAATGATATAGTAATCTTAATCATTTTCATCAATGTGTGCTAAAATTACGCAAGTCATTTTTCTTCAGAAAGGTCGCAAAATAATGACAACCATAGGGCTTGTATTATATATAAATAACAAAGATTGATTAAAATATGTTCAATAACTCACCTCTTGATTAATAAACCTGTCTCAGCCGCCTCTATTGCGAATCTACGATAAAAGCAATGGTACTTACATTAATAGAGCCGATTAACTTCGTCGGTTACTGTCAGGCCAGGATAATAACATGTTGTGGAATGACCTTCCTTCGTGAAGGTTAAAATATTCTAAACGCAAGTCATACTTACATAAAAGGTTTCAGACACTTCCAGAAGGTTCTTTCTATTAATAACTTGTATCTTTAGTAAAGAGATCATTCAGTCAATTAGATTTTCCTTAAAAAAATTAGTTGATACTGGTAAAGTACCCGGGTGTAGGTTATAAACATTAAATAATTATATTACCTTCACAATAAAGTCCCGATTTAATTTTATAATAAAGTTTATATATTTTAGGGGCTTCAAAAATAAAATTGTCATGGCTGGAAGGTTAAGCAAACATCGGAAATAAATATTTAAATTACGCACCAAAACACCAAAACGATAGATAAAACCGGATTTGACGTTTGTAGCAGCTGTCATGAGCTGTGGCACTTTTGTCATTTTTGTTGACACATGACTTCTTTTTTTTTTTTTTTTTTTTTTTTTTTTTTTTTTTTTTTTTATGGCTTTGCGAAAGCATTTAGCCAATATAAAAGTTAGGGAAACATAGTTATAGAAAAAAACGGAAAGGAATATTCGAAGGATTGGTAAGGAGTTACGAAGGTATGTTGAAAATAGACATATAAGCTATACTTGAATATTATTACTTTCAATAAATGTTGCTAGCGCTTTATATACATCATAGTTACTATTATATAATAAACAAATAATAGAGGTCGGGAATGGAACACGGATTGTCAGGAGTTGAGAAATAAAATCGGAGCGATCGTATTGAGGGCAGTTAAAAAAAATGTGATTGATATCACCGTATTCGCCGCAGGAGCATGTGGGACTAGACACAATATTCAATTTAAACATTTGTGAAGGTGTACAAACATGACCTAAACGTATTCTACATAGAATAGAAGTAGCACGTTTGTTTAGATTTAGTTCAAAAAACCACGGTCTATTTGGAATAGATTTCTGTACACACCGGTAATGCTGCCCCTTTGAAGCACTATCGGCCCAAAATCCATTCCACGCTTCGATTAAATGCGTTTTAGCTAGAGAAATTAGGTCATGTGAATAATTGTGATATGGAACAATATCACCCACCCGAATCGCCTCATTAGCCAATCGGTCGGCTCTTTCATTGCCGTAAATACCAACGTGACTTGGGACCCAAGCAAAAACAATATTATAACCTTTGTTTAAACACGTTAATAACAAATTTCTAATTGCAAAAATAATCTGACATAGTTTATTACTTTTAAAAGGAAAACGAGATAAAGCCTGCAGCGTACTTAAAGAATCACTAAAAATAATAGCCTTTGATAGCTTTGCAAGAATCACATATTCTATTGCTTTAGAAATTGCGAAACATTCTCCAGTAAAAACGGTGGACTGGGGTGGCAATTTGATCTGTTGGATAACTTTATATTGGGAATGAAAAACACCCACTCCAACGCAGCCATTATCAGAATGTTTTGAAGCATCAGTATATAAGCAATGCCATGTAGCCCAGTTACTGTTGACTATATGATTAAATTCAGAGTTTGGGTTAATATCTTCTCTATTTATTCCTATGTTATAATAAATCTTTGGATTTAAAATTACGGCTCTATAACTGTATTGATATATTGGAAGAAGTTGGTTTTGATATATAGGAGTTTTAAGATCACGAAATTTTTTAAAGCTTTTTACTAGACATGGTGCATCCTTATGACGCCAATATTTAGAAGACTCCACTTTCTCGGCAAGTAAATGGACTTTAGGAAACAATTGATGGCTATTTAAACATAAATTTCGGAAAAAGAACCTGTCGCATATATATTGCCTTCTCATCGACAATGGAGGCTCGCAACATTCTACTTGCATACAATTTATCGGACTTGATTTCATCGCTCCCATTATAATTCTTAGCGCTTTTGCCTGTATACTGTCTAATTTTTTTAGAACCGCAACATTACCAGGATGCAGCAAAAAGGTGCCATAATCTAATACACTTCTAATAAGTGCATTATACAGAAGTTTCATAGTAAAAGGATGAGCTCCCCACCATACCCCAGTGAGGCATCTTAAAATGTTAAGATTTTTTTCACATCTCTGTAAAACGTTATTTGAGTGGGGAACACCTGTGAGTTTAGAATCCAGCGTTACTCCTAAAAATTTTGTTTGATTTTTTACAGGCAAAAGGGAACCGTCATAGAACACTTCAACTGCTGGGGTTAATCTTTTTCTAGAGAAAAGCACAACTACACTTTTGGTCGGTGACAGTTCCAAGCCATTGCCGTCAAGCCAAACTTTTAAATCTTTTAATGAACTAGATAAAGTTTTCGTAATATCTTCAACCGAGTTACCAGACACATACAGGAGCAAGTCATCGGCGTATTGCAAGATATTCGTATTATTAATAGCAGATTCTAAATCAGAGGTATAAATATTATACAATATAGGGCTCAAAACCGACCCTTGAGGCAATCCCTTCCAGACAGTTCTAACGATATTGTTATCACCAAAGGGAGAAGAGTATTTTATAAACCGCTCTGATAGTAAATTAATAATAAAGTTAGATAAATTAGACGGAATATTAAGTGCATTCAACTTATTTTTAAGAACTAAAATATTTACATTATCATAGGCCGCAGTTATGTCCAAAAATGCAGCTACCACAGAGTCACTATCAGAAAAAGCTAAACGAATATCTGTGGTAAAAATACTTAGGCTGTCAAATGTGCTCTTTCCTTTTCGAAAACCAAATTGGCTCTTTGACAGTAAATTGTTATGCTCAAGAAACCATTCCAGTCGTATTTTAATTAGATGCTCTGCTATTTTGGCTAAAACTGAGGCCAAAGCAATAGGGCGATAAGAGGAAGGATCTGCAATGGGCTTGTCTGGCTTCAATATTAATACTAGAGATTGGGTTCTCCATGACTGAGGTATATTTCCCGATAACATACATGTGTTCACTATAGAGAGATAATAATTAAGACTATTATCATCTAGATTTACAATAAAGGAATAGGGGATACCATCTTCCCCAGGAGCGGAATCTTTAAGTAACGAAAGCACTCCTTTCAATTCACACATGGTGAAGGGAGAATTAAGATCTAGGTGATTTATATCGCTGTTTACAATTACTGGAATAGAAGCTAAGGATAAAACAGAACTCGGTTGTTCAGGTACAAAGGGAGGCGCTAGACGATCCATGATCTGTTCAGCGAGAATTGGAGGGATCTTATTTTGATGATTATTATTAAATGCAGATCTAAATCTTCTAATGTTTTGCCACACAATGGAAGAATTGACATTTGGGCACAAATTCTCACAAAATCTATGCCATGCTTCAATTTTTTTCTTTTTAAGCAAGTCCTGTGTTTCTTTGGAGACTTGTAAGTATGTCTGAAAATTTTCATCAGACATATCTATACAATATTGTCTCTCTGCATCTTTTCTTAATTTTACTGCATAGGTGCATTCTTGATCCCACCATGGCGGTGATGGTACCTTATTGCAACCCTTGCTTTTAATAGGAAAAATTTCATCTGCTACTTCTATCAATATCTTGGCTAATAATTCAGAACAGACAGACACATTAGAGCTAGATATTTCAGGCAATTCTGATACTTTACATATTGCTTTTGATTGATATAGATCCCAATCCCCATTTTCTAATTTATGTCTTATCCTAGGTTGTTTTAATTGTTTTACAGGTTTGTTAAAGGGCAAGGAAATTAACAATGGGAAGTGATCACTGCCATGTGTATAATCAAGAGGATTCCATAATAGGACCGAAGCAAGATCTGGGGTACAGATGGACAAATCGGGAGCACTTAAACTTTCTGTAGGACTTGTAACACGAGTTGGTAAGCCAGTGTTCAATATGCATAAATTATGAGAATCAATCAATTCTAGTAATTGCTCTCCATAGTAACTAGTGGTAGAGCAACCCCAAAGAGTATGGTGGGAATTATAATCCCCTAAACATATGAATGGTTTTGGAAGAGAATTAAAAAGCTGACTAACTTCATTAAAAATACTTATACTAGGTCTAGAAAAATATATAGATACATAACAAATTTTATTTACAGTAATAGCAACAACTGAGATATCATCACTAAATGATGGAAGTGACAGGGGAGTATAAAAACAATGGTTGTTGACTAATATGGCTACTCCACCATATCCGTCATCCCTGTCAGATCTTATGCAAGAGAAGCCTGGAATCTTAAACAAAGACTGTTGTTTAAGCCAGGTTTCTTGCAGACAAATAATAGAAGGATCATATTTGTTTATCATATTTATTAGGGCAGGTTTCTTATTAGTCAAGCTACGACAATTCCACTGAATTACCTTGGTCTTGTGGTCCATTATTAGTTTTATTAGAAATTTGATTTAAAGCATCAATAACATCTGCAACGTTGGCCGGTGAAACTATATTTGATTGAGACAACAATTGAATAAGTAGTTTTATAATTTCTGAAATATTTAGGTTTTCACTACAATTTGGGCTATCCTGATTTAAAATAGGCTTAGATGGTAATGCTGGTTGTCTTATTATTTCAGCATGGGCCAAATGATCATATCCCTTAGAAAATTTTTGAATGGGTTTTGGCTTTAAAAAAACTGTCTTTTTGTATGAGTGAGATACATGTGGAGGAGCAGTGTAAGCAGAATTATTGTTTGGTCTAGATTGACTTGAAGAGGAAGGAGTAGAAGAAAGTAAAGCATCAGCATACGATATTTTAGATATTGGAGGGTGCAGTTTTACAGCTTCCATATAAGAGACACAGCTCTTACTCATCGTCTCTTTAATAGATTTTTGTCTATCAAATTCTAAGCATTTTTTATTTGTTGCTTGGTGAGCACCATTACATTGACAACAATGATAAAATTCTTCTTCAACATTGCAGGTATCACCAGAGTGACCCTGACCGCACTTAAAACATCTAGGGGTTGACCTGCATTGACTCTTCATGTGCCCATATCTGCAGCAGTTGTAACACTGCACAGTAGGATAAATGTATAAAGAAACAGGTAATGCAGTGTAACACATATAAACTCGTGTTGGTAATACTTGGCCATCAAATGTGCAGACTATTGTGCCTGTATTTTGAAATATTTTTGAGTTATTTACAATTACTTTTTTCCTCAGCCGTCTTATTTTTATTACAGCACCACATCCAATAGGTACTGTAATGTTGGTCTTAACTTCCTCATCTGACCAATCTAATGGTACACCCCTAATTACACCCATTCTAGTAATATTAAAAGTGGGAAGGAATACATTATATTTCTCTGACTTTAAATTGTTGTTATTAATAAATGCATTAGCTTCTAAATAATTAGTAAAAGCTAGACTAATTCTATTTCGGCCTATACGTTTAATGCTGCCATTCACTATGCCTTTTATATCATTGTTTTTTAAAAATTTGCCAAAAGTTACAGGGTGGAGAGTCACACCATCGTCTCTGGAGACTGTTTCTCTTTGGACATGCACGACGTAAGGGGCTACGTCAGTCGCCTGATAAAGAGTACGACCGACCGGCAAACGAGGCGACTCATCATGGCTTTTACCTGTTTCCGTATTTGTTTGTTGTATTTCCTGCGTTTTTAATAAATAACATTTACAATCATTTTGCCTTTCAGTTTTTGAACCGTGTCTCCTTTTTTTTTATTGCAATCAGTACAAATAACTCTGGAAAGTATTCTTTTTCTTTTTAAATTGTTAGAGTCTGGAACCGAACAATCGGTGTCCATTGAAGACTCCAAAACACTAATTAATGTATCAATAGGCGTATTTACATTACTACTACTTATATCTACATATTTTACAGCCGGAGGCACAGTTGTACCGCCACCAGGATCGTCGGGCGGATCGCCCATTTTAAGAAAAGTTAAAAACTTACCAAATAAACAGCTACTAGAATACACTAATTCTATAAATAAACACTTACAATAAAAATATATACAATTTTAAAAACTTCTACCAATCCTTAATATTTAATTATCAGTTTTTAATTTTCAAGAGAAAAAAACGCTCCCGCTCAAACCGAAGTTTCCCGCTCTTTTTCGACACATGACTTCATTTTATATTGAGTTAAAAACGTGTTCGATTTATGCGTTGTCATGCTAACAATTTATTGACCAATATTTTAGGAACTCTATTGTATGTAGCAAACATATTCAGTCTTAAGTGTTCGCCTCTGTGAAAATCGATATGCAGCAATTATTTTCATGGTAACGATACAAAATATTAACTTTAATTCGTGTAATTTAATTAATTCGTCAGTCAAGTCAAGACTAACCATATTCACATATAAAACGAACGCACTTTTCGTCCTTGTTTGTATCCGTGTGGCGGGAAATCAAACATTTCTAGAAAAAAGTGTGTGTTTACCTTTCACTTTCATTCTCCACATAATCATACGATTCACGTAGCATAAGTTGCTAAATTAAAATGAATGTCGTGCCACGACAAAACCGAACGAATTCTAAAGCACAGTCCAAATTCAAGAATGAGTTTATTAGAAAAGACTTGTCGCTCGGTAAGTTTGTTGTCACAGTGTCAACAAATGGTACTTACGTGATAAATAAATGTGAAATTGAAGTTAAATATTTTTAAAGGTATAAGGGGTGCAGGATCATTGTTACCGCTCCATCCTTTTAGTGCGCCTAAAGTTGTTTCTACGGCTAATAAAGCGCCAAAGTATCAATTCGATAAAGATGATACTACAACAGGATCATCCAGGAAACCTTCTATGGGTCCACCACAAGGATTGCCAAGAACTTTTAAACGCAGGTAAACTTTTTTATGTGTATGCCTCAATAGGGATGTTGACTACATCAAAAGAATGACATTCTGTTTAGTTAGTCCGTCTGTTAGACAGTCCAAAAATACTGGACACATATTTTTTGCTTGATCAAATTAATAACAAAATACAAAGATAAAGAGCATCAAAGTTCCGGAGAGGGGGCTTGTGACGTCACTTCTGAGTAAAAATTATACAAAGGCGTGACGTTTCACGAAACTTCAACGCACTGTATTGTCGTCATTTTCTGTTTACGAGAAAAAAGAAAAAATACGTGTCCCAAATTTTTTGATTATCTAACTGACGGACTAATTACTTTTTTTTTGTCATCTCGCCTATTATAATACCTTTACTTTTACATAAATTCGCTCAATAAAAAAAGGAAAAAGGTGCACATAATTAAGTCATAGGCAGTCAGCATTTTGCATTTCAAAATACTTATAGTTAATTCACCAAATTTAGTTATGGCAAATTATATTCGTCTCGTCTGTTTCACTCGCAATCCTCGCAATACTTGAATCAGGCCTCCTACTTTGCCGTCTATAATGTATGTGTTGCATTAGTGTGTCGTTTTTGAAGGTAGAATGTCGTATAAGTAACCTATCTACACTTTTTATAAGCGGGTTCATTAGAGAAAAGAAAGGAATCTTATAAATGGCGGCTTGTAGCCTTGTACTTGCGTTGACAGATAGTACAGTCTGCATATAAATTTTAAGATGAAGTATTTTTTTTTCAAGTCGAAAATATTATTAATGTTTTTTTTTTGGTTTTCATTGGAAACAGTGCCTATTTTTACTACAATAACAAACAGGTATCAACGGAAAAATAACAGAAAACTATAACAAGGTATTCGTAAAAACGAGCACTGAGCGCGTCAAGGCAGCGTGGAAGCAAATCAAGACAATTTTTTTTTACGTTGATGGTACGCGCGCCAGTGACTATAGACGGCACTAGTGTGCGAACGAGAGACCATGATAAGCGCCGCTTGCGGGTTGCGGAATGTTATGTGGGTAGCGGAATGTTATGTGGGTTGCGGAATGTTATGTTTATAACAGTTAGTGACTCTGGAACATAAAGGGCAATCGAAGGAACATGAGTGGGTTTTAGTCAGTAAGAGTCTGACATGCCCTCCCGCCGCACCCAGGACGGGAGCAGTCATTGGATGATTTCCCACTCACCAAAAAAAAAAAAGATAAGCGCCGCCATTTTAGATTCCTTTCTTTAATGAACCAGCTAGGTTATACTTATAATATCATTGATTTCGCTAGTAATTTGTCAGAATATTACACTCAACGTCATCCCGGCCCGAGTCGTCGTCCAGCGGCCGGCCGCGCCCAAGAGTCCTGGCCAGCGATTCAGCTGCAGCTGACACTTCACACGATTTATGCACGCCAAAGAACAGGCCCACTGCTCTTAGATACATCAGCAGTAGTAGCAGAGGTAAGAATTTTGTTTTAGTTTTCTTAACTATTTAATGCTCAATTTTTAGCTTAGCTAGAAAACCTTACATAGAAAATTGGAATAGATCTAATTTACCTGGAATAAAACACAACTAAGCATATGCACCGATCTTTATGGATTCAAACTGTTCCAGTTCATTGCAAGTAAACACAAGTATATTCCAACTGCGTCGTTAGCGTATTTTCAATTATATGAGCAGTGTAGGATAAAATAGAATTCTTCTTTTTATCTGTTTTATAGTAACATGTCTTACTCTTTTATCTTAATAAATTTTGTTACTGGCTTTAACAGTCTGATAGTACACCGGCACCATATGTATGTACGTGTAGTTTATTTTCTGTAGCTTTGTAGGTTTCACCCGCGTCGATATCGAACTCCCTTGTACTGTTTATCCCTTTATATAATAATCCATTTATTTCAGGCATCGGAGGCCCATAGAATAAAATACATAGAATAATCATCAACAGTAATAAACTAATACATATTTTAAAAACAAAAACTTAAAATCATAACATCATAACATTGGCGTCGTGTTGCGCTGCGTGGTGCCGCAAAACCGTCCCCGGAAACGTCGAAACACGACACCTTTCGGCCAAAAGTCCTCTTTCAAAAAGGTCTGCAGATGGTGGGTTGGAACTCGTATCACGTACGAATTGAAGTTGATATCGTGTCGTGAATCCAACCTAACGACCCTCAGAGTCCAATTAGTCTTCACCCTTAAATACTCCACGACTTCCTCAACCTTTGTAGAGTGATGGAGGCCCGAAATATACAGCTGCGTCGTAGGCACGGCAGGACGCAGCAGCATGTTTGGTCCACTCGGTGCGGCACCGCACTGGTTACGGGAACAGGGCTTCTTCTTCTTTTTTTCCACTTTAGTAAAACCCTCCTCATCAATTTGGCTCGTTCCCTTTAGGGTTAGAATTTTCACAAATCCTTTCTTAGTGGCTACCTTACCTACTCTTCCCAAAGAACAGACGCTTCAAGTTTCATGTCTCTAGGGCCAGCAGTCTGGGCTGTACGTTGACATAATGTAAACAATCAGGCCGTCAGTTTACCATTTAATATTTTTCTATAAATCTTGATTAAGTGTTTTTTCATAATAACTCATCTCCTATGTGTCGACTGGTGGAGGAAGACTAAGACATCGAGCCCGACCACCTACACCTATGAATATGGAGTTAAAAAGTAGACACGGCTGGTACAGTATGTTTCCACAATTACGTGGCCTACCCTTTTTTATGTATGGGTAATCGTCAATTGACTCCTGCTCTGGGCGGAGCGGAAGGGAGTCAGTTTTAAGCCAGTTAAAGTCAGACGACTTTAACTGGCTCAAACAGACGAAAACCCATCCGTGTTCCTCCTTATGCCTACTGGGACTAGTGGGCCCCGCCTTCTTTGCTGACTTAAATTTTAGGCGCGCATGGAACACAACACTAGCCGTCGACCCTGGTTCTGATCAGACCGCAAGCCACTCCATGCACGTCGTCCGCAGGCCCGCGCCTACGGTGGCCGAGGATGGCCTTGTGACTCCCATCGCCCTGAGCTTCTCCTGTTGCGACGGCTTGGGCGAGAGCCTTGCCTTTCTTTCACTCGTTCCACCTCCACCTTCGCTAGTGTTACTGCTTCGCAGCTGGAAGTGACTGCTTTCCGTGCGCCATCACTCCAGGCCATGAATTGAACCAGGGCCGGAAGCGATAGATCATTACCGATGGCCGATTGCCTGTATTAGGATAGGATAATGCTCATGCTCAGGCGACCGGCGGAGCAGACCTCTACCGTGTCCTCCTACTTGACCCACCCTAGAAACAACCTACACTGTAGGGCAGATCAGATAATTGTGGAAACTTAGTGTACTATTTGTATGTAGGTCTGGAGAACCCTTAAGAAGAATAAACATGAAATAGTTAATAAACTCACTAGTAATTAGTACGTTATATTGCTTGTTTCTGGATTTAAGCGGTAGGCCAGTGCTGTCTGACCTCCGCCACCCTTGCCCCAAACTAGTTGCGAGCAGTCTACATTATCTTTACTCGAATAATATGGGCCATGTCATGTACTTATGTGTTCGATATCACTTAACAGAGTTCATTCTAAAAATATAAAGTCCATTTAAGCAATGCAACTTGGTAACAAAAAGTCATTTTCTAGAGTGATTTACTTACTTCTAGAACAATTCTAAAATAATGTCTTCTTTGTTCTACCTATCTAAAATATTTAACATACCTTTCCTCCGCATGTGGCATGGTCCGTGGGAGACCATGATTGTATAGTTTTTCAATGATTACAGTATTACGCTCTATTAATAAGTATGAATGAGGATTTGTAAAAATACATGTTACTTAAGAAGTTCAGCTGAAGTGCAGTTGCGGTTAAGCTTAACAAGAGTTCTTATATTTTGCAGCTCAATAGCAGATCGTAAACGTAATAAAATCATATTGAAGACACTAAAATGTAACATACTCCTTACGCCATGGAATTATAGGAAAACTAGCTTTTGCCCGCGGCTTCGCTCGCGTTAGAAAGAGACAAAAAGTAGCCTATGTTACTAATCCCTTCAACTATCTCCACTTAAATAAAAAATCACGTCAATTCGTCGCTCCGTTTTGCCGTGAAAGAAAGACAAACATACAGACAGACAGACACACTTTTCCATTTATTATATGAGTATGGATTAGTATGGATTTACCTAATTGAAAATATACGTCTTATGTATTTGAGACCAATCATAAAGTAGGTAAACAGTAATCTTGTTGATTTTAATAATTGTAGTTGCTTTAAACATAATATTATAATGCTGCCCGATGCTGACCTGTACAATGCAGGTACTCGGAGCTAAAACGCAACTGCACTAAAACCGAACTTGGCGTGATTCAGGTCAGAGGTCCTAAGTGCTTTGCTTTAGCTTTTCAAGATAAAATTGGAAGAACTCACGCGCCCATGTTATTTATTGCGTAATATTGTAACAATAAACAAAAGAAGTGTGCAAAATTTTGCACGTGTTTCTCATTTACCCAGTAAATAGGAATAGGTTCTACCTAAGTAATTCCGATAGTTAGGTATACTTTATTTATTGGTGCTAGAGTTAAAAAAGTCTCTCCTGGTTCGGACAAAAAAGTATGACGTGGTATTGGAGGTGTTTAGCAAAAGTGCTAACACTTTTACTGGCCATTCTTTACGTTTATGTTTATCACTGATTTGCTACAGTGTTGAAAATATAAAAATAATAGCATTAAAGGCATTAGCAAAAAACTTAGATGACTATTTAAGTACTTTAATAATTTCTTTTGTATTAGGGTACATTACAATATCTACTGTTAAAACATTTTGCCTCGGCGTAGGAAATATCTAAATGGTTTAAGACACTTGCGGGACCTGGGACAATCCCAGAGTGGCATTGCATTCAAATTATATTTTATCTCAATGATATTTTTATGTATTTAATTGTCTGCCTACTTTTTCTGGTATTTCCCTTTTACGTTCTCATTTAAAATACCCAAGTAATTAGTATAAATATTTGTGAGATTGTTGTTACTAAATAAAAAAACAAATACGCATGTAATTAACTATAGGTACCTAAACTATGGTACTTTAGAATGATAGCGCCATTGTAGAACTAACTACTTAGCAAAGCTTCACCAGACGAGTCTCAGAATAAAAAAAAACTGAGACTAGGCTGAAATCAAAGGGTAACATGCCAATTATAGAATAATTACTTAATTTCTAGGTGGGTACAGTGGGACTCGTTCAGCACGATCTACAAGTGTTTCAGCTGTCGAAGCAAGTGTGATATTAGGTAGGTAATAAATCTTTAAATGCGCAAGCCAGTTACACCTTAAAATTTTAATTAAACAAGCAGCTGATAATCAAAAGATTTCATTTACAGATTTCATTCAGAATTTATGCATACATGGTTACCTAAAGGCTATTTACTAAACGAACTCATTTTCCAGCCGTATCAGAAGGTAGAGGCATGGCTCGTGGAGAAATTGGAATAGCAGCAATAGACCTAAGGCATCCGCATCTAGTACTATGTCAATTCAGTGATACCCTTCTGTATACACATACATTGACAAAAATTAACTTTTTCAATCCCGTTGAGGTAAGTTTAGTTTCTTTGATCATATACCTACGTTAGGCTGTTATAGATAAAGATTTGCACACGCCTTGCTAAAGATTATTGTGTAACGTTTTGCTACACGTGATTTTACTAGTCACACAGCAACCACTACTCACGGTCCTCCCTACATTTTTGGCTTATATTATTTTGGACACAGTGAGGCAAAAATGTTGTTTTCAGTTTTTTCGCCAAAGTGTTTTTTTATGGTACCTATGAAAATTAAAAAATTAAAACAATATTTTTTCCGGCCATCATTATCACATGCCACTTGGCAAATAATATGGCATCAGGGTTACACAAAAACAAATATATCTTAAAAACATCACGTTTGTACCTTAATTTCTTTCACAGATCATAGTTCCACACACATTTTGTGAAGGTGTGCAACCGAATCAATTATACCAACTAATAAGAGATCGATATCCACTAGTTAACTTGGTGACAGTTCAAAGAAGACACTTCAATGACGCAGCAGGTCGTCAACATATACAAACATTGTGCGCTCCTCAATACAACGGAGTGTATCTTCAAATAGTGCATAAGTATGTAAATCAAATCTATTCATAGAACCCATTTTCCGTATGAAAAGCTGAACTATAAACTCTAACTTATTTATCTGATGAAAATTTGTTCTTAATTTCTTTCTTGGAACTTGATAGTATCCCGAGTAAAGGTCAAAGGGCTTTCAACAGATTCTATGCTGTTACGGCGGCTGCAGCTGTACTGAAGTATGTTGAATATATCCAATGCATAGTATTTGCCAGAGAGTCACTGAAAATCGAGTATCATTCGTCAGAAAACACAATGATCATAGGTATGGTGTGTTGTGGGCTGTGGGTTATGTTATATGTACATAGATGCTTTCATGGTGCTGTAATAATACTTTGTTGGAAGGAGGAATTTAATACAAGGGGTATAAAAAATCTCAACTTTAATTATTGAAGTCAGTTTTTTTCCGTGGTTATAGAAATCACACATGACCCTAAAGAAACTATATTTATAGCGGAGGATAAGACACGAGCATAATCGCTGGGGGGTCGTCGGAAATTTATCGCTTTATCGCAAAGACTCCGTATAAAGTCATTCAGGTCAATCGTAGAAAATATATCGCTCACACATTATGCGTCATTATGACATCATCCATCATGTTAAGTAATTTAAGGGATTATGAGCAGAAATAGTATCTCATTAATAATTCGACTTGTTTTATCATGAACATGTTATAGGCTTTCTGAAATGATTAAAACATGTTTCCATTACTAATTGACTACACTGTTGGAAAACCTATTGGATTCTAAGAACTGTTAAATTATCCATTTTCCCCATAGAACTATAAATGAATCAATTCTTACAACAGGAAAAAGTTATAATTTAATATATTTTTTTTCCTTTTCTGCTGTGAAAAACTGATAAACTGTGTGATGTGCTGTGTGTGTGTGTGTGTGTGTGTGTGTGTGTGTTGCTGTGTCTGGGTGTAATTTATCTATAATATGTATGTATTTATAAAGTATATAAGTATGTATATCAGTTGTCTGGTTACCATAACACAAGCTCTGCTTAACTTGGGATCAGATGACCGTGTGTGAGTTGTCCTAAGATATTTATTTATTTATTTTGATATTTTTCCTTCCTTAGACGTAGGTACAGCAACACAACTGGAGCTGGTTCAACCATTAGTGCCATCTGCTGGACCTACCTGTTGTCTTCTAGGCGTACTAGGTCCTACTTATACAGTAGGCGGTATAAGAGCATTAAGGGCTTCTATACTGCAGCCTTCGTGCAACAAAGATTTTATTGAGTCTAGGCTAGATGCCATACAGGATCTGATTGAGAATGATACGGGACTTATGGTTGATTTACAGGTATAAACCGTAAAAGTAGTATTAGAATTACTTCGGTATGACTAATCTTTTTTTGGTCCAATATCAAATCGTTTTGTAGGATGTAATAAAGAAACTCTCAGACATAGATAAAATTTTACTCTTGTGCATGGAGTCAGCTAACCAAAATTTGGACAAGCTAGGAGAAGCTCAGCTGAACCAGACACTACTGCTAAAAGTGACGATGGATATGGTACCAAAATTGGTAGAAGCACTAAATGGAGCTGTCAGTGGAAAACTCAAGAAAATTAAATTGGTAAGAAGTTAGAAATTCAATGTACACAAACACAATGTATTAAAAATGGATCTATATCTTTGGTTATCTAACATATTTCAAGAAAATCAATAGGCGCATTAGATAATTAGAATGACGATTGATTTGTAATTGTAACAAATAATAACTTATCATCTGTATGACAAGTGACGACGAGAATGTAATAACAAATATTATGATGTTATTCCTAATGCTTATCTTTAAAAAGCTTTGACCCACTTTTATTAAAATCAGGACTTCGAAAATCTACATTACAATGAGATAACAGAAAGAATTAAAAGAATAATTCAAGATGACGCTCACTTAGAAAAAGGTGCCATGGGCAGTCTACAAAGATGTTTCGCTGTCAAACCTGATATTAATGGGCTTCTTGATGTAGCTAGAAGAACTTATTCTGAACTAATAGAAGATATACAAAAGATCGTCGAGCAGCTCAGTGAAACATACGATCTGCCTTTGAGGTTGAACCAGAACATGATGAAAGGTTTTCATATAGTCTTGCCTCTAGCCCCGAAAAATAGGAGGACTTTCAATGTTGAGGATTTGCCGCCTATATTTATACAGGTGAGTGTATCTTTCCTAGTAGGTATCACCTAATTCATATGGACCGTTGTAGATGCCATTTGATATTGATAAAGAACACATATTTTAAACACTAGGTTCATCACAGTGGCGCTAGTGTATCAATGAGTACAGAAGAACTAGTGGTACTTAATCAGCAGGCAAAGGAATCGTTAAACGAGATACAAAAAATGAGTAACATGTAAGTCAGCATAAAATTGTTAGACCATTTTTAAAATTACTTTTCCCTAATTATTTTTTTATCGAGCGTTCCCTGTTTTCACATGCAGTGGTTATACGCTAATGGGGAAAGTAAGAAACAAACTACCTAGTAATATATACAGATTATTATTATATATCACAAATCAAGTATTTTCTTGTATTTTCTTGTCTTCTCTTCTAGCGTAATCTCATCTTTACTCAAAGATCTACGTCCGTTCATGTCGAGTCTCTACACGCTATGTGAAAATGTTGCTGAATTAGATGTTCTGTTAGCAATGGCTCAAGTATAACAATTTACGTCCTAATTGTTAGTAATAATTATCATTGTTAGAGCTGAATTACAATAAATTGTTAACTTTGGATTTCCAGGCAAGTTCAATCGGTTCCTATATCAGGCCGAACTTCAACAGTTACATGGATGTCAGAAATAGTGTGCATCCTCTTTTGGATTACAACAGTCAAGTCTTGCCCATTCCGAATGATATTGTAAGATTTCTTTGGCACAATTATGTGGTTCTATTTTTGGTTTAATAATGTAGTGCTATCAATTGATAAAATATTTATAGACAGAGAGAGAGAATGGACCTAACATGCTCAATATTAGGAATCCTGATATTTAAGTCAAACAGCTTCTCTATTTCAGTTTGCGACACCCGAGCATAATTTTACAATTATCACCGGACCAAATATGGGGGGCAAAAGTATCTACATAAAACAAATTGCTATTATACAAGTCATGGCGCAGGTATGAGAAGCAGAATAAAACAAGAATTAAACATGATATTTGAAAATAAACGAATCCAAAAAGTTGCATTTTTTCAGCTGGGTTGTTTTCTCCCAGCCACCAACGCTGTTCTGAGACTCTGCGACAGAATATTTTCCAGAATAGGGTTCAACGATAGTGTTGAATTGAACGCCTCTACATACGTTTTCGAGGTAATCGCGATAGAAAAAATTGGCTTTACACCAAAGAAAACGGAGGAAGTAAAATATGTTTCTCGAATTCCAGATAAAGGAAATGCAACACATTTTGAAAGGATTAACAACGACTAGTTTAGTAATAATAGACGAACTATGTAGGTAAATATCGAAAGTTATGTACAAAACTCCTAACAAAGTTTCTCTGCTACAATTAAATGACATGATAAATATTGCAGGGGCACTTGCGTCGAGGAGGGCACAAGTGTAGCTTGGGCTATCTGTGAAGAACTTATCATGAGCGAAGCATTCACATTCTTTACTACCCATTTCATGTATTTGACAAGATTGCAAGAACTGTACTTCAATGTAGTCAAGTAAGGACTCTCCTTTAGCTCTTTTCAATGGTTTGCGAAACTCCAAAAATAATACTTATCAAATAATATTGCATTCTAGTCGACACACGGCGGTAACTGAAGAAGAAGTAGGCAGCCCAGAAAATCTGCAAAAAAGATTAATATACCAGCATAAAATTGAAGTAGGTGTAACCAAAATAGAACATTATGGATTATCTCTCGCCGCTAAAACAAATTTGCCAGAAGATACTGTTAAATTAGCCCTAGAACTAGCTGACCTAATTTCAAAAAATACAAATGTAAGTAAAACTAATATGAAATTAAATGTAACAAATAGCATGAGCTGGATTATTATTATTTTTATAATATTTCGTTACAGACAGAAGAAATTAAAACTCCGCAGAGAAATGACCAACAAATTCTATACAATCTTAATGCAAATATTCAACAAGATTGCAGAAAATATGGTAACACAGAGGAGAGTACAAAGAAGTTATTACAAAAGTTTAAAGAAGAACATCCTCAAATTCTTGGAAGATTAAATATTCTGAGAAACAGAAATATACCTGATTTAAGTGTCGATTGTACTTTAGCTCTGACTTCCAAAGACCATACATCAAATGAAGCCAGTACCAAGAATTCTCTTACGATTAACAATACAGCAACATCTAAATCCCCAATGATAGTACAATCCGATCTAGAAGAAAACACAAATTATGCATCAGTACGATCATCAGAACAACTACTCAATAGTGTCATAAATAATGAAGAGTCCGCGGAAGATGAAATTCACAATAATATGTCTGATGTAGAAATGGTTGAAGATGAAGATGATGATTTACCCTGTATTGAAATGAATGATAATAGTACAGATAGGAATTGTACCAAGGATACCACAGAAAACGGTGAAATTAATAAAACAAGTTCTACGGAGAACAACAAAACAGAAGAAAATCTCGAAAATGTCACGAATGAAGAAAATATGAATGATACAGAAACATCTTCCATTGATTCCGATATAGCAGAAGCTCTGACTCAAATAGTTGAAGAATATTCTGCAAAAAATGTAACACATTCTCAACAAAGCGATGACTTGATGTCCGTTGACGAAGAACTGCTAAGTGAAACTATTAACGAAATAAATGAAGAGCTATTGGGAATAGCTGGTGGGAATAGTGTGGAAAATATTGTTCTTACTCCTCCTTTGAGTTTTCGTGATTTGTAAAATAAATGCACAGTTGTATCAATATTTGGTTCATTCATACCTTGGTCGCATACCTTCACTAAAACTTATTTCAATAGCTTTACACACTACCTATTGTTATAGGTCTAACTATACAGGGTGTCCCACGGCTATGCCACATTGAGGGAAAGTACCTTAAATATTGTAGATAGAACATTTTACTGAAAGAAGACATTATTTGAATTTTGAAAACATTTTAAACTGTACTCATAGATATTTAAATAAATACATAGTTAAACCGGGAATCGAACCTGTTACTCGAAAAAATTAATCAGCCTGTAGTTTTATCCTACCCATCAAAAGGCATCATCACAAGGATTATTTTTTGCTAAATAACATAGTGTCAAAAATTAAAGAAAGACCATGAATTTTAACATTTTTAATACAAAATAAGTCAATTTTTCAAATGCTCAAAATGAGTCACTTCTTCTTGAATACAAAGTGATGACTTTTGATTATTTCGTTCCCTGGCAATTTTTTGGTCTTGTTGTGGATATTTATTTATTTAAATGATTCGTTCTACTCAAGGGGGTAGATTAATTTAGTAATAAGTAGTTATGAGCTTCTAACTTTTCAGAACAAAATTTCACATCAAATGTTAAAATTCTCAGTCTTCCTTTTTTTGTGACACTATGTTATTTAGCAAAAAATAATCCTTATGATGAAACCTTTCGATCGGTATAATAAAACTACAGAATGATATTTTTTTCTCGTGGAACAAGTTCGATTCCCGGCCCAGCCATTTATTTATTTAAATATCTATGAATGCAGTTTAAATTGTTTTTAAAATTCAAATAATGTCTTCTTTCAGTAAACTGCTCTATCTATAACATTTAAGGTACTTTCCCTCCATGTGGCATAGCCGTGGGACGCCCTGTATATTGTATGTATAATACACATTCCCAATATCAAAATATTATCAACAACAACTGGAGAAAGTGTATTCTTTATTGCACAAGAAAAACAATACATATAAAAAAAAATAGCAAAAATATATGAGTTATGTACAATGGCGATCAGCTTAACCCAAATTTGAGTTAACTTCCAGCAAACCTTAATTCTATAAATAAAAGAGATTGCAATAGAGGATATGACTGTGTGCAATAAATAACAATACAATTTTATCTTAAAGTTAAATTATGATATAAAAAAGTATACATACTATAAATAAATAAATACATAAATTATATATCAATCAACAGACAGAAAATGTTCCCTAATCCTCCTCTTGAACACCTATGCCTCTAGCGAAGGGCTATCTCGCAAAGAGTGCGTTGCATTGCACAGCCTGAACTGTAAATGATCCAAAGTCAAAGTCAAAGTCAAATCATTTATTTCCATTAGGCCAAAAAAGGCACTTTGAAACGTCATACTTATAAACAAAAGTGAATCTACCGCCCATTCGGAAATGTTGTTACGTATGGAGAAGAATGGGCAAGAAACTCCATACTTACTCTTTTAAAATAATGTTGTTACAATATTATTAATTGTACATTGTTAACTCGTTGACCGATTCAAAAATATAACAATAGTTTAAACAATTAAACTTTGCACCCGTGTGCAAACTTCGACGCTTGATGTGAAGAGAAGAATGTATATAATGTCAAAACCATTTCCGCCAAAAGAGTATATAAACATAATAAAAATTAAAATTAATTAGGAAACGGAAGCTAATCAAGTTCACGAACATTTAGTGTAACACATTTACAAATAAATTACCTCCCTCAAAAAATGAAAAATAATGTGTGAGCCAGCGCTTCCAACTAAAGAATAAAGAATTGTGTCTAATTTATAATTGTAAAAGTAAAAGTAGTTAATCATTATCAGTTTTAATTAGCCACCAGTTTGGTTTTGTCTACAATCGATCCTACATACCGACTTGAAGTGTACAAAGTAGAGATTTAAAAAAACGCCGGTCAAGTACGAGTAGAACTCGTTCGTAACTAATAGCTATTACAGTTGCAAATCATTCTATATCAACATACACCCAGACACTGAGCTGTAAATTGCAAAAATACGTAAGAAAATTTTAACTTCGCGGGCTCCCTTGAACATCCACCTTAACTGGGCGTAAATTATGGTAGCCCGCGAAATTCAAATTTCTTACGTATTTTTGCAAAATAATGATTTGATAATAAAAGTTCATATAACTCGATTGATTGCCTATTTCATAAAAAAATCATTCAATCGAGTTGTGTGCACTCTGAGGGCAAGAAAACTTTTTCAAAAAAAAAGTAACCGCCTTCAAAAACTATAAACACAGAAAAAAATTACGTTTTTCTATAAAAATTGATGAGTTCTCTCGATTTCGGCATGATACCATCATCAGATCTTGGACCTGATGACAAATGGACCATTTGGGAAGTCAACCCTTTCAAACAAAAAAATCATTGTTCAAATCGGTTGGTAAACGACGGAGATATGCGCGAACAAACATAAAAAAAATACAAACATCCGAATTGAGAACCTCCTCCTTTTTTTAGAAGTAGAAGTCGGTTAAAAATTGAATTTCGCGGGCTACCATGAAGCATCCCCCTCCCCCTTAAGACTTTTACGAGACGATCAAAACTTTTAGATTTTATTAAAATAAAATACTGGCCAAATCCCCGAAAAGAAAATTACAAAATGCCTTTACTTTAGAAAAAAAAAGGTTTTTTTCTTATTGTACTAATGAAAAAACTGCCAGTAAGGATTCTTATCACTTTTAGTTGATTAATTTCATAGGAATCGACTAAATACTAGACTGAGTGATGCCTTGCGAATGTCGCATCACTAAAAAAACAACGATAAAAATATTAAAAAAAAATTATTGCAAATGGCCACCTTCGATTTCTAAAGTCGGATGCCGCTTTTGCAGTTTGTTCAATAGTGAATCTTACCCAACAATACTGTTTATTTTAGTGAAAAGTGGGTGGAATACAAAATTTGGCGTTGAAGTAAAAAAAGTAAGTACAGGAACTTCCTTAAAACCGCTTCGGCCGGCGTCTGTTTACCACGCTGCCCCGTAGTTTGTGCAGTCAGTTTGTGGTGTATTTTGTTTGTGGACCAATTTAGTCATTATACGTTGGTAATGTGGGTTTTGTTGTGTTAGAAGGCGGTCAGCCATGTCGCTGCCGCCGTACCTGCTGGGGCCCAACCCCTGGGCCACCATGATGGCGCAGCAGCAGCTAGCGGCGGCGCAGCAAGCGGCCCTACAGGCCCACGCTGCCGCTGCTGCGGCTGCGCCACCGGTGCCGCCCTCGCAGCCCCCCAAGCCACACCATATACCAGAGGAGAAGATCAAGGAAAAAGGTACGTGGTGTTTATAGGTTATTTCGTTGATACGTTTTGTACAGTTTCGTATTTTCCTCCATGTTGGAACACAACATACAAATGGCACTATACAAACAAATCCTGATCCTCGCTGTACCAGAATATTGCCAAAGAGGTGTGCAATAGTAACATAGGACCCAGAAAAGGATAGCATCCAAATGCTGGTCAGTGGGTAGTCTTAGCTAAACCTCGAATTATGAGGTAAAGCTCAGTTGAATTTTTGTTTGTGTAACTTGTGGCAAAAATAAGAGTTTTTTACATTGCGCTTGTTCCTTGTTTGGATTACTTATCTCAAAGTGATATAATAAAGCATTTAATAAGTATGTATGCTTAATGGGAAATACAAATACCATGCAGGTTTTGATTATCTTGTTTGAAGATGTGAATGGCCAAATCTTTTGGTATTTTACAGATCTAGATGATGATAGAAATGACTTCTTATTGTGAATAAAAATGGTTATGAGGTTGATTATAATATAGAAACTGTAATTATGATTACCCTTGTGCCTAAATTCTTTCATTTACTTAGTATTAATTGTAGCTAGCTAGCTGCACCCTATGGTTTCATCCATATCTTTGATTACTGCTCCACACCTGTAGGTTGAAGCATGATGTTGTTCCATCTATAGCCTTCCTCAAGACTATCCAAGACAAAAATATCTAATTTACAAATTGAACCTGTAGTACCCAAGATAAGAATAATTATTGTGTTCATCCAAACAAACTCTTTAACTCTATAATATTGGTATAAATTAAGCTCTCTGTCTCCTATGGAATCCACTGGAGTTATGTGACATAGTTTAGCTCTGTCCCTGTAGTTTATGGTGTTTTTGTGATGTGATTTAGCAAGAGTGTTTTTTGTTGAACAGTAGATATTGTTGCATGACAGAGTAACACACATTAATCCATCCTCTGCTTCATTAAGAACCTTCTGGAATTCTTGGTGTCCACACTTAGTCCTTTGGGCTAAACCATTGTAACACCACCTGTCCTCCAAACATTTACATTTGTAATACATATAAGTGGGATGTTTTAGCTTTACAAGTTTTTGTGTTCATAAACCTACATTTTAGGTTAAATTTGTCTTGAGAAGGGCAACAGAATTTACTGTAATATTAATGTTGAGGATAGTTTCATGTTTTTTTTTTTACTTTGTATGCTGTTTGTCTGTCTGTCCCTATCAATGCTAAAAATATTTTAGAATATGTTTAATGCATCTAAAGCTGGGTATTCATTGTGGATGTGTGTTGCTCAAGTTTATAAAAGTTAGAATAGTGTGGTTGAATGGTGGGGTATCAATGATCATAGACCTCAGCATTAAACATTTATGGTGAAAACCTGAAAGGACAAATTTCCCTTAGATCCTTTTATGTTATGAAATATGTAATTTTTATCTTAGAGATATTTTGGAATCCAACACTGTCTCGACTTTTTTATCTAATAGCACTAAAAATGAATATGTAAGCAGAACAAGATACTACTAGGTAGTTTCACTAGTAGGGATGTAAGACAACAACTTAATGTAGATGGCCAAGGTTCAGAAACAGTGTTTACTTGTAAACTTTGGGATAATCATATTGTAAACACTTTATCGACAAATGTTGCACAATGAAACCCCTTTATTACATCCCCATTATCATAATGTTTTGCTTATTAAGAAATAAAGTAAAATAATTTCCTGTGGGGTAGATAAACTGCAGTTGATATTCTTCTCCATCCAAGAAATAATGGAGAATGCTGATATTGCAAACAAATGTATGAAAGTCACACAAAGCAGTGGCATATCTTTCTTTTTATTTTATCTGTTTAATTTGTGTACAGTAATTATAATTTGTTTGGTGTGTAAACATTTGAACATGCCAAAGACACAGAGACCAATAAAGAGACACCCACTAGTTATTTTAATTAATTTAATGTGTGTCAACACCTTTTCATGGCAATTTTTAAGAAAGCTTGAATTCATGCCCCAACAAAGGCAAACAAAGCAAGTAAAAGGGCCAAATGTGTATGTTTCTCCATGTTTATGCTTTTTATGTGATGTGTAAGTATAGCTTTCAGCACCTTACTGCTCCACACCATGTCACATATTATGTTCTTTAAATGTGTAAATAATTTTCAACCAAAAGACGATTCAATTAAAAATATCTCTCAAATCATTGTTTTTTTTTTGCTTTTTCCTTTGTAGCCCAGAAATGGATGCAACTCCAATCAAAACGCTTTGCCGAGAAGCGCAAGTTCGGTTTCGTAGACGCGCAGAAAGAAGACATGCCGCCAGAACACATCCGCAAGATCATCAGGGACCACGGAGACATGACCAGTCGCAAGTACAGGCACGACAAGAGAGTGTACCTTGGAGCCCTGAAATACATGCCACATGCAGTGATGAAGCTGCTCGAAAACATGCCTATGCCCTGGGAACAGATCCGTGACGTCAAAGTTCTGTACCACATCACTGGCGCCATAACCTTCGTCAATGAAATCCCATGGGTTATCGAACCTGTCTACATAGCCCAGTGGGGCACTATGTGGATCATGATGCGCCGAGAGAAACGTGATCGTAGACACTTCAAGCGCATGAGGTTCCCGCCATTCGACGATGAGGAACCTCCTCTAGATTACGCCGATAACATCTTGGATGTAGAGCCACTTGAACCTATTCAGATTGAACTAGACCCAGAGGAAGATGGAGCTGTAGCGTCATGGTTCTATGACCACAAGCCGCTACTTGGTACTAAACACGTGAATGGTTCTACATACAGAAAATGGAACCTGACTTTACCACAAATGGCAACTTTGTACCGTCTCGGCAACCAGTTGCTAACTGACTTAGTAGATGACAATTACTTCTATCTCTTTGATTCCAAGAGTTTCTTCACGGCAAAGGCTCTTAATATGGCTATACCTGGAGGACCAAAGTTCGAGCCTCTTGTGAAGGATAATTCGGCGGGCGATGAAGACTGGAATGAGTTCAATGACATCAACAAGATTATCATACGTCAACCAATCAGGACTGAATACAGGATTGCGTTCCCGTACTTGTACAACAATTTGCCGCACTTCGTCCAGCTATCATGGTAAGCTCAAACGTTACTATAACTATGTTTAATTCACGCAAGCATTTGCTGTAGAGGTTCCTGAACTTAAAAATAGTACTGTAAAAAGAATTGCTCATTATAGTATTCGGAAATTCTTTTTCTCTTTCTTCAATTAAAATCTTTTGTCTCAGGTACCACACTCCAAATGTAGTCTACATCAAGACTGAAGACCCTGACCTGCCAGCCTTTTACTTTGATCCCCTTATCAATCCCATCTCCCACCGTCACTCTGTCAAGTCCTTAGATCCTCTCCCTGATGAGGAAGAGTTCATATTGCCGGAAGATGTGACGCCATTCCTGCAAGAGACTGCCTTGTATACTGATAATACGGCTAACGGGATAGCGCTGTTGTGGGCGCCGAGGCCTTTTAATATGAGATCAGGTAAGCCTGCCCTTTTTGATTACACTAAATCAAAATATAATCATGATTTAATGCCACCCTTCGCATTATGAAAAGCAAGATAGATGTGGGTCCAGTCAACCATAAACAAATTTTAAAAGGGGCAGCTAGTTCTGGGGTCAGTTTCGTAGTGGGTCGAATGACGCAAAAGCCATTATTTCAACAATTTTTTTTGCCAACATGCTAATATACGTAATGCCAACTGAACAGCTCTGGTAGAATAGCAAATTCTAGTGCAGCAGCTAAAATTGTAACATTGTTATACATTTATGCCCTTACTATAATCACTGTAAAGTTACAGTTACAGCTTTATACGTCAAAAAATGTATGGTTACACAGGCTTTATTTAGTGCATAACTTTACACAGTGATTATTAGTTAGTAAGGGCATTAAAGAGCAGGAAATGAAAGACATAATATCTTTATTATGTTTCCTGCACTCTAATCTCAGACGTGTTTTTCTTGCCAAAGGATTTAGTTTTCATTGATTCTTGAGCAGTATCTAAAACCACACTTAAACATATTTAATTGCCTGCATTATGTTCCTAAACAAGTATACTCTGTACAGGACGAACTCGGCGCGCTATCGACGTGCCCCTGGTCAAGACATGGTACAAAGAACATTGCCCGCCTGGACAACCCGTCAAAGTGAGGGTGTCATATCAGAAGCTCCTCAAATATTATGTGTTGAATGCTCTGAAGCACAGACCACCAAAACCACAGAAGAAAAGGTAAGTCATAGTCACATTTATTGATATTTTTGATTTTTATTTCACTGCTTGGCTAAAAGTACTTGGCCCTTATCCGCCCGCTTGCATTAATGGCATCAGACTCGCTTCTCGCAACTCTTTCAATGAACTGTTCTCCTCTTTTTGAAGAACGCCATGATAATTCTTTAGGAAAACTACGGCAGTAGAGATTGAGTCTTTTTTCATTATATTGTTTTTATCACTGGTGTTGAATATTTTTAACACTTCTGAAGATTGTAGGCCTCAACACATTGCAAAATTTTTGCAATTATTCAATAGAATTTTGTCATCTACAGGTATCTCTTCCGTTCATTCAAATCCACCAAGTTCTTCCAAACCACGACCCTGGACTGGGTGGAGGCCGGCTTACAAGTGTGCCGCCAAGGGTACAACATGTTGAACCTTCTCATCCATCGCAAGAACTTGAACTACCTACATTTAGATTACAACTTCAACTTGAAACCTGTTAAGACTTTGACTACGAAGGAGAGAAAGAAGTCCCGGTTTGGTAATGGTAAGTAATCTTTATATATGCAATAACTTTTGTTACTAGCATATAATAATATGTAATAACTCGGGGTCATCTGCCTCTGATTCTTGAAAAAAAATATTTTAGCTGAAAAATGGATTATCAATTACCTCAAGTTACGGTCAATACTGGTGTCACATTAATTTGTTTTAGAGAATATATATCATACTCCTGGTGAACATGCATAGCTCAGTATGCTAGTTTTTGATAAATTGATTATGATTAAATATGTCGCTTCCCCGTATTTCACAGTATTACCATACCACACCATGATAAAAGTCATTAAATTCTGGAAACATAAAACCATTATTTCTTCCCCAGCATTCCACTTATGCCGCGAGATCCTCCGTCTCACAAAGCTGATAGTGGACTCCCACGTCCAGTACCGTCTGAACAACGTGGACTCGTTCCAACTGGCGGACGGGCTGCAGTATATCTTCGCTCACGTGGGCCAGCTCACCGGCATGTACCGCTATAAGTACAAGCTCATGCGGCAGATCAGAATGTGCAAGGACTTGAAACATTTGATCTACTATAGGTTTAACACGGTAAGTTTTGTTGATTTGTTGTTTAATGGCGCGACATCAGGACGCAGTATCTATACGTATCAGAACAGAATCGTGAACATACAATATATTGCGCTCGTGGGCTCCTGAAATAAACAGTTTCTTAGCCTTAACCAAAAAGTCATTGAGCCCAAAAGTTGTGATGGCAAGCAAGTGACTGAATCACAATCATTTCTGTCACTTAACAATCTACAAGGTTTTTATTTCTTTACAACTATTTACAATAATAAATTGTTTCTTAGATATAAAGAAACAAATTTGAACTCTGTCACTTACTATATACCTATGTATATGTCACCGGAAAATAACAAGATCCGTAAGTTTATCAATCTACTAGGAAGTTAATAAACTTTCGTAAGATTCTAAACGGGAGATAAATTGTAATAAATTTACGAAAATGCGGACGTAAAATATTACAATTTATCTCCCGTTTAGAATCTTACGAAAGTTTATAAACTTCCTAGTAGATTGATAAACTTACGGATCTTGTTATTTTCCGGTGACATATACAAAAGTAAATATTGATCAAGTAGAAGGTTAACAACAGCCTTCTAGTTTAAAGACGTCAGACTGGTTTCCTGGCTTTGATATGCTACCATTGTTGTTGTTGTTGTTATTGACACTATAAATAGGATTGTCTTTTGCTTCTCTCCTAGGGCCCAGTATCTAAAGGTCCAGGCTGTGGTTTCTGGGCGCCAGGCTGGCGAGTGTGGCTGTTCTTCATGCGCGGTATCACACCTCTGCTGGAGCGATGGCTCGGAAACTTGCTGTCCAGGCAGTTCGAAGGAAGACACTCTAAAGGTATGTAGGATGTTACACCATCAGCAGAATTTTTCTCAGTATATTCTTTTTGAAATAGTGGGTTTTAGCTCGACTACCTACTATTGTAAGTCACATTAATACAAGTATGTTGTTCTTCAATTTGGTTTCGCCTATAACTTTAAATATTTGGGCTGCTATGATACACTAGCTACAAATAAATAATCATTTGTCTGAGCTTTTATAAAGTAAATGCCGAAAGCAAATTGTAATGCCAATATAAATAATAAAGCCAAAAGCTAATAGAAATATAACAGTGGGGGCCCTTCATACAAGCTGTAAACACACACTAATAAGGTCGAAGCTGTTTTAAATGTCTCGTGAGCTAACACTAACTTTCCCATACTATTCTTAGGTGTAGCAAAGACGGTAACGAAGCAGCGCGTCGAGTCTCACTTCGACCTGGAGTTGCGCGCGTCGGTGATGCACGACATCGTGGACATGATGCCCGAAGGCATCAAGCAGAACAAGGCCAGGACCATTCTGCAGCATCTCTCTGAGGCGTGGAGGTGCTGGAAGGCTAATATTCCTTGGAAGGTGAGAAATAAACATAAGAATATGCTCTTTTTCTTATAGATAGAAAATAACTGCTAGGAATTTATGTCACTAAGTTTTTAGAGGTGTTTTAGACAGATTGAAATGTTCAAGTTCTAACGAATGCAATAATTGTTCTTATAATGCAGATACTTTTATGTAAATCTTGTCACCCCTCTGATATGAATACGAAATTAATATCTGGTATGCTCTACACCTAATCATAACAATACCCACTTATTAAATTTCAAAGAAAAGTTATCAAGCTAAAGCAAATTTTTTGTTCTTGCGTAATACGGTAGTTTGCACCATTATCAATTGACGTACTTTTTATGAGCTGTCAAAACGCCATTCTCCAATAGATTTTGTACGGCAATGGCGACTTATGACGTCACTAAAATAACAACTCAGTTGACTATCTATTTATTGATTTTAAAACAACTAAAAATCAAATTTTATAGCAAATTGAAAATGAACCGAATTTATTAGGCTGAAATTAATAGAGGTTTTATAGGAATTGTGTCTAACATTTATTGGTTAATGGTGGAAACTACCCAATTGTTTTTGAAATAAGTTTTCTCATCTATACTAATATTATAAAGAGGTAAAATTTGTAAGTATGTTTTTGTAAGTGTGTATGTAGGGGGTAGTCTCTGGAACTACTGGTCCGATTTGAAAAATTCTTTCAGTGTTAGATAGCCCATTTATCGAGGAATGCTATAGGCTATATACGATCACGCTACGACCCACGGGAGCGGAGCAGTAACGAAAAATGCGGGTGAAACCGCAGTGGACTGCTAGTACTACATATACCTTGTTACTTCCACAGAAAACTATTTATTAAAAGTAACCCTTGCCAGGTGCAAGGGTCACTTTTTATACAGGTTCGGAATTCGCTCTAATGCCTTCTGTCCCAATTCTCTAGGTACCAGGCCTCCCAACGCCAATAGAGAACATGATTCTCCGCTACGTGAAGATGAAGGCTGATTGGTGGACGAACACGGCTCACTACAACCGCGAGCGAATACGGCGCGGCGCCACCGTCGACAAGACCGTTTGTAAGAAGAATTTGGGACGACTGACTAGGCTGTATCTTAAGGCTGAGCAGGAGAGGCAGCATAATTACTTGAAGGTGAGCAGAAAAATGTAGTAGTTGTGTTGATGTTTGGCAAATTGTTTAATGTTTATATAATATCTTAGGCGACTTATACATTCGAGCGAGTTTAGCAGCGCGACAGAGGCGCGGCTGACTGATATCGCCCACTCAGATTTTGATATTCTAAACACTAGCATATCTGCTTCTGCTGCGCTCCTGCGCGCATCGTGCTGCTAACTTTAAAACGTAAAAGTGCACTTAAAATGAAATAATTGGAGGAATTTATTATAGTTTGTTTTTATGGGTAACTTATATTTAGTACTGATTCTAAACTATGGTACATCTGATAGCTTTATAGAGACAGAACATCTATTTAAATTTATTTATTAGTTAGTTGTATATTTTGTCTAAAGTGCCACCTTTCCACAGGACGGTCCATACATCTCCCCCGAAGAAGCCGTCGCTATCTACACGACAACAGTGCACTGGCTGGAGTCGCGGCGCTTCGCCCCTATCCCCTTCCCTCCTCTGTCCTACAAACACGACACGAAGCTCCTCATCTTAGCTTTGGAACGTCTGAAGGAGGCCTACAGCGTCAAGTCTCGGCTGAACCAGAGTCAGAGAGAAGAGTTGGGGCTTATTGAACAGGCATACGATAATCCTCACGAAGCCTTGTCCAGAATCAAGCGTCATTTACTTACACAGAGGACTTTTAGAGAGGTTTGTAATGTTATTTTAACCATATTTTTCATCACCATCATCATCTGCCGATAGACGTCTAGCGCGGGACAAAGGCCTCCCCCATCGGTCCTGCGCCACCCGCATCCAACGGGTCCCAGCGATGTTGATAAGATCATTGGTCCATCTTACGGAAGGCCTAGCCATTTATTACATCAATGATTTATTACAACACCTATATATGGCTTTACCGATCATTTCGGTGTTTTTTCAACAGTAATTGACCTCATAAAATAGTTGTACTATTCTGAACTTTTCAGTCAATTTGAACTTACACATTTGCGTTATTTCTACCAGGTTGGCATAGAGTTCATGGATCTCTACTCTCACCTGGTGCCAGTGTACGACGTGGAGCCTCTGGAGAAGATCACAGACGCGTACTTGGACCAGTACTTGTGGTACGAGGCAGACAAACGAAGGCTGCTGCCTCCGTGGGTCAAGCCAGCCGACACCGAGCCCTCACCACTGCTAGTGTACAAGTGGTGCCAAGGTTTGTGAAGATAATGTTTTTTTTTTTACAGATAATTCATTAATGTGTTATTATTAGAGGTGTCAATTTGTGAATATTTACCTAAAGTTATGTTGAAAGTGTATATGATTTCTAGTAATAATTATTTTAAAGAAAAAAGTCACCATCTATCTTAGATATTCAACTTATTTTCTAACGATTGAAGTTTAGGTAAATATACATCTGATTGTTTTATCCTTGGTAATGAATACCATTTTGAATTTATCCCTTTGTTAAAAATAGTAGTTGTGGCTACCTATAATAGCCTGTTAATCCCTGGTTAAGCTGTTGTCACATTTATAAGTGCTCTATGTAGAAAGTTAAGGGAGAAGATAGTTGAAGAGAGTATATTTATGACTCAAAGAAACAGGAATATGCGGCCGCCCGAGGTGTGCGTTGTGGCAAAGGAGATATGTCTAACGATCATCCCCTTGTTGCAAACCTCACCTCGGTTGGTCGCGGTGCCTTCACTTCAACAAGAGAAGATACAGGAGAAAGAAAACTCTTATATACTGTATTGCAGCTAGCAAGGGACTACATAGTGAGAAAATGTGATTGGCTGGCCGTAAGTGCATGTTCGTGGGTCATACCAATAAATATGCATTTGCGGTCCGCCATTTTATCTCGTCTCTTCGAACTAAGTAGGTAAGGTTTCCTAGGAGATATTTGAATTGCTCAAAACATTATATTTACATTTTATTAACAGATACATCAATAACTTGAAAAGAAAAAGAAAATAATAACAAAACTTAAACAAGGAGAACTTAGGACGTTCAATTACAAAACCGCAGTAGGCTGCGAGGAAGAAGAGTGGCCGGCCGCTGATCTTTTGTACTGTGTTTTTCACTTTAAGAAATAATGTGCGGCACGTATTATTCTCACAATACATTTCTCTCTAGGTATAAATAACCTACAAGACGTGTGGGAGGTGGGCGAGGGCGAGTGTAACGTCCTGCTAGAGTCTCGCTTCGAGAAGCTATACGAGAAGATAGATCTGACGCTCCTGAACAGGCTGCTTCGACTTATTGTGGACCACAACATCGCCGACTACATGACCGCTAAGAACAACGTCATCATTAATTATAAGGTAATGTTACAATTCTTCTTTATTTTCTTGTGAAGTTTGTAGAGAATTTGAATTAGGGTATTATCATTAGGAATTTATTCTGGTTACTCCTTAAACTGCATCGCTCCGATAGTACAGCAACGGCGCGATTAAAATTGCTACGAAATATGTTATAGTAATCTACGTGGTGTCCGCGTGCTGTCCACATTAAAAGTTTATATTTGAATGTCGGGTTGCTTAATTTCTGTGTCAAAATCACACTGTTATAATGAGCGACTTTTATAGTTGCTTTCAATAAACTTCGCCAGTCATAGATATAACTCAAAAATCTGTCAAAGAGACAAAGCTGCACACCACACAAAGACCCGGACATTTACTTTTAAGAATTATCTAAATCCATACTAATATTATAAATGGGAAAGTGTGTCTGTCTGTCTGTCTTTATGTTTGTCTTTCTTTCACGGCAAAACGGAGCGACGAATTGACGTGATTTTTTAGGTGGAGATAGTTGAAGGGATGGAGAGTAACATAGGCTACCATTAGTCTCTTTCTAACGCGAGCGAAGTCGCGGGCAGAAGCTAGTATACCTATAAAGTGGTTACCTGACTGATTGATTGACTCACTGTTGATATATCAACTCACAGCACAAACCGCTGGTCCTAGACACATAAAAACGTAAAGGATGTGTTCTTTGAGTAGATTAGGTAGCCAATAAGAAAGGATTTTCAGATAGATAGATTTTTTTTGTTGTGTGCTCCGCACCGGTACAACGCCTTTTTTGGTGTTTATCGTGCCTCAGAACAATTGAGCAACTAAGTTCTCCATTGTTCTGAGACAGTAAACACGCCCTCGGCTAGCGCTGAAAACCAGCGCCGTGGACTCGTACCTGTGTACGGGCCCGGCATTATGCTGAGCGCTAGCCCTTTCGTGCAATAAGTTTTTACCTACATTTTAAGTTCATGCTGTAAAACTTTAGCTTAACTTAGCACGAATAAACTGTTTTTCTTTCTTCTTTCTTTCTTGTTTTTTCAGATATTTGATTCCTTAAGGGGTAAAATATAGTTATATAGTTTCGACATTCACGCGAGCGAAGTGGCGGGCAAAAACTAGTCTCATATAATCTACTTTCAATTCATTTAATTACAGATAATTACAATCCACATTTTGTTAGTAAATACATAAACAACTTACAAAAACTAGTGTTAGTATAGTACATAATATAAGTATCAAAATAAAATCAATCATTCATGTCAATATACAGGTACTACTTCTGGGCACGGTTTGTAGGCAACACTTGCGTCTTCGTCCAGTGTTTCCAAAAGAGGCCATCAGCCCTATTTGCCACAGTCAACACGAGACTGTTGTCGCTGCCCCGCACCCGCCATATCAGGGAGGCGACACGCTTGCGTATGATAGCATAAAAGTCATCTATACGTGCCTCAGTGAACATCCCCGATGCGCTGCAGTGTCGTGGCAGCCTCAACAGTGCCCTGTATGCATTATTATATTGAACTCGTAAGGCACTGTAAGCCCTCTGCGTATAGTCGACCCATAGGCTGCAGGTATAAAAGGATTGGCAATATGCTCTAAACAAAGTAGCCTTTACGTTCTTTGAACACTTTTCAACATCTTACTTTCCCCACAGGACATGAACCACACAAACTCGTACGGCATCATCCGCGGTCTCCAATTCGCCTCCTTCATAGTCCAGTACTATGGGCTAGTACTCGACCTGTTAGTGCTCGGGTTACAACGAGCCAGCGAGATGGCGGGCCCGCCACAGCTGCCCAACGACTTCTTGTCCTACCAGGATCGGTCCACGGAGACCGCGCATCCCATTAGACTGTACTGCCGATATGTGGACAGGATTCATATATTCTTTAGGTTGGTAAAAGATTAAATCATTGCATTATGGTATAATATCTGTTTTTTTTTTGTGAGTAATTGGAGGGTTGAATAATTAATTTCATTTATGAATAATTTATTATACTGTCACTTTCTTTCTTGTTGTCTTCCCTGAGGACAAGTAATTATCTGAATTAGTGATGATTCTTCAAATCACAGATAGTCTTGGTATCAATTTAGGAGGTTTCAAAGGGCTATACATGATAGAACTCAAAAGAACACACCATTATTTTGAGTTCTATCATGTATTGTCCTTTATCCACAAGACAATATGGTATAAAACTAATTTATATCAGCAGTCATAACTCTCTGTGAGAGAATCTAGCCTTGTAACATTTACCATCTACCATCTTATAAATTCACTGTCTCCCCAACCAGGTTCACAGCGGAGGAGGCTCGTGACTTAATTCAGCGCTACCTCACGGAGCACCCGGACCCCAACAACGAGAACATCGTGGGCTATAACAACAAAAAGTGCTGGCCTCGAGACGCGCGCATGCGTCTCATGAAACATGACGTTAACCTGTGAGTACTATAAAAAATTTAATATTTAATCAATATTAAAATATATTAATCCAAAAGTCTCTTAAATTGGTTGCAAATGGAGTACATTAAGAACTTTTCAAGGCATTACTTTGAAATTTTTAACCGAACAAGCATCACGCCGAAAACACGGCTGATGTTGAAGCTAAAAAACTACCAATCTGATAATGAATTTATATTTACAACAGTTTTAAAATCAACATGTTAGCTAAAATTACCTCCTTGAAAAAGATCGAGAAACTTCGTTCCGCGTAAAAACTTTTGTTTTCGTCCCTGCCAGTGGCCGCGCCGTATTCTGGGACATCAAGAATCGTCTGCCTCGCTCTGTGACCACCATACAATGGGAGAACAGTTTCGTGTCCGTCTACTCAAAGGACAACCCCAACCTGCTGTTCAATATGGCTGGCTTCGAGTGCAGGATACTGCCCAAGGTAGGAATACTCTTTTTTTTTGTACTATGATTACTTGCATTATGCTGTGATGTAATACATGTCTACTGACCATGTATGAACGCTATATTATCGTAAGTAACTTGTCTAGACTCTCTCAGTTCCCTGTGCCTTAAAATTTCACGAGATCTAATCAATCCTTTTACCTTACTAACCTACCTTCCATCCCTCAGTGTCGCAGTCAGCACGAAGAGCTATGCCACCGTGACGGCGTGTGGAACCTACAGAACGAGGTGACAAAAGAACGCACGGCTCAGTGTTACTTGCGGGTGGACGACGAGTCGCTCGCGCGTTTCCACAACAGAGTTCGTCAGATTCTCATGGCGTCAGGCTCTACTACATTTACTAAGATTGTTAACAAGTGGAATACTGCGCTTATTGGTGAGTTATCTTTAGTAAGAGACAGGATTTTCGTTAGTACACAACGTTACGTTAGACTACTGAAATTAGAAATATGAAAGTTGCTCATCAAAAAGTAGTAGACTGGAGACATAAAATAGGGTAGGAAAGAAAGTATGAAAAAAATTGTTTTGTTTATGAAGATGTGTCTATAATCTTACTGTGTGTGAAAGAAAGTCTGGTTTATCTAGAATAAAAAGAAAGAAAGAAAGAAAAAACATTTATTTGTCACATTCCGTGGGGTCACAGACTACAACCACAATAAGAATACACTTTTATCTACAGGAAAAGAGAATATACTAATAAATAATATAAATACAAAACCTGACCTTCTTTCGCACACAGTAAGATTATAGGCACAGCTTTTTAGTGGAGATCAGGTGGTAGATGTGAAAATTGATCATCTAAGCTTACTAGACAATTGTATAAAATGAGCCTTTGCAACTACTCTAGCCCATTCTGAACAAAATATGTTAGATTTAATCTAGTCCAAACTCCATATTCCCTCATCAAGCCAACTAAATATTTACACCATTTACAGGTCTAATGACATACTTCCGCGAGGCTGTGGTGAACACACAAGAACTTTTAGACTTGCTAGTAAAATGCGAGAACAAAATCCAGACACGTATCAAGATCGGTCTCAACTCTAAAATGCCTTCGCGTTTCCCGCCCGTCGTGTTCTACACGCCTAAGGAGTTGGGCGGACTTGGTATGCTGTCTATGGGCCACGTGCTGATTCCACAGGTAACGTATTTTAATACTAGAGACTTATATTTTATTAGATTAGCAATCTCGCAAATTTAAAATGGTAACTGATCTTGCCGTGTTATAATTAACTTTTTATTCTTGTGTATTTGTATACTAAAATTATTAATCCGAACGTAGCTCTCTGTCTGTCTGTAACTTTTTATTGTTGAAATTGTATACAGAGTTTATATAGAGGAAGGACACTTTTTATCATTACAAACATACATTTCGCATCCGCGATCTAAGTCGTAGAGTAAACCTAATGACTAACAAATCATTTCCCAACAGTCCGACCTACGCTGGTCGAAGCAAACAGACGTCGGCATTACCCACTTCCGCTCGGGCATGTCGCACGACGAAGACCAGCTGATCCCCAACTTGTACCGCTACATCCAGCCGTGGGAGGCCGAGTTCGTGGACTCGCAGCGAGTGTGGGCCGAGTACGCGCTCAAGAGACAGGAGGCTAATGCTCAGAACAGGTGAGGATTGGGGACTGAGAGTGGCTTTAGGAGACTGGTAATCCTGGTGTGTGAGTTGTCTCAATATATTTATTATTATTATTTATTAATCATTAGACTGTTTCTGGCATACTTTAGGCTGATAAGACTTCCATTTTTTTTCTATATATACGTTAGTGATAATGATGCTTCTCCTTGAATTTGGTTGGCGTTTTGTCCAGGTGGAAAACTCTGCATCACCTACAGATCAACATTTTAGATTATTTAGATAACATAAAGAAAGAAGAAAGAAAAAAAGAAAAACAGTTTATAGTGTCAGTGATACAGCAGTTTTACAGTGGAAGTACTTACTTATAAATAAAATATTATACACTATTGCATCTACCGTTCTTACATTCCATTTTCCGTTGGATGCGGGTGGCGAATATCGGTATTTGTGAAAATCTTTGGCGGAGGCTTCGACTAGCAATGGTCGACTTTCGGCTGATATGTTTATGATGGATAACATCTTCAGTACAAAAATGTAGGTGTTATGTTGCATAACGTGAAATGATGAACCGCGTAGGGGTCCTGAAACCAGAGGGTCTCTGTGCTCTGGAGCGTCGCGAGCGTGTCGTGCTTGCTGATCGCACTGACGCGACATCTCACGACGCTGATATAACGCTGTCTGATCATAATAACACACACACATCCTCCCACAAATATCTACATAATGGATTTTAAAACAGTACGGTTTTTCCAGGCGTTTAACTTTGGAAGATCTGGAAGATTCCTGGGACAGAGGCATCCCGCGTATCAATACGCTGTTCCAGAAAGACAGACATACGCTGGCGTATGACAAGGGTTGGCGTATTCGTACTGAATTCAAACAGTATCAGGTAATTGTTTGATTATTTTCGATTTGTACTTTGTGTAGGTAAGCTTAGTAGACAATACAAGCTTGAATGAAAAAAGACTTTCCTAAGGCCTTATTCGCACGGGAGCTTTTTTAACGTTGCGTTAAAACTCGGCGTTGGCGCTTATATAACGTTCTTGATGTGACTGTTCATACGAACGCTTTATGATCACTCTTGTTTCGTTTCTCGCTTCAGTAAGACGTGGAAATGGTTTCTGCTAAAGTACTAGCAATAGCGATTTGTGTTGCTAGAAGACGAAAAAGAAAGCAAAAGGCATTCTGGGTTTATCCTCTGAATGAACTGAGATACTTAAAAGGACGGTTTGTGACACTGTACGAAGAGGCATTATTTTTCCTAATCTTATTTGAGTAATCTGGCAATACTTTTGCATATAGAAGTGGACGAGACTCCACCTCTATAATTAGGGTTACGGTCTCGTGTCTCCCCTGACGGCTCCCCTAGGGGAGACATCAGGATTTTTTAAATCCTATTGTCTCCCCTGGGCGGGGGAGACATCAGAACTTGCTAATAAATTATAATTGGAGTACTCGTATATCCCCTGTCAAGCATTACATAATAACGTAAGTAGGTACCCATATTCGTAAAAGCTCATTTCATCAATTAATCTTTTACGTAGCTTTTCCAAAAAATGTCCAACACTGATTTCTTCGTGAAATAATTGTAATTGTGCGTTTAATATAAACTTGTCTCTTTCGATCTGAACTTTCCTCCTTTTACTGGAATGTACCTACTGCTAAGAAAAGCTATCTCACTTTGGTAGCTTCGTTTGAGGAGACAAAAGTGAATAGGTAGACATAGCATATGTATGTAATGCTTGACAGGGGATATACGAGTACTCCAATTATAATTTATTAGCAAGTTCTGATGTCTCCCCCGCCCAGGGGAGACAATAGGATTTAAAAAATCCTGATGTCTCCCCTAGGGGAGCCGTCAGGGGAGACACGAGACCGTAACCATAATTAGGACTTCGGGATCCACAACCCACGACATCGTCATGTCTAACATAAACAAGAAAAAAAAAGTGAGCCATCACGGGACGCCTGGCAGATGTGAAACGTCGACATTACATCATCGCCACACAGTACACAAGACTGTGACTGTATATATATATACACCATCATAAACGCCAGAAATTTGTTTTACGTGCGGCTATAGATGTTTCACATCAAAACACGTCCAACTGCCGAGCGAGCGTGCGGAGCACTGAGTGAAGCGCTGGCGTTATTTTACGGCTCATGTGAATAATAATACGAAGTTTCATATGCTCTATTCCCTATAACGCTCAACGCGCAGCGCTCAAAATGCAACACTGCTCGATAAAAAAGCGTCGCGTTTTAAAAGCGCTGTCGTATGAACATAATAAGGGAAATGCATTTGTTCTATTTGAACGCTTTTTTAACGGGCGTTAAAAAAGCTCCCGTGCGAATAAGGCCTAAATGAGTGAGCCTACTTAATAAGAGGTTTTCGTAGTTCAAAGACTATTGGCCGTTATACAATCAAGTGGTTTTATTTGCCTATAGGAAACCTATAGAAAAATCCATATTCTTATACCACAAAACAATTCTCTTAGGTCCTGAAACAGAACCCATTCTGGTGGACGCACCAGCGGCACGACGGCAAGCTGTGGAACCTGAACAACTACCGCACGGACATGATACAGGCGCTCGGCGGCGTCGAGGGCATCCTCGAGCACACACTCTTCAAGGGGACATACTTCCCCACATGGGAGGGTCTGTTCTGGTGAGTCTAAACGTATTGTTCACTGGAAGCGGCACAATGATTAACAGTAATATTGCCTGCTGTCTTACAGCGAGTCTTCAACGAAATTTTGATCTAAACAATGCCGCACAGTTTTGGAATCTCACTTCAAAGACGTGAAAAGCCTTTAAACTGTCTTGTTTGGTAAAATTATAGAATAAGGGATGATTCTCATTAGAGCGGGCCGTGCCCGGGGCGGGGCCCGGACGGGGCACGGTTTTAATCTGTTACATATATTTTGTATGAATCAATTTATATTACACAGTGCATTATCCGTGTCCCGTCCGGGCCCGCCCGACACACTTCGATACTACGTTTGTTGCACGGTCCCGCCCCGGCCCCATAATCGGTGTAATATTAATTGCGTAGCACGGCCCCGGCTCGTCCACGCCCCGGCCCTGGCACGGCCCGCTCTAGTGAAAATCATCCCTTAGTTATTCAATGCAAGATGCAACACTCAAGTGGTAAAAGTACCATAAACAAACTATAGGTTGCAGATGGCTAGTTAAATTTGTTTCGCGTGTGCATATTTTTGCAGACGAAAAGTTGCTTGTTGCATTCAAGGCTTGATTGACGGATTTAAAGCTGTGTGTTGTGTTTACATAAAAAATGATTTAGTTACTGTTTGTAATTTTTTTGCATTGTTCTTTCTGTGCAGGGAGAAAGCGTCAGGTTTCGAAGAGTCGATGAAGTACAAGAAGCTAACCAACGCTCAGCGATCCGGTTTGAACCAGATCCCGAACCGTCGCTTCACGCTGTGGTGGTCACCAACTATTAACAGAGCCAACGTGTATGTTGGTTTCCAGGTAAGGAGATAACATATTCTGCATTTATTTATCTATTTATTCACAAACACTTAATGCACAAACGTCCAAAGGCGGACGTAATGCCCTAGGCATTTACAGCTATAAACTAGCTAATAAAGTACTGACCGCATTGTAGATAAGAAGCTTTCATCTTGTTCATGTCTGTTGGCACATTAAAAAATTAGTGGTATTAAAATTTCTTGTAAAGATAGTTATTAGTGCTTATTTGCAATCAAAAAGGATTACTTTGTGAAAGAGACTACTTCTATTTATGTTTCTTGGCATAATCTGTCCATTACAAGGAAAACTACAACTTGAAATATCTCCTAAAAATATTCTCTAATTACTTTTACATTATAGCTTCTAACGTTACGCTCGTGTCGCACAGGTACAACTGGACTTGACTGGTATATTCATGCACGGTAAGATCCCCACTCTGAAGATCTCGCTCATCCAGATCTTCAGGGCTCACTTGTGGCAGAAAGTGCACGAGTCCATCGTCATGGATTTGTGTCAGGTAAATAACTCTTTGCAACATTTCTTCTATCGTATTCATTAAATGTCGTAAGTTGTAACCATTTTTACCTTTTTCTTCTACGGAGCTTAGTAGTTTATTTCTACCAAACGGCACGGCGTGCATACTTCGAAGACAGGAACATCGAAGGCCTCTAGTATGCCATTATTGATTCCTCCGTCAAAAATGACATACAAGAGGCCTTCGGTACCACTCCCACGGCATGTCTACGTGAACCGGCGCTACTTGGGACCCACTAGCATTAATTCAATACTGTTGTCAAAAGAGAAGTGTTTCTTTTTTCAATGTTTTTACTCTTTTTATCTTTAAATTAATTTTATTCTTCTTGCAAATACTTAAAATTACTTCTTATGTTTATCTTCGACTTAAAACAGCTGTTTGTTGATAAAATTACATGGCTATACAGGGTGTCCCACGGCTATGCCACATGGAGGGAAAGTACCTTAAATATTGTAGATACAGGGTGGCCCAGAGAGAAATGCACTTTTGAAAAATTACGTCGTCCAAGTGATAACCTTGACGGTTACAGCATTCTTCCAATCTGGCATCAAAATCTTGGAAAACTTTTGTTAGAGTTATCCTCGAAATGGATTCCATTTCTTGTCGAATGTTTTTATGGGGTTACCTTAAGAGCTGAGTATACTCTAATAATCCAACAACTCTGCAGCAACTGAAGCTAAACATTCGACAAGAAATGACACTTTTGTTAGAGTTATCCTCGAAATGGATTCATTTCGAGGATAACTCTAACAAAAGTTTTCCAAGATTTTGATGCCAGATTGGAAGAATGCTGTAACCGTCAAGGTTATCACTTGGACGACGTAATTTTTAAAAAGTAAATTTAAAAATAAATTTCATTTAATTTTCTTCAAATTGTAATAAATAAAGTTCTATAAAATTATACAGTTTTCTTTTTCCTTGAATGTTCAAAAGTGCATTTCTCTCTGGGCCACCCTGTAGAACATTTTACTGAAAAAAGACATTATTTGAATTTTGAAAACATTTTGTACTGCATTCATAGATATTTAAGTTAAAACATAGTTGAACCGGGAATCGGACCTGTTACTCGAGAAAATTAATCAGCCTGTAGTTTTATCCTACCGATCGAAAGGCTTCATCACAAGGATAATTTTTTTCTAAATAACATAGTGTCACAAATAATAAAAAAATACAAAGATAAAGAGCAACAAAGATCCGGATTGGGGGCTTTTGACGTCACCGTCCTGCAAAAATCGTATCAAATCGTGACGTCTTGCGCAATTTCAACGCACTGTATCGTCGTCATTCTTCGTTTAAGAGAAAAAAGAAAAAATACGTGTCCAAATTTTTTTGATAATCTATTCTGACGGACTAATTACTTTTTTTTGTCGTCTCGCCTATTGTATGTCCTTACGGCAATGTAAGCTATTAACTTTTCACAACAAAATTTTACATCAAATGTTAAAATTCACGGTCTTCCTTTTTTTTGTGATACTATGATATTTAGCAAAAAATAATCCTTATGATGAAACGTTTCGATCGGTATGATAAAACTATAGGGTGAATATTTTTTTCTCGTTGAACAAGTTCGATTCCCGGCCCAACCATTTATTTATTTAAAAATCTATGAATGCAATATATATTGTTTTTAAAATTCAAATAATGTCTTCTTTCAGCTAAATTTTCTATTTTCAAGATTTAAGGTACTTTTCCTCCATGTGGCATAGCCGTGGGGCACCCTGTATAAGAACCAGGTGATCTGTAACTCAAGGCTATCCTATCTCAGACACCTTTCTCTATTCAATATTGTACCTTACCAAGGTGAACAATGTACCCATGATGTTGAGATAAATAAAGATTAGCACTTTAGTGATTGATTAATTGGTTGCAGTGATTAATCACGCCGGAATCGAATTCCAATCGAGACACGATTGGAGTTCGATCGCGGCGTGGAGCAAATATTTATATACCTAATACTTAATACCTATGTATGCCTCTACAGGCCATACTAAAATTTCGCCTGTATATATCCAGAACCACTATCTGCATAGTTGTTCCGAGTGGTTTAGAATTTATTTCGAATTTATATTTAGTAGTAGGATTTTTTTTTAGTTTTATTTAGTCATCATGGTTTGTGTATGTATGTGTGTTTGTTTGTTTGTTTGTAAACGCGCCCACAAGTCACGGTTGTCACAATGGCTGAGCGATTAGCTGTCGTGATGTGTGTTGCGGCTGTAATCTTCGCACGGTGCAAATATTTGTATGGCCTACTACGTATTTGTTTAGTTTTTAGTGCATATGATTTATATGTATATAAAATTGAAAATATCCACTGTTATTTATTAAGTATGTAGTAGATTTTATAATAATATTAGTATTGTGATCTAGTTTAATTATTATAATTGGTGTATAACCGTTTTAATTAACTATAAATAAATAAATGTACATAAACGAACCAATAACGGAGAAACTCCTAATGTAGCGCAAAATAAAACTTAAGTGATTTTGTCGCTCAATACTAATCTCATATTTCCCCTCAGGTATTCGACCAAGAGCTAGACGCGCTCGAGATCGAAACCGTCCAGAAGGAGACTATTCACCCGCGTAAGTCGTACAAGATGAACTCTTCGTGCGCCGACATCCTGCTGTTCTCGGCCTACAAGTGGAACGTCTCGCGGCCGTCACTGCTCGCTGACACCAAGTAAGTCATAGTTATTGTAATAAGGATTATGTATTTGTAAAGGTAGTTCCGCAACGTACCTATAGTTGCCGTGGGCCATAATGAAATACAGTTTAAAATTGGGTAGATACTAGCCACAATAGGTTTCATGAACTTATCTTTGCCATATACTTGATCTCTAACACTAAAATGCCTATGTCACCTATATAGGCGAGACTTCCTTAAAAATTAACACTATTCATAAAAAGTCACATGTGGATCCCTATTTCTTTATTTTTAGTTAATATAGACACCTTGCAGGTTGTTATTGATCTCTGGAGTCGATTTAAACAGTCTTCGATTACTGTTACTAACATTCCTTTTTCTTTTTTACCCCAGAGACACTATGGACAACACAACGACACAGAAGTACTGGCTGGACATCCAGCTGCGTTGGGGCGACTACGACTCGCACGACGTGGAGCGGTACGCGCGCGCCAAGTTCCTGGACTACACCACCGACAATATGTCCATCTATCCTTCGCCCACCGGACTGCTCATTGCCATCGATCTAGCGTATAACTTGCACAGGTAATACACTTGATGGAGACAGTTATTTTGAACGCTATTGCCCGCAATTTCGTCTGTGTGGATGTCGAACTACTATCCCCTGTTTTATGGGTGGGATTTCCAAAAATCCTTTTTAAGTAGATGTTTATTGGCAGTTTTTAAACTTTTCTCTTCGTAAGAACCAGCCTTGTACTTTAAGGAATATTCTGAAAAAGAATGAACGAAATCCGTCCAGCTGTTCTCGAGATTTGGGCTTAACAACACTTTCAGCGATTCATTTTTATACTATAGATTTATCCGTCTTTGGTAGTGTTGCTGTACTTGTTCTACCGGCGAGTTTTTATCTCCAATACCTAAATTATTATCGACAGGAACATCAAAACGGTAGTTAGCCCACATAACAATAATAATATTGACGGTATACATATTCTGTTCAACTGATACTATCAACAATTTTACCATCGATCGAAGATTGAGCAGAAACACCACTGACGACGAAGCACGAATTATTTACTTCTGTATTCGAAATATCGCATGCGCAGATTTGAGAAATTCCATCAGAATCTGGTCATCTTCACAAAAAATCCCAGCATCCTTTTGTTGAAAATAATCCTTTTTCTAGTGCGTACGGCAACTGGTTCCCGGGCTGCAAGCCGCTGATCCAGCAGGCGATGGCGAAGATAATGAAGGCGAACCCCGCGCTGTACGTGTTACGCGAACGCATCCGCAAGGCTCTGCAGCTGTACTCCTCCGAACCCACGGAGCCCTATCTGTCCAGCCAGAACTATGGGGAACTGTTCTCCAATCAGATTATTTGGTAAGTAAATAATCTCTTCATATTGTAACGTTGGTACAAAAGAGAAGTCGAAAACTTCGAAAAAGAAATCAAGAAGTAATCGGAAATTAAATTCTATTACGATATAGTTCATTCATCACGTTATGCATCACAGTATAGTTCGATTATTTGGTCATGTAATACTTATATGTCATGTCATATCCAGAAATTTCAATTAATTTAACCTTTCAACCACCAAGCGAAAGCCTGCTGTCGCGCTGCTATTGTCTTTCAATTGTGTCTCAAATCACGTGTGTTCAAAGGTTTAAAACAGAGATAAATGAACCTTAGCAAGCCTTTGGCTAACCAGTACTACTTGTCACCGTCGCATAATCCATAAAACTATGATGGCAAGAAAGATAAAAAGCTATCACGCAAGAATTTCACATTTAATTCGTACCTCCAGGTTCGTGGACGACACGAACGTGTATCGCGTGACGATCCACAAGACGTTCGAGGGCAACCTGACCACGAAGCCCATCAACGGCGCCATCTTTATCTTCAACCCGCGCACCGGACAGCTGTTCTTGAAGATCATCCACACCAGCGTGTGGGCAGGGCAGAAACGTCTTGGACAGGTAATGTAGCTCTTCTTATACTTGCAATGTTTAATTGAAATTGGGAATCATGTTTTTTCTTACGCCGGAACTCACCAAGCTTCGATACTCTGGTGGTCGCCACTGTGCATTCTGGCTTTCAAGAGTAGAAGTGTTTGTGAACAGTGTAGTAGCAATTTCTATCGTCAATGTACATTCTAACACATTCCCTTTGCCGTGGTCTGGAAGGGTATTGCTTTCTAAAACATTCCTAATGAAGTTACAATTTCATGTCGGCGACAATTTGGTGATGTCATCACCCTTTGTAAATCCAGATATTATAAAACTATGTTTTGTTTCATTCAGCTCGCCAAATGGAAGACTGCTGAAGAAGTAGCGGCGTTGATTCGTTCTCTACCGGTGGAGGAGCAGCCTAAACAGATCATTGTCACCAGAAAAGGAATGTTGGACCCTCTTGAGGTTAGTGAAACGCAAATGTACTTATTTTGATATGATGATTTAGGACGAACGCTAAAACTTCGCGTCTGCGAATAAACTACGTCTGACTGAAATAAGGTTTATTAGAAAATATGTGCAATCTAAATCACCCAGAGATTTTACCATTAAAATATATATTTCGAATACTCTTACACAACATTCTTTTCGAGTCTTCGAATTATATTTTAAACTGTAACATTGTTCAATTCCTCTCTTAGGTGCATTTGTTGGACTTCCCTAACATCGTGATCAAGGGCTCGGAGCTGCAGCTGCCGTTCCAGGCATGCCTCAAAGTGGAGAAGTTCGGCGACCTCATCTTGAAGGCCACGGAGCCGCAGATGGTGCTGTTCAACCTGTACGACGACTGGCTCAAGACCATCTCCTCTTATACCGTAAGTTTATTTATGGAAACACTTAGATCTCTCTACAAAATATTGAGAAAACGGTTGTTTTGTGGTTTCTATATGAGATGATGAACCGCGTAGGGGTCCTGAAACCAGAGGGTCTCTGTGCTCTGGAGCGTGGCGAGCGTGTCGTGCTTGCTGATCGCACTGACGCGACATCTCGCGACGCTGATATAACGCTGTCTGATCGTATTGACCACAAAATGAATGAATGATTGACTTAAAACACCAGTCATGACGGCCACAAGCTACAAGGCTCATAACGTTTTCGCTTTGTACTCCAATAGACTACAAAAACAATCGAGAAAATTTACTCAATGTTGATATTAGGAATTATGTGTTTCATAGGCATTACAAGACTAGTACAAGTACCTACTAAACATATTCCCGTTTCCTAGGCATTCAGTCGTCTGATCCTGATCCTCCGCGCTCTGCACGTGAACACGGAGCGCACGAAGGTCCTACTTAAGCCGGACAAGACGACGCTGACGGAGCCGCATCACATCTGGCCCACGCTCTCCGATGACGACTGGATCAAGGTGGAAGTGCAGCTCAAAGACCTCATCCTCGCTGATTATGGCAAGAAGAACAAGTAAGTGTTAGAAGTATAGATTATCTAATGGTCCAGACGATATAAACTGTATTTTAACTATACGCCAGCTGCAAAATTGCACTCTGGGTGCAGTTTTAGCACAAAGTGACATAACTGTATCGAATTGGCTAATGAAAGGACGTTTAGAATGCATTTGACGTCATCTCCAGCTACACATAATTTGCTTCTGAACTCTGACTATGCAGTTGGTTCAAGATCTTCATGATCCAGTAGAAATATCGAAAACAATTCCACTTTTTTCCAGCGTAAACGTCGCTTCACTCACACAATCTGAAATTCGTGACATAATCCTGGGTATGGAGATATCAGCACCATCAGCGCAGCGACAACAGATCGCTGAGATTGAGAAGCAGAGCAAGGAACAAAGCCAGCTCACCGCCACCACCACCAGGACTGTGAACAAGCACGGAGACGAGATCATCACGTCTACCACCAGCAACTATGAGTCGCAGACCTTCAGGTGACTAATTGATCCTATTACATACTAGCTTCTGCCCGCGGCTTCGCTCGCGTTAGAAAGAGACAAAAAGTAGCCTATGTTACTCTCCATCCCTTCAACTATCTCAACTTAAAAATTCACGTTAATCCGTCGCTCCGTTTTGCCGTGAAAGAAAGACAGACAGACAGACAGACACACTTTCCCATTTATAATATTAGTATGGATATTTAGTGACAGGGAAATGATTTAGAGCAGTGCCTTATCTGAGCCTAAGCCCGCTCATGTTCAGTAATCGGTAGCCGATTTTATTTATTTATTTATTTAAAATTTTATGTACAAACACCGTACAAAGGCGGACTTAATGCCTTAGGCATTAAGTCCGCCTTTATTGTAGGAGAAGTAAATGTGCGCATGACAAAGTGTAATGCATGCATACGTCCAACAAAAAGGTAGTCCTTTAGCAAGTTAGATAGTTGTAAGTTCTTTTACTGTCGATATGAGATGATGAACCGCGTAGGGGTCCTGAAACCAGAGGGTCTCTGTGCTCTGGAGCGTCGCGAGCGTGTCGTGCTTGCTGATCGCACTGACGCGACAACTCGCGACGCTGATATAACGCTGTCTGATCGTATTGACAATATTCTAACCCGTTTTGAAGAAAGACATGACTACGAAAATGTCGTGAAGTTAAACTAAAGTTACAATATTTACAATCTATTACTATCTACACTTATTTCAGCTCGAAGACGGAATGGCGCGTGCGAGCGATATCCGCGACCAACCTGCATCTGCGTACGAACCACATTTACGTGAGCTCGGACGACATCAAGGAGAGCGGCTACACATACATCCTGCCCAAGAACTTACTCAAGAAGTTCGTCACCATCTCCGATTTGAGAGCACAGGTTAGTAAGCTACCAAAATAAATAAACTGAGAAACAAGTCTTGGTTGAATCATGTGCGACAAGTACATTTTGTTATGCTTGTACTGATAACATTATGCACGAAGGGGGATATTTTCATTAAATAAATAGTTCAGTTACGTGTTAGGTTTCTGCTGTGGTAATATAACCGAGATAAATAAACGTAATTAGCTCAGCACGTACTTCGGCTTAGCTATTCTCCGACTTATCTCAACGTCGTACTGTTGTGCAGTGGTGACAGCAATATTGTTTAGCCGAAGTACTTGCTGAGCAACTTTTATTGATCTTGGCTCGATTACCTAGTATAAGAAATTCATAGATTTTTTAAATCATACATACTACTATCTTACAGCGTTTATTGGTTGAAGTTTCCTAAAAGACTAGGCTATTTACCGCCCTCTGTTCCGCAGATCGCGTGCTACCTGTACGGCACGTCGCCGGCGGACAACCCGATGGTGCGCGAGGTGCAGTGCGCCGTGCTGCCGCCGCAGTGGGGCACGCACCAGGCCGTGCACCTGCCGCGCCACCTGCCCAAGCACCCCGCGCTGGCGCACCTGCAGCCGCTCGGCTGGATGCACACGCAGCCCAACGAGCTGCCGCAGCTCTCGCCGCAGGTAAATCATCAAATGACTTCTCCCGTCCTGGGCGGGGTGGGGCGTGTCAAACTTTTACTGACTCAAATCCACCCATGGTCCTTTGGTTGCCTTTTATGTTCCGGGGTCACGGTAACTATTATAACTACTCCGCAACCCCGGCAGGCCCAATAGGGCCACCATTGGGCCCCTTCAAGTGCTGAAAACTGCTCTTTGAGGCGCGCGTGGAACAAAACGCGCCGTCGACACGGGCCTGGTCCAACTACCACTAGACTTCATGTTTATGGTTGAACAATTTATATTAACCTTTTAACGACCAAGCGACAGCCGGCTCTTGCGCTGCTATTGTCTTTCTATTGTGTCTCGAATCACGTGTGTTCAAAAGTTTAGAAGCATTCTTTGCTGATTGATTTGATGTTTATGTCTTTAAAGCGACGCGGCGAGCATGTAGGCCATCGTAATAAATGAAGTTTCCAACCGCGCCGTTTCGCTTTGTGATTGCGATCGTGTTGAATCGAGGACACCGCATTAATCATAACTATGTACATAATTTCAAAGAGTCTTCTGTGTATAATTGTAAAACTGTAAAAATTCAACCAAAACATTTATTCACAGGACATTACAACTCACGCTAAAATAATGGCAGAGAACCCGACTTGGGACGGCGAGAAGACGATCATAATCACGTGTTCGTTCACGCCCGGTTCGTGTTCGCTGACGGCGTACAAGCTGACTCCCAGCGGGTACGAGTGGGGCGCGCGCAACACGGACCGCGGCAACAACCCCAAGGGCTACCTGCCCAGTCACTACGAGAGGGTGCAGATGCTGCTGTCTGACAGATTCTTAGGCTACTTTATGGTGCCGTCGCAGGGAAGCTGGAATTATAATTTCATGGGTATGTGTTAATATTATTAGCGAACGTTACGTGTTGAGCGACTATTCACCATTATGATTCGACAAAATTTAGCTACACTGCAATGCTCGCTATTAACGTTATGTCCTATTTACCCATCGTCTGTTTGAAAAAAGATCCACTGTCTGGAACCTCCATGTATATTTTGTAGACTCCTATTTTAATTTGTAGCTGGCATGGCTGTAGACCACTTTGGGAATGTCTAATAATACAAAAAAAAAAAAATACAAATTATAAACGTAAATCGCGCTTTTATTACATCATAACCTTGTCCCCAGGTGTCCGCCACGACCCGAACATGAAGTACGGCGTACAGCTGGGCAATCCGCGCGAGTTCTACCACGAGGTGCACCGGCCGGCGCACTTCATGAACTTCGCCGCCATGGAGGACGCCGCCGCGCCCACGCTCGCCGCCGACCGCGAGGACCACTTCGCCTAGACAGCGCTTAGTTTTAAGTGATTAGTGTAAATATCCGAGAATAAAGGTTTTAATAAATTTGCTGTGTGTGTTTTCATTTACTATTTTTCACATCAAGCCTGTGCATCAAGCCGTTTCATAGGCCCGAGTCACACCGGAATGGCAGCGGCGCGGCGAGCACCTTCATTGTAAAATAATTTTACTACATACAAGACTACATATAAGACTAGTATCGCTTCTTGTTGTAGTCGCGCTTCTTGTTTCTAGCGACGCGACGCTGGCGGCCGCTGCTATTCCGGTGTGACTCGGGCCTTAGAGCCAATTCAATTCATACTAGCGCAGAGTCGAAGCAACAACTGGCACCTCGTTTCGACGCGACTTACTACCCCGCTCAAAGTTTTCACATCTGTTTTTCGGATAATTATACGGATTTATTGCTATAGGAGCATTTTGTTCTTTTGAAAAGAGCTTTAATGATTCATTCATTACCTTTTATGACTTGAATTGGACATGTACTTACCAAAACGCCTGTACATCAGTAGTAAAAAAACCGTGAAGGTTCCGTACTATTATTGATGTATCGGAATGTTAAACAGTAGTTGAGTCGACCAATATACGTTTTGAATTTACGAACACACGTGAATCAACCGTAGTTGAAAATAGTTATAATAAACGTAGTTGGTATGACACGGAACAATAAAGCAATTCTAAAATCGCTATAGAAACGACAAAAGTTTAGTTTTCAAGTTTTCAGCAATTACTGAACGATGGCACACGATTGTTTACTATGGTCACCTGTTTTCGAACTGTAACGATGATTTGTGATTGTCAATGTCAAATACTTGACATTAACTTTAATGTCATTATAAGTCAATGTCAATATAGCTTGACAGCTTTGCTAACCGGAGCAAGCAGGACTCAGCAGGAGCATTGAGCAAGTTGAAACTTGAAGCGATTTGATTCGAGTAAAGAAAAGCTGTGTGATTTTCCCGATAATCAAATTCAACATTTATCTTGAGAATTTTATAACATGGGGGACCACGATGATTTCGAAGACAACCAATATCCTGACAACGACGAGTTTGTTCCGTACGTGACAGCCGGTAACCTGGGTAAAAATGGCGCGAAAATAAAGCTGTGGGGCAAAGTCACCAAAGTTTCGGCTAGCGAAGGCTTTTACGTGAAGACTGTGGATGACCAGGAGGTTCTTATAAAACTGAAGAGGCCTCTGAATGAGCCTTTAGAAGGATGGTACGAAATTTCCGGCGTGTCGCAAGGGAAGACAGTGTTGTGTGATGAATATATTCCATTCAGTGAAGAACTAACAAAGGATATTGATCTGGACGGGCACAAAGCGTTGGCGAGGCTGCTGGTGGCTATTGATGATCCTTGGAACTTAGGAGATGATTCTGTAAACTCCATGACTGGTGTAGTACCAATGGATCAAAACTATTGAGGTTATAAAGTTTAGTTTATTTAGGCTAAGATTTATTGTTATTTGCATTGTCATGGAAACAGAATGTTATATGAAATCATACTTCTTTCTGTGGATAAAAAATAAAATTCTAGTAGTGAACACCTTTTCACACCCTTATCCATTTCATTGAAGTTCTGATGTCAACAACCACATCAATGGTTATATGGTAAAAGATGTGTGAAAATGTTACATTGTCTACACAATTTGATTTGAGCGGGCAAGTAATGTTGTAATGGAAACATCATTTAAGAACACAGTTTAGGTCCATGTGAGTGCTAAATAATTTTCTGGTAATTCATAATATGTTTAAAATGTTATGTTAACTGTTTACATATGAAAGGTGTTTGGTAAGTAAAAGAAATTTCTCATGTCAGACTGCTAAAATTTCAGATAACATTCCCTAGGTTACAAACACTAAGGAAGTCTCATAAAATGTATTTTCTGATCTTCGGTGTAACTTACATTTTGATCAATTTATATCAAAGGTGTTGCAAGAATTGGATGTATATTACAAAAAAAACTGAGCCAATTGACTTGGCATTTTGTACATTTTCTAATTTAATACACAATAATTATAAGCTTTACATAATATAAGATTTACATTTATTTTGTTTTTCATTTACTCAACCTGATTCAACTCATTTTTATAGTCAATATAAGACAATACAGTAATGTACTGCTGTAACTTACAAAACAGCCATTCAGGTTCCCAAATTTGAATTCAAAAAACTGAATGTGTGCCACTTGGCTATATGATATTTATTTATTTTATTTATTTATCATTTATTTCAGGTAACAAAGACCCATAACATATATACCTTAGAGACAACATATTATTGACACCACATATATTCTTCTATTTTTTTTAGCTCCATGTTTTGTGAAAAGAACTATGGCTGCTGCTTTATATTTTGACTCGGGAAGTGGCTGGGCTGCTTCATGGCCTACAATTCATCTTGGTCTATAAATACCTGTTTTGCTGACCTCTGCTGTTGTTCCATTTACATTTTTAGTTATGGGTACAAAGAAAACAAGACATGTTTGTATTAGTATAATTGACACAATGTTTTTGGCTTATGATAATTATGATTTAACTTATTTCAATGTGCTTAGTTTTGCCAAAACAAACCAATTAACATTTAATATTTTTTAATTGTAATATTTTCGATAAGTATAGGTATAAGCCGGTGCATTATAGAATCTTAAATAGCGGTATGTACTTGCGTTGACAGATAGTACAGTCAGCATAAAAACTTTCAAGTTTTTTTTTTCAAATTAAATATAATTAAAACAAGGCTAAGTCACATAAATTCCAAACTAGCTTCTGCTGACGGCTTCGCCCGGGTGAAACTTGAAAATTTGAAGGACACGTGTCACTATTACCATTGAGGAATTTGCATTTTTTTCATCGGGAACAGTGCCTACTTCTACAAAAATAACAAACAGGTAACAATGGAAAAATAACAAAAAAAACTATATTCGTAAAAAGGATCACTGAGCGCGTCAAGACAGTGTGGAAGTAAATCAAGACAATTTTTTTTCTGTTAACGGTACGCGCGCGTGTGATCACTAATCTGCGAGCGAGCGAGAGAACATGATAAGCGATTAAGCGCCGCCATATAAGATTCCTTTCTTTAATGAACCAGGTTAAAAAACACAGTAAAACCATAAAATTCTATTCTCAGTGTAAACTGTTATGGTTTTGAAATATTGTAACAACAATTTGGAAATTTCAGGTTTGAGAGATTGTACATTGTGTAGGTACTTGGCTTGTATTGGTAGAACTCAGATAAAATGACTAAAATAAAATTATCAAAGATAAAAATTATTAAATGATAAATCTTTAAAGTAAATTATCAATACAAGATAAAAAGTAATAGCTATATAATTTTTTTTTGTGAAAAATGTAAGAATGTCGATAGTAACAAGTCGCCAAAGCACACTTTACTACATCACCATAAAGCACAGGGTGCCAGTAAGAAAAAAGCGGCGGGCTTATGCACTATGCTACAAAGCAGTATTATGCTGACTGCATCCAGCACTGCACGCGTGGATATGCCTTGATGTTGCAGTTCTTGTTGCGTTGCTCGATAATACGCATGCGCTTCTCGTGCTGCACCGCGTTAGAAAGAACGCCTTCTATGCACGTCACTGGGCGATTCCTATGTGGACAGAATGAGATATTTATTTAACAGTCGTAGTTTTCACAATACGCGTACTAGTTTACAGTACAACGTCAAACAAAGGGTCAGACTCATTTGACCAGAGCCTAGTTGAAAGACGCAACCTCAGATTATAAAACAGTAGGCAGATAGACAGCGCGGAACATTACGAGTGCGGCGAACGTCGAGACATGTGTGCGTGACTGCCACGTGACTGCGCTGTACGAACACGTCGTCTCTGTGTGCGTTCCGGTTGCCAGGATGATGAAAAATTACCCGTAATATTTCATTCTTATCTGTCTATATTAATTAAAATCAATTTATGATTTACAAAAATATGTAGGTACGCGCGTAGCATAAGAACTGCTAAGCCTAATTAGGTGAATCTACTTTGTTGTGTTTGTAATTGTCATGACAATGTTGGTATGACAACATTGATTTAAAAAAAATGCACCCTGGCTAAGCTGGAAGCGGGCAGATAGTACAAAATAATAATTGATTTATTGTGTTTAAAATTATGGAACAACTTAGATATATAAATAATAAAGTGCTTAGGTGTATAACAATTTTATAAAGCTAAAAAGTTTGTTTGTTTGAAACTTGAACGCGCTAATTTATTCTCTTATTCACAAACTACTAAATTTAAGTTAAATGCATCTGTCTCTTTCCATTTCTTAAAGAAAAGGACAGAACATAAAATATTAGTTAAGTCATCTTTTTCTGTTCACTGTTTTTTACTATATTTACTTTATGTTGGCGAATCGACTGGTGTACATAATTTTAGTTAGAGACAAAACATTCACTACTTTTATTAACGAAGACTTTTGACACAAACATGATACAAACATACCAACCAAAAAGAAAAAAACACTCGAAATAAATATTCTTTTAGATCGATAATCCTGTGTCCAATACATATTTCCCAACTTAGGGGTAAATTTTTTCACAATAAAATAGCAACACCGACACATTACTGTTGAGGTTTTGTGTTCCAAATAAAATAACATCCAAAAAGGCAAAAATAACCATATTAATCCATAAAAAGGTACTCCATCTTCTTTCTTTTGATTTAGGGAACATTTTTTGCAATGTTTAAAAACAAAAGACGGCATCATTCTCGAAAATATGAATATTTTCTGTGACATGTTTACGGCGCGACGCTTCGTGCCGTACTGACTCGAGATTGTATTCGCTTTTGGTTTTGTATTTGCTTTGTTGACCTCACTCGCGGTGTTCCGCGCTATCTATCTGCCTTCTGTTTACTAATCTGAGGACGCAACACTGATAATTCTATGGGTGAAATGGTATCGAGTTAAGCTGACTTCAAACGACGCTAAGTTTTGACAAAAAATATTCAGAGAAGACAATAAATAGTCCAGCAGTAAGCCTAGGTTTTTATTCATTTCCGAAATTTCTGTCCATAATTTTACTAAGTGCGGAACCAGCCGTCAAGTCAGGTAATCAATTGGTCGAAGACTGAAATACGTTCCGCAATTCGAGAGTATAGAATTATCAATGAATATGATCGATTTATTCTAAACCATACGATAGGTAATATAAATGCAATTGGTAATGATAAAAAATACATACAAGATTTTGCTATCAATCTTCTGCGTATTCGACGGTATCTTCATGCTCAGTGGCCGGTCCTTGCCCTTCAGCGCGAGGTCCGTCAGATACCTCTTGATGTAGTTCTTTATCTGGATGTTCTCCTTCACCAACTTGGCTTTCTCCGTCTTCAGGCAAATCGTCTGGACCTTAGCGCGGTTCACTTTGAGCAGAAACTTGTCCATTTTGCTGTATTCTTTGCATTCATCCTATTAAAAATAGTGGTTGAGTTGGTACCTACTTAGAAGTTAAAATGTCTTCAGGTCACGCCTACGATCGAGCATAGGCGTAAAGAGGCTTTCAGGCCGAAAACTAAATTAGGTAATTTAGTTCGCAATTTCGCATAGATGACGCAGATTTTCTTACCAAATAGCTAATTTCTGTACTTCTTTCTGTGTGTTATAGTAATTTAATGTTTGGAAATAACTATAAATCTATGTATTAAATAGAAAATTAATCGATTTTAGTTTTCTAAGAAAAACTGTCTTACAATAATTGGTTAATAAATTCAAAGCCTAAACTACCCAATAAATAGGTATGGTTGAACTTGTTGCAAATCAATTTGACTGGGGACTTACGATCATAGCTTTGTCAAGATGTTCGAAGTCGACCGAGTCGAGGTCGTATTCCGCCTCCTTAGTGAGCTCATCACCTGCATGCTCGTACTTACTGCAGATTTCCGCCAGTTGTAGCACTTTGGACAACTTATCGTACATACCTTCAAGATGCTGGAAATATAAATGGCACTTTTTTTTTGTTGTTTTTTTACCTACGGCTGAACGGAGCGGAGAAGATGTAGGTATGCTGGGGTGAGAGGTTGTGTGTGGGCACACCAAATCCAATGAATGTTCGCATTTATTTGGTACCTACCTAGATAATAAGGCTTTATGAAATTAAATAACTTAAAACTGTAGGCGTAAATTAATTTGAGGGAGGAGGGGGAGAACTTAGAATAACTGTAGATCAAGAAATCGTACAAGATTCAAGATGAGTCAAATTCACATAATTTCGGGAGGTTTTGCACATCTAAAAACAGAAAGGTCGATGTCACTATAGCAACAACAACCTTGTAGTATAAAAGTCAATTATCTACCTATGCCAATAAAATGCCACTACATGAGTAGAGGTAACAGAAGATACATTTATACATACCATGAGCCAGCAAGTATATAAGCAAGTGAAGTGTAAAGCAACCTTAATAGCGTCCTGGCTAGCATTGACCATGACATTGAGCTGGTGGCTGCCCCTGGTCCTGTCGACCTTGGAGTCCCTCTTCATCTGCAGGTACCTCCTCGCCAGCTGTTCCTTACGACTCGACATGCGTGCCAGTTTGTTTGTCATAGAACTGGTCGATTTCTGCCATTCATGTTGCAGGTTTAACAAGTTTTCCTGAAAAAAAACACATCGCTAAATAGTGTATAACATGCCTTCTGAAACATCACGTTGTTGAATTCCTTAGTAGGTATTTCTAAAAATACACCTTTGCTTTTGCATGTTTTTTGGTCTAGTTATAATATATATATATATATATATATAAGTAAGGATAATGAGAAAAGCAGGTATACTTATTATTTTTATTTAGATGTTAGCGTGAGTAGTGTGGAGTTGGGTAAAAGCTTTAAGTTTCCATTATTACATGGTAAGCTTAGCTGGTCCCCGTGGTGACCACCAACGTCTTAGTAACTACTTCGCCTCTATTGCTCATAGCGTGATGTTATATCGTAGGTATAGTCTTTCTGCATTTTTTTTTTATTAGCCTGTTCTGTCCCACTCCTAGGCAAAGGCCTCCCTCCAGTCCTTCCATCGTTTGCGATCCTTCGCTTCTGTGGTCCAATTGGGCATAAATCCGTCCAGTTCGTCCCGCCATCTCCTTCGTGGTCTGCCGCGACCCCGTCTTCCCGTCTCAGGGCTCCAACTCTGTGCTACTTGAGCCCACAGTTTGTCCGGCATGCGGTAGACATGTCCTGCCCAGTCCCACTTCAGTTGAGCAACCTTTTGAGCAACGTCGGCTATTCCTGTTTTGGAGCGCAGTATAGTGTTTCGAACTCGATCTGTTAATTTGATACCTAATAGTATACTGCGCTCCATTGCTCGTTGGCAAACCTTGAGTTTGGACTTCTGAGCCATAGTTAGAGACCAGGTCTGCGCGCCGTAAGTTAAGACAGGGAGAATGCATATGTCCATGAGCTTGCGTTTAAGTACCATAGGCAGTTCACCTTTAAATAGTTCTTTCATGGACCAGTAGCTCTTCCAGGCGTTATCCGTTCGTCTTGAAATTTCTTTGTCTTGCCTAGCCTGGAAAGAGACTACTTGACCCAAGTAAAGGTATTCTTGGACATGTTGCAATGTCTCCCCGTCTACTTTAATGCTTATTGGTGTTACGTTGGACATGACTTTGGTCTTCAACATGTTCATTTTCAGTCCAACCTCAAGGCTTGCATCGCTTAGGTCTTGCAGCATGCGTTCGAGTTCGGTGGCTGTTGCGGAAAAAAGAACAATGTCGTCGGCAAAACGGAGATTAGTCAATCTCATGTCGCCAAGTCCAATGCCTCTTTCCCTCCAACCTGTTGCCAGCTTTCTGAAGATTTCTTCTAGGGTACTGGTGAACAACTTCGGAGATAGCGGGTCGCCCTGTTTGACCCCTTTCTCTATTTGAAATGATATATATAAAACCCGCGGTTTCTAATTTTATGGCAGCTGTACTATTTTGGTAAATTAATCGTAATAAATTAATATAGGTGGGGTCAATGTTTTGTTTGCTTAAGGCGTTAAAAATAGCAGAGTGTGAAATACTGTCAAAAGCTTTGGAGTAGTCAACAAATGCAAGATGAAGAGGGATTTTGAATTCTTGATTCTTTCTGCATTGCACAATTTTTTTATTTGAACAAGTGATTCATGAGATTAGTTCGTTCAATCAAACAAACAAACTCTTCGTTTTTACCGACTTCACAAAAAGGAGGAGGTACTATGTTCGGCTGTTTGTATGTTTTTTTTTTTTGTATGTTTGTTCATCGATTACTCCGTCAATTGTCAACGGATTTTGATGTTTCTTTTTTTGTTTGATAAGTCATGATTCAGGGGTGGTCCCATATAAATTTTGTGGCGATCGGTTCAGTGCTTCTCGAAAAATTCACCAAGAACAAAAAAAAATGACGAAATTTTCATAGACGATGTGTGCTTTGTCTTCAAGTTTCTATTTTCGTTTTATAAGATTGTTAGTAGTTTTATTTTGAAAATAAATTACTTTGAAAGATACTATACACAGTCAAACATTGGGAGTCGACACTAAAAAGTAATAAATAAAAAACTTTTTTCAAAAAAAATAACCGCCTTCAAAAACTAAAAACCCAATAATAACTAAAATTTCGGAAGTCGGTGGCTTATTCTCTTCTGCCATTTAATTTGTGTTACCACCGACTTCCGAAATTTTAGTTATTATTGGGTTTTTAGTTTTTGAAGGCGGTTATTTTTTTTGAAAAAAGTTTTTTTTATTAATCTATACTTATATTATAAAATTGTAGAGTTTGTTTGTATCGTTGTGTTTGGAACGCTCTAATGTCAGGGAGTTCAAGTTCGAATAGAAAAGGTCTTTGTGTGTTGAACAGCCTATTTATCAAGGAAGGCTATCATCATGCTACCATCTATGGGATGGGACCAACCATTTTTAATGAATTTTAATCCACCAAAGATGCGGGTGAAACTGTGGGGGACAGCTAGTACTAAATACATATAAAGAATATTACACGAAGTAATAGATTTATATGAGGAAAGTTGGTACTTCGATATGTATCTACGACTGTATGAATCAAAGTACCTTCTTAATTATGTAGTAGCTACCTACTTTTTTATTAGCAGTGGACAAGCATCTAGATAATTCCCAATATAGGATAAATATACTCAGATTTATTTTTGGATTCAAAGGCAATCTTTCTTTCCCCCTAAATCTAAAAATAAACGTAGCAAATCAGCTAGCTCGCACTATGACGATATCTTTTGTTTTGTTCGTCAATGACATTTTGTCACGCTACGTAGAGGACGGCCGAATTATATTTTGTGTTTGGCCCTTCATCAAGGTTCATCCGTTTTTCGATATTGGAGAATGCTGAAAAAAGCGATTGTTAGGGCAATGATTCAGTATTTCGCGTGCAGTTAGTAATATAGCTCTACTGGAAGACATTTTTTATTAGCAACTGTTAAACTTTATAGGACACGAAGATTTCTAAGGCCCGAGTAGTGATTTGTGACTTTCTTCCTTAAACGAAGGGCTGTGTCCAAGCAGTAAGGGAAATATCATATTGCGTGAGTTTCTTCTAATCGTTTGAATATTTCGAATCAAGTTATCAAGAGGGGATTCAGCCTTTCAGTCAGGCAGGAGAGAGCAACACTGACTCTCGTCCCTAGTCGAAGTTCGAGTCTAAAAGTCAGGGGGTGCATAATAGAAGTTCAGTCAAATATGGATTAAAATGATCATCATCGACTAAGAAGTCGATGATGATCATTTTAATCCGTATTTGACTGAACAGTGGGAAATTATGAAGGGAGTGTCAGACTTTTACTGACTAAAACCCCTTCGAGTTCCTTCTAATGCTCTTTGCATTCCAGGGCCGCTGTAATTCTTTCGAACAAATTCCTCATCCCACGCAATTACTGCCTCAGGGATTCGACCTTGCATTAACTAATAAGCAACTTACAGCAGCAAGTTGTATTTGGTAGTCGTTTCTGGCGATCTCCTTCTGGTAGAAGTCGTCCTTCTCTCGTAGGCTGAGGTAATGACTCATGATGGGGTTGTGCTCCTCCTGGTACGAGCTGTACACCTCGCGGAGCTTGCTCCAGTACATCTCGATCTCCAGCTGCTTAGGGACGCAGAGGCTTCGCAGTTCTTCTTCATGCTGTGGATAAAATATGGTCGTCGGTATTTGTTTTTTCCAGTACAAAATATTTCACGATTTTTTTATTAAATACGTACTTAATTGCTAATTAATAAGGGTAGAGTACTGATTAATAGGGATAGTTAAAAAATGTATACGTAGCTAATATGCACATTTGGTAGGTAGGTAGGTGCCTTTTATCTAACCTATGCAGTGTAGGTGCATACCGAATCCAGATTACCCATAGCGAAAATGATGTATCAATTTATTGAAAGTACCTAAACACAGGAAATTGAAATTCTGCATGGTTATTCTATGCTGACCGTAAAATTCGCTGAATTAGCGAAGAGTTCCATGATTGTGTTAATTTGAAAACACGTGGCGGTTTAAACTTTTGCAATGTAGTTAGTTCTACGTTAGATAATATCTGAAATGAGCTAACTAAATAGGCATAAATCATAATAGTATACCAATGTAATTTTGCTGTCTTTCTGTGACATTTGCAAGGCCAAATCACGAAATCGATTTTAATGAAATTTTGGTACGAATCTAGAATCAACGCAGGCTAAAGGCTAGCCAACTGTATTCCCAAAGGTAGCAGGAGCAATCGTTAGGTTTTAGTCGGTAAGAGTCCGACTTAACCTTCTGCTCTATCCAGACACAGGGTGTCATTAAGGATTTCTTTTTTTCGAAAAAAGGCTAAAGTAGGTAGTCATCGCAAGGTTTCTCCCATAATCCTCGACTTAGTTTGCTTCTCCAATAACTGACATTCACGCAAAATAAGTAGTCCCTGAAACAACAACAAGTACTTGGAGTACTATCCTCCAATATACTTGTTATTGTGGTATAATATTGTAATTTCCAATTGGCCACACAGGTTTTCCTGTAATTAGTGGCTGTGGTCCGAACATCCGACCATGTGGGTTGACAGGTTGACAGGCGTGACTGATGACATGATGAGCATTGTTTGATATGATACTGAATTAGGATCCATGGAGAATCTAAACAGATGAAGGTATGGGCTGACTAAACTTGCGAAATACACTCGAGAGCAATGAATCCGGGTCACTTAAAGAATGTTAAAAATCTCGGAAACTAAAAATGATAGGTTAATGCAATAAATTGTATTTAATAGACAATGTAATACTCCTTAAATGAAAGTAAAAAAAATATGAGTCACCATACATTTTATTAACACAAAATTACATAAAGAAAAAAACTGCTGATCTCTCCTTAAAACAAAAATAGGAAACATGAAATTTTTGAACTTTATTACGATTTTCTTGAATTTTAATACTTCGTATTGCCTCCTCGTGCTTCCATTACTGCGTTTACGCGGTTTGGCATGCTGTACACCAAGTTCCTTATACGATTTTGGGGAATATTCTCCCATTCCTCTGTGAGAGCAATTTTGAGCTCACGAAGCGTGATTGGGGGAGGGTTTCGTTGTTTTACGCATCTGCCTAGCTCGTCCCAAGCATGCTCGATCGGGTTGATATCCGGGCTGCGCGCTGGCCACTCCATACGAGTAATGTTCATCTCTTGAAGGTAGTCATTCACAATCCTACCTGTATGAGGTCGGGCATTGTCATGCATAAATATAGCATCCTCACCTAAATTGACCATAAATGGACCAACGTGATCATTGAGGATTTCTTCCACATATCTTACGCTAGTTAAAGAGCCGTTTTCTATGATCACCAGCTCTGTGCGACTTTCAGAAGAAATTCCGGCCCACACAAGTACAGACCCACCACCATAGGCTACTTTTTCTTCGATGCATGCTTGCTTGAATCTTTCCCCTGGTCTTCGATACACTCTGTGTCTTCCATCGTGCTTGTAGAGCATACATTTTGATTCGTCGGAGAACATAACTTTTGACCAATCTTCAATACTCCAATTTACGTGGCTCTGGGCATATCTTAGTCTCGAAATACGATGCCCACGCTCCAGTTTAGGGCCGTTTGCAGGTCTAAGGGGTTTTAAGTTAGATTCAGCAAGCCGACGTCTTACTGTCCATGCACTTGGGTTACTTCCTCCGAGGCGTCGAAACTGATTGGTGAGTTCAGTTCCTGTGAGAAAGCGATTTCGAAGCATGGTGTTCACCAAGTATCGGTCTTCTCGTGCTGTGGTACACCTGGTTCTGCCCGTTCCTGGTCTGCGTAGGTTAGAACCAGTTTCTTCGTAACGTCGGAGAACTCTTTGTACTGTTGACAGCGACACACCGACAGTCCTGGCTGTATCGCGCTGACTCCGGCCGGTTTCCAGCATTGTAAGTATTCTGGTGCATTCTTCAGGCGTAAGCGACATAATTTCAGCTTGAATAATGAATATAGAGCACTATCAACATGGTTTATGTCCCCACATAAATGACAGATTACAAACAAAAGCAAAACCAAATGCTGTAATTTCGTAGTTCCATCTTCGAAAGTGGCCCTTTTTCAAATTTGATTTTTTTATTATATAAATTTACAATAACTAAGAAGTTTTAATACCTTCATTTAAGGAGTATTACATTGTCTATTAAATACAATTTATTGCATTAACCTAGCATTTTTAGTTTCCGAGATTTTTAGGATTCTTTAAGTGACCCGGATTCATTGCTCTCGAGTGTATGATGTAATGTAGGTACTTATCTGCAACGGCTGGCAAAACTGGCTGAAAAAAGGTCAAATCTGGGCCCAAGAGCAGCTGAGGACTACAGAGACCTTGCTGTATACTTTTGTTACCACTTTTCTCAAATAATCAGAGAATTTATTTAAAAAAATCACGATAATTAGTTATTTTATTGTTTCGTATCGTATGTCATCGAACGCACCACATCGCACTCAGTGTATTTTTGAATAAAACTGGCGTTACGTTCATATTTATTAGACTAGCTACAAAAGCTCGTTCCAGTTTTAAATAACGTGACAGTTATATCAATGTTAATTATATGGTGACTCTGACTACTGGCTCTGCCTGCCATTTAAAATACTGCTAATTTGACTGGATTTCTAAAAAGGTGTATTTATTCGATTATTTTTGAAATGAATCAATGCTCACATAGCATTAGAAAAATCACAAGTGGTATATAATATTTTAAATTATAAAACTTCATCCTTGCTGCTAACTATCAGTTTAGATTCTTCAGGTCACTTTGCAAGGCTTTATGCAAGTTAGGGCTACATGATCGAACCAGAATGTAGAGATCCATAGTATAATTATAATTGACGACATTGCTCAATGATTTGTGAATCTAAAGTGACTCCAACTTGGTAGGACACATACCTGAAACAATTGACGGTCGATGGAGGAAAGGTTCTGCACTGCCTGACGCATCAGGAGTCTCATGTACCGTATGCAATCAACAACCCTAATTATTAAGTTTGCTCGAAACTGTTGATCACATAGGTACGGCGCACAACCACGCGCTGTGGAGAAATTTAGCAGAGGTTTCTGTCCAACAGAGGACAAATATAAGCATATAAGTTATAATGGTGATGACACTTTTCATTTGTTTTTATTATAAAGTGAAATTTAAACAAATGGCATCGATAAGAACATCGAGTTCACACATTTCAAAAGCGCGCTAAGTACAGTAAGCATGACATCCAACAATTAGTCATATTTGGATGGAGCTTGTCACCTTTTGTGTCTGCGGGAAGTGATGCGTGGACACAGTTATCATATATACGGTGTGGCCTGACCGCGCAGCCACTGTCATTGTTGCAGCCGCTGTGACCATGTGCCTCGTCAAGTACCACGTGCTCATATTATGTTTAGTACTCGTTGAAAGCTATGTAAGTTATATTTTTATACGTTTTAGTTTATATCTCTGTAAATAGCTAAGGTCAGGAGTGATCTGGTCTGGTTCCTTTTACTCAATGTAATCTGGCGATCCGTCTCCAAGTTTATCTGGATATGAGGGTATACACTGATATAAACGGTGACTACTACCTATCTAGATATATTATACTGTATTGTATAGGCAATAATAGGCATTCATGTGGTCTGTTAACCGATACTTTGTTTTTTATCTTATTTGTAATCGGGACCAAATCTTTAACACAGGCCCTGAACTGTCGGACGAGCGGGGGACCGAAAGAAGCCGAGCTGAAGACCATTTACAAGAAATGTTTGAAGATGCAAGAAGGAAAAAATTCAAGCAGAGGAAATTTTGACCAAGATTGGAAGGAGCCACGAGGTCAAATACAAAGGAACGATTGGGAACGAGGACGTATAGGAAGCAAAGAAAACAAGAATAACAGAGATGATAGAATAAGTGGCAAAGATAGAAAGGGAGGAAGTAATATGAGAGACAGAGACGACATGATGGGTAGAAGTGATGATAGAATGGATAGGAAAGATGACAGAAACAACAGAAATGATGATAGAATGAGTAGTAATAATGAGAGATCGGGTGGGAGAAATCGTTCGGGAGGTAAAAATAACAGAAATGATAAAACCGGGGGTCGTGATGACAAGTACGGCAGGGATGATTACTTCAATGGAAGAGAAAATTTCCCGCTTAGTGACGAATATGGAAGCGTAAGTTTTGTTTTTTAACTTTTATAAGTTTTTAAATTACTTCAAAAAGCATTAAAACGTCGTTACCTCTTTAAATAGTCACCTATAGTATTTTCGTATAAAATACTAAAGATAAACTCCATAAATAAACTCTTTAAAAGTAGAGGTATTTTTTGATGTACACATAAGAAGGTTAAACTTTTTTATTCACTAGGACATGGGTCAGGGCCAATACAATAACTACTACTCCACGACACCGTCTTCAAGAAGGTTCAAAAGAGAGCGACGTCCAGAAAACTCCGGACAAAGAAGTCAGTATAATCCGAATACTCACAAAATCATAGGCTACGAAGACAATTTTCGCTCAGACGAGAAGAACTCCACTGAAAATAATTCTAGCAAGGAGAATGATAATAAAGCTTGTGCTCTACATTGCTTCTTGGAGAATTTAGAAATGGTGAGTATTATAGGGATTTGATCAATACATTTTAATCCCTTGCGCAAAAAGATGGATGTTATAACTTTAACCTCTATGTAGGTTTGTCTGTTTGTTTGTTTGTCTGTCTTTGTGGCTCTAAAATGTCTAAAGTGATTTGAATGTAGTTTATTTTACTTGAAAGTAGGTTCCATAACGGTTCTTAGACATGTTTCATGATAATTCGTTTATCAACTTTTGTTAGCTGCAGCCCTCTATCTTAAAGACTTGAGGCGGGGCTTTTAATTTTTTTTGTTTTAATTGACACCAATGCGTTTGGCAATTAATACAATATCTCTTCTTGTGTCTACTTTAGTTGCAAGTTCTTTCAAAATTTTTAAACCACATGGATAATTTAGAGAATAATAAACCAAACGAGATTATTAATTAAAATCCTCTTCCGCTAATTGCTGTTGATTGTTTCAATGAGCAACGAAGCAGCTGTTGAGATTAACGTCTTAATTCATACTTAGACCGCGGAGGACGGGATGCCAGATAGATACCTAATGACGCACGCTTTCACCAAGGATGTAAAGAATGAAGACCTTAGGGATTTTCTACAAGAGTCCATTGAAGAGTGTTTCCAAATTTTGGATAATGGTAACTATGTGATTTTGTCTTCGCCAAAGCACAATGTCGTCGTATAGTCTAGAATCCTTATAAATTATTTTGCATTGTCTGTGTCTATTTTAGCCATTCACTTTACTGACTTGCACTGTCTGTTTTCTTCTTTATTTGTCCTCCTGCATATTTCCTTTAATCTTATTTTTCCTTTGCAGAAAATACTGAAGATAAATGTGAATTCTCCAAAAACCTGCTGATTTGTTTGTCAGAGAAGGGCAGAGCCAACTGTGATGACTGGAGAGACGATTTAAAGTTTTAGAAAGGAGCTGACTTATTTACAAATTATAATCTAATCATATTTGCTTTGTATTTTATTAAATTATAAGAAATAAGAATAAATATAAATTCAGTAGATTGTTCTTTATTTCTGACTTATAATCAAAGAATGGTTTGCCAATTCAAGAAAAAAGTGCGGACATCTAAGGTGGCTATTTTAGAAGAAGAAGTTAGGAAGTTCCCATTGAGAAAAATAAAAAAAATTGGAAACACATTGAGACTATAATATTTGCATCTAAAAGGTCTGTCCTGCAGCTGAATGTTACTTTAAAGAAGAGAAGAGAATTAATTTTATGCAAATAGAGGTTCATAATATAGTTTGGCTTACTTCAAGTCTCGCATCATTCATCTCCGTAGCCCTTCTCGTTTCTATATTCTTTTTCAATATCTGGAAGTCTCTATCCTGAATGTATGCAATCAGCTTCATTTTGAACTCCGCTCGGTCTTGACTGTCTACCAGATCCATTTCTTCTCTGTCCCAGTTCTCTAGGAGATTGATCTTCTGGTGCTCGTATTCTGCTTGAAGCTTGTCTAGGCGTTGAGAACCTACGTCTGAAATTAACATGATAATTACGTCAATTAGGTGCATTTCATTTTAGGTACCCGCTTGGCCATCTATGCGCTTGGCGTATCCAGTGTGAGTCGTGATATAGTTAGAGTTGATTTTAGAAAAAAAAAACAAGAAATTTTTAAATCATATAGTCGAAATTCGACTATTGATTGACTGTCGCAATTTAAATTATTACTCTTCGTCACATCGCGACTCGTACTATTTTCCAGTAACTATATAATTCCCCATCGCAACCAAGCAACTATATTTTTCTCGCACACCAACCTCTAATCAAATTCTATTAAGAAAGACAGATGTAGTAGCTTGATGTTGGCGTCTGTACCTACCTGTTACCTGCCTACTTTTCTCATAGAAGCACAATTCTAAGTATAAAATGAAATCTTCGAAACGGGCACATTTAGGTGTAATAGAAGTACTGTCTCGCTCAGGGGGGCTTCTCCACGGGGATTTTAATTATCTCTCCCACTTTTTACTAATGAGTCCTACGACTATTTACAAAGTTCTCACTAAGGAAATAGCTGACGTTCTCCGTGTGAGCCTGGAATGCCCTGCGATGCTGTTCATCAGCGTCTTCGGTGGCCTTTATCAACGTTGTAATCAGCCTGTTCTTGCGCTCCATCAGGAAGTTGAAGCTGGTCAGCATGTTCTGTAATTAGATTATTTTTATTTTAAATGTGCATTAACAACAAATTAAGTACAAAAAGACATACTTTTTCATTTGTATTCTCTTGAATCCGATTTAGTCAAGACAAAAAGATTTGCCAAATGCCAAGACATTAAAACCATAGCATGTCCATCGAACTTTAATCAGGCGAAAAGCCTTTTTTGCTTTCATGTTTGTTCACAATATTTTTCTAATTTGTTAAATTCAATGCACCTGAATATAACCCTTTACAATAAAATAATGAATAATGAGTTCACCTGGATATCCAACGCCATTTGTTTGCATTTTATCTTGCGCAGTATAAACCTCCATTGTTGATTTACTTTAGCTGTGTTTATACGACTAAAGGCTTCTTCTTTGTCGAGTTTGTTCTGAAAAAAGTAGCGCCTAGATAAATTTTATACTTTTATAGGAATAAAAGGTTGTTAGCGTAGTTGTGGGTATTTCACAAAAATACATGTAAAAGAATCGGTTATCAAAATCAGCGGGTACATAGTTTGTAAAAAAATCCCATTGATGAGGTATCTGTGGTCACACTGGAAACAAAGAATCTACTTTATAAATTAGCAGACCGTGTTGATATTTCTTGATTAGTTGCAGGCGATCACAAATCAAATGTATTAACATGATAGCAATATTTTACCCTTATAAAGGGTGTCCAGTGGGAAATTTTCAACTTTGAAATTTCACATAAAAAAAACTAAATGGATTTTATTTATTTTTATTAAAATTAAATGTACTACATTAATGCGGATTTCATTTTTTAAACACTATATCATTTAAATGATGACCGTTTTTTTGTACGCACTCCTGTAGTCGAACCCTTACATTTGCAATTACGCGACGGAAAAGCTCTGGAGTAATGCTTTGAATTTCACGGCAAATATTGGCCTGCAGGGCTTGAATTGTCCGGGGATTGTTCTCATAAACTTTCAATTTAAGGTAACACCATAGAAAAAAGTCGCAGGGCGTGAGGTCGGGCGACCTAGGTGGCCATGAGATGCCTCCGTACTTGCTGATCAGTTTATTTGGAAAAATTGTTCTTAACTTTTCCATCGATACTCTAGCTGTATGCGGAATGGCACCGTCTTGCTGAAATTGTGTCCTATTGTTGTAACTTGAATACAGCTGCAATTACGGTAGCAGAAATTCGTCTATCATACGGCAATACACCGGAGCAGTGACTGTTTCTCCTTGGTTAAAAAAATAGGGCCCAATTACACCGCTAGCCGAAATGGCATACCAAACTGTGGTTTTCGAGCAATGTAAACGTTTCTGGTGGCGTTCTCTTGGGTTGTTTGGGCACCAGTATCTCATATTCTGTTTATTTACATATCCATCAATGTGGAAATGTTCTTCATCACTAAACAAAATTTCCCAACGTGGTAGGTGTTCGAAAGCGTTCCAGCATTGTTCTTGCGAAGGTTTCTCGCAAAGGATAGTCGCTTTCCTTTAGACCCCGAACAATTTGCATTTTGTATGGATGGAGCATTAATTTCTTCTGCAAAATAACATGCACTGTTGACTTTTTGATTCCTGTGGAGGCTGCAATTTTCCTAATCAACTTGCGTGGATTCCTAATGATTTCATTTCGAACTTCAGACACACGTTCGGGCGTTGCTGCTGATGTTGATGGCCCAGGAGGAGTTCTGTTGAGCGTTGTCCCTTCTTGCCTAAACCTTTGTACCCACGACTAAATAAGTTGCGTGCTTGGCCCATCACTTAAACGCCGAATATTAAAATGAGTACAAAACGTTCGACGCGCGTGTCAGATTTATACAGATGTAATTAGTATTGTATAACTATGTATTTCATATTGTAATTTAAAGATGTGTTTATCCATGTATTTCATATTGGTATTTAACGATATGTATAATGTTAAATCATTATTTTAAACTAAAACCAGTAAACAACGTCGTCGTCCGTTGGTTTCAAATTAAGTAGGTCAAACTTGTTTGTCATTGTCTATAAAAAGGAATGCTCCGACCGGCTTGGGTCACTTTTTGATCGAGACGTTGAACGGTGCGGAGCTCTATAAGTTAAGTATAACTTCTTGTGTATTGTGATAATGTTACCTCTGAATATAAATTTAGATTAGATTATGGCTATTATGACTATATTTTGTGTATTATGTACATTGTGTGGTTTATATTTTAGATTATGATTATATTTTAGGTTATGGCTATATTCTGTGTATTATGTACCTACATTGTGTGGTTTGAATAATGTAACTGAATAATTGTAATATTTTATCAAGTTTAAAAGAGTGTTCATGGAGTTTCTTGCTGGCTCTTCTCCATTGGAACCTACTATTTTGGAACCAGCAAATAGCTTTTCATTAAATGATTTTGAGTTTTACATAAAGTTTATTTTATTTCAAAAACATATTCAGAATGTAGTAAATAGAAAGATTATTAATGATAAATTCCTTTTGTTTCATACAAAAGGTTAAGTTTCAATGACAACTTAAACTTATAACCAAAACTGGTTTAAATTACAACAAATGCTTTCCAAATATTTGCTTTTATGTTTAAAATATTTAACCTTCCTTTTTAATAATCCAACATCAGAAGTGGCGATTGCCCATAGTCCCGATATTACGATTCTAATACTTACAATTCTATGTTTAAGGATGGATGCTGAGACAACTGGAAATCTTCTTATGGCTACCCGAGACGCTGCTCAACAACATCAGCAGAAGGATGTTGACATCGTTTCTCTGCTGTTCGGTGCGGATGAAAATGTTTGCGGATCGAAAAGTTGGTGTAAGGCTAGCCGCACACACACAATAATATTGTCAATACAAGATTGTCAATAATCTAGATTCTATCTATCCAATACCGCAATACAGGCCGCACACACACAATATTATTGACAATACGTACTTTATTGTCAATATTATTATGTGTGTGCGGCTAGCCTAATAGCATCGAGACACTTCGTGCTGATTTGAGGTGTGTGAAACTCCAGTGTCGAGATGGCAGCTTAAGCCGGTAAGGCCCTTAAGGGTTTTGTGTGTAATAATAGTTTTAAATTGTCAGAATAATGTTACAATAGGTCTTAAATTTATGTCTTTATTATTCTACCGTTTTCGGTGTACAAACGCTGATTACTACCTACGAATTATATGAATACAGTGTACGGATTACATGTAGTGGTCGATATCATTGATACTAATCCCCAAAAAGAAAGTAGTCCAAAAAACTTTGCAGGGCATTGTGCTGTTTAATGTTTACTATAAATATCATAAATGATGATTATTTGTTCAAAATATAAAAATATTATTACAGGAAGGTATTAGGCCCAGCGTGGCAAAGATAAATGATTAAATAAACTTCCCTAGCAAGTGAGGCATAGGTCATGTTACTTTCGATAACATAATTAAAATTTCACAAAAAAAAAAATAACAATCTAACAAGGTGCGGTAGAAAAATTGTTATAAAGCATTTATCTAGTAAACCATTATTACCCGTTTTGTTTTTGTCTCAATTTACCATCTAAACGTGTCAAAAGTGGTAGTTCATTATCGTCAAAAAACGTTACAAACGGAATCAAACCATTCTTATGATTTAGAAACTATACTATTTATGCGGCTTCGGAATCTAAAATCCGTTTTCGCACGGTCAGCGAGCCGGTCGCCTATAAACTTGTAAACGTAAAAACGTCTTAGATTTACACTTAACCACTATTTTTGTCTCTTACTAAATTTCTTTTTAGAACTGTTATATTTTTGGCAAATTCTCAGAAAGTGAATTATTGTTACATTTTCCAAGTTTCATTTTTTTTAAATACCGTCAGAACCGACAAAAAAAAAGTTCTTTTTGTCTACCATTAAATACGTCTTATTCTAACGGTTACATCAAATAAAGAACTAATAATCTATTTAATAAACCATTTGTCACATTCTTACATAAAACATAGCATGTCGATGTATAAAAAAAAAAACTTAATTACACTATCCTCACATAAAAAAAAAAATTAAAACGAAGTGATGCAACGAAATATTGTTAATAGACGGGAAGTTCAGTTATTCAAGTGCGAAAAGCCAGGTTCTGGTTCAACACTCCAGGTATACAGACATAAATGGTAGAAAAAAAACCGAGTCCGGATAAAGCAATAAACACAAAAGTCCAATAGAATCACGAAATCACTGCTTCGTCGCCATTATTTATTTGATATTTTATTTGACAATTTTCGACAAGTACTTGATGTGTAAGTTAAACTTTTGCGTTACGTACACTATAGTTACATTATTATTGATGAATTTTGGATTATTTAATTAATAAAATATGATAATATCGGTACAGAAAGAAAAGTAATAGTTGTATAAATTCAGAAAAAATACGAGTTACGACTCGCTTTTTACATTGTGTAGGTAGGAAGTAATTTTTCATTTGAGCAGGTACCTACCTTCATAAGATAAAATTTTTATAAGTTTTAAAAGTGGAATTTTGTACAGATATCACTATAATTTGGAATTGGTTACAATTACAATTCCTTACTTTTCAACAGTATAATTCTACAGATTTTATTTATATTTTGTAATTCATAGTTTCTTTTATGAATAATCATAATTAGTCCAGTATTTATTTTTCTTTAAATACATTCTGTAACTTTATTAGAATTCCCATGACTAACATTGTATGGTATACGTTTCTACAAAATCAGTACTACAATGTTTCAAATATAAGAAGTGCAATTTGACGTTTCATACTTTTCATGACGACACAACTTTGTACATGCGTAACTCAAAAATTGACATTTATTTCTTCTGTAAAACCACGTAATTTTAAAGTTATTTTTATTTTATCACAAACTGCACAATTCTTAATCACTTAATTTACATTAAAAAGTATCAAACAAAGCAATATAACCATTTGTTGACAATAAATAATATTTTTTCTCGACGTCGTGTCAAAGTCACGTAGTAAGGTACGATACCGTAGTGTTGTGACTCTTCAAATTCACTTGTATACCAATAATCGTTAAAAAATACCGAATAATCGAACTTACTAATAACGATCGTTTTCAATGAAAGCGACATTTATTATTTAAATATATTTTTGATGCTTTCTAAATGTCAACGAAAAAGCATATTTAAAATTTAACAAATAGTTATTATAATTTTAATAAGTTTTTGTAAGCAAAATCGCTCGTGCTCAAGTCTTGGCAAAAAAATATTTTTTCTTTTAATTTGGCAACACTGGCAAGTAAGAATTTTTGAATTTCTTTCATCTAAAATTCAGAAATTTACAGTCATAAAATAAATAAATCTGTAACTTAAATCGATTATAAATTATAAAGAAATGAAATCGATATCTTGTATAAATCGGATATTGTTGTAATCGATTTTTTTAACCCAATCCCTATTCTTCAGTAGGTTAGAAGTGTCAAATTGCACTTCTTATATTTGAAACACAGTAGTTAGTTCCAAAATAATTGTGCTAAAAATTTTCAAACATAGCCTTTTCAAAATGTTGCATAATGAAACTCGTCAGATTGGCCAAGCGGATCAATTATTTATTTTTATCATCATGGAAGGTACAAAAATCGATTAATATCACAATTCAGTTCTGTAATGCTAATATCCTTTCAACCCAAGCCCATTTAAATGAAGTTAATGTGTCCGGAGAAAACGTAGACAAAATGGTAGATCGTGAACTAGCATATCGGCGTTTGTGTACCGAGGCAAACAAATTCTAAAGATTTTTGCAGTTGGTAGGTAGTATGGTATATATAAGACTAGATTTAAAGATACTACGAAATATTTGTAGTCCTTCCCAATGATCGTTAAACTCTCAAAGGTCAAGGCATTATTGTATTAAAACATTACCTATTGTAATAAAACAAAGATTACGAGCCTGGCTAGGATGGCTGGAACAAAATATTCCTTTTGAGGAATCTTTGTGAATTTGATCCGTGATAGATTATAATGTGTTAAGATAATATGATTGTTAATTATTTTGCATGTGGATATAATAGTAATAGATATAAGAATACATATATGTTTCTATGAACCGATTATAATTTGTATATTAAGATAAAATAAATTATGGTATACATATATACTCTTGTTACGAAAAATACACATATACTTAATGAAGTTACCGCTGGTCGGCTTCTGATCAGATATTAACCTGAATATCATTATGAACCTGAATATCTATTATTATGAATTGCTGGGTCACTGCCCTGATATTAGTTTGAAATTCATGTGCAGCAAGTGATAGAACTAATATGCCAAGGCCAGAGACATCTTGAGAATAAATTTATAACTGCTGGTCGGTCACTGCCCTGATATCAGTCTGAAATTCATGTGCAGCAGGTGATAGGACTGGTATGTCAAGGCCAGAGGCTATTATTATGAATTGCTGGGTCACTGCCCTGATATTAGTTTGAAATTCATGTGCAGCAAGTGATAGAACTAATATGCCAAGGCCAGAGACATATTGAGAATAAATTTATAATTAGTTGGGTACTTCGAGAGCGAAGTACAGGTCAGTCTGGCCGTGATAGATTATTCAAATTATTTTCAAATAATAATCCTTAAATATATGTGTGTCTCGTTTATAAAAACTTATCCTAGCTATAATATTTGGCTGGATATTATATCATTGTTATTTATAGGTTACAATTTAGAGTAGTTACAATTATTATATGGATGGATTGAAACCTTAGCTGTGGTATGACATTCACTGGCTGCGGGTGATTGAGATTCACTGTCTGCGGGGGTTTGATCTGCCCAGTAAGGTCTAATTATTGACTATGGCATGATGATTGTAAAACGATTATTGATATTAAGCAAACCTAATGAGAATATTGTTATTGAATAGTGATTAAATTATAGTTATGGTACTTCGAGAGCGAAGTACTTGTCAGGATGGCCGTGTCAGATTTATACAGATGTAATTAGTATTGTATAACTATGTATTTCATATTGTAATTTAAAGATGTGTTTATCCATGTATTTCATATTGGTATTTAACGATATGTATAATGTTAAATCATTATTTTAAACTAAAACCAGTAAACAACGTCGTCGTCCGTTGGTTTCAAATTAAGTAGGTCAAACTTGTTTGTCATTGTCTATAAAAAGGAATGCTCCGACCGGCTTGGGTCACTTTTTGATCGAGACGTTGAACGGTGCGGAGCTCTATAAGTTAAGTATAACTTCTTGTGTATTGTGATAATGTTACCTCTGAATATAAATTTAGATTAGATTATGGCTATTATGACTATATTTTGTGTATTATGTACATTGTGTGGTTTATATTTTAGATTATGATTATATTTTAGGTTATGGCTATATTCTGTGTATTATGTACCTACATTGTGTGGTTTGAATAATGTAACTGAATAATTGTAATATTTTATCAAGTTTAAAAGAGTGTTCATGGAGTTTCTTGCTGGCTCTTCTCCATTGGAACCTACTATTTTGGAACCAGCAAATAGCTTTTCATTAAATGATTTTGAGTTTTACATAAAGTTTATTTTATTTCAAAAACATATTCAGAATGTAGTAAATAGAAAGATTATTAATGATAAATTCCTTTTGTTTCATACAAAAGGTTAAGTTTCAATGACAACTTAAACTTATAACCAAAACTGGTTTAAATTACAACAAATGCTTTCCAAATATTTGCTTTTATGTTTAAAATATTTAACCTTCCTTTTTAATAATCCAACACGCGCGAACCAACGATTCACCATTCTTTAGATATTGCTGAACCGCGAACGAGCGGTGCGCTCCTGTCCAGTGACTCATGGCTACTAACAAATCCGCAAGTACCGCGCTTTCAATGATACCCCTCCCGCTCACCTCATCCCGCTATTATTTCGATGATTGCAGTTTAAAGTTAAAAAATTTCCGCTGGACACCCTTTATTTATAGTCCTAAGATGTCAACGATGCACAATATTGAGCTCAAACTAATACTATGTGAAAAAATTATTTTCAGTAACGGAATTAATATTTTTTGAATTACCAGTCAGAACGCCGAAGACAGAAAACCAGATATTGATACCTAATTAAAAGATAAACTCTATAATGACCTTGATGAACCTGTGAATGAGCTCTTGCTTCCTCCGACGGGCCTCCTCCTCTAAGTCAGCTCGATGCTGGAGGTACCTCGCCCGTTCCTCGTCAGACATCTTTGCCAACTTGTTCACTTTACCCTTCTTTCCCATTTTAGAAAAGTTTTTTAGCTGTATGCTGTAAATAAATAAATAAATATCTTGGGACAATTCACACACGGCAATCAGATCCCTGATATACATATTTATATAATTTATAAATACAAACATATGATAGATAATCAACAACCAGACACAGAACAAACAATCATTCTCATCACACAAAGTTTGTCCTGGGTGGGAATCGAACCCACGACCTCTGGCTTAGCAGTCAGGGTCACTGACCACCAGACCAACAGGCCCGTCAAACATGGGGTGAAAGTGTTTCTGGTAGCTGTGTTTTTCTCATAAATTGGCGAGCAAAACATTCATGGGTAATTTAGGTAAAGAGATATTTTGTCAGGGGCCTAGTTTAGGCTATGTCAACTCTTAAAAATATGAGACCCTATTAAATAGACGTTTTTTTTAAAACCAAGACACCCATTTTGAATTAATTAAAAATAAAGAATTTCCTTACCTCTAAAAAAAAGAAAATTGCAGCCGCTCCTTCTAAACCTACTTACCACTGATATGCAGTTATTGAACAAACTAGATATAGGTAACTCGGCAACAATGTGTGTGGTGTTTCTATTGATTATCGCTACCTAATTAACATGGGTAGCTACCGTGACGATATCATAATCATGGTATCAACTGATATCCGATTAAACCTTGGTTTATTAACCAAACCTGAAACTTAAATTGAGTTCGTGAACAGAACTTGTTCATAGTAATGAGAAATTGATCCTAATATAAGTTTGTTGTGGTTCAACAAAGTAGGTAGCTCTTTTTATAGACGCTATCACTAAAGTATTAACTTCACATTTTCATCTTTACGCAGACGACCTACAGCTTTATCGCCATTTTAAATTTGAAGATCTTGTTGGCGCCGTTGATGCCATCAATAATGATCTTATGAATATCAGTCAGTGGGCTAAAAGTTTTGGATTGTTAGTTAACCCGCCTAAATCAAAAGCAATCATTATTGGTGGCAGACACTTTACCAATCTATTGAGTCATCAGTCCCTCCCGTTGGTTTCGTACGAAGGTACCGTTATAGCCTACTCCAAGAATGTTAAAGACCTTGGCGTTTTCTTGGACTGCAACCTTTCTTGGCCTTCTTTTTTTGCCATTTCAAACTAAAATTACCCTTGCTCAGACTCTTCTTCTACCACTTATAGACTATGCTGATGTTTGTTTTCTTGATGCGACTGAGGAACTTCTTAATAAGCTCGAACGACTGCAGAATTTGTGTATCCGCTTCATCTTAGGCCTTCGAAAATATGATCACGTGTCGGAATTCCGAAGGCAGTTGAAGTGGCTCCCTATTCGGCAGCGTCGAGATTGTCACATTCTTTCCTCTCTCTTTTCTATTCTTCACAATACTAAGTCTCCTTCGTATCTTCGCGATCGCTTTGAATTTCTTGTACCTAGAGGTAAACCTTGTCGTTCTTCTTCATCTCTTCTCTTACGTTTCCCTTCCCACTCTTCGAGTCGGTATGATGGATCATTTACTGTTTGTGCTGTGCGTCTTTGGAATGCTCTTCCGCATTCATTGCGAGATAGCTCTTCCTTAGAAATGTTCAAGAAAGGAATTAGGGAACATTTCCTGTCTGTTGATTAATATATATGTATTTATTTATGTATTATATGTATTGTGTTTATTAGTTATGTATTTTTATTTTATATGTAATTATTATTTAATATTTTACAATTATTTATTTAATAAGAGTAATAGGTATTTTTTTTTTGCACATAAGCATATCCTCCGTTGCAAATCTCACTACAATATTTTTGGTTTGCTGGTAGAAAACTCAATTTTGGGTTAAGCTCGCCATTGTACATAAGTCTTTTGTTTGCTATAAGTTTATTATGTTATGTTTTTTTTGTGTGCAATAAAGAATATGAATATGAATATGAATAGGTATAGGAATGACCTTGAGCCATATTTTTGTATAAATTTTAATTATAGTTGAGTGACCACCATGATAAATTAATCTAATGCCTATAACATTGTATCCACGAAATTTATAGCTCGTGTATCAAACCCTTGATCAAATAATTGTTTTATACCTATTACTTAAAACAAAAATTAACAATGAAGCATACTAAAATAACAAAAAGCTTTCGTTCTAATGTTTCATGAGGATGACTCCCTTTTTGATAGAAACACAATAACCATAATAATTTAGTGTGCGTTGTCCCAGCGGAAAAGTGTCGATTTTCTAAATTTCAGTTTAGCAGATAATTAGTGTATGACGTCCTGTAAATGTGTATGCTAAATTCAAATTTGTGTATCCAGCCATTCGGCAGATATTCAACAAAAACTGATTCCGCCAGGACAACGTTGTCCCAGCGGAATATTTTTTTTTCTATGGACTTACAAGAAAAAAAATACATACAATAATTAGCGTGTAACGAGAGGTAAATGTGTATGCATAAATGAAATTTGTGTGTCGTCTATTTACGAAGATATTCAATTTGCCGCTGCGACAACGTTTGGCAATTTGATGAAAATCATACATAACGGTTTAGTACAGAGTTGTAATTTCTTATGCATGTTGCTTTGAATTTGTGTATAATGTGTGTAAAAACAGAATTTGAAAAAAGCATACCGTTCACAAGATATACACGTAAACGTAAAATAAGGTTATTAGGTCTAAGCTCTTAAAATAGGAACTCTAGAGTCAAACTTTTAACTTTTATCTGCATCTTGTAGGGGTCTACAACGTCCTGCCAAGTTTCATCTATGTTTGCTTAGTAATTAATGAGCAATGCCATGATTTACTACGAATAGACCACTATACTTTATGATATCCGATTTTAGGACTTCTTAATGAAAAAGCAAAATAAAACATATTTCAATCATTAGTGTACTAATGCAACTACTTATATCTGAAATTTCAGTTCATTACACTAAATAATTAAAGAAATATAATAAAATTACCAGAAAAACTACAAAACCCGTATTAACCGACCAAGTTTGAATAGGCACAAAAAAGCGGCCGTGCAGTACATAGACCGAACGTTCCAAATTTCCAGTATAATATAGTTATTTTGCTATTGTGCACGTACAGGTGCGTTCACAATAGTTTCGCAGAAAATAAAACAACTGAATTAATTTTATATTTACAAAAGTATACATTACATTACATTAAAGTTTACATTTTTTTAATTGCAAAAAAATAATTGTTTAGTAACGCACATTTTCATACGCATTTAATAAAAACTCTAAAAACCCTTTTATTTTGACATTACTAACCGATACTTCAATTTTATTCATTTGTTTACATAGGTTATGTTATGTTGTCTACACACCTAGGATAGTTCCAAAACACCAATTTCCAATAACTTCTAATTTATATCCGCCAACTCGCCACTGTAGCATAAGGGTAAACAGCCGCCTGTCGCCACATCGCTGTGAGTATAAAAAAGTTAGCCGCTAGCAAATTTAGAGCTTGTCACTCGTAAGAATTAAATAGTTTAGTTTAATAGTACATTATAATGTAAGTGTGTAATTATTATTTATTATAATCTTTATTGTACTCATCACATAAACAAAATAAAGGACAAAAAATTCATGATTTTTTATCTTACCTTGTTTATCTTCTACAGTCACACTATGTCGCTATCTGAGGTATTATTATTTCGTTTTTACGTAAATCGCACCTAAAATATGTTTTTCTGGAATTTTAGGAAAAATCTAAGATAATATATAATTGATTGATATTGCGTTAGCAATTGTGAACGCATCTGTACAAAGCTATTACACTATATTATACTGGAAATTTGGAACGTTCGGTCTATGTACTGCACGGCCGCTTTTTTGTGCCCATTCAAACTTGGTCGGTTAATACGGGTTTTGTAGTTGTTCTGGTAATTTTATTATATTTCTTTAATTATTTAGTGTAATGAACTGAAATTTCAGATATAAGTAGTTGCATTAGTACACTAATGATTGAAATATGTTTGATTTCGCTTTTTCATTAAGAAGTCCTAAAATCGGATATCATAAAGTATAGTGGTCTATTCGTAGTAAATTATGGCATTGCTCATTAATTACTAAGCAAACATAGATGAAACTTGGCAGGACGTTGTAGACCCCTACAAGATGCAGATAAAAGTTAAAAGTTTGACTCTAGAGTTCCTATTTTAAGAGCTTAGACCTAATAACCTTATTTTACGTTTACGTGTATATCTTGTGAACGGTATGCTTTTTTCAAATTCTGTTTTTACACACATTATACACAAATTCAAAGCAACATGCATAAGAAATTACAACTCTGTACTAAACCGTTATGTATGATTTTCATTAAATTGCCAAACGTTGTCGCAGCGGCAAATTGAATATCTTCGTAAATAGACGACACACAAATTTCATTTATTCATACACATTTACCTCTCGTTACACGCTAATTATTGTATGTATTTTTTTTCTTGTAAGTCCATAGGAAAAAAAATATTCCGCTGGGACAACGTTGTCCTGGCGGAACCAGTTTTTGTTGAATATCTGCCGAATGGCTGGATACACAAATTTGAATTTAGCATACACATTTACAGGACGTCATACACTAATTATCTGCTAAACTGAAATTTAGAAAATCGACACTTTTCCGCTGGGACAACGCACACAATAATTTATGCAACAGGCAATACAAATAATACATAAACAACATGGTATCCATAGCTACCGTCAGCTACCGTTCCCGTGGTTACCGAATGCTCAAACTCGAGTCCACAACAGTGAGAAACTTTTAGAAAGTGAAAATATTTATTTATTGTTTGATATTCTAAAAATAACTAACAATGCCGGATACCGACACGCTTCGGTCCAGTACACCGTCTACTATATTGTCCTCGACCTCCAAAAGCAGTAGGTCAGGCAGTGCTGCTGGTGATAGAGAGGTCGACCTCACGAAAGACAATGGTAAGTGGAAGAATTCTGAAGTAATCTTGCATGCTACCACACAGGTCTTAGTTCTATCTAAGCGCTACGTTGAGAGAGCATGGTAATGATGTAGTAGTGGTGGGCAAAAGTCACAGGCTCCCAGCAGGAGGGGCCTCCTGGACGCTGCAGTATACTAAGAATACTGGTTTTTAAAGAAAATGTATACAAAGAAAAGGACATTGAGACATTCTCTTTAATTTCTAAAGTCTATTAAAAAAAACAACATAAGTTTGCATATAGGCTTGCTACATTCGTTGAATTATGCCCATGCCAATGTGCTTAGTGCCAAGTGGTGGCACTAAACACGATTGGGAAGCCCACCATTTGCACTAAACACGATTGTTCGCTAGTTGAAAACGAGTGGAAAGCCGTCAATTCTTATACCGCGTTTACATTCAGCCGTAGTGAGCAGGGAAGTGGGCAGGGAAGTGGGCATGACGATTGTGTAAACGCGATACTTCTCATGCCCCTGCCATTGCCACTCGCGCTGCCCAGCGCTCCCCGAAATGGCGGTTTTTTGTGCGGAAGTCAAAGGACCGGCAGCGCGAGCGACAGTGCGTGTTTACATTCAGCTCCGACGCACAGTACTCGCGGAGCGCTTGATGGAGAAAGACGTTCGCTTTTCTTTATAATTATCATCGAAAATGCCGTTCGAATGGAGCAACGAGAATACTATTAGTTTCTTAGAATTATGGAAACAGAAAAAAACTATTTTAGTAAACCCCTATTCATTTTTAAACCTATCCAACAATATAATCACACGGTAGGGTCAAAATTAAAAAAAAAACACTTCCTATGTTTACAATAGGGAGGGCCTACCCTAATAAATATATTTTTTTCAAATTTTTATTATTTTAGGGGGTTACTAAAATCATTTTTTGATAATGTCAATAATTTCGGAAATAATCGCTCCAAAAGGAAAAATCAAAGCGTCCCCCCCCCTCTAACTTTTGACCCGTAGGTTTAAAAAATATGAAAAAAATCTGGAAAGTAGAACTTTATAAGGACTTTCTAGGAAAATTATTTTGAACTAGATAGAAAGAATAGTTTTTGTACAAAAAAGACAAAAAGGTTGTACAAAATAATTTCTGCGTACTTTGTATGTCAACGTAACAAAAGCCTTTTTTTAAACTTATAAGTGGGAACACTTATTGTGACGGACGCACGGTGGGCTGAAAATCGGCTTTCATAGACTTAGGGATTTCAATTTACAAGTGCTTGTTTTTATGCCGGATATCGCTTCTATTAGTCATTACTATGTACAAAAATGACACCCGAGTTAATTCTACCCAAAAACGAAGGAAATATAATTTTTTTACGAAAAATTTGTATGAAGCTAGTATGAAAAATCGAATTATCTCCTAAACGGCATGTTTAACCGTAATATCCTTGGAGATGGTCATAGTGCTAATTATTTATGATTTTTTGGTTGGCGATAGGACGAAAAATTTAATGCCGTTTTTTTTTTAAAAATCGTCAAAATATTTTTATTTATTTTTACATGTAAAACGATCCCTTTTAGTGTCTAAGTTAAAAAGTTCGATATGTTATTAACCCAAATATTAAGAACACACGAAACAAGAAAAATAAAATAAAAAAATTGCTGTTTTTGACACATTTACCCTTAATTCGACGCCGTACAGTATACTTCCCATTGAATAAAAGAAAATCTACACCAAAATATAGACTACTTATCCAGTGCTCTATGTAATATAAGGCACACTAAACTATCTACATACGTTGCCAAAAATCAGCAGCGAGTGCACATTGACGAGACGCGGGCAGTCGACGACGAAATAGCGGGGAGGAAGGACGAGCTGCGCGGGCTTTCGGTAAGTTGTGATTTATTCATTATTTAACACCCATAATATCTTATAATATTATTGAAAACTAAAGATTATATAATCTAATATCTACTCGAATTGTTTTGATTGCTTTACTGAGTTTTATTTTATAGTTACGATGCTTGCAACATGTATGTCCAGTATGGTTCCCATTGTCGAATTACTTATAAAGTAAATGCTAAAGACTATGTCCAGTATTCTTCCCGTTATCGTAACATTAGAAGATAATTATTGTTTTTTCTAGTGATAATATTTTTAGGGATCCGCAGATAAAATGCTTTATTTATGTATTCATTTTATTGTTTACTTTATACTTCACTAATTTGTTTTTTTTTTTCAGAACTTCAAAACTAAAGGGCATCGATTAGTAGCATTGGTGCCGTCTGAGAACGCTTGTTCTGATGTAGATAGTAGTTCCAAACCTGAAAATGAAGAGTAAACGAAAACGAACAATAGATTTGTCCTCCTCATCCTGCCCTTCACTCATCTATTATGAACAACGTGTTACCACCGACTAGTGAAGTCAATTATAATGGCATACGAAACTTAGCTTCATTATTGTCGATTCAATCATCGAATGTTTCGTTTCGCCTTTAGCCAGTCCATCAACACCAAGGACAAGCAGACGTAAGAGGAAACTACCGACACGAGCTGTGTCAAATATCCAGGCAAAAACTTCCAAGAAAGCACTAGTAGTCAGCTACAAATGGAAAAAAGGACAATTCAGGCACAGAGCCGACATTCATTCAGATGACTTTATCTTTGATTTACCGGATACTGACTCTCCGTTGAATTTCTTTTATCGGTTCTTCTCCCCAGATATAACTACTCGTGGATATCGTCAATAACACAAACTTGTATTCAACCCAAACAACTGGCAAATGCATACAATACATGCATGCGAAAGACTACTATATATCTATCTGTATAGTCTAGATAAGAAGGCATGTTCACTATACCCATGATAAGAAATATTGCGAGAAAGTCTTTCAGCTGCTCGATAGTCAATTGTATGCATTTGCCAGTTCTTTGGGTTAAATACAAGTTTGTGTTATTGACGATATCCACGAGTAGTTATTTCTGGGGAGAAGAACCGATAAAAGAAATTCAACGGAGAGTCAGTATCCGGTAAATGAAAGATAAAGTCATCTGAATGAATGTCGGCTCTGTGCCTGAATTGTCCTTTTTTCCATTTGTAGCTGACTACTAGTGCTTTCTTGGAAGTTTTTGCCTGGATATTAGACACAGCTCGTGTCGGTAGTTTCCTCTTACGTCTGCTTGTCCTTGGTGTTGATGGACTGGCTAAAGGCAAAACATTCGATGATTGAATCGACAATAATAAAGCTAAACTAGGTATGGCATTATAATTGACTTCACTAGTCGGTGGTTTAAGATAATAATAATAATAATAATAAACCCGCAGGGCAGCTTGTGGCGAGCTGTCGGGCAGTAGCGACCCCGTGGACCTGACCTCCTGGGAGACCCTTTGTTCTTCATCTCTGGCTTGCCTTCATTGGCCGGCCAGAGTGAGCACTGACGAGGAACAAGGCTCCCACCTCTCTCTTGCCTTAATTGGCTGGTTAGAGTGGAGATTCGCAAGAGCAAACGTGCTCGGAGGAAGGAAGTATTCCAGTAAGATGCTGGTAGGGATCTTGACCGTACTTCCGGGATTGTCCTGATAGCCGTGGAATACCTCTCCACTCCTCTAGCACCTCGATATATGTTGCCCCCTTGTCGCTACGTCACTTTGTGCTAGCGGCCGTTTTCGGGGGCCCATTTACTGAGTGTGCAAGTCACCCCCTGCCTTTTTATCCGTGCTTTCAAACATTGGTCAGGCAGGGGCTATAGTCCCTCCATAGTCTTAAGTACCTAGTCCACCTAAAAACCCAAACCCATAGTTCAAATTTTTTTGTTTGCTACATAGTTCTACAATAGTCTCACACTAACCGGGGATTATCCTTAGGTGCACCTGCATAGTGCATATAGGGATAATCGTCGGTTGGTATCTCATTTCTCATAAAATTCTCAAGGGGCCTCTGCGAGTTGGCTTCGGCCCCTCGTACGCCTTCCAAAGGTCCGGGACCCCAGGGACCCGAGAAACGTAAGACGTTAAACAAAATAATAATAATAATAATAAATCCGCAGGGCAGCTTGTGGCGAGCTGTCGGGCAGTAGCGACCCCGTGGACCTGACCTCCCGGGAGACCCTTTGTTCTTCATCTCTGGCTTGCCTTCATTGGCCGGCCAGAGTGAGCACTGACGAGGAACAAGGCTCCCACCTCACTCTTGCCTTCATTGGCTGGTTTGAGTGGAGAATCGCAAGAGGAAGGAAGTATTCCAGTAAGATGCTGGTAGGGATCTTGACCGTACTTCCGGGATTGTCCTGATAGCCGTGGAATACCTCTCCACTCCTCCAGCACCTCGATATATGTTGCCCCCTTGTCGCTACGTCACTATGTGCTAGCGGCCGTTTTCGGGGGCCCATTTACTGAGTGTGCAAGTCACCCCCTGCCATTTTTCCGTGTTTACAACCATTGGTCGGGCAGGGGCCATAGACATTCCATAGTATCTGGTTCCTTAATCATTAAACAACGCAAACCCATAGTCCAAAATTTTTGTTAGGAGTCATGTTTTGCTATAGTCCTACACCATCCGGGGGTTGTCCTTAGGTGCACTTATATAGTGCATATAGGGATAATCGCCGGTTGGTGTCCCTTTTCACATAAAGTTCAGCTCAAGGGGCCTCTGCGAGTTGGCTTCGGCCCCTCGTACGCCTTCCAAAATTCCGGGATCCCTGGGTCCCGAGATACGAAAAGTATATATATATAATAATAATAATAAATATCCTGGGACATCTTACACACGGCTATCTGATCCCAAGCTAAGCAGGGCTTGTGTTATGGTGATCAGACAACTGATATACATACTTATATAATTTTTAAATACATACATATTATAGATAAATAACACCCAGACACAGAACAAACAATTCTGCTCATCACACAAAGTTTGTCCTGGGTGGGAATCGAACCCACGACCTCTGGCTTAGCAGTCATGGTCACTGACCACTAGACCAACAGGCCCGTCAAAGATACAGGCCTAGCCTAGTTTGGGACCAACGAAAATATCTATACATGTAACAGCGTATTGGTAAATACTAAATAAACGACTTGTATTTGTATTGTATTTGGTAACACGTTGTTCATAATAGGGGTCTTGCCTTGCCACGGAAGAAGAATCGAAGTACAGCATAGGTGAGATATAAGGGTAAGATGGCGGGAAATCGTCGAAATATAATCCCATGAATAACATAATGTAACTACGAGACTATTTTTTTTAAATAAAATGCATTTTTAACGAAATCACTTGTTTTTTTTTATACGCTTTCTTTGCCGATGGGAAGGATACTGCACATGGGTGGAGTGCATTACTTTATTATGAACTTGACAATGTGCAGTATTATGGACGTAGGTTTTTCAGGAAACTGAAACCGGTAGATTTTTTTTGGCATTTTTTCAAGGGTCTCTTACAAGCTTATAACCAAAATATGTGAAAATTGCACAAATAAATTGAAAGAAAAATCTGTCGAATTAAGGGTTAATTTAAATAAAAAAAGATTTATATTGAAGTAACATTATGAAGTTATATTTTATACAAAATAAGTTAATTTAAGGAATTAATACTAAGCATTCGTAAAATAAAGTAAAATAAATAAAAAAAATAAAACATATCATTAAATATTACAAAAAAACCCAAACACACTCAAATACAAATTTACAAATATGTACATATATATCTTTTTTACAAATTTTCCTTATCACTCTCGTTGTCAGACTCCAATTCTGAGTCAGCATCCAGATTGGATATATCCAAAAATTCGAACTCAGTTTCCTGAAATTGAATTAAGTCGAGAGTTTCAGCAAAAAAGCTCTGCTTTTTCTTGGCATCTAACTTAGGCCTTTGTGCACTTAGCAAAGGGTCCGAAGAAACAACAAGCATATTTAAAATGTCTTGATTGGAATCCTGCCTGCTTCTTTTCCGCGAATGATGTTCTCGAAACCTCCTAAAATCTTTGTTTCGAGACTCTGAGGCTTCTTCCGAGAGAGTCCCAATCGGCACAATATTATTTTTCTCGATTATGTCAGCCCCATGGATTAGTAACTTATGAACGGTTGACGACATGTAGAACCAGTCGTATAGTAATACGTACTTTTCTGCTGTTTTGCGAGCATAATCTCTAAATTTTATTATATCGATCTGCTCTCCAGATGTAATTGCTTGTAAAATTACAGCAAATCTTTTGATGAGGTCTTCATCCAAACCGGTTATAGCTGCGGTTTTATTAGAAAACTCAAAGAATTTTCTTGCAGTATTCCCGTCATTGGTGGTTCCCGAGCCTTGTTTTACTATATCAATCAACAGATTGAGCTCATCTTTGAATTTATTTTGAATTATTTTCTTTCTTGTCTGTAGCATTTCTTTGTGCTCATCACTTCTCGCTGCCCACCGTTTGAAGTCCAGTTTGTATGCAATGTGTAACAGACATTCCATACAATTTATACGGGCGTGTAGGGATGACAAGCCAAACTCATACAGGTCCGAACACACAATTTTTGATGTTACAGCATCTAAGCGGTTCATTTCTGTAGGCTTTGCTAAGCACAGGTAGCACGATGCATTTGATCTAGCTTCAGAAAGGTAAGTACAGACTTTAGCGTCGATCATCGTCATCATTAGTTGATGAGTCACCCTATTATTATTATTGCACTCTGTGGGGATAAGGGTCTCAATTTCTTCATCCATTTGTTTTTTCAGCCCAAGGACAACTGCTTCACTCTCCTTTACAAAAGCAAACTGAACTGGACGACAATACAAAACTGAGCATGGTTTTGGGTTCGTCCATAAAATGTTGTCTCCATCTGTCAGTTTTAGTGGCACCAAGGAGGTCATGAAAATGCTTGAATCATCTTCCTCACCCTCAATTTTCTGCTTGTATCGGCTTTGGTTAGAAGCACCGTCAAATCCCCACTTGGATATCAGCTTCAACTGCTTGTTATGCTCTTCGTTAGAAAGGCTTTGAAGGATTCTTGTAACCGTGATATCAAGTAAAGCTTGAAGTGTAATCCTAGCCGATGAATCAGTAACTGTCACTGATTGCTTCGGAGGGTAGCAATCAAGCTTAGTTTGTTGCACTTTATAGTAAGATGGATAAATATCTTTAGCACCTTCTCGAATGGCAGCCTCACGCAACGTAATATATTGCCACTTTGAGAGTTTTAGCGAAAGAAGCAATCCAAGCGCCTTTTCTGGCGTAAATATGATTGTTTTCGCTGGTTTCTTAAGCGTTTCATTTAATTTAGCGGCTGCTTCAGGATTTTTCATCATGTATTCGATGACAGAGGCGATATCTCCATGCCCTTCTTCTTTTAAACGTGCTGCAGCTGCATATGCCAATTCACTGGAACCTTCGCCTGTGTGTTCATCAGATCTTCTCTTTTTTTGTTTACTTCCCAGGTCTTCGAATGGTTTACGGGATCTTTTCGTCATTGTTCCAATGGACGTTGATGTCGACGGTTCTGGAGAGACTGAGGGCGCTCTTGGTATCTCATCAACACTTGGTTCTTGATTAACTAAAGTTTGCACAAAACTCGGCCAATCAATATTTGCTCCCAACCAATTCTCGTACTTTCTCCTGAAATTATCAAGGAATCGGTTGGATTTCCCCCACCTTTGTAAAGCGGCTCGCGTAAATCTCCGACAAAATTCTTTGAGAACAACATAATCTTCGTCAGACAGGCAATCGCCTATGCGGGATACAACTGCACTAAACAATACTTCATGATCAAATGAAGTACTCTCACTTCGTAGAAGAACAAACAAGTCTAAATTGGTGATTAAACTTTCCATTTTAAGATTTTATAGTCGCAGATTTAGTGTTAGCAGTTACACAGTTGTGAACAAATTAAATTATAAAACAAAACTTTAGCCCTTTTATTGCAAAACGACAATAATTAGGTAACTACCCTCATTAGTTATCTCCTCATTAGCTAATGAAAATCTATAATTGTCACTAACTATTCTTAGAACTCATAGCACTGCTAATTAACAAATTAGCTTACTTATCAGGAAATGTTAAATATAATCCATTGTCGTGAGATATTGAAAATCATTAAATCACCTATTAAGACTCATTAGAAGACCTAATCAGTGTAGTTACTTAATCACTTCTTTTTGGACTCATTAGAAGACAATTGGTAATTTGGTTGTATGAAAAGTTTTAAAACTCATTTTGTGCTGATAAATATCTAGCTCAAACATAGTTGGCTACGTGTGGGTGTACTATAAACCTCTGCCAACTCCTTCGGAAATATAGGAGTGATGCTATTTTATGTTATGTGTAGTTAAAAGTCCGTGTTCTTCAACATAAACACCAAAAGGAATCGTTTCATACGTAAAAACAAATAAAAATATTTTGACGATTTTTAAAAAAAAAACGGCATTAAATTTTTCGTCCAATTGCCAACCAAAAAATCATAAATAATTAGCACTATGACCATCTCCAAGGATATTACGGTTAAACATGCCGTTTAGGAGATAATTCGATTTTTCATACTAGCTTCATACAAATTTTTCGTAAAAAAATTATATTTCCTTCGTTTTTGGGTAGAATTAACTCGGGTGTCATTTTTGTACATAGTAATGACTAATAGAAGCGATATCCGGCATAAAAACAAGCACTTGCAAATTGAAATCCCTAAGTCTATGAAAGCCGATTTTCAGCCCACCGTGGGACGGGAAACTACGTAACCCTACATTGAGCGTGGCCCGACACGCTCTTGGCCGGTTTTTTAACTTATAAGTGGGAACACTTATTGTAACAGGCAGAAAACTACGGAACCCTACATTGAGCGTGGCCCGACACGCTCTTGGCCGGTTTTTTTGTATTCGATATATCTTTTTAAACATCGAACATAATTATGTACCTATCTCAAAAAGAGACAGCGCGGCCGCTATTATTTCGACGTCTGCCATTGACGAAACTTGAAAGCGAAGTGGGTGGTAGGGCAGTATGTAAACACACACTTCTCTCGATCCTGCTGCGGCAATATTTAGGGAATTATTGCCGGCAGTGCGAGGGGCAGCGGCATGGGCTGAATGTAAACGTAGCATTAAACTTGTCATTCTCCATAATCTAGATCTTCTACTAGAAACTCCTCGATAATGCATGGTTTAGTTGATTTAGGTAAATCCTTAAAATGTTTGTAACAACACGAAAGTGTTTGTTACATACATTGTAATTCGTCAACTAAATGTAATTTGTCAAGCATTCGATCAAATACGCAGAGTGAAGAGGTGGTTATGCCCTTAATTTTAACAAACAATTTACTATTTTTATTCCAGTGGCTTCACCAATTGACATGGAGTGCCACATCCAATGTGAGCGCATCACTAAGATCCTTGATGATGCCATCTACAAATGCGAGTTGGCCATCTGTTTGCCAGACCTGGTGGAAGAGTACCACATTCTCGACAGTATCTTGACATCTACGCATATGGGTGACCTGGTCTTTATATTCGAACAATACGACAAACCCCTGTTCACTTACAGTTTAATAGACACGTCGGTTTTGGATGAATTGAAAGCTGTGAGTTTTAACTTAATGTTTTAGCATATGTAGACTTTATTTGTGTCCTTATCTGAAATGTATTTTACAGGGTGATTTGTCGATGAGAACTCGTCTGAATCCCGAATTGGGGCACCTTCTCTACATCATGAACAGCTACCCTCAGCTCAAGCCTACAATTCATGAAATGATCGCCAAGGTAGATGTCGGATTTCAAGGGTAACTTTTCCTTTTTTTGGAGTACTATCCACACGGGACATTGGTAATAAATCTGCAGAGTACAATGGACCTACTGACGACCTAGGAACTATGTCGTAATAACGTTACATAACATTAGGTACGTTACGTGTAGGTTAATGTAAAATGTATTTGTAACCTACCTATATTCTTGCAAACAAGTATATCATTCATTAAATATATCGGATGGTCCACTTGTTGGTAAGCTGCTGTTAACCTCTTTCGTGTGTCTAGGACGTGGATCTACGCGACGCGAGACACAATGCTTTTCTAATTGTGTCTGTAATTAGAGCATTCAATCAATGAGTTAATGCTGGCACAGTTATGTTTACAACAATACTGAATAACTGATCGATTTCAGATGAGAGAATCAGTTGAGCAAGGAGGGAGCAACGTAAGTATTACAGAGCATTAAAACCTCTCAGTAGTTAGAAATTAGAGGTCTGTCTCCCCCGTACCAAACAAGTAAACCCGGCCTTCGGTAGTCATTCGAAGATCTTTGACTGCCGTAACAAATAGTCAATAGGCGAGAGTATAGTATAGTATAGAGTCTGATCAAAGAATCACTCTAATCAAGGTGTGCCAGTCACCTAGTAACTGTAGACACAATCACTATAACTGGAAGCTAAAGGCTAGGGAGATGATGATGACTCGTGTTGAAAATAAGAGTGGAAAATAATCTACGTAAATTCCAGTAAACTATCGATGCCTGCATACTTACTTTACACTTTAAATAGAACTAAAAACCCCTTAATAAAATCGTTTTTTTTAGAGCAAGCGGCCAATTGGTTTCGATTTTCTCCTGGAATTAGAGCATTTCCGAGATCTGATGTTGAACCAGATGGAGACCACAGCAGCAGAGGAACTGTCTGCCAAGATTAACACCAGAAAGTTGGAAGCTTCAAATGAACATCTTAAAAATCGTATCGTAGGTACGGAGAAATAAGCTCTATAGCATAATGGCACATTACTGTAAACCAATCTAACTCAACCTTTCGAAGACCAAGGGACAGCCAGCTGTTGCGCTGCTATTGTCTTTCTATTGTGTCTCAAATCACCTGTGTTCAAAGGTTTAAATAGCTATTTTAGCTAATCCAGAATAAACACTAGCAATGAGATATCTGTCAAAGAACTAAGGAAATATTTCGATATGATAGACAACTGTAATTAAATTATTATCACAGTTTTTGTAACACTACTTACTAGATTACCAAATAGAATTTTTTTTCCAGCAATAGATTAATATGTTAGTTTTCAAGGTAAAATGAAATATTCCTGACAATAACTAAGATATTTTCATTCTCCAGAGTGTACGACGACTTTGAAAGAAGAGACCGAACGGTTTGAAGAGACCATGGCGATTAAGGCGGAGATCATCGCCAAGTTGGAAAAGGAACTAGTCATGCTCAGACATGACGCTACTATAACCCTCAAAAAGAAAATGTAAGATATTTAACTATTGGATGTAGTAGATGACACAGAACTGTTGTAGTTGATAGAAAAGTTCTATTTTATGTTGTGGCAATATTTTTTAGTTTGGATTCTGAGCGTCAAATGGTGCTAGCTACACGAAGCCACGTGGTCAAGAATGAGATGTTGAAGGAAGAGGAAGTGGAGAGTCGAGAAGCGTACGAGCGATTGTTGAAACATCATCTCATTGAAGAGAAGAACCAAAGGGCGCGCCGGTAATTGGCATTCTGTTTTGTCCGTCCAAAAATATTGGACAAAATTTTTTCGTTTGATCAAATTAATAAAATATACCAAAGATAAGGATCATCAAAGTTTCGGAGTGGGGAGTTGTGACGTCACTAGTGGCTAGGCGAGACGTCACGCGAAACTTCAACGCACTGAATGGTTGTAATTATTCGTTTTTGAGAAAAAAAAAATACGTTTCCAAAATTTTTTGACATTTTTTTTAGTCATCTAGCTTTGTGTTACTGCTCACTCTTTCTTAATAATGAAGTATCTAGTAACTAATATTAATCTATAGTAATATTATAAAGAGGAAAACTTGGTTTGATTGTAATGAATAGGCTTTTACTAGGCCGATTTTAAATATTTGTACCACCTTTTATACCGTGTTTTTATGCAAATAAATATTATCTTATCTTATCTTATCTTAAAAATTCTTCACCATTTGAAAGCTACATTGTCCACGAGTAACATGGGCTATATAATATCACGCTATATCCCACGGGAGCGAAGCAGTAACCAAAAACCTATTGTAACGTGGGTGAAACCGCGAGGAACAGCTAGTTCCCCAATATTTTTATATTATTTACGTCTACTTAAATTTTAATTAGGTGTAATAGAGAAAGTTATACTGTTTCCTAATAGTATATAAAATTGTCTAAAACTCGAGGAGTATTTAAAAATATTTAGTTTAATTTACATACATTCTTATTATTACAACAGTTTCAAAGTAGAGACGCAGTTGCTGTCGTGGCTGCAGAAGTACGACCTGGAGATGAAAGATAAGCAGGAGGAACTGGACGAGTTCACACAGAAATATGAGGACGAAGTGGAACTGTGTGAGGAGTTAGAGGTAATTAAACATTTGTGTATAATGCGCGTTTATGTAAATATAGTAAGTAATGCATCCGTAATGTTAAGACGTTAGCCTTATGTTTCTAGTCAAGCTAGTCCTATGTTAACAAATGATGGCACTGCCTGCCCACCTTAATCTGTGTGCTTCTCTCATCAAGAGAGCATTTTAGTCATTAACCTCCATGGTTCTCGCGTGATTTGACTAAAATCTCTGCGTTTGTTTCGGATGTTTCTCCTCAGAGTAGACGGCTAGGAAACACCGGGCCCATCGTTCGCATAATCAATATTGTTGTGTGAAAGTTCCATATTTAACCAATTTACAAAATCAATATTGTTTTAATTATAGTTTGAAGCCTCTTGAATATAATATTTAAGAAAAACATAGTCAAAATCCATGGCGTAGTTTTAAGGATCTGTTTCTACTATGTAGTGATAATAACGTACGTAACGCTACTTAATAATGACCAACAATATAATTCACTAACAGAAAAAGTTAGCAGAACAAGACATCGAGTACCTACCACTAATGGCGGAGCGTGAAGCGGAGTATCACCAAGAGATGACAGAGAAGATGAACAAGTTCCTTCTGGAGCACGCCGCGAGGGTCATACAGACCGCGTGGAGAGAAGTGCTGGCCAACCGCGCAGAGAAGAAGAAGGTATATTTAATCATAATTATAAAGATTGAAGTCTTCTACTGGCAATGCTCACTAAAGTATCTGTCGGTGGATTTGTAGATGAGAGATATTTTACCACATTATGTGTGGAGCTTACGTCAAATATCTTAGAAACGTAATCCGCCTATAAGGTTTTGGAAGTGGCCGTACGTTGTTTTTGAGTCATGAGACTATAAAAACAAGTTACGGCCATTTTCGAAGAGGTAAGCAAAGTGCTGCTGACCCGAGAACAGTACAGGGTGTATTCTTCTTCGGCTTGGAAGATTATAATAAAGTTAAAGATACTTTTTAATTACCTACAAAAATACATAACTGCATACTCCTCTATCCTCTTAATTCATATTTTTGACGGACTTTATCTGTTTCATTCATGCAGCTAAAAGGAAAGGCCAAAAAAGGAAAGAAGAAGGGGTAATAAGCAGATTTTGCGGAACTTTTATTTTATCATCTAGCCTTTTATTGTCCCATCAATCCCTTTTATTTCTGTTAATCGTGCTGTCACCAACTCCTTTGTTTTAAGTTTTTATGAATTGATTGTATTTCTGTTATTATTCATATTTTTTGTTTATTTACCTTTCCTAAATAATTTAGAAGTCCTTGTTCCCTAACCCGAATCCTATTCCATTCTTACAGTTGAAGAGACTGCTAAAGAAAATGCAGGCCGAAGCCGTTCCAACGGATCTTATAAAGGGCAAACCAAAAAAGAAATGAGAACAATTACCTCAATGGTTATATTCGTTTCATCAAACAAATTATTTGTCTTAAATCATTTATTAATAATCAATTATTGAACATTTTAATCAGCTATTATTTGTAATATTTTCTTGAGAATAAAACGAACTAATTCAGTAAGCAAGATATTCATTTTATTTACGTAAATAAAAGGTTTTGCTTCGATAATATTTTATATAATTGTCTTACAAATCCGAAGAAACATTATTGTTAGTTATTGTATTTATGACGAGTCTAAATATATATAATTACATTCAAGAGAGGACGCCTGTGGTTTGGTTGTCGGTAGGTAATAAAATCATCCATATAAACATGCATTTTTCTAACATCCATTTCTAATTATCTACTGACATAATATAAGAGACTTGATTATTTATTTCACTAGCTCTTAATGATTTTGTTAGAGTATAAACATTGAATGTAAAACCAAGAATAATACAATAGTAACTGTAAAGAGTATAAACATATATTTGATAAAACGCCTTTAATAGGTTTAGGTCCGTCTATAGGCCAATTGGTATAGTGATCGACACAAAACTCATGATATACAAACCGTTAAATCGGTCACTATACCAGTCACCGTATATATAAATTTCCTTGTCGGCAGTACAAATGCTTTAAATATCAGTTTTTAAGCGCTTTTTTATATGTATGGCTACAATAATGCTGCACATTTTAAATTGGTTTTCTACTAATCAAATCATAATTTCTCTTCATCGTCGAGTATCTTCAGGTGTCGTATGGCTCTGACGTCTATAAGTGTGTCTGAAGAACTCTTGGTCGTCGGTACGAAGGACAGTGCACGACGGGCCCTTTGGCCATTACGGAGTACTGGGTTCAGGTCCTGAAAAAAATATTACGAGTAAATTAGTATTTTGCGGTCCAGAATAGTTAGTTAGAGATAATGTTATTTAAGTTGATATCTTTTGAGGATCCATTCCGACCGACGCGTCTGCTAGTTATTAAACATACGATGGTCTCCAAGAGCACAAATCTCCAGATTGAACACAAAGCGATGAGTTATTCTAAGAAGGAGATGGGAGATTGAAGAAAAGATTATGTTATTAAAAATATTACAATGTGACTGCTTTAGTAACCATTTACCTATTTCCACTGACCTAAATTATGAGACAGACGTAAACTTTTCCAATCACGAATTCACGAGTGAAGCATGAAAATGACGCATTGTTAGATTTGTGTGTCTGTGTGAGTGTAGGTCATGTTTGACAAATATTGTAAGACCTCTTAAGGTGGCGGTTCGCGCCGCGACAGAGACAAGCGACCGAGACAGGAGACCGCGACCGAAGACCGCGACCGTTACTTGACGTTCGGCATCGGCGTAGATATGTCTCCTGACTCTGTCTCGCTCGCGAACTGTCGTCTATACATTGCCGAACGTCAAGTTACGGTCGCGGTCTCCTGTCTCGGTCGCTTGTCTCTGTCGCGGCGCGAACCGCCACCTTTATGCTTCTCACATTTTATTGTAAAATTACGTCTGTCTTATTTTAAGATTTGAGGGTATTTATTTTCATACAAAGTTTTATATTACTTACTCTCAGTTGTACCTGCAACGCATGTGCCGTGTGTTCAGTCTTAGATATTTTACTTTGAGCTGCTTTCAGTTCAGCGTCTAGACGTTGCTTTTCTTCTTCTAGTTCTATCAAACGTTTTTCTGCTTCTGTAAAATGAAATGAAAATGTTATGCCATTGTTCCTATTTTGTAAGGTATGGAAAAATGGGTTGATTAACTTGATATATCGCTTGTTGAATATAAATGCTTAGCTTACCTTTAAATTGAGTTTCTTTCTCAGCCTGTAACATTTCAAACTGTTGACGTTTTAATCTTTCTTCTTCCAGCATTTTGTTCTGTTCTTCTTGAAGTCTTTCTAATTCTTCTCGCCTCTCCCATTCTTCTGCTAATACTCTGTCGATGATAAAAAATAATCGTTAGATTCTTTTGCTATTTTGTTGTATAAATGTTTTAAGTGTATTTTTATTTAACAGCTTACCTAGCTTGTAATGCTCTAACAATTTCTTCATCTCTTTTAGCTTGCGTTTCTTCTTGTAATAGCTTTTCAAGTTCTACTTGTGCATGTTTCAATTCTTCTAACTTTTTGTTGTCTTGTTGTGCTAATTCAACTAGTTCCTGAAATGAAGCGACACAATCGTTTTTAACTGTCAAAGATAATTTACTGATAGTGTTTTGGGGCAATCCCACCATACTGTTTTTCCATTAGATCTACATATACCTATCATGAGGCAAGAACACAATAGGTAGAGCACGTCTAAGAGAGTTCCGTGCAAAATATAATGTATAAATCCCAACATTCAAGTGTTAGACTCAGTTATGCATTAGCCGGGTCCGGAATCAAAACGGCGCCTTTAAAATACGCCGCTGGATCGCGCGATTAGATTGGTCGATTGAGTGGTGTGAATCCAGCTAATGAAATTAAATGAGGTGAGAAAAGAGAGACACTTCTTATAATTCCATTAATTGAATTCATGAAACTCTTCTGAAAAGAAATACTCAGTAGTGTTGCCTACCTGTGCCTGTGCCTCAGCAGCAAGTCGAGCTTTGACCTCATGCTGCAGCCGTGCTCTAGTCTCTCGTACTTCCCGCTCCCGCCGCGCCCCCGCCCCGCGCCGCACCGCGCGCGCCCGTCGCTGGTACCCTTCCACCCCCCCTGATACTGCTGCCGCTTGACGTAGTGCTGATATCCATTGTAGGCGACTCCTGTGATGAAGTGGAAAGAGGAATAATGATCTGATGGCAGAATTTTAAGATGTTTTCCTTCCTTATCTAGTTGGACAGGATTGTTGATCTAAGTCTAGTGACCCTAACCGCTAAGCCGGAGGTCGCTATTATTTTGGGACTTTCACCCATAATGTTTGTAATGTGATGTATGATCAAAAAAAGTATATATTATATTAGCTGTCCGGTTATAATAAACAGACTACATGGTTTGGGATCAGATAGTGTAAGTTGTGCCAAGACGTATTTTTTTTAGTTGGCTACTTTAAGCAATCAAGCTACGTACTTAATTTGGATACTGTACGACGGCTACACTTACTTATGGTCCTGAGTGCCGAACTCAAAAGTCCTATCAGGAGTGATGAGCTGGAACCTCTGAATCTTGCCCTCTCCAATGGCTGCCTCCACGGAGCAGAACTCGTCGATGACGACCCTGCCACACTGTTCCTTTTGAGAGGAACTCTTGTAGTAGGTGAGGGCACACGGCTGGAGGACACACCAGTATTCCCGCATCGTTGGGAGGAGGTAGCCGCGCTTGAATAGGTAACCCTGGGAAAAGAGGTTAGATGTAAAGAGGTTTGATGTGCAAGGTAAATACTGTAAATTCTTGAATCGTTTTCTGCTTTTCAGAGGGTATTTATGGTTAACAAAAAAGTGTAAGCTTTAAGCTTCTAGATTAATAAAAATGTTGAGGACTTGAAGTTTTTTAATCCATGTATTATTTCTGCAGCTTGTCGAATATTACCTTCTTGATAATGTCCTCAATAAAGACATCGTATATCTCGTCTACAGCTTCCACTAAAGCTTCTGAATGTAGTTGCTGGTCTCCACAATATTTAGCTTCTAGCACGGCGAGGAATGCAGCCCACTTGAAGTGGCCTATGGAGGTGCCTAATGCCTCCCAGTCAGCCGTGTCCCAGCGGAGGCCGAGGCACATGACTAGCTGCTCTGCTACAATACCCGCTTCTGAGGGTTGGAGTACCACCTGGTCCAAAGAGATTTGGATGATTTTATAATTGTCGTAATCGGATGTCAATCTAAATTGCTAATTGGCGATTGCATAAATGGATGGTACAGCAGAAAAAAATAGTTTATGGCAAAATATCAAAAAAATAGTACGCAGGACAAAAATTTCAAAACTCGACGAACAGTCTGAAAACAAGTGAAAGTGTTAAAGTTACGCAAGCTGTTCGTAAATAAGATGTGTTATGAAACTAAGCATTGAGAAATTGAAATCTACACAAGACCGTGTTTTGTCATTATTTTCTTAATGGAAATTGAGAAATTGAATTGGAATTGGAGAAATTCTCATTGAGATTAATTATCTAATTGATATCCTGATTTCTGATTAACCATTTCATTGACTATTCAATTATGTAAATTGGATGACGGTAAACCTAATGTTAAACCACCGCCGTCTATAGACATCTGAAATACCTGAGGCCTCGAAAATGCTTTGCCATCTTATACACAAAGGTGTCTCATGTTCTTGTAATTAGACCACAAACGAGTGTAACAGTAGGTAGTACTTAATCTTTCCTATTTATGTTGGAGTCGGTGTCCAGTCTAATCGGATGTACCCATAAATACCGTGTTTGCGATAGGTGACTGCTTATCTGAACTCCCCAACCCAGTTACTACTGGGTTACACGACACTCACATGGCAATATTAGTGTCTAGTAGTAAAAAAATTAAGGCATCGGAGTAACCGTAACGACTATCAAAGATCTACAAATGATTTGGTCTAGATAGATATAGAAGTACTTTATTATAAGGTCAGAACATAATTACGTTGAGAGAGCTACATTATAACATCATGTAGGTGAACTAGTCCGTAATGAATGTGCTCCACAAATTAGCAAAGCTTGACTTACTAATTTAATATAGATCATAGAGCCGTGCATTGTGCAAGCTTACTAAGTATCTTTATATGTTTTTAATGAGACAGACTGACTGACGGTAATCAACACGCGGCCTGTTTGATGCGAGAAACGAGAAATTCAGACAGTAATTTCTTTATGTGATGCAGAGCCTCACTACTAACGAAACGGTTTTTGGAAATCCAACCTTTAACGGGGTAAAATAAGGGATGAAAATCCGCGGACGAAACCGCAGGTACCAGCAAGTATTACTATAACGATTAGATGTAATCATTATAAGTATGTGTTGTTTATAATCTTTACAAAACACAACGCTATACAAATTAGTATAATTAATTGCTTGATGTCAATAGATGGGAGTAGTCCATTGATTCTAATTAGCACTAAGTGGTTGCTTAAAAGTGTGATGCTAAATGCTTTCTCCACTAGCACGGAGCTAGTGAAAGCTGGAATTTTACACAGTACAAAAAATCGTTTTTATTAGGGTTCAGTAGCACTAGCCATCAAGAAACCGTTTTTGTGTATCAATGAAGAGCACAAGCCCAGTTTCTACCGACTCCAAAAAAGGTGGTTTTCAATTCAATGGCTATTTTTAACCGACTTCAAAAAGGAGGAGGTTCTCAATTCGTCTGTATGTTCTTTTTTTTTTTTTTTTGTATGTTTGTTACGCGATATCTCCGTCAATTGTTAACGGATTTTGATGGTTCTTTTTATATAAATTTTGTGGCGACCGGCACCAAGAACAAAAAAAATTGACGAAATATTCATAGACGATGTGTGCTTCGGCATCGGTTGTAGAACACGTCAGAGTCGACACTAAAAAGTAATAAATAAAAACTTTTTTCAAAAAAATAATAACCGCCTTCAAAAACTAAAAACCTAAAAATAACAAAAATTTCGGAAGTCGGTGGCTTCTCTTCTGCCAATTAATTTGTGTCGCCACAGACTTCCGAAATTTTTGTTATTTTTATGTATGCAATATGCATGCAGGTCACTGGCTACGCTCTGATGAGTTATTTGGTTTAAAGCAGAATAGTTGGTCATTTGGTCCTATACAAAGTTTACATAGTTTGCCCCAAACACAAAAAAAAATAGTTTGGCCCAGTAGTTTTAAAGAAAGAAGAAAGAAAGAGAAAGAATGAATTTGTCTTGTATATTTTTAACTAACTGCTTTGAATTTTTACCTAGATAGGTGTTATTTAGGCGTTGCGCAGTATTAGCGAAAAACGTGCAAAAATGTCGCAATATAATAACATGTGTAGGAGGCGATGCCCACTCGTTATTCTAATGTTAGCCTATCTATTCAAAAGAAGTGAAAGTCGACAGAACACCCTGATATGGAATTAAACCATTAATTGAAGAAATACGTATCTATAATCCCAGACTATTAATTAAACGACAGTGGCTGGAGCTGCGTAAGTTTGATAATATTAATCTTATTCTATGACTGTGTGTGTTATGTTGATAGAGAAATTGAGGTAAACAATGAAACAATCGTAAAAATCTGATTTTGGATAATATAATAATAACTCTTTAAGGATTGGCTAGACGTAAAGTTAAATCGTGATTCTATGGAAATTATGGCGCGTGGTCCTTGCCCAATACAGGGACAGTACGGATTAATTATAATAATAATGTTGTTTTTGATCACGACTTGAATAAAAAACAAAAGAATTAAAAAAGTAGGGGATTGAAAAATAGTAGATTGTATTACAAGGGCGCAAAGTAATATTTATACGGCGAGGGCGTTTTTTGAATCCAGAGCGAAGTGAGGGATTTAAAGTACGTCGCCCGAGCCAAAAATATATATTGCGCCCGAGTGATACACTCTACTTTGTTTCAATCCCCTACTTTTTTAATTCTTTTGTTTTTTATTCAAGTCGTGATCAAAAAACAACAACCTATGAGAAAAAAAAGGCGCTTCATACTTTATTGTAAAATAATTATTGTAGCTGCTATTATTATCATAGCCTGATAATAATAGCAGCTACATTAATAATTTGCTGCAAAACAATCCGTGAAAATTTTTACGAGAACTCGGGCTGCAGTTTGCGCGTTTTATTTCTTTTTCCGCCGCTATTGGCCGTCGTATCAGCCATTTATTATTTGCGTGACGTCCGATTCTTTGGCGCTGAGCATTAAGACGTTCCAAATTCAAACAGTTTTAGGCGCACTTATAACTGGGCATAAAACATGCAAAGACGCGACAAATTCAAAAAGTGCGATTAATAGTAGATTAGTAGCCAAGGGCTGCAATTGATGCTTACACCCGAGCTAACTACTCTGCTTTACATCTCGATTGTGAGGTAAGTATAAAAAAACCGGCATTACAAAAATAAAACATTTTATTAGTTAAAAGGCAAAATATTGTTAATTGCTGCTTCAGCTTCCATTTTCATTGAATCGGGAGTGCAGCTTATATCTTCATCACTCTCAGAATTCATGTTTTTTTTCCTTATTAGCACGTAATTATAAAAAAAAACCCAAAAGCAAACAATATTAATTTAAAGTAAAAGTTTTTCCCCCCTTTTTTATCTTTGTTTTTTAATTATTTTTTTCAAGAACGAAATTGAGCTTCGCCGTTCGATATTTAAAATTGATGACTATTATACTCATACGAAGACATTGAGTTATAATGTACTACGTACTAGAGGAGCTATTTCAAACAAAATATGGCGCGTAATTTGGTGACAGCGGAGCATGCGCAGTGCAAGCGGGTGCCATAGATAACACCAATGCGCGCAGACGCGACATATTTATGAAGTTGACTTCTATAGACTTCTTTAATATTATGTGCATTATGGGTATCGTTATAAAATAGTTATAATTAAAATAAGAAATGTATAACATAAAATTATGTGGAAAATAATAATATAACAAAATAAAATGAAACGAATTTAAACAGTAAAAAAATTAATTCCCATGAAATAATATAACTACTCTTCTTGACTTTGTGGTGTATTTCTCGTTTTCCAAATGAACGGAACATATTCGTGAATATTCTATTGGCAATCACGTGACTTTGCTGCGATTCTTCTGAATAAATTTAATCCAAAATAATTCTCTAGTACTAGGACACGGCCGACGAACCCTTAAAAAAAATATATATATTTAATAAATAAAAAATATTAATATTACTTAATAATTTTTTTCTCATGATTATTAATAACATTTTCTTGTTCGTAATTGTTTAACGTTACCCGACGTTAGTGTCCATTCTGCGCATGCAACAAATATTTTACTCTTTGATATTAACATCAACATGGCCGCCGTCGAGGTGACTCGTCATACATAATTACAAATAATAAAATTAGGCATGTTTTAAAGATAATATTTTGAACTTACTGGTAAAAAATCACTCCTTGAATTTTATTTATATTTCTCAAGCTGTTTGAACAGTATCTCAATGCACACGAAGGCATATTTTTTGAACAAAACTTTGCACTCGAAATAGTCTAGCTGCTGCAAGCGCTCGGCATAGACTAAGCGAGTTAGGGTGCATGCACCCTAACTCGTGTTACAAAAAATTTAGTTGAGGTGACTCCTCTAGTACGAAGTACATTATAACTCAATGTACGAAGACAAGGCTGAATAGCGAAGCGACCTCTTTTGTTATTAGGCTAAATGCATGGTGTCCATTGCCAGTATGATGGTTGCGAACTTTTTGAAAGAGTGAAGAGTTTTTTTTTTAATTACTTACCGCCCTAGGGCGTTTCTAGCTACATTAATACCCTAGAGCGCTAATTGGTTACCTACAAGCCCCATTTGGGGGTAATAAGGACCTACTTACCGAACATGAGAGATGTAAAAGTTATTTTTAAGCGCAGTTTTTGAATTTGGAGCGTCATTATTGCCCGCTGAAAGTTTCTTATAGAAAACACCAACTTTGGGCGTACTTAAAGAGGAACAAAGTCGTCTTTTTCGAATAGGTGGGATGAAAGAGTATTTCTAAGGTTCACTCACTGCTGAGTCATTACATTTTAAGCGCATTAGAACCATACAAACGCAACTGACGTTCAACAATAAATCAAGCCAAGATTTTGAAAGCACCGTTATGCTAATTAGAACTCTATTAACATCTGAACGTAAGATGAGAAATGGGAGTAATTAATAAGAACAATACGAGAAGTGTGAATGACCTATTTATTTGTAACACTGTGGTTATAAGGTTGCGATCACATTGTGTAAGAGAGAGCGATTTTTTATAGCCAAAACGTAGAAATTCCAATATAATAGGTATATAATTGTCTGTATTTTACTTTTAGAAAGATTGGATATATGAGATGTATTTGACATTCTAACACTTATATAAGAAAGAAAGAAAGAAAGAAAGAAAATACATTTATTTCACACAGCAGTGCCGGTATGATGGTACAAATAACATACATACAACATTTGCATTACATGGAGTTTTTTTTTAAAAAGTTATCAGCTTAAAATTAGTTAATTAACTTAATATTTGTGCCCCCGGCAGCTGTGTCAAAAAAGGTCCAGTTCAGCAAAATGTCAGGCCTCAAGTGCCTGACGCTGGTTTTCAACATATCGTGTGATAAGGAGTACTGCATTCGCACCTGGTTGCCAATACAGCTTTTCCATTATTATCTATTTTCTGGGCTAGTACCATGACATAATTATTCTAAATATTTTTTTTATATGAAGTCAAGCTGGCACCCGCTATTACCACTGACAGCATCCTTACTTTCGTCGATAAAACTCAACACTGTAGTCACACGTGGCCAGCAGATGAAGAAAATGATGATTGAATTTAAGCCGTGTTGATAACACCAACTCCTTGTACCTACATGTGTTAATTAAAAACAAATTAAGAGTTCAACGTTCGCTTGAATTAAATAAGTACCTGTGCCCTTAATTCTTAATTTATGATCAATAAATATTTTAGGACAGTGCACGGTCAACTTGTATCACTTGACTTTGCTTTCTCTACGTAATAAAACTGGTGCAGAATTTTATTGCACGTAGTATTAAACTTTTATTACGTTTTGGTGATAGGCAATTTTCGTATTTAGTACCTTTATGTAAGGTTCTTAAACTTTTTATAAGTTTTATGCTTTCGCAGCAGTAACATGGAGTCGGTACGACTTCCGCATTCCATTTGATCCTTTCAATGTGAATGTGAGCGTACTATGTGAGCTCTTATCCTGTCTTCAACATTTAAATGTTACTTGTTGTTAATGTTGGACTCCTCAGACATTTGAAATGGTAATACTCGTCATAATTATCACTGTTCGAGATCATCATTAAAAAATGTCTGCCACCATCTAAAAGCTTAGTAGCTTTGAATTAATATAATAATTATATTTGAATAACACGCTGCTCAATCAGTTTGACTAATCTCTTATACGAGAAAATCCAAAGCCATATTCGGCAGATTTGGAAAGGTCATCAGAAACATCTTAGACTTAACTTCTTCATGTCTTGGTAGGACAGATATTGAAGGATATTGACATACCACGTAATGTTTGGAGTCATCGGCATCTTGCACCAGGTCGCCTAGCAGACAGAAGATTCTGAAGAGTTTGAACACGGAGTCATCGCCGAAAACTCCTGTGTCACGCCCCAGCAGACTCTTGCGGCAGACCAGCCAGCACACCTTGGGAATAAAACAAAAACTATGAGTAATGGCTTGGTTATGCTCGATGTGGTAGGGCATCTGACCCAACGAGACAAGCAAACTCATGTGATTCGCAGTTTTGAACTTTATGACGGATACCATACATTGGAGTCCCGTACGGTATATCGAAATACCCTTGAACGATGTAACTGTCTACAGAAACCATGGTTCACCGACGAACGGTAAAACGAAAAAACTATTAGTCGATACCATTATTTAGTGACAGGACTTTTTACCGAATAACGCTACATAGAAAGAATGGCTGGCCGATACCAAGATTTGCCAATGTCATGGTTCGCCGGAACACGCTTGAACTAAAATACAATCCTTTATCGATAGCAATTTGCATGGAAAGCACCTTTTCTTACACCGCCAGCCGTTCCAAAATAATTGTCTTAGTTTCTCGCTCATACAATTTTGACAGACATCATCATCATTAGTTCAAGCGTATTGTGTTGTGGCAATATGAAGAGATTGTCTTGTACTGGATTTACTAACTTCCAGGTTTTAAAACTGCAGCTAAACTTTAAGTTTCTCGGGACCCTGGGGTCCCGGTCCTTTGAAAGGTGTACGAGGGGCCGAAGCCAACTCGCAGAGGCCCCTTAAATAAAGCTTTATAATATGAAGTGGGACACCAACCGGCGATTATCCCTATATGCACCACTCAAGTGCACCTAAGGTCAACCCCCGGTTGGTGGTGGTCTATTGCAGGTCATGGAATAAACAAAGTATTGGACTATGGGTTTTGGTTGCTAAGATGGATTACTTATCTGAAACTATTGAATGGCTATGGCCCCTGCCTAACCAATGCTTGTATACACGGATAAAAGGCAGGGGGTGACTTGCACACTCAGTAAATGGGCCCCCGAAAACGGCCGCTAGCACATAGTGACGTAGCGACAAGGGGGCAACATATATCGAGGTGCTGGAGGAGTGGAGAGGTATTCCACGGCTATCAGGACAATCCCGGAAGTACGGTCAAGATCCCTACCAGCATCTTACTGGAATACTTCCTTCCCCCGAGCAAATTTGCTCTTGCGAATCTCCACTCAAACCAGCCAATTAAGGCAAGAGTGAGGTGGGAGCCTTGTTCCTCGTCAGTGCTAACTCTGGCCGGCCAGTTAAGGCAAGCCAGAGATGAAGAACAAAGGGTCTCCCAGGAGGTCAGGTCCACGGGGTCGCTACTGCCCGACAGCTCGCCACAAGCTGCCCTGCGGGTAAAAATAAATATAAATAAATATTGTTACTCCACTACAGCCTCGAAGTATTTTTTTATAATAATATTGAGAAATGACAAAGAGCAGGCTTATTGCAGCGACGCCGACGTGACCTTTTACACGAGGCAAGAATTATGACATGACGGATGTAGAGAGCAAGGAAAATGTTTGCTGCAAATTGCTGTAAGTGCTATGTACATTATGCAAAAACGTATGTGTCATAGAACACACACTTATCTTTATTCAATGCTGAACAAAGTCACTGACTTTAATTTACTAGGCCTCTAAATGACATCGTAGTGCTAATGAAAAAAAAAGCAATGAATAGGAAAGTAAAAAATATTTTTTTTTAAATAAGTACCTAGTAATGTTTAAACAGTAATATTATTATTTATTTATGTTCATTTATAGCTTTAATCGCTTTAGTAGTTTTTGAGTTTATTCGTTACATACAAAAATGCTTTTTTTCTTCTTTATAATTTTAGTAGGTATAGATAAGGTATTTTAGTGAAAGTCACACACACACATTATTTTTCACGGTTACGGCTAATTTCTCTCAGAACATAATAAATGACGATTTCCTTTATTCAGGTTCCAGATAAGTAATAAAAAACAATCATTATCAAGTAACCTACTGTGACTGTTTCTAGCCTACCCTAGGCTGATAAAATTTTCGATTTTCCTAAATATAAACATTAATGATGGGGAAGGCTTCCCCCGAAGGGGAAGGGACCGCGCCCCTCCACCGCACGGTCCTGTAGAGCTCGTCCCAGACTGGACACTCTCCCACCATTTCTACGGAATGAATTCCCATAAGCCTATACTGCCTTGTCCCGACTTAGAAAGCTAGGGGACAAGGAGGGGACCAAGGATGTTAGTATGGGAATTCACAGTTATAAATATACATACTATAAAATTAAACAATAAAGTGAAGAGGCGAGAGGACACGCAAAAGTATATTGTATCATGTAAAGGGGTGGTAAAGGGACCGTTACACTTGCGCTTATGAAATCATCATTAAAGATTACGTTAAGCTACAGCTAAAGCCCCACCCCACTAACGAGTTATAGTAGATGACGCGTTCGTGTACTGCTAGACCTCAATACGTGAATCCTATGGGAGACGCCGCAATTCTAGCTGTCCACGTTCTCTAAACCAATCCATGTCTTACACAATACCTGAAGGCAGTCGATCTGCGAAGTCCAACTACCATTGAGGAAGGCAAGTTTATAATAAAATACTCCTACACGCGTACTAGTGTGTATGACCCTCTTACGGCAACCTATGTGAGTCTACCCCCGTACAATAAAACTAGCACAAGTATACCGGAGACTCAGTCTGTAGCAGAATTCGTTGCGGCCAGGGCCGTCTTTACCAGGGGGTGCAAGGGGTGCGGTGCACCCGGGCGCAGAGCGCCCGGGGGCGCCTCTTGAGCGCTGAATTTTTGGATATTTCATTGAACTTATTGTACTTGTTACGTACGACAAATTTGAATGGGCAAGCAAGAAAAAATAGTCATCAACAATAATATTTTTTTCTAATTTTGGCGCTTGTTATTGACTTGATATAGCCGTCCGGGCGCTCGCACTTAAGGTGGATGTTAAAGGTAGCCCGCGAAATTCAAATTATCTTACGTGTTTTTGCAATTTGCAGATCATTGTCTGGGTGTATGTTGATATAGAATTATGTATGACTCCCCCACAACATCGAAGAAGGGCGCGCGGGAACACTACGCGCCGCCACCTCGGGTCCAGTTGAATACGGGTGACGGACGTCCCCAAGTCCATCACCCCTGGACCCATTAAGGAGGGCCGGAGGAGGGCGGCGTACCTCAAGTAAGCCCCAACGAGGCGGCGGAGGTAAGGGGGCACTCGATGTTATCGCAGTGCCTCCTGAATACAGCTCCACGGCAGGGTGTTGAAGGCGTTGAAGATGTCCAAGGACACCGCCAACAGTACCCCGCCCTGAGACACCGCGTCTTCCACCAGGACTCTTACCCGCGATATTGCGGTGATGGTGGAGCGCCCGTGCCGAAACCCGAACTGACATTCGGCTAGGTCCGGCCCTTATCCGCATAAGTGACTGACGAGGCAGGCTGCGATAATCCACTCTAAAAACTTCCCCACCTCGTCCAGCAACACTATGGGTCGGTATGCGGACGGTGAGTCCGCAGGGCGCCCCACCTTTCTGAGCAGGACCAGACGACCAGACTTCCACTGAACGGGAAACTTGCCCTGCTCAAGGCACGCAGTGTAGAGTCCTCTCAGTTGAGGCTCAAGCTCCTTAATCAGAGCAAGGGCCAACACAGCCGTGGATCCTATCGGGCCCCGGGGTAACGTTCTTAGCCCGGGGCCGCATCACGGCTGCCTTCATCTCTGCCTGTGTCACCTCTGGTACGCCGGCGTCCTCTTCTACATCAGACTCTGTGGCTGTGGGCAGAGCCATCGGCTCGCGCTGGGAAGCGGGCTGCAACCACCTCATCCAACAGCTCGGGTTTCGACTCTCCGTAAGTGGGGGCGCCCAAGGACCGAGTTTTCCTCGTACCGACCGATACGGACGGTTCCCTATACGGTTTCCTATCTAGTGTCCTCTCCTCCCTGGCTAGCGTCTTCGCGTTGCCAATGGCCAGCCACAGAGCCCTCTTCACCGCGCGGTACACCTCATACAGCGCGGCTTCCTCGTCAGGGACCCGACGACGTCTTCTCCGGTATCAGGTATGCTGGCGCCTGACCTCAACTCACGAGACGCGCAATTACGCGATTTCGGCAGACCACCAGTACACCTGGCGCTTACCCCTACATCCGAGGACCCGAGGCATGGACGCGTCGGTCCATTCGATATGCTTGCGTGCCCAGCGCGGACCGTCCGTTCGTGGGGCCACTGGACTGCGGCCGTTAGTGGTCTGGGGGGAGACATTGAAACGGATATATCTGTGATCCGACAATGTCTTCTCCACGGCGACACCCCAGTCGTGGACTCGGCCCGCGACGAGATGTCCACTATAGAACCTCCTCGCTGCCGAACGCACGTGTATTCGGAGCCCCGATTCAGGACGGCCAAGCCAGTCATGACCACCCACTCCTCCTACGCCTCGCCCTTGGCGTCGGTGACCGGGGACCCCCACGCCGCAAACTTAGCGTTGAGGTCCCCAAGCAACAGCACCGGACGAGGGTGGTGGCGGTTCACGACGGCACCTAACGTCACAGTTCTAACCTAATGTAACCTAGCAAAATTTGGTGGTCAAAAATATTTTTAGGTGATCATTTAAATTATGTCCAGGATGTCATGATGGCCCCGTAGATAAGGCGCCCGCCTTTCGTTAAAGAGGTTGCCCGTTGCGGGTTCGAATCCGGCTTTTTCAATTCATATAATGTACTTTCTAAAGTTTATCTTGGACATCACTGACATCCCGTGCCTCGGAAAGCACGTAAAGGTCGTGGTTGTCATTCCTAGAACTCTGACAGTCGTTACGTAGTCAGTCTGACCAGTCTAACCAAGGGGTATTCGTGTCGCCCAGTAACTGGGTTATGGAGGTCTTATAGGCAGTTGCTCCACGTAAAACACTGATATTCAGCTGAATCCGGTTAGGCAGGAAGCCGACCCCAACATAGTTGGAAAAAGGCTAGAGAGGTGATGATATGAATTGTAACCTAAAAAAACGAGGGCGCAGGCTGAGTCCCGCACCCCGGCGCAGAATAGGCTTAAGACGGCCCTGGTTGCGGCTGTCCTTAGTATTCTTCGAGGTGGTAAATCGTCACCTCACTCACATCCCCTTAATCTACCCATTTCGAGGTTGCTTCGCTGCATATGCATCTGCTGCTCAGCGCCCAAATCAAGTGTTTCGCTAAAGAGTGACGATTCAGATATAAGCGGCCCGCGGCCTACTTTGTATGTGGGGGTTTTAGCGAGACACAAGTTCTAGCGTTCACAGAACGGTGCTACCAACTTAGTTAGGGGTACTTGGTGAAGCCTACCCCCGCTCCCGGGTGATGCGAGAACAATATGACCAGCGCATACGCGTCCTGTGCCAGACCTTCTGTAGGAAACAGTTATCATCATAAACCTTCGGTTGGCCTATAATTACTGTTATTCGTAATTATTACTGTACTGTTATGTATTAAACAATTACTGTCTGCATTGCAGCCAAGTTGGAAATACTGAATTTGCTTAGAACTTTAGTAGATTGAGCAAGTACGGTTCGACCTTCCATGTCTTGTATGTCTGGTACCAATCAGGTGTGTTAATGTACAATATGTAGCGGTGTATAATATAATATATAGCAGGTAGAGTAAATCGGAAGGCTGTCGCCGTTTCCCTACAGCCAAACGCTCATGATGAGTCCCTGCCAAGGTGCGGATTAGGTGATGGGCATATAAGATGAGAGTATTATAAATATAATACTAATAACATAATATAATAGTATCTACATGCTAGAGTAAGGTAATCATTATTTATAAATCTATTAATAGTGATAACTAGTCTAGTTACTTAGAATAGACTATATGATTAACGTACACTATATAATATTTTCGTGACCGTAATTAATACTAAAAACAGATCAAAGACTCACCAGAACAACGAATTGAAAGATATAGATTCAATTACCAGAGCAGACTCGTTCCCGCCTTCTGCCGCGTGCAAACACTGACACTCACGACAAACCAGACTAGACCACAAATGACCACAAGTATTAGAGCTATCGACGCAACTAAACTCTCTGTTCACGAACTTCTACCAGACGTTGTCGAATCACTCTCCATCTCCCTAACTTTAACTTAATTCGCCTAGATCACGACCGACCTCTCTAGTCACCTCAAACCAACTGCCCTCAGCCTATCTAACTTTTACCAAACACCACGTGTTCGAAAGCCCTGCTCGCACGCATCTCCCGAATTCGCAGAACCCTTTTTTTGTTACATTTCTCAATTGTCCTAAAAATCGTTTCATGATAATAGATGGGTCTCTTTATGGCAACCAGATGTAAATTTGTATTGAGAGTTGCACTTAGAAATCGAATATTTTACAAGTTTCTTTAGAACTCAACGATAAATTGTTTTATGGTATGACGGCTGGCACTTTTGTCTTAAGTAGGTATGTTTCGCATTAAATAGAGGATTTATGCTTTCCTAAGTGGCGGACCATGAGAAGGGTCTTTTTGAACAAAAAATAAGATATTTTGTTATTATTCAATAAGGAAACGTGACTAACCGTCACACTACCCAATTTCTCAATACTATTAAAACAATTCTGAATAATGTCAACATTGTATACACAGATACAGCACGTATTTACTCATCTGGCAGACAGTAGGCTGCATGTAATTACAAACGTGCATGCGATAGGCATTGACTCGTCTCGACCTACTTGCAGCTGCACAAAGAAGTATTGTGCCAACTTTATTCAATAAGTAATTTCGAATAAACGAAGAATGGGTGCTTTTGGCGAGATGCCCTTTCAACCCATTAAAATAATGTATTGTTCGTACGAAGCGCTTTGGCTCACTACGAACACACTTTTGTAAAAATTTTGTACGCAAGAAATATTTTCAAGAAGGGTTTTTTTGGCATTCCTGTCACATTATGGTCGACCACTGCAACTTTTGAAAACAAAATCAACAGCAGCATCTACCAGAAAACTGCAAGCAATAAAGCTGGACAAGTCAAGGTAACGGATAAAGATCAGCGGAGCAGTTCCTCGTATCCGCACGCAGCGTTTCTCGAATTCCTTTATTATGGGCACCGCAAAAGAATGGAATTCCCTGCCGGCGTCTGTGTTCCCAAATGCATATAACCCGGATGTATTCAAGAGACGAGTGCATAGGCATCTTTTGGGTGAGCTCGCTCCATCGTAGGCCCCGTCAATGCCCTCGGGCTAGTCTGGGACCAAGAGCAAGCCCATATGTAATAAAAAAAAAGAGTAAATAAGATAATTAAAACGTAATTATTCGCTTCTTTTCACGTCAGTATCGCTAAAGTACCTATGAAGAAAAAGAAAGCAAAACTTTTAGAAGACTTTATCAGATGGTACTAAAGTTTTATTACATAAAGGGCAATCGAAGGAACATGAGTGGGTTTTAGTCAGTAAGAGTCTGAGACGCCCTCCCGCCGCACCCAGGGCGGGAGCAGTTATTGGATCATTTCCCACTCACCAAAAAAAAAAAGGTACTTTAAAGTCTAATTACAAGATGGGACTATAGAACTATACCTAAAAACTATATAGTTAATTATAAGCATAAACTAAGATATACTTAGATGCATAATATATTCTATGCAAAACCATTATTAAACTTTATTATTTACTGGTCAAAAGATGAAAGAAAAAAGTAACTTTCCAGACCTTTTTGTACTACCAACATACAAAAAACCCTGGAAAGTTTCCCTCATAAATAATCGCCATCAATTCACAAGTGACACGATTGCTCCGGTCACACAAATAAACAGATTCATATTAGTTTTGTGGCCACATATGGGAGTGACTACATTAGGGAGGCAGAGGGCAGGGCACTGTTTTCTATGTAAACAGACGGACACAGTACTGTATATATCGCGCTCCAGACGAGTTTAGCGGAAATCAATACCGCGATTCGTGACCCCAGACACTTGAGAAATAGGAGTGCTTTGCCGACTGCATCGCTGGAGTACAGCTGATTGTTCTCTGTTTGTTTCAGTTCGTTTGTACTGAAAAATGGAGGTTCGCTTTCTTATATAGTCGACTGGCGACACGAATGTTACAAATCTTTCAAAATCTCGGCTGTTCGTTACTTTATATACATACACATAATAATATGTCATAATATGTCTCATATAAATTTTCAATGGACATAAACTGATTAGGGTTGAATGTGCGTAGTCTTTAATCTCCGAACTTGTACCATCGTGATAACTGATATTCAAATTAGTTAGACCATGTTACAGGAAAAGCTAGTTCCAAATAGTTCCAAAATTCATAAATTCCTGTCTGACTTGATCATGAGATATTTTCTCCGTTAATGTAATAAGTGGTTTGTGTTTTATTAGTCTCTATACAACGCTTTACATGTACTGAAGTATATCTTTTAATTACATTTTTTCCAATTGAATTTGACACTTGTTGCAAACTACCGTATCATTCAATTGCTTGTTCAACGGGTAACCAAGTAGAAATCCGGGTTTGCTTTCACCATTCAAAAAGTTTTGTTAAAATTGTAGACAATATGGATATTGTTGGTAATTAGATATACCATTAACGAGATAGTTTCATAACTATGTTTGTGTGCAATATTGACCTACTAAAGGGGCCATTGACCTATGTTTATTATTGACGGATACCATATCATTACCTAATCTAAGTAAATAGATACTGATTAAAATTGATAATAAACTCGACTTGAGCGTAAATAATTTGGTTTCATTATCATAACCAAACCATTAGACATGGGTAGCTCGCGAATGAGAGATAAAATTGAACTAGCTCTTTAATTACAATCTAGCTCTCAGTCGCTCAGTCGTTCACGGAATAGCTCACTAGCTCATTTAGCTCTTGACTCTGTATACGCTCTGTGGCTTTGCGAGCGAGTGAAACGCCGACAGCCGCCCGACAAGGCCCGAACTTTCCCGACAAACAGTCGAACGATTTCGCATGTAGCTCACTGACCGACTGTTCAGCTCAATACGTCATTGTAAAATAACTCTTATTGTCATTGTTTTAAGGAAAATCATTGGCTTACATAATTTTATTTATTTGTAATAAGAACAAAACAACCCAAATGAATCTAATTTTATCTGTAGGTCGCATTAAGTTAAGTGAGCTAAAGATCTAGAAAAATTATAAGGAGCCATTGAGCGATTTGTCTCGTTTGATTTGCGTAAAGTAGCGCGGCTCAATTTGAGCTGTAGCTCGCAAGTAAATCAATTGAGCTCAAGAGTTAAAGAGCTATTCGGTGAGCTAAGAGCTAAAAGAGTGATATAGCTCTTTTGATCAAAAGAGCTATATCTCTCTTTTCTTTTCAGTGAGCTACATTTCGCATCTCTACAAACCATACATTCCTATTCTATAAGTATTTACTTAATTTATATTCCCTTTTTATTTGACATCCTCGTCATACTAATCAGAAATCGTCAATACGCTTTGATCAAGCGTCGTCGTGAATTCGTGATCATTAATGCTCGTGCTTTCTCTATTTGTTACTTGCAGTGGGACAATAATATATGGGTTTTATTATTATAATTGTATGTATATTTCCATGATATAAAAAATGCTACTAACCGTAGAATTGTGTCACTATTCATTTCTCACAAAAATAATTAAAAATTGCCTTCTAAAATCGTACTAGGCCTAGGCTGTAAAGGGGGACCAAACTTTAAATTAAGTGGGGTCGCAAAGTCGAAGTGTAAGGTTTTAATTAAGGGGGCATGGGTCATAAGGGCCATGATTTTGCTCAGCAAAATGAACACCTAAAAGTTTTACTCATGTAAGTAGTTAATCTTCCGCGACCTTAAAATTGATAAAGTACATTACTATTATTTAAGAATTTATAGAGCGAAGAATTTAGTTTAGATTTTTATGATTATGGTCGCCAGCAGATGAAGCTACAACATTCGGTATTTTTTTTCATGTAATTTCAACTCACAAAAACATTAGCTTACAGGTTGATTTTAGATTTCGGCCTTATGTTTCGTCTGTACTAGTAAATTTTCTTACAGTCACGTGTATAATAAAAAAACCTGTAAAGGCTATTTTAGTATTAAACTATTGTTGGTTCAATGGCCACTATTGTTCGAAATTGATTGTGTATTTTAGCAGTAATAGTCCCATCGCACTAATTGACCTCCAGCTGAAGAAAGCAATTGTGAACAGTCACGCAACCGAGTAGGTAGTCATTAGTGGCAGCCAAACGTATCAATTCAATTGGGGAATGTATCAGGAGGCATACATAAACCTATTTATTTTAGTTAATTGCATGAGATTAGTTAACACCAAAGTCAGTGAGTTTAGAATCAAGGTATTGCATTTAAATCACAGGACCATAGTTGCAAAGCACTTAAGTATATCAATTAAGTACAGACATTTTTCAATTGTAAGTCGATCATGTATTTAAAAAGTTGAGGCCCTAACGAAAATTCGACACTATGGAGAAGAACGTAATATAGGTATGTACTCGTATAAGAGAATAAGTAATAAATTATATCTAAGAGAAGACTGCTGTATGTGCTATTTATAACGGTGTGAGTTTTACATTTATATAATATCTTTGTTTATATATTTTTGCGTAGATATAATGTACTGTTTGTTTGTCCCAAATAAATAAATATAGACGTAATGAATTCCACGGACACTCTTTACCATGATCTGCAAAATGATTTCCTATGTTATGACTAGACTTAGACAGAATTTTGTATGGAGCGACCGATTTGATCTTATAACCCGGGTAACACGGTACCTTTTATATAATATCAATGTAATATTAAACCTTCGAACACACGTGATAAAGGAAGGTTAAGGAGTTGAAACAATGGGGTTGCGGATTGTTTATAATAAGTAGTTACCGTGACCCCGGAACATAAAGGGCAACCGAAGAAACATGAGTGGGTTTTAGTCAACTAAAGTCTGACAAGGCCTCCCAGTCCACCCAGGACGGGAGAAGTTATTTGACGATTTCCCACTCCCCAAAAATAGAAAAAAGGAGTTGAACAATTTGTTTGGATGACCGAACTAATTTCAGCGCAACATCATGCTACAATTAACAGGAGCGGAGCAGTAACGAAAGACATGGCCACGTGGGCTATAAGGCATGCAGAATAGAATGTACATGTAAAAGAATGCGAAAATGAAAGAGGAAAGTGCTCTTAGTGATCAAAATAGGTACATAATCAACATTCCACCATAGATTGAATTTTATGTGTGGCGGGCGGGGTGGCCTGTATCAGGTATCTATGCATAAACTTCCCCTCGACCGAGTTCGTCGTACGTCTGAATCGAATTCAATATATTAACATTAAGTGAACGCCTACTTCTTCGATTATTTTGTCATAGAGTTTAACGTTGTTCTCTCTTCCTCATTTTGAGATCATAGGATAAATAACATTCTTATATTACTTATGTCAATGGGTAATGTGATTTATATAAACATGCGTGTTACCAAAAACTTAGTACCTACCTAATCCAAAAATGTCCTTGCAAGGTAATACAGTAAAATCGTGTATCGTTAAAATTGACCGCAACTTCTTCCACGTGAATGCCTCTCTATGTCAGAATTACCACCAGTTTATCGTGATGAGGAACAAACAAACGTCCGCTTAACGTAGTATGGAAACATATCATGGACATTCATGGATTTAGGGTATCCGGGTCGCCAAACCTAATAGCTGGACAGATCAGCCAGTTTGGCTGGACATAGTTAAAAAGAACGGATACCCAACATTTGAGGCTTTATGTCTCAGTACGTCAATTTTTTTTTAATGCATAATTAAGGAGTTTTGTTAATACTCATGAACCTTCTTATATTCTACTGTGTCTAAAGCCTGATAGAAGCCGGAACAGCTCGACTTAATTGATTTTGGCCGGACACGCACTCAAAAAGCCAAATTAAGTCTATCCTTATTTGAACGCCTGGTAGCACTAGTACATGTACATACTTCACTGATCTTCTTCTCGTATTCTCTAACGATGGGCAAGGTGATGGACTTCGGCAAGGAGCTGAACACCTCATGCTGCAGGTAGTAGCGGAACTCGTCGAAGGTCAGCTCCTGAGTGGACCTGAAGTGGTCCAGTCCCTTCTCCACGCCGTAGAGGTCAAGTAGAGTCCCAATGTTCGCTGTTAACACCTGGAAAGATAGACGTTGTCAGCTGATGTTTTTGATAGCATTTCAGTCGGTAAAGGTTCCGAATACGGTATGTTCTGCCTGCATACATTTCATAGTAAAAAAAAAGAATGGAGATTAAGATGAAGAGTGTGTTGATTTTATTGTTTGTTTATTTTCAAGGCTCTAAAAGATCAGGCTACATAAGAAATAGCGGAGGACGGGTAGTGTCTTAAAAATCGTGGCATTTTTATCGCACATCATGTGGGATTAATTAAGGGTCGGTTCACATCTGACGGAAAATGGGTTGAGCGTATTTAATGGCTCGCGTCTATTTTTTTTAAGCATTAACGCATCATCGGTTAAGTGTGTAAGGTTAAATATTTTATTATATCTTTGTCCGTTCTGGCGTTACGCGACCAATAATACGCGACGCATTTTCCGTCGGATATAAACGGACCCTAAGTATGCGTTCAGCACTTCATGGTTCAGCATGATAGCTTCATCGCCTGAGCTATTTAAGTTAACAATAATGGAAATAGTTCGTAATTGAATATAAAAGAAGTGTACCTTAATTTTTACACCCGATTTTTACAGAATAGACCGTCTGAATAATGTTTTGTAGAGTGAATGTAGTAAATAGGGTTAATGACTAAAGTTCTTAGGAAAAGTCGATGAACTGTGGTGCTAATGAAGGATTTGTGCATTAAACTAATTAGATTTGAATTATACATTTTAAATCCCCTTGCGTAAATAGTTACTTTCGCAAGATAACTTTATGTTTAGTGGTAGGCTCGGCCACAAATACGCAATATATCCATATAAAACATAAATTCTTTACAAGTCATATGACGTTGCTTTACCTTGTAAGTACCTACTCTGTTTATTTGCCACAGCAGTGAAATCAAATATAAGTATACCTCCTACCATAACTGTCTGTATCCTATATCAAGTAGCACTACATGTCACTAAGCCACTATACACAAACAGATGAAATCACCAAGTCGCAAGCAACTACCGCTGACTCATTGTTTTGGACCGCTATCAGCTAACTAAAACGCAAACTGACACGTTTCGGGTTTCCACATCAATCAATGCGAACATTGTTCAGAAAGTCGTTCTATTATTGCCTACATAATGCTAGTCGCTACTAAACTTGGCGCTAATTGTCCCTTGATGGAGTTTATCTGACAGGTTGACAATACAATGCAGATAGCTGGGCAGGGCTGTTTCGAATGTGGGGTAATTAACTATGCGAACGGTAGAATTAGAACACAGTCGGAATAACCCCGCTAGACCTAGTATTTCTTCTTGAAACTTTAGTAGTAGAGTCGAGCTATCTATGAGAGAATTTACTCTTTGTCATTTCCTCTTAATGTTGTCTGTCTTATATACAACTAGCTGGCCCGTGCCCACTTCGTTGGGCGCCAAACATTTTAACTTAAAACTCGAAAACATGCGCTTCCCCAGAAATAAGACTGAGCTAGATCGATTTCTCGTCCCAGAAAACCCCCCCATATCAAATTTCAGCGAAATCGTTAGGGTCGTTTCCGAGATCACATGCTTTTTCAAGCAAATAGCGCCATCTGCCGGGCTGATTTGTGAATCTAAACCATCCAGGGCGCCACTCAAACGCATACAGAAAAAATCATTCGAATCGGTCAAGCCGTTTAGGAGGAGTTCAATGACATACACACGCACAGCAGAATTATATATATAAAGATTTTAAACTGAATGGCTGGTTGTTGATATATCAACGCACATCCCAAACCTCAGGCCCTAGAGACATGAAACTTAAAGGGTATATAAGCTATGTGAAAAATAAAGTAAGCACTACGAAAGGATTTTTGAAAAATGCAACTCCAAAACGATAAAGTTTTGATATTCAGGCGGGGCAAAAGCTAGTGGATTTGGTAGAAGAGTTCATAATCCAGGTAAGTCCGACAGACAATTTTTAATTAGATTAAGCCCACAAGGATGTGGGGTTTTTAAATTCATATACTTATTATAGACGTTCCATAATTGTTATGTAACTCCAAGTTATTCTAATGAGCAAAGTCATCAAGTCGTTGGACATGCAACGTGAACCTTTGCGTTTTGAGTTACGTTTACTTATCTAATGAGTGGTCGCTCGGTCGCCAGCTTAATAGCATTCGAATTAGTCATTAGGACGAGTATTTTATAGAGGCGAGACAAGAATGAGATCAAGTCGTTTCATGTGTTTAATATTAATATAATCTGCTATGATTACATAGATAAGCAACAAAATGTTTTATTTGTTGTAAAAAAAGTTAACTTAATTTTCGTGCTATACTTACATTTATAATTATTCTAAAAACGTATTTAAACACGTAGATCACGGATAACATAAATTATTCTTGGTATAAAACAGTTCACTCTTTCAGTGTAACCTGATTTAGCTGAATACTAATATTTTCAGAAGCGCTGCCTTTCAGACCAAAACCCCTTAATTAGACTTTTTGATAGACTTTCTGGCGATTACCAAAGATCTATGTATATCACATTACGTCCATTCCTAGGCTTGAGACGACAGACATGTCTCCGATAAACTCATAAGAGTCATAAGTAATATGAATGACAAAAGCACATTGGCACTTGCCCGGTTCCGAATCCGCTACCTCATATCTGAAAGGTGGGCGCCTTTACAATTGAGCCATCTTGACAATTAATTACACAGAAAGGGCAGACAGACAGTTGGACGGTACAGACAGTTGAATGTTGAATCATGTAATGTCCACCAGTAGATGAAACACAGGCTGGGAGTGGGTTAAAATGATGAATATTTGAAAAGCCTTGAAATTATCGACATAGACAATGAACAATTATGTCACCGGGCGTTTCAGCTATTGATACTTCGTATGTCAAACTCATTACAATGATTGACACTTCAGGAACCTAATATGTCTGCCGACCTCGCAAGAAATGGACTTTTGCGTCATGGCTTGTGGTTATAAAAGTCACATTTGTATTAATCTTGACAACAGGATATATTACTACTGTTGTACCATAACTTAGCAGCAAGATTTAACAGGCACTTTAATGACATACTTTATGTTGACTTACCGTGTTTGCCAAGTAACCGGTTAAGTGTTTAAATATGTAGTTGTTTCTATCAATTTTATTCAGAAGTCTTTCAATATACATTGAAATGTTTGTTTAATTATTGATGAACTTATGTTCATCAATAATTAAACAATCGTTACAAAGTCCATTAGTCTGCCGTTCTAAAATTATCTCTATTATCGCTGTAAAGCTTTTAAACGTAATTGTTACAGCATAGTGACATGCCTCAATTTCTCAAAATATTGGGTAACACGCTTACTGCACAGATTACTAAATAGTTTACGGGTACATACCAGTTAAGGTCAACCTGTTGCTGAATAAAACTTACTAACAGAGGTGTTAATGCCTGAATCTATGCTAATAGTATAAGCTGATGAGTTTGTTTTTGTTTGTTTAGTTGAACGCGCACAGAGTTACAAAAATCTTTTTGTGTTTGATAGCCTGTTCATCTCGGGGCACAGCTAGTCCTTAATCATTAAGAATCCAGGCATTAACCCCTTACATAGGTGCGTTATTATCGGCAATCTAGAATATTGCACATTTACTTTATCTACACTATCTATTATAATAAACTGTGTGTTACAGTTAAGCGAGGCCTTTACCACTGCTAGATTGAAATACGACAGAAGAATACTTGGAAATCTTACTTTATCTGAATCTCTAAAAGACACAGAATTATTACTATTTTGTTACTGTCTTTCACACGAAACAATGGTTACCTTTACTTAATATATCTCTAGTCTTAATGACTACTACCGACAATACTCTATAGTGAGTGACAGACAACGAATAACCTACTGCCTTGTGTCTGGGAATATCAGACGACATGATGACGTCAAATAAAAATAAAGACAATAAGTAACAAATGCCGACAGTGAGGAACTGTTTCAGCGACTCAACCGATGTAGCCGTTATTATTCAGAAGCTTGAATTACTTACTCAAATAGTATCCAGACTGTCCTATAGTGTAGGGTTACCAAATTATTTGTTGCAATGCTTGAATTTTTGATAAGTAAATATTATTAGTTATTACAAAACTTTATATAAACCAATTGTCTAAGATTTTTTATGAAAAGACAAAAACTTATTAAAAGAAACTTCGCAACAACTGTTGTTAAGCTTGATGTTTGGTAGTAAAATAACTGATTAAATTGATTGTTTACTGTTTGTATCAATTTAGCAGACTCTGGTAAAGTTAACTGGGTAGGACTGGTAGGAGAGGTGACAATTCAGAGTAAATAACATTAGAAACAAGCTACTTGCAGTTTACCATTTGTCTATTTCCATACTTACCTAACCATTTCTCATTTACTAATGTACAGTAAACGTTTACTTAGTAATTATCGAGAACCCTGCCTGACATATCTGCCTTCTAACAAGACGCAAAAATCATTGGAAAACATACATTGAGTTTCATAAATTATCAAATTTCGTGCTACGCTACGCCTTCAATGCCGTATTACTTACCAACTTGGTAAAAAACATGGTAACCCTGTTCGGGTTCAATATCCGACGATAACTTAGTGATTCATGCAATGTCCTGTAGCTTGCATCGGTGTCTCTGGCGGTGAAGGATAATTCACCATTTCAATAATAAATATGGGCATTGTGACTTTGATTTCTGTCGTTTTATCGGCAAGAACTTCGTCTTTTGACTGTTTTTAGAAAAATGATTCATTGGATCGCGTACCTTATATGGGTGTGCCAACTTAATTTTGTATTTTTGTTGCAACATTGTAGTGTTCTATCTCATTATTCATTTTACAAAATACATTTTTTTTGTACATAATAGCCATGTTGTGTTGCAACTTTAAAAGTATGGTGGAATAATGGACCAAGTAAGTGAGCAGAGGAATACTGCTTTTCCTTTACTCTCAGAGTTTCATTAAGAATGGCAGTCCGATAAATGGCTTCACGTGCTTTCCAACGCACCACCGATTACCAAACTCCGGGATGGTACTGAGAAATTGCCCGTCTTGAAACTAGTAGGTACCTAAGTCCTTAAGCCCGACAAGGATACTAACGAGGCAGTAAGGTTATCATTAGTGTATTGCCACAATAAATTTAGAGTCCTGTGGTATGTTACACAACTTAATTCATTAATCCCTTTTACTTGTAGAGGGTTTTTATTGGTAAATTTAGTGGAGTTTGAAGAGAATCTGAAACTAAGCGTTTAGATCAGCGAGTAATAAATGTTTTTAAAAGACTTGTTATACTGTGATATTGGATTTCAAGCCTGTATCACTATATTAAGGAGTTCACCAGTTTGTATCTGCAATTGCACGCTAAACGCTTGTGGGAGTAATCACAGTTGTGCGTCTGCGGCGCAATCATATGAATCATAGTTATTACTACACGAATACTATGCTCACTGGTAATGGGAAGTAGAACGACCTTACACCCACACGTCTGTCAGCTCTTTAGCATAACAATCGAATGTATTCATTTACACCTTGTTGTCTAAGTAATATGATTAAAAATAATTAGTAAAGTGCCCTGTGCTCTAAGAGTTTTACTTACTGCTAGCTGTTTCTTGCGTCTGCTAACCTGACTAAATTCATCATCGTCATAATCTCGGTGGCCTATTCCCAACGATGTTGGGGTCGTTTTCCAGACTAACCGGATTCAGCCGGATCCAGATTTACATAAAACCGTTAACCGTGGTTGGATACCACAGTTTTACGTGAAGCGACTGCCTATAAAACCTTCACAACCCAGGATTGGTCAGAGTTTCTGGCTTTTGACTACCCTTACCCGCTACTTAATATCCCGCCCCCTATTAGAAATCTAAAATCACATGGCACTTTTAAAAGAACACTGCGTGGATTTCTTTTAGATTCACAAAGGGATCTCGGTATGGTTGCCGCAAATACCTCAATTAGGTATATAGTTTATAATCGCAGCGACAAAACATGTTTATTTCCTGTTCTCTTTTATTTAAATGTATTTTTATTATGGTTTGTTGAATTTAGACGTGACATTTTATTTTATTTATTGTACTTACATGATATTTATTTGTGAATAATTAACACACATAATACACCTAAAATAGCATCACTTTGCAAATAACACAGACACAAATTACCTAATGATTACACCCGCACAAGTAATTTATATAGGTATATTATTATGAATATTTTCCTTTTACCCGCACACTATTTTTTTTTTTTAACCCTTTTTTTTCTCTTATACTTTCGCCTTCTTGGCGTCCTTGAGTCACCTGGTTCCAGCAGAATACCAGCGTCAGGTATATGCTGAGCTTATACCTGACATATGCTGAGCTGGACACCCATTTGGTGCAAACCGGAGACACGCACTGCTTGGTCACTTCAAAACTGTAATATTGTTTTTTTTTTCTTTTCTGTTCTTGTTTATTTCTTGTGTTTTGCACCAAATAAAGGTTTTATCTATCTATCTATCTTACGGCTGTCAAAGTTATTCGAATGACAACCCGGGCCAACGGCTTTACATGCTTTCCGAGGCCCAGGATGTCGGGGATATCCAAGATAAACTTTAGAAAGTACTGTATGAATTGAAATAGTCACCCTGAACAAATACAATCTCAAACAAAAACCAATAATCGAAAAGAGCCTATCTACTTTCAGTAGTTTCGGCTGAAAGCCGACAAAAACCTGATTCGTTAGGCTTTTCGTGGTGCATATCCAAGCCGCTGAAGGAAGTTAGGGATTTAGAACTAGAAACCTTCGTAAATCTTATATTTAGTTCCCGTACTTTCTCTCCTAACTCTGTTTTTGTTCTGTTTAATAAATCGGTACTTAGCAAGTACTCTGACTCCGACGTGTTCAGGGGCATCGATAGCTGACAGTGGAGGGACTGTGACAAGATGATTCATGGAGGAGAAAAAGTATAAATTGTAGGTGCAGTCAAGAGCATATGAAGTCAAGGGCACAAGTTAAACACTTGCAGTCACAGCGCGAGTCTTCCTCTATCCCTGCGTCGTAAATGTAAGAACGAAACGGTACAAAAGTCCGATGTGTTAATGTAAATGTGCAAGAGCTTTTGACTCTAGATGGCGGGCTGTCCACTCTGACCTTAGCACTGTTTCTGACTATTTTGTCGACGACAATATTACTTGGACAAATCTCATACTAAATAACGTTGATTTATCTTCGCCTTAATGTCGGTATAGATATGTTTATACTTACTTAATACAGAATTAAATGTACAACAGTGAAGCATACATTCGGTAAGCCGCTCAAGTGGCCATTGGTCATAGGTGCGTAGGGTCACGTCAGGGTCAAACTACCTAATAAGGACAGCTGTTCTCTTAGGGTCTAATATGGTCACCCGGATGTAACCTTAACGTTTATTAAGTCAAATATATTTAAATTACTTTATAGTATGTTCTTATACTTAGGTTAACAAGTAATTCTTTTGGTGTACATACCTTAGTATGTACACCAAAACATAAGTGAACATAAGTGTGTGTAGTGTATTCATGAACATAAGTGGCAAGTTGACAATACACATATTTTTAGCTAGATTTTCTATGTGTTTTGTTTGCGCAATAGGTATAAGCCTATCATTCTTTTGCTTATCTTGTGTTATTGTCTTGTATTGCTTTGTTTGGTCTTCCAATAAACGTAGACTTCGTTATACAGACAAAATAAATCAATAACGCCAATTTATTTAAAAAATTAGGAGCAATGTGTGTCGTAAATTTTTCACACCTATGTATGTGCTTACTACCTATATCAAAATATTCATTTGGTAAGTATGAAGAACAGACAAGCATGATTAATTATTCGTCTTCTTTTGTTGTCTTAATAAAATACAATCCTTATTAGTAAATTACGAGTAACATTATAAAACAATTGCGTGTCTTAGTTGATGTAATAAAACTGCAGATTTTATGAATATTAACAAAATATATTATAAGTTTATGTGTATAAAACTATCACTACCTACTGTAAGTAATATCTAGGTTTTAATATATAAAGATTTTAATATTTTATTAAAATCTTTCACTTAAAAAACTTCCCTAAAAGTATCTCTTTGCTCAGACAATTTAAGTAAGTACTCAAAGATACAAATTGAAAATCGTAAGTAAAGGTCATTAATTTGCACAAATCAAGCGATGACTTCATAAGGCAAAGCAATTCCGTCGGATGCTATTTAATAACGATTAGAGTTTTAATTAATTATCTTTTATGTTGTCTAGACTCTAGGTAAACTAATCAGTCAAGTAGGTATAAAACGTTTATTTTTCTTTGTTTACTGCTATTAAAAGATTTATAATCATTTATGTAAGTATACAAAATGGTAAATTAACTGGCTGATTGTTAATAATTATATCAACGCACATCCCAAACCACTAGGTCTAGAGAGATAAAACTTGGAGGGTGTGTTTTTTGTAAATGTCCACCAAAAAAGTTTTTTTGGGAAATTTCAAACCTAAAGTAGAAGTAAGAACCCCTTACTTCCTTCCCCTATTAAAATATGGGAGTGCAAGTTTCGATACACATGCGGGCGAAGCAGCGGGCGAAAGCTAGTAAGTAATATTTAAAAGGTGAAGAGTTTACTAGATTTTTTATATTGATATTTAAGTGCACTAACCTAGAACCTCTAGTCGGATTGGACAATATGTTTGCATTATAATATTACGTAACCACATTTCTATCATGGAAAGTGGTATCATCAGTTATATTTAAACATAACATAACACATAAATAAACTTGAGAAGACGTTTGGCATACTTTAGGTCGATACGGTTCATGTACTGAATTACATTCAGTTTTATTTACTAGTCCCTTCTGTCTTGCAAAGCCTCTGGGCTTCTATTCTGAAATTATGTAATTTTACACTATTTGGGTCGTGTTCCAGGATAATATAATGGAGCCCAAAAATTATTGCGTGTATTTATTCTTAAAAAATCATCCTCAATAATGCCAGCTAATCTCAGGGAAACAAATTCATTGTCCATGAATATAATATTTTCTTAATTCCTATAATAATATAGTTTTATGTCCGTTTGTGACCAATAATCACTGATAACACCGATAAAATAACTACATATTGATAAATTATGTATTAAGTAACTAGTATTACTACGTAGTTTAATATGAATGGAGGAATCAATAAACATTATTCCTAAGTAAAGGTCGGGTTGTAATTGTAAGCTAAGTTAGTGTAAATGAATTCATTGTCGTTGGCATTTATTTATCCGTATAGTGAGTTCGTATGCGTTTAGTTTCTTGGCACCACGGAACAGAAAAACATGGCATAGTGAATATCATGGCTAACTAAACAAGAGGTTTCTTGTTAGTAATTTGTAAGTAGAGTCCTCAGGAGTAGATAGAGATCGCCAAGTGAGCCGAAACCAAACTATGATTTCGATTATAATGGTTAAAACTTGATTTTTCATTGAATACATTTAGTAACAATCGTAAAATATTATTATACTACATAAACAGTATTTTAGGAGTTTCACCATAGGATCAATAGATTTCGTAGCAATCAAGTAGGTATTATTTAAATGTCAATTTTTGCGTGAAAGTAGGTGTCCACGCTTGACATTTTCAGCAGTTCAGGGCTGTCTCATAATTACAGTTTATAATATTTTAACACGTATTTAATTTCCAATTTAATACTGCTGCTTGTAATTATTTTTGATATCTTGGTCTTGCTACATAATTTATAGTACATAATATGTTATTTATGATTGTGCAAACATGGCAGACCACACAAATCCAGTTAATTAATTTTACGGTTAATATTTAGTTTACCTACTTCATTTAAGTTGTTGAATGATCGTGTACCTTGTACCTAATAGTTTAAATGTCAATAAGTAACCATTGTTGTTTTTCCTTGCCAATTTTTTCTGGAAAACTCCAGGCAAAACCCGGTGACACGGGATTAACAATTGTGTCTATAAACTTTGTCGGAGAACAATGTCACGATTAATATAAATAATTGCTAATTAGTAAAGCTATAGAAAAGAAAAAAGCCGTTTTAGCCGTTCCACGTGTATAGTATAACTTAAAACGACACAAAAGAATTTTTGCAATAAAAATCTTGATATCGGATATCAACATAGGAAATGACAAAACGAGTCATGAGTCGTAAGGGCTGCCACAGGGTCTTAACAAAATTACTACAGGGAAATAAATCAAATACGATTCTTGCTGCACAAAGATACAGGCTAAACCAGAGAATAAACGTTGATTATCAAGGGTTTCGGCTAAGCAATCCGCCACCGTCGCACAAATGTCAAACTACGATGACAAAATTTGTACAAAAAATGTCTAAGCCAAAGAGTGCTCAATAGCGTGTATTTATCTAGACATTGGTATTTCAAAATAAAAGCGTGCGAATCTGCAGTTATCTGTAAGATTGTAACGCTAGGGGCTACTTAACAGATGTTGATTAAGTTGTAATCTTAATGCATAGATACCTGACCTAGCAAAGGTAGAAACAAAACATACAGTACAATGGATAAAAAACATCGACTAGAATCAAGAACTAGCTCAGTCTTAGATGACTGGGTATTTCAACGAACCTTTTCATTACAAAGTATAATTTGACAACCCTACGGTTGATGTCGCTTAGAAGGAATGTTGTCCTTACCTTTTAAAACGACGACGCGTGAACACGAATGTGCGATTTGCAACACCGACATTTTGTAGCAGAATAGCAATTGAGTCTGTCGGATTTAGAGAACCTGCCATGTTGAAATAGAATAGAACTACCAAACATTTCATTGTAAACGAGTGCTCTCCATTTTCAAGCTTTTCCAAAGTATTTTTTAGAGTTTCCAAATTTATAGCGACCTAATCTTAATTTTGCGGTTATTCATGGGTTGTATAAACCTTCTGATCATTTTCTGAATGAAAGTAAAAACCGTATTCAATTTGGATGAAGGATTAATTAGAAACAGACTGGCGCGGCGGGGAAAACATCCACTTTAGTATTTATTAAATCTCTAAAGTTAAATAATTTGTTAAATATCTTTGATTTATATCTATTTATCTTATAATTAAAGTCATAACAAACTATAAAACGATCCATGGATCTTAGATGTATCACCAAATAATATTATTCGAAGCAATTTCATATTATTACAATAGCATTACCCTCATGAAGTTAGCGATACTAAATACAGTAAATATATAGATATCACCGCAATATAAAATAACGAGATAAATTGATTCGTAGCAGACGAAGGGCACTCAGCTAATTTGATTTTATCGTCGAGAAATCTTTATGAGCATCCAGGGAGCTTTGATACAATTACGAGGGCAGTTTCCTGCATTTATCTTCCTTAGTACTGATCCATATTATTGAATTATTTTTTCATACGAACTACTATCGGCAAAAACGACAAAAAACCATGTTTGTTATACGGTAGCCCCTCAAATATTTATTATATTCTGTTACTTTTTAGTATTGTTATAGGGACGAAAGAAATACATCATCTGTAAAAAAATCAATTAACTATCACGGTTCATGAGATACACTCTGGTGTCTGACGGACAGACTGACAGACGGTTAGGGGGGTCTAAGTGATAAGGTTCCCGTTTTACTCTTAGGATATGGAACCCCAAAACACACTGTACAAAGCACAGAATAGAGAATTCCTCTGTTCTGTGGTACAAAACATTCATTATCTATTTATCTACCATTCTATCTTAGGATAATATAAGACACAAAACATTATAATATTATGTGTGTCGTTCATGGCAATGTTCAGCCCTTAGTATAGCCTTTCTACGCTATGAACCATAGCTATACCATAAACCTAGTTTCCTGCTTTTGCATGGAGTTTTTATAGTCCTTATAATTTTTATGGTAGATCGAAGCCACTTTTTCCAAGTTTCGTTATAGAGCGCTAAAGCTTTAAGTACCATTTTTAGGTTGCCTTGAGTGGTGGTTCGAAGGTTATTTAGTTTGAAAGCCACGAAGGATGTAACAGGAGGTGGGACATACATACGTACTTAGTTCGTGACTGACCCTTTTGGGTTATTGCTAATTTGTAAAGATAGTCCAAGGGTACGAACGTTATTGTGTGGCGATGGGGAGTCAATATCAGTTTGAGGCATAAATGTTCCTGTTGTCTTCAGCTGTATACCGGGCTCACCACTCATTGTAGCAGGAGCGGTCAGGAGCCGTAGGCGAAACCACGTGGTTTTAGTGGATAAGTTCCCAATAGTCGAAAACTATCCATAAGGACACCACTCCCAAAAAGGCTTTTGAAACACAGAACTTTTATATTGAACGGGAAATTTCGATTGTATTTTTTTTTTAGATTTTTAACGGTAAAGCACTATAACTACATTTTTACACAAAATAAACGATAGCCCTATCAAAAATATATGTACTACTAAGTTATACGATTTTCATTAGTCTGACGTATTTAATGTAGACTATGCCTTTTACAAGCTTATATTACTTTATAACTATTTGCAAAATGTGCCCCATTTTTCTAGCCCCAAGAGACAGCAGAATCGGAATAAAGCATGACACAATCGTCCTACTTCAAAAGGCATATCAACTTACTTAAGTAATTACTTTTTATATCATACTGACCTATGTGCGTTGAAAGTGTCAAAATACTTGTGGAGAAAGCAACCCCCTGTAGGTATAATGATTGTAATTTACGTCAATTATTACTACTGGTGCCTTTGAGCTGAATACGTAATGACAAAAAGATTATATAGTTATGTCAAATATTTTAACTGGAGCCGTTTATGTAGGTGTTGAAATAACGAAATAACTGTGAACTTTTAATGAAAAATGTCTGTCGGAAGGTTGCATGCTTGTTGTAAAATACTTTGGAGGTGAGGGTACACGGTTACTAAATTGTAACCGTGTACCCTCACCTCCTCACTTTCATCAAGATTTTTTTTCTGGAATTTTCGCCATCAAAACACGCTGTAATTCGCAATAGGAATACTAGCTGATATCCTCAAGAATGTTGTGAGGATTTCGTATTTTGAGAAATATAGAGTCTAATGTAAGTATTCAGTTGATGCTATGGATATTAAAAAGATATGAGATTTTTTATGTTGCTAAATATATTTATTAACTTATCTGTAGATTTATTACCGTAACTTAAAAGTGTATTTTTTCTTTCCATTATTTTTTCTATGTAACAGTTGGTAGTTAACTTGCTCATTTTATAAAATAATGCACGAGTAAAATTCAATTTATTTTGCAATTGTTTACGCTATAAAATATTATCCATACTATTATGTGCGAAAGTAACTCTGTCTGTCTGTCTGTCTCTTCATCACGCCTTAACCACTGAACCGATTTGAATGAAATTTGGTACAGATATAGTCTGGGACCCGGACCCGAGAAAGGACATAGGATAGTTTTCATCCCGGAAATTCCCCGGGAACGGGAATTATTGTTCTACGCTGACGATGTCGCGGGCAAAAGCTAGTCTACTACTACTACAGACAGATAGACAGACAGAGTTACTTTCGCATTTATAATATTAGTACGGATTTTTCGTTTGCCTTTCGTGGCCACTTGCAAATTGCAATATCCACACGATTTAGACAAATAAAGCGTAGGTGCAGATAACGCATAAAGACCTTATAAAGATTGATTTCGTTTGCACAAATCAATTCATTATTTTTGGATCACTTAAGTGCCAGTGTAGCCTTTATTTATCAGTATTTCTTAATACAGACACCATTAAGTCCTAGAATTGTAATAACTCGTATCGTAAAAGGAAATGAATCATAGAATGTCTCATTTATATTCAATTCTTGCTTTTGTGTATCTGATGTTCACGAATTGAATTACTAACCTCGGTCGAAAACTAGCAAAATTGAGCTTTATAAAAATGAAGACAAAGGTTGATGATAATACCGTCTTAATAATCCTTAATCGGAAAATTATTTCATGCTGAAATTATTTATAAGAGCTCTGGCGAAGTTTTCGATGACATCACTGTACAATGTAGAGCGGCTTTCGAGGTCAAAGGCTTCATTATTGTAATATTATCTGGTAAGTGCTAAGTTCTAGACTTCGGGCCTCGTGTTCAGCCTAGATGACGGCGGGGTGTCGCCTTAACATGACACCCTTGACCGCGTCACACGGCCGGGCGATCGCATACTTCGTCATATAAATGCAAATGACGAAGCCAGGTTTATTTATCTCATAATATTTCCATGTTGTTATGGGCATAGAGAAAAACAATAAAAGGTTTATGATCCGGTTAAGAATCATTCTATTGTCATATTGTGAAAACTTAAGATAATAATATATAAAACCAATGATTCATGTAGGATATACCTAGGTAGTAGGTCGAATCTAACTAAATAAAATCTTGTTTTGTTTTGCCTTAGTTTATCACAGAAAAACAGAAAGGTACGTCCTAACAATATAACGAACAGGGCTTTGGGTTAAATTCTCTTTTACTTAAGTGTTTATTACTTTTCTACTATAGTTAACAAAAGAGAGATCGGATCGTAACTTCTTTAGATATATTATCTTAGCTAAAATTTCCTTATAAATCGATAGTGTTCCATTTAATCAATATACAATACACGATAAACTATTTATTTACTGTTTTTTTTTCAAGAAGACGTTACCTATCTCTATCGTTGATCGTTTATTTAGCTCTAGCTCGTTTTAGATAAGCAAAGGCTAACACTTGTCCAATTTAAATGAAAAGTAAAGACTTGTCCACACAGGTGCAATGATATCGACGATTGTGTTAAAGACAGACATACCAGCACTGGATATTATCGACCCGTGGTTAACGCCAAATACTGACTAGTAAAGTATCTACTTACAGTTAGGTAATACTCTTGTAATATTGATAAGATAACAAGAAAATAATAGATTTTTTTTTTGTATTCTTAAACTATAATATCTACTTATTTATTATCAACAATTCCTTTGTACACTATTTGATTCTATAAAATAGAAATACGACATACGGTATCTTGTAGATATCACAGTAAATATCAAGATAAAGTTGTAAAAGAACATCTTTATGGCATTGGCCTGTCAACCTGGCAGGTTGCCGTTAAGAAATACTACAACATGAATGAAGCAAAACATTATAAAATTGACGGGCGTAGATATAGATTAATAGTACCCTTTATGTTATTACTAGCTTCTGCCCGCGGCTTCGCTCGCGTTAGAAAGAGACAAAAAGTAGCCTATGTTACTCTCCATCCCTTCAAATCTCTCCACTTAAAAAATCACGTCAATCCGTCGCTCCGTTTTGCCGAGAAAGAAAGACAAACAGACAGACAGACAAACAGACAGACAGACAGACACACTTTCCCATTTATAATATTAGTCTATTAACTACTCCAGAAATTCAAGCTAGCTAAAATATGTTAAAACTAAGCAAAATTCCGTTGTTTCATTTAAATGTGTTGATTTCTGAAACATATTTCAAAGGTGCTTTGAATAAAGAAATACGAGTTTACCCAAAATAAAAATCTTACTTATATACAATCAGCAAAAATAAAAAACTTGCTAAATATTACCTAAAAGAAACGCTGTAAAACCGAAATAAAATTTCCTCTAAGAAGTAACAATGCGTCCATTTTGATAATTAGTTGATGACATTGTGAGTGTTAAATGAATTCTGTTGCTATCTGTAAGCACTAAAAATACCTACCTTAACGACTCTATTACCCTGTGAGGAATATAAAAGGTCGTTTATATCTTTATTGGTTTCGGATGTGGTCGGTGCAATTGTCGCGTTGAGCAGCTATTTAATTAAGCATTATGTTAAGGACCCCACGGGTCAAGTGTATGTAAAGAAGCTGCATCACCATATTAAACCTCCTAACACACGTGATTCGAGACACAATAGAAAGACAATAGCAGCCCGACAGCCGACTGTCGGTTGGTCGAAAGGTTAAAATGATGCAAAGGTAAGTCGTTTGGCACATTTTCATGTCTTAAATACTTAACTGATCATGAAATGCATACACGTTTCAAAGGGTAAAGAAAAAAACAAAAGCTAAAAAGGTCAGGTTCCATGCAAAAAGTGTTAATTCTTTGGGTACCTCTCGCTATACCTATTTGTATCTAATTTTTCTCTATGTATCGCGATGATCATGGTTAATATACGTATTAGCACAGAATAAGTAATAGTACAAGGTATTAGTTCAATATCAAGGTTATTTACTCTATGATTTCATGCCAACAATACAATAATTTACTGCTGTTTGAGTGAACCAGTGTCGTAAATCTATAAATAATAATTAAGCTAAAATTATGAGTCATAAAGTCTATTTCTATAATAACAATAAACTTTGTTATGTACTTGTTTTTGAGATTGTTTTAGTGTAATGTTTATGTAGGTTGTAATACCTATAGAAGTAAAATTTTCTTGTTGTTCCTTGTTTAAGGCACGGTTGGCGCAGTGGCTAAACGATTGGCTGTCGTGATGCATGTCACGGTTTCAATTCCCACATGGACAAATATTTGTATTGTACAGGAAAAGTTCTGAGTCTCTTTGTGTACCAGACTTTGTACGTTTATAGGCTTACCTACCATAAAAAAAAACCCCTGGGAAGAGGAACTCCTATAGCGCAGTTTAACGATCCAAAAACTGTGCCTATAGTGTGTTGTAATGCTTTATTTTTTAAGAAAAATAATTTAGATTACAAATTAGTTTCCACTCGCGTGTGGTATTTCTTATTTCTATGCTAGCAGCTGAAGCTCCTAATCAGATATTTTTGTATATTTCCTACTGGCATTGTCTAGCAGAAACGAAGTTGTAACTTATCTGCTATCCTTACTCATGTAAGAAATTTTGTGTCAATGCACAGCTTTCTATAAATGCATCTGTGGATCAATCTTTGACAGTAGACGTAGCCAATCGATGGTTAAATTTGCAAATTCGGGTCATATGGTTGCAGTAATGGATCGATCCTGCGGATACATTATTATAGATAGGTCTTGGATAGATAGAGCTAATGCTAGAAAAAAACATTGGAATATTTTTTTCGAATTAGCAATTGAATACTTGCAATGATTTATCTATTGAAACTTTGAAATCTGAAAGTAACAAAGTTAAAGTTCCCTTGGAAAGAAAAAAAGCGAAAAGAAAATTGGAAAAATTAAAAAATCTTATAACTTCCGAAGACCCTGGTGAAAACCCCAAGGTACTGTAGTATATTATAAAACAAAAAAAGATAGTTTTACTCATTGAGTTATAATGTACTACGTACTAGAGGGGCTATCTCAAACAAAATATGGCGCGTAATTTGGTGACAGCGGAGCATGCGCAGTGCAAGAGGGTGCCATAGATAACACCAATGCATGCAGATGCGACATATTTTTGAAGTCGACTTCTATAGACTTCTTTAATATTATGTGCATTATGGGTATCGTTATAGAAATAGTTATATTTAAAATAAGAAATGTATAACATAAAATTATGTGGAAAATAATAATAATAATATAACAAAATAAAAATATTGAAAGGGTAGTGAGGCGAGTGTAGTGTCGGTTGTGTGAGATAGAGTATCAAAGTGTCGGTCAGTGTATACCTGGAACTTAGCAGAGGCAAAATTAGTCGGGAAGTCGTGAATTTAGAAGATACATAAGTATTTTCAGTTGCCTCACAATATCTTGTATGATATTATATAAATAAAACGAATTTAAATTGTAAAAATTTTGATTCCCATGAAATAATATAAGTACTCTTCTTAACTTTGTGGTGTATTTCTCGTTTTTCTTGAAATGAACGGAACATATTCGTGAATATTCTATTGGCAATCACATAACTTTGCTGCGATTCTTCTGAATAAATTTAATCCATAATTCTCTAGTACTAAGACACGGCCGACGAAACCTTAAAAAAAATATATATTTAATAAATAAAAAATATTAATATTACTTAATACATTTTTTTCTCATGATTATTAATAACATTTTGATAGTGTCCATTCTGCGCATGCAACAAATATTTTACTCTTTGATATTAACATCAACATGGCCGCCGTCGAAGTGACTCGTCATACTTTCCAAATTACAAATAATAAAATTAAATTAGGCATGTTTTAAAGATAATATTTTGTACTTACTGGTAAAAAATCACTCCTTGAATTTTATTTATATTTCTCAAGCTGTTTGAACAGTATCTCAATGCACACGAAGGCATATTTTTGAACAAAACTTTGTACTCGAAATCGTCTAGCTGCTGCAAGCGCTCGACATAGACTAAGTGAGTTAGGGTGCATGCACTCTAACTCGTGTTACAAAAAATTTAGTTGAGGTGACTCCTCTAGTACGAAGTACATTATAACTCAATGGTTTTACTAAATATTTTTAATAATTCCCTTTTAATAATTATATTTATTTTAGTATTTTTTTCGTTTTAAAAATAAATTTAAAATACTTTTTATGTTAAGTTCTTAGGTATTTGATTTTGTAAAATATAAAAGAAAAATCGTATTTCTGTAAACTATATTATACATTTTGTAATAGGCGCGCCGCTTGAATTAAAAAAAAAATAAAGCTTTGTGTAAACTTACCTTTAACTTCGACTTATGCACGACCTCTTTATTTTGCAAGGAATCAAAAGCATGCCAGATGCAATTAGTTACGTTCTTCAATAACGTAGACATTTTCTCATTCCACTATTTATTTTCAGCACCACAACGTTTTTATTTATTTAATTAATATCAATATTCTAAAAACACTAACACATTATTTTATTCATTCGTAAGTAAAGACCAAATAAACAAAAAAAACTCGCGTGATTTTTATAAAATTAGCTGTATTCCAAATTTAAAATGAAGTAAAGCGCGCGAAACATTACTTTTTTATTTACTGAGCGCTAAAGGCACGGGAAGGACACGTTCTGCCTCCGCTAGCTTGAACCAGACTGGACGACGAACGTAGTGCGATAACAAGCCAAAGGAAATGGAACGGAACTAGCATGCGCTTGACAAAGTTAACTTGTTTCGTATATTATGTGTATGGTAATTAGGTGTCGATAAATGCATTTATTATTTGAAAACTTTACCACTGGCAGCTTGCGATGGGTATGTGCCAGCCATTATCAGCAGTATACTCTACAATTTTTTTTTAAGATTAAAGAAAAAAGTATTTAATAGGTCCTGCTTATCTACTATATAAAAATAAGTCGGGTTTTCCTTCCTGACGCTATAACTCCAGAACGCACGAACCGATTTCCACGGTTTTGCATTCGTTGGAAAGGTCTCCGGTTCCGTGAGGTTAATAGCAAAAGAAAATTCAGGAAAAATTTCAACCTCCACGCGGGCGGAGCTGCGGGCGACCGCTAGTGGTAAATAATTGTGTGTGGATTACCTAGTGTTAAATAGATATTAAACCTATTAGATGTCAGGGGTAAAAGCTATGTACATGCTTTTTATAACAAATCAGTACCAACCACCACAGTGCAATAAAAAGCTTGCGCTTGCAAAAACCTTAATTTTACAGGAGAAAAAAATACTCGAGGTTCTCATCACTTTCTATATTTATTGTATTTATGAAATTCTCAAGAAAAAAAAAAAAGCAATGGATTTGTGCATTACGACGGATCGAAGGTGGCCGAGATAGGTAGGACGTAGAGGTTTAGGTACACAATTTTATTACGCAAAATCATTGCAATGAACATTTATATGCCAGAATGCTAATGTCCGTCATCGAATAACCTAGACTAATGAATTTGTCTAAGTAGGTAAGGTACAATAATGTAATATTGTAAATGCTGCGTAGTGACATTAGACATGTGTGTTCTTTGACTTATTGAATCAAAACATGTGTTACATTAAGAGAAGGCTTTAATCACCAGCTACATGACCTTAATGACTTCACTAATATAATAATAAATATCTTAGGACTAGGTACTCTGACAAACTGAACAATGGTAACCAGAAAAGTGATAATATACCATCCTTAATTAATTTTACATCCTACTTAAATAAATATTAGGTATAAATAAATTATACCCAGACGTAAAAAAAACTGTCATGCTCTTCACACAAAGATTTGCTTTGACTGGGGATCGACCTCACTAGACCAACGGGAAAGTCAATTACACAAGGTTGTACTTATCAATGTGAAATGAACCCATGTAGGCTCGTCTTTATTTTTAGGTGAGTCTATCGAGGTCTATCTTTTCTTGTTTAAGGCCCTTTATAAGTGAGTGAGTACCTATTATTTGAATTTGAGGTAATGTGCTTATTCACCATCTTCCTCTAGCCTTTTCCCAATGAGATTTTGGTCGACTTTCGGTCTAACCGGATTTAACTAGATACCTACCAGTGTTTTACGTGAAGCGATTGCCTTTCAGACCTCCCATCACAACCTAGTTATTGGGCGACCGGCATGATACTTACTCCTTAATGCGACTGGTCAGACTTTCTGGTTTTAACCCGTAACGACTGTCAAAGTTTTTACGACTAAAGACGTGCTTTCTGAGGTACGAGATGTCAGCGATGTCCAAGATTTTTTTTTTGTAAGTAGGTACATTGTTTAAATTGAAAAGCTCACATTGGTACTTGCCCGGATTCGTACTCCCACACAACCTCTTACAAGAGAGGCGGGCCTTAACCACTTGGCAACCACATTAGTCCTGGTGCTTATAAAACCCGACAAACAGCAGTCTAGTGAAAGATTTTTATAATATATAGGTATAAGTTGGTATAATCTATATCTAACAATATTAGGGATCTTATATTAAAAAAAAACCGGCCAAGAGCGTGTCGGGCCACGCTCAATGTAGGGTTCCGTAGTTTCCCGTCCGTCACAATAAGTGTACCTAGTTGTAAGTTTAAAAAAAGGCTATTTGTTACGTTGACTTACTAAGTACGCAGAAATTATTTTGTACAACCTTTTTGTCTTTTTTGTACAAAAACTGTTCTTTCTATCAAGTTCAAAATAATTTTCCTAGAAAGTCCTTATAAAGTTCTACTTTCCAGATTTTTTTCATAATTTTTAAACCTACGGGTCAAAAGTTAGAGGGGGGGGGGGGGGCGCTTTGATTTTTCCTTTTGGAGCGATTATTTCCGAAATTATTGAAATTATCAAAAAATGATTTTTGTAAACCCCTATTCATTTTTAAATACCTATCCAACAATATATCACACGTCAGGGTTCAAACTAAAAAAAAAAACCACTTCCCTATTTACATAGGGGGGCTACCCTAATAAAACGTTTTTTCCCAATTTTTATTTTACCACTTTTACGGCGTGATTGATATACATATTGGTACCAAATTTCAGCTTTCTAGTGCTAACGGTCACAGAGATTAAGCGAGGACGGACGGACAGACAGACAGACATGGCGAAACTATAAGGGTTCCTAGTTGACTACGGAACCCTAAAAAAACCTTGAAGTTATTCGTGTTAGGGTCTAGAAGCACACTTTTTCAGCTCCATTCGCGTTTTGCTGGACGTTCTTGATCACACTTTCATTTTTCAGCGTAGGCCCATAAAAATAACTTTTTTAAATAGCATTCTTTTCAGCATAGGCCCATAAAAATAACTTTTTTTTTACGAAAGCTGAACAGACGCAGAAATATGTACGGGCGGGTACGCGTGCTTATACAAAATCATTGTTTTCTATAATAGACAATTGGACATAAGCTGAATAGAATAAAACGTGTGTCGCTTAGAAGCTTTTAGACTTAGCCTATGTGGAATAGAAAGGTATAAATAATTTAAAAAACATCACGCTACGACCCAACGGAGCAGTGCAGTAACCACAAATGCGGAGTTGTTTAAATACTCCTATTGCAGTAGGGGGTAACTGTTTATTAATCTGTGGTAGGGGTTTGTAGTCGATCCAGCATGTATTCGACACATCGATTGGTCGTTTATTTAAAGGTATTTAATTACCTAGGTTATTTTTGGCTGGAGGCCTCATATTTTAAGGTACCGCAGGATTGTCCGATCGAGCGGTCAACAACCTCATAGGTTGACCAGTTGACCTGCGAAATGATGTCCAAAAAAGCTTTCTTATTATTTTATACAGTACTGTAGAATGGACTAAGAAGATCGTAATCACGCACATAATATAAAAAAAGTTTATTATTAGTCTGGTTGTAGGCGTTAATCTCACTACTGATTTGATTTGCAAAAGAATATTTTAGTACCTATTGGATAGCCCCTTTATCGAGGAACCTATAACCTACGTGGGAAGAGCAGTAACTTTAGACTAAAATTGTGGGGGCAGCTTAGTACTTAATATTGTAGTACTACTCTTACGACTATGAAGAAACGTCATAGAGCAGCTTTTGACGTTGCATGGATGGAAGGTTTACTTTATGGTAAAGTTTCAGAGCTCTTATAACCCATTTAGGTAGGGTACTTGAGCTGCCTATAGTCCATAATAAACAACATTATTCTAAACCTTCACTTGTTTTTTCCGCAATAGTGCCGATCTTTTGCATATCGTCAGTTTGATCTGACACTAGCACAGCCTCCCTCACATTATAATTACATTACTCATCATTCGAGTTCGCTCGCCTTCAGATGTTTTCACCATAAGCGCACGCGCCGCCTGAGTCATGACTGCCATGAGGACATACGACTCATTTAAATAAAGGAACGTACTTTACCAAAGATGCATTGAGTGTATTGGCTTATTAATAGTGCGTTTATTTTCGTGTTAAGAATTTTATTGGCCATCGTAGGGCCATCGCTTTTGATTTGTGGGGAAGGGGTTTAAAGGAGGATAGATTGAGCGTGGATTTTATGGTTTTGTCTTACTTAAGCACTTACCTACAATATGACGAAAGTTAAGGTAAAGAAAGACTTTTTAAACCTTCGAACACACGCGTGATTCGATACACAATAGAAAGACAATAGCAGCTCGCCAGCCGGCTGTCGGTTGGTCGTTGAAAGATGCTTAAATCTGGACCAGAGACAAAGGGTAATGCGAGTTCGATTATGGTACATTTTAAATAAATAATTTACTTATTTACACCTAGAGCATATTATTATAAACAGCATTGCGATTGGTAATTAATAGTTTTTTTACTAAACATCATACAAGACACTTCAAAGAGAAAAATTAATTATAAATAAAGCGTGTTAAACTGACAGCTGTATAACATGTCGTGTTCGAAATATTTCCGCGCGAAAACATTCATATACGCGCGCATACCTACCCAATGCTTACCATAAACAATTATCCTTCGAGGTCGCCAGTTACCAAACGAGTTGCAGGAATCATCTCAGTCGTGCATTTACGCGTGTAGGTCAGACATGCAAATAACTACTTCTATCGGAAGCAAATCAAGGCTTGGTCCATATTTGGAAAGGGACAGTTCACGTTTTCAAATAAGATCTTGTTTCTCAAATAAATGGAGTGGGCTGGTGTTTTTAAATTGCGAGCGGGTATCGAGAAGTAAATTCTTTCGTAGTTTGCCTTTATAGGCTTACGAAGTACCCACCCATAGAGGTGAAACCTTGCTTATACAATACTAGCTTTTACCGCGGTCACACTCTCTCCATAAAAAGATAATATCTGTAAATAAAAAAAAATACGGGGTAAAATAAAACATGGCTTTCTTTGGTAATTGTTTATTAAGTAATTACTACTACACATAAATTACATAAAGATAAAAAGACGATTACAAAAATGTACCGGATCTTGCCGATCGTCATCAACCTCCCTCGATAAGGGCCAACTGCCACAATCTCAGGGTTGCCAGTCTTAAAAAAGCCAGACTTGTTGTAAAATCGCGAAAAGCTTGATGAAGCGCTAACTATTTGTAGTCAACTATGTTAGCTATTCCCTTTTAGGGCTAATCCGAGTATGTTTATACCCAGATTATGTTACATTTTAAAAAGCACTTTAGCCCTTGCAAATCTAATATATCTGACAACCCTGATAATCCCTATTCCTTAAATCTATTGGCTAGTAAACGCCATAAAAAGCCAAAATTATGCTATGCATGCACTACACTATACCAATATAATAATTGAACAAATGACCAATATTATAACTTTTTTCTCGAAATATTCACAACAAAACAAAGTTGTGCAGAATAAGTACTTTCCCATCTCAAACCTTTCGCTCCGAAATACATGAAAATAGTAATTTCTAAATAATAATTTTTTTATGTTACATACAGAAACATTATTGGAATGTAAAATATATAAAAAATAACAAATCATTACAAATAGGATAATTTTTAAAAATATATTTAAGTGCGACAATGGCAAGGAATTCTTCAAGTTATGATTAGGTGCTAAACATAGTTTAAAAATGTTTTAGGTTAATTGTTTGTATATAACGGTGGCGTTAGGCAATTACCTTCTATTTAAATTTTCTTATTATTTTACGAGAAATTTGTTTCGAGACCAAATTGCTCTAATTTATTTGAAAAATTCAACCAATTCTGTTTTGACTTCAGCAAGAAAGGTTGACAAATTGATTTTCGAGTTGCCAGAAATATTTACGCCTTAAAGGTATGTCTACAAAAACCTTGATTTTAAAATTCCTTAACAAAAAACTATAAAAATAACAACTTAGAGAGTTAAGTAGCTGCCAAATTAAAGTCCCATTAAAGATGTTTGGTTGGTGTAGCAATAACACAAAAATAATCTAGCGATTTGAATGAGATTTTAATAGTCGTTTTATACTATTTTTGTTATATTTTTATGAAAAATAACCATTGAGTATGAGGATTTTTAAATGAATATTGCAATACTTATGACCAGAGACCTAGAGATTAAAACGCTTAAGAGATTACAACACAACCTTTGTAAGGAAACTTAATACCTAGATCATACTGCACACACGTTTTCTCGTTTCTTTCATCCGCTTACTACAATAAAACATGTCCAAACAAATATAATTTAAATTAATATAACATTTCATTTCTTCATACAAAAATATCGTAATCATATCTAAAAACTTATTTGTACCTACAATAAAATTTAACATACTTAAGTTGATTATCAGAACAATCGGAATTTTGTCCCATTTCATTATGAAAATAAAAAAGTAAGTTTAAATTGTCATGTGACATGAAAATCTTATTAATTCTAAGACAGGTTTGCTAAATGTAAATCTTATTTTTAATGACTTATTATTCGGTCAAATTAATGCAATGTCTTGAGTTTCGATTAAATGAAATATGAAATTGTTTTGTATATCAGCTATGGGCCAGTGTAGGACAAATCGACCTCGCACATTGCACAGTCGTCAACGCATAGAGATGTAGCTGAGCTATTCTTCAACATTATTATAGATTTGGTACGCTAATAAATACAAGGTATTGCAATAAATGTTGTTTTGTACGGCGACAGACGCCAGCACTAAATATATCATGCTTGATGTCCAACCAGCCGCTCACTGGCGTTGGCAGTTGGCTAGCTTTGACTTTACTCTTGAGGTACGGATATTTTTGTAGTATCCTTTGCATTAAGTTGATCGAACAAGACAAACATTTGACACGTAGGTAGTTAGTTACATTTAGGATTTTAATTTAATTATGTGGAATACTAGTTTATTATGACTAGACTCGTCACAGAAACGTGCCTTAAGCTAAGAGTACATTCAACGACTATTACATTTATTACTATTATTTTGTGCCATCACTTTGGCAATTAGCTGTTGAAAAAACTGCAGTATTGGCAGCGTTTGGCATACAACGTTTTAAACTTTGAACTAATAAAATTATGTTCTAAATAAATGTTCGAAGCTTTGAACTAACAAAATTTTGAGTCTAAATTATTTGATTTAAAGACATGAACATTTTAAATACTTTTTTTTTATTTATTTTATTAAGGAAAAGATACAATAGTGAATGTATATTTCACCAAAGGCCTAAGCAAAGTAGCTTTTCTAAATTACATTTAACTATTAAAACTTGTGCGCTGTATACCGAACGCTGATGGGTTAATGCTGGAATACTGAAACGTCACTCAAATCTCATAATCATCCAAGTGCTACTTAAATATAAACATCCCTCAAATTTAAATGGTATACAGAAAGACCACTCAAGTAATTCGGAACCATGATTAGCCAAGCAGCCCTCAACTTTTTACCAGCACGTTCTCAGTTACAAATCTATTTAGTTTACGCCTCGTATTCGTTTCACGCGGACTTCTTTGTACAAATATTTTCTAGAAATATTAATCATTTGAAATGTATTAGCGTTACGTAAGTCTGATTTGAATTAAGATTGAAATTATGTATTTCTTTATATAAAAATTACATTAAATCCAAAAGATAATAATAAAAAAATAGTCATTTGAAAATATTTTTTCTAAAGATAGAAATATCGTAGATTGGAACGTTACAGTTGCTTGATTGACATCTTACGTACGAATATTTAGGGTATGCGCACACTACGAAAATGAATAGTTGTGAAGAAAATTCGTCAATGAAATATACTACAATCCGCAAACTGCGAAAATAAATCGTTTGCTATTATGTAGTGTATTTCTACAGTTCACAGACTAATGATATTTTTTCGCAATAATATTTTATTGTAGAAGAAAATTCGTCAATCTGTGAACAACAGAAATGTACTACAATCCGCGTGATCCGCGCTTTGCGAAAATAAATCGTTTGAGAATACTTCGTGTTTTTCTATTGTTCACACACTTACGATATTTTTTTCGCAACGATATCCAATCGTAGTGCACGCTTAGCCTAAAGTCGTAGAGCAAAGTAAAGATTCAAGTTTACATCTTATTACCTAAAATTCTTATTAATTTAGTTACAATAGAGAAGAAGCAGAAACGTGGATGATGTTTGAAAGATATGCTCTTTGAACGGATAAAGAAAAAGTACTGAGTACCTACATAAACCATGAAACACTGTACTTTAAACTTATTTATCTTTTCAAAGGCGTCAACTTTCTTTTCTGCGCCTGATATGTAATCTTTCGTGGTTCGAAAGAAAATACAAGGGTGATAGAGACATTTTCAGCAGTTCTGGTGTAGTTTCAATTGATTTCGCTACATTTAAGAGTCCTCGGGACCACTCTCAAATTTAGGGGCTGCTCAAATCAGATTGACAGTTGATTTGACAGCTAGATAACGTTGAGTAGCGTTTCTGTATACGATTTTTGTACTGAGTGGCGTTTTTACACAACTTAATTTAAGAAGCTCTTAATTTTAACAGATACTCAAAAGTAAGTTTTGTGAATATGAAATCAAAGTTTAAGAGCTGCTCAATCGTTTAAGCAGCTCTTAAATATTTGAGTAGCGTTTCAGTATTCGGGCATAAGTCATGTAGTAAATGACGTCAAAATTGTCATCGTCTGCAAGAATTGAATTGTGTTCTGAAATCTGTTGCAGAATAAGACTATGCCTTACACTTTGGCCGTGGTTCATACATCTGTGAAGATACACGTGTGTTACGTTTACGAATTGACTGCATATAACCCAGGGCTATCTTGAAATCAGATATTTGACACTATGAATCAATTCTGGCAACATTCTATATGGCAAGCGTCACATCACTTTTCTGTCAAGTCTCAATTTATTGATTTCAAAACAAATAGGAATCGAATTCGACAATTAATTTGAAATAAATCGGGTTTTCGGGACTGAATTGAATAGTGTTTTTGAAGAAACATGTTGAGTTTTAAAAAATGATCAATTTTAGTATATAAGGTTAATAGTGACATTTACGCAATTGATTCGTAGACAAGCTTTCAGTTGTACACACTTCGCGCTGTAAGATTTCTGAACTTAATGATTATCATGAACATTGAGATCTACTTTGCTATTAGATTTTGTGTTAAAAATGAGCAATTACTGACGATTTCCGTTCACAACAATATTTAAATCACGTAATTGGGAAAGTTTGGATTTAGAAGGTACTTAGAGTATAGGATACGAAAGCGATTCCCTTCAGAGCTGCTACTCCATTAAATAGTTAAACATTAACAATGAAGGATACTTAACACAATTAATTAGGTATAGTTAAATTATCAATTAACATTAGAAGTATTTTTGAACTGAAATAGAACTGATGACACATTAATGGCTAGGCCAGTAGTCAACAGACCTAAAATTAAGTTTTACTTCCTTGCGTAAGGTTGGCAGCTTTTATATTAAATAGTACACTCTGTACATAACTAGGTCAGATTGTTCAAGACCTTAATGGAAATAGACAGCCTGAAAGGAGGCCAAGATCACAGCTCACATTTGAAATATAATTTGCAACTAAATTCGTAAAAAATTGGCAGGGATATATTATCGAGTTCAGTGGTCCAACCGATATGGTCTATAATTACAGGAGAAAGCGCTTCTAGCGCCTTCAAACATATAAATAGGATTGGATAACTAGGGTAAATCGTCAGTCTCGAAAGGTACGGTTCAGTCCGTTTTAGCAAATTAGACCCTGTATTCTGATAAAACATTAGTTCAGTCCCCTGAGCAGTCTCGACTCCGCTTATTGTCATATACGTGAACACTGACAATACGGCGGTAATAATATTAATAACAATACTTACGGTATGGTGTAAGTTGTGCGTTTTGCGTAGTAGATATTGGTATGAAAACTGAGAGGGGACGTGTAAAAATGTAACAAACGCGGACGGGTGTGACGCGTGTGTGTGCATGTTCACAGATGTATGGTGGTGCGAGGGGACAGTGTGGAGGCGCTATGTGGCGCGCGGCGAGCGGGCGGGCCGGCCGGGTCACCGCGCGCCGCCGCGCCCGCGCCGCCCCGGCTTGCCGCGCCGGTTGAAGCCCCTGAACAACATACATTATTCAAGCTCTTATATATAAAATTCTCGTGTCACAATGTTAGTTACCTTACTCCTCCGAAACGGCTTTACCGATTTTTAGCAAATTTTATATGCACATTCAGTAGGAGTTGCGGAATGTTTATAATAGTTACCGTGACCCCGGAACACAAAGGGCAACCGAAGGAACATGAGTGGGTTTTAGTCAGTGACAGTCTGATACGCCCTTCCGCCGCACACAGGACGGGAGCAGTCATTTGATGATTACCAAATCCAAAAAAAAAACCGTAGGTCTGAGAATCGGCTACTATCAATTTTTCATACCCCTAAGTGATAAGGGTTGTTCACCCTTAACATTTTTAACGCGGATGAAACCGCAGGAGGCAGCTAGTTTTCCAATAAAGACCAAAACTTGAGGAACACGTGTCTAAGTAAGTTGTAAGGTAAGGATCGATCGATCATTGTATAATGACTGTGGTACGAACTTTGTCCTGGAAATGTTGCGAATAGAGAAATGTCGCGAATTTGGTGTTAAATGGTGTTCTTTAAAAGGGAATACGAATATGTATTTAAAAGGTCGGTTCATAGATTGGCGATTATATACCAAAATCGCAGCAGAACGTTGGTTGCAACATGTGATTTCTTAGATACACAGATCACGGTCGTTTATTTATAACTTTATGCACATATGTACAATGGCGGACTTAATGTCTTAGGCATTCTCTACCAGGCTACCAAGGGTGGTGCAGAGATTACATGGTAGGTGCACTAATAAAAAGAAAAAAAAAAGAAATAGAATAGAAGAATACAACTTAAAATTGAAAAAAAAAATAGACATAATTACCTACTTATTTATATTAAAGTACATACTACTTAAATAAATATAAATACATACATACATATAAAACAAAGAATCGTCGTTTCGTTTCCATAAGGTGTTATGTAGATATGTTTAGAAGAAAAGTTCTTATTTGGGTTTGCGCACTTGAATGTTTCAGGATACATAGTCTCGATTGAGAACCTGCTATGACCGAAATGCAATCTGAAGAATGTAATATTTTCATTTTTCTTTACCTGTAAGGTCCGCGATACGCAGCGCGAGCGGCCGGAGAGCCAGGAGCAGAGTTATCGTTGGATGAGTTGCCATTTTGTCGTCCGTTGGCGACGCCGTTCCCTGCTTTCGTAGCTTCATTGGAGGCCCCCGGCGACGCGCTGGCTTCATCCTGTAGATAGCGGTATAATAAACAGTTATGTGCAATAAAGTATATTATAGCGCAATTTCGTCTTAATAATAATAATACCAGCCTGTAATTGCGCCATTAAACGGCAAAATTCTCTTCTCTGTAAGAGTTCATATAGAAAAGGGATGGGCATTAATCACTACCCTTAATCAAAGCGGATTGGCAGTTTCAAACTTATATTATTTACCATTCAGTAGTAAGTAATGTTGTGTTAAGGAACGAAAAAAAAAAAACAAATAATTACAAAATAAGTTGAGTAAACTGTATCTTGTATCAAAAGCTTGATTTGAATTCTTGCAGAATTAAAACTAATATTAAACAGGTTCAAATATCAAAATTTTAAGGAAAGTTCGCATTTCAATCAAAGTCTGCATTTTTGTACTCTGATTGTTGCTGAAAAAAAATTGCGAAGTATTGTTCTTCTGATAAGATAATATAAACATACATTTTCATTGTCCTCTGGTGTCGTGATGGTCAGAGGCGGCGGCCCTGTGTCGCCGCATCCAATCACACCACCCTTGGACATCTGGTAATCTAGAAGCTTAGCCATCTTGCGTTGCAGCTCCTATAACAAGGTAATATTCTCGTAATAATACTCTGGAATTATTTCAATTAAGATACGATAAGCTGGGGACAAGAGAGAGTATATTAATTGACGGCATGGTTGGCGTAGTGGTTAAGAGTTTCATGCTGTGCTGCGTGCGCGAGTTTTATTTCCTCAAGTTTTAAACCTAGGACAAAGCTACATTGGCGAACTTATTGAATACATAAAAAATAGTAACCCATCAATATCCGGCACAGGGTCCAAGCTACTAGTGGTCAGGGCTCCAGGGAGAGAAACCTCCGATATGCGCCATATCCAGATGTACTGTTACCTCTATCAGACCCTTGATCCAGCTATCTGGTGAAAGCCGCGTCAAGTGTTACTATTGCGCCACAGTAAAGACCAGTTAAGCAGCTGATGACCTGACTACCTCCAAAGTTGATCTGCAAGACGCCTGCGAGATTCGGTAGATAAAAACTTCTAAAATAAAACTTACCTTCATTTCGTCTGTCAAGAAGAACTGAGGAGCTGCTAGGGAAGCTACGGGCGGCGGTGCTTCAGCCAGCGTTTCTACTTCGATGTTAGGGAGCACGATACGGCATATCGGACACATTTCCTAAACACAAGGACATCACATTTAATATTATTGTACAGACAATTTTTAGATAAGAAGATGTTGTATCTGAACATGAATTAACACTTTAGTAATAGTCATTGCTGAAAGCTCGAAAAATGGTCTCATTTTAAATTGGTCCTAAGATTCATTGCATAAAGTTTACATTACTTTGCTTATATTATTTTAACTGCTAAGTATAACGGTTTTGACTCCGAAGTTTTGTTAAAGGGCAAATAGATTGTTTGCTAACAGCACAAATATTAAAATATGAAATTAAGCTCAGCAAATTTTGGAGTAGATAGATTTAATTGCAAAATAAGTTATACTTAATATTTTCAGCAAACTTATTTGATTGTTTACCTACTTATACTGATTTCGGTATCAAGGCAAGTGATAACAATAATTTAACACAGTCAAAACAATGATAATTTTGGCACCTAAAATACTGTTCTTAAAAAAGTTATTTGTCTTACTTTTGTTATTTTATACAGCAATAATAAATACACAAAAACTTACCATATACGGTGAACTGCTTGCCTGCTGCCAGTTGGGCAGTAAGTCTAACTCCTCCTGATAATACCGTCTAGCAGAGATGAGGTGAGCGGCAAGACAATGACTGTGGAAGTAGTGATAGCATGGGGTCCTGACGAACTCGTCCCCCTTCGCGAAGCCAAACAGACACACCATGCATTGTCCACTCGGCAGGTTGCTTTCCGTGAGACAGTCGCGGATGAGCTGTGGAAGTTAAATGATAGAATAATGTTCTAGAGGTACTGCAGTATATTTTGTACTAGCAATGTAGCATAGTTTATTTATTTAATAAAGTACACCAATACCCAACAGCACTATATTTATTTATTTATTTATTTACACTTTATGCACAACAGTACACATGCAGACTTAATGCCAAAGGCATTCTCTCCCAGTCAACCTAGGGTGGTGAAGAGATAGCATAGTAGGTGCATTTATGGAGGTGAAACTAAAAAGATAGAAGTATAATATATAACAAAAAAATACATAATAATATACATAATAACTATATACATAAGTAAATAAATACATATATCTATAATATATATTTAAATATAAATGAAAGTAAGATATGATAGAACTCTGCTTAATACTTAATGCTGTAAAATGTTCAATTAAAAAATGTTCAATTTACGCTTAAATGCATATCGACTGGTCACCGTCCTAATATCAAGAGGAAGCGCATTCCAGAGAAGAATGGCCTGAATGTAAAAAGAAGAATGAACAAAATCAGAAGTATGGGCAGGGCAAAGTAGGAGGAGATTTTCGGAAGAGCGCAGATTTCTAGCATGGGAAGAACAAAGATATTGGAAGTGAGACATAAGATAAGAAGGCGAAGAAGGAGAGTTGAGCAAGGAGTAAATTTTCAAAGCACGCAAACTTCTCCTTTGACGAATGGGCAACCATTTGAGATCAGCCCTAAAACTCGACACATGGTCGTATTTCCTTAGGTTGAATATAAACCTAATACAGTTGTTTAGTGCCCTATCCAGCTTAGTAGTACTATATAGTACCATAACTATATAGTAGTAGAATATTCGAGCATATGTATGTATGGCATGCTCTACAACCTAAACCGCTTAACGGATTTCGTCATAAGAGGTGTTTGGAGGCGAGATAGAGTATAATTAATTTGAAATAAAAAAAATATAAATATAATTAAGGTGGTTGTTTTTGATTATTTAATTATATTTATTTAGAATGGGCTTGGAATTTTACTCATGAGTATTTTACAACCAAATTCTAAATTACAGCATGACAATGATGAAGGGATCAGTATATTTTAACTAAAAACCGTTTTAAGATTGGCCTTCCCCTACTTAAACAAAAGCATATTATTACAGCTGCTGACCAACTGTATAAATAAAGGTAAGAAAGCTCTATGAATTAAAGATGAATGAATTTGTTTGTGGGTCCATCAAATTTCAGGGAACTTGTGACTGATAAGCTCAGATTAGTAAACAGAAGGCAGATAGACAGCGCGAAACATTACGAGTGCGGCGAATGTCGAGACATGTGTGCGTGACTGCCACGTGACTGCGCTGTAAGAACACGTCGTCTCTGTGTGCGTTCCGGTTGCCAGGATGATGAAAAATTACCCGTAATATTTCATTCTTATCTGTCTATATTATTTAAAATCAATTTATGAAATTACTAAAAGTATGTAGGTACGCGCGTAGCATAAGAACTGCTACACCTAATTAGGTGAATCTACTTTGTTGTGTTTGTAATTGTCAAGACAATGTTGGTATGACAACATTGATTAAAAAAAAATGCACCCTGGCTAAGCTGGAAGCGGGCAGATAGTACAAAAAGTTTGTTTGTTTGAAACTTGAACGCGCTAATTTATTCTCTTATTCACAAACTACTAAATTTTAAATGCATCTGTCTCTTTCCATTTCTTAAAGAAAAGGACAGAATATAAAATATTAGTTAAGTCGTCTTTTTCTGTTCACTGTTTTTTACTATATTAACTTTATGTTGGCGAATCGACTGGTACCTACTGTACATAATTTTAGTTAGAGACAAAACATTCACTAGTTTTATTAACGAAGACTTTTGACACATACAAGATAAGTACACACATAATTATGATACCTACAAACTACAAACATACCAACCAAAAAGAAAAAAACACTCGAAATAAATATTCTTGTAGATCGATAATCCTGTGTCCAATACATATTTCCTAACTTAGGGGTAAATTTTTTCACAATAAAATAGCAACACCGACAGATTTCTGTTGAGGTTTTGTGTTCCAAATAAAATAACATCCAAAAAGGCAAAAATAACTATATAATCTATAAAAACGTACTCCATCTTCTTTCTTTTGATTTAGGGAACAATTTTTGCAATGTTTAAAAACAAAAGACGGCATCATTCTCGAAAATATGAATATTTTCTGTGACATGTTTACGGCGCGACGCTTCGTGCCGTACTGACTCGAGATTGTATTCGCTTTTGGTTTTGTATTTGCTTTGTTGACCTCACTCGCGGTGTTCCGCGCTATCTATCTGCCTTGTGTTTACTAATCTGAGCTGATAAGATTCATTACAACTAGTCTTTATACAAATTGGTGTTACATATAATTATAAAGTGTAAAAAAAATATTTTCCATTCAAATTGCTATAAATTCAAGGGGAGGTGTCAATAAAATTAACAAAATACATTAACATACACAAAGAACTTTTATGGCGAGAAAAATAGATGTTACTGTGCACTGACTTTAGCTAAGCTATGTTCTGTCTCTATCATACACATGACATTTGACAGTGGTGTAACAGTGACAGGCATAGTCCTTAGCCAAAGTATGTGCTAAGAAACATCTATTTGTCTTGCCCTTAGGATGATGTTAGGTTTTACGGGCTTTATGTCTGGGGTCACAGAATGCCAGGACTGTCAAAAATTAATTGAATTGAAATTCTTGCTTGTGACAATAAATGTATATGAAAGATTTTGATTTAATTTTTTGATAGGATAAAATAAGTTTTATCCAGAAGGAGAGCAATAAGTAATAAATTCCTATTATGTGCATCTTTTAATATTGTTAATGCCTCTTCTGGCCATTTCCTATGAACTCTACCATGAGACTACAACTCTAGTTTGTTTGTTATTAAATAGTATTGTAATAAATCTGCTCTACCTTAGATTAATGTAAAAATAAATATTAGGATTACATTTTAAGTATTTAAATCTAAAAGTCTTAAAATAAGTCAGTCTTAAGATTTTTGAGACCTTAAATGTCTTAAGGTTGAAATTCTTGTAATTTCTCAATCTAAATATCAACAACATAAGCTCGGTATCACATTGTAATAGCCCAGTGATTTAGGGTGATCACCTCTCACGTGGGTTGCGCGTTCTCATCATATACAAAATGTCTATGTATTTTTTTTTATTTATCATGGTTATCCATCCATCCCACCTTGGGGAGCACACAGTAAAGCAAATCTGACCAGTCTAACCAAGGGACATTGTATCGCCCAGCAACTAGGTTGTGAAGATCTGACAGGCAATTGCTATACATCATACACTGATATCCAGCCGAATTTAGTTAGGCTGGAAGCCCACCCTAACAAAGATGGGATGAGGCTGATGATGGTGGGTTTCCACACATTTTCAGTGAGTGTAATCAAGTATTAAAAAAAAACAACAACAAACCCTGTAAAATATAACAACGCTAACCAATATCACTAATCAAGTTTTTAAAAATTAAATTCTTAATTTGAATAAATTTCTAACAACTAAAATATTACATATTTTAGAAGATTTGTTGTTGTTATTGATTACAAAAAACTTACCTCAATGAGTTCAAACACGACAGGTTGACCACGACAGTCGACAAGTTTTTCCTGGATTTGTATATTGATGTTGCTTAACACTGCATCGTCGAGCCCTCGTGTGTTCCTCAGTATTACTTCAGGGCTACTGTCAGGGTAACCTGGAGTCAGTTTCACCACCAGGGTCGCACAGACGTACTGCCGGTCAACGTCGTCTCCTGTCGACGGATGAAGGACGGTTTCGATGGTCTGAGGCACGTCTCCAACATGTTTAATCACAACATCGTTCATTAATATTGCTTCTAGAGCTTCGATCTCATCCGACACTCTGGAAAAATGCAAAATATCGATCTTATTCCAGAATAATAAGAGCTCAAAATTTTAAATTAGATGATACACACCTTTCATCCATGACGGACGACATATTGACTGGTTATAATTAAAGCTACACCCGGGAATCAAGGGTGCATTCAGTTCAGACAGGCGCAGTGCAGCTATTGCAACGAAACAGCTGGGATTTTACTGGAATTCGCGACGAAAATCAATCATGAATTCATGACCTCCCTCCCTCTTCTTTCTGTCAATGCCTCTCTCTCCTCCCTCCCCTCCCAGACCCCTTCACCATCACCACGCACTATCCATAGATTAAAAATAATGTTCTAGGGTTGTACGTCAATTTGCATCTAACATTACTCGACTAAAAAATGTTCATCAAGTGTGGTGTAATAATTGAGTGACGTCGATCGTCAGATATCATCGGCGATATCGCAATAACGAATCCGATATAATCGACTTATTATGACGTAAGTACCTGTATGATAGAGGCTTTTACATGGCAATTTTCGCCAGTAGTAGTTCTCATGTAATAGGATAGATGGCGCTACGATTCGTAAAATGAGTTAAAATTTACGTTCAAACCTAGCGGTAACTCAAAAAAAACAACAAGATTTAGGGATGTTTTTGCTGAGAAAAATAATTAATAAAAAATAAACACAAATAGCGTTTTTAATTTTCACAACGAAAGAATGCACTTGTTAAATAAAAATCAAATGTCTAATGAAGTTCTATGTTATAATATTGGACCTAAGGTAGACTGGTAGAAAATGCCTAAGGCATTAAGTCCGCCTATGTACTGTGTTCGTACATGAAGTTTAATAAATAAATAAATATTGTAACCTACAAAATATGGCCGCAGTATTAGAGGTTTTCCTATAAGGAGTCTATAGTCTTAATAACTTCATGCTCTATAATGTGATACTGGTAATATTTCATCTAAAAAATTTTGAAATGCCATTTGAGTATTTTTTTTTGTTTTTATTCGTCTAACAAATAATGGCAATCACTTGTTTTTTTGGAGGTAACGGCCAGTTCTGATTAAATAAGTATAAGATAATGTTATAAAAACTCTTTTGTGGTTTTAGAAAAATTGGACCTCATTTATTTTAATGACTGTACCTCGATTTTACTATTATTGACATTATTATTGAAATTATCGTTTTTAGTTAACGTTATATTAAATTATTTATGACCACTGACTTTAATATCCGAATTGAATTGTTAAATCGTCCCCGTAGTTGGAAAACTAAATAACTCCGATTTTCTAGTTTTGAGATAAACGCGATTTAGTGATTTTTTTTCAGTAAAAGTTCATTTGTTAATAAAATTGAGACAATTTTACTCTCGGTAATTTTATATTTTGTGGACCTGGTTACTTTTTACATTATGCTTAAACAAACTGGTCTCTATCTTCAACTATAAAAATATGAAAAATATAAAACCAAGTTGTTTAATTTTGCCACAACTACTTTTTGTAACGTAACTGTAATTAGTTATTTATTTCGGCTATTTATTTAGTTTTCCTACAACCTAGATTCATCTGGTAGAGTAAAAGAAGGTGAAATAAATGCAGTTATTGAATTTATCAAACTTGTAATATGTTTAATTGTAAAAGTTGAACGTTTATTACTTTGATATTGTTTAACGGTTATTAGTGCCATCTAAAATAAAAAGCTGTATTTTATCATAAAATATGTTATATTTTACCTAAGCAATAGATACCTACTTATTTTTTTAAAAAGATGCAGATTTTTTCGAAAGTACATAATGTTTTCATATATTATTATATGTTGACAAGGCACCGCCATTATGTTAATATTTTTAAACAGATTCCTTAGAGATTGCTTCTGTGAAGATAATATACGGCTCTGATAGCCCTCTTTTGCAGAATAATGATGGAATCTATATCTGCAGCACGTCCCCAACGCAAAATACCCTGAGACATTACACTTCTTCTTCTCTTGCGGTATCCACGTCAGTTAATTGTCGGATTTTTCTGACAGTGAAAGCAGCTGATGTTAAGTGAGGACCCCACTGCAGCTTTGAGTGAAGCGTAATCCCCAGGAAAATTGTTTTATCGACGAACTCCATCCTTATTTAATACAACATTACAACTAGTACTTCTAACATTGGGTAAAGTGAATCTTATCCATTTAGTTTTATTTTTCATTTAATACTAAATTATTAACAGTAAACCAGTTTTGGATATCAAGCATAGCATTATTTACTTCGTCAAGATGTTGTACACGTCTATTCACTTTAAGAATCAGTGAAGTGGCATTTAACACCATTTGCGTGTGGTTTTCCAGTAAACTTGGTCAATCATTTATATAGGTAAACTAAAAATAGGAATGAACCCAATATAGATCCCTACAGTACGCCCATTTTCACCTTTAAGCCCACTGAATTTACACCGTTAACTTGTACCTGTTGCAGTCTATCATTCAAATAGGATTTCACTAAGCTAATCGCTAATTTATCGAGCCCGTATTTCTCAAGCTTCAAAAGTAGTGTTTCATCGTTCACGCAACCAAATGATTTAGAGAGGTCGCAGAAAACGCCATCTTGCGACTCTTCGCATCCTTGAAATATATGTTTAATTAAAGCGGCACCGGCGCGTCTGTAGTACAACGTCCTTTGGTGAAACCATACTGTTTGTCATGTAAGATGTTATTGCAGTTAAAATGACTAAGCATTTGATTAAGCACTATTTTTTCAAATACTTCGCTGAGAACCGCTAAAAAAGAAACAGGTCTATAATTATTAGCGTCTTTGCAATTCGCGAATTTGAAAAAAGGTATAACTTTGTTGTACTTCATTAAATCCAGGAAAACCCCTTGATCTATACACACATTAAAAACATATGCTAAATAAAGCGCTATTGTCTCAATAATCAAATTACAAACATTAGTTGACATGCCCCAAAGATCTTCAGTTGCTTTGATTTTGATCTGCTTAAAAGCCTTTACAATGGCCACAGGGTTAATAACTTAAACTTAAATTCTACACGGCAGGCAGAAACATTTGCTTTTAGTAAATCAACAGCAATTAATGTGGGCGATGAATTTAAACTTTCTGTGATTTTAATTGGTATTTCAAATCGTCATTTTTGTTTATGCGACCATGGGAAGGGTCCAAGGTGTAATCAATGTTATATCTTTTATTACTATTTGTTTCATTATTGATCACTTTCCAAACAGCCTTTATTTTATTATTTGATGATTTAATCTTGTGGCTAATAAATAAGACTTTGGCTGCCTTGCAAACATTTTTAAATATTTTGGAATATGTGTCTGTGTTGTTATAAGGCTTAAGGCCATACCGCTCAAATAATATGTCTCTGCTTTTTCTAATACACCTAGTTGCCCAGTCAGAGAATAGAAATTCGACTGAAAAGAATTCATCATCTCTCTAGCATTTGTTCAACTGTGTTGGGGCCGACTTCCAGTCTCACCGGATTTAGCTGGATAACGGTGTTTTAGGTGGAGCGACTGCCTGTCAGACTTCCACAACCCAGTAACTGGGCGACACGATACCTCTTGGTTAGACTGGTCAGAGTTTCTGGCTAACCAGTAACGACTGTCAAAGTTCTACGAATGACAACCGGGACCAACGGCTTTACGTGCTTTCCGAGGCTCGGGATGTCATTGATGTCCAAGATAAACTTTAGAAAGTACATATGAATTGAAAAAGTCACATTGGTACTTGCCCGGATTCGAACCCACAACCTCTTACACGAAAGGCGGGCGCCTTATCCACTGGACCATCACGACATAACGACTGAAAAGAATTGTTTATACAAAATATTGCCATCTTTAATATCAAAACTTTGACTACATAATTTGTTACTTAGCGCCTTACTAATAATCACTGCACAAAGTTATGACAGGTTTATAAGTCAAAAAATGTATGGTTACACAGGCTTTATTCATGACATAACTTTACACAGTGATAAGGTAAGGGCATAAAAGTGTTATTAAATTTATTTTCGCGACGCGAGCGATGCATCAGTCGCACGCGCTGACACCCGCGCTCTTCCTTGTTCCGATTCATTGAATAGACACTACAATATTTCGCGCCAAATTCTCTTAAAAAAATAATAACTTTCCTCACGTACATTTTGTCTTTATGGCAATTATAAATAACTTAATCTATTTGATTTTATTTTGCCTATCATCTTGTAATTAATCATTATCTAGTTGTAGAAGAAATAGATAACATCAAGTGTTTATAAAGTAATCTACATTTTGTCAGAATTCTGAGTAGCAAAATTAAATAAATACAGTTATTTAGTTTTCCTACAACTTTGTTAGGTTAGTGATAGAATATGTAAATTGAAGAAAAATTCAACAACTTATTTTATTTAATTTTTAAAAAAATCAACTAATCATTGACCACAGTTATTGATTTATTTATTGAGTTATTTATTTTTCCTATAAAAAATTTGAACTAGTTTGAAGATAATTATGCATTATTCCATCTAAACGACAAAAATGGCTATATTTTTGGAACGGAATAAGATAAGAAAACCCCTGTAAGACAGAAACATGCGTCATGTTTTGGATGATTTAAAAATAGGGAAAAGTCAAAATCGCTAAAAACGGAGTTATTTAGTTTTCCAAATACGGGGACGAAATGTCCATTACTTTTTATTTTTTTATTTTTTTTAGAGACCCAACTACGTTTTAGATTAAGTTTCAAAATATAAAAAAAATACGATTTCTATAAAAAATGAGGAGTTCCCTAGATTTCGGCATGATACCATCATCTGATCCTGGACCTGATGATGGGACCATTTGGGAAGTCTACCCTCAACAAAAAAAAAAGAATCCTGCAAATCGGTTGGTAAACGACGGAGGTATGCGCGAACAAGCATAAAAAAAACAAACATCCGAATTGAGAACCTTCTCCTTTATTTAGAATTTGGTTAAAAACTATGTAAAATATAAAACACCAAATGTAATCACTCTATTTAAATGTAAATTAAATGAATTTTGAATTTTGAAAGTCTTTTATTATCTGACATATCGACCTACTTGCTCGACAATTTTATGACCGCATTTTTTTTTTGGGAGTGGGAAATAATATACATGCGAAATCATACATAACTGCTCCCGTTCTGGGTGCGGCGGGGGGCGTGTCAGACTTTTACTGACTAAAACCCCCTCATGTTCCCTCGGTTGCCCTTTATGTTCCGGGGTCACGATAACTATTATAAACATTCCACAACTCCGGCAGGATTTAGGTAGGTCCTGACATATCTTTAACAAAATCTTATAAAAGACATATCAAGCTTGAACAGTTTTAATTTTTTTTTTGGATTTATAACATTTATATGAAAATTTATAACCTTCAAGTAATTAATTAAACAAATAATATACTTTTATATATCATAGATTGTGGAGGTCTGATAGTCGCTCCCTGTAAAACACTGAATCCGACTACTTTTTGCAGTACTTTTTTTTTTTTTGGACAATCCCACCACACTATTCCCAACCACTGCAACTCCTGAAAGCCAGAATCAACAGTGGAGTCCGCCAGAAAAGCGCCGAGCAATGAAGCTTGACGAGTCCCGGAGAAACGATTCAACTGTCTTGGATCCCGCAACGAAATTAATCAGAAAAGAACAACGGAGGAGTAAGAAAAGTATATTTTTTCCACTTCCCTCCATAACAAGCAGGAGACAGAACAGAACTAGGCCGAAAGGCACAAAGGGGCAATTACAACTGGGAGAAGCCCAGATTGCCTAGCACCACGGAATATGATCTGTTAAAAATTAATGGGTCCTAAATTGTGAGCTGTTACGAATGATTCCAATAGTAGGTATGGCAAAAACGCTTGAACGCACGAAAATTGGTTCTGGTTTCCACAAGGTCCGTATAATAAACAACACCGGATGTACCTAACCTGTAAACTATCCAACATAACATTGCGCTCATTCTGCCAAAGAATACACTCCCATAGGATGTGATGTGCAGATTGTTCGAATTCACAGTTCGATGTGGAACATTGACACAATGGCGAAGCAACAAGTTTGAAAGAATATAGTTTACTTTTAAAATTGCCATGACCTGTGAGAAATTGAGCAACGCAATGATCAACCTCCAACCATGTCTTAGCCAGCCGCTCACGAACGGATGGAAAGAACAGATGGAGGTGACGGCCCTTCATGGAATTATCCCACCTACTTTGCCATTCGGATAAGAGTTCCTCCCAGACTTCAGTCTGCGGTTTAAATAATCTAGAAATTTTATTAAAGTCGCGTTGTGGTATAAAGTTAGTGTCCATGGTTTCCCGCGCGGAATAGTACATTGAAGCACGACGCTGTACCTCAAGATCGACTGGAAGTACACCTGCGAGTACCGGTAGGGCCTCAGTACTGACCGTTCTATACGCTTTGCATAAAAATATCAAAGCTAAACGTTGACTTTGAAGTAGTTTACGTCGTACCGCCCCTATTGTGGCCCTATCGGCCCAAACAGGTGCACCGTAGCACATACAACCTAAGTAGGTAGCCTCATATATAGTTTTTAAAGTTAAAAATGATAAACCCCAAGTTGCTTTGGATATTCTCGTTAGGGCATAAAAGTTCTTTTTGCAGTACGTTGATTACAACCGAAAATGACAGTCTTTATAATACATACACTGGGTTACAGGGAAAGTCGTGCTGAATATAAAAGGACGGTGCCCCTAGTAACGTGTCTCATTTGCCTTAGCGATAATTCGCCACTGATATTAGGCAGACAGACCTCTTGAGGTGTCACAGTGCATTAGCAACGTCATTAATATACAGCAGTGCTGTTTCAGGTAAAAAGATAACAGTTACAGACCTTTTAAGGTCACAATTCGGTTACATATCATAACTACCTTCAACTGAACTACAATCGAAACACCTACCGCATCAAATACCTAGGTCGTTTCACCTAAGTATAAAATAACTTATAAATAAAATAAGTAAATACTTATGCTGGGACAAGTCACACACGGCCACCTGATCTCAAACTAAGCAGAGCTTGAATTACTATTGTACATACAACTGATAAACATTCTTATTTACTTTATAAATACACACCTAATATGGATAAATTACACCCAGACACAGAACAAACAATCATGCCCATCGCACATATTTTGTCCTGGGTGGGAATTGAACCCACGACCCCCGGCTTAGCAGTTATGGACAAAATCCGTAACGGCCAATATCAAGCAGTTTAAACCTTCAAACACACGTGATTCGAGACACAATAGAAAGACAATAGCAGCGCGACAGGCGGCTGTCGGTTGGTCGTTGAAAGGTAATGAATTGATAAATCGTACAATCTGTAATACATCTCAATCATCTAGCCAAAGGAAGATTGTATGATCAATCACTTTGTACTTTGGTTTATATGAATTAGGTTTGTTAGGTAACTATTTTTTTTATACAATTGCGGCCCGTCTATATTTAATTCGTCACTATTTGACGAAATAATGCCCTTCGAGAACATAATCTTAGAAAGCACGCTGCACGTATGAATGAAAATGTCAATTTAATTATTCTGGGAATTGATCAATATTTATAAAAATAACAAGCACAACATCAACATCAACTACTAACTTTATAAATGTGAAAGTTGTGTGTGTGCAAAAAGTACTGAACGGATTTTGATAAAATATTACAGTAATATAGCTTACTAGCTCATGGGCGTAGCCAGCTTTGGGCTGAGGGTGGGGCAGAAGTCAACCTACCCCCCCCCCCCCCCCCCAGAGATATAGAATAATAAAATCTTCTCAAAATACCCAAGTAAAGTATGTACAAATTTCACATAACGAGAGAGACAGAGAGAGAGATGGTTCGCTGGTAAGCGATCAAACTTTAAGAAGACTAAGCAAGCAGTCAACCTACGTGCTCGTAGGCCACTTCGGGTACCAGCGCCAAGGAGAGGCAATCGAGGAAGAAAACTGGAACCATTCTCAATGGTCACTTGTGCCTTTTCACTGATGAAACCAGGTTTGGATTTCATCCTGATTCGCGAAAAGTACGCGTTTGGAGTGAACCTGGACGTTGGAATCGACTGCAGCATCCACGACAATGCCAGTCCACATACGGCGCGTATCGTTACAAGTTAGTTACAACAGCTTCCAAGCTTTAGACTGGCCTGCACAATCCCCTGACTTAAATCCTATTCAGCATGCCAGGGATATGATTCAGAGAAGAGCTCTTAGGAATTTCCCTGAAGATATTGATTGTGCATGAAAACAGACAGTGATTGCGAGCCGTCTCGTCGAGCGGCTGATGCGGGTGGGGCCGGATCTGGCGGACGGCCAGTTCGGCTTCCGCAGAGGACGCTCCACGGTGGACGCCATCATATGCGTACGGGTCCTCACGACAGGGGATGCAGTGGCACAGGGCAGGGTCGATCGTCTTGGCGGTGTCTCTCGACATCGCCAACGCCTTTAATACCCTGCCTTGGGGCGGCACTCCGGTATCACCGGATGCCAGCCTACCTCTGTCGTGTGGTCGAGGCCTATCTGAAGGACAGAGCCGTCATCTACCCCGGTCACAAGGGAGTGTGGAGTTGACGAGGGATGTCGTGCGGTGTTCCACAGGGATCGGTCCTGGGGCCACTCCTGTGGGACATCGGGTACGACTGGGTGCTGCGCGCCGACCTTCCCGATGGTGTCAGCGTAGTGTGCTACGTTGAAGATACGCTAGTCCTAGGGACGGGAGGGTCGTTCCAGGCGGCGGCTGACTCGATGTCAAGAGGTGTTGCGACAGTCGTGGACAGGATCCGGCAGCTGGGACTCGAGGTGGCCCTGCACAAGCCCGAGGCCATGTGTTTTCATGGCCCTCGGCACCGGCCACCTCGGGGTCTCAGATAACGGTGGGAGAGGTTCACATCGGTGTCGAGTCGACGATAAAGTACCTGGGACTTGTCCTCGACAACCGATGGAACTTCACGGAGCACTTCCGACGTTTGGGCCCCAAACTGGCGCAACCTAGTGCTGGGCACGCCGTAATAGCGGCGGTAAGACCCCTCTTTGAGGAGTGGCTGGAGAGGCGCCACGGCGCTCTCACGTTTCGCTTGACACAGGTCCTCATCGGACATGGTCAGTTCGGGAAGTTCCTGTGTCGGATTTAGGCGGAAGTGACGCCTGGGTGTCACCACTGCAGCAACGGTCCCCTGCAGAACACGGTCGAGCACACGGAGGAGGTGTGCCGCGCATGGGCGGACCATCGACGTGTCCCGGTAGAGGCGATCGGCGGCGGTGACCTCTCGCGCCCTGCGCTGGTTCAGGCCATGCTTCGGGGCGAGACGGAATGGGATGCCGTCGCCTCCTTCTGCGTAGCAGTTATGCTAGTGAAGGAAGCGGCGGCGCGCGAGAGGCAACGACAAGCCTCTCGCCCCGGACTAAGTCCCAGGCGAAGACGTCGAGAGTCGCAAGACGACTACCGGCCACCGTAGGCAGGGCCGTCTTTAACTAAGCTGGGGCCCTTGGGCCCATAAGAATTGGGGGCCCTTTTAGAAAGTAATAAACGCGAATTATACAAACGTTTTTAAAATGAGTTAAAACATTTTTTTTATTAGCCTATTCTATCCCGCTCTTGGGCAAAGGCCTTCCTCCACTTGTTCCATGTATCGCGAGATCTCGCTTCCTGTTCCCAATCCTGTAGGAATCTGTCCAGTTCGTCCCGCCATCTCCTTCGTGGCCTGCCGCGACCTCGTCTTCCCGTCTCAGGGCACCAGCTTTGTGCTATTTGAGCCCACAGTTTGTCTGTTGTATGCGGCAGACATGGCCTGCGCACCCAGTCCCATTTTAGTTGGAAAGCCTTTTGAGCCACATCAGCTATTCCTGTTTTGGGGCGCACGCAGTATAGTGTTTCGAACTCGATCTGTTAATTTAACACCTAATATACTGCGCTCCATTGCTCGTTGGCAAACCTTGAGTTTGGACTTCTGTACGTTTGTTAGTGACCAAGTCTGTGCGCCATAGGTTAAGACAGGGAGGATGCACATGTCCATGAACTTCCGCTTCAGAACCATGGGCAAACCGCATTTGAATAGTTCCTTCATAGACCAGTAGCTCTTCCAGGCGTTATCAGTTCTTCTAGACTTCTTTGTCTTGCCTCGCCTGGAAAGAGACTACTTGGCCTAAGTAAATGTATTCTTGGACATGTTGCATTACCTCCCCGGCTACTCTATGCTTTGTGGGGGTACGTTGGATATAATTTTGGTCTCCGCCATATTCATCTTCAGTTCAACCTGCTTAGGTCTTGGAGCATGCTTTCAAGCTCGGTGGCTGATGAAGAAAAGAGGACAATGTCCGCGAAACGGAGTTTTCTCATTCTCGTCTCTCCAAGTACAATGCCTCTTTCCCTCCATTCGGTTGCCAAATTCCTGAAGATTTATTCAAGGGTACTGGTGCACAGCTTCGGAGATAGCGGGTCGCCCTGTTTGACTCCTCTCTCTATTTTGAATTTTGGACGTGTGTTTTTTAGTTTAATGGCAGCTGTGCTGTTTTAGTGCATTAAGCGGAGTAAATTGATGTAGGTGGAATCAACGTCTTGATTGTCTAAGGCGTCAAAAATGGCCGATTGTGTGATGCTATCAAAGGCCTTGGAGTAATCGACGAAAGCAAGGTGTAGTTGATTGATTGTATGAAAGGTATTGTTGAGAGTATCTCGAAAAATGATTTGGCATTTTTATGTCAACAATTTTGTTAGGTCTTATTAAGACGGTGCAGCTAGAGATGTGGGGCGGGTCACTGTAGGATATACTGGTAAATTTTGGGTAAAATACCAGTCAAAAACTGATAGTTGGCAGTTCGTATATAATTGCGAATTCGCATTATTGTGGTTCAATTTCATTAACATCTCATTAACTCTGTCTGTCTCATCCCTAAACCATTGAACTTATTTGAATGAAATTTAGTATGGATATACTCGGGGAGCCAAGAAAGGACATATGCTAGTTTTCATCCCGGAAATCCCTGGGGAACGGAAACTATAAGTTCAAGTGGTTGAAGTCGCAGACAAAAGCTAGTATTTAATAAAACAAAGACACAAGTTTTATGAGAGTTTAAAAAGCGATGGACAAAGTTATTCTATTTTTATGCGTAAGTAGTAATATGTTTATTTGAAACTGATAAATGTTAGATAGTATATATTTTATAAGAAATTGTAGGTCCTTCGGGGCCCCCCTGAGAATGGGGGCCCTGGGCACGGGCCCCGTGTGCCCTTATGGTAAAGACGGTATTGACCGTAGGCGCGGTTCTGCGGATGGCGAGCGATGGGTAGCTCGCCGCCCGGCTATGACCAGGACCGCATCGACGGCGCGTTAGTGTTCCACGCGCGCTTTAAAGAGAAAAAGCCAGCACAGGAAGGGGCCCAACAGGGCCAACGCCTGCCGGGGTTGCGGAATGTTTATAATAGTTACCGTGACCCTGGAACATAAAGGGCAATCGAAGGAACATGAGTGAGTTTTAGTCAGTAAAAGTCTGACACGCCCTCCCGCCGCATCCAGGACGGGAGCAGTCATTTTCCCACTGACCAAAAAAAAAAATAAGTTTTTTTTTTAGTTAGGCACCTTATAGATCAGAGCCAGGGTGGGGCAAGTGCCCCAGCTTGCCCCAGTGTGGCTACGCCCATGTACTAGCTTATTAGTAGGGGGTACCTACTCATAAGGTCAACTCTATCTAAACTAAATTGTTTCTGGTGCATTTCTCAAAAGATTAGTTCAGACGGTGTTTTGCACGTTACGTGAATATTTTTGTTATATTTAATGTCTAGATTTAAATAGAGACGATGATAGCTGAGTTTATTTTGGTATATATTCTCGGAAGTAGTAAATTAGGAAATGTCGACTAAAGAAAAATCAGAAACACACATTTAATAAGTCTACCCATTCCGAGCTATCCATCTAATCATTGATAACGAAATATTGACGAGTATAGTCTACATACTACATTGACTAGTAGATGATAAGAAATCAAGATAAGTGCATATTCCGACTGCAAGTATATTGTTTTGTATTGATAGTGGATGAAGCAAAATAGTACATATTTTCGGAAAAAATATTAACTTTAAAAGGTTAGTGGTAAGGTTTGCTGTTTTAATTAAGTATGTTACACGTGGTTTTTCATTTACTTCTAAGTATTTAAGTGCATTATGACCTACATAATAGTTTTGTGGTTTTTCTATGATTCCTTACTCATCTGCAACTCCGTAGCTACTAATTTATTTGTTCATGTTCATAAGGAAAACACGTGAGAAAATCTTTGACTTTTAAACGTTGTATTTAAATTTTCTACAACTAAATTAATTAATTACTATTTTTTTTATTTCACTTTACCTGTAATCAAGAGGAGTTTTTTGATACCGTTTTGTTGCAGTCATTATTACTATGTTTTTTAAGTAAGTAATGTAGTTCGTAATTTGTACACATTAGCTGTAATAACAGTTTCACCGATTTGAACATTTTCTTTTTCATTTTCATGAAAGGGTACCAACATCAGTCAATGCAATATAATGTTTAAGTTTTCATTTATTGTTCTACTTATATTTTTATTTCAGAGAAGACATGAACAGTTTACTGCTTATCTGTGATTAGTCACCGCACGTCAGAAGTGTTAGTAACGTAACAAAACAGACCTCTTCTCACGTGCCACAGCCACGCAACAAACACGCCACATTAGTGACCGCTGTCGACGATAGACTCAACGCATTTTTCGTCAGAGATGCGACCCTTGATGCAACGTAATGCAACGCCACTTCGTATGCGTGACTTAAAAACTGTTAGAAATAGTAATCAGGATACAGGAAAATACCTGACACTACCTACGCTACTAAATCCTTTTGAACTGTAACAACTTCGAATGAATGTAGTTCAGTTACTTAGTGTTAAGGACAGACGTATCTCTTTAGTATGTACAATATTATTAACATTTAAATTAGTGATGAGAAAATGGTTATCCATAATGTGTTCCTGTTTCTTCTTGTGATATATGTTGCAAAGTGTGATGTGGACTTCGGAAAGATGTGTAAAAACGATTATAGAACTATGAATGATATTCAAATCGATGTATCGAAATATTGTTCGAACAATAATGGCGTGTGCATAGAGAAATGCTGCGGTGATGGAGAAATGTTTGCTCCAAACGGCACTTGTATGAATACTGTGGAGGTGTTCAAAATATTTAAAAACTTTCGAAGATTGGCTTCAGACGTCAATTATAGGAATATTGTTTTATTTTCGTGGGACAATAATGTTAAAACCAAATCTGAAAAGCATTTTGTTTTTATTCGAAATCATAGAGATGCGATGTGCACCGTTGAGGAAGATATAACGAATGAATATTTTATTCTAGAGGTAGGTAACTGTTTCTTTTGTTTTTGGCTTTGTTGCTATTGTAATATTTTTCTAAGGCGCTGCGCAAACGCGGACACTTTTGTGTCTTGTGGAAACGAGTAAGTATGTGTAAAGTGGAAGCAACTGAACGTGAAAAAATTTTTTGAAAGGACTTGATGGGTTTATCAAAAAGCCTTAATTATTTTTTAATGATCAAACAACTGAATTTCCCAATATTGCCCAGACGTGATTACTCCATAGATATGTCTCAAGCATTTTGTCGGCATTCGGTATTCTATATTATTTTTAAGGATGTCAAATATCTAACTTTCTATATTTACAGGATGGATCGATCAGAATGCAAGACACAAGTTTTTCAAAACTATGGTTTACTCTTGGAAAACTGGAATATTGTATAGATTATAAATTGCAACCAGTGAACCACACTCTTGTAGTGAAGCTCGTCGTCAAAGAATATATTAGTGACAATACATATGATGACAAAAAAGAGGCATTTTTATTAGTAGGTGAGTATTGAGAGATTAGGAGGTTATGCTTATTTAAGCTGTTTGTTGGTTATAAGTAGTCTATCGTATGGGCGTAGGCAGGGGACGAAGGGGAAGGCAGCTTTTTTTTTGGTGAGTGGAAAATCATCAAACGACTTCTCCCGTCCTACGTGTCAGACTTTTACTGACTAAAACCCACTTATGTTCCTTCCGTTGCCCTCTATGTTCCGGGGCCACGGTAACTATAGTTCTAACTATTAAACATTAGCCTGAGTCAAAGTTTCTGTAGTCCAAGTTGGTGGTCTAATTCCCGTTGATATCTTTTAGGGTTGCTGGTGTCATCGTTATTCCTGGTGTTGGTGCTGGTGGTGTACTGCCTGCTGCCCAAGCTCCGGAACCTCATAGGCCTGGTCCTCATGTCGTACACCGCGTCCATCCTCGTCACATTCTTATTTAAAATCGTTATAAAATTCACCATAAAATCTTTGTCACAGAAGTCCTGCAAAATTATATGTAAGAAATATTTGTTTATTTAAGTAAATATTTTCAGTTATAATCATTTTTAAGGTAAAAACAGGTGTCATACAGCTTCGCCACGCCACGTTATGAGCGCATGCTCTTTGGCCAAAATTAAATAAAAAGGCTTTGGGTGGGGCAAGTGTGCTGCGCCTTGGAGAATGACATTAAAATTTTTAAGAAAACAATCAGGTTACATACTTTGGTTTAAATTAATATATAAGGAACTAGCTTTTGCCCGCGACTTCGTCCGCCAGATATAATAGTTCCCGTTCCCGGAGGATTTCTGAGATGAAAACTATCCTATGTTATTTCTAGGATTCCAGACTATATCTGTACCAAATTTAATTTAAATCGGTTCAGTGGTTTAGAAAAGATAGACAGACAGACATAGTTACTTTCGCATTTATTAATTATGGATAGTATGGATATAGACCTAAAAATATCATTGTTTTTTACGAAATGTGCATCTTTAAATCTTTAATCCGATCTTCCCCAATCTAAACTGTTAATCTTATAATCTTAATTTAGCTTATTTCAAAACATAATCAAATATTGAGTTATTCTCTATTTAGTACTAGTAGTGATTATAAAAAATATTTTATAATTATTTCAGCCCCAATGATGTACTTCTCTGCGGTGTCGAGTTTTTTTTGGCTGAATGTCATGTCTTACGACGTTTGGTGGTCACTAAGGTAAATAAATAGCATTAGGATAATTATTTTACGGTTACCTGTCTAGGTTCAGAAAATTAATCCACTATCGCAATAAACCCTACTGAATCATCTATACTTACCTGTTATTAATATTATATTGCTAAAGAGTTTTTTGGTTGTACGCGCTAATCTTAAGAACAGGATCGGACGTATTCGATAGCCCATTTATTAAAGAAGGTTATGTAACATTACGACCTAGGAGCCTACCTGTAACCAAAGATGAACTTGACCCTGCAAACGTGGTGGATACCACCAAGAAATGTTTGCTCTATATGGCAAAGGTACAATTTCGAGATAGGCTAACTGCAACCGCAAACCGCGATGACATCACTTGTTTCTACAAATATTTTTTTGAGATTCAATAGAAAACAGTTACGGTCGCTATGCAGTTTGGAGTCTGGCCATCTTGTAATTGTACCCTTATCCTTCGAACACACGTGGTTAGAGACAACAGAAAGACAATAGCAGCGCGACAGCCGGCTGTCACTTGGTCGTTGAAAGGTTAATGCAAAGTAATAACACTCGCCTTCAACATCATCATCAGTGTAAGTGTCCACCGCTGGACGTAGCTTCAAGGCATGTGGTCATGTGCCCGCAACCAACGGTTCTCCTCGACCTTATAAAGAAAACGGGTGGACGGATGGTCCATCTGGTGGGAAGCTGTCCCACACTGCGCTTGCCAATACGAGGCCGCCATTTGAGAACCCTTTTTTTACCCATCGGCCATTTATTTGTTTATTCATTTAAACTTCATGCACAAATGTACATGGGCGGACTTATGCCTTAGGCATTCTCTACCAGTCAATCCAGAGTAGAGGAGATATAACATGGCAGGTGCATAATTAAAAAAACAATAAGAACACAAACTTCACCGGTTCTTCGAGCTACGTGCTCAGCCCACTGTCACTTCAGGTTTGCGAGTTATCTTCGGCTTCCTAAGAATTAATTATTTTTTTCTCTATCTCAGGGGTCATCGTAAACGGTGCGACATCAACCGTCGAGGCGAGCGAGTGAAGTACATGTGGTACTGTCTGTACGCGTGGGGCGCGCCGCTCGTCATGACTGCTGTAATCACCGTGTTGGATAACACCGACCTGTCTGCTTGGAATATTGTTAAAATACCCTTCGATGACTGCTTCGCTTATGGTATGCATTTCCTTTATTTGTAAAATAGGTAATTATGTCGTATATCTTTTTCTTTTCATTTCATAAGAATAGGTCAGAAGATAAAATATTAGTTGAGTCCTGTCAAATTAAGAGACACACGAGAAAAACATGGCCACTTTTTTTTAAGTGGCCATGTTTTTCTTGTGTGTCTCTGATCATCTCTCATGACATTCAGCCAAAAAATACGTCGATTTACTTCAAGCGCTGGCAAATTTACTTCCTCTTACTCTTTACAAAGAATACAACCTGCAAGTTTTATGTCTTTGGGATCAGCAGTTTGACTGTGTGTTTATATGTCAACAGTTAGACAACAATCGTTTACATCGCGTTGGACAGTAGTGTACAGCGTCGTTAAAAATATTAGAGACGGCATGACAAATAATATTTTTTTTGAAAAATATAACCTACTAGCTGACCCGACAGACGTTGTCCTGTCAACTATGAATAATTGAATTCGAATTGACATACTACCTACCTACCTACTACCTACCCACTACCTACCCACTACCTACCCACTACCTACCCACTACCTACCCACTACCTACCCACTACCTACCCACTACCTACCCACTACCTACCCACTACCTACCCACTACCTACCCACTACCTACCCACTACCTACCCACTACCTACCCACTACCTACCCACTACCTACCCACTACCTACCCACTACCTACCCACTACCTACCCACTACCTACCCACTACCTACCCACTACCTACCCACTACCTACCCACTACCTACCTACTACCTACCCACTACCTACCCACTACCTACCCACTACCTACCCACTACCTACCCACTACCTACCCACTACCTACCCACTACCTACCCACTACCTACCCACTACCTACCCACTATCTACCTACTACCTACCTACCTACTTTGCTATACGCATACAGAAAAATTCATTCAAATCGGTCAAGCCGTTTAGGAGGAGTTCAATGACATACACACGCACAGCAGAATTATATATATAAAGATTTAAACTATCCTATCTCTCAAGTTGGATCGAACTGCACATGGTGTGCGAATTTTATTATAATCGGTTTAGTGGTTTAGGAGTCCATTGAGGACAAACATTGTGACACGAGATTTATATATATTAAGATTAAGATAATAAAAATTATTGTACCTATTCGATTTTGCTGCCGATTCTAAACAAACTAGTTTTAGGTTTTGGGTTATTTCATTAACACATTGTATAGATTTATTTTGTTCTTTTCCAGAGAAAGGTGTAACATATTACCTAAATATACCACTAGGGATAATAATATTCGTGAATATCATATTGTTCTTGTTGACTGTCTACAACATATGGATGATCAAGCGCGCTGTTCATAGGTGTGAAGATTCTAGAAGAAGCCAGCAGGACACTAACAGGTACAATTGCCTTCACGTTTGATCTAGCTGTAGAAATGAGTAACTAAGTATCCAATAGTAGCCCTACTTGTTCAGCCTAGTAGGTAGTATTATAGCTGAAATATTGACAAAACGTTAGAGTTGGTGCAGTTATCTACACTTCTACACTTATACCCTTACTAATAACTGTCCTTATAATCACTGTGTAAAGTTATGCAATGAATAAAGCCTGTGTAACCATACATTTTTTGACGTATAAACCTGTCATAACTTTATGCAGCGTTTATTAGTAAGGCGCTAATATTATAAAGAGGAAAACTTTGTATGTTTGTTTGATTGTAATGAATTGGCTCAAAAACTACTGGACCGATTTTAAAAATTCTTTCACTATTCGAAAGCTACATTGTCCACGAGTAACAAAGGCTATATAATATCACGCTATGTCCCACGGGAGCGAAGCAGTATACAAAAACCTAATGTAACGTGGGTGAAACCGCGAGGAACAGCTAGTTATATTTATATTTAAACTTTTTAGTCGTTATTCGTTTTTTTTTTTGGTGAGTGGGAAATCATCCAATGACTGCTCCCGTCCTGGGTGCGGCGGGAGATTGCCCTTTATGTTCCAGGGTCACGGTAACTATTATAAACATTCCGAAACCCCGGCAGGCGTCGTTATTCATTTGGCAACTGGCACAGTTGCCAAATGAATAACGACGCCTTCAGGAAAACCACATGAAATTCGGCTAAGCATTGGTGCTGATTCTCTTGTTCACAAACTTAACTAAATTTAAGTTAAATGCATCTTTCTCTATTTATTTCTTAAAGAAAAGGACAGAAGGACAGAAGATCCATTTTAGTTTAATCCTGTCAAATTAGACAGCGCTTGAAGAAAATTGACGAATATTTAGACGGCATGTTTTTAAATCGTGTCTAAATTATCTATGGAGTGTCTAAATTTGACAGGACTTAACTAATATTTTATCTTCTGTCCTTTTCTTAATCAAATGGAAAGAGAAAGATGCACTTAACTTAAATTTACGTTAGTTTGTGAATAAGAGAATCGGCACCGACGACAACAACTAACATTTTCTATCCACAAAATTTTAGTTCGAATGTGTAGTACGGCTGCCGTCTAAGGAAGGCCAAGATTAATGAACTTTAATAAGCAAGTGCTTTTGTTTATTGTCCCCGCTTACACACACATACACACACCAGACCCCCCACACCCTCACATAATCCTCACAACAATATTAACTGAAATGTTGTACTGCCCACCTCTGGAAAGAGTCTGGTAATCTGTCATACAGGTCTCCTGCTACAAAATCAGGCTCTCACATAGACTATTTACTCAAGTGTTCACATTGAATTATGCATACTTTATTATTAAAGTCTATGTGAGAGAAATAAAATAAACATTTTGTATTTGTTAAGCAATATTACTAAAAAAGACAGAGACGAAATATTACAAGTAAAAGTACGTTCTAATTTAACTGTATATATCTGCTTAGTGTGAACTGTATTACTTCCTCTAAAGATATGTTATGTCCACTAAGCGTAGTTTCCTAAATTACTACATTTATTTCCATTACATTACATAATTACATTACATTACATAATCGATACTTGACATAAGCAACATTTAATATAATTATGTAATTTTCCTTGTTATATATTTTCCTTGTGAATAACAAAATCTATGATAATATATAACAATAAAAAAATTACAAGAAACAGTCAATATTGAAACGGTTAGGTTAAGAACTGACACGAAGACGTGTGCTCTTTTGCAAATATATCTTTGTTGTATTATGGGAAAAATGAATACTTAAATGTTATAGAAAACGTACATAATTGAAAATTTAAAATATAGCATATATATTACAGACAAAAAACATTATGGCACTTATCGATTACGACTAATGAAATTAGTGAATATGATTTTATCTAATTTCACGATTATGGCAAATGAATAGTTATTTCTAACAAAAATATGGCAAATGCAAGTATGTCACATAAAGTTATGGCAAACATTAGTAAAAACAAGGAGCTCTCTTTATCTTTCTGCTCATTTAAATTTTGTAATGAAAAAAGTTTCGGATGTAAATCTATCTCTTTTCCCATTTTAGGTTCACTACATACCTAAAGCTGTCTGTGGTCATGGGAGTAAGCTGGATCTTGGAGCTCATTCCTTCCACCACCTCGCTATGTGTGTTCATCTTGACTACTACGTATAACATGCTCGTCGGGGTCGCCATTTTCTTTTTGTTTGTGTTCAATAAACAAATATTGATGCAGTTATGTAAGAGGTGAATTATAGTTTGACACGTAACCGCAGGTTTCAATCTTACGATAGTTTAAACTGGGTGGGATTTTTAACAGCTGTGTTGTTTTCAGGTTTAATATAAAGAATAAGTTCACGAGGAAATGGGGGACGTCCCAGGAATCAAGAAGTGGATTTTCCAGACCTACAGGAACTAGCCCCGTTAAGGATCAAAGCCATGAATTGGAGCTTTTAAAAGATCGCCTTAATGGAAATAGTAACGTTGATGCATAAGATTATGAATCGGATGTACTCGTATTTGTTAGCAGAATGGAATTTACAAGATTTTAAGGAAAGGAAAACGTAAATATTTAAGCTTTGATCTTGGATTATTAAGCAAAACTGTAGTGGTTTGGAAGTCTCTGTTTCAAGGGTTTAAAGTACTGGATGTGATATTTACCCAATGAAACAGTTTTTCTATAACAATGCTGACTGAACTACTATTGTATAGTGTTTAGACAGAAGGATGATAGATAACAAACTTTACACAGAGCGAACACGTGACTAGCTGGAAAGCGACAGATATCGCCTTGTTCTCTATCAACGTCACTGCGTCACAGTTTCACAAAGGCTCTTTGGGGCTATCCATAAAAATGTATGTCATCGTCACATTTTAATAACAGTACAGTTACATAAATAGTTAATAACAGTATTTTAAAGAGAGAAAAGAAAATAACAAAAAGTAAAAAGTACTAAATCTAATCATAGTACATAATTCTGCCACAGGATAACCACTGTAATCTGTACTTTTACCGCCGGCCTTCACTTTTGTCACTTATATATTTGTTTTTGTTTGTTACACGTATATTTGTTTTGTTAACCCGTGGATAATGTTGTGGGTTACATGTTTGAGAATTTTAGTTTTAAGTTTTTTTTTGTGTTATTTTTAGCATGTAACTGTTTATTGTCCTTAATAAATAAAATAAAAAATAAAAATTTTAAAAGGATTACACGATGTGTGACTTTATCTGACAAAGGGCGGGGCGTAATCGAATTCGTGACGACACTGAATTTTTTTACCATAAAATAACAAGTATTAATTGTAAACAAAAATGTGATGGTTGTTTTTAATTGCATTTATATAAAAACTAGAATTTAGGACTGTTTTTGTACTGGGTGTAAAGTAGCGTAATTTTTGACGCCATACAGATGCAACTGTGGGCTCCACAAATACCCCTCCTTTGTCAGGAGGGGTAAAAATAATTATAGAATCTTGCGACTGGATGAAATCAAAGTTGTACTCACATTTTGACTGATATATTAACCGACCAAACATATTTTGATTAGAATATAATTGTAAACTGATAATTTTATGTATTATAAAAACTTCAATGTAGTGTATTGATTATTTAAAAATATATTTTTTATTACTGCTATATAGTAATACTGAACATAGACATTGCTCTATTTAAAGTTATGTATTATTTTAGTGTGATGTGACTCAGGGTAAACTGTAAATAAAAGCTTGAATTATTTATTTTCAATTTCTTTAATAAAAGTAAATAAGAAAAAGATAACTATCAATAAGTATGTATATGTAACTATAACTTAATTAAAAATATAAATTATTTCTTCTCTATCGAAATGTCCTCGGTAAGCAAAATTATCAAAGCTTTGCTTAACAAATATTATTCAAACAATATACTGGCAACAGGCCATTGTTCTATAATGTCCTATTGCCAGTATGTTGACTTGTTCTTGACTATGTTTTTTAATGTTGTCCATCAAAATGTTGTGCCCAATGATATTTTAAGTAAAAAAGGCGTAGATAGGTTACCCAAACGAAATTCTATCTTCAAAAACGGCACACTAACGCACACATACATTACACGTCAAAGTAGGATGACATGATTGAAGTAGTGCGAGTGAAAATGAGATAAACGTCAAATGTCAACGCGATACTCAGTATCATGTTTGCCAATTGGCAAACTTTTAATGTGCCACTTTTTGACTGCATATAACCTATCTACACTTTTTTACTTAAAATATCATTAGTTGTGCCAATGTACTAAACTATATACCGTTATGAAATGGTAACACAAAAGCAAATGTCTCAAAAAATCTATGCACGGCACCCCTTTTACTCTGCTATGAGTATCATTGGTTATTTTTGAAGTCTATGATCAGTTGAGCAAGGATAACTAGTAATGGCTCTAATTAGAAATTTACTAAAAAATTAAATCAGCAGGGTGTTCGTTATTGAGGAGTTTCATTGTCGTTCTCCATCTCCATAAATTTACATTCATCTACAATTCTACATAGAAAAGGGTACGGCGATAAAGTACGGAAATAAGATAAATATAATATTAATAGTGTCGGAAAAATACTTCCAGATGAAAACATACATATACTTCTAAAATGATAACCTTTTGATATTGCCGTATTCGAATAATTGGAATATGGCAATTTAATAATTGATTAATAATTTTATTGGCACAACATAATAATTGATTGGTTTTAAATAAGTCAAAACTATACATTGGAAAGTATAATATTTATTAAATATACAAAAAATCTGCGATAGTATAGGTGCAATACTTATATCTAGTGCAATACTCATATATTAATAGATTTTAAAATTGATCATTTCATGAAAAGTTGTGCCAGTGCTCGGCCGGTTTCCACGTTTAAACCAACGTTTTCAGAAAAGATCAATTTTAAGTTCTGTCCTCGCCATATCCATACTTAATATTATAAATGGGAAAGTGTGTCTGTCTGTCTGTCTGTCTGTTTGTCTTTCTTTCACGGCAAAACGGAGCGACGGATTGACGTGATTTTTTAAGTGGAGATAGTTGAAGGGATGGAGAGTAACATAGGCTACTTTTTGTCTTTTTCTAACGCGAGCGAAGCCGCGGGCAGAAGCTAGTCATACATATTTACGCGCACTTAGTGAGTCTACTTGACGGGCCTGTTGGTCTAGTGGTTAGTGACCCTAGGACTGCAAAGACGGAGGTCGTGGGTACCATCATCATCTCCATAGCCTTTTCCCAACCGTGTTGGGGTCGGCTGCCAGCCTAACCGGATTCAGCTGGATACCGGTGTTTTACGTGGAGCGACTGCCTATCATTCTGACCTCCACAACCCAGTAACTGGGCGACACGATAACCCTTGGTTAGACTGGTCAGAGTTTCTGGCTAACCAGTAACGACTGTCAAAGTTCTACGAATGACAACCGGGACCAACGGCTTTACGTGCTTTCCGTGGCAAGGGACGTCAGTTATGTCCAAGATAAACTTTAGAAAGTACATACATATGAATTGAAAAAGTCACAAATTTTGTCCTGGCCCAGGACAAACTTTGTGTGATTAGCAGGATGGTTTGTTCTGTGTCTGGGTGTAATTTATCTACAATATATGTAGATATGTATTTACATTATCAGTTATCGTTTTATTGGTTAGTTTATCAGTTGTCTGGTTACCATAGTACAACTTCTGTAGCTCTTATTTTGTGATTAGATAGCCGTGTGTGAATTGTCCCAAGATATTTATTAAATAATAATAATACCAGCATATTAGTGTCCCACTGCAGGGCAAACCTCTTCTCATACAGAGAAGGTACGAGCATTGATCACCACTCTTGCTCGCAAGGTGGATTGGAGATTTCAGACTCATGTAAACTGTAAGTCCAGGTTTTCTCATAATGTTTTCCTTCACCGATGTCTGTGATGTCCAAGATAAACTTTAGAAAGTACTTACATAAATAATAAATAATAATACCAGCCTATAACTGTCCCACTGCTGGGCAAAGGCCTCTTCTCATACAGAGAAGGCACGAGCATTGATCACCACGCTTGCTCAAGGCGGGTTGGCGATTTCGGACTTATATTACTACAAGTCCAGGTTTCCTCACGATGTTTTCCTTCACCGATGTCAGTGATGTCTAAGATAAACTTTAGAAAGTACATATGAATTGAAAAAGTCACATTGGTACTTGCCCGGATTCGAACCCGCAACCTCTTGCATGAGAGCCGGGCGCCTTAACCACTAGGCCATCACGACATTTTACATATGAATACGACTTACATAGGAATTGAAAAAGTCACATTAGTACTTGCCCGGATTCAAACCCACAACCTCTTACACGAGAGGGTTGTCTATTGTTTGCCCGAAGATTATATGCCATAATCATCATTTTCCCGAATTTCATTTACCCGAATTTCATTTGCCCGAATGTTTCATTTGCCCTAAAAGACATATGACATACTTTTAATTGCCCGAATTTTAGATACCATAAGATACGAATGCCATAAGTATTGTTTGCCATAATTTTATGTGCCATAATAATTATTAGACATAATATTTAAATGGCATAATATTTAAATGGCATAACAAGTATTAGACAAATATTTAAGCCCCGTAATGGTTTTTTTTCTGTGCATGGTTGATGGTGGGTTAGGTCGACGGAGCCCCGCTTCGCGGGGCTCCTACTTCTGTGTGGTATATAAAAAAATAACCACGAAGGGGATGGCGGGGTCTATTCGCTCGCTTCGCTCGCTCACACGACCCCGCCATCCCCTTCTAACCTAACCTGTCCGAGTCGGGGTGCCCTAAAATCTCAATTGCATCCAATTTCTCTTGATATAAACAACCGTTATACACCCGATGTCGATGGCAAATTATGTTATGGCATATCATAATTATGGCATGTGATAATTAGGACATGTGATAATTATGGCTTACAATGATTATGGCAAATGATGTTATGGTAAGTGATTTTATGGGAAACAATGATTCTGGCACGTGACTATTATGGCAAATGAGAGTAGGGCAAATGAGTATTATGTCGTATGATATTATGGCTGTTGACTATTATGGCAAATGAAATTAGGGCAAATAAAATTCGGGTAAACGGCGGTATACCACACGAGAGCCATCTTAACTAACTTTTGCTATCACGACTTTCAATTAAGTACAATGCAAATAATACAATTAAGAATGAAAATACAAAAAAATGTAGCAATTAAAACAATAAAATTCTTACATAATTCATACTAATATTATGAATCCAAAAGTAACACTGTTTATCTGTTACGTTTTCACGCGTAAACTACAGAACCGAACAATTTCGAACCAAGATAGTCTATAGCCTGAGAAAAGGACTCGAGACATTTTCGACCTTCACGCGGGAGAAACCGCGGGGAAAAGGTAGTTCTTTACATTATTTAACTTGGATTTTGAATAATGAATTTTTATCAATAACAATTCCATCATCATCTCCCTAGCCTTTTTCCCAACCGTGTTGGGGTCGGCTGCCAGCCTAACCGGATTCAGCTCGATACCGGTGTTTTACGTGGAGCGACTGCCTATCTGACCTCCACAACCCAGTAACTGGGCGACACGATACCTCTTGGTTAGACTGGTCTGAGTTTCTGACTAACCAGTAACGACTGTCAAAGTTCTACGAATGACAACCGGGACCAACGGCTTTACGTGCTTTCCGAGGCACGGGATGTCAGTGATGTCTAAGATAAACTTTAGAAAGTACCTACATATGAATTGAAAAAGTCACATTGGTAAGTACTTGCCCGGATTCGAACCCACAACCTCTTACACGAGAGGCGGGCGCCATATCCACTGGGCTAGCACGACTTATCAATAACAATTCAATAATTAAAATCGAAACAAAAAAAAACTATGATTCAATAAATGCTCCATATATTAATGCAATTGTTTTATTCGCCGACGCATTGATCGGTCCAAAAATGCGAGAAAAACTGCGCATGGATAGCCGTGTTCACTGCACTTCTAGACATTGCAGAATATTACTTTGTTAAATGTACAGAAGGGACATAAGTTTACGCTAAGTAGTTTGACATGTCGTATTATACATCTCGTATATATATTCTACCATTTATTCTACAATGGCAGTTGTCTAAAGCTGGGCATTAACGGTCATTTTGGCGCGTGAGTTGAACTGACGTCAATCCAAAATTTGAGCGTGAGTGTCGAATCGCCACTCCAGAGTTGGTTGGTCGCCTAAACCATTTAGAGTGACACAGTTAATTTTAAGACTTGACTGACGCGAAAAATGACCGTTAATACCCAGCTTTAAGGTTCGGCACATCTAGTCCACAAATCGACATGGGCTTTGGATTGTCTATTTTACAGAAAAAAGTATTTAATGATTACTATTCATTATTGGAAATTCGGACGGTTCAATTTTAACGGTTCAACAGAGCATCAATGTGTTCCTTAGAGTATAGAATAGAATAGAATAGAATAGAATCATTTATTTGCCATAAACATGTGTATACATACATACACACGCAGGTGCATGCATGTAGGATGTTAAAATAATTAAAAAGCGCTTAAAAAACATGTTTGCCACTTGACATGGCATGCAAATATTTATAAAACAATAATAGGGATGATGACTACATCAAAAGAATGACATTCTGTTTAGTCCGTCCGTTAGACAGTCCAAAAATACAATAGTATATTGCTAATATGTTACATTGCATGTTACATTTCATCAGTCTAAAGGTTATTTATTATTTATTTATTCTGCAAGGACTCTAATTTCCTTTTTGTAGAGTGAGAGCTTTTCTTAGAACTAGAGCCTCTGGATATGTTTGTAGTACTGGTAGCTTCACCTCTCGAACGCTTAGACAACTCCAATTTTTTGGTGAAATCTTCAAATATTTTGAATCTGAAAATAATATAACAAACTGTTAATACCTGTGAATATGAATATAACAAACTAATTGTGAATATGAATATAACAAACTGTTACTACTTCTGCCGTACCCAAAGGGTATAACAGAAACCTATTCCTAAGACTACGTTGTCAGCCTGTCCGTCTGCCTATCATTAGGCTCTATCTCATGAATCGTAATAGTCAGAGAGTTGAAATTTTCACAGACAATGTACTTCTATTCCGGGGTTGCGGAATGTTTATAAAAGTTACCGTGACCCTGGAACATAAAGGGCAATCGTAGGAACATGAGTGGGTTTTAGTGAGTAAGAGTCTGACACGCCCTCCCGCCGCACCCAGGACGGGAGCAGTCATTGGATGATTTCCCACTCACCAAAAAAAAAAAAATTTACTTCTGTTGTCGCTATAACATCAAATAGTAAAAATCACAATAAAATAAATATTGTAGGAGGCTCCCAAACAATAAACGTGGAATAAACTCCACGGATACTCTTTTCAGTTAAGATTTACTTATTACTTACTTTCAAAAACCCAAACTAAATTATTTTCTTATTTCTATGACCACAATGATGGTACTTAAGTGTTTGCAACAAAAAAAAAAAAAATAACTTGAAAGCGAGCGACCACGAAGTATGCCGTGCCAGCGTCCCAGCTTCGCATGGTTGTTAAAATCTTTGAAAATCTCAAGTTTCCTTACTGTACTTCCTCTGGAATTACTCTATCTGTTAAAAAACCGCATTAAAATCCGTTACGCAGTTCTTAACATCTAAGCATACAAAGGTACAGACAGCGGAATTTATAATATAATGTAGCTGCAAATAAAATACCCAAGATATTTGTAATATTAATAACAATTTGGTGACAATAAGCAGGGTTACAAAAATAATTAAATAATCAACTAAAACCCTTTTCGGGTTTTGACTTGCGACAAGCTCTAAATGTAAATACGAGTATAATAAAAAAGGAATGAGAATTCATAATTATTACGTTAAATACATGTAAAAAAATATACTCACTTTCTGCACAGCGATATGAATATTTTTTTCTTGAACACAAATAGAAAGAATATAGCGATTCCGGAGAATATGTTGTATGAACTGGTCAATATATATACAGGCATTCTTAGGTCTGAAGGAAGGAGCTCCAAACACCAATTTATTCCCATGATCGCGAATAATTTGAAGTATGTAAATAATCTGAAATTAAATGACGGTAATTATCTATATCTATACTAATAATAGCTGTCCCCCGCGGTTTTGCCCGCGTTATATCAGATTTCTGGTTACTAAAAAAAGAAGATAAAAAGTATTATATATCCGTCCCGTGGTCCTAAGCTACCTCCCAACCAATTTTCAGCCAAATCGGTACCGGCAGTACCGATTTGGCTGAAAATTATTTTTGAGTTATAAAATGTGTAACTAACACGACTTTCTTTTATATATATAGATTACAAAGAGGAAGGAGGAGTTCCCTGAAAGATTTGATTGTTTGTTTGTTTGTTTGCATTAAATAGGCCCCGAAACTAGTGAGCAGCTTAAAAAAATCTTTGACCAATATAAAGCTACGTTATCAGCAAGTGACATAGGCTTTTTAACATCACGTTGTGACCAATAGGATCGGAGCATCAATGAAAAATGAGGCAAAAACGGGAAAAAATAATCTATAGGCACATTCCACTATGATCCATAGGAGCGGAACAGCATAGCTAAAAACCGCGGTTAAAACCGCGTGGAACCGCTAGTATGAGATAATTTATATGAACTCAGGTTTAAGAATATTGTGGAACTATGTTAATAAACTGGCTGATGGCCGTGACTTCGCCCGCGTTTCGAATATTTTCATGTTTGAAAATGTGTACTTACACCCGAAGTGACTTCATGCAGATAATTTGTGCGTTCTGCCAAGTAAAACCGCTCTCCTTATAACCCTTAAACCCATATTATGTAAATAAAATGATTGATTGATTGCTTGTAAAGTTGCAGGCTGTAAGCCGGTGTGGTGTCATTCTCTACTGAGCACACATAGTTTAGCCGGATATTCAGCGGCTGGTTATCCGAAAAATATAAATATCGTTATCGGCCGGATAACCGGCCGATAACGATATTTGACGATATTTTATCTTCATTCACGCGGAAGGCGGTGCCGGCATCGCAAGCTAGCGCTCTTTATTTTTAACACGCTTTTATTAGCTTACATTGTAACTATGTGTGTAAGAAAATCTTGGAATCTTAATTTGACCCACTTCCCGGTCTTCGATTAGGATGAAATTTTGCACACGCTCTAAATTTTGATGACAATACATGACTAGCTAAGAAACGTCATTACAAATCCAATATAGTGGCCTCCCCAAGATGGCGGACTGGCTGTTTGAAATGCACCCCCATGATATGGGTATCAAATGAAAGGGTTTGCTGTCAAAATCACAAAAAAAAATAGTCACGTGACTTAAATCCAACATGGCGGACACAACATGGCGGATTGGCTATGATATGAGTATTAAATGAAAGGGTTTGCTGAAAGGGATACGAAAAAAAAATATCACGTGACCTAAATCCAACATGGCGGCCGTCCCTAGGTGGCGGATTGGCTATTTGAAATGCAGCCCTATAAAATTAGGTATAAAATGAAAGGATTTCCTGAAAATAATGCGAAATGACATTTTCTTGCCAAATAGCACCTATAAGAAGACTAAAATAAAAATAATAGTTTAAAATAAAATAAAAATAATAGTTTAAAAAACTAAAAAACACGCTTTTAGCACGCACTAAAAAATACAAAGCAAGCCTGGAGCGATTTCTCCAAAAATGTCGCCATGCTTTCTTTGTAATTCTCATATTCTCATAGCCGGTGACTTGGACCTATTCTGTTGTTCTCTGAGTGAATTCACAAAGAAAGCATTGTTTGTTATATGTTACAAATTTAACTAAGTTTAGGTGATAAGTTTAGATTTAGGAATAATTATATTAGTACACTATCGCATTGGGGTGCAAAAAAACCCTGTAATGATAGATATAAGATGGAATAAATAAATAATTTTTTAGTGCGTGCTCAAAGCGTGTTTTTTAAAATTTTATATTATTATTATACTTAGGGGCTCTTTCAATTTAGGTGTTTCGTGTGGCGGCGGGCGCGGCAACCGCACGGACGTCGGTACCGCGAACGTGCGGCAACAGCGCTGCTGCCGTACGGCAAGTTTTGTATAAAAACAGACGAACGTACGTCTGCCGTACGGCAAACGTACAGCCGTGTACGCACGTACGCACACGAACATAGCGAACAAAACATCAAACTTAAATAATTGGTTCGTACGTATGGACGGCATATTCGTACACGAACGTGAACTTAGTTCGAATCGAGTTTGCGTACAACAGTCGCGAACACTATAGCATCAGCCATGGTGACGCAGCTGAGACCGTTGAGTAGCGTAATGCTCTTCAAACAACGTCTTTACAGAACATACTAATAGGATCGCCGCAAAACTTGTTTAGCCGCGTACGCAAGTACGAACTTGCATGATAAGCAACAACTTGGTTCGCACGTGCGTACCACTAGCGAACATCGAACACTCTGTTCGACAAACATGTTTGCGGCGATCCTTTTGTACGTTGAACGTTCCGTATGGACGGTGTTCGAATATCTTTCATAAATGTTACGTAACAAAACCGTCCAACCAACGGCGTCGCCATGGCTGAGTTCACTACTGTAGTGCGCGAACTCAATTCGAACTATGTTCGCCTTCGCGTTTGAAAATGCCGTCCATACGTACGAACCAAATGTTCCGATTTGATGTTTATGTTCGCTATGTTCGTGTTCGTACGTGCGTACGCGGCTTTTCATGAACAGAGTGTTCTTAGTTCGTTAGTGGTACGAAATACGAATGTACCAAGTTGGTGCAAGTCCTGCAACGCAACCAATTTGTTCTTACGTGCGTACACGGCTGTTCGCTACGCGCTGCCAAACTAACAAAATAATTTACCTGAGTTTTTGTTTCTTATTGCTTGTGGCATCTGGATACAAAGAAACTGCACGTTTGATCATACATATGTTGTAGACAGTAAGGGTGAAGAGCACCGTATTAATGAAAATTAATATTCCTATTGGTATCTTGAAGTACATATCAAAACTATCGCCTGAAAAAGATATTTTAGTTATTAGTCGTATGCACGCATGTAGTACGTGTATTTTATATTATTCTTATTTTATTATTACTTATTTTAGCGGCAACAGAAAAAACACTGTAAAAGTTCAGCTCTGTCGTTATAATGCCGATGAAAGACGTACGGTCAGCGGAGGTTTAGTAATTTAAATAGAGTAAGAAACCGTAAAAGAAGACTACTGACCAACATGTAGGCAGTCTTTGAAGGGTGGTTTGAGAATATTCTCATTCGGAAATATATCCAACAGGGTGACTATAATTGTCAGCAAAAGCGGCGAGCCCCACGCGTACAGACAGTACCAAATGAACTTCACGTTTTCGCCTCGTCTGTTAATTTCACGCAGTTTACGATGACTTCTAGAAGAAAGAAAATTACGTTTTAGTATTTTGTGGGCAAGATAGTAATAGGGATGACGACAACATTAAAAAAACGACATTCCGTTTAGTCATAAACATATCATCAATTATGTAAAACTATACCCACTTAATAATAAAATAACACAACTCGTTGAAGCAAAATTTCTTTCTGATGAAATTTTCATACTGTTAATTGATTTATTACTGCCATGGAAAAGCGGTTTTAACCCCAAAAAGGTAAACCCATTGGTTTGGAACCAATGGTTTAATGCTAGGTAAGGTGGACAGTGTTTTGGCATGCAAATGTTGAATATAGGCAAATTATCATCATCATCATTTAGGCCTCTCCCAAGGCGATTAGGGTATTACATACATAAACTTATTTTGTTATAAATTTACCTTAATCCCCACCAAACGTCATACGAGATGACATTGAACCAAAAGAAACAAGACAGAGCTGCGAAATACATGCAGGGAGCTAAAATAAAACAAAAGAAATGTTAGTAGAGAAATAATTATACTTTAGAATAGCTTTTGCCCGCGACTTCGTCCGCGTAGAATAATTCTTAGTTCTCATTCCCGGGGAATTTCCGGGAAGAAAACTATCCTATGTCCTTTCTCGATTCCCAGACTATATTATATTATTATCTATTATTTAACGTCTTACGTTTCTCGGGTCCCTGGGGTCCCGGACCTTTGGAAGGCGTACGAGGGGCCGAAGCCAACTCGCAGAGGCCCCTTGAGAATTTTATGAGAAATGAGATACCAACCGACGATTATCCCTATATGCACTATGCAGGTGCACCTAAGGATAATCCCCGGTTAGTGTGAGACTATTGTAGAACTATGTAGCAAACAAAAAAAAATTGATCTATGGGTTTGGGTTTTTAGGTGGACTAGGTACTTAAGACTATGGAGGGACTATAGCCCCTGCCTGACCAATGTTTGAAAGCACGGATAAAAAGGCAGGGGGTGACTTGCACACTCAGTAAATGGGCCCCCGAAAACGGCCGCTAGCACAAAGTGACGTAGCGACAAGAGGGCAACATATATCGAGGTGCTAGAGGAGTGGAGAGGTATTCCACGGCTATCAGGACAATCCCGGAAGTACGGTCAAGATCCCTACCAGCATCTTACTGGAATACTTCCTTCCCCCGAGCACGTTTGCTCTTGCGAATCTCCACTCTAACCAGCCAATTAAGGCAAGAGAGAGGTGGGAGCCTTGTTCCTCGTCAGTGCTCACTCTGGCCGGCCAATGAAGGCAAGCCAGAGATGAAGAACAAAGGGTCTCCCAGGAGGTCAGGTCCGCGGGGGTCGCTACTGCCCGACAGCTCGCCACAAGCTGCCCTGCGGGTATATATTATTATTATTATTTGAATGTTCTAAATAACATTCAAATCAGTTCAGTGGTTTAGGCGTGAAGAAGAGACAGACGACAGACAGACAGAGTTATTTTCGCATTTATAATATTAAAGTATTGATTTATTTTTCAAATACTGGTCAAGGAAAGGATTCTTATACGAAGTGTTCTGGATTTCAGGAGTTGCAGTGGTAAGTGTAAATATACAATGGTTTTGCATCGCCGGCGCCGTACAATAAATACCTATGTATCTCGTTACGTCCTACTATTTCTAATCGTACAAGAAATGCTTATATGTAACTGTTTCATACATTATGGTCGGGAGGGCAATGAACTTTTGTTAGAAATAGCTGATATTTTTTTCGCGATTTCAGAGTTGGTTCCATAATAAAAGTTGTTTGTTTTTATAGGTAGAATCTCAGATTATAAAACAGTAGGCAGATAGACAGCGCGGAACATTCAGAGTGCGGCGAACGTCGAGACATGTGTGCGTGACGGCCACGTGACTGCGCTGTAAGAACACGTCGTCTCTGTGTGCGTTCCGGTTGCCAGGATGACGAAAAATTACCCGTAATATTTCATTCTTATCTGTCTATATTAATTAAAATCAATTTATGAATTTACTAAAAGTATGTAGGTACGCGCGTAGCATAAGAACTGCTACGCCTAATTAGGTGAATCTACTTTGTTGTGTTTGTAATTGTCAGGACAAAGTTGGTATGACAATATTGATTTAAAAAAAATGCACCCTGGCTAAGCTGGAAGCGGGCAGATAGTACAAAATAATAATTGATTTATTGTGTTTAAAATTATGTAACAACTTAGGGATATAAATAATAAAGTGCTTAGGTGTTTAACAATTTTATAAAGCTAAAAAGTTTGTTTGTTTGAAACTTGAACGCGCTAATTTATTCTCTTATTCACAAACTACTAAATTTAAGTTAAATGCATCTGTCAGAATCTGTCTTTTTCCATTTCTTAAAGAAAAGGACAGAATATAAAATATTAGTTGTCATCTTTTTCTGTTCACTGTTTTTACTATATTTACTTTATGTTGGCGAATCGACTGGTGTACATAATTTTAGTGAGTTGAGACAAAACATTCACTACTTTTATTAACGAAGACTTTTGACACATACAAGATAAGTACACACACATGATTAGAGGTTGCAAAAATTCGATAATTTTAATTTTCGAATATTCGAATATTTTTTCAGTGCTATTCGAATTTTATTCGAATATTCGAATATTTTAAAAAAAATTAAAAACACAGAATATCTGCGTTTATTGCTTTAGGAACTATACTTTTATGGAGATAAGTAAACCTAGCACAATAATTATTTACTTATTCAACAAAATTTTAAAACAATTAAACATGAAAATGTTATCTTGATTTGACATGATACAAACATACCAACCAAAAAGAAAAAAACACTCGAAATAAATATTCTTGTAGATCGATAATCCTGTGTCCAATACATATTTCCCTACTTAGGGGTAAATTTTTTCACAATAAAATAGCAACACCGACAGATTTCTGTTGAGGTTTTGTGTTCCAAATAAAAAACATCCAAAAATGCAAAAATAACCATATTAATCTATAAAAAGGTACTCCATCTTCTCTCTTTTGATTTAGGGAACAATTTTTGCAATGTTTAAAAACAAAAGACGGCATCATTCTCGAAAATATGAATATTTTCTGCGACATGTTTACGGCGCGACGCTTCGTGCCGTACTGACTCGAGATTGTATTCGCTTTTGGTTTTGTATTTGCTTTGTTGACCTCACTCGCGGTGTTCCGCGCTATTTATCTGCCTTCTGTTTACTAATCTGAGGGTAGAATCATCTTCTAGCAGGTTGTGCAAGACCAAAAATACACCTAGTATAAATAATTTTATTATGTGTTGTATAGACTAGATTACCAGTAGGAAAGGATTAAAAAAAAAACAACCTTATAGGGGTTAAATAGGTGATGGATATGGCATATTTGTGAGAGAGATTTAGTCCTTATGAATGGCCCTCGCGTTTGATGCTATAAAAATACAAAGTGATACTTTTTTGGATTTTAGCAGGTTCGATTCCTGAGTGTGACAATTGAATTTTCGAAAAACATAGAATGCAGTTTTGTTTCTCTTTAAAAATAAAGGAAGGTGTCCTTTTAGTTAATAATAATATTGATCTGCGATCGGACGACACTGCCGTCTGCCGCTCGACGACGCGTCGCTAGCTTCATGTCGCTAGCTACGGAGGGAATTTCATAGAAATATACGTTGAAAACTAGTGTCGCTGCGACACGTCGTTTGCTGCAGCTTCATGTCGTCCGCAAATTAAATTTTAAAATAGGTATAAAGCTCAATCCACACCTTCCGATTCTAATTATCGGACGATATCGTACAAAGTATTGTGCAACAGATCCTAATTTTATAAACACATCGGAAAGTGTGTAGAGAATGGCTCCGATTTAGGGTTTCCGACAAATCGGATAGGATCGGAAGGTGTGGATCGTGTTTAAACATTACAATACTTACATATTATTTTGCAAAAATTCTGTGGTGTGTTATTGATGTAAAAATTTATAAGCCATTTAAGTAGGAATGTTGTGAGCATTGTAACTGTGTACGCCATGAATACTCGGCCAATGAGGTTTTGCAGTTCTGGTAGCAGACAGTATACCACAAATACCAACAGTAGGAAGAAGGACGATATCGGCAACGCTGAAAAAAACATTAATCATATTATTAATTTTTGACGGGTCTGTTGGTCTAGTGGTTGGTGACCTTACCAGCTACGCCGGAGGTCGTGATAACGGTTCCAATCCAGTACAAATTTTGTGTTTTTTTTATTGGATAGGAAATCATCAAATGACTTTACTCTGCCTGAGCGAGGCGGGAGACTTTTACTGACTAAAACCCATGTCTTTCGATTGCCCTTTATGTTTTTATAGGGCCGCGGTAACTATTAGAACTAATCCGCAACCTTTGTGTTGTTCTGTGTCTGGGTGTGATTTATCTATAATATATAAATGAATAAAGCAACATTTATTTCTAATTTCCAAAAAAAATATCTTAACTAAATTATATTAATTAAAAATATAATATATTATATATGTTTTTATAAGTTTTATACCTATGAGTATGTTCATCTGGTGGCATTCTCTTGTTTCCCATAATATTATTTGTCCTATTTTTATTTTCCATAATCACTGCTCATAATATTCACTTGCACTAATTTCATTTATACTAACAACGCGTGTCATAACAATTTACTTGTCATAACTTTCATTTACCATAAAATGTGTTTCCATAATAACATATGCCATAATAATTAGTTTCCATAAGTTTTACATTCCATAATCGACACTTGACATAAGCAACATTTGATATAATTTAAAAAAAATATACTATCAATAATTATAGTTAACACCACGACTAGTAGGCCTAATCAATTTGCTATAGTTTCTGTAAATTTAATTAAATAATATTGTTGGTTAAAAATTTAACATGCTGTGCTACAAAAGTTAGTGACAGAACCGAATTGTTGCAAAACCGACTCCACATAGTCTTGTTTGTCCTACCCCTAGAGTGATTTAAAATCGCGTAGGCGCGTGGGGCCGCCGGAGGCCCGCAGCGCCGGAGCCGTGACAGAAACCCTGCCTGCTGCAGTTTCATGCTCGCTTGAATGCTGCATGCTGTATGCTTGCTTGCATGCTTCATGCTTGCTTGCTTGCTGCATGCTTGCTGGCATGCTGCATGCTTGTTTGTTTGCTGCATGCATGCTGTATGCTTGCTTGCATGCTGTAAGCTTGCTGGTATTCTCTCAGATTTAACTTGTAAATTGTCAATAAATATTATTTATGTCAGACTTATTTTGTTTTACCCACATAGTGTAATTTGTTAACATTCTGTAAATATGTAATATCAAACTTATTCATTTCAACGTGATCATAACATCAAAAAACTTGCAGGCGCTTGTTCCTAACTAGCTTTGCTTTGCTGGTATTGGCAAATGAATATTATGGTATTTATGGTAAATAAATGTTTGGATAATGACATTATTGAAAATGAAAAGTATGGCAAACAAAATTATGGATTTTAATTATTATGGCATTTGATAGATTATGAATAATGAAATTATGGAAAATGATATTATATCATTTCATGATTATGGCAAATAAAGCGTTATGTTAAATGAAATTATGGCAAATACGATTATGGCATACGAAATTATGGCATATTAAATTATGGCAAACATTAGTAAACCTCATTTGGTACCATACTAAAAGCTTTGCTTAGTTTGGGATCAGATGGCCGCGTGTGAGTTGTCCCAGGATCTTTATTTATTTATTACTAGCTTTTGCCCGTAATTTCGTCCGCGTGGTCTTATAGCTCCCTTTCCCGGGGGATTTCAGGGATGAAAACTATCCTAGGTCCTTTCCCGGGTCCCAGACTATATCTGTACCCATTCGAATCGGTTCTGTGGTTTAGGCGTAAAGAAGAGACAGACAGACAGAAAGACAGTCAGGCAGAGGTACTTTCGCATGTATAATATTAGTATGGAAAGTATGGAATTAGTATGGATTTCATTAGAGTTTCCTTGAAAGGTAAAGCAGAGATTTACTGCGGAAATTAGTTATAAGTTAATACTCACCTACTAATTCAAATACCCGAATATCCTTTGCATCGTGTGTATCCTGTATGTATGCTCTTATAGCTATTTTTATTTTATATTTAGCACAAAATGGTGTGTTATTTTTATATACAATATCATTACAAATTGGCTGGAAATCAATGCAATAATCCGTTTTTAAATTACGCCATTCTGATCCATTGCGCTGCATAATCTCTCCATTCTGTAAATATGGAGAAAGTTATAATAATGTTTGTCTTTTGTTGCAGCAATAGCTTCTTTTTAACACTCACTAATAAAATAGAGAAAAAAAAACGATTCAATCAAATGAAATCGCAACTTCATATCTGGTCACTACTACGAAAAGGACGGTACCCAAAATTAGTCTGGTCAGAGGATCCTCCCTTATTAATGGAGTCCTTTCCACTCTGTTTCATACACAGTGGCGTGCAATTCATACAAACCGAAAAGCCTGGCTTACATGGTCTATTATGGTCACAACATGATCCTCCCAGTTAAAAATATTAAGAACAGTATCACCGCATACCGAGCTTTGAAATGTCGATGTAAGGTATTCATAAAGTTCACAATATAAGACCGTACAAACACGAAGTTATGAGTTCGCAACCAAGCACGGACAAACACTACCAATATGACATTTTTATTTCATATATCTTACTTTCTACGGTGACGGCGCGGCGGTGGACAAACGGCCTAAGTCTGTCTTGGACATCACTGACATCAATGATAGAAAACATCGTGTATCTTAGAGGACACAGTGGAGCATACGGTGGAGGTATGCTTGGGAGAACCACAGCCGCGCCCTTGCAGAGGCGATTGGCGGGGCTGACCTCTCGCGCACGGCGCTGGTTAGGCCATGTTTCGGAGCGAGACTCAACAGGGACGAGTGTCAAGTCTCACGCCACGGACAGAGATCCTGACGTCGTCGTCGAGAGTCGCAAGACGATTACCGGCCACCGGCCACAGGCTCGCCGCCCGACAAAAAAAGGACGGCCGCTGTCGGGCTGCTATTGTCCTTCAATTGTGTTTCGAATCACGTGAGTCCGAAGGCTTATGTCTGAAGTCGTATAACCTTCATTGAGCATGAGAGGTCATCAATGCTCATGCCTTTTCTGAGGAAGAATATAGTACGAGAAGCTAAGACTTTGTCCTGCTTGGCATAATAGACTGGAAGCTAAATTAGCATTTTTCAATCATCAAATAATAAACGTATCCTAACCATTTGGTATTTTACAAGGAAAGTACATATATTATGAAGCTAGGAGGTAAATACTTTTATAATAACAGTACCTAATTAAAATGTTTTTTTTTCCGCAAGGGAAAAATAAAATTGTTCACGTTTACCAAATACATAAAATTTTGGGGTATTCCTCGGAGCGCTCCTGTTTTGAAGCGCTCCTAACGAAGCGCTCCAAAAATATTCCGCCAAGCGCTCCTGTTGGGAGCGCTTAGAAAATCAAATTAAAAATATTATTATTTCATTCCTCGAAGCGCTCCTATGACGTGACGATACCATAGGGCAGAGCATGAAGGATTTGTAAGAAACGATATCGATATCGACGTTTTAAAGTTCAACTATCATAATTGTTATTTTTTTAAAAACTACTAGGGAAGCATAAATGTACTGGAACTACGTACTTCAGTGACTTTAGTGACACAAGACACTAGCCGCTGTTGTCAACCCCGCTTCCCTGTTTTATCCTAGAGAGTCGCGTGGTCGCGTTATCGAGTGATTCCGAATGCAGCCGAGCATTTCCGGAACTAGTTTACATCGGATACACATTTTTTTGTCTTCTAAACTACTAACTACTACTAACTTAACTATTAAAACTATATTATTATAATATACAAGTTGAGTAGTATCGCATAAGGAAAAATTACTTCTAGTTCATTTCTGTTTTCCTGATAGCTATAGGTTATGTACTGTTATATATCTATAACTACATTTTAGTTATAAACAATTACTAAATAATAAGATCGTTATAGTGAATAATTACAAAATAATTTTAGACTTTAATCGTTCGTGTACAATTTATATGAGATCATTTAGGTGCCTCCTGGCAATTTCTGCCACCCTGGTACTTTTCATTAAAGCTTTTATTTTTACTATTCAGTTATTCTAGCTATTTCTAGTTTTAATATAAGCAACTAGTAGCCGTCGAAATGTTTATCGATATAATTTGTTACGAACACTTCATGCTCTTCTCTATATTTCGTCATAGGAGCGCTTCGAGGAATGAAATAATAATATTTTTAGTTTGATTTTCTAAGCGCTCCCAACAGGAGCGCTTGGCGGAATATTTTAGGAGCGCTTCGTTAGGAGCGCTTCAAAACAGGAGCGCTCCGAGGAATACCCCAAAATTTTTAATAAGATAAAACTTTTTGAAAATTTGTTGAGCATTTCGCAGGTCATTTATAAATCTAGTTTTTAATTTAGAAATAAGAAACCTGAATATCGATTTTGATTAGTCAGAAAGGACATTGCTGGGATTAAAATAAATAAATAATATAGGTATCACATTACGTAAATACCTACAAAATTTAGTCAAATTTTGTAGAATCAATCTACGCGGTAGTTTTTAAGGAAAATTTACTGAATTTTATTAGTCCTAACAATAGCTGGTTAGTAACTATGTGCGGTAAGCGCGACCACTCTTAGGCTGAAGTTAGTTAATTAGCACGTACTTTGGTTATGATAAGCCACTAAGCCAGTGGTTATAGCCTCTCATGTAAGAGATAGTGGGTTCAACTCCGAAACAACCGCCTTGTGAGTTTTCAATTCATTCATTGAGCTTTAAAGACTACTCCGGCCCCATCACATCTAAAAGTAATTTTAATAAGTATAAACCACAGATTAGAAAACATAAGGCAGATAGACAGCGCGGAACAATACTGTGCGGCGAGTTTTTAGACATGTGTGCGTGACAGCACTGTAAGAACACGCTGTCTTGGTGTGCGTTCCGGTTGGGAGGATAATGAAAAAAAAATACCCATAATATTTCGCTCTTATCTATGGATATCAATAAAAATCAATTTCCTAAATGTGTGTACACGCGTAACTTAAGGTCTGCTGCACCTAATTAGGTGAATCTACTTTGTTGTGTTTGTAATTATTGTCAGGACAACGTTGGTATAACAACATTGATCGAAAAAATAAAATAAAAAAAATGCTCCCTGGCGAAGCTGGAAGCGGGCAGATAATTTATTTAAAAAAAAGGAAAAAGGAAAGTAATTTATTTATTGTGTTTAATTGCCGTACTGACTTGAGATTTTGTAATTGCTTTGTTGGCCTCACTCACGGTGTTCCGCGCTATCTATCTGCCTTCTGTTTTCTAATCTGAGGTCTAAACATTATCTAGAATTAGAATACAATGGTTCTCTTCCGTTATGGAATTTCATCTGACTGAAAATTAATCATGGTAAAAGTGTCTCTTGAATCGCAATTCGGAAATTCGCAAAAAGGTTTACCTTAAAAAATACGTGATTCGAGATACAATAGAAAGACAATAGCAGAGCGACAGGCGGCTGTCGCTTGGTTGTCAAAAGGTTAAACTTATCAAGGTCAAAGTGTCTCTTGATGATCAACAATAAAATAGTTAAAAATATGAAGGAACAATTTTAGAGATCCGTACCAAAACGATACAAAAGGAACACTTTTATGTCGATGTCTGTCTGTCCGTCTTCGGCTTACCGTCCAAACGGTTAGAGGGAGAAAAGTGACACTGCCAAATTAGGTACTTAATTTTAGGTGAACGGCAAGTACCCTAAGAATAATTTTTGGGATCATAAGTTTTTTTAATCCTTCTAACACCCGTCATTTGAGACATAACAGAAAAACAATAGCAGCGCGATATCCGACTGTCGCTTTGTCGTCGAAAGGTATTTGATATTTGCGAAAAGTTTGCGAATTTGATATTTCACGAAATAAAAATACTTATAATTTCTCTGTGCTCCAATTACCGCGTACTTTGGTTTGTTGTCGCTTTTTGAGTGTGAAAATTATGTAATTTTTAGAGCAGATTAACTATCAGGAACTTAAACAAGCAGAATTCTTTATCGAAGAGAGCTTTCAATAGAAACTTTTGCTAAACCACCTTGACTGAGTCGTAACAATTGTATGAATGTTTCTAGCCATCCTCCATCAAATGATGTTTAGTGTTTAGACTAAGATGAAATTGTTATAATTGTGTGTTGTCACGGGAACTCAATCTACTTGCAGAGATTCTCGAAAATCGCTTTAGTTGAAGAAGCTGTCGCAACATCACAGACAAAAAAATCATATTGGACACACATGGACTGGACTCGGTCCATGCTAAATTAAAACCCTTTCATAAAATACAACTACCTGTTTCCAATCACACTTATTGCTGCAGCACCACACCCGCAGTCTTCCGACTGATATTAAGTACCCAAAAACTCCCTGATGGAATACTTTAGTACAATACTGGTATTCCATAATCTATAATATATAAAATGGTAAACTGACTGACTGTGACATATCAACGCTGGGACATGAAACTTGGTGGGAGTTATTTGTAAAGGCCACTAAGAAAAAAAAATTATAATTCCAATCCTAAAGGGATAAAATTGGGCAAATCAGTTTCTACTTCCACGCGGTAGAAGTCGCGTGCGGGAGATACAGATGACCATTTTACACTTGTCTAGCACATGATTTTAGTTTTCTAAGGCGCTTTTTTGAAAAAACCTTTTTATTAATAGTTCAAGCATTCAAATTCCGATCACTGATAATGCGCATGGTAGAAGCACAGAAGCAAAAAAGTACTATACCTGAAGAATTTTATACTCGTCGTAATTTATGTTCACAGTACACTTTGAAAGATTTTTACGATTGCGAATAAAAACAAAATTCTGCTTCGACGTGTTTTCTCCGTTCCGAGAAGATAATATATTAGAATAATTCACTTTCTCTTGATCAAGTATTTTGAAATGATCCAACACTTTTTTCTTATTTCTGCATTCAAGTCCGCTTACCCTGAGTATTTCATTTTCACCACAACATTTTTTTATGCACAGATTATTCGAACAATAATTGAACACATCGATTTCAGTATTGTTTAGATCTGTATAAACATTTTTACACTGATTTTCGAATTCCTTGTCACTTTTTACAGCACAAATGATTACAAAAAATAGTAAAGCCTTAAATGCAATCATTGTATCGATATTAAATTTAATACTAAATAAAAATACCTGTGCGAATTATTAACGTCTGATACTATCGACTAACGTTGTCGAACAAAATCGTCTATTGCCTTCCTGTAGTGTTTATTATAACACGACTGTCCAAAAATGGGAGTAAAAACTTTTCCGGGTATATACCCAAATCCATTAAATATTAAATATTACATATAGCTTAATATCGTTTTCTGACATAACGAATAATAACAATTCCTCGATACTTGACACAGGATGATAAACAATCTCTTTTAAAATATGTGGCGTTTTACGTGATACACCAAGATCCCAAGGCTTATTCTTTGATGAACCAAATAATTATATATCGTCGAGTATAAATAAATCAGACTGAAGGACATCTGGCAATTTCCATACATTTGGTCATTGTTGGTCTAAAATAAACATGCGTGGCCATATTTAGAATTATTTTCAATTGATAGGTCACACATACCGTAAACTATCACTACGGGTTTAACTTTCCAACTGCCTTATCTTAGTAGTAAGAAAATGTAAGACACCTGTACTTTTGTTAATGTTTTCTCTATTTAGTCACCAAAAAAATACCCGTCTACGGGGTCAAATTCATAGTAGTAGTTTAAGATATTGATCGAAAGAGGTACCGCGGCTCCGCTAAGAAGGAACAGGGATGGGTTTTAGTCAGCAGAAGTCTGACACTTCATTCCGCTCCGCCCAGAGCAGGAGGAGATTTTTGATGATTTCCCGTCCGAAAAAAAGGTATATATAAATAAATAAATATCTTGGAACAACTCACATACGGTCATCTGATCCCAAACTAAGCAGAGCTTGTACTATGGAACCAGATAAATAACGTTATTAAGAATTTAATCTTTCAACGACCAACCGACAGCCGGCTGACGTGCTATGACAGATGACAGGTATACGCTAACATCATTTGTATGGCTATATTTTTATTTGGTATACATTGTGCTAACTCGGGCTATTCATTCTGAATTTTATTTTAGTTTTTTAAATAGGTATGTAGTAACATTTATTTTGTGCTTAGTTGTTTCTCATAACATACTACGACGTTTTAAAAGTGACGAAACTGACTACTCAGAAACAAAGTTGTAAAAAAAATTACGTGCACGCCTGAAAATCTGGTTTTTCCCCACATCCGAAATTTTAGTTAAACTTGTGCCGTATAATGTAAGTGATGCTAACGCTACTCGCAAGACGAGAGCGCCGCGCGGGGTCGCGGGGAGAGGTTTGTTTTCGAGCCAGGTGCCATGTTAGCTCGCACGGGTAGTAGTGACGTCATAAGGGGTTTTGCCATACAAAATATATCAATTGATGATAGTGTAAAATACCGTATTTGTGTTTGACGACGACACGATACTAAAGTCGCTCAATTGTTTAAGCTTCCAGAAACCTCTTGACTAACACTTGAACTTTATGCTATGGTGTTAAAGCTCAAATTGACTCTACGTTTTAGTTAGAAAACGTTTGTATGGGAAAAGAAAAGGGCTGCTTTTAGGGCTTTTCCGGCAATTATTAGATTTTTTCTCGCCGTAAAAACCATTGTTGAACTTCAACGAACATTAAAAAAAATGCCCAAATTGGTCCAGGCGTTGTTTAGTTATGCGCTTACCAACACATTTAGCGATTCATTTTTATATTATAGATATTGAGGAAGGCTATACAGTATACAGAGTGGCCGGAATATTGACGTCCAAATATTTTAGGTCCCTCGTATTAGCCTAAGACCTCGTGAACCGACTGACTATCCCGTTTTATTACAAGGCTAGAAAATTATGAAATGAAGTTTTATTAAGTATCAGTCGATGAAGAAAATACCGTTCTTCATCATCAATTCACTTTCTAGCTTTGTGTCAAACTGGATAGTCAGATGGTTCAGAGCTGTTCTGCCATACAGTAATGTGTTTCTGGCCCGTATTAATAGATGTCACATAACTCCGAGACGCTCTCAAGTCTCTTGCTGTCCTTGTCATTCTAAAGAGAAAAAATAAGGACAGCAATAAACTTAAGAGCGTCTCAGAATTGAGTGACGTCTATTAATACGAGCCTAAAACACCCGTATGTTGAGCGACTTTTCAGGGTTGCCATCATTAATTGACATAACAACATTTAATTGACATAAATAAAACATTTAGGTATTCATTTATTTTACAGGAAATTGGTAAAATTATTTGTGACGTATCTCTTAGTAACACTTTATGCTTTGTTGGTTCAAAAATAACTACATTATAGTGCGTAATATGGTTCAATTTATGCTTTTTTACCCGACTGCTGAAAGGAGGTTTATGTTTTTTGAGGTTATGTATGTATGACTCACTCACTCTATGGCACGCTCTTCAGCCTAAACCGTTGAACGGATTTCGACATTTGAGGTTTCATTAAATTAGTCTCAGTTGTGGGAGTGACATAGGGTATATTAAAAAAAAAGAAAAATAAATTAAAATAAAAATTTAATAATCAAAAAACTCCTAAATGCAATTTTGGAAGAAGGTGGCAATAACATGATTCAGAAACAAACCCGGACGGACTTAACTTGCTGTTGAACTTTTTGTTTATTTTAGGCCTACAACATACACAAGCGACGTAAGGCAGCAGGCGTGGAACAGGCGTGGCGCAGGCGTGCGCCGCTTCAAAACGATTTCATACAAAATGTATGCAGGCGACGTTTTTGAATTATACTGAAGCGACGCGGCGCAGACACGCCGTTTCGTTGCCAGCGACGCGGCGCCACGCCTGTTCCACGCCTGCTGCCTTACGTCGCTTGAGTATGTTTTAGGCCTTAGTTTTCATTTTTGAAAAGGTTATCAAACAAATAGTTTGGTATCCTGATCAATATAATAACGATAAAAGAAAGAAAATAAAAAGAAAACATTTTACATTTTTTGCCAAGGTCAACTTTATTGTCAGTTTCAGTTAACTTAAAGTGCTAGTGTTTGTGCATTCGTGTGCTTTCAAGTTGTTGTGCTTACAATCTTGTAGTCTTTCAAAATGACCATTTCATTGCTTTCATCCATAAAGGAGGGAACCCACGTTGACCTGGTAGCCCCACTTTGAATCGTACTTTGGAATTGTTTGGTAAACTTATTATTTATGTTACACCTAAAAATAACACTGTTATTTAATATCTTAAAGGAAGAAATAGGCATTTAGTTTAATCAGTCACAAGTTCTAAAGTTACATGTTCATTGCTAGATTTAGACTACACAAAGAACAGGAAAAAAATCTGCTAAATACGGATAGAACTGGCGACGTAGTAGGCGTTTCCTTAATATTTTTGAGGGGCGTTTCGGATGATAGCTAATTTTGTACGGCATGATGACATCTTGATAAAGCGAGAGTTCCGCTAAGAGAACGAAATGGCGCTAGACGACTTGTGTAGTTCTGTCTCTTTCCCTCAGCGGAGCCCACCAGAATCTCTTATTTAACTGGTTAGGCTTCTTGAGTACAAAGTTTAATCTACAGCGAGTTACAAGTTTGCGGTTTCTAAGTCTCCTAATACTCCAATGGTAGTTGGTCTAGTTTCCTCCTAAAAGTATTTTAGGATAGAAAAGGAGCTCATAAGCCGACGTTGAAGTTTTTGATCAGTATTCAAAACAGGATCAATTGACATACAATTACATGCGAAAACATTTACTTATGCGTTTTCGGCCTTTTTGAGTACTTCAGGGTTGGTTCGAGTTTCGATTCAGTATTAAAATTGGATCGATTGGCACCAAGAAATCATTTTGTAGTTTCGCCTCGCTGAACAATTTTGCCGACCATGATTTCTACACTTACATCACAACAGATTAAAAATACAACTCACCTTTTGCACAAATTCTTCCATATATTTTTTTTTTCTGTATGCAACACGAATAGAAAGAATATGATGACCCCGATGAGCAGGTTATATGAAGAAGTCAAGACGAACAGCCAAAACGAAGTATCAGGAGGAATGAGCTCCAATATCCAATTCAATCCCATTAATACAAATAGCTTTATAAAAGTGCAGAAACTATAAAAAGACAAAGAGTTATGTTATAGTTATTGGTTATAATTAGATACTCATGACAACAAAGAACATAATATCTAACGATTTCTTTTATTTGGCGAAAGTGGGCTATCTAGCGATGGTTCTGACGTTAAATGATTAATCAAAATCGGTTCAGTTCTTTCGAAGTTATCAATTGTTTCATGTATAGCTGCAGTCGCACAGTGCTGTCGCGGCCTTAACAGCACTCCTGCCCCTTTTTTCATCATTTTAGGAATGTTGTTTGTTATTAAGGGTAAAAAAATGTTTTATGTGTAGGTCACAAGTGTAACCTGCTACCAAGCTACAGCCCTGGCCTGTCAAATGTGACAGCTGTCATTAATGTCAGTCGTATTATTGCTATGCGAAATTGACCCTTATGATCACTGTCATTTTTGTTGTTTTATCTGTGCTATGGTTGTGGCAGATCTAGATTTAAGGTGGATGTTCAAGTTAGCCCGCGAAATTCATTTTTTTTTACGTATTTTTGCAGCTTAGTGTATGTTGATATAGAATGATTTGCGGCTGTAATAGGCCATTCGTTACAGAATTATAATAATTTAAATCATCAAAAACAGCCCTCAAAGTGCACGTAACGCGATTGATTGTCTATTCTGTGTCATAAAGAATCACTGCCTACCTGTGTGAGTCCTGTTTGCTATCAAAATCTTTACTCTTAAGGTAAATCCGCTTGTCATTCCATATCTTGCAGGCAGTCAACAAAAAGAATATGAAATTAACGAAAAGTATTACTCCTATTGGCACAATAAAGTAGTAACGAACACTTTCTTCTGAAAAAGAAGAACATAATTATTATAATTTAGATTCAGGGCTCGTCGATGATTCGTCGATGAGAGGATTTTACATTTAATTTTAAATGGTATGAAATTATCAATTACACAGACCAAACAGCTCATTACACAAAGTATGTCCTGTGTGAAAATAATGAAAATGCCAAACGTATTTGTTGATATGTTTGAAAGCTAGTTATGGTGTGACTTCTTGGTATAAATACATATATAAATGAGGTATATACATATTGGGGTTGCGGAATAATCCTAATCTGTTATTTATATTTTTATAGTTCTGATAGTTACCGCGGCCCCGGAACATAAAGGGCTACCGAAGGAACAAGAGTGAGTCAGTAAAAGTCTGATACTTAGGAGCGGGAGAAGTCATTAGATACTTTCCTATCCATAAAGAAGGTATATGCATATATACAAACCAAAAACAAAGCAGTCGTCGAAGGGTGGTTTGATGATAGGCAAGTCAGAAAGGTCAATGTTATCTAATACGGTGACTATTGTCGTCATCAGGAATGGAACTCCCCACGCGTAAAGAGAGTACCGCTTGAACCGTATTCGCTCCTCTCTTGAATCACGATACTGAGGACGACTTTGCCTAAAGAGAATAAGTTAAATATTAGTTACCAACTACATTCTTTTGGTTTACCTTTCGCCCGAGTGGATGTCGATATTTCCTCTCTTTTAGCCCTTTAGCGTTGGAATCTCCGAAAGGACAATGAGCAGAAGTGGTCCAAATTTCCACCACTGTTGGGGGCTATGTAAGCTTAAAGTCGACAAAATACCACACAATTTTTACTACGAGTACATCTCATATACTTTGTAGACAATTTGATTTTACGCGCATTACAGGACAGGGGGAATACGTCATCATTGCTACCATGTTTTTACTGCTTCAAATGTGGTTATGTGCGAAAATAATAAACGATTAAATAATTAAAAGTACGTATTTTTAAAACAGTCATAACTTTTTATTGAGTAAATATTTTTGGTTGCGGTTTTCTTATCATGATTCAGTACGCAGTGTTCTATGATATGCCATAGTTCTTATTGGTGTTGGAAATTTGGACCAAGTTCCATACATTTGTGCCCAATCCCCTTTCTTTTTTAGTGGTTGTCTACTCTTGACAAAGAAAGCACCGGCAAGCTTCATGCCTCTAGGACCAGTTGTTTGGGCAGTGCGTTGTTACATCAACAATTATTTAATCACTGATGGTCTCCATGCAGCAATAATTACCTGAATGTCGACCAAACGTCATGAGACATGGCATTCAGCCAGAAAAAACTGGACACCGCAGCGAAATACCATATTGGAGCTAAAAAAATAATAAAACAAAGTTAAGTTAAAAATAACACTCTTACACGTCAATATTATTTTTCATAATATTAATCAAACGATGGGGCTGGTGTTTCATAGCCGGCTACTCTGAGAAGAAACATCTGAAACAAACTCAGAGCTCAAAGTCTCTTTTAAAGCCCATGCAATATTGTATTGGTCTGTTGCCGATCTGTTGATAAGAGAAGCACACAGATTTGAGTTGACCAGTACACTGTTGTGGATCTTAAGTTGTTTAGTTAGAATAATGTAATAAGATATATAATAATAATAATAATTTAATTTATTGTCAGTAATAATGATACATGATTATGCAGTATTTATTACTGTCAATAAATTAGATTATTGACAATAATTATGATTATTTACAGTACATGAACATACATGATTATTTGCAGTACATTAAGGGCTAATACATTCTAGAAACAGAACACAACAAAGAACATGTAGTACATACAAATACTTGGGCGAGGCACTGATCTCCTAGCTAAATCTATCTATCTCTCCATGTGATCTGTGTTAAGGAGAAACAGATTCCACTCCCTAGTAGAGTAACAATAATATATTTATGTTTTTCAGATGATGATGAAGAAACTCAATATTAAATAAGAAAAAACAAGGCATTAGTATTCTAAAATGTGTAGTTAATATAGTGTGTTGTATTGTTATGTGATTTGGTGTGCTGTAGTGTGTTGTGTTGGGTTGTGTTGCGATGTGCTGTGCTGTGGTGTAGTGTGGTGTGCTGTGTTGTGATGTGGTGTGGTGTGGTGTCGTGTATTGTATTGTAATGGGATGTGATGTGATTTGGTGTATTGTGATACAAAATACAATACAAAAATACAAAATTTATTTATTTCAGAACCAAATACTTTTTTAATCGTGATGAGGTGAGGAAAGGTGGTGTGCATGCCAGTAAGTACATTAATTAAAAAGTCGAAAGATATGTTTCAGTCTCTCGTAGGTTTTACAGAGGAGGAATGAACGAAGGACAGTTTTGCTTTTGGTGTAAGGTAAATTATAAATAGGTAAAGTTGCACTTATTTTGTTGTATAAATGTAGACCGAATAGAAAAAAAATATTTTAGTAAATGTGAACTTAGGAGGCGGAACAGAGCAAATGATATCTTTACGACGCTTTATGATTTTAGTAAAAGGTGTTTGTGAGTGTTGGCAAAGAATGGTCTGCAGAATGAAATGTTGTCTTACATTAAGGACGTTACAGTTATGGTATAGTTCTCTGGTTGGATACAGAAAGGGCCGAAACGTTGCGATTTTTAGTATAGCTCTGTGGGTCACTTCTAAAGGTTTGAGAGCGGGATGTAGGTAAACAAGAATGTAAAAAGACATAGACAGATTATAAACGTACCGATCTGAGACACTATCAAACTTTACCATGTGGTAAATCTTTCCGTGCAACGTTGTGTTGCTACTCTATGACGTTTCCGGATAGTATCATAGCAATATAATTTTATGTTGTGCGGTGGTCGATCGTATATATATATAGATATGGCTAGTTCTTACAATTAAATATTTCATGAAATTTTCAACCAGTGTTCATTTTAGGAAATGGTTAGGTTAGAAACCCCTACACAAAATTATCAATTTTAAAATCTGGTCTGGCTTTTTGTTTGCTTAGTATATGGCATCAATTATGTACTTACATATAACTTTACAGTGCTTCGTCGTCAATGATTTAATGGTCAGATGCTTAATGATTTTGAATAAGAACGTGAAGAGGATAGACGCAGTGTATGCTCTACGCATAAGGTATATCAGGTTGAGCCTTGGCAGCATGCAGAACACCACTAGCACCAATAACAGGAAGAACGCAGATATCGAAGACCCTGGAAGATACCAACATGAATTAGACCAATCCGAGCAATGATATTATAAGAAAAACGGTTACTTTAACGGGTTACTTGTCCTTTTGTCCTGAAAAACGGCACACATTATTTAGAAGTCATTGGCATGATTCAACTATTGCGAGTGAAAAAGAGACAGTATAATTTGCGACTGAGGTCAATGGGGTGAAAACGTCGAGATGGCTTAATGGTTAAGGCACCCGCTTCACGTGTGAGAGGTTGTGGGTTCAAATTCGGGCAAGTACCAATGTGACTTTTTCAATATATATATACTTTCTGAAGTTTATCTTGACATCTCGTGCCTCGGAAAGCACGTAAAGCCTTTGACCCCAGTTGTCATTCGTAGAACTTTGACAGGCGTTACGGGTAGTCTGAAGCCAGAAAGTCTGACCAGTCTGACCAAGGGGTATTTTGTGAAGGTCTGATAGACAGTCGCTTCTCGTAAAACACTGATACCTAACCGAATTTGGTTTGGCTGGTAGCCGACTCCAACATAGTTGGTAAAAGGCTAGGAAGATGATGTCAATGGTAGAATTTTACTCGTTTGGAATTGTTCCAATATTTTTTTTTTGCGAAAAACCTGTCGATATCCAGTTTCTTGCGACAGGTACAAGATAGACTGATGATCTCATCAAGATCGTCGGGTCCCGTTGGATGCGGTAGGCCTTTGTCCAGCTGTGGACGTCTATCGACTGATGATAATGACGATAGGTACAGAAAACTTCGAAAGGAGCCAATTATACCATTCTTGGAAATCTGAATTTAAGCCATTTGGGGTTGAAATATCACCAAGTGGATCGATTTTTCATGTCACCAGACTACCATTTTTATACTTTTGTTTGGGGATTGGGAAATCATCAATTGACTGCTCCCGTCCTGGGTTTGACTTTTACTGACTAAAACCCACTCATGTTCCTTCGGTTGCCCTTTATGTTCCAGGGTCACGGTAACTACTATAAACATTCCGCAACCAATCTTTTTTATACTCACCCACAACTACAAATAAGGCTTTAATTTCGACATCAGCTGGATTTCTAATATTTTGTCTAACGATGACCTTGACCACACGGGTGTGGTTCATCATCGTTAATTTAAAATCTATACAATATTTCAATCTTTTAATAATAAACCATGATTTTGACCATCTTGTGTTTTGCATCCTGATCGATCCATCCTGTAATAGGTCAAGTCAAAGTTAAAGTAAAATTATTTATTACCATTAGACCAAAAAAGACACGGAACGTCATTTCGGTATGTATGAGATGTAGTAGGAAGAAGTCAAGGTGTCCGGTTATTTGAAACGGACACTTAACCGTATAACTCAACAAAATAAACAAAATTTTCTTTATTTGACTCACCTCTAAAATAAAAAAATCATTGACATTATCTTGCTCATTTGTGCATATTTTAAAGTCTCTACGATTGCGAACCAAAACTAAATTCTTTTTAGATTTAATTTTGCTATAATTGCTCCATGAATATAAGGCGATATTGCTATAATTAACATGTGAAGCCAGATTTCTAGCCTTTATGAACTTTTTAAACAGTTTTTCAGTATTCAAACAGTCCCCCAATGGGGTAAACATTTCACCTTCGGGGCAGCATTTCTCGATGCACACGTCATTGTCAGAACAATATTCCGAAACATCGATTTGATTACCATTTGTATTTCTATAATCGTTTTCGCACATAGTATCGAAGTCCACATCACATTTTACAATAAATATCATGAGACACAACGTATAAACTTTGTAGATAAACATTTTTTCACGGTTTTATTAACTTCACCAGCGGCAACTAATTGTTCATTTAACTGAAAAATAAAATCTTAAATTCGATTTAAAATTGACACTTGTTTAATTGGGAATACGTTGTTAAAGACGCGTTTTCCTGTAATTGTTAAAGGAGTGTGGGTATCCGCACGGGTGTTATCTGGGATAAGGGCTCTTTCACACACACAACTTGCCGCAGCGACAAAACCGCAAGAAAAAAGACTTTTTAAAATATTTGTTTTTTTTACTTTTTAAGTTTATTTCTGTCATCAGTTCATCACTGATATCAGTAAGAAAACCTGCACTTTTAATTAGTTTATTACTATTGCCGTCATAAAAAGTAATCAATGCTCATACTCTGTATGAGAAGAGGGCTTGTAGAGAAACTTTCAGAGACTGGTATTTTTTCAAAAGAATTAGGACAAACGTGCACATCTGCAGAAAATCTGGAAAGAGATCGCAAGACGAGCGAGTGAAATGGGCGTAAAGTTATAAGTGTACTGAGGCATATTTAACGAAATTTTAATAACACTAGATGATAAATGTCAGATGTCCCAAAATATACAGCCTCATAGCGAGTGAAACGGACATATTTTGTTGTTCTCTGAGTGAATTCACAAAGAATGCATTGTTCATCGTTAGTTATACCTATATAGATTAGTTATAAGTATAAATAAAATTATAGTAAATAAGGTGCATTTATCGAATTGGGTTAGCCTGTAATGGTAAATGTTTATAGATAATAAATAAATAAATAAATTCCATACATACAAACATACATTATACAGGTCAAACTGAGAACCTCCGTTTTTTAAGCTGTTTAATGACCTGCTGCCATCACTACACCACAACTTAATCTTTCAACGACTAAGCGACAGGCGGCTGTTGGGCTGCTTTTATCTTTCTATTGTGTCTCGAAACACGAGTGTTTGAAGGTTTAAACGTCGCGTCAAACGGGTGTATTGTTGTACGTGTGAAAAGGCACATACTGTGACGTAACTTGACAGGCATGGGTGTTTTTAGGAGGGAAACTTTGGCGTCATTGCTACTATTTTGTTTTCCTTATGGAATATCCAGAAATATATATTTTGTGTTGGTTACGTACCACGTACTAACGTCAAGTTCGATTTAGATTTATCTATTAATTTAATTTAAATTAAAGCGTCTGCTTTGAATTGCGCACAAACAATTTGATATCGTTAAATTAAATGTCTAAAAAAATTATCCAAGAATGTTTACAGTTCGTTAAATAAATAAACTAATTTTAAAGATTTGTCTTTTATAGGTTTTTTTTGGTAAAAATACATGGTATAGGACAAAAAGTATTACGCCCAACGTGGGGCTCGAACCCACGACCCTGAGATTAAGAGTCTCATGCTCTACCGACTGAGCTAGCCGGGCTATATTAATGTCGTCGAAATTGACCACTGGGTTCTATAAATTGTAATAAATTGGCACAGAAAACCGAACCGTTGTGTCGTCATAAATAAAAAGTTTTTTTTAGCGGTTCATAAAAACATAATAATTATCATAAAATGTATGTAGTTATTTAAAAATTATATCACTTGTCTAGTTACCATAGTACAAAGCTCTGCTTAGTTTGGAATCAGATGACCGTATGTAAATTGTACACAAAGCAACTTATTTAAAGTTTACAGCCACTACAAACATAATGTATGTGTAAATAAAATCAACTCGTGTATTTACATTGCCTATTTGTTAGTGTTCGCTTGACATTAACCTGTTGCCCACGCACACACATGCAATTATTAGCAAGACTTCGGCATATTTGGCTTTGGAATAATGTATATTCTACCCTCAAAAATTAAGAATCATGTATATGATTCTTAATTTTTGAGGTTAGAATATTATTTAATAGTTTCGTTTCATCGTAACATTGCTTTTGACTATCGGAAACTCACAGAACATCTATATCGGACTTACGTTACGTTTTAAGACATTATACCCTGCTTGTTTGGAGAAGTGTTGTTTTTTGTTGTGTTGATTTAGTTGTGAGTCAATATGAATCATTTTACTATACCTTTGAGAGCTGAAATTGTTATTTAACATGAGCAAAACGTTTTAATATGTGAAATTGCGATAAAGATGAAGATTTTGGTGAGTAACAAAATAATTATTCTGTTTTTTTTTCATTATTTATGATTCGAATGATGTTACATCTACACTAATATTATAAAGAGGGAGAGAAGGAGTTGGTTTGTTTGGCTGAGTTGTAGTTTGAATTGAATAATTAAATGTGTGCTAGATGGCCTATTTATCACGGAAGCATATATAAAACTTTATAGCTTCCTTATATAATTATATAATATAATGTTTTTTATATATTATATATATTATTAAATAATTTTATTATAAATATATCATTATACATTAATATTAAAAGGATATAGATATTTTGTTAAATTATATAGATTTAGTTTGTGCATGTTCTGCTAACCACCTAGTGAATTTTTTTACTTTTATTACTAATTTGTCTATCCGTGAACAGTGTTGTTGGTTACATTATTGCCTAAACAATGTTGTGTTATCCATATTATTTTTAAGTTATAATTTCATAGTGTAACTGTTTTCTGTTCCTTATTATTAAAAATAAAATAAAATAAAATTATATATAGTTTATTATACATATTATAATTATTTACATCTCGTTAATTATTCTTGTTTTTTTATAACAATATTTCATTTTTGTTCACAGAGAAAAACTGCAGGTGCACCGCTATACAGACACGAGAAGCATTGATCGTTGTCGATCAGGGACCGCAGGATTGGCATACACAAATGACAATGCGCGACTCCGTGATATGGTTGTTAACTTGTTACGCATAAAGCTGAGGTCTTCTTGACTTCGTCGCGTTACAATATGTGCGGAACCAGCAGCTGGTTTAAAGCGTCGGAGGCTATTCCTTCCCATTATGCACAGGCAAAACCGGAACCGTTTTATTTTTTACAATAATATAGTTATACTTAATAACGAAAAGTGTTTTAAATTGGACAAGGAACGTCTCAAAATAATTATTATGGCGTAAAAATAGTGAGCGGAATAGAAAAAAAAAATTAGATAATATTACTGTTCTGAACCCAATCGAACCTAAGGGCTCATATGGTGCTATAAGTTATAGATAGTGAAGGCGCATCAATCGGATATAAATATAATATGTGGAGGTAATTTCATTTATGTGAGTGATGTTATTGTTTGTGAGGTTACGATTGGGATAACTGTATCTTAATATCTCACTTGTTTATTCATATCATAAATAAATAAATTACCCACTTAAATACAAAAAGTGTCATTCATTCTTGTCCGATTTAAAATAATTGTCATGCATAAAACTTTGTTATTGAAATTATCATAAAAATCTACTGAACAATAAATATTGTTGATTTCTAATTACAAATTGACAAATTGTTTCATTTTTATTTCTATTCTATTATAAATTACAAAAATAAACAACAAAATAACAGAAATGTTATTAGATATGAAAAAACAATACAGGTTGTGAGGTTCGATCCTAAGTCAAATTAAAAAAATGCAATTAGAAAATAAGGATTACGTGACTCGAACCTGTGACACACAGTTTATAGAGTGCCAGGCTTACACACCTACGCCATCGAACTACTTATGTGAGACTCTGAATTTGTGCTTCTTATTTTTTGGTTTATATTTATATTGTCAAGCAAACGCGAACTAGCTATTGACTACCTACAACATTAAAGTTAAATTGACAAGATATAGCAAATGTGTGCATGTGTGGGTCTATCTTACAAGTAGATTTTACGCACACAAAGATTATGGTAGTACGCGTATGTAAACTTAAATAGTTTGCTTTGCGTACCGTGATTTAAAAATAAAATCAAAACCTTTCCTACAGTAAATAGATACCAATATCTATACAAATATACTTATGAATTGCCGAAATGTATGAACACTCATAACTTCTGAACCAAATTAGGTTGTGTATTCTTTTTGTGTATTTTTAGGACACGGTTTGAATAAAATAAAAAAAATCTAACCTAATAATAAAGAAAAGTAAATGAATTAGTCAGAATGTTGAGCCATCGATTGTCAACTTCAAACAAATTAGAAAAGCCACTTGTGTTTCTTTTTTCTTTCTATATTTTCCTCAACAAATAATGGCGGTCTTCTGTTTTTTGGATATTTCGGCCAGTTTTAAACGTAAGTTTAAAGATGAGAAAACTCTTTCGTGAGTAATATTAAGTTGGTAAAACGTATTTGATTATATAATCTCCTACAAATTAATGCCAAAGTTTGTTTTTTGTTGAATGTTTCTTGAACCGGACAAAATTAATGTAACCAAGATTTAAAAAAAAATGTTTGTTTTTGAAAGAGTGTTCGTGGTGTTTCTTGCCTGTTCTTCTCCATAGAGACCTATGCTGGTAGGGATCTTGAACGTACTTCCGGGATTGACCTGATACCCGTGGAATACCTCTCTACTCCTCAAGCACCTCAAGATATGTTGCCCTCTTGTCGCTACGTCACTTTGTGCTAGCGGCCATTTTCGGGGGCCCATTTACTGAGTGTGCAAGTCACCCCCTGCCATTCTGTCCGTGTATACAACCATTGGTCAGGCAGGGGCCATAGTCATTCCATAGTTTCTAGTACCGTATTCATTAAAGAATTTAAACCCATACTTAGTCCAATTTTTTTTGTTAGTTGCCATATTTTACTTAGTCCAACAACAACCGAGGGTTGTCCTTAGGTGCACTTACATAATCGTCGGTTGGTGCCTATCCGACAAAAAGTTTTCCTCAAGAGGCCTCTGCGAGTTGGCTTCGGCCCCTCGTATGCCTTCCAAAGGTCCGGGGCCTCAGGGTCCCGAGAAACGTAAAGGTTTTAAAAATAATAATAATATTAATATTTCTTTATTGACATAAGTTGCGTATACATGATAAGATACCCTAATATAGATTTAAATATTTATATCCGTTGTCTGGTTAATGCAGTAGAGGCTCTGGTTTGGGATCAGATGACTGGTGTGTTGCTGTACTTCGCCTGCTCTGAATACGCCCAGGTAATTAACATTGCTTATTATCTTCGGTTCTACAATACCATTATTGTCTTTCTACAACTCTCAGATTACTATGGCTATACTAAGATAGTACAATACAGCCTTTGTAGAGAATGAATAACATCGCAAAGGTACAGTGCAACATTTTTGACGTGACAACGTCTTAAATTAGGTTGCGGCTGGGAGTCACTTATGAAAAAGTGTAACGCTCGGTAACGTTACGATGAGTCACCGAACGAGAGAGAGGCCCGCCGAATGCCTTGCGTCTCTCTCCCACTCAACTATGATCGGTAAAAGACGTTGTCACGTAAAATCTTCGCCCGTAAAACCGACTTTACAGGCAACCATTTTTGACGTGACAACGTCTTAAATTAGGTTGCGGCTGGGAGTCACTTATGAAAAAGTGTAACGCTCGGTAACGTTACGATGAGTCACCGAACGAGAGAGAGGCCCGCCGAATGCCTTGCGTCTCTCTCCCACTCAACTATGATCGGTAAAAGACGTTGTCACGTAAAATCTTCGCCCGTAAAACCGACTTTTTGGATGTTCTTTTCTTATCAAGATTTAATGTTTATATTGTGTTTATGCAAAGCTTTAACAATGGTCAAAGCAAAGCTTTCATAATACATGTTAACTACGATAATGCAAGATTTCGTGAATAAAGAAATGCTATGTTCCAGAAGTCCCTGTTTGGTTTTTTAAGTTTGATACCCACCGTGTTGTTATTTCCAAATATTTAAACAGAAATTCGTTAAACCAGTTCAATATTTAATTATGGAAATAATTATTGAATTATTTTTATAGCCCAGTCGTTTTAGGATCTGCTTAGAAATCCTAGATATATATTTTCCCTGATAAAAATCAAGGAAAATATATATATCTAGGATTAATTCCGTAGATTGAAGCATAAAATACCATAAATGACTATATATACTATTTAGTAGTGAATTGTTAATTTCTGAATCTATTTCCTATTTTTACAAAAATCCACACTTGTATGAGTTAATTAAACTAGTGAGGATTTTTGAAAAAAATAACAGCCCAACAGGTGAGGATTTGTCAGTGGGGATTTTGAAATAAACAAAAGTGAATGAAATAAAAATAGTAAGAGCCAGTTACTTATTTATTTAATATTCCATATAAATGTTTTAATAAGTACTAACAACTTTGTACTTAGAAACTACATTCAAATGCTTATATCATTGGCCTGGGCGGTTGGTTCTGTTTGATGAATTCTGTGGCGACATCTATCTCCCAACGTTAGAACTACATCTGCATCCTTCATCGCGATATAAGAGTTTGAAACTGCATAATATTAAATCCCTACTAAACATCGGGCATGGCTATAGCACACCTCATCTAACAATTGTTTGGTCGGAGGATAATCCCTCTTTTAATGGAGGCTAAGCTTGGTGAAGTTCCGTTCTAAGATTCTGGGGGCGTACCACAAGCCCTTATAGCAGTATTACCACAGATTAATAAATAGTTACTACGTAACAGATACTTCACTCCAATACAAAAAGCAAAATACCTACGCTATAATAGCCTACAAAATCATAATAATAATACCAGTTGTTTGCAGCAAGGAGAAATGTACCATAAGTACGCACTAAGAGAGTTGAGATTCTTTTGCCCGCCGCGCGACTAACGTGTGTGCGTGTCGTCCAGCAAATCTGCTAGGGTTATACGTATGATGACAATGGTAATAAAACGAATGTTTTAGAAAAACAATTATTATTTTATTTGTTGATCGAATATTTTTTAGTTTGATAAATTGACTAATGCATATTTTTCGTTCCTTGAATTCCCGACTAATATATTTTAGTGTCAAAAATACCCAAAACCGCGTGAATAATTTTAATAAATAATCAAAAGGGAAACAAGAGAATTGGGAAACAGGGGAATTGCACAATAATCAGGCAATAATTACGTGGTTTCGGCATTTTGATAGTCAGCGCTGTACCCGTGACGCGCGAGCACTCAGCCGGGCGCGCGACAGCCCGGTGCTCGTTGTATCGTCGACGATACGCGAAGCGGTAGGCATAAAACGCGTGGCCTTGAGCGAGTGACGGACGCCTGGTATTACTTTGATATTACTTTCAGTGGGAAAGAGACGGCGCTAGACAACGTGTCTAACGCTGTCACTTGCACACTCCTGCAACCAAAGACTAAAACAATCTAACTTTAAACGTCATGGTAAAGGGGCTGATTGGTTTACGATACAAAAGTTAGTATATTGTTATCTGTCAGATTCTAATCTGAGAAATGCCAATCTCAGGTTTAAAGTGTTCAATTCAGTCCAGTTACATTTGGTATTAATGACGAGATAAATAGACTTTACTTAGCACGGACTTTAGCTTAGCTATGTTTCGTCTTTATCGTGTGACAAGTATATAGTGCCTAGCCAAAGTACTTACGTGCTAAGTAACATATATTTATCTCGCCCCTAGTTAGTGTAGTAGATTGTTGTGCCTCGTGGTTTTCAAAATGACAATACCAATCAATGAGACGTTTCTAAAATATAATTATGGCTATACGTATTGAATAACAATAAAATAAAATAAGGTCATTGTAACAGGCGGTTTTATATTTAATACATACTTAATATTAGGCAGACATTGAAATGAAGAAGAAGATATTATGTAGGTATTTTGACAAAATATATTTGTTTGTGATATGTATCTGATATCCTAGGCTTAAAGATATGTAAAAACTTGACGCTTCATGTTAAAAATTGGTCAACAAATCAAAGCATTCGGGACTTTAATCACTGGTGTGTAATGTACTACACATAACTATATAGAAAATATAAAAATTAAGTACATTCTTAAGGTTTCTTATTCAAAGAGCACTGCGGAAATTGCAGATTAAACATACATTTTAAATATATTTTGCCAGTAAGAGCCGTCTATTTACACCACCCGGAGCCACTCGGCTTTTATATCCATTGCCAGCCAATAGATGGCGCTCGAAAATTGATTAATTAGTAGAAACGAATATTGTCATACCATTTTCAAAGAGTAATTATGGAGTTTCTTGCCCACTCTTTTCCAAACAAAACATCCTTTTGGGATGAGTAAATAGATATATTTTTCTTTTGTAAATTACGTTGGAAAAAGTCACTTTTTTGGTCTAATGGCAATACATAATTTCACTTTGAGTAATATTTTCCACGTTATTTGTATCATAACTAAATATATAGTAATGCTAATGTCGATAAGGCCTATATCACTGTGGCCGAAGCGTCATTCGTATTTTAACATTATCCTGAAGACTTGGTAATACTATTCCTCTATTCAGCATGAACGTGCTTGATAATTTTAAGTATCGTAGTAGTCTGGTTCTTTCGGGCAATTTTTCAGAAGGTCCATTTCATGTCCTTGGTCCTTAATGTAGGAGGCCCCGGTTGTTTTCGTGCTTCTTCCACTCTGGGATACCTCAAGTTTCTTGGTGAAATGGTTCTTTATGTTAAACCTGGAAATAAGGAACGTCTATTAATCTACACTTATATTATAAAGTAAAAGAGTTTGTTTGGTTTTGTGAAAAAGAAAGAAAGAGAAAGAAAAGTATTTATTTTAGTCACACATAGGAAAAAAAAGGAGAACAAAAAAATCAAAAACATAAATTTATATTAAAAAAGACCTATGCGAGGCCAAAAAAGGTCCCTATTTGTGTGTTTGGATAAACGCGCTTATCTCAGGAACTACTGTGTCGAATTAGGAAAATATTTTAGTGTTAATTAGCCCATGTATCGAGGATGGCTATAGGTGTCACGCTACGACCTACGGGCGCAGTGCAGAAACAAAAAACCAGGTGTAACCACGGGGCAGCTGTTGTGCGTGTGTTTAAAATGTCCCAGGTCTGTTATAACAGACAAGTCCTGGACTTCAGGTAGAAATAACCTTTTCATCCCACCTATTCGAAAAAGCCGACTTTGTTCCCCTTTAAGTTCGCCCAAAGGTGGAGTTTTCTATTAGAAACTTTCAGCAGGTAATAATGACGCTTTTGGTCGCACTTTTTGAATTTGGAGTAAAAAAGTTCTTTTAAGCCCTGTTATAAGTGCGCTTAAAAACTCTTTGAATTTGGAACGTCTTAATGCTCAGCGCCAAAGAAACCGAACGCAAATATTGTTTAAATATGGTACGGCGCTGACGGCCAATACCATAGTTAGGCCGCGGCTAAATAAAAAAAAAACTTAAAATTAAAAAGAAATAAAACAAGCGAACTACAGCCCGCGTTCTCGTAAAAATTTTTACGGATTGTTTTTTATTTGTATTTTATTGAAAAATGAGTTCAAGCAGTGACAGTGAAAGTATAGAATTAACTCCCGAAATCATTAGAAATGGTGCAAGAAATGAAACGCAATTAATTTTACAATAAAGTGTGAAGCGGCTTTTATTTTTTCATAGTGGGTGATGAAAAGTAGAGTGTATCACTCCGGTGCAAAATATATTTTTGGCTCGGGCGACGTACTTTGAATCACTCGCCGTAAAAATATTACTTTGCGCCCTTGTAATACAATCTACTATTATAAGCTTAACCTTTCAACGACCAACCGACAGACGGCTGACGGGCTGATATTTTCTTTCTATTGTGTCTCAAATCACGTGTGTTCGAAGGATTAATAGGATTTGATGACTCCTAAATTAACAATACATCATTTTTAAACAACTCACCTCTTACACAGCTTGATCAACATTTGTTTATTGAACACGAACAAAAAGAATATGGCGACTCCAATGAGCAGATTGTACGTAGTAGTCAAGATGAACAGCCATAGAGGCATGTCTGGAGGAATCAGCTCCAGGATCCAGCTCACGCCCATCACCACAGATAGCTTTATGTATGTCCCGAATCTAAAAAACAACAAATAAAAATGGTTATTAAATACCTAACATATTTGTATAAAGAAGAAGGGAAGGCAGAGCTGTAAGCACATGACGGGGCCCTCTAGGGTCAATGCCTGCCGGGGTTGCGAAATAGTTCTAATAGTTACCGCGGCCCCGGAACATAAAGGGCAACCGAAGGAACATGGGTGGGTTTAAGTCAGTAAAAGTCTGACACTTCCTCCCGCTTCGGGCTGGGCGGGAAAAGTCATTTGATGATTTCCATCCATAAAAAAACCTGCCAAGAGCGTGTCGGGCCACGCTCAGTGTAGGGTTCCGTAGTTTCCCGTCCGTCACAATAAGTGTTCCCACTTATGAGTTTAAAATGCTTGCATATACGTTTATACCTCAAACTTTACACATTGTTTTTTTACTTTTGGAGCTCAAAAAGCTTCAAAAAATGATTTTAGTAAGCCCTATTCATTTTTAAATACCTATCCAAAAATATATCACACGTTAGGGTTGAAATTAAAAAGAAAAAAAAAACACTTCCCACTTTACATAAATAGAAGGGACCCTAATTATTTTTATTTTTCCAGTTTTTTTTACTACTTTGTCGGCGTGATTGATATACATCATATACTTGTACCAAATTTCAGCTTTCTAGTGCTAACGGTCACAGAGATTAAGCGAGGACGGACAGACAGACAGACAGACATGGCGAAACTATAAGGGTTCCTAGTTGACCTCGGAACCCTAAAAAGGGGAAAGATACATCAGGCGGGTGCCTAAAAGGATAGATCACGCCCTGGTCACGTGAAGACCAACTGATGGCGATGTCTTGACATACATTTCTCCTAGCATATTTTGGTTATAATTTGGTGTTCATTAGTGACTAGTGATTTGGTAATAATTTGTAGGTAACAAGAGGTTGTCATACATAATATTGTAATTTAACACTGAGAGGTTATTGGTGCGGCCCACCAATAACACCTCAGTGTAATTCACAATAATTATAATTTAATTTAGTATCTTAGCGAAAAAAATATCAGCTGTTTCTAACAAAAGTTCAATGCCCTCGACCATAATGTATGGAACAGCTGATATTTTTTTCGAGATTTCAGAGTTGGTTCCATAATAAAAGTAGTTTGTTTGTTTGAGTAGAATCATCTCCTAGCGGGTGGTGCAAGACCAAAAATACACCTAGTATAATATGCTTTGTTACACCATAAAAGAAATATTAGGAAAAACAAATAGGTTTTTTCTCTGGACGAGAACTTAATTTATAATCTATTTATAATTTATGTGTATGTGTAAACATATGTGTGACTATATGTGAATAAGTATGTATAAATATATGTGTAACTCTCTGATATAATAAACCACAATATAGGTAGGTATTAATATTGTGGTTTATCCTTTTGTATTTTAAAACAAGTCCACCGTGACATCTGTGTCTTTGTTCGCGATAAACTCAAAAACGCCTGTACGGATTTTCATGCGGTTTTCGATAATAGATAGAGTAATTCATGACCAAGGTTTAGGTTATGTTTATATATGAAAAAAAAATCGAATTCGATTATTGCTCAAGCTACGCATCTCTTTATCCATTCTCTTACTTTAGCCATGCCAAAAAGACGTGGCTTCAGTTGCTGATAAGTAACTATTTATAGAATAATTAGAGAAATACTGGTACCTGTTAGTGTCCTGCTTGCTTCTTCTAGAATCTTCACACCTATGAACAGCGCGCTTGATCATCCATATGTTGTAGACAGTCAACAAGAACAATATGATATTCACAAAAATTATTATTCCTATTGGTATTATAAAGTAATATCGCACGCTTAGTTCTGTAAAAGAAGAATAATTATAATTATTTCGTGGAATCAGACATTTTATCTACGCAATCTGGGTAGTATTCTATTGCTTTATGTGTAGCTTAGTGTTTATAGCTCATATATGTCTCAGAAAAGAAGATCGAATAAAATATTCTCTGTTATCTTTTTACCAATTTTCACATCGACATTTAAGTGATGTGGTAGCCTAATGTGACTTTTAATTAAATATGTAAAATAAAATATATATATTAAATATGTATAAATGTACTAAGTTTATTCTAGTGTAGAGGCCAGAGGGACCTCTATAGTACCGGGACAACCATAATACTAAACACACACGTTAGGTCCCGGAGGTCTTTGCATACCTCACACTAGACATCACTACCATTCTGTGCTTCAGAAAGCACGTAAGTCCGTTAATCCCGGTTGTCATTCGTTACGAGGAGTCCAATGCCAGAAAGTTTGGCAAACACTCTTACCAAGGCACACGGTATTCCCAAGTGTTTAGGTTAAGGGGTTCTGATAAGCTGTAGAGCTCTATTTAAATCATTAGTGTTTAGATGAATCTGGTAAAATGGAAAGCTCTCCCCCACATAGTTGGGAAAGGCTAGGCACAAAATGACGTTTCGAAATTATTGTTTTGGGCTTTGTTGCCAAAGTACTCAATCTATCTGAGTTCTGCTTTATATAATCTTCCTTTGATATGCATTATTGTGAGTAATGTACTGAATTGTATAGTCTTGATTAATTGCCTCTATTATCAATCGAATAAACATACCAAAAACAAAGCAGTCATCGAAGGGTGGTTTGGTGATATCCCAAGTAGAGAGGTCGATGTTATCCAACACGGTGACTACAGCAGTCATGACGAGCGGCGCGCCCCACGCGTACAGACAGTACCACATGTACTTCACTCGCTCGCCTCGACGGTTGATGTCACATCGTTTACGATGACCCCTGAGATAGAGGCAAAAGTTAAATCTATATAGTTCGATATACTAAGAGCTCTATCACACAAGGCGCGGCGTGGCGGCGCGTCGCGTGTTTGTTGCCTTAGAGCTGTAAGCTGCGTCTACGCTATGCGAGCCCATCAAGAGCCGAGCATGAGCGGAGCACGAGCCGCACACAATTCGTCTAGTGTGGACCAACTTACAAGCCTCGATCGAGCGCGCTGCGAGTATTTCGTTCGTACTCTGCTCAGGAACACAAAGAGATTTGCTTCGCGATCGAGGACAGCGATCTCCGTAAGTTAAAAAAAAAAGACGGGTTGCACTCCGGGAGTGCCGGCAGAAGTGAAAACTTGATTATTAATACTATCCATCCATCTATCCGTCCTGACGCGAGTTTAAGATTTTATACCCATTACAGATCCATCCGTCCTACGCTTTTTCGATCAGGTCACGTGTCCTGACGCGAGTTTAAGATTTTATACCCATTACAGAAAAAGTGCTCAACGCCGCTAAAGAAGTTTTCACTTAAAAAAAAAAGACGGGTTGCACTCCGGGAGTGCCGGCAGAAGTGAAAACTTGATTATTAATACTATCCATCCGTCCTACGCTTTTCCGATCAGGTCACGTGTCCTGACGCGAGTTTAAGATTTTATACCCATTACAGATCCATCCGTCCTACGCTTTTTCGATCAGGTCACGTGTCCTGACGCGAGTTTAAGATTTTATACCCATTACAGAAAAAGTGCTCAACGCCGCTAAAGAAGTTTTCACTTCAAAAAAAAAGACGGGTTGCACTCCGGGAGTGCCGGCAGAAGTGAAAACTTGATTATTAATACTATCCATCCGTCCTACGCTTTTTCGATCAGGTCACGTGTCCTGACGCGAGTTTAAGATTTTATACCCATTACAGATCCATCCGTCCTACGCTTTTTCGATCAGGTCACGTGTCCTGACGCGAGTTTAAGATTTTATACCCACTACAGAAAAAGTGCTCAACGCCGCTAAAGAAGTTTTCACTTCAAAAATATTACTTGGAAATTGATATAATTATATTAAAAATGATATTATTTTTCCTTATGAAGTTTGCACCAATGAAGCTTTATTTACCTCAGTGACCACCAAACGTCGTAAGACATGACATTCAGCCAAAAAAAACTCGACACCGCAGAGAAGTACATCATTGGTGCTGAAATATTTATAAAATCAATTTTAGTCAAAGTACATACATTTGTTAGTATACAAAATGTTTGCTAAATAGCACGGAAAGAAGTCACAATTGGTATTAAGAAGGAAATAGAGCAGAAATATAAAAGTCTGCGTTACATATAAACTATTAAAGTATTATATAGAAATAGTAGTCAATTCTTAAAATTAAAATTTATTACAATGTTAAATAAAGAACAAGGTAAATAACGAACTAGTACAAATGATGATAAAGGTGATGGATGATAAAGTAAGCTTAAAAAAATCGTCTTCATTTATTTTTATTTTTTTCTATTTACAACCTTATAGCTAATAATAAGAAAGTTTAATATATCCTCACATATAATTTTGCAGTGCTTCGTTGTCAAAGACTGGTTGCTTAGTTGTATAGCGATTTTGAATAAGAATGTGACGAGGATGGACGCGGTGTACGACATGAGGACCAGGCCTATGAGGTTCCGGAGCTTGGGCAGCAGGCAGTACACCACCAGCACCAACACCAGGAAGAACGATGACACCAGCAACCCTGGAAGACATCAACGTGAATTAGACCAGTGACTTTTTACGCGACTAGTGGCGGAATACTCAAACGTCACATACTTCACTTAATATAACAAAAATAAAACGTACATCACTTAAGACGCTCTCAAAACTGTTGCTGTCCTTACTTTATTATTTTAGAGTGACAAAGACAGCAACAGATTTAAGAGCGTTTTGAAATTAAGTGACGTTTTACGCGACTAAGTTAACATTCATTCTTCTCATTCGGAAATCGAATGCGAATGTTAACTTTTAAATAACGTGTTAAAGGGGTGATAAGCGCGGAAAACATCTGTCTGTAAAGAAACGGTTTTTTTATAGACGGACGAGCAAGTGTGCGTACTTATGGGTCGACGGCTTTACTCGCCTGCACACCTGTAATAGGTCGATTACACCTGCCGAGTAGAGTGGCGAGACAGTGCCTTCGGCCGAGTACTCGGTATTTGTCGTACACATACGAGCGCTCGGCCTAGCAACCGGCCGAGACAGTCACTCGGACCCAGTTCTATTTACTAGGGCGAGTACCCACCTCCCCGCTTCCCCGCACTGTCTCGCTCGGTCACTCGGAATAAACGATTTCCGATCCATGTTAGCCTCAGTTGTCCTTGAACTTCTTCTAATAACTGAACTATCTTGCCACAATATCGAAAATACGTGTGAACACTTACTCGGCTACGGCACTGTCTCGTCTGAGTTACATTTTACTGTCTCGCCACTCTACTCGGTAGGTGTAATCAAGCCATAAGCACGCGTACTTTAAAACCGCCTAGCAAGTTCGTCGGCGATCCAACCTGTTTGAAATCTTGTGTGCGAGGCGCCATAAATGCGCGCATCACGTGTGTTTGAAGGATTAAATCGGTTCAGTAGTTTTGGCGTGTATCCATACTAATATTATAAATGGGAAAGTGTGTCTGTCTGTCTGTCTGTCTGTATGTCTGTTTGTCTTTCTTTCACTGCAAAACGGAGTGACGGATTGACGTGATTTTTTAAGTGGAGATAGTTGAAGGGATGGAGAGTAACATAGGCTACTTTTTGTCTCTTTCTAACGCGAGCGAAGCCGCGGGCAGAAGCTAGTTTATAATATTTTTTTAAGTTTCACTCACCTACTAAAACAAATATTGCTTTCTGGGAGTCATCAGCACGATCCGCATTGTATTCTCTGACGATAAGTTTCACCGTAGGTTTTTTCTCTATTACTGTTAGCTTGAAATCTATACAATACTCCAGTGTTTTAATGAAAGACCATGATTTTGACCCAATTGTCTCTTGCATCCTGATCGAACCGTCCTGTAAACATAGGTCATTATGAAAGTTTTGTAGTCAGCTTTAGAGGGTAATGCAGCAATGTGGCCATTTACATCAGCTCATCTATAAATGATAAACTGTCTGGCTGATTTGATTGTTGATATTCAACGCACAGCCCAAACCAAGTCCTAAGGACATGAAACTTAGGGCGTGTGGCCTTTGTGGAGAGTAGGTAACTAAGATTAAAAAAAAACTGAAAACTCCAGACCAAAAGGGGTAAAATAAGTGATGGAAGTTGTGTAATTTCAAAAAGCTAGTATCAGATATAAATAAAATCTTCCGAATTTATTATATAAATAAAATCGCTACTTGTCCAATGTTTCAGCACGAAAGCTGTGCACTTGGAGGTCGTGAGCGACCTGAGTAGCGATGCCTTTATTCTATGCTTGCGTAGGTTCATCTCACGAAGAGGTAAATCTCACACTATATACTGTGACAATGGAAAAAAATTTGTAGAAGCTTGTAACGAGCTGAACAGACTGCTCAAAAATGAACGTTCAGTTAGCGACTTCACGAGCAAGGAGGGTATAACGTTTAAATTCTCTTCTGCGTATGCACCGCATTTCGGCGGTATCTGGGAAGCGGGAGTCAAGACGGCTAAATATCATCTAAAACGTATAGCCGGTAACTCTAGTTTAACCTTTGAAGAATTATACACTCTGTTTGCACAGATTGAGGCTATTATGAATTCACGGCCCATTACTTCTATGTCTGCTGATCCTTCTGATCTGTCAGCACTTACTCCGGGACACTTCCTTGTGGGCCGACCATTGACCTCGCTACCTTCACCCGTTATCCAAAAAACCAGCATCAATCGATACCAGCTGATTGAGCGCTTAAGACAACACTTTTGGTCCCGATGGACAAAGGACTACTTATCCACTCTACAACAACGCGTCAAGTGGCAGCGTGCAAAGGTCCGCGTCCGTGTCGACGACCTGGTTCTCATCCTAGACGACCAGCTGCCGCCCATGAAATGGCTCATGGGCCGCATCATCAAGCTGTACCCGGGAGCTGACGGCGTATGCAGAGTGGTTGATGTGAAGACTGAGAACGGCGCTAGGCGCTATAATGGAGAACTGCTGGATTCATTCAGCTAATTATTATTTTTATACATTCATTGAATTTTCGTAGGTTTCTACGATAAAAAAATAAAAAAAAAACAAAAGTGGTCCGGATTTATTTTGAAATATAGGAAAGACTGACGATAATTTTTCTGCGAGATTTCAAATTACACAAGACCATAACAGCCGTTGTCTGTCGGGGCCTGAGTATGTAATCATTATTATTTTTCAAAATGTGTTTTTATTTTAGGCGAAGTTAAATTCAAATAAGAATTATTCGAATTCAACTACATGGTAGTCTAATGTTTGCTACGGATTGACTACAAAACCTTTCTCGTAGCAGAATCGTAGCAATCTGTAGCCGCCGTAGCACATTCGTATGACGTCACTCTGGCGTAGCAGGTCACTTTCGCCTTCTACTTACGTAGTAACTATTTAGTAATCAGTGCTTCTACGCCACAAGCTCCGTAGCGCAGTAGTTTACACTTTCACGGGTTTGAATCTCGACACATCACTGTCATTTATTATATTTTCTAACCGACATATAAACAAAGAGTCTGATGCCTTCTTAATCTTCTTATTAAATCATCTCTTCAAATTTAATTTTAGATTAAAAACCATTAAAGAATTATGAGTGAAGTATCTTAACAAACTAGCCCAGCAAACTATATGGTTTTTCCAGGGTGAAAAGTTCCCATGGGCCTTGGAGGAAAACTAATTAAAATCATTCATTTTTAAATCAAAACTGCATAAAATGATTTCTCGTTAAGCTAATGATGGATGAAAGTTGGTGTAAGAATGAACGGGAAAAGTTGGGAAAACAGCAAATCCTATATAAAAGGCTCGGTGTTTACGTCTATCATCATCCCCCGACTGTGTTAGGGCCGGCTTCCAGCCTAACCGGATACAGCTGGATACCAGTGTTTTACGTGAAGCGACTGCCTATTAGACCTTCACCACCCAGTAACTGGGCGACACGATACCTGTTGGTAAGACTGGTCAGACTTTCTGCGATGGCTTACCCGTAACGACTCAAAGTTCTACGAATGACAACCGGGACCAATGTCAGTGATGTCCAAGATAAAATTTAGTAAGTACTTATGAATTAAAAAAGTCACATTGGTACTAGCCCGGATTCGAACCAACCACCTCTTACACGAGAGGCGGGCGGATTATCCACTGGGCCATCAAGGCCACGGTACTTAAGTCGATATTTTTATTAAATTACTAGCGTGTTAAAATTTTTTGAATTTTTTGGGTTTTTCTCTACTGTAATATGCACATTATTATTATACAAATAAACCTTACTCTTGCATCACACTATCTACGTTGAGCAGTTTTAAGGATCTAAGCACACATAACGACTTATTTATACTGTACTGATAAGATACAGTTTCTAGTTAATATTTATAATAAAACTGGCTTCTGCCCGCGGCTTCGCTCTCGTTAGCAAGAGACAAGAAGTAGCCTATGTTACTCTCCATCCCTTCAACTATCTCCACTTAAAAAATCACGTCAATCCGTCGCTCCGTTTTGCCGTGAAAGAAAGACAAACAGACAGACAGACAGACATACACACTTTCCCATTTATAATATTAGTATGGATAAAACTATACGTAAACTCGTTAGCAAGCATGCAAAAATTATCATTTTGCATGCTTGCTAACGAGTTTACGTAAAGTTTTTACAACTAACTCACCTCTAAAATGAAGAAATCATTTCTTATATCATGCTCCGAGGTACATTCCTTCACATCTCTATGATTTCGTACAAAAACAAAACCTTTTTTCAATTCCGTTCTAATATTGTTATTCCACAAGTTTAGTACAATACTGGTATAATTGACTTTCGAAGCCAGACTTTTAACTTTTTGAAACCTTTTAAACATTTTCTCAGTGTTCAAGCATAAACCCTTTGGATTAAACGATTCACCTTCACCGCAGCATTTTTCGATACACACGCCATTATCACTGCAATATTTCTGTACATTGATTTGAATACCGTTCATACTTCTATAATCGTTTTTACACACAGTCGCGAAATCCACATCACAGTTTACAACATGTATCACAAGAAAAAACAAAAAAACTTTATATATAATCATTTTAGTAACACTACTTTAGCTATGGTAAAACAATTATTTCTTAGTTACTACCTTATACTATGAGTTACCGTTAAACAATGACAAATAATGTGTAGGTATTTTCCTGCGGTTGGAACAGTTTCTATGTTGCTTTAACTGAGCGTGAACCAAGTGTCGTCGCATGAGGTAGACTCACACGTACCGCGCCACTACGCTGCGACTAAAAGTGGACGTTGCACTACGTGATACCTACAAAAAGCTATAGTTTTAAATGTACACTAAACATGTTAAAAGTCAATAGTCAATAATCAAATAATTTCTTTTCATTAGACCAAAAAAGGCACTTTGAAACGTAGTTTACAAAACAAAAGTAAACCTAGTAGCCCATTTCAGTTGTTTCGTATGGAGAAACGGAGAAGAAACTCCGTACTTACTAGTGTGTTTCTTGCCCATCCTGAATGTTGTGTTGAATTCATGAGAAGAATGGCCAAGAAACTCCATACTTACTCTTTTAAAAATAAGTGTTACAATTTTTTTTTACATGGTTAAATGTGAATTAGAATGAATGTGTGAGTTTGATCTAACTACCCAAAGTAATGAAGAGCAGACTGACGGACACACCAAAATACTGAAATGGACCCGAAATTATATGGAAGACATTCCCGGGACCTGTGCCAACGTAAGATCGACCAGTTAGCATCAATGAATAGCTCAGGCAAGGAGATCTTTTCCCGGAGACTGGAAAGTTCAAGACAGCAGTACAAGTTGAAGTAATAGTAACCAGTAAATACTTAAAGCACATCAAGCGAGCTCTTTGATCTGATAGTAGCAGAAGATGTCATAACTCATCTGAATCTATTCAATACATTACTGCAGCAAGTAAAGACTGACTATAAACACAAGCACGACCAAACAGCCAATCATGTAATTCAATAAAAACTTGCTGTAGAAAATAAACCCATTACAACAACCAAGTACTTAAATAAAAATATAAAAGCTGAAACGGTTCTTAAAAATACAACACATTAGCTATACATTGACAGAGCTATCCCCATAGCCAAATAATACATCACAATAGACGTTTTAACTTTAATAGATAAAACTAATAAAACCATGCACATTATCGATATAGCAGTACCGAATACACAATCTACAAAATACTAAAGCAGAAAAAATGCGAAAATATATCATAATCTCCCTAGCTTTTTCCCAACTATATTGGGGTCAGCTTCCAGCCTAACCGCATTCAGCAGATTATCAGTGTTTTACATAGACCTCCACAACCCGGTAACTAGGTAACATGATACCCCTTGGTTAGACTGGTCAAGAAGGCTGCTCAGCTATTCTACACTTGTAGAATTGTTAGATTTTAGATACGTTAGATCTGATTTTTGGTTGGTAAATGGTGGCTTCTATTCGTTATTTTTATGTACAAGCTAAATTACTGTACAGTTCCCAACCACATTTTTTAGTTTCTGCGTGAAAGAATAACAAATATCCTCACAAACTTAGACATTTATAATTATTGTATAATAATCAAACAGGTTTTACCAATTTAATGAAACTTACGAAAGAGTTTTCACATCTTTATAATACGTTCAAAACTGGCTATCATATTAAAAAAATAGACGACGGCCATTTACTGGTTGAGAAAAATAAGAAATAAAAAGAAACACAAATGGCTTTACTGATTTTTCAACAAAAGAAGGCCAGCAACCGTTATAAAATAATAAATCAAAGAAGATCCAATGAGATATTATACAAAATAGTGTTAGAACTTTTACAAAATATGGCCATGTTAAAAGTTTTCATGTAAGGAGTGTTTATTAGATTTAAATAACATTTTTTTTTAGTTTTAATTAATTAATTAATTTATTTATTATCCTTTATCTGTTAAATTACAGGTAGGAATACCCAATGCGATAACAGAAACTATACTAACATAAAATATACTTAATATTAATTAACTTATTCAAACAAAACAAAAAATAAAATAATAAAATATAAAATCAAGATACTGAAACACAAAATATGAAAATCGTTCGTTGAGTTTTTTGTTAGCTCAACAACTGAACGTCATTTGCATTCTCTCACTCTTCTTTTTTCAAAAATATTACGGAACTCTCCGTGCGTGTATCCAACTAGCATTTGCTCTTTTTTTTAATGATTGATCACGTAGTTGTGGCGTGGTTATTGAGTGAACATGGCACGTGTGAAATGGCTCAATATGTTAAGGGACATTATTGAAAGCCACTTTGTGACGTATGATGACTCACTATGCGGATAATTTGTGCAAACACCATACTCCACTGCCGTGTTTACCCATACTTAGCTAATTAACTTCGAGTCTTCCTTGACTTACAAATGGGAAATACGGGAGTAAAAATGCTAGAAAAAATTAATAAACCATTTCCTATTTTACAACTTTTTTTATGGATGGGAAATCATGAAATGGCTTCTCCCGCAATGGTGGCAGACTTTTACTCACTAAAACCCACTCTTTTTCCTTCGGTTGCACTTTATGTCCCGGGGCTGCGATTCAAAATTCAAAATTCAAAGCATTTATTTCACTTAGACCATTTACAGGTACTTATGAATTTTCAAAGAGTTGGCCGGTTAGTCAGAAAAGAAAAGTGACGCTAATTGCCTGGTTCAAAACGTATATCTCTATGGAGAAGAACAGGCAAGAAACTCCACGGAAACTCTTTAAAAAAAAAACATGTTTTACAAACTCTTGGTTACATTTTCTTTTTGTTGCTTCTACATGTGAAAACAATGTAAGTACCTATGTAACAAAATAAACAAATACAAAATTAAAATAAAAAGACAAAAATAAAAAAAATATATAAACTATTAGAACTATTCCGCAACCCCGTCCTTTCTGAACCTTCAACTTTTTTTTCGCATTCATCCCTATCTGAGACAAAATACTTATAAAACCACCTTTTTCCTACCGATTTTAAACGCAGAAAGCTACTCCGGGGTATTTAAGTCCTTTAGGGTTGGAATTTCGCCAAATCCTATAAAGGAGATGTTTGATTTTGGGCCACCTCTATGTACACTACATAGATAAAAAGGAAAAAAATAATAGATTTTCATAAAAATACAATTAAAAAAATTTGAATAAAAGTAAAATTGTAAATAATTAATTATTTCCAAAGTTTTTTAGTGAGTTAACCCTTCTTTGAGGTAGCCATGACAGTGGTGTTATGACGTTTGATTGACGACTTTGACAGTTCTAAGTTTTGTTTCCGTTTATCTTTGACGTTTGACATTCTTTTTTTCGAACGTCATTTTCAAAATGACATTTCGCTTATTCCTGACCACTATAATTATTAGTAGCTGTGTTGCTCTTCTTGACCAAGTTAAATTGAAAATACATAAAAACGAAGCCAAAATATAGGGAATTAACATCAAAAACCGTTGACTATACTTTATAATGATATTTACATTAGGTGTACATAGTGCTGGCCCAAGCTCCATACATTTCTAAAACATCTCCTTTAGTGGATATGTCGCAGGGTTTTCACAAAATTAGGCTTTTGATCAAAAGCCTAGGTTTTTGATGAAAAACCGGAAGATGACAAATTTTAAACTCAACTTCATCATAAACCTGTTACAGACAGGTTTTTACATCAAAAACCTGAACTAGTTTAGCAACCACATACGTTTGCCCTGTGAAAAATATATCAGATCTCATATAGAGCCAAGCTTCTGAATCTATACGGCCTAAATCTACCGACCTTAACTTCACAAATTCAACATATCAGTAAAAATCTATGGCTTCGCCGTTTCGCTACCCTCGTCGTGGAGGTGATGCGAATATTTAGTTTCTTAAGTAAGTACAACAACAACATGCAAAAAAACTTTAGAAAAATATCTGAAGACATTAGATTACAACAGCACTGAAAACCTACTTACAAATCAAGTATAAAAAAGGCACAATAATAATAAAGCACGTAACTCCACTTATGATACCGAAACATACATAAAACATGTAATACACCCAAATACAACACGACACAACACAACACAATACAACACAGACAAATCCTATCATGTAACCTAATTAATATAACTGTTCCATAATTTTTTTCTTTATACGAATGTACCTATATAAATCTGTTTTTTTCTTTTTTGAACTATGTAAACGGGAAATGTTGGAATCTGTTGTTCTAAGATTGAGGAATACTATCCGCTCGTGATACAGTTTTATACTAGTACGAGGGAATAGGGCGAATCAATTTAAGGGCCACCAAACCATTTTTACTGTTTTACAGCCCATATTTTGTTGTCAAAATTATCTTAAAACATTTTTCTGTCTATTCTAGGTTTATTATTAAGTTACTTTGTATGGTTGTCTCATTTGCATGAATAAAGATTATTATATTATTATTATTATCCACGATCCAATCAATATTCTCGTTCTTTAGTGAATCAGTTAACTTCTATTATGAGAAATAAATATGGCGGTTATTCCTCAGATAGAAGTTAACTGATTGAAACAGTGGTCCTTAATTATGTATAATTATTTATTTTAGGTGTATATTTTTAGTAATGATGAAAACTGGTTGCAATCTGGACTTTAGGGCACTCCGACTCGGATAGGTTAGGTTAGAAGAATAAAAACTTTTTTCAAAAAAATAATAACCGCCTTCAAAAACTAAAAACCCAAAAATAATTAAAATTTCGGAAGTCGGTGGCAACACAAATTGACTGGCAGAACAGAAGCCACCGACTTCCAAAATTTTAGTTATTTTTGGGTTTTTAGTTTTTGAAGGCGGTTATTATTTTTTTGAAAAAAGTTTTTATTATTTATTACTTTTTAGTGTCGACTCCCAATGTAGATATAGAAACTTGAAGAAAAAACACACATCGTCTATGAATATTTCGTCAATTTTTTTTGTTCTTGGTGAATTTTTCGAGAACCACTGAACCGATCGCCACAAAATTTATATGGGACCACCCCTAAATCATGACTTATCAAACAAAAAAAGAACCATCAAAATCCGTTTACAATTGACGGAGATATCGCGTAACAAACATACAAAAAAAAAAGAACATACAGACGAATTGAGAACCTCCTCCTTTTTTGAAGTCGGTTAAAAAAGGGGATGGCGGGGTCTATTCGCTCGCTTCGCTCGCTCACACGACCATGCCATCCCCTTTTTTTTTGGTGAGATGGAAATCATCAAATGACTGCTCCCGTCCTGGGTGCGGCCGGCGGCGGGAGGGTGTGTCAGACTTTTACTGACTAAAACCCACTCGTGTTCCTTCGATTGCCCTTTATGTTCCAGGGTCACGGTAACTATTATAAACATGCCGCAACCCCGGCAGGCGTGGCCCTGTTGGGCCCCTTCCAGTGCTGACTTCTTCTCTATGAGGCGTGCGTGGAACAAAACGCGCCGTCGACGCGGTCCTGGTCCTAGCCGGGCGGCGAGCTACCCATCGCTTGCCATCCACAGAACCGCGCCTACGGTGGCCGGTAGTCGTCTTGCGACTCTCGACGTCTTCGCCTGGGTCTTAGTCCGGGGCGAGAGGCTCGTCGTTGCCTCTCGCGCGCCGCCGCTTCCTTCACTAGCATACCTGCTGTGCAGTCGTGGTTTTTTTTTTATAAACCACCCAAAAGTAGGAGCCCCGCTAAGCGGGGCTCCGTCGACCCAGCCCACCCTCGATCGAGTTTTTAAAATTTATGTTTAAAAAAGTTATGCTTTTGAACTTTATGCTTAAAAAAGTTATGCTTAATAAGTTTATGCTTTAGAATATTATGCCTAATTATTATTATGGTTAGAGACATTACGCTTAAAAAAATGATGCATGAACTGTTATGCGCAATTATATTATGCGAAAATATAATTATGCCAAACAACATTACGCTAAGTTATATTAGGTCTTAGCTTTTTATGCAAATGGATAGGGGACCCATCAAACAAAGCAATTTTGCCCAGAACTTCATCTTAAACCTAAACTAGTTCAGGTTTTTGATAAAAAATCTGGACTGTAACAGGTTTATGATGTCATCTTCCGGTTTTTATCAAAAACCTAGGTTTTTGATCAAAATCCTAATTTTGTAAAAAACCTGCGACAGATACTTAGTTTTCACAAAAAACAAACCCTCCTAGTTCCACGTCTTTAAGACCAGAAAATCATAGACCAGTGGGCTGTGCGTTTAAATATCAACAATCAGTCAGTATGCCATTTTATATAAAAAGACGAGGACTAATATACAGGGTGGAAATTTCAATGGGCTCTAGAAGAAAACTAACTACCTTAAATCTTTGAAAGAAATTATTTTACTTAAGGAAACAATCCTTTATTTTTGAAAAAAAAAAAACAAAACTGCATTCAAAGATTTTCGAAAATTCCCTTGTCACACTTGGGAATTGAACCTGCTAATATCCAAAAAAAGTAATACCTTCATTGTATTTTTATGGCATCGAACGTTATGGCTATTCATAAAGACCAAATCTCTCTAATAAACATGGGTAATTAAATTAAAGGAAAACCATCAATTTTAAGAATTTCATTTCAATTGAACGAAAATTTCGACATTTAAAGTCGTCCTTTGATTAAAATTTGAAAAGTAATTTAATTATCATGGTTTTCCTCTAGTTTAATGATGAGTTTCCATTTAATGTTATCTTAGTTCATCCATTTATTTTTTTAGTACTTAATAATAAAGTTTTTTTCTTTTAACGCAGCCATCCCTCAACTCAATGTTATTATAATTGGTGCACAATAAGCAAATGATTCACTGTATTTTTTCCTTTTGTTATAAATAGTTGAATACTATTCAGCACGTACACAATAACTTATACGTAATAGTGGTTCGGTATATATGATTAGGGATTAAAGTATGAAATTGCCGTTTTAATGTAAGGTTCTTTGAATTGACATAGAATCTTCATGGTTTGAGGTTATCGAATAAAACTTTTTTCACATGGTTTTTATGATGTTCTTCTTTTAAACAATGTAAATCATTTAAATATTGACTTTCAATTGTTTTTGTTATTCAACGTAGACAAGAAAGATGGATACTGCGAAAATTCGAGTAATTTTTGAATACGGGTTCCGACGCGGAAGTAACGGGGCAAAAACAGCCCGAAATATCAATGTTGCGTTTGGAGAGGGGTCTGCTAATGAATGCACCGTGCGGTTTTGGTTTAAACGCTTTCGGGATGGAAACTTCGACTTTAAGAACGAGCCATGAGGAAGACCCACACAGGTGAATAACGATGAATTAAGAGAGATGGTGGAAGCCGATTCTTGTCAAACTACCCAGGAATTAGCAGCATGGTCTGACGTTACCTTACCCACAATATTGACTCATTTGCGTCAAATAAATAAAATAAAAAAATACGAAAAATGAGAAAAATGAGTGAGAAACAATTTTTGATTTTATAACCACTGTTATGTACCTATGTACCATTGTTACCATTGTACAGTCTCTGCTTAGTTTGGGATCAGATGACCACGTGTGAGGTTTCCCCAGATATTTATTTTTTAATAATCTATCCCTTTCAATAATACAATAATGTATTCGCATATTTTTACTTCAGACGTGCAATTTTTATACCTTTCCACTCATGCTTCAGGGCATGCTAAATACTTTTCCTACCTATATTAAATTAATCATCGCCCATTCAAATTTCCATTAAAAGATGACTGTTTTTTGACCGAATTTAAATTTCCCGAAAGAAGGAAAGCATTGAGGTCATGCGCAATAGTTAGCAACTTAGATTTACTTAATTGTTTGTCTGTTATTTTTAGCCTTTGATAGCCAGAACGTTAACCCATCGGCACCGATGTCAACTTGCTCACACATAAATTCTATAACTAAAAATATTTCCAAAAATATTAAGTATTTCAAGATCTTATCGACGACTTATGCTTGATTGTTAGATTACTTAGATTGTTAGCACCAATGATATTATAAGTAGAAAGGTGTAGTTATAGGCAGTCAGCATGTGACACTTTAAAATGTAGTTATTAGTAGTGGTAAAATGTAGTTGGTAGGATCACAACTCCTACTCCAATCTCAGAAATGGAAAACACAATACCTTTCGACGACCAAGTGACAGCCGGATGTCGCGCTGTCTATCTTTCTATTGTGTCTCGAATCTTAAAACTTAAAACGTTATTGTGTGTGCTGGAGGACAGTTATTAGATACTATTTTTAGCCGGAGAGCTGGTGAACCCACCTACTAACGGTCGTCCTGTAAGGCTAGAAATTTGTGGAGTGATGAGTCATAGTACACCAAGGCCAACAACAATGACCTGGCAGACAACAACCCTGCACGTCATCAGCCCTTTTATTTTTTTAAATGTAAAATAAATAATAAAAAAAACGTTCTTCTGTAAGCTTCAAAATTTAATATAATTTAGTTTACGGGAAAAAATTGACAGGCGATTTGAGTAAGCAGAAGTATCTGCCAGGTGAATCGAAAGGTGCATAGTTTAGGGGGTAAAATAAAGTTTCTCATGTAAAGTTGAAATTTAAGTATGTGTTTGAGCAAATCATTAAAAAGAAATGTGTACAATGACAGGTGGTTCTGAGCAGCATAAGACCTTGACAGGCGAGGGGAAAGATGCTAAGAGCGTGCGAGTAAGAAGCGTAACGTGAATGCGTATAGTGTGAATGACATTAAATAACATTAAAAATTATAGATGCAATATTTTTTATTAATTGTAGTGTAATCTACATTATTTTTTACATTAATTATCATTATCATCCGACACTTCTTCACTACTACTTCTTTCGTCATAATCCGACTCTTGTTGCGGAATGTTTATAATAGTTACCGTGACCTTGGAACATACAGGGCAATCGAAGGAACATGAGTGGGTTTTAGTCAGTAAAAGTCTGACACGCCCTCCCGCCGCACCCAGAACGGGAGTAGTCATTTGATGATTTCCCACTCACCAAAAAAAAAAAAATAATAATCCGACTCTTTGATAACGTTTTCCTCCTCCGAAAAGAAAAAAATATTTTAATTACTTAATAATGTCATTAAGAATTGAATATCGCGGTCAATTACGTAGGAATGTATATTGAATTTTATTAAATCAAATAATTAAGTGTCACCTGAAATGTAATCTTGGGGAGATGCTGCTTCGGCAGCACTCCCTCAAACCAATTGAAATCGTAGTGATTATCGCAGCTTTATTTATTTATTTTATGGCTCGCGGGCTTGTCGACATGTAGGGCGTAGATTCAGCAGTCATTGTACCGATAGTGGTGACGGCCAATGGCATAATATCTAAGAGCCTTGACCAACACCTAAGGAGGCTCTCGCTAGGCAGCTGGATCAAGGGCCTGGTGCAGACGGCGGTACTCCTGGGCACGGCGCGCATTGTCCGGAGGTTCCTCTCTCTGGAACCCTGACCATCGGTAGCTTGGACCCTGTTTCCGATGCCGGTGGGCTACTATTTTTTATATTTTTAAATGTTATTTTTTTTATTAATACCTATTTAAAAATGTAATTTATATGTATGTATACTGAATATGTGGAAAAAAGACGGGTTGCACTCCGGGAGTGCCGGCAGAAGTGAAAACTTGATTATAGCTGTCTACTATCCATCCGTCCTACGCTTTTTCGATCAGGTCACGTGTCCTGACGCGAGTTTAAGATTTTATACCCATTACAGAAAAAGTGCTCAACGCCGCTAAAGAAGTTTTCACTTCAAAAATAATAATAATATAATTTCTTAGGACAATTCACACACGGTCATCTTCTGATCCCAAGCTAAGGAGAGCTTGTGTTATGGTATCTAACAACTGATATACATACTTATATAGTTTATAAATATATACATATTATAGATAAATTACACCCAGACACAGAACAAACAATCATGCTCATCACACAAAGTTTGTCCTGGGTGGGAATCGAACCCACGACCTCCGGCTTAGCAGTCAGGGTCACTCACCACTAGACCAACAGGCCCAGGCGCAGGCGCAGCTTTACATCAGATTGTCCTACGGAAATAGGATAAAAACCAAAAAAAGAATATAAAAAGTATTCTATGTCTGTCCCCTGGTCCTAAGCTACCTCCCCACCAAATTTCAACCAAATCGGTTCTGGTGTTGTTGAGTTATAAAATGTGTAACTAACACGACTTTCTTTTATATATATACAGGATAGGATGGAAAATTTCAATGGGCCCTGGAAGAAAACTACCTTAAATCATTAAGACAGATTATTTTACTTAAAGGAAACATTCCCTTATTTTTTTAAAGAAATAAAACTCATTCAAAAATTTCGAAAATTCGCTTGTCACACTCGGGAATTGAACTGGCTTAAAATGGAAAAAACAACATCCTGTACTTTACGTCAAACGTTACGTTAACCGATAGGTCATTTATAAGGATCAAATCTTTCTAACAAACATGGTAAATAAAATTAGAGAAAAACCATGAAATTTTAACTTTTCAAATCAAAGGACGACTCTGTCGAAATTTTCGTGACGACAGCATAAAAAAAATTACATTCTGTTTAGTCCGTCTTGTAGACCGGCCAAAAATACGGGACACGTATTTTTTGCTTCATCAAAATAATAAAAAAATACAAAGATAAAGAGCAACAAAGTTCCGGAGTGGGAGCTTTTGACGTCACCGCCCTGCAAAAATTGTATCTATTCGTGACGTCACGCACTGTACCGTAGTCATTTTTCGTTTACGAGAAAAAATAAAAAATACGTGTCCAAAATTTTTTAATAATCTAACTGACGGACTAATTACTTTTTTTTCGTCGTCTCGCCTATTACTGATAAATCCCGATTGAAAAAATCCAAAATCATTTTTTGCGCGACCTGGAAATGGAACCAGGAGATCACTCTCAGCAGTCGGCGGGGATCAAGGGTACAAGTTAATTCTACTAGAATTATTAATGTGAAAGTTTGTATGTGTGTGCGTGTGTATGTGTGCGTGTCAGTGTGTGGGATTTTGCTAAAACTTTACAGTAACGTACATTAATGTGTTGAGGAAAAATGGTGTACTTAGTGTGTTTCAATTATTTGTGTGGGAGAAACATACTGTGTCACATATATGACGTCTTTTATAATTATCAATTGTGTTCACAATATTCCTGTTGGCAGGGAGTGGTTTGCTTTTAATGCTTCTTATCAATCGAACACAGTAAGGACAAAGAGAGGATAATTGTTATGAATTCTGTCTTTGTGTTGTATATCACAGCGTTTAATCCTTACTAATATTATCCTTACTATAATATTATAAATGCGAAAGTAACTCTGTCTGTCTGTCTGTCTGTCTTTCTGTCTGTCTGTCTGTCTGTCTGTCTGTCTCTTCTTCACGCCTAAACCACTGAACCGATTTGAATGAAATTTGGTACAGATATAGTCTGGGACCCGAGAAAGGACATAGGATAGTTTTCATCCCGGAAATCCCCCGGGAACGGGAATTATTACTCCACGCGGACAAAGTCGCGGGCAAAAGCTAGTTTTATATATTTTTCAGGTTAAAATATAACAATATTGGTATATTTTATATTTATTAGTAACTTATACAGTCAACGAGATTACGATCGGTTTCGGAGCAGCTTTTTAGCTGTCTATAGCTAGTCTATGACTCAGCGAAGAGGACAATTAATAGTTTATGGTGTGAAATACCCAATATGATTCAAGTAAACACATCTAAATAATTACGTAAATATTTCATAATTATATGGATATGAGTTTTTACAGGAAAATAGAAAATAAATGTACACACATGTACTTATTATAAGTATGGTAAATAAGAAATAACACGATTATGTGGCTAGTTCACTAAACGCTTTAGAATACAGCCATTATTGAAATAAATCAAACTATATATACTACTAGCTTTTGCCTGCGACTTCGTCCGCGTGGAATAGTTCTTGTTCCCGAGCGATTTCCGGGATGAAAACTATCCTATGTCCTTTCTCGGGTCCCAGACTATATCTATACCAAATTTCATTCAAATCATTTCAGCGGTTTAGGCGTGAAGAAAAGACAGACAGACAGAGTTACTTTCGCATTTATAATATTAGTACGGATAGTCTAGGGCTTTTTACAAAACAACATGACATTAGGCTCAGCACGTTTTTAACTGCCGACGCAAAAAGGGGTGTTATAAATTTAAACGCTATGTGTGTATGTCTGTCTGTTTATTTGTCTGTCTGTGTCTGCAGCAACAGATAAACCGATTTGGATGCAGTTCTTTTAAGTAGGTTATCTAGCGACAGGTCTTAGATATGTTTCATGTTGCGGAATGTTTATAATAGTTACCGTGACCCCGGAACATAAAGGGCAACCGAAGGAACATGAGTGGGTTTTAGTCAGTAAAAGTCTGACACGCCCTCCCGCCGCACCCAGGACGGGAGCAGTCATTTGATGATTTCCCACTCCCCAAAAAAAAGATTATATTTCATAAAAATTGGTTCAGTTGTTTTACGATCGTAATACTTTCGAGGGCAGGGATATATTTTTATTTACACTTGTATTCTGCTTGTTTTAAGCAAATAATAGCGCCGGTATTTTCTAGCTCAATACGCAAAGAAACATCCATCAACACTAAAAAATTTACAATCTGTCTTTCTTTAATTGACTTTCAACTTTATTTATAAAGAATTAGGTTGATGGTTGATTGGGGCTCCGCCACCGGCGGTGTCCGATGCGGACCGCGACGGCGACGACGACGACGTTCCAGAGGTGACCGAGGTAGAACTGGGAGTGGCGGTGCTAAGGCTTAGGGCCAAGAACACCGCCCCAGGACCCGACAGCCTGCCAGGGAAGGCCTGGGTCCTGGCCTTAGGGGCTCTCGGGCCTCGACTAAGGGGGCTCTTTAGCGCATGTTTGGAGGAGGGCCAGTTCCCACTTCGTTGGAAGACCAAGAAGCTGGTCTTCATACCGAAGCCGGGGCGTCCTGCGGACTCTCCGTCCGCATACCGGCCCATCATGATGCTCGACGAGGCGGGCAAGCTCTTAGAGAGAGTGATTGCGAGCCGTCTTGTCGAGCGACTGATGCGGGTGGGGCCGAATCTGGCGGACGGCCAGTTCGGCTTTCGCAGAGGACGCTCCACGGTGGACGCCATCATGCGCGTACGGGCCCTCACGACAGGGGATGCGGTGGCACGGGGCAGGGTCGTCTTGGCGGTGTCTCTTGACATCGCCAACGCCTTCAATACCCTGCCTTTGGGGTGCATAGGGGCCGCATTACGGTATCACCGGATGCCGGCCTACCTCTGTCGTGTGGTCGGGCCTATCTGACGGACAGAGCCGTTATCTACCCCGGTCACGAGGGAGTGTGGAGTCGACGAGGGATGTCGTGCGGTGTTCCACAGGGATCGGTCCTGGGACCGCTCCTGTGGGACATCGGGTACGACTGGGTGCTGCGCGCTGACCTTCCCGAAGGCGTCAGCGTAGTGTGCTACGCTGACGACACGCTAGTCCTAGCGCAGGGAGGATCCGGCAACTGGGACTTGAGGTGGCCCTGCACTAGTCCGAGGCCATGTGTTTTCATGGCCCTCGGTACCGGCCACCTCCGGGGTCTCAGATAGTGGTAGGAGGGGTTCACATCGGTGTCGAGTCGACGATAAAGTACCTGGGACTTGTCCTCGACAACCGATGGAACTTCACGGAGCATTTCCGACGTTTGGGCCCCAAACTGGCGAGGGCTGGAGCTGCCCTCAAACGGCTCCTGCCCAATCTCGGTGGCCCAAACGCCTCCTGCCGGAGGCTCTACGCGGGGATCGTGCGGTCCATGGCCCTCTACGGGGCTCCGGTGTGGGCGCCCAACCTAGCCACGGCTCCGGCCCGGCTTCTGAGGGCGTCCCAGAGGGTCATGGCGATTCGCATGGTGCCGGGATACCGCACGGTCTCCTGCGAGGCTGCTGCCTCCTTGCCGGCACTCCGCCGTGGGATCTGGAGGCAACAGTCCTTGCACACACGTACGAGTGGCGCGTGGAAGCGCAACGCCGGGGCGAAGTCCGGCGAGATCTCATGGCGGAGTGGAGACAGCGACTGTCGCAACCTAGTGCTGGGCACGCCGTAATAGCGGCAGTAAGACCCCTCTTTGAGGAGTGGCTGGAGAGGCGCCACGGCGCTCTCACGTTTCGCTTGACACAGGTCCTCACCGGACATGGTCAGTTCGGGAAGTTCCTGTGTCGGATTGGGATTGGGTGTCACCACTGCAGCAACGGTCGCCTGGAGGACACGGTCGAGCACACGGTGGAGGTGTGCCGCGCATGGGCGCACCATCGACGTGTCCTCGTAGAGGCGATCGGTGGCGGTGACCTCTCGCGCCCGGCGCTGGTTCAGGCCATGCTGCGGGGCGAGACGGAATGGGATGCCGTATCGCCTCCTTCTGCGAAGCAGTTATGCTGGTGAAGGAAGCGGCGGCGCGCGAGAGGCAACGACGAGCCTCTCGCCCCGGACTAAAACCCAGGCTAAGACGTCGAGAGTCGCAAGACGACTACCGGCCACCGTAGGCGCGGTTCTGCGGATGGCGAGCGATGGGTAAAATTTGACTATTTCGAATAGCTTGTAATCCGGTTCAGTAGGCCGTAGTAGGATTCGTCCACTTCGGTCGAAACAGGAATTGCAGTATACAAATAAACAATCGTTTACATCTGCGCCACAAACAAACATCAAACAAAATGTATATTAACCTTCGAACACACGTGATTCGAGACACAATCGAAAGACAATAGCAGCGCGACAGCGACAGCGCTTGGTCGTCGACAGGCTTAACGGATCATTGACAGCTGTGGCGACATCTATGGCCCTACATGTGAACTACAACTGACATTGTAATTGCACTAAACAAAAACCCCGACTAGAACCGTCGAGCTATATACTGTACTCTTTGCAGTACCCCACCAGACACAACACCGTCATGTCATCGAAGGACCCTGCTTTTGCAGTAAAGGATAAAAAAAATCTCTTACCCAGATACAGAGAAAATCTAGATAAAAAAAAATACTGAAAAGACTCGCTCTAAACTTAAAATCAGCGAAGAAAATAAATATGTCAGAAAAAACGGGTTTTTCTCATTAAGTATAGAGAACCCAAAAAAAAACTAAATAAAAAATTACCAAGTTTCCTATATTATATTTCCTTATCATAACTGTTCAACCTTTGAACATGCACTTGTCGCATACGCCGCATCATCGGCACACCGTCAGCGCTAAGATCTGACCTACTGAGATCTGTGCTTCATCGGCTCAATACACCGATAACACACATGTAAATAGCCGTCAATGTGTATTGACCACAAAAATTGTATATAATAACATTAAGTATTGTAAATAAATTAGTCATCAAGCGGGAGTCGAGTTTGATTCATCTCCAACAACATCCTCTCACTGTGGCCAAGACACCTTTAGCCATCATCGATCCTATGAGTCTGTGGGATTGGCAGTGAGAAAACCATTTCCTGTGTACATCGCACGACGTATACAACACCCTATTCCTTCCCAACTTCCGTCTGTTACCGTAGGTCTCCTTGTATCAGACATCCCTCACGTAACACCAACGTAGTGTACGACTGGTATGGTTTGTATGGTAGGGTAGGGCATTAGGGTAATTAGGTTGCGAGGTAATTGTTATAGGGCTAGGTTTATAGTCAGTAGGGTCTTAGGTAACTGATAGGCACTAAGCTCGATTGTCATAAACATAGCCATTCTGGACGCACTGGAGTCACGGCCGTACTAAGCAAGGTTCCAGTACGTTCATTTTGGTCCTTCGAGCGAAAAATTTTGTTAGGTACGTTATATTGAATGATTGACGACGTACTTATTTACTTCAAACTAGCGCAATCAAAAGCGCTTGGTTGATGTATGTATAGTGATTATCATATTCTCACGCCTTACTGAGACTGACATACCTACGTACTTGTGCGTTACGTTGTTAATGATTAGGTTTAGTAGGGACAGTTAGGAAAAATGGACATACAACAAATAAATGAACTAATAAGAAGTCAAGAAGCAGATTACAATAAACTAAGACAAATATTCACCAACATCAAGAAAGACTCACCATCAAGAAAAACGTTTTTAAATTCATTGCAGTGAATGTAACAGTAAATAAAATAATTTCATAAACAGCGAAAAAAAGAATTAATTTACTAAATGGAAAAAAATCTCCAAACAGTATTCAATATTTACTTGAGATACTTAGTGTATCAATGTTGACTTTTTTTGTGATTGTTTTTTGGACTGTTCTTTTACCAAATACTCAATTAAATATCTTTATTGTTTAGCCAGAGGTATTTTAGGTAGTTACAAATTATACACAATTTAATAATTCAACAATTCATAATGGACCCTGTAGGGCACAGCAAAAGTTAAATAGTGTAGTTACAGAAGAGAGGAAGTTTGTTTTAGTAACTAAAAAACTTTTAATTCATAGCTTAGCAATAATCAAAGGGAGAAGTTGCAAGTTCCATAGAAAATTTCCTCACGTCCGACAGCTATGAAAAATATTTAAAAAAATATTTTAATGAGTAAGTATTAGTTTAATGAGTATAAATTGAATAACTCCGATTGTCATCTTACTAGCTACCGCACTTAAAAATTGCTCCAAATATTCTTTCAGGCGCAAAATTATTAACCGACTTAATTTCTTTATTGGCCTGGCATATATCTATTATCAAACAATTGAAAATAACTTAATTTAAATATTTCAAATTATTGAGAAGACTTTTTGACTTTGTGCAATGGGACATTGCTTTTTGTAAAATTTCTGGAATACGGTACGGGACCCTATAAGTTTTGATACCTTTGCTTGATTAAAATATGAAACATAATATCATGATTTTATTAGCTTGATTTTTCCTTAGCTTTCACATGTTCCTTAACAAAATGGCAGTGACAGATAGACAACGAAGTGATCATTTCCAAGTCTTTATTTAAAAGTCATTTAACTTTAGTTCCCTTCAAACATTTAAGGCGCCAAAATAAAATAACATTACAGTCACAAATCATTTTATTTCATCATAGTATCTTATCGACTAGCAAACTATATTTACCTCTTAAATTTTTTTTTTTACTCTAGCATATATTTTATTTTATTACCTACATTGACTACATTTTTTATAATTTCTAGTGATTATAAAAAATGTAGTCAATTAATTTAGGTAGGTAGGTACCTATATTAATTGACTGAGATGAGAGTAGACTCTCATGATAAAAATTATAAAAAATGTAGTCAATTAATGTAGGTAATAAAATAAAATATGAGAGAGAGTGATCGTCTTACTAAATAATAACAAAAAAATAATTCAGTTTTTACAATGAGTGTGATTTATCAGGTATTTATTACTTTAGATTTTATTATTTATTAAAATCTACTTTTAATAATTATAAAACACTAAGTAACGCTTTTGTTGTTTTTATTGCAAGATCGTTATTTTACGATCACTAGACATTAGACACACACAAAAAAAAATATCAACAATTTTAAAAACTTATTCAGTAGGTAGTTCATGAGTTCTACTTTTCAGTTTTCAATTTTTTTTATATCGTCTATCCGCCTCGAGGCGGATTTCTCTGCAAGAGAAGTCCTTTACCCCGCAGTGGGGCCATAACAGGCTAGTATAAATAATCATTGGAACATCCAATATATTTTTACCGAAGCCTGAATTTAAACCCAATACTTATAGCTAAACCATTACCTGTAAAAGGTTTTCTTTCGTTTTTTGTGTGTAGTAGTAGTAAGTTGTAGGGCGTAATTTCTGAATTTACGGAGCCGATTTTGAAAATGCTGTTACGAATGAAAAGTCACGCAAAACCTAAAATAAAACTGAAGGAACAGCTAATTAGAAAATATTATTACCTATTAAGTAGGAATAAAACTACATCATGACGATAATCATAATCATACATTATGCACATACTCGTTTTAGGTATATTCTGAGTATATTTTAGGTACCTTAGGTAAACTAATTAAAAAATCTAACGTAATTTTTTTTACTAATCTGGTTTTATTTAGGAAAAGACTCAAATACACAATATTTACAACTTAAAACTAAATTAAAAACACTAGAATTAAAATAAAATGGCATCAAAAACTCCTCCGCATCGCTGTCAACCGGTAAAGTGCCCAAGAGGCTGGCAGCATTGCCACGTTGGATGGCAATGCTAAGCCTCTGGCCAAGATAAAAGCCAGCCTTTGGGTCACGAGAAGAGTCAACTAGTCTTTTGACAGGTCTTTAAAAATAAGGTGGGTACTCGGACCCCAAACGGCTTGAAAATATAGTTTCCAGTAAGGTTAATACTATACTTTCGCCGCTTGAGGTTTTCCGCAGCCGAGGCGGCAGCACCGGCACAGTACGCCGTACTAGGAAGGTGGGATGGCGCATTTTTTTTTGTATTCATTATATGAATGAATACAAAAAAAATTACATTAAATTTATCCTTTGGCAATAATATTAAATGGCTTTATCAAAATATTATAGTCTTGAGTATTATTCTTGTAGTCAATATTGTTACTGATTAAAATTAGTGTAATAAGAAAAATGTAATAAGAAATGTTGATGTCTATATTGAACATATTTTTATCCCATAGTAATTATAAAATTATAATTCTGATAAAAGCATCGTTACTGCCAGAATATTCATATATGTATATTAACTTAAACTTTATTTTATAAACCTTTTCTGAGGGATATATTCTGACTGTTGTTCATGTAAAAATATTATTAAGCTATTTAATTCTCCAGTGTTATTAAAGCACATTAAAAAACGTAAGTCTATCTGCCGTCTTTTAGTATTAAGTTACACTACTTCTAAAACTAAACAATACTAACACTAGCAGTACTAGCAGGCGTCCGTCACTCGCTCAAGGCCACGCGTTTTATGCCTACCGCTTCGCGTATCGTCGACGATACAACGAACACCGGGCTGTCGCGCGCCCGGCTGAGTGCTCGCGCGTCACTGGTACAGCGCTGACTATCAAAATGCCGAAACCACGTAATTATTGCGTGATTATTGTGCAATTCCCCTGTTTCCCAATTCTCTTGTTTCCCTTTTGATTATTTATTAAAATTATTCACGCGGTTTTGGATATTTTCGACACTAAAATATATTAGTCGGGAATACAAGGAACGAAAAATATGCATCAGTCAATTTATCAAACTAAAAAATATTCGATCAACAAATAAAATAGTAATTGTTTTTCTAAAACATTCGTTTTATTACCATTGTCATCATACGTATAACCCTAGCAGATTTGCTGGACGACACGCACACACGTTAGTCGCGCGGCGGGCAAAAGAATCTCAACTCTCTTTGTGCGTACTTATGGTACATTTCTCCTTGCTGCAAACAACTGGTATTATTATTATGATTTTGTAGGCTATTATAGCGTAGGTATTTTGGTTTTTGTATTGGAGTGAAGTATCTGTTACGTAGTAACTATTTATTAATCTGTGGTACTAGTAACACTAGTAATGCTTTACTAGTAGTATTAGAAAACTAGTAGTATTAGAAATACTAGTTCTTAAAGTATTAATACTAGGGTTATTTTTAAGTTTAATACTTTGGTAAAGGATTCACGTCATTGAGTAAAGTTAAAAGCTTATCTAAGCACCTCTGAATATACATTGTTAATCAAAAGAAACAGAAGGCTTCATAAAACAACATTCTACAGAACATTTTGCATGCTTCGTGAGTTCCTCAAAACCATGTACATTTAACGATTATTTATTTTATACCTAGTAGTTTTAGTCGCTAAACATTTTTTTAGAGAATCCACATAATGATCTATTTAAAGGTGGTAAAACAGCTAACAAGAGTGATAACTTAACAAAATAATAAAGATAATGTCACATCTTCTGATACTAAAAAAACCGTTCTTTTTTATAGTCAGGCACTTAAAGTTCAGTATTCAGTAATATTTTTGGAGACCATTGCGTAACCATTTAGTCCATTCGGTTGTGACGATACTTTAGATTGAAGAGTGGCGGAGTCTTGAGAATCTGTGCTGCTGGAATAACTCTTGGATGATGGATTCCAACGCTTTATCTTCCTTCTGCAGTAGCTGTAAGAACAGAAATTTATTTATTTATTGATCGATCGACGGAACTTATTCCACAAATCTACCTTAAAATGTCCTTCAGGGAGAAAAGTGGAGTCGAAAAAAATGTTTGTTCGGAAATCCTCTTGGGGATTCAGTAACTCGTTATGGGAGTAAAGAAATATTAATGAAAAAAAAAAAGGAATTATTCGACAAACGGCATGGCTATTTACTGTATAAAGTTTTTTTGTTGAATTGTTAAATTACAAAACAAAAGTGAATTATAATGTCAGTATTAATTTAATATTGAGAGGTTTTTTGTATATTTCAAATTATCTTGTATATTTGTAAAGGCTCCTACACACATGCTCTTGTCGAGCGCCAGTGCCGGGCAATTATGCTTTTTGATTATTCAAAGCGGGGCGGCTTTGAATGCCGGCGGCGGCACTGGCGGCCCGCCGCCGGCAGTGCCACCGGCATTGTGTGTAGGAGCCTTTAGATTGGTGGTTAGTTAGATGTTTAATGAAGTGGAGCGGTCATAACTGCAGCCGGACAGACGGACAGATAGTTTGTAAAGCGTTAAAATTAGGCAAAAGTAGTGAAAAAAAAAAACCAGAAAATATCTTAAATTTTTGAAGTTGCCGGCTTCTGTTATGTTTGTTATTTTGCGATGCGACTTCCACTTAAGTTATTTTTTAATAATAAGTTTAAGATGAAGGTTATTTTATTTGGATTTTTTTTTTACTTCTTAGAAGAAGCGATGTTCTATTGTCTGATTGCGTAGTCCATAATTATGTAATCCAGTCATAGGTTGCTCACAAACCAAGTAAAACATTTGTTTCACCATTCATAAGTTCCTTGAGATTTCGGAGTTCATTTGTGGGATCATCAGCTTCGCTTTACCAAATGATACTTTCCTAATGCTTGGCTTGTTACAGAAAATTTCAAAACCACTATGTGTGTGCCTATAACATTTGTGATTCCCTCATTTTTGTTTCCATCATCAAATCCTGGCTTGCTGCTATTGGATCCCTGTATAACAAAAAATGAATTTCCCGAAACTGTCCAGGTGTGTTCAAATAATCGGGGAACATACAACATACAAAAAGATTTCGTCTAATTGAGAAACTGCCCCAGTTCTCATCATTTCCCTAGTTTTTTCCCAACCTTGTTGGGGTCGGCTTCCAGCCGAACCGGATTCCGCTGGATACTTGTGTTTTACGTGAAGTGACTGCCTACCTGTCCCTTTTTCTAAAATCGGCTAATAATATTTAAGTTTAAACCAAAACGCAGCATAGGAGCCTCTGATAAGTTGTAACCAGAATAAAAAAAAATACTTACAGTTTGTACAGTTTCCTCAGTATTTTCTTCTTACACACGAATATCAGGAATATCGCGACGCCTATGAGGATGTTGTAGAAGTCTGTTATGTACCACATCTTCAACCCAGGGTACAGGAAGCTGACGATTTCCAGCAACCAGTTCAGCCCCATCACTACCGACAGCTTTAGGTAAACCATTAACCTGATAAAAAGCATAATTTCGTCATAAATATACACAGTATTCGCAAATTCCTATTATCAACGGCTATTGAACTAACAGAATGTAAATGGTTCACTGTGAAATACTTGTGTTTTTCTATGTGAACAATTTGCAATTAATAATTTTTGTATTATTTATTTTTTACTTGTCTTCTTTAATTGAACATATTAGGTGTTATTTTTTTAAAACTATTTTTTTTTAATGGGAACCTACAAATAACTAGACTCGGAACAAATATCTTAGCAAATATTTGTCAATATCTATCCCATGCGGGATAAAACCATGTGTGTCATTACGTCAGGGGGCGGACTTGTGTAGCAGGTGTTATTTTTATATATGTTTCGACGCCATGTTTGATTATGTTTCGATACCATTTATATTTTGACGTCATTTTATCTATGTTTCGACGCTATTTTTATTAATGTTTCCACGCCATTTTTATTAATGTTTCGGCGCCATTTTATTGATGTTTCGCGCCATGTTTAATTATGTTTTGGCGCCATTTTCCTTTATGTTTAGGTACCATTTTCAACGTAACTATAGACGTGTTTCAACGTAATTTTAGACGCAGTTCGGGGTTCAATTCCTACTACACATCTAATCGCTTTACGTTTACGTTTAATTACATTTTCAGCGGGCTTACTGACCTGTTCCTTTGTGTCCGGTGGGCTTGCGGGTTACCAGCGGCAGCCGAATCTAACACAGCAGTTCCTCGACTTAACCGCCAAATATTAAAGGCAGTCATCAGGTAAAATATCCAGTTGCAGATAATCAGGATCAGCATCGGAATATATAAGTACACCAGCTTTATACCACCTGCGAAGGAAATGTATCATTAGAATTTATGGACTGAGAGACCAAACTCCCCAGCTGTGTTAATTGTGTTTATTTATTTATTCTAAATATGCCATATCCTCAGGCACATTATAGTTAAATGCTCTCAAAGCGCACTGAAGAATATGGCGGAGCGCGCTTGTCGATAAATCGTAAAGTGTAAATAGCCTGTGCCTTATTCTGATAAGCTATGCTGTGGCTATATTTCTGTAAAGTTTTATCAATATCCTTTTATTAGTTTTTACGTGAAAGAGTAGTAACACACATCTACATAGACATGTTTTTGAAAATAAATAAATCAATTTCATACATAAATCCACAAAGTTTATGATTATTAATGTATGTAAGTATACGTTAATAATTCCAAACGTTCACGTTTATAATCCGTACTACTTAATATTATAAATGCGAAAGTAACTCTGTCTGTCTGTCTGTCTGTCTCTCCTTCACGCCTGAACCACTGAACCGATTTGTATGAAATTTGGTACAGATATAGTCTGGGACCCGGGAAAGGACATAGGATAGTTTTCATCCCGGAAATCCCCCGGGAACGGGAACTACGCGGACGAAGTCGCGGGCACAAGCTAGTATTAAGTATATCTGTCTTCTGACCTTCCAGAAAGCATCCGAACTCCGGCACATGAGGCGTGATGAACCAAGGCAGGTGCCTCATGTCCTTCCTGTAGTAGTTTAACGTGAACAAGACAATGGTCATGATAAACGGTACTCCCCACGCGTACAACGCATACATCACGAACTTGAAGAGTTCTCCACGACGATGGATCGGCCGGGCTTTGGCGTAACCTCTGTAAATTAAAATATTGTAATAAGTAACTTCAACCCGCTACTAAATATTGTTTGTAGCTGATACTTTGATCGGATCTACGATTCGGATTTGGGCAGGATCTTGTTAGAATCCCTCTCTTTTTACCGTGTCAGATAATATATTTAAAAACTTACAAATACACAGGTGACTGTTTTTAACATACGATAGGCTGATAAAATTTTAATTTTTTTTAATATAAACGTTACTTTTTATGAGACTTCTTCCATGAAGTGGAACGAACCGCGTCTGTTTGCACGGTCCTGTCGGGCTCGTTCCTAACTGGTCACTTTCCACTGTATAATGTTGATGGCACAGATAGGCGTTTTACGTGATTGGGATAAGCGAAAAGCGGAGAGGACCGGAGATGTGAATTACAACCAATCAAAATAGCGTCGTTTTGACAGCTCAGCGCTTATCTTCAGTACAATACAATTTCTTATTGATTAATTACGAAACATCGCTTATCTTCAGTACAATACAATTTCTTATTGATTAATTACGAAACATCTCCTCTTCTCTTTGCTTTGGGGCTAGTTTAGTTGGCTTGAGCATGTGGAGCATTTTATTCTAGTACGTCAACAGTAAACCGCAGCCTTTCGTGTACGGTTAATGAAGCCAGTTTATTTTTAGTTATATTATCTTCGCGCCTCTTGGCTATGTCTCAGGAATCTAACCCAAGCCTATTCTGTGCTCTAATGTTAATGTGTATTACCTGAAAGTCCACCAAATGTCGTAAGACATAACGCTCATCCAGCAGAATGAAGACAGGAAGAAGAAGTAAATCCCCATCGCTGGAATAAACAAAATATAATATAGTACCACTTATTGACACATAGCACTGGACTTATGGCACTTGTCAAACCCACGTTAATCGAACGCAAAGTTAAAACTAAATAGTAAGTTTTTACCATGTTAGAAAGTTTCCTAAATATAAAAATACTTTACTTGACCCTGGATTATCCAGATTATTTCTTTCGAGTCAACATCTGACTTTCCATTTTCTATCTATGTTAGACTCATCATCAGTCGACCGTCTGGTCTACCGAATGCAGTTGCATACCAGTACCATACAACGAGCGACTGCTAATCTGATCCATTAACCCCTTAGTAAGGCCCACTGTCTACAGAGACGTCAATGTAGCTGGCATTGGACATTATACCACAGATTACTAAATAGTTACTACGTCCTCAAAAATTTAATCAAAGAGAAAGCTTTGCTATTTAGAAATTCTAAAAAACAACTTACTCAGACCAATACAGGCATTTATGGTGTGCGATGTGATTTGAATGATGGACAGCAGCAAGAAAGCATTGAACAGACTAGCGACGTATGCCATAAGGATCATGCCACACAGGTTCCGGAGTTCGGGCAGCAACAGGTATACTATCAGCACCAACAGCATAAACACGCACGATACCAGAGTAACTGTAGACAAAATAAACATACACTTATTAATTAAAAGTGCCTGATGCATTCTCAAAATTGTTAACTTAAACTGTTCACTTTTAATATTTAAGATATTTAAAACTAAACTTCTAGTTTGGGGGAAAAAAGTTACGGCCGTTTATGTCGCAAAAATCGTATATTTCGACACTCTCAAGGGAATCAAACTTTTTAGGGTACTTGCTTTGATCTAGAACTATGAAATCTGTTACGAAGCCGTGCCAGTGTCCAAAACAGGCCATTTATAATAATTAATCAGGGCCCCAGTGCACTTGCACCCACAGTCCTACCGTACCTTCTTTACGTGGGGAAATCCTCATGGATGCCGTCCGTCTGGGGAAGGTGGAAGGTTATGACCTAGCTACGACCCTGGCTGACAAGGGTTCGGGGCCTAGTTGCCATCAACTCGAGCTGAAAGACCCCTGTATCGTAGCATTGGCTTTCGATGCGGGCGCCCCGAACAGTAGTCTGTGGTTGTGTGCACCTGGTGCGGGCCAAAGGACGGTTACTTTTGAAGTTCGGACACGCCCGTTCACAGTTCAGCGAATACCCCTAGGTCGAGATAAATATAGGTACGTTAGTTAGCACGCACTTCGGCTAAGTAGCGTGGTCGTACTAAAGAGTAATCTTTCTAGCTGATTGAGAGGAATGAAATTTCTAATCATGGCAGTGATATAAAATGGAATAAAAAAAAATTGCAATTGCATCAAAATCCGTACTATCCGTGCTAATATTATAAATGCGAAAGTAACTCTGTCTGTCTGTCTGTCTGTCTCTTCTTCACGCCTAAACCACTGAACCGGTTTGAATGAAATTTGCTACAGATATAGTCTGGGACCCGAGAAAGAACACAGGATAGTTTTCATCTCGGAAATCCTCCGGGAACGGGAACTATTAGTCCACGCGGAGTTCATAATAAATGCATCCCTGGTCGTGCTACGAAGTTCAACGATTCAACACGTTCCATGGAATTAAATACCGATGAAACAAATGGAAATGATCGGAAACTTTATATCACATATTGTGGGAAAACCATCAGTGTTGTTAAATCCGCCAGACACGGAAATAAATGTGACACGGATTACGCCCCACAACTACGTCATCTATGACTGGCAACAGTGTACGATACATAAACACGTGATTGTGATCATGATAACAAACAATTTGTATTGAAAAAACTAGCTTTATCAGATTTTTGGTTTCTAAAAAAAGAAGATAAAAAAATATTCTATGTCCGTTCCTTGGGCCTAAACTACCTTCCCACCAATTTTTAGCCAAATCGGTTGTGCCGTTCTTGCGTTATAAAATATTGTTGGCTGCGACGCACGAGCGATTGAAACAAATACATGGATTCTCACTAAATGGCTACACCGTTCATCAAGTATTACTAGCGATCTTTGATTATTTCTGCGACAGGAGCTACGTATCAGCGAAATTGAATCGAATAATATACGCCAGATTTTAATGTATTACGGTTATAATGTAGCCATTCCACGTTTATCTCGTTTCGCTCTTCCAGTCGCATCGCAAATCGCTGCCTACTGTTGCCTCAGCCTCACAGCTAAACATTCGTGCTCGCTCGTGGTTCAATTCCCACCCCTACAAACTTTGTGTGGTGATCATGATTATTTGTTTGTTGTGTCTGGGTATGTTATCCATACTAATATTATAAATGGGAAAGTGTGTCTGTCTGTCTGTCTGTATGTGTGTCTTTCTTTCACAGCAAAACGGAGCGACGAATTGACGTGATTTTTTAAGTGGAAATAGTTGAAGAGATGGAGAGTAACATAGGCTACTTTTTGACTACATAGGCGACTCTCTTTCTAACGCGAGCGAAGCCGCGGGCAGATGCTAGTTTAAAAATAATATTAATGGATTTAAAAATTAAATATGAATATCTTAATCTTAATATATAAAAATCTTAATATATATAAATCTCGTGTCACAATGTTTGTCCTCAATGGACTCTTAAACCACTTAACCGATTATAATTAAATTCGCACACCATGTGCAGTTCGATCCAACTTGAGAGATAGGATAGTTTTAATCTCAAATTATAGTCGCAATTTTAATTTATTGCTAATTATTTGTCTGTTATTATTTGACAGTCACAATTAATTTATTAGTAGTTGTTGATTTTGGAATGTTTTACATTGGATCCGACAGACGGCGCTACCATCGCTGTGTCAATTTTAAATAATAATCACTTTCAGATGTCAAAAACATAGACAATGATATTAAAAAGGTTCTATAAGAAAATGCGTAGCAATACTTCTTAACATGTCGGCGCTACCATCGCAGTGTCAAATTTTAACAAATATTCGAATTTTAATTTTAGTCTGTCCCGACAGTTAGCGCTGCGATCAAATTAAAAAAAAGTTTTGTTATCATTGTGTTATCTATTATTTTGTTATTGTTGTGTTTTTATTGTGTAATCTTATATCTACCCGTGCGAAGCTGGGACGGGCCGCTAGTATATATATATATAATCTGAAGTGATAGTTGTCCCAAGATATTTTCTTACTAAGAACGGGATTAATGCGCAATACATATAACTGGTCTATATGACGCTATTTATCTGTATGACGCAAATAAATTAAGTAGGTTGTATTAATTAAATCATAACTTAATATGTTCTTGAAACAGAATCCTGGAAAATAATTCATTTGTTACTTATAAACATAGACATGATGCTGAGTTATTAATAATGATTCATTTAATCTGCGGTTGAATATTAACCTACCTACCGCGAACACAAATGATTCAATTGTTTTTCAAATAATTGCTCCAAACTTTGAGTAACTATTAAAGGTTTTAAATATTTTCTTAGTATTAAAGCAGTGTGACCTACTACATTAAGGGTGATTTCTGTTTAAGAACCAGAGACTTATAACTGATTACACTGAAGTCAATATTTTAATTAAAAACATTACTAGTAAGTGTAAAGTTTCGTTTTTGTTTATAAACACAAACGGAAATAAACGCAGCTTAGCAAAGTGCTTCTCCTAAGCAATAGTATTTATTATATTATTTTTATTGTCACCAAAATAGAGACGGAAAATAACTAGCGAATTTTCATTGTTTCTGTGTCTGGGTGTAATTTATCTATAATTTGTATGTATTTATAAAGTATATAAGTATGTATATCAGTTATCTGGTTACCATAACATAAGTTCTGCTTAGCTTGGGATCAGATGACAGTGTGTGACTTGACACAAGATTTAAATTTATCTATTGTCGAGTCCGCGTGCGGGCCAATCTGCTGTGCTTGTTACGGGCCCTACGCAGTACATGTAATACCACCCGCAACCCATCAGTGTGGCGGGCATGATATTAAAAACATGATGTTTTGAGCAGCACGCATGCGCAACGAGTCGTTTCATACATGCTTTTACAGTCACTAGGGAAACATACGTAAGTCGCGGGTGTATAATTACACGCACTGCTACGCGACACAAACTATGAAAAAGCACTAAGCCAAAGTAGCAGTTACTTTGGCCTAGTGCTTTTTCTAAGTAACGTTTATTTATCTAGGCCTAAAAGCTGAACACTATGACGGGCCTGTTGGTCTAGTGGTTAGTGACCCTGACTGTTAAGCCGGAGGTCGTGGGTTCGATTCCCACCCAGGACAAACTTTGTGTGATGAGCATGATTATTTGTTCTGTGTCTGGGTGTAATTTATCTAAAATATGTAAGTATTTATAAATTACTTTACCTTTTTATAAATTATTTACTTTACCAGATAATTGTGTTTGGTTACCATAACACAAGCTCTGCTTAGCTTGGGATCAGATGGCCGTGTGTGGCTTGCCCAAGATATTTATTTATTTACTTACTAACGGTGATTTATCTACTTCAATTATTTTTTTACACATAATCACAATGTACATTATGTTCCTTTTCATTTTTTAACCGATTTTAAAAAGAAGGAGGTCGTCAAATCTACTAAGCCTATAAATCTATTATTCCTTTAAAATCAGAAAACGTAATAGTCGTCATTTGCCTAATCTTATATATAAAATTCTCGTGTCACAATGTTAGTTACCTTACTCCTCCGAAACAGCTTAACCGATTTTTACCAAATTTTGTGTGCATGTTCAGTAGGTCTGAGAATCGGCTACTATATATATATATTTTTTTTTATACCCCTACATTTTTAACGCGTGTGTAACCGCGGGAGGCATCTAGTAATATGATAAATGTGAAAGTTTGCGAATATGGATGGTTTGTTACTTTTTCACGCGATATAACTAAACGAATTTTAATGTTATTGCTTAAGTACATGACCCTGTTAACGAGAATGCATGCACACATTTCAGTGATGTATTTACACAGAATATAAGTGTAGTATTTGTCTTATGTTATTATCCTTGTAAATAAGTCATTAGCGTTCATTGTTTAAGTAAATAAAATAATATACCGTCGAAAAACAAAGCCATCTTGATGACGAAGCTTAGTACTTACAGATGGTGAAAAGGGGGTTACTCTCCACAAATTCTTCCCCCGGTAGAACTGCCCAAAATCGTGGAGTAATCTTCGTTGGGTCCTTCATAATGCGGTAATCTATGCAGTAGTTGCCTGGCAGTATTGGATTCCAGCGGTTGTACGCGTTTGGAAGCTCCAATTGAAGCACGCCACTCTGAAATAATTTGGAAATAAAAACATGTAAGCAATGTCGTAGAATTGGCAGAAGAATCATAGTTTCTCTGAATCAAATGATCTGCGCGAAGTATACACTCATGGTATGATATGGAGGAACCCCTAGAGGTTTAGCGGTAAGAATTCGGCATAACTATTCGTTTTCCCCGGACCGAGAGTGTTCATGTGAAAATGGGCGCTTATAAGAAAGAAGAAATTTTGAACCTTCAGCGACATTTTAAAGCCTTACTTCCTATAGATAATGTGATCTTAAAAAGAACACTTTATATCCGTCTGGTCTTAGGAAAGCCGTGATGCCCCAGAGGTTAAGACATGCTAGCCACTCTCCTAGATGAGATTGAGGGTTCGATATGAACTGTAATTTTATTTAAGGACAGAAAGCCGGTAGGGTTTCAAATGACTGCTCCCGTCCTGGGTGCGGCGGGAAGGCGTGTCAGACTTTTACTGACTAAAACCCACTCATGTTCTTTCTGTTGCCCTTTATGTTCCGGGGTCACAGTAACTATTATAAACATTCCGCAACCCCGGCAGGCGTTAGCCCTGCTGGGCCCCTTCTCGTGCTGACTTCTCTTTGAGGCGCGCGTGGAACACTAACGCGCCGTCGACGCAGACCTGGTCCTAGCCGGGCGGCGAGCTACCCATCGCTCGCCATCCGCAGAACCGCGCCTACGGCGGCCGGTAGTCGTCTTGCGATTCTCGACGTCTTCGCCAGGGTCTTAGTCCGGGGCGAGAGGCTCGTCGTTGCCTCTCGCGCGCCGCCGCTTCCTTCACTAGCATAACTGCTTCGCAGAAGGAGGCGACGGCATCCCATTCCGTCTCGCCCCGAAGCATGGCCTGAACCAGCGCCGGGCGCGAGAGGTCACCGCCGCCGATCGCCTCTACGAGGACACGTCGATGGTGCGCCCATGCGCGGCACTCCTCCACCGTGTGCTCGACCGTGTCCTCCAGGCGACCGTTGCTGCAGTGGTGACACCCAGGCGTCGCTTCCGCCTGAATCCGACACAGGAACCTCCCGAACTGACCATGTCCGGTGAGGACCTGTGTCAGGCGAAACGTGAGAGCGCCGTGGCGCCTCTCCAGCCACTTCTCAAAGAGGGGTCTTACCGCCGCTATTACGGCGTGCCCAAGGTTGGGGGTAGCATGAGTCGCATAGTATGCAAGAGTCAGATGTAGGAGGATACTCTCTGTCTCCCCAGACGGAGAGTATCTCTTAGAAATCTCCATGAAAAATTGAAAAATGGCAGGGGCGAATAGATTAACCAAGATAGATAGAGATTATAGGATACCTCGATAATTTTTCGTAAGCTTAGGGAATATGGTTGTCTTGAGTGGTCTTCGGACTACTTCATGACAGCGTTTTAAAAGAGAGAGTGAATAATAAAAATAAAATGGTTATTTTGAGAAGACGCTTTAAAATTTTACCACGTATATATATTCAAGAGGTTTCATGTAGGTAGAGTTAGGATACAAGTTCTCTCCCAATGCAACTTTGAAATGAAATGTTTCACTTGATATACATACTCTATGCTATATAATTCTATGATTTGTTACACCCGTGCGAAGCTGAGCGGGTCCCTACTGTGGTATGTGTGTTCGAATTAGTGTGCCATTTTGAAGATAATTTAGGTAACATTATGCTTTTTGATGACGACTTTCTTGTAGACAGTTTTCATGGTTTCCTTACAACAAAAATGAGGTATACCGCCGTTTACCCGAATTTTATTTGCCCTAATTTCATTTGCCATAATAGTCAACAGCCATAATATCATACGACATAATACTCATTTGCCCTACTCTCATTTGCCATAATAGTCACGTGCCAGAATCATTGTTTCTCATAAAGTCACTTACCATAACATCATTTGCCATAATCATTGTAAGCCATAATTATCACATGTCCTAATTATCACATGCCATAATTATGATATGCCATAACATAATTTGCCATCGACATCGGGTGTATAACGGTTGTTTATATCAAGAGAAACTGGATGCAATTGGGACTTTAGGGCACCCCGACTCGGACAGGTTAGGTTAGAAGGGGATGGCGGGGTCGTGTGAGCGAGCGACGCGAGCGAATAGACCCCGCCATCCCCTTCGTGGTTATTTTTTTATAAACCACACAGAAGTAGGAGCCCCGCGAAGCGGGGCTCCGTCGACCTAGCCCACCATCAACCATGCACAAAAAAAAAAACCATTACGGGGCTTAAATATTTGTCTAATACTTGTTATGCCATTTAAATATTATGTCATTTAAATATTATGTCTAATAATTATTATGGCACATAAAATTATGGCAAACAATACTTATGGCATTCGTATCTTATGGTATCTAAAATTCGGGCAATTAAAAGTATGTCATATGTCTTTTAGGGCAAATGAAACATTCGGGCAAATGAAATTCGGGTAAATGAAATTCGGGAAAATGATGATTATGGCATATAATCTTCGGGCAAACAATAGACAACCCAAAAATGATTGTTTGAAATACATTCTACTATTTATTTTGCATAAAATTCTATATTTATTACATAATGTTAAATTAATTAAAAGAAACACAAATGTGAGCCTTTATCCTGTTGTTCCTTCGGGAATAATAGAATATATTTTGCGAATTGATAGGAACATAAGGAAATAAACACATTTAAATTACATATACACAAAGAAATAAAATAAAGTACATGGGAATTTTAATTGGTCTTTGCTTTGCTGCGGATTATAGAAGGAAATCGACGTATATGTGTTAATGAGGCGACTCGCTTGTTTCCAACATGTTAATCATAATACTATTTATTATACTAACTTTTGCCCACGGCTTTGTTTTACGCATACAACAAACTATACATATGCGAATAATTAAAATGGTGTATATTCTGTGTATTCTTCTCTAAAGCGAAATACACACTAAGACCCAGTGCCAGTGTGACGTAGTCTCTAGGCTTGTGTATTGGATATTAATTTATACTCAACGACAAAGCTTTACAAATGTTTATTTATGAAAAGAAAGTACAAAATTAGGTCACTGATTTCTGATCTCTGGGCGAAAGGTTTAAAGGCTTATCAAGTGGTCCCGCAGTATGAAGATGGGCTTTAGAATAACATGTCAACAAGTCTTTGTTGTGTTAAACCACTCTTAGGCTGAGGCTACATTAGACTGCGACGCGACTTGCGACACATGAGCGATTAAGAGGACGAATTGGAAATTTTGGCATCAGTGATCTCTATTTTTGTCAGTAATTACGAAACGAATAAAAATATTAGTTGGTGATCTAAACAGTTCATGATGAAAACCTTATTTTGTTAAAGTTCATTACATGATTAAGTAACTTTTGTAACAGAGAAAACAATATCAAACATACCTCTTTTTAGATAGAATTTCACATTTTATGGGCAAACGGGACCGATTTTAGCCTCTCAACTTGCTCTGTAGACAAGTCTATAAATACTCCTTAAAATTGTAAGAGGAATTTCTCAAGTTATCATTTCCAACTAAATAAAATAGCAAAAAGCATTTTGTCGTTTACGTCGTTTTGTTATAAGCTAATGCGCATATGCAATCCTCGCCCCGCTGAGACGCTCAGTCCCCTCTTGACCATTGTCAGCGACGGGTCTGTGCTAGTCGGCTTCCGGACTGCATCGGCGATTGCGTGATCGAATTTAGCGGTTTTATTGAATAAGGATGGGAAAAATGAAAGAAAAATGTTCCAAAAGGAAAAGAAGAGCATGTCTTTTAGAAAAATGTGCAATTATGACGAAAATAAAGTATGTTTTCATAATGAATTGTGAAATGTGAAGCGGTGGTAGTTTACTATAAAAGATGACGTTCAAAAAGTCACTTTGACTGTGACTTCAATGATGTTTATTTTTGTGATAAAACTGAAACTATGGAGTCGTCAACTTGCAACAAAAATAAAGACAGCTTCCTTTTTAGGGTACGTATGAAAAATTCCTAAACGTCCTAACGTTTTGTAAAAGCTATACATAGGTAATATTATTATTACTAAAACACTTTTTCTTGTATCTTCTAGAAATGAAAACGACGCTCTACCGAATTATACAGAGTTGCAAAATGTGTAAGTTTTTATTGCTATGTATTTATTCAATATTACAATTAATATACCTACGAATTCAACGATGAAGTTAAAATTAAAGGACTTCTTTTATTTTAGAAATGCTGATACTAATGACACTAATATATCACAAAACGAGAGCATTCCCACAGCTACAGTGAGTATATTAGACAAGTTTGTCCTTTATACATAACCGACGTACCTATTAGTTGAAATATGTTATCTCTGAAGTTAGTACTAGGCCCTATTTATTTATATTTTCAGATTAGCAGAGAGTGTTCGAGTGATAAAGTTTGTACAGAACTGACAATTAAACGCCCTACTGAGGCACCAGTAAGTAATCGTTTTATAAAACACAATAGATTATCTGATTTTGTCGGAAAAGTTGGAAGCAGGTTTCAATGGTTGCCAAGATATGAGAACCAAAAAAATAATTTATAAACATAATCAATATCTGTGAAGTAATTGATGTAAATAAATAAATAAATACACAATGGGCAAGAAAAACATTTCCCTGCGCCATGCTATCACATTCCATGTACGATTTTGATATCTATTTTTTATATTTGTTTCAGAAGGAGCCGGAGGTACAAGAATAATAGATGTGAACCACTTTGTAACAGAACTTATAAAGTTCTCTGAACAGAAGTCTTTGTGGATTAGCCACATTAAAATTTGAGTCTGAACATCACGTAGACTTGTAAAATCGTCATTGGAATTGGCTGATATAAACAAAGACGCCGTTGCTGGAGTTATGACTGCTGGTTGTGGTCAAGCACAGCTCAATCAAATTTTGTTCTTGAGTAGGTTTACCCAACATGTCCGATTTTACTAACAATAAAATGCATAACGATATCTGTGATGACTGGGAAGAGACTGCATGGAATGAGATGAAAAAGGCTGACGATAGAGAAATAGAAGTTGCAATAAAAGAAGGAGTGTCAATAAAGACGGTCCCTAATAGACGTCATTGTAGATGGCTGTTGGTGTAAGCGATCTTACCGGACTAATTATGCGGCATTATCAGAGTGTGCAGCTATAATATTGGTAGACGTTTCGGCCAAATGCTATATGTGCGTCAAAAATAAAGATTGTTGCCTTTATTGCTTTTATTGTTGCATATATTATATGCAATCTGCGCATCTTCTTGATGTCGTGTATGGGGCAGAGGAGGAAGGTCCTTCACTATCCAGGATGTCGGCACATCTGAGAGAACACCGAACCAATAAGGATTGAGCGAGGCATATTTCAGTCCGATAGTCTGAGTCCATTGTGGTTCTGTTTAGCCCTGAATCCTATCAGCACATTGTTGGAGGGTTCCGGACTATCGGTTGCGCAGTGGTGGTCAGGCTATAATGGAAGGTTTAGGCATCAACGTCGCTGACATGAAGCAAGCGTTGAAGGAGCGCTTCTTTGGCCGCCTGAACAAATTTTTAAAAAGTGTTTTATCATGCCGGTTTCAAATGGACTCAGGCAAAACTGGACGCCCTAGATAGGAGGATCCGCAGTCTGCTGACCGCAAATCGGATGCATCATCCACAATCATCGGTAATGATACTGTATGTATATCCCACGGAAGTGTGGTGTGGGATTATTTCCTGAATGGATGGAATGGGTGGAATGGACATGGGGATGCGTCGATATGTGGTTTAGGTGCAAACCTGTATTAATGAATACTAATTAACGCAGGGCGGTATGGCAGAGCAAGGAGCTCCATGGACGGTTTCATCGGGTCCTACATGGACCCGATTTCCTAGCGTCCGTATCCTGGCTACGCTTTGGTGACCTCTTTGGGGAAACCGAAGGTTTTGTCTGTGCAATAATGGACGAAGTTATGATGACAATCAACTACCGGAAATACATTGTAAAGGACGGCATGGTTGACAATGTTGACATATGTCGGGCATGCCACCATCCCGAGGAATCCATCCATCACATTATTTCTGGGTGTTCTAGTCTGGCTAACGGAAACTATTTGCACAGACACAATCTTGTAGCCAGGAGTATTCATCAGCAACTTGCCTTGAAATACAGTCTTGTGCAATCAGAAGTACCGTAATACAGGTATGTGCCCGACCCAGTTCTTGAGAATGACCATGTCACATTGTACTGGGATCGATCTATCATTACTGACAGGACTATTGTTGCTAACAAACCTGACATAGTGGTGATAGATCGATTAGAGGGTCGTGCAGTGATTGTTGATATTGCTGTCCCGCATGACGAGAACCTCGTTAAAACTGAGAAAGATAAGCAGACCAAATATCTCGACTTGGCTCGCGAGGTTGTCGACACGTGGGATGAGGATTCAGCAGTCATTGTGCCGATAGTCGTGACGGCCAATGGCATAATAGCAAAGAGCCTCGACCAACATCTGAGTAGGCTCTCGCTAGGCAGCTGGGTCAAGGGTCTGATGCAGAAAACGGTACTCCTGGACACGGTGCGCATTGTCCGGAGGTTCCTCTCTCTGGAGCCACTGACCACCGGTAGCTTAGGCCCTATTCCCAATGCCGGTGGGCTACTATTTTTTAATGTTTATTTTTGTATTGATATTTAAAAATGTAAATTATATATTGTATGATTAAATAAATGGAATAATAATAATACACAGGAAGTGTAATTAATATGTGTATTATTGTAAATGATATCAAAGTAGAATAAATTATGTTCCTTGTTAAAATAAATAAACACAAACACAGACACACACAATAATTTAATACTTACAAGGAAAAGGTTCCAGCCTTAGAATACTTATGTAAAAGTAAATAAAGATATTTTGATCGTATAAAATATTACAAAAAAATATTATAATTATTATAAAGATTTTTTAAAATATTTTACGGTAAAAAAGAAATGTGCTAATGTTTTTCAAATAACGAAACTTTTAATTTCGTTAAAAAAGTCATAGGTAAATTCATAAAAAAATATATAAGACAACTCCAAGGTGTCTATGTTCCGCGCCGCCAACACCGCGCGCCGCTCGCCAGCGCCATCTGTTGCAATGCATACGTTACTTACCGGGGTGTGTGCGGTTTGCGGGGTGCGTGGGCTTGTTTTTAGAAATTATTGTTGAACAATTCGTCGCCTTAAAACTAATAATGAAATGCTCACGAATATGGCTACACTACTATTATACATTACTAGCGAACTTTGTTTTTTTCTGCGATAGGAACTAAATAACTGTAATCACGGCATCGGGTACATCAACGTTTCAGCGAAATTGATGGAAATATACGTCGGATTTCGCTTATAATGTAGCCATACCAAGTTCTTCTCGTTTCGTTCTTCTAGTCGCATTGCAAATCGCTGCCTACTGTAGCCTCAGAATTAGACAGCTCGAATGGTGAGAGTCAAAATCGCTGGTGTACCATAACGAATTAAACTGTACCAATTACCAAACAAGTGTACCTAAAATGTACTATTTTGTACCTAGGTCTAAAAAATCTGTACCTCCTTCATAACGAAATTATTTGGAAATTTATGTACACCCGCCATATTGACATCAAGATAGCGGGTGTACTAAGATATTTTATTAGTTAACTATTATCCATAAAATCTAATTACACTAAAAAAATGTACCAAAAAATTAACTCAAGTAACTAGAAACACACACTTGATCAGTGAGATAGTTCCTGAGAAATAAAACAGCCTTGTTTCGTTTACTTATGTTTATTATCATTATACACATAGTACTATACAACGTGTCCCAGAAATCAACGTCAAGCCGAAAACGGGCAATAGGTCAAGTCGTGACAGTTAAGAAAAATATAAAAAATATAAAAACAAATATAAAAACATAACTACCTCAGCTTTAAATAAAATATTAGATTTTCGCCCAACATTCAATTCAAAATTATTGCATCACCCAACTTTAACCACGTGTAGTGTAAAAAAAATGTACTACACTATTTTGGCAAGTAACTTTAAAAAATGGCGCGTTTAGTTGGAATTCCAAAATGGTATGCCACTTACTAATTGCTACTTCTTAATTGAGGAAAAACATATTTTTTTTAAGAAGTCGGATTTCATACAAGTTTGATTGAGACGAACATTTACAGCAGCATGTGGTATATGGCTGCCCAGCGAATTATGCTCTAACAGTACGTGAGTCTCTCAATCGTGAATACCCCGATAAGTTAATAGGGCGGGGTGGTACAATTTGTGGCCTGCCCGTTCACCCGATTTAAACCCCATAGATTTTTTTTACTGGGGTACGATAAAGGATATCGTGTACTCTAAACCATGTGCATCTGGATTGAGAGCCCAAATTTTAAATCTTCTCAAAAGAAAATAACATTTACAGGGCATTTTGTAAAAATTTAGTAAAACTTAAGGCAATATGCCATGAATTTCTTAAACGTGAAATAAGCTTTTATGATGAAATAACTAGGGCTCTCAATCCAGACGCCTGCATAAAGTGGCATAGCCTGAATCTCAGAAAGTACTGCCTCTGGGCTCATAATTTTTATTTAAGGATTTAGTTAAGAATTTCTTACAACTTTTAAGAAAATCCCAAATATGTAGAATACTATATTACAGAGTTATAGCGATATATCTAGGGCCCTCAGTTCATAAATGTTTGTACTGAGGAATCATCAAACTAATGGATTTATTCAAAGAAATACTTAAATGCGACCGCTATATATTTTACTTAAACGCGTCTGTAAATTAGTAAGAAAGAAATAATGACAAAAAAGTTAATATTTACACTGTAAATGGAGATTGAATTTTCCTAAAACGTCTGAACTGAGGGCCCAATATTTTTGGCAGTATTGACTAGGATAAGCCTTCTACACTATCTCACATAAGGGTGAGTATTTTAACTAATTCTTAATTAAAATCTAGCAAAGCGTCTATTACTCTAAATTTCATACTTTTAGAGATAATTGAATAATATTTTTTTATAGGAGAAAATTCTGTAGGGTGACCATAATGTTCCATGTAAGTATAAACAAGTGTTCAGCGGCATGTTCTTGTAGTATCTTTTAATGCGAAAATGGAGAATTATAATTATATACGACTAGTTTTGCTGTGCCAGCACCTACATATCGTGAAACAATAAAATAAAAAACGTATCAATAACCAATGAAATGTTAGACGTAGGTACCTAATTGAATTAACAAAAATATTAGTAATTAATATATTTAACAATATTAGCTTCAATAGGCTTTATATACCTAAAATGCAACAAAGCAATAGGCCAGTAGCATGTAATATGTTATGTAGTATGGACTATCTGTAGGTACCATCAGAGAAACCATAATCAACAAACAAATTTTAATGATGTTAAACTTACATATTTTGTACCTAAACTAAAACGACACGTAATTTATAACTAGTCTGTGATGCTTATGATAAAAAGAAAATTTACTTAGGTAAACAACACAAATAATTAACCAAATAACACATGATCATACTAACAATACGAAAAAAGGCGATAGCCCTACCAGAATCTTTATTCTTCAAAATTAGTATCAGCCAAAACAGAATTTAAAAATTAAAAAAAAAACTAAAATCATTAAAATTTCAAATATTGTAAAAAGTAGTTTGTTCTTTAATCCATTTAAATTTCATTTGGATACATCAATCGGTGTTCAAGAAAACCTTAATTATATCTTATGGCCCTGGTAACATATCTCCTGTAATCGCTTCCGACAGTTCAAGCAACAACTATTCGTTTAAGAAACAGCTTGTGTGAGGGTACATGCTGATTAGTCTCAAAAAGTAACAAAACTATATCTACCCTACAGAATTATCTCCTATAAAAAAATATTATTCAATTATCTCTAAAAGTATGAAATTTAGAGTAATAGACGCTTTGCTAGATTTTAATTAAGAATTAGTTAAAATACTCACCCTTATGTGAGATAGTGTAGAAGGCTTATCTTAGTCAATACTGCCAAAAATATTGGGCCCTCAGTTCAGACGTTTTAGGAAAATTCAATCTCCATTTACAGTGTAACTATTAACTTTTTTGTCATTATTTCTTTTTTACTAATTTACAGACGCGTTTAAGTAAAATATATAACGGTCGCATTTAAGTATTTCTTTGAATAAATCCATTAGTTTGATATACCGCTATAACTCTGTAATATAGTATTCTACATATTTGGGAATTTCTTAACTAAATCCTTAAATAAAAATTATGAGCCCAGAGGCAGTACTTTCTGAGATTCAGGCTATGCCACTTTATGCAGGCGTCTGGATTGAGAGCCCTAGTTATTTCATCATAAAAGCTTTATTTCACGTTTAAGAAATTCATGGCCCTAAGTTTTACTAAATTTTAACTAAATGTCCTGTAAATCTTATTTTCTTTTGAGAAGATTTAAAATTTGGGCTCTCAATCCAGATGCACATCTCTAAACCGATACAAAAATTAAGATGAACTGAGCCAAAAAATTGCAGAAGCCGCTGAATACATTTTTTTTTTTTTTTTTTTGGTGAGTGGGAAATCATCCAATGACTGCTCCCGTCCTGGGTGCGACGGGAGGGCGTGTCAGACTCTTACTGACTAAAACCCACTCATGTTCCTTCGATTGCCCTTTATGTTCCAGGGTCACGGTAACCACTATAAACATTCCGCAACCCCGGCAGGCGTTGGCCCTGTTGGGCCCCTTCCTGTGCTGACTTCTTCTCTTTGAGGCGCGCGTGGAACACTAACGCGCCGTCTACGCGGTCCTGGTCCTAGCCGGGCGGCGAGCTACCCATCGCTCGCCATCCGCAGAACCGCGCCTACGGTGGCCGGTAGTCGTCTTGCTACTCTCGACGTCTTCGCCTGGGTCTTAGTCCGGGGCGAGAGGCTCGTCGTTGCCTCTCGCGCGCCGCCGCCTCCTTCACTAGCATAACTGCTTCGCAGAAGGAGGCGACGGCATCCCATTCCGTCTCGCCCCGAAGCATGGCCTGAACCAGCGCCGGGCGCGAGAGGTCACCGCCGCCGATCGCCTCTACGAGGACACGTCGATGCTCCGCCCATGCGCGGCACACCTCAACTGTGTGCTCGACCGTGTCCTCCAGGCGACCGTTGCTGCAGTGGTGACACCCAGGCGTCGCTTCCGCCCGAATCCGACACAGGAACCTCCCGAACTGACCATGTCCGGTGAGGACCTGTGTCAAGCGAAACGTGAGAGTGCCATGACGCCTCTCCAGCCACTCCTCAAAGAGGGGTCTTACCGCCGCTATAACGGCGTGCCCAGCACTAGGTTGCGACAGTCGTTGTCTCCATTCCGCCATGAGATCTCGCCGGAGCTCCGTGAGCCGTGCCGCGATAACCCGCGGCATCGGGACTTCACCCCGGCGTTGCACTTCCACGCGCCACTCGTACGTGTGTGCAAGGACTGTTGCCTCCAGATCCCACGGCGGGACGCCGGCAAGGAGGCATGCCGCCTCACAGGAGACCGTGCGGTATCCCCGCACCATGCGAATGGCCATGACCCTCTGGGACGCCCTCAAAAGTCGGGCCGGAGCCGCGGCTAGATTGGGCGCCCACACCGGAGCCCCGTAGAGGGCCATGGACCGCACGATCCCCGTGTAGAGCCTCCGGCAGGAGGCGTTTGGGCCACCGAGATTGGGCAGGAGCCGCTTGAGGGCAGCTCCGGCCTTCGCCAGTTTGGGGCCCAAACGTCGGAAGTGCTCCGTAAAGTTCCACCGGTTGTCGAGGACAAGTCCCAGGTACTTTATCGTCGACTCGACACCGATGTGAACCCCTCCCACTGCCGCTGAATACATCAAACTCGAGAAGATACGCCCGTCTTACGCGATCATTTTTAAAGAGATGTAGAGCTTGCATTGCATGTAAAGGCAAACAAACAGTTCGATCATTTAATGTAAACTTGGTAAATCTGATTAATAAAAATAATAACTAAAGAAATCTAACAACTGAATTAATTTAATTTCAAACTTACCTAAAACTAACATATGACCTTTTTTCCTCAAAAAGTGTATACCATTAAGTGGCATACAATTTTGGAAGTCAGACTAATCGCGCCATCTTTTAAAGTTGCCAAAATAGTGTAGTACATTTTTTTTTACACTACACGTGGTTAAAGTTGGGTGATGCAATAATTTTGAATTCAATGTTGGGCGAAAATCTAACATTTTATTTAAAGCTGAGGTAGTTATGTTTTAACTTTTAACTGTAATTTACAGAAGCGTTATTCATGTTTACGTCGCAGAAAAAAAACTGTCGAAAAGTTAATATTTGTAGTCACAGGACTGGAAAGATCATCACAGGGCGCCACTTTTTGAGATTTATTTTTGAATCCATAAAATTTGAAAAGTACATGACCAAGATTTTTTTTATATTTTTCTTAACTGTCACGACTTGACCTATTGCCCGTTTTGGCTTGACGTTGATTAGTAGTACATTTTTTTTACACTACACGTGGTTAAAGTTGGGTGATGCAATAATTTTGCAACAACATTTTGATGACTTGTTAAATGGATAGTCTTGGTCTCCTCGAAACGGCAAAGACGCAAAGCCGTCTTCATTTTCAGAACAGATAGATATACTCTATCTGTTCTGAAAATAAAATAATCCTATTTAAAATGTGGACAATTTTGCTAGCATCTGCCATTAAATTAAATAAGAATTACATACTTTTTACCCGACTACCAAAGGAGGGTTATGTTTTTTATATTGTGTAGTTACCATCAGTCTCAAACTTCAAAAACGACACGCTAATGTATACCATCTTAATATAGGGTGATTGGTAATTAGTGTACGACAACAACATTTTCAAATATCTATTACTATAATTTATGAAAGTAAATAATTATACGTCATATCAATTTATTAGTATAAAAGTCGGTTGGGGTGACCGAGGTTTTGGGTTATTTCATTACCATACCATTTCATACCATACATTGTATATTTTTTTCATTTCTTGAGATAAGTTGATGACTTTTTTATATAAAATTGTAACTGAAAAAAACTACTAGATGAGTCGTGGCGTGCTTTTCATACAAGCTAAAATCCTAGTTTTCAATAATAAGATCACAAACCCATATGAAAACAATTAAAAAGTTAATTATATAAGTTACTGGAAAAGTCAGCGACATACCGTGGTATTTTTAAGTCGTAAAAATCTATTGGGCATGTTTGTTAATGTAAAAAAGATCCGCCATTATTTTCCTTTAAATCATAATTATATGAAAACTTACCTCCGTGAGGTATATATTGAAATCCAACATCGTGACATCCAGGGCTTCAAGTTTAAAGGCTGAGTCTTTATTAAATTTGTCCGCATCCAAGGTAAATACACTGTCTAGTAAATTGCCTTTATAATTCATATCATCGTCATACACTTTTATGTGTGAAAAAGAAAGCGCCCTTGTATAATTGACACAAGTTTTTCTTCTTCCCACATATTTCCCAGCTGGGCAACATTTATTCAAATTTTTCAAATGATTTTGAAAACCACTTTTTAAACTTCCATTAAAGTTAGGTTCACTACTAAAAGCGTTGATACTTGAAGTAAGTATCAACAGAATGTTCAACATGAAGAACATTGTGTTTCGTGCGTTCGTCAGGACGCATGAATAAGTTATGAGGGATCATTTGCTTAACGGTACCGTTTGTGAGAAATTCAATACAAACAGATTTAATAAACTTACTGCGTACTGACCAGGAAAATTTAAAAAAAACCGGCGAAGTGCGTGTCGGATTCGCTCACAAGGGTTCCGTCCTTATTTGTAGGAAATAATTTTTCAGATCTAATTACTTACGGTTTGCAGATTTTTTCCTTTACTGGTGCTATACATAAAATTGCTTCGTGTCAAATTTCATAGATCTTGGTCAACTGCAAGTACCCTATGAGTTTTGATTCCCTTGAAATGTCGAAAGACGAGTATATGTTTTTTACATACAAAAAGATACGGTCGACGTATCTTTTTACAAGCTTTTATTTAAGGGTGCGTCTCATAAGTATAAAATCATTTGGTCTAATTTCATTTTATTATCGTTCATAAGATATATCAACGTGAGATATACCAACTGTTGATAAAATTTCTTTACTTAACTATAACATTTATTTATTCTAAAACTTAATTAGTATAACGTTGTTTGATATAACGTTTATATAATCGAAAATGATTTGGTCTAACATTTAATATGTATATCGCATATTTAATCTTAAATTGTTTAATATAAATTTATGTTACCGGCCATACCCTATTTTAGAAGAAAATAGTTTTGCCTGGGCTAAACTAGTTCTTCCTCGCCCCGAATCAGGGCACCCGACTCAGAGCACCCCGACGTCGTGGTTTTTTTTTTAACCACCCAGAAGGGGCCAGGGGCTCCGTCGACCTATCTTAGTTGGTTTTCATCGTATGTCAAACAAGTGTTATATCTTTTGAGTGGTATGTCAAACGATTTTATATTAAATGTATGTTATGTAAAACGATGTTATTATTTAATGTATGTAATGCTTATAAAAATCAGTTCTTTTAAAATTATATCAATGGTTTACTATATTAACTAATCGTTATAATAAATAAAATTATAGGTTCCGTTGTTATATGTTGTAAATAATAGAGATTTTGTTGTTATATCATCTATTATTTACCCTTTTGTTTAACTTGCAATGGTCGTATAGTTGTAATGTCATGATAGCCCTGTGGAGAAGACTCTCTTTACTCGTGTGAGATATTGTGGGTTCGAAATTCCAATCCGGGCAATTATCTACCAATGTGACTTTTTCAATTTTTATGTACTTTCTGAAGTTTATTTTGGATATCACTGACATCTTCTGTCTCGGAAAGCACGTAAAGCCGTTGGTCACGGTTGTTTGTGTCAGTCGATACGGGTAGTCAGAAGACAATGATGTCGTCTAATAACTGGTTTGTGGAGGTCTGATAGGCAGTCGCTTCAAGTAAAACACAGGTAAACAGCTGAACCCGGTAAACTGGAAGCTGGCCCCAACATATGTATGAAAAGGAGGAGATGATGATGTATGCATGTAAGTTATCCATGACCCTGAAAAAAATAAAATAAAAAAAACAAGCTTTTATTTAAAACATCAACAGCTTTCAAACCTTCGAACACTCGTGATTCGAGAGACAATAGAAATACAATAGCAGCCCGACAGCCTGCTGTCGCTTGGTCGTCAAAAGGTTAAATGAAATATGTGCTTCAATGTCACTTTATTGTTTTTCCCTTTAATACACGTTCTTTTAAATAAAAGCTTGTTTTTTTTAATATCTTTTTTCTGTTAAATTAGCAGTTTGATATTTTCACAACTTTAGCAGACCGTGTTATTCACGGTCTGCTAAAGTCCTAACTTCAACGCGTACCTGAGACAAAAGGTTTTGATATACAGACAGACTGAAAAGCAGGCAACAAATTGATCCTATAAGGGTTTTTTTGGGGAGTGGGAAATCATCAAATGACTGCTCCCGTCCTAGGTGCAGCGGAAGGGCGTGTCAGAATTTTACTGACTAAAACCCACTCATGTTCCTTCGGTTGCTTTCAAGTGCTACCCGACTGTGGCGAAGTCAAAAGAAAGGACATGATTAACATAATTATGTTTTTAACAGTCGATATATGTTTGTATATATTTAATATTAGTACTCCGGACAGCTAGGAGCTGTGTCAAAAAGGTCCAGTTCAGCAAAAATGTCAGGCCACAAGTACCTGACGCTGGTTTTCAACTGGACCCTGGGAAAACAACATTTGGAATGGCCCAAATTTAATGAATAGGGTGTCCATCAATTCGTTTTTATGATCCCAGTAACACAGGCCACATGACGTCCTTTTAAAAATAACAAGATGGCGACTGCCAAAACTCAAAATGGGACTTATGAAAACACTTCCAATTTTCGATATGGGTACCAAAATAAAGGTCTTGTTGTATCGATTTCAATTCTAGACCAATTTTTGTTGTAGTAGAGTTTTAGGTTTCTTACTTAAAAACAAAAAAAAAACATTTTCTTGTGGTTTACACAGGATAAGCTCTACGAAACTGCAAAGATAAGGTAAAGATAAAATAAGTTCTTCGGTTAAAGGGAACCAAATGATCCAACACACACGCCACCGTCAGTGAGACATAGGTATATAGTAAGTAAGTATATAGTACTAAAATACATAGTACTAACATGTAAGCTATGTGAATTTATATAATACAAACACATTGAATCTATACAATATTATTATCTATATAGTTCACTATCTTTAGCAGCTAAAACAAATGCTAATCAATTAAACGGTTGAGGAGCAGGACCAGCAGTCAGCCATCATTATTGTAATCCTCTAATTTATAATAAGCTCGGGTACATAATATGCGTTTTATATAAGACTAGTTTTTGCCCGCGGCTTCGCTCGCTGTAAAAAGAGACAAAAAGTAGCCTATGTAGTAACATAGGCTACTTTTTGTCTCTTTAAAGACAAAAAGTAGCCTATGTAGTAACATAGGCTACTTTTTGTCTCTTTAGTCTTTGTTAGTGGAGATAGTTGAAGGGATGGAGTACTCTCCATCCCTGTAAAAAGAGACAAAAAGTAGCCTATGTAGTAACATAGGCTACTTTTTGTCTCTTGACCTGATTTTTTAAGTGGAGATAGTTGAAGGGATGGAGTACTCTCCATCCCTGTAAAAAGAGACAAAAAGTAGCCTATGTAGTATTGTTGTCGCATTTCATTCAGCACCATTTCATGGTTACCATGGCCAGCTTCGTAGTGTTTGTGCAGGATCATAAGATGTACAATTCGATGACGGCCGTCCAGAATAATTGGCGATTTAACACTCTCTCTCACTTCAGGTACGGATTTAATGCGTGAGTCCAATCTTATTAAACCGTCCTTTACATAGGCTACTTTTTGTCTCTTTTTACAGGGATGGAGAGTACTCCATCCCTTCAACTAGCTCCACTTAAAAAATCACGTCAATTCGTCGCTCCGTTTTGCCGTGAAAGAAAGACAAACAGACAGACAGACAGACACACTTTCCCATTTATAATATTATTATGGATTATGGATGGATATTATTTAAGTTCATAAACATATATTTTCTTAAAATTGCGCTCACATTTTCTATTAACCACTTCACACAACTGTGCGCCTAGTACTTTTGATTGATTTAAGTACTAAGTATCTCAGTATTTTAAATTTTCTCACATTATCAGTTCACATTACGGCGCTCCTAGTACTATTGTTATCTTAAGTTTTCAATCTTTAATTGAATTTAGAATTAACTATAGGGGAAAATGATTCAGCTTTTATAATTATGTTCTCGTCGATTTTTCATTATTTTTAAGATGTATTCTGCTATTCGGGGCGGGGACAAATCCAACGAACCAAAAACCATGAAAATTGGTCTAGCTGATCTCGAGTTATAAGTGTTGTAACAAACCCGACTTTGTTTTATATATATAATAGATTTAAATTTACTTTAGGTTAATTAAATACCCCACATTATTTAATTAACCTAAAGTAAATTTAAGGATTTTAGGTATTTTATTATAATACTTTAAATAGTACCCCATAAAGGTAAAATCTACTTTAGTTAGCCTAAAACTGGGGCCCGTAGGCGTCCTGCGAGAGATGTTAAGTGAGGACTTCATTGTAGCCTTGAGACGAGTGTGATTCCTAGGAAAACAGTTTTATTGACGAATTCTAGTTTCTCCCTGTTCAATTCTATGCTACAATCATTGCTTCTAAAATTGGGTAGTTTCCACCATTAACCAATAAATGTTAGACACAATTCCTATAAAACCTCTATTAATTTCAGCCTACTAAATTCGGTTAATTTTAAATTTGCTATAAAATTTGATTTTTAGTTGTTTTGAAATCAATAAATAGATAGTCAACTGAGTTGTTATTTTAGTGACGTCATAAATCGCCATTGCCATACAAAATCTATTGGAACAATGGCGTTTTGACAGCTCATAAAAAGTACAAGTAAACTACCGTATTGGGCAAAGCAAATCTAATGCACTTAGTTTTTCTACCATTTAATACTTAATTTCTAGCAACCTATAACTGTGGTTTTTGTTGTCTGTCTTCAATTTTTTTGCGTTTTTTTTATTTGTTTGTTATAGTACAGTGTATTAACGGAGTCAGTATGAATTTGACTTTATAACTATATTTTATTTAAACTGATACAGGCACTTCTTCAATTTGTATACAGGGTGTCCCACGGCTATGCCACATGGAGGAAAAGTACCTTAAATATTGTAGATAGAACATTTTACTGAAAGAAGACATTATTTGAATTTTGAAAACAATTTAAATTGCATTCATAGATTTTCAAATAATTAAATGGTTGGGCCGGGAATCGAACTTGTTCCACGAGAAAAAATAATCACCCTGTAGTTTTATCATACCGATCGAAAGGCTTCATCATAAGGATTATTTTTTGCTAAATAACATAGCGTCACAAATAAAAGAAAGACCGTGAAATTTAACATTTGTTGTAAAATTTTGTTCAGAAAAGTCAAAAGCTTACATTACCGTAAGGACATACAATTGACAATCATAACTAGTTATTACTAATTAATCTACCCACTTGAGTAGTACGCATCATTTAAATAAATAAATTTCCACCACAACAAGACCAAAAAATCGTCAGGGAACGAAATAATCAAAAGTTATCACTTTGTATTCAAGAAGAAGGGACTAGTTTTGAGCATTTGAAAATTGACTAATTTTGTATTAAAAATGTTAAAATTCATGGTTTTTCTTTTATTTTTGACACTATGTTATTTAGCAAAAAATAATCCTTGTGATGAAGCCTTTCGATCGGTAGGATAAAACTACAGGCTGATTAATTTTCTCGAGTAACAGGTTCGATTCCCGGTTCAACTATGTAATTATTAAAATATCTATGAAAGCAGTTTAAAATGTTTTCAAAATTCAAATAATGTCTTCTTTCAGTAAAATGTTCTATCTACAACATTTAAGGTACTTTCCCTCCATGTGGCATAGCCGTGGGACACCCTGTATATACATAGTGTCATTTAAAGTTTTTTTTTTTACATTTCAACTCTATAAAAGTTAAAGAGACATAATATTGGGGCAGAACTCATTATTTACGTAAAAATAATGAGTAAAACCAACGAAAGGTAATTTTATTTTTTATTTTAGAAAAAGATTGGGTTTTATTTATTTGAGAATCACTCACTTGCTCTAGTAACGATAGCTGTTATGTTGCGTAGCCGAACAGCGAGCGCGGAGCATAAAAAATTTGCTCTAATATCCGTATCCGTACTATATACTATATACTATATATACTAATTATACTATACATACTATAATATTATAAATGCGAAAGTAACTCTGTCTGCCTGTCTGTCTCTTCTTCACGCCTACATCACTGAACCGATTTGAATGGGTACAGATATAGTCTGGGACCCAAGAAAGGACATAGGATAGTTTTCATCCCGGAAATCCCTCAGGAACGGGAACTATTCCACGCGGACAAAAACGCGGGCAAAAGCTAGTAAATAATATACAATATCGACGCCACGTCGCTGCTTGCAGAATTTGAGCCAATGGGATGATATGGAGCCAATGGGATATCATCAATAAATTATGACTTCTCCCGTCCTGGGCGGGGCGGGAGGGCGTGTCAGACTTTTACTGACTAAAACCCATTCATGTTTCTTCGGTTGCCCTTTATGTTCCGGGGTCACGGTAACAACTATAACCATTCCGCAACTAGTTGACCCGGCTTCCAATATATTTCCACCTACCGGTCACATCTCTTACCTTAAACCTATGTTCGTGACCAAACAACCCCAAAAAAGTGTAAATATAAACGAACGGGTTTCTTAAACCTGTTCCAATCGAGATCCTCAAAGTTAGGTTCAATAAAAATATTTGTAACAAAGGTGCGCTTGCGATCACGGAAATCTCACTTTTTTTTTAAAAGATCAAGCAACAGTAACGACAAAGCAGCCGAACGATACGGTCGTCCAAAAATACTTTACAAGATACGGCAATGTGGACCTTGTTGACTATATTACTAGTGATTATTTGTGAGACTGTATCGGAAAATCAAACCTCAATACCTCAAGCTTGTGGATTACAAAAGAGTGTACCACTAGTGAATCGTACGTATGCAGGTGTTACATTCTCAGACAATGAAACTATCATCGATCCCAAAGACGGGACGGAAAGAGGATGTTTGTGTCTCAAGGGGAAGTGCGCTCGGAAGTGTTGTCCATTTGGTCAAATTTATAAATTTGACGACCAAAAGTGTATTAATAATACAGAAAATATCAAATTCGACCCACCTGTGTTAGAAGAAAGAAATCAACAATATAGTTATAAGGAAGGATTTAATGCCACAAAGGAGTTTATTTTCATAATTGGAAAAATGGTTTGTGAAAGGGATACAAAAGGGGAGAGAAGATTGCCAGTGGGGCCGTCTGTGTCTATATACAATTTGACTGAGGTGAGACGAATTATTATTATATTTGTAAACATACATAGTTTAAAAACAACCAAGGCCAAGTGCGAGTCACACACGCGATGGTTCCTGTACTATTTTCGGCAAAAAAAAAAAAACAAAAAAAAACACGTTTGTTATATGGGAGCCCCACTTAATATTTTTCCTTAGTCTTAGTATTAGGATCCCGTTATCCTTTTGGGACTTTGGCTACGGAACCCTAAAAATTACGAATATTTTTTTAAACCATTGGTAGACAATCTGGTATCCCACATGGTTCTAAAGCTACTGCTGCATATAGACATACAGAGCTTCCAATGAACCAGAAGCTTCAAATACGCGTTGCTATTTCAGAGAAAAAAATATGTGTCCAGGCGTAGTCGTCAAGAGTCGCAAGACGACTACCCGCCAGTAGGTGGGACTGCGGACGGCGAGCGATGCATGGGTTGCCTAACTAGGACCAGGCCTGTGTCGACGCGACGGCGCGTTTGTTCCACGAGCGCGTCAAAGAGCAGTCAGCACGTGACGGGGCCCTCTAGGGCCAATGCCTGCCGAGGTTAACAGTTACCGCGGCTCCGGAACACTAAGGGCAACCGAAGGAACTGGGGTAGGTTTTAGTCAGTAAAAGTCTGACACTACCTTCCGCTCCGCCCCGGGCCGAATGATTACTCATCCATAAAAAAAAACACTGGAACGGGAAAAGATATAATAGACGAATGAAAACAAAGATATGTTTCAATTGTTTGAGACGTCACGAGTTGCGACTTATTGTGTCCCTATAAAAACACGAGTTATCGGATTTTCTTAACTGAAGACCGATCCAGCCTGTCCCTTTGCTGCCCATCAACGACGCCCTAAGCCGTCGTCCGTACCCCACAGGGGGTGCCCTTAGCGCAGTCGTTTAGTTTAAGTATTCGTCCTAAAACGCCTAGTCGCACAATCGTCTTTCGTAGAAATGTCTTGCGCGCATATGTACCAGATCCTCAGCTCAACACTGAGCGTTGTGTAGAGGTATATATTCCAAATGCGCAAAATGGGGTCTCTTACTATAAAGTATACCCCCAAACATGTTGTGATCGGACATTATTTGAAATCCTAAACATGCAGGTACATAATTTTAATGTATGCACGATCCTAGAGCGTTGTGTAGAGGCATGTTATCCAATTTATAACGCTCCCGAAAGGGTGTGATGAAGAGCCGGCGGGACGCTAGTAAGTGGGGACGTAGTTGGCCTCCTAAACCATTTGGCGCCACAGCTTTTCATGTACTCTGACGCGCATAATTGGCCGTCAATGCCCAGCTTTATAACATTTTAATGACAGATACAGATGTATCATCATTTTGATAATATCTCAAAGAGCACCCAACGCTTTTTTACAGTAATATTCATTGATTTCTTATTTACATTGCATACGTCTTTCGTGACAAGTTGATATAAAACTATATAAATTGATATAAACAATATTTCTGGCTGACCGAAAATTAAATTATGACATTTGATTCATAACTAAGTATGCATCAGTTCCCAAAATGTTAAACGAGTCGCACTATCTTAATTTTAAATACCATTAGCACTACAGATAACACTCATCAAATCATTAACTACAACAGTATTCGTCGTTAGGTACATGGCCGTGTTATATTCGCTTTCACATTTTATTCCTACTTCAATATACAAGGTGTATTCCTAAAACGCAGCCAGTATGTACTTACAGAGTATGGTTACAGACCATCCAATGACCGCTCGGTCACACACACACAAAAAAACCGGTCAAGTGCGAGTTCTACTCGCGCAACGAGGGTTCCGTTAATTTGTTTTTTAGTGAAATAACTACAAATTTACGGTTTTCGGAGTTTTCTCTTTACTTGTGCTACATGACCTTGCTTCTTGCCAAATTTCACGATTCTAAGTCAATGGGAAGTACCCTATAGGTTTTGAGTTTTGATTCCCTTGAAAATGTCTAAATATGCAATATAAACCGCCGTATCTTTTTATTGCGTTGATTTAGAAACTTGATTTTTTCACTGCTTTAAGAGATAGCAGACCTGAGTATCTGATATTAATTTGAGCTTGATATCTCGACGCGTTTTTGAAAAAAAAGGTCTTGACAGACGGACGAACGGGAGGACGGACGGATGTGAACTAACTACAAATTTACGGTTTTCAGAGTTTTTCCTTTACTTTTGCTACATGACGTTGCTTCTTGACAAATTTCATGATTCTTGGTCAATGGGAAGTACCCTATAGGTTTTGAGTTTTGATTCCCTTGAAAATGTCTAAATATGCAATATAAACCGCCGTTTTTTTTTATTGCGTTGATTTAGAAACTTGATTTTTTCACTGCTTTGGGAGATAGCAGACTTGAGTATGTGATATTAATTTCAGTTTGATATCTCGACGCGTTCTTGAGAAAAAGGTTCTTGACAGACAGACGGACAGACGGACGCCTGATGTGAACTAACTACAAATTTACGGTTTTCAGAGTTTTCCCTTTACTTGTGCTACATGACCTTGCTTCTTGCCAAATTTCACAATTCTAGGTCAATGGGAAGTACCCTATAGGTTTTGAGTTTTGATTTCCTTGAAAATGTCTAAATATGCAATATAAACCGCCGTATTTTTTTATTGCGTTGATTTAGAAACTTGATTTTTTCACTGCTTTGGGAGATAGCAGACTTGAATATGTGATATTAATTTCAGTTTGATATCTCGACGCGTTCCTGAGAAAAAGGTTCTTGACAGACAGACGGACAGACGGACGCCTGATGTGAACTAACTACAAATTTACGGTTTTCAGAGTTTTCCCTTTACTTGTGCTACATGACCTTGCCTTTTGCCAAATTTCATGATTCTTGGTCAATGGGAAGTACCCTATAGGTTTTGAGTTTTGATTCCCTTGAAAATGTCAAAATATGCAATATAAACCGCCGTATCTTTTTATTGCGTTGATTTAGAAACTTGATTTTTTCACTGCTTTGAGAGATAGCAGACCTGAGTATGTGATATTAATTTCAGCTTGATATCTCGACGCGTTTCTGAGAAAAAGGTTCTTGACAGACAGACGGACAGACGGACGCCTGATGTCAACTAACTACAAATTTACGGTTTTCGGAGTTTTCCCTTTATTTGTGCTACATGACCTTGCCTTTTGCCAAATTTCATGATTCTAGGTCAATGGGAAGTACCCTATAGGTTTTGATTTCTTTGCAAATGTCCAAATTTGCAATATAAACCGCCGTATCTTTTTATTGCGTTGATTTAAAAACTTGATTTTTTCACTGCTTTAAGAGATAGCAGACCTGAGTATGTGATATTAATTTCAGCTTGATATCTCGACGCGTTTCTGAGAAAAAGGGTCTTGACAGCCGGACGGACGGACAGACGGACAACAAAGTGATCCTATAAGGGTTCCGTTTTTACCTTTTGAGGTACGGAACCCTAAAAACGCCAATAGACTCAAAGCATAAGAGGTTTACTATGAGAGATATACTGAAAAACAGTAAAAAAATAATACATGTATTTATTGATTGTTGACCAGGTATAGTATTTTTATTTATTATTTATTTTTATTTATTTATTAAGGACCTCCAACAAAGGATATACACAAATCACGAAGAAAATATAAATGGACGACAATATTATCACAAAACCTTCACTTACAGGAGACCACAGCATGCATAAAAGAAATTACAACTAAGCTAACAAAATTAAATAGTTTAAAATAATAATAATAATATTAAAATAAAACATATTCGGTAACATATATAAAACAAAATAAATACGTACATGAAAGACTAATATTAAAGACTAATATAAATACATAAACATCAACACCAAAACCTTAATTGAGATCAAAATAAACATCGAAAACTAACAATTAGTTATCTAGTTGAGACTTGTGTAACACCTCTTCTTGCAGTTTCAGAATACACCTTGTATAGCACTGAATTAAATGACAACGGCATTCTCTTCAAAAAACATTTAAATCAAACATTTTAACTTATTTTTCAGGATGGCAACTTCCTTATGGATGTCCCTTCCGACGTTCCTAGTCTCACTATCTATGAACCAGACAAATACTGTATCGACACGTTTGTTTCGGATGAACTAGAACCCCATCTCAACGCCCTCATCTGTTACGTCGTGAAACCTGAAACGAATAACTATGCACTGAGTAGCAGCTGTAAGTACCTAATGAGTCTGCTCTTGTAATTAACTGTCGTTGAGTTGCTTTTGGACGTGACCTATTGCACGGAGAAATCGCAACATTATTGTAGTACCTACTAATAAAGCGCATTTAGGATAAATTTTCCACCGTTGTCCATTGTCTGCCTCTATTATTAAACTTTTGAAATCATTGCACGTCGCATCACTCTTTGTCAGCACGGAGTGTACTACGTGAGCTTGACAAATGGATGGACGTTTAACGCTTGTGCGACAAAACTGTACAGCGACTCACCATAGTTCGAATGCACGCTAGTGCGACACACTGCAGATCGACATCACGCTAGTACGACATGAAGACACATTTTTTTTCAATACTAGCTTTCGGCCACATGGATGTCAAACTTCTATCCACTATTTTAACATTTTAGGGGTTAAATTAAAAAAAAAATCTTTCTTAGTGGCTATTTAATCTTCACAAAGAATAAACCCTCCAAGTTTCATGTCTCTAGTTAGTTAAATAACAAGAAACGGTGATAGCAGTCAGTGAGTTTTATAAAATGACTTCAAATGACTTCTCCTGAGAGAGTGTCAGACTTTTACTGACTAAAACCCACTCATGTTCCTTCGGTTACCCTTTATTATTGTAACGATTAGAATCATTCCGCAACCCCGGCGCGTGCCGGAGGGCCCCGTCACGTACTGACTGCTCTTTGAGTCGCGTGTGGAGCAAAGCGCCATCGACACATGCCTGATCCTTATCGGGCGGCGAGCTCCCATCGCTCGCTGTACGCAGTTCCGCACGTACGGCGGCCGGTAGTCGACTTGCGACTTTCGACGCCTACGCCTTGGTCTCTGTCCGCGGCGTGAGGCTGGACGCTGCTTTACCCGCCCCGCCGCCTCCTTCTCCAGCATGACTGCTTCGCAAAAGGAGGCGACGGCTTCCCATTCAGTGTCGCCCCGGAGCATGGCCTTAACCAGCGCCGGGTGCGAGAGGTCAGCCCCGCTGATCGCGTCTGCAAGGACACGGCGGTGGTCCGTCCAAACGGGTATACCTCTACGGTATCACTCAGGCGTCGCTTACGCCAGAATCCGATACATTAACCTTCCGAACTGACCGTGTCCGGTGAGGACCTGTGTCAGGCGATAAGTGATAGCGCCGAGCGTCTCTCCAGCCACTTATACCTAATATTTTTCAAACACACAGTGTGTTTTTTTACTACTACTACTACTACAACTACACATTTTGGCGATTCATTTTTATTTATTTAGATGAAGATATTGCTTTCTTATATCTACAGACGGCAGTGTCGCATAATCGTTTCACTTAGCATAATCACTTGGGCAGTGTCAAACTACTGTAATACTACACCAACGTACTGTCGAATCAGAGTACTGTTGTACTACCGTAGTGTCGAACTACTGTCGCGAAATCGTTTGTCACACTAGCGTGATGTCGATCTTCAGTGTGTCGCACTAGCGTGCATTCGAACTATGGTGAGTCGCTGTACAGTTTTGTCGCACAAGCGTTAAACGCCCATCCATTTGTCGAGCTCAAGTAGTACACTCGTTACGCTGCATATATTTTCAAACTACCTTCCGCGAGCTCCGGGAATGTGGATTCCCTGAAGCGTTTATCCCTAAAGACGGAATATAGATAGGTATACATCCAAATAAGAGTGATCAGTATTCCAATGACCCACATGGTGCCCGTGATACTCGTGGTCTTGCAAGCTTTCAGAAATCGGTAATCTTTTACCATCGGACAAGAAAAATTTTTTTCCGTAACTTTATGGGTTTTAAAAAAATTCATTCAACAGTAAGTTGCTCTTTATTTTATTAATTTCACACAACACGCACACGTTCCCAGTGCAAAGAATGTGAAAATTTTAATAAGAAATATACGCAACTAACCATTGCATCAACTGTTATTTAGCACTCTTATAAAGTGAAATGGTTTTCTTAATTAAATAATTTAATCAGCCAATACCAATCATGTGCGACATAATTAGCCTTATCATACAACTGATAGACAAACAAACAAACACTCGTCTGCAAAACAGATACACAGTGAGTCAGTCAGATAACCTGACGTGAATAAATTAGGGTTCGGTACGTCCGATTGAAAAACGGTATCAATAAATTTTTCAGCCCTACTAAATAATTTAGATGTTCTTTTTGAACTGACTGAACAATACCTTTTTGACACAGCTGTCGGGGACACAGATATTAAGCACCTTATTATTTTTTTGTTATCTAAATATATGAACAAGTTTTTTGTTTTTTTTGTTGATTTTGGATTATCATACCGGCACGGCTGTGTGAAATAATAGTAGATTGTATTACAAGGGCGTTAAGTAATATTTTTACGGCGAGGGCGTTTTTTGAATCCAGAGCGAAGTGAGGGATTCTAGAGTAGAATCCCGAGCTTTGCGAGGGATTCTTAAATAGAATCCCGAACGTAGCGAGGGATTCAAAGTACGTCGCCCGAGCCAAAAATATATTTTGCGCCCGAGTGATACACTCTACTTTTCATCACCCCCTATGAGAAAATAAAAGGCGCTTCATTCTTTATTGTAAAATTATTATTGTAGCTGCTATTATTATCATAACTTGATAATAATAGCAGCTACATTAGTAATTTGCTGCAAAACAATCCGTCAAAATTTTTACGAGAACTCGTTTGCGTTTGCGCCTTTTATTTCTATTTAAGTTTTTTTTATTTATCCGCGGCGTGACTATACTATTGGCCGTCGTACAGCCATTCATTATTAATTTGCGTTCGATTCTTTGGCGCTGACCTGAGCATTAAGACGTTCCAAATTCAAAGAGGCGCACTTATACCAGGGCGTAAAACATGCAAAGACGCTCCGAATTCAAAAAGTGCGATTAATAGTAGATTAGTAGCCAAGGGCTGTAAGGGATCAATTGCAGCCCGAGATATTTAGGCGCATGAGCGTAGCGAGGGCGCCTATAGTTCGAGGGTGCAATTGATGCTTACACCCGAGCTAACTACTCTGCTTTACATCTCGATTGTGAGGTAAGTATAAAAAAACCGGCATTACAAAAATAAAACATTTTATTAGTTAAAAGGCAAAATATTGTTAATTGCTGCTTCAGCTTCCATTTTCATTGAATCGGGAGTGCAGCTTATATCTTCATCACTTGCAGAATTCATGTTTTTTTTCTTATTAGCACGTAATTATAAAAAAAACCCAAAATATTTAAAGTCAAAGTTTTCCCCCCTTTTTTATCTTTGTTTTTTAATTATTTTTTTCAAGAACGAAATTGAGCTTCGCCGTTCGATATTTAAAATTGATGACTATTATACTCATACGAAGACAAGGCTGAATAGCAAAGCGACCTCTTTTTTTATTAGGCTGAATGCATGGTGTCCATTGCCAGTGTGATGGTTAGATGTACGCGAACTTTTTGAAAGAGTAAAGAGTTTTTTTTTTAATTACTTACCGCCCTAGGGCGTTTCTAGCTACATTAATACCCTAGAGCGCTAATTGGTTACCTACAAGCCCCATTTGGGGGTAATAAGGACCTACTTACCGAACATGAGAGATGTAAAAGTTACTTTTAGGCGCACTTTTTGAATTTGGAGCGTCATTATTGCCCGCTGAAAGTTTCTTATAGAAAACACCAACTTTGAGCGTACTAAAAGGGGAACAAAGTCGTCTTTTTCGAATAGGTGGGATGAAAACGTATTTTCTTTCTTTTATTATGTTTTCAGGTATGTTGATCTCGTGTTTCTTCATCCTGTTGACTGTGGCGGTGTACGCGTGGGTGCCGGAGCTCCGCAACCTGCACGGCATGGTGCTGATGGCGTATCTCATCAGCTTCTTCGTAGGGTTCCTGTTCCTCGCCACAATGCAGATCCTTATACTGGAGAAAGCTATTGCTCAAAATCTTTGCACAAGTTTTAGTAAGTATTTTTTTTGTAGTTTGGTTGAATGCTATTTATATAATATACTAGGTTTTGCCCGCGACTTCATCCGCGTAGATTATGGTTCCCGTTCCGTTAAGGTAGTTTTCTCCCATGGCCCTTTGATACTTTCCACCTTGTATAGGTATCGATAATGTTCCTAATATACGCAAGATTATGTAATAGAATAGTAGTCCAATAGATGGATATATAATATAAACTTTAGTTGTAAAAACACTTCTTACTTGCGGATTTTGTTTCATTTGAATACCAAATTTATGTATTTCTGTCTCAAATTGTGAATGGCGTCATAGATATTGTTATTTTCTTCGAATTCTTATTAATTAAGACTGGTTTAGCATACTAGATAGGTATACAAAAACACGATTTTCTATACATGACCTTTAACTTGGAATTATAGATACCTTTATTAGGTACTAGCTTTTGCCCGCGACTTCGTCCGCGTAGAATAATAGTACCCGATCCTGGGGGATTTCTGGGATTAAAAACTATCCTATGTCCTTTCTCGGGTCCCAGACTATATCTGTACACAATTTAATTTAAATCGGTTCAGTGGTTTAGGCGTGAAGAAGAGACTGAGAGTTGTGGCCCTGGCACCACAACTCTATAAATTCTCTATGGCAACGTGTAACTGTTTTTTGTTCCTAATAAATAAATTAATTGCATCATAGCTTAGTACGGGCATGTCGATGAATTTGCGCTTCAGGGTTATCGGCGGATCACCTAAACTGTGGACCAGTAGATTTTCAGGCGTTTTCGATCCAGCGATCGATTTCCCACACCTGTCTGTACCCGCAAAATTTGACCGTGCCGTGAGTGTCAAATCGTCACTCCAAAGTTTTGACGCGACAGAAAAGTTTCTGTGGCTACCATAAAACCCGGCGTCGCACAAAACTGCCCGTGAGTGTCTCATGACTTCTCCCGTCCCGGGCTGGGCGGGAAAGTGTGTCAGACTTTTACTGACTAAAATCCACTTATGTTTCTTCGGTTGCCCTTTATGTACAGGGGCCACGGTAACTATTACAACTATTCCGCAACCCCGGCCGGCATTGGCCTTAAAGAGCCTAAATCTTCACGTGCTGACTGCTCTTTGAGGCGCGCGTGGAACCAAACGCGCCGTCGACACGGGCCTGGTCCTAGTCGGACTGCGAGCTACCGCGCGCTACGCGCCAACGGTGGCCGGTAATCGTCTTGCGACTCTCGACGTCTACGCCTGGGTCCCTGTCTGGGGCGTGAGGGCGTGGGCTCCTTTTCCAGCATGACTGCTTCGCAGAAGGAGGCGACGGCTTCACATTCAGTCTCGTCCCGGAGCTTGACCTGAACCAGCAACCGGCGCGAGAGAGCACCGCCGCTGATCGCCTCTGCGAGAACGCGGCGATGGTTCGCCCAAGCGGGGCACACCTCCACCCAACAAGTGGGGTTCAAAAAGTCGGAAAGAACCCAACATTACAACCTTATACTTTCTTCAGACATTAAGGTATAGATAAGGATTTCCCCACGAGATAAAAAGGGTTGAAGCTTTGGAGGTTTATAATACCAATTTGTTGTTGTTTCCAAAGTCCAATCGTTCTAAGACTACGTTGATGCGAGGAAATTGCATACCAACTTCTCTTATAAAATCAAGAAATGCAGGAATAGTCAATAATTAAATTGCACCTGAACACCTCTATAAATAAATAATAAATAGTTTTAGAATAGTGGTTGTAAAATAATTTTAGAATCGCTAATTTACTAAACAATCATTTAAATTGTGTAGGTAGATGCATACTTCTGAAATAGTACATTTTTATGTAAGGCATTTTTATTTTCGGGCGCGCGCCCTCCTGAATCCTGGCGCCCTAGGCACGTGCCTCTTTTGCCTTAGGGTTAATCCGCCACTGCGCGGACGGAGTTGCCGGCAAAAGCTAGTATTAGTATATAATTATTTAGATTATTCGGAGTTTTACAAATCTATCTTCATTCAAAAGGTCAAGCAAGATTTAGAGATACTATTTTAAACCCAATCTTTACCAAACTTGTTTAACTCCTGATTTTTAGAAGTGGACGAAAAATTAACTTATGTGAATTTAAAACATGTAAATAATAATTATATGAATTGTTAACTCACGAGTTATCAATTTATATTCAGTTTTTAAGGAAGATCTTAAATAAATAAATTTATAATAATATTTATTACATAATAATATTATATTTTAAAGTTTTTAATATGAATTCAAAGCTGTATGTTTGTTTGGTGACACAAAATCAATAGAAATAATGAACATCGTGTGTATTTTATTACAGCGTTCATCATCTACTTCTCTCTTCTATCCGCATTCTTCTGGCTCAACATTATGTGTTACGACATCTGGTGGACGTTCAGGTAACTAAATACTTAACATAATTATACGAGGATTTATTTATAGCCCAGTTATTCTAGGTTTCTTCTACGGATAAAATCCTAGCGGGCTGTTATTAATATACACCTTTATTAAGGCGCTGTAATGAATGTGAAAAATCGACATTGATATCATGGCAAGGCAGTTTTTGAAGATAATTTCACGACAAATAATTTCATAATGACCTCAGGCCAAAAGGTCACGAGATATTTGCAAAAAACTGATTTTCGTGACCTTTTGACCTTTACAACTTTTTAGCCGGCACGACATCAATGTCGATTTTTTACATCTTCATTACAATTACAAAGCAATAAAGTTGCATACAAAATTTCAGCTCACTATTTCTTCTGTAGATTGGGGATTATTGATTTTACAAACAGTACTACAAAACTGGCTGGTTGGTCTATGTCATTAAGGGTGCTTGTACACGGTGCATGTAGCTGGAGCAAGTAAAGATGCGGGTTACACGCGTGAGTAATATGCGCAAGCTATTTGTTCGATTTTCTGAGTCACTAGACCCGCACATGTTTTTAAACGATATGTTTACGATGCATATAACCCGCGCAAGTGCCTCAACATGCGCAAGCTACATGCACCGTGTACAAGCACCCTTAGTGACGACCATGACTTTTACGCCGGAGGTCGTGGTCGTTGATGTTTTTGTATGTCATTGTCATTACATCTAGTGCTCACCGATTTTTATAAAGAAAAAGTCGAACAAAGAATTTGTTTTATGCTTTGCGAATAAATAAATTAATTATTACAAAAAAACCGCGAGCCACCAGCACCTGGCTAGACAGCTTCTAAGTTGTTCCTCAACTTCATAAGCAGCCAAATTATTACTTAATTACTTAATAAATTATAAAGGATAAAGTATCAGTTTTTGATGTACAATCGACCAAATGGAATCCAGACCCACCATAAACTTATTTTCCTACAGACATTTGAATACAATTAGGTCGACAATCGCGTAAACATGTATTAAAAATGTCATACGTCTAGTCTTATTATTTTGACAGCTTCAAACGATTTGTCGTCGAAATGGGTAATGATTCAATTTTGTCGATCGTACCATAAAATCCGGTAAAGAATAATAAAACTAATAAAATATGCTATATTATTAGATTTATTTATTTTAAAGTTGACCTATGGAGTTGGCTTCGGTCCCTTGCACGCATAAAATCCGGTTAACAATAATAAAACGAATAATATAAACATATATTATTAGTTTTATATTGTTATTCTTGCATTACTGATGTATACTCGCCAAACAGGAACATAAGGTAAAAATTACGGTCTCAAATTTTTAGGTATACTTTAAAGACTCGTAAATCGACCACGTTCAACATAATCAACAATATTCTACTGATTTAAAAATTAAGTCATTTGGTGTATTTGAATCTTGTACTCATTTATACATAATAATATACATATACACCAAAGGCAAGGATAGCGAGCCGGAGAAATTACTTATTTTCGACAAGCCATCGTTTGAAACGGTTCAAAGATAAAGTGTTTAGTTTACTTTAAACCTTTGAACACACGTGATTCGAGACACAGTAGAAAGGCAATAGCAGCACGACAGCCGGCTGTCACTTGCCACAAATCACCAGAAGTGAGACATCCATGAGATAACGAGGCAACAAATAAGCAATAAATAATATTACGTGTGAGTTATTATACGTATATGCCATTAGGGGGACAATTTATTTTTGTTTGTAAATAGTATATAATAGAAGCAGTATACAATATGCATGAGTTCGAACTGTACAAACTTTAGGGAGTTTTAGTTTGCTCTATTTTATCACTAAAACCGAACATGTGGGGTCTCAAGCTCAAACTCCAATCATTTATTTCTAGTAGACCATTTCAAAGGCTCTTTAGAACGTCAAAAACAAAGAAAAATTAATCTAGTTGCCCATTCCAAAAAGTTGATTCTTATGGAGAAGAACGGGCAAGAAACTCCATACTTAAGGTCTAAACTCAGCGCCCTCTAAATGTAGAATGTGACGGGACTATAATTACTTTACCACCGTTATATAACCACATTTCTTGTAAAGAAATGATTTTCCCTGTGACTTTTTGGCTTAAATTATATTTTTTTTAGCGGTAAACGTGCTCACGGTCTTAAGGGGTCTGCTCTCAAACGCTTCATACACTACGCTGTCTATGCGTTCGGCATTCCGATCGTGTTGACCATCATACTCGCTTCGTTGGAATTTGCGGACCTTCCCGGCAATCATCCACTGCTGCCAAGGATTAGGCTGCAAGGCTGCTTCTTATATGGTTCGTATCTAGGAGATTAGATTTTAATTACTAATGATTTTTTCTGTGCAACCTGAGAGCTCATAAAACGAACTGATGGGTTGTAAGGTATGTCTGTTTGAAGCAGTACGAGTAGGCCTCTCACCAACCTAGAATCTGGTGAAGGTCGATTGAAACCTGCTGACTGAGGTCATTGCAAATGTAGAAGGACGGAATGGAGGGCTATGTTCAGCAGAGGACGACTATTGGCTGAGATGATGATCATTATTAATTATTATCATTATTTCTGTCTATTGTGAAAACTTTGTGGTGGCCTGATATAAAATTAATGTGATTGGCACACATGCTGTGCAAAATGTTACTTTATTTCTCTTTCCTACACGACAGAATATTACTATTACGGAATGTACTATACGATTTCACCTAACAACTGTGTGTAACATTCCTTACTTTCTACAAAAATCGAGTTATATATTAGTATTTTGTAATTCTATGCTAATCCGTTCCTTAAGCAATGTTCTAATTATTTCCAGGAAACAGTAAATTGCTTTACTTGTATGGGCCAATTGTGATTCTCTGCGTGGCAAACATGACATTCTTCGGACTGACAGCGTACAAGATATGGAAGATCAAGAGAGAGACGCAGATGCTTCGAGGAGGAGACAGTTCTACACATTCCAAAGAGGGCACTGATAGGTGAGTGGAATCCGTTATCAAGTGTGAAAGACAAATTTTGATTAAGAACTCTTAGCATAAATATATTGCGATATTGGGATGGCATTGCAAAATTCTATACCAATACTACCAATATTGCTGTGTTTCAGTTTGCTGGTGCAGTTATAGATATATAACACATCTTATCAAAATAATATCAGTTGTAATATAATTCTGTTCTGTCTCCTGCTTGTTACAAAGGAAAGTGGAAAACATATTTTTCTTACTCCTCCGCGGGATCCGAGACAGTTGAATCGCTTTTTCGGGACTCCTCGAGCTTCATTGTTCGGCGCTTTTTTGGTGGCTTTCAGGAGTTAGAGTAAGATTGGGAATGTGTGGCGGTATTGTCCCAAAAAATATCATCATATTTTTCATCTTTGCCTTTGTGATAGTAATGCATATTAAGAAGGCTGCATTTATCATCAGGTGGGCCGACAGCTTATTTGTTATATAATGATACCAATTTTGCCAAGGAGAATTTACGTTCTGAATATAAAAAACAAAACAGGGTTCGAAAAGATAAAAAACAATGAACAAAATTAAAAAAATGCTACTTGAGTGATTTAACTGCAAATTTATTAAAAAAAAGATTAAAATTAAAATGTTTCAGGTTTAGTCTTTACCTCAAGTTGTTTACCGTGATGGGCGTCAACTGGATCTTGGAGGTGATCAGTTCCTTCTACCCTGAAGCTGATTTCATCTGGCAGTTCACTGATGCCTACAACGTGCTGGTCGGCTTTATAATCTTCATTATCTTCGTGGCCAAACGTAAAACTTGGGATATGATTAAGAACAGGTTCGTCTGAATTTGTATATATTTTGTCCCCGATGAGAGATTAAGCTTTTATTGAGAAAAAAAACTTGATCTAACTTTAAGTTCAGCTATAAGTTTATCTGATAACTATTGAGTCATGAAATGTACGTAGTTCAGAGACCTCAAGAATAACTTTAATAATTAGAAACAAGAATTCTTGAATTTTATTACCTTTTATTATTAGGAGTTCACTTTAAAATGCTGATAAAAGCAAAATGGGCTGCTTCGTATGATGAAATAATATTATACACAGCACGATAAAAATACACAAACCAGCACAGCTGGTTTTATTTACTATATTCAAATTAAAGCAAGGTTGGACACATAGTAAAACTTTCTTGTTGTATTTGTGCGTGAATTAAAAGTAAACATCGATAAAGTATTTTTTTTTTCTGGCACAAAGTAATTATAACCAGAAGTTATTTTAACTACTATTTATTGCACCTCAAAGAATATCTTAAAGATAGTAATGTTCTAGCTATACCAACTATTTGCATCCCGTTTATTTTGAAATTAAAGGTTTTATTTTACAATTTTATTGTTTGGTTTGTGCACAGGTACCTCAAGATGAGAGGAAAAGCCGTTACATCAAGGGCGCCAGCTACCCTAAGCACATCGGAAACACAATCGTCATCTCGTGATGAAATACAAATGGACTCCATCAAAAATACATGAAAATCTTTTTTACCTTTTTTGGCTGCAACTTGAATGATGTAACTGTGAATGTTTTCATAATTACAGTTACAGCTATTGGTGAATGATCAAGTAGTGATGTGTTTTCTATTTTGTTGTACACAATCTTTTTATAGTATCTAATATAGTTTTAGTTAATAATTTTTTACCCGATTCGCAAAAAGAGGAGTGTTATAAGTATGACCGCCATGTGTCTGTCTATGTCACTTTAGCTCTAAAACAGATGAACCGATTTTGTTTGAAACTAGGTTTCCTAGCGATGGTTCTGGAATATGTTATGTATTATATTTATCAGAGGCAACAAATCCAGCTTATTAAATAGCTTGAAAATTGGTGCAGCTGTTCTCGAGTTTTATGTTGTGTAAATAATACGACCTTCTATTATGTAAGTGTAAATAAATATGGCTTATGTATGTGTACTGTATCTTTTGTTTAGATAATGATCAAGGTGCTAAAATGCAATTTCGTTACTTTTAGTTAAGTTTGACAAACTGTTTATTGAATAATGCAGCTAAAAATCAATTTTTAAGTAATTTTTTAAAAATATTTTTCTGGACTATAAAAATATAGGCAGGATATTGTGTATTACAAATATTTTTGATGACATTATGTCACCCAATCAATACTGCCATTGATTATTATCTGTTTATATATTTTAACTAATAGTCTATCGTAGGTCGTACCGCATACCATGATGTCAAATATTCACTAACCTGCCTCGAAAAATGGGCTATCCAGCAAAAACTGTTTATTTTTTAATCGGACCAGTAGTTGCTGAGATTAACGCGTTCAACCAAACAAAACAAACTCTTCTGCTTTATAATATTAACATAGATTATTTTTTAAGAATAATAGATGTAAGTATATATTTTTGTTGTACTTTGATATTGTTGTGGAAGCAAAGAACTAGTCTTACCTTTCAAATACCAAGCGATAGCCGGCTGTCGCGCTGCTATTGTCTTTCTATTGTGTCTCGAATCACGTGTGTTTGAAGGTTAAATGAAGAAACTACGAAGTGTTACTTTTGTTAGTTATTGGTGCCGATTCTCTTGTTCACAAACTTAACTAAATTTAAGTTAAATGCATCTTTCTCTTTCCATTTCTTAAAGAAAAGGACAGAAGATATGTTTTAGTTTAAATCCTGTCAAATTAGACAGCGCCTGAAGAAAATTGACGTATATTTAGACGCCATGTTTTTAAATCGCGTCTAAATTATCTATGGGTGTCTAAATTTGACAGGAGTCCTTTTCTTAATTAAATGGAAAGAGAAAGATGCACTTAACTTAAATTTACGTTAGTTTGTGAATAAGAGAATCGGCACCATTGTTCAATTTACCGCCTTTTAAGTATGGTACATCTAAAAGTAGTTCTTGTGCTAGATGTAGGTTTTGTTGCTGGCAACACCATTTGTATACTCAATATACAAATGGTGTTCGAAATAAATAATTAATCCTTTTTTTACATGAATCAAATAAACTTTCAAATATAGAAATTATGTATCGTGGTATTTACTTACATATTTATTAATCATGAGTTTTTTAAAGTTCTCACAGTAATGATGTGATTAAAATAAGTAATATTTTGTCCTTTTGAAAGTTAAATTTTTATCACAAGCTAAAGGGTAGAAAATAACTTAGTTATAGTAAATTGTTATTGTAAACTAAATAAATAAATTGTTTAACACATTTATAGCTAGACATAATATAATATTTTGTCAATGATTGTAATTTTATAATTAAAGCAATGTTTTAATGTGTGTTTTAATTTATTTCAATAAACACCTACGCTCGTTTGTTAAGCGGGGGGCACAGTGGTGCCCCCGCCAAGACAAGCAAGCGAAGCGCAAGGCAACCTACCTTTTCTCGAAGTGTTTCGTCGTTTTTTGAACCCTCATAGAGTTGGTTTCCGATGTACCAGATAGTTCATATTTACAGGATATGATGTCAATAATAGACTCATTAAACATACAAAGTCTCAATTGAATAGCTTTAATACTTTAGATTTTATTGATATCTAAATTAATTGGTATATAAATTCCAAATTTCAGCATTCTAGCACTTCACGAAGTAGCCAAACATTTTGATGATCATCAGTGTGTCAGTGACGAAATCGGTGTATTTTATATTATTTATTACTTTACGTCGATTTATTATATTTTTAAAATGTAAACACTTTTAGATAAAAACATGACAAGATTGTTTGAAATTTAAGTAGGTACCTTAAAAAAAAGTAATCTTAAATCTCCAACTGATGTCAATATTTTCTCTAGATATAAATACTACTTCATTTATTGTAAGAAAAAATAAGATTTGAATGGAAAAAACTCGGATTTAGAAGGTCCTCGAGTGGCCCAAGTACGAATGGTTACAACAATTCTTGATTTTAGCCCAGTCAAATTAGGACTTAGAAGTTTTTTTTTTTTTTTGGTGAGTGGTAAATCATCCAATGACTGCTCCCGTCCTGGGTGCGGCGGGAGGGCGTGTCAGACTCTTACTGACTAAAACCCACTCATGTTCCTTCGATTGCCCTTTATGTTCCAGGGTCACGGTAACCACTATAAACATTCCGTAACCCCAGGACTTAGAAGTTAACAAATGTATCACACATAAAAATATAAAATGTAAACTTAAGCAATATTACTTAAGTATTATGTAGGAATGATTGTAACTTTTTAAAGTCCTTAACCTTAATATTTGTATTGTTAATAACGCTTACATGCTTCCTTGTTTTTTCAATTGATTTAGACTCATGACAGCAACAAGTTTAAACCTTAGTGGTTTTTGGTTGCTATTTGATTAGAATAATTCTGTATTATTATGTTTGTAAAAGAAAAAAAAAGGTAAAAAATTGGGTCAACCTCGGAATGAAAGAAAATAAGCTGTAAATTGGTATGAACCTTTGTCTTGTCTTGTTGTTCTAAATGTTGTCTCAATAGTCACAAATGTTATCGTGTCCGCGGCTCAAGATATTGAAGGTCTAAGGTCATAAAAATTAGTGCATTTTTGGCATCAGTATCGATCACTAATATTATAATATAATATCGATATTAATTTTAAAAACATATTCAACTAGCTTTTGCCCGCGGCTTCGCTCGCGTTAGAAAGAGACAAAAAGTAGCCTATGTTACTCTCCATCCCTTCAACTATCTCCACTTAAAAAATCACGTCAATTCGTCGCGCCGTTTTGCCGTGAAAGAAAGACAAACATACAGACAGACACACTTTCCCATTTATAATATTATATAGTATATAGTATGGATAGTATGGATGTACAGAATTGATTTCTCTACAGGTTTATTATAAGTATAGATAATGGTGCCGATTCCCTTGGTCACAAACTAGACTAATTTTGAGTTAAATGCATCTTTCTCTTTCCATTTCTTAAAGAAAAGGACAGAAGATACAATTTAGTTTAATCATGTCAAATTAGACAGCGCCGGAAGAAAATTGGCGTATATTTAGACGCCATGTTTTTAAAACGCGTCTAAATTATCTATGGAGTGTCTAAATTTGACAGGACTTAACTAATATTTTGTCTTCTGTCCTTTTCTTAATTAAATGGAAAGAGAAAGATGCACTTAACTTAAATTTACGTTAGTTTGTGAAGAAGAGAATCGGCACCAATATCATTGATTTTCATAGATTTTCTACGTACATTTCAGTATTGTATAGTTTTGAAAAGGAGTTCTAACTAACCAATTTCAAAATATGCATTTTAAATTTGTTACCTCTAAACCATTTAGATTTTTTTTTATATTGAAAAATAAAATGGTGTTCTTTGTCATAGTATCCAGGATATCCATCACATGATTTTGATATTTTTCTGGAAATCAAAGTTTGCATTCAAAAAGTACCAACTGGAAAGTGACCAGTAAGTTGTTACCTGCTTCCAGCCAACTGCTGGCACCGATTTCAGCTGCTCCTTCACGTAGGCATCATAATGAAGATCAGAACACCTGCGCTTTTGTTTTCCATCAAGCAAAATGAAGTTCCTTAAGGACCAAGCGACAGCTGGCTGACGCGCTGCTATTGTTTTTCTATTATGTCTCGAATCACGTGTGTTCGAAGGTTTATTGAGTAAATAATGTTTACATTAGTACAGTGCTGATCATGTGCCTTAATCCAGTGATGCTGGCGCCAGCTACAATGTAAATCAGCTTTGAGTCAGAGATCAAAAAGAATGTCCAAAAAAGTCTGGCCCTTCATGTGTTATAGTTATGACAATACTGGCAATGACAGACCTAATTTTAGGCGAGCAGCCTTTCAACGACCAAGCGACAGCCGGCTGTCGAGCTGCTATTGTGTCTCGAATCACTTGTGTTCGAAGGTTTAAACGGGCAAGGACCGGTGCAAATCGTTGTTTTACTTACCAAATTACCAAATTATTAGTGTTATTTGCATGGACGCTGGTTTTCAGAAATATTGCAGAAGATCTTATTCACCGTTCTTATAGTAGTTGCCTTCCAGACACAAGGACGGAGGTTGATTCCAGACGTCGGAAGATAATCTCGTTTCGATTGAGAGTAACGAACTTTTAATCTGTTTCTCTTATCTCTAAAAGATTATCTTTGATTAACGGTTTCTTGAAGCCGCTGCGATTGCTGGTTTTTTTTTCTTATTGTAAAGAAATGGAGATCTAAATGTTGATTCTAATTGTTATTTAGTCACCTTTAATGGTCAACGTGTTTAATAAGTTTTCTTACCGATATCTCTTACAATGTGTATTATGTGTATCGCAGAGTCTAAAACTGAGGTCAATATGAAAATCCAAATTGAAGAACATGACATTTTTCATAACACACGTCATGGATGTCCTTTTCAGGATATTTGGGATGCTAATACCAAGGTCTGAATTGATCGTCGTGTTGTAAAAAATGTCATGACCGCCATTTTAGTTTTGAAACCGACTTTTTCACCCTCGTAGGTAAAAACTAGCGAGAAACTTATGAAAATAAAATACATAACATCGCGCCTGTAAACTCGTGTATCCCCAAGATATTACACGTACAATGTTATTTATGTCTTTCCAAGCAAGTGTTGCCCAAATCAATATTTGTTCGAGTGGACACTTACGCGAACTGTTTTCGAAAAGAAATTGGCTAAAATATCTTTAGCGATGGAAGTGTAAGTAATTTTCGAAAGTGTCCATTTGCCTAAGTGTCTTTCCGTGCAAAGGGGTTTTGTGCAAGTATCTTTGATGGAAATGTCCAGTCGCACAAGAATCCATTCGCGGAAAACGTTACATATATGTCTATTCGCGGTAAACCTTCGAACACGCATGATTCGAGACACGATAGAAACCCATTAGTAGCGCGACAGCCGGCTGTCGCTTGGTCGTTGAAAGGATAAGGTCCATTCGGGCATATGTCTTTTTGCGCAAAAGGTCTTTTTCGGAAAACTCTTTTGCACAAAGCGTCTTTTTCGGGAAACTCTTTTGCGCAAAATTTCCAGATCGGTAAGGAAACATTGATACCATTTGGACAAAACAAGGTATTTATTGAAATAAATTAAGACACACACATTAAAACATTAATATAATTGGAAAATTACATTTATTGAGGTTTTGTGGGTGTGTGATGTATGGCAGTCAGGAACTCTCGATACGTCAATGAGATTACAACTATACGTATTAAACAACATACTTTATTTATTGTGTTTACAACAACAATATAATATTATTAAATTATTCTTGTGACGTCATTTCTTGAGATCAAAAACATTAAATAAATGCTTAAGCGAGAGTTAAACTTTAAATACCGAAATCGGTACCTATCTTTATCATAAGCTGATGGGTTAAATCATATTATTATAGGGAAATCAAATAAAAATACAATTTAAATTGAAATACGTTTGCCTAAATGAACAATAATTAAATATCCTGATACATCATTTTGATGATTCATTGTTTCTGAACCAGGGTGTACTAAACCTCTGAGCAAAATAAATAGTTTATTACAAAAATATTATCATTTTTAGAAATATATTTTTTTATTCATTTTTGGAAACCACTTTTCTTGGCTGCCGTATTTAGAAGTGAACACTACTCTGTGACAATAAAAAAAACTGATATAAATTTATCTAGTAAATGCTTCATACATTCTTAATAAAACTAAGCAAGACTTCGTTCCACAATGACAACAATACTAAGGTTATTCTTAAAAAATAAAACAAAATATATGGACTAATAACAATCATTGTCACTATTGAAATAAATAAGTGCACTAAATTCATAAAAGCTACGAGTATGTAACAGTTTTGTCATAACTAAGTTACGAGCTGCAGTCAATGTTATAAATAGGAGATAATTATGGACAGCTGCAATTATTGGGTATTTGACGTCATTTAAATAATTAATTCTTAAGTTAGATTTAGACTAAGACATTAGACATCATATTATGTTTAATGTATTATGTCGCAGGTATTTTGCGTAAATCCACCGTTTTACATAACAGCGAGCGTTTGCGCCTTATTAAATGCCGAAGCATTATCTAAAACGGCGGATTGACACAAAATGCCTGCGACATATACACTGAGTATCAATGTGTGAATACGAGTGTATTTTACTGTTCATTTATTGGCAACCATAATTGGTGTCAAAACTCGTTTTTACACATAGACATGCGGTGTATACATTGAGTGTTTGTAGCGTCATTGTCTAAATCAAGGTTAAGACACAATTACGTCTTTATTTGTTTTAGCCCAAAATTCTAATTAATTTTCAATTAAGTGCAAAAGTAGATATTTAGCTATATTGCTCAGAAAAAATTAATTAATTAAATAGTGACATCAAATACCCAAATAGTTCAAGTCATTGTCCAACAAATTGAATGAGACAACAATTAGATTGGAATCATTCTTGGTCATTAAAAACGGTAAAAACACTAATCGTTTCAATTAAAGTTACTGTATTGTGCGTAATTTTACATGTACTATAATATAATTATTATTTCAAGGCAAGTTCAAGGCATTATTCACAATACTTTTTTTATAAATAGCTCTTATCAAAAGTGTTGTATGATAATATCCAAAGCATAATATTTTTCAAAAAAGGCAAACTCTTCTTTTTTATTCTTACGATTTGCAATTTATTATTCTTCTTTAAAAAAATAGTGTTTCACACTACAAAGCCGAACTATACAGTTACATATATGTATGTAAATGATTTTGTGAAATCGTTTTTAAGAATGGGGTTCGACCTCTCATTAAAAGTTACTTTCAGTAAAGTGTGATTTGCTTCAAACCTTATACGATCGTCACGATCATACATTTTGTTAAAACAAGTCAAGAATATAATATTAGTATACCTATATTTGATTGCGACGATCGCGAGGTGGCGATTATTACTTTCAACAACACATATGGTAAGCCTCGTTCACAAAACAAATGATAAGCAAAAGCTATGATAATACGATAATACAAAAATGGAAAACATTTCACACAGTGATTCTTTTCCAAGCTAGATTTCATAGTAACAATAAGGCTGAGATTTCACCAAAGCGGAGACGAGTGAGTGATACATCCAATCAGCTTGCGTCATTCTGACAGCTCAATGCTTAGTTAAGAACAGTACCAAACATTATCCTATTGGTTAATTACGAGACAAATATATATCCTATTGTCTCCGATTTAGTGGAATCTCTTCCTTAAGCTGCCCGCCAACGTCCGACAAATGGTTGACCGATTTTTAGTAGGGGACAAATGGTATGGTTTCTTAAATAACCGGACCTATAAAAGTCAGAGAGGCAGAGTGTCTGGACGCCTACTCTTAAAATCGTATACGACGACGTGACGAATTACAGATCTCCCATTTTCCTACCCTCAAAGTATTTCGATTTGTCGATCGTTCCGAACTTCGTACACTGACAGAAGTTCTTATCACGTTAATATTATGTTTTTTTCCAGTAAAAGCTAAGTATTTATGTAACATTGCTGTGTTACCAGTATTTCGAACATCATGTAATAGCAGTCCATTGCACTGCTATTAGTTTCAACGCTCGTTTTTTTTATGTTTTGAACCGTAGGCTACGTTTCGAATCAACCCGGTCCGGTCGCTCGTAAACTGAACTGTTTGGGAGTAGGATTTGAGCTTAAAGTACTTTTTTCTTCTGTTTTGTCGTTCGACGTTCGATTTTAGAAGTAGGCCCCATTAGAAATGGTTTATCATTATTTCTTGATGGAGTTCATTTGGACTTCATCTCGAGATGAGGAACGTGTTGTACTTAGGGTCTGAGTCCTCGATATTCCACCCTTCCCAGTCACTTTCTCGAACCTGTGCACAAATAATACCATTAAACAAAGAAACTTTTACCACAAAGCGGAGATGCAATAGCTAGCTGGAACATTTAAGGTTATTAGGCAATTTAGTTTATCTGGCAAGTATTTTTGTTGGTGAAATAACTGTCATTTATATGAAGTTACAAGTTTGTGTTACATTGACGGGGACTCTTAATTTACTTGCATTTTGAAGGAAGTGTAAGTAATTTAGTTGTAAGTTAATACATTAATTTCATTTGTAATTTTAACAAAATCATTAAAAGTAACTACGAGTATAATCCTATAGATTATGTAAATTTCAAATAAAAGTAACAATCGAATTGCATTATCTATACATATTAGATTACATATTAGTTGATAAATTAGCAATAAAAATATTTTTCAAAATTGTTATAAACACATAATTTCAAGCACAAACATTAGATGCGAGACAAAAAATCATCTTACAGCGTTAGGTATGCACACACCAGTTTTTTATATTATACATTTTTTGTAAATAAAGTTTTATGAAACTGCGACTGCATGACTAAAAAGCTATACATTTCTGTAATAAAAAATGTACTGTATGTAAATGTATTTATAAAAAGTCATAATAATATCAATAATTAATATTATCGTGAAAAAAGAAAAAGTTGGTATTTCAAATGGGCTACTTTTTTTTTGTACATTCGAGACCATGCACTAAAGGTCAATAAAACAAAAAACATTAAACAAGCATTATGAAGCTTCATGACAAAGTGTTCTCAAAATTAAGCAAAAAACAACGTTGATGTTTATTTAAGATACACGTACTTTGTATTATATCTTCCTCCACCTGTCTGCTGTTTGCCGATCACCTGATTTGCTTACTATTTAAATGATAAAGCTATCCTAAATGCTAAAATACTAAATCTAAATTCTAATCGTGCGCACCCTTTTCCCAAACCATTATTATTAAAAAGTGCAAAAAAAAAATCAATTGGTATATAAAAAACAAAGATTATTTCAATTTTATACAAAGTTTATTTTTTATTCACTAATAAAAAACATTCAAAAACAAACCCTTACAATAAGGCGTTATCTAAATCCAAACCGCATACTTCACAAGCCTTCACAATTAGTTGCCAACACATTCTTGCAAAAGTTAGTATGAACTACCAGTCACTAAATCCTACAAATTGTATACAAGACTAATCTGTACCTTTTCACTCATTCTTTAATCCATATTTATCTCAATTCTGCTTCAAGTGTTTGATCATCAATGTCTTTTCTGTTGGCATCACCAGTCTAGTCGTTTACATCAGAAATGCTTCAAATCCTGTTATTTTCGTCGTCGCCATCTAATACAATGCTTGCCAGGGAGGCACCAAGTATCGCCATGAACTTGGATCGGGCCAGCGGTCCACGTCTTGGTAGAACGCTAATCGTTCCACAAAGCGTGGACCTCGTCAGTTTTGTTAGGTTTGGTTTATTTTTCGTCGGCATCATCTAATTCAATGTTGTGTCAGATCTTAGTGTTGTCTCGGTTTTTTAGTGAAGACTCGCCTCGCCTTCAATAGCAGTCTTGTTTTCTCGATTACAATTATATCACTTCTCATTGTTGATTAAAATGGCGATGTGTTGGTGGTTCTACTTTTCCTAGAATCTGTTTCTGCGGTGACCGTTGTTTTTACTGTCTCAAGGCTGGCATTTCTGTTTGCTTTGGTTTGCCAACGACTTAATATGTTATTGCTGACATTGTTCATCTCTCTGCTATTCGCATTAGATCGCTGCATATCTTTAATCCTAGGCACAGAATATGTCAAACTTATATTTTAGGCAGTGAAGAAAATTGTAAATGCAATCTTATATAAATGCAATCATGATATTGGTCACTAATCTACACTATTCAAATGTATACAATAAAAATGCAGTCTATTTAAATAAATACAATTTACGCTTCCTACAAAAAACTATAGCAATGAAGGGACTATATTTAAAAAAATATTTTAATTTCACTCTTTTTAGTATACACTGCTTAAAGTCTCAAAAAAGACATATGATGAAGACATCAAATAAAACAAAATATCGCAATATAACTAACTTCAAGTTATCAAAAATACAAAAATACGTTTGCTATTATAAAAATTACATTAAATGCAATGACGTCAGACTGGTGTAATATTGTTTTAAGTCCCAACTGTAGTATGACCTAAATAATACAGTTGACTAGTGGTACTAAATACTGGTAGCCTGTCAGCGGCGTTGATGTGTCTCCTAAGGTGGGTAACATTAACACTAATACCCTAAGTTAAAATTAGATCAAATTTTTGTCAATTTAAACTTTTACCATTTCGTTGGAGACAAAAACAAAACGAGACGAACCTTTTCTTAATCATGTCCCAAGTTTTACGTTTGGCCACGAAGATAATGAAGATTATAAAGCCGACCAGTACGTTGTACGCATCAGTGAACTTCCAGATGAAATCAGCTTCAGGGTAGAAGGAACTGATCACCTCCAAGATCCAGTTGACGCCCATCACGGTGAACAACTTGAGGTAAAGACCGAACCTGGAACATATGAATTTCACACTTTTGGCCCCAATAAAATTGTTGTTAATCAAATTTAGAACTAGCATTATTTTTTTCAATATATTCCATATAGTTCTATTATATTTTTTTGACTTTTTATGCTACATATAAGGAGAAGAATCAAGGCAAATAAACATTACATTGTATTTCAAAACCTATTCATTATCACAAATTAAGAGGTACTCGTTGCCGCCACTGATGTGAAATTAATATTTTGTTAGACAGACGGACTTGGATGGGAAATCATAAAATGACTGCTCCCGCCCTCAGTCTTAGACTTTTACTGACTAAAATCCTTGTTCCTTCGGTTGCTCTTTATGTTCCGTGGCCGCGGTAACTATTAGAACTTTTCCGCAACCCTGGCAGGCATTGGCCCTAAAGGGCCCCGTCACGCCAGAAAAATGTATGGTGGTAGTTATTAGTCTAATTCTAACCCATGTCATACATTATCTTTAAAAACTATAGCCCACTTACTGTTTGTGTAAGCTATATTAGTGGAAAGCTTTATCCAAATCTGTTTTTCTTTAATATCGATATCATAATCATCATAATCATAAGATCTTTATTATATAATTATAATTATACACAATATTTACAAACTAAATATGAATATGTATTAGTTCAATTTGATTTTTTCGTTAGAAAGCACTACCATGATTAAAGTACAAATAAGACCTACCTATCTGTGCTATCCTGCGCATTGGTAGAACTTTCCTCTCCTCGAAGCATCTGCGTCTCTCTCTTGATCTTCCATATCTTGTACGCTGTCAGTACGAAGAATACCATATTTGCCAAGCAAAGAAGCATAATCGGCCCATACAAGTACAGCAATTTACTGTTTCCTGGAAATAATTAGAACTTTGCTTAAAGAACGAACTGATTTAGAATTATAAAATACTAAGTTACTCTTATTGGGAGTGGTAGAAATCGTTCATATTTAATATGTAATATGTATCATTTATATAAGTAAAGTGGCATAGATGAAGAATTTAACATTTCATTTATGCCGATAACTTCATTAATACAGTACATCAGTACAATAGACTTTGCAAACTTCTATGTTCCGTGATAGAGACACATACATTTTATACCAGGCCACCACAAAGTGGTTACTGTAAAACAAAAATAATCCTCATCATCTGAGTTGAAAGCCACCTACTGCTGGACATAGGCCACTCTCAAAATGATCACTCAGGAACTAAAAACTCCTTCCGGGGTTGCGGAATAGTGCTACTAGTTACCGCTGCCCAACCAGGCAACCGAGGGAACAAGGGTGGGTTTTAGTGAGTAAAAGCTGACACTTCCTCCCGCCCCGCCCCGGGCGGGAGAAGTCACTTGATGATTTCCAAAAAGGAACCAAAAACTATTGTTCTAGATACTAACCATACAAGAAGCAGCCTTGCAGCCGAAGCTTGGGCAGCAATGGATGCTGAATAGGAAGATCCGAGAACTCCAATGCAGCGAGTAGTATGGTCAACGCCGTCGGGACACCGAACGCATACAAAGCATAGTATGTGAACCGTTTGAAAACAGATCCCGAACGACCGTGAGCACGTTTACCGCTGAAAAAAGTATTTAGGTATTATTTTATCTATACATATAATAAAATTCTAAAAGGTCGGTAAAACTTTATTAGGGGAACTTTATATACGTAATAGAACCCAAAACAATGATTTTTAGAATTTTTGTCTGTTTGTCTGTTTGTCTGTATGTCTGTTTGTCTGTTTGTCTGTACGTTTGTTCAGGCTAATTTCAGAAACGGCTTAACCTAATTGAATGCGGTTTTCACTAATGCGTTGCGGTTTTCTGGGATTAACATTTAATCTTTGTTTTGTATTAATCGGTCCATAAATAAAAAAGTTATGTCAATCTAAAGAATCGCATCATCACATCAATCAATCAAATCAATCTAAAAATAAAATATTGTATACATCCTTACCAAAATAAATATTTTTTTATTCAAGGCTGTTTCAACACCTACTAATTACTTTTTGAATTACTCAAATCGGACATTTCATTCAAAAAATATTAAACCCAAAGCGCAACAGTTTAAATTTCTCCATAGTTTCCGTTGAATTTTGCTAGATGGCGCTGTACCGTCTATCACGATTCCTAAAAAGTGGTGTTAAGATTTTTGTGAAAATAATGACTCTCCCAGGCAGCTTTCCTTCGTGCAGATTCTATCCCTGTTGTAAAAAGTGTTTGGTTGTCGATGCGTTTGTGATTAATATTCGGTCATTTGGTCAAAAACAATAAGTAATCAATTAATTTAGTAAATTAATTAATTGTTTACTTAATAAATACTTAATAATCCAATCAGGGATAGAACCTGCAAGGGGTTACCCTTGCAGGTTCTATCCCTGATTGGATTTGTATGTGGGGTGTCGTTTCGTACGCTTATGAGAGTGGTTCGTGAAGCAAAATTATATATAAATTCAAAACTAGCTTTTGCCCGCGACTTCGTCCGCGTGGAATAACAGTTCCCGTTCCCGGGGAATTTCCGGGACGAAAACTATCATATGTCCTTTCTCGGGTCCCAGACTATATCTGTACCAAATTTCATTCGAATTAGGTCAGTGGTTTAGGCGTGAAGAAGAGACTGACAGACAGAGTTACTATCGCATTTTTAATATTAGTACGGATTAATATTGTAGGATGATTGGTGATCGAAACTGATGCCAAAAATGCAATCAGTAATTTTTTGTTTGTCTGTATGTGCACGCATGGGCTAAAAATTACTAAAGGGATTTAACCAAACTTGGTACGATTGTATTCCATACTCTTGGCCTGGTTATAGGCTATTTAACATAACGCTGAGACACATAGGCGCCCCGGCGGCGGGCGCTCTCACGTATCGCCAGGAACAGGTCCTCACCAGAAACGGATATCTGAGAAAATGGTCGCCTAGAGCACACGGTGGAGCATACGATGGTAGTATGCCCCGCTTGGGTGGGCCACCGCCGTGTTCTTCCAGAGGCGATCGACGGGGGTGACTGAACGTGAAGCCGTTGCCTCCTCCTGCGAAGCAGTTATGCTGGAGAAGGAGGCGGCGGCGCGCATAACGCAGCGTCAAGCCTTACGCCCGGGACAGTAAGCCAGGCGTAGACGTCGAAAGTCGCAAGACGACTACCAGCCACCGTAGGCGCGGGACTGCGAATGGCGAGCGATGGGTAGCTCGCCGCCCGATAAGGACCGTTTGTTCCACTCGCGCCTCAAACAGCAGTCAGCACGTTACGGATTAATTCTAATAGTTACCGCTGCCCCGGAAGTAAACTCACTGACTAATATCAACGCGTTTGTTGATATTTAACAATAACTAACTAGAGACACGAAACTTGGAGGATTATTCTTTGTGAAGAGTAAGCCTAAGCCACTAAGAAAGGATTTTTTTTATTCAACTCCTAAAGGGCTTAAAATTGTGGATAGAAGTTCGACATCTACGCGGGCGAAGCCGCGGGCAAAAGCTAGTTTTTAATATGTTTATTTGAGTTAACAGACTAGCTATAAGTAAAATCTTCATACCCATTAAAAAGCGCGAGGTTACCAAGTTCTTGACTTGATAATATTGACATGAACTGAACATGAAAAACTGTGTAGATAGATCTATACTTATAATAAAACTGTAGAGAGGTCAATTCTGTACATTGAATATATTTTCAAAATTTTTATTGGAGGATGATTGGTGATCGATACTGAGGCCAAAAATGCAATTAGTAAATTTTTTGTCTGTCTGTCTGTCTGTCTGTCTGTCTGTATATGCACGCATGGGTTAAAAACTACTGAAGGGATTTAAACCAAACTTGGTACGATTGTAATCCATACTTCCGGGCAGGTTATAGGCTATATAACGTAACGCTAAGACACATAGGAGCCGAGCAGTAATGAAAAGTTTGACAAAAACGGGGGAAAAAATATTCCTTTTGAGAGATTCCGTTGCGTGCGCTGAGTAAATGGTTGAAGTTACGCAAAAATTATGTACTAAAGAATTGTTCCTCTTAAAAAGTTCTAAAAAAAAGTCCGCGAGAACATATGTCTAATATTTATAGTTCACTCACTATAACCATTTTTATGGCAATGAAATTAGCTCTAAGATAATTCATGATTTGCTAAGGTGTTTTGATGAATATAGCATTAATCCTAATCGATGTAAATACGTTATCCAATAAAAGTTTTTAATTTTGAACAAAATTGTCGTTTACATCATTTATATTTTTCAATAAATAATATCTTCGGAAACATCAGAGTTTTAAAATTACTCCGCAGCAATATAATAATGGTACGTACGGGCAGTAACAAAGCTGGCCGGCTTTGCAAGATATTCGTAGCTTATTCATCAGAATAACACATAATATTGTTCTTTATTATATTGCACCATGAGCCACAGGAGCCGATCAGTAACCAAAAACCTAACATAACGCGGGTACGCGAGGATCGTGCCTAAGTAGTGACCTCTCGCGCCCGCTGCTGGTTTAGGCCATGCTCCGGGGCGAGACTGAACGGGAAGCCGTCGCCTCCTTCTGCGAAACAATCATGCTGAGGCAGCGTCAAGCCTCGCGCCCCGGACAGGGACCCAGGCGTAGACGTCGAGAGTCGCAAGGCGACTACCGGCCACCGTATGCGCGGGTCTGCGGCGGTTTGGACGGCGAGCGATGGGTAGCTCGCCGCCCGACTAAGACGAGGACCAGGCCCGTGTCGACGGCACGTTCGTTCCACGCGCGCCTCAAAGAGCAGTCAGCACGTGACGGGGCCCTCTAGGGCTAATGGGTTGCGGAATAGTTCTAATAGTTACCGCGGCCCCAGAACATAAAGGGCAACCGAAGGAACAAGGGTGGGTTTTAGTCAGTAAAAGTCTGACACTCCCTCCCTCATGAGAAGTCATTTGATCAATTCCCATCCTTTAAAAAACATAACGCGGGTGAAACTGCGGTATACACATATATAATATTAAACTCACTGACTAATATTAAACGCGTTTGTTATTTAACTAACTATAGACATGAAACTTGGAGGGTTTATTCTTTGTGAAGAGTAAATAGCCACTAATAATTTAACACGTTAAGGGTTAAAATAGAGGACAGAAGTACGACATCCACGCAGGCGAAGCCGCGGGCGAAAGCTAGTATAGGTATAAAGAAGCAATTAATAGGCTATTTTTTGTGAATTTCTTGCCTCATTTTCAAGTTCTTTATTTAAGTTTGGTGATAACAATATTATTAAAAAAATCATAATCCATCTATACTTATAATAAAACTGTAGAGAGGTCAATTCTGTACATTGAATATATTTTCAAAATTTTTATTGGATGATGATTGGTGATCGATACTGATGCCAAAAATGCAATTAGTAAATTTTTTGTCTGTCTGTCTGTCTGTCTGTATATGCACGCATGGGTTAAAAACTACTGAAGGGATTTAAACCAAACTTGGTACGATTGTAATCCATACTTCCGGGCAGGTTATAGGCTACTCGTATATAACGTAACGCTAAGACACATAGGAACCGAGCAGTAATGAAAAGTTTGACAAAAACGGGGGAAAATATATTCTTTTGAGAGATTCCGTTGCGTGCGCTGCGTAAATGGTTGAAGTTACGCAAAAATTATGTCTAAAGAATTGTTCCTCTTAAAAAGTTCTAAAAAAAAGTCCGCGGCAGCATATGCCTAATATTTATAGTTCACTCACTATAACCATTTTTATGGCAATGAAATTAGCTCTAAGATAGTTCATGATTTGCCAGGGTGTTTTGATGAATATAGTATTAATCCTAATCGATGTTAATACGTTATCCAATAAAAGTTTTTAATTATGTACAAAATGGTCGATTACATCATATAATTTCAAATAATAATATCTTCGGAGACATCACAGTTTTAAAATTACTCCGCAGCAATATAATAATGGTACGTACGGGCAGTAACAAAACTGGCCGGCTTTGCAAGATATTCGTAGCTTATTCATCAGAATAACACAATTGTTCTTCATTACATTGCACCATGAGCCACGGAAGCCAATCAGTAATAAAAAACCTAACATAACGCGGGTACGCGAGGATCGTGCCTAAGTGGTGACCTCTTGCGCCCGCTGCTGGTTTAGGCCATGCTCCGGGGCGAGACGGAACGGGAAGCCGTCACCTCCTTCTGCGAAACAGTCATGCTGATGCAGCGTCAAGCCTCGCGCCCCGGACAGGGACCCAGGCGTAGACGTCGAGAGTCGCAAGACGACTACCGGCCACCGTATTGCCGGGTCAGCGGACGGCGAGCGATGGGTAGCTCGCCGCCCGACTAGGACCAGGCCAGAGCCCGTGTCGACATCACGTTCGTTTCACGCGCGCCTCAAAGAGCAGTCAGCACGTGACGGGGCCCTCTAGGGCTAATGCCTGCCGGGGTTGCGGAATAGTTCTAATAGTTACCGCAGCCCCAGAACATAAAGGGCAACCGAAGGAACAAGGGTGGGTTTTAGTCAGTAAAAGTCTGACACTCCCTCATGAGAAGTCATTTGATCAATTCCCATCCTTAAAAAACATAACGCGGGTGAAACTGCGGTATATATGTTATAGTCAAAGTCCGATACACAGTCTCTTCGCGGAAGGACTGGTTTATCTTAGGTTTGGCCAAAGCCATCAGGCAATCCCCGAAATACATTTCAATTTCGCCCTTTGCCTGAAGTATTTTTAGTCAAACCCAGGAGCTCCTAACTTTTCAGTCAAACGTCGAAAGTAAATTATTCTGTTTCGGTTTTGGCTTAGTCAATCCTAGAAGCGACTGCAAAACTCGGTCAAACGTTGATCTGAACACGTTTAAACAGGTTCATAATGTCTCTCGCGGTGTTCCGACCGATTGTTTTGTCATTTCATGTTCGTTCATTGAGCGTGCGGGCGTGTAATTGTGTAAAATTGAAGATGAGTAATTTTCCATTTTAATTACTTAAGAAATTATTAAAACAATAAACATCAAAATTTTAAAATTGTTATTTTTTTATACCTAATCTTACAAACTAACCTCCGTATATTCCAAAGCATTATTTACTTTATACTTTATTGCACATCGTACAAAAGGCCGGCCTAATGCCACACGGCATTCTCTCAAAGCATCTCAAATATAAAAGTGAAAATCACGTAAGCTGACCAATCAGGTGTCAGAACCGGCAGAGTTAAGCGGTTCTTAAGACTTGAAAGCTGCTTAAATGATAAAATGCTTCCAAATACTTATACGGAGATAAGACACTTCATACTGCCGTGATTCTTTAAAAAGCAGTCATCTGACAATTTACCGATTTTGAGTTTAAACATTGAGCGACATCAGGAAAAAAAGACGCGTCGACCTATCTAACCCTTTTTTCTGAAACTTATTTAGCTTTTGAGATATTTTTTTTATAAAAAGCAGTGAAGTGGTTTTGATACCAGTGCCAAATTTATAAAAAGACAGTCATATCACATTTATTCTTAAAAAGGCAGTTAAAGTCCCATAACTGCAAAATATTTGAGAACATTTTAAGCAAAAACTTACTTAAAAGGCAGTGTTGTACAAAACTGTCTTTTTCAAATTCTATTCTATAGAATTATCTTCACACTAATTCACATAAAAGCCGCTTTTGAGGAAAAATTTCTTAAAAGGCAGTCATGTGACTTTGGCTGCCTTTTTAATAATTATTTGATAGATATTATTTTCTTCTATACTTCAAAAAAAGAAGTTTAAGTTGCCTTTAAAATTTTTATTTACTAATATTTTGAGTCTATCGGATACTAGAAAGCAGTTTACTGGCAATAATACATTAAAAGGCAGTCAAGTTTTGTCGCGCTAGTGAATTTTTGTGTAGAATCAGCGTCAGAACGCTGACGGATGGAAAAGGAGGCTGCTTATCAAAGAACCGGGAACCTATCGATGCATCCATGAACAGTCGATCTGATTTTTTGTCAATACAAACAACAATGAAAAAAAAACAATTACGTACGAATTTGTCGAACCTATAGAGAAAATAAGCCACCAAGACATTGCCGGTTCCTCAGGACTAGAGCCAAACTGGTCAAGAGAAGCAGAAATATATAAAAGGTATTTTTCATTAAATTTGTATTTGTATTTTATAATTATTACTATCCTTATCTATTGAAACTGTTGATCTCTTGTTGTTAGTTATCTTAAGAATGAACAATGTTCCTAATAAATAATATTGTTAATATATAGTGGTACAATAGCGATCTAATAAAATTAACCAGTTTATGTGATCGCCGGTAATTGGAGTTACACAACATAAAGTTCGACTGAAGTTATAATATTGTTTCTATTTAATAGACATATCTTCACTTATTATTTATGCACGTAAGTATATACAAACTACTCTCCGCAGAGGGCGCTCCACGGTGGACGCCATCATGCGCGTACGAGCCCTCACGACAGGAGATGCGGTGGCACAGGGCAGGGTCGTCTTGGCGGTGTCTCTCGACATCGCCAACGCCTTTAATACCCTGCCTTGGGGTGCATAGGGGCGGCACTCCGGTATCACCGGATGCCTGCCCACCTCTGTCGTGTGGTCGAGGCCTATCTGACGGACAGGGCCGTCATCTACCTCGGTCACGGGGGAGTGTGGAGTCGACGAGGGATGTCGTGCGGTGTTCCACAGGGATCGGTCCTGGGACCGCTCCTGTGGGACATCGGGTACTACTGGGTGCTGCGCGCCGACCTTCCCGATGGTGTCAGCGTAGTGTGCTACGCTGAAGACACGCTAGTCCTAGCGCAGGGAGGGTCGTTCCAGGCGGCGGCCGACTTGATGTCAAATGGAGTTGCGACAGTCGTGGACAGGATCCGGCAGCTGGGACTCGAGGTGGCCCTGCACAAGTCCGAGGCCATGTGTTTTCATGGCCCTCGGCACCGGCCACCTCCGGGGTCTCAGATAACGGTGGGAGGGGTTCACATCGGTGTCGAGTCGACGATAAAGTACCTGGGACTTGTCCTCGACAACCGATGGAACTTCACGGAGCACTTCCGACGTTTGGGCCCCAAACTGGCGAAGGCCGGAGCTGCCCTCAAGCGGCTCCTGCCCAATCTCGGTAGCCCAAACGCCTCCTGTCGGAGGCTTTACACGGGGATCGTGGGGTCCATGGCCCTCTACGGGGCTCCGGTGTGGGCGCCCAATCTAGCCGCGGCTCCGGCCCGACTTCTGAGGGCGTCCCAGAGGGTCATGGCCATTCGCATGGTGCGGGGATACCGCACGGTCTCCTGTGAGGCGGCATGCCTCCTTGCCGGCGTCCCGCCGTGGGATCTGGAGGCAACAGTCCTTGCACACACGTACGAGTGGCACGTGGAAGTGCAACGCCGGGGTGAAGTCCCGATGCCGCGGGTTATCGCGGCACGGCTCACGGAGCTCCGGCGAGATCTCATGGCGGAATGGAGACAACGACTGTCGCAAACCTAGTGCTGGACACGCCGTTATAGCGGCGGTAAGACCCCTCTTTGAGGAGTGGCTGGAGAGGCGTCATGGCACTCTCACGTTTCGCTTGACACAGGTCCTCACCGGACATGGTCAGTTCGGGAGGTTCCTGTGTCGGATTCGGGCGGAAGCGACGCCTGGGTGTCACCACTCAGTAACGGTCGCCTGGAGGACACGGTCGAGCACACAGTGGAGGTGTGCCGCGCATGGGCGGAGCATCGACGTGTCCTCGTGGAGGCGATCGGCGGCGGTGACCTCTCGCGCCCGGCGCTGGTTCAGGCCATGCTTCGGGGCGAGACGGAATGGGATGCCGTCGCCTCCTTCTGCGAAGCAGTTATGCTAATGAAGGAAGCGGCGGCGCGCGAGAGGCAACGACGAGCCTCTCGCCCCGGACTAAGACCCAGGCGAAGACGTCGAGAGTCGCAAGACGACTACCGGCCACCGTAGGCGCGGTTCTGCGGATGGCGAGCGATGGGTAGCTCGCAGCCCGGCTAGGACCAGGACCGCGTCGACGGCGCGTTAGTGTTCCACGCGCGCCTCAAAGAGAAGGAGTCAGCACAGGAAGGGGCCCAACAGGGCCAACGCCTGCCGGCGTTTCGGAATGTTTATAATAGTTACCGTGACCCTGGAACATAAAGGGCAATCAAAGGAACATGAGTGGGTTTTAGTCAGTAAGAGTCTGACACGCCCTCCCGCCGCACCCAGGACGGGAGCTGTCATTGGATGATTTCCCACTCACTCACCAAAAAGAAAATGTATATACAAACTACTCTAAGTGAAAGATACAATTATTCTCTATATAGTGAATATTCGTGTAACGAGTGTGTAAGTGACGTCCTAATGGTGACTAATGTATGAGCCGTAACGATAGTTTGAAGTTTTGTACTGATTTTTGTACCCTGCCAATTAATAAAATTTTGATTTTACTATTCTTTTTTCCTTTAATTTGAAACTCAATTACCCTTGACTGCTGCTTATCCAAGCTCAGTTAAAAGAATTACATAAGTGGATAATTGTTTAAAAAACAGCAAACTGCAGTTGAGAATTTTTGGCTGCTTTTTAATGATTTCCTTAGATACTATATTTATTCAAAAAGGTTTTTAAGAAAGTAGTTCGCTGCAAAACTATATTAAAAGGCAGTTATTGGACTCTCACGTCTTTGTTAGAAATTTTTCAAATATATTTTTTGTTGTAAATACTTTTTAAAAAGGCAGCTCAATAAATAAACGGTCTTTTAAAGAATTATGTACAGTGAATTTGGTGACTAAATGATTTTCAATAAAAATAAACTACTAATAATTCACTAAAAGGCAGCTTCGGGACTGAAGCTGTCTTTTACTGGATTATTATAGGATGTAAAATTATCCTAATAATGTTAACAAATATAATAATTCATAAAATGTATATATTTATATGTGTAAAAATTGATCCAGTAACACTAAATAAGATACAACGGGCACCCTTTATAAAAAAAACCCACCATATATGTCATATTTTTTACGCAGATTAATTAAAGTAAAAAAAACAAAATGAAGACTGCTTTCGCGGTTTTTTCAAAAATCACTGTTGTCAGAAGGTTGCCTTTAAAAGAATCACGGCAGCATACCCGTCAAACCCCGATTTAATAAAATTGTGTTTTGACGTTTGCCTGACCAAATTAGTCTCTCCCAGGTTTGACGAAAATTGTTTAGTCAAAGGCCGAAAATTTACATTTGTTTGGGCTTTGGCTAAGTCATTCAGTCTGACCTAAGGATTGACCAGTCCAACCTAGGAGCGCCGGAGCTTCGGAGTTTGCCTATAACATATACATATATAATATTAAACTCACTGACCAATATTAAACGCGTTTGTTATTAAACTAACTACAGGCATGAAACTTGGAGGGTTTATTCTTTGTGCAAAGAGTAAATAGCCACTAATAATTTAACACCTTAAGAGTTAAAATAGAGGACAGAAGTACGACATCCACGCAGGCGAAGCCGCGGGCGAAAGCTAGTAGTACATATGTTCGAAAAATTCAGTTAAGTATATTTAGTTACCTGAATGTCCACCAGATGTCGTAACACATGATGTTGAGCCAGAAGAATGCGGCTAGAAGAGAGAAGTAGATGATGAACGCTGTAATAAAATATACACGATGTTAGATTTATTTATTACTTACTTATTGCTTATTTACAAATTGAATAACTTGATGGGGCTGAGTGGGTAGGGACCCTGACTGCTAAGCCGGAGGTTTTGGCTTTGATTCCCTTCCAGGACAAAAGAGAAGGGGACTTCTGGGCCTAGCAGTTTAGCAGTTAACTAGTTGAAATGTGTATTAAAAAAACCGTTACATTTTTCTAAAGTAGATCACAAAATATGGTAATATTTCTATATAGAAAGCGAGAAAACTTAAATTAAGTTAATGAAACTAAATATTCGATATTGTGTGATTGCGACTGGCCGCAGTAACTCTATTGCTAACAGAGTCTTGGAAGATGAGGCGATTTTAACAGTTATACTTCAGTGACGTGCAATTTCCTAAATAAAATAAAACATAGTGGTGCCGATTCTCTTGTGCACAAACTATCGTAAATTTAAGTTAAATGCATCTTTCTCTATCCGTATAATTAAGAAAAGGACAGAAGATCAAATATTAGTTAAGTCCTGTCAAATTTAGACACTCCATAGATAATTTAGAAGCAATTTAAAAACATGGCGTCTAAATATACGTCAATTGTCATCAGGCGCTGTCTACAATGTTTCAAATATAAGAAGTGCAATTTGACATTTCATACTTTTCATGACGACACAACTTTGTACATGCGTAACTCAAAAATTGACAATTATTTCTTCCGTAAAACCACGTAATTTTAAAGTTATTTTTATTTTATCACAAACTGCACAATTCTTAATCACTTAATTTACATTAAAAAATTTCAAACAAAGCAATATAACCATTGTTGACAATAAATAATATTTTTTCTTGACGTCGTGTCAAAGTCACGTAGTAAGGTACGATACCGTAGTGTTGTGACTCTTCAAATTCACTTGTATACCAATAATCGTTAAAAATTACCGAATAATCGAACTTACTAATAACGATCGTTTTCAATGAAAGCGACATTTATTATTTAAATATATTTTTGATGATTTCTAAATGTCAACGAAAAAGCATATTTAAAATTAAACATATAGTTATTATAATTTTAATAAGTTTTTGTAAGCAAAATCGCTTGTGCTCAAGTCTTTACAAAAAATATTTTTTCTTTTAATTTGGCAACACTGGCAAGTGAGAATTAGAGACTTTCTTTCATCTAAAATTCAGAAATTTACGGTCATAAAATAAATAAATCTGTAACTTAAATCGATTATAAATTATAAAGAAATGAAATCAATATCTCGTATAAATCGGATATTGTAGTAATCGATTTTTTTAACCCAATCCCTATTCTTCAGTAGGTTAGAAGTGTCAAATTGCACTTCTTATATTTGAAACACTGTAATTTGACAGGATTAAACTAAAATGTATCTTCTGTCCTTTTCTTTAAGAAATGGAAAGAGAAAGATGCACTTAGCTTAAATTTACGATAGTTTGTGCACAAGAGAATCGGCACCAATGTTATAATATAACCTCACTTTTACTATATTTCGTATGTACAACTTGTTTCTTGGAAAGCCAAATTTCACAAAACTTTTGGTGATGCCTTGTTATTATATCCTCTTACAAATAAGGCTAGATTCAATCATTTAACCAAACCTATTTTCTATTATTTACCTAGGCCCAGGGATGTATGGAGCCATTTCCTTCTCCTTTTGTGTATGAAAAACGAAACTGGGGGTAATTGATTTAAAATAAAATGAATGTATTTATAATAGAAGTGCTATGTATAATAATATAAGTTGTCTGGTTACCCAAAGAACAAGCTTTGATTATTTTGGAATCAGATGGCCGTGTGTGAGTTGTCCCAAGATATTGATTTTTATAATATCTACTACTAAATCTTCTTAATTATGTCTATAGGTAAAGAAGCTCTTATTGCGATTTCTACATTTTATTTTAGCATTCGTGCGGTAATGCACATTTGTCAAAATGTTACTTTTTATCTCTTTGCCATTTCTTACAATTCTTATTGATACTATTTATGACATTTGTTAAACTTTTGAACACACGTGATTCGAGACAAATAGAAAGACAAAAGCATCGCGACAGCCGGCTGTCGATTAGTCTTTGAAATGTTAATAAATAGACACAAATTGTGTTTACCTCACGCATGATAAATGTTATTAAAATGTATATTTTTGTATGAATAAATAAACATCAATGTTTTTTCCTCATGACTTTTAATAAATTGATTGACATGCGTAAACAAACATTTTATCATTACTCTCAGCTACTTTATCGCAAAAGGATTAAGAGAGAAGTAGCTGAGAGTAGCTTTAGTTTAATTTAGAATAACTTTGTAGCGACATCTATCGCCGAACACGTCACCTACAACTGACAATCCTACATCGTGATATAAGAGTTTTCGGCGACATTAACACATAAAGGCAAACCAAGTTATTTGTGAAATGGCTACAAATCGGTCATCGGAGAACGGTTGCTGAATCAAAATTGGAACCACGGTTGACATGACATTTCAGTCATACATTTGACTTCATTTGAGTGTTCTCTGTCTCTTTCTCTTTGCAAAGCTGAATCGAAGTTGGTCTGTCTGTACAAAAACCCGTCTAGAACCGCAAGGCCTAAAAGACCGCATCCTCCCTTTTCAATGGAGTATGAGGGACTTTACACTCTGATCCTCATACCCTCAAAATTTCAATAAAGCTACATGTCATGTGCAAGTCTTTCATTATGGTACAATTATGATTGCATAATAGTAACTTTACGTACCTAATTATAGACAAACATCATTTGATGGTTTTTCCTATAAAACAGTCAATATTAATTCGTGAGGTAACAATTCATACATTTGCATGTTTTCAAGTAAAATCTATTAGAGATGTGGCCGCAAAAAGTAACACAAAGAAGCTAAATGAGGAAAAAAAATATTGTTATGGTTCTTGAAAAACAACGAGTGACCTCGGACCACGAAAAATAATCATCTGTCATTTATATCATATCAAACAAGCTGGTGGCTTAGCATTCATATCCTTTAAGAGAAAACACAACAATATGGCTTTGCAGCAGAAATGTGTATTCCCTGGACTCCTTCACAAAGAACTCTGTTATTAATTTTACAGTAGTAATGTCATAATTTGCTCTTTACACTACAAAGCCACAAGTATTCGCAACGCGTTAAAATTTAAGTTATGTAAGTACATAATATGAACTCCTTTTGTAAATACTATTAATTACGTCATCTAACAAAAGACGATAGATTTTGCTGTTGACAGCTTTGGAACGTGAACAAAATGTCGGGCGTTGTTTGTTGAGCTTTAATGTTAATTTCCTTAGATTATAAACATGTTAATAATCAAAGATAATTTCATGCCCTGTTTTGTAAAATAAATTCTTTTTTCACCGAAGCTGCTCTGCGCGGTTGTACGTTATTGTAACGTAAGGTAAGGCCACTTTATGTTTTAATGTAATGAAAAAGAAACCATTAAGACATCATCCGGCCACAATATTACGGAAAATTGCCAAAAAAGTCATACTTACAAAATGTTGTGCAAAGATTTTGAGTGATATCTTTCCTCAGTATAAGGATCTGCATTGTGGCGAGGAACAGGAACCCTACGAAGAAGCTGATGAGATACGCCATCAGCACCATTCCGTGCAGGTTTTGGAGCTCCGGCACCCACGCGTACACCGCCACCGTCAACAGGATGAAGAAACACGAGATCAACATACCTGGAAACACAATCGTGAGTTAATTAAAAAGAAACAACCCTTGTATGCGAGTACAATTTTTAAATAAAATTTTCGCCTCTGAGCCGGAATATGGGCCTGCGTAGGCGAGGGATTCCATTTGGTTCGGGTATTGGACGGACCACCTTGCCTGGCGGACTGCAAGTGGACAAAAAGCAACCTAATGACAGTTATAATAAGAGCATACCGCGGACAACCTCCGTCATCAACATCTCCGCCATTGTCCCTCGTCTGCGCAGGCCCTTAGGGGAACACTGAACATCAGTGATCTATGTAATATTACTAATTCGAACAACGTTTATGAAAATAATCACTTTGTATAATATCGATTAACATAATTTTCACTTCATCGAATATTTATTTGCGATAACAACGTTTGCGCTATTGATCAAAAGGTTAAATGTTCATTTGATGTAACATTCAGGTGGTGTAACATTTATTTTATCGAATATTCAATACCATCCCTATCCCGCGGAACTCCATTATTACGGAGATATCCATGGTTAAAGTTGTGCGGTTATGTTAGGTTTAAACAAAATTTCCATCAATTTGTATTCTAATCTCTAAATAGGATAGTCGACGGAGCCCCGCTTCGGGGGGCTCCTACTTCTGGGTGGTTTAAAAAAAAATAACCACGAAGGAGAAAGCGCCACCTCCTTCTAACCTAACCTGTCCGAGTCCGCCCTAATTTTGGACTGACGATGCTAATCAGTTAAACGCATTCATTACCAAAGTTAGTTTAGTAAAACATTAGTTTAAATAAAATTAGTGCAATTGAAAATTCGGTAAAATGACATTATTTCAAAGAAATAAATATGCTTAATAAAAATCTACCAATTAACTATTCGGTCAAATGAATAATATATATGTCACCGGAAAATAACAAGATCCGTAAGTTTATCAATCTACTAGGAAGTTTATAAACTTTCGTAAAATTCTAAACGGGAGATAAATTGTAATATTTTACGTCCACATTTTCGTAAATTGATAAACTTACTGAACTCACTCGTAAAATAATAAGTAAGCAGTAACCAAACGCTACACGCGATCTGATTGGTTGACTGTCACGTGTCACTTCTCCTTCCTCGCGGCCGCCATTGTTTGTAAGTGTTTTATAAGAGTATTCCTGTATTTTAGCTAGTAACTGTTAAATAGCTTATTGAAACTGATAATAGAAAAATCAACTCACTACATCCGTGCCAGAGAGTAACCACCAGGCATTGTTGCTTCCAATTTATAGTTTGTGAAGTCTGATTATACCAAAGTCTATGGACACAAGCATTGCCACTATGAACATTGACCAATCAGAGAGCAGTGTCGTATTTTACGTATTTCAAAGATGCGGATACTTAAATGAGTTTCTGTGATTGGTCGAACCATATAAAATCTTACGAATAGATATCCGTTAGTTTATAAATTTACCGTATGACGTCGGAAATTGATAAATCTACGAAAATGTGGACGTAAAATATTACAATTTATCTCCCGTTTAGAATTTTACGAAAGTTTATAAACTTCCTAGTAGATTGATAAACTTACGGATCTTGTTATTTTCCGGTGACATATATAATACGAAATGACTTTATTGTAACTAAAATTAGCCGGAGTGATTTTCGACAAAACGTTGTTCTGCCAAACAAGGGTGAACCGGTGAACCTCGCCACGGTCGTGTTTTTGCAAGACGGTCACTTTTTATTTTGATGTTAGCCTCTGCCCGCAGCTTTGTCCATAAACAAGTCAAGTATTAATCATGTTTTTAATTATCTGATTTTTTAAACAAGTAAAAGTTTACTCCTTTTAAACTTTCGAACACACGTGATTCGAGGCACAATAGAAAGACAATAGTAGTGCGACAGCCGGCTGTCTCTTGGTCGTTGAAAGGTTAAAATTGACCCACGGATTTTGATGTGGTTCTTTTAATTATTTAAGTAGTTTACATCTAAAAAAAATATCTAAAATATCTTGGGACAACTCACACACGGTCATCTGATCCCAAGCTAAGCAGAGCTTGTGTTATGGTAACCAGACAACTGATATACATACTTATATACTTATATACTTTCTAAATACATACATATTATAGATAAATTACACCCAGACACAGAACAAACAATTATGCTCATCACACAAAGTTTGTCCTGGGTGGGAATCGAACCCACGACCTCCGGCTTAGCAGTCAGGGTCACTAACCACTAGACCAAATGGCCCGTCATTCGTCACCCATGTATAGCTGGGACGGGTCTCTAGTTAAAAATAAATATAATAAGGTACTTACAACTGCTACTAATTGAATAGTTATTCGGTTCAGAGTTCGTGACGAAGCAGATCAGAGCGTTAAGATGAGGTTCTTCATCATCAGATACGAAGGTGTCGATACAGTACTTGTCTGCTTTGTAGATGAAGACACTTGGGACGCTAGAAGGAATATCCACGAAGAGGTCTCCATCCTACGGAATAATAAAAAGTTTAACTCAAATGATATTTGAAGAATGTCATTAGGGCATGCTATCGAGAAATATCAGTTTCAAACTTCTGAAATTTCCCGGCAATTTTGATATTGATAATTCTCGGTACGGTACAGAGTTAGTCCCGGTTCTTTCGTTACTTATGTTTGAGACTTTGCACTAATAAAACAAATCGGTTATGTGATATTACTCTATTAATTTCATTATTGCTGTAGAATACTTTAAATCGTTTTTTTTTATTATTGGAAGGGCATCTAAAGAATTCCCAAGACACTGTTAGTATAAAAAAAACCGGTAATTAGATTGGTATTGATACTGCATGCCCTAAACTATCATTCAATTTGATTATATTATATTTATTATACATTTTGAACTAGAAATAAAAACATTGGTCGGATATAATAGACCAAGTTAGTTAACGATGGATATCACTGTAATTAATGAGTTAATGAGTGTTTTATCAGTGGTATTAATGATATTAAAAATTAAGATAGTGTGTGTCGTTTAACATTTTGAGAACCGTTGAAGACTTAATTATTGCGGGTAAATTACGTGGCATTGGTGCCGATTCTCTTATTCACAAACTAACGTAAATTTAAGTTAAGTGCATCCTTTTCTTTCCATTTAATTAAGAAGAGGACAAAAGATAAAATATTAGTTAAGTCCTGTAAAATTTAGACACTCCATAGATAATTTAGACGCGATTTAAAAACATGGCGTCTAAATATGCGTCAATTTTCCTCAGGCGCTGTCTAATTTGACAGGATTAAACTAAAATGTATGTTTTGTCTTTTTCTTTAAGAAATTGAAAGAGAAAGATGCATTTAACTTAAATTTAGTTAGTTTGTGAACAAGAGAATCGGCACCTTTAATACACTCGGTCAGCGAGAAATAACCGTCTAAATGGTTACTTTGATAGCATAATATTTGTAGGTAAAAATAAATTAAAAGCAGAACCTGGTCAGCAGATAAGCCAAGAATCATTAGAAAATAAGTAGATTTGGGATTCTTGAAATTTTAGCAAAAATAATTGTAGCCGAGTGCAATGAACTTTTTACTTGTATCGTAGTTCATAATGGAGGTAAAAGGTAAGGTATATGTGAAGGTGACAAAAAGAAACTTAAATAAATATTTAATAATGTTGACTTTTCAAAAGTATATCGTGAAAATATACCAATTTTTGTGAAGGCAATAAGTTACATAAGTTCTAAAGTTTCGCCCTTATTCACTATTGCAGCCCTATTCACCTCGTTTGACGTATCTGATGATTGTCATATCGTCGAAAATCCTAAAAATAATCACTCACCGCCGTTTAAAAATAATCTGCAGTATATAATAAAATCATCGGTGCGCACAAGTCACGGTCAGTTAATCTGACCAGTTGTACTGACAGTACATCCTTAATCTGACCTTAAGTGTAAAAAGTTGAAATTTCAACTTCTCATTGACTTAACTGCACTCTTAAACAAATAACTTTTCTATAAGAGTTCACGCCAAACGATGAGTACAAATTATGGCAATGACATTTACAGCTGAGCAGTCACATGACCTCATCGGTTTTCATACAACCAGCCATAATAAGACACCATGGTTGCAACTTGATGGCGCAACCAAGTGCACGCCAAGAGAAATATCTTCCATAGGCTAGCGCTGAAAACCAGCGTCGTGGACTCGTGCCTTTGTATAGATCACGGCATTATGCTGAGCGATAGCCGTTTCGCGCTTTAGTGATGCTACTTAGCTGTAATAGTTTTAAGGTTTCTAATGTATTTATAAGTTTTTTTTATTTCGTTTTGTAGCTCACTGTGTGCGAATAAACTTTTTTCTTTTTTTCTTTCTTTCATACTGTATGGGCCATTTTTCATTAGAACTCCAAGTTCCGAAACCTGGTCGCGACACCCATATATTGTGATGGTGGCACGATATGATTCAACCTGGTGACCTAATGAGATATGGCCCTATACATTATGTTGGAGACGCGACCAGGGACTAAAGTCTGCTATCAACCTCAATTTTATTCTATTTATGGCAATCCACCGAGTTTTCGGTGATTCCTGCCAATGGCCAGGTTGAAAATAATATTTTTCGAATATTCTATAATATACATGTATTTTGTCCACTTGAATTACTATATACACACATCAAAAGTGTCTAGGGATATTTTAATTAAACCTAAATAACTAAAATTCTATTAACTTTTTGTTAAGACACCTACACTTTAAAATAAACCTTGTTTAATTGCCTAGCTAATCTGATAATAAACTTTTAGATAAAGTTAAATTAAAAAAAAAAAACTTAGAAGAAGAGGAAAAACTCAACAAAATTTCAATATAACTTTTTTTTTGCAATTTCAAAACCTAAACAACAAAACAAATTTTTTTTTATAAAAATTGTTGGAAACTTAAAATTAATAATTCGTGGATCCACCTAAGACTCTCCTGACACATCTGGAGCGGTTCTGCATACTCAAAACAAGGGTGTCAATATCCTGTTGTGGAGTACTGTCCCAAATCCTGCTAAGATGCAAGAAAAGCTGGTTTTGATGCACAATATCAACAAGGAAATTCCTACGAGCTCTTCTCTGAAGCATATTCCAGGCATGCTCAATAGGATTTAAGTCAGGGGATTGTGCAAGCCGGTCTAAAGCTTGGATAACATGCTGTTGTAACCAACTTGTAACGATACGCGCCGTATGTGGACGGGCATTGTCGTGCATTAGCTGGAAATTTTGTCCCATTTGCTGTTTGTGGGGCAAGATTACAGGCTCTAGCACCTCATCTCGGTATTTTCGAGCAATCATATTGCCTTGTATCCAAACGAGGTCCGTTCTACCGCCGAGACGAATTCCTGCCTAAACCATAATCGTGCCACCTTAATATGCATGAACTTGTTGTGGGTGCTGCAGTCGATTCGATTTCGATTTCGATTCGATTGTTTTGAGTATGCAGAACCGCTGCAGATGTGTCAGGAGAGTCTTAGGTGGATGGAATTTTTATAAAAAAAATTGTTGTTTTGTTTAAGTTTTGATGATTCAAAAACAAAGTTAAGATTGAAATTTTGTTTGAGTTTTTCCTCTTCTTTTAAGTTTTTTTTTTAAGTTTAACTTTATCTAAAAGTTTATTATCAGATTAAATAGTCTATTAAACAAGGTTTATTTTAATGTGTACATGTTTTAACAAAAAGTTAATAGAATTTTAGTAATTTAGGTTTAATTGAAATATCCCTAGACACTTTTGATGTGTGTATTTATAACTAGCTTATGCCCGCGACTTTGTCCGCGTGGAATAATAGTTCCCGTTCCCGGGGGTTTTCCGGGATGAAAACTATCCTATGTCCTTTCTCGGGTCCCAGACTACATCTGTACCAAATTTCATTCAAATCGGTATAGTGGTTTAAGCGTGAAAAAGAGACAGACAGTCAGAGTTACTTTTGCATTTATAATATTAGTACGAATATTTATGAAAATCCGTTTCGTCGAACAAAAGATTTGCATACAACTGGTAATCGGGAAGTTTCAATTGTATGCTATGTAAAAATGACATAGGTTCGGATCCGGGTCAGTACCAATGTGACTTTTTCAATTCATTTGTACATTCCAAGTTTAACTTTGACTTCTCTAACGTCGGTGAATAAAATATTGTGAGATCGAAATTAATCCATACTAGTATTAAAAATGCGAAAATAACTGTGTCTGCCTGTCTGTCTCGCTTTCACGCCAAAACTACTCAATCCGTTTAAATGAAATTTGGTGCATAGATAGGTCCATACCCAGAAAAGGAACAGCATTGTTTTTATTCCAAAAATCTATAATATAAAGTAGCCTATCCACCTTGATCAATGCTCGTGGAAAGAGGGTTTTGCCGTAATGTTTTAAGGTACTCTATAAATACTAGATACCAATGTTAATTGACCATGACATTGTCAATGTAATGACAAGTCTTTTTTGCGTAATCACAGATAACTTAACTTCAAGGATGCTTAATGGCAAGTACTATACAGGGTGTCCCACGCCAATGCCACATGGAGGGAAAGTACCTTAAATATTGTAGATAGAACATTTTACTGAAAGAAGACATTATTTGAATTTTGAAAACATTTTAAACTGCTTTCATAGATATTTTAATAATTGCATAGTTGAACCGGGAATCGAACCTGTTACTCGAGAAAATTTATCAGCCTGTAGTTTTATCCTACCGATCGAAAGGCTTCATCACAAGGATTATTTTTTGCTAAATAACATAGTGTCAAAAATAAAAGATAGACTATGAATTTTAACATTTTTAATACAAAATTAGTCAATTTTTCAAATGCTCAAAACTAGTCCCTTCTTCTTGAATACAAAGTGATAACTTTTGATTATTTCGTTCGCTGACGATTTTTTGGTCTTGTTGTGGTGGATATTTATTTATTTAAATGATGCGTACTACTCAAGTGGGTAGATTAATTAGTAATAAGTAGTTATGATTGTTAATTGTATGTATTTACGGCAATGTAAGCTTTTAACTTTTCTGAACAAAATTTTACATCAAATGTTAAATTTCACGGTCTTCCTTTTATTTGTGACACTATGTTATTTAGCAAAAAATAATCCTTATCATGAAACCTTTCGATCGGTATGATAAAACTACAGGGTGATTATTTTTTCTCGTGGAACAAGTTCGACTCCCGGCCCAACCATTTAATAATTTGAAAATCTATAAATGCAATTTAAATTGTTTTTAAAATTCAAGTAATGTCTTCTTTTAGTAAAATGTGCTATCTACAAGATTTTAGGTACTTTCCCTCCATGTGGCATAGCCGTGGGACACCCTGTATAGTGACAGACGTAATGATGGAGCACTTTTTAACGTGATTAGTTACATATTTTTCTTTGGATTAAAGATGATCAATTTAGCATAGGTATGAACTTATTTTATTGGCTAAATGGTGTGCTGTTTCATTGGAATTAAAAAAAATTTTTGCTAATGTTTTTTTTACCAAATTAAAATTTATATATAAAAAAAGTGAGCCGTCACGGGACGCCTGGCAGATGTGAAACTTCGACATTACATCATCGCCACACAGTACACAAGACTGTGACTGTATATATACACCATCATATAGCGTGGCGACGCGTCGCCACGGCATGCGTCGCCGCGCCAGAAATTTGTTTTACGTGCGGCTATAGATGTTTCACATCAAAAATACTATTATCCTCAGTTTTGCGATAACTTGAAAAACTAAAACTTTCACAATCATGGGGTGCAGTAGTATGGGTATAATAAATAATTGTAGTATAGTCATTAAAATGTTTTCTCTTGTCTTCCATTCAAGGAAGTCAAATATGCCTTACATAACTACTTAACTATCTAACTGCTAAACGACTTAAATGCTAAAGGCCAATAGTCTATAATTTATTCTTACTTCCATAAACTTTTGTAAAACCTTTTTCTAAATGACCCTTTTTCCAAAATTGTTCTGTCTTAGAATATCCTTTTCTAAATTATCATTTTATCTAAACGTCATTTTTTTCTAAATTTCCCTATCTCAGAATGTCCGTTTCTCGTAATAACACTTCCTAAAAATATACAGATTCTAAATTAACCATACATTAAATTGCTTTGATATCAAACTCATTACATTCTGACCACTTCTATTCGAACCGGATTTGGCCAAAAACGCTTATTCACATCTCAACACTGATCTATTGTTAATTTGAGGCAATGGTTTAGAAAAAAATAAATGATATTATGATTGTATTGTCCACTCTGTCAGAGAGAATATTATTGTTGCAGGATACATTCTAATCATCGATTTCTAGTGAAGAAAGACTCTTTATTAGTGATCGATAATTCTAATGTTTTTTTTTTTGGTGAATGGCAATCATCCAATGACTGCTCCCGTCCTGGGTGCGGCGGGAGGGCGCGTCAGACTCTTACGGACTAAAACCCACTCATGTTCCTTCGATTGCCCTTTATGTTCCAGGGTCACGGTAACTATTATAAACATTCCGCAACCCCGGCAGGCGTTGGCCCTGTTGGGCCCCTTCCTGTGCTGACTCCATAATTCTAATGTTCATTTAATGTTTTAAATTCCTAAGTGTCTACTCTTATTATAAAACAGAGACTTTTGGCAGGTAATGTAAACAAATGAAGCTTATGTTGAGCAGTAGTTTTTTGTCTTGCCATAGAGGAGCAAATTGAAGCCCTAATAGTGTCATATAGAGGATGAAAGTTTGTAGAAAAAAAACATTACCCTCCTTTTGCGCAAGAAAAACGTCTGAAGATGAAGAAAACAGTCAAAAACAAAACGTATATCAATTTCGTTTCAACATTTTAGAGAGCGTACCGCACGATCTTATAACAAAAAGCTTGCTTATGTGTGAACTGGTTGTGATCTTTAACACAACTTAAGCCTAGTTTAAAATTTAGGTTGAAATAATGCCTATGACATTTGTCTCACCGCCGTCAAATTGTAGCTCTGTACAGCCGGATATACTGGCAGTCTTCTTTCATTTTTTGTTTCCCTATCACACACCATTTTTCCAAACATGAAAATAAACTCCTTTGTGGCATTAAAACCTTCCTTATATTTATATTGTTGATTTTTCTCTTGTAACACAGGTGGATCGAATTTGATGTCTTTTGTAATATTGATACACTCCCGTTTGTCAGATTTATACATTTGCCCAAATGGACAACACTTCCGAGCGCACTTCCCCTTGAGACACACACATCCTCTTTCCGTCCCGTCTTTGGCATCGATGATAATTTCATTGTCTGAGAATGTAACACCTGCATACGTACGATTCACTAGTGGTACACTCTTTTGCAATTCACAAGCTTGAGGTATTGAGGTTTGATTTTCCGATACAGTCTCACAAACAATCACTAGTGATATAGTCAACAAGGTCCACATTGCCGTAACTTTAAGCCAATATTGTAAAGTATTTTGGACGACCGTATCGTTCGGCAGCCTTGTCGTTACTGTTGCTTGCTTAATATAAAAAAAATATGGGATTTCCGCGATCGCGAGTGCACGTTTGAGCCGATATGTATTCAAACAATTTGATCGAGCCTAGCTTAGGTTCTTGATTGGAACAGGTTTGTAAAACCTGCTCAGATATACTTAGGCCTGTTGTCGACGACACGGTTATTCAACCGTACGGCGTGTAAGCTGTACGGTTAAAAAACGTGAGAGCTTGTACATGTCAAACTTGTTATTTCATCGCCACATTCATCACCATTTATTAATCTCATTTCCATCTCATTTTTATTACACACGCTGAATGCCGATTTTAATTACATTGATTCAAGAAAGGCCTAAATATGAGATAAGACTATCGATTATTTTAAAAATAAGCGGCTGAAATATTATTTAAGCCCCTCTAGACAAGTGGAATTGTAGAATAGATAGCGAAAACATACTTATGGAGATGTCAAATTGTTTAGCGATTGAAAGCTTATGTCAATTCCATACATTTGACAATCTATTCGTTTTCGTTATCTATTCTACAATGCCACTTGTCTAGGCCCTCTGAAAAGATATATTTATTCAATTACAGCCTACATTTAAAGATTTAAATGGTGATGAAAAAAATAAGTTTGGTAAGTTACAGATATTTAATTATTTAAGTACTTTTTACTTATGCATAGTTGTTTTGAAAAGAGAGGCGACCTTCGTTATAAGTTGAAACAAGAACAAGTTTGACATGTACTTACATGTACAAGCTCTCGCGTTTTTTCAAACGTACGGCTTACACGCCGTACGGTCGAATAACGGTGTCGTCGACAAGAGGCCTTAGACTTTATATTTTCGGATTGTCTGTTATGCATAATAAATGTCGTCACATTTTTTTTGGAGTTCCGTACTACCGGAAAAAACAGAACCGAAACAGAAACTGCATCTATTATAGCTGAATTTTTGAAATCTAGGCCCTAAATATTTATTAACTGATAAATTAGATCAATCTATTACAACGGAACATTGTGTTAGGTACCTAGCAGGTTTAATTTTTAATTAAGAGTTTTGCTTTACCCCTTAATTCTAAATCGAAGTTATAAATAGTAGAGAGGATATAGTAAACCTTGCGGGGGTGTATATATCTGTAATTCTGTGTTAAAAAGAGTGTAAACTGTGTTAACTATCGATGACCTGTGCATTTATTTAAACAGTTTAGTACAACGCTGTTAATATAATAATTATATCCGCATTCATATTATCGTATTATATTCAAAATGTTTAAACCTTAACATGTCTTGTTTTTTGCTGATTGTTAATAATTTCCGTTAATGATATTATAATTTCGTTGTTGTTATTTTCAAGGTAAGTAACAACAATTGTTGTAATATATTTTCAATTTACAGGTATGCAAATGTCAATAATTATTATATTGATTGTAGTTAATGTTTGAATATCGATGCGTGGGGAGTGTGATAATCGCCTTAAATTTTCGAATACACCTAATTCCACACACAATAGAAAGACAATAGCAGCGCGACAGTCGGCTGTCGCTTGGTGGTTGAAAGGTTATTTATCATATCTAACGTAACGTAACGTTGACGTAATAAAGTCATATAATGATGATGGTCATTAAATTATGACATGACACATAAAATTACTTAATATGTTTAGATATAAAATATTGACGTTTGTTTTGACAAGATAAAGAATCAGCGTTGAATCGGAAATCCATAACAAATAATTATTGTGCAAATATAAAATAAAACCCATAGTTAGTTAATTATATTTGCTTAACAATTAATTTATTGTTTTTTAAAACATCAGCAGCCATGATATTTTTCTTACGGTGACGTAAATCAATTAACATTTGGCTCTTTTTTGGTGCTAAACTGTAAATCTGATAACAATTTTTATTTAACGACCAACTGACGTCATGGCCATAGAACAACATGGCGACCAGTGTCAAAAAAATGCGGCTGAATACAAATATTTTGTTTTTAGTAGTTTATTGGGGTGTTATTTTTGAATTATAATGCTTCATAATGGGTGTAAGCCCTAATGCACCACAAAGTGTTATTCGAGCATCTAGTGCAAGCAAAATTGTAAAAAAATATTTAGTAGATATTTGTTTTTGTCTGCTGCTTATTTCAAGTGTGTTGTGTGTTTTTTTTAGTCTAGAATAAGCACTCATCAAATATTTCGGAATTAAGTAGATCCTCCTCTTAGAAACACAATGCTGGCTTTGCCTCTTTATAAGATTTTGATGTAGATAAATAAATTCAATGCTTCCACGTGACAATATTCAAGGTTACTCTCGCTTTGACAAAACTTGTTCCGTAAGTCCTCAAAAGGGTAACCCTACGTTTAACATTTAACATAAAAGTTGGTTTCGTCTTTTGCTAAACAACTTTCACGACAACAAAGTTGCAAAATGACTCATTTTAATTCAAAAGTCGTAGGCATTTTATACAATATGCTAACAGCATAAGGAGCAGCTATCAGCGTAAAGGGTTTACCAGACCCAACAATTTAAATTCATTACATATTGTACTTTCTAAATTTTATTTTGGATATCACTGACATCCAGTGCCTCGGAAAGCACGTAAAGCCGTTGGTCCCGGTTGTCATTCGTAGAACTTTGACAGTCGTTACGGGTATTCAGAAACCAGAAAGTCTGACCAGTCTAACCAAGTGGTACCGTGTCGCCCAGGTACTGGGTTGTGGAGGTCTGATAGGCGACTGCTTATCACTGCTTCACGTAAAACACTGGTATCCAGCTGAATCCGGTTAGACTTCAAGCCGACCCCAACATAGTTGGATAAAGGCTAGGAAGATTATGATGATGACATGTACAAATCTAATTATCAAGTCCAAAAAGGCTAGTCTCAACTATGTTAGGTCCTGTTAGGTCGAAGGGCAAGTACCAAAGAGACTTTTTCAATTCATAGGTATGTACTTTCTAAAAAAATATCTTGGACATTACAGACTTCGTAGTTCGTTGAAGGAAAACATCGTGAGGAAACATTGACTTGTAGTTTATATAAATCCGAAATCGTCAATCCGCCTTGAGCAAGCGTGGTGATCAATGCTCGTACCTTCTCTGAATGAGAAGAGACCTTTGCCCTGCAGTGGGATAGTAATAGGCTGGTATTATTGTTATTTTGTTATTTATGTTAGGTCCACCAGTGTTTTACAAAAAACTATTAAATGTGAGACTCCCACAACCAAGTATAGGGTAACACATTACCCCATCATTTAACTGATTGTCAGACCTTCTGGCTTCTGACTAGACCTAACGATTGGCAATGGTCTAAGGAACGGGACGTTAGCGATGTTCTAGGTAGACTTAGGCAGTTCATAATTATGATGACATTAAATTATAACATTTTGTTGTGTAAAAAACATAAGCCAATAGGCGAGACGTCGATGGCGTCAAAAGCCCCCACTATGCCCCCACTCCAGAACTTTGTTGCTCTTTATCTTTGTATTTTTTTATTATTTTGATGAAACAAAAAATACCTACGTGTCCCGTATTTTTGGCCGATCTACAAGACGGACTAAACAGAATGCCATTTATTTTATGTTGTCGTCATCCCTATTAACAGTGGTTATAATTCATTTAAATATGTATATCGTACTGATTCAAACAGAAAGCCAAATGTTTTTATATTTTTGTCCAGCAATAACAACTCGGTTGGCGTCCCAAAATTGTTCTCTATATTTCTTTAACATTTATTAATAGGTCTTCTAATGGTCCTTAACTACTGCCGTCTAAAATATAGTAGGCAGATATAAAATGATAGAACTAAAAACAGTGCCACATTCAGAGGCAATGTTTTTAAGTGAACAAAATTTACTTAACACTTATTATTATTAGTACTAGTTTATTTTATAAGTTTTCCCACAATATTTTCCTTAACCAATGTCTGAGGCCTAGATAAATTTAGAATATACAAATTAATTGATAAAGTTACATTGAAACTTGCCGTCTCCACCCGCATCTTAGCGCGTAAGAGGCTCCTTAACTACGGAGTCCTCAAGTCAAGCATAAACTGATATTATTATCTGTACTTTAGTATATGTCTCACCATTCTTAAATGAAAATCCTTAACAGCAGAAGCAATAGGTACTCTAAGTTCTTGCAGTTCCTCTGAGCAATTCATTTTTCCAAAGAAAAAGTGCATTTCTTTTGTAGCGTTGTAGCCTGGTGCCAGTTGGTTTTCCCTCCAAACGGGGGGGTTGAAGGGTTCCCCAATGCCGACACATCGTTTCTGCGTCTGATCGTAAGCGAACCCGAGCGGGCAACACTTTCTGGCACAAACCTCTTTTAAGCACACACATCCTCGTTCAATTTTCGTCACATTATCCACATAGAATTCACCACTGTTGTAAAAAATACCATTGTACATCCGATTCTTTAATTCTACACTGTTTTCTTTGTCACATTGTGCGGTAGTTCTTGTTATTATAACTATTATTATAAAAAGTACAGGTTTCATTGTCTGTACAGTGTCCTGTACGATCGGCGCGTACGCAGGTCTCCGACTGACTGACAACAATTCAAGTTTACTCAGTGAGGGTTTTCCGTATTCTCACGAAACGGTAATTATGTTGAACTGAGCCAGCCTACTCGGAAGATACAAGTGACCTGTCATTGCGTTCACTAATTTATGAGGATATTTTTGTTGAAATTGTATGAGTAACTGTGCAAAGGGTTTGGTTTTTGATTAAGTACGTGTTATGGTGACTAACTATTGTCGTGACCATATTTTTTATAAATGTAAAGTGGGTTTTTCTACCTTTGGTTTAAAAATAGATGTTTATATAAAAAAAACTACAGTTTTTATGAAGAAATATTCACTATTTTTAACCGGCTTCATAAAATAAGTGTAAAGATAAAGTTTTACAATCCAGTTGACGTTTTTATTGAATGTTTACAAGACAATGCTTTAATGATTACTTAGAGCGTCTTTTTGGATGCACGAAGATATACACTGAACCGTTTGTTTGTGTTAGCACGCTATTTTTGATTTTATGTCGAAACGACTAAACCGGTTTTTAGGTGATGATTATCGTTATTATTAAATGTGACTCATAAATTTTAATATGCCGTGAAAAGTAGGCCTAAGATGTGAGATATTTATATGTATATTTATATGTAATAATATATGATGATTTAATTCATTCTACAAAATACGAGATATTAAACTTTACGACTTTAATAGTGCTTCAATCACCGACTAACTAATTTTAATTCTTAAAAAACCGGTTTCATTTATGATGTCCAAATAAGACTACTTTAACTTGCAACTAGTTATTAGTATCAGGCACCTAATAAATAAGTTTGTACTACTTTATTAATTATCATATATGTATGTAATCATTACATTAATTCTCTGAAATTTATTAAAGTAAAAATATCAACACAATTTTTGACATTATTTTTCGTTGCCGAGGTGAATACACAAATCACAAGAAGTTTCATAATTATCACAATTCTTAATTAAGCCTACATCGCGCAATTTAAATTTGGAAACGAAAACTTTACAAAAATATCACGAGGGACTATGCGTTTCACTATAACGGATTCAGCAGTTCCGAAACATTGACACCAAATGAACCCACACGATACCATCGAGCACCGAACACTGACTGACCGGTGAAATTTCGTTCAGCGTTAAAATTACGACGAAAGTTAAGCAATATTACCAGCCAGGGAGTAGTCAACACATTGAGACGGCTCCCATAATTTGAGAACTTCATCGTGCTTCTGTCCCCATACTAATATTATTAGGGGAATTATAAAACTAGCGATTTAAAAAAAGCTTTGCGGCTGATGATGACATACTGTATTAATAACTTGAGCGGTATGAATTTGAGTAAGCAAAAAATCACTAAACTGACGACGAATATTGATTAATAATAAAATCCAGAACGAGCTTACAAAAAGTGGATAGTGATTAATCCATTTCATATATTAAAATTTTATCCGAGCGACTACATTACTAAGTGAGCGACTATTAACTCTCAATAATGATGAAAACTGGTTGCAATCAAGATTTTAGGGCACCCCGACTCGGATAGGTTAGGTTAGAAGGTAGGGTTAAAAGGTAAGGGAATACGGTATTTGACACTATTAACCGATAAATCTAAGACATATTTTTTATAAAACCTATCTTTTTATTAGTCCTAAGCATCGGATTTGTTTTTAATTTACTGTAAAATTGGATTTTAAATTGCTTTAAAATCAATAAATAGTTAGTCAATAGGGTTGCTAGCTTGTGACGTCACAAGCTGGTATTGGCATACAAAGTCTATTGGAGAATTGCGTTTTGACAGCTCATAAAAAGTACGTCAATTGATGATGGTGTCAAATACCGGATTATATAACCCAAATTAATTAATTTTGACACTTAAAATTGTAATTTACAGTCACTCGTTTTATTGCTACCCATATTATTAATGCGAAAGTAACTCTGTCTGTCTGTTATGCTTTTAAATGTTTGGTACAGGGATAGCCTGAAAAAGGACGTAGCATACTTTTTTATTACAAAATAGTTGTTTAAAACCGAATACTTTTTAAAGTGAATAGTTGCGATAATATCTCGAAATACACGCAAGCGAAGCCGCAAGCAAACGCTAGAGCCGAGAGAAAATCTTATCCTGAGAATAAAATATTGTAGAGATGACAATTTTATTCCAAGAGGGACCTAAACTAGGTATAATAATTTGGTGGCGCCTTAATACACGGTTGGTTTTTATATCAATTTTAACGCAACCAAGGACTGTGACTGAACGTTAATATAGTGACAAGGTTGCACAGTGATTAACGGTTAACCAAACAATGGCGCCGATTCTCTTTTTCACAAACTAAACAAAATTTAAGTTCACTGCATCTTTCTCTGTCCATTTCATTAAGAAAAGGACAAAAGTTGAGTAGATTTACTTCATTAGCAGTCTAATTTGAGAGGAATAAGTTGATATGTATCTCCAGTCTATTTCACCACTATTATGCAAATCGAACGATCATTTTTTCATAATTTTGAAAAACTTGCGTGTAGTGGGCGCCTAAAGTACTATTATCAAGTATGTTTAGTACAATAAAAGCCACATTTACGAAATTAAAGTAGACCTGACATTTGGCACTTATTGTTTTGCTAATACAGTTATCGAATGTCTAAGGAGACACAATTGTCTTGCATAACACTTATGACGTAAGGTTTTAATTTAATAAGGCGAAAACGTCAATATCTATGACCATGGGGGCAAAGAGGAGGTAATGGTATTGTCAAAGTTGCGAATTTAATTTCATTTGTTTTTTGCCGTTGAATAAATTTGCGTGTGTTAGTTTGTATTCCGGGGTTGCGGAATAGTTCTTATAGTTACCGCAGCCCCGGAACATAAGTTATAGACAGTAAAAGTCTGACAGGGAGAGTCTACTAGATTCACTTTTATTTAGTAAATGACGTTTCAAAGTGCCTTTTTTGGTTTAATGGAAATAAATAATTCGACTATTGACTATTGTCAGACTTTTTATGCATGGGAAATCGTCATCAGGGCATCCATAAAACCCATCCATAAAAAACTGTTTGTATTCAAATCCGTCGATAAATCAAAATTAATTAAAAGTGTAAATAAAAACGATTTGCTGGCCTATATTTATGACGACATTTTGTTTTTTTGTTATGAGAATTGGCTAAATAATGTAAACGTGTTGCTTACATTATTTGAAAAATATGAGGAAAATGTAAAACAGTTTCATGATTGATTGGCATATCTTTAAACTTTTACGGCATAGATATACTATTTTGATTGACTGAACTTTTTTTAAGTTTCTGAAACGAAATTCAACTATAAGTCGAAGTTATATGAGTGTGAAGGTCAGATAGGCAGTCGCTCCACGTAAAACACTGGTCTCCAGCTGCATCCGGTTAAGCTGAAAGCCGACCTCAACATAATAATATTATTATGTAGTTTATTATGTAGTAGGAGATCAAGATCATAAAAATTGTCTGTTAAATTATATCCGCCATAATTCGCAAACCAAATATATTTTACGAAGTCAATAATAAAATAATAGCCGATAGCTATAGTATTAAATATTATAACAAATTGAGTATATAAAAATGCACTGCTTAGATAATTATACTAATATTAACGTATATAAAAATGCGTTTAGATATTTACAATTCACTTGTTAACTTACTTTTGACTTGAAATTTTGGGTAGCACCGGAAAAGAACTAAAGAAACTGTAAAATTTGCAGAATAGAAATTTAAACCAAGACGTACAAACTGATGTACAAAATTTGTAAAGAAACGAAGCTGATGAATATAAAACAACTTTACTTGTATTTTGACTCGACAAAATTTATACATACTCGTAAGTCGTAAGTACTTACTATTTACACAATTCCCAATTTTATTGGTCACGCAGACCACCTAGCATATTTATCTGTTTTGGGTCACCCCTGCCCCACTGTTTCAACACTGGGCAATGTTGTTACGAGTTATGTATGGTGTCCCACATGTAAAATTAAACATTTAACTCACGAAAAAAATTGCCCGAAGGCCAGTCAACCTATTTTTTGTTCTATAAATATCTTGGGAAATAACTTCATGGGTAATATTAAATTATAATGCTACGGTTATACTAGCCAAAGCTTATACAATACGCATGACCATAAGGTATCATTACCCGTAATCAGATTTATTTACAACATGCTTATGTACAGCATAACTGATTAAAATATCATACTTACCGTCAGAATACGCACGGTTCCTGCAACCCTTTTCATTGTTAGACGTTTTTCCTTCTTTTCTTTGGAGCATTTCATCTTTCCATACAAAAAATGAAACTTTTCTGTAGTATTAAATCCTTTAACAGGATGTATGTCAAAGTTCCTGTACACAGTTAGATGAAACTTCTGTGTGGCATTCACACACTGTTTTTTATCTCTATAGTAGGCTTGTCCGGGAGGACAACATTTCCTAACACATTTTTTACTTTTCATACAAACACATCCTCGCTCCGCTTGAGTTGTGTTGTCCACATAATATTCGCCTTCCACATATGTCTCACCGTTATACGTTCTGTTCGTTAATTCTACACTGTTATCATGCTGACAGGGTTGTGATGTTGTCGAAATGACCACTTGTACTATAGACACTATAGTCAATACAGCACGCATTTTATCAAATATTGTTTTTTGTATTTTGATAGCACTCACACTTCTTAGGCGTATAGTTCATACTAATATTACCTATGCATGTGAATGGAATTCTGCATAAGATTTCCTGTTTAATTATTCCGTAAAAGGTTTAAAAACTGAATATGCGAGACGACAAAAAAAAAGTAATTAGTCCGTCAGAAAGATTATCAAAAAATTTTGGACACGTATTTTTTATTTTTTCTTGTAAACGAAGAATGACGACGTAAAAGTGCGTTGAAGTTGCGCGCGGCATCACAATAAGATACAATTTTTGCATTACGGTGACGTCAAAAGCCCCCACTCCGGAACTTTGTTAGTCTTTATCTTTGTATTTTTTTATTAATTTGACCAAGCTCAAAATACGTGTCCCGTATTTTCGGCCAATCTATCAGACGGACTAAACAGAATGCTATTTTTTTGATGCTGTCGTCATCCCTATTGTTTAGATAGCATTCGCTATGAATGAAGTAAGCTTGCACCCCAAGGAATCCTTCCTTAATTTATTGCAATCTTTGTAATGAGCCAGGACAAGTCCTGGCTCCAAATATAAGGTAACAATTTCTTCCCATTATTTCATTTTAAGGAGTCACTATATTGTGTGCTTTTCATGTCCCATATAGCAGAGCGACTTTTAATCTCTGTGTAAATAAACTTTTCGACATCGAAATCTATTTATTTCGCGCGGTTATGCGGCGTCCCGTGTGTAAGGCACCGCCCCACCGCGCGGTCGTCAGCGCGGAGAGGCGGTGGCGTTGAGAGCACCGCTCGACCGCGCGGTCGAGCGGCGTACGTGTGTTAGGTATCAACGGATTTCTAAGTGTCTTATACAACATGACATCCGCTTCACCGCCCTCAGCGGCGGCGCGCGGTACCGTGTGTGAATCGCCTTACGTGAACTTCTTCGCTGGTTATCGTTAACTCCCGGGGCTCAACATAATTATACCTATTTTGGGAATCGGTTCGGTCTCTATTTCGCACAAGTAGTTTAAAAGTTGCTTATCTAATATTTTTAAAGCTTCATCTTTTTTTTTTTCTACGTCACTCACTATGTTATACCAAATCGGTTTTGGTAATTAATTAAATGTAAACAATGTTAATATGTCTTTAAAAATATCGTTTTAATAATGTCGCGTACTAATTTCGTATTCGCCTTTATTCAGAATCAAAGAGAATTGTCATTGTTCTGAATCGACGTTAGGTAATGAACTAAGTGGAAACACTGTTAGTTCGTTTTTTTTTTCATGCATTTTTAGATAAAAAAAATGTCAAGATTGTTTACTTTTAGTAAATTGCCTAAACTGATAAAGATTTTTGTCATTAAAATAATATTAATTTTAAAGAAGCTAGCGAATCTTTTTTTTTTTGAGAAAAACAAAAGCATTACTTTTGTTATTTCTGTAACCCTCATGATAATTATCAGTACCTACATCAATTTACTGATTTAAAAACATATATTTAGAAAAAACGCCCAAACTGAATATTCTCGTCGCCGTACTAATTTAGAACATCGTTTATTTTATTACTCTTTTTATTTTAGTTATGGGTATACAGACCTGAGACTACGATATACATAATTATATCGTCACTAGGGACAGTAAGTACCACAGAATTTAACCAGATTTTTTTACAACATGCTTATGTACACCACAACTGATTTAAATAATATGCTCACCGTCAGTAAGCGGAGTGTCCCTTCATGTCTTGGTTTCAGGATACGTGCCTCATTATTTTCAATGGAACATTTAAAATTCATTCCATACAAAAAATTGAACTTTTCCGTCGCATTGAATCCTTCAACTGGCTGGTCGGTATTACCATTATATACTGGTAGATGGAACTCCTGTGACACATTCGTACACTTCCATTTACTTAAATCGTAGGCTTGTCCGGGAGGACAACATTTCCTAACACATTTTTTACTTTTCATACAAACACATCCTCGCTCCGCTTGAGTTGTGTTGCCCACATAATATTCGCCTTCCACATATGTCTCGCCGTTATACGTTCGGTTCGTTAATTCTACACTGTTATCATGCTGACAGGGTTGTGATTTAGTTGTCGAAATTATCACTACTACTATAGACACTGTAGTCAATACAGTACGCATTTTTTATATATTGATAACATTAACACTTTGCACTGCCAGATATGGATAATTTTGTATAACGATTTCAGCAACGGCAAGAAGGAAAAATATTGTCAAATAAATAAACTTATCAACTGTCTTTTGAGCAATATTTTGCAATTTGATATAATTAAATACTTAACTTTCACGTTTGCGACCACTTGTTGCTATTTGTTGAATGTTGATCATTGCGACATTTGTTTATTAATCTATAATTTATTACTGTGTTAATTATTACAGTCTTTGCTTCTCTTACCTACCAAAAAATTAATGCTAAATACACAATCTACTTCACTAACACTGTTCACCTAAACTTAGCTATTCAAAATACCCGCGAAACAACACTATAATTGGCATTATCAATTAAAATTTCAATTAAAAAAAAAACTTATCAAAGTTCACAAGCGACCGCTAATATACGACTGACGCACTAAGTAAACGACAGTTTTTTTTTTATTTTTATATACGTTTTATTACATCCAGTGATGACCTTAAAAAACATAACAGTGTTAGTATTATTACTGTGACTCAACTTTGTTCTTAAATAATTACCTAAAGCACCAAATGTCGTCAACCTACATGAGTTTATTTTTGGTTGAAGACTGTAAATAAAATTCTATAATTTAGAGGAGTAGGTATTCACTTTTCGGCCACTTGAATAAATCTAGATGGTATCAAATCCAACATTAGTTACTTCTAAAATGTTCATGTTAGAAGATATCCTGCAGCTGGAACAAAGTAGCATAAGTTTTACAAATACTCATACTAGATACCAGACGCTAATGTCGATTTAGCTAAAAATTACACAACTTTTCAAAAAAAAGTCAGTCACTAAAACTTTGGTTGACTGTGTTGGATTTCAAAAAAAGCCTTTGATACTGCAAGTCACACATTTCGATAGAAAATCTAGAAAAAGTTGGTATCAAAAGACATCCAGTTCAAAATTTCAAATTAATAATACCTAGTAAATAGAATCCAAATAACCGATATAGATAATAATAAAATAGTGTTTCATCTTTCACACTATTATGTGGAGTCCCACAAGAGTTCATGTTGGGGCCATTATTATTTCTATTACCTTAAATAATACAACATTCCTCAAATTACTCGTAACAAAGATTATGGTAGGTATTTTTGCTTGACGAACATATTTTTTGAATGTTTCGTTTGCTGCATTAATGAATGAATGATTTTTCTCATACATTATAACGCTTATAGCTTGATTACACCTACCGAGTAGAGTGGCGAGACAGTGCCCTCGGCCGAGTACTCGGTACTTGTAAACACATTGCCGAGTACTCGGCCGAGCGCTCGGCCTAGCAACCGGCCGAGACAGTCATTCGGACCCAGTTCTATTTACTAGGCCGAGTACCCACCTCCCCACTTCCCCGCACTGTCTCGCTCGGTCACTCGGTGAATCTAAACAGTACTCGGCCACCACTCTCCACTCGGAGCGTACACGTCACGTCACTCCGTGATTTTTTCGTTTAGCCATAAATACAAAGATAATATATATACCTAATAATACTACCGTAAGACATAGAAACATAAATAATGGCTGGGAAATGGTATTTCGATACCAAATCCAAATCCGAGATTTCTCTTGAGCCAACAATTCTGTTAATTCTTCTACCAGGAGAGGAATTAGTAGCTTGGTAGACTTTCTAATAAACGATTTCCGATCCATGTTAGCCTCAGTTGTCCTTGCACTTCTTCTAATAACTGAACTGTCTCGCCACAATATCGAAAATACGTGTGAACACTTACTAGGCTACGGCACTGTCTCGGCCGAGTTACATTTTACTGTCTCGCCACTCTACTCGGTAGGTGTAATCAAGCCATAAAGTCGGATATATGATAGAAATATTTCAAAACTATTTATATTTCAGAAGAAAGACTGTCGGGGCCAGTTAGATGATCATATTAATAATTTTCTTCACTTTGTTGTCAAATCGGGTAAAACACAAATACGGAAACTGTAAAATATGCATAAAATGATCATATGAACACACTTTTTTGCTATCACTTCAAACTTTTAATGTATAGCTTTTTCGATTTTGATACTTAAAATATTAATAATAGAATTAACATAAAATAAGTGGTAAATGCAATTTGGCGGCAAAATTAACTAACCGTTGGTTTTCTTTTAAACAGTAGTTTTTGTTTTTACGATACGATTAAATGTGTAGAATTCGTAGAGTTAGGGCGTGTAATGTTAGAAACTTAGCACAACATGAGATCTGATAATATTTTCACAGTGTGAGTGCGCTATCATTTGTTTTTGTAAGCTCCTAATGGCAATTTTTTTTGTATTCATAGCTCTATTTTTTTTCTATGTAGTGGAATTGAGTCGTGGTGTAGACGTGATGTATGCACCTATTTAATTTTACATTAAAATAAATGCTCTCAGATATTGACTTCAACATGGGCAACAATTGATTCTGTTCGGACGAGACAAGCTTGCGTCACGCTGTATTTGCTTCAACTTTTATTACGAGTACACATTTATTGTTTTGAACACGAATAGTCCTTAATTTAAAGGGAGGTTATTTTTTACAAGAAGAATTTGTAACATATTATTATTATATTTTATTATTTATAACAAGGTATCCCTTTATCATTGGTCAGACCTCTTTGGCATTATAATTTGTTGAAGTTTGATATGAACTTTTATTCCCAAAGGGAGAGGGTGTAGAGAGGAGTGATACGATCTTAAAATTTTAGTTTTTATTTGTATTTTGTTAACAGCTTTTACATACTATATTCGTGTAATTCGTATGATGATTCGAGTCTATACATTGAATGAGTGTTTTTAATTCTTGTATAGGAGAGTTTAAGAAAACAACGCAACGCTTTGAAAAAACGAAGATGAGAAAGTGTGAAGTGCCTTGCTTTGCTTGGCTCGTCTCGGCGGGAGCAATGCTTTAACTGGGGGTACAGAAATCAACACTAGGTACCGTCTTCGTTATAATACATATAAGTAATATTTGTGTACACCAAAACTGATTAAGATAATATACTCACCGTTAGCAGATGTAAAGTCCCTTCATTCCTCGGTCTCAATATACGTGACTCATTCTTTTCACTAGAACAGTTTAATTTGATTCCATACAAAAAATGTAATTTTTCTATAGGATTAAATTCTTGGACTGACAGCTCCTTAAAGCCTTTGTAAATAGGTAGATGTAACTCTTGAGATATATTCGCACACTTAAAATTACTGAAGTTGTAAGCTTGTCCGCGAGGACAACATTTCCTAGCGCATTTTTTACTTTTCATACAAACACATCCTCGCTCCGTTTGAGTTGTGTTGTTCACATAATATTCGCCGTCCACATATGTCTCGCCATTATACGTTCGGTTCGTTAATTCCACACTGTTGTAATACTGACAGGGTTGTGATTTAGTTGTTGAAATTATTACTAGTACTAGAGATACTACAGTCAATGCGGCACGCATTTTTTAAACAATAACACTGCCTTGCAAGATTTTGACAAAATGTATTATAACATTCTTTTTAACGACACGAGGAAGAAAAAAATTGTGGCTCAAATAGATATTTTAGGTAGCGACTTTTAGTACTTCTGAACCTTCTGAAATTATAATAAAGGGATTGAAGTCGATAATATGTGTACATTGGTAATTAAAACAACGTAATTTAATAATATATTCATTATCTTGGGACAATCGCCACAGCCATCTCCCAAGCTAGGCAGAGCCTACTATGGTAGGTAACCACACTACTGAAATACATAGTTAAATATATTATGATTTATAAATGCATATCCTGTTTTATTAAACGCATGTAGTTTACACATCACATGAAGGTTTGTTCTGTGCAAAAGAAACTTACTACCGCCGGCTTGTCAGTCAGGATCGGACCACTATATCAACAGGCCAGTCAACTTAGTCAACTATGGGGACACCATAGTGACCCCATGTCTCCATATTTCCCATATCTGTTTCAAAATTATGTGGGACTAATTCTACAGCAGATAAGGCCGCAAACAGTGATCTCAGTAGATAGGTTCACTGGATTTACCTCCAAGACCTCAAATTAAAAAAATGATAGAAACTCGAAAAGTTAATATTGAAATCGGCGATAAGGAAAAATAATTGTATTTTGTGTTCCTTTTTTTGGAAATTCTGAAACCCTTCTGGTAATTTTCGGAAGAATTGCATTTCCAAGTTAAGTGATACATTATATCATTTACCTGATCCGATCACTTGTGATATAATAATTATGTTTTCTATGTAAAGGTGCGAGCAACATCTATACAATCGTAACAAATAGGTTGGAGTTAATCTTATCGGGAATACTCTAGATTGATTCTAAAACAGGTCTATATCGATCACCAGGGGTCGTCAACGACCGGCAAGGGCTCAATTACTTTCATTCAATGGCGTGTCGTTTATCCGAGCTAAAAAGCCCTTCTTACATGATTGAGATGAGCTTGTCAACAAACAAAAAAAAATTAACAATAAAATAAATATAATATTAAAAAGTTAGAGCTTGGAGAAGTGTTTCAGCGTCTTACTGGGCTTTCTCTAAATCGTAAAATTCTGGGTCAAATTGTTTTTTAATAATGAATTCTACTTTATTCTTATGAGTTTAGTGGAATTGCTGTGGCTGGGGAGATTTACAAAACCTTTGATATAAGAACTCGACAAGAAACAAAATTAAAAGTAAAACTTTTTAAGAAGTACTTATCAGAGCAAAAATTTCACAAAAAGATGATAATGCGACCGATACATTAAGAAAACGACATTCTTAACGCAGACCCGAATACGAACTGAAACCGAATTTAGACCGTTTGGTATTATTGGCTTGGGAATTAATGTTTATGTGACACCTGTCCGGTAATAGTAGAGTGACCAAGATTTCGCCAGTTTAACCAATATTTTTTTCTGCTGAAAATTTTTATGTCAGTGTCAAAAGTTTTACAATTTACACCAAGAACTGAAATGTAGTTGTTTATTTGGTATCTGTACATATAAATAAGTATTTACTCCATTTATAATTTGAGAATGGCTGGACCGATTTGAATCATTTTTTTTTTATTTTTTTTCCTGCCCGAACAGCAGAATAACAAAACATTGGAAAAAATCAAGAAATATAAAAATTATGAATAAAATATTTTTATATTACATCCCCGTCTCAGAATCAAGACAGAAATCGTTAGCAGATAATTCTTTATGAATTATGGCTTAATAATACCTTTGATTTTTTTGCAACGTCACGAATCAACCTCGTCGCAGCCTCGTTTCGTATTGTTGCATTTTGTTATCCCTATTTAAAAGATGGCTTCTTTCTTAAACTTATAGTAGCAGTTACGACTGTTTGCAAGCTACTTATTTTAGTAAGGCCTTCAGATTATTTTAGTATTTTAAGAGCTTTAACTATAATATTAACAACAATAGGTATCAATAGTTTAATTTATCTTTCGCTATTGCAGTTTCAAAACTTTTAACCCAACAATCAATAGATATGTTATGGACCAAGTGATAAATTAAGCAGTATACATAATGCCCGGTCATTATGAAAAATGCCCAATATGAGAGTGCAATTTGATAATAATTATTGAAATAATCAAATCGACCGGGCACTATATATATTGCCTATCACCTTTTGGGCAGAGTAATACATACTATTTGAATCACTATTTTTTTATTGTTATTGTCATTTGGTTGTCTATTGTTTTCCCGAAGCTTATATGCCATAATCATCATTTTCCCGAATTTCATTTACCCGAATTTCATTTGCCCGAATGTTTCATTTGCCCTAAAAGACATATGACATACTTTTAATTGCCCGAATTTTAGATACCATAAGATACGAATGCCATAAGTATTGTTTGCCTTATTTTTATGTGCCATAATAATTATTAGACATAATATTTAAATTACATAATATTTAAATGGCATAACAAGTATTAGACAAATATTTATTCTGTGCATGGTTTTTTTTCTGTGCATGGTTGATGGTGGGTTAAGTCGACGGAGCCCCACTTCGCGGGGCTCCTACTTCTGTGTGGTTTAAAAAAAAATAACCACGAAGGGGATAGCGGGGTCTATTCGCTCGCTTCGCTCGCTCACACGACCCCGCCATCCCCTTCTAACCTAACCTGTCCGAGTCGGGGTGCCCTAAAGTCCCAATTGCATCCAATTTCTCTTGATATAAACAACCGTTACACACCCGATGTCGATGGCAAATTATGTTATGGCATATCATAATTATGGCATGTGATAATTAGGGCATGTGATAATTAGGGCTTACAATGATTATGACAAATGATGTTATGGTAAGTGACTTTATGGGAAACAATGATTCTGGCACGTGACTAATATGGCAAATGAGAGTAGGGCAAATGAGTATTATGTCGTATGATATTATGGCTGTTGACTATTATGGCAAATGATATTAGGGCAAATAAAATTCGGGTAAACGGCGGTATACCATTGTCATTTTATTTTACTTAAAATAAACTAAATATTAAACCACTTCAATAATCAGACTCATTATTTGTATTAATATTACGAAGGACTTCTACCTTAAAAATCCACTAGTTTTATATAACATAAAATATAATTAAATTTAAAACAAAAATTTCACAACATATCTTTATTTTAGGTTTAGAAATGACTTATTATTATAAAACATAAAAGCTTTTTTAAAAAAAAGATAACCGACTTCAAAAACGAAAAGCTCAAAAATAACTATTTCCGAAGTCGGTGGCAACACAAATCGACCGGCAGAAGAGAAGCCACCGACTTCGGAAATAGTTATTTTTGAGCTTTTCGTTTATGAAGTCGGTTATCTTTTTTTAAAAAAAGCTTTTTTTATTATTTTACTTTTTAGTTAGAGTCCAACATACAATCGTCTTTGAAAATCTACAACCCAAGAAAGCAAAACAGGATCTATGCAGGCAACGTCACAGGATATCCAATAGTGTTATATACTAAAACCTTCCCCAGAGTGTAACGAACACTTTTCTGAAAACCGCATCAAAATTGGTTCAGCCAAACGCAAGATATTCGCGGACAAACATACATACATACATACATACAGGTCAAACAGAGAACCTACTTTTTTTGAAGTCGGTTAAAAATAAACTACAGTTTAAGCAATAAGACTCATTATTTGGCATAATTAGCATTTTCTCTTAATAAAAGTCAAATGAAAATATAAGTAAAATAGAACATCAAATTTAAAAAAACTTTTTTCAAAAAAATAATAACCGCCTTCAAAAACTAAAAACCCAAAAATAACTAAAATTTCGGAAGTCGGTGGCAACACAAATTGACTGGCAGAACAGAAGCCACCGACTTCCGAAATTTTAGTTATTTTTGGGTTTTTAGTTTTTGAAGGCGGTTATTATTTTTTTGAAAAAAGTTTTTATTTATTACTTTTTAGTGTCGACTCCCAATGTAGATATAGAAACTTGAAGAAAAAGCACACATCGTCTATGAAAATTTCGTAATTTTTTTTGTTCTTGGTAAATTTTTCGAGAACCACTAAACCGATTGCCACAAAATTTATATGGGACCACCCCTGAATCATGACTTATCAAACAAAAAAAGAATCATCAAAATCCGTTTACAATTGACGGAGATATCGCGTAACAAACATAAAAAAAAATATAAAAAAAGAACATACAGACGAATTGAGAACCTCCTCCTTTTTTGAAGTCGGTTAAAAACAATTGTCATACAATATGTAGGGTAAGTTCGCCTGTTCGCGTCCATAGACCAATTCGCGTCCATTTTACGGATCTCCTTCAAAAAATTCTCGAAATTAAGAAAACTTACACACCAGTCAAACGAATAGTCATTTCCGGTAATACCTCAATGTATAAGAGACACGCACATAAGGTCAAAAGGTCCGTGCGACAAACCAATCCTGTTTAAAAAAATATTTAGTCCCGGCTGTTTTACAAGGAAGCGCGAAAGCGCGGTTTTTTAGATAAAAAATAGTGTGCAGTGGTGCGTTCGATGATAAGTTTAATATTGTTTTATGTGAATTTTAGGATTAATAGCTATTTCTAGACTTTGATAATGAAAAAAGGAAAAATGTTAATCATGAATTTGCTTAGGTTTTTTACATTTAATGATTAAAATAAGGTGGACGCGAATTACTACATCGAATTTACAAAACTTCCACTTTGCGTCCGCAATGGACGCAAACTGTACCTACAGTAGATAATAATAAATCCAATTGCGTCCACTAAGTATTTTTGTTAAATACAATTGTCTTCCCGTTCCCGGGGGTTTCCGGAATGAAAACTATCCATCCTATGTCTTTTCTCAGGTCCCAGACTATATCTGTACCAAATTTCATTCAAATCGATTCAGTGGTTTAGGCGTGAAGGAGAGACAGACAGACAACCGGATTATTAATCAAGACTGATATTTAGCAAAAAGAACCGAACTGTTTACTGTTTATTGTAAAACGTGCAATCATTATTTATGTACTACTTACAATCAATGTTGAGATGAAATATATTTATTTTTGTAAAGTAATTTTTTAATGAAAATAATGTTAATTTTTAGGGTTCCGTACTTCCGTTCCTAGTAAAGGTAAAAACGGAACTCTTAATGATCACTTTGCTGTCCGTTCGTCCACCCGTCTGTCAAGACCCTTTTTCTCAGAAAGGCGTCGTGATATCAAGCTGAAATTAATATCATATACATAGATCTGCTAACTCTCAAAGCAGTGAAAAAATCGAATTTCTAAATCAACGCAACAAAAATGTATGGCTGTTTACTTTCCATTTATATTGCACATTGGCTTGTGTTTAAACACCGCCCAAAAAAGTACCAATTTTACTACCAAAAAGTTCTAAACGGTTACCAAAATGGATAAATGGTCACCAAATAACGCTTCTTAAAATATTATGAACTAAATCCAATTTGGTTTTTATATGAATTTGACTGAAAACTGAAACTTTATATGAATCACTAGTAGATCACGTTGTGTGGTCACAGTTCTAACCTAACCTAACCTAACCTAACACAATTTGGTGATCATTAATCCATTTTGGTAGCCGAAAAGATTTTTTTGTTGATCATTTAAATTATATCCTTGCACATTTAGACATTTGCAAGGGAATCAAAACCTATAGGGTACTTCCAATTGACCTAGAATCATTAAATTTAGCAAGAAGCATTGTCATGTGGCATAAGTAAAGGAAAAGCTCCGAAAACCATAAATTTAAATGTATTTTACAAAAATAAAATAATAACGGAACCCTCGTTGCACGAGTCCGACTCGCACCTGACCATTTTTTTTTTATAAATAAATAAGTTTATTTTGTAATTCAGCTTTTTTTACAAATTCTTAAAGATATCACCCCTTTATTCCTTTTCTAAGTGGTTGGACGCAAAATGGTCCACGGGTGGACGCAATTTGGATTTTTTGGACGCAAACTGGGTAAAACGCCTATTTCTGAAACTTTTCTATTTAAAAAAAAATCACTAATGATTTCGAACAAAACTGCAAGTAAATCTTAAAATAGACTAATATAACTAACACATCACATATTTTTTTCATAAAAAATAGTTTTAGAACAATTTTATTATCGCCGTCAAAGTTGCCAACTGCACTAAATGGACGCGAACAGGCGAAATGACCCTAGCAAGTAACAGGTTTATTTTTTAGAACAACTGCCACTGTGATGGCATTTTGAGGTACACAACTTTTTTGCTTTGCGACAACTACATTTATCAGACTTGCATCCACCTTTACAACCACGTCTACTATAACCTTGCCCTCCGCATTTAGAGGACATTCTACAACACTCACTCAGCGAATTCTCTGTCTACTTCTGTGTCTAATCATGCGCCCTCGCACCGCGTTAAATATAGCTTTATTATCAAATTGCCCAACTATCATGTAGCAATATAATAATGACCGTGCAATGTGATAAATAATGAAGTTAAGATACTAATTAATCACTTAGCCCGATAAAGCTAGACAATATTCATAATGCTCGTGCATTATAAATAATGCCCGCATTAATCACCTGGTCCATAACAGATATACAACATACGTTTATTTGGGGCAGCTGACGTTATGTGATTAAATTTGGATCATGTACCTACATCCATCGCAAATCGTTAGACACGTCATAACATAAAATATTGATAAAAGAAGAATAATTCGCTTCCTAAACTTCAATAATTCGATATTGTTTTTGAAAAACGTTTGTCGATTTCGATAAATATACCAATTTGTCGAAATTCAGATTGTGAATCAAGAATTTAATAACCATGTGCGAATAAAATAACTTACTGCATGTTATATAAGTTACACTCATTTATTTTGAGCTACAATTGGCTTTAGTTTTCTTACAACTCAATAAATATTTCATTAGCATTAAAACAAGTACTAATAATAACATACATTTTTAAGGATGTTTGAAAAATTGCACACCCTTTAGATTGTTGATCGTTTCCCTCACGATACAACGTGTTTAAATAATTGTTATTTGATTTTATGATTGAACATTTGTCTAAATAATATATGTAACTACACATACAAAAAGTGAAATGTAACCAAAAACATTTTCATGCAAGAAGTTACCAAGTCGAGACCAAAAATTGTCAGATCCATTTGTTGAGAAAAGCTTCTACCTAGGTACACGTCCTAACTCTACATACATTAAATGAGCTTTTAATTCGTTTGAATTTTGTCATTTTTACAATTGTTTCTTCAGTTTATAATATTTTTTTTATTTCCTTATAAAATGTGTTGAAAAACATCCCAAGATCTTGTAAGCAATATAAAAAATAGCACGCTCTGAACTCTATCTCCTCATCTTTGTTTTTAACTACCTAATAATTGTTAACTAGGGAACAATATTATTAGGTAATAACAACAATTGTTCTAGGTGAAGTCCCGTACGTAAATGTGATCTCACTTTGTGAAACATTCGAAGTAAAGTAAGAACACTACACATTAGTTCACTTGGGTAAATTTTTACGTAATAGATGAGCAGATACTACAACAAAGTTTATCTCTAGATTTCCCCTGACGCAGACACAAGAGTTATTTAATTATATTTAAAAGTTTATTTTATTCAACTTTTTGCTGTTTTGTCTTTCAATGACGTATAGGTAAATGCGATCAAAAGATTGAGACAACACCACCGCGTGCCGTATTATTTTTTCGCGCGATCGAATCAAAATAATCATTGCAATTATAGGACCGTCGCCAAAATAATAATAGTATTGAACAGTCGATGAAGTATTTTTCAACGACAGTGAGCAATAAAAGTAAAATTATCAAAACGTTTTCTTCATTGGCACTAAAAGTATTGAAGAAGTTCATTACTAAAAATTTAATTTGTGCGGTTATGTTTGCACAGTTCAACTGTTTCATTTGGTTTTGGAGGTCATGATCATTTGTCATACTTAGTTCACTCGTCATCAAAGCTCAATTGAAGACTTGTGATCAACAGGTAAAGGAGTTCCTAAAGAAGTCGCTGACTGCTTATATACACGAGTAAGTAGGTCGGGTTCGTGAGAAAATGGCCGGTCAGGTGCTTTAACTTCTTAAAAGTCCTTACTTCATTGGGCCAATAATAAAAATAAAAATTATGCCGATGGTCGTCAATGCTAGTGACATAATATCAAAGAACCTCGACCAAAACCTGATGATGCACTAGCTAGGTAGCTTCGTCAGATTAAATAGGCGGTAAGGTACTTCTGGACGCGGCAAGCTTGTTCGGAGGTTCCTATTTCTCCGTACCAAGAGGGGTGTGAGAAGGAACTTTTTACTATCAGGTATCGCTCTCATATAGGTATCTGTTCGCGGGCCTACAGACGGAGAACACATTTGTGGCAGGCGTATACAATACATTTGTACTAAACTTTTGCAGCGCAACAATTGTGGCGTGGCAAATGTTCGTTGCGCGTTGCGTGTTGCGCCGGTGTGCGGCCTGGTTTAAACAGTGACTCATGTTAGCATGATAGTGATTGACGAATCTACTATTATAATATAAATATACCATCATACTACGGTGTAGGAAATTCCTTTAATAACTTAAAACCTTATCAATTTGACGTAATATTGTATAAAAACATTGTTAAGTATTGCTTATCATAAAACTAGTGTTTATCAAAAACAATGCGCAAGAGACTTTATTAAAACTCAACAATTATTTCTTAGCCCAAAAATAAAAACACGTAAACATATTATGTTTGGTTATTTTTTTGCTTAAAAATGAGTAATGTTGTTTAGGGAAAAATTACTACAAAACAAAATACTTAGAAAAAATGTTATTTCCAAGTTTAATACGGTATAAACAAATTAGTCATTTTGTGGGTCACTTATCACGATGTCGGTCGTCGCAATTGAGATGTGAGAGATTCATCCTAATTTTTTGACAATGGTTTAGTCAACATAAATATTTTAATAAATATTCACAAAAAAAAAGATCATAATGTGTAGTTTCAAACTATTATAATTTCTCAATTTCTGTCTATCCTTCTGGAGCTTAGCTAAAAGACTTGGTACTAAAAATATGTTACCTATTTGACTTGAGTATTATTTCTTTAAGGGGTTTCACTGTTTCACAACCTGTTAATAGTCCTTATCTACAAAATTAAAAAATGGAACAGATTTTGTATGAATTTATCTACCAGATAATTTAATCAGAACTTATCAGAAGAATGTGACACAGGCGCTTAATATAGTCAAGTCAAAAGTCTTTATTGTCACATTCGAAGTTCAGTGAAATATGGATTGGGATTTCATTATAAAATCAGTTCAATCCCTGCCGGGGCCGCGAGTTTGATAGAGATATCGCGGCCCCCGCCTCTACGAGGACACGTCGATGGCTCGCCCATGCGAGGCACACCTCCACCGTATGTTCGACCGTGTCCAGGCGACCGTTGCTGCAGTGGTGACACCCAGATGTCGCTTCTGCCCTAATCCGACACAGGAACCTTCCGAACTGACCGTGACCTGTGAGGACCTGTGTCAAGCGAAACGTGAGAGTGCCGTGGCGCCTCTCCAGCTACTCCTCAAAGAGGGGTCTTACCGCCGCTATTACGGCGTGCCCAGGGGATCTTGAACCTCATGATACGTTCTTGACGTTTATGAGAGACAAACTCATCTGTTTAATAACTACACCCATCCCTAATTACACACTAATTCTATTTAATCATAATCATAATAAATGAATGCGAGCAATGCTTGGAGTTTCCCTGCGTGATAGAATCAGTAATGAGCAAATCCGCAGGAGAACCAAAACCACCGACATAGCTCGTCGAATCACCAAACTTAAGTGGCAGTGGGCGGGGCACATAGCTCGTAGAACTGACGGCCGTTGGGATGGAAAGGTTCTCGAGTGGCGGCCGCGTACCGGTAAACGCAGTGTGGGCAGGCCGGAGCAAGATGAACCGATGATCTTATCAAGATGCCGGGTCCCGTTGGATGCGGGTGGCGCAGGACCGATGCATGTGAAAATCTTTGGGGGAGGCCTTTGTCTAGAAGTGGACGTCTATCGGCTGATGATGATGATAATAAGTTAATATAAGGCTCATTTTAAACCTACTTCAAAAAAGGAGGAGGTTCTCAATTCATCTGTATGTTTTTTGTATGTTTGTTACGCGATATCTTCGTCAATTGTAAACGGATTTTGATGGTTTTTTTTTTGTTTGATAGGTCATGATTCAGGAGTGGTCCCATATAAATTTTGTGGCGTTCGGTTCAGTGCTTCTCGAAAAATTCACCAAGAACCAAAAAACTTGAGATACGCACACATCGTCTATGTATATTACACAGACGAAGTGTGCGTTTCTTCAATTTTCTATTTTCGTTTTATACTGTTATACACAGTCAGACATTGGGAGCCGACACTAAAAAGTAAAAAAATAAAAAACTTTTTCCAAAAAATAGAACCGCCTTCAAAAACTAAAAACCCAAAAATAACTAAAATTTCGGAAGTCGGTGGCAACACAAATTAACTGTTAGAAGAGAAGCCACCGACTTCCGAAAAGTTTCTTTTTGTAGCAGGTTGTTGCCTATCATCACCATTACGAATAACCAAGAATAGAGTTATTTTCTTCAATTATATTAATATCGTTTGGACCAAGTATTATTACGTAATCTCAAGTACAATCTAAATACGATAGTACAAAACCATCTTATGTATTTAAATAGTACCTACTGCCAAGGATATCATTTACCTACCGCTCCTGACCTACACAACTACGGATTAAATTATAATAGTCTTTTAGATAATAAAATACTGTAAACAGTTAAACGGTATTGTAGATGTTTACCGTATTTGTAATCATTTCTTTTACGTATTTGTATATACTTAGATAATCCCACAATTCATGACATAAATGAATCGATAAATAAAAATGTTGCTAACGAAATCGGAGGACATTCGCATGCTTTATTGCAAGCTAAAATAAAAATACATACAAATATTTAGCAAAATACAAAAAACTTATGCCTAACCCAAAATTGAGTTTTCAACCAGCAAACCAAAATGCTGTAATGAGATTTGCAACAGAGGATAATGCTATGATAAACGAATTGCATATCATGCCTTGTTAGTGGAAAATGATTTTGATGATAATGATGAAACATTCTTAACATTGCTGACAATGTATTTAATAAAACAATACGCGACATAATCCTTCCAACTGTATTTCAATGATGATGAGTTGGGGCTCCTGTAAGTTCTTGTAACCTAGTATTTAGGATTACAGTACCTTCTGGTAAATAAGTTTAATTTATTGACTAGTTATTTCATTTAGGTACTTGTCAAACGCCAGTAACCCTAGCCATTAAGCTTATTGGTCACTTACTACGTCATAAAATTTTAACTAAAACAATTAAACTGAACTGGCCATAAAGTAATTCCAATGATTATGATTTTTGTTACCTATTTAATTGGTGTACGTGCGAAGTGCATGTTGAAGTATGAACGTCCTACGATTCATGTTTTTAGCACAAACACACTGAATCATCACTAAAAGTAATAATTGTCTATAGATTCCCCATTTCTCATTAAATAAGAGTCATCCTTTTTTTTTTTTTTTTGGTGAGTGGGAAATCATCATATGACTGCTCCCGTCCTGGGTGCGGCAGGAGGGCGTGTCAGACTTTTACTGACTAAAACCCACTCATGTTCCTTCGATTGCCCTTTATGTTCCACATTCCGCAACCCCGGAAGAGTCATCCTATGCCTAGCATTTTCATAACAATGTGGGGAAGCCTCAAATCTGGTCGGTAGCAAAAATCAGTCCTTCAAAACCGAACCTTACAAAGGTTACACAAAATAATCTTGATAAGTCTGGTTGTCTGACTACCCGTTACAACTGCCAAGGATATACATCCTTAAGAAGACAATTAAAAAAAACAAATATAAGAAGACAACAGGAGCCAACAGCTTTATGTGCTTTTAATTTTTAGGGTTCCGTACCTCGAAAGGTAAGAATGGAACCCTTATAGGATCACTTTGTTGTCCGTCCGTCCGTCTGTCAAGACCCTTTTTCTCAGTAACGCGTCGAGATATCAAGCTGAAATTTAATATCACATACTCTGGTCTGCTATTTCTCAAAGCAGTGAAAAAATCTAATTTCTAAATCAACGCAATAAAATATGGCTGTTTGTTTATGTTGCATTTACATCCAGAATCAAAACCTAAAGGGTACTTTCCATTGACCTAGAATTATAAAATTTGGCAAGAAGCGATGTCATGTAGCACAAGTAAAGGAAAAACTTCAAAAAGCGTAAATTGGTAGTTATTTAAAAAAAAATGTTGAAGAATGTAGGTGAACATTTTACGGGACCCTCGTTGCGCAAGTCCGACTCGCACTTGACCGGCTTTTTAACCAACTTCTAAACACTAGGGTTCTACTGAGTACTAAAGTACTGTTGGTACTGTTCTGGGAATTGCATACTCAACGCCCAAGTTTGTCATGGAACCTACGCCTACGAGGCAGTCAATAAGGTGCCTAATATTTAAATTTTTACCCCAGGGGGAAATCTTTTAGTTACTCGGATTTCTCAGGTCACAGGTTTGTCCAATATAGTTCGGTAGTAATCAACTAAATAGTCAAAAATATGTATTATTAAATGTAACGGAATGTTAGGCCTTGAAGAAGATGGATAAAAAAAAGTTTGCATGCAGCGGAGAGTATGTTGAGATGGAAGTGTGGATTGTTAAGTATGAATAAAGTGAGAGAAAGTTAAAAGGGAATCGTTTATCTGGGTGGCATGTGAAGAGAAATGCGGAATGCCGGGGTTGCGGAATGTTTTTAGTAGTCACCGTGACCCTGGAACATAAAGGGCAATCGAAGGAACATGAGTGGGTATTAGTCAGTAAGAGTCTGACACGCCCTCCCGCCGCACCCAGGACGGGAGCAGTCATTGGATGATTTCCCACTCACCAAAAAAAAAAAAATGTGAAGAGAAATGAAACGCGTGAGACTAGGAAAGATTTGAATATGAAGGGAGAGAAAGACCAATGATGAATAAATAGTATGCAACATATAAAGGAAAAAACAGTAATTGGTAGTGTTACAGACGGTAGAACGCTTTGAAAGAGGATAAAATAGATTAATGAGAGGAAAGTGATGAAAATTAGTAGTCTGAGACCGAAATAAATAAAAGTTGCTATGAAAGTACAGTGTGTTCGCAATATTATACAATATTAGTGTTACTGTTGTAAAACTGTCAAACCTCGATAATATAGAGACATCGGATTGAGACAGAAAATAGATCAAACAGCTTGCTAAGTGTCGTATTAATCCCTAGAGTTATAGCATGTTATTTGTAAGGAATTCTTACGTCCCATAGTACAGTATACTTATGTATAAACATAATATAAAAAAAATATGTAACGTAAAACCAATAAAAAACCACTGTAAGATAAACTAAAACCACAGAATAATGTAAACTAGTATTATTTTACCTTGAACATATTTGGATGTCCATTTATCACAAATGTAGATATGAGTAGATACACTGTGCTTGTCATCGACAGTAAATAATACGTTATGACAAGAAAAAATAAATAACAAAATTAAAAAACAATAATTACCTTCATTCCTCCTACGCAATCAACAATAATTGGTTAATAACCGTATTAATTCGCATCGTAGTATTCAAATACAAAGGTAAATCTAACACCTATAGTAATAATATTTAATAGCACCGGCCGGCGCCCGCGCATGTGTCTATAATATAATTACTTCCTTGCTCATTCTCGGCGCTTGCGTTCAACTTGAAAACTCCGCAAAAAAATATGCATGTCATTGTAGTCTTATATTTGAAAAGTTTTAATTTTTTTACAACACAAGTCATGATTGGCGATCCGGTAAACACGAGGTAAAAAAAAATCAGAAAAAAATATTCAACCGCATCACATACATAATTCATTATCATTGGTATTACTAATTCTATCCATTTAGGATAATCGTAGTCATTTTAGATAATTACAGGTTCCGTAGATTAAATATATCTTTTTTAAATCATTTTTATTTAAATTTGCACGTTCAAACATGAAACGCCTGTGCGTAAAGAAATACAATAACTAACTGGGACGTGATTGATTGCTGTTAAATTTATTGCAGGCGCTACGACGTGTTGCCGATTTTTGCGAAGACGTCGTTTAAATTCGGAAAAAAAGGTTAAATTATAAATAAAATAGCAAATTGAAATATTTAAATACGAAAATGAGAATTTCTTTGTAATAAACTCTAACAGCGTAAAAAGCTTTGCTGAGCTATAAACAGACTTAATGAGAAGATCTAATACCAAAATATTCAGCTCTCTTACGAAAACTAAGAAAAAATAATTGTTAGGAAGGGAAACTTCGAAACGAATGTTACCCTAGTTTAAATTATGTTTTAATCAATTTAAGTAATTAGTTAAAATGCGAAACGCAAATAACTACATACTTATAAGTCGTATGCTACTTTTAAGTGCTGAACTGTAAAATGGGACTTAATTGATATCGTCACGGCAGGGTCACCGTGTGAAACACCTTTATAGATGGTTTTTAAATGTCACAACCGCGGAAGCAATGTACAATAGGTATAGTAGTAAAGTGCTAGGGAATATTTTCACATTAAGAATATTAAAAAATGCCCAAATAAATGCCCTGATTGGGAGCTGTAACTAAACTGAAATACTTAGGGCTGATTTTTCAATCGCCAGATAACTCTTATCCTGAAGAGTATGTTTGACGTTTTGACAGTTTTTGTATAGAAAATAATGTCAAACCGTCATATTTAATCCTCAGATAGAAGTTAACTGATGATTGACAAATCAGCCCTTACTTAAATACGATAACCGACCGATTTATTTATTTATTTATATATTTTTTATCTCATATATTGATTAATTAAATAAATAAATATCCTGGGATATCTATTTGAAATCTATGTCTGGACTTTAAAAGAGACGATAATCCTTTGAGTTTGTTTCGGCATTTCTTCTCAGAGGTAGTCAGCTAAGAAATGCCGACTCCATCTAGTTTAAAAAAATGACATGTAAAAGTGATTTAATATCCTACTTGCATAATAAACAATTTCAATTTCAATCTTACACACAATCGTCTGATCTCAAGCTAAGCAGAGCTTGTGTTATGGTAATGAAACAACTGATATACACACTTATATATTTTTAAATACATACATATTATAGATAAATAACACACAGAACAAACAATTATGCTCATCACACAAAGTTTGTCCTGGGTGGCAATCGAACCCACGACCTTTGGCTTAGCAGTCAGTGTCACTGACCACTAGACCAACAGGCCCGTCATTACACCCAGACACAACAAACAATCATGCCCATCGGGGAAATATAAGGCCGGGGTGGAAACCGAACATAGACTAAAAAAAACAATGAATTGATGTTCTTATATCACTCCATAGTATTAAAACAAAGTCCCGCTGTCTATATGTATGTTTCTACGGATTTAAATGCGATATTTAATGGATAGAGTGATTTAAGAGAAAAGTTTACATATTATATATATATACTAGCTGTCCCCCGCGGTTTCACCCGCGTTATATCAGATTTTTGGTTACGAAAAAAAGAACATAAAAAGTATTCTATGTCCGTCCCCTGGTCCTAAGCTACCTCCCCACCAATTTCCAGCCAAATCAGTTTCGCCGTTCTTGAGTTATAAAATGTGTAACTAACACGACTTTCTTTTATAATGTGTATAGATGATACGTGCGTGTTATAACAGAGAAAAGCCGGAATTTTTAAAGCTTTGTAATCCAGTAATACATAAATTTAGATCCAAAAAGTCGCAATTTCGCAATCTTATGCACAAGAGGCGGGCCCTCTTGTGCATAAGATTGCGAAATTGCGACTTTTACCAGGCGTCCGTCACTCGCTCAAGGCCACGTGTTTTATGCCTACCGCTTCGCGTACCGTCGACGATACAACGAACACCGGGCTGTCGCGCGCCCGCCTGAGTGCTCGCGCGTCACGGGTACAGCGCTGACTATCAAAATGCCGAAACCACGTAATTATTGCGTGATTATTGTGCAATTCCCCTGTTTCCGAATTCTCCTGTTTTCCCTTTGATTATTTATTAAAATTATTCACGCGGTTTTGGATATTTTCGACACTAAAATATAATAATCCGGAATTCAAGGAACGAAAAATATGCATCAGTCATTTTATTAAACTAAAAAATATTTGATCAACAAATAAGAAAATAACGTAAATGCTCCTATTACCGCCAGTTTTAGCTGTCTCATGATTCACTTAAAAAAAATAGATACAAGCTGTTATGTTAGGGAAGATGTTATAATTTATAATTAATCCTTACGAAGTATTCTTTGCTATTAAGTTCTTAAATTCAATATTCAATAACACAATAGTTACAAAATAATTATTTTATCCAAAAGAGAAGTTGATTCTATTACCGACCCATAGAATGCGGCAAGATTCTATTAGCGATTTTTCTGCTTCTTTTACCGACCCATACGAAGTTGTCACTGTTTCTACTATAGTATAAAATAAAATAAAATCGTTTTTAAGGTATTTGTGAAACGGATAAATAATATAAAATCATAATATAACAATAGTTATGATTTCCCTTTTAACGCAGTGTTGTCCTTGGTATGCTATGAATTATAGGTTTATGAAGTTTCGTATATGCTGGTCTCTTCATTTATAGCTATAAGCCCAGCTTCTAGTTGACCAGAGGCGTCCCTACTGCTGGCGCTTCTGCTTTCTGCTACAAACTTTAAAGAGATTATAGAATTTAATAAAATATATGAAATACTAGCTTTTGCCCGCGGCTTCGCTCGCGTTAGAAAGATACAAAAAGTAGCCTATGTTACTCTCCATCCCTTCAACTATCTCCACTTAAAAAATCACGTCAATTCGTCGCTCCGTTTTGCCGTGAAAGAAAGACAAACATACAGACAGACAGACAGACAGACAGACACACTTTCCCATTTATAATATTAGTATGGATTGATTTTATTATATAATGATTTTATTATATGTATTGATGTATTGATTAAATAATGGTGCTTTTAATATTTTTTTTGTTTTTGTATGGCCATCCAGGACTTTATTTTAAAACTAAAAGCCCATTTCATAACATTTCCTTTCAACGATCTTTTCTTCAAAAGTTAGGTGACAGCGACAATGACAGTATTGCCAGATTACTAAACAACTATTAGGCCACTCATATACACGTGAATCTAGATTGTGATAATGTGGGGGGGGAGGGAAATCGATACAAAATTACAAATCTTATGAATAAAGGTGATATGGTTTAAATAAATTTTGTTTACATTAATAGGTAAGTGATACGAAGTTCACCGGGTCATCTAGTATGTATATAATAGTAAACTCACTGCCTGATATCACCGTGTTTGTTAATATATAACAATAACTAACTAAATACATTAAACTTGGAGGGTTTATTCTTTGTGAAGAATATAAAAAATAGCCCTAAAGGGTTAAAATAGTAGGTAGAAGTTCGACATCCACGCGGGCGAAGGCTACTAAATATTTTAAATCTACTTACAAAATTTTTTTATCTTAATATTATTTTTGTACGTTGGAAATAAGAAAAGCTGTTACAGTATTATTTTTTACAGCATATTACACGCCTTTTTGTTATTTCAAACCGTATTAAATGGCTTTTATTTGCATGATTTGGATTTATGAAAATGATTCCATTCGTATTTTGAAAACAATTAAACATTACTTATTTGTGTCAGGTTTGACGGGTTGTAACCTCTATGGTTGTAACTGTTTTGACACTTGATTTGCCGGTTACTATGACAACGACATCCAACAGAACATGGACAACTTTTATATGGGAAAATGGAATTGTTGTTTTACTCTATCTTTCTCGCAATTTTAGAGACAAAAAACTTTTTACAAAAAAAAATATAACCGCCTTCAAAAACTAAAAACATAAAAATAACTAAAATTTCGGAAGTCGGTGGCTTCTCTTCGGCCAGTCAATTTGTGTTGCCACCGACTTCCGAAATTTTAGTTATTTTTATGTTTTTAGTTTTTGAAGGCGGTTATATTTTTTTTGTAAAAAGTTTTTTACTTTTTAGTGTCGAGTCCCAATGTCTGACTAAAGAACCTATCCAGGCTGCCAATGTCCATACCAAGTTTCATCCAACCGTAAAAAAAGCATTAAACGTTTAACAACGCAGACAATATACAATAAAACTTTTTTTTGCATTTTTATATTCATTGTACCTATAATAAATTGTCGATTCAAAACGACAAATCATAACCAATTTTAGTGTAAAACTAACTTCAATGAAGCTGGAACACGAGGTAGCTGCTACGAACTATTTAGGATATCCTTAAACTGTGTTTTCTCTTCACTATCGAATCTGCATTATAATCAATCTCGGTGTAAAGGGCTTATCAATACGTATAAAATAAGCCCAAACACTATGTAGCTGCTATCAACCATTAAGGAGTTCCCTTAACTGTACTGCACCTGCATCACGGAGCTTGCAGTGGCAGTCATAACCCATCTTGGTGTAAAGATCTTGTCATCACGAATAAAATGAGCCCAAAGACGAGGTACCTAAGATGTACCGTTGAGGAGTTCCCTTGATTATCTGTCGTCTCCATCATCAGATCAGCCCTAAACCTCAATGGTATTGTAGTCTCATCAGATATACACATTAACATTAAGTTTTTACCCGATGCTCGCCTACAATTTTCTAGAGATGCCCTAAATTTCTCAGGGTTTCTACCACCAGATCCTGACCTGGTGACAATGGGACCAAATGACAAGCATACCCTTTCAAATAAAAAAAGAATTTTTGAAATCGGTCCAGGCGTCTTCGAGAAATCGAGTAACAAACATAAAAAAAAAAAAAAACATACAGCCGAATTGAGAACCTCCTCCTTTTTTTGAAGTCGGTTGAAAAGTAGCCTATGTTACTCTCCATCCCTTCAACTATCTCCATTTAAAAAATCACGTCAATCCGTCGCTCCGTTTTGCCGTGAAAGAAAGACAAACAGACAGACAGACAGACAGACAGACAGACACACTTTCCCATTTATAATATTATTAGTATTAGTATGGATACATAGATAATGCCATGAATAAAACAGGAAAGTAAATTTTATATTACATTAATGATATGGCCTGTGACAAAATCTCTCAAAACGTCACATATGCGAGAAATAAGCCAATTTGATCAAAAATTGACATTTTGTTTTTGTGTTAGTACTTCAATATTACCAAAAATATCCTCACAGCTGTGAGTCGCTAATAGAATCAAGTAAGAAGGTTACAATATTCTATTAGCGACCATTAAAAATAATAATAAATAGATCGAGTTTGACACAAAAACTTAAGAAATAGCTATGTCGTTAATAGACCTAATGAAGTAAAATAATTTTAAGTATTGAACAAGAAAAAAGTATAATCAAATAAGGTAGTTTATAATAGATATTATTTTAAAATACTAAACGTTCTCAAAATTTTAACAACGCCATGGGTCGTTATTAGGCTAAAGTTTTAAAATTTGGATTCTATTACCGCCTTTTATTAAAACATGATTTTATAACATAAAAACCAATTAAAAGTATTATTTTAAGAATTAGTTTAGAAAACGAATATATGCGTTACAGTTGTAATGTGATAACAAGAAGACTAATCAATTTTTAGTGCGTTAATTTCCTTAAGCAATATTCAGGTGTACTTACGTGGCTGGAGGCGCGACACTATGAAACTTGCGTCCGTTTCGGGCGCTTCCCAATTATTTACAAATTATTTCTTTCTCTGGCTATTTAAACACACAAACTTTGCTCTTTTTGTTATAAAACAAAATTATGTATCTAATTAAGGTAAGACTTTTCTGGAACCCTATATTATTTATAATATGAGTGATTTTAAATTAGATCGGTAATAGAGTACACATTTTAGGGGGTCGTTAATAGGAGCTTTTACGTTAATTGTTTTTCTAAAACAGTTGTTTATTACCATTATCATCATACGTATAACCCTAGTTGCTGGGTGACACGCACACACGTTAGTCGCGCGGAGGGCAAAAGAATCTCAACTCTCTTGGTGCGTCCTTATGGTACATTTCTCCTCGCTGCAAACAGCTGGTATTATTATTATGATTTTGTAGGCTATTATAGCGTAGGTATTTTCGTTTTTGTATTGGAGTGAACTTGTATCTGTTACGTAGTACCTAACTATTTATTAATCTGTGCTTTTACCACTGGCCCATTCCAAGTTTATGAATGGTACTGTTATAAAAATATACCAAACGACCCAGACATTGAAAAAACAAGGAAAACGACCCGTTTATCCTATTATGTTTAAATGTTAACATCGTGTTATTTAGGCTAAGGCCGACTTGTCTCAAAGAATTCATCCGACGAATCGGTTAATTTTAGATTTAATCGTAGGATGAGACCGCGGTTTTTCACTCTCGCCAAGATATAAACAAACTGCCGCATTAAATACTTAAACTGTCGGACATTCCTTGGGAGATTCGTTTTATAGGCAGCTAGACAACGCATTTTTGTATTCGAGTTTTTATTATCTTACTAGCTTTTGCCCGCGACTTTGTGCGCGTGGAATAATAGGTCCCGTTCCCTGGGAATTTCCGCGATGAAAACTATCCTAAGTCTTTTCTCGGGTCCCAGGCTATGTCTGCACTAAATTTCATTCAAATCGGTTCAAGACGAAAAAAAAACAGAACAAACTACGGCTAAGTAACATTATGTTCACTTCGGCCATAGTACATACCACGGGGTTTCAGGAGGCAACACGTCGACTATAGACAACGACGGATGTCAACAACCGTCGCCAACAGGTGTCGCTCGCAAAAATCGTTCGTTTGTTTAAAGTCTTAGTGCAAAAATGTTATTCTATTCTATTCCCTAAGGATCTATTGTATAAAGAAATATTACGTGGGAAGGAGAAATTCTATGAAACTTTATTTAGGTAGAAAAAAATGGCTAAATGACTCAGTTTTTTCAGTTGAAATTATATGACACTGCTACCGCTGTTATTGGTTTAATGAGAAATATGAAATTATAGGAAAACAGGAACGTTTTCTCACATATTTATGATGTTGAGCTAGATATATTTATGTACATGCCTAAAAATCATTATATCTCACAGTTATTAGTTACAGTGGATCTGCATCATTACCCCCGTAGGCTTTTCCCACCTATGTTGGGGTCGGCTTCCAGCCTAACCGGGTACAGCTGGATACCAGTGTTTTACGTGAAACGACTACTTTTCAGACCTAAACAACCCCGTATTTGGGGAGTACGATACCCCTTAGTTAGGCGAGACGGACTTTCTGGCTTCTGACTACTTGTAACGACTACGACTGTCAAAGTTTTAACCAGGACCAAAGGGTGCTTTCCGAAGCACGGGATGTCAATGGTGTCTAAGAAAAACATTAGAAAGTACATAATGAATTGAAAAGTCGCATAGGTATTTTCGAGAATTCGAAGCCAACGACAACCTCAACACGAAAAGCGGGCGCCATAACTTTACTTGATCTTCTTTGAATAAACTTATTTTCAAGCAAACTTTTCTTATTCATTTTCCATATTATTTATTAGGCTGATTGGCGAATAATGCTAATCCAGTTTTCCCTTATGGGGGGTTTTTTAGGGTGGATTAGAGTGGAATAAGCAGGTTTCGGTTGCCACACGAGGTTTTCTTTCACTTGTCTGTTATATACAATACCTATAAACTTTAGAAAGAAATTAAAAAACATAATAAATTGAATATGCCACACACAGTGTTATGGTCTGGTGTATACTCGAAAAATTACCAGTAGATTCACTTTTGCTTTATAATTATGACGTTTCAAAGTGCCTTTTTTGGTCTAATGAAAACAAATGATTTGACTATTGACTACCCATAACATTTTTCGAGTCTGGCATGATTCTAATTCATATTAGATATTTTGTTTTTATTATAATAGTTGTCCTGCCATCTGTCTATAATCCCCTGAGACTTATCTTTACTTACTACTCATATATTGGAATGGAACTACAATTTAGGTAAAGGATGCTGACTGTTGTACCTCTTGTGCCATTTCCTCAATACATCATACGAGCTCAAAGTTTTCAACACCGCAAGATAGATGGCGTTGGTTGTCGATGTTTCCCTGGGAAATTATTATTTCTGATGCAGAGATTCAGTTCCATATTTCATTAGCACAACAAATTGCTCTATTTGGTCGCATCACCATCAAAATGGTGGCACCACCAGTTGCAACACTCAGTGACACTCATAATACATTTTATCGTTGACGCGAAAAAATATGCAGTATTATCACACTCTTCAAAATCTTTAAGACATTCGGGTTCGAATTCTGACAAATAGCTATGTGACTTAACAATTCATATGTACTTTTTAAAGTTTTATACAAAAATAGTATAGAGTATTTCTTTTAGTCAGAAAACTTACCAAAAGAAATATTCTATGTAATTTTTTTATATAACCACTTGATAAATTTTTAGATACTACTAAAAGCCTATACTGAAAGTCGGAGACATTATTTTGCTTAAAATGCGGCAATGCAAATGTTGCCATAAATTGTCATTATTTTAATACAAATAATAAGTATTTGTATGCTGATTTAGTAATTTTGCTATTCTTTTCAAAACGGGAATAAAATAAAAAAATAAACCAACAACCAAATAAACAAAAAATCTTTCCTCTTTACCATTTAAAGTATTAGCCATTCACACCACATCCTGTCATCACAATGCTAAGAAAAAGGCATCTCCACTCCACCCATTTCAACGTCCATATCAATCAACTCGTAAAATAAAACTATCGATATCACTCTATTAACTGAACGATAAATATTTTTTGTACCTCCATCCTAATATCAGATCGATCAGTTTATGAATCTTACATGTTTATATATAGGTAGTCGGTCAAAGATTGTAGAAAATACTACTAGCTCAGTACTATACGATACTACACTGTGATACTACCTTGCCATGTTTTTCGGTATTCGTTAGAACCAAATGTTTCATACTTTTGTGTTTCTACAATTCAAACTAACATTATACAAGTACATGTGAAAATAAGTATACGATTGTCTGCTTATTTCACTTTAACCAATAAACCGATTTCACCGACATTTTCTACAAGAAAGGATTATTTAAAGAAAATAATTCTATTTTCTCTAGTCTTGTCTGACACGATGGTTGTCGTCGACCTTTTGGAGGTCGACACTTTAGGAATCAGTGGTGTTGAGCAAGCTAAATTGATACCCAGCTGTAATATATCAAAGTCTAAAATCGTTTGATCTGTCGCTGGGTTCTACTCATACCTCTCTAAGTTTTACGACTAACATGAGATATAACTGACAACTGAAACAGGTTCATATTATTTCGGGATTCAAAAGCCACTCTTTTTTTTTGAAAAAGATAGCCATTAATTAAATTTGTTGGCACAGTAAGAGAATAGTTTTCTAGAAACGCGTCATTTATAATGCAATATAATCATTTAATATATCAGGGAAAAATACCTGACAATTTATGAACAGCTGGTTTATAAAGTAACTCCCTTTGTGAATTTTAATGAAGTTAGTTTGATCATTATTATTTAGGGAAAATATATTTTTTTCTAGTTTTTGAAGTAAAAACTTCTTTGGCGGCGTTGAGCACTTTTTCTGTAATGGGTATAAAATCTTAAACTCGCGTCAGGACACGTGACCTGATCGAAAAAGCGTAGGACGATTGTAATAGTTTTAAAGTGTTAAATTTTTAATGTAATATAAATTGTCATGTTTGTGTACGATAGCGCAATAAATGAATATTGTATTCTACCACATAAATGATAGTACTTTTATACTGATAAAGCAATTGGTGCAAAATTATTCCCTAACCATTCCAAAATATCAAACATGCTCAACGTTAATAATCAAGTTTTCACTTCTGCCGGCACTCCCGGAGTGCAACCCGTCTTTTTTTTTTCCTTACAATGTTAGTATCGAGTTCCAGTCTTACCAAACTCAGCTAAATACCAGTGTTTCACCATGACCAACTGCCTATTCAAAATCACGGGTAACACGATATTTCCCCGATAAGTACTGTGCGAAATGGGCCGTCAAATAAACCTGACCTCAAATGTAATTAAGGCCTACTCTTTGGCGAAATCCTTATAATCAGACATTGTAATCAGACTAGAGCAGTAAACAGAAGTAACAGTATTATATTAATAGTTTACTACTATGAACTGAATTCACGCTTTATTTTTAAACACGCCAATCAACGCCAAAGGAAGCAATAGGACAACGCCTTTGCGTAGGCGCATTTACTCTATCGTCTATGAAAGCGAAAATACGGTGCAAACAGTCTATTTATCTGTCTGCGTCATGTTATGACGTTTGATAAACAAATTTTGGGATCATTTTAAATGAATAGCTAGGCCGTTTGCACACGTTCCGGATGCCGGTTATCCGGAACGTGCAAAATCAGGATTTCCGATGCAGTTACCCGCGTTTCTGAAAATTTCAGTTCCGGAAAATTTTGTCCGGGTATTTGGTGGCAAACTACATTTTCATTAGTTCCGGTTTCCGACTAGATGGTTTGGTACTCGCTGGCGAAATGAAGTCCCAGCCATTCCGGTTTTGGCCTTCCTGCGCTGGGATCGTGGTGGCGAAATGCCTGTCACGTGTTTTAGTTTCCAAACCATCTCCAGTACTCGAATCGAAAGTGCTTCACTCTGTCACACTTTCTGGTTGCTGTATCTAGCCCTTCGTATAAAAGCTACTGTAATCCACATACTTTCCGACCGGATACCCGAAGTGCATGTTCGACTAGTAAAGCCAGCTGTAAATCAAATATTTCTTTAACTCTATTAAATAAAGTATTGGAAAAGAGTACGTAATGGGTTTATTTTAGACGGTCGAAATTGAAGTTTCAATGGATAAAAAACGTAATGATCTGGCCTTGATCTAAAACATAAATGCCTTGAATTTAAGTCTGAATTAATTCAGCTTGGATTTTTTTGTGTTTAGAGCAGTTCGACTGCTTTTTATTCCGTTGGCAATCTTTCAGATTACGAAAGTATTTACTCATGAATGTAAAACTTTCAACTCTGAAATATTTTGAAAAGGCAATCAGCTGTTTCATACATTTAATTTGTGTTACATAATTTTTGTATCCATCTCCTCGTATCTCTGATTTTTGTATTATTTCAGTAATCTACTATTAGGTACTACTAATATTATAAATATGGAAAGTTTGTGTGGATATATCCGTCAATTAAATTGACAGATGCCAACATTTGACCAGGTTCTGTGTAATCTGGTTGTTTGTGCTCGTTTGTAATTTATCTAACAACTTGGCTTAAACAACGGACTGTGATTTCCTCTTGAAATATCGACCCTTGGCTGTGATTGACTGATTTACGGACCTACTAAGAACGACAACCTGGCATCAACTGGCATGTCGGTGGGTGTCAAGAGGTTAAACGGACTTTGCGGATTTACAATGGAATCCCAAAATGATTTTATATTTTGTGTAAACTGTGGATCAGCTTCTGATTTATTATTATTATTATATTATTATTTGCACAAAAGTTTCATATCCACCTGACTGAAGGATTAATTAATTAGATTCAGGCGGTAAAACAAAATTAATCATCCTAAAGAAAAGTGCAATAGCGAATCGGTGTAAAGAGTGGCGGAATCATTAAAATGTGTAAGACAATAGACGTGCGAAGCCGAAGAAAACAACTAGTAAGGCTTATTTTAACCTTCGAACACACGTGATTCGAGTCACAATAGAAAGATAATAGCAGCTCGACAGCCGGCTGTCGGTTGGTCGACGAAGGTTAGGTAAATCGAACCACAAGCCCTTCGTACAAAATTAAACAAATATGAAATCGATCGTACAGTTCATTGAATTCACTCAAACCAATGTGTCCACTTATATAAAAACCCTTGAGACTAGCCCTATTTATAAAGTTGATACAGGTTCTCATTAAATCCGAGACACGTAGGTGTAATTCTCAGAAAATAAATCATTCTGCACGATTTTAACTGTACGCTCGCTTTTGGATTAACCAGATTTGCTCACAACTGTGTAAGGCATTGTTCAAACAAAATCTAGTGTGAGTGTAAAGGTTAAGGCGCAAAAAAAAAAAGGTTAAGGCAGGATAAATAAACATTTTTCAGCACGTGTTTAGGCTAAGGCTCTGTACATATTATTATGTATGACGGAAAATGCGTGACGCGTATTATCGTTCGCGTCTATTCGCATTAACGCATCATGGTTCCGTTAAATTTGTACCGACCCTTAGACATGCTCCGTGTTTATTTGTTTGTTTGTTTGTTCCTGAAATACACCTTAACGACTCGACGGATTTTAATGAAATTTGGAACGCGAGTACTACTTATTGACCTCAATTAGTATGAAAGATAATTTTTAATCCCGGTAGTACATTACAACAGCTTTAAAAAAAAAGCTCTTTATGTTATTTTCTGACAACCTACGCAAGCCTAAAGTATTCCAGAATAAAATGAAGATAGTAAATGAATGCTACGATGATACGCATGATTGAAGTAGTGCGAGTGAAAAAGAGATAAACGTCAAATGTCAACGCGATACTCAGTATCATGTTGGTCAATTGGCAAACTTTTAATGTGCCACTTTTTGACTGCATATAACCTATCTACACTTTTTTACTTATAACATCATTGACTGTAGCAGTGATCCTTTATAATCAATTTAATCTGAATGCCGCGTGACATAGAGTCGAAACTGTTTCACTAAAAAATTATTTCGATGCGTACCAAAATCAGGGGCTACCTATCCTTGGCAACGAATTCAGTGTATTTACATAAAGCTAAGTGTTAGTATTTTACATGAATATATTTAAATCTGAAACTACGTCTGTCCCTGACCTACTTCAATAAGGAAAATAATTAATTATAGCATATTTCTGTGCATAATAATTAATGTGATGTAATTTATCTATAATATGTATGTATTTACAAATGATATAAGTATGTATATCAGTTGTCTGGTTACCATAACAAAAGCTCTGCTTAGCTTGGGATCAGATAACCGTGTGTGAGTTGTCCGAAGATATTTATTTATTTATAACTAGCTTCTGCCTGCGACTTCGCTCGCGTTAGAAAGAGACAAAAAGAAGCCTATGTTACTCTCCATCCCTTCAACTATCTCCACTTAAAAAATCACGTCAATCCGTCGCTCCGTTTTGCCGCGAAAGAAAGACAAACAAACAGACAGACAGACAGACACACTTTCCCATTTATAATATTAGTATGGATTTGTAGCGACTATATGTATTGATGGTACTGATTACACGCTGTTCTTTGAGATTTGTCAACTTATAACTCATTGTACTTGATTGATAAAGAGAGAGAGAAATAGTGTACTTGTAGTTACTTACTTGTACTTCTCCATAGAAACCAACCAACGTTTGGAAATAAGAAATCTTTGGATATTGAACCGTGTTCATACATAGATTGGCTCAATTGTTTGTGGCACCTTTTTCCAACTATGTTAGAGTCGACTAACACATCCTAACACTACTTTGCTGAATGCTATTGTATTCCAAGAACAAGGAGGGACCCAGGAGGGCTGTTATGGGGATCACTTGTTCATCACTTAGACCCTTGCCAGGGTGTTGATCGATCACTGATTATTTTATAATCGAATTGTGGACCGTATTCAATAAACTTCGACTGTGTTTCAACTTTGACCCTCTCTCCTTATCTAAAGCTCGCCCGTTCTCCCCCTAGCTTGCACCTTGGATCTGCCCCTGTACATAAAGAGGCGGCCTATCAAACATCGGCCACTCAGATACTGGCAATATACCGAAGAAAATCACATTGTTTTTTTTAATCAAGAATTCAATGTTCGAATTTCAAAGTTCTTATGACAACTCATTAGCTCGATAGTTAGCTATTAAACCTAATTAAAATTACGTAATTATTGAAAACCTCTGGGCATCACTAGGTAACTAAATAGTACACGTAATATCGACATAATTATACACATTAATAAGTAATAATAAGCATGAAAACAATATACAGTTGGTTTAAATGACTTCAGATGTTTTACATTATAAATAGAAAAGAACGCGGTATTTTAAACCTTAGCTTTACGTTATTATTAAATTATTTTTAACTCTTCGGAATCAGCTGCTACGCACCAGCTGACGATACCAGAGAGATGTTTACACAAAAGTAGCGGTTAAAACGTAAAACTTATTATTAAATAAAAAAACATATAAAAGACATACCAAGATAATTAACATTTAATTAATTACCTAACATCGGCTTAGGAAAAGAACAAAATGCCGAAATCCGAGACACGACGCAACTTTTTGACAACCCGATCGGCTATTTTGACATCCATACTAATATTATAAGTGTGTCTGTCTGTCTGACTGTATGTTTTTCTTTCTTTCACGGCAAAACGGAGCGACGGATTGACGTGATTTTTTAAATGGAGATAGTTGAAGGGATGGAGTGTAACATAGACTACGTTTTGTAGGTATCTTTCTAACGCGTGCGAAGCCGCGGGCAGAAGCTAGTTTTATATAAGTTGTATTTTCGAGTTTGCAAAATCTTTCAGGAAACAATTATATTAGTGATTCTCGACCCGAATCTACAATAAAATGGGTAGGTATTTTTTATTTTATTTTTATTTACGCATATCCGGTAGTAGAAAATTATACTTAATTAAAAAAAAAATATTTTTTTTTTAAAATAATAACTAGTATTATTGATTGGTATCGTATGCACTTTGTGTGCTTGTAAATAATGTAAGGGATTTTTTTATTATCACCCATTTGAAAACACTTCATCATATGAAAACACTCATCTTTTATACCTAGTGTAAGTTGACATCTGACAGTTTTTATATCAATATACTGACTAAATTAGATGGATAGGTAAAGTGTTTATTTAGCGCAACACAAGACACAATACAGGCAATGAACAAAAACATTTTTAAAAAGGAAAACAAAGAACATATTAACGAAATAAGCTAGAACCACACTATTAAAATTCCATACGCCTACGAACGTGACAACACGAGAATTAAATATTTTGTTCCCAGATTAAGATTTAAAATGCGTTGAATTTAGATTTTTTTAATTTTTGCTTTACTATGGTCACTTCCCCAACAATGACGTCAGCTATTGGAGTTTCGGTTATTTTAAACAGGCATGTGTTATTTTTCCTTGTCAAGTTAAATCCCGAAACCTGTGGACTATTTAAGGGTAATAACAAAACCGCAAGATTGCAGGAAAATATCGCTATTTATGAGTTAAAGGTCGTTATTATATTCATTTATTTCAGACAGTCATTGACCGATTTAATCATAGTACTCATTTTGCTTCTATTATAAATATTAATGACAACAATATAACTTAAATAGAATTGGCGAAAATCCTCGACAATTGTTTATACCCAGTAAAAAAAGCTTTTTTTTAAAAAAGATAACCGACTTCAAAAACTAAAAGCTCAAAAATAACTATTTCGAAAGTCGGTGGCAACACAAATCGACCGGCAGAAGAGAAGCCACCGACTTCCGAAATAGTTATTTTTGAGCTTTTAGTTTTTGAAGTCGGTTATCTTTTTTAAAAAAAGCTTTTTATTTTTTACTTTTTAGTTAGAATCTCAGTGTCTGACTACGTTTTAGGGTAGCTCTCAAAATAAATTTATAATCTTATATAAAATGAAAACGGCACTATGCGCGCAACGTCACGGGATATCTATTAGTGTTATATACTAAAACCTTCCCCAGAATGTAACAAACACTTTGCTGAAAACTGCATCAAAATCGGTTAAGCCAAACGCGAGATAATCGCGGACAAACATACATACATACATACAGGTCGAACAGAGAACCTACTTTTTTTTGAAGTCGGTTAAAAATAAATTATTTCGCCCGAATTTAAACAAAGCAATTTGAATACAAGACGTAGCAAAAATATGCACAAGCTGAAGGTGCATTATTTTAATAAAATGCAACTTACTACTCAAAACCTATACTGGTAATGTCGTATTCTAAAATTAATAGTTTCATAAAATGAAATAACAATATAAAATGGGCGAAAATTGGTTAAATATGTCAATATTACTTAAAATTTCAAAAAATTGCCAGTTTGGCAGTCTGACTACCACAAATATATTTGCATTACATTTGTTTTTGACGAGCCAGTTGGTCTAGTGGTTAGTGATTCTGACTGCTAAGCCGGAGATCGGGTTCAACGGGTCACCCAGGACAAAGTTTGTGTGATGAGCATGATTGTGTCTGGTTGTACTTTATCTATACTATGTATATAGTTATAAATTATACAAGTATGTATATCGCTTGACTGATTACCATACATAACACAAGTTCTGCTTGGCTTGGTGTGAGATGGTCGTGTGTAAATTGTCCAAAGATATTTATTTATATATTTTGGAACTAAAAAAAAACACTTTTACACATCGATTTTGTTTTTGTGTTTGTGGTTCGAGATTAATTCGGAATAATTAACTTGATGTACTTAAACTTAATTAATATTTTTTTATAGTTTATGCCCTTATCAAGGGCTAGTTTACGAGAATTTCATTTGTCCCTTATGATCGATAAATAATCTTGTAAATGTCCTAAAAACACGGATGATTTAACTGCTATTTTAATGTAAAATAAAACGAACAAAAATATGTTTATGAATACTGCTTTAATGTAATTTCCTGCCATCAAAAATATGTACGACATCTGTACAAATAAATTAAATGGAAGTGGCCGTTAGTTTGTAAACGCAGCATTTTATTAAATGCACATGACATACACTGCTATAATAATAATCTACTGTTTTGTTATTTTTTGTCTGTCTGTCTGTTTGTTTCTTGCGGCTATTTCTTAAACGACTAGACCGATTTTGGCGGGAAAGGGTTGTAAAGAGAACGATAAAGAGTAACTTAGTTTACTTTCATTTATTTATTTATTAAAATAATAAAACCTATTAGATTAAAACTCATGACGTGGTCAGAAGCTGCTACAAAAACATTCCTTATAGTTTGTTTAATTGGTTGATTGCGCTAATCTCAAGAGTTCTTTTCAAGGAATAAGGCCATTATGTATAACATCGTACTTCTTACGACACGGATGAAACCGCGTGAAGCAATTAGTAAAAAACATTTAATACAGCCAAATGTTACAAAATGTTATTAATAAAACCAGTTCTAGACACATAAATTAAATAAAAGGTGGTCTAGTATTCTGAAATGCACTTAAATTTGAGAAAAACACTAAACAAAAATTTAAATATATGAAAACAGTTATTTTTGTCATCGTAGCGTATCTGTGTGATGCCAAAGATATAAAAAAACAGATGGAATGCGTGACAAATATCGCAATGAACATTAATCGTTTTAGAACTGTTTTTGTACAAATGTGAAAATCCGTACTAATATAAATGCGAAAGTAACTCTGTCTGTATGTCTGTCCACGTAGTCGATTTGAATGAAATTTGGTACAGATATAGTCTGGGACCCGAGAAAGGACATAGGATATGTAGTTGTCATCCCGAAAATTCCCCGGGAACGGGAACTACTATTCCACGCGGACGGAGTCGCGGGCAAAAGCTAGTAATTAATAAAATACTAGCTGTCTCTCGCGCTTTCACTCGTGTTATTTTTGGTTACTGTTCCGCTCTCGTGAGTCTTAGCGTGATGTTATAAAGCCTATGTATTTTTCTTATGTAAAACTATTTTGCTAAAGTTTGATTGAAATTCGTTCAGGAGTTTCTGCGTGAAAGAGTAAGAAACACCCATACACACATAAATACATCCTACTACAGTCGCATTTATAAAATTATTAAGGGAGTAATGATTTGTTTCATTCTCGCTCATTACGAATAATTGCAACTGTATGAGTATGTACAATACTTGCAGAAATGACTTCTAGATGTACAGTCGGCTGCTTTTAGCATGCAGTCGCTGCACAATTATGCTGCCGGCAGTTGTGGAGTTGCAGTAAGCGTATTGGTTTACAAATAATTTCAAAGTAATTTGTCCGAACAAACACAAATGCAAAATATATTTCAGGAGATTTTTTGTTGCCTTTGAATTTTAAATTTTTTTTAGAGGTATTTTTTTTTTTGGTGAGTGGGAAATCATCCAATGACTGCTCCCGTCCTGGGTGAGACGGGAGGGCGTGTCAGACTCTTACTGACTTAAACCCACTCATGTTCCTTCGATTGCCTTTTATGTTCCAGGGTCACGGTAACTGTTATAAACATAACATTCCGCAACCCTTTTTAGAGGTATAATGATGACAATTTCGTTTTAGTAATAGACTTTTTAAAGCACATTTTGTTTGTGCAATTATTGGATAGCTAAAAGATGATCCAATTGCTGTTACATTTGTTTATTGGACTTTCATTTTTTGACTATCACACAGAACCTGATACTAAATCTGCAAATTGTAAAAATAGTAAGAAACAAGTTTTGCGGCAACAACCATATCCTTAATATATCTCTGCCTACTATTACAATTATAACTTCCTTATCGAAGTAGTGACTACCTCAATATAAGTGACATTGGGTCACAGTAAATAGGATTACATAAACGCAACGCGATATTTAACATAGCACACATGAAAATCTGTTGAATGAAGTGCACGTTTATTTATGTAATTATCTTTATTATCAATAGCCTGTCTTGTTCTACTCCCGGACACTCTTGTCCAGCCCTCTCATTTCTATCATAGCGAGAGGTTAGGAGAGGTGTTCCTCGTCTTGTAAGCCATTTATGGCTGGATCTACCACCAAATACTCGGTGCTTTTCAAAAAACCTCCATTGTGATTTGTGTTTTTCCTTCGCCAGGTCGCCATTTCCATATACACGTGGATAAATCTGCACAAACTAAGATCTGCGCAGTCAGATCGTAACTATTAATCGTTGTTGTGTACCGAGCATTATAGAAATATTATTATTAATACTGTCCCATCGGCCGATTTATTAGACTCCCAAAATACTTTATTAATTCCTGGCCAAACTCAAGCTTGCGCATTTGCTAAACGGCCACAGACTAAAGTGAATAGCACTCCATCTGACTAAACAATATCCAGGTAACGAAGAAAAACTCATACCCAATACCCATATTCAATATACCGCACGAAAATAATATAGGTATGCAGTGAAAAAATCGCAAAACAGTTTTCCCTTACCCTTTTTGCAATGATAAAGCACACAGATCTATGTAATAAAAGAGCAATGAACTACATTGAACTGTTAAGGACCAGTCTACGACCTTGTCTGCAAGCTGGTCGGTATGCAACGTCTTTTATTAGTGACGTAGCTAGTTTAACATCGTCAGACAGGATCCTTGACTATAGAATATATTTTTACAATCTCTTGAGTCATTGTTGTAGCTTTAGATTAATATATGTTGCTCTATTAATGCCGGAAGTTCGTATTTTATTCGGTTGTAATAAGTTGATATGTAAAAGTTCGATTTTAAAAATGTAGAGTGAAAATTCAGTTATGTGACGTATTTTTCTTGAGTGATAAAGTATTTTTTAATTTTTTTAATCCCAGCAACGAGTTGTTAGATAGGACTAATGTTTGTGAATTATAGCCAGATTTATGAGCAACAGTATAGGATAATAATTTAAAATATCTATCTAACTATACTCTATACGAATTGCAGAAAGAAATAGATTTAAAGGAGCTAACCTCTTAATCTACCAGTCTGACTGAAAAAAAAATCTGCACTTAAATGATAGCCTTTACATAGATAACAATACGTTTAGGGGTTGCAAAAATTCGATAATTTTAATTTTCGAATATTCGAATATTTTTTCAGTGCTATTCGAATATTATTCGAATATTCGAATATTTAAGAAAAAATAATAAAATACAGAATATCAGCATTTATTGGTTTAAGAATTATATTTTTATGCAGATAAGTAAACCTAGCACAATAATTATTTACTTATTCAACAAAATTTTAAAACAATTATACATGAAAATGTTAATCAAAACAATTATATTTTTTTAAACCAATTTAAAAGTCCCGGCAATAATAAAAACAAAATAAATGTCTTTTTTTTTGGTGAGTGGGAAATCATCAAATGACTACTCCCGTCCTGAGTGCGGCGGGAGGGCGTGTCAGACTTTTACTGACTAAAACCCACTCATGTTCCTTCGATTGCCCTTTATGTTCCAGGGTCACGGTAACTATTATAAACATTTCGCAACCCCGACAGGCGTGGCCCTGTTGGGCCCCTTCTTGTGCTGACTTCTTCCCTTTGAGGCGCGCGTGGAACACTAACGCGCCATCGACGCGGTCCTGGTCCTAGCCGGGCGGCGAGCTACCCATCGCTCGCCATCCGCAGAACCGCGCCTACGGTGGCCGGTAGTCGTCTTGCGACTCTCGACGTCTTCGCCTGGGCCTTAGTCCAAGGCGACAGGCTCGTCATTGCCTCTCGCGCGCCGCCACTTCCTTCACTAGCATAACTGTTTCGCAGAAGGATGCGACGGCATCCCATTCCGTCTCGCCCCGAAGCATGGCCTGAACCAGCGCCGGGCGCGAGAGGTCACCGCCGCCGATCGCCTCTACGAGAAATAAATGTCTTTCTCTTTTGTTAATAATAAAACAAAAAGTATCACATACATACGTAATGTGTCTTAAAAACGTTACAGTATTATTTTCATAATATGCAATATTACACTGAAAAATCAATTTCATCAATTATAATTCGGAAATAAATCAGATTTACCTATTATAACATTTTTAAACAAATTCAACTCTTCTGTTAATAATAAGAACAAAATAAACATCTCTCTCTCGCTTGTTAATAATAAAAAGAAAAACTATCACATGTCACTCAAATTCGTCAATATTAATTCGGAAAAAAAACAGATTTACATATTAAGTATAAAATTCTTAAACAAATTTTAAAGTCGTTCTCTCTCTTTAATAATAAAAACAAAATAAAAGTATCTAAAATCACTTTCAAAAAGAAAATGCACCACTTTACATATATTAATAACAACGTGTTCTGTAAGTGACAAAATGGCGTCGAGTCAAGCAGTGTTGACAACAACAATTTTCAAGCTCTATCAACATATACTTTAAACTGAATTTTTTTTGGTAATGTTCGAATATTCGAATAAATATTTATTTACTATTCGAATATAAATTTGGAAAGAGTATTCGAATAATTCGAATATTCGAATATTCGATTGCAACCTCTAAATACGTTACGCCTCACGGGAGCGGAGTAGTAACCACAGATGTTACTTTTTTACACGGAGGATTGCTAGTTTCGAAGTATAGCTAATTGCTACATATCAAATTCATTGCTAAAGTTTGTTAATAAATAAATCAGTTTCGTTACTTATCTTCTGCATAACTGAAAATAAATTAATATTATGTTTTTATTTCGCCATATCAGGGTGGGCCCCGTTGTAAAGGTTAATCATAATAATGAGTACATTCAATAATAAGTAACTAAAAATCAGCTAAAATTGAAAGAGTTTCATAGTTAGATTGAAGAACGAGAATATTGATTGGATTATGGATGTAAAATTTTGATATATAAAAATTGTTTCCTTTCTACTAAGTTACAAATGATGATAGATTGTTTTATTTATTTCATTTAAATTGGTTTTGTCATACAACAAAGCAATTGTGCCCAGAACTTCATCAAAAACCTAAACTAGTTCAGGTTTTTGATTAAAAATCTGGACTGTATCAGGTTTGTGATGAAAATGAGTTTAATATTTGTCATCTTCCGGTTTTTCATCAAAAACCTAATTTCGTGAAAAACCTGCGACATATACATGTAACCTAGCATCTGGATTGTGGAGGTCTAATAGGCAGTTGCTTCATAGGCATAAAGCACAGGTACTTATTCAGCGGCACCCGAGTAGACTGAGAACTAAGCCTGACTGGGATGATTGTACAAGTATTACGATACTGTATCTAGAAATAACTTTTCATCATGTGCCCTAAACTGACAGACATTAATTAGATTACAACATTAACTTGAAAGGACTCTGTCTCTACGTAAGAAAAACTTTTCGAAAATGTAGCCCCTAATCCATTGCTTTATCTTTATCTAAAAGATAAAGATATATTTATTGCATAATGTGTACATAGGTTCTTAACAGTAAACATTACATTTCTAGTATCAACAGTCTGCCCAGGTCGGATATGCAATATAAGAAAGTAGGTGAAAAAAAATATTAAACTTAAAAAAATATTACTTTTTATCAAAAAACTCTTTTAGGTTATAAAAAACATTACCTATTAACATTTTTTTCAACTTATTTATAGACAAAATTAAATAATTACTAGTTTTACAGATAAATAATAACTTTAGCGATTTAATGTACCTATCAAATCAACGTTGATTTTACCTTATGGTTGTTAATTTAAATAAATAGGTGTTCATGTAGGTAGATAATGGAAACTAATGAGTGCATTACGACATCAACACTATATTTAGGGACGATGCAGTTTGTTATCAGGAGACGGTTTCGTTAAATGACAAAAGTACATGCATAGTTGACCACGGTCTAGAGTACCTATAAGGTATCAAACATTAATGCCAACTGTATGTAACGCCACCTTATATAAGAGTTAGTTTAAAAAAAAATATCGTTCTCGTTGACGTGACAGTGTGGTGGTGGAAACATTAAAATTGGTACAGAGAAGAAGTCAGCACTGGAAGGGGCCCAACAGGGCCACGCCTGCCGGGGTTGCGGAATGTTTATAATAGTTACCGTGACCCTGGAACATAAAGGGCAATCGAAGGAACATGAGTGGGTTTTAGTCAGTAAAAGTCTGACACGCCCTGCCGCCGCACCCAGGACAGGAGCAGTCATTTGATGATTACCCTCTCACCAAACAAAAAACATTAAAATTAGTCATCTGCTACTGCTATTGTCTTTTTTATTGTGTCTCAAGTCTCAAATTACGTGTGTTCGAACGTTTAAATCGGTTCAGTAATTTTGGCATGAAAGCGAGACAGACCGACAAACAGAGTTACTTTCGCATTTATAATATTTGTATGGATAAAGCTACTTTATTCCTGAGTAATAATAATGTTCTTAATTCAATAAATTACGCGTTCATTTGTAAAATCAGATAACACATTTGGAAAATGACATCAAACAAAATACGTTGTAAAACACAGATTTAACGTGAGGTACGTGAATATTATCTATGGTTCGACATACACAGCCCACTACATCCTCCTTATATCCTGTTATTGACATTGTGTTATCTCTTATACTATACGTGTTTTATCCTTGACTTCAATTAATGGTTTGGTGCGAAATTTGGATAAGGCAGTTCATGAAATCCTTTGAAAACCGGCGTTAGGCTTTTTGTCTAAAATAGATCTATTTTGTGCACCCGCTCTGGGGTGGATCACAATGTCGTTATTCTTTTTTCTCATATCACATAGTTTGTTTAATTTTTTTTAAATACCAATCTTCTTCAAAAAAATATGATAACAAAAGAAAATTTAATACAAAAGGTATTCCACGAATTTCTTTCCGGATATTATTTAGAGCTTAATGACCATTCCCAATAATATTTCGGTAGATTAGGTTACTATAAATTAAAATAAATAATATACTATAAGTGAAATCTACCGGTAGATAGATTTTTGACAAGGTTGGTAAAACACAATCATGACTAAGGCCAGTTTCAGTTTCGGTTTCCAGTTGAGTTGATCAGTCTTATTTCAGCAAGAATTAATGTCAAAACAATTGATATTTTTGCTAACATAATGGAAACGTTGCCAAAAGAAACTGGGATTTCCCCTCTCATTACGATGACGTACATATTAAAAATACAGAGGTTCTGAGAACCTTTAATTTGGTAAACAAGTTGAAGGCAGACCTGGGAGAAAGTCGTTTTTAGACTCTTGCAACGTCAAAGGAAAGGACCTTGAAGTAATAGGCAAGACGTCAAAAAAAAGTAATTAGTCCGTCAGTTAGATAATCAAAAAATTTGGGACACGTATTTTTCCTTTTTTTTCGTAAACAGAAAATGACGACAATACAGCGCGTTAAAGTTTCGTGAAACGTCACACCTTTGTATAATTTTTACTGAGGAGTGACGTCACAAGCCTCCTCTCCGGAACTTTGATGCTCTTTATCTTTGTATTTTGTTATTAATTTGATCAAGCAAAAAATGTGTCCAGTATTTTTGGACTGTCTAAAAGACGGACTAAACAGAATGTCATTCTTTTGATGTAGTCAACATCCCTATTGCTAAATGATAACAAACTCGTAAAATTATATTTTTTCTTGTCCATTCTTCTGCACACGAATGTCTCAAATGTCTTTGAGGAGCGACTAGATGTTTTTCATGTTGTAAACCACGGTCACCTTATACTTACTAAAATAAAATGTAGTTAGTCGCCCGTATCTGCGTTTATCTCTTTAACTACATGTTTAATTTACTCATTCAAAAAAAATTTTTAAACATGCATAGGTATTATAATAGTAAAGAAAAGATAATCAAAGAGCAGGTAACAGACCTACACAGTAAACGTATAAATGATACTAACGCAGTTTTTGTTACTGTCGTGTTTCACATTAATTATGAAATTAAAACTTCAGGGAATTATAATGAGATATTTACGTGCAAGTTTTTAGTGGTTAATCTTTTAATTCACCTAATTTAATTATGTTTTGTTGTGTATGGGGTGTGTGACAGTTAGTTCGTGACATTTTCTGGTAATATTATGTCGTGTGGTGGCCTATCTAATGGTTCGCAGTCTCACCATCGGACTCAGGACAGACAGCTAATCATCAAGATGTTTTGACACCTACTCTTTGTTATGATTACCTGGTAAGTTGCTGCCTGCTGATATTTTATAGACAGCCATTCCCAACAATATCTATCAGTAGGTTTGGTTCCTAAAGATAAAATTTTAACACATTATCTATGGAACTTGGATCAAATTTCTATCTCTGGAGATGTAGATAATTGACTTAAATGGTTAGACAGGATATTGGGAATGGAAAAACATCCGACGATGATGATGTTAAAACTAAATCATTCAATTCTTCGCCTGTCGTTTAGTATGTAAATGTGTATTAATATAGAAATAATATCTGCACCATTAGACAGGATTTAAAAAAAAAATGTCTAATTATAACTAATATCAACAGCAAAGTACAAAAAAATAGTTACCTTTTGAATGGCCCATTGACTATCTTCTAAAAACATTGCTTGACAAGCTTTTCCATAAAGCACGTCGAAAGTTTTCTTTTTCAAGTCTACGTTTTCAAGATATCTCAGCTTATAATAAGTGTTTACACCATTATTTAACAACAGATCCTTTTGTGGTCGCTCAGTACAATTCGGTCCTACAAACACAGACCCTAGGGGACAACATTTCCGAAAACAATTCTTGTTTTGACACAAACACCCAAACTTTTTAATTTCGCCATCGACACTTTTTTTGTACACATGTTCTGGCGCGAAAACGACGCCATCTTTGATTATGGAACCGTCTGCCGAACTTAAACCATCACTAATATCGACACTTTGGTAATCTAGACACGGTTGTTCACTTGCGCACGTAGCAACGAGAAACAAAAGTAGTAGGAACATTTTATATAGCCTAGTGAAAAAATAGTTTAGATGTTTTGCTCCGCGTTGCTCGAGTGCGTTCACGATCTAAAATATTTGTAATCTGTGTCGGAAACCGACGACCGGCTCATAATGTTGTACGTACTGCACTGACCGGCAAGCAACAGCTTTTATTTATTTATATGAAGTTAGTTAGGGAATGAATTCATTACAGGGACAATTTATTGTTTCCTACGGTGGCCTTGCGTGGTGTTCACACTGTGTTCCTGAAATAAAGAGTTTACTAGGTCATGTTTTTCACATAAAATACTAGCAGACAGTTTTACAATCTAACTTCTAAAGAATTAGATCGTCAAACTGAGCAACTCTATCAAGATTTTGTCCAGTTTATAGTGGATAGGGTTTCGGGACCCGAAACAAATATTTGTTTAGGAGTCTTTGTGATGCAAATATTCTAAATCAAATCATATCAATATTTTGTGAATCTATGCTGAAAATATAAGCCAGAAGGTAAGAGGTATGGCAAGTCCATAGATGAAATGAGTTTTTGTTAGATTGTCTAACAAAGCCGCTCAGATTTACACTGATATCATTGCCTATTTTCTTATCATTTTCTATTTATATGAATAAACTTTCCTGACTCTATTAGGGTCGGTTTCTAGTCTACCCTACCAATTTATTACATAGAGCGACTACTTATCAGATCTCCACAACCACACAATTCAGTAACTGCATAGCACGTTACCCCCTGAACAGAATCCGAAAAAGAAGTAGAGCCAAAGAAGCTGCCAATGATGACCTTGATAAATTTAGAAAGTACATTTGAATTGAATAAGTCATATTGCCATTTGCCTAGTTTCTTACTTAACACAATGCGTGATTTTAATAATTAACTTACAATTTTTAAAGAAAACATAATCGTCAACATTTTCTTAAAGGAATTATCATATGGAGAACTCTTATCTACTATAAATTATAATTATTATGTTCATCTTCATTATTTTGTAAAAATCGATTATTAATAAAAATACTGTGGGTACTACCGCATTATCCCACTCTATGGTAGTATTCGTTTAGGTAAATATAAAGTCTATGTCATAAGCCGTAATAGGTAGGGTACCTATCCCGATCCTGCATATGTCGCGCAAGGGTTGATCCAATTCTTTTAGTCGGCTCACAAAGTCCAATTTCATGCTATTGTGTGACTTAAGACCACAATTTATATTAGCCAAATACAATTCGCGATTCGATTATAAAACTATCATAACCTTCGAACACACGTGATTCGAGACACAATAGTCAATAGCAGCGCGACAGCCGGCTGTCGCTTGGTCGTCGAAAGGTTAATCGGCCTAAATTGTAGCTAGGGTCATAATACCACTTAGAATCCGCCATTGAAAACATAGGTTTAGTTTTCTACCATCAAAAAAAAATTTTATTCTTTCGGAATGATTATTTCTTACAAACAAAAATATTAAAATACACATGCATATAATGACAATGTCTGTTTCGGTATTGTGATCAGGATTTATTTATATGTCATTTATTTAGGTTTTTCCTTCTAGTGGCTACCTCTATTACAAACAATTGCTTTGAGTCATTGAACTTGGTATATTTGACAGAATTTCCTGATTGCAGGTACATTACATACAAATAAAATTTTTATATGCTTGACCTTTTGACTGTCATTATTTTTGTTTCTTTAATAAGTGACTATTTTCTAAAGGTCGTAGCGGTATGGTATTGTGTCGCTCGGAGCCATGACTTGAAGGAGGTTTAAATACCCAAAGGTGTCCTTTATGTCAATAGGTTCTTCTGAAAAGAAAAACTAGCTGTTCCCTTGTTTTGGGATGGAAAATCATGAAATGACTCCACCCAGTCTGGGCGGAGCGGAAAGGAGTGTCAGACTTCTACTGACTAAAAACCACCCATGTTCCTTTTTAGCCCACACTGAGAAAAATGTTCGGTCCTATCACGATTTTTTGTTGATTTTACCAAACTTCTTAAGTTGGCGTTACCAAATTTATTTGGATCTACAACGCCAACTCAAGAAATTGTAGAACCGTTGCAGATGTATCAGGAGAGTCTTAGGTGGATCCACGGATTATTAATTTTAAGCTTCCAACAATTTTTATAAAAAAAAATAGTTGTTTTGAAAAATTAACAAAACATAGGTGTAATCTACCAAATAAATTTGGTAACGCCAACTTAAGAAGTTTGGTAAAATCAACAAAAATTCGTGATAGGACCAAATATTTTTTTTCAGTGCTTTGTATCCGGGGCTGTGTTGTCTCTTTGGAACAACCCGCAGCCAGCTAGCGAGCTGTCCCCCGCGATTTCACCAACATCTTTGGGCACTCCTTTTCTTTCATAGATCGTAGTGTAATTTTACATAGCCTTATAATTCCTTATAATTCAGACATAAACAAGTGATAAGCGAGATATTCCCGTTAAAAAAACAAAAATACTACAAAAAATATTTACATATTTATTTTTAATATAGTTTGATGAAAAATAACGTGAACGCCATAGGCCATGTTAACGAAAGTCAACGTAATTTCTGCTCTACTGACTTTATGTAGCACTAACTTTCGCCTGCGGATTCGCCCGCGTAGATGTCGATCACGTATTTTAACCCTTTGGGGTAGGAATTCCCAAAAATTCTTCACAAAGGACATCCATCCAAGTTTTATGTCTCTAGGAGCAGCGGTTTGGACTGTGCGTTGATATATCAACAGTCAGTCAGTAAGTTTACCATTTTATATAAATATAGATTTCAATTTCTCCATGAGCATATGCATATGACGATGAGAATGTTGAGGATCATAAATATAATTATGTCAGTTACAAAAAAAAATACAAAAACTTTTTCACAGTGTGCACGAAGCTTTCACTTGTAAACTAATTTAAATGGTGTTGAAATCAACAAAATTAGCCAAACTATAATGTGACAGCTCCTTTGGGAACAATGTTAAACAATTACTACTTATTTGCATAAGGTGTATTCTTGTTGTTAGTAATTTATATGACTATGGATAATATTAGTATGGATGGGAGATACTGGTGCTGATTTCCTTGTTCACAAACTATTTGCGCCTGTTGTCTCTAAGGTGACAACGCATCTGCGGTACATTTAGTACTGAAAATGCCTAAACTAGTTACATTACAAAGGTTCCGACAGGTCGGGATTTCTGATTGAATTTGCATCTTCGATTTTGGTTTGGTTCTGTCATATTTTAATCGGAAGTAATATGATCGATGCATAGTAGCGCTGTGTGAGGCGGCAAACCAGACGGTCTTCTATTATTGTTTAATTTCAAAACTACAAGTCGTTTATTATTATTTTTAAGACTCTCATATATAAACCTTCTTGTAATTCTTTTCGTTTAGTAGGATATTACAGATGAATCCGTACTAATATTATAAATGCGAAAGTAACTTTATCTGTCTGTCTGTCTGTTTCTTCTTCACGCCAAACCGATTTGAATGAAATTTGGTACAGATATAGTCTGGGACCCAAGAAAGGACATAGGAGCTTTCAGCCCGGAAATCCTTCGGAAATTTGGGAAGAACGGAAGAACGGGAACAATTATTCCACGTCGCGGGCAAAAGCTAGTTAAAAAATAAACCAATAGCATACCGTTTTAAAAAGCCAACAGAAAGCCAACATAATCGTGTAGACACTTCTAGAGAAGCTCTTAACTTTTTTTTATTTATCCCGGGCTTTTCAGCAAGACACCGCATGAATTTTAGGCAAAAAAGTTATTTTTTTTTTCTGTAATATTCCTTTCTTACACGAAAACTAAAAGAGAATAAACAATCAAATAGTTTTTATAATATAAGATCCGGGTAGAAGAAAAAATAAAATAAAATTCGTGTAAACAAAATTACAGAAGTATGTGCAGAATAGGGGTGTTAAGACCACTTTTAATTTAGAGTTAACCCATTAAAGGAATTGTTTGTGCTTTGTCCACTTTTAATGCGCTTTGCATAATTAATTTGTAGGCTTTCCGCCGACGACCTTGTGTCTGATGGCTTAGAATAATAATCAGAAGTGTAGGCCGTACTTCTGTAAATAGTGACAAAACGAAGCAAATTTTTAATTCAAATAAACAGTGAGATATGCGCAGAATACTATCAAACTATTCTAATAGCTGATAATTTAGTGATGCACTTATGGCGAGATAAATTAACATTGCTAGCACTGGCTTTGGCTTAGCACTATATCTGTCACTGTTACACAACCGCCAAACTTCAAGTGCACGATAGAGACGGGAACATGGCTAAGCCAAAGACAGTGCTTAGTAACGTCTATTTATCTTGCCATTAGAAACGGTTTTAAAATTGTCTTCAATTGACTTTAAGCAATTTCAAAAACAAGTGAAATCCCACGACAAATTCAATGGTGATTTTTTACAAGAGAAAAACAATGGCTCACACTTTTTAAGACTTTTAAGATCCCCTGTTGAGCTAAGCTTCTACCACTACACCACACTTTACAAGCTCGAACTTTACAAATCTATACCTTAGAAACAAAAAGACTTATATTACTAAGGAAATACTCCTAATATGGGTTAGCCCAACATAACGGTACGTTCACACGGCGTCGTGTGTTTCTCTACCGAATCGGTGTTTTCCGGGATTTGGTTTAGTGGCAACAGAATTTCAATGAATGAGTTCACACTTGCACTAGATTTCAAGACACGGCAAAAAAAACTAATCTTGATGAAGTTGACATCCGATATTGCGACAAACCGATCCGGAGGTACTGCACAATGTAAGATCCGGTGCAGTGGTATAGCACATTCAATGCATGCGTTCATACGATACACGCAGGGCATTCGGTTATTTGCCGGATGTTGAAACCGAACGTCGAACGTTGGACGTCGTCGGGTAGCACAAGCGGCGTCAGGTTGCTAAAAAAAGCCGGATTATGTGTTCACACGAGATTTCGATACGAGGCCGTCGGATATGACAATGCAAGATGTGCTGTGTGAATACAACGTTCGGTTTTTCCAAATCCGATGAAAATAACATTCGGCAAAGAGTGGCTCCGTGTGGACGTACCGTAATTTTCACAATTAACAAAAAGCTAACATGTCGCGTTTAGTTTCACTTAGCCTCCTGATTGGGCCATTATGCGTACACATGTCGCGTTAACACTTCTCCAAGAGCTAAAAACTTGAACGTCAATATTTTGATGTAATTATTTTATGACTAGCTTCTGCCCGCGGCTTCGCTCGCGTTAGAAAGAGACAAAAAGTAGCCTATGTTACTCTCCATCCCTTCAACTATCTCCACTTAAAAATCACGTCAATTCGTCGCTCCGTTTTGCCGTGAAAGAAAGACAAACAGACAGACAGACACACTTTCACATTTATAATATTAGTATGGATGACGTGATTATTAGTGCAACTCGGGCTTCATTCAAATTCAGACAGACAACTGAAAGGGTTTCTTAAATAAAATTTCGTAAAAATATTCCCTTAACAATTTCTGTTTAGGGTTAATTTTACATAGTTATCCATGAAATTAAATTAGTTTGTTGACCATTTTTGTACTTATAGGAATAAAAATTGATTAAACTCGCTCTTAGTTCACACAGGATAAAACAATATCCGAAAATTTATATGGTTAATTTTTATCCGTTTATAGACCTAAATATTTTACGATAATCTATTTATATTCTATAAATTATATTCTATGATTCCAAAAAGTATCCGTGTCGACTGATACATATGACCACATCCGGTAGGGCGGTATGATAAAAATAATAGGCGGATATTTTGTAATTTAGGTTTCTATAATATACCTAATAGCTATATGACAATAAATAAAAAAATAGTGTCTGTTTGTAATGTTAAGTTAAACGTGATTTGCTAAATGCATTTATTATTAGCATTACGCGGTACTTATGACATGAAAACAATTATTAAATTGTTTGTCTCTCCGAAATGGCTGGATTGATTTTGACTTGATTTTCAATGGCAAATTTTAAAAGGAGTAACTTAGGCAATAAATCCACAAAAAATAAACTCTTATCTCATGCTATACTAGTTACATAAGGCCAGAGTTTAAATTTTCTTTATGTACTTGATATCATTTTTTTGCTAATAAATCATTCATATTCATATTCTTTATTGCACATAAAAAATAAAGTACAAACTACCTTAAAGCAAAACTAAAATAAAAACTTATGTACAATGGCGAGCTTAACCCAGAAATGAGTTCATTTTGCTACATACAACGCCATCTGTGTTTGGACAAGGGAACCTGGTGCCTGGGCGGGAGTAGGGAAGCAGTCTGTTCTGTCGTAAAATGACGTTGTCGGTCAAATGAATGGACTTGCGTATTGGAGGAAGTCAAACGGGCAGAATATTTCATTCTATCGAAGACTCATTCACTCAATCAAATCTGCCAGTTCAGACTGTTTTTTTTTTAACTTTAAATACTTAGTTTTTTTAAGTTTTGAATTTAGATCAAAAACCCTAAAAAAATATTGCTAACGTTATGTGTTTAAGTATCGATCGCCATAAAAAAATCTCAATTAATTTTATTGCGTCCTTTGTTTAGAAACGCGTCTAAAACATAAGATCAAAAACCCTAAAAAAATATTGCTAACGTTATGTGTTTAAGTATCGATCGCCATAAAAAAATCTCAATTAATTTTATTGCGTCCTTTGTTTAGAAACGCGTCTAAAACATAAATAAATATAAAAAAGACAAAGAAAAATGACTCATACATTGTACTCACTTGGCATTCATAAGTTTTTGCTACCAAGCGATTATTATGCAAAGATCCTGCGATCATTCGTCCTTAAGATGAAAAAAATAAACAATAGATGCCGAAATATGTACATTGAGTTATTAAACAACTCGTCAAGGATTCTTGAATTTTAGGGTTCCATAATTATTTAAAAGGGACTGCTATATTTCTAGAATCAAAACAATATAATATATGTAGAGTCACAAGACTCCGTATTAAATTAATTACCTGTCTGTTCTTCTGGCAGTCAATCGAAAGGTATTGAACCTTTTTTGTCATGGGTATCGTTTCTGTGGTTTTCGGGGACACTGATGCCGAAAATGAGGTCCATTTAAGAATCCAAGATGGCGGCTAACATTTTTTAAAATTTCGGTCATGGGTATCGTTTCCGTGGTTTCGATGTGTGGATGTCGATGTTTCACATCTGCCAGGCGTCCCGTGACGGCTCACTTTTTATTTTATTTTATTTACAAGTGTTTTACATGGAGCGACTTTTTCTCAAACTTCACAACCCAGTAAGTAACTAGGAAACATGATGCCCCTTGGATAAACTGATTGTCAGACATTCTCACTTTTGACTATTGGTAACGTATTTTAAAAATTTACGAATAATAACCGGGATGGGAAAACAACTAATAATAAAAATAAAATAAACTTAACAATTACGAAATTCCCAATTCAAGACACGTGTTTATATTTTACTCGATCTTAAATGGTGTAAGATACGGAATCCTCTGTGTCCGCAGTCAGACCACACTTAGCGCGTTTTTTGCACTCAAACATTTTTATACAACAAACACGGTGATGAAATAATCTTAAATGTAAACGCTAGATTGTAAATACATCGCTTACTCATTAAAATACCGATAGAATTTAAATGATCTATAATGCGGTTTTTTGTAGAGACACAATGCAATAGTTTTGGTAGTGGCTACTTAAATTTTGGCAACTTTTTAGTGTTATGCAGCTATGTATTTTAAGTGTCTATTGTAGAACCTCTAAGGAAGCCAGAATTTGTCAACTGGTCGTAATTATTGCAGTGGTACAGGCGGCGACAGCGACAATTTATCACGTCTGATACTTTAGTTGCCTGGCGTAGCTTCTACTAGGTTAAGTGAAGTTTTAAACGTTGTTACTTTTTAGTAGAAAACCTATGTTTACCGCCGAAGGTTCTAATTTACTGAGACGCTTTTCTAATTATAAGTAGCTGTCAGCTTTTATATTTTTTTATTTATACTAATAATTTCTGAGATGTGAGGCTGTATGGGGTAATCTATGGTCCTGCTAAATACTACTCTAGCCTATGATCGCGTAATTACGCCAGCATTATTTCGAACATCCATCATCTATTTTACCCATTTAGGAGTCGAATATCAAATGAAATCGTTTATTACTCAAGTAGGATCTAAAAATCACTTTTACAAGTCATATTTTTTATGCTAGTTGGAGCCGGCATTTTATAATTGGACTACCTCTGAGAAGTAACGCCGAAACAAACTCAGGGATCATCGTCTCTTTTAAAGTCCAGACAATTTCAATATTTTTGTGCAACAAACCATGCAAAATAACATTCGGGCTAGCCTTTTGAGGAAAGTGCCAGTATAGTTTGGGTAAACCTGCCTCAAAAAGCATCGTGAGCTCAACTTTTATCTAAAGAATAATCCTGTCTTAGTGGATACTTACTCTTCACAAAGAAATACTCTCCAAGGCTCTCCTCTTTCAAGTCTCTAGGATCAGCGGTTTAGGCTGTGCTTGCTTTGTGTTGATATATCAACTGTCAGTCAGTTTACTATTTTAGAAGATTAAATAAAACAAAGGTATATTTTGAAAAATAGTTTGTTTTTAGAGTATTAGTTGGGTTAAGCATTGGCCATTAATTTATCAGTAATATGTATTACATATTCAAAAAAAAAAAAAAAAAAAGATAAAAAAAATATTACAAATAATTAACTATGTATTTATTATTGAACCGACCGTATTATTTAACCGACCGCGATTGACGTCGTCCAGTTATATTATACATATATAAAAATCTTATAATAGCTAAGATTTATTTACCTACCTTATCTAATATCTCTTGAAAAAAGTATGTTCCGTGTACGTTGAATCCGGTCCACTCTTTTAATTTGAAAAAAAAAATACTTACAATGAAATTAATCTTTTTCGTGCAATATGGATATTAAAATCAGTTTTCACTTCCATTTTCATATAGGTAGCGGTTCCATGGCATTTTCTGACTACCTATGAGAAGAAAAGCCGAAACAAACTCAGGGCCGATCTGGTCCAGTCGTTCCCATGTTTTGCACTTTTTTTTTTGGTGAGTGTGAAATCATCAAGTGATTACTCCCGTCCTGGGTGCGGCAGGAGGGTGTGTCAGACTTTTACTGACTAAAACCCACTCATGTTCCTTCGATTGCCCTTTATGTTCCAGGGTCACGGTAACTATTATAAACATTCCGCAACCCCGGCAGGCGTGTTGGGCCCCTTCCAGTGCTGACTATGTTTTGCATTTAACAACACATTTAGCGATTCATTGTTATTTATAGTAATTTTATAATAGTGATAAAAATACAACATCAACATTATACTCGTAATAACAGATCTTTCAGAATGAGAGCAAAAGAAATTAGGTCACGTTATCGGTCGGTTATTTCTCGTAAGATCATTTAATTTGGCATCTGTATATGTAAAACGGTATATGGACTGAGCGATTGTGGATCCACCAACGCACAACCCAAACGTGCTGGTAGTCTCTTTGTGAAACATGGATGGTAGGCTCTTTGTAAAGAGTAAGTATCGGTTACCTGACAAACCCGATTTCAGGACAAACTAGTTTTGCCTAGGCTAAACTAGTTCTTCTTCACCTCGACTCAACTCAGGGCACCCCGATTTGGACAGGTTAGGTTAGAAGGCTAAGGCGGCAAAAGGGCTTAGCCTCCGTGGTTTATTTTTGATGTGAAACATCTATAGCCGCACGTAAAACAAATTTCTGGCGTGGCAACGCGTCGCCACGCTATATGATGGTGTATATATACAGTCACAGTCTTGTGTACTGTGTGGCGATGATGTAATGTCGATGTTTCACATCTGCTGTGCTATTCTGTAAGATCTCACTTCACTGCTCACTTCTGATTCCGCGGTGAAAACTGTATTAGGTATTCCATAACCCAATAAAAACTAAGCTGACGCCACTCAATGAGAACGTAGGTGAAGGGAACCAACTATTTTTAGTGAAAAGTTGTCAAATTTGACATTGGATACCAAATAATTTTCACTTCAGATGAGTTAGGATATGAGATCGAAATCGGATTCGCACGCGAATTCTTACAGAATCGCACTGCTGCCAGGCGTCCCGTGGCGGCTCACTTTTTTTTTTAAACCACCCGGCAATTGGAGCCCCGAGCAGCGGGTCTCCGTCGACCTATCTTAGACTAGTTTAGCCTAGGCAAAACTAGTTTGTCCTGAAATCGGGTTTGGCCGGTAACATATCCACTAATAAAGTATATTTGGACATTTCAATCCATAAGGGGTAAATAAGAGATAGAGGTATCGACATTCATGCGGGCGTAGTCACGGGCGAAAGCTTCTATTATGCTCGTAATTTCGTAGTAGGTCTTGTTAACTGCTCACCATATATTGATAAATTGTTCCATAAAAGTTACGCATTATTACAGATACTTATTTATATATGACACTAGCTTTTGCCCGCGACTTCGTCCGCGTGGATTAATATGTTCCCGCTTTTCTGTTGAATTTTTTTTTCTTTGTTATAAACCTTACGGAGCCCGAGACCTTTCCAACGAATGCAAAACCGTGGAAATCGGTTCGTCCGTTCTGGAGTTATAGCGTCAGGAAGGAAAACCCGACTTATTTTATATAGAAGATTATTTATTCAATTCATGTGTATTTTTTAAGTTTCTCTTGAACACCACTAGCTTTGGCGAAAGACAACATCGTGAAAATACTGGAACCTATTAGCCTGAAATCGCCAATCCATTGTGTGTGACCGTCGTGATCAAGCCGGATCAGAAGTAAGACAGTAAGAGCTAGTATTAACACATAGGTCATTATACTTACTTTTAGTATTTACAGCTACGAGTAAAATAAGCTAAACATGCCCGGAAAAATATTAAACTTCCTTGGACCCTTCAACTAGCTTTATCAGATTAGAACAACGGAGGAGTAAGAAAAATGACCATTTTCTATGTGCGGTCTATCCTGCGACCGCACATTTCCCTAGAGACACGCACGGAACAATGCGTGTGTCACGCAGTACAAAGCCTACACTACCCATTAACAGTGAATTAATAATTAGGATAGTATTAAACCTGAAGTTTACACAAAAACTATGTATCTTCGTTAAGTTAGGCTTAGGCGTAGGCGATGTTTTGTTAATTAATTAATGTGTTCGTTTAAAATTAAGTCGAAAAGGTAATCTACTACTTTCTACTGTTTAACATATAGGTTTGTCGATTTGTAACCGATAAATTACATTTTACATTTTAAGGGCTTTTTTCATGACCTCACAATGTACGCTATATCCATATAACCATACTTCTATACTTATATTATAAATGCGAAAGTAACTCTGTCTATCTTTCAGTCTGTCTGTCTCTTCTTCACGCGTAAACCACTAAATTTTTACAGATATAGTTTGGGACCCGAGAAAGAACATAGAATAGTTTTCATCTCGGAAATCCCCCGGGAACGAAAACTATTATTCCACGCGGACGAAGACGCGGGAAAAGTTAGTTCCAGATACTTATATTAAAAAATAGAATAGAATTTGTATGAAGTAATCTGCCATTTAGTTTAATCAGAACTAAACCTGAAATCGCGACAGAAACTAAATTAATCGTAACTTCTTTTAGGTGAACGTGAAAGTGAATATGGGGTAACTGACTGGTAATTAGTGACCATTATCTAAACACACGTTTCTACACACATAAACTTTCTTTTTATATGAAGTAATACGCTTGCGGTCTTTGCGTTATCAATCAGTTGTTAGGATTTGACCTCGACGTGCAACCAAAATCGACAATACACGCGCGCTGCCCTTTGACGAGATCTTGTTGTTGTTTTTTGTTGATATGTTGCCCGCTAAACAGCTAAGTGTAAAACCGAAAAATAAAATTTATTAAACAAAATACAGACATGAAGTGTATTATGTAAAGATAAATCGATAATTTCAAAGGTCCAATGTCACGTTTTAAGTTTATATTTTATGTACTTTATCAAATATCTCTTGGACATCACAGACATCGGTAAAGGAAAACATAGTATGGAAACGTTGACTTGTAGTTAATATGAGTCCGAAATCGACAATCCGCCTTGAGCAAGCTTGGTGATCATGCTCGTGCATTCACTGTTTGAGAAAAGGCCTTTGCTCTGTAGTGGAGTAATAGGCTGATATTATTATTATAAATAAAAGGATTTTTACACTTTCTTTGCCTTTAGTCGCACAAAGTGGGACTACCTTGGTGTATATCCGTTTACCACTTTGTACTTATTTGTTCTAATCAGTCTCAAGTTTCGTAACTACGCTGACAGTGTGTCGTAAAGTCTTAAGTAAATATCGTTCGCGGCCCACGTGAAGGCTGTCCTTAATTTGGCCGACCACTTAGGGTATGTTTGTTGCCTAAACAAAGAGCCTTCAGTTTGAGTGATAACGTTGCGATGTAATTTGTCGGGTCACTGGGTTTAAAACACATTTAACTGAATCTATACTGATATTACAAAGATGCAAAGTTGTTTGTTTGTTTGGTTGAAAGCGAAGTGTGATTTGTCACAGGAAATGATGGTTGGCATTGAAAAATAAATCTTTTTGTCTTGGATAACCCATTTATCGAAAAAGGCTAAATAAGATCACGCTACGACTAAAGTGACATTGAAACCGGGAGGGACAGTTTTTGTTATATATCTTCTGTCCTACTTGCTAGTTTTTGGTCCTGGATTTGTCACCTTTTTTTTACCGCTTTTGTAATAAAATTTGTTTTTTTTCTGTGTCTGGTATTTTTGGTCGAATATAGACGGTAGGAAACGTTTGTATTTCTTATATAACTAGGTCCTGCCGGGGTTGCGGAATGTTTATAATAGTTACCGTAACCCTGGAACATAAAGAGCAACCGAAGGAACATGAGTGGGTTTTAGTCAGTAAAAGTCTGACACGCCCTCCCGCCGCACCCAGGACGGGAGCAGTCACTTGATGATTTCCCGCTCACCAAAAAAATATATATATATAACTAGGTGCGCTTCACGGTTTCACTTGCATTCAGTCATCTTTAGGTACTGCTTCGCTCCCATCAGATGACGATGCTTGTAATCAATTCCTTGTAAAAGCAATCACCGATACACGCATTACGCATTTGAAACTACATTTATTTTTCCTATCTGACTAGAAGTTTTAGACATAAGTGCGTCTAGTAAAAGCTTTATTACATTAGTAAATTGAAAACGTACAACATTATTGTTGAACTCAATCGAGTTAAAAATAAGATTGAGAAAGAAATAGTGACAAGAGTGGTTTGAACAGATGAGATATTAGCTTCAGATATTATCATGCCGTGAGTCTAAAGTAGCAAAAAAGCTTTATAGTTTACTAGCTTTTGCCTGCGACTTCGTCCGCGTGGAATAATAGTTCTCGTTCCCGGAGCTTACCGGGATGAAAACCCTATGTCCTTTCTCGGGTCCCAGACTACATCTGTAGTCAACCAATTTCATTTAAATCGGTTCAGTAGTTTAGGCGTGAAGAAGAGACAGACAGACAAACAGAAAGACAGACAGAGAAAAAGACAGACAGACAGAGTTACTGTCGCATTTATAATATTAGTACGGAAGTACGGATAGTACGAATAGCTTGTAGCTTATATTAGCATTACTTACATGAGAACTTTTCAATATTCATAAAAATCTTTTGGGTTATAAGTGATTAAACTTAATGATTAAGTAAATAAATTTAATAAAAGCAATATATACGTTTGTAGTTTGTCCAAATTTTCCATTTAATCATCGTCGAATTCAAAATCGCCAGCACGGGAAATTGGCCAACCACTAAAATAAATATTAGTGATCATAAACTATTTGCAAACATAGAGTTTGATTACTAATCAGCTTAAACATAACTAGACTCATTAGGCTACCTAATTTCAATGACAATGTAATTTAATAATAACCAAGTAAAATATGGATGATTTATGTCATATTGGACCAAATATTATTTTTATTTAATATTTGCACACATCTTATGGTTAAAATACACACATCAAAAGTGTCTAGGGATATTTCAAAAACCTGAACAACTAAAATTCTATTAACTTTTTGTTAAGACACCTACACTTTAAAATAAACCTTGTTTAATTGCCTATCTAATCTGATAATAAACTTTTAGATAAAGTTAAATTTAAAAAAAAACTTAGAAGAAGAGGAAAAACTCAGACAAAATTTCAATTAAAACTTTATTTTTGAAACATCAAAACCTAAACAAAAAAACTATTTTTCTTTACAAAAATTATTGAAAACATACAATTAATAATCCGTGGATCCACCTAAGACTCTCCTGACACACTGCAGCGGTTCTATATACTCAAAACAAGGTGTCAATATCCTGTTGTGGAATACTGTCCCAAGTCCTTTTAGATGCAAGAAAAGTTGGTGTTCATCCTCAATATGTTCAGGGAAATTCCTAAGAGCTCTTCTCAGAAGCATATATCCTATACATGCTCAATAGGATTTAAGTCAGGGGATTGTGCAGGCCAGTCTAAAGCTTGGATATCATGCTGTTGTAACCAACTTGTGACGATACGCGCCGTATGTGGACGGGCATTGTCGTGTATTAGCTGGAAATTTTGTCCCATTTGTTGTCTGAGAGGCAAGATTACAGGCTCTAGCACCTCATCTCGGTATTTTAGAGCAGTCATATTGCCTTGTATCCAAACGAGGCCCGTTCTACCGCCGAGACGAATTCCTGCCCAAACCATAATCGCTTGATATGCATGAACTTGTTGTAGGTGCTGCAGTCGATTCCAACGTCCAGGTTCTCTCCAATCGCGTACTCTTCGCGAATCAGGATGAAATCCAAACCTGGATTCATCAGTGAAAAGCACAAGTGACCATTGAGAATGGTTCCAGTTTTCGTGTGCAATAGCCCATTGTAATCTTCTTTATCGATTGCTTCTCCTTAGCGCTGGTACCCGAAGTGGCCTACTAGTACGTAGGTTGACTTCATGCAGTCGTCTTCTCAAAGTTTGACCGCTTATCAGCAAACCATACTCTCTCTGTAGCCTTTGAACCAATTGCATTGCCGTTACATTTGAATGACTTCGTGCAGCATTTACTATGAATCGGTCCTGTACATGTGTTGTAATGCGTTGAGGTCCTCGGTGCCGTTCCACCACTTCCCCCGTGACACGATAACGTGACCAAGGCCTGGATATAACGCTCTGACTGGTCCTCATGGCTTCAGAAACCGCAATTTGGGACAGTATTCCACAACAGGATATTGACACCCTTGTTTTGAGTATACAGAACCGCTGCAGATGTGTCAGGAGTCTTAAGTGGATCCACAGATTATTAATTTCAAGTTTTCAACAATTTTTATAAAAAAAAATAGTAGTTTTGTTTAGGTTTTGATATTTCAAAAATAAAGTTTAAATTGTAATTTTGTCTGAGGTTTTACTCTTCTTCTAAGTTTTTTTTTAAATTTAACCCTATCTTAAAGTTTATTATCAGATTAGATAGGCTATTAAACAAGGTTTATTTTAATGTGTGGGTGTCTTAACAAAAAGTTAATAGAATTTTAGTTTTTTAGGTTTTATTGAAATATCCCTAGACACTTTTGATGTGTGTATATTATTTTGTAACATCCTATAAACCGTGTTATGCAAAAAAAAAAGATTAGAATTTGCTTTAGGAGACTTTGCTTAGACTCGGTGCATTGTTCAAGGATATAATTATTACTTTCATACATGCGGCAGAATACTAGTGTCCCGGAAAACAATCTGTTAGGGCATACGCACACTTATGCAGCTTCAATCGAGTTGCTCTGAACGATTTTACGGGACACGAATACAGTTCTAATTCTACCAGCCTTCAGCTTCGTAATAATACGAAAAACCGTCAAGCTTTACGCCCGTATTAATATACGTTACTCATATCAAAACTCGTACGTTTGATGCCCAGCTTAAGATCTTGTATTAATAAACGAGATTGATTATGAACTCAAGTTCCGGATTAAGTGTACAAAATTCAAAAATTCAAAATTTAAAGCATTTATTTCACTTAGACCATTTACAGGTACTTATGAATTGTCAAAGAGTCGGTCGGTTAGTCAGAAAAGAAAAGTGGCGCTAATTGCCTGTTCCAAAACGTAGATCTCTATCGAGAAGAACAGGGAAGAAACTCCACGGACACTCTTTTTAAAAATATCATGTTTTACAAAATCTTGGTTACATTTTCTTTTTGTTGCTTCTACATGTGAAAACAATGTGTATGTAACAAAAATAATAAACAAATACAACATTAAAATAAAAAGTAAAAAGTCATGGCAGTTAAGAGATGACCCATCTCAACTGACAGCGCCCGTTCACGAGCATGACGCGTCATCAGCTGTGTGTAGACTGATTAATAAACGAAACTCGACACTTATGTTTTGTACTCATGTGACGTATTCGCTCACATGAAGTATAGCTGATCTTGGTAACAGAAATGTGTTTATTAATTAGCGACGTTCTGAGCTCCTGTCATCGCAATAATCCGGTATCAAATGATATCGCACTTGAGATCGTATTTGAGTAACGTCTATTAATACGGGCCTAAGAGACTACGCATATTTATTAAGCTCTATTCAGCTTATGACCATAGAAAACATAGATTTTATACAAAAACTGAACAGACGCGGAAAGCTGAACGGACGATTTTCATGATAAAAACTTTGTTTTACTGCACGGTATCTATGGTTTTGTAAGGATTGTTCAATGTGAATCTATTTATTATTATTTAATTTACGTGTGTATTTTTAACCGGCTTAATTATATACATTATAAGTAATTTTATATTTAGGTATATTTATATTATATTTATATTATATATAGTTTGTAAATCTTCAATGTTAGTAAAACGCTGAAGCTTAATGCTCATTTTATTTTATTAAAATAGGACACAATTGACATACTTGCCAAATAAAATAGTTAAAAGTTTATTTATCTTACAACTTAGGTTTTTGATAAAACAAGGTTACAAACGCATCTGTGGTTTATTTATTTATCTAAGTAACCTGGCAACCGCCATGACAAGAGTTATAAGTCAATCTAAAATGGAATCTACCATTCTAGCATTTAAAGTTAATTTTTGATAAACGAATTAAAAATAATGGAGCAAAGCCACCGTATGTAACTAGTGTGATAGTTTAATTAACTTTAAACGAGTCATGTCAGATGTCTTGCCTAAAACATAGGTAGGTATACCTAGAGTTAGATTAATGGTTTTGGTACATCGTTGTACAAGTTTCTTTTTGTATTCCAATGTACTGCGACACGATTATTTAAACAACAATGATTAGATTATTTAAACATCAATGATTAGTTATGTATAATACATGAACTAAAGGAATATCCAGGGGTTGTTTTTCCTTCAGAAACGTTAGCACGAAACAATTATTTAATTTTTCAGGTTTTTATCAGGATTGAGGATTTGTATCCTGTTTATTAAGACGTGAGCTTAAAACATCAAATATGCTGTTACTGTATCACTAATCTAAGAGACTATCGTATTATACGGTTTTATCAGTATCTACCTCGATGCACAGACCGTTCGCAAAAATATTTTTGACCAATACGATTGTATAGACTTTAAAAGAGACTTTGACCTCTGAGTTTGTTTAGGATGTTTCTTCTCAGAGCAGTCCAGCTACGAAACACCGGCCCCATCGTTCGCTTAAAATAAATAAAAAAAAAATCAAAATATTGACGTGTAAAAGTGTTATATATATAACCTATTTACAAAATAAATATGATTTAATGATTTTTTATGATTTTATTGATTAATAAATTTGAAAACAGTGCCCAATAAAATCTATTGTAAAAGTACTTACCTTTGCCCGCGGCTTCGCTCACGTTAGGAAGAGACAAAAAGTAGCTAAAGTCAATTTCCATGATCTCCATCCCTTCAACTATCTCCACTTAAAAAAATCATGTCAAAACGTCGCTCCGTTTTGCCGTGAAAGACGAACAAACAAACAAACGCAATGACATACACTTCCTATTTATAATAATAATATGTATGGGTAAGTATTAGGATTGTATGCGAACAAATGAGCAAATAACGATGTATTTTTGGACAACATTATGAACCAAATAAGCAAGAATACTTATCTATACGGAAGTAAGAGGTATGTTAAGAATACAAAAGAGCATAGGCTATAAAATTAATTGAAATAATACTGCCCAGGTCATATCTGCCGATTGTTAACGTTGATATTATTACTTTTATATACCTATTAGATATTGATTTAGTTTTTAGTTTGGTTACTAAAACATTAATAATTTTAATTTCAAATTTTATTATAATTTTAATGTTTAAAATGCTAATAACAACTTTGATTGGTGGACTCTAAGTCCGATTAAGATTTAACAAACGAACGAAAATAAAACCAACAAATTCGTTTTTTATATGGGTACTAGATAGTTAAGACTCACGTATATTACTATCTAGTTACCTCTAAAATTACCCACTGGCCAAACATTCTTAAGCGAAAAAGTGCGGGAAGAAAATTGAAACATTCTCAGGAAAAGTTTACTAAGTTATAGGTCAATAAAACCATGTTGAATTGTGCTAAATAAAACAGTACGTGCGAGCCTTTCCTTGTGAGTGCAAGTAAATAAAGTGCAACAAAGTGACAAAGGTTGTAAACAACAATCAACTTTACTTCTGAACTATCGGTATGTAATAAAATACTTTAAGCAAACAATGCAAACTGTGAATAAAAATTGAATAAGCTAGTGGCTTGTTAAAACTGATTTTCTTCTCGAGACAAATATTACAGCAAAATTAGCCAATTAGTTCATTCCGAATTTTAAAAACATTCAACACATACAAACACCCTAGTGCGAGAAAATTCTTAATAAAACAACTGACCTCTTGCAGATAAAACGGATGATTCGCTGTATACATCTTCTTACAAGGCTTCCCATACAACATTTTGAAGGTTTTTGGCAAACTAACGTAACCCGTAAGCAAAGTCCTATCATGAACGTATTGTTTTGATTTCGATACCAAATCTTCTCCCACCACACACAGACTCTTAGAAATCCCTCTCTCATCCCTCACTTTAGTAAACACCATCCCCTCTGGGCAACATTTTGTCACACATCTCTCACTGCACTTATTATTCTCATTAACTAACATTTTTGTAAACGTTCGATTTACTTCTAATTTACACATAACGTAAGATTGATAAGTTAGAATCACGAGAATTTTTAGCAACATGTGGTCGCTTGTCAGATGTTTTTTTTATTGGTTTAGGTACCGTTTGTGTCCGACGGCTGCACAGTATGGACTAGCGAGCGTTTACAGCTTATCAAAACCAATGTATTGACGACAGGGATCGTAGTACTTGCTCGTACAATACGTTGGGAGGTGGATCCAAGCCATTAATCTGGTATGGAAATTGATATTGTGTCGTGTGGTAATTGGTATGTGACAGGCGTTTGAGCGGACACGGTTTAATTGATTTTGTTACGGTTCACGCGGGTGTACTGACCCTTTTTTGACAGGATTTTGCGGTAATTGAATTTATTGACTCCTTTTTCTGAAAATAAATTCTTTAACTTGAAATTCGGAAGACGGTGGCTCCCATTCTGTTTGTTGTTTTGCATGGCCCCCGTCTTTCAAATTTCACTGTAGTTTTTGAAGGCGGTTGTTTTTTTTTTTTTCCTTTTTATGTGAATATGTAGTCCAAATCTGGTCCAGTTATAGGTTGTCTTTTGGTGAGTGGAAAATCATCATTATGACTTCTCGCGTCCTTGTGTCAGACTTTTACTGACTAAAACCCACTCATGTTCCTTCCGTTGCCCTTTATGTTCCGGGGTCACGGTAACTATTATAAACATTCCGCACGTTGACGCTGAAGTAAATATCAGCGTCGTCAATATTAATCAGACAAATATATTGTACACCACAAAAAAATAAACTTATAATGAAAATTACTGCGCTAAACTGTGTAAAATTTCTATGGGATTAAATGGCAACTATTCTGCATCAAACTTAATAAGAATCACTTTAATGGAATCATAAATCTCAGCGTAATCGGTGTACACAAATAATAAATAAAAATACTCATGTAATTAAAAATCTCCTCCTTTTTGAAGTCGGTTAAAAATTAGTAATCTTGATCTTAAATGAAATGAAATAATTACTATGCTCAATTGTTTTATTTGGAAATATGTCATCATTTCAAGATAATGCATGATAGTTGTAATTATTTTTTATAAACAAATCTTATCAATGAAGAACCTTGAACACACAAATATAAATTACTTACAGGTCAAATAAAACAAGAAATATAAATGATAATTTTAATACTGTTAAAATTCAACAATACGAAACATAAGTAATAAAGACTATACACACAAGGAAATAATCAGTAACAAACTATAATCTTATTACGATAGATGAAAGTAAGGAATAGAAACTTAAATTTATAATATTTAGACTATTTACAAGTAAATGCAACATCGTAAGTACATATAAAAGTCATTCAGATACAAAAAAATGTTTATAATACAAATTGTAAAGTTATCATATCAACATTTTATGATATTATTCTTGAAATTCATTTAATAGTTAAAGGATTAATGAATATAAACTTGAATGCAGGCGTCTCTACGCAATTCATCGTCCTAGTACCGGCCGTGCATATTCCTATGATGTGCAGCTATCTAATAGCGAACTATTTACAACTACATGCTGAAGTAGTATATCAAATCTCAGACAACACCAGTCATGAAATATCTAGAAGAATATGGCAAAACTACATTAATAAATAAGTATAGTGAGAAATCTAGTCCTTAATACGTACACACTAACTAATCGGAGATCTAACTTGTCATGTCCATTCGAAACACTATATTTCCACCGCGTCAGGAAACACATGGTCCAGGTAAGCCTGGTGACCGTAACTTTGTAGCGGTTTGGGTCGCTCCTTCTTCGTATTCAAAGTTACGTTCCCAGTACTGCACTTGTTGAACCTTGAAGCTATTTCCCTGACCTTACCCGGCCGAGGCCTAAAGTCTTCTTCAATATCTTGCTGCTGATTCCTTTCTGTAAAATCTTCAAAAGATCTCTCCTTCTCTTTTGTGCCTTTCCAACCACGATATGAAGATCTTTTGTTATTATTCTGAAAATCCTTTTCTAAAAAGCCATTCTGGTTCTTTCTATTCTCCTTTCTCCCAGAATTATTCCTGTCGTACATTCGGGAATAATTTTTGGTATCTTTATGTTCGTTGTATTTTTGTGCATTTTGATTCATTGCATCTGTACTTCTAACTTGACCAAAGTACGGGTCTTTGGAGTATTCTATATCATTGTTTGTTTTGCAAATGTAGTTTTTGTTGTACTTATCATTACTTTTGTTGGATCTTCTGGCTTTTGGTGGTCCTGTTTTGAATGTGGTGAATTTATCGTAATCATTATTGTTGATCTCGTTGGTGATGCTATGGGGGTCGAAGGCGTGAGTTCTTTGGTGAGTTAGCGGCTTCGATAAGGATAAATACTTAGGCGGCTCTCCGTGCTTATTAATCGTTATTTCGTACTGAATGTGCGGGTCTAATACCGCATATACATTCTCTTTGGCTTCTTTCTCCAGCGACGTTAAAGCTGCCTGTAGAAACAAAAAGAAACATGGTTTAATAATGAGTTACATCTAAAATATAAATTGATTGGAGTGGGATGAAAATTACTCAGAGCGGTATTAGCACAAGAAATGTTAACCCTGTAGATTTGGCAGAAATGAGTCTAAATTGGTAACAGTAACAACAAATATTCTTAGTTATTTTCATAACATAGTAACTCATAGATACAGACAGTATTTTAGGCTTAACCATGCTTGAAGAAAAAATGTATTTAGGACTAAAAGAATTTCATTTGTCCTTGCTATGATTTAAAATTTAGCTTCGGACATTCAACTTAGTAATTAAGTATTAAGTTCAATACAATTAATGTTCAGTACAATTAATATTATCAAAATTCCTGTAAGAGAAGTATCGTGCACACGCACAGGCCCCTAGTGATTCGTGTGGTGCACTCAAAATAATTAGACGTCCTTCGAACTGTGAATCATGCGGGACATTGACTGGTTTATTAGTATTTTATAGTGGACGAACAGTTTGAACACTTTTTGTTAATTACCCACACCTAGTGCGTTGTAAGGTTAGTTACGAAATTCTAATGTGTGGACTTGTGGAGTGTTTGTGTTTGTCATGTTGTTTTGTTGTTGTTGTCCTTGTGACTTCCTACCTAAATTATAAATGAGAAAGTTTGTGAGTATGAAAGAAAGGATGATAGCTACTCTTTCACGGAAACTACTAAACGGAATTTGATAAAACCTTAGGCTATATAATATTACGCCATGACCTATGGGAGCGGAGCAGCGATCAAGGACATAAACGGAACGCGGGTGAAACCGCGGGCAATAGCTATGATCGATCGAGATTGAATCCTGTCAGCAATCAATTTATGTGAAGATTATTAGTTCAGTCATTTGGTTCTCATAAATAAGTTTACCTGGAATGTTTTTAAGGAGTTTCGAAAATTGTAGATTTAATGCAATTTGTTGTACTCTTGCCGAATTTCAAGATTACAAGTCGCACCGCTATTTTGGATAAGTTGTACCTAAAATATACCTAAAATAAATAGATTGCAGATTACAGAATTTAAAAAAAATATGTTATTACGAACTACAAATCACTGATACTTCTATTCACAAAACCACTAATATCTTGATGTTATATCTCAACAATAAACATATAGGTAATATATACAATGAAAGTAAGCGTTCGTTTGTAAAGATAATGAATCAATCAAGACTGGGTGTGAAAATCGTTTCCCACTGATATCGATAGCATACATATCATCATGTTGCCTAATAGTAAGTAGTTTGGTTTTATTCGGCAATAAATAGACAAGGCCGAGTCCTTGACTTTGATGGCCAATAGTTTTGTTGATACAATTAATTGACACATCCCGAAATTGCCTCGCCTAATTGGTTATTATGTGGCCATAAATGTTACAAGTTGCTTCTATACACAAGGTGCTTTGTTTTTTGAGATAGTAGCTGAAGATGGTGACTCATGGAGTCAAAGCATGACACAGTTTCACCAGATTGATCTAATTATAAACTTGGTTCCAAAAATGACCTTCAAAATTCATTGATATTGAGTAATTTAATGCTTATGACTAATAGTTGTGGACATAAGGCTCCAATATGTATCAGATGCAAGCTCTTAATGTAAACAATGTCTGAGTTTTGGAAGCGCATAATAGTATTTTTGGTTCCCATGTTAAAGGGGATTATTTACGAATGGTCTCGTAGTTAATTGAGCTGCTGAGGTCTTGGGTTCAACATCCAGGTCCAACACAGTGTTACTGGAATTATCTCAATCGCATCACGAAATCTGAAGAAATTTGAAGTTAAAATTTGAAAGTTGAAGTGAAACACCTCCGTACGAAATGTTCCTCTACTAGTTCCAGCTGTTGGTCCCAGTTGTCATTCATAGATATAGCCACTACGGGGAATCAGAATCAGAAGCCTGAATACTTGCCATCAATTCTTGCAAAGGGGTACGGTGTTTAGAATTCCGATCGGCAAGTGCTCCATGATTTTACGTGATTAACTGATATTCTATTAGATTGGCGACCAAACCCAACCCAACGTAGTTAGGAAAAGGCCCACAATAAGATCTGAATGAAAGTAAATAGCGAATTAGCACCAGATGGCCTAGACAAGTGGCATTGTAGAATAGATGGTGGAATAGAATAGATTGTCAAATGTATGGGGGGTTGACATAAGCTTTTGCTAAATAATTTGACATCTCTATACATTTGACAATTTATTCTATTCCACCATCTATTCTACAATGCCACTTGTCTAGGGGGGCGGTACAAGTTACGTAATAGGACGATTTCTTTCGTTTTGTCCTGACTGTAATCTATTCTATATGTATTTGGTTTTAGAAATTCTCAATTGATCGTCAACACATTATTTAAAAACCATTTTGTTTCAGAGATTAAGTTACAAACAGATATCCTCTGTAAATGTGGTGCAGCATACAAAACAAATGCTAATGACTATTTATCATAACAGACTTGTGATAGTATTGAATTCGTAATTAATATGATTAAAAACGTAATTTCCAAAGAGCGTGTGGCAGAAAAATGATATAAAGAGATAATAATGCACATGTCATTAGAGAAAAAGCAGAAAACACGACGACGATTGATGGAAAATCTAAAAGTCATGTACTATATTAGCGGCTCCCGTGGGTTTACTCGCGTGGTTACTGCCCCGGTATACCGCCGTTTACCCGAATTTTATTTGCCCTAATTTCATTTGCCATAATAGTCAACAGCCATAATATCATACGACATAATACTCATTTGCCCTACTCTCATTTGCCATATTAGTCACGTGCCAGAATCATTGTTTCCCATAAAGTCACTTGCCATAACATCATTTGCCATAATCATTGTAAGCCCTAATTATCACATGTCCTAATTATCAGATGCCATAATTATGATATGCCATAACATAATTTGCCATCGACATCGGGTGTGTAACGGTTGTTTATATCAAGAGAAATTGGATGCAATTGGGACTTTAGGGCACCCCGACTCGGACAGGTTAGGTTAGAAGGGGATGGCGGGGTCGTGTGAGCGAGCGAAGCGAGCGAATAGACCCCGCCATCCCCTTCGTGGTTATTTTTTTATAAACCACACAAAAGTAGGAGCCCCGCGAAGCGGGGCTCCGTCGACCTAGCCCACCATCAACCATGCACAGAAAAAAAACCATTACGGGGCTTAAATTGTTAAATTGTCTAATACTTGTTATGCCATTTAAATATTATGTCTAACAATTATTATGGCACATAAAAATATGGCAAACAATACTTATGGCATTCGTATCTTATGGCATCTAAAATTCGGGCAATTAAAAGTATGTCATATGTCTTTTAGGGCAAATGAAACATTCGGGCAAATGAAATTCGGGTAAATGAAATTCGGGAAAATGATGATTATGGCATATAATCTTCGGGCAAACAATAGACAACCGCCCCGGTATACCGCCGTTTACCCGAATTTTATTTGCCCTAATTTCATTTGCCATAATAGTCAACAGCCATAATATCATACGACATAATACTCATTTGCCCTACTCTCATTTGCCATATTAGTCACGTGCCAGAATCATTGTTTCCCATAAAGTCACTTGCCATAACATCATTTGCCATAATCATTGTAAGCCCTAATTATCACATGTCCTAATTATCAGATGCCATAATTATGATATGCCATAACATAATTTGCCATCGACATCGGGTGTGTAACGGTTGTTTATATCAAGAGAAATTGGATGCAATTGGGACTTTAGGGCACCCCGACTCGGACAGGTTAGGTTAGAAGGGGATGGCGGGGTCGTGTGAGCGAGCGAAGCGAGCGAATAGACCCCGCCATCCCCTTCGTGGTTATTTTTTTATAAACCACACAAAAGTAGGAGCCCCGCGAAGCGGGGCTCCGTCGACCTAGCCCACCATCAACCATGCACAGAAAAAAAACCATTACGGGGCTTAAATTGTTAAATTGTCTAATACTTGTTATGCCATTTAAATATTATGCCATTTAAATATTATGTCTAACAATTATTATGGCACATAAAAATATGGCAAACAATACTTATGGCATTCGTATCTTATGGCATCTAAAATTCGGGCAATTAAAAGTATGTCATATGTCTTTTAGGGCAAATGAAACATTCGGGCAAATGAAATTCGGGTAAATGAAATTCGGGAAAATGATGATTATGGCATATAATCTTCGGGCAAACAATAGACAACCTACTGCCCCGCTCCCGTAGGTAATTAAGTAATGTTATAATGGCCTATACTATTCCTCACAAATAAGGCTATAACATAACCATATTTTAATGCCTGTGATAGTTACAGAGATTAGCCCGTTTTAACAAATAAAGAATAAAACATCTCTTTTACTTTATTATATTTCTTACTTACTACAGATTTAAAATCAATTAGAAAAAAATTACTAAAAGGCAGTGATTTCTGACTGTTTGGCTTCTGACTAACCGGAACGACTATTAGAAATTTACGGGTGACATCCGGGACCAAAAGCTTTACGTTGCTTTCCAAGGCACGGGATATCAGTGTGGTGTCCTAAATAAGTTAAAAAAGTACATAATATCAAATTTAAAAAATCACATTTTTTCTGTCTGATTTTTCAGAATTCAGACGTTTCGTGTTGATCTCAAAGGATTTATTATTAGAAGTGGATGATGATGAAGATTTTGGTAAGATGACGGAAAATGAGCCCATTTGCTTTGCAGCAGAACCCACAAGCTTCAAAATTAAATAGAGTTGATACCAGGCTTTTTCATACAAAGCTTTTAAGTACCATGGTAAATTATCCTTATCAGGAAAAATAGGTGCAGAAATTGCATAAACATAAAACTTTATCTATAACATATTTTTTCGTGTAATTTTATCAGTGTGTGGTGTAGTTGTAATTAATTTGGGAGTTGAAAGGATAATGTATGACGTGACATGCCTTATCTTTAACATAATGGTGCAGAAAATCCAATATCAATATAGTGTTTGTAAGAGTGTGTTCACACAAAGCGTCCTATTGGCGTTATTCACGTATTTTAAAGAGCAATGGCGGTGTTAAGGCCTCTCTAAAATCCCGTGAAAATGAGAAATTTTGTTTTATTTATTTACCTGTGCTGTAACAGATTTTATTTAAAAAATAACTAAGTAATTTGTAAGATATTATTATGTCATTTGTTTGTTTGAAAACAACCAAATCTATTTAATATTAAAAAAACTGATAATGTAAATAAAAACACATTCTCCTATTCTTATTTCTTCCTTTCCTTATTTAAAAGACTTAAATACAAATTAAAACGCTCACTTTGGTCCTCGTGTGAACATACTCTTATCTATGTATAAAAACTGAACCTCACAAATGTTTCCCTGTCCATTACCAAAAGTTTAGTCAAATAGGATTTTCAATTAAATTACTTATAATTTGGCCATCGCTATAAACACTATCGCTAAACTCATCGCTACAAACCAGTAATAAAGTTTATTAAAAAAATATTTGACTTTTATTTGAAACATGCATTTTCCCTATTGTCCCTCAAATATTTAAGAGATACCTAAGGCCGTATACAGAAAGAAAGCTGAAAACTTATAAGCGCTTACCGGCGCTTGTCAGCGCTGGTACGTTCTACACAAAGGAAGCAGGTTGAAGCAGACTAAGGAAAATGGCGGAATGATTTGCTTGCTTTCTTTCTGTATAATTAGATTCATTAAAATTGACTTTCTGTTGTAAGTATTTCTAGTCCATAGTCAAAATTCTGAAGTGAAAAGTTAATAATAGAAGATGTTATTGTTTTGTGTGTCGAGAAAATAGTCTGGAAATCGTTTCGAACGATTTTGTTGTGTAACGTAGTGAATTACTTGAGACAAATCACATCAAGATTTTTATCAACAAACATTATTATAAAGTCCTGGTATGTCATCTCTTCCTGTGTGTTATATAGTAGTATATCAAATGCTACAAATTTACTTTCTAAATATCATGATGATATTAGTAAGTATTTTCATAACACCTTGTCACACTTTTACACACTATAGCTTAATTTGACCATTGTTTGTTATTAAATTATCTTCATTACATTTGTCTCAAGGTAGTATAATATGAACAAAAAAAGAAGCGTTACAGGAGAATTTTCGCGCATTCCCGAGAATTCCTGCGAATTCTCCTCTATATCGTTCCACGGCAATGTACTTAAACTTTGCGTTCACCTGTCCACCGAAGAGGAGCGAAGAAATATAAAATTCCGTTAGCGTTTTACTATATGACAAATAAATTATCTTTCTTGCGATTCTAATTGTGGTTTATTGCTCCGTTTCTCCGCTCCGATGGACAGCCAGTCTAATGTCGTTTGTCCACCACCGCCGTCACCGTCATGTCATCGAGAACGAGATTATTTCGGCCTGAGTTTTATATGAGGTAACGTAATGTGCAGTGGACACGCTTCGCCGTCACCGTCACGTCAACAAGAACGAGATGACGGCGAACTGAATTTAGTATGAAGTGACGTGACGTGTGGTGGACATGCGGCTATAATAAATGTAGGTCCGCCACATCGGCGCCGTCATCACTTTCTTGTTGACGTGACGGTGGCGCCAGTTGTGGACAATCGTCGTAAGGCCGTTTGTCCACCGCCGTCGTCACGTCACCGAGATCAAGATTATTTCGGGCTGAGTTTTACATGCAGTGGACGGTGACGCCGGCGGACAGACGGCCTCCCTGGTGTGTGGTTAGTACATGCGTGCAGTCACACCTGTGCGCGTTGGTCACACGGTGGTGGGGGGCTGCAGCACGACGGCGGCGCGCCGCACCTGCAGCGCGCCGGGCGAGTAGCGCGCGCCCGCGCCGATGCCGGCCAGCGATCCTCCCCCGCCGCCCGCGCCGCCCGCACCGCCCGCGCCGCCCGCCGGCAGCGGCCGCGGCGTGTCGCGCGGCGTGTATACCGCGTCTGCGGGGAGCGCTGCTTTCTCGCTGTGGATGGAGTGTGGTGTGAGTGTGATGTTGGGGTTGAGGGATTTGTTGTACAGTGAAACTTGGATGTGGGCCCTGATATATTTATAGCGTCACTTTTGCATTTAAATAACCTCTGTTGCTGTAGTTTTAAAATTTTGTAACTAAACAACAAACTAAGACAGAGTTTGCTATTGAGACCAGACAATAGATATAAATAAATTAGGTACACCCGGTCATAGAACAAACAATCAGTTTATCCTAACCACTGAACTATTAGGTCCAGACCAGTCAAAAATAGCGCAAGAAAACGGTTACAACGTGATATAACAAATGCTTACCTATCTAAATCTTCAGTCTTATATTCCACGCTTTCTGTAAAGAAACAAAACATTTTATTTAGGTACACTCTTTATTTGAACTGTTTCTTAGCCTTTCTATGTCATATAAATAACTAACAAAAGGCCTGTCTATAGTCGATAAGCTCACCTCTCCGTCTCCGACACCGGATGATGAGACACAGCACGATGACGAGCAGCGCCGCGATGACGAGCGCCGCCGCTATGAGCGGCGCCACGTGCGCAGTCTCTGTTAGCGAAAAATTATCTGCGTGAACAAAATTATTGGAACGTTATAAACATGCACATTACAGGCGCTTGCAGGGTTATAGGGACTAAGATTAAATACATGCTTTGATATTTTTTTGTTGTATTGTGTTCAGCTTAGTTCAGTTAAGATGAATCAGCGCAAATTACTCTCTTATGGAAAGTTTTGAAAATAACAATGACACAAACATTTTTACATATACTGGTTCATTTCAACAGGATTAAAGGTATTTGTGCTTAACAACCTTGGCTCGAAGTTCATGAGGACAGGGGTCGTGGTTTAGCATATAAATTCATACATTTATATGACGAATGATAATAATTGACCTTGACTTTCATCATTGTCTGAACCATATGCCCAAAAAGATGCTTTGCAAAAATATGAAAGTTTTCGTTTGCTAAAATTAGTATAATGTGGAGTAACATTGGCTTCATTATAATGGCAATAATTCTACTGATTCATTCATGCTATCATGCGTGTGATTTATATCTTTCTATCTACGACAATCATAACACTATTTAAATTATAGAAAGTATAGGTATTGAATAAAGGTATCAGGAATTTGACGTTAAGCGTGGTAAAAGATGGACTCTGTTGCCGACCAATTTAAAACCACGGATGCGAGTGATATTCGGCTAAATCGGATCAAGTTTCCGGTGTATTGTTTGGTGGATCGAATTTGAGACCTACCGTAATTTGTTCGGCGTTAATAAAACTAGATAAATCTGCGTCAAAAGCAGAGGTATAAAAAAAATCTAAGACAAAAAATCTGGAAAAAGACTCACCATGCACCGTGAGCGAGACAGCATGAGACGAGAAGCCCCTCACGTTCTCAACGTGTAGCACGTACACCCTCGCGTCTGCGACCCCGGTGTTGGAGATGAGGAGAGTGTATCTGTAGCAGCCGCCGTCTGTTGCTGGTTCTAATGTGCGGTAGCGACCTGTATGATGAGATAAGGTTTTTAATAAAATTATCATTTTGCAATCATTGAATGGCGCAAACACCTTAATAAATGCAACAAAATGTTGTTAGACTACTTGAATATCAACCGTCATGCCATCAGTACTAAGTTTCCCTTTACATAATTCTTGACACATTCTATTTAGATACGTGATCTTTCTTCCCCCATTCTTCTTCATTACTTGCCAGCTTTAGAGCAACGATTCCCTTTTCAACTTTACAGTCATTAAAATTCTCATCTCCGCTACATGCCAATTTATTTTCTTCTTCAAGGTCCCTCCATCAACCATACAGTGCTGACAGAAGATAAAGTAAAAGAGTCTAGTAATATAGTACCGATCTGCGAGGGCACGTCGAGGCGCAGACTGCCCCACAGCCAGGCGGCGCGCAGGGGCGGCGGGTCGGCGCACACGCTGCGGCCACGCGCGTTATATAGTCATAGAACAATGTGTACCGATCTGCGAGGGCACGTCGAGGCGCAGACTGCCCCACAGCCAGGCGGCGCGCAGGGGCGGCGGGTCGGCGCACACGCTGCGGCCACGCGCGTTATATAGTCATAGAACAATGTGTACCGATCTGCGAGGGCACGTCGAGGCGCAGACTGCCCCACAGCCAGGCGGCGCGCAGGGGCGGCGGGTCGGCGCACACGCTGCGGCCACGCGCGTTATATAGTCATAGAACAATGTGTACCGATCTGCGAGGGCACGTCGAGGCGCAGACTGCCCCACAGCCAGGCGGCGCGCAGGGGCGGCGGGTCGGCGCACACGCTGCGGCCACGCGCGTTATATAGTCATAGAACAATGTGTACCGATCTGCGAGGGCACGTCGAGGCGCAGACTGCCCCACAGCCAGGCGGCGCGCAGGGGCGGCGGGTCGGCGCACACGCTGCGGCCACGCGCGTTATATAGTCATAGAACAATGTGTACCGATCTGCGAGGGCACGTCGAGGCGCAGACTGCCCCACAGCCAGGCGGCGCGCAGGGGCGGCGGGTCGGCGCACACGCTGCGGCCACGCGCGTTATATAGTCATAGAACAATGTGTACCGATCTGCGAGGGCACGTCGAGGCGCAGACTGCCCCACAGCCAGGCGGCGCGCAGGGGCGGCGGGTCGGCGCACACGCTGCGGCCACGCGCGTTATATAGTCATAGAACAATGCGTACCGATCTGCGAGGGCACGTCGAGGCGCAGACTGCCCCACAGCCAGGCGGCGCGCAGGGGCGGCGGGTCGGCGCACACGCTGGCGGACACGCGCGCCTCGTTGCCGCTCCACGCGTGCGCGGCGCCGCTCTCCGCGCCCACCGGCGGGCCCAGCACGTTCAGCGTTACTGCTTCGGATTGGTGCGTCCTGAGGAACATGACATAATTTTGTAATTTTAATCGTCTTAATCCAATCAGACATTATAATCAACCTTGCCTATCCCCAACAATTAATGTATCAGGGTCAGCTTACAGTCTAACTGGACCCTGGTAAATACTAATGGTTTATACGAAGTAATTGCCTAAAAGGCCTATGGGCTGTATAGGCTTTTTTGCCAGTTACTAGGTAACACTATACTATTTGGATAGACATTCTTGATTGTCAAATTTTCTGGCTAAATCCGGGAGCTTTGCTATCTGTCTGCTATCAGTTTTGAAGACCAACTAATGCTTTGTCATTTAGTGGCTTTTTAAAACCCTTCTCTTCATTTACATGAATTTTCAGTTATTCTCTACTATAATATTGAAAGCTATCAAAAGTTCGCACATTTCTCAAACCAAACAAAGGACATAATTCCACCAACTTGATAAAAGCCAATGTGTTATCCCTACCTAAAGTAGCAGATACACTTCAATTAGATATAAAACAATGTGTATGTGTCTCTCACCTGTCTTCGAGTCCAATCTGGTTGGTGGCAACACAAGTGTATCGTCCATGTTGGTCGTACGACACGTTGTGCAGTTGAAGCTGAGGCGTCTCTGACATTGGGTAGGAGCCATCTTGCAAGGAGTTGATTCGCGCTGATGACGCTGAACTGAAATAGGAAAAGTATTTTTTTTTTAATTTATATCCTGGGACATCTTACACATGGCTATCTGATCCCAAGCTAAGCAGAGCTTGTGTTATGGTAATCAGACAACTGATATACCTACTTATATATAATTTTTAGATACATACATATTATAGATAAATAACACCCAGACACAGAACAAACAATTCTGCTCATCACACAAAGTTTGTCCTGGGTGGGAATCGAACCCACGACCTCTGGCTTAGCAGTCAGGGTCACTGACCACTAGACCAACAGGCCCGTCCGTAAAATCCTTTTTGAAGTTAAGCAGATTTATATTAAGCGAACAAACAGTCAGGCACTTTATTTTACACTATGTCACGAGGAAGCGTTAAACAATTACATAAAGTGCAAAATACAAATCCATGTGACATTTACATTTCAACGAAAATTGTTTCAAAATCAAAAAGTTCTAAAACAAAGCACAAAGCGGTAGAATCAAACTGCATAATTTATTATCCGATCCGGCTACAGTCCAATAACTTCAGGAAGCTTGACAAGAACAAATTGCAATGTAACTTACTTGTGATACCAAGTGTAAGAGGGCGGAGGATTGCCCTCAGCTTTGCACTCCAACGTCACTTGAGAGAACAGATTTGCTTCCACCACCGTATCAGGTCCGACCCAGGTCACTCGCGGAGGATCTGAAAAATGGTAAATAAATAAATATCTTGGATAACTCACATATATATGGTCATCTAGTCCCAAACTAGGCTGCCTGTGGTCTGATAGCCCAATAAGTAATTGATACACTTTCTTAAGTAATTTAATTTAGATAAATTACACCCAGACAAAACAATCAAAAGTGCTCCTCAAGCACGACATTCGGCATAGCAGTAAGAGTCACTTACAACTAAACCAACAGGCCAGTCAAATGATAATAAAGGTTTAGTTCAAGGACATTTTCTCATCATCTTTCATGACCAAAAGAAACGACGGACTTATAGAACTTATATGTCCAAATGTCATTGTTTTTGAAACTGAATAAGGACTTAATCAAATGCAATAAGACTAAAATGATACTTACACTTTATATCAATTTCAATTTTAACTGAATCTGAGGTCCCCAAGGAGTTTCTTGCTTGGCAGCCGTAGATACCTGAAAGATTAACCATAAAAATAAGTCAAACGATTAAGATAAGCTTTAGGTAGGGGCCCAACAGGGCCAACCTGTTGGGCCCCTACCTAAAGCTTATCTTTGGGGGGGGTTGCGGAATGTGTATAATAGTTACCGTGACCTTGGAACATAAAAGGCAATCGAAGGAGCATGAGTGGGTTTTAGTCAGTAAGAGTCTGACACGCCCTCCCGCCGCACCCAGGACGGGAGCAGTCAATGGATGATTTCCCACTCACCAAAAAAAAAAAAAGATAAGCTTTAAGAGAAGGCAGGTTCCGAAGACTTTTCTCTAATATTCCTAAAATTATACCTAATAGATAATGAAGACTATGTTAATGAAATAAAACATATGGCTTTTTTATAAATCAGATTAACATATTGCCCACATAGCATCACGCTATGACCCACGAGAGCAGAACAGTAATAAAAAACCTAGAATGATATGGATGAAACTGCGGGGGACTGATATTATGCTATGTTTTTTTACTCACCGGAATGATTCCTATGCACGGGTGCTAGAATCAGCTTGGCTCCGTTGGTGGCGATGACTTGCCCGTTCTTGGTCCACCACACGTAAGGACTGGGGTTGCCGTCAGCCCGGCACTCCAGGGTGAGGGCACTAGAGCCCTCCTCTAGGCTGGCCAAGGTGCTCGCGTCAGCTCCCACTATGGAGACTACTGGTACAACTGGAAAAGGAAGATTTGTTGTTAGGCATGGTTATAAATAATGATATTGTGCTCTTTTCATAATAAATCTATTTTTTTTTTTTCATTCCAACAACATTTTGACAAAAAGGGATGAAATAAAATTTTGAATAAGGCCGTTTGTCCATCGCCGTCACGGTCATGTCAACAAGAACGAGATGTTGCGGAATGTTTATAATAGTTACCGTGACCGGAGCAGTCATTAGATGATTTCCCACCACCAAAAAAAAATCCAAGAACGAGATGACAGCGAGCCGAGTTTAGAATGTGGTGCGGCCGTGCTGAATATTACCCTCCCCCCCCCCCCCCCTTCGGCGCCGCCGGCCTTAGCCGGTTTCCTTTTTGTTTTGGGGAAGCCTTTTGGAAACAATTATTTATTAATGAGAGTAGAAGAAGCATTTTACGTGGAATCATCTTATGTATGTAATTACGGATTATGATATGATTAATAGGCGTAATATGTGTCTCTTAAATAATTTAAAATATTTAAGATAAGTATATAGAAATTCTGGTAAATCGATCCATAAGATTTGCAAGCGAAAATTGTAATGTGCAAGTCTAAAGTCTTGAAGTAGAAAGAAACTTAAATCACGGCAGATCCGTAGATTCGAAGTTTAGCCTCCTAAGACGAGAAAGTCGCGTCCAATTGATATTTACGAAATGTGAGAATACTTAAAATAAAGAAGTAAGATTTCTCAGAGTTACAGGTTAGATCTCTGTACCGAAATTCATTTAAATCGGTTCAGTAACCTTATAATTGCCAATATTGTTTTTATTTTATTATTCTTTTACGCTTTAAACCTTTCGACGACCAAGCGACAGCCGACTGTCTCGCTGCTATTGTCTTTCTATTGTGTCTCGAATCACGTGTGTTTGAAGGTTTAAATCATTATTTCTATTTATGTTTTTATTTAAAACAATAATATATTGTTTTTATATAAAAAAACTACAATGCAATCAGAATACATACCTTTATGAAAGGGTTACTAAAGCAGGTAAACTTATTGTAATTTAGGTAAATTTAAATAAATAAATAGCATTTACAATCATGTCTCAAGCAGACTTATGATCTCTCCCGTAATAAAGATAATTATTATAATTTCTAAGCATTAATAACAGTATCCTATCTAATTTAATAATTTCTAGGGATACATAAGAAAGATCCGCGTTTGCGAAAGCTGATCTAAAATCCAATTAGTAACCTGCTTTAAAGGTATGTATTTTGTTTTAAAAACATAACAACGGCAATTAATATTTCGTTTACGATTTAAAAAAGTCCTTCGGAATTCGGAAGCTATTTACATTTGTAATTTGTGTATTGAATAGAAATGAAATAAATGTTTTTCTTTATTCGGACACGTAGAAAATTACTTCTGTATAGACTATAATTACAAAAGGAAAATACATAAAATCGTGTTTCCACCCTATTTACGATTCCATGGAGGTACCTAAGATTAATATGTGGGTGTCAATGTTGTTTTCTACTACAGCTTTGCTCGTTGCTAATTGCCTATTGATTTGTATCTACTTTGTAGGCACGTGCCGTTCTCAAGTAAGCACAAAACAAACATGACAAGGTAAAATGGTAGCCTATTGTTGTTTTATAGAATGGTAAAAAGTTAGTTCTCCTAAATAACAGGCACAGTATTGATCTTGTTAATTTGTACCAGGTTTCCTAACTTTGTTTTACTTGTAAAATTAAAAGTGACCGAGTACATGTACTCGTTCAGTTATTTCAATAAAGTTGGCTTAGTTCGTTTGCCTGCTAAAATGTAATAGTTTGAGCTTAATTTTTCACAAACGGATCCCTATGACGAAAAATATATTTTATACATCTATATTTATTATTTTTTATGAAGATTTTTTGCTGCTTTTTCGGTTTGCCATCCAATGTCATAAAAATATAAACGCAGCTGGATTTTCACGCAATTAAGTGTAGTCACGAGTTTCGTTATGTAAAAAAGAAAAACAACTTTTTTAGTTCAGAGAAAGCACCATAAAATAGCAAAGTATACGCTAATATTGGAACTGGTCTACAACCATAAACCACAAAGCGGTGCTTAACGTTAAAGGCATCGTTAAAAGACCATGTCTGTTTTGGAAGTTTGAAGTTTTATCTGTTTTAAGAATATCTATTGTGTACTCTTCTGAGATCAAGATGTTCGCCTTATCGTCGATGTTGAGGCACGGTTTTAATCTTACTAATATTATAAAGCCCAGTCCCAGTTTGTCTAACTGCCTGTATGCAATAAAATCAAAAAAATCTGAACGGATTTTAATGCCTATATCAAATTCAAAATAATGACCAAGTGCGAGTTGGGCTCGCCCACCCAGAGGTTCCGTATAATACTTTTAGGTAAAGAAAACTTGTAACAGTAATACAATTTGTTTTTAGATCCATCTAGTTCATGGTTTTCAGATTTTTGCTTTTACTGGTGCTAAATACAAATACAGACTACTTATATAGCAAAATAAAACAATGAATCCCTATTTCTCGTTTTCATGCCATAAATTGAGAATGACGAACGTTTATATTTGTTAAACGGAACCAAAAAGTAAAAAAAATGCGCATAAAGATTGAAAATTTCGACACTCAACTACTATTAACACTTTTAAAGGCGCGGATGCAAACGCAAGTGACTGCTAGTATATGTAAAATCCAGATATACCCATAAGTCCTGCCGGGCTGCGGGTTGTTCGAAAGTGATAGGAGCCCTTTGTTTCCGCGCCCCGGACTAAGAAGGAACATGGGTGGGTTTTAGTCAGTAGAAGTCTGACTCCCTTCCGCTCCACCCAGAGCGGGAATCATTTGATGATTTCCCATCCTCAAAAAATTATAATAATGATATACTCACAAGTAACATCAAGCATGGTATACGAGTCCCTGTAGTACGGCGAAGGGTACGATGGGTGATGAGCCCTGCACGCCAGTTGACGTCCATGCGCCGACCTGGTGGCTCCTAACTCCAGCACTGAACGAGCTGCCCACACTCTAGGCCTTTCTACCTCAGAAGCGTTGGTCTGTGACCAGGCTGTAAGGCGCTCTTTTTCTGAAAATTAAAAAGTAGGGTATTAGTTTTATATTGTTCCTAGAGATGTAAAGTGACGGTCAGGTTATATGTGACCGATGAATCTGACCGAGCATATTGGACATTTATCCAATTTGACCGGTCACTTATGGTCATTTATTGTCAGGAACGTCAGAAACGTTTTTTTGTGTATAAATAGACTTTATTCTATAAAACTACGGAAGTTTTAGAATCATCGAAGCTAACCATGTCATTCATCGATCTTTAACACAGTAAAACAAAATCTATACTTATAATATACTTAACTGTAGAGAGGTCAGTTCTGTACATTGAAATATATATCCAAAATTAATATTGGAGGATAATTGGTGATCGATACTGATTCCAAGTCTGTTTGTCTGTCTGTCTGTATAAGCATGCATGGATTAAAAACTACTAAAAGAATTATAATCAAACTTGGTACGATTATAATTCATACTCGTGGGCAGGTTATAGGCTATATAACATAACGCTAAGACACATAGTAGCCGAGCAGTAATGAAAAGTATAACAAAAACGGGGAGAAAAATATTCCTTTTGAGAGATTCAGTTGTGTGCGCTGCGTAAATGGTTGAAGTTACGCAAAAATTATGTACTAGAATATTGTTCCTCTTAAAAAGTTAAAAAAAAGTCCGCAACAGCATATGTCTATCACTTTGACCATTTTTATGGCAATGTAATTAGATCTAAAATAATGCATGATTTGCGGGGGTGTTTTCATGAATATAGTATTAATCCTTATAAATACAAATACGTTATCCAATACAAGCTTTTTATTTTGTACAAAATTGCCGCTTAAATAATTTTATTTCAATAAAATATCTTTAGAGATATCACAGAGTTTTAAAATTACTCCGCAGCAATATAATGATGGTACGCACGGGCAGTAACGGAAAGTAAAAAGGCTAGCCGATGGCTTTGCAAGATATTCATTGCATATACATGAGAATAACACAACATTGTGCTACATAACATTGCACCATGAGCTACGGGAGCCGATCAGTAACCAAAAACCTAACATAACGCGGTATGCGAGGATCAACGGGGCACCAGTGTGAGCGCCCAACCTAGCCTTGGCCCCGGGCCGGGGCCAAGGCCGGGATGGTTAAAAAAAAAAAACCAATGCTGGGCACACCTCTTTGAGGAATGGCAGGAAAAGCGTCACGGTACTCTCACGTATAGCCGGAAGCAGGTCCTCACCGGACACGGACATTTTGGGAGGTTCCTGTGTCGAAATCAGGCGGAAGCGACGCCTGGGTGTCACTACTGCAACGGCCGCCTGGAGGTCACGGTGGAGTATAAGGTGAAGGTGTGCCCCGCATTGGCGGGCAACCGCCCGCGCCGTGTCCTTGCAGAGGCGATCGGCGGCGGTGACCTCTCGCGCCCGGCGCTGGTTCAGGCCATGCTCCGGGGCGAGACTGAATAGGAAGCCGTGACTCCTTCTCCGAAGCAGTCATGCTGGCGAAGAAGGCGGCGGCGCGCTTGAGGCAGCGTCAAGCCTCACGCCACGGACAGAGACACAAGCGTAGGCTTCGAGAGTCGTAAGACGACTACCAGACATTAAACTTGGAGGGTTTATTCTATGTGAAGAGTAAATAGCCACTAAGAAAGGTTTTTTTTTAATTCAACCCTTAAAGGTTTAAAATTGTGGATAGAAGCTCGACATCCACGCAGGCGAAGCCGAGGGCGATAGCTAGTATCTAATAAAATAGTTTTGAAATCAAATAGTTTTAGAATAGTTGTATGGCTAAATTGAAAAGAAAGGCACGTCATATTTTAAATCTGTGAAAAAAAGTGAATCAGTCAGTTTCAGCGTTTGTTTTAAATTTACATAAAGTGTAGCCTGTATTTATAACACTAAATGTTGGTTTAGAAAGTCAGTAGGTATTATTTCACATTCATAAAGTTTTGAATTAGCCTGACATTCAATATTTTACGAAAATAATGGTTACACCAAGTAAAGAATACTAATTTAATATATCTGACCAATCTGACAATAAATGTCCACTGTGACCGGTCATTTATTAATAAATGACGGTCACTTATCGTATGTGACCGTCAGTTTACAACCCTAATTGTTCCTAATGTAGCTATTTTCTTACACAAATAATTTGTATAATGTGTTTTTATCCTACTACTTGAACACATAAAATTGTATAATCTATGCTTGTACTTTTTTTTGGGGTAGACGTGGAATTTCCGCCGCCATGTTGTTTATTGCGAAATCGCTGAAGGGATAAAAAAGATTATGATTAGTTATTGACTTAGCAAGGTAGTGGTAGCAAGTACGACACTGGTCAGTGTGTTGGCTTCTGAGATTAAATTCTTCAGGTGGAAATAATGTTTCTGTTTCTGTTTATATTCTAATGGGTCTGGATTTGTACCTAGTTGAAAGCATTAGGTCTGTCTAATCCGAAACTCAAATCAACAATGGTACGGTCAATTTTCGCCTAGGCAGATCCAGACCTCTAATACTCAATCCTGGATGAGTATCGTGTAAAATGTAACACTATACCTCTTCGTGAGAATCATTATCACTGTTGACTTTCTTGATTCCAACTAAACCATACCAAATGGACAAGATATTCGAATGACAACAGAAAATTATACCAAATGGCAAAGATCTACGAACAATAACCGAGAAAAGAGCCGAGATAAATAAGCAAAGCCGTTGTTGTGAGTGATGTCCTAGAATTTCATTAAGTATGTTTATGAAAATGATACATTGCATAAGGTTAAACCCGCAACCTGATGAGCGCTTTAACTACTGGTCTATTACGACGCTCCTTAACAAGCATGCATATTATATAATACAAGTCTTTTAAATTACCTTTTCTATAATAACTTTATATTTATATAACATTTTTGCGCCAACTCCCTGTTAAAAACTTTTACCCTTCTTACCAGCTGAACAATAGCTAATTAATTCTTTAGAAACAAAATTTTAATTACATTGTCGATTTAATAATGACCCTTTTAGTAGACCGCTGTGTTGTATCTGGAGATCATTTTTGTTTTACCTGAGCCCTTTTTGTTTTAGCCAATTATATTATTACCAGTAAAATATTAAATTAAGCATAAATAAATAAGGTGTCTGGTAATTTGTGACTGATGTAAAAATACTTTACAGTCCGCATAATAAGAAACAACTTTAATAAAAATCTTAATTTTTTAAATTAAGTATTTTAGTTACTACCCGTACGGGCTCAACTGTGCACCTCGCACAGTGACGTAACGCCGACGGGGTGCTATCGCTACTAAACGAACGAGGCAAACACGGGGCGCCGCCGCCGCGCGGAGAAGCGGGAGAGACGTCACATACCAGCGAGGTGCATAGTTAAACCGAACGTGTTGTACCTTAATATATACAAGGTTAGTTTTTGTTTATGCGAAATCTGAATATAGTTTGTTCTAAGGAATTCAATCGATTCCAATCATTTAAAGCAAAATTTTTATATTTTGTCCCAAAATTAAAAAAAAAAAGTTGGACACAAAGCGTCTGAGTTGTAAGTAACATAACCCCCGAGACGCTGAATGGTGTTTTCGGACGAACAAACAGGTATAAGCTTTTAACTTCGTGATTTTTCATGATGCATCCTTAAAATTTTGTACATGGATTCTTTACATAAAAATATTTGAGACGTGTTTCAGGGTTCGCATAAACTAAGAATAAGTTTGTATAATTTATCTCGATACATAGGTACCATTAATAAAATGTTACAACAGGGACTTTGCATTATATTTCCGATTCTTTATGAATTGCTTTTAACCAATGTTATGTTTTACTCTTGAGCTAATTTAACTTGCATGATTTGAAAGTTTATGGATATTCTTGCTCGTTCTTCTCCATAAGAACCTACTGTACTGGAACGAGCAAGTAGCTTTAACTTTCTGACAAACTTACTTTTGTCAATTCAAAAGCATAAATAATAAACGATTTTGAGTTTGAATTTGAGTTCATTGTTTATGCGATCAAAGAAGTATAATAATTAATATTTAATGTACAAACAAAAGTATAAGAAAACCCGTAATTTATCCTTCAACCCCTACTGTGTACTGTGTGGTTACAGTAAAGCATATTATAGGGAAAGTAAATATTGGACCAGTGTCGATAAATAGACAAACTATCACTTCACACGCTATCGGCAGGCATAATTAATGAATCAAACACTATCTAGTTAAAACAGGCCACCTACACTCATACGTATTATTTGTATGTTGTTAATAGATATTTATATTAAACTAGCTGTGTCTTGCGACTTTGCCCTCCTACGCAAGCTTTCATCTTCTATTTTTTAATGTTCAATAATGAATTCTTAGTGCGCATCTACGTCATAAAAAGAAGTAATTTCTTTTGTAAGCCTGAAAATTTCATGTTTCTAGCTCCTATAATTTTGGCTGCATTGATTACCGCCATAAAGCCTTTCACTTTATCTTATTTCTTCACTCTTATGGTACGTCAGCTTTTAGTAAGTATAATAGAACTAGGACTAAATTAAACTGAATTAAACTGAATACCAGAGTCACATGGATAATTTGATCACACAACCAGTCCCCAATAATTAGGTACAACGATACCCCTTTGTTAGATCTCAGAATTTATATTTATATTTTTTTTTCTTATGGGCTTGCTCTTGGTCCCATACTAGCCTGAGGGCATAGACGGGGCCTACAATGGAGCGAGCTGGCCCAATAGATGCCTATGCACTCGTTTCTTGAATACTTCCTATTTTATTCCTTTTTATACCCATCATAGTACTTCCACATTCAGCTTTATGTCGACACAGACACCATTGACAGGGTGATGGACACGAGCTAGGTTCTGTCAGGGGAACACGAACACTGCCGAATTGCCGATCCCCAATGCGTTCTACTTGCGTCAGTCATTTAGTTTAATTGGTACAGCCAATCACAGTATTGCACACTAGTTTTATCTTTGTTGTACACTGCTATTCGTTTTATTATTGATCAAACTGCTCTCCAAATATCTGTTGCTAGCTTTTGCCCACGGTTTCGAAACTCCTATCCCCTATTATTTCATCCCTTTAAAGATAGAATTTACGAAAATCGTTTCTTAATGAATACTTCCTCTTCACAAAGAACACCCTCCAAGTTTCATGTCTCTAGGACCAATGGTTTGGGCTGTGACTTGATAATCACCCAGTCAGTTTACCATTTGTATAATAATATACATAATAGATGACTGCTGAATGCATTATTTTTTTTTATTGCGAATTTCTAAGTACCAGGAAGGAGATTAGACCTTGCTGTTGTCACACCATTAATCCTCGTTGTCATTAAAAGATATCTAACTGTCACATAAAGTCAGAAGGGTATTGTGTTAGGCCGTATACAGAAAGAAAGCCGGAAACTTATAAGCGCTTACCGGCGCTTGTCAGCGCTGGTCCGTTCTACACAAAGGAAGCAGGTTGAAGCAGACTAAGCAAAATGTCGGAATGATTTGCTTGCAGTTGTTATGGCAACGCCCAGCGCTGACAAGCGCGTGTTGAAGCTTGTCGGCACCGTTCAGTGCTTATCGGCGCGTGTTCATATATTTTCCTACGCGGATTACCAGCGCTGACAATCGCTGACAGGCGCCGACAAGCGCTTATAAGTTTCCAGCTTTCTTTCTGTATGCTTAGGTTTTGGAGGTCTTAAGGCAGTCACTCTTATAACAAAGTAACATACCTATTTATAATCAGTTGTATGCGGTTGGACTGGAAGCAGACCCTAACAGAGTTTGTTCACCAGGAAGATAATGATGATAAATTAATTGAAATACTACAATGTCATTTTTAACGGTACCTATTAGAATAGACACACTCTTTGTAGTTACTTCAAATCCATTTCCTATTTCATATCCAAATACTGAACAAAGTAACTATCAAAACACATTTTCTTGTACCTACATTCAGAATTACCACTATCAATTTATTCCTTAGATACACTGTGAGCATATTATCATAATGAAAGCTTTACTACAATAAATCATACATAATTAATTAATAAGATACATGTTACTTATTAGTTAACTACCTGTAATAACAGACAAGCTTAAGTAAGTATCGTAAGTATACTAACTAAATAAATAAAGGTAATTATAGCGGTACGCCATAATGCCGATCACACGAGCAAGGGCGATGCAGTGTCTACCGCTGACAGTCTCGTCGAAAATGCATGGCGGTTTGTAGGCCAGGCGCCAGTTCAAACAATTGACGTGCCATTTAGAATTGTATATGAACCTCGATCGGGTCAATCGGGTGTCGTTCACTCTACGGCTGATTAAATAGGTATTAACTTGAGTACAAGAGGGTAATTTGTTATCGATACCTTTTAGACGTTTTATTGGGCGTTTAAAGCTGGGGTTTGCCTTTTGTGCGGTGTAGTGGTTAACTACCACTTATTTATTAATGAGGTATGGTGGAAGTTTATTTGTTCTGATTGTATAATAATTGGAATGTCGACAACATAAAAAATGGCATTCTGTTTAGTCCGTCCGTTAGACGGTCTAAAAATACGGGACACGTATTTTTTGCTTGATCGAATTAATAAAAAAATCAAAGATTAAGAGCATTAAAGTTACAGAGTACGGGCTGGTGACGTCACTGTTTAGTAAAAATTGTACCTGGGCGTAACGTCACGCAAAACTTTAACGCACTGTATCGTCTTGTATAATTTCTTGACAGCTGACGGACTAATTATTTATTTTTGTCGTCTCGCGAAATCTCGTGTCCCGTATAAAAAGATGATTATGCGTAGTGTATCCACGTTTGCATTGTAAACAAAATGCTGAGAAGAATTTAAAATATTGTTTTACAATTTTGCCTTTTCTAGTAAAGATTAGTATTCAGTTCAGTTACTCCGTTTCTAAGCACTACTTGTAAGTGACTTTGCCCTCCTCATCTTAAAGTAGTAGTTAAACTATTTTTGCTAGACGTAACGCTTTTATAAATAACTAAAGACTATGTTTCCTTTATAAAATACTAGCTTTTGCCCGCGACTTCGTCCGCGTGGATTAGTAGCTCCCGTTTCCGGGGGATTTCCGGGATGAAAATTATCCTATGTCCTTTCCCGGGTCCCAGACTATATCTGTACCAAATTTCATTCAAATCGGTTCAGTGGTTTAGGCGTGAAGAAGAGACAAACAGACAGACAGACAGAGTTACTTTCGCATTTATAATATTAGTACGGATTAGTACGGATTGTGCAAAAAGCAAGAAACTAGAATGTTTTGTGCAATTAATAATAAAATAAAAATATCTTGGGACAGCTCACATAATTATAGCCATCTGATCCTAAACTAAGTAGAACTAGTGTACTTTGAGACAACTGATAAACATACTAATTTAATTTATAAAAACATACATATTATAGATAAATTACACCCCGACACTGAAGAAATAATCATGTTCATCACACAAAGTTTGACCTGGGTGAAAATCAAACCCACGGCCTCCGGTTTAGCAGACAGGGTCACTAACCACTAGACCAACAGACTCGTCAAAATTGCTTTTCCATACCAGGTTTTTTTTTTGAGATTCTAGATTATATTCTTACCTAAATACCACTCGATGTAAGCGGGAGGGTTTCCATATCTGGCTTCGCAGACGACAGTGGCCCTGTTCCCCGCTGGTACGGTGATGTTCTGGCCAGGCATCACATGGGAACCGTTGAACAGGATCCGAGGAGACTGTGGTGGCACCCTCACTGCTAACGCTGCAGGTGGACTGGAGAGGGCATCCTGGAGATTATTGTAAGGATAAGTTGTTTGAACTGCTGCTGATATTATACACGTGTAGGTACTTTTATCAGTTAATATTTGGTATACGAATAGCTCAGGAAATGCGTAACAATATCGCGGTACTGTGGACGAACTGATGCATTGCCGGTTACTTTTACTTTTTAGGGTTCCGTACCTCAAAAGGTAAAAACGGAACCCTTATAGGATCACTTTGTTGTCCGTCTGTCCGTCCGTCCGGCTGTCAAGACCCTTTTTCTCAGAAACGCGTCGAGGTATCAAGCTGAAATTAATATCACATACTCGGGTCTGCTATCTCTTAAAGCAGTGAAAAAATCAAGTTTTTAAATCAACGCAATAAAAAGATACGGCGGTTTATATTGCAAATTTGGACATTTGCAAGGAAATCAAAACCTATAGGGTACTTTCCATTGACCTAGAATCATGAAATTTGGCAAAAAGCAAGGTCATGTAGCACAAGTAAAGGGAAAACTCCGAAAACCGTAAATTTGTAGTTAGTTCACACCAGGCGTCCGTCTGTCTGTCTGTCTGTCAAGAACCGTTTTCTCATAAACGCGTCGAGATATCAAGCTGAAATTAATATCACGTACTTAAGTCTGCTATCTCTCACAGCAGTGAAAAAATCAAGTTTCTAAATCAATGCAATAAAAAAATACGGCGGTTTATATTGCATATTTAGATATTTTCAAGAGAATCAAAACTCAAAACCTATAGGGTACTTCCCATTGACCTAGAATCATTGGCAAAAGGCAAGGTCGTGTAGCACAAGTAAAGGGAAAACTCCGAAAACCGTAAATTTGTAGTTAGTTGACATCAGGCGTCCGTCTGTCCATCTGTGTGTCAAGAACCTTTTTCTCAGAAACGCGTCGAGATATCAAGCTGAAATTAATATCACATACTCAGGTCTGCTATCTCTCAAAGCAGTGAAAAAATCAAGTTTCTAAATCAACGCAATAAAAAGATACGGCGGTTTATATTGCATATTTAGACATTTTCAAGGGAATCAAAACTCAAAACCTATAGGGTGCTTCCCATTGACCTAGAATTGTGAAATTTGGCAAGAAGCAAGGTCATGTAGCACAAGTAAAGGGAAAACTCTGAAAACCGTAAATTTGTAGTTAGTTCACATCAGGCGTCCGTCTGTCCGTCTGTCTGTCAAGAAACTTTTTCTCAGGAACGCGTCGAGATATCAAACTGAAATTAATATCACATACTCAAGTCTGCTATCTCCCAAAGCAGTGAAAAAAATCAAGTTTCTAAATCAACGCAATAAAAAATACGGCGGTTTATATTGCATATTTAGACATTTTCAAGGAAATCAAAACTCAAAACCTATAGGGTACTTCCCATTGACCTAGAATTGTGAAATTTGGCAAGAAGCAAGGTCATGTAGCACAAGTAAAGGGAAAACTCTGAAAACCGTAAATTTGTAGTTAGTTCACATCCGTCCGTCCTCCCGTTCGTCCGTCTGTCAAGACCTTTTTTTCAGAAACGCGTCGAGATATCAAGCTCAAATTAATATCACATACTCAGGTCTGCTATTTCTTAAAGCAGTGAAAAAATCAAGTTTCTAAATCAACGCAATAAAAAGATACGGCGGTTTATATTGCATATTTAGACATTTTCAAGGGAATCAAAACTCAAAACCTATAGCACAGTTTAACGATCCATACAGTTGTAAAACGAATGTACTTGCATAGAGCAACGGCGGGGATCTCGAGGGGAAGTGGGCGGCGCGGATCGCTGCCCGCAAGTGCGCGTAGTTGGCGGGCCAAACTCTGGGGCTAACAAATCCGTGTAAATCGCGAGCGAGTTTTCAAGAATCAATGAATAAACTAATTATAATGGTGCACACTTCTTGTTCTGTGTACGGATGTACCTCGACAACGAGACACAATAAGGATTTAAGATTTCATAGATTTCCCCGTGACGCGAGGTAAGTTTATTCTTATAAATTCGTATTAAACAGATGGGTATCTACTAATATTTATTTTGTATAAACTCGTCGTGTTTATAGTTACGTATATTATAATTATAGTAGGTACGAGTAAAGTTAAGTTATACACGTATTCGTATACGTTATATTATTACAATCGGAAAAACATTTCAATCGGCATCATTTATATTTCGTATTGTAGGTATATACGCTTTGCGAACGGGCTATCTCAGGCACTTGGACACTGTTCACGCAATGTTAGGTTATTTATTTATTTATACAAAAGTTAAAAAAACTAAAACCTGACTACGAAAAACCCGGATAAAACAATAAGCAAAGCTGCTTAGGTACCTTCTGTCCTGTGTACCAGTCTGTTTCCAGGTTATGACCGTAGTCGCATGCCGCTGTGACCTGTCTTTTTTTCTTCTAAAGCTTGTATCTCGAAAACGGTGTGTCCTATCGCAAAAATAATGAAAAATTTGCCCCCCTTTATTAAACCCCACAGCCGCGTAATTCTCACATGTAGGTAATATTCAATTATGAAAAAAAATAAAGTTGGTCTTTTTTGACAACCCTTGCACATTTGCACGCGGTAGCGTAAATACCTACACGGGCGGCGGCGGCGGTGTCGTCCGACATCAAAGGCGTTTACCAACTGTATGGATCGTTAAACTGTGCCTATAGGGTACTTCCCATTGACCTAGAATCGTGAAATTCGGCAAGAAGCAAGGTCATGTAGCACAAGTAAAGAGAAAACTCCGAAAACCGTAAATTTGTAGTTATTTCACTAAAAAACAAATTAACGGAACCCTCGTTGCGCGAGTAGAACTCGCACTTGACCGGTTTTTTTTGTTATATGCTGTGCACCCATGAGAACTTTTCTTTGGGTTCTGTCTATTTGCTTTAACCACCGCTAAACGAAACGATTGAAAATAACAACAAATTGGTTAAGCCATTTTCGATAATTGTTCGAGCCATTTATTATCCATAAATATTATTATTATCATATAGCATATAGCATATTGCTTTATGCGGAGGCTTGTAATTAGCTATTTGTTTATATTATATTCTTTATATAATTTACTATTAGCCTGTAAGCCTTCTTTAAAATAAATAAATAAATAAATAAGAAAAACATTCGACTGTGCAGGATTCGCCACTAAGCAATTCTGAAGTCTAAAACTTCACCACACACACGCTTTTCCTATACGTCTATCCTTAAACTGCAAATGCGGCAACAGCCTAAAATAATAGGTGCTTATTTTTATTTCCAGAATTACAAAGCTCGTTCAAATCTTTTTTACAGACTTCATAATAATCACAATTATATACCTGTACGTCATAGTTGCTGGCAGTGACCTGGCACTGCCACTGCCCGTCGTCGAGCTGCAGCGTGGCAGCCCGCACCCACAGCGAGCAGTCACCGCCTACGGGACTGTTCTCGTTGGCCCACTCGTACTTCCCGCGGTAAATGCCCACCGGCTGAAAACAAAGAAATTACGACATGAAAAACCTTAGAACTTTTAGAACAAAACCAAAATATTTATAGGGAGCATAATGGGTTCTTTAACCTTTCAACGACCAAGCGAAAGCCGGCTGTCGGGCGGCTATTGTCTTTCTATTGTGTCTGGAATCACGTCTGTTTGAATGTTTAAACAAGCATCGTTTCGCAATAGGAGTAACAGACAGCCCTCCCAGAGCACGCTTGGGCAGAAGAAATGGAGTGTAGTAGAGCAACTCCTACTCCAACATCCTAAATTACTCCCGATAATCTTTAGCAGACTGAAAAGCTATACCATTATGGGATGGTGTGGGATGGCTGGAGTAGGCAACAAGTCATAAACGTACAATGGTCCAGACATGAGGCTAAGTGCGGACAAGCCCAGCAAAACTAAACCTAAAACCTTAGAACTTTTATAAACTAATTTCTCCCAATTATTTAAAACTAAATTACGCAAAGGGAAAACGTTAATGAACGGTTCGTAGTTTTAAAATAAATTAATAGTTTCGCAATAACGTCTACCTACTTTCATTTATTACTAACATCGTGAGAAAATAATACAAAACAACTTTTCAAAAATTAATACATACCTATAAAACTAAAAACCAATCAACTAAGCTTAACAATACCAATTTATTTGATTAACTAAATGGGTATGTTCGTAAATAGAAGCGAATTAAACATGTAAGTAATTTTGTAAGTATGTTATACTGTTAATAACATAACGATCAAATTACATTATAAATATAAGTATTAGTTTTCAAGCTTATCAGATGAGAGTCGGTCCATGAATGGAGATCTTTAATTCAATGGATAAAAAGCAGGAAGTATAGAATCGAATGTGTATAGGGGTCGCTTTGTTCGTTTGTAGATTAAATTAATACTATATGCTTATTACCTCGTAGTCGCATTTCCAGTTGTGGAAGTCGATTTTCTGAACAAATTAAAGAATAACTTTGTACTGCGTGCTGTGTGCATATTAAGGGTGGTTGTTTTAAATAGTTGGTTAATAGTTATTATTACGTAAGAGGTCAACGTTATTTCTTAAAAATAACGGTTTAAATAGACAGATACAGGTATTCGGGAATATTTTACGTGAAAAAGACTTAAAATCATTCAGGTGTAAATTAAAACCACCAAAGTTGATAACTTGGAGATGGCTGAACCGATTTAAATTTAACTTACATATCTAAAAACCGTCTAGCGTTCTTAGATATTTTTTTAAGTGCCACTGGCAGACTGACAAACAAACACATAGACAGACAGCTAATAGCTATTGTAGAATTTTCTCATGGCCTTCTAAGCAATTTGTTGGTTTTCTCCTCAATCGTAAAAAGACGGTTTTGGCGTAATTATAACCCCAAAGCTCGCCACTGATCGAAATTGGCAATAATCATACCGCAAAGCAGTATTACCGTGTTTCGGGTGTAGGCACCGAGATAATTACAGGCATATGAGAAATTTCAGCTCTGTCTCTTGAATCACAATGAATCTGCGTACCTGGTATTAACCATTTAATATCAGGTTGGCCCTCATTTGTTTTCTGTCCATTGATGTAAAAAAACGATTAAAATCCAGCGTTTTCGTTGTAAATGTTGATTTATAAAATAAAGTTGGGCAAATATCCAAATAGCGCAATCTATAGGTCGGAACTGGGTATTTACTGGTTGTCGTGTGATTAACCAATCCGTTTGCCAAGCTTTGTGATCGGGAAACTAGCAATATTGCTGCACCGTTTAATAAAGCGTTTTATTCTGTCCATTGTTAAGTAGATATTTGCATTGACGTGGCACAAATCCACACTCTAGCTAGCTTAGCAAGCTAGACTACTGAGAAATTCTTATTGGCATTATGACATTTGTTACGTGACTTTTTTTTTTTGGTGAGTGGGAAATCATCCAATGATTGCTCCCGTCCTTCGTGTCAGACTCTTACTGACTAAAACCCACTCATGTTCCTTCGATTGCCTTTATGTTCCAGGGCCACGGTAACTATTATAAACATTCCGCAACCCCGGCAGGCTTGTTACGTGACTTGGATATTGAACTAGGAACCTCATACTTAGCAATGCGCAATGTTAATCTTTATCTATGCGACAAGCTTTTGATAGTAATCAACGCAAACCGAAACTACTATAGCCAGAAACGTGAAGCATCGTAATAAATTTTTAAGACGCAAAAGCGCTTTTTGGAACTTCTAACCTTAACGGGGTAAAGTTTGTATAAAAACGGACAGGAAAGGCTGCGGGAAAGAGAGGGTCAAATATAATGTCAAAGGTAACTACGAAAGCAGAAATTTTAATAGCCTTCGTTCATAGATAATTTTGGAATATCGAGATATCTTTAAAAAAAAAAGTTTTTTTCTGTCAAACTTTACTCCTTTGTAATTGAATTGTCAGCAACGTCATTCAGTCCGAAATATTATTTAAAATATGAGAATTCATTAATTAAATTAATTGGTTTTGGTTCAGTAGGTTCTGGTTTAAAATTATATGTCGAATGTTGTGGTTGGAATTCTATCTGATACCTATCATGATCAGCAGGTTTTAATTAATAATAGAAATAAATGTGATTTGTGTAATTTAAATTTAATGTAAATCGCAAAATGATAAAATATAAAATATTATGACACAAAAATATAAGACTTAAAAGTTTCTCTGTTAATTTGTAATTTCAGATGGGATTGTTATATTTATTTTTTATTTTTTTATTTCACCTTTTATCGGTCCCAAGATAAACAAATCTAATAATAATTAAATAACAGTATTTGTTTCTTTTTTTCATTTACCGACCTTCTTTCTTTCTAATGATCCTAATTCAAATTTCCTTATAGATTTCCTTGCGAATTCTAAATATGAGAAAAATATCTTAATAGACTGATAGAAAGTGACAGACGGACAACGTGCGAGTGGGTTATCTTTAAGACTCGAGCAGACCAAATGCGTATGCGTAGACGTAAGCGTAAACGTGCGCGTACCACTGAGTTGTAATATATGGAACTGTACTTATAAGACAGGACACACAACTTGCGTGCACGTGGACGTGATGACGTTACGCAAGCGGTGTGTCCTGACCCGAGATCCGAAATGGATCTCGGGTCCTGCCATCTAAAAATAAAATGCGACTATACCAATTTCATAGTAGGCAATAATAATATGCGTACCAATACATAATAAATGTGGTCGACACACAACCACGACGATTACTTACTACTAATTAAATGATACACATTGTATACAAAATAGCTTCATTAATTTGTCAGAGCCAACCACAGCGTCCGTTTTAAATTATTCTACCTAAACAGACTAAACCCGGCTAAATATTCAAATTAATACAAAATACACACGCCATTCATTTAAAAGATACCTGTGTTAGACAAACAGATAGGATTTAAATTTATTACTAAACTACAAACTAATCTGGCCGACAATCCTAATAAATCTCGAGTTACCTTCCCAAATTAAATCTAACTTCAGCGAAGGAAACAAATATTTTAATTAACTAAAAGGCTGTACGCTAATCCCCTAGCGTTTGTTGAGCCTTTCTTTTGAGAGTTGCATTATGTGGTGAACGTAAAAACCGAGATTTCTACACTTTGCATAAGCGGGCACGGTTCAGCGGCTGCTCTTTTTATCTTTGCCAACGATTCGTGAAAAACATAAGGTCGGACGATTTGCTAAATTGCAGAGCGAGCGCACTGAGAAAACCTCTATTGTGATGGTGTAATTCAGGCACGCAATCTGATGTAAAGAGGTGTGCTATATGTTTCGATAGACGATACGTTATACATGTTGCAGATTAGGTACTTATGTGGCAGTTGAAAAGTGCGTTTCACTATTACTTGTTTCATTTTGGAATTTAATCTCACTCTGTTTTGTATCACAGAACAACCATTAGGGAATATGTATTTGATGTAGTACAAAAATGAGAGTCCAATAATTTTAAAATAATAAATAATTTTATAATAATACTTTAAATTATGCTTTCAGGCCTCCCTCAATACTTTTCACCATAGAAATATAAATAACAGCTTTTCACTAACGTTTCTGTTTGAGCAGAAAATTGTTTTTTATAATTTGCAAACAAACCTATTAATATGAAAGTGACGTAAAAATATATCAACAAATGTCAAAGTTGTTAGATGTTTGCTTGGCATAAACTACATTTGTTTTTACAGCAAACGCGGGCATTTAAGTGCTTAAATAGATTAGCCAGTTTTATCTTTTTTTGGCGTTATTTTTTGTGTTTTATAGCAATGTCAACTATTCAATAAAATATTTTTAAAATTGACCAAGCATCCACTACCTCATAATATTTTCCTGCACCCTTAACGACCTATACAACATGCTTATAAAATTAACAGGCACTTATATACTTAGATTACATTTCATTTAATTAGCTTCTGTTGCATCAAAATGCGTAGATTGGGCTAAATCAGTACTTAAGACTTTAACATCAGCCTCCCAATTACAAGTAGGCTAATTCTGTTTCCTTACCCGTAGTAACAGCTATATTACAAAGACCGTATACTAACTGATTTTGCAAGATTCTAATCTCTCACTCAATAACTACAAAAACACGAAGTCATAATGTAATCTCTTGATATTACATCAACTTAAATAACTCACTCATCGTCTTACGCGATATGTATTAACTTACAAGTTAAGCTATTTAAAGCCGTAACCACATGGCAATAAGTTTCTTTTCACAAAATTCCTCCTCTGTATCGAATCAGCTTCTTTGCTGGAAAAAATCCGTCCGAGAGTGGTTCGGATTAGTGCACCGAGGGTTCCGTATAGACTTTTATTTTCTGCCTTTTATGATTTTAGGTCAACGGAAAGTAACCGGGTTTTCATTCATTTAGGGCCGATTTTTCAATCGCCAGTTAACTTTTATCTAAAGAGTATGTTTGACGTTTTGACAGCTTTTGTATAGATTGTCAAACCGCCATATTTATTCCTCAGATAGAAGTTAACTGATGATTGAAAAGTCAGCCCTTAATAATACTAGCCTATTATTGCTCCAATGCACAGCAAATGCCTCTTCTCATTCAGAGAAGCCACGAATATTGATCGCAATGCTTGCTCAGGGCGAATAAATTGCCGGTTTCGGACTTATTTTCACTCTAAGTCCTAAATTCCTTATGGACTTTTTCTTCACAGCTGACGTCCCAGATAAACTTTAGAAAGTACATAAAAATAATGAATTAAAAGTCACACTCACACCCTCATGAGACATGAGAAGCGGGCGCCAAAAGCACTGAGTCACGACACTCATCTTGCGAGTTCAAAATATGATAGTAGACAGGCAGTGATTCAGACAGATGGGCGAGTAATACAATAAGGGTTCCATTATTCCTTTCAAGCTACAGACTTCTAAAAAAAAAGAAAAAATATTCCCTGAAAAAATATTATGCCATGCCTGAGTAGGTATAAAATTGGAACATGCAAAATTATTACAATGATCTTTCGGAGTTAGCTCGTCGGGCCCGTAATTGAAATTCTTTGGCCCAATATTTGCACATAATAACTCCTCACTGATGTGTTCCGGAATCATTGGGGACTGGGAAACACGCAATAAGGACAGGAGGAAAAGAAACGAAACTGATAAGGAAGATAAAAGATAATCTGAAGATATGTTCAACATTATTGTTTTGCGATGCCTTAGCTGATATTGTTCTAACGCCTTTTTCGGCATTGTGTAGTTTGGCGCCATTTTTTGTTTGTGTTCTAGGTCTTTGGTGTAATTCAATTAAGTAATCTAGAGCTTTATTTTGTAAACAGCTTAAAAAATGATTTATTGGCAGAAAAAAAACTTTTGACGAACTCTCAATATTTTTTCTGGCCTCTTATTTATGTCCATTTTGGCGTCGTGATCAATATGTACACCCTTTTCAAATGACAGCTGTCTAGTTCTAAGAGTCTTTGAGCTAAGACAGACAGACAGATGGAACGAAACTATAAAGGTTTCTTGTTGACTGGTACTGTTATAAATAATAAGACATGCCTAACCATATAAATACTAGCCGTTGCTCGCGGTAACACTCGCGTCATGGTAAGTCTGGTTGCTGCTTCGCTTCAGTGGGACATACTGGATTTTATATAGACTCTAGTACTCGTTGATAAAATTACTTTATATTGTTGAATTTTTTTTTATAATCGGTTTAGTAATTTTAGTTCCATTACAAGTAAAAAAATAAATCGTGCCTCCTTATAAAAAATATATATAACTAATCACTGACTGCATAGACACTATTACAAATTTTCAAAATAAACATATTTCAGCGTGTAAAGTAGTTTTTGTTAAAAAGCGACCCTGAACCCGCCCGGTACCTTAAAAAATATAACCCATTTTTTGTACATCAGGGAGCCCTCATAGTTGTAAAGCTTTATAACATAGTCTAGTTTACGACCTTCTCCATATTATAGTTTGCCAAGCTTTTGTTAACCAGGGACTACTTTAAATCCAATTTTATTTAGAAGAGACCTCACAGTTAACATAATAATAATAAAAATTGATAACTTTAATTGATACATTTATTCAGAGTTAGAGATCTATCACTGACCATATTTTAACTCTTGCGGTCTTGGAAACCCCTGCTATATAGAAAGACCTATTATAGGGGTCTGAACTAACCGTAGCAATTACCTACCAGCCAGTTTCCACATTCATAAGTCAAATAGTTTACAATATATTGTATTTACTCAAAATGATAGAGTGAATGAGTGACCTTAGCTTTCAACAAACAGATCCGCCATTCTACCCAAAATATATCCTAATAACTCCTACGCTACGGCCGAAAACTACTAAATATATTTTCCAATAATGTTAAGGCCCGTTATAAAGAGGTTTCAAGTCGAGAAGGGAAGGAACGGCAGCTTTCAATGGACATTACTTGTGGTTGAACTCAAATAAACGACCTTACAATTTACGATTTGAAAACTATTCATTTGCCGACGTGGGTACTTCAATAGAGATAGGTTTTGTTAGAGCATGTTGTATAGGCCATCTGAAGCGTGAAGGGTCGGGTTTAAGCCCTCCACTAAAGGTTCATATTAATTCAAACAATAGTCAGTTGACATTTAGTTTTCAGTTTATGAGATTGAGATAAAGGAATTAATTATTGAACTTGTCAAGGGTTTTGAATTTTAAATGAATGTGTTTTTGGTGTTGTTTAATTCTAGCCAAGTTCTCAATGCTTTGCGAGCTGGTATGCCAATGGAAGTACTCAGTAACAGTTGTTGAAAGTATATATTTGAATCGTGAGATCTATGAATATTATCTTTAAGAAGAAATATATATTATCATCATAAACGACTGTTTGACAAACCTCTTTTTATGTTTTGCGAACTCAGAGGTCAGTTCAAACAAATGGTATTGGTCAGATCAAGCGAGGACCATTAGATAAATTTCCGTGGTGCTCTTCCGATGAGAAAAACACAACTTGTACACGTACAGGTAGTGCAATCATTAGTCTCAGTAAACGTTTAGCTCAACTATAAAAACGCAAGGAGCTCAACGTCTCTAAATCTGAAATTTGGCTCAGAAGTAGATTACGAAGCTGATGGAAGTAGGAACGTGGATATTTTCTCACAGCTTTTTTATGATGTAGTTCTTTGGTTAATCATCTAAAATCTCGGCACAAGTGCACAGCTGAATCTTTACGAAGACAGGCTTTTTGGTAATCAACGTACAACCGAAAGGACTAAAGCTAGAAATGAGAATTTTCAGTTTTGACGAGCCTGGTCTAGTAGATAGTTACCTATCCTGGCTTCGCCGGAGGTTGTGAGTTCGATTCCTATCTAGAGTAAACTTGCTCTGTGTCTGGGTGTAATTTATATCGTGTGTTTATAAGTATGTATAGCAGCTGTTGTCTGCTTACCAAACACAGGCTCTGCCTAGATGTGATATTAATCGGTAGTATGTAAGTTATCCCAAGATATATTTTTTGTATTTCTTTTTTTTATGATGCAGCAGTAAGTTGTCAAACCCACTATAGACGTAAAAGTATACAAACATACTTTATGTATGTGTATGAAAATTTTAAACAGCTCGTAAATTATAAACTGTAATGTTATTTGTTCCTTGAACCTTTTTATCACCTCCATTTTAGAGATTTGGGGTTTATTAGAAGAAATTCGAAATTCTAGTTTCGAATTTCATCTACGTATCTACGTAGAAAAAGTCGTGAACAAAATGCTACTTTACCATGTAAACATAAACTCATAATGATGTCCAGTTTATGTAGATACTCGCAAAAACAAGACAAAACGAACTACATTCCAATTTCGCTTTACTACGGCAAAGCGAAAAGGTAAAAAAATATAATGAATTTGCCTTTCCGAAGGTATGCGGAAAAACTGTCATAAAACTAGAGGCGAAAAATAAAATTGCGAAATTCACTCTTGTACTCCATTATATACATATGTATATAGGAATTTGCTAGTTTAACCTTAGTAATTAAACCTTCGAACATATGTGATTCGAGACACAATGGAAAGACAATATCAGCGCGAAAGCCGGCTGTCGCTTGGTAGTTGAAAGGTTAAGTAATGCTTGCCATGACTTGGGCAGGTTCACCTTAAGTTGGTATACTTCTTTTATTACTGATGACCCTAACTGTTAAGCCGGAGGTCGTGGGTTCGATTCCCAATTGAGATAAATCTTTATGTTTGTTCTGTGTCTGGGTGTGATGTATTTACAGTGTGTTTTTTTTTTTTTTTTTTTATTACAATGGACTTGCTCTTGGTCCCAGACTAGCCCGAGGGCATAGACGGAGCCTACGATTTTGTATATATATTTATAAATTATAGAAGTAGGTATATACATATATCAGTTGTTTGATTTCCATAGTTCAAGCATGGCCTAGTCTAAGATCAGGATGAAAATAATTTGTCGAGTTTGTTTGTTTGTTCAAGCTTCCTCTGCCTTCTGTAGGCTATAATAACATCACGCTACCACCTAAGTCACCGGAACAGTAACCAAAAATTAATATAAAACCACAGGAAAAAGCTAGTTATAAAGAAACCTCAACTTAATAGCATTCATTGATGTTATAAAAACTTTTTACATAGATAGCAACAAGAATAACCAAAGGTAAAACTTTGTTACCAAAGAAAAAATGGCGGTAAAAAATTCCAAGGGAAAAATAACTTAAGTTTTGGAAGTCGGCGGCTTTGTGTTTTGATACTGTTAAGTTGCTTTTGATAAGTTGCTCATAATTATGGATACGTAACTAATTACTTTATATATTATGTAATTACTTTATAAACAAACTAGGTCTTCCTCGCGGTTCCACCTGCGTTACGTTAGGTTTTTGGTTACTGCTTCGCTCCCGTGGTACATAGCGAGATGTTATATAACCTTTGTTACTCGTTGACAATGTAGCTTTCAAATGGTGAAAGATTTTTTATAATCGGTCCAGTAGTTTTTGAGCCTTTTCATTACAATCAAACAAACAAACACACAAACAAATTTTCCTTTTTATAATATTAATGTTGATCAAGTTTTTTTCATTGATAAAGAATTTCATTATCTACAAGTTGTCACCCGCAGTTTTATTCGCGTCACGGTCTTTAGTTACTGCCTCGATCCCTTGGGTCATAGCGTGATGGTATGTAACCTATGTGTTATTCTAATGTCATACCTGTAATTTAATTTTCAGCAAAATTCGTTCTGGAGTTTTGTTTAAAAGAGTAACAAACATTCATCCATTATCACATTTCTCAATAAATTCGTCGCTCACACAAATTTTCCAATATTTTATCATTAAAATATTTCATAGGAACACTTTAATAGTACGAGTATAGGCAACCTATCAAGTAAATGTACTCATACAGCCCAGAAATTCCAAAGAAATCTACTTACAAAAACGGTTAAAATCAAACAAGTTCCAACAATTTTAAATATCTTTAAAAAACAAAGAATTCCACTCAACAATAATACTAATTCCCATTAAAGAAAAGTTATTTCTTAACAAAACAATCAACAAAGTAACTATATCCATTTCAAATCGTCTTATCTTACGTAAATTAAGTATTAATTGCTTTCCAAACGTTCTCCGGTCAATTAAACATGCTTGCCCACTTCATTAGAAAGCATTTTTAATAAATAAAGACGACTTTTTAAAAGCATTGTCACTCTCACAGAGATGCTAATTAAGAAAGGTACTGTTCCTCTGCTAATGAGCTCAAAGCGAAGGCTTAATTAGAACATGCTTATGAAAAAGGGCACATGCTTCAGTTTCTACGTAGGTCATATAAAATACATCGTGTTTTACAATAAGCCGCGGTTTATAAGAGTAAAAGAATATAGCGACAAATAACACTCAAATATCACTCGAAACGAGTTCCAAAATCGTGTTTCCAACTTACATTTCGGTCAAAGAATTCCATCACGTTTTCGCATTCAGTTTTCAAACTTCTTTCATCCCCATAAAGGAAGTAAATGAAACAAGAAAAACAAATAAATCTTCAAATACAATTCGTAAAAAGTTCCTCTTTTGTGTGAACACACTAAACGCAAGTTTCACCTCCTCCGAACCGAAGCGTGACGTTGCACGGTGGGCTGAAAATCGGCTTTCATAGACTTAGGGATTTCAATTTGCAAGTGCTTGTTTTTATGCCGGATATCGCTTCTATTAGTCATTACTATGTACAAAAATGACACCCGAGTTAATTCTACCCAAAAACGAAGGAAATATAATTTTTTTACGAAAAATTTGTATGAAGCTAGTATGAAAAATCGAATTATCTCCTAAACGGCATGTTTAACCGTAATATCCTTGGAGATGGTCATAGTGCTAATTATTTATGATTTTTTGGTTGGCAATTGGACGAAAAATTTAATGCCGTTTTTTTTTTAAAAATCGTCAAAATATTTTTATTTGTTTTTACGTATGAAACGATTCCTTTTGGTGTTTATGTTGAAGAACACGGACTTTTAACTACACATAACATAAAATAGCATCACTCCTATATTTCCGAAGGAGTTGGCAGAGGTTTATAGTACACCCACACGTAGCCAACTATGTTTGAGCTAGATATTTATCAGCACAAAATGAGTTTTAAAACTTTTCATACAACCAAATTACCAATTGTCTTCTAATGAGTCCAAAAAGAAGTGATTAAGTAACTACACTGATTAGGTCTTCTAATGAGTCTTAATAGGTGATTTAATGATTTTCAATATCTCACGACAATGGATTATATTTAACATTTCCTGATAAGTAAGCTAATTTGTTAATTAGCAGTGCTATGAGTTCTAAGAATAGTTAGTGACAATTATAGATTTTCATTAGCTAATGAGGAGATAACTAATGAGGGTAGTTACCTAATTATTGTCGTTTTGCAATAAAAGGGCTAAAGTTTTGTTTTATAATTTAATTTGTTCACAACTGTGTAACTGCTAACACTAAATCTGCGACTATAAAATCTTAAAATGGAAAGTTTAATCACCAATTTAGACTTGTTTGTTCTTCTACGAAGTGAGAGTACTTCATTTGATCATGAAGTATTGTTTAGTGCAGTTGTATCCCGCATAGGCGATTGCCTGTCTGACGAAGATTATGTTGTTCTCAAAGAATTTTGTCGGAGATTTACGCGAGCCGCTTTACAAAGGTGGGGGAAATCCAACCGATTCCTTGATAATTTCAGGAGAAAGTACGAGAATTGGTTGGGAGCAAATATTGATTGGCCGAGTTTTGTGCAAACTTTAGTTAATCAAGAACCAAGTGTTGATGAGATACCAAGAGCGCCCTCAGTCTCTCCAGAACCGTCGACATCAACGTCCATTGGAACAATGACGAAAAGATCCCGTAAACCATTCGAAGACCTGGGAAGTAAACAAAAAAAGAGAAGATCTGATGAACACACAGGCGAAGGTTCCAGTGAATTGGCATATGCAGCTGCAGCACGTTTAAAAGAAGAAGGGCATGGAGATATCGCCTCTGTCATCGAATACATGATGAAAAATCCTGAAGCAGCCGCTAAATTAAATGAAACGCTTAAGAAACCAGCGAAAACAATCATATTTACGCCAGAAAAGGCGCTTGGATTGCTTCTTTCGCTAAAACTCTCAAAGTGGCAATATATTACGTTGCGTGAGGCTGCCATTCGAGAAGGTGCTAAAGATATTTATCCATCTTACTATAAAGTGCAACAAACTAAGCTTGATTGCTACCCTCCGAAGCAATCAGTGACAGTTACTGATTCATCGGCTAGGATTACACTTCAAGCTTTACTTGATATCACGGTTACAAGAATCCTTCAAAGCCTTTCTAACGAAGAGCATAACAAGCAGTTGAAGCTGATATCCAAGTGGGGATTTGACGGTGCTTCTAACCAAAGCCGATACAAGCAGAAAATTGAGGGTGAGGAAGATGATTCAAGCATTTTCATGACCTCCTTGGTGCCACTAAAACTGACAGATGGAGACAACATTTTATGGACGAACCCAAAACCATGCTCAGTTTTGTATTGTCGTCCAGTTCAGTTTACTTTTGTAAAGGAGAGTGAAGCAGTTGTCCTTGGGCTGAAAAAACAAATGGATGAAGAAATTGAGGCCCTTATCCCCACAGAGTGCAATAATAATAATAGGGTGACTCATCAACTAATGATGACGATGATCGACGCTAAAGTCTGTACTTACCTTTCTGAAGCTAGATCAAATGCATCGTGCTACCTGTGCTTAGCAAAGCCTACAGAAATGAACCGCTTAGATGCTGTAACATCAAAAATTGTGTGTTCGGACCTGTATGAGTTTGGCTTGTCATCCCTACACGCCCGTATAAATTGTATGGAATGTCTGTTACACATTGCATACAAACTGGACTTCAAACGGTGGGCAGCGAGAAGTGATGAGCACAAAGAAATGCTACAGACAAGAAAGAAAATAATTCAAAATAAATTCAAAGATGAGCTCAATCTGTTGATTGATATAGTAAAACAAGGCTCGGGAACCACCAATGACGGGAATACTGCAAGAAAATTCTTTGAGTTTTCTAATAAAACCGCAGCTATAACCGGTTTGGATGAAGACCTCATCAAAAGATTTGCTGTAATTTTACAAGCAATTACATCTGGAGAGCAGATCGATATAATAAAATTTAGAGATTATGCTCGCAAAACAGCAGAAAAGTACGTATTACTATACGACTGGTTCTACATGTCGTCAACCGTTCATAAGTTACTAGTCCATGGGGCTGACATAATCGAGAAAAATAATATTGTGCCGATTGGGACTCTCTCGGAAGAAGCCTCAGAGTCTCGAAACAAAGATTTTAGGAGGTTTCGAGAACATCATTCGCGGAAAAGAAGCAGGCAGGATTCCAATCAAGACATTTTAAATATGCTTGTTGTTTCTTCGGACCCTTTGCTAAGTGCACAAAGGCCTAAGTTAGATGCCAAGAAAAAGCAGAGCTTTTTTTTTTTTTTTTTTTTTTTTTGCTGAAACTCTCGACTTAATTCAATTTCAGGAAACTGAGTTCGAATTTTTGGATATATCCAATCTGGATGCTGGCTCAGAATTGGAGTCTGACAACGAGAGTGATAAGGAAAATTTGTAAAAAAGATATATATGTACATATTTGTAAATTTGTATTTGAGTGTGTTTGGGTTCACGGGGATCGTGCGGTCCATGGCCCTCTACGGGGCTCCGGTGTGGGCGCCCAATCTAGCCGCGGCTCCGGCCCGACTTTTGAGGGCGTCCCAGAGGGTCATGGCCATTCGCATGGTGCGGGGATACCGCACGGTCTCCTGTGAGGCGGCATGCCTCCTTGCCGGCGTCCCGCCGTGGGATCTGGAGGCAACAGTCCTTGCACACACGTACGAGTGGCGCGTGGAAGTGCAACGCCGGGGTGAAGTCCCGATGCCGCGGGTTATCGCGGCACGGCTCACGGAGCTCCGGCGAGATCTCATGGCGGAATGGAGACAACGACTGTCGCAACCTAGTGCTGGGCACGCCGTTATAGCGGCGGTAAGTCCCCTCTTTGAGGAGTGGCTGGAGAGGCGTCATGGCACTCTCACGTTTCGCTTGACACAGGTCCTCACCGGACATGGTCAGTTCGGGAGGTTCCTGTGTCGGATTCGGGCGGAAGCGACGCCTGGGTGTCACCACTGCAGTAACGGTCGCCTGGAGGACACGGTCGAGCACACGGTGGAGGTGTGCCGCGCATGGGCGGACCATCGACGTGTCCTCGTAGAGGCGATCGGCGGCGGTGACCTCTCGCGCCCGGCGCTGGTTCAGGCCATGCTTCGGGGCGAGACGGAATGGGATGCCGTCGCCTCCTTCTGCGAAGCAGTTATGCTAGTGAAGGAAGCGGCGGCGCGCGAGAGGCAACGACGAGCCTCTCGCCCCGGACTAAGACCCAGGCGAAGACGTCGAGAGTCGCAAGACGACTACCGGCCACCGTAGGCGCGGTTCTGCGGATGGCGAGCGATGGGTAGCTCGCCGCCCGGCTGGGACCAGGACCGCGTAGACGGCGCGTTTTGTTCCACGCGCGCCTCAAAGAGAAGGAGTCAGCACAGGAAGGGGCCCAACAGGGCCAACGCCTGCCGGGGTTGCGGAATGTTTATAGTGGTTACCGTGACCCTGGAACATAAAGGGCAATCGAAGGAACATGAGTGGGTTTTAGTCAGTAAGAGTCTGACACGCCCTCCCGTCGCACGGACCTCCTCCCGTCTCAGGACGGGAGCAGTCATTGGATGATTTCCCACTCACCAAAAAAAAAAAAAAAAAAAAAAAGTGTGTTTGGGTTTTTTTGTAATATTTAATGATATGTTTTATTATTTATATATAAAAAATCATAAATAATTAGCACTATGACCATCTCCAAGGATATTACGGTTAAACATGCCGTTTAGGAGATAATTCGATTTTTCATACTAGCTTCATACAAATTTTTCGTAAAAAAATTATATTTCCTTCGTTTTTGGGTAGAATTAACTCGGGTGTCATTCTTGTACATAGTAATGACTAATAGAAGCGATATCCGGCATAAAAACAAGCACTTGCAAATTGAAATCCCTAAGTCTATGAAAGCCGATTTTCAGCCCACCGTGCGTTGTTAGGGAACACAAACAAAACAGCGACAGTTGTCTGATTAATAACCGCGGAGAACAATACGGGACGCAATATCCGCCAGTGTGGACCGCGCCTCGTGTTTATAGCGGTTTATGACCCGTGGTCGTCTTATGAACATCTGTGGAGGTACCTACTTTTACTTTCCATCGCATCATATCCTATGAGCGGATACATTACCGCCATATGTGAGAACTATTTCGGAGTTTGCACATTTAAGGAACGTGAATATAGCGTTTGGATCTGAATATGAGAATTTCAAATTACCGGGATTAAACGTTAATGCGTGCTTCTAATGCTAAATTCAGACAAGATAAAAGCTTTGGTAGGAAATAATATAAGGTACGATTTGTTTTAATTATAAAATACCATTAGATGAGTAATACCAACACATTACTGACTCACTACAGGGTGAAAGGGCGTCTTGCTGAAGCAGATTGGCGATTTCGGACTTACGATCTTTTCATTATAACTTCAGTTTATCTTACAATGATATTCTTCACCGATATCTGTGATGTCCAAGACAAACTTTAGAAAGCATAAAAATGCACTGAAAAAGTCATATTAGTACTTGTCCAGCTTTGAACGCACAACCAACCCGGAGACGCCTTAACCACTAAACAACCACGACATGAAAAACAACAAATAAGTATACTTTTTAAATAACAAAATAACAATATGGTGTAAACTATCTCCGAGCATTACAATTCTTTAAAAAAAACCGATCAAACCCACGGATAGTAAGTACTTTCTTAACCTTTCAACGACCAAGCGACGGCCGGCTGTCGCGTTTCTATTGTGTCTAGAATCCCGTGTGTTCGAGTTCTAAATTTTAACAAGTCTACCTAACTCCAACACACTCAAGACAGCTAACTAGATCTGCTCAGAAGGGCAACATCAACAGCTTATCAGACCGTTAGCTGCAAATCAGATGTCGGAAATGAGTGATACGAGCGCTGTAAGCTTGATCTGTGGTGCTAATTATGCATTTACTGCACTAACTAATGACCTTAGTGATTAGTCTAGTGCTAGGTGGATGTTTTAGACTACGTTGGGGATTCGTTTGAAGGGCTGGTGGTGGCTTGTATAAAGGTTTATCTGTCGATAGTTTGATGATCGTTTTGTAAACTGTTTTTTTTTAATCCTGGGACAACTCACACACGATCATCTGATCCCAAACTAAGCAGAGCTTGTACTATGGTAACCAGACAACTGATAAACATACTTATAAGTTATAAATACATAAATATTATAGATAAATTACACCCAGACACAGAACAAACAACCATGCTCATCACACAAAGTTTGTCCTGGGTGGGAATCGAACCCACGACCTCCGGCTGTCAGGGTCACTAACCACTAGACCAACAGGCCCGTCAAGTGAAACTAAACAGCTCTTTATTATCAAGTGTTTAATGTAAAATCCATACAATTTTCTCTTGACTTCTAATTCTTTATAGCATTCCAATTCTTTATTAGGGAACAATACATAAAGAAAATAAAATAATCGTAAACAGTTATATTATACGTACAATAATTAAAAATAGAAAACAAGTAACCATAAAATATCTGTAGTTATTGTAAATTATCTCTTTTGCTTTGGCATTCACAAGTGAAAGCTAAGCAATTATCTCTTTACTAATAAACATTGATTAAAATTTATAATGATAGTCATTAAACAACACATTTTAACATTAAAACGTGTCTCAATTTGTAAGAATTACTTTTGGAGAGGAGAAATGTAAGTAATCCCTACTAATACAAAAGCGAAAGTAAATCTGTCTGTCTGTCTCTTCTTCACGCCTAAACCACTGAACCGATTTGAATGAAATTTTGTACAGATATAGTCTGGGACCCGAGAAAAAAAAATATTTATTTGGCACACAGATACACACAGTGCAGAAAACCACATATGAAACAAAAGATTATAGGATAGTTTTCATTCCGAAAATCCCCCGAAAACGGGAACTATTATGCCACACGGACGAAGTCGCGGGCAAAAGCTAGTTTCTAAATAAGGGTGTTAAAGCCTATAAGATGTAAATGACGTGGACGGCAGGTGCGTCAAACCTTTTTGAGACCCTAACTATATGCGTCAGTGAGCTATATTGAAAACTAAGTTCACACGATCAATCGTCAACGCTTCCAATTTTTTAAAGAGTCCTTTTGGAAGAACGTCCCTACCTGCAATTTGTACGTGTCTGCCCCACCTAGAGCAGAATCAAGGAAATGTTCCATCGCAAGAAAACGTGGAAATACTTCTAGTTGAAAGCGTTTGGAAATCTTTACAGAAAACGTATCTTTAAGTAAATGATACATGTTTTTTTTTTGGTTTCTAATACTGTAAAGTGTAATGTAAGTAACTTTGGCGGTTCATTAAATAATTTGAAATGTTCCTAAAGTGTATATTAAGCATTCCTTAACTATTTTATATTGATTTTACGTTAACTTTGACTGCGTGTTTACGGCTATGTTATTAAGAACCATAAATCAAAGTTAATCTTAAAGAAATGAAAAAGTCTGTCTAAGATTATATTTCAAACCATGACAAAAATCAACATTGGATAAAGCAACGTTCGCATAGAATAAAGATATTTAACAAAAATAATAAGTCGTGACGAGCACCCTACACAAACGATTAGCAAAAGTGCGCTCAGAAAAGAGGTTGCTGTGAGGAAATAAACGGCTGTTGCTTACTTTGGCGACGCGCGACGCTTTAGCTCGCGTGGTTAGAAAAATACGAAAAAACTATAATACCTACCCTAAGTCACCTCTTTCTAATAAGTTGTAATATGGATTTTCGAGCTATGTTAGAGTCAGCTTCTAGTGTAACTGGACCTAGCTGAACACCAGTGTTACACGAAGCGATAAGACCTCCACAACCTTAGACTGAATTGTCAGATTTACTAGCTTTTGACTATACTGTATGACTAATTTCAATATCTATTTATGTTGACTGACTGACAGACTTAGTGATAAGTCCAAACGGCTGATCTTATAGACAAAGAATTTTGAGGGTGTGTTCTTTTTAACCGACTTCTAAAAAAAGGAGGAGGTTCTCAATTCGAATGTTTGTATGTTTTTTTTTTTTAATGTTTGTTCGCGCATATCTCCTTCGTTTACCAACCGATTTGAACAATTCTTTTTTTGTTTGAAAGGGTAGACTTCCCAAATGGTCCCATTGCCATCAGGTCCAGGATCTGATGATGGTATCATCCCGAAATCGAGGGAACTCCTCAATTTTTTTATAGAATAACGTACATTTTTTTTGGAAGTTACTCTAAAACGTAGTTGGGACTCTAACTAAAAAGTAAAAAATAAAAAACTTTTTCCAAAAAAAAAGATAACCGACTTCAAAAACGAAAAGCTCAAAAATAACTATTCGTTTTTGAAGTCGGTTATCTTTTTTTTGGAAAAAGTTTTTTTTAAGAGTACAAATCCGCTACGCATTTTTAGACGTTTTAGCATCCACGTGGGCAAAGGCTACATAAAATTACGCTGCGGCCTACAGGAGTAGAGCAGTGACCAAAGACGGAACTGAGACTGACTGAAATCGCGGAAACAGCTAGTGGGTACTGAGCACTATAATAATAATGCATGTACTACATTATACATAGGTACTTAATAGCAAATAGCCTAATAATGTTCAGCCTAACTAACCAGATCAGTAGGGAATATTCGGTACTTGCGTGACGTTTCAACATGTATTACGTAACGATTTATTATAGTTATTAGTTGTCCCGCGTTACGTTACGTCTTTTGTTCCTACTACACTCCCATGGGTCAAAGCGTGATATGTAGCCTATAATGATAAATGGTTTTAATGCAAAAGGATTTTTCATTGCACGAGTAGTTATTTAGATTAACGAGCTTTAACCAAATTGTTGGAGTGCCGTAAAATATAGCAAATTAAGGAACATTTAATTGAAAATCAGTAATCATTAACTGGTTTTTAATAACATGTTTACCCCCAATCAATTCAACTACTAAATCTTCCCATAGACACGATTTTTTTTAATTCAATCCCTAATGATAAAAATAGTTGACAAAAGTTTGTATGAAAATGGACTTGCAAATTATTCAAACTGGAGCAATTACAAAACAAAAAAAAAACCTGAACGCAAGCGCAGCAATCTCCTTAAAAATAACCCTTGTCAAAAACTGCACCATACTTTAATATTTCTGTTTTATTCTAATGCTGCTAATGTTATTGCCTCTAATGCATGCTGCTAATGCATGAGTCGAGCGACATGGCGCAAGACCTAAGCGACGTTGTGCATAATGCGATAGTACTTACGTAGGTAAGTAGTACACTAGGTTTTCGTGTAAATAGCTAAGAAACACAAAGGCAACAAATAAATGGTACTTAAAAGTGTCTCGGCTGAGTAATTAGCTAATATAGTATTTATATAGAAGCACTTAGCACACAAGTGAGCACTTTTTAACCGGCTTTAAAAAGGTCTCTACTCAATTAATTGTTTTTTTTTAAAGCTACCGTTTAATAGGTATAACTTTTACTATCATTGACTTGAAAGTGCCCTGGCGGTTGTCATGTCATGCTCTCTTTAATGTCTTGCTGATGCGTTGTGTAGGATTATTCGGTTACCTTTAAATTGGTAGAGCTAAATGGTGCCGATCCATGATCATGAACTGGCGCCATCGGTGGGTTGTCATCTACTTGCTGCCAGGGTTATTTCAAATGACATTTGAATTATTATTTACCGTGGTTTTAATTAACGACAGTTTTTATTTTTTTAATGTACGTGACTCTTAGCCGGTTCGTAGAACATTAGGCTTATCTTGTACTGTCACTGAAAGCTAACTATATAAAGGCCAATTTTACTGATTGAAAACTTCCAAAATCTAACTGCAAACTCGTTTTAACGGTAATCAACGTCGAAACCACGTCATCGTATCGATAAACTAACCATGTTTCATCAAACTTGAGACAGTTTGCCAACACAAAGGGTATAAAGTTTTGTGCTATTCGGTAATTTTACAGATTAACACTGACTAAAACCCACTCATGTTCCTTCGATTGCCCTTTATGTTCCAGGGTCACGGTAACTATTATAAACTTTCCGCAACCCCGGCAGGCGTTGGCCCTCTTGGGCCCCTTCCTTAGATTGAACTGTGAACGGGCCAAAACAAAAGGGCCATTGAAATGCAAGTAATAATACCAGCCTATTACTGTCCCTCTGCAGGGCGAAAGCCTCTCTTCTTACAGAAAAAGCACGAGCATTAATCACCACGCCTGCTCAAGGCGGATTGGCGATTTCAGTCTTGTATTCACTGCAAGTCCAGGTTTCCTAACGATGTTTTTCTTCACCGATGTATGTGATGTCCAAGATAAACTTTTGAAAGTACATATGAATTGAAAAAGTCACATTGGTACTTGCCCGGATTCGAACCCACAACCACTTGCATGAGAGGCGGGCGCCTTAACCACTAGGCCATCACGACATTTAAAAAAAAGTACATATGAATTGAAATATCAAACTAGGATCGCAGGAAAGAGATGGAAAATAGCTAAGCATAAGTACGTGCTATAACAACCAACTTGCCTTTTGCCAGATACCCGAATGATCTTTTGCTCTTCTTCTCTACCTAATCTTAGGCCCGTATTAATAGACGTCACTCAGTTCTGAGACGCTCTCAAGTCTCTTGCTGTCCTTGTCATTCTAAAGGGAAAAAATAAGGACAGCAATTAATTTGAGAGCGTCTCAGAATTGAGTGACGTCTATTAATACGGGCCTCAGTGTTGCTGCGCCCGTTAGGATCCATGATGGAGACTATTGTACGCACCTGTATACATCTTTCTTTCTTCTTTTTTTTTCTGTATACATTATGGAACGCATTAAATACTTATGACTTAAGAACAATTGCCTGATTGAATCGTTGCCCGATGAAGGCAAAGTATTCTTTGCCGTTGAACAACCAAAGTTAACAAAATATTAGATTAGATTTAAAGGTTCAGGTATCATGGTTGCTAAGGTAAGGGTTTTTAATTACATTATGTATCCTTTGTTTACAATATCCAGATACACGTTTAACCTGTAATACACGTAATTACACAAGCCAACAGCAATGTAGTGTACACTGTACATTATAGTTTAGGATCCCAAAGTTGTCAAAATTACGTCATTTTTGCATCGATTTTAAGAATTTAAGTAGAATATTGAGTTTTAACAGTATAATGGTTATTGCCTAAACTATTAATATATTTATAAGTAAATACTAGACTAATTTTGAAATCTACTTAAAAAAGGACATTTAATTTAGTCGGTAGGAATGAGGGAGTCAGGATATCCCATTGATTAATTATGAAAGACGTTTGCCTGAAAGATCAGTTGGCAGAAGAAATTTCGCCAGAATGGTCATTTGATCGAAAATCTATTGCCCGATGAAGTGTTACCCAAAGATTACTTGTCAGAATGGATATTGGCTCAATTGCTACCACAAAAAATAAAGATTGACACACAATTTCTAAAATGAACATGTTTAGAATAATATATTAACAACTCTGCAAAACTATCCTCAAAATTTCAACAACGCTAAAATAACATTGGCCTGGATATTCGGGATCTCAGTCTATCTATTAGATTACACACCTATGGGACGAGCAAAGTAAATAAAAACAATAGAACTACGCACAGTAATAACAATTTGTTTTGATTGCACACTGTTTACAAACGCCAAATTATTTGACAATTAACGTTAAGGTAAACGTTTGTTATGTAAATAGAAATAATAATAATTAAACGCGCTGAATGACAATAAACATTGGCATTTAATCACGCGTTTCTCTTTCATTGCTGTTATAAAAACAAAATTGTAATTGACACTGAGCTTCAAATGGGAATGTATGTGTTACGAGCTTTCGCCCGCGGCTTCACACACGTGTATGTCGATAATTTCATCCTTTATTTTACTTTATCAGGATTGCATTTTCTAAAAATTCTTTCTTATTTAATTAGTTATCTACTCTTCTCTTTAAAAAGAACACACCTAACAAGTTCATGTCCCCAGGACCAGCAGCGGTTTAAGCTGTGCGTTGATATATCAACAGTCAGCCAATCATTCAGTCAGATTACCAATTTTATATACGTACTAGCTTCCGCACGAAGCTTCGCCTGCGTAGATGTTGAAACTTCCATCCTCTGTTTTATCCCTTCAGGGTTGGAATTTTTCAAAATCCTTTTTTAGCGGATGCCTACGTCATAACATCTACCTGCATGCCAAATTTCAGCCCGATCCGTCTAGTGGTTTGAGCTGTACGTTGATAGATCACTGTGTCAGTTAGTCACTTTTGAGTTATACATATTTAGATAGAAGATTAACAACAGCTGAGGGCCTAGCCAGTTTTTTCGCCTAGCCGCTATTTCAGTTGACATAATTGGCAGATAGGAAAAATTCTCAGCCCCCCTAGACAAGTGGCATTGTAGAATAGAAAACGAAAACGAATAGATTGTCAAATGTATGGAATTGACATAAGCTTTCGCTAAACAATTTGACATCTTCATACATTTGACAATCGTTTTCGTTTCGCTATCTATCGCTACAATGCCACTTGTCTAGGGTGGCTGAGATTTTTTCCTATCTGTCACTAATGTCAACAGAAATAGCGAAAATAGGTAGGTTTTTTTTATTACTTTTGTGTTGGAGCTCATTTATCGAAGAGCTATAGGGTATCCCCGTTGGGGACAGCTACCACAACAGTTAGGTTATTTTATTAATAGTGTGCTATTTGTCAATAGTGGTGAAAAGTAAGAGTACAAATGATGTTGTAATTTATGACTTAAATAAATGGGAATTCGCTTTCCATGTTTGACAAAGTGGACCACAAAAATTGTAGTGTTCATAACGGTTATAAAAACATAAATTTAATTGATAGTGTGTTGCAGATAGGATCGTAAATTATATTACTCGGCACTGGCGACAGATTGGATTTTTTCTCATTTGTCACTAACGTTGACAACTGGGAATAAATGTATTGTTGCGAATGTTGAGTCAAATATATTAATGCATATTATGATTGTGTGGATTCGACACTCTTTGAAAGTGTGTTATCTCGAAGTTTAAGAGATATTATAATTTGACTAGCTTTTGCCCGCGACTTCGTCCGCGTGAAATAATAGTTCCCGTTCCCGGGGGATTTCCGGGATGAAAACTATGCTATGTCCTTTCCCGGGTCCCAGACTATATCTGTACCAAATTTCATTCCAATCGGTTCAGTGGTTTAGGCGTGAAGAAGAGACAGACAGACAGACAGTTACTTTCGCATTTATAATATTAGTACGGATTTTGTTAGTCTAAAAGCACAGAGAAGTTTGAAAAGGACATTGACCATCCATGTATGGGAGTTGGGCCAAGTGTTGCCCAGAATGAACACATAGTGCATTATGTACCTTAGGCTAACACTACTCTGTAAACGAAAGCTCATCAAAATCTATTCGAGGAGATTTGAGAAAAAAAAATTTCAAGATTTATTATTGGTGAAGAATGGCATCCAATGGTACGTACCGCAGTAATTATTTTAAACAATTGCTCAATTTATAATTACAATCAAGTATTTCATGATTTCTGACATTCAGAATTGATTTACATTAATAATACTCACAGTTATCTACTTGACATTAAACAATGAATTACTAACATTGATAATATTACATGATTCGTTTACATCGTATGATCAGCCCCCCTAGACAAGCATTGGCATTGTAGAATAGATAGCGAAAACGAATCGATTGTCAAATGTATGGAGATGTCAAATTGTTTAGCGAAAGCTTATGTCAATTCCCTTAAACAATAAGTCAATTAACTTAATACCGTCTTGGTGCCTAGCCCATCCTGAAAACCAAACTAAGCACATAATGTGGGCACAACTGCCAATTGTTCTGCTACCTGTGAAACATGTTCATCATTTTCATTTTGTACTTCTATTTCCTTCTTTATTTTTATTTTTTGTTATTATTTCACTGTGCCATTTGGGTTTTTGTACGTAGTTTGTTTATTGTTTTTTATTCATTGTTTCTTTTTTAGTGTATGTCTTGTGAGAATTTACCAAATAAATGTATTATCTATCTACATGAGCAGCAATACTTTCTTATGCACTCTATTCCACGATTGTCCTGATGTAGCAGTGGTACATTTTCGACGAAACATGTCTACTCTTTATGTGTGCTCGTATGAGTTGGACATTACTAAAAGGCATCGTAAATACTGATAGATCGTTAAGTTCTCCGTTATATTGTTGGATAAGAAATGACCCACTGCTGCGTACATGTTCACTGTAATAACTGGGCGCAAGTTTTATTTGGTAGGTGCCTACAGCGAAAAGGGTCAATTCTTCAGCGGTCAATATAGGAAATAATTAAAATAAAATAATAGTTTTAACTAAAATCGTCCCGAAAATCTTAAAAACAAACTAAAAAAAACCCTGGGACCGATTTTTTTTTAATAATTTTTAAAATTATGTGTTAATGCAAGTAATCATTTGGAAGTACTCCCATGTCTGGGCAGCATATGGCCCAGACCCGGTCAATGTCCTTTAGCTGATACTTTGTCATTCATCCTGACTATTATAATCTTTACTTGTTAGTCGGTTTAACTTACTTCATTTAGAAACTAGCTTTCGCCTACGGCTTCGCCCGCATAGATGTCGCAACTTCCATTCCGTTACCCCTTAGTGTTAGAACTACTTGATAATCTCTTCACAAAGAACATACCCTTCAAATTTCAAATTTCATGTCTCTAGAATCAATCAGTCAGTCAGTCAGTCAGTCAGTTTACCCTTATAATAATAATAATAATAATTTATAATTTTATATTTTTAAATGTTTTTTTTTTTATAAATTAATATTTAAAAATGTATTTTTTATGTAATATAAATGTATAAACGGAATAATAATAATAATAAATATCTTGGGACAACTCACACACGGCCATCTGATCCCAAGCTAAGCAGAGCTTGTACTATGGTAACCAGACAATTGATAAACATACTTATATAATTTTTAAATACATACATATTATAGATAAATCACACCCAGACACAGAAAAAACAATCATGCTCATCACACAAAGTTTGTTCTGGGTGGGAATCGACGAACTAGACCAACACGCCCGTCGTTATATGTAAATATTATGTATCTGTGAAAAATTCCGTAGGTATTGGTATCTACTTTTATAACCAAAACTTAAATTAATCTTTAAGGTGCACTTATGCAAATCAGGACTGCTTTTAAACACAGATGGTTATCACTTAGATACAAGGAACCGAAGGAACATGAGTGGGTTTTGGTCAGTAAAAGACACGAAGGACGGGAAAAGTCATTTGATGATTTCCCACTCGAGAAAAAAAAAACACTTAGATACCACTCATTACATATAACCACGTCAAATAATGTCCCAAATGGGAAATCATCAAATGACGTCTCCCGTCCTGGGCGCGGCGGGAGGGCGTGTCAGACTTTTACTGACTAAAACCCACTCATGTTCCTTCGGTTGCCCTTTATGTTCCGGGGTCACGGTAACTATTATAAACATTTGATGCAACTAGGCGCGATTAAAAGTTGTAAGTAGGCTTAGTGAGTTCCCCTTGAGCAAACTCCTAAGAGCTAGGTTATTGTACGTCCCCTTACCGACCCATAACCACTCATCTTTGTATTGAACAATGAGTAATAGGTACCTATATGTATTCATTTACCCTACTTGATATTCATGAGAAGGCTTAATATATCGTCTTTTGAATTTCCACTTTGTAAAAAGGATGGAATGCTTGATTTTTGGTTTATGGAAAGAGGTTGTAGTGCCCTTTATACAACCCTAAATACCCGGCTTGCCCTAATAAAACCATAATTACAAATTAATATGAGTCTGTCAATAAACAATGTAATTAGTACAATTACGCAATTTGATAGATTTATAGATATAACTTTTAAAAAGGTAAAGTTAGTTTTTTGTTATTTTGTTTGTAATGACTATTCTCTGGCACTGATAACCCAGTTCTAAATATTTTTTTTACTGATTGGTTTTCATTATTCCTGTGTGCTAAAGGCCATTAAATTACACTCGGACAAAATCGTGGGTAAAAGCTGGTCACTATGTAAAGTAGTATACACAAATAGTGCAATAAAAAAAAGACAAAGAAAAAGACGCTATTTTTCAGAGGGGCAACACGAAGAACTGTATATATGCTATACGACGTGAATACGTCGTGGAATACATAGCTGTGGTTATTACTACTGCTTTGCCAAGAGCAAAACAACAAAAATGTATCCTCATCTCCCTAGCCTTTTCCAACTATGTTAGGGTCGGCTTCCAGCCTAGCTGGATTCAGCTGGTTACCAGTGTTTTATATGAAGCGACTGCCTATCAGAATTCCACAACCCAGTAACTGGGCGATACGATACCTCTTGGTTAGACTTCCTGGCTTCTGATTACCCGTAACGACTGCCAAAGTTCTACGAATGACAACCGGGACTAACGGCTTTACGTGCTGTCCAAACTTTAGATAGTACATATGAGTTGAAAAAGCCACATTGGTACTTGTCCGGTTTTAAACCCACAGCCTCTTACACGAGAGACGGGCGTCCATTGGGCCATCATAAAGAAACACCTAGGATTTATATTTTATTCGTATCAGTTCAACTAACCACTAGGTTCTAGTAAGTTCTGACGTGTGTACGTGGTCAGGGTGCAGCCAACCGACCGTGCCAACCAGTACCGCTGCTTTGCTACACACCACACAACACTTTGTCACACGTCATGTTATTAATAAACAACGTGCCGAATTGTGTATTAGTCATTGTGCTCATCAATGAATCAGCAGGAAAATGAATGTCACTGGAAAAATCACGAAAATACTTATTTCGACATGTTTTTCAATAGTTTTTTTGCGGTTTTATGAAGAAAATAGAAGATTTTTGATGAGATGAGAATGTCTCTACTCCATAGTCAAAGTTTCTAGTACTCGTGCTACTTTCATTTCCTGAGAGTTGCGCGGTAAATTAAAAGTTTTACATTTCCACGATTGTTTCGATAAGGAAAAGCAAAGAGCAAACGGCTCTTATTATACAGAGAAGGCACGAGCAACAATTACTTGCACAAGGCGAATAGGCAATTTCAGACTCATGTTAATTATAAGTCCAGGTTTCTTCATGATGTTTTTCTGATCCACCAACTTTAGTTATGTTCAGGATAGACTTAGAAAATACGGACATACTTTGTTTTTTTCTTAAATGGCATATAGTTTCGTAATGACGTGAAATAACGGAGTTTACGTTCATATTCTTTATTGCACCCAATAATAAAAATACAAACAAATTATGGCAAATATAAATAGTTTATGTACAATGACGAGCTTAACCCCGAGTTGAGTTAACATTTCATTAACGATAACTTTATTTTAACGTAATATTGAATAAAGTACACCCTTGTAAGTACCTACTTAGTGCTCCGATGCGCATATTCTTTAAGTACCTACATATGAATCACAAGTTACAGTAATTTTGCGGTTTAAACAAAACAATGGCTTGATTAAGAGTCCTAGATTGTTTATCATCATTTACGCTTTAGTAATTTAGTAATTAGCTCCAATAAAACAACAATGGGTAAGGACAAGAGCGCAACAGTTGTGAAGTTGAGCTGGTAATCGATTGGTTGAAAGTTTGAAGACCGCCTGTTGCTGGTACTTAGTTATACTGATCATAGTACTTACATCTATATCAGCATACTTATAATTGACTACGTTTTTTATGAAAAACTAGCTTTTGCTCGCGGCTTCGCTAAAATCCTACTAACGACTACCAAACTAAATTTTGACAAATCTTTCTAACCACCTACTCTTTACAAAGAACATACCCTGCAAGTTTCCTGTCTCTACGACCAGCGGTTTGAGCTGTGCGTTGCTATATCAACAGTCAGCCAATCATTCACTCAGTTTATCATTTTATGTATAGGTATAGATGAAAACAAAGCCACGGACTGTGTAATCCTTCTTGAAATTCTTCATTTTTCTCCTTTAAAAACAATCGCTTTTAAAAAAAATATTTTTTGTTGTGCAATAAAGATAAATGAATATGAGCTCCGTTATTTCACAATGTAGACTATATGACATTTACAAAAAAAAAAAAGAACATAAATAGATAGAAAATAATAGAGATAGACAAATACAAGTGTGGTACTATAATGAAGGAAACTTGACCTTATAATTATTTAAGTCTAAAATCGCCAGTCCGCCTTGTGCAAACTTAATTGTTGCTCGTGCCTTCTCTGTATGAGAAGTGCCGTTTGCCCGGGCAAACTATGCTAACTCATTTTTTTCATCTTAAAATGACGACCCAAAGTGCTTTTTTAAAGGTTGAATGAACATAAACAATTTGCCCACTGCGATGTTGTGATGAAAAGTTTTGCGTGTCTTCTGTTAGTTGGTTTCTCCCCTCGTACGCCATTCAAAGGTCCGGGACCCTATGATCCCATCATACGTATGCATACCTATAAAACACAAGCTTGCTGATGTCCCGCTGGGCCGATGCAGATTAAAGGTTTCGTCTTATATACCTAGAGAAACCGGCCACCGTAGGCGCGGTTCTGCGGATGGCGAGCGATGGGTAGCTCGCCGCCCGGCTAGGACCTGGGGGCCAATTCTCGGTTTTAGAGATGATGTCGAATTCGACAAAAAAATCGAATGACGTCATTTTTTCGTCAAATTTTAAAAGTTGCTATTCTGGCGATGTCGAGTTCGACATTTGTCGAAGGCTAACGTTAGAGTTCATGTCGAGTGCTTCTGAGCAGTAGAGATGTCATGTCGATTGTAGAGATAAGTCATTTCTGTGTGAATTCGTTGAGTTTTGGATTGTAACCTGTGTTTTTATTTCCTTATTTTTTTAAAAAAATACGGCTTGGCATCTCATACCTACTGGAAATTCGATTTATACTGTTTGATTTGTGCATTGTGTTTTCTTGAAACGACGACCACGATTAGACTTGAGACCACTGAAAGATGGACGAGTTTATTTGTTTATTAGAATTTCTATCTTGCACACCCTAAAATACCTAAATTACGTATTTGTTGAGTGCACAATTATTGTAACCGATTTTATTATAATTGATTCTTTGTATGACTTAACTATTTTTATTTTAAAATAAAGAACTTTATCATTTACTTCCTACCTAACACTTGAATTCTGTCATTGACAGACAGTCAACTGTCAAACTGATTATTTTTACACTAAACGTTTCGTTTTATAATTAAATATTCGTATATTCAGCATTTTAAAACGAAATCATTCATTCACTTATGCTACTTTTACTAAACTACCAAAAACGGAACGTGCGATTCTTCATAATGGTAACATTATCTTCACTCGACTCGACATTTTCGTGACATTTATTTCTATTTTGACTGAGAATACGGAATTCTGCTCAATTCGACATTTTTTGGTAGAGATAGAGATATTTTTGATAGACATAGAGATAGACTTACAATCTCGAACTCGAGATAAATGGCGAAAATCGAGAATTGCCCCCCTGGACCGCGTCGAAGGCGCGTTAGTGTTCCACGCGCGCCTCAAAGAGAAGGAGTCAGCACAGGAAGGGGCCCAAAAGGGCCAACGCCTGCCGGGGTTGCGGAATGTTTATAATAGTTACCGTGACCCTGGAAAATAAAGGGCAATCGAAGGAACATGAGTGGGTTTTTAGTCAGTAAGTGTCTGACACGCCCTCCCGCCGCATCCAGGACGGGACTAAAAAAACTAAAAAAAACTCCAGGACGGGAGCAGGCATTGGATGATTTCCCACTCACCAAAAAAAAAATATATACCTAGAGAAACACGTGAATCAATCACAACGCTTACTTACTCATTTGATCACACACAAACATCACTAACGCGATTTCAGACTTATCAAATTACTAGCTTTCGACCGCGGCGTTACCCGTTTTATTTTTTATTTTTCCATCCTCTGTTTTACGCCTTTATTTTCAAAAATCCTTTCTTAATGGTTACATACTCTTTACAAAAACACTTTATGCAAGTTTAAGGTTATGGTCTGTCTCAAAAGCCAGTGGTTTGAGCTGTGCATTGATATATAATTAGTCAGTCATTAGTCAGTCAGTTTACTTTTATAAAAAGAAGATAAGTCTTACTTTCCTTACAATATTTTCCTACACCGATGAAAAGCTTATGGCAGGATAAATCAGTCATTCAAGTGTGGTACTAAAGTTCAGTTGGCTCAGCGGCATTCATCCAAGACCAATGAACTGAGATAAAGGAATAGCAACATACACCTATTAGGGCCGGTTCACATATAGCGGAGTGCAGCGCAGAGCATTTTTCACTGTCAATCTATTATAGACATTGTTCTCATTGAAATAATATCTAAAATTAATTAAACCTTCGAACACACGTGATTCGAGGCAAAATACGAAAACAATAGCAGCGCGACAGCCGACTGACTCTTGGTCGTTGAAAGGTTAACAACAGTGCGAAGTCTAGCTCATGCTCGCGCATCCGCGCGCATTCTTAGGTTGACATTCTCATAACATGTCTTGCGCTTAGAAAACTTCGCGAGCATGCTTTGCGCTGCGCTCCGTCAAATGTGCATAGGCCCTAAGGCAATCAATAATAGCTATGAAGTAACAGCATACTACAACTATCTGAACATTATCGTGAGAAATACGTAAACATAGTAAGAGAATGTAAATATAAACATAATATTTTATTGTTCATAATTACCGGCGTTATCTGAATGACAATGACAAGGTTGTGTGAATTTTTCAAATAATTCATTAATTAACAAAACATTAATTTGAGTTAAAAGAATGTCAAGTACCTACTTAAGTAGACACTTTATCTACAAAGATCTTCGTGTAACCGTTTTGCTCGGTTAAAATGCTTCAATTAGAAGTAGGTAGCTACTTATAAATATGCGTACCATTACCACGTTATATTGTAGGTATAAGGTCAAGGTAAATTGTAGCGCAAAGTAAAATAAAGAAGATTTGAATAGTAGATGCAGATTCATAGATTATTCTTTAAAAAACTTATGTACTTAGTTATAATTAAAAAGGTTAAAGAATGTGATGTATGCTATTATGCTGAGACAGCTAACACACGGCTTTCTGATCCCAAACTAAGCATAGCTTGTACTATGGTAACCATACAACTGACAGGCATACTTTATTATTTATAAATACATACATATTATAAACAAATTACGCCCAGATACACAAAGTTTGTCCTGGGAGGGAATGGAATCCACGACCTCCGGCCTAACAGTCAGGGTCACTAACCACTAGACCAACAGGCCCGTCAAGTTAAATGCAAGTCAAGTTATATATTTAAATTTTAAAGTAATACTACCAAGGTAAATAACATTAACTATTATCTAATAGAAGTGGGTCAAATCGAAGCATTTCCGCTGTTGGATACTGGTAAGAACTTTAAGCCAACCTCGCCACACAATTCTCAACTCTTGAAAGCCAGAATCAACAGTGAAATTGTACAGAAAAGCACCGAGCAATGAAGCTCGACGAGTCCCGGGGAAAACGATTCAACTGTCTTGAACTCCGCAACGATAATCAGAAAATAACAACGGAGGAGTAACATACAAAATACAAATTTCTATTTCCCTTCTTATCATGGAGAAGACAGAATAAAACAAGGCCATTCGTTACTAAGTAGAGAATATAACAGGGAGAACCCTAGGTAGCCTAGCATCATGTATTAAAATCAATATAAGTTCTCCTCAAAACGTGAGCTGTTACGTTTGGTTCCAATAAAGGGTATGTCAAAAGCGTTTGAACGCACGGAAATTGGTTCTAGGACTTCATGTCAGGAAACGGTATCTGAAACTGTCCCCCACAAGAAGAGCTAAACACAATGCATAGATAACTTTCAATTCGCAAACATACCATTCAGATTATTTACCCAGGTACTGACTTAGAAATAATTATCTAAAAATACTCTATATGTATAAAAAATTTTAAAAAATCAATACTGTACATTTTTTTAAGAATACTTCGATATCTTCAACCGTTGCTGAAGCCAAAAATATAGTTTTTACAATTTTTGTCTGTTTGTATGCAAATATGCATGTAAATTTTGCATGAATATTACCAAAAGGCCAGATTAACACATTGGCTCTTTTATCACGCTATCTCCTTTGTGAGATAAACAATACAGTGATAATGGCATAGTATTTTTCTGCTTTATAACGTCCACGCAGATGACGTTTCGGGTCGTAGCTAGTAAAATAATAAAAAAAATATTTTGAAGAAAATTAATTTTAAACAATACCTGTTCTTGCAAAAATAAAGTTAAACAAATATTTTGTAAAAAGCTCCCAAACAAAACCTTAACAATGTTTTAGTAAAGAAGAAATTACAAGTTGTTTAGTTACAAGTGAATGTAAGGCAGTGATTACATCATCTACAGTTATTTATCAGATGGAAGATGGATGGCCAAGACATTTACAACGCCATACAGCCTCATCATTCATTGCTCAATATGTACAATCTTTTGCACTTGCTGTTATTATACAAGGTTAGAGGTTAAGCATGGGAAATGAATTTTAGAGTGATGGTTCAGTAGAATTTTAGTTAGTTAAAGTTATTAAGAAGTCAGGCCCCAGTTTTGTATAGCTCAGCTGTTATAGAAAATAATAAATCCATTGTCCAATATGATATATTTTCATTTCTTAAAATAGTTTTGCACCTGGTTTCTACTTGTGTAATAGATAGCTCTCGGGTGGAGCAAATTTGCATATTGGGCATATGCAATTTAACACCGTCGCCGTGTTTCCTACTAATCGTGACCACAGGGTCAATAAAATTTAATTATATTAGAATGAACCTGCACAGGTTATTCCATAACCAGCTTTGTTTGACTGATAGAGAATGCCATTTTTTCTTTGTGCGTAAAGTGTTAATAAATAAAATAGTAATAATACGCATGTATTTTTTTATTTTTTGCCAATAAGCCTGACATTGTAGTAATAGATCAATTAGAGCGTCGGGCAATGATTGTTGACATAACCGTTCCACATGACGAGAACGCCGAGAAGGATAAGCAGTCACAATACCTTGACTTGGCTCGCGGGGTAGTCGACATGTGGGACGTAGATTCAGCAGTCACTGTACCGATAGTCGTGACGGCCAATGGCATAATAGCTAAGAGCCTCGACCAACACAGGAGGCTCTCGCTAGGCAGCTGGATCAAGGGCCTGATACAGAAGGCGTACTCCTGGACACGGCGCGCATTGTCCGGAGGTTCCTCTCTCTGGAGCCCTGACCATCGGTAGCTTGGACCCTGTTCCTGATGCCGGTGGGCTACTATTTTTTATATTTTTAAATGTTATTTTATATATTAATATTTAAAAATGTAATTTATATGTACGTTTACTTAATAAATGGAATAATACGCATGTATTTTAGTACCATTCTAGTCAGTGCAGAGGGAAAAGGCCTTTACCTTTATATAGAGAAGGCACTACCTCGAGGTGGATGGTGATTAAATTAAATTAACATAACGCAAATTAATTTATATTCTAGAATAACTAACCATAAGACGATTTGTGGCGATTTATTCACTAAACTAATCTGATTGAATATTTAGCTTACTAATAAGCAATGAGAAATGCCACCGTTTCCACTGTTTCTCATTAAGATTTTGATACGAGAACCGTGAAATCCATTTATATTATGATTGCATATTGATTGATTTACCCCGCAAGTCATACATAGCTCAAACAATCGAAACAAGCAAGAAAGAACTCTGATATATTACATTAAGATTGCTTTTCAAACAGACCCCTAAAATATGGGAGCTGAAATGACTGTTTTTATCATGCTATTTATAAACTCACGAAAATATAATCGCTATGTGATGTGATGTGTTTAAATCATCAATTATTGGTCGGGTGATTGCACTGCTAGGTACCTCGTACCTACGTAACACAACTCGGCACATCCGACTAACAATATACCGATTATCGATAGTCGGTATGGCTATATTCGATTCTCGATTATTCGCGATCATGACTAATTGTAAATAGCGATGCGTGGGCTGAATAACAATGAGTTATTCAGGCCGAAGTTGTATTATAAAACATTTGAGGTTAATTAAATAGGCCTCAGTGCCTGTACTCGGGGATAAAAATAATACGCATTAATTTATTAATTACGATAGGTATTCATTGCTCTATTATTATAGAGTGTAGAGATACGAAATATTACGTTCGTATTTTCATAACATTTCGTCTATGATACAAGATCTGTGTTGAAATACATTATTCTCTAAAACGATTAAAATCCTCGAAGTTAAAACATAAATTGCGGTAAATACGAACAAACAACTTGTAACTTAATCCGACATCAAATGCCAGTATATACGCAGTTTACACGGTACTTGTAACTTGTTCTAAAACCATTTATCCTTTAGCTGGTTTAAAATTTATCAACCATCATTATTAATTCGCGGAAATTTTTGAGGTCGTACGTTCAAAATCGTTGTATAATAATCTATATTACAATCTTAGATTATATGCTTGTCTAAGATTACAATGGTAATTTGACAAACTGACCGATTGTTCATATACCAAAACACAGCTAAAACCGTTTGTCTTAGGATACATGAAACTAAAGAGTGTGTTCTTTGTGGAAATTAGGTAGCCATTAAGAAAGAATTTTTGGAAATTTTACTCCTAAACGGAAGAAATAGTGCAAAGATGCGGGCAAAAGTTAGTATAAATAAAGAGAAAATTTAACTGTGAACCGGCTTTAAAAATTCTTTCATCACTATAAATCAACAGCACTACATACATACTACCACTACATTTATCAGCGTCCAACGGGATCGAAGCAGAAACTAAAAACCTAAAATAACGCGGTCGAAACCGCGGGGAACAGCTAGTACTCAATAAAAGTGTATAAAAGTAACAAAAGCCAGTCAAATTTAATTTGAAAAGTTTTAACACATCACACAGTTTAATTATTTCATTAAATCCAGTTACCCTAATACAACAAACTCATTTGACACCGTAATTAAATTAATCATCATCATTAAAATATACCCTAACACATTACACATCTGTTATGAACGGTCATAGTTAGTGGAAATCTGACACTTGATCCAGTAATAAGTGTTTGGTATCTTTGTAATACAGCCCTTTCATTATGCTGACGACCATAAACAGTTGGTCAGTGTAAAACCTACTTGTCAGTTACACTTTTTAATTTTTTTAACACCATGTGTACTGGGATTGTTTAAAAACAGGACAAGTACGGCAGACTCGTGCACCGCGGGTTCTGTACTAAGATGTTTACAACGGTATTCGGATTTTCTCCTTGTGTTGTAATACATTGTTTTTTGACTTCCATGATTCCAGTTTAACGGGAAATACTTTATAAGTTTTGATTCCCTTGCGAGTGTCAAGATATGTGGCATAAATGGGTCATAAACGACGGTATCTTTTGATTGAGTATTTTTTTTTCAATGGTCAAAGCAAATGTAGGCGTCAGTATTTGATTCCTGAGACAAAGGGTTTTGACAGACGACAGACGGACAACTAAGTGATTCAATAAAGGTCTTGTTTTCCCTTTTGATGTACGGAACCCTAAAAAGAACATGAATAACAAAACACGCTTTTGTATTCATGTCACCGTGAAAGTTGATTATGTTTTCAATAAAGGGTCAAGAGGGAAATAGAAAAATTTGTTTAACATTAAAAAGGGGACGAAATGGCCACCCAACCATATGATACTAGTTGTTATTACACTCATATTATAAAGAAAGTTCAAAGTATTCAAAGTATTTATTTCTTTGCAAACATGGGTGTTTTACCGTCACATGGACATGCAAATGTTAACAAAAAAAATTAAATGAAAAAAAAAAGTTATATTAATTTCGCTGTATTCTTAGAAGCAAAACTAACAAGGGTTGTGTCCCGTACACTTTCAGGCTGCCACGGGCATTTTGCATTAATCAAACAAAAATACATTTGTTATCGCAATTTCCTGGCTCAACAAATATCCAATGCCAACGTGTGGATAGCAGTTATTTTTTACCCCGATCAGCGGAATGGTTCCCTTGGGAAGTGCGCAATTAAACAATCGTTTCGTGCTTCATATACGGCGCTGTCTACTCATAAACTTGGTTGAGTAGAGCGATGTTGCGGATATGTTTCGAATCTGCATACGGATACGGTTCTACGAATAGTATCGGGTATCGGATACGGTTATGAAATTATTTCATATTGTGCGTTAGTTTTGGATAGTTTTGGACACGGGTTGCCAGTATTATTGGTTACTAAGCAGCAATAACGAATAAACAATGTAAAAAAGTCTCTAACTAATTTATAATAACAAAAACTTGACGCAAGATGTATTATTTGGGACCCTATTTCATTAAATTTTATATGGACACTGCGGTGGCGCAACCAGTAACCAGTTTGTTTGCACCAAATTAACCCCAAGATATACCCTCTATACAACTGTTTTTGTTGGTGACGGACTAGATGGCCCCACCATGGTGTCCTAATAAAAAAGAGTACCCAGACTCTGCCTTTACCCGACATTATCCGAAACTTATATCGGATTCGGTTCTGGTTACGGATATTTATTTATTTCAGATATCCGGTTTCGGTTGCGGTAACATAACATCCCTCAAGTAGATTGTAACGTTAGCTCTTGAGTGCGTGCTTCATGTATGTAGGGTCGAGTGGCATTCAGTAGCTGTTCTCAAAAGGAGTTTGGTAAATATTTGGGAACTATAACTATGAGGTCCAAAGATGGACTTCGTATGCTTTAGATGTAGATAGGTTTAGAGAGATATATGTATACTGCTTTGTAAGTATGAATATTTTAGGTCTTTGTTACCAAAAAGTGACAATTTGGACGTGAAACCAAAAGACTTGAAAACTTGACAGATCGTGTTCTTCTGAAATGCTATTAGGGTCATCCTTATTCAACAGACGTGATTTTGTTGTCGTTTTAGTTGGGTCTTAATTGTTATATTTAGTATGATGGCTAAAGTACAGAACCAGTGTGTAAATCCGGCTCTGAATTGGCCGGTTTTCTTTATTTAATAAAATAATGTAACGTCCATATTGTTAATCTACCTTTGTGGAAACATTGTCGGACATAAACGTAGCAAATGTGGCAGCTAATTACTCATTGCCATACGCGCATTAATTAAATGCGTGAGATCATTAATTCAGGCACTCATATTTGTACCTTCATTTCGTATGTATCAATAAGCTTTGTTAAGCCTCTGTCTAATTAGGGGCTAAAATCGCTCAGCAAAAATTCTACTTATATTTTTCCTCGTAAATCCTTTACGACGCGAATTAAGAATAGATTCGCCGTACGATACCCATCGACACATTACCTTCACAATAAAACCGAGCCACATTTTCACAAAAAAGAAAATGATTAAAAGCCACCAATTCGGTATCACCACAATCAATCTTGCTATCGTGTTTCGCCTTCATTTTTCAACGCGGACATTCCACAGCACTCAATATGGTTGTGGTACATTCGCCCACGTATCGGCGAACAATGATGGGATCGGCTTCATCCTGCCAATACGCCATGAAATCACCATAAGGCCCATTGAGCCGACGTTACCACCAAGGACGGCCTTTATCTACCTTCAAGATGGTTTGTGTTGAATTATTGGCAGATTGGGGTCATAGGTTCGGTCGATTTGTCTGTCATAAAGATTTTTTGAGGTGTGTTAGTCTGTTTGTTGTAGCAACACCGTGGATAGAATACTGGCTTGTACTCGACAGGTCGGATTCGAGTAACATATAGCGTGGCCTTTTTGTCCTCACGGTACTTATTATCTAACTGTAGTTCTGTTCATCAATTTACTTTTTCAACTCCGAAAAAAAAACAATATATACATAGAACTAGGAAAAACGACATTAAACTGTGAGAATGCTGATTAAAATCACTATTTATCACACTTTTAAACTGTAATTAGTTGTTTCACCAATGTCTTTGATCACTGCTCCGCTCCCGTAGATTGTAGGTTAATATTATAAAGTGCACGCTACTCCTCATTAATCTGGCTATCATCTACAGAAAGAAAATTTTCAGTCGGACTAATGGTTCTATAAATTTTAACCGCGTTTAAAGAAACAAAAAAATATATAAGCTTTATTATATTACCCAGTATAGATAGGTTTTTAATATTTTAAATATATTACAACCACTTTTAAGGTTATAACGAAGATAGCTATCTTGTTTCCATTTACGTTTTAGACACAAATCGTTGCTAGCCCAATCTTGATCTTACAGCATTAAAGATTATCTTTAAGATTGTGCTTAAAAAAATATTTTATAATACCAAAAAACAGCTTTTGGTTAAAACCTACAGGCACGTAAGTACAGAGAATAACAGTAACTTACTGACTACTCAACGTTAACGAGTTTATTATTCGACAAGTAAAAATAACGTTCGCTCTACTTCTTTTATTATACAACCCAGTCGTTCATGTAATTTACGAATAACCTTTTTTTTCTATTTTAAATCTTTTTGTTAAAAACCTCTAATTTACTCCCTAAATATTTAAATTCAAATAAACCTCACAAACTCAAAAAAGACTACGAGATCAAATAGGGGTAGAATTCGCAAACCGCCCGCATAAGAGATTATTTCACGTGGCTTACATTGAATCCTTTGATACGTTCATTCCTATATAATCGTCCTGTTGGATTCACATTGAGCTTTGAAGTGGTCCCTCATACAAGGAGACATTCAATACTAAAGCATCAATTATGAACACGATTATCGTATATTAACATCGCTAATGTACTCGAGAACCGACGTACAGAGAACCTTTTATTCATAAGCAGTTGGGGGCGAAATGAAAGCAAGAGGTTGAAATAAAGGTCGAACACACAATGCGTGCGCGTGTGTGCGTCCGATTTGCTATGAATAATGTACTGTCAACGTATGTTTTTTTGCGACCCATTCGGAGTTTAAGGATTTATTGTGTTCCAACAATTAAAGGATTAACCCAACGGGAGTTCGCTTTTGTTGTGCGCGTATCTTGCTTGCGTTTATCGTGTTTCGAGTGTTTGACAATAAGTTAGTTGTGCGGAAGCGATGCGCTTAAAAAACGGTTATATAGAGAAAAAATCAGAAGTGCCCTTCATGATATACATAATAGGAATGAAAGAAGATCTTCAATAAAAAAGATATCTATGCGACTACAATAATATCTCCCCTATCCAATAAAAGTTGCTTAACTAAACATCCGTGCCCATCAATCAAAAAGCTTTACATTTCATAATCTAAAAAAAAACGCAGCGACATTTCAACCATGTGAAAGACCTTTAAACCTCTTTCATAAGTATCGATGTATCAACGCATAGCAACGCGTCTCAGACAGGAATATTAAAATGTACAGTCACGAACACCGAATTATCGTGACGCCGTGTGTGAGACATTGCCTCTGCAATTAAGTAGAAACATGTGTGGTCTGCCCTATAATTTGTGGATCCGAAGAGATTTAATTCGCTGAGAAACAACGCGGTTTTCGCAACCAAAAAATGATTTCATAGTGTACGGAGGTTTTTTTTCTGTTTTTGCGGACGGTTTGGCCTAGTTCATCTGGATTAATTTGAACGATGCTTGGGATTATTGGTTGTGGTTGGGTTAATACCGATGGAACCGATGTATATTGGCCAATCATGATGCAGAGTTTTTTTTAATCTTCAAATACGGTTATGTTGCGTTTTTTGTTCAAAAAACCTTCGCTTCTTTAAGGTTAGTTTAGGTTAGTTTTATTTGTAACGTATGTGTAGCTTTAGGTAACTCTCGTGAGAGAAATATTCCGAATATTCAGTGAGGAAAACGAGAACTGCGTAAAAGACTAGACAGTAACACGACGACGACAAATAAAGCTTTTCTTTCTAACAATTCTCGAACAAAAAGAGCTCAACTTATACTGGCAGTAATCTTATAACTTGGCGTAAGAGATGCCTTTTAATTTACTGGCGATTTTTCAGCGAGAGTCATGAATACATGATACAAATTTTACTACAGAACCGGCTGTGATATATCAAAAAAACAAGGCCAAGTGCGTGTGAAGTTACGCGTCTTTTGGAGTTCCGTAGTTTCATGATAGATTGATAATAACTTTTTTAAACTTTGTTATATGTTTTGATCAAATCTGGACAACTCGCGTTTAATACTTACAAGTTAAATACAAACGGTCTCAAGGTATTCGCATCTTTTGGTTACTTTTACCGCTCTCGAAGGTTGTAGCGTGATATTAGCATGGCATTAAGCATTGACCATGGCAGTTAAGAGATGACCAATCTCAACTGATAGCGCCATTCTCGAGCATGCAATCGCACGACTCGTGGCATCAGCATCATTTAGCGCAACCATATTGAGGAAAACCAAATGATCTAACGCATGCATCACCATCAGCAAGATATATGTGTAAATAATATTTTTTCTGAATAAAATTACCGTCTTCGAAAATGTAATTTAAACTTCGAAAGCGCTGGTTTCCGTTCTGTTTTTGTTGCCACCGACTTCTAAAATTTTGAGAAAATATATTTTCTAAATCGGTTCATGCGTTTTCAAATAATCGGTTAACACATGTATAAAAAAAAATTTGGTTAATAAAGTCGTCAAAACAGTACATTGCAAAATACTTCAAGAATACACCACGTACCTTCAAAGACATCGTGACAAAACAATAATATTTTATTGCTGTCACACAGCTATGAAAGAAACCAATGCCGACTACTTATCATTCGGTGCACGGCGTACGACTCGCTTCATGGAATCGGGTCACAATCGCGACTCTATAGCCAGCTCTATATCCTACTTACAAGCTACCTGACACTTTATGCCGAGTAGTTATCATTTGACGGTTGATGAGTCAACTCGGTTATAGGACTTCATTTTGATTCATGGTGGTTGTTAGAAAATAGAGAAGTATTTTATTCAAGTAGGAGCTATTTTGTTATGGTTAGGAGTTTGTAAATCTGATATCGGTCTGCTATTGTCTTTCTAATGCGTCTCAAATCATGTGTATTCGAAGCATTAAGTAGACTGAACTTTATAATAGCTGTATAGTCTAAGGTTTATTTATTTAATAAACTTTATGTAAGGTTACAAAGGTGGACTTAATGTCTTAGGCATTTTCTGCCTACCTGTGATGCCCGTTTTAGAGTGATGATTGAGCCCGTAAAGTATATTTTGGATTACTAATCCGCTTCCATAGGTCGTAGCGTGATATTTTGTAGCCTGAATTTATTATTCCCCTTAAATCTGGCTCTCAAACACAAATAGATTATTTTCAGATTTAGAGTATAATTAAAATTAAATTGTCGCTAAGTTGGCAATGCATCTTTGAGATCTCTGGCATTGGACATGTTTATAGATAACGGCGACCTTTTAACATCAGATAGCCCATCAGCATATCTGCCATTCAATGATACAAAAAAGACCGCTCTGCACTCCACAATGATGACGTCACAACGAATTGAATTTAGCGATTTTTATCTTCAAAGGCATCTAAATAAGACACACGAATGTAACAGATCGTAAAAGGTATTAAAGGTGAAACTCGTAAAGCATGTTAAATTCCTATATGTGACAAAGAAATGTTGAAATCCAAAGAAAATCACAATAAAAGCTACCTTCATAAAAAGAGCTTACGAGTGCCTTATCAAAATCGTGGAAGCTTTTAACTTTAAGTGCAAGTAATGACGATGAAATGCTCAAATCACCGGGATTTGTGCGTGGATCGACAATGTACTCAATTTATCAATTAAGTTTACAATTTTATGGTTTACCACATGACGATTTTTTGAGTAAAAGCGGCAGTGTTGTGATTAGTGTTATTAACATCTTAATCAAAGATTTCTATGTAAAATTCATTAGGTTTCCTTTTATTTATTATTTTGCTTCATATATTTTGCTTTAATATTGATATAGTAGAAGTTAATATCGATATTTATTATATTCGTGAATATTATTAACCTATTGTACTCTTGTATATTTGTTTGTATTGTCCTATTTGTGTACAATAAAGAATATTCTATCTATCTATTCTATTTGTCATCGTTAGGTACATTTATCCCATTCTACTTCTCCCATTTTTGTCTAAGTCAGTACAATACGTTCTGAGTTTTTGTTAGTTTTTTATGCAAAACTGTCAGGCCGAGATAAATAAACGTAACTTAACACATGTTATACTTTAGCTAAGCATTATTTTTGTCACTGCAGCACAACTATCAAACTACGATTGTAATGGTGCGACTTCTTGGGTAAAGAAACTGTACTCTACATATTAAAATAAGGTTCATATTGCTTTGCACCAAACAATAATTTATTGTTTTGCCAATACGCCAAATGGGTCCATAAGATAAAGACGGAATATGGCTAAGTCAAAGTAAGTGCTAAGTAACATTTACCGATCTCGTCCTCAGACATATAAATAAATAAAACCTTTATTTCAGGCTAACCTAACCTAACATACACTGTTTTGCGTAGCCATCTGATGTACACAGATAAAATACAGTAAATATGCTAAGAGAAAAGTTAGGAGTAATTCCACACAAAAAGTTATGTATAACATATTGGTTCTGAAATTAGACTGAAAACATTCCTGAAAGTTAGTAGAAATGTTCTGCTAAAATATGAGAAACTAGTCAGCTGTTTGACAGGTTCTGGTTACGTTGGAAACATCGTATTTTAATTTTGTTAAGAACAACCAACTTGGTTTCTTTTAACCCTTTCGACGACCAAGCGAGAGCCGGCTGTCGCACTGTTATTATCTTTCTATTGCGTCTCGAATAACGTGTGTTCGAAGGTTTTATGTAGGTAAAGATACAGGGTTTCGATAGCAAACTTATGTCTGGGTGTAATTTATCAGTCGTCTGGTTACCATAGTATAGGGTCTGCATAGTATGGGATCAGATAGCCGTGTGTGAGTTGTCCTAATATTTTTATTACTAGCTTATGCCCGTGACTTCGTCCGCGTGGAATAATAGTTCCTGTTCCCGGGGGATTTCCGGGATGAAAAACATCCTATGTCCTTTCTCGGGTCCCAGACTTCATCCAAATTTCATTCAAATCGGTTCAGTGCTTTAGGCGTGAAAAAGAGACAGACAGACAGACAGAGTTACTTTTGCATTTATTATATTAGTACGGAAGTACGGATTTATTTGACACAAGCTTCAAGAAAGCTAAATATTAAAATAACCGATAGTTAAATTATTATTGTAAATGACCATTAGTACACCACTACTATACACAAAAAGACATTCCTAAATCCCTTACACAAGTTTCAGTAAGTGAAGAAAGGAATCCCCGTAGAGCTGAATAACTTCTTAATTAAATATAACACTAAGTCTGAGTCATGGATCAACTTCTAGCCAACTTAATTCAGTTAATCTGTTACGAGTATATTTGATTTATTACCGGGTACCCGTATCAAGGATACCCTTGTTGAACACGTTGTACTCAATGAGAGCCTGAAGGACCCGTGGCTTTACAAATTTATTACTTAATGGCTATAATAAAATATTTATTAGAATTATTTGTCAATGGTTAATTCAGTTCTCGAAGGTTTACATCACTGATAGTTTTGAAGGCAAAAATCGCAAGTTAGTTATGCAAAGTATTAACTTCTGCCATCAGTTCATGGCTGCTTACGTCAATATCGTACATTTTACAATTAATTTAATTCTACCATCTATTCTACAATGCCATTTGTACTACACTGGACTTCTGATAAATTTAAGTCAGGAATCGCTAATCCGCATAGAGCAAGCATGTGAATTGATTAATAATTCTCGGTGCCTTTTCTGTATAAGAAGAGGCCTTTGCATCGTAGTGTAAGTGTGTAATTCTGTGAAACGCTGTAAATAAAAACAGCTTTTTATTACGTACTATTTTAATCTAATCTACAACGTAGAAAGCTACGTCAAAATTCAAACAACAATCCTTTAACACATTTTGCAATATTAATGTCTTATGTTTTGACACAGTGTACGTGCAAAATAAGCAGTTGCTTAGAGAACACCAATTCCCGGCGGCGATGTGGTATTACATAGAAGCGAGTAAAGCCGAATGCACTACACACGGCCAATATGAAACGTGTTGTTTGTCTGTCCGTACAAGTGACTGCGTCGAGAAACACAAGGTATCTGCTAGCTAATCAATGTGCTCACGGGTTTACGCATGGATAGAAACACCATTAATAGGAAGCTTGTTACTAATCCCACTGCAATCGTGAAAGCAAGAATCATGTGACAGCACCAATATTCGAATATTCCTAGAAATTTGTAGTGGCAACAAACCGTAATCGCTGTAAAGGATTAGTTCACTTCAATGCCCTTAACGATTCAATAATCTCTCACCCAAGATTAATGATTAATTATTAAGATAATTATGTTGTTTCGACACCGTCTCCCCAGCCTTTCGCCAACAAAGTATATTCGGGTTCCAGCTTCATCGGATCCACCTGAATACCACTGGAGCGACTACCTGTCAGACCTCCAGAACTCAATTACTGGGTGATACGGTACCACTTTTGACTACCCATAACGATAATCAAAGATTTGCAAATAACAACTTGTACCAATGGCTTTACGAGTTTTCTTAAACACGGGATGTTAGTGATGACCTAGAGAAACTTAGAAAGTGCAAATTAATTTGAAAGCACTATGTACAAATTACAACGATGTTATTTATCTTTAGATACATTCTAAATTATGTAATGATAGTCTGTAGAATAGGTAAATCCATTACATAGATTGTAATATTCACCAGTAAAAAAATATTTTGCAATTAAATTAAAGTGTCTGCCGCAACATTTACAAAAGTGAGCGGCGAGCAAAAGTGCATTCTCGATTTAATTCAAACTTCGTACCAAAGACTTCTAGTCTATTTCACATTTCTAATTTTCTCCGAATATGTTTTAGTTTTCTCGAGACCTCAGTTCGACTTTAGATTTTAACACTAAAACCACACTCAAAACTAGCGAACTAATTAAACTCTACCTAGATTTCAATTCCAGTGCGACTCCTTTAAAATACAGCAAGTTAAAAATACACCAACTTTGCAATTTGTAGGTAGCGGTAACTTGGAATTACGTTTCATAAAAATGTCACGGAGCCAAAACTAATTTTGACGTTAATAACACTATGTTTGTAATTAAAAACAGCTAACTGTTCGCGACGTAGTTCTCGGTATAAAGTAATACATGTTTTCTAAGAAACTCTATTAAAATTTTATTATCACACTTGTTCTATTATGCGCATACGTCACGCTATTTTAACCGGGGGCAGGCAGTTGCATGCATCTAATAATACAGAAAGGTTAATTTTGTTGTCATTTCCAAAATACCAACGCTGTGAACCAAATAGAAATGATGCCTTTGGGAATTCTGCCTACCACTTTTGGAATGGAACGATAAATAAAAAGTTGTGCCGGAGGTGATCCCTGAAGGTGAAAATTGTGGGGTCATGTAACAACTTTCAGTCATAGAAATAATAATAATATCTGCTTAAACTGCGAGATTAAATTTTGTTTACGGTTGTTGAAAGGCCCGGTCGATAAGGCCCTTTTCATATGGCTGTGGGAAAACATCATCAGGAAACCTGGACTTATAACAAATTGAGTTTAAAACCGCAAATCGGCCTTGAGCCTTCGTACCTTCGCTGTTTGAGAAGAGACCATTGTCCTGCAGAGAGGCAGTAATAGGCTGGTAACACACATGCCGAGATCAGTCCAAGCTCGTGCAAAAAAAATATTTAGTTACCTAATATGTTGCTTGAGAATACAGCTCTTATTTAGCCCAGATATGTTATGGAATTTCACATCGAACCTAATTCAATAAAAGAAAAGAAATAAAAATAGTTTATTCAGCACAAACAACCATCTATCTACATTTATGTAAATATTCATGGTAAAAGTTTTCGCGTTCATGTCCCTTTTAGCCTCTCTAATTGTATTGTAACTGGTGATATTGTCTATACGATTTTGTTTTATTTTCTTTTTGTTTTCTGAATTAAGATAATCCAGATAAAGTACTAGCCAGTAGAAAATGCCAAAACCATGGGTAAAATCAGGAAATAGGGTCAAAACAATAAAGCTTGACGAATTCAGAAGAAACATTTTTTTATTATGTTTAACGTAATAAGATGTATCGTGGTGATCAATGTTCGTGACTTCTCTGTATGAGAAGAGACCTTTGTGGGACAGTAATAGGTTGATATTATTATTTATAACTATTATTAAGGTAACATCAAGAACTAGAGCAGACCTTATCATCTGTCTATCTTTACGTGCTTTCCGAAGTTTGAAGGTGTGAACTGGGGTGACATTCGACTCCGGGCGGCTACTTTTAAATTACGAATAGAAAAGCCGAACACACTGAACTTCGAATCGAAACGAGGTTTTCGAAGTTAGTAGTCGTGCTTGCAACAACGATACAACGGAACGGGTTGGTCCATAACCACTCAATGGCGTTGGCTTTTTGGTAAAGTCAAAACAAAAAGGACAAAAAGGGACAAAAGTTACTCGTACTTTTTTGCGCTTGACCGAACAAGCAGAAATATATAAAAAAAATACATTCGACCTAAGTAGATGATGATTACATAGAGGAGAGCGTTTCCAGAATCTTTAGTTCAGTGAATAAAATGAGTTACCAGAAACTACACCAACTAAACGTGGTGTACAATAGTTATCAAAGCCCATTTTAATTTTAAATGAATTGTTTAATTTTCCATAAAACAACAATAGCTTAGTTTAACAACAGAATAAGTTAATTAAACTGTACTTCATCTACATTTTGGCATAGAAGGTGCACAGATAAACTTTTTGACTGACGGATTTCAACAGAATCCACTAAACACGATTCAAGCAATAAAGCCGATAAAGCACTTTGTTCTAGTAAAACTTTATCTCACAAACATTATCGTAGTGAAATACTAGACGTAGCTATGCTATCGATCCAGAAGCCTTTTCTGTTCTATAGCACCAACTAGTTAATACCGTTTGAAGTTTAACTCTCGGAAACGTAAAACTCTATTTATCTTTGCACTTGGTCCAGCCAGTATAGAGGCTTCAGCAAAGCGAAATGTGGTAGTCAGGCTTTCAAGTAGTCAGGTAATGTTTATAGAAAAAAAAAATGATGAGGAGAATAGACCGCTGTATATTTTCATAACCATCATATTTACTTGAGAAACATTTTAACTACTTAGCAGATCTCATCTTCCGTACCAGAACTGTAGTTATAATCTCTAGCAAACTAAAGTTTTAACACCAAAACTATCTGAAACGTTGAAAGCTCGCTTGGAATAGCAGTGAGTTTAAAATTGATATCTTTATACTGCAGGGTTTCCGATTCATCTAGTATTAATACTAGGAAAATAGTTAATAGGAGGTAATAGTTAACATTTAGCATTTTCAACAGACTTCGAAAGGAGGTTATCAGTCATCAGTTCATAAGTTTGTTACGCGATTTGTTAGTCATTTTTGCACTTATCTAAATGATGATATTTTTTTATTTGAAAAAGTTCGCTCTAGAAGTGGTTTCCTATTAAGTTTGTTAAGATTTGAAATGAATGACGGGCCTGTTGGTCTAGTAGTTAGTGACCCTGACTGCTAAGCCGGAGGTCGTTGGTTCGATTTCCACCCAGGACAAACTTTATGTGATGAGCATGATAGTTTGTTCTGTGTCTGGCTGTAATTTATCTTTAATATGTATGTGTCTATAAATTATATAAGTATGTTTATCAGTTGTCTGGTTACCATAGTACAAGCTCTGCTTAGTTTGGGATCAGATGGCCGTGTGTGAGTTGTCCCAGGATATATTTATATTTATTTATTTAACATAGTTTTTCAAAGCATTGGAACACCTCTAAACTATTAATATATTGTGATTTGGATAGTAGTCAGTTCAAAAAGGATAATAAAAAGTCTTTTCACAAAAAGTTTTTTAGTGTTTTGCATGGCTACAGACATCCGAAAGTTAAGTTATTTATCCTTGTCATTGAAGTTTAAGTTGGTTTTCTCTTTGTAAAAAAGTTTTTGACATTAACAACTTCTCTAAAACATAAATAAAAGTTTCAGAAGAAAGGAAAGAACCTATCAGAATGTCTCCAAATAAACCATTTACCACAAATCATACAAGTTTACCAACCGTAATCCTAAGACGCTGAAGACTTAGGCGTTTCGGGCGCAGTGTTAAAAGTGCTAAACTAATTCGAAACTTGGTAAATATATCAATAAGTTGCGACAACAAGTTAAATGGGAAAACTTTGGAACTAACCGCCGCTGTTAGCAATACGTGACAAGTGAAACTGTGAAAGTAAATATATGAAATGAGTTTTAACTGCTCGCTTTGATACAACTAATGAATTTATGTATAATGGGCACTGTGAATACAAAAGATATGGGGCTTATTGCCGATTCGCTGTTTTCGCAGGCTTTGGCCGCGCGTTTTCATACAACCTATTATCGCCTGTTTTAATACGTTCGGGTTGAATTTCCAAAAATCGTGTGCTTTCACGCCAAAAAAAATATTTTGGGACAACTTACACACGCTCGTCTGTTCCAAACTAACCAAACTACTGATTTACATATTTACACAAGTTTATTAATAAACACATAAGAAAGCATGCTTATGACACAAATATTTGTCCTGGTGGGAATTGAACCACGATTTGGCTTAGCAGTCAGGATCACTATCCACTACACCAACAGGCCAGTAAAAAAATTGTACCAATTTCAATATTTGAAGCTTTAGCAGTTTTGTGCGTAAATACCATGAGAGCCTGTCTCTTTATATATAAAGATAGTACTTTTGTCAATAATGGTATTATGTAAACAAATGATAAGGGGCTTATAACTGAAAACAGAAGTAAATATAGCTAGTTTTGTGTTTAATAAGGGGCTGTTTGTAAAGATATACTTATTGGTTTCTGAATAACCCTGCCGTGTGTGTGAGGTCCTTCATCCATTCAAAGTTTTGTAGTTGATTGGTAGGAGTGCGTTCTGACCCTTCGCAATCCTATTGATCTGATAAATCTGATATCATGAGGTTTTAGTAAACTCTAATTAATATCCTTTAATATTTTTTATCCATTAAACGCAACAAAACATTTATAGAAGAGAGATGAAATATAGGCCGACGCGTAGCTTAGTAAATGCTTAATTGCAGCCATAACTTGTTTATTATTTTTCTGAAAAGATGCTGGGATATTGAAATAAAGGACCACGTAAACTTAATTTTATAAGACGCCAATTTCACGATCTTTTGTTGTTTTTCTTTTCACCTTTAGTACATTAGGCCAGTTCTCAAGTATATTTTTTAAATAAATTCTTTGGCAAGCTATTTCTTTGCTTGCCCTATTTAAACTAAGAAAAATCTTGCAATCTTTAAATAACACCAAAGATATGAACTATGGCTGCCATTAAAGTATTTTCCTACTTACTCTGATACTCGCATTTGTTCAGTCCCGCACAAATAATATAGGGCGCGTATAGTATGTGTTTCAGCTGCTGAGATTTGGCAGGTCCGGTCGAAACACTACTACGAAAAACACGTACTAAGCCCTAGTAGCTCGCCGCCCGGCTAGGACCAGGACCGCGTCGACGGCGCGTTAGTGTTCCACGCGCGCCTCAAAGAGAAGGAGTCAGCACAGGAAGGGGCCCAACAGAGCAAACGCCTGCCGGGGTTGCGGAATGTTTAAAAAAAAAGCCCTAGTGCGGCAAACTCAATTTATTTCGAAAATGGTTGCATATTCCAGAAAAAACATTTTACTTATTTTATGGTAAAGTACTTAGTTCTACAATAATTCATTAAGCATTCAAGTTTTTATCCAACTTACTGTCAACGGGTAGTAATTTATATACGGCTCCACACACGCGAGTTATTTACAAGTTTTAAAACAATGCATTTTATAATCAAGATTATTGCGTTTATTATAAAACATTAACCGGCTATATGCCCGTGGGAGAAGCTACTATACATTACATAACATAATATGTCCTGTATTATAGCGAAGTGCAGTTAAACGAATAACCGAGAACCGTGCCGGGGGCTTTGTATCGCTTGAAATAACGACTTGCAATATCAAGTACTAGGATTTTAATTTAAAATAGTAAACATGGAATATGTATGGAGTTGGCTGTAAGCACGGTGACCCAGTTCCTTTTGTCATTTCTTACACCCCGAAGACAGATTTCAGCATGTGTTCTTTCTTTTACACAGAAGATAAAAAATAGTAAAATAAAAGAGCGAAATTTTTGCGATAAAGCTCAGGATATGGCCTCGATAAATACGGGATATTTCCTTTGTGTGCGTTCATGTAATGATGTGCATGTATCACACACACCTGGGCCTTCGTAATGGTTAAATATTTGAAACGATTCTCGTGAAATGTCCCCAAATTGTTGACAAAAAATACGAGCGGTCGTCAAATATGCCTGAAAGTGCACAGTGTGTAAAAATGCACAACGTAATTGTACTAGACGAATTGTTAAAATGGTTGCAGATTCTGGTCAGGTCCACTTATGTCTGTGTGCTTCTCTCATGCAGTTAACATCTCACTTGTAGTCTTGCCATTTTTGAGCAATACAAACGAGATTTGAAACTTTGAATTTGTCCTTCTTAGAACCTTCTTAGAAAAGTCGGTTAGAAAACAACAACCAATCGTTGCCTATAAACCTTCAAATACACGTGATCCGAGACAATAGAAATACAATACAAAACAAGCTTGACAGCCGGCTGTCACTTAGTCATTGAAAGATTAAATAAGCGAAGCAATATTGACATGCAAATATGCTATATTTAACCGATTAACAAAATAAATATTATTTTGTTTCATTTGTCGTAACTACTCGAGACAGATTATATACCATGTGAATTTTTTATTAAAATATCATCTAACAAACCTGGGAGGGCATCGGTTGATTTACCGGACTTTCCTGTGGAGCCTTAATTAATTAAGACCTCCGTCTAGGTTGCAATGTCGAAGATGAATCAATATTTATTACCATTGTGCTCTAGTGCCAGAGGTGGCATTTAAATCTTCCTGTGCATATGTGCTGGTATACGAAAATATGCGGTATATTTCTGTAAAAATAACCACCCCTGCTCAGTTTACAAGATTCAACCATTAGTCAACAATTTTCTCATTACCTAACCGACACAGAATTCGAAAGTCATGCTCTAAAACCTCTTCCGAAGGGATCCCGCGTCACATTCGACTTTATTTCAAATTAGCATTGACAAACGCAGACCCATCTCAAGTCCAATCAAACCGATCTATATCTGTGACTTGCGTTCCCTTATCGATCCATCTCTATTATCGATACCCTTTGTATACACTGCCTGTTTCTCAGGAGTATGCAAAAAGATGGATGAGTCAGCCCACCGATGGATGAATTCTTATACTCCTTATCAGATGTACATGACTAATGGTCCTGCAATATGGGAGCGTGATGACTGCGCAATAATGGCCTATTGTCCCTCTAATTGGCGTGACGGATGCCATCCCTAAAAGATTAAGATAAACGAAAGGACTTTGTCACAGCTTATTGGCGAAACTATTGACATGACAAAATATGTCGGCCTGTTCGCCATGTGCTTGTTCATAAAAAGTCTTTGTGTGTGTTCAAGGAACCTTTTGTTTAGTTTTTGACAATACAAATTCTTTGTAAAGCTGCGATATTAGCTCTGGTATTCTTTGAACGCTTAAAATTAATAATATACACATGCAACATAAAATTAACTCAAACAGAAACAAAAATGCTTAAATCTTTTATTAAAGTTAGCATGAAATTTACTTTGCTAATGTTAAACTGGACCGCACAATTCTTGGGAAGGTTTAATAATTCTAAAGTACTTAGTCTTATAACAAATTGCTATAATATCGTGGCTTGAGTACTTACCTACTTAGGATAAAAAAAATCCTACCTAAAAGCATCAGATTTACTTTTATAAACTCTTTCTCAAACCAATTTATAACTTAGGGGCCCGAAAACTCATAACAGCTTCCATAATCCGCTACCGGCAGCCCTTTCCACGAAAAACTAATAAAGTCATAACTACAACCGAAATACGGCCTAATCCGTCCGAAAACAAAAGTTAAACACGACCAACAAAATACAAACAAAACTTGTGTTTTAACATATGCCAATATGTTGGGTAACAAAATAAAACAAAAATAGAGTGTCATAGAAAAATGTAATCACTATAAAAATGCAAGCCGCACCGTGTCAAAAGGTAAAAAGTGGTAAAAACTAAAAAGTGGTGTTTTTAGCAGCGTCAGTGCGGATACGGACGTGTGGGGCCCGAAATGTCAGCCGCATGCTGGTGAAACGCTTTCTGGTTTGACGTGAGGCATAAACGGTTGCGGATTTTGGCAGCCTTTGGCTAAGTTTTGACCTCGACCACCATTGGCTAAATTCTGACATCTGAATAAAAACAACACTGACCCAATCATTCGCTTACAATAAACACAAAACACAACTAGGCGAAGCGATCTTTTTTAAAGTCCATAAAACTGTATTGGTCATATTACCTACTGAGTTCACAGAAATTTCATTCACTGCAAAGTTTCTGATAAATAATAAATTATTAACTTCTATTATAAGACCAAACATAAAAAACAAGATCCACTGCTCCATTTTATTTGTGTTGCTTACAGTTGTTGATTTTCATAAATTAACTTTGTTGGTCTCATTTTAAAAGTAATACTTATTTACCCCTACTAATATTATAAACGCGAAAGTTTATATGTACGGATATAAGTATGTATGTGTGTAAATGTATCTGGATGTTTGTTACTCTTTCACGCAATAACTAGTGAATAGATTTTGAATGCTTCAGAATAACACATCCATACTAATATTATAAATGGGAAAGTGTGTCTGTCTGTCTGTCTGTCTGTCTGTCTGTCTGTCTGTCTGTTTGTGTTTCTTTCACGGCAAAACGGAGCGACGGATTGACGTGATTTTTTTAAGTGGAGATAGTTGAAGGGATGGAGAGTAACATAGGCTACTTTTTGTCTCTTTCTAACGCGAGCGAAGCCGCGGGCAGAAGCTAGTAGGCTATATAACATTACTCTATGACCCACTGGAGTGGAGCAGTAACCAAAGAGCTATCATGACGTGAGTGAAAACATGGGGGACAGCTAGTATTCAAGAATCTTATTACCTAAAAATACGCAACATTTTATCTCTTTAGATGATTACCCCTACTAGCTTATTATTTGTACCAGAGGTTTCGCATAATTAGAGTTAATATGTCCAATGCTTGTAATTAGACATGCATGCCGTGTACTGATAATAAAAGCTTAAACCTATTTTTACATTTCAGCAGTCCATAACCGGTTGAATGTAGTAATTACAGAAACAATTAAGAAAAGCATTTTATCTCCCGTCGATTTAAATTTTACATTCACAAATGGTTAAAAGAAATAAATTAAAGTAACAAAATGAACAGACATAACGCTTGCAAATATTATTTAACTTATCTGTATAGAGAGGTAGCGCTTAGGAAAAATGTTAGTAAAACACAAAATGTTAAATTGCTTATTGCATAAACCACGACATGTAATAACCTGAGGTCAATGTTTTTGCTCGTGAAGTCCATAAAAACTATCGACAAAACATTTCATGGTTATGCGGTAATCGCCAATAAATTATTTATTATTAGCGCAGTAAGTAACTTTTGAGTGAGTTATTAAGAACAACAGCTATAATCATCACCCGTTCGTAGTATTTCGACAGTATCCTATTCTGAACTTTAATTGTGCAATAAAAGAGGAAGATGGATAAAAAGACCCACGTAATTTGAAAATTAACTTAGTGACTTTTATGAGGATTTTTGAAGGATTTTCAAAGGAGTATTTTTTTTTTTTTGGTGAGTGGGAAATCATCCAATGACTGCTCCCGTCCTGGGTGCGACGGGAGGGCGTGTCAGACTCTTACTGACTAAAACCCACTCATGTTCCTTCGATTGCCCTTTATGTTCCAGGGTCACGGTAACTATTATAAACATTCCGCAACTATAAACATTCCGCAACTTCAAAGGAGTATTCAATTAAGTCATTGTTGATTTATTTTCACAGAAATAAATAGAAATATTCATAGAAGTCAGCCATTTTGAAAAAGTTTGGCTTGTATAGTAAACTAATTGATAATTAAAACATACCTGTCGATTAAGTAAATTATCTGCATCTTGTAATTGACACTTAAACAAACAACTATTAAACTACATAAAACATTACTTAATTTTCATCAATATATATTATGTATTATATCAAATATTTCCCACAAAAAGTACCATTTTGTAAATTCCCTCCAAAACATGAACTGTCAATTGGTGTTTCTTTTTTATTGCGTTTATATGGCGTCCTAAAAAAGTTTTAAACGCCGCAGGTTTTATCGATGGAAAAATGATTTTATTGCGCATCATTGCAGACTATTTCGTAAGGACCGAGGTTTGTTATTACGAAAAAAAATATGGGGTGCGTTTGGGGCGAGGACACAATCGTATGTTTTACGTATACGTACGAGTAATTATTAATAAATGTAGATTGCTATGGAGCTCAATATAATTTTGAGTGATACTGTATTGAGTATGAACTGTATCAGCCAATTTTGTTAACATCAGTAAATAAATAAAACAAAGAGTAGCGGAGAGTAGTGTATGTGCACAGACGCACAGTATATGCATTATATTAATTTTTTAAAATGATAAAATGTAATGATTATAACCATAAAAGTATGCAAGTATGCATGTAAGTATTATGTGATAGCTCAGTTGTTAAAGAACCCGCCTCTTAAAAGCTTGTGGATGAGATCCAAGCACCAATTTGGTTTTTCCATTTCATATGTTATTTTTAATGCCATCTTAAATATATCTGTCATGTCTAGGTAAGGAAAAATATTGTAAGTAAACCAAGACTTATCAGAATATAATTCCGACGACAATCGCCTTGAAGATGCGTGATAATCATTGCTCGTGCCTTCTCGAAAAGAGGTCTTTGCTCAATTGTGGAACAGTAATACTATATTAATATCAAAAGTACAGACATGATTTTTTCATGGTTTTACATAAGTATACTCAATTTAAATACACTTGAAAATGTTCAAAGCAGAATAATTAAAATACTCCGTATGTATCAGTAACTCGCAGTTCCAGACAGCTGAGAAATATGAAAATCTTCATTATTACATGTTAATATTTATTCACTGACTGAATCCTGGGTTTAAGCTATATGACTTTGTGTATTACATAATATAACTTTAATAATCTGAGAAAAGTAATATAAGATTTGTGTGCGAAAACGTATGTCTCAGCAAAATCTATATTTTCATCACATTCAAAAATTCTCTACAGAGTTATTTACTTACCTACTTAACTTACATAGGTAAAGGTCAAGGTCATGAACATATAATTGAGAACATTTAATGAAAGTGCCAAAAATCAATCTACGTAAGATTGGTTTTGGCATTTTCTTACCACACATCACGAACATGCCATTTTTCCGGAATACACCGGATTTAAAAGCAAGTTTTAAAAACATTACAGTTATTTTTCATCGATTTATAATACGGCCACTTATTTTCATGTAATAATTTGGGAAGAAAATTAAGTTCTAATATTCGGGGAACTTGGAGACCATATTCATATTTACATTGAGGTCATTAGCCTTAAATTAATTTGATCATAACTCAAATAATGGTGTGTTGGAAAAAATAGCATCTTAACACCTACATCTGTGCTGCCTACGAAACAATATACGACGGTAAACCATCTACACAGTGGCCTGTTTAAAGGTCAAAGTTAAGGCAAGCCTGACAGATTTTTACGAGTAATTAAAAAAGAAACTGCAAGTCACACACCTCCAATAATAAATAAGCTTTAGTACTTATTTGTATAAGCCGGGATTTTTTGTATGACGTAAGTGACTGCAGTCACAGTAAATTTGATCAAATCTAATCAAATCCCGTTTTATTTTTCTAAAAGTAGTTCCAGACTAGCCCGTTTGAAGAAACAAAAACTTGTCACCTTTATTTTATGAGTATTAATTCAAAATCGCTGCATTCCCTCACTCGCGCCAGCTCACATAGGCTCGGAACAATGCTGTGTGCGGCGTGACCGCGAGGCGTGACTACTACGTACCGTACCCACACTCACGCCGTGTTTCCCGTGCTTTATGCCGAAATGACGTCACATAACCAATCCCGCTATTTTTGGGCCGACGACAAACATTCCTTTATGCCAATAACCCGACATGCAGGTGTGTTAAATCGCAACCGAATGCCGACAACCTCATAACTCCGTTTTAAACCAAAACAGAGAAAAGCTATAATCTACCATAATTTGTATAAAATCGTGGGGCTCATGACAAAAGAAAGTCACGACATGGTTGCTACATTAGGTAAAGCATTAAATACGCTCACAGGACCTATAATTTCATAAGTTTCGCATAATACAAAATATGAGGAAATTTGCGGTGGGCGGGTCGCAAATGTACGAAAAATGTGCGTGATCTATTAATGTAGAACACGTTTCCGTCCCTGTCCTGTAATTGCTGGTATTTTAGCAAAAATATGTCTGGGGAATTACTGACTTCTACAATATTTTTGCTTGAAATATACAAAAGTTGTTTACTTATAAAGAGCTCAGAGCAGAACTCGAGAATAACTGGACCAACTCTACCATCTTCGCCCTCAAATATTCGTTAAAGCCTTGAAAAGGTTCTTGCGGAGAAAAAAAGGAAAAGTTGTCTCAATAATTTTCGAACTCGAAAATAACTCAACGTCCTTTTTTTCATGGAATTTCTGTGGGAAATGACCGTACTCATAGTACAGGACAAGGTCTGTATGGGTCGGCAAATATCATGTAGTTATAAACGTCGACATTATCATAAATCTACAAAGACTGTTATTCAATAGCAGAACTTCCATTCAAAAGGCCATTCCCCTCATATTAAATTCTATACTCAGTAAATCCCAAGAATACCTCGACAAACAGAATAGAACCCCTTCAAGTACCCTTTAATTTAAAACAAAACTGTTCAACAGGCCTGCCTCAAAGGGGACCTGATTAAAAATCCATCAAACGATTTCTTTGAAACTACGATTGATACGTCCGATGTCCGTTTATCTTTGTAATTTACTATTCAATCGGTTTTAAAGTACGACATCCATAATTCTCACATAAGTGCGTTTTAAGGGTATTAATTAGACGAGCTGTTAACTTGCCTGTTAGAATGACAATATATTATTTTATCCTAACAGGAACATGAAAAACATTTTAATTAAAAAATCATCAGATATTAGTATTACTCTTTGTACATACATACTTTTCCTACAAAATATTCCTGTCACTATTACACAACTGACATAAAGACAAGCCAAAGTAAGTGCTAAGCTGCGTTTATTTATCTCGGCGTCAGTCTTTCCGAGTTTTCTTCAAGACTCTACCTACCGTTATTATGAAGTTACGACATTCGTCATATTTAAATTCACGAAAAGAACTTGCTGCAGTAAAATTCTAGCTTTCATGTCAACATTGATACATTTGCAAGTGCAGTTTTTATTTATGCCCGTCTTGTCAGCAGGAATGAAATTGATACAAGGAGACACTTTTATTCCATTTTAAACATCTCTAAGTGTATAATTTGCTCGTCCTTATTGAAAACTAAACAACAAACAACTGCCAGCGTTTTCTCATGCATACTCCGTTGCTTGCGTTGCCCGGAGGCCAGCAGGCTCTCTGCCAAGTTGCCAACGTTCCCAGGGAACATGAATCACGGACTGCCGACTCGTGAGGGGCCTGCTAATGACTATACATCGAGCCTTTGTCTCCACGACTATTGTACCGATAGAAATAACTAGCAATCTCTGTAACTACTGATAATACATGTCAAATGTCAGTACAGATGAGACCTAGTCGCAAAGACTGTATGACATTATTTGCCAAGCCTTTTACCAAGTAAAAGAGTCGAGTAAAATACAGAACTCCTAGTAGTATATATGATTTCCTGGATTCGCGGTATTGTCCGAAATATAGACACAATTTTGTTGGCCAGCTCCACAAGCAAAGCTGAAAGAAAATGGCTGTCATTGTACCTCCTACCGCACACTCAACTCCCATTGTACTGCACAAAAGCCATCCTCGAACAAATATGTGAGCTGAAACCGAACTTCACAATCTCAACCAAAAACCATTTGTCATATTTTTATTAGAACGCAATATTTTTCTCGATATTGATCCGTATTGCGTACAACTAACGAAGTAAAAAAACACAGAGTGAATTGAATCGGCCGGCACGCGTTGAATGAATACGGCAAAGGACTTTCACAAAATAGTGCCTGAAGATGAAAACTGTATCAAAGTGCCGCAGTTTCGAGATTAGCTAGCAATTTGCTCAGACAAACGGACGAACGCGGTTTAGCTCTTTGATACAGAATATAGAGACATAACTTTAGCGGACGGATACGATACAATATTCGTACAGAGCTTGTATAAACAAGGAAAATATGAGCAAATTGTATAAAACAGTGAACACGATTTTCATTTAAGCTTTCCCTTCTTTGTTCGCTACTCTCTTGCCCTTGTTTATGCAATATTGAGTGTAAGCTTCGTTCAATTCTCTTTAAAAACCCCGGTTTTAATGAATATTAGTTTAGGGGTTTTCCTCTGGCATACCATTATTTTCCCACTTCAAGTTCTCATTAAGAATAAGTACCATTCATATTTTTTCGAGACGTAAGAAATTCAATTTTTATTCATAAATACAAAAGTGTTCATAAAATCTTAATACTAATAGTGCCTCCGAGGATAAACATCGAACAATTAAGATAAACTCCATTTTAAATCTAAATGGTAATGATATTCATGGAACGGCCGCTTTTAAAAAACCTGGGCATAGACAAGAGGTTTAACAAACGAGTACCAAACAAGGAGATCGTTACCATAATTACTGATGCAACGACCATTGTCTAAAAAAAATAAGTTTGGACACAATAGCCGAGACATTTTTTCTTGTCTATGGAGATATAAATAGAGGTGTGTTCTACAATTACAGAGAAACATTTAAGAACCCTACATTATTAAATAAATTAAGTTTCAGTTTTTTTACTATCTACATTTGTTGGTAATTATATAGCCCCAGGAAGCATTTTCAGGTTTAATGTTTTTTCTCTATCTGTATCTAATTTTTATTTAATGAGTTTTGTTTTAATTACTAATATTTTTTAAATGGCTTCCAAAATTATTGTCCTCTGCATTCAAACTAACAAAAACTAGCTATCAACCACTTTATAACATTACTGCATTTTATTAACTAAAGCACTGCTGTTAATTCATACTTAATCGCTGTAATTAAAATAAAGTTCCACTACAATAAACACTAAAAAAACTTTAAGCCGTCAACGGGCGTCAACGCCACATTGTGACACGCATGACTGCCGCCCAATATTTACATAATTATCGCACATCATGAATGGTTAATAATAGTCCATAAATAAATTACGCTTAAAACACATACGAGGGAATAAGCAGGCATGAGGCAGGATGCGGCCTCATAATCCGTTTAACTATGGTTAAACTTTAAAAACAATCGTGACTAAAGTTAGTTAAGATTCTGATCTCGCGCGGCAACGATTGCTCATACCAAACAGCGCGGTTTACGTTAAACCTGATAAACTCTGGTTAATGTTAACGTTTAGTTTTATCTGTATTCCTGGCGAGTTTTGTTTATGGCTCAGCAAGGATTGTTCGCCGCATTAGCGTTTTAATGAAAGTTGCGATGTGTTGAACTTCATTTGTGGTTGCAGTGGTTCTTGCAGTGTTTATGTTAATTATGTGTATATGGTTTTGTTAATCGTATGAACGTGTGTTCTCATCAGATGTAAATGTACTTAGAATACTTTGTTAAACGATATTTATGACAACTAATTTGGAATTTGGAGTAGTTGTTAACAGGTTTTGTCATCAACAATATAAGAAAAAGAGGTACATTTTCTACTTCGAATATTACACACAAAAATTGAATCGGCCGGTCAAACTCATCCATATTATTGTTAACTCCCGAAAACATCAACAATCATAAAAACGTCGGGGAAGTGAAACACGAAAAATTCAAAACACAATAGGAAACTAATTTGACACGTTGAGAAATAAAAATTATATTTAGATTAATTTCCTTACGGGTTCCAAGACACTAACACTAGGCATTTCAGATTTAACCGTCTTAACCGTCGCAATGAAATCAAAACATAATTTCATTCTACTTAAACTGCAACAAGACTACTTAAAGAATAGACTGTCTGCGTATGTTACTTCGTTAATTCTCGGGAAAAAATGGCACCCGATCCGCCCTGTTTCACATTACAGCAATTATGAACGATGAAGATACTTTAAGTATCTTATAAGTACCTTCACCATTCTCAAGCTGAGGCCGAAATAAATAAAAATTCCTTAGCAAGTGATTTTGTCACCGTCGTACAACTGTCACATTACGATTGCAAAATAGGGACGGAAAATAGCTAAATCCAAGTTAGTCCTTAAAATAATGTTCAAGTATTTATCACGGCTTTAGACTGAGATAAATAAACCTTATTTTATAAAGTTCTATGTAGTGATATCCATCGTTAATAATTGCTAAAATGTGAAAGAGATCGGGTACCATTTTTTCCGGAGTAAATTTTTTTAGCTCTTTAGCTAAGCAAGTGGCAGTATTATTGCCACTTCAGCACAACCCTCAAACTACGATGTAAGTTAGAGACGAAGAATGACTAAGCCAAAAGACGTAATAGTTAAATTTTATTTATCTCGACCCTAATTAGTAAGTGCTCCAACCAACTACTACCAGAAATATTACTGTCATCTTCTAACAAGTATCTAACTACGATAGTGAAACAGGGACGGATATAAATAGCTTCCCTAAAGAACATACTAAGGCGCCAGTCACGTATCCAAATCCGTGTTATTTATCTCAAAATTATTTTTTTAAGAAACAAATCAAAAGACAAGTACAAGTAAACAGGTGGATAAACGACTTTTGTTTACAACTGGGAATAAGCCGGCTTCCGTTTAAGGCGAAGTCTGTACGCCGTAAAGAAACATATAAAATCTAGCGAATAAAATTGCGTTTTTACGTGTAGTTTTTACAACTTTCGACGCTTTTAGCTTAGGTTTTTCTGCAGTTGGGCTGTGTATTTGTCAGTTTATAGGCGCGCTGTTTGTTGAGACAAAAAGCTTCGATGCCGAACTAAACTAGTTATGCCCGTGACATTGCTCACATTTTCTAGAAAGCTTTTCGAATATGTTTTTACATGAACAACGTGTGAATGGGTAATTATTACATAGTATAAAAAAAGTCGCTGTCCCATATCCCTATGCTTAAATCTTTAAAACCACGGAACGGAACGATTTAGATGCGGTTTTTTTTATATAGAAATAGTGATTCAAGAGGAAGGTTTTTAAGTGTCAGCCATACTTATTATAGCAGAGAAAAGCTGGGATTTGTAACACCCGTGCGAAGCTGGGGCGGGTCGCTAGTGTAATTAAAATGATGTATGTTTTTTTATTTTATGGAACTCCTAGAAGTTAAACGTAAGGGTCAACTTTAACCATTTTTACTACATTAATCGATTTGTCTTATTTTTGCGAGTGTCACTAGAGACATTTCTTAAGCTATTTTTTTATGGTGAGAAAGAAAAGGTTTTTTTATTCTGACTTTATAAAATTAGCTTAAAAAATATCGTTTGAAACACTCCAAAATATAATAATGTAGTTTCGGTTTCGACCGGACCGGGCGAATCTCAGCCTTCGAAACTCGTACCAAGCCCATAGGTTTGGTCATAATGTTAGCACGTATTTTTAATGCACTCAGGTTTATTTGAATTTTACCAGAAATGGGTCATGCTCGCAATTCGTGCTTTGTACTTGTTTCCGACGCAAATTAGCAACTATTGTGTTACAAGCGGCGTGGCGGTGACCACTTAACAACATGTGGACGGCAAGCTTTTTTGAAACCCAATAAAATAAATAAATAGTACGTGTATATTTTCACAGATTCTATAATAAAATCAACATACCTACAATAGGGTATTACACTCTTTTTTTTAAAGTTGTTCAAATAACTCCTACAGTACTTAGAAACCACTAAAAAAAATCCTAAATTTTTATTTAAACGCTAAGTACCCTAAAAACGCTTTTAAAAATTGCATTTTCAAGTTTCGCGCGGAAATTGCCAAAAACGGAAAACGCCGTGGGCGTGGTTTTGCTTTGGCGATATGACGTCCTCACGTCATGTAAATAAACAAATGCGCTGTGATATTTTACATCATTATTATTGTTTTTATCTAAAAAATTAGTTACTGTTCGACTTACCGTTGGTGTGCGTTTCGGAATGCAAGAACACAAGTGTGAAAACATCGGAATAATTGTGAATCTAGTGTTAACTGATTCAAATTTAAGAAAAACTTAGTTAAAAGTTGTGGGAAGAGTATTCCAACTATTACACCATAAAAACCCGTTTGTACTTTAGTAAATATCACTTTGATGTAAGTACCTATGTGCTTTAGCCATCTAAAATATCTTTCACAATAACTTCCATGAAAAAGTATATTTTTATAATAAAGATCGTATTAGGAGGTTATAAATAAAACAAATAGTGACGTCTAGTTGACACTGTTGACAGTCGACAGCTGTCACTGTCTATGGTCTGTGTTTCGGTGTGTTCAAGAACAGATAAAAAAAACTGAAAACTTTGAATTGAATTTAAAAAAATATTTTCTAGTTTTATGAACTAAAACTAACACTGTTCGGCTGCTTTTTGCATAAGCTATCTCAATAATATATTTTTAGATTATTTCTCTTATACAGTGTAATACCCTATTGTTTTTTTTTTGCCTTTATTTACAATACAAATACGATAGATAGAGCCGCTTCGGTGGAGATGTTATCAGTCGCCTTGGTTATTGAAAGTAAGGATAAAAGGATAGATTTGTCTATCTGTAGTATCCAGAACTAAGGATAGATAGGTCAAACCTTTATCTTAAGCCCGGCAGAATGGGCTTCCTTCTTTCTTCGCAGCTTATTAATGACAGTACATATATTGAGTCGGTCCAGATAGCCGTAATCAATATCTTAAGCGTACAGGACAGTATAATAGTTATCCATCTGTTTGAGAACTGCAGACAATTTTAGCCTAAAATGCAAATTTAGTTTAAAGCACCACGCTTTAAACTAGAATGCACATTAAACCTGCCAGGATTTATAGAACTTAAAAATCTTTCTTCCACAATTTTATGGAGAGTTTTGCACTTCATCTATTAAAGAGTTAATCGCAGTCTTTTAGTAATAAAACAGCAGATAATCTTGGCATGCTTTCCTAGCTTTGACTAACTTGAAGAAGCTCGAAGCCTACAAAATACACTAAGCGTACCACACATTTCAAAGCCAAAGGGCAAAACATCCATACTAATATTATAAATGGTAAAATGTTTGTGTGTCTGTCTGTCTGTCTGTCTTTGTGTTCGTCTTTCACGGCAAAACGGAGCGACGGATTGACGTGATTTTTAAGTGGAGATAGTTGAAGGGACGGTGAGTGAGGCATTGGCTACTCTTTGTGATTTTTAACGCGAGCGAAGCAGCGGGCAAAATCTAGTATACTATTAAGATGAGTCAATCAGATACTATGAAATAAACCGCAATGACTACGAATAATAGCCTATTCAAGCACAATGCTAATGAGGTTGCTGCATGGTTAAAATTTTAAATAAAGTTCTGGGAAAAGTGACAAATGTCGCCAACGACATTATTTACTATCTACGTGCGTACTTAGAATTCATTTGTGTGACGTGTTAGGATGTTCAATTTCGTTCACTTCTGAATTGGGGTTACTGTGTTCCGGACACGAGTGTATGGGCCAAAATCTTTTATCAAATTAACTTCTAAAAAAAATTGGCTTCTATTTTGTTAACTTTGTCCATAGTTTTATGTTATTTTATTGATTTTATAAGCGAAGACTTGTAATTAGCTGTCTGTTCAGTATACTACTTTTATACAATTTTGTTCTAGCTGTGAGTCTTCCATCCATACTAATATTATAAATGGGAAAGTGTGTCTGTCTGTCTGTTTGTCTGTCTGTCTTTCTGTCTGTCTGTATGTTTGTCTTTCTTTCACGGCAAAACGGAGCGACGAGTTGACGTGATTTTTTAAGTGGAGTTGAAGGGATGGAGAGTAACATAGGCTACTTTTTCTCTTTCTAACGCGAGCGAAACCGCGGGCGAAAGCTAGTATTGAATAAATAAATAACGTTGCCTTTTGTATCTCAAACCTGTAAACACTCACACGCAAAGAAACAGACTCAAGTCCAAAACCTTTAGAAGTTTAGACCAACCAAATATTTCGTCCCCTAAGGTAATCAAACCCTAGCACAGCAGCTGATGGCTCAGATATATAGGATGACTGGAAATTGGTGTACGATACTTAAACACGTGATTGTGCTCGTGATAACAAACAATTTTTATTATGAGAGCAAAGTCGAAATCGCAAATAAATATCAGCTGCTCAGTACATTAGGCAAACAAAATGTATAGAATTACCAGTCACCCTATATTGTAAAGTTTTTGATACATAAACTGAATTTGGAACCGAAATTATCGATTCCGGTGTGTTTGTTGAAAGCAGTTATCGAGTAGAAGTTGTCGATTTAAAATATAATTTCCATCGATGGAATAAAGTTTAAAATATAATAACTAGGTCAAAGATTCAAGCAAGAACTAAAGTTGGGACTAGTTTTGTAATAAGATGCATTAAGTTTGAGACAGTGTCGCAAATAAAACTTTCAGTGGTTTAAATAATCGTTCATAGTCTGTGTCATCAATATTAGTTACGAGCTTTTGTCCGCGACTTCGCTCGCGTTAAAAAGAGACAAAAAGTAGCCTATGTTACTCTCCATCCCTGCAACTATCTCCACTTAAAAAGTTACGTCAATTCGTCGCTCCGTTTTGCCGTGAAAGAAAGACAAACATACAGACAGACAGACAGACAGACACACTCTCCCATTTATAATATTAGTATGGACTAGCTTTTGTTCGCGGCTTCGCTCGCGTTAAAAAGAGACAAAAAGTTGCCTATGTTACTCTCCATCCCTTCAACTATCTCCACTTAAAAAATCACGTCAATTCGTTGGTCCGTTTTGCCGTGAAAGAAAGACAAACATACAGACAGACAGACAGACAGACAGACATACACACTCTCCCATTTATAATATTAGTATGGATGTAAAATATAAGAATAGTTATCACTTTATCAGAGACTGAAATCATATATTCTATATATTTGTCTAAATTTCAAGGGAACGATTAATATAGAATGAATTTATTTCCTCCAAAATTCCAGAATTTAAGTATCTGGAATGATTATTGCACTTTTAAGTATAAATAGTTGCAAATTATTGATTTGAGAATCCATATCCATATTATATTTTTAATACATATTACTGATACAATTTTATTACGAAATCTCATAAACGATGTATAATAACAATATTTTTGCAAATGTATTCAAAGAGAAATAAATAATTCGACGCTTTATAAATCCCTGAACTGAATCGCCATGTTTATGACTTCGGGGTATTTAACGTATAATATCCATTCTATTAAAATTGCATTACTCTACATACCTACTTATTCTGATATCTGCTAATATCTAATCTCTCTTAAACAACAGCAATCTAACAAAATAGGCTTTTCTACGCACCACAATAAAGAATTATACACATACACAAAAATCTATAGAAAAGAGTACTTTGAACCAACACGAACCCATTCCTCAAAGCATAAGAAATTCATAATATTCGTGGAGGATCTCTAACCAGATTTTGTCCGAGATGTATCACACTTGAACGCTGTAGATTCGGCGAGCAACGTGCCAAGCATAGGCAAGTGGTAAACTTGGCAATTTGAGTCGCCGCTACTAGCTCGATGTGGATATAGAATTTACTTTAAATTGAAGATGTAAAACTTGGACTTTTGATAACGTACGTGATAAGACATTCAACGTTGCTGAATGATATTTAAACTTTCGAACACATGTGATTCGAAATACAATTGAAAGACAATAGCAGCGCGACAGCCGGCTGTCGCTTTGTCGTCGAAAGGTTAAACAGGCATAACGGTTTTTGTTGTGCCCTAGTGGGTTCATAATGACTTTTATTATTATAAGTTTACCACCTTAGGGAAATCAATAAAAATATCGGCTATTGCATATTTTTGATGTTATAATAATCAATTTGATTTGAAAGTGACTGTGCTGTTACCCTAGAGGTTTTTTTTTTATTCTTTATTTATTTACAGGGTTAAATAACTATTATTATTTTCAATGCAGCGATTTTTTTATCGTACCGAACCACACCTGGGTAATGAAGATGTCCTGATCCTGATGTGTGTGAAATTGGCCTGATGCCAATTTAAGCACTAGGCCATTAGGATGTGACGCGCTTATTTGTATACAAAATGTCTACGTATATATTAGACATATAAACATCGTGAAATTTGTACTTATAATTAAAATGTAGCGTTACCCTGGGGTAGAGCCTCAAGTAAATAAGAGATTACCTACTAGAGGAGTAGAGCCTCAAGTAGATAAAAATTACTTAAGAGGTAAGGCCTTAAACAATTATAGGGTTCCTTAATTGTCCGGAATCAACAATCCGCCTAGAGCAAACATGGTGATCAATGCTCAAGCCTGCTCTAGGTCTTTCATATTTGAAAGACCTGTGTGTAGAAATAACATAATAATAGTAATAAGATGGGCAATAAAAGACTTCTAATATTATTAGTATACCTGGAAACTTCTTGTTTATGGTGATACTGAAGATCAAAGTTCACACTTTTTCCAAGAAAACACAAAGTTTCATGTGCCGAACATTGTACGTTGTAATATAAACATTTGTTTTTTTTATCAACACGAAAAGTTTCTAGAAAATATTTTCGCCCCTTATTTGCTAGTGCGATACACAGTATGTATAATTATATATTCTACACAGTCATTATGTATCAAACGTCGAAGCGATATGTCTTCTAACTCCGTATCACTGAATCATTCGTTTGTTAAAACGAGATCAAAGGATAACTGCAGCATCAATCTCAAGTCTATATAGCAGTGAACATCGCCAATCTATCCCAGTTTCTAAGATGCCTCAATTTACCGTCGCTTTTAGTAATGTAATCTGGAGATCGATCCCGACCGCAACCAACCCAGTGGCCGAATTTACAATCTCGGATTGCAAACGGATCCGATTATAGGAAGCAGCAATTAATTTGTTGTGTTTTTTTTTAAAGCTCAGATGAATAAACGTCTTAAGATGAGTCTAGACGGATGTAATGTAACATGGAATGTAACACGCAATAAAAGAATTACCCATCCACATTGACGTTCTGTTCGTGTGCGTAGACGTGCGCCGGTTTGAGTTCGTAAGCTGCCACACAATGGTAATTCAGTTACATTAAAGCAGTCTTGACACACTTTTTAAACGTGACAATAATAAAATAATAATAAATTATATTTCTTTTGTAAATTGGTTAAAAATAACACTTTTTAACTCCACTTACCCTAAGAAGAAACAACCGAAAGGAACTCAGAGGTCTAAGCATCTTTTAAAGTCCATACCAATTTTATAAGTCAAATCATGTGAGGACTTTTTAGGTTAATGACAAAGATGCTCTCTTGGTGAGAGAAGCACAGTTTGAGTGGACCTGTTCAAGTTGTACAAGCATTTGTCAGTAATCGTTAAGCTCAACTAAAAAAAAGCTCAGCGTCTTGACGTGTACTTTGGCTTAGTTATTCTCCAACTCTATCATAGCATAATGGTTCGATAGCTGTGTGAAAAAGACAGCAATATTCTAAGTCAAAGCATTTGCTAAGCAATGTCTATTAACTCGATCTAATCTACTATCACAATAGCAGCAGAATTTTTATAAGACTTCCAGAACTTCCTCTTAAATGAACCTGTCAACATTAACATATTAATTACTTTTTGTCAACATTCTGTGCCCTTCTAAAGTTGCTTTCAAACTACAAATCGAAACACCACACAAAATGGCCGGTCGTGGCACCAGCCTAAAAACACGATGCTACATAAATAATGGAAGTTTGCAAACACTTGCTTACAAACTCCATAACACATCCATCATGGTTGACTCTTCCAACTTTTGGAGTTACAAATTGACAAAGAGCCGATACATTGTTTTCTTTTTTTACTTTTTTATATGCTTATGGAGTAGTTTATGGGTAAAATAGACTGAGATATAGTAGTATATACTGCTATATATATTTCTATATACTGTAGTCGCTAGAAGTACGTAAGTTTTGGCAATAATATTTCTAAAAAAAACTTTTTCAAAAAAAAAGATAACCGACTTCAAAAACTAAAAGCTCAAAAATAACTATTTCGGAAGTCGGTGGCTTCTCTTCTGCCGGTCGAATTGTGTTGCCTTGCCACCGACTTTCGAAATAGTTATTTTTGAGCTTTTAGTTTTTGAAGTCGGTTATCTTTTTTTTTGAAAAAGTTTTTTATTTTTTACTTTTTAGGTAGAGTCCCAACTACGTTTTACAGTAACTTTAAAAAAAACGTACGTTTATCTATAAAAATTGAGGAGTTCCCTCGATTTCGGCATGATACCATCATCAGATCCTGGACCTGATGACAATGGGACCATTTGGGAAGTCTACCCTTTCAAACAAAAAAATAAATGTTCAAATCGGTTGGCAAACGACGGAGATATGCGCGAACAAACATAAAAAAAAAAACATACAAACATCCGAATTGAGAACCTCCTCCTTTTTTAGAAGTCGGTTAAAAAAGGCATAAATACGTTGAATGCTTAACACCTACTTTCGAACTTCAAACCCGACACACTAATGCACACATAATTACACAAATATTATAAAAAAGTAAAGTTTGTATGTAGGCAGTAATTTTTTAAACTAGTTTTAATTTGAGAAAATATTTTTGTGGTGGATAGTCCCTTTATCTGGGAAGGATATAAAACATTACGGTACGATCTACGGGAGCGTAATAGTAACCACAGATGCGGGTGAAATCGAAAAGGATAGCTGGTATAACATAATATTGTAATGACACACTATCGGAAATCAGAAGTTGAATGTAGCGTTTCCCTTATAAAGTAAGCCACTCAAAGAGCGTTTATCTATGCACTTACTTGCTTTCATTGCGTTACAATATGGTTGATCTATCTTTATAAACGATCTTTCCACTAAATCTCTCTTTACTGAATGACGTACGCCTAACCAATCCGGTATCTCAGACCATTTAGTGTATGGAAATATGTATATTTGTTGCTAAAATTGTTTGGAACACAGATAGATTTATGATATCAAAACATTTTAGATTTGTGTTTGGTGAAGGATTACGGAATTTGATGGATGTACCTAATATAGGTATCTGTGGTTGTATATGAGGGTATAAAGCATTCATGAAGTCTGTAGTACCTAGTTATAATCTGTGGTGAGAGTATGTATCCAACAGGGATCCATCCGTTACAATATTCCTTAATTGAACAGGTGTTCCTAACATTAATGGATAATGTTTTGTATATGTAAATGCTGAAATATTTTTGCTACACTTTCTTTCGCGTTAATGTATACTGATGTTGTTAATGCGAAAGTAACTGACACTGTCAGTTTGTCTGTCAGTCTGTTACGCTTTCATAAACCACTGAAACGATTTTGATATTATGGATTATGGTAGATTAAACCCTAAGAAATGTTATAGGTTACTATTTAATACGTGATTGTATCTACGTGAGCTATATTTAAACTATTATCAGCGAAACTCTAGGACTCCGTAAAGCCTCTGTAAGGACTATGTAAAAATACCGAAAATAATAAAAAAAGCTGACATAAGCCTGACATCAAATAACTAATGAAAGGAAGTAAAAATCTATTTTTATATGAGTCTGTCAATAAAGAATAGACATAAATTCAATTCTTGATTATTTGAGGGCTCCCTCGAGTATGTATATTGTTTTCCGAAAGACGCTCAAAGAAATATTGATGACCGTGAATAGCTTAAATTGGCGATGACAAAATCAGAGGCAATGCCGAATCAGAGAACTAACTACTAACTCTTATAACATTAGTTACAGACTAATTAATGCAAGTTTACATTAAAACGTAATTTTGTTTGAGTAAGCGGCAATTATCCGTACGTTGACGTTGCAATGCATTACGCCATTTTGCATTCTTCAAATTATTTTATTGCACATGGCAATAAAATAATTTGAAGCATACGGATACTTTTTAAAAAAGTTAAGAGGTCGTATAAAAGGCTCGGGAAATAGTTATTGAGAACATAGCTCGGTAAACGCTGTAGCCTCTGGCATTTTTCGTGGAAATAGCTCGTTCTTCTATACTTGTAGATATAGTATTTACTAGGACATAAGAAGTTGTAAGAAATTCGAAGCTCGACATGTAGGTAATAGTTATTAGTGCATGTTTTTTTGGCTTTACAATGATGATAGACTTAGGAACAATGACGTATTTTTGTATGTTTATTATTTCAGCGAATGGCAAATGATTGTATAGATCCTTTTTTTTTATTATGTGAGTAAATTAAAACAAACGAGCAGAAAATGGTAACTGGCGAGCTTTTTAGAACTATTACTTATACTAGTTATTAATAATTCGACAGTTACCAGTTTTTTGAATGTTAAATTTTGGTGATGGTTAGATTAGGTTAGTGCTATATAATAAGCTCACCTCGATTTATTCCGAAGTAAGTTGTAAAATTAATTAATAAACTTCAGAGAAGAAAAGTATACTTCAGAAAAAATATTGAACAGAAATATAATAATATCATCAAAGTATAGCTTTCAGACATTATCTAAAGTCAACGGAAACCTAATATTATTACTGATCCGTGAAGTCTATCTTCAAAGATAAAATTTTCCACCCAGAGAGTAACTTAATGTTAATATCGCAATGATTACAAATGGGCAATGGGGTCCAATGTCGTTATTTGAATAAGGTAGTATTTTTCATGGACATTTGCCAATACGACTATATTCCTTACAATAAGAGTGCCAGTCATATAACCCTTGTATCTTTGTAGTAAGGTACAAATTTCAATGATAACTATAGTAGTGACAGCATCGCTAAACGAGCCTAAGTACATGATAAAAGACCCAAGTCCCAATTAGTAGCCGTACTTAGTAGAAATAATGTCTGCATTCCGCTGTTAGTGTTCAATGATCTTGGAAAAATATATTTTTATTTCCACTCTTAATTAGACCATTGCAACGAACCAAAAACATACAAAATAGTTTCTGTATAAATACGTTAAATAAAAAAAAAAGGTTAGGTACTAAATTGTTTTTTTTTTTCAATATCTTAGTATGTGAAAATGGGAAATATTTTCACATCACAAGATATAGGAGAACAAATTGGCCAAAGAATTTAAAATTAAAAAATCTTGAGATGAGCAGCTGTAAACATCAAGCATCAAGTCAGATCTAAATAATAATCTTATCAACGAAGAAAAACCAAAATAAAAACTTTAAATCCCTCACAGTTTTAGAATCCTTCTTTAAAAACCTTCCTTCCATGCTTTAAAAGAATAACCTTTAACAAAGAACTTTGCTTCCTAGGTAATAAATTTACTATTCCATCATCACTAACCTTGTTATCCTTTTGCCAGGAACAAACGCCTCTTTTATCTGATATCCTACACTTGAGCAGAGCATCTTCACCGGGATTCACTTCAGTATATGTTGGCATTTCTATGAACCGCTGGACAGCATCTGTGAAAACACAAAATGGTTATTTTTTAGTTTCAGTTTTGGTGTTTAATATATGGTTGAAGTGAACACTGTTAAATACATAAATTTATTGTTTGGATTACAGAAGAGTTTGATGGCAACAAGCCTATCCCGTACATATTCCAATTACATGGGCTCATGGACTATTAAAGGTCTTGTTTTAAACAAATATAGGCGTTTTAATTTTAACACATTAATTGTGAACGTAATACATTAATTGTAAACGTCATACATTAATTGTGAATGTCATACAAGAATTAAGTAGGGCAAAAAACTACGTAGGTTTACAAATTGATTGATCGACAAAAGCCCCGGTGTTGCACAGAAATGGCTAAACTCAAGCCTAAAAGGTACGTCAGTATTTTTGCTCTTTTTTAGTCCGATTTCGCAATGCAGGCTCTCTGTGCCACGTCATCCATTCGAGTGAGTTTGAAGTGCGTACTCCGTGATCATAACCCACGGTATAAGTATAATCCGGGGATCGAATAATATGCGAAGTGATAACCGCTCTTTTTATGGGTGTCGGCGAGTGCCAAGATATTATAGTAAGATGGGCAGTATCTACGGGTGCGCAGATACTATTAATACTGGCTGGATTACTTTTTTGGTAGTTTATACTTCTATAAAATAAAAATTGTTCTAGAATAGCACGATAAGTTACTTCGGTCGTTATCATAGTCAGGACCCAGAAAGTCTAACAATTAGTCTGATCAAGGAGTATAGTATTACCCAGTAACATACTATGGTACTCCTTGTACCTTAGTTTGTGGATAGCCAAGTCCAAATGAAGCACTGGTATTCAACTGGATCCAATTAAGGTCATGGCTCATTACGGCCACCCGGCAGCCACTCCGCACTGACTCGCCTCCTGCGGCTAGTATTCTTCCATACTCGGTTATAAGGCGAGTCGGTGCGGAGTGGCTGCCGGGTGGCCGTAATGAGTTATGACCTTTAGACTGCACCAACGCTAACATAGTTGCGAATAGCCTCGATAGATCACAATGTTTTAATTTCAGTTGAAAATAGTACGTATCCAAACAACCCGAGCAGCTCAAAACTTTTGTAATACATCGGATCAATCGTTATTAAAAAAAGTTAGAAAGAAGACTGCCATCAAAAAATCAATTTTTCATAACTGCCGCGAGATAACTTGTGATTAAGTACGAGTATGTCATGTCAAAATTGGTATTTTTTTCGACTAATATGCGTTTTGAGAGCAAAGTTACTGATTAGATAGTTTGTTAGGCTTCAAAGACGAGCAAGGCTTTTGGCTTAGTTTATTCTTTTTTTTCTCCAATCGTAATATTTACCGATCGGTAATGATAAAAATGAATCATTGCCTATCGGTAAATAATCTTCAATGGCTTAACTTAAAGGCGTTTTTATTTGTCAATACGCCAAAAAAAGTGCCAAGTAGAAGTGCAGGGGGCACCGCTGCTCCTGAATATAAAAATAAAAAATAATGCACGCCTCTGAGTTACAAACAATATCTGTTATGGTACACTTAGAGTATCAGGTAATTAACAACTGTAATTTTGATTAAAATCTAGCTGTTTAAACACGTACTGTATTCTATTTTAACTTCTGTGTGGTGTAAGTTGCTTAATTATTGAATAATGGAATAGTAGTAAGTATTGCCACCAAAGGTTCTCAGAATAAGCTAAAGAGAAGCTTAGGAAGCTTAAGAGAAGACAACAATCCGTCAGCTCAAATTCAGCATCATGTGTCTATCAAAATTGCAACCGAAAGCTACATCGGGACCCACTAGAGCTTTCACAGCAGTTTGTAGCCGTATATCGACCACTTCCGACCTACGGCTGTAACGATGCCGTGGGGTACTCAATCAAACGTCCGTCAAATCACTGAACGAATGACAGTCAGGATGTACAGTCAGCAAATTTTATAGGTATGCAGTAAGATGAAATTTAAGTTTTTGTAACTTCGATGAATGTATACAAATGAAGTTTTAAATTAATTGAAGAACTTATTGTTGTCTACTTTCACTTACATTGGTACTAGAAACTATTAATTGACTTTTGAGAAGAATTAAATAACAGCTGAAGGTTCTGCACACTGATATGTTTTGTTGATTGTACATAGAAACGCTACAATTACTAGACTATGCCTTTAGTCGACCTTTGTTTAACTAGGTACCTTAAAGTTGAATTTCACTTAATCTGTTTCCAATTTTTGTATTCGTATTTTATTTAGTCGACCCAGGATATTTATTTTATCTTTTATTTTTATTTTATTATTTAGTTGTGACATACAAGTGGTTTTTTTTTTATTATTTTATAATTCACAGTTTATAAATTGCCACATTCAATTATATAAATTTTACTCTTTGTATACGTTGGGAGGACCTTGTTTTGGAATTTCACCGTACTAATTTATAATTTATTAATCGTTATAATTTACAACTCCATTCCAATTTTCTTAGCTACTGAAAGTTAGTAATAAAATGGTGGAACAGAAACGAGGGCGGCGATACATTTCTTTCTAAACAACATATCCAAAACAAACAAACTTCCTCGACCATTGCAGATGTTATTAAAAATGTATGGTTTTCCTCTCCATGTTTTCCTTGGACATTTTTAATTAATATAAATTAAAAAGGTCTGTACAGAAGAAAATGGTGGGGCGCCAGCTCTATCTTTGTGTCGCCTCTTTAATTAATTACATTCGTTATTATTTAGTCGTTTGCACAAGTTATTCAAGTAATCTATTGAATGCTACAATGTTCTTGCGTAATAAATTAAATTTGCCTCCGTCTTTGACTTTGTAAATCAGTAAAAACAGGATCGAGAACTGAGTAGGATTAAAGGAAGCAAAATCAAATATGTTAATTATTTAATGTACATGCGTAGCTATTGCGTAGGTGTTCATACATTTAGAGTTAATAATTGATACTAAGCATCTCAGAAGTTTAAATAGGAAGATTTAATAACCACCTCAAAATCTTTTGAGAGACTAGTCTTATATGGGATACTAAAATTAGAAAACAAAGGCGTGTAGAGGGAGAACAATATACTACATTCGAGATAAATAATAACTTAGCACGTACGTTATCTTAGCTTTTTTCATTTCTATCGTACCATCCTAGTTTGGCAGTTGTGGGACGGTGACAGCAAATAGCAATATTAACAAAGTACATGCTAAGCAACGTCTATTTATCCCGGCTTACGTCTTGGCACATCTATGTAATGGTTTATCCAGGCTAAGCTATGAAAGAGAGAAAAATAAGACGCGTCTTTATGATTTTCCAAAGGCATATGCAAGGAAGTCAAACGAGTCAATAAAGAAAACGACCCGCCATTGAGCCAAAACCATAAAGTAGAACGTTTTTGAAACCACATCAAAAAGATTTCGAACGCTGCATTTGAATTTCGGCACTAGTTTTCGAATTTTGAATTTTGTTCGTAAAACATACGTTGTTCTATTTTTGAATATTGAATCTGTATTCTAGAACGCTTTCTTGTTATAAATTCAAACGTATTTTTTGGCTTAGATTTGGGAGTATGGAAATAAATAATAGTAATTACGACTAAGTGCTCATTCGTAAGTCAACATTTGCGGTGAGACGTCGTCATAGATAAGCCTGTACTAATGATGTCAACCTGTCACTAATTATGCACATATTGTGATCTAAAGCCTACACGGTTCTGCTGTGTAGGGCGAAACTGTAGGTGCCATACAATCGGTAACAATGATTTGCACTCAGTGAACACTTTGTGATAATCTACTGCAGGCGTGATATTTACTGACAATGTTTTATCAATGAATCAAGTAAAATAAAGGATGAATCTATTAAAGACTTTGTTTGCAATTATTCAACGGTATAGTCTAATTAGTTTGACCCGGTAGGTTTGTCTTCGATGGTTCAATCGGATATTGGACATCACACTGATCAAAATTTAAAAACCCGTGGTTCTACGGAATGCTGTCTTATATCGTGAAATATATGTATGTTGGTACGCCGAAACTATGTACTCGTATAATACGCCGCACACATCATTTTCTATTTATAATTATTAAACTAATTCCTGAATCTAATTTTAGGTTTCCGTACCCGAATATATCCCCGGGGATCCTATTAATAAGCTCCGTCGGTCCGCCCATCCGTCTCTCAACAGGCTGTATCTCATGAACTGTAATAGGCTTGGAATTTTCACAGACAGTGTACTTTTATTGTCGCTATAAGAATAAATTATTTTATTGTACTTTCGAGAAACGTGATTTTTGGGCATTTTTGCTCCATTCTTAATTTTATATGATGGTCTAAGTAGTAAGTAGTAGTAATCTATCTAAGACCCAATTACTATAAAAGCTCTCTTCATTTTAGCCGTGAAAATTCGCTGCATTTTGAATTTACTGAAAAATAGAATTTTAGTTGCTATGAAATCAATAAATAGTTAATCAATCGAGATGTTAACTTAGTGACGACTTAAGGTTACAGTCGTGCCGATTCTCTAGTGCACAAACTAACGTAAATTTAAGTTAAGTGCATCTTTCTCTTTTACATTTCTTAAAGAAAAGGACAGAAGATACATTTTAGTTTAATCCTGTCAAATTAGACAGCGCCTGATGACAATTGACGCCATGTTTTTAAATTGCGTCTAAATTATCTATGGAGTGTCTAAATTTGACAGGACTTAACTAATATTTGATTTTCTGTCCTTTTCTTAATTAAACGGATTTAAGAGAAGCATTTAACTTAAATTTACGTTAGTTTGTGCACAAGAGAATCGGCACCATTGCCATACAAAATATATGAGAGAATCGCGTTATAACAGCTCATAAAAAGTTCGTCAATTAATGATGGTATAAAATTTCGTATTATAACTACTACTTCAATAATTAATAATAAGGTTCTACTAGTTACACCGCGGCCAACAAAGAATTAAAACAACTATCCCTATAGTAAATATACCTACTATCTCTAAATATACCTACTATCTCTATAACTATCTCTAAATATAATTACTTCTCTATTCTCTACTATCAGACGGTACACAAAGATACAGTGAGCCACTCTTTACATTCCACTTTCCTCGGCAATAGACAAACACTCTTTTATAAAAATACGCAAGAAGCAAAGAGAAACAGGCAACACCAGACAGTCGATAGAGGTGCAACACTGAAGCGATGCACTGTTGACACGGAACCACTCGAGGCACATAATTAGCTCAGTTGAAGAAACTCGCTAAGTACAGTCGACTCTAATCAATACTTGAATGGTAACTGTGAACTTACAATGTTATTGAAAACGTGAAAATGTCTGTGTGTAAGTAATGGGTATGAAAGACTAGCTGTCCTCATCGGATTCACTCGCATTTTTGTTTATTATTCCGCTCAAACCGTAGAGTCTGCCGGGGTTGCGGAATAGTTCTAATACCGCGGCCACGCAACATAAAGGGCAACCGAAGGACATGGGTTAGTTTTAGTCAGTATAAGTCGGATACTCCCCCCGCACCGCCTAGGGCGGGAGAAGTCATTTGATGATTTCCCATCCATAAAAAAGCCGTTGCGTGATTTAATAAAGCATTTTCTCGCGTGGATGTCGAAACTTTCATCCCCTTTAGAAGTTGATTTTCCAAAAATCCTTTCTTAGTGGATATTTACTCTTCAAAAAAAACATGCCCTCCAAGGTTCATGTCTCTACGAACGGCGGTTTGGGTTGTGTGTTGATATACCAACAGTCAGTCAATTTACCATTATATAGATATAGAAGATAAACGTTTTTGATAAATAGACTATCTAACACAAAAAAACATTTTCAGCGGACCAGAATTGCCAGAGATAAGCGTGTTCAACCAAGCAAACAAATTCTTAAGCTTTATAATATTAGTCTAGTATACTTACAGAAAGTACACTATTGTTAAGTACATATTTAATATGGCTTTAACTTCCAGTGCATCTGGTTATGAAAAGAAGATAATTCATACCTAATGTAATAGAACTGAAGAAACTTCTTTTTGCTTGTTTGTTGAGCTGTTTGTTTAAGCGGTATGTTCGGAACTATCAGTCGGTTATATGTCTGTTTTATAAAAAAGGCTTCGTCCGCGAGTATGTTTAACTTCCATCCACTCTATTTTATCCCTCTGGGGAATTGTATTCCCAAAAACCCCTTCTTAGACTTTTTCTTCACAAATAATACAACTTCTGCGCTGATATATCAACAATTAGTCAGTCAATTTGTTACTTTGCCATTTTCAAGATAGTAAAGGCTTCCTGTATGGTTATAACATCACGCTGCGAACAAGCAGTAAACAAACACGCATGGAAAACCGCAATAATCTATTGTACTATTTTTTTTTGTTTCTTAATTTTTGTTAAGGTTGAGTTCAGCCATTATATTTTTCTATTTTTGCAGTGCATCTGTCATGTTATCTCTGAACCGCCCTGAGTTGACTGGTAGAGAATACCTACGGCATTAAGTCCACCGTTGAACCTTTTGTGCATAAAGTTTGAATAAATAATAAATGAATAGAACCGCAGAGAACCGTAGGTCTTTAACAAAGAAAAGCAGATAGGTAATCAATTTAAAATTTGAGTAGGATAAAAGTCACGAGTTCTACATCAAACAGTTAACTTTTGATGGATGACACATGTCCACAAAAGTAACTCCGAAAAACCAATTCCAAAACAAACGTACTTATTCAATTTAACCGTCCTTTATTTCAAAATGGCTAATGAACGTCCCATATCGTAAGTTGAAAGCTTATTCGCCGCATAAAAGGGTAGGCTCGAATCGTCAGACCCCAGCGCGCCATTACAACAGTTTATGAAGATTACAAATATTTCACACAAAGCGGCAACCGCGGGTTCTGGCGTATCAAACCTTATTGTGTCTTGAATGGAGTTTAGCAAGTACTTTTTGTTGGTGTTCATTTTTAGTACCGAGCTCTTATTTTGTTGTAAAACGTTTAGCGGAGTTCCGAGGTGGAGGTAGTGGGATTACTAAAGTTGTTACGTGTTTGGAAACGGTTTAAAATGGCGTCGTTTTAACCGTTTTGAGGTGTCAAGATAGAAGCTTCTTCTGCTATGTGCTGCTATTTTCGCCTGAGTTGAAGATGTGCAGATAATTCTTAATTTGTATGAATTCTTTAATTTATATAACTACATTTTTTTCTGCCAGAGTCTTAATATTCGAAATAAGCAAATATATCTTTGTTATATTGTCACGCATAAACTGCTGAAACAAATTAATGAATTTTGGTTTATGTTGAGCCTTGGTGAAGATTATATACAAGGTGTATTTTTGGTCTTGCTCAACCAGCTAGGAGATGATTCTACTTATAAAAACAAACAACTTTTATTATGTAACCAACTCGGAAATCGCGAAAAAAAGATCAGCTGTTTCATACATTATGGTCAGGAGGGCAATGAACTTTTCATAGAAACAGCTGATATTTTTTTCGCGATTTCAGAGTTGGTTCCATAATAAAAGTTGTTGGTTTTTATGGGTAGAATCATCTCCTAGCGGGTTGAGCAAGACCAAAAATACACCTTGTATATACCTAAATATCATCATCGTCTGGGTCATAGCAGACCCAGATGAAGATCTCTCCGTAGACAAAGTCGCAGGCAAAAAAATGTACAGAATAAATAAACCTATCTCATTAAGTACAGTAAAACATCACACAAGTTCGCCCACAAAATTCACTTCACAAAATAATATCAGCCTTCTCAGTACCTACATCAAATATAAAACGACGGTAAAACTCTAAAATACGGCTCTTAGAAACGAACAAGAAAAGAATATCAAAGAAAAACTCCACCTGACATGAAACTACATAAGCATTCGACCCTCTATTTAATAAAAAATAAAGAATTTTATACCCCGGCCGAATAGCTACATTGTTATTCATAGCATCGACATCGTAATCCATAAGAATAATCTAGACTTTTTCCTTTCGAATCGAGTATTGCACGAGTTGCTCATTATGGGTGAGTCGAAAGGCGTGAAGATGGGCTGATAACGAGCGCAGTCACACACACGTGACTCTAGAGCACATTCGAGCAGTTCCGAGCATTTTCAGCGCTTAAGTATTTGTTGCCGGCGTTATTTTAGACTTCATATTTCTTGGCTGGCTTTGAGATATTATCTTTTTTTTTTATTGCAGGCAGCCGTACTGACGTTCAGTGGTCACTGCCGCCTATATATCTATAATACCGTAGATCACATCTGTGCATGGCTTGCTATCACAGAGACAAAACTGGAGTGTTTTATAAAATACTAGCTTTTGCCCGCGGCTTCACACGCGTAAGAAGACTATGCCACTCTCCACCAACCAACAAAAAATCATTCAACTATCGCCACATTGAAAAAATCACGTTAATTGGTCGCTCTGTTTTGACGTGAAAGATGGACAAACAAACAGACACACATACTTTCTCATTTATAATATTAGTATGGATTTCTGTAATTACATTCTGGCACCAAAGCACTTCTAGCAAAAATACAAGACAAGATTTGTAGAAATAGGTATAGCAGTATAGTACTATTTCCTGGAAGACCTCCTTTAAAAGGAGCTTCTACTGCTCTTTACAAAATCTCTTTATTACTTTTTAATTAATATCAAACCTTCAATGTCGTGATGGCCTAGTGGTTAAGGCGCCCGCCTCTCATGCAAGAGGTTGCGGGTTCGAATCCGGGCAAGTACCAATGTGACTTTTTCAATTCATATGTACTTTCTAAAAGTGTATCTTAGACATCACAGACATCGATCGGTGAAGGAAAACATCGTGAGGAAACCTGGACTTGTAGTTAATATAAGTCCGAAATCGCCAACCCGCCTCGAGCAAGCGTGGTGATCAATGCTCGTGCCTTCTCTGTATGAGAAGAGGCCTTTGCCAGTTAATAGGCTGGTATTATTATCAAACCTTCTATATTATATTTATGAACAACATCTAAATAACAAAAGAAATTAGGACCTGACCAAGCTATATAAAATCGGTAGCCGATCCATTTGTTTGCGGCCTTTACTTCGAGTAAATTATTGATATTTTAGTCGCATCTGGCTCAACGAAAGGAACGCCAACATATTTAGGGAAAACGCTACGGTTAATTGCGTACCTAAGTAAAATACTTCTTGCTTATCACATGTACTTACAAAGCCATTAAAGTTGTACTACAAATGTATTCCTCGTAAAGAGAACTATGAAAGTCGGTATAGAAAAGCTGTATTGTGCTCCTCCACAATAGTGCATTGAATTAAATATTAGTAGAGATTGTTCGTGTAGCTACTGAAATACTAATATTCAACTGTCTAGAATTCTAGACGGACGGGCGGAATCAAACGTGGTTCGAAAAAGGCTGGATGGATTGATTGTGCACATTGATTGTGTAGCTGTGTCAGCGGCTGGATTAAGCGCGTGCTTTTTTTGGGAAAAGCGATAAATCTGACGGGTATTCGGGTATTAAATGGACGGGTATTTTCGTTGGTTGATCTATGAGTTTGTGTCAAGATCCAACTGCCAATTAAAGTTTTATTAACAAATCGTTATAAACAAAAATGAATTGTTGAGCGTGTACTAGGCGAAAAACTCGAGAACGACTGGACCAATTCGGCAAATTTTTGTTTTTCGAATGATCGTTGAAATCTGAGGAAGGTTTTTGTGTAGAGAAAAATTGGAAAAGTCGTGCTGATCATTTTTGAATGCGGAAAAATCGCTTTTTTAATCCAGAATTTTCCAAATATCAAGACTGCTTTTGCTTCTCGAGATCAACTGGTAGGAAATACATTCTGATAGTAAAACGACATTATTCAGAAACGAGTTAAAATCCATACTAATATTATAAATGGGAAAGTGTGTCTGTCTGTCTGTCTGTCTGTATGTCTGTATGTTTGTCTTTCTTTCACGGCAAAACGGAGCGACGGATTGACGTGATTTTTTAAGTGGAGATAGTTGAAGGGATGAAGAGTAACATAGGCTACTTTTTGTCTCTTTTTAACGCGAGCGAAGCCGCGGGCAAAAGCTAGTAAAAAATATTTGTGTGTGTATTGAGAAAATGAAAGAATACGACACCTAAAAAACTTTTCCCCATAAAGCTTTTCACACATCATAGAGGCAATTTTCGCAATATAACTCTCAATGGTACCAATCAAATTCAACTTTTTCGATGATTGCCCCACGAAGTTTTACTAGCCGGCAAACATGGGGCAAATCGAACCAACAAAAACAAAAAGAGATTTCGTTTTTTTCCAAATTTATATTAACTTTTCACAGTAACAACGCCAAAACAATACCTAGAATCTTCTTCACATTACGTTCTTTAAATATTTCTAAATATTGTCGGCTGTAAATAATTTATTAAGCATATAAATTACTATTTTGCATGACAAAACGTTATACACCGAGAATTAACGCATAAACATTATGGTACCAATCATTTCTATTAGAAATCATTTTGTTTTATACGAAAATAAGCAAAAAAAAAATAGAACCTACAAGAATTAAAAGTTTCCTACTTACAAGAAATAAGAAAAATCTTTGCTATTTTCTTAAGTACTTACTTAAAAAACTCGACAATCTGTTCAATAAAATTTAGTACGTACACGGATTCATTTGCAGTATAACAGCTGTTCTTATTGAAATCAGTATTTTACTAGTACGGATAACTTTGAAACTTGTAAAATTACACTTTAGGTCTGTAATAATTTTTGTATTAATTATTTCCTGCATAAGTTTAAATCTTTTAAATAATAATAGGATAGAATAATCTTTATTTCAGGCAGCATAGGCCCATATATAAATACCTTAACCTAACATACAGATATAATCACGTATGTGTTAGCATAAAATCTATGTTAATAACACTACACTATTAACCTTACGACGACCAAGCGTCAGCCGGCTGTCGCGCTGCTATTGTTTCTCTATTGTGTCTCAAATCACGTGTGTTCGAAGTTTGGTTGCGAAGGTTTAATTAAGTGGCTATCTATACTTATATTATAAAGTTAAAGAGATTGTGTGTTCATTTGTTTGTTTGGTTGAATGCGCTAATTTCAGGAAGTGTTGATTCTAGTTTTTTTTTTGTTGAATAGCCTATTTATCTAGGAACGCTATAGGCTAAATAGCATCACGCTACAACCTACGGGGGTAGTAGCCAAAGATGCAGATGAAACCGCGTGGAACTATAGTTAAGTAATAATGGAGTGGATTACTAGAATGTTCCCTGCACGAATATGCGACGGAGCTTCTCGACTCGATATAGTTCAAATGCGCGATTATGCGACGCCTTACCTTATTGAACCTTGACGTAACTCAGATGCGACACTGAATAATAATTATATATCTATTGATATTACACCCTCGATATCTCAGCTCACATACTCAAGTATCTAGGTCCAATATCGGGTAACTATTTTATACTTTCAATACTATAGTAAGTGCTTTGAAAGAAATCTGTACAATAAAAAAAAAGATTAGTCTGCTTGCAACGAATAAACTCAAAAAAATACTGAATCGATTTCAAAAATCTTTTTTGTATTAGCACATTTATTGAGTTGGTTGTCTGGGTTGACTGGTAGAGAATGCCTAAGGCATTAAGTCCGCCCTTGTACGCTTGTGCATGAAGTTTAAATAAATAAATAAATTGAGGTAGGCTATAGACGGCATCATGTCATCACCTTTGGGAGCACAGCAGTACCAAAACACGCGTGTAAGACCGCGAATGACAGGTCGTCGACAAAAGGGAGGTCCACATAGGACATAATACTTAAACTACGTATGGTTATTCAGCACTACGTTCACTTCGTACAGTGGTATCGTTTAACTTTAAAAAACCCACCGTACCACCAGGGGTACGGCCAGGGGTACGGTGGGTCTGCAGTGGTTATTTACTTGGATTCTAGAAAACTACTACTTCATCCAAATGGCCGCTACAAACCGCTAGTTCTGTCAAATGATATCTTTGCTTTCACCTGTATTTCCAACAAAATGTAACTGCTATGGCAGTGCGGCTGCCAAGTATGGTAATTATACCATTGTTTCTCTGAAACGCTGTGCTGAACGTGATACTCATGATAAATAGATTTGTACATAAAACCGTCACGGTTGCTATCGTTGTGGGCACTAAGCACCAGTAATGACATATGGTTTAAAGTTCTGTGAACCGCCGTTATTCGGAGACCATTTCAACCATGAATGAATCATGTAAAGGAAAATGTTATGAGATTATATTTATTTATTAAAACTTTATGCACAAAGAAAAACATTGCACAATGGCGGACTTAATGCCTTAGGTATTTTCTACCAGTCTACCTTAAGGCGATGCAGAGACAAAACATAGGTAGGTGCAAAGATATTAAAGATGAAAGAGAAAAAAATGAATTATAATAATAAATACATACATACAAAATATATACAGTACTTACTACTATATTTACGCATTAAAGTTGCTTTTTTATATTAAGTTACTTAGCATATAATTATATACTTTAAGTTAGCTTTGTGTCTGTCTCTATTTTTCAGTTGTGCGAAAATAGACAAAGTTCGTGCTTAAATTAGATAAATTAACGTTACTAAGCTCATACTTTGACTTAGCAATCTTCCGTCCCTCTTCAGCCATCGCAGTTGAACAGTCGTGCGATGGTGACAGAATGATAGCTTAGTCAAAGTACATGCTAAGTAAAATATATTTATCTCGGCACGTGTTACATTATTTTTTCTATGGTTATGATGAGCTATCAACTTTCTACAACGTACCTATATCTAGGTGGCCTAAAACAGACTTATTGTTCTATTTAATATTATTATAAAATAATTCTTCTATTATTTCTTATATTAATTAGTTGTTTCACCCTCAAGGCTACATTATCCAAATATTCACAGTTCATTTAAAATAACTAGCCTCTATGCATTTAACTTTAGATCCCACATATCTCTGCAACCGGGGGGGAGGTTGATCCCGAAAACCGATATCTTTATAAACCTTAGTCAACGCATGGGAGGAGGGGGAGGGGTCAAAGGCTGTTGACCGTTAAGCCAGGATAATCTTAATTGTGAAGCATCCTAACAACGTGAGTGTAATGATTATCAAACTTAATTGTTTAACCACTTTTGAGGTGATGTCATAGTTAAAAAATCTAATCACCTCCAATATCCCAAGGTTTAGGACGCTCAGAACAAATGAGACGAAAAGTCAGTCGATTTTCAAACTGGATTTATTTAGTTTAGACGAGCCGGAGGCCGTGGATTTGAATATTATTCATGATTAGTCTTTGAGTGATGAGCATTACTGTTTGCTCTATGTCTGGGTATCATTTATGTGCCTGCCGGGGTTGCGGAATTTTTGTAATAGTTACCGTGACCCTGGAACATAAAGGGCAATCGAAGGAACATGAGTGGGTTTTAGTCAGTAAGAGTCTGACACGCCCTCCCGCCGCACCCAGGACGGGAGCAGTCATTGGATGATTTCCCACTCACCAAAAAAAAAACATTTATGTAAGTATTTTTTAAGTAGGTATGTATATCACTAGTTTTGGTTACCATAGTACAAGCTCTGCCTTGTTTTAGATCAAATGGCCGTGTGTGAGTTGACCCAGAACATTTATTTATTTAGTTTGGAGACTTTCAGTACCTCGTAGTAGGTGAGGAATTTCGGGAGAGTATAGAATTCGTCGCTTCGGTGGACAAGAGCCACAAGATCTTACAATAACCTAGTGTTGTTAAGTTTCCGAACTAGGTTAAAGTTACCATACTAACACTTACTGTAATATTGGTAGTTATGTCTGTTCTCTGGGTCAGAAATATTATGATAGGTCTTTGTTGACTGAATTAAATGATAATTATTATTATCTTATGTCAGATTGTTGGGCAGTTGCTCTTGCCAAAGGTGTGTGGGTGTTATTTAAGAACTGGGTTGTAGAGGCCTAGGCGGTAGCTCCATGTAAACCAATAAAAAGAAAACGCTGACTCTAACATAGGTACTTCATTAGGACAAAGCTAGACTGATAGAAGTGATACTTGAAGCTTGGCGTATAAAATCAAAAAATAATGATGGATGGTCCACTAGAAAAATCTTTGTATTTACGTCATAGTATAGTCTCTAGTACTCCCTACTGGATATTAGCCTCTCTCAACATATACCATAGCAACAAGATGTTTTCCACGACCTTCACCAAATGTTTAGTACGTCTCATGGGAGGCCTACTCACGCTGCATCCTCCAATCATTCGAAGGCCCTTTGGTCCCATGGGCTCTGAAAACAACGAGTCCCGCTTTCTGCCACTTAGGACTGGCAATGGTTATATATCTCGGTGACCTTGATTCTTCTAGGAATCTTAATATTCCAGATTTCATATAAAAACTTTGAGCAAGGACTATTCTTACTCCTAAGTCACAGGATCACCTAGTTTAGGAGTCAGGGTTGGATTATTTGTACGACCTTTAGTTAATCAAGCTATGTATCCTAATCTTAAGCAAAGTCAAAGGTTTCTGTATCAATAAAGTTTTTTTTTTCGCATTTCCAAAAATAGGTACCCATATCCATACTAATATTATAAATGGGAAAGTGTGTCTGTCTGTCTGTCTGTCTGTTTGTCTTTCTTTCACGGCAAAACGGAGCGACGGATTGACGTGATTTTTTAAGTGGAGATAGTTGAAGGGATGGAGAGTAACATAGGCTACTTTTTGTCTCTTTCTAACGCGAGTGAAGCCGCGGGCAGAAGCTAGTTCTTTATGTATGTACGAATTCAATCCTAGTATTGAAACATAGTCCTCATTATTCATCAGTGTTCTGTGTCACACCCAAAACCAATCGTAAGTCAAACGATTTATGTGTATACGTTCTCCACAAATCTCTCTACAATGTTATATGAACGTTCATTCATTGTGCTGCGATTCCTATCAGTATCAGTGTATAATTGTTTTATTGTTGTTATATCAAAGTAATGGAATCTATTACAACAAACGTAATTTATACACAGAAAGTCATAAACATAAAGTCCATTTTCTATTATCCTATATTACTGGAAACCAGGAAACTGAGTGGCTAAAATACTCGTACGAGTAAATGGAATAAAACTAAAAATTTTGCAAATAAAACGTACTCCCGATAACGTTTCCAGGACTTAAATAACGTTGGTATCGCTTGGGACCGAGGTCCACGGATGGGTCTCAGCTGATTAGATAGGATACCTCGCAGATATCCATATACGAAGTTGAAATACACCGCCCGACGGTCTGAGTTGTGCACATAAGGACTAAAGGACATTTCAACGGAAAAAGTTGGATATAGATATGTATTAACTTTGGTCACGAAGATAAAAGGTTTAGGGAAACCTTGTTTGTTTTGTTGACCAGGTTTGATCTAATTTTTTCATAATGGGGTTTACATTAAGTATTAACCTTTCAACGACCAAGCGACAGCCGGCTGTCGGGTTGCTATCGTGTCCGGAATCACCTGTGTTCGAAGGTTTAAACAACACAATAGAAGTTCCATAATCACAAAAGATTGATTTTTAAACCTTCTCAAGATAAAAATCAAAATCAAGCAACGTAAAGTTATTCCGCAATATTTTCTCATAATATAATATGCTAATGCGCGAAGCAGACCGTGGGCAAATCGTGCGCTGTTGTAGAAATAATACTGTGCCAATTCCTAGATTGGACATCTAAAGCACATGTATATAGTATCGTATACTTGTATGTCAGTTTGTTAATTCGCCACTGGACATTAATGTGGTTAGTTTGCTGGTAATAGCCCATAGATGTCTTCTCCGAGAGGGTCCTTCATAGAGCGCTTAGTTAATGACGTTGGGTAGCTAATATCACAAGTCATAACATGAATATATTGTGTCCAGCCATAATATGGGTCACTGCTAGCCCAACGCTCTCCGTATATTTTATGCACGGGTTTCTAATTATTCTCTCTTCAGACAATTATGCGCGTAATCTCGACCGATTTATGAATCTTACAAAAACCTTTCTGAGCTTCTACTGACCGAGGTTTTTAATAATTCTCTCATTTGCAGTCGTAAAGTCGTTTTTGTGGTCCTAGTTTTAACGTTGTGTTTGGTCTTGGCTAACTATTCTTGATGCTATTATTTTAACTTTAAGTTATTATTTTTCTTATAAATATTTGGATTAGTTTGACGTTTTCTGATCAAGTGTCGCATTAATTCTACTTTTGACTTGTAATATGACTAACTTGTAATAATCCCTTAGATTAGTATTGCAAATTTTCATGAAGACCCGTTTAGTAGTATATTTAATAATAAATAATAATAATACCAGCCTATAACTGTCCCACTGCAGGGCAAAGGCCTCTTCTCATACAGAGAAGAGGCCTATAGTATATTTACATAAAATAATAACAGACATCATTACACTCATACATATATCCCCACTAACATAAAAAATAAGGAGCCCTTTATTTCTCAATGAACTATTTTATCAATGTGAATAATATATAGTGATGAGAATATAATGGGTATAAAAATTTAGTTGAATTGAAAAGAACAATTTTTATCAATTCATAAAATCAAATCAATTCTATTTCCCACTGACATTCATATCTACAATTATTGAATAAAGTATATTGATCAGAAGTATATCCTACTATATGCTACATACTATATGCTACCTAAACACATAAAACACCGCAAAACGACTTCTGGACTATTCCCACACCCAAGCCACTTCGAGAGGGTATTTATAATGTATTCTAAAACAAACTCGAACTCTTCTGTCACAAAATAAAGGCATATTTACTCTGGTACGGTTAGCGGAGCCACTAAGTACATCTCAACCTACATGTTTGACGAGGCGCCTTACTCACTCAGTGAACGAGTTTGAGAAAATTTACATATGTTTGGTATGTTACTCGTAAATCACACACACATGCTCAAAACAATTCGTTTCGATTGACTCTTACTGTTTAGAAATTTTGGAATAAAGTATGATTGGAATTAAAAAAAATACCTTAACCTTTGTGCCTCATCGGGGTCAAGGTAACCATTGGACCGGTGCGTACTGACCAGTGTTACAGGCTGTAACATACCATTCACAGCGAACATGGAAATGGTGCGAATCCACCAAAATAGTCTGCAGTACATTTTGTTCACAACATTTTTGCAAACTTCAGCAATGCATGTAGGGTCTTAAGTTGGATACTGGACGGTGTTACAGGCTGCAATTTATCATTCGCAACGAGCATGTTACTGGTAGGATTCCACCAAAATCATGCAAAGCTTCAGCAATGCATGTCAGCTGAGTCGACTAGAAGAAACATTTGTGCCGAATACTGCGCGTAATGTGTAGCGTGGCAAACAGTGTAGCACTCTGATGAAATCGCATCTTTACGTGCACCGTGTTTTGAACTCCGTGTAACATGGTCAGAGTAACGCTCAAAGGTCTCCAAACAGCCGACGGCGCGGCGGGCGGAGTAAAGCATTCGCAACGTGCAACGCTCGATTCACCGTACTGACTACACGTTCGCTCGCTGTGTATCACGTAACACGTAATCCCGGAACGCAGGTCAGTACCCGGCTGTATGTATCGTAGGTGTGTGAACAAACTTATAAACTCAAGTACACAAACAATGCCTGTAGGTCAGACAAATATTTCTTCCGTTCGGAAATTAAACCTCTGCGTCATCCGTGTCTATGCATTTCATTCAGATGTTAATTTGTTTCTGACGTTTTTTAGTTTTTTCCTATCTTACCTGTGATAGACAAAACAAGAGTGATAAATCTATACTAATTTATAAAGTGGTAAAGTTTATGCGTTTGTAGGGGATAATCCCTGAATCTACTGAATCAATTTTGAAACTTCTTTAACCAGTAAAAAGCTATATTTAAAGGCTATATAGGCCATATTATTATCTATAACATTACCATCAACCAAAGTCCTAACATAAATGAAACCGCGGGAACAACTACTGCTGAATAAATACGGCAAGTTTTTTGAGTAATTATTTTACTACATCTGATAAGTCCAACATGATAGGTAAATACGTTCTTGCAGTTGCTATGTCAACACAAGGATAGGCAACACTAACAATCTCGGACTTTTCTATCTCTGTTTTCGAAAACTATTAAAGTATTCATTATAAAAATATAACTTTTATTTCCACTTCACTTTAAACCGCTAGTTTTCACCCTCTTCTACCAGAAATATGGCAGTAATTTCTTTGGCCGATATCTTGAGTACACTATAAAATATTGAGATGAAAATGAACCCTCCCTTTTAGATCAGAGTTTCCCAAACTTTTATGTTTTGTAGACCACGTGCCAGGTTATTTGGTAGACGCCCAACTCTTACTTCCATCTCATTTTCAAAACTTTTTTTTGTTGGCTTAATATAGTTAGAGAAAAAAGTATTTATATAGAGACTAGAGGTTGTCAATTTTTTTTTAACATTTACCCTTTCTTGGAATTCCTCATAAATCGTTTGTGTGTTTGCAAACATATAAAAGCACATACACAAACAGCAAAACTCGAAACGAGTAAGTTAAACAAACATTATTTGTCCCGAGCGAGAACTCGCATATTTTATTTGAGAATGTGGATTGTCCCATTGATAAAATGCCAAAACTAAAATATTGTGTTGGTTAAAAAAAATAACCTATCATTAACCCTATATTTGACACTCAGTATAACTTTTCTCTGATATGAACCCCTCATATTTCGTCTTCGACCCCTGGGGGTATAACTTTGAGAATCAAAGAGTTTTGCTAAAAGTTTTAGACTCAAGTAACTGCGTATTATGTTTTAAATACAAGCGATTCTGTTCAAACTCGTCATTTAACTTTTCTGATAAATGTATGAAGAAAAAATATTGTTCTCTTTGTTCAGGATCCGCAAAAAACGTTGTGTGGAAAATATAAAAACCTTTTCTATCGTTTGGACTTTTTTTTGTTTTTACTGGGCGTATGTTCAACCGAAATTAATAAATGTTGAAAAATAAACTCCCAACTCAAAGCGTTTCAAATTCAGATGTATGTGATCCTGTGTGTTTTCTGTAAAGTCTATTTTTACTTTCAAGCGATTTCAATTTGTAACAGATTTTGCTCGTACCACAAGCCTTTTTACATGTTGAATGATGGTAATGGTTGTGGTAAGTAAAAGTTCTTTTTTATACTGTTAGTCCATAATTCACTTTACTATAAAAATTCACTTCACATCACACTTCAATACAAATATATATATATGTATATAAATTTGTATTGTATAGTGTATAAATACAAATGTATATTTATAACATTAATAAATTATTCCAAAAAGAAGTGGAAAAAAGAGTGGCCAACTTTACCCGATCGAGTCGCTTGTTTTGACATCACATTTTACGCCAAGCTAACACCTAACTTCGGTCTCGACAACATTGTCATTTGACGTAATCTGTTTTCGCGTCACATACGCTCTGAAGTTTTTCAAATGTTAAAAATAACTTTTTAGACACTTTAACCTTACAACGACCACGTAAAACACCGGTATCCAGCTGAATCCGGTTAGGCTGGCAGCCGACCCCAACACGGTTGGGAAAAGGCTAGGGAGATGATGAACCTTTCAACGACCAAGCGACAGCCGGCTGTCACGCTTCTATTATCTTTCTGTTGTGTCTCCTATTACGTGTGTTTAAAGATTTCAATAAAAAATAGGATCATAAAGAAATAAGCTGTGAGAATACGGCTAGCCCCTTTTAACCTTCATCTCATCTATATTGGTGCCGATTCTCTTGTACACAAACTAACGTAAATTTAAGTTAAGTGCATCTTTCTATTTCTTAAAGAAAAGGACAGAAGATATAATTTAGTTTAATCCTGTCAAATTAGACAGCGCCGGAAGAAAATTGACGTATATTTAGACGCCATGTTTTTAAAACGCGTCTAAATTATCTATGGAGTGTCTAAATTAGACAGGACTGAACTAATATTTTATCTTCTGTCCTTTTCTTAATTAAAAGGAAAGAGAAAGATGCACTTCACTTAAATTTACGTTAGTTTGTGAATAAGAGAATCGGCACCATTATCTTTGAATAATAGAAGCCTCTTTTACTAAAAAGAAAAGAAACTTCCCGAAACTTTCCGATTACGTCGTTTGCTTTTAGTTTAGCATTAAGCAAGCTTTAGAAGATTTACAAGCTATGAATTTATTTAACAAAACCTGGAAAATGGTCTGAAGTGGCGGAAACTGTGCCAGAATTCGGTCTGTAATTTTGTAGATTGGCGCCGAACGGAAAGATGTAGTTAGGATTTTGTTTTAGGTAGCGAGCATTGTTTTTACAGGTCAATCATCGTCATTATCGTGTTAACTTTGAATCAGCGTTTTATAAAGTATTAGCTTCTGCCCGCGGCTTCGCTCGTGTTAGAAAGAGACAAAAAGTAGCCTATGTTACTCTCTATCCCTTCAACTATCTCCACTTAAAAAATCACGTCAATCCGTCGCTCCGTTTTGCCGTGAAAGAAAGACAAACAGACAGACAGACAGACACACTTTCCCATTTATAATATTAGTATGGATGAACTTTTTTTGGGAGTGGGAAATCATCAAATGACTTCACCCGCCGTGGCGGCGGGAGGGCGTGTCAGACTTTTACTGACTAAAACCCACTCATGTTCCTTCGGTTGGCTTCGTTCCGGGGTCACGGTAACTATTATAAACATTCCGCAACCATAAAGTATGAACTTACGACCTCGACTTTGTCCGCGCAATCAAAGAACTATTTTAAAGGCGAGAGTGTTTTTTGAACCAAGAGAAACATTTTGGGGACCAATACTATTGAAATGTCGTATTTGAATCCTTCCTACGCTCAGATTCAAATAACACTCGCCTTTAGAATAGTTGTTTGCACCCTAGTTTAACAATTTACTATTCTTCCCTACCCACTTAGAGATCTAAAACCATTTCTTAGTGCTCACCTTTTTATCGGATGGATATGGCAAACAAGCTAACGTCCTATACATATAATTATAATGTTATTATGAAACCTTTACCTATAGACATCTAAGTCTCGTGAATCTATAATGTAAAGACACATGAAAATTTACACGAGCTCAGTGGTTTTAGCTGTGCGATGCCACCTTTGCCAGTCAGTCAGGGATCCTTTAATATTTTTTATTTTACGATACGTATGATATACCTATTTACGCTAGGTACGAACGGTACTACGTATTTTTAATGCCTTCTGTGAAGCCATGAATTCACTAAAAAGCGAGAATGTAGCCGTGATATCCGACACATTTCTTTCTGTTTTGATAGACTTTTGACTTTATCGCTGAAGCATTAGATTCAAGGTTGCTTGGGAGAATTTGACAGTTTCAGGCAGCTTGACGTGCTGGCGTCTGTACGTGATGTTTCGAAAACTTTGTATCTGAAAAATTAATGATATTTCTCACTGGATTCATAGCGATTCTGTTTAGAAATAAAGCATTTTGATTCCATTTTATAGTATTTACCTACATCATTTTGTCCTTCAGATCACTACTTGAAATGTATCACATTTTACTCTAGCAGTTACTATAGCGATAACCTTTTGACAAATCTTTTGGGTCCAGCTCCATCGAGGTGTACCTCAACGAACTGCTTTAATTAACTAGCCTGCAGCGAAATATTGAGAACTCTTAGTGGACACTGGACACTCCGCACCTCTATCGTCTCGTCAGCGCCGTGCTAGTCAAAGGTAAAATGTACGCTGTAGATTAGGATGATATTCTGAGAAACGGGTCGCATTGAAATTGTACCCCGTTCCTCCGTAGACGTATAGGGCAACAATAGTTCAGAAGAACAATACTACTAGAAAAGCATATTTAATTCTCCTGTGACGTGATTCGAGAAACAATAGAAAGACAATAGCAGCGCGACAGCCAGCTGTCGGTTGGTCGACGAAAAATTAAAGAGGTTATAGTCTTACGTCACAGTCATTAAATCCGTCACCTTACTTAACATTAAGCGCAAATATCGCTAAACTGTATACAAACACTAAGATCGAAAAAAAATAGAACACACGGTTTTACGGAGAACAAATCTGACGTCTGATAGATTTTAGCATTGAAAATCTGTCAACAATTCAATGTGAATTCAGTAGACTTCTACAAGTTACTAAAACTCGTCGTATTTTACCCACATAACAAGTTTTTGACATTGATTGTCGCTAGGTGGTATTAGGCGCCTGGCGCGTGGCGCTACGTTAGAACGTTTTTAAATTCGTAGAATAGACTTTTTAATTTGTACCAAATTGGAACGATGACCCCATAAGTTAGTGTAGTTGCGTTGAAGCTAAAATAAAATGTGAAAAAAAATTAAGTCGAAAGGTCCACATGAAGACACATTTCTTTATGAACATTGGAAAGTGGAAGGAACTCCCGCCATACCTGTTTATAGGCGGGGGGGGGGGGGGGGTTGGTGTATTTAGGAACAGGCACATGGGAAATTTTACTTGTACCCTTGGACAAGTGTCAAACATATTTCTTTCAACTTTCAACACCCAGGTAAGCCGTCTCATTCTTGTTAAATAAAAAAACAGTTTAACACATTCCTATCATATTTTTATTCAACACTAATTCACGGTACAGATTACCTAATATTTACTGCTGATCTGTAAACGAAACGCAAATACAGTGAGAGCCATGTCGTTTTGCGCCAGTTACGGCCAATTGAGCGAAAAGCGATTACTTAATGGCCCCGTCCGTCTGTTTACGTACTCACAATAGTGCAGGCTTTTATACTCGATTCGTTACTTACTGTTATTGAATCGAATGCTGTCCCGTATTTGTAAACAGTGAGAAGGGATAGGGAGGGGACACAATTAATGATGCCTACTTTCCGCCCAATTTTTACCATGCAATTTTTAATAAGAAATATTATGTTAGGGTCGTGCAGGGTTTCATCTGTGGGGTAATTGTAATTATGGGTGATGGAATTATCCCTCAGACGAAATTGGTCGATCATAAATACTTACCCCGACCTTTTTTTTGGGTAACATTTTCAGTTGCATTCTTCAGTAGGCGTATTTGAGCGCTTTTGTGATTACGGAATATTCTATTTATTATAGAAACCATTTTTTTAAGATAACTAAAATGATAAATAGCAGCCTTTCTTAGTACAATCACACAAAAAATGTTAATCTATTTTCGTATTTACTTACAAACTTAGATACCCCGAACCAAAAATTAAACTAATTACAACTACATCAAAATTCCATTAAATATTATAAAACCGTTCATTACGAACGCGTGAAAAAAATTCGAACGAGCAATCAAATAAACGCAAACATTCGCCATTTTTCAAACTAAACGCGACATAGACAATGAGGGGTCCATCAATCACCTGTCCCAACAAAAGGCGGACCATAGACAACTGCCCAGAGGCTGAGTGCTTATTCTATTATATCGCTTTATACTACTTACAAAGTTAACTCTGCGGTCATTAGTGTCGCTAGTGGGCACACTATGGCCCGTTTTACCGAACAAATGATTTGGAAATCCCGCAGTTCTATATTCAAACGCTCGCAACACGAGATTGGTGATCGAGTATCTTGATAATAGGCCCCGTGGGAAGTGTAACAAATGTATTGAATGATTTTTTGGGACCGTTAATAGTTTTTCGTTGGTTATGGTTACATAATTACGCTTTTTAGTGAGAATATTTCACCGCCTATCTTTATTCTATGCGACTGCGTTCGTGCGAACTTTAAAGAAGTTAATTAGCCTACTTTAATGCCGCCCGGACTGTTTTAGTTCATAAGTTTTAATGAAGCGTAAAAACTGCTTATTAATATTTATAGTTTATATTTGAACATGCAAAGTTGGTTTCATTTTACTAAAAACTGGCTTCTAATACAAGTGAAAATAGGTTAAGAAGTTTTTAAATTTAACGGCCATAATAACTAAAATATAAAAAAATGGAAAAACACATAAACCTTCATCACGAATGGAGGCACCCCACGTTTTTATTTTTACCCGACTGCCGCAAGGGAGGCTATGCTTTTTGAGTGTAATATGTATGTATGATATTGTATGTGTGTCTCGTTCTATGGCACGTTCTACAGCCTAAACCGTTTAACGGATTACGATATATTATTATTATGAGGTGTCTTTAAATTCGTCTCTGTTCTGGGAATTGCAATTTCGGAAGTTGGTGGCAAAGAAACAAAGCCATACCAACTTCCGCAATTGCAATTTGGGTTTTTTGATAGCGTAATTATTATTTTTTAGCACATACTTTGATATGTAGGTATGCGAATAACAACAAACAATCATTGAAACGTTTCACTATCTACGACCTGACTCTATCATCAGATGGAATTTATATTGTACTAGCTTCTGCCCGCGGCTTCGCTCGCGTTAGAAAAAGACAAAAAGTAGCCTATGTTACTCTCCATTCCTTCAACTATCTCCACATAAAAAAATCACGTCAATTTGTCTCTCCGTTTTGCCGTGAAAGAAAGACAAACATACAGACGGACAGACAGACACACTTTCCCATTTATAATATTAGTAAGGAATTTAGTGGTTTCGTCACAGGAGTTCAATGTGTTTGCAATGTTCGAAAACAATCGATTAAAAAAACAAAGCCACCGACTTCCGATATTGCCGTTGGATTTTTTATTATTTAATTATATTTTTAGCTCATACTAAAGAAAAAAAATCGATTAAATATACCTAGCTAGTTGAAAAGACTGTCGTGAGATTTGAAAAAAACAAAAATCGTTAATAAAATAGGTATATTAGATTACCTTTTGCCCGCAAATTCGTCCGTGTCACAGACTCACAGTTGAAATGTTATCCCACGGGAACAGAAAAACGTAATATGTTAAAAACCAGGAAAATGTGAGTCAAACCCACGTTCTGGGGGTTCACAAAGTAACTTAACTACAAATATCCTTTTATCGAATTTCATTTGTGATGTTAGGGCATTGCTCTTTGGAAAATTACATTATTCTAGGTTTTTTGGTCAACGAGAAGTAACCTCATAGGTTTTGATTCCTTCGCGCAACACAATTATGAGATATAAATATACAAACGGGCGTATCTCTAAATAGCGTTGATTTAGAAGTAGTAGTATAGTAAGTACAAATAAATAGCTAAATAGCTTTGATTTTCCTAAAGCTTCCAAGTTTTATAGACCTCAGTATTAGGTATTAGTTTTAACTTGATATCTCAACACGTTCCTGTAAAAGAAAGGGTTAACATCTCTATCTGACTATACCTACAAACTTTCATCATTCGTAATAGCTACTAGAATCGTAAAAAGAAGGTACATTTCAAATACCTATCCAAAACCGCGGTATGTCTAATAACTTACAGTAATGCGATTGCTGTCAATATTTATGGTTTTATTATTGTTATTTTTTTGTTTTTATACAAAAATACGTTTAGAAAAAACGCAATAAAAATGTAGATGCAACCAATTCGGTTACAGATCGAGATCTATGTAAAATATATGCACCGTTGGACGCAAACATGCAATAAAAATATTATGTTTTATTCAACAGAGCACGCTTGGAAACAATATACCAGACCGGGGAGTTTATTGGATAGTTATATAAAATGAAATATGTAAATTTCATTACGGGGAAATACGTAGATAGAATTATTTGCTCGGCCGGTGCGATTTTAGGCAATCTCCCTCGGCAAACAGATTCAAAGGAGTTAACTTGTTTTCTCAGTTACGACTCACCTTCGTCACGAAAAAAACCTATTGTTTTGTAATTCTTAGGAAATTCCGCGTTTAATGAAGCTATTTAGTTTATTTTAATTGGATCAAATGCTCACATACCGCAAAACATTCTAATAAGCAAGTTCCTACATACAACTTCTTCGTTATTTCTCCTTCACATTCCGAACCTTATTAAAACTACGTTCTGGTATACAAAACACTCAGGTACTTGTACACTTAAGTATGCGCTGGATGCTCCAACTTCTGGAGATTATCTGTTAGTTTTCAAACAAAACTCCGCGTTGCTGCCTGCTACCTATATCGCACGAAGTTTGTACAGCCAGATCATATTTCCAAATAAACACTCGATACATATTCAGTAGCTTGCCGCAAACACGGGGGAAAGTGCCCACCTAACTATAACGGCCGATAACATCGGAAATTGAAAACAGACTATCCACAATGTATTGTTGCAGTGTACCAACCAAAGCAAACAGACGGCCACGTCTAATGTCTTTTTAATAGCCACGCCGACAATCAATTATAGAATCCTGTCCCGGACAGACTTCACTTGGCAACTTTTTCGTATAAATGTCGATAGGCAGGCAAGTAAAAAATAAATAAAAAAACCGAAACTAATAGCCGCGAAATCGGCGTGTGACGAAACAAACATAAGCGTGGATAACCATCCGCTTGTACACGGATTCTTAAGAAATTCCTTACTACAATTTATTCATGGAAAACAATGCGTATGACGGGCGAACGTTATGTTTAACTCTTAGAATATAAAAATCATCTAAACAATCTTACGAATTGCATTGTCACAGTCACGTCGGAAAGTTGACTGAATAGCTATTACCGATACTCACAGCTCAACATTAGCCTTACAAAAGAAAATAAGTTAAAAAAAGTACGACAAAAAGAGTTCGATGTCACGCCCATGCAGTTCCGAAGGTTCTCACGCGATCGCGCGCGTCTCGAGCAAACAAAACCAGTACTGCGTCATTGTAACCCGAAACCAGAACGCCCACTTTCTTGAGCACTCAACCCATCTCTCGTCACTCGAGGAACAACATTACTTTAAGTGGAAGGAAGGCAGCAATGTAAAAAGAGAGCGGAGATCCGACCGGTAAGGATGCGCTCTAAGGCTTCGTAACAAGAGTGACCGCAGTACAATATCCTACTGCGAGCCTAATGTTACAAAAAGTGTGAGCCGCGAGGTTCGACACGTTTGTATGTGAGTTACAAATTTTACCATCCCGTGGGAACTGTCCGGCGGCGATGTGATAATTGTTCAGTTTGCCTAAAGCAATGAACAAACCCTGGACGAAGTAAGGCGAATATAAACAGGTAATTATAGGGACCCACGAGAAAGTATGGGGATGGGGGACGAAATGATAGGGATTGATATGAATTATTGAAATGGATTTGTGTTGGACCAACTTAATGATACATCTCGGTTCCCAAACTTGGAAATTGGAATTTATGATGATTTATAAGTTTAGGCAGTTTAGCGCGACGAAATGAATTATGGATGTTTAGCGTTGATAAATAATTTGTTGGATTAAACATTGAATAACTTTCGCAATGTTTAAGAATCATTTGATGTTTTTCATCTCGAGAATCGTGATTAGCATTTCAAACCTAACAAGAAATACTGATGAAAAGGAATAATGATGTAAAAACTGTATAAATAAGCTCCATTTAGAAAAAAGCTTAGGAACTCATCAGAGTATTGGAAAACGAAGTGCTAATTGGCATACACTCTCATTTACCTAGCAAAGCGAACTGTACTGCACAAGTGCTAAACAACCCAGTTTTTAGGTCAGTTCAGTTTATCACTACATAGTCTACACACTACTCCAATTTGGCGGAGAACAATCGAATTAACTGATGCTCGCCAAATTCCAGTCATATGCAACTGATATTTTGCACTTACGGAGGCAGAATTCAATTTTTGGTATTCATGCCAAGTGGAACAGCGAATTACAAAGGGGAAATGTTCTAGTGGACGGAGAAGCTTTAAATGTAGCTCAGCATGAAGACATTAATTAGAAGTCTACAGAGGAAATGAATCCGGAACATGACAATAAAAATGAGCGCTAAGTCGATATAAAATTGGCTCGGTTTCCTGCGCGCGCGCTCCCCGTGTCGTTTGTGCAGCCGACCGCGACTGCCCCACGTACACTCAATCTCGTTGTAAACAAATATTTGCTTTATAACCCCGTGACGCCTGTGGGATACCACTTTTTACATCTTTCTTAATTCGTTTTATATTTATTTTCCTGACAATGACTTGTGAAGTTGTTACATTGATTTTTTGTCCAACCAAGGTCGGTGTTAAGGAATTCACAAAAAAATACAACGGTTTTAAAGATTCTATTAACGCTAAATAAATAAATCGACTAAACATTCAAGATGGAAACAAAGAGTTGATCAAGATTGGACTCTATAGAAAGCGATCGTAAAGTTGAAGCAACTGAATTCTGTGCAAAGATTTTGGAAGATAATTTGCAATTTGGAGATATAAATTTCAAAATGTAGACAATTTCTGCCCGCTATCAAATAATTATCTGTATCTAAATTGAAGGGACTAAGTGTCCTTTTAATAAATAGACCGGCAAATACCCTTCCGATCCAATAACATCTATTTCGTCTCCAAATTCCAAATGCGCTGCAAACGGATCAAAGGCAACAAACATTAATAACAGCAGGAACTAGTCAAATCACCGAGTTTCAAACATTTAATTCGTCCTATCTATATCTGGGGTTTGTTCAAAGCCAGCGGAGTGAGACCCCTATTGAAATCATAAGCCGTGAGACGACGACCGACCGGACGCAAAGGTTCAATGGGAAGGGCGAAGCACCCTCCTTATCAAAACTGCTTTCAAGTTCTGTGAACAGTAAACCTATTTGCCTTCCAATCCATCAAAGTTTACGATAAAGGTCTTTATCGTATTTTCTATTTAAAATAGTGTGTTGGACGAAAAAGGGAAAGGTCCTATTGATATCAGAGCCAATATTAGTTTTTAATATCGATATGCTATTATTTGTTCCAACAAAGATTAAGGTTTTTTACACGGTATGTAAGTTCGTATGTAATATACAACTGTCCCAGATATAAGGGATAAGGGACGGTATTTTTTCTTCGAATATTTCCAATATCTTTGGTAAATATAGTTATGTACAGTATCTTTATTGCCCCTTACTCGATAGACAGCTGTGACGAGGTTTATATGATGTACGCAGGTACGTTATGATATCGGATACTTGTTGATGTAATATGCTCTCTTGTATGAATATAGTACATTAGTCTTCTTTTTGTCTTTAATTGTCATTCGCTAATCGTACTATTTTTAATTGCTATTATTTCATTTATAGCCAACAGTTTTTTGGAAAAACTACACTACTTCTCTAGTAGCATGGATATTGGTGGCGGTGTAATTAAAGGCACATGAGTCATAATCATCTTCGTATATTTAATAGCAACGCATCTGCTAGGCCCCTTATTGCAGATACATCGCGCTGAAATAATCAGCTTAATAAAATCAGGTGAGTCGCCTGCTTGTTTCCCATTCAACGATATGCATAAAAAAACAGCCCGATCCTTTTTGCCAAAGACCTTTCAGCACCTTTCACAAGAACTATCAAGGCAGCATTTATATCGAGTTACTTATGGTTATGATTGTAGCCACCAACACCAAATGATGACAGATCGCTGGCCAGCTGCCAACCAGCGCCATTAAGAAGCCGTGTCACTAAGTTGCCACTTATAACTTTGTGCGGACGGCAACCAAGTAATACACTTAATTTTCTATTCTCGGTGCTTGCGTAAACATTTATGAAACGTATTTCAAGAGGAAATTGATATCGCAAAACAGTTTATACTCATGTATGCAAACAATATATTGAATGGGCTCACTCTCCGAATATTATATAGGTACGGATATGTTGCTAAGCTTAACTCTCGCCACATGTCACAGGTGTTCACAATAGATTGTTTTTAGCTAAATGCCTAAGCGTTCGGCTTTTGGTTAAAACCAACCGTTTCGCTTTGGCTTTATGCCAAAATACGAGACCGAATGTAGTACAGACTTACCCACGTACAAAAATAAGCACCTAAGTTATATTTTGTTGTATTACTCCTGGGGGTTCCGCGTGATACATCAAAATTTTCTTCGAAGGTATAAGATACGATATTTTCTATAAAGTAACCCGGCAAATGGCGAGTGGAACTTCCTTTTCTTTTTGCGGTAAAGAAATATACCTACTTTGTTGTGGATAACCGCAACACTAGTAGGTCCCGACATCGTTACTTTACGAAACCGGGACACGAGTTTTATTTTTCTGTTTTAGTTCAAATGGAAAACAATGTCATTTGATCAATACCAGGAGATCATAAACTTAATAAACTTCGAATTACGATTGTCGTTGAAGTACATAACCACACAAACACGTTTTCAAATTGAAAACACAAACAAATCAGAGAATGGTACCGGCACGGGTTGGTACCAGGTTGCCATCCTCCTTATGTAGTTAGGGTGAGGGTAGCAGGCGCCTTGATAACTTACAAAACACGACTAGTTTAGGGATAAACACCAAATTGTGAATGACATGAAAATTCGCTTCATAAATGTGATTGTTCTATCATAAATCACGTCAAAGTTTAAGGAGACAGACACCGAACTAAAATTAAAGCTGTGTTTCAATTTGGGGTGTTAATTATTTGACGGGTAGCTCTGATAAATTATCTGGGACTAGCTGTCCCCCGTGGTTTCACTCGCGTTATTAGCTGGTTTATCCTATAGGATTGCTATTGGTCAGTAATGCTATAGGATAAATAACATTAAACTGTGGCTGACTATCTTCTTTAATTCAAAGTTTTGAATTTCGCTAGAAACTTTAGAAGCCGCTAATAAATAAATGATCACAATTTCATGTTCAAAATTCAAGGTATTTATTTCACTCGCCGCCCGGCTAGGACCAGGACGGCGCGGCGTCGTCGGCGCGTTAGTGTTCCACGCGCGCCTCAAAGAGAAGTCAGCACGGGAAGGGGCTCAACAGGGCCAACGCCTGCCGGGGTTGCGGAATGTTTGTAATAGTTACCGTGACCCCGGAACATAAAGGGCAACCGAAGGAACATGAGTGGGTTTTAGTCAGTAAAAGTCTGACACGCCCTCCCACCGCACCCAGGACGGGAGCAGTCATTTGATGATTTCCCACTCCCTCAAAAAAAAAGGTTTTTATTTCACATACACCATTACACTATTTACAGGTACAGTTTATGAATTGTCAAGGAGACGGTCATTTAGTCAGATAAGGGTCTCTATTTGCTTGTTACAAAACGTAGTTAAATGTTCAATATCTTTATCACAAATCGTTGTTTTCGCTCAAAATAACCCTAAACCTTGCAAAACAGGCCATCGCGTTCATTAAGCCATCAAAGCTTAAAAAAAGAATTTACTGGTCTAATCGCGATGAAAGGAAATCGTAAATTTCGAGTTGCTTTCTATAAACTCGTAGAATACGGTGGATATTCTTAAAAGAGTCCGTCTTGTTGGCAATGGTCACGCTAAGTTTAGTACCACGGTAGCCTAATGACTGACCACTACCTGGTAATCGAGAGGTCGTGAGTTCATGAGGGAACCACTCCCTGTTGGGTTGTTAGGCTACCCAGTAACATCGTTGTTAAGGCGGTGTAGTGATACGGTCGTTCAGTTCATTGAGCAATGATGGTAGATTATAGACACTATTCTCCGCGTTGGGAATGTCTAAGCTAAAGGAGATAAAAGAATATCTCGGTTTCGCTCACGAGATTATCAACGAGTGGCAATGCAATAATGACTGTTCCGATTGGAAATCCAGTAAAAAAATATTTTTGACTTTTGACTCACATTTTGATTGATTAGGAAGTTATATACACTGGATTCCTTACCACAACCAGTCAAGACTTACCACCATCCCCAACAAAAGCAAATTGAAATAAGGTATTAGAATAACAAGTAAATTTATTCTCAGCTTGAATTCCCCATTCCGTTCGCCTTGTCGCTATCTAAAGCAATTTGGTTTATTAATTTAGATTCAAATCATATGTTATACGATATAGAATTTATAAAATATTACACAAACTAAGCATTCGTGAATTTACTGTCTGTTGTTATTTTGTTCGTGTTTAAGTTAATTTCATGTTTAATAATTTAGGTACGTCTAACACAAAAGACTTATTATATGGCCGAGTGGGAATGATAAGCGCATTATCAAAAATGGTATATGCAAAGAGAAAACACAACCACAACCTATCAATTCCACATTGTCACATGCTAATCAATACCTGCATACCTTGTCACGGCTCGGGGGCTCATACAAAGGCGATCCACGCCACACAGAACATTGGAAAATGCACAAACAAAAATACAAGTCAATTTATAATCAAACTTCGAACTAGAACTAAAAGGGATGCCATATCTGTCCTGTTCGGTATTTTGTCGGTCGCAGACCCGGTAAAATGTAAGAAAACTCGGCATAAAATAAACCGTGCAAAAGGTAGCTAGATGAACTCAGTATTGATAAAATATAGATTCTTTTCGCTTTGGGGCTTTGACGTAGGTACGGGCAAAGTTTCTTTCTCTACAGTTTTTTTTCTACCCTATACTGTTCCTCAACTGGGCAAAGGTTCAGCAGGCTCATCCATATTTATCTGCCCATTGCCTTCCTGGCCAATCTTAGTGTATTGAATTGTCTAGCTAGTTCTTGGTCTGCCTGGGGCGACTTGCTTTCGAAATCCTTGATCGCACTTTCTACAAATAAAATATAAGGATTAAAATCAGTTCAACAATAAAGGAATGTCTAAGGGTGTGCCAAAAATGTGTCGAAGGGACGCAACAACGCAGTAACGCATCATTGGTTGTGTGTGTTTTATTACATATTTGACTGTTCTGGCGTTAAGTAAGGGCCGATGCGCTTTGCAGGGTGTAGGATGGACGAATATCTTCTGATAGATATTCGTCCACACTACCGCCATTTAGCTCTGGCACCATAGCTGTCATTATTTAACCTTTGAACGACCAAGCGACAGCCGGCTGCGCGCTGCTATTTCTTTCTATTGTGTCTCGAATTAAGTGGGTTCGCAGGTTCGAATCGGATTTCTTGTTTTTGGCTATGCTAGTTATCTTGAACTTCGATAATATAATTTGGCTACTAGATTGACTTTTCAAAATCTATACCATCGCATCGTGTAAATTCGGATGGCTTAGCAGAACCATCGGTATTTTCTATGTGTTCTTCGTTTGGCCTACTTTTTTTATGATAATAATTCGAGAACCTTCTAGCAGGCTGGTTAGCTCCACTCTTTACTCAGCTTTTAAGGGACTAGCACGAGCTCGTAGAGTATATTTAAGTCCTAATAAAGAACGAGGCTGCCAACCCGCCTTGAGTTAGCGTCACGAGTGATCAATATGCCTTCTATTAGAACGCCGAAACTGAGAATTGTCGTGAAGGCCTGTGTTTAAAGCGCCTGTCTTCGAAATTCGGCAAGTACCAATGTAGCTTTTTCAATTTTGTATGTACAGAGAACACTGACATTTCCTCGAAAGCACGTAAATCAGTTGGTCCTGATTCTTTGACAGTCGTTACGGGTATTCAGATGCCGCAGTGTGACAATTGTCTAACAAAGAGGTATCGTGTTGTCCATTACAGTAACTGCAAGAAAACCTATCAGTTGTTGAGAAATCACTGAATTCTTTCATTCTGCTGGCTGAGGGCCAGACTCAAGACCTTTAAACTCTCGCAATGGTCGTAATGGTCACGAATATCCTTAAAATTTTACATTTGCAGCGTATGTGCACATATAAAATATTTACACACTTATAATTACCAATATCATCCATCATCAAACCGACAATTTTAAACAAATAATAGATAAATTTCAAACATTCTCAATTACCAATATTTGTTTTGAATAATGCGTTTCCTGACAGATATGCATGTTGACCTACTATAGATACGAGTTACCTGTATCTAGTTGTATTGAAGGCACCTCCTCAGGGAGGTCGGGAGAGAGTGAAATATTCTACATATTACTTTCTTTCTTTATATAAACTTTCTCCGTTACTTAGGGAATTGGAAATAGTGCAGCCATGTGTAAAACGAACCTGTATAAGTATAAAATGCAATTTTCTGTTCCTTGATTTGATTTTTATAAAGCTTGTACTTTTCTTGATAGGAACGATAAGGTTTAGATAAACAATGTTTGCTTGTATTTCGCTTTAGCTATTCTCTGTTTTTATCTTATAGTTATTATATTATCTACTTTGTTTTTAAATTATTGTTTTTTGAAGTATGTGCTAAGCAGCGTATATTATATTACACCGACCTAAGTAACAGTTATAAAAATGTAAGTGCCGGTAAGTAAAGTCAAAAGTAAGTTACAGTAAACGTTTAGTAATTTGGTAGGTAAATAATTATCTTTAAAATATGAACACAAAAGTTTCTCTCAAGAAACAGAATGAACCAACATAACCCTAATAATTTCCACTAAATGTGCCTACAAATTACCACATAAACATTTTGAAAAGTGCTTTCCGCGCTCATAGTTGAAAACTGTAGCAAAATTCGAGCGCCGGATTTTAGATTAGGCCAAACATCACAGACGAATGGGTCCCGGAACTTTGTTTTATGATATTCAGTGATCGCTGTTCCGATCCAGGTGAAATATCTATTGTGTTAGCTTTTGCAGTTTTGTTAGAGATTTGTGTGGAAGAGGAACTTTGGTAAAAAATATTTTCGTGTTTGAATACTTATAGGTAGGAATTCAAAACAAAGCACATGTCATTATTGGCTTAAGAGACATATTTTGTCTCTGGGTAGCCCATCTGTGACATTTCCGGTATTGCAGATGTCTTTAGGCCGCGATGACCATTTAACATCAGGTAGACAGTTTGCTAATTTGCCATATAATGGCATCAAAATATATGTAAAAAATTTGCTTTTGCCCGCAACTTCGCTCGCCGCTCGCTTGCTTTTGGAAACGATTATTTCCAAAACTGAAAACCCTTGATGGATTCTGGCAACGATCGTTTCCAACAACCAGTTTTGTAGCTAATATAGTCCTTGTAAAACGTTTTATATGTAAAAAACTTGCTTTTGCCCCCGCCTTTGCTTGCATTACCTCGCATCCCTTCAACTAGGTATCTCCAATTAAAAAATCGCGTCATTTCGTCGCTCCGTTTTGCCATGACGACGACAAACAGACACACACACACTTTCCCATTTAAAAAATAGTATGGATATGCATATTCTCGACAGGCATATTTTTTGAGACAGAATTTCAAAGCAAAATTAAAGTTATGAAGAATAAAAAGAAACAAAGTTTGTGCCGGAGTCGCGCTTCAGGGGTTAACCTTGCAGCATTGTTTAAAACTTTTTTGCTGGTTTCTGGATAACAAGCGCTGTTATTAGATGTAATCATTAGTATCTAACCGGTATGTCTAACTAGAAATATTGTTTTGCTTTGAAAACAATGTTCATGGAATCTCTAACTCCTTCTTCTCTATATCGAAAATGCTGTTTTGGAAGAAGCCTTAAACTACCTTCATTTTACTGACTGATAGTATAAAAATAACTCGGGAGACTTTTGAGAGGCTTATTCCACAAATCCAGACCGGAATTGCGGTCCCAAGAGCCCGCCTGGAAATTAATTATTTATTTGGAATGGAACAAACACCTTGGTATCAATAAATGCCTGGTAAATGGCTTGTTATACCAAAAATAGTTCCATGTTTAAGTTTAACTGCGCCAGTGAGTCGTCTGTACTACGCGTAAAACCACAAACTAAAATAACTTTATATCCAGATACCTGAAAAAGACATTATTTACTTCTTTGGCCCGAAATTACAACTTTCCGGTCCAAACTTAGACCCAGAAGTATTTACCGAAGTTATCCGAATCCTACCTTTACTTTTACCGGATAAGTTATTCACGTAGTAGTTTATATACTCTGTGCCTATCTTTACGCACGGATGCAAACTGATCGTCCGCTATTACAGCATAAATATAGAATCTCCGTAAAGGAAGATGGAGGATTACCGATAGCAAGTTGTAGGGCTGAAATACCGAATTCCAAGAAACAATAGAAGCTCAGTTTTAAGTTATTTAGTGAACTATGCTGCGTGTAGGAAACTCTATAGTTTAGTTATGTTCTCTAAGCATCATCATAGTTTGAATGGTATCGAGGTGTAAACCTGCGATGTATTACGACGCTATAGTCGCTATTGTTGACGGATTTGATGCTTAGAGCAGATTCGATTCCCGCGAACAAATATTTACAACATGATTGTAATCATGAAATAAACACTTTTCCCAGGGTATTTTTTTTATTATTTTTATATTAATAAAAAATGTTACTTACATTGGGAAAATTGTACTACCTAATAATAAAATACCTAAAACCGCACTTCGTTTGATTTACTTTGCTCGTTTTTATATTAAACCTACTTTTTTTACCTTGGAGCATATTGATTTAATGTAAATAGTTACGTATTAAGGAATCGTTCTCTATTTATCTTTCACTGTATATACAACGCTAACATGGTACAGGAGACCACTACGCGTTAAAAAAATACGATGTATTTTCTTTTAAACGGTTTGCGGTAACACCAGATAAGAAAAACTCCACGCTTAATATTCTGTTGTAGCAACAATGACTTTGGCAATTTACGATCAAAGCTACCTAGGTGAGTTAAAAGTTCACTCCTATCTAACACCTCTGGCTAATGGCCCTGAGTGCATTCTACTTTACCCAGCACTTAAGTAGTTAAGTAAATAAGAAATAAAACGTTCACACTTTTAGTTTCATTCTTTTTCTGGAACACAAATCTCTATGGACGAACGGTTCGAAGTCCTAAATAAATAACTGTTGGAATTCACAGTTTACCAGTTTCATATTTTAAATATTGACAGTGTTTTGGCAAAAAAATATTTCATACTAGCTTCTGCCCGCGGCTTCGCTCGCGTTAGAAAGAGGCAAAAAGTAGCCTATGTTACTCTACATCCCTTCAACTATCTCCATTTAAAAAATCACGTCAATTCGCCGCTCCGTTTTGCCGTGAAAGAAAGACAAACATACAGACAGACAGACACACTTTCCCATTTATAATATTAGTATGGATTGGGGTGTCTGGTATTTTGGTCGATACTAAAACACATAGGTAATTAAACCTTTGAACACACGTGATTCGAGACACAATACAATAGACTATAGCAGCCCGACAGCCGGCTGTCGTTTGGTCGCTATAAGGTTAAACTCTTGATAACCGATATTAAAAAAACACCGTCCGTCAGTCAAGTGAGAAGAAATACACTTGAATGAGAAACCTTCATATCAATTAGAATTCAAATAAAAAATTATATTATTATATTTATTCATTATAAACACATAAAATTTACATATTTTGTTTAAATATTATAAAATAATAACATTAGCCTATAACTGTCCCACTGCAGGGCAAAGACCTTTTCTCATAGAGAAGGCACGAGCATTTATCACCACGCTTGCTCAAGGCTGATTAGCGATTTCGGACTTGTATTCACTACAAGTCCTGGAGCCCAATTCTCGTGCGTTAGATAAATATCAAAATCGATATTTATCAAATTAAAATGGCGGATATCGAGTTATTTGGATAAATCGGTATTCTCAGTTTATCGAGTGAGATAATTATCCTACCATTTCATTCATTTGTCATTGAATTTTGTGATATTTTTTGTGATATTAAGACTCTCGATATCTTATCGGATTCGATATTATATCACATAAACCGAGAATTAGGTCCCAGGTTAGATATTTAAATAATAAAAAAAAATACATAAAATTATAATTATTATATTAGGGTGTCCTGATGTCAAATTAGTGGTTTCTTACTGACATACTACAACATATCTTAAAAAGAACCTGTTTCTATTACCTGGAAGACTTGAATACCGTCGTATTACTACAGAATTCAAGCACTCTACCAAGGCTTTTGACTTAATTAGACGTTACAAGCAGATTAGTGTTGTATAACATTAACATGAAATTAATTAGCACCATGAGGGTGAAAAGGTATGCTGTTAAATCCTTTCTGTGTTTATTATAATCCTCTTATTGTGTTTTAGGGTAGTCAGGGGAAGTAAGAATGGAAAGACGCGCCAAAACGTTGAATGAATCATATTTGCAAAACATGTAGGTACATAGCCTGAAGGGAATTCTTCACCACCATCCAATAAGATACTTGGAAAATCAATTTACATAAATCCTGTATTGATAAGTCGTTATACATAATTATTATATTATGTATTTGGTCCCCAGAGTCTATCGAATAAAAGGTGGAGTGGTGCCTGATTTTTTAAATTTGGCAACAATAAAGAAACTGCTCATCAAGCAAGACATGCTTAAAGAAAAATGGTGCAAGATATTTCTTTTTAAACGTGATACTTACAGATAAAATCTGTGACTTTTTGTCTTTCAGGTGTACAAATACACAGTCAATAAATTACTACAAAGCTGCAATCAATTATCAAAAATGTGCAAAACAATTTAGTCGTTGATAATCGCCAAAGAATATTATCATTTATAAATTACTTTACTTGACTTTGCCTACTTACATTTCTCTCCTAAATATCGCTAGAGCTTATTTTAATTTACGGTCATTAAGTTCTTTCCAGACTTTCGGAAGCCCATTATATATCATGCGAAATGTCGACTTCACCGCTCCAAGAAAAAGGTTTAATTAAATCTACATTTATTTATTTACTTCCTCCGCGATTTCACCTGCAGGTCTCATTGTCTTAGCGTGATATTAAAGAGCATTTAGCCTGCCTAGATATAAAGGCTGACTACGTATATAAATCTTAAGCAGAGGATATATTATATTTTTTGTCAGTTTATCGTTACAAAAACTGTCAATATGACAACTTTATTTCCATGTATAAAAACTTATATTAAGTTAAAAAATACTTGTAGTAACTAATTTTGTGAAATTCGCCCTAAAGATATTTCAAATCGAAGAAAGAAGTTTTGAAATTAAAGCGTTCAACCAAAACAAACTAACTCCTTAACCTTTCGACGATCGATCGACAGCCGGCTGTCGCGCTGCTATTGTATTTCTATTGTGTCCCGTATGAATCACGTGTTTTCGAAGGTTTAAGATATATTTCTGAATAACCATACTTTCTTTAACGTCACAATAATCTTCTTAAATTACAAGCCAGTAGCCGTCATTATCACATGAGTATCGTGTTCAATAACAAAGACGTACTTACAAATATCATTGTGGCGCGACTTGCTTGCGCGCGCGCATCGTGCAGCGCAAGGAATGCTAATTGTGACCGTGGGACTCCTTGTGATCTGTACGTCATCAATTTGCTTAGTCGATACTTTGTATTGTGTATTGATTAGTCAAAACAAAGTTAATTTGATCAGGTTCAAGAAGGAAGGAAACTTTAAGGAAGTATATACCCTCCGTATTTAAGAATGTCACATTTGTACCAATGTATAAAAATCATCTTTATAAATAAAATAATAATAATAACTGATTGAGTGGTATATTAACGCACAACCCAAACCGCTGGTCTTTAGACACATGAAACTAGGAGTATCTTCTTTGTGAAGAGTAAATAACCACTAAGAAAGGATGTTTTGAAATTCCAACCATGAAGGGAATGGAAGTTATGTCAACCACGCGGGCGAAGCCACAGGCAAAACCTAGTAATAAATAAATAAAATTAAAGATATTACTTTGATGTTTTCTCTACATAAATTCTTGAAAGACATACAGTAGCGCACGCATGATTAAATACTCTTGCCTAAAGAAGGTATGCTATTCAAATTCTAAGCATTTTAACTTAGACCATTTACAGGCATTTATGAATTGTCAAAGTGTCGGTCGGTGTGAGAAAGTTAAAGTTAGTTACAGTTCCCGAAACGAAGGTAGGTTTGAACCACGAACATCGACATACACTCTTACAAAGGTTTCCAAAATCTTGGATACATTAATTGCGTGACGTCTACATAAATAGCAAGTGAAAATTGAAATAAAATGATTATTAAATTGCATTATAAATCAATAGAATCTCTTTAACACTAACCGACATTCAAATCAAACGAAAAAATTGACCGAACATTGAAATACTACCAAAAACGTGACAAAAAATCACATTAAGCTTTATCATCCAATAATGTCCCAACTCCCAACCCCAATCTTCGTCCCAGTTCCCAATATTTTCTGACTTAAGCCCTGTACATGACAGGGTGTTTCTGGACACATCACGCCCCACTCTCCCCTTATACATATTTTATTAACAAGAACAAATCCAGTGTTTTAAGGCAAAATAATGTCCATGTTTACCCTCGCTGGCACGGATTAATATTATGAGCAAGAATTAATCTATTGTGAAAAGGAAAAAGGATAGAAAAATATTATACGTAGAGACGTACTCTGAGTTTATCTTTGGATGTTTTTGGGGTTCCGTAAGAATAAGAACTTGACCCTATTGCTAAGGCGCTGTTCATCCGTCTGCAGCTCAGTAGGCTATGACTCAAGACTATATCTATTACCATAAATCTATATACTTAAAACTTTTTTCAAAAAAATAATAACCGCCTTCAAAAACTAAAAACACAAAAATAACCAAAATTTCGGAAGTCTGTGGCAACACAAATTAGTTGGCAGAAGAGAAGCCACCGACTTCCGAAATTTTGGTTATTTTTGTGTTTTTAGATTTTGAAGGCGGTTATTATTTTTTTGAAAAAAGTTTTTTATTTTTTAGTGTCATCTCTTCATTTTCTTTGATTGACGCATCAGCATGACGAGTAGGTAGTTGTTGTCCTATGTTACACTTCAATGCTGTAAATCGTTGAAGAATTTCCTCGACTGTATATGGTTTCCATCATCAGATCTACTGCAGACCTTCATTGCAACCTATATGGGTGCGAAGTTCTCATCAATTTAAATGAATTAAGTCCAAACACAAGGTAGCTACTGTAAACCCTTGAAGAATTCCCTGAACTATCCTTCGTCTTCATCATCAGACCCCTAATACAGTCACAACCCATCTAGGTGTAAAGTTCTTATCAATACAAATTAATCAAGCCCAAACACAAGGTAGCTGCTGAGAATTGTTGAGGAGTTCCCTCGACTGTCTCTCGGCTCCATCATCAGATCTACTCCAGATCTTTATTAAATTGTAGTGCTATAATAAAATACTTAATGAAAAACTTACGAACGCACTAGTCGCCCCTACGATTTTTGAAAGTTTCCCTCGATTCCTCTGGTCTGCTACTTTTAAACCCTGATTTTCTTATGAAAGGACCACCTTGGACATGTCTTCTTTCCAACAAAAAAAGAATCATCCAAATCGGTTCATAAACGACGAAGTTATCCGCGAACAAACATAAAAAAAAAACAAGCATATATACGGTCGAATTGAGAAACCTCCTCCTTTTTTTGAAGTCGGTTAAAAACTAAGGACCGGCTGGAACAAAGTTGTCTTCAATGTTGTTGAAATACGAGGAAAGTTCATATTATAACGAAAAGAAAATAAGAAAGGCGTCCGAATAATTGTCAACTCCGGGAAAACAGAAAGTCCCTCTTTCTATGAGTGTTTGGATGTTTTGAAATTGCTCAGTTGTCACGACAAGGTTTGACGGAATCAAAGTAGGTATCTAATAAGTCCACTCCACTGTCTTCATACATACTTATGTTTTTTGCGTCTTTTATCAGATCATAATAATGGTGCTGGTGCTCTCAAGTCTTAAAAGACAAATGCCCATAAATAAACAGAGACAAAAAAAATGGGTGCTTATACTGAACCCCTGGCATACCAGTTCAACACGCACATGTCCGGCTTTGTTTTAACAGAAAATACTCGAGTTCTTTCTAAAGGCCATGGGAGAAATGGAAAATGTAACTCAAAGAAAGTTTTTAAATTCCTAGAACACTTTTCAAATTACGCAAAGTTCATTTAGTTTTGACGCTGATTGTACTGACGGTTGCTATAATTTGCTTCCCCATTTTCTCAGATATTTCGTTATGAAGGAAACCTGACTATTGTATAGTTTCGCAGGACGGTGTTGGCGCAAAGTAAATGTGTTATATAATATACGCGAATTATCTTTCTTTGTTACGCGTTCATTCAACCGTTCATCATAAACGATTATTATTTCATATTAGTAAGTCTTATACGTTATCGGAGTCACAGAAAATGTATCTTCATGTATCTGTACGTATAGTACTTTTAATTCAGAAAAACGAGATTTTTTTAAGGATAGGCTTATATGCTTCATTGGCAACCGATGACGGAATAAGCTAGTTTCTAAAAAAAAGTTTAAAGTTACTAATAAAGTTACTAATTGCTAGTTATTTTACCCAGTAAATGAGCTGTAGAGATCTGATAGGCAGTAGCTCCTAGCAAAACACAGATATTCCCCTGAATTCTATTTGATCATTATGTAGCCGACCCTTATACACAGATCGAAAAAACCTAGAGTTGATAATATATTCTTTATAAGCATAGAAATAATATCTTTAATATATCTATGTTCATAAGCTTAATACCGACCCAATATACTTGCGCAAAGGCTAAAGATGATGACGATGAAGATAAGCTTAATGTAGTAAATAAATAAACACGTTCCCAACCAATAAAAGCAAAACAAATTATAGAAAACTATTAGAAAAAACGCTAAAGGTCACACCTTTATAGTTATAAGCGTAAAAAACCAAGTCAAGGCCTCCACAAAGATTGGTAAACAGTTACACCTTTTTCAGGCGCCATCAATCACGATCCGGATCGATTTGAATACCAGTGAGTGCCAACATTGTAATTTAAGAGGGTTCGCTTTGTTCCTGAGGAAAGTGCTTTAATATTTTGTAAAAAGCGGTGGAAAAATAATCGGAACAGTGTTGTCAGCATCTCTTGTAAACAAAATAATAATAGACCTTTCCTTTCTTTTTTAAAGTTACAGCGCGTTCGATTTCGGGCAAGAACCAGTGTGACTTTTTCAATTTCTTTGTCATGTTAGTTTTTAAGAGTTTATCTTGGATAGCACGCTGATATTGGTCAACAAAGGACTTCGTAATTAATGTAATTCTGAAATCGCCAATCCGCAGGTGTTGTTCTTGTATGATCGCGGCTTTTCCCGCACGGCAGTGGGACAGTAATAGACAGGTGGATTTTGCCAAAAAAAAATATGTTTTTTTTTAAACATATCCAATGCACATTACATGCACTTCAAATTCTGACTGTACCTGCACAATATTTTAAAGAATAAGGAATAGACCTTTAATTGACTTGAGAATACTAATATTTTAAAGTAAAAGAATTTGGGACCTAGTTACAATATGAATCTTGAAAAATATTGAAAGCTACGATATTCCTAAGCCCGTCTGTACTTAAATGACATAATTATTTATTTACAGTGTTTTCCTAAATAGTCTTTATTTGACCTGTAATAAATAAATGCCATTGTATCTTATACACTTTTAAAGAATCTTTGACCTTTGATTCTGTCGCCGACCGGCCCTTTGTTTAAAATAATCAAAGTACTATATTGGTAGATCTATTATTTATTTGCTCAAATACTCAAACATCACTTAATTTAACGACACTCTTAAATCTGTTGTTGTCTTTTTCACTAAAAAGGCATAGTGAGGACAGCAACTAAATGACGCTTGAGCACTTTACTCTATTACTAACTAGCGACCCGCCCCCGCTTCGCACGGGTGAAAAGAGACAAAAAGTAGCCTATGTTACTCTCCATCCCTTCAACTATCTCCACTTAAAAAATCACGTCAATTCGTCGCTCCGTTTTGCCGTGAAAGAAAGACAAACATACAGACAGACACTTTCCCATTTATAATATTACTAGCTTCTGCCCGCGGCTTCGCTCGCGTTAGAAAGAGACAAAAAGTAGCCTATGTTACTCTCCATCCCTTCAACTATCTCCACTTAAAAAATCACGTCAATCCGTCGCTCCGTTTTGCCGTGAAAGAAAGACAAACAGACAGACAGACAGACAGACACACTTTCCCATTTATAATATTAGTATGGATTAAGTACATAAAACTTCCTTAAAAAACACTCTATCTATTAAAAAACCACATCAAAATCCGTTGCCTAGTTTTAAAGATCTAAGCATACATAGGGACAGACAGAGGATAGCGACTTTGTTTTATACTATGTAGTGTAGAGTCTCACCAGTACAATAGACAGTAGGCCGCCAACTGTCATAGACACGTTTATTGGTCCTCGTCTGTCTGCCAAATTAACATACAGGTCTCAATCAGAGTGAGGCTCAGGTATCACAGCCGTCTGCCAAACGATCGCGATGCTAGGCCAGTCGTTGATCAACGAACATAGTTGACGAAACTGTCTAACCGCCCAATATGCAATTGTCAATCGGTTGTTTAATAACACTATGTGATACTCATTGCTGTATAAGTGTATTTAGATACAAATTAATCCCTGTTTAACGTGATTACGGTATAAATTAAAAACTAACGAACTTATGAAACATTTTTTTTACGTATTCAGTCGGTTTATCATACTTTGTAGAAAGTTCTTACAATACGAAATATTAAAAAACCGGCCAAGAGCGTGTCGGGCCACACTCAATGTAGGGTTCCGTAGATTCCCGTCCGTCACAATAAGTGTACCTACTTATAACTTTAAAAAAAGGCTATTTGTTACGTTGACATACTAAGTACGCAGAAATTATTTTGTACAACCTTTTTGTCTTTTTTGTACAAAAACTGTTTTTTCTATCAAGTTCAAAATAATTTTCCTAGAAAGTCCTTATAAAGTTCTACTTTCCAGATTTTTTTCATATTTTTTAAACCCACGGGTCAAAAGTTAGAGGGGGGGGGGACGCTTTGATTTTTCCTCTTGGAGCGATTATTTCCGAAATTATTGACATTATCAAAAAATGATTTTAGTAAACCCCTATTCATTTTTAAATAACTATCCAACAATATATCACAAGTCAGGGTAGAAATTAAAAAAAAAACCACTTCCCTATTTACATATAGGGGGGCTACCCTAATAAAACGTTTTTTTCCAATTTTTATTTTACCACTTTGTTGGCGTGATTGATATACATATTGGTACCAAATTTCAGCTTTCTAGTGCTAACGGTCACAGAGATTAAGCGAGGACGGACGGACAGACAGACAGACATGGCGAAACTATAAGGGTTCCTAGTTGACTACGGAACCCTAAAAAATGGTGCCGATTCTCTTATTCACAAACTAACTTAAATTTAAGTTAAGTGCATCTACTTTGTGGCACAATGGTACAGTGCTGAAGCAGTTGGCTGCCGTGTTACGTTTCGCAAGTTCAATTCCCATACGAAACAAAGTTCGTATAGTTGGTAGTTGTTCGCAATCCAGTTGTGCTTATGTGAGATACACACGATGTTAAGTCGTTCTTTGACTAGAAACCCGTTAAATCTAAAAGCTATTTAGACGAAAATTTCAAACATTAAGTTTTCTAAAGTTTTCATATCTTTGTAATTGTCTCTAATATTTAACAAATATATAGAGTTAGGGTTTTTGCCCTCGACTTCGTCCGCGTGGAATAATAGTTCCCGTTCCCGGGGGATTTCCGGGATGTAAACTGTCCTATGTCCTTTCTCGGTTCCCAGACTATATCTGTACCAAATTTCATTCAAATCGGTTCAGTGGTTTAGGCGTGAAGAAGCAGACAGACATACAGACAGATTTACTTTCGCATTTATAATATTAGTACTGATTTTGAACTCTATAACATACTATTAAAAAGTAAAAATAACCTAACAAGGGTTAACAACCCTCTAGTTAAGCGGCAGTCATTATAAGGAATTATATCTCAATTTTCATTCCCTCATTAGGAACTAATAAAAAATGTACAAAGCAACAGTATATTAATGTAGCAGCACCACAATTAATTAATTAAGTAAAAATAGATCAAGACATAAAACTAGTAGTCTAGACAGCTGACCTCTAAGACAATTTAATACAATATGTTTTTATACCTAGTATACCTAAATTAAGTTAAGTAAGAAGCGGCAATCTCCAGGCTTAGATGGTATGAGACCTGCCTTACATCACCTAAAAAAAATCTCCCAAGAAAGATTTAATACACTTTTATGTCACTACTAACTTTCACCCGCCGGGTGACGGGCCTGTTGGTCTAGTGGTTACTGGCCCTGACTGCTGAGCCGGAGGTCGTGGGTTCGATTCCCACTCAGGACAAATTTTGTGTGATGAGCATGATTGTTTGTTCTGTGTCTGGGTGTAATTTATCTATAATACGTATGTATTTATAAAATTATATAAGTAGGTATGTTTATCAGTCGTCTGGTTACCATAGTACGAGCTCTGCTTAGTTTGGAATCAGATGACCGTGTGTGAGTTGTCCCAGGATATTTATATTTATTTTACCCGCGACTTCGCCTGCGTGGATGTCGAACTTCCAACCACTATTTTACCTAATCAGGGGTCAACTATTCAAAAATCCTTTTTATTGAATACGAGCTCTTTACAAAGAACACAACCTGTAAGTTTTATGTCTCTAGCACCAGCGGTTTGGACTGTGTATAATATATCAACAGTCAGTCAGTTTACCATTGTATATATAGAGTTACTATACAGTATATAGGCTTCTTATGTATTAATTATTTACCAGTCACCCTATTAACATAATATATGATAGTACTCATACAAACACACAATTTTCTTTTGTAAATACAAACTTACTTTGATTTATTTACTACTAGCTTTTTCCCGCGACTTCGTCCGCGTGGAATAATTAGATCCCGTTCCCCGGGGGATTTCCGGTATAAAAAGTACCCTATGCTCTTTCTCGGGTCCCAGGCTATATCTGTACCAAAATTCATTCAAATCGGTTCAGTGGTTTAGGCGTGAAGAAGAGACTGACAGACAGAGTTACTTTCGCATTTATAATATTAGTACTGATTTTGAACTCTATAACATACTATTAAAAAGTAAAAATAACCTAACAAGGGTTAACTACCCTCTAGTTAAGCGCCAGTCATAACGAATTATATTTACAGATGCAGGTTTATTTGAAGTAAACTAAATATAAAAACTAAATCATTTCATCTGACAACAAGTAGCGGCTGTCAAAGATCTTCCAAGAACAACCAAAACCAGTGGATGTCCTAAAATTCTTACATAAATTCCAAGTTTTTTTCTTTGACTTTGAATTCATTACTTACATGTCAAAGTCACAACGGTTCTAGCCTCTTTTTAAGCCCGCATCATAAACTTACACACTAATGTGAAACAAAATAATTCATATAATTTATTTAGCTACCACCTTTTTATTCAAAGGAGAAAATCACTAGCAAATTAAATAAGAACGAACCTCGAGTCTTTTTAGGGTTCCGTAGTCAACTAGGAACCCTTAAGCCGCAATTATATTATGCTGACGCCGCGTGTCGCAACGCGTGGGTAAGCTATCGGTTACATACATTTAGTACACGACACAGCGACACGCGGGACGGGATTAATGTAATCAATCCAGTACTAAATGTATGTAACCGATAGCTTACCCACGCGTTGCGACACGCGGCGTCAGCACAATATAAATCCGGCTTTATAGTTTCGCCATGTCTGTCCGTCCGTCCTCGCTTAATCTCAGTAACCGTTAACACTAGAAAGCTGAAATTTGGTACCAATATGTATATCAATCACGCCGACAAAGTGCAAAAATAAAAATTGGAAAAAATTGTTTTATTAGGGTAGCCCCCCTATATGTAAATAGGGAAGTGGTTTTTTTTTTAATTACAACCCTGTCGTGTGATATATTGTTGGATAGGTATTTAAAAATGAATAGGGGTTTACTAAGATCATTTTTTGATAATGTCAAGAATTTCGGAAATAATCGCTCCAAAAGGAAAAATCAAAGCGTCCCCCCCCCCCTCTAACTTTTGACCCGTAGGTCTAAAAAATATGAAAAAAATCTGGAAAGTTGAACTTTATAAGGACTTTCTAGGAAAATTATTTTGAACTTGATAGAAAGAACAGTTTTTGTACAAAAAAAGAGAAAAAGGTTGTACAAAATAATTTTTGCGTACTTAGTATGTCAACGTAACAAATAGCCTTTTTTTTAAACTTATAAGTAGGTACACTTGTTGTGACGGACGGGAAACTACGGAACCCTACATTGAGCGTGGCCCGACACGCTCTTGGCCGGTTTTTTTTTCTTTTTTTTTGGTGAGTGGGAAATCATCCAATGACTGCTCCCGTCCTGGGTGCGGCGGGAGGGCATGTCAGACTCTTACTGACTAAAACCCACTCATGTTCCTTCGATTGCCCTTTATGTTCCAGGGTCACGGTAACTATTATAAACATTCCGCAACCCCGGCAGACGTTGGCCCTGTTGGGCCCCTTCCTGTGCTGACTCCTTCACCTCGAGTCTTTACAAACACCACTGACTCTACGCAAACAGTTTCACTCAATACGGTTCAGCGATTTCCGAGAAACCCACACACATCCAAGCACATGCAAATGCAATTACCCGCAGTTGAAAGCTTATTTTGGAGTCTCTCAAAACTTGATTAAATTTTAATTAAAGCATAAAATTGAAAACGTCTGAATTGTCTACCGAACTACTTATTTTTAAATACATGTTGAGGCACATTAATTAATACGTAAACTCAATTTAATTAAAGTAACATATTCGTCATCGTAGCTTACGTGTTTTTTCATTAAGTTACATATAATGTAAATAGGTACAAGTTAAGATATACATGTATGGATAGGTAAAGTCAGCAACAAAGGTCGATTAACTGTTAACTTTTAAAACAGTAACAAAATATTACAAAGCATTGATCTTAAATTTTTCAGGTAGTAAGTAAACAGTTCTTCTTCGTAATCGTGACACTCTTGACAGAGCGGTCGTGGTCATCGTGGTAAGTCTCCTCTTGTGACACGTTTGACAGCTCGCCTCCACCACTCCCTGACGGCTGCTCGTCTAGCGCACTCGTGCAACGGGCCTTCCATTGCCGCCTTTATTTGGTCCGTCCACCTCATGGGTGACCTTCCTCGCGAAAAAGTAAGTAAATAGTATGTACCATAAATAAATATGGTCTGGGACCCTGACTGCTAAGCCAAAAGTTGTAGGTTCGATTACACAGCGCAAATTTCTGTGTGATATTAGTATCATTATTTATTATAAATTATATTATAAGCAGTTATCTAGTTACCATAGTGTCGGTTCTGCCTAGGACAAGATACCCGAGAGTGACTTGTACCAAGTAATTTATTTGTATTTATCATTTACTTTTGATGCTTACCTATTGTAACCTTTATGACTGTACAAAACAATTATGAATATTAAATCTGTAGTGTTGAACGATTTTCTTATCTGACGGTACCAGCCATACATCAATTTATAATTACTGAGCGTTGCAATAATCACGCGTTATGCTTTTGACATTTATTGTTTTTTGCCAACGGTACTGAATCGGAAGCTTACATTTTTGAATAAAATACAATGGGAACACAGTAGGGAATATGCATGTAAAATATATATTTTTTAAACTTACAAATTATGCGTCTATCAATATTAGAGTAGTGATAGCAATAGTGAATGTGATTTCACAACATACGAGTAGAATAAATTAAAGTTCGCGGTTTTTCTGACCCTTTATATAGGCAAAAAAAAATACAAATACTCGAATAAGAAGAACAACCGATTAATGTAATAAAACAAATAATAATCTAAGTCTATGTAACATTTAACGATGTTTCAAACTGTTATAACGTTACACAGCAATTTTTACTAAGAGAAATTCATTAAATTCTTACCGTATTTCATGAATTTCAATTGAAAGACAAAAGACCAGTCGCTCTCAATTCAATGTTCGTTACTTAATTTTAATGAATTAATCCCTTAATTAATAATTTTTCAATTCACCTGAATTATAAACCTTTATACACAACCGACACACTTCAAAAAAAAAGTCTGGTGATTTTAAAATCAGAACTCGTCCATAGACTTCAATATAAAAAGGAAAAAAAAGGAAAGGAAAAAAAAAGGAAAAAAGGAAACTGTTTTGTGATAAATAAATAAATAAATAAATAAATAAATAAATAAAAATAAATAAGTAGACGTGGCTTAAAACAGCCAGCGTCTTCCATAAAAAGGTCGACAAAGATCTATACTCATTTCCACTTAAACTAATGCTATTCATCTTATTTATTTATCTTGATAATGATCACTAATCATTTCTCATCCGCCTACTAATGAAGCAGTAAAACTTAGGTGTGAAGAATGCTCATCTTCCTTTCTACCGCTAATGATATTAATAGCCTTATAAATCTCTAGAGAGCGGGCCGCTATGATTAATTTTTATTTAAAAGCTTTTTGATAGTCAAATAAACCGATTGATAGTTTTTTTAATGGTTTTAAGTAATAAGTCGCGTTCGCCGGGTTAAATTATGCTACGGTCATTAAGTGGAGCTTGAAGTTTTTGTAATGAGATTATTCGACGAATAAGCTTTGTTTGTACTCATTGCTTTTATAGGTAATTTAAGGATCTATATAAACTAAAATGTATTTTATGTTGTCAAGTGTTCTTTCGTGTGTCTAGGATGTGGAATAATGTGGATCCACGCAAGACACAATGCTTTTCTAATTGTGTCTGTAATTCGAGCATTCAATGGGTTAATGGCATATACACACTAGCTGTCCACGTAATTCTTGTTTCCGTAAGATTTTTGGGATAAATACTATCACATCCTTTCTCAGGCTTTGACTATCTCTGTACCACGGAGGAAGTATATCCTCCGTGCTCTGTACCAAATTTTATTCAAATTGGTTCACTTGTTTTGGCGTGAAAGCAAGACGGAAAGACGGAGTTACTTTCGCATTTATAATATTAGTTTAGTCTTATAGATACATAGGTAACAATAGACACTACTGTGTTTCAAATATAAGAAGTGCAATTTGACACTTCTAACCTACTGAAGAATAGGGATTGGGTTAAAAAAATCGATTACTACAATATCCGATTTATACGAGATATTGATTTCATTTCTTTATAATTTATAATCGATTTAAGTTACAGATTTATTTATTTTATGACTGTCAATTTCTGAATTTTAGATGAAAGAAATTCTCAAATTCTCACTTGCCAGTGTTGCCAAATTAAAAGAAAAAATATTTTTTTGTCAAGACTTGAGCACGAGCGATTTTGCTTACAAAAACTTATTAAAATTATAATAACTATATGTTTAATTTTAAATATGCTTTTTCGTTGACATTTAGAAATCATCAAAATATATTTAAATAATAAATGTCGCTTTCATTGAAAACGATCGTTATTAGTAAGTTCGATTATTCGGTAATTTTTAACGATTATTGGTATACAAGTGAATTTGAAGAGTAACAACACTACGGTATCGTACCTTACTACGTGACTTTGACACGACGTCGAGAAAAAATATTATTTATTGTCAACAATGGTTATATTGCTTTGTTTGAAATTTTTTAATGTAAATTAAGTGATTAAGAATTGTGCAGTTTGTGATAAAATAAAAATAACTTTAAAATTACGTGGTTTTACGAAAGAAATAAATGTCAATTTTTGAGTTACGCATGTACAAAGTTGTGTCGTCATGAAAAGTATGAAACGTCAAATTGCACTTCTTATATTTGAAACATTGTAGGGTTCATCATCTCCCTAGCCTTTTCCCAATCGTGTTGGGGTCGGCTGCCAGCCTAACCGGATTCAGCTGGATACCGGTGTTTTACGTGGAGCGACTGCCTATCTGACCTCCACAACCCAGTAACTGGGCGACACGATACCTCTTGGTTAGACTGGTCATAGTTTCTGGCTAACCAGTAACGACTGTCAAAGTTCTACGAATGACAACCGGGACCAACGGCGTTACGAGCTTTCCGAGGCACGGGATGTCAGTGATGTCTAAGATAAACTTTAGAAAGTACATATGAATTGAAAAAGTCACATTGGTACTTGCCCGGATTGGAACCCACAATCTCTTACACGGGAGGCGGGCGCCTTAACAATACAATAGACACTAGGGTTGCATGCGATAAATTACTTAAAATCTATCAAAAATACTTTGTGAAAATTACCTGTTAACCTATAAATACAATCATGTGTTAACGTTTCGATCACTATTTACCAACTGCCCCATATTTCAATATTTTTTGGCTTGGCCCCGTTTTCAACGAATGCAGAGCCATTCGCTGTCGCCATTAAGTCCTTTCGAATGCAGGTGACAGGGCAAGCGGGGCAGGATAAAAGGTGGGCTATGATCTACAGAGAGACGTCACAGAAACGATAGGACTTAAATTATAAAATCAATGATAGTTGTATGAAATTAAGTTTAATAAACAATCTAAACTAATATTATAAAGAGGTAAAATTTGTGTAATGAACCAATTCTAAAACTTGTTTGACTGATACATTATTCGTGACTGCTATGGGCTATAAATTCTAAAGACATCGTGCATATTAGCCGAACTATCTCAGTTTTTGTCTAGCCAGGCGGATGTCTTCCGCCCAACAAAGTGGACACGGGTCAGCTAGTTATTAACCCATCTACTCGTATGTATCTACACTTAATATCCATACTAATATTATAAATGGGAAAGTGTGTCTGTCTGTCTGTATGTATGTTTGTCTTTCTTTCACGGCAAAACGGAGCGACGAATTGACGTGATTTTTTAAGTCGAGGTAGTTGAAGGGATGGAGAGTAACATAGGCTACTTTTTGTCTCTTTTTAACGCGAGCGAAGCTGCTGGCAACAGCTAGTATAAATATAAATCGAAATAATTATAATACCTACGTTCTAAATTTATAAATAATACTATAATACACATTTGAATTTATATGTTAGTAACTGGACTAAACTAAAGGAAAAATGAGAAACGTGGGGCAACGTTAATAATTACCTTTCCAAATGCTAAAACAACAAAAACAATGTACAGAAAAAGTCGATCAAAAATCCAAAAAATAAGATATTTGAAACTGGCCACAAGACGTAATCATAATGATTTAACTTAGAAAAAACTAGCCACGGAAATATTGGAGAAAACAGCAAAAAGTAACAATTCAAATACGATTACAGATTCTCAATGATTTTGTAAAATTATTTTTGTTTACACTTTTATGCAGATTTCTTCCCCTATTTCACGCATGACTGCAAATTGTATGTTAATAGAAATGCATCAGAAGCTAGATAATTGAAATAAGGAGTCTGATAACTATACCATATGATACTATGATAGTGCTAGAAACATCATCATCATCTCCCTAGCCTTTTTCCCAACCGTGTTGTGGTCGGCTGCCAGCCTAACCGGATTCAGCTGGATACCGGTGTTTTACGTGGAGCGACTGCCTATCTGACCTCCACAACCCAGTAACTGGGCGACACGATACCTCTTGGTTAGACTGGTCTGAGTTTCTGACTAACTAGTAACGACTGTCAAAGTTCTAGAAACATGTCAGGCAAAAATAAATTTATTTTTTCAACGACTAAGCGACAACCGGCTGTCGCGCTGCCATTCTGTTTCTATTGTGTTTCGAATCACGTGTGTTCGAAGGTTTATTCTCATTCATTGTCTCGGCTCGATGGTTTTACAACCATGCACAGAAAAACCAATATTCAGCCATTAATAAGACTTTAGTTATTTCATGTGTACTTTGTAATATCCATGACATGTTTCTTTCTACCCCTAATTCATAAAAAAATATCTAAGAACAATTTACACGGCCACGGATCACAAAATAGACATAGTCTAAGCTATGGTAACCAGACGACCGATACCCATACTTATATAATTTATAAATACAAACATATAAAGAAATAACACCTTGACACAGAACAAACATGCTCATCACACAGTTTGTCCTGCCTTAGCAGTCAGGGTCACTAGCCGCTACAACCACAGCTATACTATTGCTGTGGTCTAGTGTAATGCTCAAACTCCTTTAAAAGAACTTCAAAGGAGATAGGCATCTATTTAAATAGTTTACAGTCTTACCAGATTAGTTTCGTTATTCCGTGGTCCGGCTCACTGACTTGCGAACCGCGATCTCGACCCAAGATTATAGATAAGGCAAGTCCTGCTACACATATCTAGTACAACATAAAATAACTATAAGTACTGAGCTCACATATCTATAAGGTCAATCACTGGCCTGGTCATTAGTGACCAATACAAGTCATATATAGTACTGGTAATAACTAATAATTTTACATAAAAAAACATTAACACGCTAATTGTGTGCTGCGCTTCTAGTTTACTTTCCAAATTATAGATAATTTGTATTATGACTGTTTACAAAGTTTAAATTTCTAAAACAAAAGCTTTATAAAATAGCTCAGATAAGTTGTTGAGAATTTTCGATATCTGCTGATCGATTAAAGCTACATAACTATTTAAAACCATAAAGAACCTTGTATCATGGAGGTTAGATTCCATCACCGTTCTTTTTGGATGACGAAGAGGGGTTACAGGTTCATGTATGGAATTACCTATTTAACGTAATACCCAAAGTGCGTACAATCATCTTTGCTTCATCTATCAGTTTTTAAGTCTTGGACCTCTCGCTTGCGTTTCTCAATCAGATACTATTGTCAACTTATAAATTAAACCAATTTATGAAAATCCCAAACGAATTCATACGGCCATTATATCCTTTCTTACTGAGAGGTTGCAGATATCTGTCATCAATCATTGGAAATCACCTCAATTTCACCCTTTTCAAGTTACATTCTCAATTTTTTCTTATGTTTTCATAGCTAAAACTGGAGACAGTATCTTCTAATCGAGGTACGTTCGTAAACACACTCGCTGCAACAAGCTCTTTCATTTTAACTTTTTCTTACTTAAATTGCTTGAGCTGGAGAAGCTAAGTGGTAATATTCAACTTGACTGTATTTTTTCTCTCTGTCAACATACTACGAAGCAGCACACATCCGCTCTTTTACAAATTAAATGAAAGTTTTTGACTGTGCTCCAGATGGACACAAGTATGAAATTTAAGTTTTCCCTCAGACTTAGCAGTCTGTCGAACTGCATACGGACGGTTTCTTTTACTTTATTGCATGGCAAACACGCCGATGGCCCACGACAGCCCACTAGTGTTAGGTTGGTGGCAGTACCAGAGGGCAGGGCTTGGAAACCGGAAAAAAATTCGAACCGGTTAACGCCTAAGTACATAGAGAACTATGCTTTCGGTTTCGTTCTACCCTTAACCAAAATTAAACGGTTTGAAGCTAAAAACGTTCGTAAATAGGTTTTGTTTAATTTACCGGTTTTAAACGGTTTTTATTGCCTACCTCCAATGCGCAGACGCGGAAGCGGACGCCGCGCGTCACTCGGCTCTTGCGGATTAAACCGGTTAATAAGGGTTCTTAATAACGTTCTTTTAACGTTTCGACTCCGAACGAAATAAAAGATAAAACCGATTAATAACGTTTAATAACCGGTTATTTTCAAACCGGTTCCAAGCCCTGCCAGAGGCTTTGTAGATATAATGTCATCCCAGAGACAAAGAATCTGTGTCTAGATGTGTTTATCTATAATATGTATGTATGTATTTATAGAGATGGCCGTGTTTGAGTTTTCCTAGGATATTTATCTATTTATTTATAAAAAAGGCTAAAGTGTGGCACTGGCACCAAATACGTCTCAGCAACGCTTTGCGGCAGAAATAGGTATGGTGGTAGTACTCCCCCAAAGGCGATCCTGCACAAAGACCTCTGTACTGTTGTCGTTGTTGGTTATGCTTGTCGTCCTACCATCGTACGGCGCGACAAAATGTCGCACCACTGTAAAAAAATTGCCGTCCAATACCCTAAAGCAATCCGGCGACAAACGTATAAATTGCAATTCGTGACAGATATAAAAGTCATGCAGATCATATACTTGAAAGCTGCATGCCAAGCGGTGCGCTAGTAAAAATTACGGCTTCTGACGATTCGGGACGGAGGTGTCGTATAAATTCTTGGACTTTCTGTCCCAATGGGACTTTTATGTGTGAATACATCACTGGCTCTTTTATCCAAGGTTGTAAAGAAACCCCGACCTTAACATATTTAAAAACCCTATATATGGAAGATATTTAATTAAACTGAAAATACTGATTAAAAGAATTATATTTAAAGCTTTTATAGGTAGGTATTTGTTTGATTTTATATTAACTATCTGTCCTTCGCGGTTTTACCCGCGTGTTTCGTTACTGTAGAGCTGCTGGGTTATAATTATGAAATAATTTTACCACTCGGAACAGCGAGTGTAATCAAGCCAAAAAGCTCTTAATTTTTTCGTATTTTTTTCAGTACTCTCATTTTTAGTTATTTTCAGCTTCGAGATTTCGTTTTAAAAATACTATGTCAATTTTATCTTAAATTTAAAAATTTCTTATGACTTCATCTCCCAGTAAATTCTCGTCAATACCCATTCAGTCGTTTTGAATAATAGCCACAAAAAATATATATAGTATATAAATATATATAGTTTTTGATAAGTTTTAGTAACATTTATTTGGCTTTATTCTAGCTCTACTAACCGCCAGGCCAGCTCAATATTGCATTCGTTTCTACTTATATAGTTAGCATAGTTGGAATTTAATATCGGTAATCTGGGCCGTGTCTAGAGATATTAGTTACAGCAGAGTTAGCTGAAATCCCAGGACTAATTATTGCGAGTTCTGACTTGGCAAGCGCCTGGACTTGCAACATACTAGATTGCATTTCTATAATAAATTTTATGATAAAAATCTACATTATTATAATGTAAACAGTGTTAACTTATATTTCCTTGTTATCATAATAATGGTGCCGATTCTCTTGTGCACAAACTAACGTAAATTTAAGTTAAGTGCATCTTTCTCTTTTCATTTCTTAAAGAAAAGGACAGTAGATCAAATATTAGTTAAGTCCTGTCAAATTTAGACACTCCATAGATAATTTAGAAGCATTTTAAAAACATGGCGTCTAAATATACGTCAATTTTCATCAGGCGCTGTCTAATTTGACTGGATTAAACTAAAATGTATCTTCTGTCCTTTTCTTTAAGAAATGGAAAGAGAAAGATGCACTTAACTTAAATTTACGTTAGTTTGTGCACAAGAGAATCGGCACCAATAACTAGCTATTTTAACGGCTTTAAATGTTTTTATCATCTGTAAGTTTCCTCGTTAAGGTTTAATTTCCAAAAAATTTCTTTGCGTCATAAAAAGAAAATACTGTGAACATTTCAGTTTCTAGTTTCAATATTTTCGGCTGTACCTTAATAACAACAGTCTATTAAAATATGTTTTAAATATTATTGTAGCCCCGCCTAGACCAAAACGTTTTAATTGTAGTTTTTAAATATCAAATAAAAGAGAATTGGGTCAATACGACGACACTTAATAAATACACACCGAAACACCATTCATTTTCTATAATTAGAAAATCCACCAAAAAGAAACAATTTCTTAATTATAGTTAATGAAAATTTCCTTAGACATTTATTCGTTTAAAATTTAATTATCGACTAAAAGGCGACAGTTTAAATAGAAACCTCCATTTAGTTTCATGATCTATTTTTTATTTATATTTCACTAGCTGTCCCCGCGGTTTTACCCGCGTTATAACAGATTTTTGGTTACTAAAAAAGAAGATAAAAAGTATTCTATGTCCGTCCCCTGGTCCTAAGCTACCTCCCCACCAATTTTCAGCCAAATCGGTTCTGCCGTTCTTGAGTTATAAAATGTGTAACTAACACGACTTTCTTTTATATAATATATATATATATATATAGATTGGTGTATTTAAAAATATGGATTTAAGACGAATACCCAGCATCAGCATTAAAATACAATGCTGATTATCTTGATTACAAACTAAATTTAAGTTAGTGCAGCTTTCTCTTTCCATTACATTAAGAAAAAGATAGAAGATACATATATTAGTTTAGTCCTGTTAAATGAGTAGTGTCCATGATTTGAATAGTCAAAATAAATAAAAAATACCAAGCATTATTGATTGTTCACCCGGTATCGTATTTTAATTTGATTTTTTACCAGTATAATACTGGTAAAAAATCAACCTCCTGAAAAGTTAAACAACGCACTGTGTTAGATAACTTTAAAAACCAACGGTTTAAATTAAACGTCCAACATTGAAACCCTACTATATATAACAGTCACGGCTAGCTATCCGAGCCATCCAAGCTATCTCTTCGGGTAATAAGCTTTGAAATCGATTTAAAACTATCGTATGGGTGCCCGAGAGGCGAGCAAACAAACTAATAAACTTTCTTTTTTTATACTACATAGCTTCTGACTATTGATCCGCTATTAGGGTTCCGTTTAAAGGGTTAAACGGGACCCTTTTACTAAGACTCTGTCTGTCTGTCTGTCAGTCTGTTACCAGGCCGAATCAACAATAAATAAATAAATATCTTGGGGCAAGACACGGCTATCTGATATCAAGCTAATTAGACAACTGATAAACATACTTATATCAATTATAAATACATACATATTATGGATAAATCACACCCAGACACAGAACAAACAATCGTGAACATCACACAAAGTTTGTCCTGGGTGGAAATCGAACCCACGACCTCCGGCTTAGCAGTCAGGGTCACTAACAACTAGACTAACAGGCCCGTCAGACAATAGAAAGAAAGAAAAGAAAGAAAAACAGTTTATTCGTGCTTCGCAAGTTTACATAGAAAAACACAAACTAACAATGATAACAATGATAGCCAGACATTTAAAATTTTCGCAGATGATGTATTTCTGTTGCCGCTATAACACCAATCACTAAAATTAGAATTTATACATATGTACATTTTAAGTCTGGCTTCTATACAACAAGCTTGTTTCTTCGCCGATAATGGTTCAGAACCCTTCGTACGCGGCTCCAATTGACACTTGGCCGGTTTTCTTCCGGATAAGGAAACAATCTCCAATCTGCTCGTATGTATTCGGAGATTGTAATACCGATTGCATGTGATTGCATCGGTTTGTTTTCCTGACTACTATATTGTTTATAAACAAACGCTCCGTCTTATTGTGGTCGATAACAAATGTAGGAACGCGTGGTAGTTGAATGGAATTGAAGAGTCAAACTGACATTTTGTTAGCTGAAGAATGCCATGTTTTTCGAAAGTAAGTAATTGCTAAGCCTCCGATGTCTGTCTCTGAACTGAGTGTAACTCGTCAACCGTAAAATAAGTAGAGAGTAATAACCACAGAGTGGATCTCTACTTAACAACAAATAAAAACAAAATAAAGCCAAATGAGGTTTTCATACAAGAAACGTTTTTGTTTAGCCGATCGAATCAGACTCGGACTTGACTGATTTTGATTGGTAGGTCATAATAATATTAGGTAAAAGATAAGTGTAAAAAACAATTTTTTACCATACCGGTACAATTCGTCACTGTCCAACAAATGACGATAGTAAAATCCGGATTTCTGCCTTTTTTCAACAAATGAGCAATCTCCCTTGATTTGAATTTCATAATTGCAATAGCCTTAGAAAGGTTCTATGCAAATGCAAAGTATTTCAGTTTACAGAAAGGAAGGAAGTCAGACGGTAGAAGTCTAATAAAAAGTTTTATTAGAAGCAAGGAAGTTGTGCTCGGCACGGGTACATTTGAGTTCGGCGAAATATGTCATTTGTACTCGAAACTTTTTTACTGTCCTCGCTTTACGTACAGCGGATTTTGCTGTACTAAGATTTCAATCATCTGAACAGGAGTAGCAAGAAGTAAATAATCCTGTTTTTTTTTACCGGTAACTTAGACCTAATCCACAAAAGCATTCTGACGAATTAGGCAATTTGACAAATATAAGTCCGAAATTACAACATCGAAATTGCCTGAAAAAAATTGTATTAAAATTTTGTTTATGTTTGTCACATGAACAAAATTTGATTCTCTGTACAACCTATTTGTAAAATAAAATAAATAATATAACTACCTATATATGAAATATAGCTGTGACACAGTTAAACTAGCTGCAACTTATCCGTAAGTGTTGAAAAGGGCCAATATAAAACTTCCTTGAAATGTTTGTAAAACTACGTTTACCGGATGAACTGAACTTGCCGGTAATATATTATTTTGTGAGATCCACGGACTCCAGCCAGCTAAATTATAGCCTCTGAACTTCTAGATGCGATCTATCTAAGTCCGTTACGTGATTATTTTCCTATAAACTTGTCTACGATGGTAAAAAGTGTAAAGTTCTACAAAACGCTCTTAATTGCCTGTTTTATCCTGTGCAGGCAAACTAGAGACAATTTAGAAACTTCTACTGTCTCTTGTATTTATGTAGTGTTAAGGGTTTAAAGAGATAAATGTTTATATTACATTTTAATAAAAAGCTGTGGATATTGTATGTTTTCTTTTTGTTGTCAGGGGTAATCAAAGACAGCACGAATAATCGATGACACGGTGTCTTGTCGTTGTCTTTGCTCGGCCACTATTTAACTACATTAGCTGTCCAACAATTCCTTCTCAGTAATGTAAAAATCCAAAAATTCCTTCTCAGTGCGCCTCTAAGTCATAATAATAAAGCACCATGCTTTCATGTATCTAGCAAAAGTTATATTGTGCGTTGATTGCCAAAAGGCCTGTCTCATTATAAAAAGATAGAACTGGTCGACTTTCCCACTTAAAACCATAACTAGGAAATATAGCAGTACAGGGTAGGTTAAGGAGGCCCGTTGGACGTTGATACGTTAATTACGCGATGTCGTGACAGGCAGCCCATTAGTTCTCCTATCTTTTAGCACAATGAGCCTTTCCATTAGGCATTTTATCAGATTCTTAAGTATAGTTGCAAAAGACTTGACGAGGCAACTCTTTTTAGTTTTAGTGGCGAATCTACTCATAGACGTATTATTGCGCCACTTGACAAATTGCCATTCAGTGAGCTTTATTGGGCCGATTTATCAATCGTTAGTACTTTTATTTAGGATTAGTTGTGATAGATTGACAGATTTCCACATGCTTTCAAGCAAGAGAACAAAATAATGGCGCGTTCGGGTTAGCGTCAACTCTACTAACGCATTACTAATGCAACTGAAAATTGTATGTAGGGTACAATTCTGTATAAAATTTATGTAATATTAAATTCTATTCACGTCGACTTTAAGTTTATTATAAATTAATCAGTTTTCAATCGTCCGATAACTATTACTTTACTTTAAAAACTTCTTCACTACATTGGATTGAATTACAGATTTTTCCTTCTTTTCCTTCTCCTCGAGAAAAACATTGAATAAACCATCACGGAAGGGTAATTCTTTTACAGAACCTCCATTCAATATTATCCTTCATTCATTCCCATAGCGAGTTGCATTAAATATCTGTGGGCATTCGATAAAATGATCATACCCGAGCCCGGCCTTACACCCAGAGAATAACGAGCCGATATCCCCAATATATGTGGGCACGGATCCCTGCCGATTTATTGAAACTTCATAGACTAAGTAGAGGTTTAATGTCTCTGCCTGATGGAAACTTATAGCCGTCCCTAATACTATGCCATCACCTTTTTTCTGAGCTTCTAAATAGGTGGGCGTGGGAGTTTGTTTTAGATAGGTTGTGCTCCCGGTTTCGTTATATGGGATGATGTGTAATGAAATTTAAAAAAGTATGAACATATTTTATATAAGCCGTAGCGAAAATATATAAATATGTTTTATCTGCCGAAGCAAAAGTAATGAGAGAAGTAGAGACATTTTTGAGAGACGTGATCTATTTATACATATATATTACCTTTATCTATTTAATTATGGTAAACTACTGAAGGACGTTAGGTGTGCATAATAATGCCAGCCACTATATTGTCGTACTACAAGTCAAAGGCCTATTCTCATACAGAAAAAGGCACGAGCATTGATCACTTTGCTCAATGGCTACTGGTGATCCCATTCAAACGAAATGCCTCCGCAAATATTGTTGTGATGTGCTGCTTTATAATAGACCTGTATTGACAATGGTCATGCGTCAGGTAATAGTCGATGTAAATCAGTATGTAAGTACTTTTATAACATTATATTGTAGTCAAGTTATAATAAAAATAGCTGGCGTCGAGATTTCTTTGGTTGCCCGCTTCAGGGAGTCAAAATAAAAATAAATACTTAGACATTTATTTCACATAGAATGTCGTGACAGCCCAGTGGATTAGGCGCCCGCCTCTCGTGTAAGAGGTCGTGGGTTCGAATCCGGGCAAGTACCAATGTGACTTTTTCAATTCATAGGTATGTACTTTCTAAAGTTTATCTTGGACATCCCGTGCCTCGGAAAGCGCGTAAAGCCGTTGGTCCCGGTTGTCGTTCGTAGAACTTTGACAGTCGTTACGGGTAAGCCAGAAAGTCTGATCAGACTAACCAAAAGAGGTATTGTGTAGCCCAGTTGAGGTTGTGGAGGTCTGATAGGCAGTCGCTTCACGTAAAACACTGGTTCCCAGCTGCATCCGGTTAGGCTGGAGGGAGATGATGACATTTATTTCACATAGAATCATCAAAGAGTCGGTCGGTTAGTCAGAAAGTAGAAGCTAGTTGCTCATTCCAAAACGTAATAGCTCTCTTTGGAGAAAAACAACCAATGAACTCCACAGATACTCTTTGAAATCAATTTTCACAAAGTCCTCGTTACAATATTTTTTCTGCTATTAAATAAATACAAGTTAGGTAAGGACCAAAATAAATAATTCAAAGAAATAAAGATTACAGCCATGGGAGTTAAAAGCTGACCAATCTCAACTGACAGCGCCCGACCATGCGATTGACGCGTGGCATCACCACCATTTAGATCAACCATTTTGAAGGAATAGTGATAGCATAATATAATAATACAGAGATATATTATATTATTATCTATATATTTTATTTCCTCGACAATCGAAACGCTAAAGGATTCTTTCACACCTAACCTAGTTCTAAAGAGAGCAGCAATAATATTATAAATGCGAAAGTAACTCTGTCTGACTGTCGAATGAATGAAATTTGGTACAAATTTAACATGGTATGTAACCCGAGAAAGGACATAGGATAGTTTTCATCCCGGAAATCCCCCGGGAACAGGAACTATTATTACACGCGGACGAAGTCGCGGGAAAAAGCTAGTTATTAATAAATGTCTTCTATTTTATTAATCAGTAGATAAAACCTAAATACCAACAAAAACATACTTACATAAAAGTGTATGTTCCTTTTAACATCAGACGACTTACGTTTTCATTATTTAATGTTATCATAATGTATTAATAAGATACCGGATACGTTATTAAAGTAACGTTCAACAGTCTTAATGGCTCAGTGGTTTTAGCGCCCCTCTTTCATGCTTGAGGTTGCGGGGTCTAAACCGGAAAAGTAAAAGCGTCACTTTTTCATTTATGTTCCTTCTAAGTTTATCTAGTACATAACTGACATAATATATATTTCAGCCGTTGTTCCTGGTTGTCATTCGTAAATCTCTGACAGTCGTTACGAGTAGCCAGCAAGTCTGGCAATCATTCCAAATTCCAAAAATAGTATCGTGATACCCAATAAATTGTTGCGGAATGTTATAATAGTTTTTCGTGGCCCCGGAATATAAAGGGCAACCGAAGAAGTGAGTGGGTTTTAGTCAGCATAAGTCTGACACGCCTTTCCGCCGCGCCCAGGACGGAAGACTTCATTTGATGATTTCCCACTCCCAAAAAAAAACCCAATAAATTGCAGAAGTCAGGTAAATCAGGTTGGACTGGAAGCTCACCGTAACATCCATACTAATATTATAAATGGGAAAGTGTGTCTGTCTGTCTGTCTGTTTGTCTTCCTTTCACGGCAAAACGGAGCGACGAATTGACGTGATTTTTAAGTGGAGATAGTTGAAGGGATGGTGAGTAACATAGGCTACTTTTTGTCTCTTTCTAACGCGAGCGAAGCCGCGGGCAAAAGCTAGTAGTTATAAAAAGGCTAAAGAATTGTTGATTTAAGAGGATACGTACCTAACATAAATAATTATGCAAACTGCAATTGACCAATAACACAAAAACTTTACATTAACCAAAAAAATACCAGCCAAGTAATGCTCACAGAATTAAAATACAATCTTAATCAAATATTACGAAATAAGACAAGCATCTCCAAGTGTTGCAATGCACAAAATTGCAGCCATTATTCATATATCAACATTATTCTATCATGTTTCCCTTTCATGCCGTGTGTACGCGAGATTCAAATCGTTTTAAATTGGCCAGAGACAATGAATGTAAAAATATTCGGCCTGCATGGTCAGGCACCGTGAGCTATGATTGTTTGAGTAAATTAATCTGCCGGTTTTTTATTAATTTTATGTAATGAAATTACTTATGTAAAATAACCTTTATTTTTTAATTATTTCCTAAAACCAGGTATTGTATTAAGTTTAAAATCAATAAAATTGTCAACTCAATTTTACATCTCAATAGGAAAATGTATGAATCGATTTCCCAGAATAAGACACCGAAAACTTTAAATTACTATCTAGTAGCATCTACAATGAAATCAATGAGTAGGTAATTTCCTGAATAAATTAATTGTCACTGTCTATTGTGTGTCCGCACTTCGTACTATATTAGCAATAATAAAATTTAAATGTTCTCCGGTGTGTTGTTTAAACAGCAATTATATTTTCAGACGAAACCTATTAATGTATAGAATATTATTCTAAAAAATCAGTTATATTATTTTAAATAGATAATCATAAGATCTTATTCTAATATTATAAATATAAATTACTTACCGATATGCTTCGCGAACACAAATAAAACAAACAAATGTACTAAAAAGTTCCATCGCATCTTCATCTTGGTATTTTTTATTGTTCACAAACCATTGCACAATTAAAACATAAACAACACACAACGTACTTAATTATTTTACTTCTGCCAGTAAGTCACACAAATAATTCGTATTTCATAAAAATTGTTCACTTCACAGTCACGTAACTATTAAACCTGTTCACCAATATTTTTAAAACAATAAACCCAATAAAAATGTCTATGTTTTAAAAAAAAAGAAATTGTCAAACTTCAAAATTCGAACAGGAATTTTGGCGCGAAGCGTGCACTGTTCACGCGAGTAAAGTTCGGAACGTAGTGTGTAAAGGCACGCATATACTACGCGATGGTGATCGACCCCACCGGAACCACAGTCGGTGGGCGCGCGACTGCCGACTCGACTCCATGTGCACCGCACCGAAACGTAACTTAGAACCAACTTAACATTTACCGTTATGTAATCCTTATTATTTAAGCTATAAGGTTCATTTTCAAAATGTACTTTTAATAGAGCCTACTGTTAATCATAATTCGTAGTTTTGTAGAGCGTACGCGCATAGAAACGCTGTCACCCTATTGAAGGCATTGTTATAGAAGGCGATTGGAAAAACAAAGCATCGTCGAAAAAAATGTGTAGGTAGATAAAGATACAAAAAGTTACGCAGTAAAATGGAATGTGCATTTCGAATGAATGAAATACTATAAATGCATTTTTTATTACTTAGTCATTGTTGATATTTTAACTTGGGATTGCGAAGCGTGTGGTTGTTTTTGATAGAGCAGTAACATAATAAATGCAATCATTTTTTATACATGGTGACACCTGCTGTGGGTGCGCCATATTGGATTACCCGGACTGCCTAGTGATAATAAAATGCAATGTAAGTGCATACACTCCACGCTCGCATGACTATTCCATGGTCTAATGTTTAGAACAATAATTTGTCTAAACATAAGCATGATTTTATTGTGTCTTTTTTTTCTATTCTATTTTTAAATAATGGCAAGCGACCATCTGTTGGCATAAACAAAAAAATTTTGATAATAACTTTGTTTCACAATTCGACACACTATACAGAATGTAAATCTTGTTAGTTTATTACGAGACTGAAACAAATAAAAATGGAGTTAAACAAATATGATGTACCTATCTCTATTTATGTGAAATAAATTATACGGTTTAACGTAAATATTTCTTTTACACAATTACATAGTGAAATCTTAGTAGGAGAAAAGCAGAACTACATAAGCCTACAAGTCTTCATACAGTCAAACAGTTAAGTACTAAGTTATCACTAAGTTTACCTAAGTAAGTACACCTGTAAGTCTTTGGGGAAGGAGCGCATCTGCAAGCTAGTTTTGCAGATGTCTATAAGCGGAAATGAAAACTTAAATCAGGTAGCCCGCCAGATTTTTTGTCATCCAAAGATAAACACAGACTCACACATCAAAAGGTCCGTACAGACTTAAGTATGTATCTATAGATTTTATTAAATTATTTTTTTAGTGATTTAACTATTCTCAAATTTACCCTTAATTGTATAATTCTTGCAGTTAACCCGTTCCTGAAAAAAGGCGTTGCCTTTACAGAGGGACTGCAAAAGTCAACCTTTTAGGGGTCCTTTTGGTACGGAACCTTAAAGAAGTCCTTAAACCTAAACGCTTTGTTTCGTAGGCCACAAATATTTACTTAAGAAGTCATGAATTAGGTAAGACCTAAGAGTTTTACTTAGTAAGTTACCTACTTTGGTTCGTAGTAGTTTAGTTCTTAGTTTGTTGTTGTTGTGGGGATAAATACCTAAAAGTTGCTTAGCAAGAGCTTGGGCTAAGCAGTGTCACTGTCACACAACCGTCAAACTTTGAGCTGGCTGGTTCACATTAAGTCAAGTCGTTTAACATTTTTAGGACCCAGTAATTTCAACAAATTTTATTTCGTGGTGTTAGACAATCTGGGCTTCTCTCGGTTGTAATCGCCCCTTGGTCTAGTTCTGTTTTGTCACCTGTTATGGAGGGAAGTGGAAAACATATTTTTCTTACTCCTCCGCTGATCTTTTCTGATTAATTTCGTTGCGGGAACCAAGACGTTTCTCCGGGACTCGTTGACCTTCATTACTAGGCGCTTTTCTGGCGGACTCCACTGTTGATTCTGGCTTTCCGGACTTGCAGTGGCTGGGAACAGAGTGGCGGGATAGTCCCAAAAAAAATTTGGTCAGCTTACTGTTTTACCGGCCCGACAAATCGGATCGATATTGGTATATGTATTTCAATAGCGCCGTTCACATTAGGGTGATCCGACAAAAATATCGGAGACGATACTTTTATCGAACGTTCAGTCACGATTTTGTCGGATCAAGCAATAAATTATTACTTGCAAGTACAAGTCGGAGCGGCAGCTTCTAGTGTGAACAGCAACACCCGACAGCAGGTCAACGATAAAAGTGTCGGTCCGACGTGTTGTGAACCAGCTCTAAGGTACAAGACGCAGAATAGTTAAGCTAGAATAAGTGCTAAGGTAATTATGTACTCACTAACCTATTGAAAACACCGCATCGGCCCGTTGCCCGTTATGAAAATTGGGCCGTAGTCCGTAGTCGTCAACAGCGAACATAATAGGCGGCAAAGCGTTTTCAATTTATACATGAAAATAATAAGATATTTAATAAAAGTTCTGTCTTCAAAATACACTGGTAATACGTAAGTCCCGTCTAAGTAGGTTTTACATTCATTAGTAAATGACAAACATAGGACGTTTCATTAAGGAACCATTCAAGAAAACGAGGATAGCGCTAAATTTAATTAATAATTATTATCTTTAATATTAAGCTCTTTGACTACAGAGAAAAGCGCGCTGTTCTGTTAGCAAAACCAGTTCCTTACTTAATTTATTATATCTTATGCTTATTTTTCCCGTGGCTTCGCTCGACACATGGTAGAGGGTAATTGCAATCCTACAGCTTATAAGATCTTGTATTTTAAGGGAATAATTCCATGGCGATGACCCATTGGCACACACCTGTTTTGGACGAAGTTCATCATCAACTTCGCTTCCAGCCTAACTGGATTTGGCTAGATACCAGGGTTTTACGTGAAACGACTGCTTATCAGACCTCCACAACCCAGTAACTGGGCGACCCGATACCCCTTGGTTAGACTGGTCAAACTTTCTGACTTTTGACTACCCGTACTTTTCGAGGTCGGCTTTACATACTTCACTTGCAAGTGAAGTATAAATATGCAACGCGAAAGTTTAAAGTATAATGTCGGCTTTACATGTTTTTCGAGGCACGGGATGTCAGCGATGTCCAAGATAAACATTAGAATCATATGAATTAAAAAAATTCACATCGGTACCGAATTCGAACCCACAACCACCTCTCATACGAGAGGCGGGCACCTTATCCACTAGGCCATCACGACATACTGTTTTACAAGAAGTTACGGGTTCGAAACCTAGGCGGTGTGACTATTAGTTCATACTTGCTGCCTACGTTGCACCTATTGTTCGGAAATCACATAAACATTTGACAGTCTATGGTAATCAGAAGCCAGACAATCCAAAATCAGTCTACCAAGGGTGTTACCCAGTGGCTGGGCTGTAGAGGTCTGGCAGGCAGGCGCTCCGTGTCAAACTCTGGTACTTAGATAGCTTCATTTGGTTAGACTAGGAGCCGACCCAACCATAGATTAATTCTATAGGTAAATTAGTTTGTACAAGGCTTAGTAGGTCTATCGGTCGCTGAGATTTCCCTGGTCCGGTCCTATATTTTTTTAAAGCACGGTCAGAAAGAAAAACCTCTTCATAAAAGAAGTTATATTTTACTATGTACGGTTAGAATGAAAAGACTCTTAATTCTGATTGTACAGAAGAATTAGCTTTAGAAGTATCGTTCAAAACACCCCTCCAAAATGAAATTCTGGCGAAACTCAAAGACCGAAATACCTAGGAAACCTATATTCGACAGCGCGTCGTTATGATCGTTATTTTTGTATTTTTCTACAATACGGTAACGTTTTCTATCTGACGGAGCCTTTAAGCTCCCAGCTTTGATTTATTCCGATACCTTTAACAAACATCGTCATATTTCAGCCAATTTACACAAAACCTTGAACGAAAATTGGTTATATTTTTTAAGTTTATCGCGATCAAACGGACTAACTAACAGACGCAATAAAGGAGATGTTTTGTTAGGGCAGTAGTTGGCACTAACAGTGGCTGTATCGCACGATATCGAAGTTTGTATTGTCGATGCATAAGTACTGTATTAATCGGCGGCGCGCGTGAGACAGCGTCACGTCTCACGCCGGACAGGGACCCAGGCGTAGACGTCGAGAGACGCAAGACGACTACCAGCCACCGTAGGTGCGAGTCTGCGGACGGCCAGCGAGCGATGGGTAACTTGTCGCCCGACTGGTATACCGCCGTTTACCCGAATTTTATTTGCCCTAATTTCATTTGCCATAATAGTCAACAGCCATAATATCATATGACATAATACTCATTTGCCCTACTCTCATTTGCCATATTAGTCACGTGCCAGAATCATTGTTTCCCATAAAGTCACTTGCCATAACATCATTTGCCATAATCATTGTAAGCCATAATTATCACATGTCCTAATTATCACATGCCATAATTATGATATGCCATAACATAATTTGCCATCGACATTGGGTGTATAACGGTTGTTTATATCAAGAGAAATTGGATGCAATTGGGACTTTAGGGCACCCCGACTCGGACAGGTTAGGTTAGAAGGGGATGGCGGGGTCGTGTGAGCGAGCGAAGCGAGCGAATAGACCCCGCCATCCCCTTCGTGGTTATTTTTTTATAAACCACACAGAAGTAGGAGCCCCGCGAAGCGGGGCTCCGTCGACCTAGCCCACCATCAACCATGCACAGAAAAAAAAACCATTACGGGGCTTAAATATTTATCTAATACTTGTTATGCCATTTAAATATTATGACATTTAAATATTATGTCTAATAATTATTATGGCACATAAAAATAGGGCAAACAATACTTATGGCATTCGTATATTATGGTATCTAAAATTCGGGCAATTAAAAGTATGTCATATGTCTTTTAGGGCAAATGAAACATTCGGGCAAATGAAATTCGGGTAAATGAAATTCGGGAAAATGATGATTATGGCATATAATCTTCGGGCAAACAATAGACAACCCGCCCGACTAGGACCAGGCCCTTGTCGACGGCGCGTTTTGTTCCACGCGCGCATCAAAGAGCAGTCAGCACGTGAAGGAACCGGTTGTCTATTGTTTGCCCGAAGATTATATGCCATAATCATCATTTTCCCGAATTTCATTTACCCGAATTTCATTTGCCCGAATGTTTCATTTGCCCTAAAAGACATATGACATACTTTTAATTGCCCGAATTTTAGATACCATAAGATACGAATGCCATAAGTATTGTTTCCCATATTTTTATGTGCCATAATAATTATTAGACATAATATTTAAATGGCATAATATTTAAATGGCATAATAAGTATTAGACAAATTTTTAAGCCCCGTAATGGTTTTTTTTTTCTGTGCACGGTTGATGGTGGGCTAGGTCGACGGAGCCCCGCTTCGCGGGGCTCCTACTTCTGTGTGGTTTATAAAAAAATAACCACGAAGGGGATGGCGGAGTCTATTCGCTCGCTTCGCTCGCTCACACGACCCCGCCATCCCCTTCTAACCTAACCCGTCCGAGTCGGGGTGCCCTAAAGTCCCAATTGCATCCAATTTCTCTTGATATAAACAACCGTTATACACCCGATGTCGATGGCAAATTATGTTATGGCATATCATAATTATGGCATGTGATAATTAGGACATGTGATAATTATGGCTTACAATGATTATGGCAAATGATGTTATGGTAAGTGACTTTATGGGAAACAATGATTCTGGCACGTGACTAATATGGCAAATGAGAGTAGGGCAAATGAGTATTATGTCGTATGATATTATGGCTGTTGACTATTATGACAAATGAAATTAGGGCAAATATAATTCGGGTAAACGGCGGTATACCGAAGGAACCCTCTATATAGGGCCAATGCCTGCTGGGGTTGCGGAATTGTTATAATAGTTACCGTGGCCTCGGAACATAAAGGGCAACCGAAGGAAAATGAGTGGGGTTTAGTCAGTAAAAGTCTGACGAGAAGGACGGGAGAAGTCACTTTTGATGATTTCCCACTCACCAAAAAAAAAGTACTATATTCATAAAGTTCATAAGTACGAATTACGTAAGTCAGAAGTACGGTATTTCGAAGTACTTGACTTAGAACGTTCACTATCCCGATGTACGGAATCACAAAGTTTACTATACCTAACGAATTACTGAATCTCGAATGATCGAATGCTTACGGAACTTCGAAAGTTTACGAATATTCGTGGATGTTTCAAACTTTGATATTCCGATTGTCCTAGATACAGTCTCCAACAGACTGTACCTACCTCGGAGGCGGGCTTTCAAGTGTTATTGACTGTATAATCTTAGGTTTTTGGCAATAAAGTCTCTGCAGTACACACACAAATAAATATCTACAAACCCTACCATACCCCACCATCAAAACTTGTTCGTTAAGATGCTTTTCTCAATAAACTCAATGAACTAAGTTCACAGGGTATATTTTCACAGGGTTGAGATTTTCTGTGTTTTTTTACCCTATGTTTTATTCAGTTTTATCGTTCGATCGTTACCATTTCGATTACCGGGTACCGACTTCAAAAGAAGGAGGAGTAAATACCTACGGCTGTAATTTTTTTTTATTTGGCGTCTTCATTTCTTGTCTAAATAAGCATACGTATAAAGTAAAGTCATAAAGGGACTACAATTATGACATAACAATTATTTATTTATCATTTTGATATTTTTTTATTTATAATTTCTATATAATTAAACAGCTTATGCATTTTAGCCATGCTTGAATAAGTTTTAACTTAAGTTAAGATGAAGAAACCATGGAAGTTAACACGTGCTATTATGGTTTCGCACATGGCCGGACAACAGCATAACATGTGTCTTTACAAAAACTTCAACTTACCGGAAGAGATAAAAAATGTAAGGTCTTAGGACGGAACAGTCAATAAAAACTTTATGTGACTTTATTACCCGTTTTGGATAACAGTAGGAACCTTTATTGTTACTGACGTGCATTTTAATTGTATACTTTTTTTTTTGGTGAGTGGGAAATCGTCCAATGACTGCTCCCGTCCTGGGTGCGGCGGGAGGGCGTGTCAGACTCTTACTGACTAAAACCCACTCATGTTCCTTCGATTGCCCTTAATGTTCCAGGGTCACGGTAACTATTATAAGCATTCCGCAACCCCGGCAGGGCGCAACCCCGGCAGGTTTTAATTGTATACTAGCGACCCACCCCAGCTTCGCACGGGTGTTACAAATATTTAAAAATCCTGGCTTTTCTGTACTATAATAAGCATTGATTATACTTAAAAAGCCTCCTCTCACTCTATCTATTAAAAAACCGCATTAAAAATCCGTTGCGTAGTTTAAAAGTTTTAAACATACATAGGGATATAGGGGCAGAGCAAGCAACTTTGTTTTATACTATGTAGTGATAATTGATAAGCTAATAAACAGTCCTAATATCATTAGCCAAAATTCTTTTTTTTATTTAGTGCAAAATGTTATTCAAAAATATTATAATACTAGCTTTTGCCCGCGACTTCGTCCGCGTGGAATAATAGTTCCCGTTCCCGAGGGATTTCCGGGATGAAAACAATCCTATGTCCTTTCTCGGGTCCCGGACTATATCTGTACCAATTTTCGTCCAAATCGGTTCAGTGGTTTAAGCGTGAAGAAGAGACAGACAGACAGAGTTACTTTCGCATTTATAATATTAAGTACGGAATACGGAATAGTACGGATTATTGTCTAGATCCTGCCTACCAGAACCACAATCAAACAGCCTAACAGCCTTCAATTTTCTATTTTTTACAATGTTTTCCTGTATAATACAGCGTTTTAAGTATGTTCTGTGTTTTAAGTATTGTTCTGGTGTCTGCCTACGTAGTTCACACTAAACAGTGCCTACTTCATAAAAATCTGTAATTCAATATATTATCTTGTTTGAAAACATAATACACTTTTCTAGTGCCTACCAGGCCTAGCTAAACCAAACACTAGTGCACGTCACTATTGCAAGGTATCGCCTGCAGTTATACTCACATTTTTATACGGTGCATCACCAATTATGACGTCACATTTTGCATATCTTATCTAGGTATAAACTGTTGGGGATTTCACATTGTCCTTTTTAAGCACCGTACCCAAACAGGACCCAGTTACTAAGCAGATATTGTTTCATATGCCGTAATAGATAGAGTTCAAAATTCCACAGGTAGGGTTTTCTAACAATTAAGTTAGAAATAAGTCGGAAAATAAAATAAGTATTACAAATTATTAAAAATTAAAGGTAAATGTAAAGGTAGGCATACAAGAAACGTGACATTTTAAGCGACTTTTGCCCTTTAATTTGCTAATGCGACAAGTAATCCGACCGGCATTTTTCCTTTTCATCTCAAAAACATTCGAGAAATTATCTCTTTGTAAATAATTTCTACTGTATCTAAGATGCCTTAGGCCATACATTGGTACGCGTTATAAAAAGGAACATTTAAAGTACATTAGTAGTCATTACGAGATTGTTACGAGTAAATAATAAAAAATATCAGCCTTTTATTGTCTAACTGTAACTCAAGTCCTCTTCTCATAAAGAGAAGGCACGAGTATTAAGCACCACACTAGCTCATAGCGGATTAGCGATTTCGGACATATTAGGTATGTATTATTTACTACTTAAGTACCTACTACTACACAGTACACACACACTACGACGAGAATCTTTATGCATGCATTTTATGCATCAAAAATACTATGCCTGCATCTTAGTTTTATTAATTACAAAAAGGTAACAGCGTGATATTAATAGAGCCTATATATTAATGGAATCTATGACATTTCTTTCAGATGTACTTTTTTATGTTTATCCCTCCCGGACAAACATAAAGACAAACAGACAGTCAGAAATTCTAAAAACTACTTACATTATATTTCTGGCTTCGGCATCGGTTGTAGAATAAAAGTTTTCAATGTACGTTACGATTTAATTATAATAATATGTATAGAACAGATAAATCCAGGTTTATTTAAGATTTTGTCTTCAATGATTTCTGACACGTCCGAAGATAAACTTTTATAGTAGTACATATAAAAAGAAAAGTCTAGGCCGGATTTGAACGCTCGGGTTTTATTATTCATACACTAATTAGCTTTACCTGTAACTGTAACTAACAAAGAAACTAAAGTCGATTCTTTGAAAACTATGAAAACATATCTTGGGAATTTAATATTATATACTTACTAGCTTTTCCTCCAAGTTCCGTCCGTTATTATTTCAAAAAACGTACTTCGAAGTTTTACCTCCGATCTTCAATATCTTCGTAACCAGACGGTTTCCAGTTCCAGAACAAAAATGAGATCAGATTATCTTTAAAAGAAAAAAAAAACAGTTTTTTCGCGCTAGTGAACTGAAAACACAAAGTTATTTTAACTTTGTGTTTTTACACTCCACAAACGTTATGTAGCGACATCTATCGCCAAATGCGTGAACTAAAACTGACAGCGATATAAGAGTTTGAGGCGAAGTTAGCATAATATGCATAAAATCCCAACCGCGGGCCAATAACTCACCAGACACAGCACCCGTCTGGTCCGAGGATCCTCCCTTTTCACTTTTACAGTCTGTTTTCCATACCTTCAAAGTAAGTTTAAGAAACAGGTAAATTACTTGGCGCAAAAAAGTAAGTTCAAACATCGCTTCATAATACGCCTTTACGTTATAAAAAGAAACTACCGCAATAATGTCATGTGCCCAAAAACCTTTAGATCAAATGTAAGGTTTCTACGAATCACACTCTACAATAATAAGTATAACCGAGGTTAGAAAAACTACTTGGACTACTGTTGGATTCATCAGCTCTTGAGACAAAGGAGTGCCCATCAGTCAAGCCGTTGGGAACGAACTTAAACTAAGAACTATTAAACTTACAAACTTTTTCATGAAAAAGCGAGTTACTAAGGAGGTAGCGTCAAGGGGTTAGTAGGGCAGGACCAAGTAAATGAAGGAAAACTTCGGTCCGTGCCTACTCCTGAGTGCTTTGTGGCGAGTTCTAGTAACTAAGCTGCGATTTTAAATACACGGAACGTTCAAAGATTGTAATATTTCACAGTTGGACAGATAATCGTAAAATTTAAAAAGTGTAGCACTGTTTCTTTCCTTTTACATTGTCTTATGTAAATGCTATCCAGTAAGAGTTGTGAAAGTGTGAAAGTCAGTGTAAAACATTCCATCATGGTCATGATCAATGACCTAATTTGTCAGATAAGGTTCGCAAAATGTCTCTTATATGCCGACGATCTAAAACTAGTCGGATGTATTAAGGAACGCTCGTGACTTTCGAAATCCTAGTGTTATTAAACTATTATACACCTCTTTGGTTCGGAGTAAACTAGAGTCCAGCGCCTGTGTTTGGCATCCACATACAGCGGGTCAGACACTGATGCTTGAGAAAGTGCAGAAAACCATCCTGAGATTTTTATACCAAAGGCTGTACCATTTCTTCCCATACATGTACCCAGCCAATTATCTATTAGGTATGTTAGGTTTTAATTCCCTAGAGGTAAGAAGGGGCTTTGATCAGCTTACAGTTGCCTGTTAAACCCTACATGGTCGCATTGATTGCCCCGAACTCCATGGGCTTTTCTGCCGGCTATTTGTCCCCGACAAATACCTTGGGCACCGTCAAAGCCGCCGTCACAATCTCTTCGCAGCACCGCTATGTAGATCTGTTGCTCGTGCCCAATCCCCAGTATGTCGAACTCTCAGAATGCTTAACGCCCTCCTGACTGCCGACCCTGAATGTGATGTGTTTGCTCATGAATGGAAGAAAATAATGCGCGCTTGTTTGATGTTCTGTGAAAGGCAATATGCGAGGGTGTCCACTGTTACATGTTAGTTTATGATGTTTATTTTTCTAATTTATTTGACTTATTATTCAAACAATTATTAATTATTATATTCACGAATTGATTATCCCTAAATTTAATTTAATTTATTTTATATTATTGTTTTTTTTTTATATTTTTTTTTATGGTAGGTGTGTTTTATTTGTATGATTATGTTATTGTTTTAAATTTTATTATTCTATGTTAATTAATGTAATTGGACCTGTGCCGTTTTAATTAACTATAAATAAATATATAAATAAATTCCATTCATCCCATGTATTTTATCCTATTTTCAAGTCAGAGGAGGAAACAAATTTAAAGGGGATAACCAGCAAGCGGGTCATCGAGATGAATACTAACTTCTCAAAATCAAGAAAGTCGCGGTTGCGTTGCCGGCCCTTTAAAAAGGTGCAGTCCCTCTTCTCAAGTCGTAATGGTTTAGAAGTACCGCCTCTGAAAGCTCATTGCACAATGTGGCAGTGTGTGCCTCAGATTAGAAAACAGTGTGCTAAGAAAGCACGCCGAAAACGCATACAATCTGTGCAAACAAGGGATTATGTACGTACACTAATTTTTAACTTACCCACATATAAAAGCTGTAAGAGGTCAAGTTCGATCTAGCCATTCATTAATGCACTTTTCGTATAATGGAAGCTGCTGGCATACTTATGCAATTATGCATACCATGCCTAGAAGTGAAGCTAATCAGGCCATCAGTTAAATGTAAATGAATGCTGATTAACCTATGTTTAGACTTAAACAGGTACCTAATACTTATGCACCGACAAAATATGTGCATTTAATCTTTGCCTATCGCAGTGAATCACTGTAGGAATATCTCCTTTAACGTGGGTGCGTTTACAAACAGTGTAAACTCATATAAGTACTTAAACTACCTGGAGATCACAAATATTTATTCTATGTTGTAACCGAAGTCGATATAATTAGCATAGGAACCAATTGACAAGGTTAGTTACAATACGAACTTGACATTATATCCTTAAATTTCAACTGAAGGAACTGTTGATGAGTCATGATGAGCTTTCACTAGCAAACTGGTAACTATTTCTTTATGGCAATTTCTTGAGTTGACTGGTAGGTAAAAATAAAACCGTTTAATAATAGGCGAGGCGACAAAAAAAAGTAATAAGTTAGTCAGATAGATTATCAAACAATTTTGGACACGTGTTTTTTCTTATTTCTTGTAAACGAAGAATGACGACGATACAATGCATTGAAGTAGCGCATGACGTCACGATCTGATACAATTTTTGCAGGACGGTGACGTCACACACTCACTCCGGAACTTTTTTTGCTCTTTATCTTTGTATTTTTTTATTAATTTGATCAAGCAAAAAATACGTGTCCCGTATTTTCGGCCGATCTATCAGACGGACTAAACAGAACGTCATTTTTTTAATGCTGTCGTCATCCCTATTAGTCACCGCTCCCTAAATAAAACCAATTCCCAAAATGTACCAACCTACCGAACGCGCGTGTGGTCGTCTTCGCGTTATCTATCTGTTAGCAAGCCAAGGGTATGTAGGCCTACAAAATAATGTGAAGTGACGTTTAAAACCTAACTGATGAGTACATACAGCTCTTTATTTATTTTTTTCAACAATAGGCCAAACGACAAAAAACGTAATAGGTGCGTCAGGTAGATTAATAAATTATGTTGGACATGTATTTTTTCTTATTGCCAAGAAGAAACAAGTAAAATTAGCTTTAAATGAGACTCAAGTTACTAAGAAATTGTTTATTTTGTATAAAAGCAGGGTAAAATATAACACACACCAATATTAAGTATGCACATGTAGGACACCACAAGTAAAGTAAAAATATAAATGACTGGTTTTAACGCAGTTTTCGAAACGGTCAATAATTGACCGTTACTAATTATTAGAAAAAGTAATTCGAATATAAGGAATGTAGGTTATCGTGTAAATGAACTGTATTATCACGATAACTTACACTCATTCATAAAATATTCCTAAGGGTGTGATTCTAGTCTAGAATCACACCCTTAGGAATTAAATATATTTAATTTCAGTCTATATTTTTTTCAAAATGTTAGATAATGATTGTGCGCTTCTAATGAATTTGGGACATATTATACCACAAATGTGCAATAAATAGCCCGCAACGTGTTCTCATCTGTTTTTAATAAAGATAGGCCGTCTTCATTAAAAACAAGCGTTTTTCCCGTTAGTGAACTTCCATTCACTATTCTACCTTTTCAGGGGTTGAATTTTTAATAATCCTTTATTATGGCTACTTACTCTTTACAAAGAATACACCATCCAAGTTTCATGTCTCTAGGACCAGCTGTTTGGACTGTGCTTTAATATAATAATATATCACCCATTCAGTCGGTCAGTTTACCATTTTATATTAGTACATAAACATCACATGCATTTTATAAACATAAAATATGAAACCGCCATACTGTTTCAGCCATTTTTATCTGTGGTGATCCTTCACTCGACTATTGCCGACTAAATATTGCCTCAGTTTTATGTATGCATAATTTTAAGTAAGTACCTATTGTATTCACGTCACTGCTTATGCCACTAAACCCCAAATCCTCTGTTCTCAAAACTCTACGGCCCAAACATTCATTCCACTTTAAACCCTAAAGCGATTTTAGGTAAGGTTGTTAAAGTTAATTAAATGCGTAGGTAGAAGTAGAAGAGTTTTCAGGGTTTGGTTAGGTTAGGTTAGGTTAGGTTAGGTTAGTACCAATTACTAAGCAGATTGTTTCATATGCCGTAATAGATAGAGTTCAAAATTCCACAGGTAGGGTTTTCTAACAACGGCGCTACAGCAACAAGTCAGAAAATAAAATATACATATAATACAAATTATTAAAAATTGAAGGTAAACGTAAAGGTAGGCATACAAGAAACGTGACATTTTAAGCGACTTTTGCCCTTTAATTTGCTAATGCGACAAGTAATCCGACCGGCATTTTTCCTTTTCATCTCAAAAACATTCGAGAAATTATCTCTTTGTAAATAATTTCTACTGTATCTAAGATGCCTTAGGCCATACATTGGTACGCGTTATAAAAAGGAACATTTAAAGTACATTAGTAGTCATTACGAGATTGTTACGAGTAAATAATAAAAAATAGCCTTTTCCTTTTTTTTAAGTCCTCTTCTCATAAAGAGAAGGCACGAGTATTAAGCACCACACTAGCTCATAGCGGATTGGCGATTTCGGACATATTGGTGCCGATTCTCTTGTACACAAACTATCGTAAATTTAAGTTAAATGCATCTTTCTCTTTCCGTTTAATTAAGAAAAGGACAGAAGATCAAATATTAGTTAAGTCCTGTCAAATTAGACACTCTATAGATAATTTAGACGCAATTTAAAAAAATGGCGTCTAAATATACGTCAATTGTCATCAGGCGCTGTCTAATTTGACAGGATTAAACTAAAATGTATCTTCTGTCCTTTTCTTTAAGAAATGGAAAGAGAAAGATGCACCTAACTTAAATTTACGTTAAGTTGTGCACAAGAGAATCGGCACCATAATGTATTATTTACTACTTAAGTACCTACTACTACACAGTACACACACTACGACAAGAATGCTTTATGCATGCATTTTATGCTTAAAAAATACTATGCCTGCATCTTAGTTTTATTAATTACAAAAAGGTAACAGCGTGATAATAATAGAGCCTATATATTAATGGAATCTATGACATTTCTTTCAAATGTACTTTTTAATGTTTATCCCTCCCGGACAAACATAAAGACAAACAGACAGTCAAAAATTTTAAAAACTACATAGGTATATTTTTGGCTTCGGCATCGGTTGTAGAATAAAAGTTTTCAATGTATACGTTACGATTTAATTATAATAATATGTATAGAACAGATTAGTTCAGGTTTATGTCTTCAATGATGTCTGACACGTCCGAAGATAAACTTGTACCTACTATGAAAAGAAAAGTCTAGCCCGGATTTGAACGCTCGGGTTTTATTATTCATACACTAATTAGCTTTAACTGTAACTAACAAAGAAACTAAAGTAGTTTTTTTGAAAACTATGAAAACATGAATTTATATTATATACTTACTAGCTTTTCCTTGAAGTTCCTACCGTTATTATTTCAAAAAACGTACCTACTTCGAAGTTTTATCTCCGACTTTCAATATCTTCGTAACCAGACGGTTTCCGGTTCCAGAACAAAAAAGAGATCAGATGGTCTTTAAAAGAAAGAAAGAAAAACAGTTTTTTCGCACTAGTGAACTAAAAACACAAAGTTATTATTTTTAACTTTGTGTTTTTACACTCCACAAACGTTATGTAGCGACATCTATCGCCAAATACGTGAACTAAAACTGACAGCGATATAAGAGTGAGGCGACGACGCGACGTTAGCATAATAATAATAGGGTGGTATTTAAACGCAAATCAAAAAATATCCTTTTTCTATGCAATAAGATTCCGAATTCCCATCAAAATTACTGATTGCACAGCAAAATATTCAACTCAAAATATCACTAAACACATTACAATTTATTTTCGCAGCGTATAGCGATTTTTCCTAAAGCAAAAGCTTTTTAATCAATGCATAGCTAATAATCTTAATGCACATTATACATGTTAACTCTTTTTCTTTTAAATATAGCTTCTATTTTTAAATTATTTACTGTAGTTTTTCTAAATAAAACAGCATTTTATTAGTCACAGTCGTCTTATTATTTATTAATTACCACATAATGAGATCAGCAAAAAAAAGTATAAAATTTGATACAAAATTGTAATTTATTGAATTATTAAAGCGGGTCTTGCTTTCGCGGGGCGTCCACGCTTCCTTTTATGCCCAATGGGCAAATTTTTAGCTTCTGCAGGTGGCGCCACGAACTTAAAATTCCCCAATAAATCACTTAAAATCATGGAGATATAGGTAGGGTCTAGTACCGAATAAATGTTTTTGTATGTACTATAATAGGTTTTCCTAATAAGTATTTAAGCAAACTAATTAAAATAGATCACCAATTATTCTAAGAGCAAAGAAACTAAAATGTTTGCTTGGCAAAAGAGGGTATCTGGCGCTCGGCGGCCGCTGTCGCGGCACGTTGTGTGGTCACAGTTCTAACCTAACCTAACCAACCATTTCTATTTCTATCTTACTCGCTCGCGCGACGCAGTGACGAAAAAGCGCGCAAAGCCGCGTACCTTTTTCAGTTAATTTGTTCTGCTTTTAAAAATAATGCAATGTGACAGGATTTTTTTGTTATAATAATTATAAAATTTGATGAGCATGACTTCTTGAAAATTAAGACAAATATGATGAACAGGTTTGGTTGTACTTACTGGTTAATATGCGACTGGGATAGTTATTTTGCTATGAAATATGGAAATTTTGCTGTGCAGTCAGTATTTATGCTACGTATGTAGTATTTTTGTACAAAAATAAATTTAACTGTATTGCATTATGAGAAAAAAGTAATGTCATATTGATGTATAATTTCGAATTGTCTGCAGTTTGAGTTTTGTTAAACATTTAGTTTATTTGTAGTGAAGTAAGTTATTTGATGTAAAAAAGAATATTAATGATGAGTATGTATTGATAGGTGATTATTTATTTGATATGCAATTTATAATATCCCTAATAATAATATGCACAAAATCCCAACCGCGGGCCAATAACTCACCAGACACAGCACCCGTCTGGTCCGAGTCGTCCGAGGATCCTCCCTTTTCACTTTTACAGTCTGTTCTTCATACCTTCAAAGTAAGTTTAAGAAAAAGGTAAATTACCTGGCGCAAAAAAGTAAGTTCAAACATCGCTTCTTAATGCGCCTTTACGTTATAAAAAGAAACTACCGCAATAATGTCATGTGCCCAAAAACCTTTAGATCAAATGTAAGGTTTCTACGAAACACACTACAATATTATTAACCGAGCTTAGAAAAACTACTTGGACTACTGTTGGATTCATCAGCTCTTGAGACAAAGGAGTGCCCATCAGTCAAGCCGTTGGGAACGAACTTAAACTAAGAACTTTTTTAAACTTACAAACTTTTTCATGAAAAAGCGAGTTACTAAGGAGGTAGCGTCAAGGGGTTAGTAGGGCAGGACCAAGTAAATGAAGGAAAACTTCGGTCCGTGCCTACTCCTGAGTGCTTTGTGGCGAGTTCTAGTAACTAAAGCTGCGATTTTAAATACACGGAACGTTCATGTTGTGAACACTTCAGATTGTAATTAATTTCACAGTTGGACAATAGATAATCGTAAAATTTAAAAAGTGTATCTCTGTTCCTTTCCTTTTACATTGTCTTGCATTCCATACAAGCAACTAAGCAGTGCTTAGGTACCTCATACAAATCAAACATTATCTGGTTTTATGTATGTATGTGTGCATCGTGCTATCCAGTAACAGAGTTGTGAAAGTGTGAAAGTCAGTATAAAACATTTCATTCATCCCATGTATTTTATCCAATTTTCAGGTCAGAGGAGGAAACAAAACAGGGGATAACCAGCAAGCGGGTCATCGAGATGAATAGGTACTCATCATCACCCTAGCCTTTTTCCCAACCGTGTTGGGGTCGGCTGCCAACCTAACCGGATTCAGCTCGATACCGGTGTTTTACGTGTAGCGACTGCCTATCTGACCTCCACAACCCAGTAACTGGGCGACACGATACATCTTGGTTAGACTGGTCTGAGTTTCTGACTAACCAGTAACGACTGTCAAAGTTCTACGAATGACAACCGGGACCAACGGCTTTACGTGCTTTCCGAGGCACGGGATTTCAGTGATGTCTAAAACTTTAGAAAATAATAAATAGATGAATAGGTACTAACTTCTCAAAATCAAGAAAATCGCGGTTGCGTTGCCGGCCCTTTAAAAATGTGCAGTCATGGTGCAGTCCCTCTTCTCAAGTCGTAATGGTCTAGAAGTACCGCCTATGAAAGCTCATTGCACAATGAGGCAGTGTGTGCTAAGAAAGCACGTCGAAAACGCATAGAATCTGTGCAAACTTAGTAAGGGATTATGCACGCTAATTTTTAACTTACCCACATATAAAAGCTACTTATAAGAGGTCAAGTTCGATCTAGCCATTCATTAATGCACGTCTCGTATAATGGAAGCTGCTGGCATACTTATGCAATTATGCATGCCATGCCTAGAAGTGTTGCTAATCAGGCCATCAGTTAAATGTAAATTAATGCCGACTAACCTGTGTTTAGACTTACACAGGTAACTAATACTTATGCACCGACAAAATATGTGCATTTAATCGGATGACTTTGCCTTTCGCAGTAAATCACTGTAGGCATATCTCCTTTAACGTGGGTGCGTTTACAAACATTGTAAACTTACTTAGGTAGGTACCTACACTACCTGGAGGTCACAAATATTTATTCTATGTTGTAACCGAAGTCGATATACTTAGCATAGGAACCAATTGACAAGGTTAGTTACTTACGAACTTGACATTATATCCTTTCAACTGAAGGAACTGTTAATGAGTCATGATGAGCTTTCACTAGCAAACTGGTAACTATTTCTTAATGGCAATTTCTTGAGTTGGCTGGTAGGTAATAATTAGTCACCGCTCCCCAAATAAAACCAATTCCCAAATTTATGTACCAACCTACCGAATACGCGTGTGGTCGTCTTCGCGTTATCTATCTGTTAGCAAGCCAAGGGTATCTAGGTCTACAAAATAATGTGAAGTGACGTTTAAAACCTAACTGATGAGTACATACAGCTCTTTATTTATTTTTTTCAACAATAGACCAAACGACAAAAAAACGTAATAAGTGCGTCAGGTAGATTATTAAATTATGTTGGACATGTATTTTTTCTTATTGCCATTAAAGAAGAAGAAAGAAGAAACCCATTAAAAGTAAAATTAGCTTTAAATGAGACTCAAGTTACTAAGAAATTGTTTATTTTATATAAAAGCAGAGTAAAATATAACACACACCAATATTAAGTATGCACATGTAGGACACCACAAGTAAAGTAAAAATATAAATGACTGGTTTTAACGCAGTTTTCGAAACGGTCAATTAGAAAAAGTAATTCAAATATAATGAATGTAGGTTAAAAAATTGACGTGTAAATGGACTGTAGGTATAAGCACGATAACCTACATACATTCATTCATATAATATTCCTAATAGGTCGATTACACCTGCCGAGTAGAGTGGCGAGACAGTGTCTTCGGCCTAGTACTCGGTATTTGTAAACACATTGCCGAGTACTCGGCCGAGCGCTCGGCCTAGCAACCGGCCGAGACAGTCACTCGGACCAGGGCGAGTACCCACTTCCCCGCTTCCCCGCACTGTCTCGCTCGGTCACTCGGTGAATCTAAACAGCACTCGGCCACCACTCTCCACTCGGAATAAACTATTTCCGATCCATGTTAGCCTCAGTTGTCCTTGCACTTCTTCTAATAACTGAACTGTCTCGCCACAATATCGAAAATACATGTGAACACTTACTCGGCTGCGGCACTGTCTCGTCCGAGTTACATTTTACTGTCTCGCCACTCTACTCGGTAGGTGTAATCAAGCCACATAAGGGTGTAATTCTAGACCACATAATATATTAAATTTCAGTCATTTTTTTTATAATTATGTTAGATATGATTGTGCGCTTCTAAGGAATTTGGGACATATTATACCACAAATGTGCAATAAATAGCCCGCAACGTGTTGTCATCTGTATTTAATAAAGATAGGCCGTCTTCATTAATAACAAGCGTTTCTCCCGTTAGTGAACTTCCATTAACTATTCTACCCTTTCAGGGGTCGAGTAAAAATCCTTTATTATGGCTACTTACTCTTTACAAAGAATACACCCTCCAAGTTTCATGTCTCTAGGACCAGCAGTTTGGACTGTGCTTTAATATAATAATATATCACCTATTCAGTCGGGCCAGTTTACCATTTTATATGCATAGTCCATAAACCTAACCAACCATAACCAACAATCAGTACATTAGGCAAACATAAATGTACTGAACAGCTAGTTTTTTTTTTTTGCGATTTCAGGTTTGTTACCACAATATTTTTTTTTGTTTTCATAAGCACAATCACGTGTTTAAGTGTCGTACACGAATTACTAGTCACCCTATATATTTATATAGAACGAAAATACTTTTCTTAGTAGCGATCGTTCAGCCATTCATTTCCTTTATCATAGTAATTAACAAACACTAAAAGTATCCTTTTTTTTATTGAATGGGAAATCATACAATGACTGCTCCCGTCCTGGGTGCGGCGGGAGGGCGTGTCAGACTTTTACTGACTAAAACCCACTCATGTTCCTTCGATTGCCCTTTATGTTCCAGGGTCACGGTAACTATTATAAACATTCCGCAACCCCGGCAGGCAAGTATCCTTTAATATATGTTTTAGTTACCTGTAAATGTTAATGAAAATTTTGAAATTTTCTTTTAAGAATTTAATTCCACATTAAAAAAAAGTATTAAACTTACACCGTCTCTAAGGCTGGTTTTATTGTCAAGCGTTTCAGCAGCGCCGTTGGAGCGCGCGCGTTCGTAGATATATGAGAGTAGTAGTTGCGTTTCAAAGTCCCGCGCTTTTGCAGCGCCGTTCAGAAAACGCGCAATGGCCGCCGGCGCTGCCAGGCGCGGGCCGGTTTGCGGTTCTACGGCCAGTCCAAAGACTACAATATAATATGGGCCGGTCAGTGTGCGTTTTAGTGTGACGCCGTTGAGACGCGCCGTTTTTAACAGCGCACTGCCCAGCGGCGCGTCCAGCGGCGTGACTATAAAACCAGCCTAATACTGCAGTTATCTATACTGCTAATAATACTAAAATTTTACATCAATCTCCAACGATTCTCGCGCGTACTACTTAAATAAAATTGTGCTTATTTAATTAAGATTCATTATTAGTTTAATAATAACAAAAAAATAATGTGCCGAAGTGGGTAACTTAGAACTATAACCAGGCGTCCGTCACTCGCTCAAGGCCACGCGTTTTATGCCTACCGCTTCGCGTATCGTCGACGATACAACGAACACCGGGCTGTCGCGCGCCCGCCTGAGTGCTCGCGCGTCACGGGTATAGCGCTGACTATCAAAATGCCGAAATCGCGTAATTATTGCGTGATTATTGTGCAATTCCCCTGTTTCCCAATTCTCCTATTTCCCTTTTGAATATTTATTATAATTATTCACGCGGTTTTGGATATTTTCGACACTAAAATATAATAATCGGGAATTTAAGGAATGAATAATATGCATCAGTCATTTTATTAAAAGAAAAAATATTTGATCAACAAATGAAAAAAAAATATTATTTTTCTAAAACATTCGTTTTATTACCATTATCATCATACGTATAACCCTAGCAGATTTGTTGGACGACACGCACACACGTTAGTCGCGCGGCGGGCAAAAGAATCTCAACTCTCTTAGTGCGTACTTATGGTACATTTCTCCTCGCTGCAAACAGTCGGTATTATTATTATGATTTTGTAGGCTATTATAGCGTAGGTTTTTTCGTTTTTGTATTGGAGTGAAGTATCTGTTACGTAGTAACTATTTATTAATCTGTGCTATAACGTAAACCGTAATGCAATTTTTAAATTCAATAGAGCATCGATAAATCTTCAAAATTACTAAAAAAATTAAATTAGCAAAAGAAGATGAAGTGTTAATCTTAGGTGCTTTTACAACGCTAGTATAAAAAATAATAACGAAAAATAAAAAGTAAAACAAAATTATATTTTATCATCTTACAATAAAAAAATGTACAATAAATAAATTAAAAACAAGATTTCACGAATGAGAGCTAATCTGCGTTTTATACTAGGCGACAAAATAATAAAAATATATACATAGCTATGTCACAAGCATTTTTAATGAATCCGCCTCATGTATGTATTAATGTAATGTTTAAATAGTGTAGTTATATTGGAAGAGTTTTCAAAGGAGATCCAACCTTGTTAGAAACCAGTTTTTTTCTGGAAACCCGGTTTTAAATAAAGAAAAATTTTCGTTTTTGCAACTTGTTTTTAACCCCGGGTTTCCAAAGTGGCCGAAGTGGGATTAACAACACCATCTATTTTACGCTAGAAGAATGGACCCACTAAGACAATTGCTCGATATTGAAAATGTTTTTTTTATTATGCAAGTAGGATATTAAAATCACTATTACACGTCATAAATATTTTTTTAGATTAGCTGGAATCTGTGTTTCCCTAATTGACTATCTCTGAGAAGAAACGCCGAAACAAACTCCGGTATAACTCATACTTGAGTTTGTTTCGGCTCATACTGTATGAGTCTCATACTGTATGAGTCTCTTTTAAACCTTCGAACACACGTGATTCGAGACACAATAGACAGACAATAGCAGCGCGACAGCCGGCTGTCGCCTGGTCGTTGGAAGGTTAAAGACATGAAAATGTAATCATCAAAATATTTGCTTGGCTTTACTCTCCATTAGTCGCCTAGTAAAAACGCAACAACATCCCACCGATCTCTCAATTAGTACTATTTAAAACACTCCGGAAAACGCAAGCGTGGGCAGGCCTCCCGCAAGATGGACCGATGACCCAAACATGTCCATATTTGGGGGAGGCCTTTGTCCAGCAGTGGACGTCTTTCGGCTCATGATGATGATAAAGGCACTCCTGAAACGCCATTCAGACGCTCATGTTTAGCGGCCTGATCTTCCGATGTTCGTGGAGACATGAGATCTTGCAAAACTTGCAGTCGTCGTACTCGAAGGGTACTTTAGCCAGCTGACAGCCGCACGAGAAACAACGTTGTTCGTGTACGGGGATCTTTTTCTGTAAAGGGCAATGTTTTGTGTTAGCGAATATGCACAAATTAAATTTAACCGTACGTACGTCGAAATAAAGACAAAAACTATTAAACTTAACGACGTCAGCTCAACCTTTACGCCAGCTTGTTTTCATTAATATTTTTTTCGGCTTAATCTTTATGACAATTAGGTAAAAAATGTATAATTTAAATTATGATTGTAATATTTTTTGCTTAATAAAGTTTTGATATTCAATTACCTTATTATAAGTGGATTCATTTATTTGGTGCAGATGTAGATTATTAGGTGAAAGGATTTGATTAATAAATCAGTATCACCCCATACGATAACAAAACATAATAATTATAATCATAATACCTTCTTCTCATCAGTGAGTTGTAGGAACGCGTTCGCTTTGAGCTTGTCTGTCTGTCTCTCTTTCTCACGTTGTCGTTTCGCCTTCTTCTGTTGAGCTTTCCTCTCTTTCTGTTGTTCCAGTTGCTCGGCAGTCATCGGACCGGGAATTTGGGACTGGAAGAAACAATAAGTCATCTAACAACAAACTATCCTAGGGTCGGCTTCCAGCCTAGCCCGAATCAGCTGGATACCAGTGTTTTACGTGAAGCGACTGCCTATCAGACGTCCACAATCCAGTTAGGAAGTAAAAGTCTGAGACTCCCTCCCGCTCTACCCAGGACGGGAGAAGTCATTTGATGGTTATTTATTTATTTTATGTATTTAAATATTGAATTTAATATAGAATAGAAATAAGGTTTCTTGACCTCACTTCTGGGTTATGTTCACTACTACGCGAGTTATTTCACGTTGAAAGTGTCTGTAGCTCATGTTTCATGATTTTCATGAAGAATTTCAAAGAACTAACTAAATAGTTTAAAATATGACAGTTCAACAGGATTTAACGCGCACGTACCTTTTGTTTGTTTCTGTTCTAAAAACAAACAAAAGGTACGTGCGTGTTAAATTCCGTTGAACAGTAATATTTAAAACATGCAACGCGAAAGTTTGAAGTATAATATAACTAAATAGTTACCTTAGAATAGTTATATTTATCAGGATACTGCGCCTGGAACATTCTGAAAGCGATCCTAGTGTCGGCGTGAGGCGTGGCAGCGTACGGTGTCTGTAGCTCGTGGTTCTTGATGCATGGGTCACCGCCCGCTGATAAGATCTGACTGCAAGACAATGCGAGGGTTACTTGGATTTAGGATGCCGTAGATGTGAGCATCTAAATATACATACGGATATACATTTTTACATCAGTTTCAGAATTTGTAAATACGAATTATGAAATAATTTTGAATTATCCGAAAGCTTCAGTTACGAATGCATTTATGTAGGAATTTATCTTTGGTGCATTAACACAGAAAAAAAAAGAAAAGCGAAGAGACTGTATTAGAATCCGTGAAACTATTCAAAACATTTTCGTCAGATTCCGTTTCAGAAACATTTTTGATAGATGGGATTTGGTGTACGTAGCCTAAGTTACAATACAAGTAAGTGTAATTGGCTTCTGTAAGCCGTAACATAATTAAATAAATAAATAAATTAAGTTTTCTCGACAGACTCCGCGAGAGGGTAATGTTTTCGAGCGCATGTTTTTTTGTCTGTACGTATGTCAATATGTGAGGAAGGGAGAGGGAAGTAACTGGGTTCCGACAGCAATTGGAGCAATTTTTGTTTTTGTAATAATATTTAATTTTGCCAGGCTCGGTCTAGCACGAACTAAAAGTACTTGCGATGTAGATGCACTTCTGCTGGTGTCATACTTGTGTACTTTCATATGTATGTAATAATATGTAAATTTGGTTCTTGCTACTTTTACTTTCGCCATATTTACATTGTACTTACGTGACCATCTCAGGTTTAGCGGCGATGGCAGCTTTGTGCAAGGCAGTGTTGCCATCGATCGGGTCCCTGGTGTTGCAAGCAGCCTCGATGTCGCCCTCCCAGCCCTCTAAGATCGGCTCTAGAGTGACGTTGTCTTTGTCTGTGATAGTTCTCCACATCTAGCGGAAATAATTGTTAATTATTTTAATGCTGATAGTATGTAGATGGTAGACACATATAATGGTGCCGATTCTCTTATGTACAAACTAACGTAAATTTAAGTTAAGTGCATCTTTCTCTTTCCATTTCTTAAAGAAAAGGACAGAAGATACATTTTTGTTTAATCCTGTCAAATTAGACAGCGCCTGATGAAAATTGACGTATATTTAGACGCCATGTTTTTAAATTGCGTCTAAATTATCTATGGACGGTCTACATTTGACAGGATTTAACTAATATTTGATCTCCTGTCCTTTTCTTAATTAAACGGAAAGAAAAAGATGCACTTAACTTAAATTTACGTAAGTTTGTGCATAAGAGAATCGGCACCAAAATCATGCCGATAATGCCCGTAGAGTTAGGTATGAGTGTATTTAATTCATTTCTGACAGTATGCTCCACTTGTTTAGGTAATTATCTAAATGAATGTAAACAATCTTACAAAAATGTCTTTATGTGACCAATTGTCAGTACAACGGGCAAAGTAGCGGCCGAAAGCCAGTCAACAAAATACTAATTTGTTACTAATAAAAAATAACTCATAAACAAGACATGAATATCAATACTAGTAATTTATATTCAGCAGTAAAACCTAGATAATAAAATTTCAATACATTTCTTTATGTCTTGTTTCCATTCTTTCCACATACCTTCACACAAATAAAAAAACTAAACCAACCCTTTTAACACTGGCAGGAATCTTCTGCTGCGTCTTCTTAACCGCATTAACTTGCGTCTTCTCTTCTACCTTTTCAACCTTTTCCACTTTTTCCACCTTTTTACTAGGTTTCTTTTTCTTTTTCATTTCTTTCTTTTCCTTTGTTTCCGTTTCGCTGTCTGTGTCCACACAACTGTGTAGTTGGCAGTCGTTGAGAAGGTCCTTTCTTGAGTTGGTGATGACTCCATTGCTGCTCTGTTCTGAAAGGGTTTTAATCCAGTCGGGAGGGGTCTCTGAATCGATGTAACAGGGACCTTCGTCCTCGCTTGAGGTCACTTGTGTTGGTAACTCGCGGGGAGTACGCTCTCTGAAATGTTGTATTTAGATTTATAATCAAAGTAAGGAGAAAGATAAGAGTATTATACATAAGCAAACAAACAAAACAATACGCAATTGAATGTATAGTTACGACCTCACATAAACAAGTATTCACTACGCAAAAATTACAATCAATTTTCTCATAAATTAGCCATAACCAGTGAAAACATATTTAATAGTAATAATATCATAGACTACTACGTGAGTACTTTACAGCATATGGATGTAACAGTACAGAACCGTCCAGAAATGTGGATGTCGAAACATCTGTATTCTATTCCCTATTTTAACCCTATTAAGGTTTGAATTTCCAGAACCCTTTCCTAGACTAGGAAAGGGTTCTGGAAATTCAAACCTTTGGAATCTACTAGGAATCCTAGTCCTTTGGAATCTTCTAGGAATCCTAGTAGATTCCAAAGGACTTGCCCTCGCAAGTTTCATGTCGCTTGGACCAGCGGTTTGGGCTGTGCGTTGATATTATCTAATAGAATATTAGTATAATAATAATAATAATAAATGTTTATTGGAACCAAAATTCAATTTATACAGTATATTGTGGTTACGGTAATAGCTACGATAGTTAAAAATAAACTGTGTTGCAGCTATTAACGCTCACCTCCAAGAGTTAAGTACATCAGTGGTCCTATTTTAAATACATTTCAATGAATTTGATTTTAAGCATGCATATTTAAATCTTTTTAATAAAGTTTCACACTAAAGACTGGGTTAGTTATGAATGACAGTGGTGCGTATGTGTTTTGTGTGAGTGGGTCGTGTGTATTGTGTGGGTGTGTGTGTATTGTGTGAGTGTGTGTGCGTGTGTGTGTTTGTAAGTTTGTGTGCATGTAGTATCAATGAATATAGACTAGTATAGATATAATTCTTACCTTGATTTAGCTCTATCGTGGAGGACCTTAGGTGATGGTTTCTGCGCCTTTTTCGCTCTCTCTGCGATGCTGATATCAGAGCTGGTCTTGGACGGCGCCTTACCGGTTGTCACAATAAGTAACGCCTTTTGGAAGTCTTGCAACGTATCTGGGAGTAAAATTATATTTTTTTAAGGCGGATGGAATATTATAAAAAATATTATTCCGGTTTCACCCAACCCTGTACCAAATCGGTTTAGTGGTTTTGGAGTGAAAGCAAGACACACAGACAGAGTTACTTTCGCATTTATAATATTGGTATGGATAGTATGGATTATGTATTTAACATACAATATTTTTACAGGCGATACCCAAAGCAATAATGTAGCACACTTAAAAATGACAATAACTAATAAAAAAAATATGGAATTTAAAAGTAACAACAGGCAAGTCAAAAAAACTAACTCACCATAAACTTCAATACTGGCCAGAGTCTGGAAAACTCTCTTCACTTCTTTGAAAGTCGGCTTTCTAGTTGGGAAAGGAAGTTGCCTGACCCTTGGGTCATCTTTTCTTAGAGGAGAGGGTTTCCCGAAGATCGCAGCCTGGTTGATAGGTCCCACAGCACGGTAGAAAATCAGGGAACAGCCCTTTAAGTCCTCATTCCAACCAACGAGGATATTTTGGACATGCTAGAAGAAGAAATAAGAAGTATTGTCAGAAGAATGAAATTTCTTGTTTTGTAACACAAAAATCTTGATATTTGTTGGATATTTGACACCAAATGCAAATTCTCAAAAAAAAAACTTTTTATTTTAGTCTAGTAAAATTCGATATAAAGATGTATTAAAATCACTAAATAGTCAATCGATGGAATAGGCAAGAAGTGACGTCCCAATGTACTTCTTGGCAGCTCAAAAAAAATATGTCAATAGCTCAATAAAGTTGTAGTTTGTGGTGTCAAATATCCAACACAAAGACATAGATCTACAGAAATAAAACAACGGAAGATTTATTTAATTCTTTTATTATGTCATATATTACATATATATAATTTTCGTGCAACGTCCGTGCATCACATATATACGTGCAAACGTGCATTTACATAATTATAATATAACAGTCATGCATGCAACATATAATTATTGCATTAATTTTTAATGGCAGTCTATTTTTTTATTTTTTGGATTGGGAGCCGTGAGTTTGCTTCGTCAATTTCCAATTCTTTCCGATTTAATAAATTTTGAAAAATAATTTCGATACTTGTTCCCCCAAACCAGCCAATTGTCTGTAAATACATTCTAAAAAAATTAAAATGATTGTGTAGAAAACGGTTGAGAACCACCCCAAGTAGATTTCCGAGATTATCGAAGCATCCAATCTAAAAAAGGGAAGTATTATGGCCATTAAGACATAAGCTGCGGCTAATAGAAACAGACATCTAACAGCACAGAGAAACGTCGAGAAAAGTCGAGAATTTAACACACACACATGTATCGATTCCTCCCACTAGGAGCTCCTTCAATTAAATAGCGTTACATTGAAAGAGCTTTCTTACCGACTCTATACAGTTTCTCAACAGTTACAGCATATTGACTATTTAATCAGAATTTTCAACTGCTGCTGAAAAATTATTGGGACATAAGCAGTTTAATTAAAGTAAAAAAAACTGCCGTATAGAATTCACATGTTCTCAGTGGGAACGCTGCATAGAGACAGTAAGAAAATTCCTTCGCAGTAAATATGGTCCTTTAACTTTGTCACGAAGTCACGAATTTTGAAGATAAGTATCAAGATTACTTCCCACTTGACATTCAATCAGCCAATAGCCAAAACAAATTCTCATACAAGTGTGCGCGATGGACAACAGAATCGATAGAGACCTAACTAACGATACTGCATTCGCCGAGCATAAAGAAAAGTACACAGCCAATCTTTTAAAAAACAAAGAATACGCCCTCCAAGCTGTATGTTGAAATATCAACAGTCAGTCATGTTACCATTTTATATACCTATAGAGACTACATTTATTTACGCTCGCTGCTTGCTTATTCCTAACAAATGTTCGAGTATCACTTGCTCGTGCCACTGGCAAGTTTGAACGAAGCATCATAAACAAACTTACCATTAAGAATTCCTCTTTGTTGTACTTAAAACGCCTCAAGATTTGACCAGCCGACCGCGGCGCTTTGGTTGTCTGCTCCAGTGAATGTACGAATGAATGGAATATGAATGAAGATATTATTCTAGTTTGTGTAATGGTGTCGTACACTTTAGTAGATTCTAGATAATTTATGATTGGATTTTAGCGCTAAATATCTTAGCTATGCACTTTCACGCCTTAACTGCTTAACATGAAAATTTGTATACACAATGGCAATGGTACAAAAAAGGATATAGAGTACATTATATCCAGTAAAAATATTTTTTTACCTAGCAACCGAGGGACTAACAAAATCTACATTACCGCAAGCAAAGCCGCGGCCGAAAAGCTAGTAAATTATATAAACTGGTTTCACAAATTCACAAGTTAATAGGGATATGTAATGTAAAAACTCATTTACCTTATCAGGGTTAGATAAGAATTATAAACACAAGCAAGCCGATCGATACCCGTACCTGTTAACTTTTTAGTACACACCTTAGCTAGTTAATATATTTACACTCCTAGCAGACAGTTAAGGTATTGAGACAAGCTGTTATAGTATAAGATGAGCGATAAGCGAGGGTTTGCCTTCGCAATTTAAACGCCTTTAATTATTAATACTTCTAAATATAGGTTTTAGCGAATATAGGTAGACAATTCAATTATTTTGCTGTAATCCAAGATCTGAGATGTTATTTCTTCTATTTTGTCAAAGCCACTTTACCTATAATTTTTACCCTTGAGTGGAATTGCTTCACTTTTATAAATTTGCCTATCTTAAAACAACAATAGTGAAATGATTTCAATTACAAATAATAATGGACCCAGGATTTGTATCTAACGAGGCCGAGATTAAAAAAATGCTTGAATCAGACTTACCAATAAAAATATTTTCGTTTTTCCGCATAATTTGGGTTGATCGAATGGTGTCAAAAGCGATTCAGTGGTCACTAACACCTTTCGCACAACGGTTATATTATAAATGCAAGAAGAGTTCTCACGCACAAACTGCCGTACCGATAAATGATAATTTTAGTATAGAAAGAGATAGATCGGGCCTCGAAGATGGACTACTTTAATTTGTGACTTTGTCTGCGCCTACTATAACCGGCCTAAATCGTGGCCGTTGTCGCAGGCAAGACTTTGTACTATTATGGTGTCTTCACTTGGTGTATTTGACGCAATATTAGCGGAATACAAACTATACTCTAAACTTATTACAATAAGGTTTACATTGCATTGTATCAAATACACACACATTTCGCCAAATACGCCAAGTGAAGTCGCACCATTAGAAAATACCTGAAAAGTTAGTGTGTCAATAGAATACTCACTGCAAGGAACTGATCTTGGTTGTATCTTCGTAAGCTAGCTCCAGCCGACTTCGGAGCATTACCCGCCGAGTCCCTGGTAGCTTGTGACATTCCTTGACCCCGCCGCGTTGTGTAAGAGTGTAGAGTCTTGTGGATAGCGTCGCTGCCGCCAGTGAAGATGCAGCCAGCGAAGTGACCACCAGACACCATGATAACGGCCCAGCGACCATAGCCAGGGCTTAGAAGCTCTTTAACCCGACGAGACCATACATGACCCTCGCCGTCCAATGACATTTCCTCCTGTTAAATATTTATGAAGGTTGCAATAGCTTTCAACTCAAAAATGTAGCTTTTCTATTAATCAGACAGTCTTTTAAATATCCTGTAATTGTTCAAGGTATGGTTTTAACTAATATGTCTTTAACAGCACAGCAATTTCAAACAATCACTATAATAAAGTCGGTTTTATTAGCTTTTGACACATCATTTATTCGGACTAGCAAATCATGTGTTGAACTACACTTTGCCAACTTTACCTTCCGATGATGTAACAGGCAGCGGTAGATACAGAATACTTGTCCCTTGGGGTTGGTATAAAAAGCCTTGCAGTGTCGAGTGGCCGCAGCAAATAACTCTGTGGCAGGAGTGTTGGGGTTGTCGTCGCCATCAGAGTCACTGGCTGATACATTAGAACTGTCATCTGGAAAAATGATAACAAACTCCGTTAATTTAAATCTTAAAAACAAAATGATCTTTGAGGAAAGGTACATTTTTTATTGTCACTTGATGTTGTAGTTGTTATTTGAATGTTTTAATGAGCTATTCAATTACTTTAATGTTGTATACATAATGTTTGATATTAAAATAAATTGTGTTAGTATTAAAACTAGAAAAAACAATTTTATAGTGCATAGGGATCTTTTAGGTCATATGCCTGACAATATTTAATCTATTTTTTTCTTATTGACATCAATTCTTTGCACATACCTTGACGAGAATTATATTCTCCCAGTGAAATGGGTTTTCTGCCAAACAGTTTCCTTTTCAAGTTGTGCGTGTGCCAGTGGTGTTTGTAATGTGCAGTCTGCTGTGCCCTGTTAGTGAACGGCCCCACACCGCAGCATGAACAACTTATGCCATCAGAACTGCGTAGAGTCAGCGCACTGAGCCGGGTCATAACACTCTCCTCATCCACTAAGATTTAAGAAAAAGAAAATAAGCTTCTGAAATATCCAATGACATTAGTAGGTATGTAATGATGAGTAAAAAGCAGATGTGTAGGTCATTGTTTAATTTCTTTAGTGAACCTTTGCTACAATCAAGTTCAATTAAGGGTGTTAAATTAACTTGTCCTAATGTGCCAATTGTTTTCAGAATTCTTTGATACACTTGGTGCTGTACAATTGTAATCAGGATAGTCATTCAAGTAAGAGAATCTGAATCAACCTGTAGTAGTACAGAATAATGGCAGAAAGCCTTACTGGCAGGCTCTTACTTAAAACCTATTTTCTACAAACTATACTAAATCAACTATACATATTATATCAACAACAAAAACTCCCAATTCAGAAATAAGCAGAATGAGTTGTCAATACCTAGAGAATGCTCATGACCTATGTAACTCATGGGCAGCTCTGCTTCTGTTAAATGGGAGACATTGTCTGGAGTATAAACATATTGTACTAACATTACCCAAGATTATAATGTACTTTAACATTTGCTTTTAAATTGTTACTCTATTACACAATCAGTAGTGAATAAGGGTAACATTTCAATTCCATAACAGTAACTGATAATCCACACAAAATTTTCAGTAAAATGTTTTCACATTGTACATTATTATTTACACAATGAAGAACAAGGATAAAATTTCATAACAGAAATTATGAAACAGATTATTACCTGGTCTTTACACCATTAGATGTAATAATAAGCTTATATTATATAGCTATATTATTTTCATAGCCTTTTTCAAAAATACAGAGAAGGCCTTCCTGTTTCATTCAGTGCGGCTAAGTATCAGTAGGTTTTAACTTAATAGAAAAACTGCCTAAGACTACCCACTGACCAACTGCCTTTCTGAACTCACAAGACAGTGACTAATTCATGAAGTAACAACCAATCAGTTTCGCGCCCTTTACTAAAAAAAAGGGTTTATTGACTTACCAATTGGAGGTGGGTCCGTAAGCATGCAATGAGCAACTTTTGCATCTTTAATCAGCTTCTCAATTTCATCTAAATCGTAAGTTTTCACGACTCTACTGCGAATGTAGTCGGATTTAGACGCCATTTTAGGTTATTTTTTTATTTCAGTTTACACATGAACACGTCTTCTTGTTTACTAGTCGGCCACGTTGTGGCCACAACTAACTATGAGTAAAAGAAGTAATGTTGTGCAATAAATTTAGGAGAACGTGAGTAAAATTATTGTAATTTGTATACATCACATTTTGACAGTTTTGACACTTGACAGTTCAGTTGTGTGTGACAATTAAATGAAGGGTTACCAATACCACTTGCGAATTTTTTGAGCAGAAAAATCTGCTCCATGCCTCCTCGAAATTATTTATTATAGATATTTTATTTGTTTCATATCACTTTTATTGCAAAGATAAAGGAAATAGTAGATAGATAAAGTTTAGATACCAATAACAATGTATTTAGTTGGTTACGAATGTATTAGTTTGTGGCGATATCTATCGCCGAACATGCTAACTACAACTGACGATCCTACATCGCGATATCTAAGTTATCGGCGACATTAAAACGAGTACAAAAACCCCGACTAGAACCGTCGGGCAGTAGCCCACCAGACACAACACCCGTCTGGTCGGAGGATCCTCCCTTTTCAACGGAGGATGAGGGTCTTTACACTCTGTCCCTCATACCTCCAAACTGGTGACCCCGAGCATGAACGTCAGCGCAACCTTCGTGACGTCATTCATCATCGCCGCATCACTTCCTCGAGCTTTCGAGCAGCGAGTCACACAGCCAGCCAGCATCCACGGCTTCATCGGGTATCCTGACCACTAGCATGCAGCGGACGCGCATTCCTGGTCATCACCCGCAGCCTCATCAGCGACTTTGGCACTGCACACTGCACTTCGGCCGGTCAGCAAGCAGAGACGCACTTCTCTCCTGGTCGACGCAGCATCCTGCCACAACGCAACACTGCATCACTCCGACTCACTGGAGCATTATATGCAGCACTGCATCACTCCGACTCACTGGAGCATCATATGCAGCATCACCCCGACTCACTGGGGCATCACCGCAGACAGTTCCGACTCACCGTGAACTATGCGGCACTTGGTTCCGACTCACTGGAACCTACCACTGGCCCGGCAAGCATCGTAAGAAGATGTATTGTAGCTGCGCGTTTTCACTACGTTAAGGGGCGACTGAGGGGTTTATAATTACTTTGAAGACACTTTAAATTCACGTTTGCTTAAAAAGCTATATCTATATATAGCTGTTCAATATGGTGAAGTCACATTAAAGATGGCGGGAACGAAAGTGCTTCTGTCGACGCTTGCGTTCCTGTGTTGTGATTGGCTTGCTGTTAGCCGCGGTTTTCAATGCAGCCAATCGTAGAGATTTAATAATGTTGTCACACGTAAGACAAATTCTTTACATTATGGTATGCGGCAACATGCTCCCGGCTTTGGAAGCATCAGGTTCCAACAAGAAGTTGGCTGGAGCACACCTGAGCTTCAGCTTGATTTGGTTAATTATTAGTCAGAGGAAGCGGACAAATTTTGGAAAATGCCCGTCTGACTGTGCCTCCTGATTTCCGTATATCAGCGACACGCGATATTCCATCCTTTCCTGGATAAGTTTTTATGATTCTTCCTAAATTCCATTTCAATGGCGGCAAATTATCGTCTTTAATAAGGACAAGTGTATTTTCCTTTAAGTCATCTTTATGCTCCTGCCATTTGCTCCTGGTTTGTAGCTCAGACACGTACTCCTTAGCCCAGCGTCTCCAGAAGTGTTGGCGTATCTGTTCCACCCTCTGGTATCGCGTCAGTCGGTGTTCCGGGACGTCGTGAATGTCATCGGACACAGGTGCAGTCAATGGACGACCAACCAAGAAATGCGCTGGGGTAAGGGGGAGGTAGTCGAATGGATCAGTAGACAAAGGACTTAAGGGTCGGGAGTTTAAAACCGCTTCAATTTGCGATAATAGAGTAGAATACTCTTCAAAAGTGAGGTGTGCATTGCCGACTACGCGCCGAAGGTGATGCTTACAGCTTTTTACGCCAGCTTCCCATAAACCTCCGAAATGACTTGCGTAAAATGGAATCATTTTAAATTTTATGTTTTGTGAAGTTGCGTATTCTTTAATATCATCAGAACAATTTTCCAAAAATTTTGTGAACTCATTCATTAGACCAACGAAATTTTTTCCGTTATCGGAGAATATCTCAACCGGTTTTCCGCGTCGCGAAATAAAGCGCTTGAGAGCTAAAAGATAAGCTTCTGATGAGAGGTCGCTAACGAGTTCTAAATGAACAGCGCGAGTTACAAAACAGACGAATAAACAAATATACGATTTTTGTGTTTTGGCACCTCGTCCCTTACGATTTAACGTTAATACTGGACCTGCGTAGTCCACACCACAACGCAGAAAAGGAAACCCCGGGTCTAGCCGTTCCGATGGCAGGTTGCCCATTATTGGGTTAACCGTCGTCGCTCGCAGTCGTGCACACTTAACACACGCATGCACAACCCCTTTTGCGAGATTGCGACCACCAACCGGCCACCCACCACGTCTCCCGCACGGTGAATAATAGCAGCTGTGGTGCAGCATGCAAGGTACGACAGTGCTCGTAACGAAATAACAAAACACAAAATCGATGCTTTGCACATAGCAAAATTGGATGTTTCTTATTGAAACTAAAGTTAATAGAATTTTGTATGCGTCCACCGACGCGTATTAAGTTATTATCATCGATAAATAAATTTAACTTTAATAGCTGAGCATTTTTAATGCCGCTTTTGTTTTTAATAGAATTATAAATTTGACTAAATGACTCTTGCTGACTCAGCCTCGCTAATGTCAGTTCAGATCTTTCCAGTTCCTCTACTGTCAATAAACCGGTACGTCGGTCATTCTTATTGCGTATATTGTATATAAACCGAAGTACATAAGCGGTAGCACGCTTCATTCGTAAAAACTGAGAAAACCTCGAAAATGGAAAAACCGAAATGTCACTAGCTTGATTTGCCACATGGCAGACGACGTTTGACTTTACCTCCGGTAAATCGTGTGGAATTAAATCAGTATTCGCAAAATTTTGTACATTAAAATTTATATCATGTAAAAACTGTGGGCCTTCCCACCACAGAGACGAAACACTAAGTTTTTCTAGACCTTGACCTCGCGATACTAAATCAGCTGGATTATCTTTTCCAGAAACGTGCCGCCACGGATGTTTTTTGGTTAATTCGTGTATTTCTGAGGTTCTATTCTGAATATATGCTTTGAGCAGGTTAGTTTGCATACCTAACCAGCCCAAAACAATAGTAGAATCAGTCCAGAATACAACCCCAGAAATCTCAGAACGCAGGGATTCAACAACCTTTGAATATAATCGCGCACCTAATACAGCGCCACACAACTCTAATCTAGGTATAGTTGTGGGTTTTGTGGGCGCGACTTTACCCTTCGAACATAACAATCGTACCGTAACAGTTGAATGGGTGTCGACCGTGCGAATATAAGCGCAAGCGCCGTACGCGATCTGCGAGGCATCGGTAAATATGTGTAGCTCTATAGATATAGGATTCGAACACATAACGTAACGAGGTATTTGTAAATTAGAAAGTAACGTTAAACCTTTAATAAAGTTAATCCACACTTGTGCAACATCACATGGGACTGGTTCGTCCCAGTCTAATTTTAATAACCAACATTTTTGTAACAATGTTTTTGCGATTGTAATTACCGGACTAATTAATCCCAACGGATCAAAAATCTGAGAAGCATTCGATAAAATAATACGTTTAGAAATTACACTAAGGTCAGATTTAATTTGCGAATAATAATTCAATTTGTCGGACTTATTGTTCCACCCAATACCTAAGGTTTTGTTTTGAACGTTATCGCCTAATGCGAGCTCCTTTGTCACCGTCTGATCACTCTGTGCGCCCGCGTCGTTAGGGTTCGCGCTGTCAAAGTTAAAAAAAAACCCATTTACGCAAAACGAGACACGCAGACTGTAAAACCTGATTAGTACCATCGCAAATTGACTTTAATTCCGATATACTGTTAGCGCTGCAAATAAGATCGTCAACGTAAAAGTTATTTTTAATGGTCTCCGCTATGTACGGAACCTTACAATCTTCAGCTAATTGTTTTAAACAGCGACAACTAAGATATGGCGCTGAGGCCGTACCGTACGTGACAGTATTTAATCGGTATACCTTTAGTGTATCGGATGGGTTGTCCCTCCACAATATAAGTTGCAGATCACGTTGATCTGTATCAATTAAAATTTGGCGATACATTTTCTAGCAAGCAACGTAACGATTTTCTCGAAATTTGAGTAAAATGGCAATTAAATCGCCTTGAATGGCCGGACCGACCATCTGCAAATCATTTAACGACACACCAGAGCTGGATGTCATTCCAGCATCGAAAACAACACGTAATTTAATGGTTGTGGCATGTTCGCGAAGCACGCCGTGATGTGCTAAAAAATAATGCGGTGAACTATAATTATTAATTAAACTCATATGTCCTAACTCAATGTACTCGTGAATGAACTCACTATATAACCTTTTATAGTTAGGGTCACGTTGAAGTTTCTTCTCTAACGCATAAAAACGCCGTTCGGCTTGATTACGGGTATCACCCAACTTATCAGGCTTAAGCTTTAACGGGATTCGAACGCAGAACCGCCCGTCCGCAAGCCGCTTTGTTGTTTTATTAAAATGGTTCTCGCAAGCGAGCTCTTCGTCGCTCCAAAACTTATTATTATTCCATTCATTTATTTCTTAACACATATTCAATACATTTTTAAATATTATTATAAAAAATATATAAAACATTTAAAAATATAAAAAATAGTAGCCCACCGGCATCGGGAACAGGGTCCAAGCTACCGGTGGTCAGGGCTCCAGAGAGAGGAACCTCCGGACAATGCGCGCCGTGTCCAGGAGTACCGCTTTCTGTATCAGACCCTTGACCCAGCTGCCTAGCGAGAGCCTCCTCAGATGTTGGTCGAGGCTCTTCGCTATTATGCCATTGGCCGTCACGACTATCGGCACAATGACTGCTGAATCCACATCCCACATGTCGACAACCTCGCGAGCCAAGTCAAGATATTTTGTCTGCTTATCTTTCTCAGCCTTCACGAGGTTCTCGTCATGCGGGACAGCAATATCAACAATCACTGTGCGACGTTCTAATCGATCTATCACCACTATGTCAGGCTTGTTAGCAACAACAGTCCTGTCAGTAATGATAGATCGATCCCAGTACAATGTGACATGGTCATTCTCAAGAACTGGGTCGGGCACATACCTGTAGTACGGTACTTCTGATTCCACAAGACTGTATTTCAAAGCAAGTTGCTGATGAATAATCCTGGCTACAAGGTTGTGTCTGTGCAAATAGTCTCCGTTAGCCAGACTAGAACACCCAGAAATAATGTGTCGGATTGATTCCCCGGGACGGTGGCATGCCCGACATATGTCAACCGTGCCGTCCTTCACAATGTATTTCCGGTAGTTGTTCGTCATCATAACTTCGTCCATTATTGCACAGACAAAACCTTCGGTTTCCCCAAAGAGGTCACCGAAACGCAGCCAGGATACGGACGCCAGAAAATCTACATCAGGCCCATGTAGAACCCGATAAAAGCGTCCGTGGAGTTCCTTGCTCTGCCATACCGTCCTGCGGTCATCAGTATTCATTACTATAGGTTTGCGCCAGTTCTCGTTTGCTAAGGAGAGCGGGGTGAGGCCCTTGTCTACCGAAACTACATCTCGATGCATCCCCACGTCGGTATTCAGGAAATACTCCCTGAGACTGCATATCTCACGATTATGCATGGTATTATTATTATTATCTTATATGCGTTACATATCTCGGGACCCAAGGATCCCGGGCCTTTGGAAGGCATACGAGGGGCCGAAGCCAACTCGCAGAGGCCCCTTGAGCTAAACTTTATGTGAAAAGGGACACCAACCGGCGATTATGCCTATATGCACTATGTAAGTGCACCTAAGGACAACCCCCGGTGGGTGTTGGACTATTGTAAAATATGGCAACTAACAAAAAAATTTGAACTATGGGCTTGGATTCTTTAATGAATAAGGTACCAGATACTATGGAATGACTATGGCCCCTGCCTGATCAATGTTTGTATACACAGATAGAATGGCAGGGGGTGACTTGCACACTCAGTAAATGGGCCCCCGAAAACGGTCGCTAGCACATAGTGACGTAGCGACAAGGGGGCAACATATATCGAGGTGCTAGAGGAGTGGAGAGGTATTCCACGGCAATCAGGACAATCCCGGAAGTACGGTCAAGATCCCTACCAGCATCTTACTGGAATACTTCCTTCCCCCGAGCACGTATGCTCTTGCGAATCTCCACTCAAACCAGCCAATGAAGGCAAGAGTGAGGTGGGAGCCTTGTTCCTCGTCAGTGCTCACTCTGGCCGGCCAGTTAAGGCAAGCCAGAGATGAAGAACAAAGGGTCTCCCAGGAGGTCAGGTCCACGGGGTCGCTACTGCCCGACAGCTCGCCACAAGCTGCCCTGCGGGTTTATTATTATTATTATTATTATTTTTAAACTTTGCGTTTCTCGGGACCCTGGGGTCCCGGACCTTTGAAAGGCGTACGAGGGGCCGAAGCCAACTCGCAGAGGCCCCTTAAATAAAGCTTTATATTATGAAGTGGGACACCAACCGGCGATTATCCCTATATGCACCACTCAAGTGCACCTAAGGTCAACCCCCGGTTGGTGGTGGTCTATTGCAGGTCATGGAATAAAGAAAGTATTGGACTATGGGTTTGGGTTGTTGAGGTGGATTTGTTACCTAAGACTATTAGCGACTATGGCCCCTGCCTGACCAATGGTTGTATACACTGATAGAATGGCAGGGGGTGACTTGCACACTCAGTAAATGGGCCCCCGAAAACGGCCGCTAGCACATAGTGACGTAGCGACAAAGGGGCAACATATATCGAGGTGCTTGAGGAGTGGAGAGGTATTCCACGGCTATCAGGACAATCCCGGAAGTACGGTCAAGATCCCTACCAGCATCTTACTGGAATACTTCCTTCCCCCGAGCACGTTTGCTCTTGCGAATCTCCACTCAAACCAGCCAATGAAGGCAAGAGTGAGGTGGGAGCCTTGTTCCTCGTCAGTGCTCACTCTGGCCGGCCATTATTATTATTATTATTTGTGGGTAATTCTTCTATTTCCCAAAATTTGCGTAATAATTGATCTAGTGAACATGTATCGTTTTCAAATGTAGATTGCGTAAAATTACATGAAACGTGTTTCACTGGTTTTTGAGAAAAATATTGAATAGTACCGGACACTATCCAACCCAATTTAGTGTTTTGAAGATAAGGGCCATTTTTGAGACGCATTTTACCTTCACTAATTAATTCCCAAAACAAGTCCGCACCTATTAACAAATCTATGTGTTGACTGTCATAAAAACTTGGGTCAGCTAAGATAACATTGTCGGGTATATTAAAACAAATGCTACTCAATGTTGTAGTAGGTAACTTAGATGATATCTGTGGTAAAATTAAGCATTGAACTCGAGCAGTGAAATTATTGTTGCGCGATTTTAGTTCAATATTACAGGATTGCGTACACTGTGTTATTGAATTTCCTACGCCGTGAATCTTTTGAGTGGACTGTATAATTCGCGTATTTAATTTTTCACAAAATGACTGCGTAATAAAAGAGCGTTCACTGCCGCTGTCGAGTATCACGCGAGCTTTAAGATAAACACCTGACTGACTTCGTATGTCTACAATGGCAGTTGACAGCAACACATTTTGTGTAAATGAATTATTATTAGGATAGGTTGTTTGAACATTGTGCACCTGTAATGAATTACTGTGGGTAGACATGTCACTAATATCCTGCCTAGTACTAGTAGAAGCTACTTGAAGGTGAATGATTCCCTTTTAAATTACTAATTACTTCACAAATTAAAGAATTATGTTTTTTATCACATTTCCGGCACGGACCAAACACACAAGTACCCACAGAGTGACCAGACCGCATACAATTGATACACAAATCCTTATCTAAAACTATCTTATATCTGTCTTGAGCGCTTAAGTCAAGAAAAGTTTGACAAGAATACAAGGGATGTTTTTCATTACACATAAGACAAACCTTATGAAACCGTGACGGTTTACTTTGTGATTTATTATTAGACTTGTTATTTGTAACTACATTACAATGTACTTTAGGCACTGAAACATTATTGATAATTTTCTTATTTTCGGTCCCGGTGTAAACATTGGGTTTGCTGTGTGATGCTATTAGGCTTTCTAATATGTCAGCCTTGTTTCTCAAAAACTCTAGTAAATCGTTTAAAGTTACATGATATTTAGAATTGATATTTGAAACAATGGTCCTAAATGATGTCGATGAGAGAGAAGTCTCTAATATAATTCTAAACCTAAAGGACAAATGCGCGATAGGTTATGACGGTATCTCGCCCTCCGTTATAAAAGCTGCCAGTCACATTATTGTTCCCGTTCTTGTACATATTTTTAACTTGTGCCTATCGATGGGTGTATTTCCTAATGTTTTTAAGACGGCAGTAGTACATCCAATATTTAAAACTGGGGACAGGAGCAGTGTCGTTAACTACAGACCTATATCGGTCCTCTCTACACTTTCCAAAATTTTTGAAAAGGTACTTAACGCACGCCTTACCAATTTTCTATCCAAACATAAAATTCTAGCTCCTAACCAGTATGGCTTTAGAAATGGGAAATCTACGGAAGATGCAGTTTTGGACCTAACAGATACAATTTCAAACCACCTCAATAATAAACAAAAAACGTTAGGCATCTTCCTGGACCTTTCTAAGGCATTCGACACCGTTTCTGTCCCCAAATTGCTTGCAAAGCTGGAAATGATGGGAGTTCGTGGTGTTGCTCATGATATGTTTTCCAGCTACCTTCAAAACCGTGAGCAAGTGGTTAAGATTGATAACTACACCAGTAGAGTGAAGACAGTCACCTTTGGTGTTCCTCAGGGTAGCGTAGTCGGACCGACCCTCTTTCTCATCTACGTGAATGAACTGTGTCAACTATCCCTCCCAAACTGCAAAATAATCACCTACGCAGATGATACAGCCCTTATTATTCACGGAAATGATTGGACCGACACTTTCAATAAAGCTGAGAGTGCACTGAGCCTGGTCATGAGTTGGCTAAACTCCAATCTTTTAACCCTCAACATCAACAAGACAAAATGTATACCTTTCACACCTGGTCCCCAAAGTCAGCCTCCAGATACATTTAAAATCAAAGCGCATACCTGCACCCCATCCGACTCACACAACTGTAACTGCTCACTCATAGATCGCTCTGACAACATTAAGTATCTTGGAGTAATTATCGATAACCACCTAAAATGGAAAATGCACACCAACTCCCTTGTGACTCGCATTCGTAGATTAATCTACGTCTTCAAAAGACTTAGGGGGTCCGCTGATTACAAGTGCCTTATAATGGTTTACCTTTCGCTTGTCCAATCAATCTTGGGGTACTGCGTGGTTTCGTGGGGAGGAGCCAACAAAACCCCTATGCTCAGACTAGAAAGGGCGCAGAGGGCAGTACTGAAGGTCCTATCACGGAAACCAAACCGCTACCCAACCTCTGACCTCTACGCAGATTGTAACGTACTCACTGTGAGACAGATCTTCATTCTGCAAACAGTACTAAAAAAACACAGTCTTGTACCTTATAACCCAAATTTCAGCTCTGGTAAGCGCCTCTCAGACAGAGTCTGTAAAATTGTACCCTGTAGAGCAAAAGTAGTGGGTAGACAATTTACATTTATTAGTCCAAAAATGTACAATAAAATTAATAGAATAGTTAATATCTATCACCTAAATCGAAATGACCTAAAAAAGAAGCTGAGTGCATGGCTAAAAACACTTTCATACCATGATACTGAGAAAATTGTGGAAACGTAAGTAATACATAACACACCACATACACCAACACACACACACAATACACACACACGCACACACACACACACACACACGCACACACACACACACACAAACATTATTTCACGCCTCACCCACACTATACCCCGTCACCCACACACCTACACTATACCTTTGCATGCTAAATCTAAATTATTATTACCGACTAATTGTATACCTTTCTGTTAAGTCTGGAACATTATTGTTACCATTAATCCTAAGACGAGCGTTGATAGTTGCGCCACAGTTTTAACTTTTGCAGCTATCATCGTTTTCATATGTTTATTATTGCATCTGTACTGTTTCCAAATAAATATTTTTATTTTTTTTTTATTATTATTATTATAATTACCTGCAGTCCTAGACAATGTACTTCTATGTTGTTCCCAATCCCGTTCCGTGGTTGGATCTAATTTTGTTACCACAATATAAATTATTAGTGTATCCCAGTGCTCAACCGGTTCTCCTAAGATTTTTAATGCACGGATGTTTCTTAAAATATTATCAACAAGTTTGCGTAGAAGTCCTGGAGATTCCTTAGCTAAAGTTTGACTTGTAAACATGAATTTTACATGATTGTGAACTAATAACTTAGTGTTGTCAAACCGATTAATTAATAGCTCCCATGCAACTTCATAATTATCCGCAGAAAACTCCAGAGAATCTATTACTGACTTTGCATTACCTTTAAGAGATGATTTCAAATAATGAAATTCCTGAATTTGTGGTATTGTTTTACAGTTATGTACTAATGATAAAAAGGTGTCACGGAACTCTAACCACTGTTCATAGGAACCATCAAAGTTAGGAATATTTATGGTGGGTAATTTGACAGAATTTGTACTAGGACATGGTAAGTGTTCAGACATGCTAGTCGACTTCTCATCAGTGGTGGTCATACATTCCACCAGTGCAAGAACATTATAATATTCCCGCTCAAATTCCTCGCGCGATTCGAGAAGTAATTCTATATCTGACTCGGGACCAGTGTGACCAACTTCAAATTAGAGATCCTGCCCCACTTAGGCAAGAAAACTGATTAATCCTGCCAAAATCTAAAACAAAAAAATGCCAAAATAATGCCAATATAATTTAAAAATTTAAAATAAATAGACACATTATTTTTTGGACTTTTAAGTAAAATAATTGATCTAAAATTCTAAAAGTGAACTGAATTAAATTATACATTCATCATTCATCCATCATGCATCGTATTCTTCTTGATCACTTTCTTACAGCGCTTTTGTCATTTGTTAAATCATTTCTTTAGTTGGCTGGAATGAAACGCAGTCACCATATTCACTAATGCCCGGTTTAACATGTCCTATTCCGCGTTTTTGTTTTGATGAGGTTGCCATAGGCATTTTGAAATTCCTATTTACTTTTTTTTCCCTTCTCGATACTGCATGCTACTTTGTGGACTGTAGCGGCTATACTTCCAAATCTCAGCTTATATTGCTAATACTGCCAAATACTGCCGAATTTCTAAAACGTCAAACAAATGTGCCAGAGAGTAAAATAAAGGGTTAAACCTGCCAAAAAGGCAGGATCCTGCCACATATGGTCACACTGCTCGGGACTTATATCCTCTATTCTACTTTGTACTTGATTAAAATCATTAATTAGAGTTTGAGAGCCTACTACGCGTAATTTTAATTCAGCAAGCTGATGAACCGTTAAATCGACGCCGATAAATGTACTCACATACTTTTTGAAATTGGTTAACCGACATTTTATCGAAGCACGTTTTTTCTTTAACTCTTTAGCTTGTGATTCCATTTTAGCAATATGAAAAGAAGGCAATACTCACAGTTTATCCAGTACTTAGCTAGCGAACTTTGCGAAATATGTGGCGAGCTAAAGCGTAGGCATCACCCCACGTGCAAGAGTCGTCATGCGAAAATTGCAAAGCACTGAAATAACAATGGAATAATATCACACAAGCGAAGAAGAAAGGGTTTGGATAATTTTAGTTGGCACGCCTCACCAAAAGCACTGCAAACGACTGAATTCCTTGCGAATATAGTTCTTCAAAAATTAGGTTAAACCGTGGTGTCTCTCAGTCTTCCGGTATAATCTTGCGAATAATCCGGTCCGAAGGTCCAAAATATGTAGCTGCGCGTTTTCACTACGTTAAGGGGCGACTGAGGGGTTTATAATTACTTTGAAGACACTTTAAATTCACGTTTGCTTAAAGCTATAAAAGCGTGTGCTCTCGTACCTGTTCAATATGGTGAAGTCACATTAAAGATGGCGTGGCGGGAACGAAAGTGCTTCTGTCGACGCTTGCGTTCCTGTGTTGTGATTGGCTTGCTGTTAGCCGCGGTTTTCAATGCAGCCAATCGTAGAGATTTAATAATGTTGTCACACGTAAGACACAAATTCTTTACATTATGGTATGCGGCAACATGTATGGACGACTCATCCTGTATCGACCTCCGGTCTCGGAGGGGAGTGATGTGGCGACATCTATCGCCGAACATGCTAACTACAACTGACGATCCTACATCGCGATATCTAAGTTATCGGCGACAATAGAACGAGTACAAAAACCCCGACTAGAACCGTCGGGCAGTAGCCCACCAGACACAACACCCGTCTGGTCGGAGGATCCTCCCTTTTCAACGGAGGATGAGGGACTTTACACCCTGTCTCCCATACCTCCAAAAGTTCATTATTTGTTCTGATCCGTTTTGATACTGAATTTTGGCAATAGGTACCTAGGTACCTAGCTTTTTTTCCAGAAATAGCGACTGTTTATTTATAAATTTTGACGATAGTCCTGACATCTATGAGTTCAATGGGCTACAACAACCTTAACTAACAAATGGCAAACACGTCAGACGCTAATCTTAAACACGCCACAATAGATGTCACTACCGTGCAAGAAATGAAGTTCAACTTGAGTTTAGTAGTTTTCAGTCCCACCAAATCCTATAGGCTGTAGCCGATAGATAGCGCTACCTGTACACTAACATAACTACTTACAAACGACACTAATATATACGTTTACCTGTTCGTCAGCCCTCAGGTTCCCTTGAGCGTTAAGTCCGATAGGGCGGTACGGCGTTCTATAACTTAACGGTTGGCGCTAAATTTTAAAGTCCATGCGTTGAGTTAGTTGATTAAAATGGAAATCAGCGATAAAAATAATAATATTACATTCTCGGAGGCAGACGAAAACTTACGTGGGTTAGAAGATGAATTACGAATCCAGTTGAAGGATGTAATAACTATAGCACTTCGTAAATTGAAGAGGATGCAAAGGCGGCTAAATATCAAAATTAGCCGCAATGTGCCGGTGATGATCATACACGGAACTCAGAACTACGTGGGTAAGTACTTGCAGTCATTATCTGTGATTTATGAGGGGTGTTATGTCTTTGTCTTATTAAAATTGTGATGCATTTTAAATTGATGTAAGCACTATATGGCACAAAAAATACTTTCATGTAAGTATTTAAATGTTCGATTTCCAGGGCTATTGTAATTATTATTTTTTTCAGTGACAAACCAATGTCCAGATATATAAATGTGTGAAGAAATTTCTGTAACGTTAAATGACTATATCAAACCCGACGGATTCGGGGCCGTAAGGGCGAGTGCTGAGCGTGGATTTCTCGGGTTCGATTCCCGGGTCGGGCAAGTATTACAGGGTGTTTTCCGTTAATATTTTTTCAGCGCTAGCCCGAAATTCATCGTATAACCCGGTAGACGTGATGTGGAGGTCTGTCAGGCATTCGCTACTTGTCCTTCCAATTTTTTTTGATTCGGTAAACAATTAAACAGAAAGCCGACGCTAACCTATTTGGAAAAAGGATAGGAAATTACGAAATTTGTTTGTGACTTTAGATATCAAATCACTTCCAATGTTCCACTACTTCCACATCAGTATACCTACTACTAGTACCTTATATTAGGTACCTATGACACATATTCTAAAAGGCCCATTTCTCACAGGTGTGGCGAAGCAGCCTAAACGCAACTCACCAATGGTGTGCCGCCTGCTGAAGACACCAGTAGAAGTGAGGGTCTCCCACCCCCGCCCACGCAACGTAGCTGTTGGCTATCGCCAGGTGTTCTTCAAGATCCAGGGAACCGGCATACTCTCCCAGTTTACGTTCATGTGTACCATGCGGGTGCGTTGGTACAAGCGCCTTTAAAGATGAGGCCAAATCTGGAAAAATAATCCAGCAGATTCATTATTGTTAACCTATTTTGCTTCCAATTTGTGCTTCGATAAATACTCTTAACTGTTCTATAAAATAATGTTTGGAACGTTGAAAAAATTGTCTTTTTCGAATAGGTACTTAAATTGTTAATTATATCTTTGTTAGCCGATTTTCTTAGTTAGCTTATAAATGTAGGCAGGTAATAATCAACCCTGCAAAGTAGAAGTTACGCAATTCCTTAATAAAACAAATTTTAGTTTATTAGTTGTTTATTTCTCCCCAGCTGAATTCATCTGTTTAAGACAATTGTATTATTTTTAGAGATGTATGAAACAGACACATTCAAACCATTTGAGCAAAGGTAAAGACTACAGCGAGATTGAAGCAGAGTGTTGTAGTATTGAGTTGCAGTCATGCTACACCAGGAGATAGTCATAGTAACTTATTGGTAAAGGCTTCTTACAAGTTATATACAGAATTTTACATTAATGTCAACAAATAAGTTGTATCACAATGTAACAAAACAAATGAAAGAAAATACAAGAAAACAAATACGAGTAAATAGAAGTCAATCACAAATTAAATTTAAAAATAAATCATCAGAAATAGGCACAATAACGTTTAGACCAAATTAATAGTCATGTCAAAGTTAAATCATTAAAAGAATAGAAAGCTTGCTTGTTAAAGCCAAATTCCAAAGCCAAATTCCAAAGCCATTTTTCAAAAGAGCTTTGAAACTGCTTATAATCAGGGCACTGTGGTGTGTATATTGTCGATAAATGTGTCTCTTGGCTGGCCGGCCAAAGTATAACCTGCTGAAACAATGTTACTGATGAGGCTGAGGGTGATGACCAGGCACGTTCCATGCTGGAAAGGATACCATTTAAAGCGGTTTAACTGATCATAAAATACAGCGTAGTTTTCGAACAGCAACTTCATCATAGCATTGCCATTTTTTCAAATGCCCTACAACAAATTGGCTGGTTGTTTAACTGATTGACTGTGTCCACCAGCCAATTTGTTGTAGGGCATTTGAAAAAATGGCAATGCTATGATGAAGTTGCTGTTCGAAAACTACGCTGTATTTTATGCATGGAGTAGTGAAAAGTGAAAAGGTAGGACCCTCAAGCCAGCCAGGTATGGTAGGTCTAGTAATCTCCCTGTGGTTATAGGTATTGTCGAGGAGTTTGAAAATGCGATGCGAAATACGCCAATCACAGTTTTGAACAGGCTGCCATAGATGTCACCACACCCTGAAAGCAACCCTACTACTACTTGGCTGCCCTTATTGAGACTATAGACTCCTTACAGTAAAACCTCTAATACTACGGTCGTATTATGTAAAAGTTCTAAAACTATTTTGAATGTAACCTGGATCATCATTGATTTTGCTGGCCTTCTTTCATCAAAAAAATTAGAAACGCCATTTGTGTTTCTTTTTTTATTTCTTTTTTTTTTCTCAACAAATAATGGCCGTAACCTGTTTTTTGGATAAAACGGCCGGGTTTGAATGTAAGTTTGAATTAAAAACTCTTTAGTGAATTCTATTAAATTGGTAAAACCTATATTTGCATAATATCCTACTATTATTAAAATTGTCAATAAAATTATGACGTTTGATACTCTTTCACGCAAAACTATTAACCGTGAGACTTTGCAGTTATATTGTTAATAGGAGTAGAGTCATACGTCAGAATAAGGCCCGAGTCACACCGGAATGGCAGCGGCCGACAGCGGCGCGGCGAGCACTTTCATTGTGAAATAATTTTAAACTTTAACTACATACTTAAAAGTCTAGTATCGCTTGAAAAGCTTGAAAAGGTCGCGAGACTGCCAGCGGCCGTCAGCGGCCGCCCGCGGCGCCGCGAGCGGCCGCGCGCCATGCGCGCGCCTGTTGTTTCTAGCGACGCTGGCGGCCTCGCGGCGCCGCGGGCGGCCGCTGCCGGCCGCTGCCATTCCGGTGTGCGTTGTCCCTATCGAATAGGCTAAGTAACATTACGTTATGACCGAAGATCTGATATAACGTGAGTGAAATTTTATTATATGGTTTTTTATTACATAGGAAGGCAGATTTTAATCAAGCAATACCTACATAATAATTATGAAAGTAGAATTTTACCAAAACTGTTAAAAAAAATATATGTGTCCTCGTATATGTGCGGTTTGTTAGCCTATACTTATTTTTTGGCTTTATTTACTTCGGTTGTAAATTCAGACACTTGAAAACAACACAATCAGAAGGCTTTATAAGTATTAGATCTCCTTGTTAAAGAGTTCATCCGGGGTAATACTACCACCACACCTAATTTATTTTATGGGAACAGGCACATGAGACATATTATTCCAATAAATCAATCTCTGGGATGGCAATCAGATGTCTATATGGCGGTGGTGATCACATAACGGACTTAACTGTTCGAAGTTTTTTTATAATAATGTAAAAGTAATAAAAGAAAAAAACTTAATGCCAATAGACTTATTCGATAAAATTAAATGGACTATTCAGCTCAAAAATATTATTTCCTGTAGTTCAACCAAATGAAAGCTTTATAATATTAGTACAGATAACTAAACATCTACTATAGTTTCAGAAATAGGAACACTAACTGTAAAGAAACTTGACTCTCTTGGATATTTAAAGTCGTTTCTTCTACGATATTCCTACGCGGCTGCTACGTTGAGCTACACTGCGTAGCAACCTACGTAGCAGTGCTACGATATTTCAATCATACTATCGCCGCTGCTGGTAAAAATGGTAAATTATAGTATTTTTATATAGATACAATACTTATTTGTTTACTTATGTCCAGTTTGTTTAAAAATAGTTTTAGCGACGAGACACGCCTTTTGAATGGAAACTAAAGCTTTTTACATATACAGGGTGGAAAGTTTCAATGGGCCCTGGAAGAAAACTACAAACTAAAAGAAGCATTCCTTTATTTTTAATAGGAAACAAAACTGCATTTAAGATTTTCGAAAATTTGCTTGTCACACTCGGGAATCGAACCGGCTAAAATCCAAAAAAGTAACACTGTGTTTTTATGGCATCAAACATTAGGGCCATTTATAAGGACAAAATCTCTCTAACAAACATGGTTAAATAAATTAAAAGAAAACCATCAATTTTAAGATTTTCATTTTAATTGAACGAAGATTTTGACAGTTAAATTCGTCCTATGATTTAAAAAGTCAAAATTTCATGGTTTTTCTTTAATTTAATTTACCATGTTTGTTAGTAAGATTTAATCCTTATAAATTACCCTATCGAATAACGTCATAAAAGTACAGGATGTTGTTTTTTCTATTTTAAGCCAGTTCGATTACCGAGTCAACACAAGACACGCGAATTTTCGAAAATCTTGGAATACAGTTTTATCTCTTTTAAAACATACGGAAATGTTCCCTTTAAGTAAAATAATCTATCGTAACGATTTAAAGTAGTTTTCATCCAGGGCCTACATAAACTTGTCACTTCGAAAATGTGTCACTCCCGGGAATCGAACGGGCTAAAACGATAAAAACAACAAACTGTACTTTTATGGCATCACTCATAAGGATCAAATGCTTCAAACAAAAATGTTTGTTAAAGAGATTTAGTCCTTATAAATGATTCTAACGTTTGATGCTATAAAAATACAGAGTGTTACTTTTTGGGATTTTAATCGGTCGCTCGGGAGTGGTAAGCAAATTTTTAAAAATGTTTGAATGCAGCGTTGTTTCTTTTAGAAAATAAAAGATAGTTTCCTTTAAGAAAAAGTATCTACTTAAACGATTTTAGGTAGTTTTCTTCCAGGGCCCAGTGAAACATTTCATCCTGTATATTATAGTCACATTGATTTGCACAATAACCACAAGGACCAAACTCGATTTAACTTGATGAAAAATCTTCATTTGCATTCGAATTTGTTTAATAAGTCCAATTTCTTAGTAGACAGAAGTAATATACCTGTACCTACTAAAGAATTATAATATTAAAAATATACAAGTACATAATTATATAAGTATAAACTTATGTAAGTATTATATTCTTTATAAATGCTATGTACTTATAATATATACCTATGTAGTTATTCATAAAAAAAAGAAAAACTCATTAATTTCTTCAATTTCTCGATTCCAATATTAGTACAAGAATCGAGATTCTAAGAAGCCCACTTCAAATAAAATCTAATTTATTCCTTCTCTAAATATAGCAATAAAGACGCCTTAGTATCAAAAATCTAATTAGGCAATAAATCCTACAAAGTGCCTACTTACAATCTATTTTTTAACTCCTACGCGTATTAAGTACCACCATAAAGGCGTTTGCTCACTACACCGTGACATAACACGCCTGTACGAGAAACGTGGCAGAAAAAAAAACATTTTTGCCAAAGAACCAGACAACTGATAAACATACTTACATACTTATAATAAAAGCATACATCACAAACAAACATGCTCATCACACAAAGATTGTACTGGGTGGGAATCCAACTCACGACCTCCAGATTACCAAACAGGTCACTTACCACTAGACCAACAGGTCCGTCAACCAAAGACAAGATAGAGACGCATCGATAAAGCAAAGTCTATTTTTCTCAGCCGTTACTATCATAACAAGTGTATATGATACGCTGCAGTGGGCAGACTCTTCAAACGCTAACAGAAATTAAATTGCCAATAATAACTGAAGGTAGTCGATTTCAATTGGACATTAATTACGGTATTTTTCCCGTACATATTACGAGCAAAAACCTACGCAGGCTTAGAGATGGAAATATTCCACTTTATACTTATTTTCCTGCCAGTTCACTGTACATTTTTCAATGGAAAATTATCGGAGTTTCAAAAGATGGAGTTATGTGCTACCCTGGATTGTGATGATAGTTTTGAGCAGCCAGTCTGTGGAGTGAGGTATGAAGATGGGAACCCTAACTTCAAGCTGTTTGACAACGAGTGTAAATTGCTGGAGTATGGATGCCAAGTTGAATCTAATGAAAGTAGGTTGCGTATTCTATTTGTTATTCTTTTTTTATTTTAAAACAAGTTTATTAGAACAATGTATATTACCCCTTTTTTAGTTAACACTAATATATTATAAGTGGTATTTATTGGCAGTAATTTAAACTATAGCCATGGCAACTAGCAACATTTCCAAAGATTATTTTCTTTAAGAAAATATAATATGCTTATTTATCTTTCACTCCATTCTTAGATAACTTACAAATAATATAAACAATTTTTAATTATTAATAATGAAATTCAGCATGTAAACAGGGTCAAGTTGGTCTGGATCCGTTAGTATGTTTGTTGTACTAAGTAGCTCTATTTAAAAAGTTTTTTTTATTGTTTGTTTTAACCTTTAGTTTCTGTAAAAATATATATTATAATTATATTTTTAAAAATAATAGCTTACCTTGTGGTTTTATTGAAATAAAACTATGGTCTAACTTTCAAGTTTGGTTAAGTAGTTTAGCATGCATAGCATAATATTAACATGGTTTTATCGTAATTATAGTCAAACACATTTACCGGTGGTGCCGTCGGATGTCGCTAGATTTAGCCCTAGATGTCCGGTGTAATAACTTATTTACAACATAGTCCATTGCCGTAAATTATGACTTATTTAGTCATAGTACCTATTTAAAGGTAAGGGATTCTTATCTTACAAGTCAATACATTAAATCTAATAAAAATATTACAAAAAAATGAAAATATAAACGAGTAGGAGCTAGTTTATAGGTCGGGCCGACGATAAATCGACCGATGAATATGTCCCATCCGACAGAAATCGTGGCTGAACGTCCAGTTAAAGTTGTCCTTGGTAGTTTTATTGGCTCGCTCTAATTCAAATACATGTGCCAACATGGGTCCTACTTATTTGTCGGCCCTATAATACTGTCGGCTTTCTTCGCCGAAGCTCTTAGTGACCCGGTCACGTGTTGCTGTGGCTATTACCGAAATGAAATTCAAGAGGCGTTTCTTTTATGTTCGATGAAATTACATAATTGTGCAAAAACACAAACTCTAATTAATTTACTTACCATTGACGAATTCTACCGTGCACCGGTAAACGCAGCGTGGGAAGGCCTCCCGCAAGATGGACCGATGATCTCATCAAGATCGCCTGGTCCCGTTGGATGCGGGTGGCGCAGGACCGATGCATGTGGAAATCTTTGGGCGAGGCCTTTGTCCAGTGGACGTCTATCGGCTGATGATGATGATGACGAATTCTACGCCTCTGACAACAACAAGGCCCTTGAGAAGGAGCTTGTCCTAGGAAGTACTACCATCATTTATTATCTACTAGCTTTTGCCCGCGGCTTCACTCTCGTTAAAAAGAGACAAAAAGTAGCCTATGTTACTCTCCATTCCTTCAACTATCTTCACTTAAAAAATCACGTCAATTCGTCGCTCCGTTTTGCCATGAAAGAAAGACAAACAGACAGACAGACAGACAAACAGACACACTTTCCCATTTATATTATTAGTATGGATTAAAAGGAAAATAATCTTATTAGGTTTTACCAAATTAATAAAACTCACGAAAGAGTTTTCTCATCTTTAAAGTTAAGTACATTTAAAACTGGCCGTCATATTCAAAAAACTGGTGATGGCCATTATTTTTCGCGAAAACTAAGAAAAAAAAAAACAAATGGCGTTTCTAATATTTTCGGTGAAAGAAGTCTAGCAAAATCAATGAAGATCCAACGAGGTTCTATTCAAAATAGTTAGGACCTACTATAATAGAACTTTTACAAAATATTACCGTTGAATTAAAGGTTTTCCTGTAAGGAGTCTACAGTCATAATCATAACTATAAATATTTGTATAAGTGATGCGGGCATTAAATGTTTTTTTTTTGTTTCTTTATAGAGTTAATGACTACAAAGAATTAATGAATGAAAGTAACGCTTCTGTGTGGCCAAGGCTTAAACGTGACACACTCAATCCCAAAAAATACTTTAATCTGCCCCTAGGTTACTTACCTTGTCTTTAACTGCAACTAGCCTGGGCAGGGTCGTTCAATTATTCCAACATCTATTGAACTCTGAACTTAAGCCAAACACAATAGGGCTTATATTTTCACAATAATATCAGCCGACTCCCCCAATGCACCGGAACAATGTGGAACTGTGATCAGGGGGGAAATCCTATTATATTATCGACATGAAATTCAAATTGTCGGAGTTATTAAGTATGGAATATACGCACTGTGAAGGTTGTGTACCAATGTGACCTGGTTGAGAACACTAACCACTGTTGTTGATTACCGTTTTTGTCAACGGGTAACGGGCCGACCGATGCGTTGTTTCCTTGCAAGGTTGCAGAGAGTACGTGTCTATGGATATATAGATAGATAGATAAACCATTTATTTGGTGCATTAAGACAGTACAACATCAAAAATTACAACCTTCTATCGACCAACCGACAGCCGGCTGTCAGGCTTCTATTGCCTTTCTATTGTGTCTCGAATCACGTGTGTTCGAAGGTTTAAAAATAAAAGCTAAATAACATAAATATAGAAACTAGGTGCCATAAAACTATTACATAAAAAAAAAGAAAGTGAAAATAAGTATGATGTGTCAGGTAAATGCACCTGACGCTGATATTCTGCTGGATCCTTCCATGGCATAAACAAGCACTCACACTGTATTGAACATTGCGCGCTGGAGACGTCGTCGGCCCGTGGCCCGTATGAAAATCGGTCCGTTGTCGTCAACAAGAGGCCTAAGGCAAATTTTATAAATATATTTATCTAATTAATGGTGTAATTTATCTATAATATGTTTGTATTTATAAATTATATAAGTATGTATATCAGTTGTCTGGTTACCATAACACAAGCTCTTAGCAGAGCTTAACTTGGGATCAGATAACCGTGTGTGAGTTCTCCCAGTATATTTATTATATTATTATTTAGTCTGCGAGTTTAATCTTAATCTCAGTCTGTCACAACTGTGTCAGATCGTGTTATTGGCCACAACTATGTGAAAGTAAGTAAGTAAAAATCCTTTTATGGCTACTATAGCCCCAATATAATTAACATTTTATAAAACTCATAATATTTGAAAGAGCGACAATCTTTTTCTTTTTAGTTCCTGATTTCAAAAAATATCAGTCAACCATAAAAAGTTATCGCACACTTGACGTCATATCATCTCTTCACCCTTTCGATACCTGATAGAAAAGTCACAAATAACATCTTGTCGGTGACCTACTGACCTTGATCTTGAATGTTCGAGCTTTCAACTTACCGTGCCTTTCATACCTTCGTGCCCTTAACCCTATTAATTTAGGGTCGGCTCCGTACAGACAAAGCCGTCTGGTATACAGGTGTATGCGTCTGTCTATTATACACAATATCACGGGGAATATGTGTATATTATTATTGTGTATTTTTAAGGGTTAAAATGTTTAAATATTGTTTTGTTATTGTTAGTTACTACTGCAGTTAAAACAATTTTACTTACAAAATAATCGTATTGACCTAGTCATGTTTTTTTTTAAATTGAACAGTCGTTATAAAACAATTAAAAACATTATAAAACAATTTAAACAGAAATGGAAACGATATTAATTATTACACTAAAACATTTCATTATCATTTGGAACTTTGAAAATTGAAAGTGTTACAAAGTACTATTTTCAAATAACACTAAAAGCATATTATAATAACAATATCACATTTATATTTAAAGTCAGGTAGAGTTGACCACGTCAGTTTACTGGTCATTTACAAATCCCGCTCATTGACAGTTAAAAAAAACTATTTCAATATAAATTTTCACTAAGTTTAGTGATCACGTGCATACTTGAGGCTAAAACTCGATTCATGCTCCCCCTTGTCTCATTCGCATCGCCAGTACAAAATGAAAATACGGTAACGCTTTACAAACTTCTAGCGTCAGACAATCAGACTTTATTTCAAAGCATTTGCAGCTCTACTAGCCATCTGATTTATTATATGTACTAGAGAGCCGCCCCGGCTTCTGACGTGTGTTATAAGTCAATTGAAAATGCCTTTTCTTTACTATAATATGCATATTACATGCATACATTAAAACATATCCTCCTTTTAAATCACAGACCAAAAGATCCAATGGTAAAACAGACAAAAAACTTTATTTTATACTACGTAAAGTACCGTCGATATAGTTTTTAATCCCGTACCTCTAACTGTTTTCTGTAACTGATAACACGCAGAGAAGGAGCAGTTTATCTCAATTCACAAATATTATTCTCTACTATAGTAGCTTTGTTTCGGACACCCTAACGTAACTGCAGACAGACGGTAAGGGGAGATGTAAGCCCACCCATCTCCCGGTGCCCAGACAGGTACCATATTCCCTATTTCCCCCCGGTAAACCCCATGTAAAATTAATAACAGCGAGGTGTACTTGACGAATTGGGCTTACACAAAGTAGTACTACAGCAGGTATGAAAATGATTTTGTACCGGTCGAAATTCGAACAGATTTTAATATGTGGTGTGTTTTTTAGAATTAAAATATGTATCAAAGCATAAGGTTTTCTTTGTGTGTCGTCGTAATGGCCTATTGGTCTAGTGTCCTTTCATCCATGAGGCTGCGGTTTCGTAACTGGAGAACTACTACATTGGCAATTTTTCAATTAATTATCTAATGTTTCTTTGACATCGGTGAAAACATCATATAGGAACCTGGACTTGTATTGCGCCTTGAGCAAGTGACGATCAATGCTCGACTGCTCGTGCCTTCTCTGCATGAGAAGAGTTCTTGCCCCGCAGTGGGACAGTAAAAGGCTCGTATTTCACCTATCATTAACCTTCAATTAGTTGACACAGCAGACACTCAAATTGTATTCAATTTCTGATGTTTATTGAAATCGGAATGCAGACTGTGTCTGGTATGTCATCCAATTGAACTGTTTCTAATCCGCTTGATATAATTAACCCTCTCTAACTTAGCCGATGTTTGTCCCGCCTGTCGGCTAAAATATTTGGCGGCAATGACTTTTGGAGAGCGGAAAATCCGCAGCTCAATGTTTAATTTAGAGAACAATTGACATTGAAAGGTGTGTAAGGTACTATGGTAGAGTAATTGACTATCTACCTTTTGTTAGATAAAGTGTTTTACGTTTTAAAATGAATTGATACTGTTTGTCGGGCTGACCAAGTAATTAAGACGCCAGCCTTTGATGTTTGAGCTTATTGGGAAAGTTGATAATTATAAATTAAAAAGCTCATATTCTTGACCAATAATTATGAGTTTTATTTATATGTATTTTCTAAGACTATCTAGGACACCACTGACATCCCGTGTCCTAGATAACATTTGTAGATCTTTGGCAGTCGTTATGGGTAATTAGAAGTCAGAAAGACTGACAAGGAGTCTTACCAAGGGGTAGTTATAGTGTTACCAAGAAACTGGGCAGCGGAGGTCGGATAAGTAATAGCTCCACTGGTATTCAGCTAGATCTATTTAGACCGAAGCCGACCATTTTTAACAAACGATACGCTAGTAAAGCATTTTATTACTTAATAATATTATGCAATAGAAGTATAGCAAGTTTAAAATTAATATAAATAAAGAAAAATATTTCCGTTTTAATTAGAGGATGCTCAGTGAAGCATTTAATTACAGAGACGCAGTCGGAGGTTTTGAGCAGACATCTTGATATCCATTAGAAAATGAACCGTCGAGCACTTTTAATTAGTTTAGTTTCGACTTTTAGTTTGAACTTCCTCAGAAGAATGAACTTGAAGATCTTTTCACGTATGCAATAAATAAAATAAATAAGTATCTTGAGACAATTCTCATACCTAGATACCATATAAGATGGCCGTATGTGAGTTGTATAGTTTGGACTAGGCAGATCCTGAACCACGCTTATAATGGTGCCGATTCTCTTATTCACAAACTTAACTAAATTTATGTTAAATGCATCTTTCTTTTTCCATTTCTTAAAGAAAAGGACAGAAGATAAAATATTAGTTAAGTACTGTCAAATTTAGATACTCCATAGATAATTTAGACGCGATTAAAAACATGGCCAATAAAGATACGTCGATTGACTTCAGCGCTAATTTGACAAGATTAAACTAAAATGTATCTTCTGTCCCTTTCTTCAAGAAATGGAAAGAGAAGGATGCATTTAACTTAAATTTAGTTAAGTTGGTTAACAAGAGAATCAGCACCAATATCATGTTTTGGTCACCATTAACCTTTTGTGTGTCTAGGACGTGGAACCACGCGAGACACAATGCTTTTCAATTGTGTCTGTAATTAGAGCATTCTATGGGTTAATTAGACAATAACATCCATACTAATATTATAAATGGGAAAGTGTGTCTGTCTGTCTGTCTGTCTGTCTGTCTGTCTGTTTGTCTTTCTTTCACGGCAAAACGGAGCGACGGATTGACGTGATTTTTTAAGAGGAGATAGTTGAAGGGATGGAGAGTAACATAGGCTACTTTTTGTCTCTTTCTAACGCAAGCGAAGCCGCGGGCAGAAGCTAGTATGTATATAAAATCTGAAGGATTTTGGATATTTCAACGCACATCCCAAACTGCTGCAGGTCCTAGAGACATTAAACTTGGAGGGTGTGTTCTTTGTGAAGAATAAATAACTACTATGAAAGAATTTTTGGAAATTCGACATCTAAACGGGTGATATCCATACTAGTATTAAAAATGGGAAAGTGTGTCTGTCTGCCTGAATGTTTGTCTTTCTTTCATGGCAAAACGGAGCGACGTATTGACGGGTTTTTTTAAGTGGAGATAGTTGAAGGGATGGAGAGTAACATAGGCTACTTTCTGTCTCTTTCTAACGCGAGCGAAGCCGTGGGCAAAAGCTAGTAAGTTATAAAAACTTACATCCAGACGCAAAACAAACAATCATGCATCGAAATGGATCTTCCTGATATTTCTAGTAGTCAATTCCGTGTGGCCAACAATAAAACAAATTAAATTTAAATAACTGAGATAACGTACAGTATTTATGAGTATTTTTATTTATTTTACAACTTCAGACATCCGACTTTGTTGATGTAAGTTTTGCAACGTCATCGAGCAGGCGTCGTAATGTTTTTATTAATTAAAATATCTCAGAATTTTTCCTGCTCTTTAACATTAATCTCGAGATCGAGGCAATAAATACATAAATAACTCTTACTAACTCCGGATCTCTGCTTATCACGCATAGATTTGTCTTATCTTCGGTTTAGCAGTCAGGGCCAATAACCACTTGACCACCAGGCGAGTCAAATCTTTACATTTTGGGGCACGTGTTGAGCGGACGCAACCGTCGAGGCGTAAGGCAGCGTACCACAAGCCTTAGTTAGTCTGCAAACTCGTGCATCCAAAAAAAAAAAAAAGTTTATTAAACAAACTTCTATGTTTACACATATTAATCTACATATTACAACTACTAAGCGGGGCACTAGGTTTATTTTCCAACATAGTTGGAAATCAACTATGTTGGGAGGAGAAAAGAGATGTTGATAATTTTTGGTTTTTTTAGTATCTTAGCACTTGCCACGTTTTGTCTCCACATCAAAGAAAGTAGACTGGTAAGGTATGCCCAAAGCAAAAGGTCCGCCTTTGTGTAGTGTTCTTTACATTTTGTGCATAAAGTTTTAATAAACATATATTCCAAGGTCATAATAATTTTTATTGAATAAATATCAAATAGACATGGCAGTTAGGAGCATTGTCATGCTCGCTCAAAAAGTCTCGCTGATGGTGGCGAGTGCGTTAGATCATTCGGTTCCCTTCAAAATGGTTGAGCTAAATGGTGCTGATGCCACGCGTCATGCTCGTGAACGGGCGCTGTCAGTTGAGATGGGTCATCTCTTAACTGCCATGACTTTTTACTTTTTATTTCAATTTTGTATTTGTTTATTATTTTATTACATACACATTGTTTTCACATGTAGAAGCAACAAAAAGAAAATGTAACCAAGATTTTGTAAATCATGATATTTTTAAAAAGAGTGTCCGTGGAGTTTCTTGCCTGTTCTTCTCCATAGAGATATACGTTTTGGAACAGGCAATTAGCGTCACTTTCCTTTTCTGACTGACCGACCGACTCTTTGACAATTCATAAGTACCTGTAAATGGTCTAAGTGAAATAAATGCTTTGAATTTTGAATTGAATTTTTTTTGAATTTTGATTGGATTTTTCCATTAGATATTTATAAATAAGTAGCTGAGTAGTGTTAAAGATGAGAGATAAGTGAAAGCCCCGTACCTCAGAAAGCACGAAACACTTAACTCGTGTGGCAATTAGCTTGAACTCAAAAGAATCTTAACAATTAAAATCGATTTATGAGACCGGTTTTTGCATCAGGTACTTGATGCCGATTTGAAAATTTTTTACCGGTATACGAGCAATGCTCTCGCCTACGACTTAGGCTGCAACGCTTCGGGCGTAATAACAAAAGCTCACTAGTGCCATAATGAGCTAATATGTAATTAGCGAGATCGCAAATTAATTTCCTCGCATTTGAGTACAAAATTTTTGTTTTTATCGGGTTGAAAGCGAAATTAAATCAAAGTCTGTATTAGTAGGCACTCTGAATATTTACTCCGAATGGTCGAACTGTACTCGAACCATATTCCACTGAGTTTATGAGCACCACTTCAGTGAAATGTACCGGTGAGATTGGAAATTGAGAAAGTCTAGGTACGGACTAGGGGGTGTAATTGATAAAACAAAATAAACAAAACTTGTATGCTGAGTTACAAAACCTAGCTTACAAGTTTATTTATTTTTATTTCTTGTTTATTTCTTTTTAGGGTTCCGTAGTCAAACGCCATGTCTGTCTGTCCGTCTGTCTGTTTGTCCGTCTTCGCTTAGTCTCTGTGACCGTTAGCACTAGAAAGCTGAAATTTTGTATTAATATGTATATTAATTACGCCGACAAAGTGATAAAACAAAAATTGGAGACAAATGTTTTATTAGGGTATCCCCCCATTAATATAATGGGAACTGATTTGTTTTTTAATTTCAGCCCTAACGTGTGATATATTGTTGGATAGGTATTTAAAAATTAATAGGGGTTTACTAGAATCATTTATTGATAATGTCAATAATTTCGGAAATAATAGCTCCAAAAGTAAAAAGCAATGTGTCCTCCTAACTTTTGAACCATAAGTTTAGAAGATATGAAAAGAGTCTGAAAAGTAGAACTTTATAAGGACTTTCTAGGAAAATTATTTTGAATTTGATAGAAAAAACAGTGTTTGTACGAAAAAGACAAAAAGGTTGTACAAAATAATTTCTGGACTAAGTTTGTAGTATAATCGTATGTGCGAGCATTTTAAACTCATAAGTGGGAACACTTATTGTGAAGGACGGGAAACTACGGAACCCTACATTGAGCGTGGCCCAACACGCTCTTGGCCGTTTTAGGTTTTAATTCATAACGGCTGCAATAAAAAATTTCAACTGCATTTGTTTTAATATTAATCTAGAAACATGTATCTGTTACCGGCAATATTCTTTCTCGGAGCTTAAATTTGCTAGGAGCTCAAACATTTAGGATATTAGAATGTATTTCATCCATTCTTACATAATTATCAATACATACAAACTTTCACATTTATAAATATTAGTAAGATACTGTCAATAACTTTAGCGGATAGGGGTCATACAACAACAGTTAGTTTTAAACGCAAACCAACCCATCTACAAACCGCAACCACCAACTTTCAACACAACAAACAAATGAAGTTTGTCAGCAGAAGTGTTGCCATGGCAACGGCAGACAATCGGGTCACAACCTGTTGCCTTTATGTACCCACAAAGTAAACTCACTTGGCGTAGAGGGCTTCAACCGGATAAACAGGGGTCTTAAGGGATTTCCGCAGTTTCGCCAGATTACTGTGCATCCCAGAGCGGGAGCCAAACCATTTGCCTGTTTAAGTATGCACCCTCCTCACGCCTTAACTGCTGGACTGATTTTAATAGTTGGTTTGTTGGTTGGTATATTAAGTTTATGGTTCTTGATAATAGACCCGTCGTGGGTTTATAAGCTACAAGTAGTATTAACAAGTGTAAATTAAAATATAATAAACCACGCCCCCGACTCACCCTTAGTTAGTTTTTTTTTATATGAGTTACTTAGATAGCAGAGATTAATAATTATTTTATAAAATTTAAATAATTACCTTTGTTTTACATTTAAAGCTTTATTAATTTACATTCGGTTAAAATAGAATTAAAATGGCATATGCCAGCCGTAATTCCAATTCTCAAACTCCAAAACATTTTCCGTCAGCACACGTCATCTTAGCTAAACAGTCAATTCGTAAACGTTACACCAATAGCGCTAACAAAGTAGCCACACTCACGTTGGAATCGATCGATACGACGTGCATCTCTTCAAATATTTAAAGCAGCTGGCGCCGACGTCGCCTCGCCTCACCTAATGCGCCTCACAGCGAATATTTTATGATCTTACTACAATATTACCTCTAATTTTGTTGCAGCTTACGGCATAATAAATATGGAACACTGTGACGGAACAACGTCAAGATCTAAAGACGACAACTTCTCCCCCGACTGTGATGAGGCTAGTGAAGTATGCGGTATCAGACCAGACGGTGAAGGATTCAGAGTCAGAATATTCCAGAACGAATGCCAGCTCAACAGACATAACCGTGATACGGGTTTACAATTCAACGTCACCGATTTCTTCATCTGTTCTCATGATCCAAAAGTTGAAGATACAGACAAAGACGAACTTGTAGTTGAGAAATCCAGTCAGCAATACAAAGACAGTGTATTAGAGGAAGAATCTCCTGTGACTCAGAAACAAAATGATACAAAAAATGACTTAAAATCTAAAAATGTTGTTATAGTAGATGGGTCGTTGTTACATCCTGGAAATATTAATGAAAGTATTAGACATTTCTTTGCCTCCACACACTTCTTAGATTTACCTATGCGAGAATTAGAGATGTTTAACGAGTCTACACGGAGGAGATTGGTAAAGAAATTCGGTCCTTTGAAACTGTTTACACCTAGTGTCGATATACCGAAGAATATCAGCGAGGATTACTTTCACCAGCCAACCTTGCGTTCTTGCTATCACAAATGTCCAACTGTAAGTAAGATACATCTTATATATAAAATTCTCGTGTCACAATGTTAGTTACCTTACTCCTCCGAAACGGCTTTACCGATTTTTACCAAATTTTATATCATCATCTCCCTAGCCTTTTCCCAACCGTATTGGGGTCGGCTGCCAGCCTAACCGGATTTAGCTGGATACCGGTGTTTTACGTGGAGCGACTGCCTATCTGACCTCCACAACCCAGTAACTGGGCGACCCGATACCTCTTGGTTAGACTGGTCAGAGTTTCTGGCTAACCAGTAACGACTGTCAAAGTTCTACGAATGACAACCGGGACCAACGACTTTACGTGCTTTCCGAGGCACGGGATGTCAGTGATGTCTAAGATAAACTTTAGAAAGTACATATGAATTGAAAAAGTCATATTGGTACTTGCCCGGATTCGAACCCACAACCTCTTACAAACGAGGCGGGAGCCTTATCCACTGAGCCATCACGACACACTAAACCTTTACCAAATTTTATATGCATAATAATATTCAGTAGATCTGAGAATCGGCTACTGGTGCCGATTCTCTTATTTACAAACTAACGTAAATTAAAGTTAAGTGCATCTTTTTCTTTCCATTTAATTAAGAAAAGGACAAAAGAGAAAATATTAGTTAAGTCCTGTCAAGTTTAGACACTCCATAGATAATTTAGACGCGATTTAAAAACATTGCATCTAAATATACGTCAATTTTCTTCAGGCGCTGTCTAATTTCACAGGATTAAACTAAAATGTATCTTCTGTCCTTTTCTTTAAGAAATGAAAAAGAAAGATGCATTTAACTTTAATTTTTTTAAGTTCGTGAACAAGAGAATCAGCACCACTATCTATTTTTCATACGGTCATACCCCTAAGTGATAAGGGTTGTTCACCTTTAACATTTTTAACGCGAATGAAACCGTGGGAGGCAGCTAGGATGACTATATTTAACTACTTTTAACTGCCCGGATTATCTGGTGAGCGCTGGTCTGACTCCAGAGCAACCTAACCACCCTGACAACTTGAGAATCAAACCTGGTACCCAAAAAGGGTTCTGGGTTCGATTCTCAGGTTGGGTAACGAATAACTAGATTTCCTCAAAAAAAAAACAAGGCATTTATTTCACTTAGACTACTTACAGGCACTTAAGAATTGTCAAAGAGTAGGTGGGTCAGTCAGAAATGTGACGCTAATTGCCTGTTCCAAAACTTAGATCTCTATGGAGAAGAACAGGCAATAAACTCCATGGACACTCTTATGTAAAAAAACATGTTTTACAAAGCCTTGGTTACATTAGGTACATAATAAAATAAGCAATAAAAAAAAATATAATACAATTAAAAAATCTCAACTGACAGAGCCCGTTCTCGAGCATGACGCGTGGCCTCTTTAAGAATGCATTATTTAATCTCTGTAATCACCAGTAATCACATATTATAATGTCAGTGCGTGTATTATATCATGTAATCTCCGCACCCCCTGGGTGACTCGTAGAGAATGCCAAAGGCTTTAAGTCCACCATTGTACTTTTGTGAATAATAAATATCTCAGTAACAGACAGACTAGAGTTAAAACGGTCATCTGTAGTGTTGTGACACCAATCCTTTACGATGTTGTTTCATTATATCGAGTACGAAAGATAGCAGGCGAAGTATCCTAGCCACCTACTCTAAATAATGATTCCGGCTTATTTATAATTTTTATTCCTTCACTGCTGTTCAAAGCTATCTTCTCGTACAGAGAAGTTCCGAACATAGGTCACCGCGGCTAATCAGCCAGATTGCTAACATTGGACTTATATTTATCACTAGTTTTCGCCCAAAGCTTCGCCCCGTGGATGTACCTACTTCCATTCCCTTTACGGTTGGAATTTAAAAAAATCCTTTATAAGTGGATACTTACCCCTCACGAATAACATAGCCTACAAGTTGCATGTCTCTAGGATAGGTGTAAGTTTTTTCACAATGTTGTTCATCACCGTTATTAATAACTAGCTGTCCCCTGCGGTTTCACCCGCATTTTTCATTACTGCTCCGCTCCCGTGGGTCGTAGCGTGATGGTATATAGCCTATAGCATTCCTCGATAAATGGGCTATCTAACACTGATAGAATTTTTCAAATTCGACCAGTAGTTCCAGAGATTACCCCCTACATACAAACTTACAAATTTTACCTCTTTATAATATTAGTATAGATGTCTAAGATAAACGTATGTAACTTCACATTGTATTTACCTAAACGTCGAACCCACAACCCCTTGTACGATAAGGCCCCTTATTAAGTAGACCCATCAAACACTCTTTAACTATAATATAAATAACATACGTCTAAAAAGATGTCGTCTAAGCGAGAATTTTCAAATTTCTGCGAATAAAACCTTTGATGAAAATTCGTAGATAATCTTATAATACCTATTTCAAAGACTTTAGACGTATAGAGGATAATAACCCTTTCTAACGATAGAAAAGTCTTTTTAAACATTTAACAATAATCTCGTTGAAGCCTTTTAAAACATTAATCTCGTTGAATTCATTAAAGACAATAAAAAACCGGTCAAGTACGAGTCGCACAGAGGGTTCGTGTCCGTACATTTTATGACGTATTAAATAAACTACTGCCTGGATCTCGTTTAACCCAATTTTTGGTGGAAGGTTACATGGTAATAATGTATTCATCATATTTTTTTTATTCTCTTATTTTAGAAGTTACTGGGGAGAATAATAGATGTACTATATGAATTGAACGAGAATGTTAAAAAAAAAATGACTGACTAATAATATAATAATTTAATCTTGTTCTGACTGCTAAGCCGGAGGTCGTGGGTTCGATTCCCACCCAGGACAAACTTTGTGTGATGAGCACGAATGTTTGTTCTGTGTCTGGGTGTGATTTATCTATAATATGTATGTATTTAAAAATTATATAAGTATGTTTATCAGTTGTCTGGTTACCATAGTACAAGCTCTGCTTAGTTTGGGATCAGATGGCCGTGTGTGAGTTGTCCCAGGATATATTATATTATATATATTATATTATGTTTTGAATGTCACATTAGCACTTCCCCACTTCGGTTCGATTCCCTTAAAGGGGATGCTTCACGAAATTCCCCCGCGAAATTCAGATTCTTGAACGTTTTTTTGCAATTTATATCACTCAATTGATTGCCTATTTCATGCAAAAGTGCAATCAATCGAGTTACACGGGCTGTTTTGCGTTAGAAAGAGACAAAAAGTAGCCTATGTCACTCTCCATCCCTTAAACTTTCTCCACTTAAAAATCTCGTCAATCGTTTTGGTGTGAAAGATGGACAAACAATCAGACATACACACACACTTTCCACTTTATAATATTAGTATGGATATGGATTTCAATCAGGGTCCTGCTTCTGACTCGGGCTGAGTGATTCTGACGACCTGACATGCTAGTAATTGAATTCACAGTCCTGTTTGAATAGTGGCTGATGCAAGTTCATACAACTGTTTTGGTCGAAACATACATTGACTATTCTAGGTTACAATTGTTTGTAAACTGTTTGTAACTGACAATACAGGAGAAACGTTGCTACAAAAATAATTGGGTAATTGGATATTATTTGGACATATTATTATGTACAATGTGAGAAACTTAGATTGTTAAATTACGAACCTTGACAGACATTTTAACAAAAAAATAATAACCGCCTTCAAAAGGTTATTTTTGGGTTTTTAGTTTTTGAAGGCGGTTATTATTTTTTTGAAAAAAGTTTTTATTTATTACTTTTTAGTGTCGACTCCCAATGTTTGACTGAGTATTAAAATATCTTTCAAAGTACTTAATTTACCACTTACAATCTTCATCATCATCTCCCTAGCCTTTTCCCAATCGTGTTGGGGTCGGCTGCCAGCCTAATCGGATTCAGCTGGATACCGGTGTTTTACGTGGAGCGACTGCCTATCTGACCTCCACAACCCAGTAACTGGGCGACACGATACCTCTTGGTTAGACTGGTCATAGTTTCTGGCTAACCAGTAACGACTGTCAAAGTTCTACGAATGACAACCGGGACCAACGGCTTTACGTGCTTTCCGAGGCACGGGATGTCAGTGATGTCTAAAGATAAACTTTAGAAAGTACATATGAATTGAAAAAGTCACATTGGTACTTGCCCGGATTCGAACCCACAACCACTTATACGGGAGGCGGGCGCCTTATCCACTGAGCCATCACGACACTTACAATCTTATAAAACGAAAATAGAAACTTTAAGAAAAAGCACACATCGTCTATGAATTTTTCGTCAATTTTTTTTTGTTCTTGGTGAATTTTTCGAGAAGCACTTAACCGATCGCCACAACATTTATATGGGACCACCCCTGAATCATGTCTTATCAAACAAAAAAAGAACCATCAAAATCCGTTTACAATTGACGGAGATATCGCGTAACAAACATACAAAAAAAAAACATACAGACGAATTGAGAACCTCCTCCTTTTTTGAAGTCGGTTAAAAAGAATAATACTTTTTTAAGTGTGTTTTAATATAAAATAATAATAATTTTTAGTGCCTACAAAATTTTTCATAATACATAATTATAGATAAATATTACACACATCAATCATCCACATCAAAAGTTCAAAAGTATTGTAAATTATTATTATTAATTATTTAAGTATATCAGTTGTCTGGTTACCATAGTACAAGCTCTTCTTAGTGTTTGGGATCAGATGACCGTGTGTGAGTTGTCCTAGGATATTTATTTATTATTTACTAGCTGACCCCGCGAACTTTGTTTCGCCCTATAGGCAACAAATGATCACATTTTTTACTTTTTAAATTAGGATAATTTTAAAAAATAGACTAATAATTCAGTAATACTTAATTTGCTATTTATTTTTTTGCATGGATTGCACTTTTCAGTGTAGCACCCTTTTTTATCAAATGACGTCTCCCGTCCTGGGTGCGGCGGGAGGGCGTGACAGACTCTTACTGACTAAAACCCACTCATGTTCCTTCGGTTGCCCTTTAAGGTCATAGCTCATTACAGCCACCCGGCAGCCACTCCGCACCGACTCGCCTCTTGCGGTTAGTATTCTTTATATGGATTTGTATGGGCATGCCCTCACTATATCAACTCCGTAGCGGCACCGGATCGCCTCGGTTATAAGGCGAGTCGGTGCGGAGTGGCTGCCGGGTGAATGTAATGACCTATGATGACCTTTATGTTCCGGGGTCACAGTAACTATTATAAACATTCCGCAACCCCGGCAGGCGTTAGCCCTGTTGGGTTCCTTCTCATGCTGACTTCCCTTTGAGGCGTGCGTGGAACACTAACGCGTCGTCGACGCGGGCTTGGTCCTAACAGAGCGGCGAGCTACCCATCACTCGCCGTCAGTGTAGCACCTTGTGATAAACGACATTTTTCGTTTTTTTATCAGGCGCGAAAACAAATAATGCAGAAGGTTTTCCGACCCGTGAACATGCCACATATAATTGACCATGGGAAAAATTAAGACCACAAACTTTCAAGGACTGGCCTTGTGATTTATTTACAGTCATGGCGAATGCAAGACGGATTGGAAATTGAAGTCGTTTAAACTCGAATTGATTCTCGGAATGAGAACTTCCTCACCTTTGAATTTTCCTGTATTGTGGCGTAAATCAAATTGTTCATTAATTTACTTACCACCAAACGTGTTCCGTTGCACAGTTTTGGTTGGTTTAAGTTTCGAAGCATGATTACTACGGAATCAATCTTTAGTCGTAAATTGTGCGGTGGTAAGCCAGGCACATCCAAGGAGTTTAAAAATTCAATTGGATAGTTGGTGGGAAAGAATGCATTTTGTCATTATTTCTGAACGCATGTCAACCATTACTTATAGTATTTGACAGGATGGACAACAAATGTTTGACAGGTACGAAACAAAGTAACATTAAGGGAAAATGATATTTTAAGATGTATTCTGCTATTCGGGGCGGGGGGACAAATCCAACGAACCAAAAACCATAAAAATTGGTCTAGCCGATCTCGAGTTATAAGTGTTGTAAAAAACCCGTCTTTGTTTTATATATATAGATATAGATGATCGTTCTATAGTCATAAGGGCCGAGTCACACCGGAATGACAGACCGACAATACGCGTGTGACTTTTCATCCTATTCAAGCTATACTTATCTTTTAAGAATGTAGACAAAGTTAAATATTAATTAACACTAAAGTACTTGCCGCGTCACTGCCATTCCGGTGATTCCGGTGTGATTCGGCCCCAAATCTTTTAGAATATTGTAAAATAAATAACATGGTCGTGGCAGAATTGTGGTGTTTTCCACAAATACCATTAGTTGAAGCCATCATTATCGTCACAGCCAATCCGCCATTTTGTTTTGTTCCAGAAATGTCCAGACACTTACGCGCCAGTATGTGGGGATTCTGACATAGAATCCAGAGCACCAAGGCTCATGTTCCGAAACCATTGCTTCATGGACGTAGCGCAATGTAAAATGTTCTGGGAAGCCAAGGCTCGTGGCACTATATCTAAGTCAGGTACCTATTTAAAATAAAAATATGTATGACGTGTCGTGATGACGGCGCGTTTTGTTCCACGCGCGCCTCAAAGAGAAGGAGTCAGCACAGGAAGGGGCCCAACAGGGCCAACGCCTGCCGGGGTTGCGGAATGTTTATAATAGTTACCGTGACCCTGGAACATAAAGGGCAATCGAAGGAACATGAGTGGGTTTTAGTCAGTAAGAGTCTGACACGCCCTCCCGCCGCACCCAGGACGGGAGCAGTCATTGGATGATTTCCCACTCACCAAAAAAAAAAAAAAAAAAACGTGTCGTGATGGCCAAGTGGTTAAGGCGCCGGCCTCTCATGCAAGAGATTGTGGCTTCGAATCCGGGCAAGTACCAATGTGACTTGTTCATATGTACTTTCTAAAGTTTATCTCGGAAATCATAGACATCGGTGAAGGAAAACATCGTGAGGAAACCTGGACTTGTAGTGAATATAAGTCAGAAATCGTCAATCCGCATTGAGCAGGCGTGGTGATCGATTGCTCCTGCCTTCTCTGTATGAGAAAAGGTCTTTACCCTGCAGTGGGACAGTAATAGGCTGGATTTATTATTATAAATATGTTGAGCAATAACAATATTTCGATCACATTCTACACTGTAAACTTTTACTTTATTCTGCTATAAACAAGAAGGACAAATTATTATTAACTATGTATATTAGTAACTATGTCAATTTAAATTACCTTTAGGTCTTTAATACGATTTTTAGCTTTCCGTACCCCAAGAGGAAATAACTAAACTCTTATAGGATCATTTTGATTAAAACAATACTAATAATAAAAATACATGTGTCTTACATTTTATTACTATGAAGAAAAATCAGTTAAAGGGTGAAGTCCGTAGTAATAGTTTACAGTATGTGTGACCTATCAATTGGGAATAATTTAGATCTGGGCCCTGTGTAATAAAGCTGACAATGCGACATATATGTCAAAATATGACAAAATTGACACTTTTCACAACACACATTTTTACAATTTTGAAATTTTTTGACATATGGCCCTGGCCGCGTAAGTTTTATTTTTAGACGAACAATGTATGTAAATTCCCTAATGTCCTTTAACCTTTCAACGACCAACCGACATTCGGCTGTCGGACTGCTATTGTCTTTCTATTGTGTCTTAAATCACGTGTGTTCCAGTGATTAATACATAGGTGTAATGCATGACGTAACAAGCAACTGAACTCTATTAAATGAACGTCGTCATGGCGTACAAGCTCCCTGTCCGCTCTCATTGCTAACTGATGACTAAGCCACGATACGTCTGACTACACTACACTTACGTTTGACTGATGCTGTCGCCACGTCGAAACTCTCTTAACCTGGCTACAAGCATAAGCTTAGAACACACAACCTAGACCAGTGCATCTCTTTCTTCCCATTTCATTAAGAAAAGGGCAAAATATAAAATACTAGCTTCCGCCCGCGGCTTCGCTCGCGTTAGAAAGAGACAAAAAGTAGCCTATGTTACTCTCCATCCCTCCAACTATCTCCACTTAAAAAATCACGTCAATCCGTCGCTCCGTTTTGCCGTGAAAGAAAGACAAACAGACAGACAGACAGACAGACAGACAGACAGACAGACAGACACACTTTCCCATTTATAATATTAGTATGGATTTGTTTGGTCATGTCAAATTAAGACACTCCATAGATAATTTAGACGAGATTATAAAACATGGCTACTAAAAAGACGTTGATTTACTTCAGGCGCTGGCTAGTTTGACAGGACTAAACTTATATGTATCCTCTGTCCCTTTTTCAAAGAAAAGGAAAGAGAAAGATGCCCTTAACTTATATTTGGTTTAATTTGTAAACAAGAAAATCAGCACCAGTATTAAGTAAGTTCTATTCTTCTTCTTTCTAATAAATTAGGTGCGTATTTTTATTTTAGTTTTATTATAAATTACACAAACTTAATGCCGTAGGCATTCTCTACCACTCAACCAAGGGTGATGCAGAAATAATATGGTGGGAATTAATTACTGCAATTCATATGTAACGATACACAAACTTTCAGCAAACTAAAGTGGCAATAGTTTGGTCATAAGTACCTATCGCGGAACCAATAATAGTCGTTGTAGTAAGCATGTCTGCGGTGAACACCGCGTTTAGCAAGTCCACGACTTGTGTTATTACAACGGAATAATTTAGGATGAATTTAATACAATTGAAAAAATATAAAATTTCATGCATTAGAATGTTTTTTTATGAAAAGTATTCTTCTCAGAAATCGCGTTAAAAGTGGCAATATCAACTTTACTAGAACAGTACTAGTATTGCATTTTCCATGCATAAAATGATTTAAAATGATTTTATGTATTTACAAATTAAAATGGATCTACCAATGGTAGGTATATACAATATTTACAAACGAAATTACTAATCTAAAAAAAGAAAAAACAATAAAATTAATCCGGTAAAGTGCCCAAGAGGCTGGCCCTGGCAGCATTGCCACGTTGGATGGCAATGCTAAGCCTCTGGCCAAGATAAAAGCCAGCCTTTGGGTCACGGGAAGAGTCACTAGTCAGAACAATACTAGTTGAAGATCAGCTAGCAAAATATCTATTATATACAAATACAAATTTGTATTTATTATTTATTACATAGTATTGAAAATGTAACAAAGTATTGTTAAAGTCAGGCCAATACTGATTAATATTATTCCCTACTGACCAGCCTGGGGTAGTCAAGTGACATTGTAGAATAGATTACAGAATAGAATCGATTGTTAAATGTATGTGATAAGCTTAAGCTATGTAATTTGATATCCTCATACATTTAACAATTATACTACAGTATATTCTGGTAGATATTTGTAACCATACAAATTGGGTTGTATTTTTTTTAAACAAAAGTTAATAAAAGTATTAAAATTGTAGTATGGGAGTGGGTTTTTATTTTTTCACTTTTAAAAGCTCATGGATGCGGACACAATAGCGAGATGCTTGCCAGAACGTTATTTTCTTTATTGACTGATAATAAAATATCATTTTATAATTGTCTAGCTTTCTGGGAAATGGGATAGCCAGATGGTTTACGATTTTTCATTGTTCATTTTCATAGCGGTACAGTAAAAATAGTAATTTATTTATTCACTTTATGCACAAACGTACAGAGGCGGACTAATGTCCTAGGCATTCTCTACCAGCCATAACGAAATTTAGGAAATAACGTATACAATCAGCCAGTCAAATACTAGTCTAAACATTTAATAATCACATAATTACTTCCCCTATCTGTCCGGCGCGGCCTCCAATTAGACGACAAGACACCCCAGCACATTCTAATTCTATCAGGTCATTCACATTCTAGTTAAAAATCTACGCAAACATTTTCTAACACTAATACATTTACTAACAAATGGTAGGAATTGTCACGTTCTGTTAAGGATTGTTTGATGTTTTGAGTGTTCCTACACTGAGGTAATTTTTTATCTTTAAAATTATGATCATGTTTACAGATTATGTACTCTATTGAATAATATTTTTTGTTGCCTGAATAATTCTTTACAAACTAATGATAACAAATGTTCTATTTGTTAACTAACAATTTTATTTTAAAATGTTTACTAATGTTTTCTAAATAATGGCGATTAAATGTTAACAAATGTTTGCAAACATTTTAATAGAAGTGTGGGAGCGCAATCAGACGAAACAGGGGTCCAACAAAGACAAATTCTTCATAAAAGAGGTTTTTAACTTTGTTGAGTTTTCCAGCTAGTCACAAACCTTATTCGTAACTTGAACTGCGGCAAAAAGAGTTACATCGACATCGATGGGACAGACTATAAATACCATTATTTTGTTATGTTGGTAATCCTTGAAAGAGGTTTTATTTGAGCAGATCGAGTACTATCTTTAGCTTTTAATGCGAATGTTTATTTCCTGTGGGGTGTCAAGATGAGTGATTTTTGTATGTGTGTGTGTGTGTCTGAAAGGTCTAACACATGACATACACAAGGTTACTAATTGTGAAAGGCAGTATGCGTAGCTAAGCCACGGTAAGCATACTGCCCATATAAATAAATAATATTGAGAAAGAACTATGAAAAGTACTTTAATTTTTAAACAGCGACGAAAAAAGAAGTGTTTTATGAGTTTTGACCACTAAGTGTGTGTATATGTCTGTCTGTCCATGTCACCGTACTGCCATGATTGTTGTAAGGCAGTCATCTGAAAATGTACATGCCATTTTTGCATTTTTTACTTAATTTATTTACTCGTCGACAGTTGAGGTGGTAAAAGTTCAGTTTGAACATTTAAAACTTGTTTCAAAAGAAAAACAAACTTCCAACTTTGCCATCTCCCTCCAAAATTTTCCAACTATCGCCAAAACAAAAACAAAATCATTACAATAATCAGAAAACATAAACAAGTATCCATGTTAGGTGTCTTATTACACCTGTTATTATGTATCGATATATAACAATAACATTTACATATACAGGATGTGGCGCATTTGAGCTAGGTCAATCACTGTTGAAAATTTTATCTACAGATAAAATGGTAAACTTAATGACAGATTGACAGCGGCCCAAACCGCTGGTCCTAGTGACATGAAAAGTTGCGGGGCGTGTTCTTTGTAAAGAGTAGGCCACTAAAAAAAAAAGTGAGCTGTCACGGGACGCCTGGCAGATGTGAAACATCGACATCCACACATCGAAACCACGGAAACGATACCCATGACCGAAATTTTGAAAAATGTTAGCCGCCATCTTGGATTCTGAAGTGGATATCATTTTCGGCATCAGTGTCCCCGAAAACCACGGAAACGATACCCATGACCGAAATTTTGAAAAATGTTAGCCGCCATCTTGGATTCTGAAATGGACCTCATTTTCGGCATTAGTGCCCCCGAAAACCACAAAACGTGAGGCCAAGGCGCATATCAAAAAAAGTTATATGATTGAAAAGAAACAAAACAAAAGCGTGGCGAGCGTCGCCACGGCATGCATCGCCACGCCAGAAATTTGTTTTACGTGTGGCTTAAATTATAACTCTGAAGGGGCGTGCGCGCGATCGAAGCGGCGGGCCAAAGTTAGTATTACCTATAAGAATTGAGCAGAGTTGATTTGTTTTATAGAAACTACAGCTAAGTGAAAAGTCTTTTAATCGGACGGAAGTCACGTGGTCGAAGCCCATGCCTCACATTTTTGGAGTTCAAGTTACGGGTCATATTTTCGAACTCGTCGACGCATTTTCGGAGTCCAGTCAGACATAGTCGACAATTCGATTAAACAATAATCAGTAATCGACCTATCTCTTGCCGACCTCCCATGACCCCCTTTAGATGTATCCTCCAATTAAAAAAGAAATTGGGACAAAATTTGGAAAATTATAGTGTTTTAAAGTTGTTTCACGGAACCGGATCGCGGTTTCGATTCCTGCCCAAGACAAGACTTTCAACGACCAAGCGACAGCCGGCTGTCGCACTTCTCTTCTTCTTTCTTGTGTCTTAAATCACGTGTGTTCAAAAGTTTAATGACCATGATTATTAGTTCTGTGTCTGTGTGTTACTTATCTATAATATGTATATATTTATAAGTTATAATGTGTATATCAGTTGTCTGGTTACACAGTAGGAGCTCTGTTTAGCTTGAGTTCTTGGCCTTATGTGAGTTGTCCCTAGAAATTTAGTTATTTGTTATAATATAATAATAAATATCTTAGGACAACACACACACGGTCATCTGATCCCAAGCTAAGCAGAGCTTGTGTTATGGTAACCAGACAACTGATATACATACTTATATACTTTATAAATACATACATATTATAGATGAATTACACCCAGACACAGAACAAACTATCATGCTCATCACACAAAGTTTGTCCTGGGTGGGAATCGAACCCACGACCTCCGGCTTAGCAGTCAGGGTCACTAACCACTAGACCAACTGGCCCGTCATAGTTAACTTCAGTAGATTATTTACGCTTCCCCCTCTATAACATCCCAATAAGTTGCTGCCTTAGCAACACGCTACTGAGCACGATCGATGGCAGGAGACGGCTATTTTTATTTTTATCTATTCGACGTCCAATTAGCGTTGTTTTTCTTATTTCTCGTGAGCGACTTAGCGTAATTCCTTAAAGCGTTAGTATTATAATCCTTCAATTTATTAAACGTTATTATTTTTTATTTTTGTTGGGTATAATATTCTGAAGATGTTTTTGTTTTTATCGTGTTTGATACAAACATAATCTGCTTACAAAAATATTTCTTGGAATCAACAATAATAACTGAATATTACTTCTTACTAAAATTATAAATGTTAAAGTTGTTATGTTTGTTATTCTTTCACACCGCAACTGCTGAACACATTTCAATGCATATTGAATCCCTAAGGGACAATACGGTATTTTAAACCATTATCAATAGACGTACTTTTTAACCGACAAACAACCCTCTACAAATAAAGCGAAAATAAACTGTTACATCCATCAAAAAGCTTAAAGTTTTAATTGTGAAGCCTACTAAATGCGCGTTCTAAGTAAGTCAGACGAATATAAAACCCATTCGGTATGTCTACGAAGTTGATGAAGAAACCAGAAAAAGTGTATTTTGAACTTTTCATTGTGCAACCGCTGAGTTGGAACTGAAACCTCAAGACGTCTACCTCTTAAAGAAAGTTTTAAATAAATCTGTTGTTTGCAGAAATAGAAATAGGACGCAGAGAAAACTGTAAAGATTCACGTTTAAATTTTAAAATTATTTAATTTTTTGTTGCAATAGTAGTCCATAATAACTTTATTTAACCTAAACTTTTTTTTTATTATTTTACTAGATTTTACCTGCGCCTTTGCTCGGGTAGATGTTGTACTTCCATCCATTACTCCTTGGGGGTCGAATCCCCAAAAGTACTTTCCTAGTAGCTACTTACTTTTCATAAAGAAAACACACAAGTTTTTTGTCTCTAGGACCAGCGGTGTGACTACCAGTTAGTCAGCCACTTTACCATGGTAAAGATTACATATAATAAAAATTTGAGAGTCACTTTTCACATTTGCGTCACTATTCCAAAAACAAAGTTCTCATGTGCCTGTTACTACTAATTACATTTGCACTCTCTTAAGGTGGTCATTGACGGTCATTTAAACGCGTCAGTTAAACTGACGTACGTCCAAAATTTGATCGTGAGTGTCGATTCGCCATGCCAGAGTTGGTTGGCAGCCTAAACTGACTAGACTGACGCGAGAAATGACCGTCAATGGCCACCTTTACTACAACAACTTTATCTCTCTAAACAATTAGTAGCTAGAATCGTAGCACATAGCTCGTAGGTCGTAGCTCGTAGCCCGTAGCTCGTAGCCCGTAGCCCGTAGCTCGTACCCCGTAGTCCGTAGCAAACTGTTGCTATGTGATATTTTATGATGCATTCTATTTTTGCTACGCTTGCGGGAACTGGTGCATCTGGCAACAAGTCAATAACTTACCCGAGGCGACTACTTCGCAGAGTTGTAAAGTACTTTGTAATAAAGTTATCAGACACTTACAGAATAGTCGGTAGCAATCTAAGATTTGATATTTTAGGAACATAAAGGACCTTTTTCTCATTAAATAAGGTAAAAAATATATAATCTGTTTTTATAATCATGATAACTTTCACTGATGTATAGAGATTAGTAACATGTGTCTTTGAAGGCATTTTACACAGAACGACGTTGTTCACAACGCGGCAACGGTCAATAGAAATTTGACCAGCCAAGTACGCACAGTTTTATATATTACAAAAAATCAAAAGAAATAGAAAGTATATAAGGTTATAAAAATAAAAAATACATTCTAATAGTATAATGTGTAAACCTTTCTATAATACTGAATACTAAGAAAAAAATATTACTCTATTATAAGAACCCTACGCAATAATTAGCATGTAACAATAACAAAGTACTACACAGAAATTTCTATGAACAGGAGCTTCATGAAGGACCCTCCGTAAGGATTTGTTTCTCCTCCACACTCTGTAATGTCTGCCAACCTACTTACCTAACGTATAGATCAAGTATTTTGTTATTTTGTACCACAGATTTAGTGACAATGGAATGCCAACTTAAAATAAAGACTTCAAAAATGATACAAGGTATATAACTCTTAAGATCGCATTTGCCTTAACAAGTTTTTGAGTTACATGTACTTTTGAAATGAAGTTATGTGACGAGAAACTGATCCACTAAAAGCTCAGACATTAATGGCCTTATATTATGTAGCTAACTTATGGACTGAAAAGATATCTTTGGACTAATTTGTCTCATTGCCCGATTGACACGTATTACGGTTATATGTAAACTAACTTAGAGGACGTTAAAAACAATGTGGGCCTGATGAGCCCTAAATACTTTAAGAGAAAAGAGAGTATGGAGCTCTCTGTATATACTTCTGTATAAGATTTCAAATATGAGCCTTCTAGCTTTCGCCCACGGCTTCGCTCGCGTTAGAAAGAGAAAAAGTAGCCTATGTTACTCTCCATCCCTTCAACTATCTCCACTTAAAAAATCACGTCAATTCGTCGCTCCGTTTTGCCGTGAAAGAAAGACAAACATACAGACAGACAGACACACTTTCCCATTTATAATATTAGTATGAATTTTATTTACCTTTATTTCCCGAAGCGTTGCGCCAAAAACAGATAAATCAGTCACTATCAGTTCACTTCAATAATAGTCATTCTAACTTGAAGTCTCCATGTAGATCCCACTCCATGTTCTCTCTAAGCTGCGAAGGTAGCAGAAGCAGTAAAATTTCCAAGAAATAAATATCATCTTAATAAGCTGATAAAATATTAAATTGTTGAAAGCTTTGCCTTGTTACCTGAACAATGAAGTTATTTCTAGAAGGCACTTAAGTCTAGACTTTTATTATTTTAAATATTCCTTGCTTCAATTTTTAAACAAAGTGTGCCAGATCAGTTTGATATTTTTCTTAGATCGCTTTATGAAACGCAATTACCAGAAGACTTAAGGTAAGAATAAAAAATGCTGGGAACTAAAATATTATTATAAAGTTGAAGATTTTGATGTTTTGATTATCTTGTGGAACGTACTAATATTGGGCTCTGGTTCAAATTGAAAAACTCTTGTAGTAATGTCTTGCCCATTTATGACTGACTAGCTTTTGCCCGCGACTTCGTTCGCGTGGAATAATAGTTCCCGTTCCCGGGGGATTTCCGGGATAAAAACTATCCTATGTCCTTTCTCGGGTCCCGGACTATATCTGTACCAAATGTCATTCAAATCGGTTCAGTGGTTTAGGCGTGAAGAAGAGACAGACAGATAGATAGACAGGGTTACTTTCGCATTTATAATATTAGTATGGATTCTTTGTTGTTTAGGTAAACTGGACCAGGTCTGTATGATAGTTTTTTTTTTTTAAATATAGTTGATATTTTCTTCATCGGAGGCGGTGTAGCTAGTTTCCCTTGCAACTTATATTCTCCTTCGAACACACCTGATTCGAGACACAATGGCAGCCCGACTGCCGACTGTCGCTTGGGCGTCGAAAGGTTAAACGGTATTCTGACGAAACAGTTTTTAAGTAATATTTAAATTACTTTAAATACAGAGTTACAGAGCGCTTACTACCTGCTCTTTATTAGTTAGGTCGAAACATTTTTCATCTGGATCTGCTAATTATAAAGCAAAAAACTCGTAATTAACTAATAATTTTATGCTTTCGTTCGGATATTTGTCCTATCGTAAGCGATGGAGTAAAGCTTATTAATGTCATATTAGAAGTTTCTTCTCGCGTTTCATAATTTTACGTAATAATAAATAAATATTCGTAAAAATAAAAATAAATATCACTTAATGCCTAAGCAGAAAACTCGAGCGAATTTAAGAATGGTTATTTATTTATTTTAATATAGATGAAGTCTGACTAAAATTCTTATCGACAGAGGTTATTTCCGGTCAAATCACGTCTCTTACTTAAAAAAAAATACTCTAAGAAATTAAGACCAACTCATGGCAAAGGCAAAGTCAGCTAGTAAATTATAATTTTTCTTACTTTGAATTTCATAAATTCTTACAACGTTACATTAATATTCAACTTAGTAGAGAAATTTAAACGATTCAGTATTCAATCCCCAAAATAAAGGAAATATAAAACTCAGCAAGGTAATGCAAAATGGTTTACCAAAATCAATTTTCAATGTGCGCCCACAAACCAGGCGCGGGACGGATTAACGTCGGTCAGAGGGTGGCTTTTAGTTTCCGATTAGCATGAATGACCGCCGGCGTCTAACCGAACGGAAGAGTGCACTTTAATGGACATTTTACGTATGTAGGTATTACGTACATTAAGCAATACCGCCCCCATTCGTCCATTTTACAGATCTGGTTACAATTCATTAAGGGGTTACGAAAATAAAATGGCTTTATGGAATAAAATAATTTATTTTTAAAATGTTCTTAATGGGGCCCGTCGAGTTAAAGCAAGCTTACAAAAGTAAAGCCGATTGTCCACCGCCGCCATCACCGTCACGTCAATAAGAGGGAGACGACGGCGCCGTAATTGCGACACATGCATTAACTATAGCCGCGTGTCCACCGCACGTTACGTCTTACAAATCTCGGCTTGCTGTCATCTCATTCTCGTTGACGTGACGTTGACGGTGACGGCAGACGGCGGCGGCGGTTAGTGTGCTTAAGCTCGACAAGTCCTTCAAAGTCGTTTCTTTATAAGGGGTTGATAGATCTTCAGAACCTTGAAGTATGGTTTGCGAACTCGGCTCGAGGGCGGTGACACACGTGAAACTTGTTTGCACTGTATTGCAATGTCGTCGGCAGAATCAGGGTTATGTTATTAAGGAATTGTGTTGTGGCTCGTGGCTCGCAGTGCTGAAATACTTACGAGCCGAGAGAAGCTACGAACCAGATTTTAAACTAGTTAGATCGCCGACAATTTATGCAATGGTGTTTAAGTGCGCATACTTACGGTAACACACAGGCAAAAAATGCCGTTGAGTCATAAGTAAACGAATTAGCTCGTCCGTTTAATTTATGATTTAATCAAATTTCATAAATAAATAATCATATTATCAGTTTATCTTAGTACAACATTAATTCACATGTGTTTTCCTTAACAGATTGTCTTATAAAATACAATAAATACATAATAACAAATAAACCATTCTAAAGGTTACAAAAACTTTTAACTACGATTGTTTTGATAATTGTTTGTCATTAAATTATATATTAGATTTGGTACAAGTAGGCATGTAAAAAACTTAATAAAATTTTAGATAGCCGTCATTTTAAATGAAAAGAAACTACCAGTCTGTGTGACTAGACTAGTAGCATTGTAGGAGAGATGGTAGAATAGAATATATTTTAATTTGGATTGACATAAGTTAACGCTAAATAAATAAGTGATTTGACATCTCATATGGAACTCTATTCTAGCATCTATTCTACAGTATCACTTAATCTAGCCACACTGTCTTAACATCTCACAGTGTAGGGGTAACTTGATATCCCTCGGTGGTTAACTAATAGACCGACTTTAGAGCTTCTGACTTCCCGTGACGACTGTCATAGATGAAATTCTCTAAGGGATGGCAGTATCACCTAGTTAACTACATTTTGTTTACCGCATTAACTAAATAGCTAATAATCTATACTATATATTTTTCTCTAATTTTTTTATATTTTTATATATTTACTTTATATTTTTTTATTTTTCTCTTTATTATATTTTTTTTATTTTTCTTTTTTTTTAAGGGGCCTTTACGCATAGCGTATGTCAGTCCTATCTTATCCTAAACTAAATGATTCTATCACAAAATGTGGGCCATGAATTTGAACAAAATCTATACTAATATTATAAAGCTAAAGAGTTTGTTTGTTTTCATGGGTAAACTCGAAAATCTCAGGAACTAGTGGTTCGAATTGAAAAAATATGTTTGTGAGAGCATGTATTATACTTTAAAGGTTGGCAATGATCAGGCTCTTAGAATATTAGTAGGTCATACAAATATAGATACAACTACTCAACCGCTTGCATCAATCGCACTTGCAATAAAATCGAATCGTCCTGGACTCAGTGGAATCATTCATTCATTCATTCATATGAGATGCAATAATATTTCTATAAAACTATATTGTTCGTAAAAATAAATTCTACCACAGTGCAATCTTCAACAAGATTCATTCTAAGAACCGCTTTGCGAAATATTTTTGCGATGGATACGATTTCTTACCTACGATGAACATAGGTTCAGCTTTTTACTTTTTATTGACTTTCCTTTGGCGGGAGTTTTTAGATTTTTTATTTAATTTTAATGACTATGGATTTCGGCCTACACTAACTATGACACTAATCTGACATTACAGAAAGTTATTATTTCGAATTATAATTAACTAAATACAAGTTAATTTAAGTAACGAACAATATTTTCAGCGTACATCGAGAGTTCATTCTTCTTCTGCTTGGGAGAACAGCTAAACAGCATGCACCGGTTCGTGCCTATCATCAGGACACTGCAGCGCATGGGCAGGCTAAAGATCAAGGGCCACTACAGGTACAAGATGAGGAACATGAGGTTCTACAATGACCTCGTTAATTATCAACCCAAGATTATGGGATAAATTGGTTAATATTGAATTTTGTGTTTTTTTAAACTCCGACGCAAAAAGGTGATATAAAGGAGACAATTTTTTTTTGTTGATGTTATTTAGGTACGTTTCGTTATACATAATATATTTAAATTCATGTTGAAATAAATGTAAAAACGCTCCTAAACAAGCATTTTTCCGTAACAGTTTTTCACTATTATTTCGTTATTCACGTTAGATTTCTATATAATTTTTGGTGGGTTAGTTATAATAAGGTGATCACTTGTTTTATGTGTAAAATTATTAATAAACGTTACAGTTCAATAGTGGGCCCAAAAAAAATTGTCTCCTCTGTGTGTCTATCGGTCTGTAGTGCCATAGCTCTTCAGCAGTTGAACCGATTTGAATAGTGTTTTTTTATTAGTTAGTAGGTTAAATCTAGTTTAAGTCGATTTGGATGTTTGGAGGCATGAGGAACAGAGTGTAAAGTCACTCATCCTCCGTTGAAAAGGGAGGATCCTCCAACCAGACGGGTGTTGTGTCTGGTGGGCTACTGCCCGACGGTTCGGTTACGGTCTCGTGTCTCCCCTGAAGGCTCCCCAAGGGGAGACATCAGGATTTTTCAAATCCTATTGTCTCCCCTAGGCGGGGGAGACATCAGAACTTGCTAATAAATTATATTTTGAGTACTCATATATCCCCTGTCAAGCATTACATAATAACGTAAGTACCTACCCATATTCGTAAAAGCTCATGTCATCAATTAATCTTTTACACAGCTTTTTCAAAAAATGTACAACACTGATTTATTAGTGAATTCATTGTAATTGTGCGTTTTAATATAAACATGTCTCTTTCGATCTGCACTTTCCTCCTTTTACTGGAATGTACTGACTGCTAAAAAAGCGATCTCACTCGGGTAGCTTCGTTTGAGGAGACGAAAGTGAATAGGTAGAGATAGTAGTACGTCATGCTTGACGGGTTTTTTCTTTTATGGTTATTATGTAATGCTTGACAGGGAATATATGAGTACTCAAAATATAATTTATTAGCAAGTCCTGATGTCTCCCCCGTCGAGGGGAGACAATAGGATTTGAAAAATCCTGATGTCTCCCCGAGGGGAGCCGTCAGGGCAGACACGAGACCGAAACCGACGGTTCTACTCGGTCGGGATTATTGTACACGTTCTAATGTCGCCGATAACTCTTATATCGCGATGCGGGATGTCAGTTGTAGATCACATGTTCGACGATAGATGTCGCCATAGATGTAGTTTTTTATTATAAAAATTATCTAGCGATGGTTCTTAAAGGTCGGGAGATTTGGAACCGGGAGTACAGTTATTTTTGATCGGACTTTCGGGACCAGACCGTGGTCCCAAATGCCACCTTTATAGCTTTTAGCCGTTTTGAAGCGATGAACTCTTTTGTTAGTTAAAGTCGCGATCAAGGCGGTGGGGGGTTTTTAAATTTTTATTTACCTTTTTTCCCCTATATTTATGAACGTCATGATGCGGCACTGATGATCGCTGTGTAGTGTGTGTAATGATTAAGATGAGGCTAAAGGCTATAGATGTTATAAACATCGTCTGCATTGTATTTGAGATAAAAAGATTATATCAAGATTGTTTATCTTTAGTTAATTACCTAAACCGACAGGGTATAGTGCTAAATACCATCAGTTGTTGGCTCATTTGGCTGGCTCTGACGATCTGCACATAAGCTAAAAATCACTGAAATATAAAAAAATATTTTTTACGTTAAACGGTTCTAAACTTTAAAGAACCCACAACTAATACTCGACTGGCGGACTAGCTGCCGATGACATCTAGTACTCGAAAGCCTATACCTTTCAACGACCAAGCGACAGCCAGCTGTCGCGCTGCTATTGTCTTTCTATTGTGTCTCAGATCACGTGTTTTCGTTTCATTCCATTATAGAAAACCTATTACTTCAGTAAAAAACCGAAGATGTTATCTTTGGGACATTCAATACATTAGATTATTTGAAAACTAATCTATCCTGCAACAGTTCGTGTCCTGTCTAGCCGCAAGCCATAATTAACTAGGTATATACTAACCCTTTGAACCCTATGCGATCATGTGTCAAACGCACCGAAGGTCTGTTGCACTGCACAATAGTAATTCCAGCAATTGCAATAATAATTAACACTGGTTTAGTTAATTGAGACATCGGAAGCGCGTCTCCAGTCGTGTTTTTCAAATGATTGGTGTTGGTGTGTATGTAATCAAACACCGCGCATTATTGTGCTGACCTTATTAGTGTGTGGTGAAATAGTTAAAACATGTACCCACAATGTTTTGCATATTAAGCCTGTATTTAAAAAAAGATAAAAGCAGCAGTAAAGTTATATGATCTCATTTTCCTGGGTAGGAATTGAACCTACAACCTTCGGCTAAGCAGTCAATGTCATGAATCACTAGACCATCAGGCCTATCAAAATATAATGTGTCTTTTTGCGCGTGGATCCACGTTCTAGACACACGAAAGGTTAAACTATTTATTTATTCATGGTTTTTACAAGCCACTTACGTACAAGATTATACAATACTAGCTTCTGCCCGCGGCTTCGCTCGCGTTAGAAAGAGACAAAAAGTAGCCTATGTTACTCTCCATCCCTTCAACTATCTCCACTTAAAAAATCACGTCAATCCGTCGCTCCGTTTTGCCGTGAAAGAAAGACAAACAGACAGACACACTTTCCCATTTATAATATTAGTATGGATAATTTATCGAAAAGCTTACAGACTTTTGTCTTTCATAAAATGTCTTATTACCAGCGTTATGAATAGACAGCATTAAAGTGCACTTCGGGAGCTGTCAAGTAGATCTTTGTAGTCTGAACAAAAGACTTGTTTACCGTACTAGACTTACAAGGCTTACTAAATTCATGTTCAACACGGTGCGATGACAGGTGAATCGATAATGCCTTGGTTGCATGTATAGGGACTGTCGTAAAATATAAAAAGGGTAATACATGTATTAATCGAGGTCTATTTACAATGAAATAGTAAAGGACATCTATATTTTTTAAATCTTGATTTTCTCTTTATCTTTTTTTGGGGAGTGGGAAATCATCAAATGACGTCTCCGTCCTGGTCGCGGCGGGAGGGCGTGTCAGACTTTTACTGACTAAAACCCACTCATGTTCCTTCAGTTGCCATTTATGTTCCGGGGTCACGGTAACTTTAACTTTCATATTTTACTACTTTCCCATGGGATGAATAAGTTTAACCTTGACATTAAAACAATTAGAATTAGTTAAATATGATCGTTATTAATAACATTGTATTACGTTTATATAAGTTGTGAGTTGCGATTTAACAAATTTTTAGTATTAATTTAATCTTTTTGCGTTATATTATGGAAAAAAATACATACTCAATATAGCTATTATCCTTATTACATCCACAATAAATAAATGACATCAAAAAATTCCATCGCCATGACCGGAAAAGTCGTCAAACATGTGTTAATTAATCTCGGGAACTGCTCAGCTGTGCATCCTGGATGCTAGGAGAAATATTTTCATGCTTTTTCTTGTGTAAAAATAACAACAACATGAGGATATCAACATGGTCGGACAAAATAAATAATAATGAATATCTTGGGGCGACTCACACACAGTCATCATCTACATTCTTCTAACTGATGTACTTTATTTTCAATTTATAATATCATAAATAATTTATGATATTATAAATTGTAGTTTAAATTATTTAAACTACACTCAAACACAGAACAAACATTCTTACTCAAATTATAAAGTTTGGGTGTGAATCAAACCTACGACCGGCTTAGCAGTCAGGGTGACTAACCACTTGACTGGTAGGCCCGTCAACAGAATTTTGAAATACAAAGAGTGAATAATTATGTGTTAGAAGGGTCAGTAAAGCGTGTGTGATATTTTTGGTATTCAAGCCCTTATAGAATACGGATGACGGTAACCGAATTTATCTGGATACCAGTGTTTTACATGAAGCGACTACCCACCAGACCTCCACAACCCAGTTACTGGGCGACACGGCACGCTTTGGTAGATCTGGTCAGACCTTATGGTTTCGACTTTAAAAGATTCTTAAGTATAGACAGATCCTGTTCATATTTGAAAGTTTTCTTTTCATCTAGAATTCTAGAACAAGCCTTCGTCGAAGTCACTTTCAAACTCTCGTTTTACTGACATCGTTTAACTTTAAAAAAAACATCGTACCACATTACCAGCTTCGAAAAAAACAAGAAAAATTAACCCTCAAAACTACACTAATAGGTCCCCGGGCTAAAATTGACTTGGTTAAAAATCTCCGTAAATGCATTTCGTCACACGCTCTGACCATTCGCCGCGGGGTAGTAACACAATTATCGCTTGCATGAGACCAGCATCCAGCCGAAATGCAAATTCCATGTCATTGGGATAAGCCGGTCACTTTCACAAGCCGTATAATACAGTAGCACCTTCAAAACAAATTGACTAATACAAAACTGTTGACTAATACATTTAGGGCTAAATTTACAAGTCCGTCAGTCCGTTCAGGGTAATCGTTGAATAATTTAGGCTCGTGGTAGGAATATAAACTTTTATTGATTGGTTGCATTCGTACGTCTGCTGTTACGTCTGACAATGTAATTACGGTCAGGGAAGGTTACGCCTGTTCTGAGTATTGATAAATAGAGGACAATTATAGGAAATGTCTTGATGACCGTGGCCTTTTAAACGTTGAGCTGCATTTTAAAGTTAGGATTCAGTTTAGTGAAGCTCTTAGGTTATAAGGTAAGACAATGGAATTTAATGCACATTGAATTTAGAAATAGGGAGGTGAATGTGTTACCTAAGTGATGTACAGAATTCAAGGCCTTGAAAATAAATGCACAAAGAAAAATTAAAATATTATTACCAAAAATTAACGTAATTTTTGCTAATACATATTTTTAATGAACAACTTTTATTACGGAACCAACTCTGAAATCTCGAAAAAAATATCATATGTTTCATACATTATGCTCTGGAGAGCATTGAACTTTTGTTAGAAACAGCTGATATTTTTTTCGCTAATTCAGAGTTGGTTCCATAATAAAACTTCTTTGTTTTTTTAAGTAGAATCATCTCCTAGCGGGTTATTCAAGACCAAAAATACACATAGTATACCTTCATAACTATAAAATATCGTAGGTTTGGCGGCTCTGGGTTCTAGGACTATTCCCCTCCCCCATCTAAATGAACTGATAGGGTTAGCTGGATTTGGTTAATGCGTACGAATTCAATAATTGGCTTCTGCTGGACGGAGACTATTGGAAATCCCCATTCCTATGTTTGTGTTACAATTAGCAGCTCTAGTTTGACAGGCGGTACTGCATGCAGTAAGAACGCACAACGAGGCAGGAGGAAGAAAGAGAAGTCAAGAGTTAAAATAAAAATAAATATATAAATATCTTGGGACAACTCACACACGGCCATCTGATCCCAAGCTAAGCAGAGCTTGTGTTATGGTAACCAGACAGCTGATATACATACTTATACAATTTATAAATACATACATATTAAAAATAAATCAGACACAGACACAGAACTAACAATCATGAGACGTCATCTATTTATATTTAACGTGTTACCACTTTAAATATAAATAGATGACGTCTCATGTAAACTGAAGAAGTCAGTCAATCAGTTTACATGAGACGTCATCTATTTATATTTAAAGTGGTAACACGTTAAATAATTTCAATAAAAATAAAATAAAATAAAATAAAAAATAAAATAGTTTCAGCTTTAAAAGATTTTGAAATATAGACAGATACTGTTCATATTTGAAAGTTTTCTTTTTATCTAGAATTGTAGAACAAGTCTTGGTCGAAATCGCTTTCAAACTCTCGTTTTACTGACATCGTTTAACTTTTTTAAAAACATCGAACCACATTACCAGCTTCGAAAGCTTCAAAAAACAATAAAAAGCAACCCTCAAAACTACACTAATAGGTCCCCGGGCTAAAATTGACTTGGTTAAAAATCTCCGTAAATGCATTTCGTCACACGCTCTGACCATTCGCCGCGGGGTAGTAACACAATTATCGCTTGCATGAGACCAGCATCCAGCCGAAATGCAAATTCCATGTCATTGGGATAAGCCGGTCACTTTCACAAGCCGTATAATACAGTAGCACCTTCAAAACAAATTAGTCGGCTTAACCTGGCGACTAATACATCTAGGGCTAAATTTACAAGTCCGTCAGTTCGTTCAGGGTAATCGTTGAATAATTTAGGCTCGTGGTAGGAATATAAACTTCTATTGATTGGTTGCATTCATACGTCTGCTGTTACGTCTGACAATGTAATTACGGTCAGGGAAGGTTACGCCGGTTCTGAGTATTGATAAATAGAGCACAATTATAGGAAATGTCTTGATGACCGTGGCCTTTTAAACGTCGCGCTGCATTTTAAATTAAGATTTAGTGGTAGTGCTCGGGGGTTTTAAGACGATCGAATTTAAAGAACTTTAAAATTTGAAATAGCGAGGTGATTGTGTAGTGATGTGAAAAATTCAAGGCCATGAAAATAAATAAAATATGTTTAAAAATATTAGCGAAAATTATAATTACTTTTAAGTAACTCATACCTGATCAAATACGAAAAACATTTTGAATGTGATTAAAACTTCAGTTATTGCGTCAAACACGGCCCTTTCGTTTTCATTAAATAATCGTTCCTGACGTGAATAGTGTCCAAATCAGCAAAGTTAAAAAACCAGCTGATGTAAACTGACTATCTCTTACAGTTTAATTTTGTAATTTTTATTAGGTGTTGTTTTATTTGCCTTTAATTACATTTATTAACAAACATTTTCTCTGATTATGCGAGCAAGGCTATACGAAACAGTTACTTTTTCATTTCTTTATGGGTAGGTCTGTAGTAAAAATTGTTAATACTTTTTTTTGTTTTTTTGAGGCGCGCGTGAAACGCTAACGCGCCGTCGACGCGGTTCTGGTCCTAGCCGGGCGGCGAGCTACCCATCGCTCGCCATCCGCGCCTACGGTGGCCGGTAGTCGTCTTGCGACTCTCGACGTCTTCGCCTGGATCTTAGTCCGGGGCGAGAGGCTCGTCGTTGCCCCTCGCGCGCCGCCGCTTCCTTCACTAGCATAACTGCTTCGCAGAAGGAGGCGACGGCATCCCATTCCGTCTCGCCCCGAAGCATGGCCTGAACCAGCGCCGGGCGCGAGAGGTCACCACCGCCGAAAAATTGATGATTGATTGACGAATGATTTCTTGTAACATAAAAATAATCTATTAAATACCAACTTTCTACTATGGAGTAGAAAACTAGTCACGATAATGGTTGTCCAAGCCGTATTTGTACGCTTCATTGCTAGTTTCCTGAAAGTTCATGTGTGATCTGTTTCGCGGGTGTGATACGTGACCTAGAAAAGTGTAACACCGAATATCACGTCCTCGTAAGTTCACTTATTCGATACACTTAACAACGAATGCACGCTACCGCGAAAAACTTGACGCCGTAGCCATGAAATCAGAAATCAGAAATCAATTTTTTTTTATTTGTGGTACATGTTTATTTCTGTACATGTGATCTCAAATACACCCTTTCTCAGCCTGTAGTGCCATAGTTCAAGATCCCAGTAGCTTAAACCTACTTCATGTTAATATGGCTGAAATTTTGGAAATGTTTAGTTATAGCTGCGGTTATTAAGACATTTCATTTCTTTGTCTATATTACATTGTAAAGTATCTTTGAAAGTTACATTTTTATATTAATAATTAAAAGTTGGGATTGATTAAGGTTAATCTTCAAGCCTCGAAAAAATATTACTTAGATGTTTCATACGTTATGGTCGGGAGAGCATTGAACTTTCGTTAGAAACAGCTGATATTTTTTTCGCGGTTTCAGAGTTGGTACCATAATAAAACTTGTTTGTTTTTATAAGTAGAATCATCTCCTAGCGGGTTATTCAAGACCAAAAATAACCATAAAATATCGTAGGTTTGGCGACTCTGGGTTCTAGGACTATTCCCCTCCCCCATCTAAATGAACTGATAGGGTTAGCTGGATTTGGTTAATGCGTACGAATTCAATAATTGGCTTCTGCTGGACTGAGAGTATTGGAAATCCCCATTCGTATGTTTGTGTTACAATTAGCAGCTCTCAATTACCCGAGAAAGGACATGAGTTAGTTTTCATCCCCGAAATCCCCCGGGAACGGGAACTATTATTCCAGGCGGACGAAGTCGCGGGCTAAAGCTAGTTCTTCATAAAGAACATACCCTCCTGGTTTCATGTCTCTGCGGTTTGGGGTGTACCTTAAAATATTAACAATCAGTCAGTCAGTTAATCGTTACTTATATAATTAGGCCCGTATTAATAGACGTCACTCAATTCTGAGACGCTCTCAAATCTTTTGTTGTCCTTGTCATTCTAAAGGGAAAAAATAAGGACAGCAATAGATTTGAGAGCGTCTCATAATTGAGTGAAGTCTATTAATACGGGCCACTCTCTTTGACAGCCGGCTAGATAAGCATTTTAACTAAAAATTAAAATGATAAACTGTCAAGCGCAGTGAAGCTGCATTTGATGATAAATTCTCTAGGATATAAAGATAGACACAGCAAAGTGACATCAATTTATCATAAAGACAACCGGAGGTAAGCGCGTCAAAGGCTTTCTAAAAGCTTGCGTTAGAAATGCATTTCCTCTTTAAGTTGTGATAAGCTTAAACATGCAATGTTGGTCTTCAAGTAGAACATACAGATCGGCCAATGAGGGTCATGCGTCTTCTGTGGTTCTGTAGTTTTCTTCTTGGTTGACTATTTGTCTATATAACGTGTAATACGTGCTTAAATTTAAGGCTGAGGCTACAGTAGGCAGCGATTTGCGATGCGACTGGAAGAGCGAAACAAGATAAACGTGGAATGGCTACATTATAAGCGAAAATCTGGCGTATATTCGATTCAATTTCGCTGATACGTCAATGTAGCCGGTGCCGCGATTACAGTAATGTAGTTCCTGTCGCAGAAATAATCAAAGATCGCTAGTAATATTTGATGAACGGTGCAGCCATTTAGTGAGAATCCATGTATTTGTTTCAATCGCTCGTGCGTCGCAGTTCGCGTCGCAGCCTAGTGTAGCCTCAGCCTTATGGTTTTCTTTTTAACCCCGTACGCAAATAGACGGGTGTTATTGCTATACGTTTGAGCGCTGTGTGTGTATCTGTGGCACTATAGCTCTTGAATTAACCACTTCGAATGTTAATGCGGTCTAGCTATCGTACTTTGATAATTGTGCCACAGACGGGCAGACAGATATGGTGCGACTTAACTGGGCATATTTGCCGGGGTTGCGGAATGTTTATAGTGATTACCGTGACCCTGGAACATAAAGGGCAATCGAAGGAACATGAGTGGGTTTTAGTCAGTAAGAGTCTGACACGCCCTCCGTCCGCACCCAGGACGGGAGCAGTCATTGGATGATTTCCCACCCACCAAAAAAAAATAATAATAATAAAACTGGGCATATTTAACAAAATATTTGCGTTACTTGGTAATACAAACTGTACTCTAAAATTATTAAAATAAGGTTCATATTACTTTGCATCGAACGAATAGTTTGCCAATTACGCGAAGTGCAGTTGCATCATAATATTACTTGGCTAATGTACTGGCTTAGCGACGATTATTCATCTCAAATAACTTATTTGTTGACTGCAGACTCCTAAAACTAAATATACTTCCCACTAAACGACAAAGTCGCTTATAGAATTTCCCTGTTACGCCCGCACCGTAAATATGAAACGGAAACTAACCCGGCTTTTATCGAATAAAATCGTCCCCTCTTCAATATTTCACGAAAATGTTGCAACGAACGAACATCGGCTTAGGACGGTAAACAGCTGAGGTAATTTTGAGTTCACCTAGATTTTTAAACGGGGTTTAAAGACCTTTAGGCCCGTGTCACACCGGAATGGCAGCGGCCGGCAGCGGCGCGGCGAGCACCTTCAGTGTGAAATAATTTTAAACTTTAACTACATTAACTACATACCTACTTAAAAGGCTAGTATCACTTGAAAAGCTTAAAAAGGTCGCGAGGCTGCCAGCGGCCGCCCGCGGCGCCGCGAGCGGCCGCGCTCCTCTTGTTTCTAGCGACGCCGCACAGTGTTTCCGGCCCATAGTAAGACACGGACAATATTATTTACGTTATGAATTTACTACTTGTCGTTAGTATTGTGTAGGAAATATATGTATTTACCAGAATAACTAAAAAATACTATGCACTAGCTGTATCCTGCGGCTTTACTCGCATTTAAATGAAAAAAAAAAAACAGATATTAAACTATTATGTTATATCTGATAAAAATATTCTCTAAAAAAACAAGTGGCACACACTCACAATCTTTGAGTTATATATAGTATACAAGTACCCAATATTAGATAGATTAATGAAAAAGAATAAGAAAAAATAAAATAAAATAAAGGTAAATAAGTTTTTCTTGTAACATAATATTACATTTTTTACTTTGACTTTGTCTTGGTAGAGAGTGTCCTTTTACATATATTTCATTCTTTACGATAGCAGATAGCTGCAGCAAATGACAATTCACTGCCACTTGCAATTCCCCTAAATAAGCGACTTTTCGACGTTTTGATCTGTCAGATACTGAGTCAAAAGAAGGCTTTGGACGACCTAGTCCGGGAAGTACTCCATAGGTCTCAAATGTCTCCTTTTAATCTAGCCAAACTGAATGCTTTGCATAAAATAAATCTTTCCTCCGACCGACATCAAAGTATTTCACTTTTATTTTATTAAAATGTGCTGACACCTTACTTCTGGTTGCATTTTGCTTATTTGGAGGGCAATTTGTCTTCTTTATTTTGTCGGAGGGAAATTCAGACCCTTTCGACTCCAATTCTTGGACAGGATCTAGAAATAACAAATCCGCAAGATCGCGACGAGTAAATTTCATCACGCGCCCTACAAGAAACAATTAACAATAACAACCGGGGTAGCAAGTAGTAGCAAGATTTGTTATTTCAATATGATTATATAAAGTCCAAAGATTATCTGGGGTATTAACTTGTAATGGAAAGTAGCGGAAAACACTTACTAATAGCCTTGTGAATTTTGATTAAAGTCGAATTTTTGGTCGTTACTTCAAACTGTCAATATACATATGTTAAGTTTATATTAAAAGTCGATTAATATCACATTTAAAAGACAATATCTTGAACTTGAGAATCCATGTTGTTGATTATGCTAATAACAATAAGTATAAAAACAGTATTGGATTAAAACACAATGAGATTTTGCTTCTATAAAACGTAGTTGTCGACAGCGTACTTTGTCAAGTGATATCTCAGAATTTTTATTAGAAAGCTACCCCCAATTTTTTATACTTCTATGCCATACATATTCTAGTTTTAAAATCGGTTATTGTTTTTCATCTACCTTCAACTTCAAAAATTTCGTTTTTGTCCGTCCTCGGCAACACCGTGCGCCGGCGGCCGCTGGCGTCATCGCGGCGCCGCGGGCGGCCGCTGCCATTCCGGTGTGACTCGGGCCTTATACCCCCGCGGTTTTACCAGCGTAGTTCACGTTCCCGTGGGTATTTTGTACCAAAAGACATCACAATCATTCACTCGCCATACATTTTAATATACAAAATCCCGGCAGCAATTGTCGGGCAATAACCCACCAGACACAACACCCGTCTGGTCGGAGAATCCTTGATTAGCTTTACACTATGTTCCTCATACATCAAAAAAGCTAAATCTTTTGTTTTTGCTATTTATTTAACTTCAAATATGGGCGACTTTGAACTTAAATAAAACCAAAAGGAATGGTCCCACAGTTTTGGTGCCATAATAAAAAATGTTAAGAAGTACCAGATCTAACAGAATATATATTTTTTTCTTTGGCCGATTTTTCATTTTCTAATTTATACTAAAAAGAATGATGTCCTTTCTTTTAAATCGGTTCAGTAGTTTTGGCGTGACAGCGAGGCAGACAGACAGATTTATTTTTGCATTTATAATATTAGAATGCATAACAAAAAAAATGTGATCAGCGATATGCACATTATCTGGTCAGCTTTATGTTAGGTATTTCATTACTTTTCCGCTCCAGTGTGTTTTAGCTATATTACTGTAAAGGTCCTCAAAATCCCTTTAGTAGTTTTTATACATCTGTGCCTGATGCCCATCAATACAAACTTTCAGAAATATTAGCAGATCCTAATAACATTAGGAAGGAAATATGGTAGACTCAGCAATAGAGTAGTTTCCTTTTAGTAACCAACCATTAGTTATATATTTTGTATATATGTTATAGGCAATGTGTACAATGAAGGCATTCTATACAATACCTAGGAAATGTATAGAATGCCGGGGTCGTTCAGGCAATGTATGAAATGATGTTCAATGTTTAAACTATTTTACACTTTACCTAGGAAATGTATAAAATACCTAGGCATTGTATAGAATGCCAGTTGAAGCACAGGCAATGTATGTAATCGATTTTTCTTCTCTACGATTTAGTTAGATAGGTACTGATCTTTTGAGAGCTAATCCTAATTTCGACTTCCATTATCAGACAGCGATAAGACATGTGTTCTATTGGTTTGTATGCCTAAGTACATACGAGTTTTTGCGTAGAGAGCGTTTCTCCAGTTGCCTTCGGATAAACATTTACATTTACAACGCACCAAAAAATTGCTGCAGAAAGTCGCCCTGTTCATTTCTAACCACTTGATTATAGAAATTTGATTTGAAAACAATTATTTTTTTAAATATCTTCACAATCATGTTCAGTTCAGTAATCGACACAAAATCTATGCGCTACGTTATCAAATTAAACATATTATTAAAAAAATACTTAGGTAAAGTTTGGTTTAAACCATTCAAAATCAACATTATTAAACTTTAATTTAACACAAACATTACTCTAAATAATATAAATTAAAAATCTTCTAAAAAGGTTTTATATTATGTAGGTATTAAAAATGTGAAGTCAAGTGTGAGAAATATTATTTACCATTTAATTATTAAAAGTAATAATAGAAATGACATAATGAAATAATAGAAACACGTGTCTCCTTCTCGTGGTCGTTCACTATACACATTGCCTGATGCGCTTTAGGTATTTTATACAATACCTAGGCAATGTATGAAATGAATCGTGTTATATACATTGCCTGAAAGTTTTAGGCAATATATATAATGCCTAGGCATTCTATACAATGCCGGATTATACACATTGCCTATAACATATACATTTAAATTATATTTTCAAATCTTATTCCGAAACAAAAAAAAATACAAGGAAAATGTATTAATTACACCAGCAAGCAGTGTTTGCATTATTATTCTTATTGTTTTTTATTAATATTTAAAACACTATTTGGTCTAGTTTGCTTTTTTTTTGTTAGCTTACTTAAAATTTGGTATTATATAATGATACTGTCATAAAGTCTCTTAAAAAACAACATGACTCTCTCTACAATAAGAGAAATCGCACCTTTACACAAAACAAAAGCAACAGAAAGAGACAGCAACCGCAAACAAAAAAGTGTGTACCACCCTCGCATTACCAAATTGGCAGACGGCAGACTCAATAATACCTGCACAAAACGAACATAACATATGTCCAATAACACATCAAAGGCCGACGCAATATTTAATTAACAACATATTCCATCTCCGCGCCAGGCGGTGCTTGTCAAAGGGAAACCAACATGGCGCTGCATCAAATCCTTTGTCACATCATCACTATAATACAAAATTGAAATACCGATTTTACTGATCAATGGTAACATTCATGTGTGCACGGTCTGCAGAGGAAATACATTGTAATGTTTCAGGTAACGTATGAAGTTTAATGGGACTATTGAGGTTAATCTTGACCAAGTTCTTTCTTCAACAAATACTAAAATTCAAAATAATATTTATATTTATGGCTCCCATACAAGAAAACCTTTTTTTTTTATCGATAACGGCTTGAAATTCTCCGTGCCTGTGCCCAACTCACACTTGGCTGTTTTTTTTTTATACTAGCCATTACTGTATCACTGAAAGGCAAATAGCTCTTCACAATACTGAGAATTGGCAATTCCGGACTTATATTCATTAAAAGTCCAGGTTTTTTTACAATGATTTCTCTTCATCGATGCATGTTATACATATGTCCAAGATAATTAAAAAATAACATGCGAATTTAAAAACCTCATTGGTACTTACCCGGATCTAAACCCTCTTACTTTTGCTCGTTTGCCCTCTCAAAATAAAGTAAAAAATCTCTTCATATCACCCTAGCTTTGTAGTCCCCACTCATCCGTGCGCTTCTTTTGTTTAAACCTAACCTGCGAGCATAATAAAAATAAATACCTTTCAGCAGGTTCATATTTACTGTCCGGGTGTCCTAGCTTTTTGTCGACGATACAATAGTACCGGCTGTCGAGCTTGCCCGGGCGAGTACCGGGAAATGGGAGGTCCATTAACTGAGCTCCACACTTCCCATTGGTTGTTGCACCGCTCATATTTCCAGAAATTGCAGCTTTGTGTTTCACTGGATTAATATTCGAATGTAACATCTCTATTGAAGAGGTTCTGAGAATTTCATATTATGAAATACTCCCCTCTGTGAATTAAATTCCTTTTCCGTGAATTAATTATTGCAATATTGGCGCTAGAATTGTATACTGTAATTAGTGGAAATGGAACCGAACTACTGTCATAATATACTGCACGGCTTTTAATAAACCTTTTCAACGGTTCTCTATAAAAAATATTATAAATATAGAAAATGGATTGAAAGTTTTAGCGCAGCCTTCTAAATTAAGTGCTCAAAAGTACGACGTTATACAAGCCAATATCGAAAAGATAAACAGCAGTGAATCTCCATAAAGAGCATCATTCAATTGAACGAGCTTCCGTGGAATCGAGTTAGCCTCATGAACTTCGCTTAGGCGCTCTAAAGAGATAATAAACTATATTATACTTTAAACTTTCGCGTTGCATATTTATACTTCACTACTTATCGGGATTTAACGCGCACATACCTTTTATTTGTTTTTCGCTTGACGTTTCGGCAGGGTTACACCTGCCATGGTCACAAGCAGACACTATGACACTACACTATCACTATCACAAGCTGTCTGCTTGTGACCATGGCAGGTGTAACCCTGCCGAAACGTCAAGCGAAAAACAAATAAAAGGTATGTGCGCGTTAAACCCCGATAAGTAGTGAAGGATAATAAACTAGCTATTGAGCATACCCTTGAAAAAAGAAATTACGGGAATTAAGAATGTGACGAGAGACCGTCCTTTGCTTGCCAAACATTGTACTTGACGGCTCGTATAAGAACATGAGTCAGTTGTACGTAACTCTTATACATTTAGGTACATAATTATCAATTTCGTACTATCTTGACTACCAATTTCATATAAGCTACAATATAATATAACCTCTCTCTATGTCTGCTAAGAGATTAGCTGACTAGACGTCTCGGTAGAGGCTTTTCCCCAAATTGTGTAAACGTCTAAATCTTTAGAAATACTTGATAAGAGATTTGCATGTTGCTTCGCAGAGAAGTTAAGTGCCTTTTAATTACAAATTCATTGCATTATATAAAGAAGAACAATAAAATACACAATATTCTTTACCTTTCGACGATCAAGTCTTTCTATTGTGTCTCGAATCTATCATAGATATTAGTGTCATCTACAAAGATAATAGGGTACAGAAAACAAAAGAACTTCGGCTCTGGAATACATTTCAAATCCATCCATACTATCCATACTAATATTATAAATGGGAAAGTGTGTCTGTCTGTCTGTCTGTCTGTCTGTCTGTATGTTTGTATTTCTTTCACGGCAAAACGGAGCGACGAATTGACGTGATTTTTTAAGTGGAGATAGTTGAAGGGATGGAGAGTAACATAGGCTACTTTTTGTCTCTTTCTAACGCGAGCGAAGCCGCGGGCAAAAGCTAGTATTCTATAAACGGCGAAGAGACTTTACTTTCTCAAACTATTTTCATTTGTTTTACAACCACCTATTCACGCGGACGAAATCATAGACAAAACTTATTCAAATTGAAGTCTGTTATTCCACATTATTCGTATTCTATAATTCCTCAAAGCGAACGAAATAATGGAATGAAACGTAACACACTCAAGCCTCACACATGCAATAGGGATTTGCGTATAGAATTGCAGCACTAATTACTATATCGCTGTTGTTGAATGGCCGACAGCTCGGCAGCCCGGGAATTCTGTGTATTTTGTAACTGTGTGCGTGCAGGTATAGTACAGTCGAGTGAATAAATTTTAATGTAAAAACTTTATGCACTGAAAATTCAACAAAAGTTACAAGGTTACTTACTTTATTTTTAAACTCGATGCATTGACAGAGACGTGGACGCAGTTTTTGAAAAGCTATTGGATTGTAACTTTCAAATTCTGCATGTTTCACAAAAATAAAAATACCAACAATATACAAATTGCAAAAAACTGACGTACAAATGACAAACTTAACCTAGAATTGAGTTTTTCTGCAGCAAACGAACTGGCAACTAGCAACTTTTGTAAATCTATTATAAATTGTACATAGATATTTTAAAGCATCTTGTTTTTCAATTTTATTTTTAATTTATTATATTAATATATATATAAAATAGTAAACTGACTAACTGTCTGACGATTGACTGTTGATAAAACAACGCTCAGCCCAAACCGCTGATCCTACACACATGAAACTTGCAGAGTGCATTCTTTGTAAAGAGTTTGTAACCACTAAGAAGGGATATTTGAAAATCCCAATCCTATTGGGGTAAAATAGGGGATGGGAGTTCGACATCCACGCGAGCGTAGCCGCGGCTGAAAGCCAGATTTAAAGTGACAAACCATACTTTAAATGCATACCTTAACCAACCCTTCATCCACTTTTCGAGACATCTACGGAAAACTAGCACATTAATTAGTTTTCACATCCACCTGGTCGTAACTGTACTTACAATGCAATCGATGCAGCTACCTTCGCGGCCCGGACACCGGACGCCGCAAGCTCGCGGCCGGGTGCCGTCCGGCTCTTTGATGTGCACAATTATTGACAGACCGGACATATTGGCATTTGCAGGCTGTTTCCATTGAGCCATCCGTCATCCGGATTTGATCAAATAGAGAGCCACTGTGACTGATCTGCTTTGATACTGCCTGAGAATCAGGTTTTAATTACACACTAGGGTTTGATGGTGTCGTATTGATAATGGGGGAGTTTAGTGTGTCAAGTCATGTATGAATTGTGTAAGTTATTGAATATTTATATATTTTTAATATTATTTAACTTTATATGTAGACAATTTTAGTTATGGAATGTGTTTTATATCCCAAATGCAATAAAAGGGTTGTTTTAGGTTTTATCGGTATGTGTGTGTCTATCTATGGCACAGCAGCTAAACAGGTAAACCGATTTTATATAGTTTTTTTTAAATACGTTATCTAGCAATGGTTTGCTGCAGTCACGTTGTTATTAATTTCACGAGCGAGCGAATTTACTCTTGTTGACTATGTGGTTTATTCTGTCGTTGGGTAATAAGACGCTGAACACCTATCTGATGTGTGTGTGCGTTATGGGGTGCTTTTATTTAGAAATGTGGACTTATTATGTAATTTGGTGGTAAGATGGTATTGGCTGCCCTGATGTTATGCGGTTACCGACGCTTACTTTCAGATGCATTATCTAGGCTCCGTAACTGACCGTTAGATAAATGTTTTATTACTTAAATGTTTTTAAAAGACTTGTTTATACAATTTTTGTAGATATAATTGTTGTGGCTGTCATACGTATATTCAAATGTTGGATTATCTGTACATCATTATTATTGAATTGAAATGTAATAAATATTGTGAATGCCAATGGATTTCAATATGAATGTAACGTGTTTTATCGACCGCTGTGTGCTTAACTAATTAAGTGGCAATTCCAATTATCAAAATAATTTCAGATTAATATTATTATAACTAAATTATTTCTTGTTTACTAGCCTCTTGTGAAACCGATTAAATTTGTAATTATTATTTAAAACATACTCGAAACTTTTTATCCAAAAATCTATTTTGATTATAACTTTGATAGAAATGTCTTGCGAGCCGATAATTATACCGACACCTGTATCTATGAAACCAGGATTTAGCAATAATAACTGTACGTTGAAACCTTAAATTACTATCAACCAAAAATTATAAATGCTTACTCGTGCATTTTTACGTTATTTCATACATAGATTTTAGTGGAACATTAATTAGGTACAAGATTAGCGCTCAACACTTGTGCTCCCTCGCTCTTTTATATTACTTCATCTTTGGTCCAGTCAATATATTTAATTCAATAACAATAGTTGGTAATACTTCGACGAACGAGGTCCTGTACAGAGGGCTGCCCAAAAAGTATTATTTTTTCAAAGAGTTTTCAGTCCGCACAAGCCACTCGTCATCTAAGTAACAAGGTACATCGCTCGCTGCACTCCCACAAACAAACCCGACACAAAGCAATGAAAACAATGTAACAGGAAGCAAAATACCATCCATCAACTAACAGTAATGGATATTGCATGCTTTGACTGACGGCTGCCGAATGAAACCAATTCCAAATAATATCGATGGTTAATTAGTACGCGAGATATATCAGTTGAAAACCAGTGCCCTTTCCGACTGTTGTTAACAAAAGCCCGTAATTGTTGAAGCTAACATAAAAGGACATATTTAACATGACTTGTATCATAAAAATGTCGACTTTGCTCCGAAGTATCAAAGCTCAAAGTCACACAAAAGCATATCAGTGAAAAGAGTTTCACAGAAGTTGTTTGTTTGTAAGTATCAGATTTTTGCGTAGGTGAACACAATACGTGTCTAGGCCTTGATCGATACTTACGTGGGAACTCTAATTGGAATAATCTGATGCCCCCAGACAAGGTAATTGCGCAGCCAATTAGGTAACCAACATGTTTTTTTATATCATTTTAATATTATGCACGTGGGTTTTCATCCCTTCTTTGAGGTTTTACTTGGTAATGACTGAAACCTTTCAGGTGAAAGACTACAAAGAAATTTATTACGTCCCTAATTTTTTGCTCATTTTCATATCTTACATCAAAAACATCTTTATATAATGGTGTGTTGATGGTGGTGTTCCTCTTTCAAATTAATATTTCCAATATATATACTTCAAAATGTTCAAACGCTAGTTGATATGGCAGTCCTTTATAATAAACGTTTGAAGATTTTTTCTGAGAATTACAAAAAATAAACAGAATATTAAATATATTTTTTCTATGTAAGAAAAATGTTGTGTGCTAAAAATCATTTAATTCCCTACGACAATCATTACAGACGACAAAGACCACAGATATTTTAATACACGCTTCAGCCCGTGGCTCCGTCAGCGTAGGTGCCAAAACTTCCATTCCCTATTTTTCCCCATAACTCCTTCAGGGGTGGAATTCCTAAGGAACCTTTTTTAGTGGATTTACTATCAACAAAGAACACACCGTCCAAATTTCATATCTCTAGAACCAGTGGTTTGGACTATGCGTTAAATATCAACAATTTGTCAGTTTACCATTTTATATACATGGACACGTTTATTCTTAGAAAAATATCTTTATAATAAACGTTTGAAATGTATACAGATTGTTCATATCATATATTTTTTCTATGTAAAAAGGTAAGATTTTTAGCACACAAGTGCTCAAAATCATACAATACCTCACGACAAGACACAAACAAACCATGGATATTTATTATATCACAAAAAACACAAGAAAAAGTTTTCTCTGGCAAACATGTAAAAATTCAACCTATTCAGAAAATGACCTTCCAAGGTCAAAATCCGTTTTCCAAAACGTAAAGTTGTTGATTGAACTAGCTCACTGTGCAAACAGCCCCCAGCGAGAGATTATTAATTCCTCACCCTAAGTTATTACGAGCTCTGACGTAGGTACTTGTCGAGGGTCAGTTTATGGGCTTGATGCCAATTAAAACGGTTTTTCACAACATTTTATTAGGATACTAAGTGCTACTAGATTTGCCAGCGGTTATGCTTTATACCATAGAAAGCCGTAATAAGAGGAATCATTAAAAAGCATTTTGTCTAGCGCAGATCTGCGCATACGGCAGTCTAAGGCACAGGTCAGATTTCCCTAGTTACTTTTAACCAAGATCTTACCTAATGGGGCTTATGGGGTTGAATTAAAAATAGCTTACCACCTTAGGGGTTGATTTTTTAAAATCCTTTCTTAATGCACACATACCAGGAGTGTGAGTTGTCCCAGGATATTTATTTATTTATACACCAATTAGAAAAAAGTGTGTAAGACTTTATGCTTCTTTAGGTTTCAGCCATATGTTGGTCGACGAAATGTAATTCTAAAATGCCTTTGAAATGATTTGTTGAATATGATTAGACTTGGCTTGACTTGATGAGTCAGTGAATCAGTCTATCAATTTGTTTTTTTTTATTGTAGACTAGCTTTTGCCCGTGACTTCGTCCGCGTGGAATAATAGTTCCCGTTCCCGGAGGATTTCCGGGATGAAAACTATCCTATGTCCTTTCTCGGGTCCCGGACTATATCTGTACCAAATTTCATTCAAATCGGTTCAGTGGTTTAGGCGTGAAGAAGAGACAGACAGTCAGACGAGAGTTACTTTCGCATTTATAATAAGTATTAGTATATTGGTATGGATGCGCTTAGAGTTACTTATCGCCGCAGGGTTCTCTTGACTCCCACGGCTTGTCCTTGAGACAGCTACCCCGACACACGTAACATAATACTTGGAAGATTAGCTTAGTACTTACGCAGACGGCTGACTTTTTTGCCATCAAGTTTACAGCAACTAGTCGACCTATTTTTAGCCCTCGATGTCGATTTTTTTTGCGATACTTTTTTGATTCAGAGGATAGAGAGTAAAGTACTTGTTTCTTTATATAGATAAACTGTTACATAAAAAGTCGCAGGAAAACTTGTCCACGTACCCACTTTTTAGGGTTCCGTACCTCAAAAAGTGAAAACGGAACCGTTATAGGATCACTTTGTTGTCTGTCCGACCGTCCGTCCGTCTGTCAAGACCCTTTTTCTCGGAAACTCGTGGAGATATCAAGCTGAAATTAATATCATATACTCAGGTCTGCTATTTTTCAAAGCAGTGAAAAAAACAAATTTCTAAATCGACGCAATAAAAAGATACGGCTGGTTTTATTGCATATTTAGACATTTGCAAGGGAATCAAAACCTATAGGGTACTTTCCATTGACCTAGAATCACGAAATTTGGCAAGAAGAAATGTCATATAGCACAAGTAAAAGAAAAACTCCCAAAACCGTAAATTTGTAGTTATTTCACAAAAAAAAAAACAATTTACGGAACCCTCGTTGCGCGAGCCCAACTCGCACTTGGCCGGTTTTTTTTTAGTGTGAATGAATTAAAATACTTATTTAAAGATTAAAAAATCCACCTTAAGTAAAAATAGGTCGGGACCTGTTAGGCCACCTTATATGCACGTAACTGTGGTTCTAGTAACTAAATAATAATAATTAGTAATTCATATATTGACAAAATTTTCCTGAAATACATACTTTTCATTGAAATCTAGACTGCATTAATTAAACTGCAACCAATTCCTTTATATTGTAAATATTGCAGAGCTGTTTATTTAAAGCAAAATTTACACACGTCTGAAGAGAACAAATCAAAGTTATTTATTTATTCACCTCAAAGCTAAACTAGCACGGTCCGATTTTCATTACATCACTGATCAAATACGCATCGAATGCATGGTCGAAATAGCAAACATGCAGTGTAACCAGCTTTATTTGCCGTTCGAAATATGAAATAAACTTTATTTTCGCATTGCTTCGCTCAAAGGAATTTTGTTTACATGCAACGCTGTAATTTTTCGCATGTGTGCGTGCAAAGCGTTATTGTGTGCCAATCACATTTCGTTTCCCGATATTCGCAAAAATTGTTTCGTGGAAAATATTTCGCGTTTTTTAATTACATAGGTATTTGTAAACTCGCTGGGGAATTAATTGTGCGCGGAATACTGAGCATTCATTTATAATATCGATATTTCAATTACAGTTAGTACATAAGGTCTTTAAGTAGAATGTTGTATGAATATTTACGTCATTGTTGAGGGTTTAACGCTAGTAATATGTTGGGATAATTATTTTATAACAAAAGGCTACACTTACTCTACTTATTGAATAAAATTAAACTAAAATGCTAACAATTAGTTTAGGGAATCGGGAAATTATCGCGCGTCAGAGCACGCTATATGTGGAGTATAATACTGTAAAAAATAATACTACTTAATAATAATAATACTTAATTATTTTCTTTTAATTAGTCGCATTTTCAAGACAATCGACTCTTAAGGAAAAGTGATATAATTGCACATTTACGTTAGGCCAACGTTTCTTGTAAATATTTTTCTTCGTATATATTCAATACATAAATATATGATTCCCGCAGTGTGTGGGTTGCTCTTTGTCTGTATATAAAGGTACACTTGTTTGTTTGAAACGTCCTTTTACAAAAATAAAATACTGATAGAGATTGTGTAGCAATCTATCTGAACCGATATCACACTTTTAAAAGATATTCTATGGTGTAGTTTATATATGCCTTTGTGTTCACGTTTTATTCATATAAGAGGTACAGAGTATAAAGTTTATCTTCTACTGAAAGGGGAGGCTCCTCCGAACAGACGGGAATTGAGTCTGGTGGGCTACTGCCCGACGGTTCTAGTCGTTTTGTACATACGCTAATGTCGCGTTAAACTCTTATATCGCGATATAGGATCGTAAGTTAAATGTCAAATGTCGTCAAATGTCATTCCTGCCTGCCACAGATAATAGACTAGTCTGCGCCCGCGCGCGTTCATTGCGCGGGGAATTTATTATTGGGCAATATTTATATTTATTTTTTATGTTGTTTTGTCTACATATATTTAATATATATATATATAATTTAGTGTTTCTGCAAGTGTCCGTATGTGAATCCGTGACATCACTGGCACTTTCGGCCCTATCAGAATATCAGCGCTGCGGTATTTTTTATGGAAAAAATCGCAGCATCATGCTGAGATAGGGACCGTTTTTGGCCTCGCACAGGTATTTTTTTTTTGTTTTTGTTATATAGTTTCATGTTTTTTGTTTGTGTTATTTTTCTTCTCCTGTGTGTGACCAAAACAAATGTTTTTCTTTCTTTTTTTCTTTTCTTTCTTTAAGTTCTAATTCACATGTTCAGCGATAGATGACGCCACAGTATATTTATGTATGTCTTTGTCTTTGCGTGAATGCCTTCGCACGCCTTTGTTAGAGTTCAAATTTTCTCTAAATAAATCGCGTCTTGCTTGCTTAATATGACTTAATATGATTGAGATACATATCTATTTAGAGTTGCGTTAGTTAGTTAGTCAAGGATATTTTAATAGTATGCTTTTCTACACTCCATCTTGGACATCACAGATATCGATGAAGGAAAATATTATGAAGATATCTATCGAATTATAAGTGCAGGTAACTGCACTTATAAATAATGAGTCCGAGACCGCCAACCGCAAGTAGGCATATTGATATTGAAAGGAGGACTTTCTCCTGCCGTTATACAAAGATAGGCTGATAGTCTTTTCTAACTTTTTACCTTTCGCGTTTCATGTTAACAACATATTATTAATATTAAAACGGGTATTAACGAGAAAAGTAATTGTTTAAATACCTTGGAAGGCTTGACGTTTCGACCTGGTTGCACAGGTCGAAACGTCGCAAGCAGACTCTGCTTGCGACCGTTAATACCCGTTTTAATATTAATAATATGTTGATAGCCTTTTGTTTATTAATTTATGGTACCTGAACAAAAACTCGTCATCATTAACATCATAACGGTGCCGTATTTTTATTGATAATACAATCTGTAACAAAGCAAGTCAAGCCTGTAGCGATGGAAAAATACGAGTTCACAATTATCTAAAGGTCGTAATTGATACGCATAGAGATCACATCACCAGTATGTTCGCTAATTGACAACTATTATTTTTCTAGATCACCTGACTCAGTAGATTTTTTACCTTACGTCGTCTCAATAAAGTTGATATTATAATGAAAGTGGGCCGTTATTGACAGTCAAAACAAACGTGATATTAATTACTTTGTTACAAAAGAGATAGTTATTTCAAAACAAGTTTGTTTTCAGAATCGAGTTTGTTTGTGTTAGGTATTGTACTAAGGTTAAAGAGGAGAAATCTTTTAACCTTTCGAAGCTTTCCATTCGTATCTCAATGTTAATCATTAGTATTAAATAGCTGTCTTCGCCGTTTTACTTGCGTAGTTCTCGCTTTCATCCCATTTTTGGGATAAAAACTATAATATAGTTTTTAAATATGCAACGCGAAAGTTTAAAGTATAATATATATTATATATTATACTTTAAACTTTCGCGTTGCATATTTATACTTCACCGCTTATCTTAAGCAGACTCTGCTTGTGACCATGGCAGGTGTAACCCTGCCGAAACGTCAAGCCAAAAATAAATAAAAGGTACGTGCGCGTTAAATCCCGATAAGCGGTGAAGTATAAAAACTATATATGTCCTTGCTCAGGCTATGAGCTCTATCTATACCAAATTTCATTTAAATCGGTTCAGTTTCGTGAAAGATGGTCAAACAGACACATACGCTACCCCATTTATAATATTAGTATGGATGGAGCTCTTTGTATAGGAACTAGTCTGGCCAAGTACAACCACCGGTGGCTTGTCCTTTATAGAAACTGAAAAGCCTGGCTTGCTCCAATTTTGGGATCATACTGGTGCCGATTCTCTTGTGCACAAACTATCGTAAATTTAAGTTAAGTGCATCTTTCTCTTTCCATTTCTGAAAGAAAAGGACAGAAGATACATTTTAGTTTAATCCTGTCAAATTAGACAGCGCCTGATGAAAATTGACGTATATTTAGACGCCATGTTTTTAAATTGCGTCTAAATTATCTATGGAGTGTCTAAATTTGACAGGACTTAACTAATATTTGATCTTCTGTCCTTTTCTTAATTAAAAGGAAAGAGAAAGATGCACTTAACTTAAATTTACGATAGTTTGTGCACAAGAGAATCGGCACCAATAAGACCCTATCAGTAAGTAGTGCCAGCCCATTACTGTTCAACTGCAGGGCAAAGGCCTCTTCTCATACAGATAAGCATTATCACCACGCTTGCGATTTCAGACTTATATTCACTACAAGTCCATGTTTCCTCTCGATGTTTTTCCTTCACACATCACATATATCAATGATGTCTAAGATAATCTTTAGAAAGTACATAGTATGAATTGAGAAAGCTGTGATCTGTATGTGAGGAGGGCTCTACTAACCACTAAGCCACCACGACATTAGCCTATCAGCAAAAAAAATAGTTAACAGTGTGCTTAATAGCTATTGGAGAAATATCCCTGCGCCGTGCAGAGGTTTTCCTAAACTTGAAAACCTTGTACTTCCCGTATTACATGTGTCATTTTGACCCTGTTGGGAATCACACCCAACACCTACGCGTCACCATCACGCGCAGCCGACATGACAGGCCTACGCGTCATCGGCATCCGCAGCCGACGTGACCATCCTGCGAGTCATCCGCACGAGCAGCCGTCATGATCGACTGACGGGCCAGCAAGCGGTGCCGAAGTAAAGGCAACCGCCCGACCGGCGACCACTCGCGACCACAGAGACCACCGCGGCGGACGACTCTCATACGCTTAACAAACTCGTTTAAATGTTTGTCCGGGGCAATTTAATATTATAAAAGAAAATCGGCATTAAAAACCAGTTAATATTATACAGTCCATTTATTTCTGCTACCATCGAGCAAGTCGAACATTGATCCTTCGAGCAAGACACGACTTACTTGAACTAACTACCACGGTATTAATTCCTGATGCAATTACAAAGCAGCGCTGCTGTGTTCGGATTTGAAAGGTATGTTTGTAGGCAAATTTAGGCACATGAGACATATGTCTCTGAGAAGGCAAATAACATAAATCTGACAAATATGCTTATGAGAGAATTTCCCAGTATTATGAATAAACTATTAGTAAAGTATTTTAAAATTTTTCGCCAGCTTCTGACGGTGGTCAATGGTGACTACTCCGCTCTCGTGGGTCGTTCTGTGAAGTTAGACAGCCTACACAACATAATATTCCTAGATATGGCTTTCATATAAAAAAAAGAACTCCGAATGAATTGAAAATTTTCTTTATTTTCAGAAATTATTGCTATTGACTGTACTTAGTACAGATACATCAGATTGCTACAATGAAATCAAATAAAAAAAATAGATCTCTTTATTCGTTAATTACAAAAAACACCTTTCTACTACTCTAGGCCTATTTGTAAACCACCGGCCGTCGGATAAAAACTCTTACATTGAACTAATATAACTATTTAATTTTAGGGTCAGTAACGGAGAAGTGTCACGTAATATGACACGTTTTACTAAAAAAACAGAAAACCAGACACAATTTTGCTGTCAAGAATGCTAATTTTATATAACGACGTCTTGGTATAGTCAAGCAATGTATATTCTTTTTTAGATTAAACATAATTGTATTTGTTAAAACATTTAATACATGAAAATTCAGCATGCAGGATATTACAATATTGATATTTTGTACATGCACAAAAAAATTAACTCGATTACACAATCAAAACCAAATTACTATAGGTACATAATAAACAGTATCACTTTAATCCAGTTAGGTACATAATAAACAGTAATAAAATTAATTGTCAGATTACAACACTGCACACACCATATACTTAACAGTACTACGCCTATATTAGAAGTTGCACCCTTCATATCTCTCTCTCTTTCTGCCACTGTGTCAACAGGTCAAGTCCTAAACCTCTGCCCTTGGTCCATGAACATGATAGCTTTCATTTCTTATTATTCTTCTAATTATTATTAACATGTATTCTTATATACTTAAACTGATTTTTAACATTGTGTTCACAACTAATTCACATTATTATTTATATACATACATAGAATATAGTAAAATTTTGAATGTATAAAAAAATTAACAGAAGAATTAAACTAAACTAGTTTCAAACAGTTATTGTTTTCTTACGTTTTAACAAGGTGTCGATCATCGAAATGTTCATTATAGTATACAAATTGCTTAAAATGTTCATTAAGTTAGAACATACATTTCTCAGGTCGCTCATTTAAAGGAACCATATAATTAAACATAATGTCCCTATATCTCATAAATTGATGTTAAAAACGGCTCTAAATTCGGAGTAATACGTTTACGATACTTAATTAATTAAAAGTTAATCGGTCATTCAAGTGCCTTTAAATACTTCGACTTAAAAATCTAATTACTGTGAATTCGAAACTCACGTCAATCATCAAAAGAATGTTGCAGTTTGGCTTCAAAATAATCTTTTTTAAATCACTTCAAACACGAAGAGGGGACGAAGCGAGTCTGACTTCGATTCGGATATATTTTTGATATTCGTATTTGTATAGTTCAATGACTGCAATTAACATAATATTATTGAAAAATGTATAATGCAGATTGACATTGGTGTAGTCGTTAAGTGATTAAATGCTTTGTTGCGTTTCAAGGCTTTGATCCTTGCACGGGACATATTGTTGTATAACTTATATGTAGGTATTTGTCTGTGGGAGCCAGAAAAAAAAACTTGCACTTTAGTCTATAACAATTTATATACAACAATAAATGGACATACTACTTCAGTCGAAAAGCATAAATGTACCAAACTGCGCTACGAGTTTGCTACGCAAATGCTACGAGTATGCCAGACGTAGCACGTCACCGCTACGCCGTAGCAAAAGTCTTCCATGACACTATTGTTCCCTTGTAATTCAATATCTATTGTGCTCATAACTTAAGTATGTCTTGTCTACTGATACAATAAGGCTCGTATGGAAAAGTTTCGACCTGTAATGTAATGTCTGGCTGAAGTCACGGTCATGGCCAGCGTCTGGTAATATGTTCGCCGGTTTTGCAAAACATATGTAAGGAGACTGGTAATTACTGAATATTAACAGCTGATAAATAATAGAGAGAGACAGACGAAAGAAATACATGTGTTCGGTTGATTACTAGATACATTAAAATATTTAATTAACCTTTCGACGACCAAGCGACAACCGCATGTCAGGCTGCTATTGTGGTTCTATTGTGTTTCGAATCACGTGTGTTCAAAGGATTAAATAAATGCGTTCTTCTCAAAGTCATACAAACAATAAAAACTAATTAGTCCGTCAGGTATATTATCTAAAAATTTGGACACGCATGTATTTTTTATTTTTTATCGTAAATGAAAAATGACGTTTTGCGCCTAAGTAAATTTTTCAATGAACAGTGATGTCACAAGCCGCCACTCCGGTACTTTGATGCTCTTTTTCTTTATTTTATTTTTATTAGTTCGCCCAAGCGAAAATCACGTGTCTAATATTTATGGGCAATCAGCTTTTGCCCGCGACTTCGTCTGCGTGGAATAATAGTTCCGTTCCCGGGGGATTTCCAGGATGAAAACTATCCTATGTCCTTTGTCGGGTCTCAGACTGTATCTGTACTATTTTTTCATTCAAATCAGTTCAGTGGTTTAGGTGTGAAGAAGAGACAGACAGTTACTTTCGCATTTATAATATTGGGACGAACTAATCAGAGTGCAATTTTTTTATGAACTCGTCATCCCTTTTGCGATCTGGATACAAATCAAGAGTCAACCAACCAACTATGTACAAAGACATAGTATGTATTTAATCCTTTATTCCGTCTACATGACGGGAGCCGCAGGGCAACAAAAATTGTGTAACTACATTAAGTTAGGTAACGTGAACACCTGTGATTACCGCACATGAGAGATGAAAGTCAGGGTGGTTTAAAGCTTGTGAAGTCTGCGACGAACCCCTCAGCCCCAGGGCGAAGAGAACATGAGGGATTTCCACCCAAAAAAAAGAAATGCCTGTAGTCTAGGAAGGTTTTTTAAATTTGTTAGCGCACCTGCAGCTGTCTCAGTCGTGTTTTTTTTCTTATTTATTTGGTAAAAACTAATTTATATATTTTTTTTATTTACAATTAATAATTGTTTGTTCTGTGTCTGGGTGTTATTTATCTATAATATGTATGTATTTAAAAATTATATAAGTATGTATATCAGTTGTCTGATTACCATAACACAAGCTCTGCTTAGCTTGGGATCAGATAGCCGCGTGAGATGTCCCAGGATATTTATTTATTTAGGATATTTATTTATAATTGGAATTAAAGCAAATAGAACTGTAATTTTGCATCCTTTTTTATTCTGTACAACTTACTTGTTAATTATTTTTCTGTATATAACTTATAGGGTTTTTTTTAAATAAATCATTTTTCTATGTTTTATATTAAGTGTTTTATGTTTATTTCAGCTCTATGCAGGTCTGCTTTTATATTAGATTAATTTTATATGTGTTTATCTATGAGTAAACATATTTATGTGTTGTCATTAGAATTACAAAGCGGACTTAAAGCTCTAGACATTCTCTACTAACCCACCAAGAGTATTATTTAAAAGGGATAACTTGGCAAGTACATAAAAAAGCCTACAAACACTAAATATAATTAATCAATTAATTATATAATACCAGCCTATAACTGTCCCACTGCAGGGCAAAGGCCTCTTCTCATACAAAGAAGGCACGAGCATTGATCACCACGCTTGCTCAAGGCGGGTTGGCGATTTCGAACTTATATTAGCCTCAAGTCCAGGTTTCCTCACAATGTTTTCCTTCACCGATGTATGTGATGTCTAAGATAAACTTTAGAAAGTACATATGAATTGAAAAATTCACATTGGTACTTGCCCGGATTCGAACCCGCAACCTCTTGCATGACAGGCGGGCGCCTTAACCATCACGACATTCGACAATCAATTAATTACATTTCAATAATTATACCGGTTACTAAACCTTATTTCGATAACCGCGACCCAACATTTTCATCGGGAAATATCACCGACGAAATCCCCAATCAAGTTAACACCGCGGTGAACCGTAAGAATGCCGTTACCAACCTTAATTTACCGTAACCAACTTAAACCGCTACGCCGTAGCTCACCGTAGCGTGACGTAGCGCGTAGCAACAGTTGCTACGGCTGCGTAGACCCGTAGCTGTGACCGTAGGCCGCTGTTCTTTTTTACTGTTATAAAAAAGCTTTGCTTCACTCTAGAAATTAGGCCTTTAGGTCATACAAATATTTTAGGAACGGATATTTAGTCCCTTAGGTAGTCAGTATGTTTGACATTTTGAAGAGATATTTTTTTAAATTGCCCTACACTTATGGTAATTGCTATTACAAACATACAATTTCACATACGCAATCAAGCAGACACAACTACTTTGCCATCCGTGCAGTCAACCTAACTTTACCCCTTTAGTTACTAGCTTTCGCCTCTGGCTTTGCCCGCTTGGATGTAAAACTGCAAACCACTGTTTGAACTCCTAAAAATACTCTTCAAAAAGAATACACCTCATTTGTGATCTCAGAAAAAAATTACCTACAAGTGTCGTGGACCAGCCGTTTGGGCTGTGAGTTGATATATCAACAATCATACAAAAAAAATGTACTCATTTATAGGCATGATAAGGGCGCTAATATCTAGGCTGGTGGGTGCTCCAATTTCTTCTTGATTACCCGATTTAATGCTTTATTACAGACTGTTCCTCGCGGTTTCACCCGCGTTACGTTAGGTTTTTGGTTACTGCCTCGCTCCCGTGGGACACAGCGTGATGTTATATAGCCTATGTTACTTAGGGATAATGTAGCTTTCGAATGGTGAAAGAAGTTTCAAAATCGGTGAAGTAGTTTTTGAGCCTATTCATTACAATCAAACAAACAAAGTTTTCCTCTTTTTAATATTAGTATAGACACAATTAAAAAAGCACTGTGTCTTATCAATCCACGAAAGTTAAATCATGAACCATTTCGAAATTATGTTTATTTCGTAACCCTTTCACAGCCAGAGGGCGAACGCTATGTCGCGCGACGGGTCCATGCCAGCCATAAATTCAAATGCCTGAAATATTGTAACGATTCAAAAAATGAGTTTAAGACTTTAGCTCGCCTTTTACATAATTATCTTTTTTTTTTTGCTACTTTTCAAAGATGTCCGCGGTTTACCCGCGTAGTTCCGGGTCCCTTAAGATTATTGGGATAAAAATATCCTATGCCTTTCTCAGGCCATGGACTATCTCTATCTCACATGTATAATACATGTGTATGGATAATATGATGTGTGTATGGAAAATATAACAAGTAGTATGGATAATAAGTGCAGTTTATAAATAACATAAAAGTAATATTAAACGCATATTATTTGAATATATCATGTTATGCTCGTGTCTGGCCGAGTGGGAATAGTGAGCACGTTTCAATTTATTGCTCATTGTTTATTTATTTATTTATTTATTTATTCACCAACTTACATTTACAGTTTACACCACACATGTAAGTTATAGGTTAATATAGAAGGACATACAAACAGCAATAAAAACTTAACAGTAAACAGTACACTTACAATATTAAAAAATTATATAAAGTTTTATTATTAATTATTAATTACAGGATACAAGTTAAACAAAAAGATAATAAACACATTACCCTTTGCGTCGCGCAGTCGGGTAAAAAAGAAAGTTGTACACAGCAAATTAATTATAAAATGTAACACAGCAAATTAATTGTAAGAGATGGTGCTGGGGGTGGCAGTTGATTCCAGGTACCGAGTAGCGCTACTCAGGAGTCTCAGTTCAGTACTCGCAAAGAGATCTAAGGACTCGTTATCAAGCAAAATGTCATTAATAAGGCTAAGGGCTAGGTACAAAGGACTGGTCTTGAGGGCTACGGTACCAGATTCAGGTATCGCAAATAGTGGACGTTGGCGAGGTCGCAGTGTGTGTCTTATAGGTAGTGGAATTTTGAAAGAAATGTATTGTAGTAACGAGGAATTAAAGTGAGAACCACGAATTAAACGGATGATATATTTAAATAGAGCAAGATGTCTCCTAACTTCCAAGCTTTGATATGTTACCATACCAAGTACAAATGGTGTTGGATACATATAAGGGTAGTAGCCATATAACTTAGAGTAAAGGTAGCGGACAAAAGATTTTTGTACTTGTTCAACGACCAAAGTATATATTTTTTCGTGAGGATTCCAGATTGAACTGTTGGTTTCCAGTAAACTGCGGATGTATGCGTTATACAGTATAGTTATGGCTTGTCGATTACTGAAAATTTTAGCCTGCCGCAAGACGAAGCCTAGATTTTTCCGGGATTTGTTGCACATCTGTAAGATATGTTGGTTAAAAGTAAGGTGTGGATCAAAGTTAGTTCCTAGGTCGCGCACAGTCAAAACACGCTTGAGAGGCGTATTGCTTAGGGTGTAGGTGTGATGTATGGGATGTGTGGTTTTTGAAAAAGTCATAATCGCGCATTTATTTATATTTAAACTAAGATTGTGTATGACACTCCAAGCGTGAATGTTGTCAATGTCAAGTTGAAGCGCAGCTACATCACTTGGGCTAGCTATGGGGAGAGCAATCTTGACGTCATCAGCATACATTAACACGGTCGAGTGTTTTACAAATGTGGGTAAATTATTAACTACTATAAGAAAAAGAAGGGGTCCTAGATTAGTACCCTGACCTATGCCAGAGGTGACAGAGTAGCGTTCTGAATATGCGTCTTTATATGTCACGTATTGTTTGCGGTCGTAAAGATAGTTCGCAAAAAAATTCAGTAGATTCATAGAAAAGCCTGCCATTGCCAATTTACTTAAAAGAATATCATTGTCGACCCGGTCAAAAGCCTTCTGGAAGTCAAAATAGGCTACGTCAATCTGTCTTTTGTTGTTAATATTTGTGGCTAAGAGTGTAGTAATGTTCAACAAGTTAGACGTGGTCGAGCGATGCGGAAGAAAACCGTGTTGCTCCTCTGCAAACCATCGCCGCAATTTGATATATATTTGTTTGTAGAGAACCGATTCAAATATTTTGCCAAATATGGATAATACAGCTATCGGCCTATAATTTTTGACGTCATTTTTTGGTCCGCTTTTATGAACTGGGAGTACTTTAGATATTTTCCATTTAGTTGGATATGTGTTCGTATTAATAGATAGGTTAAAGATAAATTGTAAAGGCAGCTTGAAAATTTCACAACCATCCTTAACTAAGTACTGTGGTATTCCATCCGGACCTTGAGTTGATTTTGGAGGAAGTCGAAACATAGCGTCACGAACTTCGGATTCGTGGATGTAATCAATATTTACAAGAGGAGACATATTGTTAGGCAACGTGTTCATGGTATTGATAGCGTGCAAAGGATCTAAACAAGGTAAATTTGGAAGGAAAACACTACTGAAATACTTTGAAAACGCATGTGCCACTTGATTTGGTGACATGTCACCAAATGTAGCCTGCTCATTATTTTCCCTGTTACTTTTTACGAAGGTCCAGAAAGTTTTGGGATCGCGTTTGATATTAGACTGTATACAATTGGTGTAACTTACAAAGTCTGCCTCAGTACTTTTCTTGACTAGGCGCCTATAATAAGAAAAGAATGCATAATGCAGTTGATTCTTACTATCCTGCTTATAAAGTTTATGATAATGATTTTTAAGATTATTTAGTTTAATAGAAGAAGGTGTAAACCATTTGGGGTAATTTAGTCGTACTATCCTAGTCTTCTTTAAAGGGACAGTTTGACTGATAATGTTCTCAATCAATTGATAAAACATGTCGACCGCAGTATCAACATCATCACATTCATACATTGGTTCCCAATCTATATCAGTCAGTTCAGAATATAACACTAAAAAGTCTGCTTTACGGAAGTTACGCTCTGGGGTTGTACTGGTGGTCGAGTTATTAGAGTTGAAGGAATTACTTTTGTTCATATTCGAGTAAGAAGTGTTAATGTTGATAGAGATATCTAATGGCTTGTGATGCATTTCAGACGATACAATCCCGGAGCATACTGATACTGAGACTCCTGCCACGCATGAATTAACTAATATTAAATCTAACATTCTGCCAAGATCATTCACAATTACGTTTTTTTTGCGCTAAATTACATTCAGAGAGGAACAAATCAAATTCATTACGTATGGAGGTACTAGCCGAACACAGATTAAAATCACCTAAGATAATTAGAGGGAGTTTGTTAATACTACATAAAATGTTTCTTATACAATTAAAAATAGAATTATATCTAGGACCCGGTACATTAGGTGCTAAGTAGATAACGCAGCAGGCAAAGCGTAGGCGACCTTTAGTAACTATTGCACATATTATTTCGTCGCACTGCTCAGGATTACAATCCAAACGCGTGAGTGCGAAGGGCGAGCGCGCGGCCAGCAGCACGCCGCCGCCGCCGCGGCCCACCCGGTCGCATCGCAGCACTGCGTACTCTTGCGGGAACACCTCAGAGTCAAACACACTGTCATCAAGCCGTGTTTCAGTTAGGGCCAATAAATTACTTGGAAAGGTGCATAATATATTTTTGGTTTCAGAACGTCGTGACTTTAATCCTCGGACATTCTGGTAGAAAATCGAATCAAGTTTTTTAGTTTTTCTCACGAAAAAATGTTCCGGCGGGGTCACTGGGCTCATTCTTCTTCGTGTTCCGGTACGTGAACCACTCTTGAAGTGATGTATCCACAGGCCAATTGTCGGGTGATAGATAGAAGTCAAACAGGTGCAATGGGACTCCGAGTATGAAACAGTTATGTCTAGAGTGTTCAGGATCAGGCTTTTTTATGGAGAATGTCTCAACGTCTGGATGTTTTTTGTGGAGAAAAGATCGAATACTCTCCTCAGATACGTCTGGATGGAAATTCCAAGCATGAATATACTTGATAGGTCGTAAGGTTTTCAATTCAGTATCTGCGGCACCGGTCGCGCGTATAACAGGTCGACGCTGGCGCGGATGAGCTTTTCCTGTCGTAAATATTCTTGTACTGTATACAGTGCCTGTGGAGGAATGCTCACTATCTATCTGTGGTTTCAGTGGTGCCACGTGTGGTGGTGCAGAAGGTGGGACAGAGATCGGCTTTGGCATCGGCGAAGCTATTGCGGCTGCTAAATCCAAGGATTGGTTGCTAATATTGGTATTCATAAGCGAATTATCTGTACTATGTGATTCTTCTTTGCTTTTCATTTGCTTTTCTATGAGATCAATACGTTGTCTTTGGGCCAAAATTGCACTACCAAAATCTTTCATTTCCAGATTACATATACGTTTCATATTTTCATCACACATCAGTTGTAGTGTTGTTTGTGTAATGGAAGCAGTCTCTGAGGTCTCGAACAGTTTGTCAACGTCCGCCCTAAGGCAGTTATACTTGCTATGGAGATTGTTTATGGAGCATCTCATCATTGTTGTTTGTTGTCACTCATTAGTGTTGCCCGCTGGTGTCGGTACGTGCGTTGCATGCTTGCGTCGAACAGTTACGAGCATACACATGGAATCACTACGCAAACATTGAAATAAATTTCTGTCTAAGAGTTTCTGACTAACCAGTAACAACTGTCAAAGTTCTTCGAATGACAACCGGGACCAACGGCTTTACGTGCTTTCCGAGGCACGCGGGATGTCAGTGATGTCTAAGATAGACTTTAGAAAGTACATATGAATTGAAAAAGTCACATTGGTACGTGCCCGGATTCGAACCCACAACCTCTTACACGAGAGGCGGGCGCCATATCCACTGGGCCATCACGACATTAGTGATCATCATTCATTAGTGTATGATATAATTACTATAAAAAGTATGTCGGTTATCATGGATGCATTTGAATAAGAAGTGGAAGTAAAAAGTGGTCTTTGGACTTTTTGAGGTTCAAGGTTACTTCATACCTTTATCAAAATCGTAAATACCTACACACATATTTAAGTATTAAAAACCCTTTTTGTCTCCTTGTGATATTACTGTAGACACATGATGTTGATCTCTTTAATCTTCATGGACATGAAATTGTCAGAGAATAATTATCTTTTAGCTCACTTTATTAATTACACTCAACGCTGTGTACTACTAAATACAGTATCAACTATTTTAATTATCTCCGCCGTCCAAAGAGGGAACATTTTAATAACCTCGCAGCCTTTATTAAAACATGTCAATGACGTTCACCTTTACAAACACTGACGCTTTTATCAAACTACCCACGCTATTGCAGTTTTAAACCTACCCTCCATAATGTATTTACACGGTGCACGGTGCCAATCCCCTTGTTAACAGGCGAACCGGGGAACACTCCATTAACGACGTATTAATTAATATCTCACTATGCGAAACATGGAACAAAAATGGTGGTCACACGCCTTACCGCAGGACCAAAAAACGGGGAAAAATTGAGGCACAAAGACCAATGAAAATGTAATATTCTCTCGGGCAGTTTATACTTGAAGTGCATGTTTATTAAATTAATTCCCTCTCTGTTTTAACAAAGGTTTTCGTATGTTTTTTTCTTTGCTTCGACAGTCTGACTGCTGGAGGTAGACGGAACTTTTAATACATTTTGCTTTGAAAGGGTACGACGACAATAAAACATCTTTGTTAGATGTGCAAAAGGGATGTAAAATTCTAGACGAGAAATGTCACGACTGTAGGGTTTTGCTTTATTGGATTTTATATTGGAATGTTTGTAGCCTGGTAATTGTGATCGCTAGCCAAAAAGTGACATAAATTTTCGCATTTAGAATAAAAATTTTGATGATGAGATAGCAGCAATAATTACCCATACCCAAACACCGGTTTCTACTAGTTATAACAAACAATTTCCTTTACAAAATCTGTACTATCGGTACTAATAGTATAAATGCGAATGTAACTCTGTCTGTCAGTCTGTCTGTCTCTTCTTCACGCCTAAACTACTGAACCGAATGGGAACTTTGGTACAGATATAGTCTGGGACCCGAGAAAAGACATAGGATACTAATAAATTTTCATCCCGGAAATTCCCCGGGAACGGGAATATTATTTCACGGGATGAAGTCGGGGACATATGATAGTCGTTTATAAAGAAGTCATTTGAAGTATCTCTCTAACACCCACACTGCCTTAATATGTTATTAACCTGCTATACGGTTTTTGACCTATTTATATAAGTACTAAAATCGATAACGCGCGCCGTCCTTAGTTAAGATGACCTGCGTTGCCTTTATACGAATGACTCAATAACACAAATCTCAATCATAATTAACTTAAACATCTCACAACACCAAGCAATTTACAGCATTAAGGAAATTAACAGCAATAGCACAATCGCTTCTACCCATGTAAAAGCTCAACGTTCATTACGGCTCATTACTCAATACTTAACAGATAAGCACCAACAATCAAAATAAATCCGTGCAATCATTTATTTTCGCATCAATTTACCTCGACAAAAAATCTCCAACAGAAGAGCTCTTCAAAGGGAAATATTCGTAATATTTGAGCTTTTACAAAAAGTTTACAATAGGTGTGCTTCAGGGGGTGGTGAGGGGGTCGGAACCCTCTCACTAGAACGCAGTTCACAGCGACACGGATGGATCTAGCCTGTTGCGTCCCGGATAGAGTACAGACAAACAAAGTTGTAACTTAAGTTTGACTTGTTAGAGTGCGGTTTGCACTAAAACTTGGTCGGCATAGTTGGCGGATTATTGAAGGTCAGGTACTTGCGTACTTGGCAATATTAGTAGTCTATTGTCTTACAACATAGAGGCCTTTTCTCATATAGACACACGAGCATTGTGCACTACGCTTTGTCAAGACAGAATTGTGATTTTAGACTTATGTTTACAGACTACTAGCTTTTTTTTTTTTTTTTTTTTTTTTTTTTTTTTTTTTTTTTTTTTTTTTGTGGTGAGTGGGAAATCATCCAATGACTGCTCCCGTCCTGGGTGTGGCGGGAGGGTGTGTCAGACTCTTACTGACTAAAACCCACTCATGTTCCTTCGATTGCCTTTTATGTTCCAGGGTCACGGTAACTGTTATAAACATAACATTCCGCAACCCCGGCAGGCGTTGGCCCTGTTGGGCCCCTTCCTGTGCTGACTCCTTCTCTTTGAGGCGCGCGTGGAACAAAACGCGCCGTCTACGCAGTCCTGGTCCTAGCCGGGCGGCGAGCTACCCATCGCTCGCCATCCGCAGAACCGCGCCTACGGTGGCCGGTAGTCGTCTTGCGACTCTCGACGTCTTCGCCTGGGTCTTTGTCCGGGGCGAGAGGCTCGTCGTTGCCTCTCGCGCGCCGCCGCTTCCTTCACTAGCATAACTGCTTCGCAGAAGGAGGCGACGGCATCCCATTCCGTCTCGCCCCGCAGCATGGCCTGAACCAGCGCTGGGCGCGAGAGGTCACCGCCGCCGATCGCCTCTACGAGGACACGTCTATGGTCCGCCCATGCGGGGCACACCTCCACCGTGTGCTCGACCGTGTCCTCCAGGCGACCGTTGCTGCAGTGGTGACACCCACAGACTACTAGCTGTCTCCGTGGTTTCACCTTCGTTTCACCGTCGTAGCGAGATGTTGCACAGCCTACTTTTTTTTTTTTACAGGCTTTTTCTACAGAAGCTACAAACATAAAACTTGAACAGCAGCTTTTTTACGTGAAGGTTAAGGCACTAGAAGGGTTACTAAGGGGATGAAAATTAATATAAAATGAGCGGAGCAATTCGTCTTAAAACAACTTAGAGTCTTTGTATACAATTATCGACATTTAAAAAAGCTCTCAGGATAAAAAAGACTTACAACCTAACTTGAGTGCTGGAAAATTAAATTTTGTATTTCATTACAGCACTGTTTTAAAAATGGCGTTTAAGTTTCTTCCTCTACACGTTATTTTCAAAGCATGTGTCAAACCATGATGGGTACTTTATAAAACTGCAAAAAGGATGTTGCCAGTGTTATAAAAGCCTTCTTGTAAAGCATGTTCATGTCGATGACAGCATCCGGCCATAATGCTTTTAAGTCAATCTGTTACGCAAAATAGCGTGTTCAGTTGCCTTTCATGTAAGCTCAAAAGCCAGGCTTGCATTAATAACATTATTAGATGCACCTAACGGTAAATGAAACACACTATTATACAGTTTTTTTTTACGTATGAAACAGAGCATTTTTGTTCTGTATGAACTGGTAGAGGCGTCACTGGTTCGGTAGAATTATTCTAGACTAGCTGCTGCCCGCGACGTTGTCTGCGTGAAGGCTTTAGCTCCGCCGCCGTAGGTGATAGCGTGATAATATGTAGCTTATAATTATGTTGACCTGACCTCTTAGTAATATTCACGCAAAATTTTAAGTAAATCCATGCAGTCCTTTTAGAGATTAGCCCGGACATACATACAGACAAACAAACAACAAAAGATATTTAACGTTCAAGCGTTTTTTTTTGTCAAAATAGTCTCCCTCCTCTCTCAAATTTAAACGGTAGGTTCGATAAAAAAAAACATTATGGTAGTCCTTGGATTGAACCTTAAAAGAAAGCTAAGTATAACGGCTCAGATAAAATCGTTGTTAAATTGTTAATGCGATGTGTTTCGTTATGGAATCCTAGTCTATGCGTGACCTGACACGCGCTTGACCAATTTTTTCTACATTCCACGATATAAAAAAATATTAACGATTGTGAATTGTTACAAAATTTCTCTGTAAACTACGTTTGTAGTTTTGCTCTCAGCAGCCAAAATATACAGAGAATCAGAACTCGTGACGCGGGAGCAAGCGACGTACAGCTGCCCGTGTGAGAAGCAGCTCGTCCTGAGGTCGACACCCGCAGTCTTCAGCGTCTGCCCCTGCGACTTGTTGATAGTCATGGCGAACTCACTCACTCACAGGGAACTGCACGCGCTTGAATTGGAAGGGAGTTTAGGAATTCTACGGGATAATGTGTGTAGTGTTTATGGACGTATAAACAACTTCGTTTCCCTCAATTTCCGAGAGAATGCGTTCGTTAATGGCTGCAGCTTGATCATTTTTGGGTGTTTAAATGGCTCGCTGTCACACCAAAGAATTCTGCTGGTTTGGTATTCGACTGATGTCCCCATGCACACAACAAATGAGTTCTTCTAAGGAGGCCACCACTCTACCGAGGGACTCTGGGAGCACCACCACCACCTGTTCACCTCTTTCCTAGAGTGGTGGAGTGCCTTCGCCGAGACTTAGAAGGACATCTGAGAATTCTTGAGCACGTGGATTGCCACCGAGCTGAGCTCGCATATTGATGGTCAAGCGCAGCCTATGAATTTGTGACCACAACGAAGATCATTTCAACGAAGCATTCGCCTCGTCAGCCCTAGACCCCCGCGTCACCACAGGGAGTGTTTGCCGGAAATCGCCACTGAACAGAACTGTAACACCACCCATCAAGTGTTCATTCCTGCGGTTGTCCTGCAGAGTTCTTTCTGTTCACGGCCTCCACTGCTTTCCTATTAGTCATCGTGCACTCATCCCATACGGTCAGAGAGCAATCCCTAAGCACATGTCCCTTGTCACTGTTACGGGATACCCCACAACAGGCATTTCGGAGCTTTCTAAATCTATGGGTATTTTGAACATGGCATGCGCTGTTTTGCCATCAGAAAGCAGCGTAGCAGCGATTCCTGACGAAGCTACAGCAATGGCAATTTTACCTTGCGTCCTGACCACTGCAAGGATACCAGTGATAATGAATGTTTTCCCTGTTCAAAACATTAATTTATTTATTTATTTCAGGTTCACCCACAGCACATACATAGTATTTATAAAAGTAGTTGTTTCGTAGGTAGCGTTCTAATTCTAAATATGCGCCAATTACAGGTAAACACATCATTGACTAAAATAGACGCCGAACATTTTACCCTGGTCGAGTGCAATGCTTTCCAGAACAGTGTCATATATTTGTTTTAGCTCTGAGGTGAACCTAGTGACGTGGTCTTTTCAGATACTGGTCATTAAACCCGAATCGTAATTGGTTTCGGCGGTGTACTCCCGATTTCCACGGTCTTGATGTGGTAATGATCTGAGAGCTCGCAACCCGTACTCTACCAGTGGTTTACCGCCGATTGAAATGACCACATCTTGAAGTGAACAGAGACAGGTGTTCAGCATGCGTTTATCAGTTGCTTCGATTTCACCTTCAGAAGCACGCCTCAAAGCTCGTAAAAAGTCCTCGAACAGAAGATGGCGGTACTTCTCCCACAAAGCTACCGGGTTCGCAACTCCACAAAACACCACGCATGCGACTGGGACTGTCATCATCATCATCATCATCATCATAATTAGGTTTACAACGACATGAACATTTATATTACTTACAAAACAATTATCACACAGATAAATACCGAACAAAAGTATTAACAGTCAATGTTTATTCAGTACTAAAAACATGAAATTGATGAAGAAATGATCATCATCATTGAACCGACTTAAAAAGTAGGTTCTCTGTTCGACATGTTTGTAAGGGGGTGTTTGGCTGAGCCGATTTTGATGCGATTTTCAGTAAAGTGTTCGTTACACTCTGGGGAATATAACACTAATGGATTTAACCGACTTAAAAAAAGTAGGTTCTCTCTTCGACCTGTTTGTATGCATGTTTCTCCGCCTTCATCGAGTGGTACCTCCACTCGATAAAGGCTGCTCCCGGAAAATGTGTGGAAAATGAAGCTCCCAGCTTAAGTTATTTTATACATTGAAATCAGTGATAGCTTTGATTGCCACATCAGATCTTTCTAACCTTCGATCTTATAAACCAGAAAATGCCTGTCAGACCGAACAACTTTGCTAAGACGTCATTCTTATTTAATGTGTTATGGTGTAGTTGGGTGCTTGGAGTTCCACATTAGGTGTTGGTTCTAGGTCTTCAATATTATGCATCAACAGAGAGTGCTTATCAGGCTGAACAACTCTTGCTAAGACGTCATTCTTATATATGTTCGGTATAGTGTACGTAGCTGGGCTCATGGAAGTCCACAACAGGTGTTCCAGATCTTCAATTTGTATACGTCAACAGAAAGTGCTCATCAAGTTGAACAACTCCTGCTAAGACGTCATACTTATATATGTTATAGTTTAGCTGGGCTCATGGAGTTCCACCTCAGTTGTTCCAGATCTTCATATTTATTCTTTCAACAGAAACTGCTTATCACGTGAAGCAATTTTTGCTATAATACCATTTTTGTATCTCTTATAGTTTAGCTGGTCTGTTGCGGTCCTGCACCAGAAGTTCAAGTTTCCAGGATAAGTTATAGCCTATATGACGCCCAGACTTAATACCTATAAAACAAAAAAAAAACATTGAAATCCGTTGAGTAATTCCGAAGATAGCTGCTGCCCGATATGTCGTCAGCGTAAAGGCTCCAGCTCCTCCCCCGTAGGTGATAGCGTGATAATTTGTAGCCTATGTTTTGACCCGACCTCTTAGTAATATCCCTGCAAAATTTGAACTAAATCCATGCAGTACTTTTTGAGTTTATCCCGGACATACATACAGACAAACAAACAAACAAACAAACAGACAAACAGACAAACAGACAAAAATTCTAAAAACTATATTTTTGGCTTCGGTATCGATTGTAGATCACGCCTCAAGTATTCTTTTAAAAAAATATTCAATGTACAGTTTTGACTTTCCTACGATTTTATTATATGTATAGATATTAAGACATACATGTGTACTATATTAATACACATTGTGTTAGGTTTTTGATTACTTCTCTGCACCCGTAGGTATATACATGCGTATCTATAGCCTATCAGATTTTTGCATCAAAAAGTAACAAACATCTATACATGTACTAGCTGCCTCCCGCTTGATTGAGTGTTAAGGTAGAATTGGTATTTTTTTTTTTATTATATGCACATGCATTTTCTGTGAGCTATGGGTGACGGGCCTGTTGGTTCGAGACGACCCTGACTGCTAAGCCGGAGTTCGTGGGTTCGATTATGGGGACTCAGAATTTTTTAAAGTCTTCTCTGCTAAATTATATTAATTAAATGTTCCGAAGACGTACAACCACCATAGATTTCCGCCGCAAAACAATAGTGTATTTCGGTTTAAAGAAATCTTTTAACCTTTCAACGACCAACCGACAGCCAGCTATCGGGCTGCTATTGTCCTTCTATTGTGTCTTAAATCACGTGTGTTCGAAGAATTAAAAGAGATCTCTAAATAGAGATATGAGAAGCAGAGTGTCAACTTACTCATCCTCCATTGAATAGGGAAAATTCTAGTGTGGATTTTGTATACCTATATGCTAATGTTGCTTCAAACTTTAGAATATCAGTTAAAGTTCTTTCGTAGATATCGACTACAATTGTATCATAGGGTGCTGATTTCAGCTTTCTCTCTGCATCTGCGAAGTGTATATATTGACCACGATGACCACTTAACACTTGAGCCATGAGTATTCCTAACTTCGCATGAAATTAAAAAATATTTCCATCAGCTATTTGCTTATAAGAAGCTAGGTCTTAAATAATAAGCTCAAATTTTCTGTCGTATATTGTTAGTCTACCTGACTCTTTTAGAAACATCAGTTAATTACTCACCCAACAATTAAATATCTCGCAATTAAAACATTTTGAATAAAATGTGCGAGTTCTTTGAAGTACTCAATTAAGCCTTTTAGGATAAACTGCCTTGTAAGAAAATCAACCTACAACTGAAAAACTCTTAGACTTTTACTAAAACGATAAACATTAGGCAATCCTCTAAATCTCAAAGTTGATTTGAAAACAAGAAATTCACTGCCAAGTACTGGGTTAGCACTGCGAGCACTGTGCATTCAGTTGGAAAACACGTGACTCAGATAATATCGCTCGCAGTGCCGTGATGCACCCGCCACCCGACCGTAGCCATGGCGACAGCTGAGCTCGACGCATCCCGGCTGCCCGGGACCTAGGACACAACACAGTGCATAGGTTGGAACAGAAGGACCACACACGCATACACTAAATATGGATATTAGGTTTGTATGATCTACGCACAACAAACTTGCATTTTCTATGCAAGAGACCGCGGTGATAAGGTATTCTAACGCATTTCTATCCATATGATTTGAGTTTGCGACCTTTATTTTTCATACAATTAAAACTGCTTATCTTTTCATCTAACACTATGTCTTTTAACCTGTAATTGGCTCAATGTTACATAATCAACTATTTTCATTCATTTAACCTTTCAACAACACCAAGCGACAGCCGGTCACGTGTGTTCGAAGGTTTAAACCTAAACTCGAGACACAAAAGAAAGACAATAGCAGTGCGACAGCCGGCTGTCGCTTGGTCGTTGAAAGGTTAAGTATAACTGTTGGTTTTACATCGGTATAAATAAATAACTATGTATTTTATAATCCCTTTCGTCTTCGATGCACATGACGTTTAGCGATGGTGAGTGGTCAATGTCATAAAAATAGTGAATTGCCATTTGTGTGCTACCGATCCTTCTGCATCAAGTTACGTCGCGATGCACCCGCCCGCGCCCCGCGCGTTTCCACGGCAACGCGAGCTCAACGCATCCCGGGACCTCTGCTGCGCTCTTATTTTGCTAAATTAATTTGAATCTACCTGACGGATGACGGACCGTATCGATTATAAAGGGAATGTGTATGATGTTTCGGCTTTTGATGCCTGTTCAACGCAGACGTCTGCATTGTGAGGTGCACCAATTGTTTTGGCATTTAATTAATGAAGGGGTGAAAAGTTTTGTTTACAATTATGTAGATAGGTACGTTGAAGTGCTTGTGATTCGTGTTTTTTTAACTGGGTTCGATTGTACGGCAAGTGTTATATGACCTAATAAACGATATTGGATGTCTCTTACATCAAAATCCAAACATCGTATTTCTTTCTAATATATTTTTTATTCATACTACTTAACTATCTAATATTGCTATTGGTCGGGACTGACATCGGTGAATGTTATCATTGTGAAGAAACCTGTAATCATTTTTTTTTTGGTGAGTGGGAAATCATCCAATGACTGCTCCCGTCCTGGGTGCGGCGGAAGGGCGTGTCAGACTCTTACTGACTAAAACCCACTCTCGATTGCCCTTTATGTTCCAGGGTCACGGTAACTATGATAAACATTCCGCAACCCCGAAACCTGTAATCATACTATCCAACTTAAATTCACGGATCTAGATCTACGAAGCTGAAATTGAATGGATTAGTTAGAAGCTTCCTCATAAGTCAACGATATTATATGTACATTTGAAAAGGGATTCTAGGAATCCCTGAAAGACACAAGCTGAAAATTTACCATCAAGGGAAGGTACTTGTGTCTAGAGTCCCGTGATTTCCTTTGACGTTTCCCGCTAGTAACATATCACGTTATGTATGTATGTCAGTGTGCTATTTTCAATCGACTGCGAAATGGAAGTCATGTGCATTTTTGTATGTATGTTACATGATTTCTTCTCCAATTGCGCATCGATTTGAATCTCTTTTTTTTTTATATACTCACCAATATTGCGATTTGGTAGTACTAGACACACACAAGCAAAAATAAAATGCCTTATTACAGCCCACCCTTTACTTAAGACGTGGTTGCATGCGATACAATGTTTTTTTTTTATTGTGTCTGTAATTAGAGCCATTCCACCGGGTAAAACCCTTTCTATATGTTAAAAATATCAGCTATGAAGAGGATAGGGCATGTCTAAGTTCAGCAATCCAATTACTTATTTGATCATGCCTCCACAGTTTGCCGCACTAGTGCGATAATGTAAAGTGAAACGCACGCGTGCGTAATATACTCAATAACGGGTCTAAATGCAAGGTAATAAGACCCACTTTACGAGCAACTTAAGTGTGTTGAAAAATTATTTTGTAATTGATGGAAAGAACAGTTTTTGTACAAAAAAGACAAAAAGGTTGTACAAAATTATTTCTGCGTACTTAGTATGTAAGTGTCGTGATGGCCCAGTGGATATGGCGCCCGCCTCTCGTGTAAGAGGTTGTGGGTTCGAATCCGGGCAAGTACCAATGTGACTTTTTCAATTCATATGTACTTTCTAAAGTTTATCTTAGACACCACTGACATTCCGTGCCTCGGAAAGCACGTAAAGCCGTTGGTCCCGGTTGTCATTCGAAGAACTTTGACAGTCGTTACTGGTTAGCCAGAATCTCTGTCCAGTCTAACCAAGAGGTATCGTGTCGCCCAGTTACTGGGTTGTGGAGGTCAGATAGGCAGTCGCTCCACGTAAAACACCGGTATCCAGCTGAATCCGGTTAGGCTGGCAGCCGACCCCAACACGGTTGGGAAAAGACTAGGGAGATGATGATGACTTAGTATGTCAACGTAACAAATAGCGTTTTTTAAACTTATAAGTGGGAACACTTATTGGGACGGACGGGAAACTACGGAACCCCACACTGAGCGTGGCCCGACCGACACGCTCTTGGCCGGTTTTTTTTTTAATATTATGTATGTCAGTCCCACAACTGAGACGAATTCAATGACGCCTCATATTGTTGAAATCCGTTAAAGTGGTTTAGGCTGTAGAGCTTGCCATAGAATAAGACATACTTACATACGCTCGAAAAACATAACACCTCCTTTCAGCAGTCAGGTAAAAAATAAATCGGTTCAGCAGCAAACACTAACTCTAACACTCTACTTATTACTAAAAACTGATAGATGAACTACTTGTTTTTGTCTATATTACTATACTGGTGGTATTTTTGGCCAAATATTGACGTAACTTGGACAATACAAACTGTACTCTAAACTTATTAGAATAAGTTTATATTGCGTTGCAATGAACACGCAAGTATTTATCCAAAGATAGTCGCACTCTCGACTCTATTACGCCCGCCACCCTCATTTTCGACTCAGACTGCAACTCTGCCTCGGGCACTCTGCAAATCTGTTATTACAGAGTGTATTGCGTCAGTTCGACAAACTACAGTATAAAGTTTCATGGTAGTGCATACAGATCGTAATTCAATTAATTATCTGATGACCTCAATATCTGTTTAGTATGTTTATCGAATATTCGTGAAAGAAACATGTTATGTACGAGTAAAACCACAAAACAAATAATTCTTAGCTCAAAATAATGTATCATTTTATACACAAGTAGCTTTTGCCCGCGACTTCGTCCACGTGGAATAATAGTTCCCGTTCCCGGGAGATTTCCGCAATGATAACTATCCTATGTCCTTTCTTGGGTCCCAGACTATGTCTATACAAAATTTCATTTAAATCGGTTTAGTGGTTTAGGCGTAAAGAAGAGACAGACAGACAAAAAGGACATAAAATAGTTTTCATCCTTTCACCATTTTATATTTATTACTGAATGTATTGTTAAAGTTTTCATTACTGTCAGACTGCTCACTCGAGAATAAAATGTCTATGTTTATACCTTTATACTTACTACTCTTTACTCAATACTTACGATTTTACATAAAATAAATAGGACTCTTCAATGCCAAGCTATTTTCTAGGTTACGGCAATTCTCATTAAGCTGCATAAACGCAGGAAGCCCCGCACCCTCGATTTTATACGTGGTGTCAACTTAAGAACTTCCACCACAATCGTTAGGTAGTGTCGGAAGGCTTTCGGGACCGTGACCACAGTTCCAAACTCCACCTTAGTATTAATCAATTATCATTATGTGGTATATTGGAATCAGAACAAACTTGACATGACATTCGAGTTTTGAATTTGATCTCGCCACCCTGTATAGTCGGTATATACTAACAAGTAAAATGATGAAATGTTATATAATAAATATATATATACGTTACTGTTAAGCGGGATTGATGGTTACAAGCAGACTCAGTCTGCATGGTATGGTCTGGTGTAACCCTGCCGAAACGTCAAGCAAAAAACAAAAAAGGTACGTGCGCTTAAAATCGCGCTTAACAGTAACGTACATACATCACATCAGTATAACAACTGAACGATGGATCGGATAATGAACTTAGTGTATGTAGATACTTAACCTTCTCTTTGTAAGAGAGCCGTACCTCCCGCCGCCGTCGCGTCGTCGCCACTTTCAGGAATAAGTCCCATCCCATAGCGCTCGCATTACAAGATCGTAACTAGGAATTACCTTACAGGAGGGGGCGATTTTGACTTCTGAACCACATGTCCTCGGTTCACATTCCTTTATCATTTCAACTAGTCAGTTTGCCTAGTAGTTCTTATAACCCTTTTTTTTGGGGGAGTGGGAAATCATCAAATTACTTCTCCCGTCCGGGCGGGGTGGGTGGGCGTGTCAGACTTTTACTGACTAAAACCCACTTTTATGTTCCTTCGGTTGCCCTTTATGTTCCAGGGTCACGGTAACTACTATAACCATTCCGCAACCTCGAGTTCGTATAACCCTGACTGCTGAACAGTTTAAATCCCACACGGAGCAAATCTTTGTGTGTCTGGATGTATTTTATTAGTATATTAGTCTATTTACTTATTATTATACTAGCTTCTGCCCGCGGCTTCGCTCGCGTTAGAAAGAGACAAAAAGTAGCCTATGTTACTCTCCATCCCTTCAACTACCTCCACTTAAAAAATCACGTCAATACGTCGCTCCGTTTTGCCGTGAAATAAAGACAAACAGACAGACAGACAGACAGACACACTTTCCCATTTATAATATTAGTAAGTATGGAGGTAAGTATATAAGTTTTTAGGTTTCTATAATAAGGCTTTAATTAATTTGGGTTCAGATGGCCGTGTGTGAGTTACCTTACCAGCTTTCGCCCGCGGTTTCACCCAAGCGGATGTCGAACTTCTAATTACGAGTAGGTACTACCCCTTCAGGGGTATAATTTAAAAAATCCTTTCTTAGTGGCTACTTACGCTTCACAAAGAATACAACCTCCAAGTTTTATAACTCTTGGTTTGAGTCGTGTACTGATATCAACAACACTAGATTCTACAGCCTAAACAATGCAGTATGATGATTATTGTTTTATCATCAAGATTTTTACGATGATAGCTTATTAGACCATGCACGCAGCCAGTCAAGCCTTAAATCGAACGAGGTCCGTACTATTATCGGTTGTAAGGTATTTAACGGGACCCTCTAGGGTCAATGCCTGCTGGGGTTGCGGAATAGCTTTACTAGTTACCGCGGCCCCGGAACATATAGGGCAACCGAAGGAACGAGGGTGGGTTTTAGTCAGTAAAAATCTGACATTCAGTCCCGCCCCGACCAGGGCGGGAGAAGTCATTTGATGATTTACCATCCCTAAAAAAAAGGAATTTAAAGCGCAGAGCAAATTCGATTCCCACCCAGAGCAAACTTTGTGTGCTGAGCATGATAGTTTCTTTTGTGTCTGGGTGTAATTAATTTATAATAATGTCTGTGTTTATAAATTATTTAAGTATATGTGTATTAGTTGTCTGATTACCATAGTAAAAGCTCTGCGTAATTTAGGATCAGATGGTTTAGGGCTTGTGTGAGTTGTATCTGTATATCTTTTTATTTATTAATTTTATATTTAAATTCTTTTGTGATACGTTTATATTTAAATGAAGGCTGGATTCACAGTTTTACGGGAGAATGGCGATAAAAAGTTGGAACATTTTTAAAGCTACGTCTTTAAAAAGGACCGTCAGCATATATCTGCCACAAAACTGTCAAACTTGCCATAATTGGGATATCGAAAATAAAACCAAAATTTCCACGACACCTAATTTTTTTGTTTATTTTTAGAATTTTTTACTTTTTTTGTATTTTCACAGTTTTTCATCTACATATAGACCTAAATACATGAATTTAATTAATGTACTATTCTTAAGGTAACTACGAACTACGTAACTAAATACTTACTGGCATACCTTCTTTTTTTAATTACACATTATATTATTATTAACTGGAATATTTACACCTAATTATTATACAATTAATATAATAACTACAGTGCTTTATAAGCCTTATCCCTACACTATTACGTAACGTATTCGTATTTAGTTTAAAATATTATTACATAAAATAATAATATAAAATATATTTACACTTCAGAATTGTCAAGAATCCTACTGAACCTAATGAAACCTCAAGTATGTGAAACTGAAAAAAAGATATTAGGCTGCGTACACAATTGTATTGCCTCGCCTAGGGCCTAGGATTTAGCGAAACGCCTAAGAAAATAATTTTAATTAATGTTTTATTCCCGTTTTACGTACAGTGGATGTAAAAACACAATAGACGAAGCCAAGTTAATTGTCTTTCCCATCATTACAATATTTTTTACAATTCTGATCTTTTTCCATTGAGGGTCAAATCCCAGCTTTTATTAATGGTTTCTTTTTTTGAAAACCACTCTCTAATTTACACCCCTTCGACCTGTTGCATGCACCCACAAGCTCAAAGCTTATCGGGTTGTGGAGGTCAGATAGACAGCTGAGCCGTGTTAACCAGTGGCTTGTAGCAACCAGTTAATCTGGAAGCAAACCCCAACATGATTGGGTAAAGGCTGCTATGAACATATTGGGGAGTTGTGGCAGTGATTTTTGATACCAGAAGTAAAAGCCGATGCCGAGCAATATATTTAGCTCAATATTGCTTTATTAATGAGAAGTATGATTAATTAAAGGCTTCGTGACATGATTTTTACACTCCATATAGAAATACTTTTCTAACTACTACGCGCTTGGTGCCCTCTTCTCGACCAACAAAGTAATAGGTGAATGTCACTAAATGCTACGCATTAGGCTAATCGCCTACAGTGTGTACGCAACTTTATGTGTTGAAACAAATCTTTTAAAACTTTATAACCCGTCTAAAATGTACAAACTTATTATACTCGGGCTTATTTACCTTAATTATTAATTGATGATTTTGTTGTTTTGCATTTGAAATATTTACAAAATAAATATCATTATATATCTATACTTATATATTAGTGTCAATAACTAAAGCCAATTAACACATCAGATTTTGTATCCCTGTTTATTGAGCACAGTCGCCAGCATATTAAGCTACCCAAAACTGTCATTTTCTTACAATCTTAAACCTAATATTTAAGCAATAAAGTCGAAAATCTATTAAAGCAATTTGACAGATTGTAGTAGCTTGATGTGCCGGTGTCTGTACAGTAATAAAAGAAAGATTTTTTATTATTGTTTATTGAGCGCAGTCGCCAGCATATTAAGCTACCCAAAACCGCCATTTTCTTACAAACAATCTTAAACCTAATGCTTATGCAATAAAGTCGAAAATCTATTAAAGCAATTTGACAGATTGTAGTAGCTTGATGTGCCGATGTCTGTACAGTATTAAAAGAAAGATTTTTTATCCCTGTTTATTGAGCACAGTCGCCAGCATATTAAGCTACCCAAAACCGTCGTTTTCTTACAAACAATCTTAAACCTAATGCTTAAGCAATAAAGTCGAAAATCTATTAAAGCAATTTGACAGATTGTAGTAGCTTGATGTGCCGGTGTCTGTACAGTATTAAAAGAAAGATTTTCTATCCCTGTTTATTGAACACAGTCGCCAGCATATTAAGCTACCCAAAACAGTCATTTTCTTACAATCAATCTTAAACCTAATGCTTATGCAATAAAGTTGAAAATCTATTAAAACAATTGGACAGATTGTAGTAGCTTGATGTGCCGGTGTCTGTACAGTATTAAAAGAAAATACTGAATGGATTTTGAATCCCTGATTCCTGAATTTTGAAAATATACTACTTTGTGACTATTTAAAGGAATAGTGAGAAATGCCAGTGTTATCCGACTTTTGTTATTGAACATACATACATCTCTTTAGCTTAGGAACTACACTTGACTAATTTTATCATTAATAAATTCGTTTTCTTTTAGGTTTTAAAATGATGAATGATTATTTTAAAGTGTGTATAATTATAAATAATCATCTAATCTTTCCTGTATTCAAAATGAAATGTGTAACTTTACGATAAACCCATTTACCATAAAGATAAAGATGACGTACCTGTACTATAAATAAATTTCTACCTGTTATTGCACTCAAATCCGGCCTTATTGCGTTGAAAATGGTAATCCAAAGAAAACTAGACAATACATATAAGTACTGTAAAAAAAAAACTATTATCATAATAAGACTAAAATAAGAGAATTAAATGGCAACCCTAAATAAAGTACAGTTATGTAGATAGTACATTATATTATGACACTTGTGAGCTAAATTGATGATTATAGTCCAATCCAGGCTGGCTATTGCAGCACAAGCTATAATAATAAAATGCATTTAGTGTCTTATGTTTTACAAAACACTTGAAAGGAAAGAAATTAGAGAATAATTTAAAATATGATCATTTTTTTTAAAACAATAAATGATAAAAATCGGTACCACATTCGCCGCTGCACAATTGTTTTCTTGTATTTAAGAAAGCAAGCCAGATGACGCTTTTATGTTGGTACCAAATAAATAAATAAATAAATATATATATATATATATATATATATATATATATATATATATATATGTTTAAACATATTATTATTGTCGTAAGGAGGAGGTTAAAAATACCTGTTAATGTAATGTAAATTTAATAAAGAAGTAAATTATCGGGTTATACCTATATATATTATGCTATTTGCAATTCTAATATATTATGGTACAGTTACTGGATGCGAAGAATATTGGCCATAGACTAATCGGTAGGTACTCTGAGTAGCTTCTTAGTATTTTCTTATAAGAAATGATCGGAACAGCAGAGTATATTTACCTTTTCGAGTGAGATAACATTCGCTCTATGTATGCTTCTAAGTTATTAGAACCTAATAATCTTATAGTAATGTTTCCACTCACAAAAAAAAATTAAATACGATTTTATAAATTTTATAAAATACCATTCAAATAAAATACGTTACTTCTTTACTATTTAAAAACTAATAATGGCATTAAAACAAAATAAAAAATCATTGTTTTATTATTTTAAATTGCGATTATGCAGCCAGAATTGTTTTTATGAAAACTATATCTTTAACTATCCCATAAAATCCTATAATAAATTAAACCCTCAAATGACAAAGTTTTTATGATTTCCGATTTTTTAATGAAAACTGCTTTGTAAATGGACATATTACTAGAGAATCTGCGGCTAAATTCGTAAGTACAGGATATAACGGACATTGTGACAATAGATCAGTATTTAAAAGAGAAGTCTTTCAAGTGCAGGCGTTCCAAACATGTTAATTTAAAAATGATATCTACAAATTTAAGTTTTTCCAAGTTTTCCTATTAATGAATCAAACTTTTTTTTTATATAATATTAATCCGTATTTTTTATTTCCGAAAAAATATTAATCGTCTATTTTATTCGTTGAAGTGTATGGTTCACCCATTGTTTTTAATAAAAGCCGTAAAAAAAAATACTGGGGTTCTTGAAGAGAATTCATGGTAAACTATCACGATGTCCCTTTGACCCCATATTAACTACTTAACTACTAATTACCTTATTGGAGGGAGTTTAACTCATTTTATACTATTCGTCTTTGACGCTGACACTAAGTAAATATCTAGGATTTTTAGCGCGTTAGTGCCCGATTTGACTAAAATTTACACTCCGCTAAGACTAAGACTAAGGCTGGGATAAATAAATGTAACTTAGCACTTACTTTGTTTTCTGTCACTGTCAAAGAGATGGAGAACAGCTAAGCCAAAGAATGAGCTAAATAACGGTTATTTATCTCGTCCTAACAGTTAGCCTAGAACTTAGACTAAGGCTTAGGCTCTGGCTTAGACTAAAATCTAGACTAAGGCTTAGACTGAGACTTAGACGAGATCTAGAATAATACGAAGATTAAGGCTTATTAAAGCTTTGAATTATTAGAGCTACGCGCTGCAATAGAAATAAGCTAAAAATATTATATTTCAAACTAAAAAGCAAGTACTTCCGCTAAGCCATAATACTTTCACAAAGACGGAGTACAGCTATGCTAAAGTACGTGCTGAGTATCGTTTATTTGTTTCCCTTTGGTTACGCGCTGCAATAGATAAAAGCGGAAATAATATTATATACACTACAACTCCCCTGTATAGTTACCTCTTTGTATGTATATGTACAACTCTTAACGCTTAATTGGTCAATCTAGAATAGGTTCAAGAAGAGTCTTCTTAAAGGGGTGGCCAACCGTTTGGTCGTAGTAGTAGTTGTTGCGGAATAGTTCTAATAGTTACCGTGGCCCCGGAACATAAAGGGCAACCTAGGATGGTCGGGTCGGCCCAGGGCGGGAGAAGTCAATTGAGCATTTCCCACCCACAAAAAAAATGGTCACAAGAATCGAAACATAAAAAATAATTTAAAGTTTTCTCTCTGAAGTAAAAAGTACTGATTATATAATTTGTAGGGCTAAAAAAGTCTTGTCTGTAAAAAGATTAATATTAACTCTAATTAAGTGGACCACCCCTAAGAAAATTCATGGTAACGCGCCTTATTCAGAAATAATACCATATTTTTTGTCAATAAATTAGGTGTCATTTTGTAAACAGGGTAATGTCTATTTTTATACAATCTAATACGTTTTAAAATTGACATGTTCTAAAAAACGTATCATCTTGAAGGTCTTACGAGATATTAGTGACGTTACCGTATTTACAAAATTGTAATAAATTTAATTAATATCTAGTTGATATTTTTTTTCATTTTATTGGATGGCAAATTAACGGACGGCCTTCCACTATCTACAAAATGGATCAAGTTTAATTATGTATAGCCAATAAACAGATGGCCCACCTGATGTTAAGGTCACTGTCATCTAAAGACAAAGGTCACCTTTGTCTATAGATAAAAGTTGCCATCTCAGAGACAAGGATGATATGTCTCATGTGCCTGTAATCACACCGGCACCCACACCCTTCACACCGTAACGCAGTAACGCTGTTTTGCGGCAGAAATAGATGTGGTGGTAGTACTTCCCCGGGCGAGCCCCTTCAATAAGAGCTCTACTACTGCTTATCCTTATTAAATAGGTAAGTAGTGTGATTTGTACATAATTATCGGTGATTAGACATATAGAGACGAAGAACATCTGAGCAAAATTGTATGCTTGACCTATCTGTTAATCTAGGACTTAAGCTAAACCTAAAGTTTAGACTAAGGCTTAGACCGATACTAGATTAAATTAGGATTAAGATGTAACTAGCCTAGCGACGAGTATAGCTAAGCCAAAGTATGTGCTAAGTATAGTTTATTTATTTTCTTTTATTTACGCGCTGCAATAGAAAAAGTTGGAAATATTATTATAAATGCCGCAGGCATTTTGTATAATCTGTCGTTTATATAATGCTTCGGCATTTTATATACGACGTAAACGCTCGCAGTTTAATAAAATGCTGAAGGCAAAATGTCATAGCAGTCGGACTCGGATAGGCTATTATAGGTTAGAAGGCAAAGGTGGGTGCTCCTTTGAGGAAATTTTTTTGAGCCACCCAAAAATAAATGCGATTCGGATGTCTTTGACATTTTGGCGATTCACGCCGTTTATATCATGCTGAGGCATTACGTAAACGCAGATTCATACAAAATGCCTGCGACATATAAACTACTACTTCCCTGTATAGGTCACCACTCTGCATGTATATGTACAACCCTTAACGCTTAATTGGTCTATCTAGAATAGGTTTATGAAGAGTCTTTTCAAAGAGATAACCAATCTGTCCGTTTAAAAACATAGATGTAGACCACAGATACAGATGTTCGGGAAATCCGGGATTGTCCCGGAATTTGACATCTCGTCTCTTGTCCAGTAATTAGACTTTATTGTACCGGATTTTGAAAACCTATTAGTATTTCAAGAAAATATACTGAATAATGTGTATTATGATTACTACACTTTATTAGCCTTGTGTTATAAAGCCTATTTGTTTTGAGATTTCAGGGCAACAAATTAACTGAAGATGTGCATTGGAGTCATTACAACTAATATTTGGTTATTTTTTCACAGTTGTCCCGGAAATGATAGGCTGAATGATACTGACACGAATCAAAGTATTGAAAAAATATTTGGAATTTTGTGTATAATATCTGAATAAAATTATTAGTAGTAAGTACTTACTTCATAATTGATACAACGCAAAATATCGTGTCAGTAAATAGGTAAATAACAAACAGATAAATAATATCTAAGTTGGCGTTCCCTAAGAAGACTCCTTTGTCACTCTCATTGACATTTTATTTATTTATTTAAATTAGGTGTCATTTTGTAGATAGAATAACGATACTCCAACATATACAGACACTACTAGTTATTTTGTTTACGTAAAATGATACGTATTTAAAATCAAAGGGTTATATTGCATGTTGTGTTAGCCTATAATAAGAAGTTGTTACACTATTGTAAGTAAAAAATATATACTTTTTCTAATGAGAGTATCAATATACACAATATTGTTGGTTAACCAAATAAATTAATAGTTTATATCATTTTAAAGCTAAAATTAAATAATATGTCTAGCCCATAAAAAAATCATAAAACCATATTTATTTTGTAAATAGGTTATATCATAACACTTTGCACGTCAAAATTTGACGTTATATCTTGGTGACGTTATAATATCTACAAAATGGATCAAGTTTAATTATGTATAGCCAATAAACAGATGGCCCACCTGATGTTAAGGTCACTGTCATCTAAAGACAAAGGTCACCTTTGTCTATAGATAAAAGTTGCCACCTCAGAGACAAGGATGATATGTCTCATGTGCCTGTAATCACACCGGCACCCACACCCTTCACACCGTAACGCAGTAACGCTGTTTTGCGGCAGAAATAGATGTGGTGGTAGTACTTCCCCGGGCGAGCCCCTTCACTAAGAGCTCCACTACTGCTTTAAATAGTTAGTATAAGGACATGTAGTTGTAACGAAATCTTGGTA